>OX031009.1:91486590-96486590 GCA_943735925.1 Pollenia amentaria | reverse complement strand
GTCTCTGGAAAAACACTATTTCCTCTGCTAATGGGTTGTCCCCCTCATAAGCTCTCCTCTCCATCCGCACGAGGTTTAATGGTACTTAAGATCCCATTCACATCCCTTAATTCATTTTATTTTTTTATCAAAGTATTCATCAGTTCTACTTCTGTTTCTTTTAATTGTGGGTAATCATTACCCCAGAATTAAACATATGCTAAACGTTCAATATTTATCACGTGATCCGCCATCCAGGTGGTGGACCACATAAATTTAGGCCATTCTGCGATATGGATCGCGATCCATCAATATATATCAATAAATATCGCGATACTGGATTGCAGTCAATATATATTGAACGTGTAACAATGCCCAAAGGTTTGGCCCACCATCCGACCAAACGAAAAATATTTTGTCGGAAAAACAAACCATGGCAACGTTGTTGCACATATTTTTTTGACAACAATGAGTTCTTTATACAAAGAAATTTATCTGTTTTTGTTGTTTTGTTGTACAACCACTCCTAGTGCTACCACCTTTTCGCCATGCACCAATACATACAAACATAATCGTCTAAATTCGTAGAATTTTTAGTGAAAAATATTTATTGAAATTGAATTGAATTTCGAGCTTCGTGTTTTGTTCAAAAATTGTTTCTTTTTTAATATTTCTTGAGGGTGCGTGAATGAAATGATTCGTGAGTTAGCATGCATGATCACGAAAATTTAAAAATTTCTTGTGCGTGACCGTGTGTGATAACATTTTCTTCGCTTTTAAGAGTGTGTTAACGTGAAACAAAACCCGCTCACGCGCCCAGTTTCAGCATGGAATTCATTCATGTTATTCGGTATTGTTTTAAAATAAAGCGCAGGAAGCATAATTAATATTGTTGTTGCTTTTAACAACTTACCGCTACAAACAAACCACAGAAACAGAGTTTGTATAAGAAGAACGTACAACATACTACTCCCATGACTTCTCCGCGCGACAACAGCAGCGGCAACAATATGTTGCTTGCTCTTAAATCATTTATTTCATTCGGCAAAAAGTTGTTGAACCCAACTAAGTCAACTTGCGCCAGACATTTATTAGTTGGCGTTGAATTGTAGAAAAAAAAAATCAATTGCAAGAAAATAAATTTCCACTTCTGCGTCGGCGTAAATGCAACCACATATGTATTTATGCATCTGTATATGTATGTCTAGTGAGTACATTTATGAATGAATAAAATCTGAAGTACATAAATGTGTACTTTTATATGCTTCAAGTTATACTGTGGTTTCAGGTTTTTAATTTGTATTTTATGGTTCATTCATAAATTGCAAAAGTGTAGAGAACTGGTTAAGGCAATTTTTATGTTGCTTTTTAAAATATTTCTGTGTGTTTTTTTTTTTGCATTAAGGGTCAATATATGAAAATGACCCAGAATGCATTTTTAAAGGTATGTTTAGACTAGATACGTAACGAATACCGATCCGATACCGATGTATCGGTGATACTTCACGTTTGCCGATATATCGGTATTGCCGATATTTACTGTCGATACGCCGATACTTTTTTTTATAGGTTTTTTAAACAAGCAATTTAATTTTCAATTCTTATTTTGTGTATAACAACTAAGAGAAAAAACATCAATTATAATAATTAATTGTTTCTTCCGGTTCACACCACGCGTTTTTGCGTATATTTATTTTTTGAACTTTTTTCGAGATGCATGCTAAAGTAGAAAATAATCCTACTTCATGCTTACGATAACTTGTCAATAAAATTTTACACTACGACTTTTTGAACTGATACATAAGCGCATTGAACGCTTTGCTTGAACCTGCAGCAGAATTTTCTGCTAACTTTTAAGGATTTTTGTGAAAATAAAAATCACTTCCCTATCCATAAGCAAAGTTACTGCTACATTTTCTGACGCTATTTTGCTAGTAAACAGTCTTCGAACAATATTAAAAAATTCGATAAACTGAGATGCAGAATAATTCTGTGGTTTTCAAGGGTAACCGCGTATGTCCATTTTTTTCGATTTTGAGATGATGATGCCATACGGCTTAATTTTAAACGCTCTTTATATTGTTCTTAACATTTCTAAAAAAAAAATATGGACCAATTCCGATTTTTATACGTAATGACCAATTTCAAAAAGTTCAGTACCTCGCCCATAGTTCGATCTAGAATGTTTTTTCTGCTCTCCTGAAAAATTTGATTTTAAGACATACGCGGTTACCCATGAAAACCACAGAATTTAGAGTCCCAAAACTGGCGATTTACTTAGAGAATAATGAAATCTATAGTTCACTTTCAATTCTCTGCCTTCGATACAAAGCTAGAAAATTTCAAAAACAATACATTTTATTGAGCTACTCAACATGACTCTACATTTCGAAAGTGTTGAGGACACGGTCACCCCTACACCTAGTAAGAGTTCTGATAAGTCTAAAAGTACTGCCCTTTAAAGCGTTTGTGCAAATATTAAAAGCAAATTTTATTTGTCGACCTACGTGGCTCAGCAAAGAAGAAGCCTATATATTCCTTAGTTTTCTAATTTTTCTAGAGACGCAGTTCCGCTTGCTTACTGGCGCAATTAAATGCTATACTCAAAATTTAAGACCATGGCTCAGAAATACATAAGTTGTCAAATGAGTTCAGTCGCATCTAAGAGACGATTTTTTACTGCAGGTCTGCTTTAAACGGAGTTGCGAAATCCGCAAAAGCTGAGAATATGTACTTTGTTTTTTAAACAAAAATCTTATTAATATTAATTTTGAATACTTAGAATCTTTTGCACTGTTTAACTTGCATTAAAATTTAATATTCGTATCGGTTTTGATGATATTTCTTCTTGAGTAGCGGTATCGTATTAGCTAACAGCCGTAGTTACATACCCAGTTTAGACCTAACAAATGACCAACAAAAAAAAAAAAAAAAAAAAAAAAAAAGCGTGACTTGATTAGCTTTAGAAAAGTAAAACGCAACATTTTTACTGGAATATAAAAGCAATTTAATTTAATCAATAATTTTAGATTAAAGCATCTTTAAAGCACATCTTTTTAATCGATCCAGAATCATTTCCCACAGTTCGGATACCAAAAATGAAAATGAGATTGATTTTTATATTAGCTAGACATCTTTTACTTTATAGTTCGAAAATATTTTTTAGTGTTTACGGCTTTTATACTTTTATTATTTATTTTTCGAAAATTTTAAATAATAGTTTATTCGCAGTTTTTATTTGCCATACTAAAATGATTTTCAGGACCGGAATTTATATGGCACCCATGGTAAATTATGGCTCAATCATCACAAAATTTTTAAGAGTGATTTCTGGTATTAAAAAAACTAAATTAGACCAAATTCCAATACTGTAATTAGCAATACGTCAAAATCGACTTTTCGCGAAAAAGAACTTATTTATTGTTGAAAATGGGGGTTTGGGTTCTCGAAAACGACTTCTTCACATTGCTGTAGTTTCCATGGACAACAGCGTATATCGAATTTTTCGATTTTGAGAAGTTGATGATATAGTTTGCAAAATTTTAAATACTCTTTGCATGGTTCTTAAAATTTCTGAAAAATGATGAACCAATTCCAATTTTTTAACGTAATAACAACAGACCTAGACCATAGTTTGATCTAGAATGAGTTTTCGGCTCTACCTAACGAATTTGATTTTAGGTGATATGCGGTTGCCCATGCAAACCACAGATTAGGCCCATTCACAAATTTACAGTTGTTTTAAAATATTATAGGATTTTTAGTTTTTGGTGCACTATGGCTTAAAATTTTTGTAATAAAATGGACTATTCAACAAAATTATGAATTTTTTTATTAATTGTGGTACAAAACATCTTTCGCAATAATAATGGCACAGGTCTGCGATGAAAGTCTTTTTTAAATAATTTCATGTTTAAAATGTAGATGGTGGTCTGTATATTACAAATATATATTTCGTTTAGTTGTACCTCTTCACATTTGCGAGCCAACGGTAAATTTGTGTTTTTCGATGTATATTTCTCTTTTAGGCGCCATCCTGATTCGATTGAAAGGCTTAAAGTTTATGCGTCGAATGCGGGCTTAAATCGGAATAGATCGAAATTATAGGTGTTGAAATTTTTTTTTCTCAAACTGTTATTCCTTGAAGTTATTATACAGTATTTGACGCGTTATTTAGTAGCATTTCAATTAAGATATAATATATTTTAATTGATCCAGATTTTGACTCTGGATGGCGGCTTTGATTAAAATATTAAAAGGTACATAAAAAATACATGGGCTCCCAGGTATCAGGCTACGATCCAATTAAGGCATAAAAGCATGCGCTTGAAAATACTTATAAAGGGTTATTGCACACAATTTTTATCAAAACCGTTTTGTAACTTCGAGAGTCAACATGGAACAAGTTTACACAAGATTACAGCTATTCAAAATAGTGAAAAAATCTAATGCTGGAACCATTGACGAGAAATTGGATTTTTCGGTTTCGGAATTTAATGAAGCTAGTGATAGAACAAAGCGGAGAAAAACTGAAGAAGTTCGTCACCAATTAACAACAGAGGAGATCACATTTGCTGCATCCATGAGTCAAAGAGCAGCGGGACATAATGATGCGGCTAAATTAATAATGGATATAACGAGATCCCCAAGAAAAGCAAGAATTTGCAAGCGATCATTAACAACTTCTGAAGTCGACCCTGTGAATAAACTTTCAGCAGAGCTCACGAAAAAGCAATATGAAATTTTATACAATGCCAAAGAAATGTGTATCCATGTTACTCGTAACTAAAAAATGTTATCCCAATGAAGATGCCATAACCGTTACTGAAACATTAGCGGAAGTGAAGCTCCAAGCTCTCCTCGACGTTTATGTATATACCTTGAAGAGGTTTTGCAGCAGTTAGACTATGAAGAGCTCAATTTCTTGGAACTTATAACCAAATGGGGCTGTGACGGATCGCACCAATCATATTATAAGCAGAAATTCGAAAACGAAGATTTTAGTGACGCTAATATATTCCAAAGCATTTGTGTACCAATTAAACTAATAACAAATACTAATGGAAAAATAAAAACGGTATGGCGAAATCAAACACCATCCTCAACTAGGCTGTGTAGACCAATCCGCATCCGTTTTGTGCAGGAAACAACTGACATCACGAAGCAAGAAATAGGATACATAAATAATCAAATTGAATTTTTGAAGAAAAGCGAAGTACCGTGTAATGGACAAATTGCACAAATTAAACACACGATGGTAATGACAATGGTCGACGGAAAAGTATGCAATGCTGCAACGGACACAAAATCGACAATGAGGTGTTACATTTGCGTTCAAATTTCGAAAGATTTTAACGCGTTGCAGAAGAATGTTCCTCTGAACTGTGATGCCTTGAGTTTTCGACTATCAACTTTTCATGCACGCATACGCTTTTTAGAATCGATACTTGATCTCTCATATAAACTGCCTTAAAAAGTGGCAAGCAAGGAGCGATGAAGATAAAGCAATTGTTAAAGAGAGGAAGATATTTATCCAAAAAAGACTTAAAGACGAGATAGGAATACTTGTAGATGTTCCAAATATACGGTAGCACTAATGATGGCAACACATCAAGAAGATTTTTTTCGGACCCAGCAACTACATTGAAAATCACTGGAATAAATGAAGAATTAATCAACCGCCTGAAAATAATATTGGAAGTAATAACTTTACAACTGGCACCCAATGGGTCCTACGATGCACAAGATTCTTATTCATGGCGGTATTGTTATAAAGCAAGCAATCTTGCCAATTGTCAGAAGAAGCTGCCGAGGCCAGAAATAAGCACTTACGATTATATCGTACGAATTATTCGAGGAAATTCAGCAGAAGCGATACAAATCGTGATGTCTTGAATAGGTTATTTCTGAGCAGTGACCCTTTTATAAGCTGCAGTACGCAAAGAGAACGGAATAATAAAAAAGCTTTTTCATCAGAAACCATGACACTTCTTCTTCCTGACACCGATGATGCAGCTAATGAGGATACACATACGACATAAAATTTAGTAAGGAATTTTTATTAGTTTAACTTTTCCGTTTATAAAGTATTATTTAATATAAAATAAATATAATAAAGCCTTTTTTCATAAAAAAAATACTGTTTTATAAGAGCCTTACAATTTTCAAAAATTTTTTTTTAATTAGACTGTAAATCATATGTATGTATGTACATACAGTCTGTCAAGAATGAGTTTAAACCGTTAAAATCAACATTTGTTAATTGCGTTTTGCGATTTATACCAACTTTTATTCCTTAGGAATGTGGCTTTTAGAAAAATCTTAAAAATTGAAACTTTTTGGATCTTAAATTTTTTATTGCATTTTGAAAACAAAAAATTTTACGCATTTTGCATGTAAATTTTTTTTTCGCCATTAAATTTTTAATAACTCCAAAATAGTAATAGATATAAAATAAATGTGTATGGTTAGTTAAACAGAATTTTCCGGTGCAACTTCTGATCTTCCTGCTATTAAAATCGGAGAACACGTTTTCAAGTTACGGCAAAATACTTATATATAAGGCAACCTAACGATTTAGGGGGTGAAGTATGCCACGCCTTTAAAAATTCTTACGTACTAGAGGAAAACGGAAAGCAGATTTTAATTAAGGGGCATCAAAATCCATATAGTCCACATACTTTTATTTCTAGGGTAGAGAAAAATTTTTTTGTTGCGCAGTGTACTTTTTTCAAAATCTGCCACTAGACTTTTTATATCATACTACACCTAAAACTATCAAAAAACTAAAACTTTTAATTCAAAAAATACGTTTTATAATTTTGGCCAGCTTTTCAGGCCAAATACTCCTCTGTGTGTCGTAGTGAAACATTTTTAACAGTGAATTTAAAATTTAAACGAGATTATCATGTTATGGACATAGCAATATTAAAATAGAGCTGAGTGATATTTTCGACAAAATTGCACAAGATGAAATTTAAAGTGTCGAATTGGGAAATTGCCTTTGACCCTCCCAATTTCGCAGGAAAAAATTTTAACGAATATTTAATACACAAATTTTATATATAAACGTGTTTTCCAAAACTCGAATGCTCAAAGTTTGTACCCCCTTTTATTATAAAATTTCTTGTCTAATTTTAGTTTTTCTGCTTTGGTAAAAATATTTAGTTTAAATAACTAATTTCGCTCTAATATATGCATCTCTACACTTTAAGTACACAGAAAAAAATAAAAATTGATTTCAATTAAAAAATTTGTTAAATTAATTAAAAAATAAATTAAATTTGCATAAGTAAACAAATTAGTAGTATCAACTAAACGTTTAATTCACTTAATTAAAGGTTTAATTCACTTTATGAAATTTGTAATTTGTAAAACTGGTGTAATTTTTTATTAAAGCTTTGATTGGTGAAACATTTTGAAAAATGTTTCACCAAAAACCAGGAAAATGCTATATATGGCTTTGCCGAATCTTTGACACCCTCCACCGAGAGTTCGAATATTTCAGAGGTGGGACTTATTTGGAATCAATTAGTAATGAATCAATCTTAATAAGAACTGACCGGATGGTATTAAAATTCGTCTTCGATAATCATTGTCTCGCAAATTTGTTTATATTATTCTTTTTAAATGTCAACTGATAACACAACGTGTTAAAAATAAAAAGTTCAAACAGTAGTAACATCTTACGGGATAATACAGATTGGAGTTGAAGTGCGAGTCAACTTACTATTAATTTAATAATAACTAGCTTAACCCGGTGCGCTTTGCTACCCCCATCGAAATAAAATACAGTAACCGTTCAACATATATACAGAAATTATAAGTGTCTTCGTATGGGAGGTGTCGTGCCTACTTGTCCCATTGAAAATATCATTGAAAATATGTTGTAGGCTATTATCTAAGCTACTTGTACAAAATTGGAATACTTTCACTATAACAGTAGTCCAAATAAGTAGAAATATTTATTGCCATTATATCGGAGGTGCCACGCCCGCTTGTCTAATCCAGCCGACTTTTTGGAAGATGTCGTGTATTGATAACCAAGTTATTTGTTTCATATTGGTAGACTCTTACTATTACCGTCCTTCAGATATAAGGTTATTCATATTTTTATTGTGTTGGTGCCACGCCTACTTGAAAATTAAAATATATTAATACCCTTTGTTGATTAATTTTCAATGGCACTTCTTGTCGGAAATTGTTCATACCAACATAGAAACCTTTGCCGGCTCATGCGCAACAACTTTACTAAAGACCATAGCATGATCAAATGATATAATTTATTTTGAGTAATTTTCAATGGTGCCGCCTATCGGAAATTGGTCATACCAATCTAGAAACCTTTGTATGCTAATGCTCAACAGCTGTGCTAAAGATCATAGCAGGATCAAATGCACAGTTTATGATTTAACTCATTTTGCATGTGCCCGGCAAATAAAAAACTGAAATGGCAAGCTGCTTTATTTAAGCAACTTGTTGTTTTTAATTTTGTTTTTTTCTTTCTATCCTCTTACAACTACAATTCGTGTTGGAAAAAAACCAGCCAATTGTTGGGGAATGTAAGAAAGAAAAAAATTGACTGTTTATTGTTGTGACTTTGTTGAAGCTTTGATATTGTTACATTTAAGACCTGAGTGTTTTAAAATTCTTATTCACTTTATGGTCTTACTTGTATAATATTTTTAGCTTTTCTAAAGTATTTTGAAAAAGTTTCCTGACGAGCTGGCCTAAGCAACCAGCGAAATGCGCATAGAAACTAGCTTTCCCACAACAATAAATTTCAGTGTTTTCATTCAAAAATTGGGATTATTAGCACATCATTAATAAATGAATTAATTAATAAAATATTTCATTCCCGAAAATAATTTTTGACTCATTTCGAGTCATTTTCAGTGGCGCCACCTGTCTGAAATTGGTCATATCAACTTATAAACCTTCGCCGGCTCATGCTCAACAATTTTGCTAAAGATCATAGCATCGTCAAATGCAGAGTTTACCATGTAATTCATACTGAGTAATTTTCAATGGCGCCACCTATTTTAGATTACTTGCTCAGAGACCATTCCGAATTGGTACGAATCATCGAAATCGGTCCAGCCGTTCTTTAGTTATAAACGTAGTAACTAACGCCAATTTCTTTTATATATATAGAAGATAAATGTATTTGGAGACCAAAAAATTTGAAATACTTGAGCGACAGGTATTTAAATAACAAATTACATTTTGAGAATGTAATTGACATACAAATTTAAAATACGTACACTCATAGAAAAGTGCGTCTTCATATTGATTATGCCCTAACATCAGGGTTGTGACATCAATGTTATTACAAATGGCATCAATGTGACAAAAAGTGACATCAATCCAATGAAGAACGTCATACTAAAA
Organism: Pollenia amentaria; assembly: GCA_943735925.1. Lineage (NCBI taxonomy): Eukaryota > Metazoa > Arthropoda > Insecta > Diptera > Polleniidae > Pollenia > Pollenia amentaria. The sequence goes on along the minus strand of OX031009.1, from coordinate 96,477,221 downwards.
TGTTTTCATATTTTATGCGTCCTCTAAGCTATGACTACAGTGACATCACTTCGATGCCACATTTTGTGGACACTGATAGAAAAGGCTTCATAACGCTAATGAATTATGATATCAGTACAGACAAAGTGTCATCAGTGCGATAACAAGTTGTCATCTGTGCGATAACATAATATATTATGTCATCAGTGCCATGACATAATTTAGTATTAACGTTATTTTTATGTTCATAAAAGTAAAATGGGAAGCAAAAATTCCCATATTCTATTTTGTTAAATTATTTGGTTAAATACATCAAATTTTCAAAGTAGGCAATTTACAAAAACCATATCGGGCATGTTGCTGGTGTCTTATAATTGAGAGTTCTTCTCTAAACAAAGGGAAGAGTGCAACAAAAGTGAAACTAACACGTGCAACGGTTAAGTAAATAATCATATTCTCTCAATTTGACTTAAGTCAATTCCAATGACTAATGAGTCTATCCTCCGATGTTACTGAGTCATTTTGGTGATTTTGACGCTGATGACAATTTGGCCACGTGATGTTAAATCTGACAAAAAAGTGATGAAAAGTGTCATGGGGTCAAAAACGAAAACACTTTTCATAGTACTGATGTCAAAATATATCAGCGTTATTCTATCAGTGTATTTGTATTTCAATTATATGTATTAGAAGTACTGTCCATGCCTGATTGCTATATAAATTTGGTGTTAATCAATTTTATGGATTTGAGAGTTTTTGTCATTCTATATATAATCTCAAATGTTACATATGGTAGTTAAGATCGAGCCAGGATTGAAATGGTTGTAATTTTTGCGTTTTAAAAATTTTCCCATATATGTATGCCATATTTTTTTTTTAACAAAGTATTTTTTTTTTTTTATTATGTAAAACCAAAAAGACATCTCTTTTTAATTTATTGCAATGATATAAATCATTTTTGAATAAAATTGTATTTCTTGATCAGGTTACAAAACCTAAACAGCAGAAATAATTGCAAAATGCATCTGTCAACAACTTTTAATTATATCACTGTAATATGTAGCGTTCTCCTTTTATAGTGCGAAATTGGAGGGGGACAGAAAGCTGTGTAAAAGTGTTTAAAACTCAGCTGTATTCCGATGGTGTTAATAAAGTAAAACCACAAAAGACGCGTTCATTCATTAAATTTGGTTTGGGATTGTTTCTCGTACTATAATAAAAAAAGCAAAAAGAAAAATTTGCACATGCTCACATTACACATGTTAATTTGCGGTGACGCAGTGGCGTCGTCTCGCATCAATGTTGCTAAAACTTGTTTTCGAAACCTCTACCCATCTTTTACTCTATTCATACAATCAACATTCAATAGAAATTCCTCGTGAATTGGTGCACAAGTACTTGAGTATGACTACTTTTCTTTTTAATAGTTGGCGCTAGCAGCAACCAGTAAAGTACCAAACTACAACAAACACCTTTTTAACCAGTCAGCCCAGCCATCCAACCACTCAACTAAAAACAACTTGGTGATGATGACGACTATGACGACGATGAGTCATCTTTTCGACCTTTGGAGCATTAGCAAAAATCGACACATGGCGTTAAAACTTACTTACCAACTTTTATTGCTGCTGAAAGAAGTGTCGAGCTAACACAACTTCAAATAAACACGTTTTTCGGAAATGTACGGATGTACATAGATGCAAAAAACATTGATATGTCTACATATACATACCCACACACATACATATGTACGTATCTATGTCTGTGATGTATAAAAGTTTTTAACTTAGAGACGGATGTAGCGGGAGGTAGAGCGTTTGGAGGAAGGTCTAACAAATTTTCACATTTATGAATGAAATTTTTTTATTTAACCTAAACGTTGAAGGCGCGCACACAATTTTATGCTAAATACAGGTTTATTTTCTTCTTCTTACCTTCATTTATTCATTGAGTCGTTCGCTCATTCATTTATTTAGTATTTATTCATTCAAACAGTTTACTCTTCCAAAGACAAGTTTTACAATGTTTTATCGTAAATCGTGCCTGGCATAGTAAAGTGGGTTGTTTGCATAAATGAGTGGAGTACTCGTACCCACAATAGCACAAATAAAAATAAAAACATTTGATTTTTAACATAGAACCAGAATTTAAAGGAACCAAATTGTTTAAAATGTTCAAAAATCTCACTAAAGAATGGAAAATTCTTCTGATCTGTTCCTATATTTTTAGTTAGAATTAATATCGAGCACAATTGAAGGCCCAACAATTTATTTGATCGGATTAGAAAATTATTCTTATTTTTTCTAATCTCTATTCTTACGCAGGAATCATTATTTCTGGATCTTACACAGAGCAAAAAACACGTTACAAAATTATCAACCAATTTTATTAAAATGATAACAAAGTGTTGTTAATATGTCGACAACATCTGTTGTCAATTTTTCAACAAACTGTTATGAAATTGGTACCAAAAATGTAAGAAATACTATTGTTGGCATTATTCGCAGTTTACGACGGCGGATTAAGAAATCCGTGACTTTTCGAACTTCCATCGGAGTTATATGAAATGCAACACTGCTCCCATCAAGTACCACCTGTTAATAGACTACTGTAAAGTTTTGAGCAAGTTCCGTCATTTACTTCGTCGAACAGCTGTACAAAACATACAACCTCGTGGATTTTTTTAAAAATGGAAAAAGTGAATTTCGATTGCTCATAAAACATTATTTGTTGCGAAAAAAAATCGTCAATCAAGCCAAGAAAAAGCTTGGTAAGCACTATGGGGACTCTGCACCATCGATTTCAATGGTAAAAAAGTGGTTTAATGACTTTCGTTATGGTCGCACAAGTACAAATGACGCTGAACATTCTGGACGGCCAATAGAAGTCAATACACCCCAAAAATGTCGAAAAAATTCACGATATGGTGTTGGCCGATCGAAGAGTAAAAGTGCGTGAGATTGTTAATGCATTACATGAATTGGGCTACGAATTGGTACTTCATCCGCCATATTCTCCGGATTTAGCCCCGAATGACTATTTCCGAATCTAAAGAAATGGCTCGGTGGAAAGAGATTTTGCTCCAACGATGAAATTATTGGTCAAACAAATGCCTATTTTATGGACCTCGAAAAATCCTATTTTTTGGAAGGGATACCCATATTGGAGAAACGTTAAACTGAGTGTATTGAGCTAGAAGGAGATTATGTTGAAGAATAAATTTTTTTTTTTTTTGTAAAAACAAACTGTGTTTCATTCAAAAAGTCACTTATTGATCCGCCGTCGTACATAAGTAAAAAAAGTGCACATTTTTATAAATAATTTAAATAAGTGAAAAATAAAAAAAATTAAAACTTGGACAGTGAAAAAATATAATAAACTGTTACTCAACATTTTCTTCCTACGAAATAGATATTCTTTTTGAAGAAGATATACATTTTGACCTTAAAAAAATCCATTCCTTATCTACGACGACGAATGGAAGGTATTTATGGTTATTTAAACGGTTAGTAAAATACAATAATATGGAACTTTTAGTTCATTTTAAAATTTATTTAACTAAAAAATTCAAATGATAAAAAACAAGAGCAGTCATAAACTTTTTTTTTCACTTGAGTACGTAATGCAAAGCACTACAACAATTTTCGATGCTTCATTAACTACTTGCAAATGTGCACAAACAATTATTCATATTTACACCTACTTACAATGTCCTTTTCTCTGCTGCAGCCTGCGTCGACCTGCTATTACAATATCGCAATTGGTTTTTCTATTTTAAATACATCCATTCGCATCAACAATTTAATATACCAAAATCGCAACAAAATACGTTATTAAACTCTGATCAACACACCCACGCATAAAAATGTCTACCCTTACATTTACTTTGATGGTTTTAAATAAATTTCTCAAAACACAAACGCACTTGTTTTTTTTACTCTAATTTTGAGCGACTGTTATAAACACCTATTTAGATTTATTTTTTGATTCAAATTAAATTTTGGGTTGTTTTTTTTTCAAGAAATAAATAAACAAACCATTAAAAAATTATATTTCTTATTTTCATTCCCATACATACAGAGGATTTATTATTTTAAATATTTCCTTTAAAAAAAGTAAGTAGAATAAATGTTAACTACGCAGACACTAAAAAAAACATATCATATTAGCTTAAAGTTAACTACGTGTTCACTAAAAAATACAGAATAAGTACCTCAAAAGAACTTTACACGGACTCTAAAATAAGTTCGGTAAGTTATCTAATTATTTGTGTACAAATTCACGAACAAAAAAATAAGATTTAGAGTTTGTGTGGTAAGACAAGTACACAACGTTAGTGTACAGTTTTTTTTCGAACTCTGATTGTACTGCAAGTTTGTTTCGTTAAAAAATAATTCGCAATTTTTATTTTGTAGTTTAAAAATGTAAATATATTAATATATTTCATGTTTTTTTATTGCTTTGGTTCAGAATGGATGATGCTTTACTCAAAACAATGTGTTGTCGTATTGATAACTGAATGTTGTCAATACACCAACAGTCTGTTATCAAAAATGAAAGCAGCTTGTTGTCGAAATGACACCATTATGGTGAGAATATATTAACATTTTGTTGTCAGAATAAGACCAAATGGTGACAAAATAACAACGAGGTGATAAAAAAATGTTGATACCATTCGCTATCAACTTGAACACAAACGTAGTTGGCTCACTTTTGCCAACGGAAGATGTTAATTTTGGTTTTTTATACCGTATTTTTTGTACTTACATATAAGTGAAAACGAAAAGATTGATAACTTATGGCGATTTCTTTTCTGAGAAATATGTTGCATTAATGTTATATGTTCTACATTTTTGTGTTCGTTTGTACAATAAATACAACTGTTGGCAAAACATGTTGCATATTTTACCCTGACTTTAACTTAAGGTGCTCATACTGCCTTGTTTTGCAACTTTGGTACTTACTACTTTGCTTGTACCAACAATGTTTTATTTTGTTTGTCGTAATGCAAACCGCTCATAATTCTGGGAAAAGGCATATAAAAATTAAAAAAGTTTATATATATAATTTTCATGATGTCAATATTTGTTTCCGAACCGTAATAGCGTGCAGAAACCGCTCAAATAGCTTTAAAAATCACTCATGAAGTAAATTATTAGTGATAATAGTGTAATAGTTTTAAATAAAAGCAGTTAATTTTGTTCTATTGTAACACTTCGAGTGATTATATGTAACATTAGAAAGTGTTACATGTATGTATATACTGTAACATATTTTTCTCAGAAAATAAATCGCCATTAGTGACAGGTGATGGTAGAGCAGTATCTTTTGCAGCAGTTCTTGCAATTAACTTTTTTCAATATTTTATTACACAATAAATAATATGGTTTTGAATAATTAAGGATTAAGAGCTGCGTAATTTTTTGTTTTACCGGTGGCAACACTGCCATCACCGCACAGTGATAGATTTTAGAAAAAGGAAACAATTCTGGATATTTTTTATTCCAATTGGAATTAAATTGCAGGTGCCAATTAGGGACTTGTATTTGATCTGAAGTTCTGGATTTGGATATCAGGGGCCCGCCATAAGTTCCCTACCGTGGGATAAGCAATCAGTAAATATTACAATTCAGTAAATATTTAATATTATGAAAATTTTCAATTAAGAAGTTTTTTTTAGCACTTGAAGTTTTAATTTCAAGGAAAGTTTATTTCTTGACATTTTCCAAAAAAAAAAAAAAAAAAAAAAAAAAAAAAAACTATATTATTAACAATTTTTTGGAAGCTTACTGCAACTTTAATATTGCCATTCAATAAATGTTTGAAAATTTTGATCACTACGTGCTCAAGGGTTTCCAACATAGACATATTTTTTACAAATCTACACTACATGCTATTTTTTTCTTCAAAGCTATAATCAAGCTTTTAAGCTCTGTTTGTATGACCATCTATGTTTAGAATATTCCCGTAATGGTAATCCTGGGACTCAATCCTGGTAGGAAAAGTTTTCCAAAAAGGGAATTTAAGGAAACCCTTGAGAGAAATTCTAGTTGGTTCATATAAATCATTTATTTTTAGCAGTAAAATTGCATTATATAATTTAAAATAATATAGTTTTTATTGCATTAAAAATTTATGCTATTGTCAATTATTCAAAAAATACAAACTTATAGTGTTATTTTAAGTCTAGACATAATTCCCTACAGATTGGTGTATAATATCCCTGCGGGAAATTTGTGTCAATGAGTCTTAAAGCACTTATCCTGTGACCAGTGTACGCAATATTACAATAAAAAGGAACAAATTGTTATAAGTAGAAACAAGACATATCGCCTAACTGGTGATAATGTGTTTAAAGTATAGGTAGTCCACAGGAAAGGTTATCGGTACAAAATGAGATGTGGCTGGATTTTGTGCGGGTAGTGGCTGATTCTTTCTGGTTTTATTACTTTAAATGAGGGGGATCCATCATATACATAACATGGTGTTGGCCTAGGATATGGTAACCTGCTATATTTTTGGCTCTTTGCGATGGGTCACATAGGGAAGGTAAAGGAACCTGACCTGTCCTGTCACCAAAAATTAAAATGTTTTTTTACTAAATTCGTTTTAAATTCATTGGAAAATTATGAAATTGATGTCATATTTTCAGCGACATGTACAATTATATTAACCGAAATTGAATGGGTCCATTAAGGTTATTTCTGTGAGCTGCTACCAAGTGTCAAAAAGGTGTCAATTAACCCCCTCCAAGGACATCGCCATGCTAAAGTGGCAAGGACCCTTCATATAAAGGCTTAGAACTAGAACCGGTCCCTACCACTTTAGAGCTATCACGTGTCAAGTTTGGTGTTAGTTCCCTTTCCCCTAGGGATGTCTTTCTTGTCTGTTGACTTTACTAGGATGCCTATTTATATGATGCCATTTCCGGTAATCTTAAACGATTTTTTTTTGCGTTCCCGCGGTTTTTTTAAGCATAACATGAAAATTTGTCTAGGATATTGAGTAATAATTGAATTTTAAAGCTTTTGTGTTGGATAAGTGTGGTTTATATGTTGAAGATTTGTTCAGATAGTTTAGTACCACGGAAGTTTAAAACTTTTTGAGGAACTGCAAAAATTATTGGCTTGTTTTTAATTCCCTTCACCAAAGTCAGAATAAGTAAAAACTAACATGGTTTTGCATTCATTCCGTTTGTAATTTATACACTATTAATCTTAGATCCTATGAGGTATATGTCACTGTGCGTGAGGTATTGGGTAGATATTTTTAGTGTAGCCTGAATTCGAATAACAGCTCATAACAGCTTCTTCACGTAAATGTTTTTTTCCTTCACCATCCATTTGTTCTACAATGTATATATATTTAGCGAACAGTAACATGACCTGCAGGGATAAAAAAAGTTACATAAGCATGCGATTGAATTGGGACAGCCGTTGTAAAATAGTCGTTAGTGGAAAACCTTTTTCTGGCTTCTAAAAAAAATCTACATTTATTCTTCTAAAAAAAAACTCTTAATTTATTTTATATATTATAAAGCTAATTGTTCGTTTTACTTATAAACTGAAGCCAGGGCATATTACCTGATAGTCTCTAATGCGATTCAATATAAAAAAAAATATACCTTGAATCGTACTCTTCGCGAATTAATTCATTCATAGTCTGTCCATCATAAAATGCCGTCTGGCTGTTTTTTATTTTTTTTTATTAGGGATTCCTACATAGAAGTTTGTTTGCACAATAAGGAAGAAGAAAATCCAGTGGGGGTGCTGCCTTTTTTACGTAGTCGTAGTAGTTCACAACAGTAGCAGGGTAGCGGTAACCGAAGTTGAAGTTGTTTGAGCAGAGAACAATTAAATTCAGCAAACTCTTTGATTCATCCAATAGTTTATTTAATTCATTCACAAAAAATGGCAACATTTGCTGCCACATGTCTGACAAGTTTCTTTTTTTTATTGTTGGTGTTTCTCTACCCGTTTTGCATAACATTAGAGATGTTTTGTTGGCCTTCTTATTTTAGTTGTTGTTAAAACAATTGTTATTAGGCTTAAGTCTAAAATTAACAACGGAAGTAATGATTTTTTTAACTCATTTTCTTGTTACCAAATGCATTCTCGTTTTGTTTACAAAACGACTATTTTTATCCCTGCAGGTCATGTTACTGTTCGCTTAATAATCTGTAATTACATACATTTTTATTGGTGAATACATTGTACAACAAATTGATGGTGGATCGGTTAATCGTTTTCTTTATTAAGTAAAAAAAAGAACAACGAAGTCTCCTTATTTAGTGCTCTTGGAACTGCTGGGCTATCAATAAACAGTATTAAATGTGTATGTATGAGTTAGGCGGATTGAATGTGTGCATACGTATTGCTTGAAATAATCGTCATTGCATTAAAAATCCGTTTCTAATTTGACAAAAATGATAAATTATTATTACTCCGGATGTATGTGACGCGTCATAAAAGTTAACATTTTATATTTATTGTACGTATGAATTAACAAGATTAATCTACACAGAGAAAAAGCAGTAAAAAATATAAAAATTGGCACACCATCCATTGTCGAAATCACTTACCACGTTTGAGTTTAATTAAATAACAAACGGTATCAAAATTTTATCCTGACAACGCGCCGTTCATATTTTGACAACGAACCGATTTTGCATTGACACGAAGTTGTTCACGTTCAAACTGTATATCGACGGCATTTATCCAAAATGGTTTATCTGCAAAACCCTGATGTTCAGAAGCAAAAAACTGTTTAATTCCCTAACAAGTGAGTATTTAACAATTCGATCTTCTACATTTTGGTTGAAAGGCTTCTACTAATTCCCTTAAATATAAATTATAAAATAAAAACCATTATTCGCATTTTTCCGGTAGATAAACCATTTTGCCTTAGAAAATTTTCGATGTAAATATTAAAATGAGTAAATAAACCATTTTGTTTGAAAAAAATTTTAAGAAGTATGAAGCAAAATTTTAAGACAAAGACAATAATTAAAAAAAAAATTTAATTAATTTTATGGTGTAAATTCCTTCCTTCAATAAAAATAAATTAATGAAAATTAAATTTGATGAACTTAAGCCGAATTAAAATATCAAAAACTGCAAGTAAAATTTTAAGTTTCAATACTTTTGTTTTTCACTTTTAAATAATTTTGGGATTAAGCAAAATAGAAGAAGATACTTACTTCAGGTCCAAATAATTATCTGTATGGTTAATGTTAGGATTTTTATTATTATTTATTAAATAAATTGCATTTATTTTGAATGAAGATTATCATAGAAAAAATGATATTCATTAGGTATCACAGATTTCAATTCCTGTTGATGTTTCCATTTACTGGTGGATATTGGAAGATATTCTTGATGAAGCGATTCTGGTTCTATATATCCTGGGTATTTTTTCATTCGTATTGGAAGATCTTTGAACTCATCATTAAATCTGACTTTGTATTTTACAGTACCATTCGATGAATATTAAAGTGATTTCAGTTTTGCAACAGTTGGGCCATTCTTCCAGGACGAATACTGGCAAAGCTTGTAATATTTTCAGCGTCGAAGTTTTTGAAAAAATTGTATTCTAAGTATTTGGTATGAAACGGCTTGCTTATTTTTTTGCCAACAACCATTACACTTTTCCGCGCCTGTTTCGATATATTGATATAATCATGAGGTATATATGTATATGGATTGGTTATTCAACTTTTTTAAAATTTTTGCATGTTCACTGTCACATTCCATTTGAGCGTGTTTCCACTTTCCAGATATCTTTGCTCAATAATTTTTTTGTTTTCTATTGAGAAATTAGACAAGGCCCTTGCGAGAAAATCGTTTCGATATAGGTAGCCGTAACCATCGGATAAATAATTATAGGCAAATTATCCTTTAGGCAGTGTGTCTGAAGATGGTGCAGTATTATTGAAATAAATGTGGATGCTGAAAGTTCACTGTTAGTTTTGCTCCACCAATATTTAGTGCACTGATGCGATGAAAGAATATATACCTGCATGCGTTGTTTATAATAATTGTCAGATTCGTTTATATTGGGACATATTTTTATTGCTTGAGCGTCCATTGTAAAAAGATGACACAGGCTTTGGGAAGCTTTATTTTTTATTATTTTGTCTCTCAAGTCGAGCTTGTTCTTTTTTAAAATGTGTTCATTATATAATTCAGCTGAAATCTGCTTAATTTTGAAATCAATATACATATATATCACATTGATCTTTTCGATGCTTAAATAAAGCTAAGTTCTTTTCTTAAAAATAATTTGAAAAAGTACACCCTAAAACCGGTTGCACTTGCTTATTATTACATTTGAACACAAAGTCTCTGTAAATATCGGATTTAGTATTTAATGCAGAAGCTACGAAAATTTTGAAGCTGCTTCTTCGACAGTAGTGACTCAAATGACCTTAAACAAACACCTTTTTCGCTTCCCAACTCATATTCCAAAACCTCTTTAATATACCCTGTCCTGCAGCACCATCAAAATGTTGACAATATCTGTTTTGCACTTTGAGATTTGTTTTTTGATGTACAAGTTTGGCTTATACGTCCTTTTGGTCTTGGAGTTAACACTGATTTGTATTTAAAATATTCACAAATGAAATTTGAGGACAAACATTTTTTCATATATATATATACATACTATATGCACACTACGTTAACTTATAATCAGCGCATTAATATTTATCAGAAAAGTTGAATTCGTTTTAAAATAATTACGTTCTCATAAATTTTTAATATACTGCTGGTATGAAAATTTCGCAAATACTTTGTAGATAAACCATTCTGCCTACAAAAAAAAGTGTGTATGTAGATAAACCAAACAAAAAATGTGAATAACTCGCAAATAAATCAACATTTTGATTGCATCACAGCGAATAGTTTGGCATCAAAAACTCATTTTTACAAAATCTGCAGATAAACCATTTTGAATAAACGCCGTCGCTATACAAATTAGGTTATGTATAAAATTGCGTAAAACACATCTGCATTATTTCCAATTGTTTTTATAATTTTCTAATTTTATGTGTATTATCTCTCAAGATTCTAATATTAGTTTAATCAAATTTCAGTACCTCAAATTTCTATTAAACTCTACTGATATTGTTAAGTAACAAGAAACCTGTACTGAAATTATGTTACTTTTTAAAGACAAAAAGCTATTTATTATAAAGGTAAATTATTATTAGCTATTTTCGGGAATGTTTTTGTATTTTTGTAATAAAATTTGTTCTGCTGATTTAGGTAACCACAAAAAATTTTTGGCCCTAATTAAACCTAAAAACCTATAAAACAATATGGTTAATGTCCTAAAACACTCTATGCCGGAAAGGAGTTTGCATGTGAGTATGTAAAAATGTGATAATAAAGATATATGTCAAATTTGATCAATTTATTTCCAAAATTAAGACCTTCATATCTGGGATCTTCGAACCCCCCATTTCAATAGACAGGTACATAATATAATACAAGGTATATAATATATTTATTTATAGCCTTTATATGTGAGTTAATATTAAAGTAAAAATTACTCAATAAAAAACAAGAAAAAAAAATAGCTAAAATTAAATAGATGGTTTTGTAGTGAGGAAGCAAAACAAATCAATTTTTGATTTGTTTATATGTAAAAGCATTTGCTTTTACATGTAACTCTACAACTCTCTTATAATTTAAATCAATCATATAGGTGTTTGTGGATAACGAATTAAATATTTTGTATTATTAAATTTTGCCGTTTACTTGGGTTATAGATATGTATATCTACATATACATATGGTTATATATAGTTAAATATTCATATGTGCAGATATTTTAACAAATTTATAAAAAAATAAAAAAAGAGTAATTTTGGGATTTCAGTATTTTAGTAATAACTCGAGCATTTTTTAACCAATTTGACAGATTTATATTACGACGTCTAAAGGAAGGAATTAACCATTTACCTTGTTAACCAAGTTTGGACTCGGGAAGATACATGGTTCCCGAAAATGGGTATGTTCAAAAAACATTTTTCCAATTCTGGAAAAAAAAAAGTTTCAGACTTTTCAGATATTTTTCCGATATTTTGATATATAAAACGTGTCTATAGGTCAAACTAGAGCCCTAAAATGTAAAATGTTGAGGTTTTCCTGGCCATTTTTTGAGTATTTTCAATAATGTCTTTGTACGGAAGGTACCACGCCCACTTTTCCAATCCCGCCCATATATTTCAGGTGTCTGTATATTGATAACCGTTATGTTTGTACCTTATTTCGGGACTTTAGCTCGTTTCGTTTTCCAGATATACAGAAATGTATAATGTCTTTGTATGGGAAGTGCCACACCCACTTCTCGAATTCCGCCCATAGAGAGTTGGTGTTTTGATAACCAAGATCTTTGTACCAAATCTGAAGGCCTTGGCTCTTGCGGTTCTCCAGATATGCAGAAAAAATGAATAAAAAAACTACAAAAACATGGGATTTATGGAAAAAATTAGCGGTAGTCGTTGTTTTTTGCTCATATCTCAGCCATTTTGGGACTAATCTGACTGAATTTCAAAAGCAAAATTATAATGAGCATCTCCGACATAAATATATAGCAACCAAGTCCCTATCTTATCTGGGGTCTTCGAAAACCTTATTTCAACAGACGTACAGACGGACAACCGGATTTTAACTTCCCTTCTTATAGGGTCTAAGATCAATATTGTAGAAACTACAAACGGAATGACAAAGTTATATATACCCTTTTACCTTCGGTGAAGGGTATAATAAGCGAATATATTGTAAGTGTGTGGGGATGGGATTTATATCAGAACGAGGAATAAAGCGCTTTATACCATGATCGGATATTAAAAAAACAATAGCCATTTATTTTTTTATTTCTGTTCGCTATATATTCAAAAGTTAAACATAAAGAAGTGATGTATTTTTTATCCTGAAGTATAAAAATCCAACAAAAAAATAAAATAAGCTCGATGGCTTGCCGACGCGAAAACATGCCACGTATAATTGTCCCTGTGAAAAATATGGTGTACCAAAATCTAAGCCAGAAACATATATCGTTTGGCCTTGCCACTTATCGGAGAATCATCGGAGTTAATGGCAGCAAAATATTTTCGTCTCGGAATTTACAATATAAAATGATGGCTTTGATAACGTTTATCATCAATTTTTTAATGACCATTCGTATACACAGCCGTGGTGGGTTCAAATTCCGAAGCGGAATAACTGGAGATCCAACTTTCAGTCCTGGAAGGTGTGGTGGCATGCCTGGCAAATTCAGAAAGTTCAAAAACTCTTTTGGATAATTTACAGCTTCGTTAACATCGCTAACTGCATCGATCGATTTGTAAAATACTTAGTCGCTTGGCAACGACTGCTGCATCTTGACGTTAAAATCGTCGACGTCCAAATTATTTCCTGCCAAAATAGCTCTTTAAGAAGGTAAAGGAGGGGGTGCTTTTACACTTTTTGCTTTATTTTATGCCGCAAATATTAAAATGTATAATCGTTAGTTCCTTCAAGACTTGAAACTATGAACGGATAACGAATTAAGAAGTCAGGAGTAGGGGGAGCTTTTATCCACTACAGGGATGTTAAATGGGGTTTTAAATTTTGTACCAATTTCCAAAAAAAAGATGTACTTTTTGGATCTTTACGGAACCATTTTTTTTTTAATTTATTAAAATATCAAAAAAAAGTACATAAAATTTCAATTAAACACAAAAAAATAAAAAAAAAATAACATTGGCCTACATTATATGTATGAATAAAATAAGGTACATAAAAGCCTTATAAATATATGAGATCAAAATCAGGCACTTATTTGTTTAGTTAATAAACTATTTGGAATTTATACATCATACCAGCATGAATTTGTCGATCTAATCCAATCCTTTGTTTGTATGAGACATGTAGCTTATTGGCACATGTAGTCTGTTTCTTTCCCTAGTTTTTATTATATTTTGAAAAGAAAAAACTCTCCACATTTGCAGACGAATGTGGAATGTATAAAATTCCAGCAACGACTCTAGAAATGTCAGGATCCATATGGGCATTCGGCTCTTTTTGTAAATAAGCTACTTTTTGGTCGGTAAAAACTACAAATATTTTCAGTTTTTAACGACTGCAGTTGCTCGACATCAGCTAAAGCTCTAAATGGGTTATTGATTGAATCAAAATTTGCAATTTCATTCGGAAACATTTTTGCTAGAAGAGGTACATTACAACTTGTTTTATCTGAAATAACATTTTCAGGAGTAAATTTATGGAACCAAATTAATACTTCGTTATTAAAGTTGACTTTGGTTCTCAAAACTTCGCAAAACTGTATATAAAATTGTTTTGCATTTTCCTTAATTTCTTTAACAATATCAATATTGATATTATTTGTAGAAATATATAAAGCAACTTCTGTTCCACAATAAATTTCAGGTTTTCACTAATGTTGCCTCGTCTGTGAGTTCCATAAGTCCCCTTTTAGAATGTGGTAATTAAAAGGCAGACGGACGAAGTTTGTGGGCGAGAGAGGAAAAAAGTAAAATGTGTCACACATACAGCGTCGCCCCCTTACACAGGGTCTCCACCTGAGATAAGATATAAGATTTTTATATCAGCAAACGTCAAACTCAATCGCAGAGAGCATAATCTTACGTGTGGACTCTCAAATAGTGTTAGTATTAATATTATAATAAATGTTATGAGACAGTTGTTATAATAAATCTTATAACAACTATCTTATAAGATTAGCTGTCAAAAATCTACATGCATACACACATATAAAACAATAATAAGCCACCATTATTAAAATGTGTAATTTGTTAATGCAAATAGTGCCAATATTGTGAAAATTGTTAAAAATAACAATATTTTAAACTAAAAAGCTAAAAATAGAATAAAAAATGAATAAAAAAGATACAAGTTTACTGTACGAGAATCAGTCGATTATGAAATCTTATAATATACGTGTTCCCCTTGTTTGATATTAAGATTAACATAAAGAAATGTATTCTCTCATTCTGCCGACGTTCTCTCAGATATTATATCAGATATTATCTCAGGTGGAGACCCTGTGTTACAAACAAACTTCGTATGTCTGCCTTTCACTTGCCGCATTGTAAAAGGGGACTAAGCGCTCTATACACCACAATACTAGTCGCATATTTAAGCGTCCATTACATTAACGATTTGGTGTACGACATAAATGTAATGAAAAGGACTCAATAATTTGTTTGCTATACTAAAAATTCAAAAAGGGGGAACTATGACAAATTTTTAAATTGTACCAAATGAGTCACGGTAGTACCACGGTATTTTAGAAGGTCAAAATGTACTAAAAAAAAGTACAATTGTACCAACTTTAACATCCCTGGTCCACTAGAATGAATATTTTTGTAACTTAATGTTCAATATCACAGCCAATCTTTCGGAAGCATGGCTTCCGAAAATTGCATTCGTTGTCATAATTTCCTTATAAAAAAATTACTTTGACATCATTGAAAAATACTGTGACAGTTGATGCGGAGTTGACCAAAAATTCGAAATGCTTCCACTCAAGAAAATCACAATTAAACGATGGCTTCCGAAAATTGCATTCGTTGTCATAATTTCCTTATAAAAAAATTACTTTGACATCATTGAAAAATACTGTGACAGTTGATGCGGAGTTGACCAAAAATTCGAAATGCTTCCACTCAAGAAAATCACAATTAAACGAATAAATCTCATACAAATTTTAGTAGTGAGATAAAATACGGCAAAAATAACTCTTTTATAAGTCTAGGCGACATAAAAAATGTTTGTTCTATACATAATCAAATAAGATCTATCCACTGGTGCAGGATATCATTGGATTTGGCTTGTTCGACTTAACTTTTTTAAATATATATAATAATGAAAAATGTTCCATTTTTGCGACTGCTACGTACTAGTATTAAATCAAGCCATTCCAAGAAAATTTAACTGATTGATGAGCCTGCCCCAAGACCAACTAAGCCACATATTAATAAAAATACTATAAATACAAATTCGTTTTATATGATATCATATAAATGAATGAATTTGTGGTTTTTAAATCGTTTCTCAAATTAAATCATCAAAATTACGAGGAAAATTTCTCATTTTTTTTTAAACGGATTTGTAATAAAATAAAATAAAATAACTTTATGACCTTAAACGAACTACGAAGTATGTTTTTAATTATTTTTAACTTATGAACCATAATCGCCCTACTTTTCTGCTGTTGGTTGTTGTTTTTGGTTTTTGTTTTTTTTTAATCTTAACAAGTTTAAAATGTTGTGCAACAAAATAAACGTTTTTACCTTTACAAGTATGTATGTATTTAAAACACACAACATTCTCATACACCTCTCCCTGTACAACTCAATAGAGTTTTATTTATTTTTTAATATTTTACTAACAACAATGTTCGTTGTTGGTGGCCTTGTTAAAATGAAATAAAAAAATGTTAAGAACCCAACGAAACTCTAAATAATTATAAAAGAAAAAATCTAAAGAACATAAATAAAAATAAAAATACCAGCAACAACAACGAAGAAGGCACCTCTGAAAATATGCAGTTAATAAGCTCAAGAACGACAAACGAACGTAACATTCATTTATTTATTTCTTAATTCAATCGTTTTACATATTTATTTCAACATTAATTCTAGAGATGACGTGAAATTTAAAATTTGATTTCTTTTAGTTAAATTAAATACAGCAAAGAAAAAAGAAATATGGCAAATGTCTTTGGACTCTTAAGTTTAAAGTATATTACTGACCATGCGGAGGCAAGTCCAGCTAAAATAATCTTCAATTGAAGAAAAATGTATGAAAAAAAAATTACAAAGTCATAACCCAAGTCTCTAAACATTTTTAGACAGAAAAAAGCAAAACTACAATACCAATGACTTTAATCAGTCAATCATTGTCGTTAAATTTAAATGACAAAAATTTTGAACTACTCTTGTAATGAGGCTGATTGAAAATGTATTGGCAACATAATTTTCATATTTAAAAAAATTGAAAAATACATGAAGCAAGAGAGTGGGATAAAATAATACACACATTCTTAATGTGTTAATGTGAGCTTGGAATATGTGTGTACAAAATATTTTGTATTTTTATTTCTTTGCAAATATTGCAACAACAATTCTTTGCGCCCGTTACATACGACAGGCACATAAACATCACAAATTATCACAGACTGCACGAGGTAAACTTTAATTACTATGAGTATAGTTAAACATTTGTTACTGTATTGAAAGGTCTTGAAAGAAACAAGTAATATCTGGAGTGTATTTCATTGAATTCCTGCACACTCACAACACACAGTGGGAGAATTTGACAAAAATTAAAATAATTCTGAATGTTCAAAGCTGTTAATCGGATTAGAATAAGAGATAAAGTTTTGGATTTGGGATCTATAGATTCATCAGGAGAGTCGCCATAGGTTTCCAAAGTGATGTATTACAAGAACTAAAAACCAGGATCCAGGATTCTTTATTTTAGCCGATTAAAAAAAAACTAGTGACATGTTTCGAGCATTTATTTATCTGTGTCTTAGTCTATCGATTAGGCGACCTCCGTTCCATATGTTATCTTCTACCTGAGTCCGCGAGTGTTAAATTTAATTTTGTAAGTACAATATAAAATATATCAGAAAGTATCAATTTAAAAACAAAAATGTATTAAACAGCCAGTCTTCTCTTATAGATTATCATCTACTTAGGACATTGCTTGTTTAATTTTATTGTTTTATGTCTAGCATTGACGAAAATTGATCAAGGTACCAGATGTAGAACAAAAAAGTACCAAAAAGCTCCCCCTTACATATTCTTATTCAGTCTGGAATATGCATGTTTAATTTAATCTTTTAAGGGCTAATATAAACAAAAATATAAAAAATACCAGATGAAGAACAAAAAAGTACCAACCTGTTTCATCTTATAGGGTCTCATTCACTCTGGACAGTATTATGTTTCTAAATTCAATATTGTAGAAAATAAAAAAAATACCAAGTAAACGAAAGAAATTTAATTTCCAGCCTTTACCCATTTTGATACCTTTTCCCCCATGGAGGTTCGGATGACACATAAAGGAGAAAATTGTTTTTAACTGGGTTGCCTTTGCCGACTTAATGTCGAAATATTCCAAAACTGGTTTCTGAAAAATATCGAATAATCGCTCACCCTATTTTTTTTATCTGATAGAAAAAACTTTGTGTAATTGGTAAAAACCAAATTCTTTCCTTATGTATGTGCTTTGCATATGTGTTAGAAGCCAATTTGAACGCTTATAACTCAATAAAAAGAACGGATCTAAAATATATATTGTGCACTTTTGTAAGTTAATACCTTTAAAATTATATATCTTTTGTTCTAGTCGCTAGGCAAACTGAGGAGGAAATTATTCTTAACTGTTTTATCTTTGCCGATTTATATGTAAGATCTTTCATCAGTGAATTTTACTAGTTGAGTTCTACAAAAAAGTTAGCATAGTTTATCTCTTATAGCTTAGGAAATATTCGACTTTTAAATTAAAAATTTGCTAATTTTGACCTACATTTGTCTAGTCAGGTTTATTCGGAGCATCATTTTAGATGTGTGGCCTCGCCTTATGACTTTTTATCAGGGCTGCAAATGTTTTCGGCATAACAAAATTTTCTAATATTTTCCAAATTAAAATTTCTTCAAAATTAGGGATATTTTGCAGATCACTATGACTGAGTAGATTTGAATTTATTTTATGAGAGTTAGTTCATATGTAACCATTTAAAAGGTACTGAATTAAAAGAAGAGCTTCAAATCAATTAAGGACCAGTCTCATATACATTTAGCATCAAGGTTAGCGTAGGAGTCGAAGTCGGACTTAAAGGATTTCAGCGGTTTAACTCCAGTTAGAACTATTTTTTGACTACTCCACAGCCCTGCTTTTTATACCATCCACCACCACCATTAGTTTTGCTTAAATTGTGAACGAGTCAGTATAAAGTAAATGATTTTAATGTCAAATTGTTTTTAGCTTTTTTTTTTTTAATAGATTGTGAATCTAGACCACTCTGTTAAGTAGAATAAGGGGCTTAAACCCAAATGTGGACCAATCCTTATAAAAACTTATGCTAACTAATATTCAGTTTGCACAGTATTTACTAGTTCAGCCAACATTGTATTAAAATTGGCCTACAATTTGTCGCAGACTCTTGAAAATTAAGCTCCTGAAAACATTAACTCCAGTTCATGTGTTCGAAGATTTTATGCATTCTACGCGTTTGCTGTGTAACTTGTCAAAAAAAATTAACACTGATTTTCTGTTTTGACAGATGCATAAACGCATCAACGCATTTAACGCGTGGTGTGAACCTTTCGTTTTAGAATTTTATGGAGAATGTGCATTTACTGTACATATGATTTGTTTAATATTTTTACTCTAAGGAAATCGCTCTGCTTTATTAAATTTACGTGCGAGTCAGGGTAGCATATAATCGAACTTGCTCAAGTATCTATTGTTCCAAGCGAAAGCGAAACAATTTTTATGTTCCTCAAATTAATTAAAGCATTTTTTTAAAAAATTCACAACAAAAGTTTTCAGATCATTATCGAGTGAATTATTTAATCTCATACAAGAGTGTCGTTTATAATCGCATTGTATTGTTTCGTGTTAATTCTTAAATATTTTAATTCATTTCTTCGTTCTTAAAAATAAGATTCAGAGGATTGAAATTCCACAACTTAAACTGCTGAACAGGTCTCCCAGATGTTTTTCATGCCGTATACCCACTTTTAGCCAAATATCGTCTTATATAATAATGTATAAAAAAACTCCGCGCTACAAGTAAAATATTATAAAAATGTAAAACGATTGAATTATTTAAACAATATAATATAATTTAGAAACAAATTCTTCCGTTTTGTTGTCAAAATCTAAATTTTGGTACATGTTGATAAAAAGTTTCACTTTCTCTGCAGAAGAATCAAATTAGTCATAACATTTTTATTTCATTGCCGAACTTCACCACTAATATTGATACCAAGCATTTTACAATATTATACGGAGTTTCACGACTTGTCAAAATATCAAATAAATTTAAAACATTTAAATAGTGTAAGAAATATATTCCGAATAGTCAAAAAATAGGTAAGATAAGAACTTTGACAGTCGAACGAAATATAAAATTTTTATAAAAATTAGATTTTTGATTTTTTTAGAGTTTTAATTTTCTAGAAGCACAAAACTAAAATTTTAATTGCGTTTTAAAACTTTCCCTATTAATTTTTCTAAAAACAAAAAAAAAAATGGGTAGTAAAAAAACCTTGAGCAAAAATAGAAGTGCATATTTGCTCAGTTGCAAATAAGTGCAAACAACATGTCAAGTGCTTTCTTCTGAATTATTAATAAATCCCATATATTTGTTGCAGGAAATAAATAGATACGGTACACAGACGAAAAAATTATGATCGTATCAAATTTTTCACTATTGAAAAATAACAAAAGTAGTTGTAAAAAATTATCCGCCAGCTTCAAAACAAAAATTATTTAATATCAGAGAAAATTAATATTTTATATTTTTTGCTTATCACTGTTATTTAATATTTTAATAACTGTTTATATCATGCCAAAATTAAAAGGGCACTTAAAAAGTTAAATGTTTTTATGCTGAACAGCTGTTCATTTCTTTTTGTGATGAATGTTATGAAAAATGAGTATTTGATTTTTTTTTTAAATCAGACCAATCATCATTGAATTTTGTGAGAGCAAAAATTTTAAGACTTTTAAAGTTGTGTGAAAGGGTCTTAAGCAATGTTTATAATTAATAACACAGCAGTCATACGTTCGAGTTTTATACACATACTGATTGGCAAAATTCACAACGATTTATAGCTGTGACGTATGCTGCTCGTATTTTAAAGCAACTTACTTTCAAGATGCCATCAAGAAAACAACTTATAAACCCAAACGTAAAAATTTGCTCATTTGAATTGCAATCAGATGTTTTCTTGACTGTAAATTAAGGCCCTAATCATGTAAAACGCAATGCAACGCCAAAGACTTAAATTGAAAGCAAGAACAATGTCATAAAAAAATTTGTCAGTTTGATGTTGCTTTCTACAGAAATTCATATACCGTTTAAAAATGTCAGCGCCACAGGCAATGCAGCGTTTGAAATTTGAAAACGCAATGTGTATTTCTGTGGAAAGCAACAACAGACTTACAAAATATTTATGATATTGTTTTTGCTTTCAATATAATTCTTTGGCGTTGCGTTGCGTTAGACCTTATTAAAGGCCTGCTAAAGAATGCCTCATAAAAGGGCTTGGCTCTTTCATATAAAAGATAAGATACACATTCTACATTCCCTTCTATGAGAAGGGAGCAGAGAAGGAGTAACATTTTTTGTTTTTTTTTTTTTTTTGACAAAGCAAAAGAAACATTTTTTTTATACAGTTGCCATTCTTTTGTAACTGGCAAAGAAGAGAGAACGGAAGGCCTTCCCCGCAATGACAACGTGTGTAAAAAATCTATGGGTATGGAATGGAGCGAGAAGGCCTTGTACATCCAAAGAAGGAGTACAGAGGCCTTCTAGAAGGCATCCGTATTTCATCTTTTTCCCGCTGGGAAATTTTAAAAGTGTGAACGTATTAGTGAAAAGGTGTATGTGTATTGATACTTGAAACAAAACCTTAAAGCTGCCCACACACAAGTGATTTGTGCATGTGATTTGTTCGCGAACCATTTCACCACACACGACAAACAAAGCACACCTTAAATGTCAAAAGAAAACATGAATTGTGAAGTGGATGATGTAATTGCACTTTTGATAATTTATTTGTGTACGCAACAAAAAAAAAAAAAAATTAAAACAGAAGAAGCAAATGGAAGAATGACTGACAGGCTTTTGAGAATAAATAGCCGTTCAAATGTAATTTTATTAAAAATATGGATATTACATCTCCGCAATAGATACAATTTGACGTTTCCTTGTACACTAAAACGAAAAAATTGTAAAATGTTCGCGCGGAAACCCACTTACTCATCGAACAAATCAGAAAATACAATTAAAAATTTTCCATTACTTGTGATTTGTGCGAGCATAACCCCATTAACAAGTAACATAACGTCGAGCACGAACAATCACTCGTGTGCGTTAAGAAAAACGTGCGACCCCCAATAAACTCTGGCCTTTTTAAAATTGTGATTACATATGGAATTAGTAGGTGAAGTTCAGAGAAGTTCAGAACACAGGAGGTGAATGTGGAATTCTGATCCGGTAGCGAGATATTGCGACCAATTCTAGCAGTTGTCATTAAAATACCCGTTTCGTTTGGAGCACACGGGGTATATGAGCACTTAATCTCAATTTTAAAAAAGGCCCTTGAACCCCTTGTGCTTTTTTAAACCCCTCATAAGTGTTCGGATTATTGGCTCCATTTTATTCTATGTGATTCAAGAAAGCATTATAATTATCTGCAATATTAATTAAGTACACGTGATTAATAAATCACCAAAAACAAACTATTCAAAATATCCCCAGCAAATTTTCCACTTCCCAAATCAAAACTTTCTTTTTCTCATTTCTCAAACAAAATCCCCAATTTGGGGATAATTTGCCTAATCTGACAGCACTGTAACTGAAAGCAGCGAGTAACGTTAACAAAGGGACAGTGGATAGAGAGAAGATTGAACGAGAGATGCTGACTGGTTTTTGATTTCATTGCCATTGTCATTAACATGCAGTGTGTTGATGCTGGTCGCTTAACGCGGTGCGGTGTTGGTGTCAGATTAAAGTGTAAAGTCCCGCTGTTGAGTGCTGCTGTTAAATAACAATTTTTTCTTCGTTCCTATCGTTTATTAGTGTGTTTGTGCGCTGCTTAATTTTTTATTTATTGGCAGCAAGAATGTCCCGGCTAATATAGAAAAAGAAGAAGGAAAAATTATAAGATGACGATAAAGACCAACAAACAGAATATATCGTTTGTTAATGGCTTATTATAGTGACGATTTACTGCGCGTCACATTTTATCGCATTAATGGTACCAAACATGGTACGTACGTATTATGCCAACGCCGTGTTCATGGTGGCGGTTGAACATGCCGCGCAGTCTCCGTGTGTGGCACACTCACATTTTTTTCTCTCTCTTTTACATATTTCTGTTTTTTAAACAAGACAAGTTAATTCTTTTTGGGTTTTTATTGGTGTTTAAATATTGGTGATATAAATTTAAGATGCGGTACAAATCTCACACTATCGTAATTCTACTACGCCATCATCAATATTTTTTCGAATGTTTCAATTAAGTCAGTGTGTCGTAGACATAAACATTCCTTCTTCCCAATTTTAGTTAGTCAGTGTGTCATTAAGGGATTTATTCTAAAGTTTTATGTTACAACGAATTTAAAATTACCCTGCACTTAAAGTAAATTGTATTTTTTTAAGGATTATAATTGATTAAAATCGAGCAGTTACTGATATAGTATTGTCATTTTGGGGTTTTAGTAAATGGATACAACATAAGAGGAGAAATGTATTATCTAAGGAAATAATACTAGTTAAGCGCTTCTATCTTTAAGGGATTTTAGAGATGGAGTATACTTGGGACATAACATTGTAGCTGTTAGGGACCCAGTAAAAAACATCGCCTACAAAATAATATGTTGAGTAATCAGGAAAAAGTAAAAAGACTACTTACAGTTCTACTGAAAGAACCAATGAATTTTACAAATGATGTCCCAAAATGCACGAATTCAAAAGTAAGTCATTAGTTTTTACCTACATTCATCTGGAAAATAAGTAGTTAAAGTTGTAGTTATAAAAGAAATCTTCTAAATAATGAGTGAAAGAAGTTTTGTATTTTGAAAAAGTAAGCGAAGTTGGTTTATGGGCACAAAAGCTCTGTTCCAAAAAGAAATTTATATGGATGACATGTGAAATTATGAACCAATTTTCACATTTTCACTAGGTTTGGTTCTTATTAAAAGGGGTAGACCAAATTGCATCAAATTATCTTCGAATTGTCGACCTGTACTTTGCGCGAAAGGTTTCAAAGGACAGCCAGTCGGACATCATTAGATCAATTCAGAAAGTGTTAAAAGCTGGGTCAAGATTGGTTTGTGTAACAGACATCAGCACAAACGTATAATTCCCCATCAACTGTAGTGGTGTGGTTATATAAAAAAATAAACATATTGCTCATATCAGATTTAATGTTGATCCTCCCGGTAAATAATAGACATTTTGTTAAAACTTCGAATTGAGGTATAGACTACCAGCCACATTCTGGAAATCGGAATTTTGAAAACCATCTATTTAATTTTTAATTACTTAATTCGCCAATGCAAATAATATTTCTTACTGGCCAAAATGCATAAAGTTAATAAATCTAGATACTTTAGTACATAATATAAAAGGAAAATTTTAGCATTTAAATTGTCTTAAGACATTTGAGTTGTTATTTTTGACGCCAATAGGATCAGTGAAACCAATATGTGTATAAGAATTGTTAAATTCGGAGGCCATTCTGCGGATGGGATCAAAATTTGCATAAATAGACCGAAAGTATTGAAGTCTAAGGGGAATATAATTTCTGGAAGGAGGAAGGACCTAGTTTTAAAAGTTTACCAAAAAATCCCTTATTTATAATTTATATTTTCAGTTTCACCTGTCCTTTACCAGAAATACTCTAAAAATCATTAACAATTAAAAATATCTATCGATTTAAATTTTAATCGATTTCCTTTTCTAGAACAGGGCCTAGTATTTTTAAGACCTACAAAGTCATATAAAGCTTATTGCTTAATTTACTATATGGATATGGATTACCAAAAGGCGAGGTATGTGAATTAAAGTTTTTTCAAAAGTAGAATTGCCTTTATATAAATATATATTCCATTCGATCCTAAAAGAAGCATAGGGCCTCAATAAATTGGTTGAACATATTTCTGTCTTGTGCTTACGCTCTCACTTTACTCCAGCTTTTACCCATTCCAGTTATTTCAATATCGATTTGTTTTTCAGCGCATGAGCTGGGCGTCCTCTTATTCTGCTACCCTGCGAGATCCACTCTATTGCATTTCTTGAAATGTCGTTCCATGATCTCTGAAAGTGTGGCAAGTCCAACTTTATGCTAGGAATACAACTATTCGTCGCCAAAAATCAAACATATAACATATATTCGCGGCGACTTTGCAATAGACTTATTTCTATTTCACACGCCGGCTAACGACGAACAAATCAGTACCAGGTGACCATGTTTGGTGTTAGTTTAGAAGTATTTCAGTAAATAAAGTAACTTTTTACTTTAATAGCCTTTTTTTATTATTATATAACATGTAAAATAAATATACAAAGTATTTTGGTATAAAAATTGTTTTTAGTTGTGTTTTTGATTCTGTTTTAATTTTTAAGCATTATTTTTTTTATATGGTCACACTTTCTCTCTCTCTCTTTGCACAAACAGCAATCAACTTTCTCAATTATTAAAGCTGCTAGTGATATGTCGTTATTGTGCTTCATACGACGAATTTCTACTGAAAAATTCATCGCGAAATTCGTCGTTCGTCCCAGTTGTGTTCCTAGCAATAGCTTGAAGTATTTTCAAAATTCTCTTACACATTTATCATTATAATTTAAAGTTTTCTTTTGTTTTTTTTCCAAATGTTTGATATGTTATTTCTGGAACTATATGACAATTACTTTACTTAAACTGGCAAGAACTAATTTTTGGACTGTTGTGGACGTTATGACACATAAAACAGTGACACCATTAGAAAGGTCGTAATAATAAACGTTATGACATTTTCATTTATTGACTTATCAGGTGCGTTCGGATAATTTTACAGTAAAATTCAGTAAATGAATAATCACTAAGTTAACTCAAAAATTTACTCTCAACAAAAGCTGAAGACTAAAAATGTACGCGAATAGAAAATTTGTAAAACTTCGTTAAATTTAGGGAAGAGCTGATGGCAAATAAATGTAGTGTTAAAAAATGGTTACACTTTTGACTACTTAGCTCCATTTCTTTAAGTATTCCTTTAAATACTTTGTATTCCATATTTCTTATTTTTCGAATTTATGCTATAAAAATACATAACAGAAATTCAGCTCATAAAACAAATTCGAAAAATAAAAAATGTTGAACATAATAAAGTAACTTATGAAAAAGCTGGAGGTCCACATCGCGTGTTTCCGAATTGCATGATTTTTATACCTTAAACTGATAGAAAAGGCGTCATAACGCTGATGTATTTTGACATCAGTACTATGACAAGTGTCTTCCTTTTGACCCCATGACACGAACCATCACTGTGATGTCAGCCTTAACATCACTGGCCAAAATTGTCATCAGGGTCAACAATTTAAATGATGTCATTAAAGGGCATCACACATTGGCATCACAGAAATGACGAATCGG
This sequence comes from Pollenia amentaria, assembly GCA_943735925.1. Classification (NCBI taxonomy): domain Eukaryota; kingdom Metazoa; phylum Arthropoda; class Insecta; order Diptera; family Polleniidae; genus Pollenia; species Pollenia amentaria. The sequence continues at coordinate 96,450,830 of OX031009.1, read as the reverse complement.
AGTCGGTTTTATTAAGCATGTCATCAGTGCGATGACAAACTGTCATCAAAGTGAGTCATTGTAATTGGCCTTAAGTCAAATTAAGAGAATATCATTATTTACTTACCCGTTACACATGTTTGGTTCATATTTGTTGTATTCAACCATTTGTTAACCGAATAACTTTCAATTATGAGACACCAGCATCATGCCCGATATGGTGTTCGTAATAATTCTACTTTAAAAATTTGATGTATTTAAATAAATAATTTAAAAAAATAGAATATGGGAGTTTTTGCTTCTACTTTTACTTTTTAAACATGAAAATAAGGGTAATATTATAAAGGGTCCGCCATCTAACTTTTTTTTTCAACTAGTGCTTATTTCGTGAATGGTAACACTTAGCTCATGTCTGATTTGACAGATAATTAGTTTTATCCTTCCGCTGAACGAATATGGTTGTGTGTGTATATGCTTGAACAACGCAGGGAAATATTGCGACATTACTTTGAAAATCATGGTAATGTTGCAGAATGTGTGCGAAAATTGCGTACGGATTTTGGAAGAAGAGAAGCACCGTCAGCTCCGTATGTTCGTTATCTTGTGAAGTTGAAGCCAACTGACCCTCCAATGCGTTTTCGCTTCGCTAAGTGGGCCTGCGATCGGCTTACAGAAGATGCCGATTTTGCCAAAAAAAATCATCTTTTCAGATGAAGCTCATTTTGATCTTGGCGGGTATGTAATCAAGCAAAATTGTCGCATTTTGGGCACAGAAAACCCGCACGCATACATTGAAAAGCAGATGCACCCAAAAAGAGTCACTGTTAGGTGCGAATTTTGGTCCAGAGGCATAATTGGGCCATTTTTCTTCGAAAATGAGCAAGGAGTGGCCGTTGCAGTCAATGGCGATCGTTATCGGGCCATGTTGAACGAATTTTTGTTCACAAAAATTGAAGAGGAGGAGGCAACATTTGGTTTCAACAGGACGGCGCTACGTGCCACACAGCCGAAGCTACACTCGATGTTTTGAGCCCTGTTTTTAAAGATCGCATTATCAGCCGCAGAGCTGATGTCGTTTGGCCACCTCGGAGCTGCGATTTGACACCGTTGGACTCTTATTTGTGGGGTGCCGTCAAAGATAAGTGTTACGCCGACAAGACAGAGACACTTGACGCTTTAAAGGACAATATTCGTGAAGCCATTGGTGAAATACAGCTGCACACAATCGAAAATGTGCTTAAAAATTAGACCGATCGTGCTACTGCATGGCCAGCCGAGGCAGCCATTTGAATGATATTATTTTCCATTATTAACCGGAAGGATTGTACTTTCAAATAAAAAAAGCAATTTGAGAAAATATTCAGTTGTTTTTTTATAGCATTTAAAAAAAAAAAAAGTTATTTGGCGGACCTTTATTATGACATTATATATTATGTCAGCGCACTGATGGCAGTTTGCCATGGCATTGGTGACAGTTTGTCACCACACTGATGACAGTTTGTCACCACAATGATGACAGTTTGTCACCACACTGATGACATGATATATTATGTAATTGCACTGATGACAGTTTGTCATTGTACTGATTATAGTTTGTCATCACACTGATGACAGTTTGTCTGTACTGATCGGAAATTACATCAGTGTTATGATGCCTTTTCTATCAGTGTACACAAAATGTGGCGTCGAATTGTTGTCACTGTAGTCATAGCGTAGATGACTTATAAAATATGACAACATTTTAGGATGACGTTCGTCATTGGATTGATGTTACTTTTTGCCTCATTAATGGCATTTGTAATAACATCATCATCAATATGAAAATGCACTTTTCTATGAGTGTACATGCGTTCTATGTTACAAGTTTCATCCAATGCTTTTTATGCGGCATCACCACAAGTAAAAAAAAATTTGATTTGTCAAAATCTGCTGATTTGTTCGAGTGCTGCTTGTGACGCTTACAAAAGTAGAAAGTAAACCTACTTTTCGCATTCACCGCCTCAAGGCATCCTACGCTATTGAAATGTAACTTGTTACATATAACACAAACTAATTTCTTTTTTGTCAGATTCGTTGTGTGGACCTCCAGCTTTAGAATTTTTGCGTTAAGTTGAAGACTTAATTCTGTTTCATCATTTGCTTCTATTTTTCTTATAAAACCTACCAGTTATTTTGACAATTGTCAGTGTTGCATTTTATCCAAACTGTTAGTTAGGTCTTTTAGCGTTTATTTTATAATCTTTTCTAGATAGGGTAGTTTGTTTTTTGTTAATTCGATTTTTAATTTTTGGTTAGTTAGAGCCATTTGCGATTCGGGTAACGCTTCACAAACAAGTTGAATTAATTAATAATAATAAATTTTTTGTATTTGTGTAAGTTTTATTTTAACTTTTCTTTTTTTAAATTACTTTTTTACAATTGGTAAGATTTTGTTTTTTACCTTTTGAATCATAGGTTTTTTTTTGGTTTTAACTGCAAAAATTTCTGCAGAAAAAAATTGTAAATACTCAGTTAACAACTGTCGCCTTACGCCCTCGATTTGTGTTCTCATTTACTGTTTTTTGTGTACGCGAACGCAATTCAGTAAAATGAAGTAAAGTTCAGTAAAAATAAGTAAAAACTTTTGGGTAACCGAACACAGCTATTGTCACTGTCTGGTGTATCGAAACGTCCTTGTATTCTATAACACGTTTTGTTGTGGCATTTTATCTGTGGGCATAATTTCATTGGACTTTATGACATGTCACCATAAGCTTTTGTATACGAATATATTCAGGCGCAAACATTTTTGGTCAGATAAATTAATTTGAACATAAAAGAAGTTTCTAAAGGTCGATTCGCTCATGTTGTCCATGTGTGTTATGATAATGTTTTTGCCTCCATTATTAGCACACAATCTTTGAAAATAATTTACAATATGTAGTTTAACACCAAGCCAACACTTAAATTAATTGCTGAAGTGCTACCATTTTGCAAAACTTAAATTTTTTTTTACATATGGCAGCTTTGGTTTTCCGGACAAATATTTGGAAATGTGTAAATCGTGCAGCAAAAAACTTTAGGTAAAAATAATGTGAACAAGAGTGAATCCACCTTAATTATTTTCTAATTTGTTCAAGTGATTTACTTGTGAATATTATTGCTTAAGACTTTAATTTCAATTTAATCAAATGTCTCTAAAGGCACGATGAACCTAAATGTTTTTAGTTCGGCTGTGGGGTGGCATACAATTGTGTTGTCTATGCCGCTGTTTGGCCCCTTTTATGTCATTTGTTAAATGTCATCATTTATTTGTTGGCTTTTGGTTAAATCCCCCACCTCTTGTCTGCCAAGTCCCACTCTCTCACGCATCTAACTGAGCTCGTTAATGAAAAAAAAAAATATGTGTCGACCACAACAAACTCTAGGCCAAAAAATTTCTTGGTCTATTCTTTGTGGTGCAAATGAAGATGTGTGTGTTCTTTATGCACCGTCATACTCGTAAATAAAGACATTAAATGAATTCTGGTCTAACATTGTTCTTTGTTTGGAGGTCTTTTGTGAGCATAAAATGATGCTTTACAGCATACATTTTAGGGTTTTTACTTCGCTGTGCGCGTGTGTGTCCATTGTCCAACTGCATGAATCACTGTCCATATGTTAGTGCACGCGTAACTTGTAGAATGACATGGCAATACTGAGGTGGAGTGGTCATTTCTTCTTTTTCGATTTTACGTTGTTTTAATTTAATGACCCTCATATATACTGGGAAAATAATATTATTTGGTATGTTGGTTCGTTGAATTTATTTCTATGCAGTCACGGGCTTTTTATGTGTCTTCGACAGCAGATTAATAAACTAATAGAAATACAAAAGATGTGTAGATAATTAAGTTTACATAATTTATTTAATTAAATTATTAACGCTGCCGAAGAACCAAAACAAATCCATAGAAAGCCGTAAATCAAAAAAAAAACTATTCAGCAGATTTTAAAAATACAACTGTGTTAAACACAGAAAATAATTATAAACGAAGATTTATGTTAGAAATGTTACAAATTATAAAAGTACTAACAATATCGAGAGTTAATTTTAAATCAGGTACTGAAAAATTTATTTATATTTTAATAGATCAAGTTTAAATTGAAAAATATATTTGTATTTAATTAAAAAAAAAAATTTAATTGACATTTTAATATTTTATACACAGAAAAAAGTGTTTTAGCAATTAAAAAAATGGTTTAAAAAGTATTTTAATTTAATTAATGTGATAATTGAATCAATAATTTTTTTAGCTGAAAAAATTTAAAAATTTAATTTTGATTTAATTAACATTTTAGTTGTTTTGAAATAAAATTTCAATTAAAATTTTAATAAAATAACAAAAAATCTTAATTGACTTTTTTCGTTTAAAATAAAATAATTTAAACATGTAGAATTGTTGTTGGGAATTGTCAATATTTACTTAAATAAATTAACACATTGTTTAAAATTTCAAAGTTTTTTGATAACTTTTTTAATTAAAATTAAAAATATCATTTATTGAAAATATTTTTCCAAAATTTCAAAATTTTTAGTAATCAATATAATCATTTTGGTAATACGTGCAAAATCAACAACTTGTTTGCTTGATATTATGAATTTAGAACAAATTTGGTGAAAGGAGAAATTTAATAATTTTTTCTGTGTATTGTTTGATTTGTTAAAAAAAAACATTGTTAAAATAATTCAGAAGAACCCTGAAGAGGGCACACAAAGGACTGCCGAAATATTTGTTACAATAAATTTAAGTTTTGCATGAAAATAAGACCTCAAACTAGACAATTTAATTATAAATCAAAAGATTAGAAGTCGTATAAAATACATTATTACATATGAATTTTATTTTGCCCCCAAAATGTTAACCCTTTAATTAATTCAAATAATTTTAGAAAGTATTTTTCCTACACTTCACCACAGGCGGGAAGGGTATATAGAAGTTCGTTTTGTATATAAGTTTGCCATTCCGATTGTCATTTCTACAACATTGATTTTAGACCCTACGATGTCCGTCTGTCTGTGTGATGGTTCAAATGGGTTTTCCGAGGACCACGGACATTGGGATTCAGCCATATCGGTCCACATATGTCTGAGATATGAGAAAACCGCGACTGCCTAAAATTTTATTGTTTTTGAGCTTTTTTTACCGTAGGAACACAATTGCACCGTTTGTACGTAGATATATTGGAAAATTAATATACATAATATTTTATACAAAAATGCACAATAGCCGGAGCAAATCTAAAAGCGTATCTATGTCGTACGTAGACTAAGATTTAATAATAAGATTGAACTTAAAAAAGATGTGAACAGGGCTACCGTTGGGAGTTTTTAAAAAGGGACACAGTAGTTTTATAAAATAAAGGCGCACAGAAAATAAAAGTCGCAAACCTTTTTCAATGACTTTTTAGTTATAAAAATCATAACAAACAAAAGATAAATCAAACTAAACAAAAAAACATGTAGCGACATTCTGTGACTCAATTAAAGGATTAGGTGTCCTAATGTTTTATGCTTGTAAATCACTTTTTGCTACAATTATTCTATACAGCATGTATTTATTTTTGTATTTATTCTCTAAAAAGCTGTCTAATATTTTAGCCATGTCAATGTATCTAAAAATATGTAAGACAATGTACATTGGTACGAATGTCCTTTAAAAAAGACAAAAGATGAGTAAGTGAGAAATCAAGCAGTTTGACTATATTTTGTCTCTAGATTAAAGGCCAAAAAGAAAAATTTGAATTTATCACACAGAGATTTTTTTTAAATTGATTCTTTATATGTGTGTGTATAGCATGTACATTAAACCGTACCTCAAAAAAATTCACTCCTAATATAAAGTATTTTTGTAAGGCTATTTCGAAAAAACAATTTTTTTTTTGACAACCGTAAGGGTTGCCTTTAAAAATTTTCGTTATATCTTTGGCATTTATTGTCGGATCTTCAATTATGATATATCAAGGCCAAATGTACCGGTTTTAAGAGTACTCAAGTGTTTTACGAGAGTGTGCTTTATATGTGGCCTATAGTAAATTATGGACCGATCTTCACGAAATTTTATGGTGTAATTTCTAGTCTTATAAGTCTGTGGCATCTCAAGACAAAAACTTTTATATATCATACTTTATGATCCGACTGTGAATGCCAAAGAAATAAACAAAAATTTAAAAAGGCGACCCCTACGTCCAGCAAAAAAAGAAAAACATGTTTTTCGAAACCGCCGTGCACTTTTTTTCGAACTTTTTTTTTGCTTGTAAGCTGGTACGCTCTTATGTACATATTTATTTTGGTTTTTGTTTTCTTGTTGTTAATAAGTGCTTTTATTATAATATATATTAAGAAAACATATATTTAACATTTTTCATTTTTCAAATTTATTCTATGTGTTAAATTTCTGGTAGTGTATAAAGTCATTTCTAAAAAAATTTAAGGAATTTTTACAAAAAAGCTTTATAAAATACATAACTGAAATTTAACTCATAGAATAAATTCGAAAAATGAAAAATGTTGAATATAATAAAGTTGCTTATGAAAAAGAAATAATTCCCAATATCTAAAACATATATTTGTTTGTCTGTTGCTAAAAACAATAAATTTTTAACGTAGTGAAAAGTCAAGGGAAAATTTTATTGGTTGTAGGGAAAAAAGTGATTTTGTTTTAGATACGCAGGGATTTTTTTTAATTTCTACTGGCATCACTGATACATATGTACATTAGGGTGACAATCGATTGTATACAAAAAAATTGTTGTACGAATATTAAAGTTTTTTTTGCGGAATATTGTGACAATATGTCTAAAAGTTATATGTGGAAAGTTTGAGCCAAATCGGACAACGTTTTCTATACGCGCATCGCGGTCAAAGGTAAGATATTTACAAATTTTACAATTAATTAGTATTGTGGCTATTTTATTGAACTGTTAATGATTTTTAATCCAAATTTAGATATTTTTTAATTAGGCTTAAGTTCATTGAATTTAATTTTTATTTTTATGAAGACAGGAATTTTACAACATGAAATTAATTAAAATTTTTATTGATAATTTTTCATTCTTGACTGCGCTGAGATTTGAACCCAGGCGTTCACGGACAATTTATGTGAAAAAATTTGTGAAAATCGTAAATTTTTAACTAGATCTATGGATTTTTTTTAAATTAACAAAGAGGACAGCAAAACCATTTTTTTTTTTTTTGGAAATAAGCCTTCATATCTCTTTTGGGTTAAAGTGACCCACAAACTATTTATCGCAACATTTTCTAATATTTGTAATTTTTAGCTGGAAATTAACAGATGATTTTATTCGAAAACGTTAATAACAGAAAAAAGTTTTACAAATCAAATGCTTGATCAATGACCAAAGTACATAAACACACATTTAATTCCTGTGGACTTTTGACAAAAGAACTTATGTTGACTTTAGAAAAATCGTTAGATATCTTATCATATGAGTAAAATTGCGACAAAAATTTTCAACTAATACAAAAGTTGTATTTTTGTTTTAAATTTACACACAACAGTTATGATCGGTGTTTTGGTATTTTTTTGTCTAATAAATAAATAAGTTAATGCCTCTTTCAGCACAATCATTAACAACACTAAAATTTTGGATAATGTGCTTCGCTCTTACGTACTCTAGCAATACATTCCAAGAATGCGGATCTTTTTTGAAAATCTTCATAGAAGTTCCCAATTTCTTGAAATTTTTTTGGTATTTTCTGAAAACAGATCCTTTGAAATATCACAGTTGTCTCTTAATATGAAACTCTTTAAATTTTCGTTCTTTATTAAGAGCTTCTTTGGTATTTTGTTATCTTCATTTCCAGAAGTACCTATAAACATCTTTGCCACTAACTTGCTTTTTGTTATATTGTCTATCCTCTCGTCAAATAAACAAAAGCCAACACATTCTTCGTCTAAATTAAACATATGATATAATATTTTTGCAATGGCTTTGTCCGCAATATTTTGACTAATGGTTTTGTAGTTTTCCAATTTTCTCAAAAACATAATTAGCCCAATTATAAATAAATATTTCCCGGAATTTTTTTTCCCTTCTCTTACTTAAATTCTATTGTAAAAATGAAAAAAGGGAAAAAACTCCCGAGGAATTTTTATTCATAATTGGTCTTAATATAACTTTAAGCGACCTTATCTGCTTTATTCGAAACAATCCAAAAATTTTAATAAGAACTTACAATCAAACCAGTTACTTCTATCAACGCATTGATTTATAAGTCGATTATTTCAGGAAACTGATTGCGAAAAATTACTATTTTTAATGAGTATTTAGCCTTCCATCTAGTGTAGTGTAATGCACAGGGTGTTCTGAACTTTATTCCTAGATTAGGATTGCCACCAAAGAATATAATTACTACAGTACAATTATATGAATTACACCATACAAATTACACCAACAGCAGGCTTAAGATTTTGCATCAGAGTTGCATACTGTATAAAAAAATGTTAAAATAAAAATAAGATATTTCATGACTCATTCCAAGGGAAAAAACTAATTTTTTACGAGTAGAGAGTTGATAACAAAAATTAAGTGATTTTATTTTTAGTTCTTTAGATGGATTTTGGTTTACTTTTGCCTTTAATAACCGCTGATAGATTGTATATAAAGCTAATGTGCTTATATCGCAAAATGGACTATAACGTAAATACTTTATATTAAATTTACCTACAGCGACAGAGCAAACAGATAAAATGGACTGAACAGTAGTGACTATAAACGAAAAGTATTGTAATTCCATAAATTTTTATATTAACCTCTTGGAAATGAATCGATATTTTTTTCATACGCAAAATCTTAAAGTTCAGCAACATTATCGCCTAGAATTTCTATGATTCTTGGATGAGCTACAATGAGCTATTCCTGGGACATAACTATCTGTAATCATTACTGGCCAATGTTTTCTGAATTTTTAAAAATCGCTGTGTCCGGTCCAGAAGACACTGTAACATTGGCCTCAGTAAAAACTGATTCTAACACAATTTCGAAAATAAGGTATCTGCAGCTATTGTCTATAAAAATAAATTATTTTGGAATAATGTGCTATAGATGGCGTAACTAAGGGGGTTATTAAGTAAAACACTTCACCTCACTTGAAAAATATTTTCATACAAATTTTTGAAAATTCAAAAAATTTTATATGAAAAAATGTCGAACGCAAGGTGAAGGGATTTACAAAATAAGCCTCTTAATTATAAAAATTCCTTTTGTAATTAACGTTTTTGAATAAAATCATCTATTAATTTCCGGCTAATAATAACAAATATTAAAAAATTAAGCTATTTAATTAGGCTTAAGTTCATTAAATTTAATTTTCATTAAATTATTTTTATGAAGAAAGGAATTTTTACAACATGGAAGATTAATTAAAATTGTTATTGATAATTTTCATTCTTGACTGACCTGGGATTCGAAGCCAGGCTGGCTGGCGTGTGATTCGAACCCAGGCGGCTGGTTACCCTGACATGTTTCGACCTCAACCACTAGGTCTTCTCAAAGGGATTTGCCGTCTTACACTCGCAGCCATCGATGACTGCTGACGTCAGTAGTCAAACATCAATCCTTAAACCAAATTGTATTTTAACCTTTGGTAGATCGAAATTTGCTTATTGAATGATTATCCATTTTTAATTGATCTCACATGTTTTTCCTTTACTTCTGTTTTTTCCGTACTTTTGTCAAGAATTCTTCTTGAAGTCCAAAGTACATTTTTTTGTTTATCATGTTTTTTGACTTTCTTTTTTCTTGTTGACATTTTTCAGCACAACTTGAAAGACAAATGAACACATAGAGCTTGTGCCTTAGCTTTAACAATAATTAGTATTGTGGTTATTTTGTTGAACTATTCATGGTTTTTAATCCAAATTTTTACTATTTAATTAGGCTTAAGTTCATTAAATTTAATTTTCATTAAATTATTTTTATGAAGAAAGGAATTTTTACAACATGGAAGATTAATTAAAATTGTTTGTTTTGTTTGTTTGTTTATTAGAAAATGTCACCAGTGCAATAAGATATAATATCTTTTAAATTTAGCACTGGACATCAATATTGGCAACCTATACAATTTGAATAACATTATCAAGTATTACAATAAATTTTAATTTTTTAAATAAGAATTAAAGTTATATGTATAAATTAATGTATAAACATATTTTGGGTTAATAAGTTATTTGTAATAAACCTAAATAAAGACTAATTTTTGCTTTGTTGTTAGTTAAAAATATTAAAAATTGCTCTTTTGAAATGTACTGCGTTGCTTGTGTTTTGAATATTACGTGGAAGTTGATTCCAGAGCCGTACGGCGTATATAAAAAATTGACGTTCCGACATTAGGTAATGATATCGGATATGCAATATAACCCTGCCTCTAGCTGATCTTGCAAATATTAATTTTCTATATAGATAGTCGGGTTCCTTGGTGTAGATTATTTTGTGTAGGAAAATTAAACTGCGACATTTTAAGAGGTTTTCAAAAGAAACATTAAACAATTTCTTTGCAAACTGGGAGACACTGTCAGTCCTTCTCAGATTAAAAACGTATCTGGCGATATTATTAAACGAGCATTTTAATTTCCGCTTATCACATGCACTACAACCAGAAAACAATTCACATCCATATAAAAGTGTTGGCAACAAGTAGGATTTGGCCAATGTCATACGAATATTAAATGGAGTATAATAATGATTAGTCCATAGTGTTCTTAGCATACCGTACGTTTTCCCAGTTGCATTATTTATATGATCTGTCCACGAAAGTGTTGAATTAAAAGTGATACCCAAGTTCTTTGCAGAGTTCACGATCTCAATCTGTGTATCTCCCAAAACAACTCTAAGCTGATACAGGTTGTCCATTTGTGCTCTGCAAATCGGAATGCATTTGGATTTTTTAGGGTTTAAACTCAGCCCATTAATAGCTGCCCATTCACTGACTCTTAAAAGATCTGAATTTATTTTAGACACGCAGTTTGATAATGTTGAAATGTTACAGCCAATAAACAGTTGGACATCGTCAGCATACATTTGGATTTTCATAAACTTTAGCTGACTCGGAAGATCATTTGAATACATAATATACATTAGCGGACCGAGAATTGATCCTTGCGGAACACCTCTTGAAACTGGCAGCCATGATGAATATCTTGAGTTACTAAATACAGCCTGGTATCTATTGCTTAAGTATGTTGATATTAACTTTGTTGATGTCGTTGAAAAATTAAATTGTTGCTTCAGTTTCCTGCAAAGTATTCCGTGGTGTACGGCGTCGAACGCCTTCGAGTGGTCGAGAAGGACTAAAAAGGCGACATTACCCTGATCAATTATACATCGGATATCTTCGGTAACTTCAGAAAGTACTGTTATGCACCCGCGTTTTGGCCTGAATCCTGACTGATAGGTAGTTAAAAGGTTTCTGTTTGAAACATATTCCAGAATTTGTTTATGCAGGAGTTTTTCAAAAACTTTTGAGAGATATGGCAATATTTGTTATTGATAATTTTCATTCTTGACTGACCTGGGATTCGAAGCCAGGCTGGCTGGCGTGTGATTCGAACCCAGGCGGCTGGTTACCCTGACATGTTTCGACCTCAACCACTAGGTCTTCTCAAAGGGATTTGCCGTCTTACACTCGCAGCCATCGATGACTGCTGACGTCAGTAGTCAAACATCAATCCTTAAACCAAATTGTATTTTAACCTTTGGTAGATCGAAATTTGCTTATTGAATGATTATCCATTTTTAATTGATCTCACATGTTTTTCCTTTACTTCTGTTTTTTCCGTACTTTTGTCAAGAATTCTTCTTGAAGTCCAAAGTACATTTTTTTGTTTATCATGTTTTTTGACTTTCTTTTTTCTTGTTGACATTTTTCAGCACAACTTGAAAGACAAATGAACACATAGAGCTTGTGCCTTAGCTTTAACAATAATTAGTATTGTGGTTATTTTGTTGAACTATTCATGGTTTTTAATCCAAATTTTTACTATTTAATTAGGCTTAAGTTCATTAAATTTAATTTTCATTAAATTATTTTTATGAAGAAAGGAATTTTTACAACATGGAAGATTAATTAAAATTGTTATTGATAATTTTCATTCTTGACTGACCTGGGATTCGAAGCCAGGCTGGCTGGCGTGTGATTCGAACCCAGGCGGCTGGTTACCCTGACATGTTTCGACCTCAACCACTAGGTCTTCTCAAAGGGATTTGCCGTCTTACACTCCCAGGTCAGTCAAGAATGAAAATTATCAATAACAATTTTAATTAATCTTCCATGTTGTAAAAATTCCTTTCTTCATAAAAATAATTTAATGAAAATTAAATTTAATGAACTTAAGCCTAATTAAATAGTAAAAATTTGGATTAAAAACCATGAATAGTTCAACAAAATAACCACAATACTAATTATTGTTAAAGCTAAGGCACAAGCTCTATGTGTTCATTTGTCTTTCAAGTTGTGCTGAAAAATGTCAACAAGAAAAAAGAAAGTCAAAAAACATGATAAACAAAAAAATGTACTTTGGACTTCAAGAAGAATTCTTGACAAAAGTACGGAAAAAACAGAAGTAAAGGAAAAACATGTGAGATCAATTAAAAATGGATAATCATTCAATAAGCAAATTTCGATCTACCAAAGGTTAAAATACAATTTGGTTTAAGGATTGATGTTTGACTACTGACGTCAGCAGTCATCGATGGCTGCGAGTGTAAGACGGCAAATCCCTTTGAGAAGACCTAGTGGTTGAGGTCGAAACATGTCAGGGTAACCAGCCGCCTGGGTTCGAATCACACGCCAGCCAGCCTGGCTTCGAATCCCAGGTCAGTCAAGAATGAAAATTATCAATAACAATTTTAATTAATCTTCCATGTTGTAAAAATTCCTTTCTTCATAAAAATAATTTAATGAAAATTAAATTTAATGAACTTAAGCCTAATTAAATAGTAAAAATTTGGATTAAAAACCATGAATAGTTCAACAAAATAACCACAATACTAATTATTGTTAAAGCTAAGGCACAAGCTCTATGTGTTCATTTGTCTTTCAAGTTGTGCTGAAAAATGTCAACAAGAAAAAAGAAAGTCAAAAAACATGATAAACAAAAAAATGTACTTTGGACTTCAAGAAGAATTCTTGACAAAAGTACGGAAAAAACAGAAGTAAAGGAAAAACATGTGAGATCAATTAAAAATGGATAATCATTCAATAAGCAAATTTCGATCTACCAAAGGTTAAAATACAATTTGGTTTAAGGATTGATGTTTGACTACTGACGTCAGCAGTCATCGATGGCTGCGAGTGTAAGACGGCAAATCCCTTTGAGAAGACCTAGTGGTTGAGGTCGAAACATGTCAGGGTAACCAGCCGCCTGGGTTCGAATCACACGCCAGCCAGCCTGGCTTCGAATCCCAGGTCAGTCAAGAATGAAAATTATCAATAACAATTTTAATTAATCTTCCATGTTGTAAAAATTCCTTTCTTCATAAAAATAATTTAATGAAAATTAAATTTAATGAACTTAAGCCTAATTAAATAGTAAAAATTTGGATTAAAAACCATGAATAGTTCAACAAAATAACCACAATACTAATTATTGTTAAAGCTAAGGCACAAGCTCTATGTGTTCATTTGTCTTTCAAGTTGTGCTGAAAAATGTCAACAAGAAAAAAGAAAGTCAAAAAACATGATAAACAAAAAAATGTACTTTGGACTTCAAGAAGAATTCTTGACAAAAGTACGGAAAAAACAGAAGTAAAGGAAAAACATGTGAGATCAATTAAAAATGGATAATCATTCAATAAGCAAATTTCGATCTACCAAAGGTTAAAATACAATTTGGTTTAAGGATTGATGTTTGACTACTGACGTCAGCAGTCATCGATGGCTGCGAGTGTAAGACGGCAAATCCCTTTGAGAAGACCTAGTGGTTGAGGTCGAAACATGTCAGGGTAACCAGCCGCCTGGGTTCGAATCACACGCCAGCCAGCCTGGCTTCGAATCCCAGGTCAGTCAAGAATGAAAATTATCAATAACAATTTTAATTAATCTTCCATGTTGTAAAAATTCCTTTCTTCATAAAAATAATTTAATGAAAATTAAATTTAATGAACTTAAGCCTAATTAAATAGTAAAAATTTGGATTAAAAACCATGAATAGTTCAACAAAATAACCACAATACTAATTATTGTTAAAGCTAAGGCACAAGCTCTATGTGTTCATTTGTCTTTCAAGTTGTGCTGAAAAATGTCAACAAGAAAAAAGAAAGTCAAAAAACATGATAAACAAAAAAATGTACTTTGGACTTCAAGAAGAATTCTTGACAAAAGTACGGAAAAAACAGAAGTAAAGGAAAAACATGTGAGATCAATTAAAAATGGATAATCATTCAATAAGCAAATTTCGATCTACCAAAGGTTAAAATACAATTTGGTTTAAGGATTGATGTTTGACTACTGACGTCAGCAGTCATCGATGGCTGCGAGTGTAAGACGGCAAATCCCTTTGAGAAGACCTAGTGGTTGAGGTCGAAACATGTCAGGGTAACCAGCCGCCTGGGTTCGAATCACACGCCAGCCAGCCTGGCTTCGAATCCCAGGTCAGTCAAGAATGAAAATTATCAATAACAATTTTAATTAATCTTCCATGTTGTAAAAATTCCTTTCTTCATAAAAATAATTTAATGAAAATTAAATTTAATGAACTTAAGCCTAATTAAATAGTAAAAATTTGGATTAAAAACCATGAATAGTTCAACAAAATAACCACAATACTAATTATTGTTAAAGCTAAGGCACAAGCTCTATGTGTTCATTTGTCTTTCAAGTTGTGCTGAAAAATGTCAACAAGAAAAAAGAAAGTCAAAAAACATGATAAACAAAAAAATGTACTTTGGACTTCAAGAAGAATTCTTGACAAAAGTACGGAAAAAACAGAAGTAAAGGAAAAACATGTGAGATCAATTAAAAATGGATAATCATTCAATAAGCAAATTTCGATCTACCAAAGGTTAAAATACAATTTGGTTTAAGGATTGATGTTTGACTACTGACGTCAGCAGTCATCGATGGCTGCGAGTGTAAGACGGCAAATCCCTTTGAGAAGACCTAGTGGTTGAGGTCGAAACATGTCAGGGTAACCAGCCGCCTGGGTTCGAATCACACGCCAGCCAGCCTGGCTTCGAATCCCAGGTCAGTCAAGAATGAAAATTATCAATAACAATTTTAATTAATCTTCCATGTTGTAAAAATTCCTTTCTTCATAAAAATAATTTAATGAAAATTAAATTTAATGAACTTAAGCCTAATTAAATAGTAAAAATTTGGATTAAAAACCATGAATAGTTCAACAAAATAACCACAATACTAATTATTGTTAAAGCTAAGGCACAAGCTCTATGTGTTCATTTGTCTTTCAAGTTGTGCTGAAAAATGTCAACAAGAAAAAAGAAAGTCAAAAAACATGATAAACAAAAAAATGTACTTTGGACTTCAAGAAGAATTCTTGACAAAAGTACGGAAAAAACAGAAGTAAAGGAAAAACATGTGAGATCAATTAAAAATGGATAATCATTCAATAAGCAAATTTCGATCTACCAAAGGTTAAAATACAATTTGGTTTAAGGATTGATGTTTGACTACTGACGTCAGCAGTCATCGATGGCTGCGAGTGTAAGACGGCAAATCCCTTTGAGAAGACCTAGTGGTTGAGGTCGAAACATGTCAGGGTAACCAGCCGCCTGGGTTCGAATCACACGCCAGCCAGCCTGGCTTCGAATCCCAGGTCAGTCAAGAATGAAAATTATCAATAACAATTTTAATTAATCTTCCATGTTGTAAAAATTCCTTTCTTCATAAAAATAATTTAATGAAAATTAAATTTAATGAACTTAAGCCTAATTAAATAGTAAAAATTTGGATTAAAAACCATGAATAGTTCAACAAAATAACCACAATACTAATTATTGTTAAAGCTAAGGCACAAGCTCTATGTGTTCATTTGTCTTTCAAGTTGTGCTGAAAAATGTCAACAAGAAAAAAGAAAGTCAAAAAACATGATAAACAAAAAAATGTACTTTGGACTTCAAGAAGAATTCTTGACAAAAGTACGGAAAAAACAGAAGTAAAGGAAAAACATGTGAGATCAATTAAAAATGGATAATCATTCAATAAGCAAATTTCGATCTACCAAAGGTTAAAATACAATTTGGTTTAAGGATTGATGTTTGACTACTGACGTCAGCAGTCATCGATGGCTGCGAGTGTAAGACGGCAAATCCCTTTGAGAAGACCTAGTGGTTGAGGTCGAAACATGTCAGGGTAACCAGCCGCCTGGGTTCGAATCACACGCCAGCCAGCCTGGCGTCGAATCCCAGGTCAGTCAAGAATGAAAATTATCAATAACAATTTTAATTAATCTTCCATGTTGTAAAAATTCCTTTCTTCATAAAAATAATTTAATGAAAATTAAATTTAATGAACTTAAGCCTAATTAAATAGTAAAAATTTGGATTAAAAACCATGAATAGTTCAACAAAATAACCACAATACTAATTATTGTTAAAGCTAAGGCACAAGCTCTATGTGTTCATTTGTCTTTCAAGTTGTGCTGAAAAATGTCAACAAGAAAAAAGAAAGTCAAAAAACATGATAAACAAAAAAATGTACTTTGGACTTCAAGAAGAATTCTTGACAAAAGTACGGAAAAAACAGAAGTAAAGGAAAAACATGTGAGATCAATTAAAAATGGATAATCATTCAATAAGCAAATTTCGATCTACCAAAGGTTAAAATACAATTTGGTTTAAGGATTGATGTTTGACTACTGACGTCAGCAGTCATCGATGGCTGCGAGTGTAAGACGGCAAATCCCTTTGAGAAGACCTAGTGGTTGAGGTCGAAACATGTCAGGGTAACCAGCCGCCTGGGTTCGAATCACACGCCAGCCAGCCTGGCTTCGAATCCCAGGTCAGTCAAGAATGAAAATTATCAATAACAATTTTAATTAATCTTCCATGTTGTAAAAATTCCTTTCTTCATAAAAATAATTTAATGAAAATTAAATTTAATGAACTTAAGCCTAATTAAATAGTAAAAATTTGGATTAAAAACCATGAATAGTTCAACAAAATAACCACAATACTAATTATTGTTAAAGCTAAGGCACAAGCTCTATGTGTTCATTTGTCTTTCAAGTTGTGCTGAAAAATGTCAACAAGAAAAAAGAAAGTCAAAAAACATGATAAACAAAAAAATGTACTTTGGACTTCAAGAAGAATTCTTGACAAAAGTACGGAAAAAACAGAAGTAAAGGAAAAACATGTGAGATCAATTAAAAATGGATAATCATTCAATAAGCAAATTTCGATCTACCAAAGGTTAAAATACAATTTGGTTTAAGGATTGATGTTTGACTACTGACGTCAGCAGTCATCGATGGCTGCGAGTGTAAGACGGCAAATCCCTTTGAGAAGACCTAGTGGTTGAGGTCGAAACATGTCAGGGTAACCAGCCGCCTGGGTTCGAATCACACGCCAGCCAGCCTGGCTTCGAATCCCAGGTCAGTCAAGAATGAAAATTATCAATAACAATTTTAATTAATCTTCCATGTTGTAAAAATTCCTTTCTTCATAAAAATAATTTAATGAAAATTAAATTTAATGAACTTAAGCCTAATTAAATAGTAAAAATTTGGATTAAAAACCATGAATAGTTCAACAAAATAACCACAATACTAATTATTGTTAAAGCTAAGGCACAAGCTCTATGTGTTCATTTGTCTTTCAAGTTGTGCTGAAAAATGTCAACAAGAAAAAAGAAAGTCAAAAAACATGATAAACAAAAAAATGTACTTTGGACTTCAAGAAGAATTCTTGACAAAAGTACGGAAAAAACAGAAGTAAAGGAAAAACATGTGAGATCAATTAAAAATGGATAATCATTCAATAAGCAAATTTCGATCTACCAAAGGTTAAAATACAATTTGGTTTAAGGATTGATGTTTGACTACTGACGTCAGCAGTCATCGATGGCTGCGAGTGTAAGACGGCAAATCCCTTTGAGAAGACCTAGTGGTTGAGGTCGAAACATGTCAGGGTAACCAGCCGCCTGGGTTCGAATCACACGCCAGCCAGCCTGGCTTCGAATCCCAGGTCAGTCAAGAATGAAAATTATCAATAACAATTTTAATTAATCTTCCATGTTGTAAAAATTCCTTTCTTCATAAAAATAATTTAATGAAAATTAAATTTAATGAACTTAAGCATAATTAAATAGTAAAAATTTGGATTAAAAACCATGAATAGTTCAACAAAATAACCACAATACTAATTATTGTTAAAGCTAAGGCACAAGCTCTATGTGTTCATTTGTCTTTCAAGTTGTGCTGAAAAATGTCAACAAGAAAAAAGAAAGTCAAAAAACATGATAAACAAAAAAAATGTACTTTGGACTTCAAGAAGAATTCTTGACAAAAGTACGGAAAAAACAGAAGTAAAGGAAAAACATGTGAGATCAATTAAAAATGGATAATCATTCAATAAGCAAATTTCGATCTACCAAAGGTTAAAATACAATTTGGTTTAAGGATTGATGTTTGACTACTGACGTCAGCAGTCATCGATGGCTGCGAGTGTAAGACGGCAAATCCCTTTGAGAAGACCTAGTGGTTGAGGTCGAAACATGTCAGGGTAACCAGCCGCCTGGGTTCGAATCACACGCCAGCCAGCCTGGCTTCGAATCCCAGGTCAGTCAAGAATGAAAATTATCAATAACAATTTTAATTAATCTTCCATGTTGTAAAAATTCCTTTCTTCATAAAAATAATTTAATGAAAATTAAATTTAATGAACTTAAGCCTAATTAAATAGTAAAAATTTGGATTAAAAACCATGAATAGTTCAACAAAATAACCACAATACTAATTATTAAAATTAAGCTATCAAATAGTTTGTGGGTCACTTGGGCCCAAAAGAGTTATGATGGTTAATTCCCAAAATAAAAAAAGGGTTTCACTGTCCTGGTTATTAAAATGAAAAAATCCACATATCTTGCAAAAAATTTACGATTTTCACAAATTTATTTCATATTAATTGTAAAATCTGCAAATATAGAAAACGTCGTCCGATTTAGCTCAATTTTTCAGCACAGAGCTTTTAGACATAGTGTCACATGTTTCCGCAGAAAAAAATTTTTAAATTAAAAAAAATTATTTTGCCAGTCACCCTTATGTACATACGTACCATTTTTTAATCCTTTTTCTTTTTTAACAATAAAATAAAATTAAATTGATTTAAATTTAATTATAATTTTCATTATTTTCACAAAAAAAAAATAATTGTCTCGTTAGACAAATCTGTATGAATTTAGTCAGACATCTATTCAGTGATGTTATAGAATTTTTTGAAAAGTCCCTACGCAGCCCAAAAAAATACCCATTTTCCCCTACGCGCTTAAAAATGTCCATACAAAAATCCCTCCAACTTTTAAATTATAATATCAATGCAAATAAAACCGTTGGTGATTTCCTTACAATCGTGCAGGTGTTTTAAATGATTTTCGGTGCACTGGAAGGTACATTCGTCTTGTAAAAAAGATCGGACAATGCAAATTGAAGATACAATTTTATGACTAAAGATATGTTCAGACCTAACAAATATTTGACGAAAAAATCCAAAAAATTCTGTTGATTTGCTAAACTTTATTTTTAAGTTCGATTTGTATTATCATGTGGTAGTGATAAATCAAATATAGCTAATATCTACTAAAGGGGGACACTTTAATTCATAATTTAATTTCATTAAAATTTTTCATTTTGGTGACTTTACTCCAAAAGTTGTTGATGCCCATATTAAACGAGTTATCTATTATTGCTCTGAAAAATTAAATTCTTGTAAAAGAAAGTTTCACAAATTTAACTTAAAGTCAAAGTTGAAATGGGAGCAAGCATTCACCCAAAGAAATTTAACAATTTGTAATGTTACCGTATCAACAATTTTATTAGTATTATGTCACAAATCGAAAAAGGTCGCCAAATATATACAGTTTTGCCACATTTTTGAAAAGTCCCTACATTTTAATGATTTTAAAATATCTGTCCTTCTTTTCCCTACGGCCATTTTTTTAGAAGAAAATCCCTACGAATAGGGGTTTTCCCTACGTATAACATCACTGCATCTATTAGACATTTCGGTACATAAATTCCCCCCGATATATCCATGCGATCGATTAGAAAGCGGCCAGTCAGTACGTATAATCAATGTCTGACAGATATCTGGACGAAGTCTCTAGCTGCCTGTTTTTTGAAAGCGAGCGCAAAAGTGACTCATTTAACTAACATTTAAAACAAATTTTTAAATTTTTGAATAAAGTAAGACATTTGCAAGAAATGTCTGATTCGGAGTATTTTGCTGGAGAAAAAAATAGAAATAACAATTTAATATACATATTAAAAAAATTTTTTTTTTAAGGCAAGCAAATACGTTTGCGACGGATGTGTGGGTATATGGAGCATGTTTTGAGAAATGTACGGCCTTATAGGGCCCATACACAACACCATCATGATTGTGCAATCAAGTGCTTGTGCAATTATGCTTGAAGCACACAATACACCAGCATGCTGGTACAATTCTTAATTTTTGGCATGCCATTTGTAGCAAATTATCTCCGCTGTTGCTTTTCATTTTTTGCATGGTGGTTCCGTTATTGTTTCATCGCCAGCTTTGTCCTTTTTTTTACAAAATACCATTTTATTGGAGCATTGCTTTTTTATTTACGATTGCAGTATTCCGTACATTTATCTTTCCAGAGGCAATGCATTGTTTTATAAAGTTCGAGAAATTCTCCCCAAAATATTTTTTCTTTAGCATTCATATTTAAAATACTTTGTTAAAAAAGTTATATTTTTTATGTTTATGCACTGATGATTTAACTTTTATGAGCTAAATTTACAACACATGACTCAATCATGCTGGTACAATCACTTGATTGCACATGCATACTGTAGTCATGTATGGGGCCTATTACCTCCTTCGTTCTTACGAGGTATGACCCAATTGTTATCCTAACATAACTTTTACCTTAAATAAGATCAGTATATATATAAAAGGTATTTCATAATGATAATGAGCCAAATTGGTATATTGTTTCATCTGGTCACCAGACTAGTATTCATACAAGACAAAATAAGTTGATCAAATTTAAGTCAAAAATTAATAGCGACTAGACGAAAAAATGGGCTTAGTACGGGCTTAAGCTTGTTTTCATGTTCCCCGTACAAATGGCTTCAAGCATTATGGCATTTGAGAAAACGGTCATAAAAGAAAAACTTCAATGTTTAACTGATGCTTATTTATTCTCTTTATATACGGCTAATTTGATAAATACAATGAGCCCAAAAAGTCCATTATTTTTCTTCACTTTCATAAAAATGACCTCAGAAATACCCACGCTACGCGCATCAGTTTGCCCAATTTCGGATAATTTTTTTGGTATTTTTTTCATTATTTATTTATGGAATTTTCATATATTAAATATAAACTCAAGTCTTATTCTAATAGGTTATTGTATGCCCTGCCAGTGCCGGACGACAGAGTTTCCCTTCACGGTTTCTGTTCACATTTGTAGGTGTTTAGCGCTCTTCTAATCGAATTAGTCCTGCAGTACCTCTTCTCCTTAAGCGAGTGTGTCCGCCATCCTTTTAAATATATCGAGCTAGTGGAATGGGATACAATTCACCCCTTTTTAAATATTTTACTGTCTATTTCGTAATCATAGTTTTATCTAATAGCATATTGAGATCTTATGAATATTTAACTTTTTAACATACCAGAGAACGGCTGTGATTTATTTTGGCACCTTTAAATTTTTTCGATATAAGAGGACGAGGCAGTGCCCCATAACTGAATACCGTAGCACCAGATTGGCTTTAATATAGAGTTGAAACTAAGAACGGAATTTCCAATAAGCCCATGAATTTGAATGGCTTTTAGTTTCATTTTTAAGTTAATTAGAGTTCATTTTCACTCCTTTATGCCATATTCACGTTAAACGCCGATTTAGGTGTTTTCAGAGGTGATAGGAAGAGGAATAAGACCAGAGTCTGCAGACGCAATTGTTACACTGATTGTGATAAACATATTCTAAGAGCAACATTTTATGATAAGATTCATAATTGTAAAATGGTCATAATAACGATTACACTATGCTAGTTGAAAAATAGACAAGCCGGGCACATGGCGTTTTAACATAATTCGGGTACGCTGAATCCAGTGGTGCCCACGGTTTTTTAAGATTGGCTCTGCTTTTCGAGATATACCGTTATTTCGAAAATGGAGGAGATTGCACAATATATATTAGCGTAACTCAAAAACGGTTTAGTTTATTGAAATTACTGAAAAAACCGAAATTGCGCAATAAAATTTAATTTAAGAAAAATAAAACGTTTTTTCTAATAGGAGTAGTCGTTATTGAAACATAATTTTTTTTTTTGAAAAAAAAAATAAATTTTTTATCAAAATTTCGAAATTTTTGTTTTTTAAAAATTCATAAAAAATTAAAAAATGCAGCTACATATCAAAAACGAAGTTGCAAACAAAACAAGCCATAAATAATTAAAATCTATTAGCAACTTCTGATTTTATTCACAAAAGTCGACAAATTTTAATTAATTTAAGAATTTCATAAAACGCAATATTTGTATGGGAGCCCCCTAAGAAGTGGCGATAAGGGGCAAGTATGTCTTGAGAAAATATTAAGGACAAAAAATTAATTGAGGTCGGTCATACATTATATACCACAAGGGGTATATATGAACAATATATATGAAGAATATAATTTATATGGAGCATTTCATAGGATTTTTTTTAATTATTAAATTCTTTATTCAACATAATGTATGTATATATCGAGCCTTTGCTGCAATAGAGTCATAACTCAAAAACGCTGATTTAATGCTTAAGCTCACAGTTGAACATAGGGCCGCCTACTAGCTAATAATGTGGAGTTAATCACCATATCGCTTCTTCATATTGTGTAAAAATTTCATACAAATATCTTCTATATTCCACTCTAGAGAGAAGAATTAAATATTTAGATGCTTTTTCGGGCGGATATGGAGAATGTGCCAATGCAGAAAATTTATTTTCAATGACATTTTGAATTTTTTAAATACGGTTTTTGTGCCATTTACAATACAAAACAAAAGAACAAATATTCAAATTTATGCTATTCCAAAGAAATATGCGTGCATTATTACCACACTTTTACTTTGCGGTAGGAATTTTGGAAAATCCACAGTTACCGATTAAAAAATTCTTAGAATTAAGAAATAAAGTCATAAATGCTCCACATCAAACTGGGTATTGTAAACAATTTTATAAAAGCATTGAGCACAGATGGTGTTGCTTTAACCGAATTGCGCCGAATTTTTCCACGATTAAGCGGCATGAAAGTCAAAGAAGGTATGAACTCTAACTACTTTATTAAATTAGACTTATATTTCATATCATAATGTTTTTATTATACAGGAACTCTTAATGGACCGGACATTCGTCGTCTTATGAAGGACCATCAATTTGAGGTTGCATTGAATGATATCGAGCTATTGGCCTGGAGTTCTGTGAAATCAGTAATAGAAAATGTATTAGGAAATCATCGGCCTGAAAACTGGCGAATTTTAATTAAAAATATGCTAACCGCATTTAAAAACTTAAACGTTAGAATGTCATTGAAAATACATTTTTTGCATTACCAGGCCGAAAAATTTAATGAACAATCACCAGCCGAGTCTGATGAACATGGCGAGTGATTTCTCCAAGTAACAGCCAGGCTCGAACACTGGTATAGCGGCAAACAACTTGATTCAGTATTAGGGGATATTTGTTGGAATCTGCAGGAGGAAGATGAATAAATTTCTAAATAAAAACTTTAACTTTAACTAATTAACAAAAAAAATAAATGTTTTACAATTTTTAAGTTTGGTTATTATAAAAAATAAAAAATTTCATCTTTTCTGAAAAAAATCAAAAGTTGTAGACAGACTTTAATCACTTATAGCTTATTTTGTTTGGAACTTTGTTTTTTATACGCGTAGAACCCTAGTCTTAAATTTTGCACCTGCAGCGCCTGAGATACCCCTAGACGGGCCAAATGTATGTACAGCGCAACTTAATTTTCCATTCCCATCATTTGTTTCTAAGGCCTAGGATTCACTCCTAGGAGGATACAATGTATGACCGACCTCCAATGTTTATTATTCTTAACATTTTCTTAAAACATTGCCATATATCTCCACCCCTTAGGGGGGCTCCCATACAAATATGGCCGTTTAATGAAATTCTTAAATTTGGCCCCTGCAGCGCCTATAATGCCCCTAGATGGGTCAAATGTATGACCAGCCCCACTTTATTTTTCATCAATCATTTATTTCTAACATACCCACCCGCTATCTCTCCCATAAATTCCCAGAAGTCGCCCCTAGTGGTATATAATGTATGACCGACCTCAATTAATTTTTTGTCCTTAACATTTTCTCGAGACATACTTGCCCCTTATCACCACTTCTTAGGAGGCTCCCATACAAATATTGCGTTTTATGAAATTCTTAAATTAATTTAAATTTGTCGACTTTTGTGAATAAAATCAAAAGTTGCAAACAGATTTTTATCATTTATGGTTTGTTTTGTTTTTTATACGTCTGCAAAAAATTAGAAGCCTAGCTGCATTTTTTAATTTTTTATGAATTTTTAAAAAACAAAAATTTCGAAATTTTGATAAAAAATTTATTTTTTTTCCAAAAAAAAAATTATGTTTCTAAAACGACTACGGATATTAGAAAGAAATTTTACTTTTCTTAAAGGAATTTCGGTTTTGTAAGTTTTTGCAATAAACTAAAGCGTTTTTGAGTTACGCGAACATATGTTTTGCAACCTCCTCCATTTTCGAAATAACGGTATATCTCGAAAACCAGAGACAATCTGAAAAAAAAACGTGGGCACCACGGGATTCAGCGTACAGTGTTATTATTGAATCATATTATGACCAAATATATTCGTAATATTACATCATAATATTTTTCCCTTAAACCTAATTTGTTTTTATTACATCCTATTATAATTTAAAGTAATCATACTATTATCATCTTAATCACAATAAGTTAAGAAGTAATCATATTATTATCATGTTAATCATAATAATATTTAGATTAAATCTTAAGCCGAAAAATATTTTTAATATTATATATTTTTGCTTATTTACTTACTGGCAACCTTAACGTAAAACTGTTACAGATATTTCACATCACACATAATTTCATTAGCCTATTTTTGTCTTAGGTCGCAATTAATTATAAATTATTTTATAGAATTTTCATTCTATTTCTCTAAAATAACACAAAACAATGGTCAATATTTTTGCACCATTTTCAAACAATATTAACATTTTTTTAGCATTGATATTTTATTTTGTGACACTTTACAATTTGTTTAAGTTAACCTAAAATTTCTTTAGGCTTTGGTTTTTAAAAGAGTATTTTTTTAAATTGTTTAACCACTGAATACCAAATAATTCGATATGCAAATGTAAAACAAGCAAAACAACTGATACACTATTATTTTACAAATGGCGATATCAAAACATTATTAAAGTAAAGCTGTTTTGTTTGCATCGTAAACATATTATGAGTACACGTATAGAAAGTAATCATGTTATGGCTATTAAATATCATTAAATGGTTGTGAGAAATATATTATGTTTTCAAAGTTATCATTATTTAGTTGTTATAAAAATTATTATTTTTCAGTGAACCATACTTTAATTTATAATTGCGATAAACATTGTCATGTTTACAGTAACTATAATATTTTTGATATTAAATAAAAATAACAATATTTTGTTTACGACAAAAATATATTGTTACAATAAACATAGTGTAGTTGCCGTAACCATGCCCAACCATATTTTTTCTCTGCGTGTACCAATCGGCGTACCGTTAAATCTAGTTGTAAGGTTTTAATGTTTGATAAATTCTACCTCTTAAATAGCATTAATAACTAACTGAACTATGATGATTTAAGGAAATTTGTTGGATGTACAATTCATATGTAATTGCATAATGTCCAGAAAAAGCTGATGTCAGTCGACAAAACATGCTAAATCACTATGGACTAGTTAAAATTGGACATTACGTTAACAAATCAGAATTCTACCATATTTTTTCAGTAATTTCAAGAATCATGCAAAGGTCGTTTAGAATTCAGCAATCATCTCAAAATCGAAAAAATGGACATACGCATGAATGCCCATGAAAGTCACAGATTTACACAAGAAATTTTTTTATTTTTTACTTTTACGCGATATGTTTGCATTTTGCAATGGGAAATTTTACAAGCACGACAATACTTGTCGTTTAAAACCACCTTAATGTGAGGCTTAGGGTGATCTTGACAGTCAGGATAATTTTGTGATAATAAAACATTAAAAACTCGCACACCTCAGTCGAACTGCTGGCTTACCACCGTCCACCTTCATGTCACTTTTTTGCTCCACATAATTGCGTATTTAAGCGAATTTCCGCCTTAACATAACAAGAAAATTAGATTTTAACTAGATGGCTTCTGAAACAAATATGCGATAGGAATCTCTGGCAATTGATTTATTGAATTTATTGAAACAATATTAAATTAAGACTGGCGAACATATCATTTGTTCTCTATTAATAGGAGACGATATCCGCCTTAAAGACAACAAAAAACTATCAATAAAAACAATTAAATTCGGCAAAAATAAATCCTACTAAAAGAGTTATTATTTTAGACAAATGCTGAGGTGAAATAAAACAAAAAATATGAAAATTTTACAGGAAAATGAAAATTATGACACCAATATCCCTTCACCCACCAACATTCTCTACATTTCCTGCAACTTGCTAAAAACGAAACTCTGTATCATTTCAAACAAAAGGATTATACTGTATTAATAGATTATGATCATTTATGAAATTAACTGAGGATGAGAAAGGAATTTGTAATGAACTGCTTTGTTATAAAAGGGTTTCTTTTTAACAAATTATCCTTTTGCTTTGTATCCTTATCGACAAATGCAACATTGAAACTGGACATTTGGACAAATGGAACTCAATGGAAAACATTTTAAATGAAAAAAATTTTAAAATTCTTGCTTCAAAGAACATAAGCAACACACAAAATAATCTACTTTCCTTTTTATTGAAAGGATCAAAATACAACAAAGATATTGCAAAATTAGATGTATCTGGGTATGAATAATTCACAAAGAATAATTTCATTCTGGGTAGTTGTGATTAAAAGATTAAAATTCATGAGAAACAAATTTCGAAAACTCAATTCAGTTTTTAAAGAATTGTCTATTTTTGAAGGCCAGTTAGATCTTTGTAAGAAAAAATGTGTATTTTACATATTAAATACTTGCTTAGCATTAATTAATTGTTTTTCCAAAAGTGACACAAAATCCGTAAATCTGTTTCTTTTGAAAAATATTTGAAAAAGTATTTAACGATTAATAAACAATTCATATTTTAATAAAGTTTAAAACTAAAATGAAAACGACCTTAAATGTCTAACAACTTTCTACCTTCCAACACTTTCATTTGTTTGGCGTTTCATGCGTTTCTTTTTTAAGAACATAAACGTCAAAATATTTAACCAAAAAACAAAATAATGAATGACCACAGCTTCCGTTGTTGTTCATAATTTTTTTTATTTATGAGTCCAAATTTAATTTGTAAACAAACAAGAAAATGTCTGTGGAAATTTTTTCAAAAAAAAAAAAAAAAAAAAAAAAAAAAAAGTTTTACAGTTTTTTCTCATAGAGCTTAAAGAAATTATATGATTTGATTACAATTGTCTGTATATCAAACATTTAGTGGAATGCAACTCAAGTGTAGTCAACAGTGATGACAAACATTAACAATTTTTGTGTCAACATTTTTTGAAATTGGTGCAAATCGTACAAAAAATTTTAATTTTTCTTATTGCTTATTAGAAACAAAAAGTTCGCATTAAAAGAAACAAGGTAGAGTGCTATATTCGGCTGTGCCGAATCTTTGGTACCCTCCAACGACAGGTGTGGGATCTATATGATATCTATACATTATTAACTAATCTTTAAAGGAACGAATGCCAGTATTAAAATTTGTTGCGGTTGAGACCTGTGTTAAATTATTGGCTGACAATTAGAAAGCTTTATGCTTTTCCTTTTAGAAATTTGAACTAAAATGATTATCAGGAGGGTAGTTTGTATTGGACCCATGGTAAATTATGGACCAACCATCCCAAAAGAGTAGAGTGTAGACTGATTTTTGGTATTCAAAAATATATTAGAATAAATTTTAATACAGTCATGAAATTAGTTTTAGTGTTTTCAGTGAATTTCAGAATGCTTCTTATTATGGGATCTAAGCAAAACTGCGTGATATTTTTCTGGCCCTATGAATCTAATTATGAATTTTATTATTTTCCCAAAGTGGGCGGCTTTATATGGGGCGTATGGTAAACTATAGACCGACCATTACAAAGTTGATTACTGCGATTTATATTCCTATAAAACTGTGAACTATTAAATGTTATTATGATAGTATTATTTATTACGGTTAAGGGTAAATTATGGACCAATCTTAATTAAATTTGGCGGTGTGATTTCTACTCGTATAAAACTGTAACGTAAAATTTAATATCATTCCGTATATTATTCCACCATTTATGTTAGTTTTTGTAACAAAATGGTAATTTTTTTTAGGGTGGTGGCTCCACATTTTGATTCATAGCTGTGATCCTACTGAACGGGATTTGCTGGATTTCAATCCAAAACGGCTTAGGATAACAATTTGACACCGAGTTTGTTCTTTTCTTTTGCGGTTTTAGAAAGTAAGCTTCTTTGCAACAGGCGGACAGACAGACGGACATGGCTAAATCGACTAAGAATTACTCAAGGTGCCAGAATATATACACTTTATGAGCTCTGTGATGAATAATAAAAAAGTTTCGCATGGAATGACAAACATAGTATACCCTCATTCACCACTAGAGGAGGTGGAGGGTATAAAAAGTAACCAGTACCCATGTTTTGCAACTTTAGTGAGAAATTCTCGCATCGAAAAGATGTGAACAAAATATTCCATCGTTTCTCGAAAAGTGAGGAAAAAGTGTGTCTGTAATACATGTCGAAAACTATCAGAAGAGAATACGTCGTTACGTTATAAATATCATAATATTTCACTCGAAGCCGATGTGAAATTGCAGACGTTGAGAACGCCAGTCACAAAGTGCGGCTTTAACGTTTGTTGTTTAAAAAATATCTATGAAAACATTCGTATATTTTTTAATAAATGTTATAATAAAAATAATTAAACAATGAAAAAATTGGCCAAGAACAAATGGTTAGCTGTTCCATTGCATTTTTAATATATTTTCTGGTGTTAAAATTGTTTCTCACCTCGTTTTTATTGTTACTTTATTTGACAGTTGAAAGTGAGAAAAGCAGTTGTTTGCTCCAATTTATGTGATTTTTGTTATTTGCAATCGAAAAGTTTATGGACGCTGGAGTTACAGAACATGGTCGCAGCTCTTGTTAAAAGTATTCAAAAAGGCAACGCTGGGTGTAAAGCAAAAACTTAATTTAATGGACAAAATTTCTGCAATTTCTTATTAAACAATTTATTGATAATCAGCGAAACAATTCTTTTCGGTTGCAAAATAGACATCACGATTATGGATATGAAACGTTTTTCAAAAAAAAAAAATTATTGACTGAAAATATGCATGTAATTTGAAATTCAAATATCTTGATATTTTGCATAAGCGTTTTAATTACAAAAAAAAAAAAAAAAAAAAAAAAAAAAAAAAAAAAAAAAAAAACCTGCCTTTAAAAAACTATTTTTGCACTCCTCCAATAAAATTCAATTGTTACCCTGAGTGTACTCGAAACATGCGGAAATATGAATTTCTCTTAATATTTCAGTTTTATAGCCAACAAATTGTTGTTTTTAACCCACTCAGCAAAAGAGAGTTTCATATTGTGGGACATGGACATAAGAACTTGTGTCCAAAACCTTTTAAAAATATTCCATAAATAAGTTCACTTAGCAAATGCTAAATAAAGAAATTTTATAATAATTAGAATTGTGATTATTTTATTGAACTGTTTATGGTTTTTAACCGAAATTTTTCTTTTTTAATCAGGCTAAAGTTCATTAAATTAAATTTTCTTATTCAATCATTTGTTATCTTTACAGTACGATATTTTTATATAAAATTTTCCATTAAAGTAGTGGCCAAAGAACTTAATGTTTGAGACAACTAATATTTGATTTATTAATTGTAAATGTATTTTGTGAAAATGTATTTTGAGACAAAAAGTATTTGAAATACAAAATACATTTTGGCAATGTATTTAAAATACAAAATACGTGTTTGTATTTCAAATACCAAATTTTTTTTAATACTGCCAAGACTCCGTTAGTGCATACATTTTGGCAATGTATTTAAAATACAAAATACGTGTTTGTATTTCAAATACCAAATTTTTTTAATACTGCCAAGACTCCGTTAGTGCATACCGTGTCCCATCTCAATTTTTGCAAAAAGTACTCTGTTTTTTATTAACAAAAAACTGATAAAGGCTAGTACACGATCACACAAGTCGTATATATTATGAAGAAAATACAACTCTGTCACGATACGTTTTTATTGTGTCTTGAAACTTTTCAAACAATAATTAGATCAGGGAAGCATTTTCGCCAAATACGTTCAACTTGTTGTACCGTCTAAGCCCCCATCAAAAAGCACATAATGCATGCGTTGAAATATAATTAAACGCACTCATTCAAAAAATTACAAATTAAGAAATTAAATTGGCAACTTCGCATCTAAGTTTTCTTTCTCTACACAAACTTTTTTATTGTTTCCAATTTTACTATAAAGCCTGCTATTGAAAATATAAGCTTTAAAAATAACTTACATAAAAAAGTAAAGCTTTAGTCCGTTTAAGGTGACGAGAACACATTCGTCCAATATGCGTGAATAGTTGAAATCTCATTTGGCCTTTGAAACTTCTGCAATGCGTATTAGTAGTAGGCTTGATAGACGGTCTTGATGTTTCTTAGTTTACAAGAATTTTCAGTGATCGTCAAGAATCAAGAAAAAATATGTTTTGCCAAGATTTTTTAAAGCCCAACCAAAAAATATGTTATTATTTAGCTGTGGAATAAGAAAATGAATATTTCAAAGTTTTATTTAGTGTTTTTGTTTAAAAATCTACCGAAATTACGTTTCCTTTATTCAACAATAATAATTTGACAACACTGAGATGCTGATTTGAAACAGAAGATCGTATCAACACTTATTTTTCCCCCTGTACTCATCATTAATAACACTGTTCTTCAAACGGAAAATTCTTTTTTTTGGAACAAGCAGAGCATTCGACGGGTAAACCTAATTCGAGTACCTTGAATCTAGTGGTTCAAACCTTTTTTAAGGTCAGCTCTTTAATTTTAAAAATAATTAAGGTTTTTCTATTTTCTACCATTTATTTATTGTTATTTATATCGATATCCATATCGTACTTGATCATAAAGTAAAAGCAAAATTAAGAGGGCGGATCAATAAGTCGTGACTTTTCGAACCTCCCTCGTAGTTATATGAACTTATTGGGCCGATTTAACGAGGACCCCATATGGCCAAGAAAAAAGTTATTTTTCATCAAGATAATGCACGGGTGCACACGTGTGCAGTCTCAATGGAAAAATTAAATGAATTGTGCTACGAATTAGTACTTCATCAGCCATATTCTCCAGATTTTGCCCCGAATGACTATTTCCTATTTCCGAACCTAAAGAAATGGCTCGGTGGAAAGAGATTTAGCTTCAACGAGAAAATTATTGGTCAAACAAATGCCTATTTTATGGACCTCGAAAAATCCTATTTTTTTGGAAGGGATACACAAATTGAAGAACCGTTGGACTAAGTGTATTGAGCTGAAAGGAGATTATGTTTAAAAATAATTTTTTTTTTTTGTAAAAAAAAACTGTTTCATTCAAAAGTCACGGACTTATTGATCTGCCCTCGTATTTTTAATTTAATTAAAGGCATATGAAAAAAATTCTTAAGCCACCATTTCATTACCAAAAAAGTGGACAAAACTGCACGATATTTTTACAGCGGGTAGATCTCAACATTAATGGTCGGTTTTTTATAAAAAGTAAAACAAAATATTAAAATTTCGAGTTAATACCCTCTTTATGATCAAGTGTGATATGTATATATATGGCAAAAACATTATGTTTAACCAGTCGAAGTCTGAGTTGAGGTTTTTGTACCGAAGTCGGAGTTGAAGTACCATCAAAAGCTCGCGACTCCAACTCCAAATTTGTTCTGCCTAAAAAATTTAAAACAATTTTCCAATATTTTCTAAATAAAAATTCTTCGAAATTGGCGATGTAATATAAACCATTTAAAAAAAAATTGCACTAAAAAAATTGTTTAAAGTCTAATACCACATAGGACCACTTTTATATATATTTAGCATCAAAGTTGAGTCGGATTTGGAGTCGGAGTCGCACTTAAAAAATTTCAGTGGTTGGAGACGGAGTTACAACTATTTTTGGACGACTCAACAGCCCTGGGTTTAACCACAGGGTTCCAGCTGGTAACATTTTTTAACTAGCAAAAACGACAAACATCTGACTCAAAAGAAAACCGTATATTCATTTTTGGTGCAAATAACAAGTACAATTGCTTATATTTTTGCCTGTAAACTGGCTTCAACAATTGCGTTATTTTTATAAAAGGTTATTTTAGAAAGTTTGAAATTGTCAAGTATTATTTTAAAAATCAAGATTTGTTTACGGAATGTCAATCATTTTGCAAATGCGAATCTGGCAAGCCTTATTATGATAAACCAGCGCCCGTTTGTTATGTCAACCTTTGTTCCTGGTCTCCTTTCCAAATTCATACAATTCATTTTGGGTTATTTCACAACTTCTCGGTCATTATTTGATCTTTTCATTTCATTCAAATTTAGCTTAAAATTTCGGCTTGGCCTTATCATTTTTTAACAACTTTCCCTTTTAAGGGGTGTTTTCGACTTAATAATTTGAACAAAAATTTCTTATGTACCAAATGTTGTTCTTGACTGAAATAAACTCCTTAAGAAAATAAATGCTTTTGTTACGAGCTGATTTCCAAATAAAATGACAAATGCATTCGTGATGTCTCATAAAAGGGGCCAAATCAAGCGCCCACACAAATTGAGATATTCACACGGAATCTAAATGATTTCTAACGTTACAAATGTTAATGATTTTAATAGAGAAACCCATTCGTAAAACACAGATCAAAAGACAATGTAAAACTATTTCTATTTAAATATAAAAGAATATTTTCAAACAAAATTATAGACAAAACACTAAAAACGAAAAAAGATTTCAAGAAATATATAGAAAATCCACAAAAACTTACCGAAATCTGTTTATTGTTTGTTCGTATTAAGACATGATCACCCAGACAAAAAAAAACAAAATATAAATCGGTAGGCACAAACAAATAATTTAAAAAAATTCTCATGATCACCTGTAAATTTACCAAACAAAAATAGTTTTATGCGTGTGATATATTTTACTTGCATATGCATGTGTGTGTGTGTGTGTGTTTATAGCCAAGATTACTTGTATCTGAAAATATAACTAAGCCGATGTAAACAATCTTTTTATATTACATGCAACATACTCCAAAATGTAAATATGTATGCAAGAGTGAGTGAATGAATCTGTAACTTGTTGCAGCATCAAAAAGCATTAACATTAAATGAATGACACCTTAAGTGTTGTGTAAATACATGCTCGAACATGGTTAGTAAGAGAAGCTAAAAGCTGAAATTGAGAAAAAGAGAAAAAACAGTTTAAATGAATATATTAGTGACATACTGATGGACATTGTTGGCTAGTTGGACGTAGTGGAGAGATGCTTAAATGTGAGTTAAAATCTCTAACTGGGATTAGTAAAGTTGCACCCAGAAGTTAGATTGGTGTTACACACACAGACACATAGAACAAGTGGCATGAAGTGAAGGAAAGAAAAAACCTGGGAATTATTTTAAGTACATATTATCTCAAAGTGTCATAATCTAACCAAATAAAAAACGATTTTGATATGATTTTGATTTTTCCATAGGATTTATTTGTACTTTTTGGCGTGGGAAACTTCAATTTTGTTTTCTAGATATAAACTTTTTTTTTAAAATTTAAAGTGCCTTTTTGACTTCAAAAAGAATTTTTTTTAACCACAATTTATGTTTACAATTCGTTTTTACAGAAATTTGTTAATAAAAATTTTTGTTTGATGTGATTGGTATTATCCGAGCGTGAAATTATTTTTCCAACTTTTATTTTGTATCATTCAATATCTGTACTGTTGGAGACAGAACAACAACTGAAATATTTACAAACATAAACCGCATCTGTATGAAAATTGCCTAAAAGTCGTAAAATAAATAAATATTTAACATTAAGATACACCCCAAGCAAAAGATATAAGTACATTTGGTAATAAATTTCCATTTTGTAAAGTTTTATGCAAAAATACATATTTTACTGTTCCTATCAGTTTTCGAAAACAAACTGAACACTATTTATCGTACGCTACACACACCTTAAATCGATATCTATTTGTTTAGTATTTGTGTATAGTACACAACCCTTTATACCGTTCATAACTATTTTCAGGAAAGTAACAAACATTAATATAGTGTTCTGTTTGGCATAACAATTGTTGTGATTCTGTAGACATACATTATATTTTAGTGTTCTTTAGTGTTTTTTACATTGATGAAGGAATGAGCAAACAAAAAATTTTATCAACGCTTTTCACTAATGTTGTTGTTGGTGTTGCTTGGCAATTTGCACGACCACAGTACGAATAGCCTGTATGTGAATTGTATACATGTATTATTTTTTTATACATACATATGTATTTTGTTTTTGTAAACATTATTTTTTGTGTTTACCAGCCAAAAGGACGCTAAGCACAACTGAATCAAACGAACATTAATGTACTATACCGAACATAACGAAGTTTGTGTTTTGGTCAGTGTTGCCCCTTTGTGGGTAATTAACCGAATTTGGTGTAATTTTTACTCTCGTGGGTAGAGCGTTGGTAATTTCTTTGAGGCGTAGATCAGGTTTTCAAACGGCACCTTTCATTAAAACAAATAATATAAGGATTTGATTTTAGTGATAAATTTTGTACCATTTAAGATAAGTTGATCTAGAAAATGTATGGGTCGGTTACGGATGGCAACTGAACTTCAGTTGTGTTGCCAAATAAATATAAAATAAAAAAAATATATAAAATATAAAATCGACCCATTACATTATTTTCAATTAAAGTCACTCTTTATTAAAAAAAAATATTTATAGTTTATCAAGTAAAAGATTGATAGCAGATGAGCTTCATAGTGATTTAGAACCCGAAGTTTATTGGAAAAAAGGTATTTATGCTAAAAAAAAAAACCACTGGAGAAAGATAGTTTCCAATATTACAAAAAGTAATGAACTTTGTGCTTGCTTTAAAATTTAAAAAGCTTTAGTCGAGAAATAATTAGCGTCCTTAACATTTGTTATACTGATTTGAGAAAAAGATTGTGAAATGAAACCAATACAGGAATTTTATTTACTAAAAAAGTACACAAAGGAACGGCAATGCACATTTTGAACCTTCCCTAGATATATGAAAGTAAAACTTATTATTTTAAGTTTTTACTTAATTTTTATTAACATATTTGAGGTTTTAAATGTTATCTTTTTTAAATAGTTGAGTTAAAGACATTCAATTTATAAATTATCATATTCCAGTGTGACACAAAGAATGCTGATGAAGGCCGTAGCGGGCCATAAAATGCATAACATTCTGCTGGTGTCTAATAATTGTAAAAATTTTTCTATACATACAATATACTTCATTGCTATCCAAAGGATAGCTAAGGTAAAATGTAACAGGAAGATACAAGATAATAGTCTGGTAGTGTATAAAGTCATTCCTAAAAATATAAGAAATAGAACTTTTACAAAAAGCCTTATAAAATACATGACTGAAATTTAGCTCATAGAATACATTCGAAAAAAAAATGTTGAATACTATATGAATCTTAATAATATGAATAATATTGATTTTTGATTCAATTTTGAGAATTGGTCCATAGTTTCACATAGCCTCCTTACGAACTTTTTCCTAATAGAGTCTTTGTGCCCATAAACCATTTTATGATGTTGATATTTCGACAAAATTTTTCCCAAATATATTTTATTTAAACCAAAATTATCTTACGAAATTAATTTTGGAATCAGTCCATATTTGAATCATTGCTTCCATACAAATACCACTCACGAAAATAGCTTGTAATGGTACTGCCTTATAAATATTGGTAAGTATTGATATAAGAATATAGCTACTATGTCATAGCAAAATTGTGTGCTGGTAGGTAAAGCATTAACTGTAGAACCCCTCCCCTTAAATCACTTTAAGACGAACAAATTTCAAATATATGTAGTGACCTACATAAGAAATCTTTTATTATTAGACTGATCCTCATAACATAATTTTGATTTAATACATCGATAATTGTATATGGGATCTAACATACCATTTATATCATTTTTCATTCACTTTTTCTTCACTATGTAACCGATTATCAATTAAGACTTATAAGCTATATAGACTGTAAGAGATAACCAATATCTAGGATATCATTTTCTCTACTACCACCGAGGCAATATGAAACCTGGAAATGCACATAGATTTTTATTATGTTGAGTCTTCAAAATTTTGAAAGCTCCAACTCATACAGTTTTGCAAATAGACGAAAATAGGTGTTAGCTTTGCTTGGGAGGTGCCAATTCCACCAAAAACTTCGACAAGTTATAAAACATATTGTACCTTCCATACCATCAGACACATACTGTCAAAAATTTTTAAAAATCGATCCAGCGGTTTAGGTGTCTATATACATACTTATATATAATATTTTTTAACTGAAGTGCAAATAAAATAGAATTTTTAATACATTAATATTTTGGTTACTTTTTTTTACTTTGGGTTTCTTTATTTTCACATTTCGGTTACAAATTCTTTTTAGTCGCTTGCAATCTGCCATTGTTTCTTAAAAAGCTCTAGTTCCCTTCAGCATACTTTTGTAATTTGAAGTCGCCAAACTTTTTGCAATTGCGATTTACAAAACACCTATTGTGCGATTTCCAGTCAGAATCGCGAATGTTGAGCGTTTTTCGATTGTCAGAACATTCCCGATTTATTTAAAACATTAAAAATAATAAAATATAAACACACTAATAGAATAACCATAAAAATTTACTGCCGTATACATAAAAAATAAAATAGATTTCAAACGTATTTTAAAACAAAATTTCCATACAAATTTTTCTTAAAACAGATTTCATATCCATTTTAGTTTTTTATGAATACGGCAGTTAACATTTTATTAAAGGTTTGTTTTACTAAAAATCTAAAAAAAATAATTTTTGACTATTTTCGGTATACTATTTGGCGACGAAGGTAAAAATATCTGGCAACACTGATTTATGGGACAAACACTATAACCGTTATTGTTTTCCATATTTCTACCGTACGGAACAATAATATAAAGCGTTGCCGTTTGGGTTACTTTTATCCAAAATTGGTACCTTTTTTTCAAATGTGTACTTGTGTACTTTTTTCAAGTTTGGCTACTTTTTTCCACACAAAAAAAAGCCAATTTTATGTTTTGCATCAAGAATTACCCGCTGCGCTTTTCGACGATTAAAAATGGTGTGTGGTATATGAAAGAAATGTTCTTGTCAACATTGTGGGCCAGGCAGTAAGCTTTATCAGACTATTGCTTCATAGGCCTAACTAAAACACTTTTCTAGATAAACGATCAGGTCAAAGGCCCTTCTGATCCCATCCCGTTTAAAATGATTATATTTCCACCGGTCAAAAAGCATTAATATTTAAAATATCTACCACATCATTTAGATAAATTTTGCACTTTGATACCATAATAACACAGCAAGACTTAAAATGTTTTACATGTAAGATCCCTTTATGAAAAGGTTGAAAGCTCTAGCTCATAAAATTTTTAAAATTGACGAAAATAAGTGTTAACTTTGTATAGAAGGTGCCACGTCCACTAAAAATTTCGAAAAATTATATACCCTATTGTTCTTTCCGGAACATTGGTAATACTCGTACTCTGTCACAAATTTATAAAAATCCAGCGGCTTATGAGACTTCAAGCTACAAACTAACACAATTTCTTCTTTAGATATATTTTTAAACTTAAGTGCGAATAAAATAGTACTTATGTTACAAAATAATTTGGCTCCTTTTTTCGCTTTTGGTTACTTTATTTTTTACATTTTGGTTACAATTTTCTTTGTCGTGGCGACGCTGATTATATGTTTATTTTCGAAAACTGGTACACACTGTTGCCAGCAATTTTTCTAATAAATCTGCAAAAAAATCTGGAACAAATATTTAAAAATCTGCAAAGAATCTGGGAAATTAAAATACTTTATTT
The DNA here is from genome assembly GCA_943735925.1 of Pollenia amentaria. Classification (NCBI taxonomy): domain Eukaryota; kingdom Metazoa; phylum Arthropoda; class Insecta; order Diptera; family Polleniidae; genus Pollenia; species Pollenia amentaria. The sequence goes on along the minus strand of OX031009.1, from coordinate 96,412,225 downwards.
CGGGGTTGATTTTGATTTTGTTTTTAATTTCTATTTCATACAACAAACTAAAGCTGATATTTAACATTTATTTCAATACATTAAAATCAAAAGTTGATATATACAAAGGAGAAACAATATATCTGTGGTCACAAGCAATAACCGCCTAAGTCGAAATAGTTTTTGAGAAAAGGCACTTTTTATTTATGCTTGTGTTTCTGAAAAAATTAATTGTATTAGAAAAAAAGTAATTCAGAATCAAAGATTCTTATCTCCGCAATGCTAAGATAAAAAAATTATAACGAAAGTTGTATTTATTTCATAAATATTTGACGAAAACAACACTCAATTTTTTTTAAGTCGACTTAGGCGGTTGTCGATTGTAACCGCAGATATATAAACAATGTGTATAATTTTTACATAAAACATAACAACTATATCCAAATATATTGTACATACATATATAGTGTCATATCATCGTATATTGAATCAAATTATACATTTATTTGCTGTAAATTTCAGAAGTCATTTGTCGTAAAATTTTATTTTGTATTCTTGTAATTCAAGTAAGTCTTTTCTGTAAAAAAATCCTTCAAGCTATTCTTTATCTGCACGATTTTTTTGCTTTGTTCAATTTAAATTTACTTGGCTAAATATTCGTTCCATATTAGCTGATGGATGTGGCGAAACAAATATTTTTCAATTAAATGGCACAATTTTGGGAATAATATTCTTGTGTCAAAACTTGCAATAAATTGATATTTTTATTTATCAAATTTTGGAAATTAAGTAGCTTAAGCTCTCTTAACTCAAAGTGAAATGTTTGCATATCTTCTTCGCATATAAAATTTGGAAACTGTTTAGCAATGTCAAATATTGATTTCAACTCACCATTAACTAAGATACTTGGATTTATTCCAAAAATACATTTTTTTAAAAAGTTGGTCACAAAGTTCAATATTAAGGTAAATTTTTTACAATAACTTCAATTTCTAAAGAAATGCCATTTGCAAATCTCACTTCGACATTTTTCCAACGAAAAATCAGCAAAATGCAGAGACATCTGCACATCTAGCAATAGTACTGGTACATATGACCAGCAAAGTTTTACTCACAGAAAAAATTATTAAATTTCTCCGATCACCAAATTTTTACCAAATTCATAATATCAAGCAAACAATTTGTTGATTTTGCACCTATTACCAAAATGATTATACTGATTACTTAAATTGTAAAATTGTGAATATTTTTTTTTCAATAAATTATATTTTTAATTTTAATTAAAAAAATTATCAAAACATTTGTTAAACATGTGTTAATTTATTTAAATAAATATTGACAATTCCCAACAAGAATTCTACATGTTTAAGTTATTTTATTTTAAACGAAAAAAGTCATATAAGAATTTTTGTTATTTAATTAAAATTTTAATTGAAAAATTATTTCAAAGCAACTAAAATGTTAATTAAATCAAAATTAAATTTTTAATTTTCTTTCAACTAAAAAAATAATTGATGTAATTATCACATTAATTAAATTTAAATACTTTTTAGACCATATTTTTAATTGATAAAACACTTTTTTCTGTGCTGCTTACTGAAAATATTTTCTGTAACTGGTACACATTTACTGAATACTGCAATTTTTTCCGTAAACAGTAAAAATTTACTGGTTGCTGAAACAATTTCAGTTTGCATTAAATTTCAAATTTGTAATGCATTTTTTTTTAGTGCAGTATGTTCATGTATGGCCCGTATTTACTTCCCCCGTATTTAAGACATAAAAGTTTTTATTCGTCAATTGTAGTGAAATATTCCGTTTAAATAGAAAGTTCAGCGATTTGAATCAATAGCAGTGTTGTGAACTCTTGCTTCGTGTTATTGTTTTCTGACGTTTAAATTACAACAATACGAAACAGTGTTTTCAAACAAAAAAACAAAACGATTATTTAATACAACGGCACGTTAGAGAAAAATACAGTACTTTTCGCTTAAAGTCCATTCTGCTTATGGGCCAACAACGGATTAAAGCCAAAACTGTTATATTCACTTGCAGATTTTTTCGAATTTCATACAAATTATTTGCTCTAAGGTCCATTTCGCTTGTAGTCCATTTTTGGTTCAAAGCCACATTTTCTTTGCATGCGTTTCTAATACTTTATACCAAAAACAATCGCTTACAGTTCACTCCGCTTTTTATATATTTTTTTTTTTAACAAGCTGACAATATGTTTTTATTTGCCTTTCTGGCAACTTTTAGAAATGTCAAAATTTGGCTACCTTATAAAAGTATCAAAAATGAGTAAACGCGTTATATTGAGTGGTTTTATTGAAGAAAATAATTTTTATATGTCCAAAATGTGGATTATACTAGCATTCACTTATTATCCATAAAATGGCGTATAAAAAAAATCGGTTATAGTACAAGTTCGCTTATAGTCCACAAAAGTTGTGAAACTATAGTAGTAGACTATAAGCGAAAAGTACTGTATAATCTTAGATAAGACAATAATCCAGGTATAACTTATAATTATAAAATGCAATATAAAGCGTGATTCATCATGAGGTTTGATGTCCAATATGGTTTCTTTCACAGATCACGCGTGACTTATATCAAACTGCTTTGTCATTTCTGGCTCAATAGATACGTTAATAAACGAAATGGCCGTATTTGGGCTGATGAGCAACCCGAAGAGTACCACGAGCTACTATTACGTCCATCAAAAACAATGTTATGGTGAGGTTTGTGGTCTGGTGGAATCACTGGTCCATATTTCTTCAAAAAAGAGGAATATCAGAATATTAACGTCCATGGTTACTGTTATATAGCCATGTTAACGGACAATGTGCTTCCTGAAATTCACGCGCATGGTCTCGGTGAGCTCTGGTTGGTGCTACGACCCATTCAGCGCGTAAAACCATGACTTTGTTGAGAAATCATTTTGGTGATTTTATTTTACGTTTTGCCGGTAAATTGGCCATCTAGATCGTGCGATATTACACCTTTGCACTATTTTCCCTGGGGAAATGTTAGGGCTCAGGTCTTCGGGAATAAGCCAGCTACGCTTTGGAACTCTTCGGAACTTACATTACTCGTGTTATTCGCTAGATACCAGATGCCATGATCAACTAAGTCGCCCAAAATTAGACCTTCCGAATGGACCACCTCAGATGTAGTCATGGCCAATATTTACATGAAATAATTTTTAAACAGTAAATGCCACACTCTGGATTTGAAATGCTTTTAACGTTTTGTATTGTATTAATTCATATATTGCGCAGAGTTATACGCTTTTGGTTTTTTCGACGTACCTGTTAATATGAATGGGGACAAGAATGGCTGGCATTTTTTGCACTCCTCAATTATGAGAAATATAAGCTCAACGAAATTTAAAAGCAAAACACGATATGTAAAGTTTTTATAATTTTGGTTTATCTTCCAATTTAAATGTTTGCCTAAAAGTAGATTAAAACATAGGAATTCAAAAACTGCAAGAACAATTAAAGGTAGAAACAAGTGAGAAAGTATAGTCCGCCAAGCCCGAACAAAAGATACCTACATCATAGTATTTACAGACAAATGGTACCTAATAGTGGACCAGCCAAGACAAAATTAAGTTATAAATTTAATATTCATATAAGAATATTATAAAGATCTCTACACCAATATCAGATTTTTTCGCCTTAAAGTTATTTTAGCAGGCGCGGATACATGGAGACAGGAGGGAAGGGATTTTCCCCTTAATTTTAAAAATATTTATTTATTTGCATTTTAAGAAAAAAAAAAGAATATTTACAAGATCACAATTTCAGGATTATACATAAGTCCATTGTTGAAAATATGTGTGACAGAAAAACGAAGCCCTAAGATATTAACCCATCTTGTACCACTACCCGAAATCGTTAGCATATTTACATGAGTTTTAATTTGCAAGCTTTTGTTAACCTCCTGATCAGGAAAATCATAGTTAGAAGAAAATCGGGTGACCGTATTGGTCGTAGTGGGCTGTTGCGAAAACGCAACGTTGCCTAATTACATGCAAATCACATTTGAGGTAAAAGTTAGTATATTATTCTATGGTAGCAAAAGAATCATTTGAGTTTTTCATATTAAAATAAAATAAAATTTTTATTTATTATAGAAATGTTTTATACACTATTTTAGTGGGATTTTTAAAAGCACTTTATTACACTTTTTGCGCTGATAATTGTCTCGAGTTTTCAAAATAACGTGCTTATGAACATTAGCACGGCGTATATGTTGTAAAATTTCCAATTCGTTTACCTCTAAATCAACTATATGACTTTCCTCGTTAAGTTTTTCTTATAATAGCAGCAATTAGGTAGCTATTTTAACTTTAAACGCTATTTGCTTGCTAGGTTTTATCAATCAGACATTTTCAAAGCTTTTACAGTTGTACTATTAATTGCATTCGTCCATTAGGGATACCACCACTTTTTTCCACGAACTGCAATACGATAATTAGATACTGAGTAGTCGTGTAAAGCTACGCATAACATATCTTTATTGTAATAATTTTAAAGATAAAAAATTCTGGACTAGCAGCAACAAAATTTAAAATTTCGGTAACTTTTGAATTATCCTGCCAACGAGAAACGAATAAAATATTCATTTTTTTCGATACAGTGGTCATAGACATGCTTTTTAAGCGAACCACCAGTACCTGAACTGAACTGATTCCAACTACTATAAAGCTACATATGTAAGTTCCTAAGCCAAAGTTATTGTCTTATTGTGAAATTAATTCTGCATATGAATATCGAACAAAGCCACCAGTTCTAAACATATGAACATTATGTCGGCCAAAATAAGTTATTATTTGCCCATCTAATAACAAATACGTTTCAAATATAACAAACTGCTTATACTTCCGATTAAAAGCGGCAAACCTGGCCGCACCTTAGCGAATCTATCAGAAACTATCATTATGTTGTTTTTACCTATCATGTGAAAAACACTTTTTATTATTTTAATAATTTGAAAGGATAGATGCTTGACGATGGGAACACCCAATTGAAGGATCATTATTGTTGGATATGGGAAATATTATGGTAGCCTGTCAAAATTTGTGTACCCATGAAACGGTACAAATGCTTCCTGGTAATTTGCACTGATATGTCTTTCTGCTTACCATAAGTATTGGAATAATTTCTTGATCAAAATATTGCTGAAATTGCAGAAAGGGCTACTTTTCATCTATCTATATTATCGAATTTTAATAATAATAATATATACATGTGTACATATTTATTTATGTAGATATATTCCATAAATACTAACTCATTGACCCAACGATTTTATTCTGAATTGCAACAATATGAGTGTAAAGATAAATAAAAACAAAGGTTTCATTCAAGAAACAAATATATAACATTTTATTAAGAACAGCTCAGTTGCGTCAGTAGTTGGCGGAGAAGAAATTGAGAAAAATGATTTGCATGCAATAAGCCATTGTTGCGTTTACGCAACAGTGAATTTAATAAGATTATACTGAATAAGTGGGACTTTATTTTCATTTATGGTTTTTTGATAAACGTTTTCAATGGTTTCACTATCTAAATGAAAGAGCGGAAAAATTTTTTTGTTTTGTTTAAAGGTAAATTACGTCGTTTTTGAAAAGGCATTTTTCTGGACTGTTTTTAAAGTTTGTTGATCTTAATGAAACCAAGGAGGTGTCGCAACGGCGGTCCAAAATGGGTTAATCATAAAGGGTGGGTTGAACTATGAATGTTTTTTTCAAAAAGTCTGCATCTATTGGTGAGAGGGGAAGGGAACATGCTATAATTTTCTCCCCTCTCATCAATAAACTTTGACTTTCTGAAAAAAAATCTGAACACAGACAAACAATGTTTAAAGTGTGGCAGTTTCAAAGTAGTGTCGACAGAATTGCAGTTGAAGTTGAAGCGCAAAGTTCGAAATTTTGAACTTTGTTTCACTAGAGAGCTGCTTTGATTTTGTGTTACTTAACAAAGTCATTAATATGCAAATAATATTATTCCATGTAAATAACCGAAGCAAACAATTGGAGTTTTTTTCCAAAATTAAAATACTAGTTTTCTTTCTTTTTATATACAAGAGAAATATTTTCTTTACAGATTGGAACCTACCGCAGCTCTGTAATGAGTTTCTGACCACTTCATTGAATCAAAATAAATCATTAAATAAACTATATAAGGAGAAACAAAATACAGACAGTTGTGTTAAAAATAATAGCAATGACAGTTAAGTCAAGGTATTGTTGAGTGTAAACAATAAACACTCAGATAAATTAACAAACAAACATCTCTTTATGTACTCGTATATTTCATTTTCATATTTTCAAAAATTTAACTGGCATTTAATGCTCCAATTTTTATGTTCACCAATGCGTGATTATTTTAAACTGGTCTGAGAAGTATTTTTTAATTAAGTGGAAACTTTTTTAAAGAATAACTCAATAACAATGCAACAATTAACATGCAATTATCACAGTTTGCCATTTAAAAATGACTTCAATAAACAACTCACTTTACCAACAAAAATATACAAACTGTAGGATGAAAGACACAAACAAAAGATTCACAGGATAAATTAAAACAATAAAAGACTCAGGCCTTAAATCAAATTAATGTGAACAAGAATCGACAACAAACTGACTTGTTAAAACGCCTCCTTTAGCGAAGAAGAAAAGGAATACGATACAAATACAAGAGCAACTACAAAGCAGAAACTTTGATATCCAAGTCCAAACTCAAATGATTACAAGTGCGGGCGTTATAAGATTTCGAAATGAGTACGATGTTTGGGAAAAAAGCAACACTATTTTCCACGGCCTAAGAAATTAAAAAACCGCAGGCGTGTCATTAACAATATTTTTTCCTCGCCTTGATTCACATCACAGAATCATGCAACAGGAGACAAAGGATACATGTTGTTTTTTTTTTTTTTTGGATTTCTTTAACCATTATAATGGGTTGTTTACACGATAAGTCACAGTCCGTCATCAAGCTTGTGAGTATCTGTGGAGAGACCTCCCTGTTAAACATGTTGTCGATAGGGGTTTTTTAATTTTTTTTAATCGTTCCTTTATACGCGTTTATGCCTCCCCTATAAACGACTACAAATGATAATAAAATCAAATAAAGTGGTGGTTTAAAAGGCGCCATAATCACAACTTAAAATTTAATATCACTGCTTCAATAGCAGACAAATGGACAGACAAACCGAAAGGCATTCACTTATAATTTCACTCTAAGTGATGGCATTTGTATTCTGCCGCCAACACTTCCTGCCATTCCCGTAATATGATTTCTGCCTAATTCTAACACTTGGTGTCGACTCATTCCAATATCCCATGCTAGACCTACGCACATATTCATATACATTTTAGCGCTTGGATTTATTCAATTTAACGGACAAAAGCAACAACAAACATGTATACCAAACATTTAATTGTGGTCAACAACTAATTATGTTGTTAGCAATAATTGATGTGGTTGATGATGATGATACTTCAAATACGTATTGCCGCTTATTCGAATAAAAGTGATTTTAAAAGTTCATAATCATTCGATTTGTTTCTACTTGATGTGCAATACGATTGTAAAAATTTCAATTTTATACAACAATTAATTGTAACTTAATTTCTGATACATTTTAAATAGTTTTTATTAAATTACTAAAGAATAAATTTTTATTCACAGCACGATTTAAAATTTCCTTTACCCTTAATTATTTTTCAGTTCTTAAGTTGTTCTACAGAGTTAAAAGTCAAATAAAAGATTGAAGAATTTCATGAAATTGTGCCAGGGCTAAGGCATAGTAAAAACAAGTATTAAAGTTCAGTCGGTCAAGCTCGAATAGGCCAGAGTATCTAAAAACAAATTTTCGAGAATGTACCATATTTGGAACCCATGGCCAAGCATTTACCCGGCAGAACAAAATTATTGTGCGAGGTTAAGATACATGTAAAAGTTTTTTGTACAGAATATTATTTAGAAACAGAAACAAATTTTTGAGAATTTGTTTTGGTTTTACACGCAGTTGTGCGAAAGAAAGAGTTCTTTCACACATAGTGAAATAGGCAGTAAGTCAGCACTTTTAGTAGATGGTATAAAAATCAGTTCATTTTTAAAAATTAAAAATAAATAAAAATAGATGCAAGAATTTAAGTTAATATAAACTAATGCAAATTAAAAAATTCATATTCAATCACATTTAAAAGTTAACTCTTTTTTGTTTAACCCTCCGTGTTACACATGTTTCGATTTTCCATTCAAAATGCATTAAAAAAGGTCTGGCCAGACTCATGAGTAAGACGAAGGGTTAAACAAAAAAATTTCATTACGTCAGAGGGTCCAGGTTAGGGGTTTTCCCCTAGATTTATGGGGTTTTTATTTCACTTAGGGGCAAATTTAGTGGGTACAAATTCTTAGGGGGAAAATTTGGGGGACATAAATTTATATTTAGGGGTTTTTAAAGGGGGTTTCACTATTTGCTTGTCTGTACATAACTAAGTAATACTATGTATATTTTACAGCTTGTTTTTGGTTGAGCAGAAATCGTTTTTGAAAATATAAAAAGAAAGAAAGGGTGACGTATTCATGGAAATATATAAGTGTCAGAACTTTAATCTAACACCTGAAATGCTAAAAATTTTTGATTCCGATAATATGTACAAAAGAGTGGGTCAATTTGTATGTATTAAAAAACGTTAATAAGCGGTTGTAATCTACGACGACTTTTAAGAAGGTTTTCCCAACCTTGGGACTGAAATCAAAATCGAGCTTCCCATATTTAAAGACAAGCTTTTCTTTTCGTATTTTATATTTTTATGTGTTAAAATTATGATATAAAAAACTTAGAGGCAAATGTATTCGAAATTATCCAAAAATTGGAATGGTTTTTATGTTAAGTTCTGTTACCTGTCTGCCCATAAAAGTTAAAAAAAAAAAAACAATTCTACGATGTTTTCAAAATATCAAACTTTTATTACTTGCATGTACCGAAAAAGTATATTTGGGTTGTTCACGGTAGGCTGGTTATTAGGTTATATGGTTATATTCACAAAAATACATTTGTTTGAATATTGTTTAAATATATTGTGTTGCTGTTAGTATAACTACATCACTATATAACCTGATAATCCACCTTTCGTGAACAATCCTATTGTAGTTAACAAAATTATTTTATATCTAAAGGGAAAAATTAATACAATTTTTATCTCAAAATTATTTATTTTAAAGGTCTTGCTTGCTGTTTATCGTATGTGTTGCGTTTCGACTTTCAACCGTGACTGCCATGACACCATCGGGATTTTTTTTGAATAGTTCGACGTGAAACTCTAGTCAGTAGTTGCAAAAATCGCTCGGTTCCTTGAATGTGTGGATCCGAAAGCGGTGGATCGTCAAACTGTGGGTAATAAACAATCGATTGCATGTGTAAAAGAAGCTGTAGTGCTTTTTTATTAGGCATTTTTAATTAGTTATAGGTCACTATGTTAATTTAAAAATTTAAATTTTTCGTGTACCATTTAATAAGTTTTGGGTTTTCCCACGATTTAATGTAAATTTTCATTAAAAGCTTTTTTAAAATTAACATTAACATCAACATTTCATGAGCTTTTGAAAACTTTCATTCGAACAAGCCCAAACGTAATCGTTTTTGTCAAGTTTCTTAGAATTCTCCATAAAATGCTAGCATATTTTAACGAAAAAAAAAAAAAAAAAAATTCTCGATTTTGATTTTAGACCCATGGTTTCTTGGGTAAACCTTCTTAGAATTCGTGTACAAAGTTTTGAGATGTGATTTTGCAAGTTTCATAAATATGAGAATGTTATTACAATTTTATAAGATTTTTAAATTTGGGAATCCTGTGTACCTTAAGGACAAATTTAGTTTCGGACACTCTACTAGAACAAGTTTATTGATCATACCTAGACATTTTACTCAAATTATGAGTAGGTCATTTACTGTCAGAGTCTCAAGGATGTGAAATTCGTTCATACCTTGTAGAGAGCGCGCGTTCTCAAATTCTATTCCAAAGTTCAAGAAAATGCTATTAGAAGTGGAAGTTGACTGGATAAATTTGCCACGAGTGGTTTGTCCTTATATCTTTTTCAACATTTGTGCAATAGGGGGGTTGTTAAAAATAGTGATACATTAGTTAAGAAAAAAGGAAAATGTAACATTTGCCATAAGAATAAGCTGGATTAATTTGGCCGACCGGGCTTACAATCCATACCAAATAAATAAAATAAAAGAAAAAAAATAAAATGTAGTTAAGGAAAATGATTTGGCAACACTCTAAATTTTGGAAGAGACTCTATTTTGATTTATATATGTATGTACATATGTTACAGTCTTTTTTAATCTGTTTAAAAATAGTTTTTAAGATATTTTATTAAATAAAAATATTCAAGAAGCTTTAAAAAAAATATTTTTGGGGAATTTCATTAACATGTTATCGGGATTAAAATACAATTTAAATATTATTTTCTATCGAAATCGAATGTCGTAATTTCGTCCCTGCATTTTTGCTTGTTAACGTTAAATGGAAATGAGCATCACTTAATATCAAAATGAAAGCCGTGTCAACGCAAATTATTGTTGTTTTGAAGTATTTTTATTGTTTGGGCACATTGTTTGTTTATTCCCCGAGTCTTCTTCACAAATTTCTGGAAAAAACAAAAAGAAATATAAAAATATAAATGTAACTGATTTTGCGCCACCCTTTAGTTTTGTAAAAGAACATATAAATCCTTTCATAAGTTTTCGAATGTACTTTATCCTGAATTTCCTTAATTTATAAGTTTATTTGTACCTACCATTTTAATATTAAATGTTTTCAAAGTAATAAATTATTTGTGAGTCTTGACTCTTGTTCAATGAATAATATTTTACAATAATAAAAACATCATCACACATGAGTTATGAATTACAATAAAAGTTTATTATCCATATTTAAATCTGAAATGCTGAAATACAAAACATTTAAAAAGTTTTTAACAAAATTCATGCTTCTGAAAATTATTTATTTTAACTACGAGTAAATAAATAATGAAATCCTTTTGACTTCCTTGAAATAAATCATGACAATTTTTATTTTATGATTTGAAAACCTGCACTTGTTTAATTATGAAACAGGTAAAAAACATTTCTACCAACAACGATAAATCTCGAACACAGATACGTTTATTCACAGATGCATTGAATAGTTATTTATGCGAATGTGTTTGTAAATGTATGTGACAAATACATTTCCTTGTATTGGCAGTAGAGTTTTCTTCCCGGATTTCTGGCAATTCAGTTGTTTCAAATTTCCGAAAAATTTCAACACAATATAAAATAAGAAAATGTGGGGGAAAATATTTATTAAATATTTATAATATAGACAAAAATTATTTTTGATTCGAAGTTGTACTCGTATTATAACCAGACAAAACCAAAGTTTGTTGGTTTTTGTCTGTTGGTGGAACCATTGGTCCGGTCCAGACTTTTTCATATTAAGTCTTCTATAATGTGATTGTGAAAGCAAATTTTATTCCGGAATTTTTACTACAAAATTCCTTAAGTATTGTCTTCCTTTTTGTAGGGCTACGTAAAAGTATGTACAGTTTACACCAATAACACATTACGAATGTTCAAAGAAAGTTTAAAAAGGAATCTTATATATTTAAATACAAAAATTTAAATTTTAAAATTATTGATGATTTTGGATAAGAATTTGTGTCAGATTAAAGTACTAATAATATATTAAATGTTTCTTTGTTACAAAAAAATTATCTTTTTATAATATTAACGTATTTGTGTTTATATTTCTCTCTAACACTATTCAATAGATTTAGAATTACTTTTGAGAAATAAAATATTCTAAAATATAATTTTAACTTGGAAACACAAACAACTGTATGCCAGTCATTAATAGATATGAATGTGAACCTATAAGATGAACAATTTTGGTACTGTTTTGTTCTTCAGCTGACACTTTTTGAGTTTTCCTTAATATTAGACTTAGAAACAGAAAACTTAACATGGAATGTCCTGAGAAGATTAGAATCAGCGTTGTCAACTTTGAAATTTCAAAACGCACTAAAATGGAGAAAAAAACGCGCCATTTTAGGAAAAACGCACTAATTTTAAAATTAATTTTTTATTCATATGCTAAATTAATTGAATTAATTTAGCATAAAAAGTATGAATAATTTTGGAATTAAAAATACATATAACAATAAAACAGGCTTTTATAGTTCTGGGTTCTTAGAAAAAAATTTAACAAAAAAAAAATATATGAAATCGATGTCTTCCGATTTGGATGAAATTTGCACCAAGGTTAGTCTTATTGGATAGTAGTTTAGAAACAAATTTTCAACAAGATCGGTCAAAAAGTTTCTGAGTTAGAGGGGGTCAAAATTTGACATTTTGGCCAAACCGGTGTTCTTTCTCGTCCATGTAATTTATTATCTATTGGTGTTAGCAAAATTTGTCCCAAACAAATTAGATAGCTATTTCTTCAAGCTATCGAAAAAATTTTTTTTTGTATTTTTTAAATTTTTTTTTTTTTTAAATTTAAAACTTTTTTTTATTTATTTTAAGCGGGTATTTTTTTTTTTTTTTTTTGCTCAAACGCAAGCTAAGGTCTTTTCCTTTAAAGAAGTTCTGGTCTCTTTGTGGGCCGCGAGTGGGGTATGTATAAAAAAAAATAATTTCTAAGTCATGACGAGGATTTTTCAATTTTTAGCATATGCCATATATTGAATTTCTTCCTACTTACACACGTGTTTCTAAAATCTTAAAAATAAAACTTATGATGAGAAACTAGACAAATTAACCTTTCCGACGGTATATAACATACGTAACTAGCATTTCATACCCTCGATACTGTAATACCCACAATATGTTAATCCCATGATAAAATCACTTTTTTTCTAAAGAGATGTTGACAAATTAAATTTTTTTATTTATTTATACCCCATAATAGAGAATATCTTATTTATCAGTCCTCTTCCTGGATTTTTCTTAACATATAAAATCTTCCATTACATCATTAGAGTCCTGTTTTAATGTTTTTAAATGCTTATCACTTCTAATTGTTTCGGTTAATTCTGTTAAAAGATTGACTTGAGAAGATAGGAGAAGAAACAACTAACTAAACGCATGCATATAAAAAGTACGTGAAACAAAAAGCTGTTGACAACAAACACTTATTTAAAATGAAGATCGCTGAACACCTTTATGTGATCGTTAGTAATATTAAAACTGTAATAACAAGAATAATTTGATCTTACTAGATCTTTAGTTTTTATTAAATTTGAAAGAGTTTGCAAGTACAAAAAGCGATTTCTTTTTTTTTTGTTTTTGTATCACTGAGCATTAAAAACCTCCCGCAATTTCAACTTGGCAAAATTCCGATAGCAACACCAGAAATATCAGGAAAAAGAAAAGCTAAGGTAAAATGTAACAAGAAGATACAAGATAATAGTCTGGTAGTGTATAAAGTCATTCCTAAAAATTTTAAGGAATAGAACTATTACAAAAAAGTTTTATAAAATACATAACTAAAATTTAACTCATAGAATAAATTCGAAAAATAAAAAAATGTGGAATATTTTATATTCTTTTAAGCGTTAAATCGTAAATCATAATTAAAGTTTTATTTTCGAAATTGAATTTGTTTTTAAGTGTATCACAAAATTGTAAGTAAAATGATTTTTCCGCTACCTTGAAACAATGTAATTCTGTTACCGAAACCCTGTAGATTAAACACATTTAAAATAATATTGGTGCTTGAGCAGAGCAACATTTTAAAACCTGTATGTTATTGACATGTAAACGATGCTGTCAATGTTAAAAAATAACACGGATGGATTTCTGAACAAGGAAGCAGAACAAGAAAAGAGCACTTAAACTGACCTGGGGGTACCGTTGTATTTTTTAAAATTAAAAAGTACTGAAAATAGTACAATAGCATTGAATTTTGCATAACTGCTCTCCACTAAAAATAAAAGCCCTATGTTAATACAAACTGACCTCAACGTTTTATCATTTGTTGTGGCTTAAGGCGTATTAAAGTCTATTCCTATACGCCTTAAAAATTTGGCTAGTTTTTACTAGCAAAAATTGGTAACAAAAGTATAAATTTTTAAGGGAGGTTGTTGAATATTTGGATTCATAACACTTTTCCTACTGATTGTGTTGGATTTCAATCCCAACTGTTTTGGAAAACTAATAACGGGCAGACGAAAATAGGTTAATTGACTAAAGGCGTGATACGACTTTAGCCTAATTTAAAAAGTTTTTATTGACTTCCTTATCTATATTTGTAAGAATATAATAGTATAATTCAATTAAAAAATTGTTAAATGATGTTTAATCCAGCAAACGTTTTGCAAAAGCATTTCAATATATATTTGGTTAACTTTCGTATAAACTTATATCGTATTTAAATACAGCTTGGCTTTTTTAGTATTATTTTAGAAGTATTATTTTAATAAGATAAAAGTATGGTAGCACTACTAGATACAAAAAAATATGTGTCATAAAAAGTGTATATAATTACAAGGTGGTTTCAAAATAGCTGACTGTTATTGCTTTGTCTGTTGTTCTTGTATTATTGTGATACTGAGCCCACCTTGTTAAGTTATACATATGGAAACTTAAATTGGAATTAAATGGACCAGCTTGGTAAATTAAGTTTCATTTAAATATTAAGTGAACAACCGAATTTTGCATTTAAAACGATTTTAAATACAAATGTGATATCAGACTTAAAAATTGGCTGTTAGGTTTTCATGATTACAAGAGATCTTCTTTAAAGAGGGATTTCGAAGTTTAAAAAGTGAAATATTAAAACAAATAATTATAAATAGGATATCTGTCGCAATAAGGAAAACATGCTTAAGTCAATTTAAGATAAAAATTGAGCTTATGGTACTTTTATCCATGCCTTAAAGTACCCATGGACAAAATTCCAATTATTTTGTTCAATTTTTTAGGTAGTTATAGCGAAATTCCGTTTTGCCTATTTTTCCCATGTGCAATAACATTCGGAATAAAAAACTGAAGTATACTTCCGATCTCTGACATTTGGGATATTAAAAACTGTAACCGCAGAGAACTGATGATAATATTAGAATATCAGCTAATTTTCAAAAAGCACCTTTAAAATAGGGAATTGTAAATGGATTTCAAAATCGATTTTCAATTTTTTGATCGACTTTTTTCATAAAATTTTTGAAATCGATTAATCGCACCTCAAAATGATTATAAAATCGATTTCAAAACCTTGTAATATAAATTTGCAAGCTTATATCTTATATCAGAAAGGGGGATATCACCCCTTTTTTTATGGCATACTAGAGAAATTGAACTAAGATTTACAATGGATAAATATCACCACTGTACATCGTTTTCCTGCAAAAAGTGAAAACTTGTAAGTTTTAAGTTGACTCTCTTTAGAGAAATGTATGTGCATTCACACTTTAAAAATGTGTTCATGATTAAAATTATAAATAAAAATTCTGAATATTTTTTATAATAAATTAAATTCATTTTAAAATATTGCAAGTCTGTCAATGTGTGGATACGTTTTCAAAGGACCATGACATTAGTTCTTGTTCGGCGACGACTGTTTCTTTGATAATTTACCAACCTGTTTGGTTTAGAAAACAAAAGTTTCCATGTCATTGATGTCGAAAGGGTGCAGAAATGTTCCCTTACAATTTCGTATTTGAGGATAAATTACTTTCTGTTTTCCACTCTGGTAATAACTAGATTTAAGCATAGCTCAAACGCTGGTCTTTTTAAATATTATCGTAATTATGTACATTTTCACAAAGTTCACTTCCAGTGTTTGGTTCGGTACGATACGTTTAGGACTGTTTTGTTCACTGTATATTAATGACTTTGGTTTCTGACGATCAAAAGGACCCATATTTAAAATTTAAAGTATACCAAGGGTACTGATAGGTAAATACGTTAATTTCCAACTGATTTTTGTACTTTAGACTTGGCAAACTGCATAAACCTACCTACACACGTATGTGCACTCGAAAAAAATTCAAGGTTTAGTAGATTGTAATCGATTTTAAAAACCCAATAATGACTTCAGTATAAAGCCGCATATCTAAATAAGTTTGCGGAAAATCAATTTCTTTTAACGCAAAATCAATTTTTGATTAGATCGAAATGGATTTACTATTTCCTTTGTTTGATTTTTATTTTTTTTTATTCCTACCCTAATCCCGCGAAGCTCTTCGCCTGTCTGCAGGAGACCAGAGTATCTGGCGGGAATCGAACCCGCAACCCCGGTACTGATAGACTAGCTCACTACCAGCTAGTCTACCGGGGCAGTTTAAAGTTAAAAATTGCTCTTCAAAAAAACTTAATAAAGGCCTAAGCACTGTTTCCTTACTGCCACAGATAAAATATTACCACGGCTATCAAATAAAAAGGAAAAATAACCAAATTTAGCAAAAATACTTTTAATTATGTTAGATTCCTCTAATAGTTTAAAATAATCACGGCAACATTTCTTAACCAAAACTTTTTTTTTAAAACTGAAATTTCGGATTAAGATCTCCACATGTTAGAAATGTTAAAATCCATTTTACGGGATTTTCGTAGTGAAATCGGTCACAATCGGTTCACTAGGAAACTAGTTATGAACCCACTTGTGAAACAACCTCCCTAAACGGGTGATATTTCTGTTAAAAAACTAACATAAAAAGCTGACAGAATGAAATGATTGTAATTAAATTTTAGACAAATTCGTTTGATATAACTGAAAATTATACTACAAATTTTTGTGAAGTTCGTTTCAAAATTTAAAGCCCACTCTCGGAAAACACTTAAGTTAGCCTAAACACGTAACGAATTGTAATATGCGAGCAGAATTTGGTCCCCTTTATCTTCATAAGTTTAGAAATCACTTTGCCATTTTTAATAAAAATCGCTCCATAATTGACCATAAGCCCCATAAAAAGCCCACTCTTGGAAAACACATTAGTATGCCTACATCTGTAAGGAATCAGGGTATTGCAGTAAAACTAAGTCTGTCATAGTTTTATAAGATAAAGAATCGCTCTGCTAAATTTCATGAAGATGGGTTAATAATTTATCATGGGCCCCATACACTCTGAGAAATCATATAAGATCGACTAAGATCGTAACAAAAATAGATATGTTATTTAGCATTATGGCTAGGCATCCATAAAGCACTTAAAAAAGGATTAGAATTAATAAAAAAAAAGTATTACTGTATTGAACTTTATTCTAATTTAGATTTTTTTTAATATTATAAATCATTCTACCGAATATTGTGATGAAATATCCACACTTAAAGATGGGTCCAATATTAAATCCCCTCTCTTTATAGAAATAAACTGGGGTAACGAATAATAATACTGTGAGGTCAGGTTTAAAAAAATTGGTTTAAAATGTATACATCCCATACAAAGCCCACTCCTAAAATATTTGAACTTTATGTGAAGGGTATTAAAGATTCGGCATAGCCGAATATAGCACTCTAACTTGTTTTTGATATTAAAACCATTTATTCGGAGTTTCAAATTTAAAGTTAATTAACCCTAGGATTACCGTCTTGGTCTGGCCAGACCAAATTTGTGTTTTGCTTGCAATATTTTTCGAATATGACAAAAATTCAAAAAAACTGGGACATGAGTTCCATAAATGATATGTGCTGAATCGAATGAAACTTATTTGGATTCGATTGGAGCAAATAATTGGAGTGAAATTCCATATTTATGTAAAAGTCTATGAAATTACCTTCTTGGTCTACCCAGACCAATTTTTTTTTAGCTTGCAACATCTTTCCAATAGAAAAAATATCAAAAATACAGAAATGTGAATTCTATTAATCATATGTTCTAAATCGAATGAAGCAAGTTTGAATCAAGTCAGAAAACTACGGCCCATTATGCGCTTAGTTCAATTGAACTACAAAAACCCAACGCAAAACTCGTTTCAGCTGTATAATAAATTTAATATAATAAATTCAAATTATCTAAAATAATAAGCATACGTTCAATAAAAAATATATTAATTTACTTTTTATTTAATTGGGTTTATTAGCGGTTCTAATTGGGGTCTGGCCGGACCAAGAGGATAACTTAGTGGTAAAAAGTTACCGAATATCTAAAGGTTAAATTCGGCGAAAATTTGATGAATGTTGGGTTTCGAATGCTCCAACAATAGGGAACTATCTGCGTGGTCACGGTCTTTTAAGTTGCGAACTGGAGCATAAACTCGCGACGGATCAAGGTGCCTCATCTGTATATATAGGTGGTATAATTATTGAGGAAAAAGAATCTCTTGAATTTCTGGGCATAAGGATACAATGTGATGTCCAATGGACAGAACATATATTTAAGGTGTCGAAAGAAGCATTCAAGTGCCTCGGTTTTTTGAAACGGTGTAAGATATACTTCACTCCATCTGATCTCCTTACTATTTATACCACCTTTATCCGACCGCGAATGAAATACAACTCTCATGTGTGGGCCGGTGCTTCAAAGTTTATTTTGGAGCTTCTCGACGCGTGCAGCAGAGGCCGAAAGTTCTCATTGGCGACAGTAGGTTAGCCAATTCTACTGACTCCCTTGAGCACCGTCGTAATGTGGGTTGCATTTGCCTGTTTTATCGTTACTACAACGGGAGGTCCTTTGTTCGTAATACACGTTTTTCCTCAAGAGCCCATCCTTTTGTGGGCGATTGGCCGGTGAATCGTACAACGCATTACAGGGAAAATTTGTTTTTGGCCGGACTTTTCGTATGTAAAATAACCTTCCTGCTGAAGTTCACAAGCACTACTCCCTCTTTACTCCTTCCCATAACCTATTTTACTAGTTCCAAAACAATGCAACGCATTAGTAGGGGTCATCCCCTGAGTGCTGGTTCTAACCAAAAAAAAAGAAAAAAAAGTAGCCCCACAAAAAAAGTCTACCGGAGTTAAATCGTATTATCTTGGCGGCCAAGTTGCGTAACCAAAACGTAAAATTACGCGTTCTTGAAGCCTCCCATGAAATAATGCCAAAATCGGTAGTGTTGGTGGCTCGTTACAACGTCTTTCAGTTCATAATCTTAAATTCTATACTCTATACTTCTATACTCTCTGAGCCGTGAAATTCGCTAACAGAAGCGATATTTTCGGCAATCCGCATATTGCGATGATTCACAGGCCTGACCAGAAAAGCTTCCAGTCTCTTAAAATTTCTTTATAATTCCTTGCACAATTAGTCGCAAAGTAATGCTCGAAAAGTATACCACGTTTGAACAACCACTTGTGTAGTAAGTTTTAACTACGTTTACGCGTTATTCGGTTGTTATAGAATCCATATTCATAAAAGACAAACCTTTCACTAAATTAATTACACTTCAGATGACAGATCCCTGCGGAAAAATTGTGTCAATTGTTCTTAAAGCACTTACCCCGTAACCAGTGAACACAATAAAAAAGGAAGGAGTTTTGATAGGTGAAAACAAGATATATCACTTGGATTGTGATAATGGCCCATAACTATAGCCAAAAATGAAGTCGAATTTTTCTGGAGTATACTTTAGAACAATGGCCTTCACGTGTATTTAAAGCCGGTTTTAGTTTAAATTAAACATTATTTTGACTTTGATTATGGGCCAATGTGTTTAAAGTGTAGTTACTGTAGAGAAAAGGTAATTGACATAAAACTAGTCATGTGAATGGATCTTGTGCGTATGGTGCCTGATTCTCTCTCGTTCTATTACTTTATATGAAGGAGATCAATCATATTAACATGGCTAACTTGGGGCAATATCTCCGACAATCTTTAATTTATTCGAAATTTTATGTATTCTTTTGCTTATTTCAGTGACTTGTTGCAAAGTGTCAAAAAGGTGCTTATTAACCCCCTAGTAGGACATCATCATATTAAAGTAACAAGTCTCCTTCATATTAAGAGTTATAACTAGAACCGATTGTTCCCTTTATATATATATTTATACAGCAGATATTTACCAGCTGACAGTCTAGCCAAACCGGAGGTTTTGAAGCCACTGAATGGATAACCCTGTATTTTGTCAATTTATATTTATACAGCTTGCTTTGTTTTTATCGTTTTAAAAGCCCTATTTCGAGGAGGAGCTTTGCATGGGGACTAGTATTTTGAAAAAAATTATTTTTTAATGTTAGGAAATTAAGCAGTTTATACGTTAGACAATAGCATAATAAATCCGAGCAAGTTAAACTATCTTTTAGGGTTTAAAATGTGTTTTAACCACCAAATCTATAAATCAGTAAACCACCTCTAAACGCTTGAAGTTGAGCGTTTAAGCTACCAATACAAACCATATGAATTTGACAACATTTATCGTAGTGTTACACATGTTACTTTTTAAATTACATACAAAACATGGGACACTGATTTACAACTGTTGAGTTTAAACTACATACGCATTTTAGTTTAGTTCAACTAAACCTGCGTAAAAACATTCATCGATTTATTAGCCATAAATGAATTATCAAGGATTGGTTCACCTCTAACACGTTGGTTCACAATTATCAATTAAAGATGGAATATAAGACCAAAAGGAGGGAGTACATTGCACAATTAAAAATTTTAATGACAATGTTGAATATATTTATGTAGTTGTCAAAAAATTAAAGACATATTGCCAATTTCCAACTAATTTTCAAAGAAGGTAACACGTAAATGCTACGAATAGTTAGATAACAAAATTTTATACTGGTATCAGCTTGCAGTATGTTGCTGGTTCGTGTTACGTACTCGTTAGTCCAAACTGGGATCCTTTGCGTCAAAGTAAGTGTTTACAATCATTTGCACGTTTTGCCGTTAGAATTGCGAGTGTTAACAATGACCGTGTAGCCTGCATTTGAACTTGAGTTTGCAAAGTGAAGATATCAAGATATCGGAATAATAAATTATAGCTGTTGTTTCTACTGAAGCTACAAGCGATACTAAGGGATTTTCGAAAGTTTTTCTTTTAACATTAACAAGCAATAACAAAAAGAGATTGAGAACACTGTTGCTAGAACACATTTGGCTTATGTTTCGAATTATTAGTTTAAGAGTCTTCAAAAATCCAAAAATCAATTTAAAGTCAAAACTAGCACATCAATAGTTAGTACATTAAAATTAAATTTATTAACTTCTAGTTTTCAAATATGTATATATTTTGTATAGATTGTCCTGTCTCTTCTTTAGCATCTTGTTTCCTCATTGTTTATCGATATTATTCAAAATTGCAGTGTAAGAGATTATTAATATTTAAAATTGATATTAATAAAATTTAAAAAACAACGAATTAAATTTGAATGGATGGTAAAATTAAAAAAATATAAATTATTGTTTTAAACAAAATTTAGTGCAAGATACATATTATAAGGCTGGGTCTTGGGCTCAGTTAAAATCACATTTCGCCGGAAAAATTCGAGTTTTCACATCTCACAAATCCGTCCTAAATCTGTTGAATATTGTAATAAGCGAGGAAATCATAAATTTGCAATTGCATGTTTTTCCTTGTGCGACCAGTGAAGGCAGAAACAATATATTTATCTATTTCAGAGCTTTCTATGAATTTTGGCATCGATTTGTTAGTGCATATTTTTGCATATTTTACCCTCTACAAAAATTTTTTTTTTTTTTTTGATAAAAAAAAATAAAATTTTTTTAAAATTCTCTTCCTTATGTTTTAAATATCTATCTGTATACTAGGGTATTTATTTAATCGGGCTTTTACTTTAATCGGTTGATCGCTCGATTAATTAACCGAGGTTTTGGTTTAATCGGTTAATGACCGGTTAATTTTGTTACTAATCGGTTAACCGCTTATTAAAGTTTTTTTTATAAATTAAGTAATTTCATTATATAAAAATGCATAAACTTTTTATTATTTGGAGATTATTAATAAAAAAACAAACAATAACATAAGAATCATATCAACTCTTGAACGAGCAAAAAAGATTAATTCATAAATATATAATTCATATTTTTTAATTAATACATATTATGTATTTATTAAAAAATATTGTATTAATATAATTTCAATAGTATACGAAGATCTTATACAATAATCTTTTATACAAATAATTTGGTTTAAATTCTTAGGATTTAAGCGATTTTTTTCTTTAGTTTTGATAAAACTTGACTTTGAAAAAATTCTTTCATTTATCGTAGATGTTGGAGAAATCAAAATCAACCCATAATAGAGAATATGTAATTTCTCAGTCCTCTTCCTGGGTTAATTCTAATAAAAGATTGATATGAGAAAATATGAGAAGAAACAATTAACTAAACACATACATAAAAAAAGTACGTGAAACAAAAAGCTGTTGACAGCAAACACTTATTTAAATCGAAGATCACTGAACACCTTCTTTTTTTGTATGAAAAAATATTTTTTAAACACATACCTTTTGTATATGAGACGAAACAAATAATTAAAAACACAATTAAAATTTTATAATACTACAAAAAGATAAGAATTTTGTTTCATCGGTTAATTGGGTTAATCGACCGATTAACGGTTAACCGAATGATTACCCTACTGTATTCCCAACGTGTCGCTTCAATTTCGCTATCTACATTTAATTTTTACTCTAAAATTTTAAGCCAAACCAGGTTGTCATTAAAAATAAATGCTATTTTGAACTTTCAAATTGTGTGTATAAGCAAAAACTAAGGAAAGAGCAATTATATACTATTTTGGCGATGTAACACATAGAAATCTGGACCAATCTTTTAGTATACCGACAGGCTCAGAACCATTGTTTAAAGCTATCTAACGATGTATTTCCGTCCGTCTGGCTGGTTGTCCGACTATGTTCACTTTGTGCGCAAAGTACAAGTTAAAATTTTGTAGATAATTTTATCAAAACTTGGTAAATTTATTTAACTTGTACTAAGGACGAAGTCTATGTAAAGGCTGAGTATCGGTCCATAATATCACATATTAGCCATAATTTCACATATTAACCATAAGGTCACATATTGGCCCTTAACCATCTAATTATGTTGATATTTAGATTAAATTCGCGGAAAAATGTTTTACTGCATATTAAGTTATTTTCGAATCGGCTCACATTTGCTCAAAGCTCCCATCCACAAATAGCTTTAACTTCCTTTTAAATATTAACATTAATAAGCAATTTTGCGATCGGCCCTGGTATCCCTTTAATCCTGCATGCTTAAGGTTATTTTTTATACGTTATGACTAAAATGTTAGTCGATTCGACTTACATGCCAGAAATATGAACACTGTGGAACGGGTAGTGCTCCTAATCATTAAATGTTACTAGAAAAGTAAAATACTATACCTTATTGTATATAAAAACAAAAAATACTTATATATGTTTTGTTCTTCAGCGGCCAGTCCTCGTAGATTTATCAGAGCTTTTACTAGGTGTAGGGGTGCCATGCCTTCAACACTTTCATGTTAAATAGCTCAAAAAGATTTTTTTCCGATACGATAGCCCTTGAAATATTCGAGCTTTGTGTCTAGAGGCAAGAATTATAGATGGGCAATAGGTTTCATTATCTTCTTCAGAGCTAATGCTAAGTTAGTCACAAATTTTTGGGATTCCGTTGGTTTATTTACTATATTTTCTAATAATGCTCGAAGACAGTAAACTAGCGGAAAAGAGACAGACAATGTAGCAGTGGCTTTGCTTATTATTATTATTTTTTAGGGCCTTCGAATTAACCCAAAATGTTCAGCACAATGATTTATAAGAAACATTAACCATTTTAAAACTTCCAAATATTTACAAGATTTAACAATGAGATTTTTCTGTTTTGATTTTATGCTTTGCTTTTTAATGTGTTACTTCTCTTAGCTGTTATGCAAAAAATAAGCATTGAAATTCAAATGGTTTTTCCAAGAAAACTGTATTAGTATCGTCTAGAGTTTTTTTATTCCCGCACTTTTTGGATTCCCGGGAAAGCGGGAAATAAAAATCAAATTCCCGGGATTCCGGGATTCCCGCCCAAAATTTTTTATTTATTTCTCCAATGAAACTGATATTTTTTACTGACTATTACGCTTAAAATAATTAAGTCTAGTATCTATTATATAACAAAAATGTAAATAATTTAAGATTAAAATTATTTTAAGATACTTAAGAGGTTATTTTTATGTCAATAGGATCACAGAAATCAATATACGTATATACATTGTAAAATTCAGAGCTCATTTGCATAATTAGAATGAAAGAATTGAAGTCTTACAGCCATTTTCATCAAGTTCAGTTAAAACTTAACTGTTACCTTACCTTCCAGCTAACAATATATTTTCGACAGTTATAACTGGTAGTTAATTATAACTGAACTTGGTGAAATTGGCCGTTAGTGGAATAAAATTTCTGGAAGGGGGATAAGGAACTGAAAGCATAACATTACGAAGTAGGAATTCTGAAACCATTTTACCGTTTAACAAATTCAGCAGGAAGGCGAAAATTTATTTGCTACATATATTTAATAACATATTTTTTTACAATTTTATAACCCTTAATCAGCAGTGGTGTATGAAGGTATACTAAGTTTGCCATTCCATGTGAATCTTTTTTTAATATTCATCTAGGGTCCCATAAAGTATTTGTATTGTGAGTCCTTCGTTTATTCTAAGCTGATTTCGCCATATGGGTGTCAAATTGTTTCTAGATCTAGGCTGGCTGATTGGGGTTTAATTCCAGCAGAATCGCTTCAGTAGGAAAAGAGTTATGTGGAACTACCTCCCTAAAAACTCAACAAAAACTAACACAAATTTGTGGCGAAATACACCTATTTTCATTAAATTTCACCAAATTCGTTTTATGGGGCACCAAATTTCGTGAATATCGGTCCATAATTTACCTACGGCTCCATGCTTAGACTAATCTCGTAAATCATGTAAGTATGGCTAAAAGCGTAACAAAAATTTTGTGGTGCAATTTAGCATAATCTACTTTCATAAGACTCAAAATTACTTGAAATGCCGCATATAAAGCACAATCTAGGATAACACTTTACTACGCCCTTAACCGCAAAACCTTATAATATTATTGTAAAATTTACACTTCAGTTTGTTAAGACAAGAAATAAAATTTTGGAAGATATGTCTATAATTTATCATAGGCCCTATATAATTAGCTTAATAAGCCTTAAACTGTAGCAAATTTAAATATTGTGGTAAAATTAAGTTGGATTAAACTACTAATAACACATTCTAGACACCAGTCCGACATAAATTTAATAAAGTTTGAAAAAAGATGTTCTTCAAAATTTCCCGGGAATCCCGCAATTAAATCCCGGGAAAGCGGGAATTGAAAACAATTGAAAATCCTGGGAACAAACTCTAGTATCGTCGTATCGTCAGTAAAATGTCACTGATTCCGATATATCCGTAAACCAGCATTATAACCGATATATCGGTAGCGGCAAAATCCCTAATTCAAACGTTGGATTCGTTTTGAAAAAATAGCTCCAGTACTCAAGCATTATTTAAATCTTTCGCCTTAATGTTACGCAATACACCAAACAAGAAAATATGTGAAATCTGAGAAAAGGTATTTACTGTTTTGGATGCCAAAAAGTCAAAATCATTAAGAAAAACTAAAAATTGTATAATTGAAAAACTAAAAATTGTATAATTGTGAAAATTATACAAAATCCTTATAGAGAACATGTTTACCAAACGAAAATCTTCAAAATTTTTTCACACATTTCTTCGAACAATATATTTGGGATTTCCGGAAATAAAGGCCATACCAAAAAATCCCCCACATCCCTCCCTACGAAAACATGTTCCCAAATAAATGTTTCAATCCCCGATTGTCAGACAGATCCCCTCATCTGGCAATACTGATATATTCTCACTCTAACGCTTCCTAACTAAGACAAAATTTACTTTCATTACCAAAATGTTTTACATGGAATTTGATTAGTTTTCCTATTTTGGTAACAGATTTATAATCTAAACAAACTGTTTTATGTGTGTGCATGTTCAGCCAGTTGTCCTTCTCAATTATTGTTGGTGTTGTTACTTGTGTGTTTTTGTTTTGCAATAGATATTAAATTCACGTTTGGTTTCTCTAGAAGGGATTAAATGCCACAGCTCTTTCTTCTTAGTTGAGTGTGAGTTTATCTTTCGATCTAATCATCCATCTATCACCAGCATACACTCGTTTATTGTCGTATCTCTTACACGTGTATTGATTTTATTAAATAGTTTCTTATCGATCGTATGGATCATGTTTGTATTTTCCTCTTCTTTTTCTCCTGTTTTCCTCCCTTTTGTTTTTCTGGTTGGAGTCAGTTGACATTAACGATTATGTCTCAATTGTTGGTTCAACTCTTGGAAAAACATTTGAAACTAATTTAATATTACAGTAGCGTTTAGGAGTTTTTAGTTTGGCTCAATTTCATTTTGTAAGACGATGGTGTTAAACCATCTCAAATAGCCGTAGTAGGAAGTTGTTAAACAGTTAGGAAAGGTGGGAATACTAGGAAAAGGAGTTTTATGTAAATTATGATTCCTGAGAAAATAAAAAAATACCTTTTACCTACTTTACCATATTTCTGTGTTCGGTTTAAATATTTTTCTAGTATTTATAAAATATGAAACGACTTTTTTTAAGATTGAATGAGTTCCATCAGCTCGTGAGGCATTGCGAACCAGTCATGAATATGTAATTAAAAAATTCATATATAGTAAATACATACTGTTGATCTTTAGATAATCTACAGAAAATTTATAAAAATTCTAAACATAGATGTTTTAAAAATTGTTGTTTGGGTTAAAGACATTGGCGAAGATAGGACATGGCTGGGGTGGGCACGGGGTTTAACTTTAATCCCTTGTTTTAATTACTGGGGGCCAATTCCTGTTTTATGATAATGTGAAGTGAAAAAAATAAATTCATTATTGTAACTTTTATAACTAAATTATAAAAATTTTAAATCAAATCAAAAAAAAAAAATTAAAACAAATACAAATTTCTTTAAAACAAAAATCCAAATAGATTTTGTTTGATATTAAGTAGCTTTTGTTGGCTTCTTTAAATAAGTTTGATATTTGTTCGTGTCTTAGGAGGTTTGCCATTTTCATTTCAGCAAGTCTCTTTCTTACATTTTTATAAATTTTGTGAAATACATGTAAAGGAATTGAATTCCTTTATTTAAGTTTCTGACTTTACGATAAGAATTCATTTATTTAAGCTTCTGTTATAAAAGCATATGTTTTTCATATATTTGAAGGAAAAGTAGAAGTTTTGAAATAATTGATACATAAAATCAAGTCAAATTAATTGTTAAATTATTGCATATAGCAAAACAAGAGGAACTGACATTGAATTATAAACTTTAAATGTCGTTTCTTTGTTTGCAGAGAAACTCAATTTCTGTTTTTTTATTGATGTTAAATTCCAACTTTACGTTCACCTTATATTGAATAAACATTATATACATATCATCACCTAAAATTAAAAAGGGCGTTACAACACTTTTTATTTTTTTAGAAGAGAAGCAAAAAACTTTACCAAATCAATAACAACAAGGTCTACTTGGGGTTTCAATTTATTTAATAAAGTCGGCATTTTTGATCGCCGGGATCTAAATTTTTTGTTGACATGTAGTTTAATAAAACGAGCAAAAATCAATCAAAAACTCTATTTTTTATTGTTGTAACGCCCTTTTGCATTTTGGACGAGGATATGTATGTATGTGTACCACTTCTACCAAAGATTTTATTTTTGGTCTCTTGTTCTAGTTGGTACACAGCGCGTAAACAGGTTAGCGCCTCCCCAATGAGCTTATTATGTTTGCTCTTGTTGTTGTTATTAATATATTAATACTTTTTGGTTTTCCATTCTACTTGTCACTGTATGCACTGAATATAATTAAAGGCCCAACTATAATATGCATAGCATTGCTTAACCTACTGTCAAAAATTAAAAAACGCCTCTCAAATGTATTTAAAAAAACAATAACAAAATAAAAAAAACATTTGATTCCGTACGGAATGTGCGATCAGTTTCGTACTTTGCTTAAGCAAATGACAATTTCATAAAACTTAACAAAACGTTTCCTTAAGTTTAATATGGTTTGCCTCATATGATTTACATGTATTCGCACATTTGCTGAAGCCAACTGAAGCACATTATGGTTGGGCCTTAAGAAAGCATGAGCCGGAAATTTACCGTTACATTGTTTTTTTTCTATTTTATTTAAATTGCGCCTGCAATTTCTTTTTAGTTTTTCTTGAAGATTAGAAAACGCATCGACACCAAATTGTTGCTGATATCTTGGTCTATTGTTATCAATATGGCTAAAGAAGAATCACTTTCTGTGAAAGCGAAAATTTAAGCTTACGAGTATTTAAAGCTGTGAATAAGCGAAATATTAAAAAAATAGGTAAAAGTCATTAAGTAAGTTACAACGGAATTCTTGCACAAATAGTTGGAAAACTGCAGAAATAATAAAAGGGTTCTTTCGCACACTAGGAAAAATCAGAAAAATGTTGGCGCTTAAGCAAACTTATCTACTATTCAAAAGTTGATAAAAATGCTTAACACTAAAAAAAAACTAAAATTACAGAAAAAAACCCCATCTCCACCCGGCACTTAAGAAAATGCGCCTTAATTTTGCAAAAGAACGCACCGCATATACTTCAGATTGCCGCTAAGTTGACCGTTAGGACGCTTCAGATTGCTATAACTACTACTTCTACGATCATCGCAATCAATTGAATGGCGTAAAGATGTTGGAACGAAATCATATTTAAACACTAATGTCATTAAATATTCTATCCAATAAATTCCGTATTATTAATATTAAAAATATATCTCTTTGTTTTATTATGATTGAAACTTGTGTAACTCTAAAAGAAAACAACCGATAGTTACTAAACTCTTTTGTGACTCTTTAGTCGATTTAGCTATAAGCGCTCTTGGTACACATTCTTACTTCGAAGCTGTACTATTTTAGAAAAATACATCTCTTATAATATGGCGGCACAGCCGAATATCGCACTCTTGCTTGTTTTTTTTAATTCAAATTATTGTTATTAAGATATTTTGTACCAAATAAATTTTCAAGTCATTGCTATAAGATAACATTAAACTTCATATTTATTTTCTGAAATAATCTCTTGATTAAATCTGCTTATATTCAAGTAAATAATAACAAATATATTTAATATTATCCGTTTAAAATAACAAAGTTGTACCTCTGAGATAAAAAAGTTATAGTTTTGATGCGGTAATGGCCAAAATTTTCCACTGTTTAATGTTTCGATTTTCAAAAAAAAAAAAATGGATTCTGTCCTGCTGTGCAGTATATGATTTTAGCGTTGTTTATAACAAAACAATAAAATAACAGTATTGCAGCCGTGGTATATTTTCCATTAGTAAAAAATTATAAAAAAAACATCACAAAAATAGGATTTTTAGACGGCATATCAGACTTTATAAATAAAGATTTATTCGTGCAGTCATAACGTTTCGAATATGGCGAAAAACAGGTGTTTTTTTCAAACTCTGAGCGAATATATCGCAAGCACCGAGAACAGATTCGGCTTCAGCGTAACTCAATCCTTTATGAAAGTATTCTTAAGTCGCAGGGTTTCGACTTATTTCAAACTTTGCATACCTGTGTAATTTAACATTAAATTAAAATACAAAGTTTTAAAATTTCCAAACAAATAAATATATGTAAATTTCCTATTTTGGGAGTAAACAAAAATATAGTTAAATCTTTGGTATTAAATAAAGGTTGGTCCAACCATAATGCACGATGTTAATTGTGAGTCACATCTTAATGTCAAGTTTTTTGCCCAACTTAATTTGCCATTTCTTTGTCTTTATGTTTGACAAATTCAACCATTGAGCAGCGCGTTAGGATTGCTGATGCCTTTTACAAAAATGGGCATTCAAATAAAAATGCATTGCGTTCACTTCGTCATATTTTTCGAAAGCATAATCGAACAAATGTGTCCACAATTGGGAGAATTGTGAGCAAATTTCAGCAAACCGGGTATGTAGGAAATGTGAAAACATCTATAAATGCACACCCATGCGGTTTATGTGCTGGCGCCGTCATCGGCCTAGCAGTTACCGTGAATGTTGTTCGCAAAACAGAATTCTTGTGGCCAGAACTTGAGGATATGGACTAACGAAATTTAATGGCCATGTTGTCTCACGTCATGGCGATGTTAATTTGCCGCTACCATTGGACTTCTTTCTTTGGGGATATTTCAAAAACAAAATGTACGTCAATAAGCCGAGAACAATTCAAAAGCTTAAGGATGATATAATTCGGTATATTAGCGACCTTGACTTCTTTATTGAAAAAATCCCAAGAACTCGAATTGTAGTAGCTAACACTTAACACGTTTATTGAGAATAGATGTGTGACTGTCAAATGGTGGCAACCCCATGTAAAAGTGATAGTCCCATTTATATAATGTGTTAGAACTAGGAATGGTCTCTGCCACCAAAGAACATATCACGGGATAACTTTAGTGTCAGTTCACTTCCCTTTATGGTATGTATAGTGCCAAAACTATAATAATTTTTTTATTTGTATTTTCCCTTTTTTAAAAACTTTTTATAATATACTTTATCTGCAACTTTCTTTTTGAATTTTACGTTTTAATACAATTAATAAAATCAAAACCCAGAGAATGTAAAGTTAATGCTTCGACGAAAAAAGTTATTTATTGATAAGCACATACATATAACGATCATAACTATCCAATACTTTTGCGAATAGTTTGAATAAAAACATTATCATGAATCATGCATTGACATCATTCGTTTCTTTAATGTTGAGTGATATATCAGTCTTTACTTTCGAAAAATAATCAAATTTGTAATTTGATCCCTATTCATGCACACCTCTGGTGTGTAGCTCCAGTTTAGCATTCGTATACTTATATAACTTAAGAGGAAAAGTTATAAGATGACTTATTACTAAAATTATAAATAATTATAAATTTTTATATTAATTCGGATGTGTATTCTACGCCAAATTACAATTAAAAAACTTTAATACTTAAATGGCCTTATTCCTTCAATATTTTCCAGAAATATTTTCCTTGCACTATCACAATTTTGTTTGTTTGGATATTTATATTCCCCAATTCTATTTATTTTGTTGTAAAACTCCCCATTTAATTTTTGTTAATTTAAAGCTTTACTATGGGGAGAATCAGCGTTAACAATATATCTCTGTTGCGAACAGTTAAAACTTAGTTACATTTAAAATCATTTGCCGTATTCACAAAACCCCTTGTATCGTATCGATTGTATGTTGTATCAAAAAAAAGAATGAACTATGTATTTAAATGCAACATACAATTGATACAACGGTACCAGGGGTATACGGCAAATATACTGTTTCGACAAAAGCTTTATTCCTCAAACCACTGTGCTGACTCCAGAGTAAATTATTGGTATTAGAAAATATCTTTATTTACTATTGAAAATTATATTTAATTTTTATGAATCATTTTGAAAGTCAAGTAAAGGCCCAACTATATCTAATAAGCTTAAGCTGGCTTAAGCAACTGTGCGAATACATCGTTCTTGTTCAACAACAGGGTATTAACTAAAAAAATATAATTTTTAATTTTTTAGAAAAACACGTATTATTCATACCTAACCGCTGTGAAAATGTCGAGCTATTTTGTCTACTTTTTGGTTTAGAAATTCTTTCTCATATGCCTTTAATATAAAATTAAAAATTGTTTTGCTCTTACTGAAAATTTTTAAATTTGGAGTTAATACAGTGCTGTTGAAAACATGCGACATGTGCATCGTATGTGTCAAATATTGAACTTAAGGAAACTTTTTGTTAAGTTTTCGTAAGGAATAAAATGTTTTTGATTTTGTTTTTTTAAATGCATTTGAGAGACTATTTGTTTATTTTTGACAGAAGCTTAAGCAAACTTATGCGTATTACAGTTGGGTCTTAATTCTTACTTAAATTCATTTTGTCAAGACATATAAACAAATTATTTTTACCCACATTCACTCTTTCGAAAAAAAGTTCTTCTTTTAAACTGACATTAAACATCACAAATGCCGCTTTAAGACAATTTTATACATATAAGAAGATAAAAGTATAATTATTGTGGTTAAACCGGATCAAATATAATTGCTGGAAAATAATTCTTTTTTTATCCGTTCACAAGCCGAAAACGTATTGAAAAAAATACAACCAAGAGAGAAAGAACAATGAAATTTTTGAGGAAATACAACTAAAACGGTGGCGTATTTGAAAATCAAAACAAACAAAAAGTAAAATGTTTTAAAACAATGGGTTAGAGTGTAAATGTGTTGGTGTGAGTATGAGTTTTAATTCTAGTACATTTGAAAATGTAGAACAATTAGAGCACGGATTAATGGCTAAATTGTCCTTTACATTGTCTGGTTTTGTTGGGATTTGATTGTTTTCCGGCTTTTTATTTTTTTTGCGTGCAACTTTGTTTGGGTACAACATGTATCACGCACATAAGATTATCCTTAGATTTAAAATAACAACACACACTAACAAACAAATAGTAAACAAAAGAAAAACAAAAATAATAAAATAAATTGTATCACTCCTCTCTGATATATTTGAAAATGCCGCATGTATGTTGTGGTACTCCATGAGGCTTGGCAATTGTCCTTTCAATAGAGAACGTTCATTGTGTTTCTCCATAAGTTTGAGGAGTTTTTCTATTTTTTGCTTTAGGATTTGCATGAATTTGAAGCAGCACTTTGTTTTTCTAAACGTTTTATGTCGCTAATTCGAGTGTTTAAAATGTATTTTTTCTAGTTGTTTGTTCTTTGGTATTTTGTCGTATCGAAAATATTTAATCTACTTAAAAATAATACAATAAATCAGATTTATGTCTTAAAAAGATTTTCTACTTGCAACTTAAATAATACAAAACAACAAATTAAGTTAAATAATTTAGTTTAAGGTTATATGTATTCGTATAAGAGTGTATGTGTTTGTGTGTTATCCTCTTAACATTTGATTCAATTACTCAGCCTTTGGTCATGCAACGAGTGCAAGCAGGATTTGTAACTGAGTATTTATGTATTTAGCTGTATTTAGTTTAAGTTTCTTAACTAATTAGTAGACTAATTAGTCCATTTATTATCGTCCATCTCGAAATCGAAAACAAAGAACACAAATGAAGTTTGCTGGTCTTAACGTAACGCATGCGCCTAATTTATAATGCGTTTTTCTTCTTTATGGATTTTAATTTTCTATTACATTTAGTTTTTAATAGCATTATTTAAGATTAGATTAGATGACATCGTTATTACGAGCATAAAGGACAAGCAAGAATGCATGCGTTCGTAAAGGCGCCTTAAAAACAATGAAAATCTTATCTGGACAATCAATTTGAATAAAAAAGTTTTACTAGAATTTTGTTTATGGAAAATAAAGCAGAGAAAGTAGCAAAAACATTAGATTAATTAGTAAAACTATTACATTTTTGTTGGGTTTGCTTACAATTACAACTGTGCCAAATTTAATACATATTAGATTGTTTATGTCAAAGGGTTAAACCATGTTCACACGAGCAGTAATATTTGTGTTCGCTCTCTCATTCATGTTTTGCGTCTCAGGCATGATTGAAACAACATGTTTCGCAATACAAAATTTTGTTGGCGACCCATGTCGTTTCATTTTGATACATGCTGCGAAACAGGAAAAATTAACTATCATCTCCAATGTTGATAACAAATAATCGCTAGTTTATCTGAACTAGCACTCAAAAGAAAATACAAATAAAAAAATTAAAAAATAAAACTTCATGTGAAATAAAATAAAGTAATAATTATAATATAAAATATTTTTAATTTTTACTTGCAATTTTTTAATATATTTTAAATAAAATAACACTAACAACAGAAAACGGAAGCCTTGAAACTAAGTGTAAGTAAGCACAATCTTGTTTGAGAGAGTGAAGCAAGTGGTTCATACCGTCGTATGAACAAAGCAGTAGCTTTACATTTATTTGACTTTTACACAGGTGCTAAGCCTAACCCATAATTATGTAGAGCATTAAAATATCTACTGTAAAAGCAGAATAGCAGCAGCAAAAAAAGTTATTCTTTAGCCATCAGAATTACTAAGTGATTTTCACTTCCTAAATCGGCATCTTTAAATTCCCCTTTCTCGCGTCAGTGTTACACAACTCTGTGTTATAGAAAAAGCCCAGAGATAATACGAACACGGGCTAATCCCATATAAGTTTTATAAAAAAAAAATCCTTAATTTGTGGAAATATATAAAATTTGGATTCATTAACCAAGAGCAATTTTTATTATCCCTGTTAATTTTGTAGTAATATTTTAAGTGAATTAAGAAAATCTGATGATATATTGGCTCATTCTTCTGATCTAACACGTACACCACTCAGCAGTATTTTGCGTTTTCCGTCCAAATTCAGGAACAAAAAATATGTGTCACACATATGTGACATGACCCAAACAAAAAGCTATTTTTTTTTAAACTAGTCAGCCTAGACACAAACAAAAATATCACATTATAACAGAGACTTAAACGTACAAGAAAAATACTTCCAACAAACATTCACATTTTACTATAAATCCGACACATATATGTGACATGAGTTTCTGTGTAAACTTCCATATCAAAAATATTTGACGCTGAGTGGTGAACGTGCTAAACCATATAAAGGACTTTTTATAGAGGTATTAAATTTACACACGTGTTTTACTTGCGGCCATTTCGTCAGCTGTTAAGTGATCTATCTATTTTTAGTTTGGTCTCATTTCAACATGAAATTATGCAAATTTTATTTTGAAAATCATCCCGATTTTTATAAGCGAATTTTGCTTAGCGATGAAGCTCACTTTTGTTTAAATGGATACGTCAGTAAACAAAACTGCCGTATTTGGAGTGATGATAGTCCTTAAATGTATGTTGAGACACCGTTACATCCAGAAAAACTGACTTGTGTGATGTACTTCTTTAAAAACGATGCTGGTCGGCACGTTGCAGTCAATGGTGACCGCTATAGAGCCATGATTACTGACTTTTTTGTTCATCAATTCAACAACCATGATGTGCAGGAGCTGTGGTTTCAACAAGACGGCCCAACGTGTTACTCAGCTCGTGCCGTAATTTATTTATTGAAGGAAACGTTTGGTTACCACATAGTCTCACGTTTCGGACCCGTGAATTCGCCTCCGAGATCGTGCGATTTAACGCCGCTAGACTCTTTTCTATGGGGATATGTGAAGTCGCAAGTCATGCCGATAAGCCCGAAACAATTGTCCTTTTGACAACATTCAAAAACATTTGCCGCATTATTGCCGATATACGGCCACAAATGTTGGAAAAAGTTATCGAAAATTGGACCTTAGATTAGGCTACGCCCGATCCAGCCGTGGTGGTTATATGCCAGAAATCATATTTAAATTATAATGCCAGAAGATTATCTTTGGAATAGAGTAAATTTCATGACAATTTAAAAAAATTATCTTTGCTTTATTTTATTTCAAAGTGCATTACCTCTATAAAAAGAACCCTTTATTTAGTGCATAGTTGGGTTTCTTTACCATTCTTAATTCTGCAAACGCTAAAATCCCATTAAAACAAAATTTGTGTTTTTGCAAGCACTTGAGAGAAAAAGCGCCTAATCGAGCGCTTCAATAAGAGAGCTCTTATAAAGCAGTAAATAATAACGAATAAAATATACTTTTTTACTGAATAACATGAAAAAGTATATTGAATATATTTAATTATTAACAATTAACTGTAATTTTGCCAGTCAATACTCTTTTTCATTGTACATGGTCTCGATTTACACTATGAAAGTTTTCTTTCAAAAAGTCTGTGTTTATTGGTGAGAGGAGAAGCAAGAATAGCATTTTTTTCCGCTCTCACCAATAAACTCAGACTTTCTGAAAGAAAACTTTCATAGTGTGAACCCATACATAACAAAAAAATAATAATATTAAAGCTATACAACTTGCTTGCTAACAAAATTCTGAGCTTTATAAATCGGTGTCTATTACAAATTTTTAAGACTTTCTAGCCAACCCGGATTTGGAATGATATACTTCGGCAGCACATAATGAACTCTTGAGAGGAACCCATAGGGTCACCGTCACCAGGGTAGACCAAGTAATACATGAATCCGTTGTACTCAGAAAGAACTTGAATCAAATAGCACTTTCTGGAGACAAACCATAATGATTGCCAATAGCAGAAGTTGATGGAGAGAATTCTTTAACGGCCAATGTTCTACATGAACCTCCTTTTTAAGTGTTATATTTTATCTTATATATATCGCTCATTTGCTGCAACGTCGTCATTACTCAAAAATATAAGTTTTATATAAAACGACTTTAATGTTTTAAATTTACACACAAAATAACGGAAAAATCTTATTCTTCCCTCAAGAGCTGAGTTTGCAATATATTCATAAGAAATATTTACAAAATCTTCATAAGATTGATTTACTATTAAGTCAAAATTTTGACTTATGACGTTGTTGCAGCAAATGAGCAATATATGAAAATTCAAATGCGTTTGTTTGTTCTCTTTAGACTTCTTAGCTACTGAACCGATTTCCAAGAAATATTAAGATTTTTTTTATTATATGCCGCCGCAGAGAGGGGTACTTGGCCGATCTGACTGGTCAAAAGTTGTCAAAAATCGCTTAGAATAAATTAACACTAGGATTGCCGGTAACTTTTTATCACTAAGTTCACCTTTTGGTCTAAAATAGCTAAAAAAAACTCAATTGAACTCACTGCATATGGGCCATAATTTTTTGATTCAATTCAGAACATATCATTTTAGAAATTAAGTTTTGTTCTATTTGAAAGGCCAAAAGGGTTATTTTAATACTTTTACATAAAAATGGAATTGCTCCAATCGATTTCAAATTATTTTAGGTTAGGTTCCATGGGCAGCCATCGAGAGACAGCTCACTTGGGTCCTTCAGCGGTCCCTTTGTGATACCCAGCGCCAATGCCCATCCCAAAGAGCAGTTAGCCAGATGGCGTCACTGCAAATTTGAGCCAATTCGTCTTCCTAATGAAGAGAAGAAGTAATCTTAGTTCTATTTAAGATAGATCCTCCAAACAGGAAAACACCGGTTCTCCCAGGTATTTTTCCCTGATGACAGAGATAGTGAAGCACAGTCTCCTTTTCCTCCTCATCATGACAACTTCTACAGTAGTCATTGAATTGCAGACCCATTCTTCTAGCATGAGTCCCAACAGGCCAGTGTCCAGTCACAGTCCTGATTTGGTCCCTATTGAACCTAAAGAGAGATTTGGTTCTCCGTTCATCATAGCCAGGCCAAAGTGCCCTGGATATGGAGCAGGTGGACTCACAGGTCCATCCCTCTTGCGCAATTCTATAATTCTCGAGCAGAATGAGTGACTTACAGTGCGCCATTGAAAGGCCAATGAATTGATCAATGAATGTTTCATCCATGCAACTACCTTCCTTGGCCATCATCATCAGCACGATTTCAAATTAGTTTCATTTGATTGAGCACCTATCATTTATAAAATTCACGATCCCCTTTTTTATGATAATCGAAAAATTTTGCAGTCAAAACATAAATTTGGTCTAGCCAGACTAAGACGGTAATCCTGAGATTAAGCAACGTATATGCTATTAGCCTAGTAGTTATTAGCTAAAGCTGCGGTGACCATCTATTCTGTGTTATACAGAACAGTACTGTATTTTTGAGCTTTGTTCTGTGTGAATTATATTCAAGTCAAAACCCTTAAACTGTTCTGTATTTAAATTGTTGTATAATTTATTTAGCTTGAGCGTTTTCTTTTTAATATAAATTTTTAAAAAAATTTTTAAAATTTTTAGCATTAATTTTATAACACCAATATTCCGATACAGCAATGTGTATCATCATCAGGGAAAAAATTAAACAATTAAACTAAACAATTTAAAAAGTAAAGCTTGAATAAAATAAAATTTGTACTATATTTAATTAAATTTTCTGTATTTTAAGTGTATAAAGTCATTTCTAAAAAAAATTCAAGGAATATAACTATTCCAAAAAGCTTTATAAAATACATAACTGAAATTTAACTCATAGAATGAATTCGAAAAATAAAAAATGTTGAATATAATGAAGTTGCTTATAAAAAGAAATAATTCCCAATATCTATTTAAAAAAATAAATAAAAAAAATGGAAAATAAAAAGGAAAGAACCCGAAATAATTAACAATATTATAATAGGTTCATGTATCTATCTATATATATAAAACTGTAACGTTTTTGACTAAATGATTTATCATCACATAGCCTAACCGCCTGAAGCAAAAAACTTGACATTTTGACCGGAGGTTGGATTCTCCTTAAATCGATCCACAAAGACGGGATTTTTGGAAATTCGAATGTTTAGGAGGTAAAAAGGGTAAATTCGGTAACGTTATATCACCACAACTTAAAGAGATACAACAGAAATGTAATACTTATTGTTGTTCTTTTGAAAAATAAGTGGACAGGTTTCTAGTACTTTTTTGAAATTTAGTACTTTGGTACTTTTTTGTCACCCCATCTATCTTTTAAACCAATAATCATGGATATTAAGGTTATATCACATTCGAAACTTATCTAAAAAATACCAATACAAATACAAATATGGTACTTTTTCGAATTCGAACATTTATGGACATTATGAACATTTTGGTACTTTTTTACAAAACATTTTTCTCCATTCTTTGACATAAATGTACTAAATTATGGACTCCCACTAGAGAATTGAAAGTTTTGATACTTTAATTGGAAGAAAAAAGTATCATAAAGGATAAATACGGAAAATTAAATTTATTGCTTTCACTTTTGTGTTCTACGTGTGGTTATTTTTGAATTTGTTATAACATTGAAGTTAGAGACACAAAATTAAGCTAAAAGGTCCTGATTGATTATCAACCCATAAGATAAAAAAAATGTTAGAAGTAGAACCACAACCTTTGGCATACAAATATGTTCATGAAAGAAAAGGGCCTGCTTGCAAAGTAGTGGGTCAAATGCTAGTTAGCATTTAAACAAGCTAAAATAAACTTTGGTATTAAAATTTATTTAAGAAAGAAAAGTAGTCGCTAATGAAGTAGCGGGTTAAATTCTAGTAATTTCATAAATATGTATTTACAGGTTACATTATATTTTAATTCAACATTTTTAGTTTTTACCAATTTACTTGCATTTTTTTATAGCAGTTTTTGTTTTTAAATTTATAATTTATTTTTGTAAACAAAAGCCAGGGTTAACCGTGACCAAAAAATCTTTATATGAAAAGGTACGAAAATAAACTTATTGCAATAATGTTATTTAACGATAGAAAAAAGCTCTATTTATGTCAAATAAAATAGGCGAAAGCCTATTTTCGTTTTAATACGAAAGCTTCAAGTGAGAACATTTGTGTTTTACAAAAACAGGCTGTAAACTTTAATTAGGGGCCGTAAAGTGCTCTTTTTAGACCTTTCTTTTAACTTCTCTTATAATTTATACTCTCACGGCCATCACTTCTTTTTGGGTATAGGCCTTAAGCCTTTGTATTGTTCTTGGCTTATATATGTTTTGCTTTTGGAAATATATACGGCACCACTTAAATCGGGAGAACGCGGTGGCTAGCAAAAGTAAGCAAATTTGTATTAATGTTGCAACGTGCTTTAAGTTTTAAGCTTAACTTCCAATAATTTTTTAAAGTTGTTAGCTGGAGCCTTATGTCCTTTATTAAACATTTTTTAAACTAAGCACCATATGCCCCACCATATGAATGATATACCATGCAAAATAATTCTACAAACGCATTCTCATTATTTTATTAACGATTTTCAAACAACACGTACAAGTGTGGCAGGCACGAGCCTCAAGCAAACACCAGATGCACAAACAAAGATCCTTTGAGATTCTTAATTAGGACTATCAGAATCAAAAAAAGTAAAATATTACTCATCATTACGCAAGTCAAAACTAATTTTCTTCTATACAAATTGCAAAGACCCGAACGAAGTATCCTTTAAGTGAAAGTAACATGTGCCACTGACCAGAAATTAGACACACACACAAACAAACTAACCACAACAAAATCGAACAAAGAGAAGAGCAATATGAATAACAAAACCATTACACAACACCATTTACACAATATGATGCAACATAAGAACCTAATTGAACACAATGCAACAATTGCTTACAATTTAGTCATGCCATCTATTTTGGTTTGGTGTCTTGCATTTAAGGCCCCTCGCTGACTTTCAGTTTATAAAATTATTTAAGATTAAAGAATTTACAAATTATTGAAATTTATTTCATATTTCGTTTTCTATAAATTCCTTCGATTTTACATTTTATTTTCCAACAAAGTAACAGATGAGTTGCACTAACAACGCAACAAAAGTTAAATTTGTTTATATCCAGAAAACGTGGCAGATCGAGGAAAGCAATGCGTTGCATAATAAAACAACTGCTGTTATTTTAGCATAGAAATCTGACAGCGTGTCATTAGTTAACTAAATGGATGAGTGAGTGACTCAACGCTTAAATATGAAAAGCGAAATTTCTTTAAATGTTGCAACACGTTTTCAGACAACTGACACACTTTGTGTGGCTGCAGCAAAGGAGATAGTTGACGCGGTAAAGTTGAGGAAGATGATGGTGTATGATTAACATTACAGCTTCTCCAAATTATAATGTTTTTGTATTTTGTTGTCTCTTGTTCCCTTAAAATAAATTGCGATAAATGATCCTTGGAAATGATATGAAAAATAATGAACACAAACTGACTGACATCTTTTGGAGTTGTTATATCTTAAGGATTCATTTAGTAACTATTTTCACTTTTTCATATTGTGGCAACAGCTGTTGCATAAATACCTCAACTTATTCTTACTTTCAGTTTCGTTTATATTAAATATTGCTGGAATTTTTCTTTTTTTTTTTTCTTGAAGAACAAAATAAATAAAACGAAAACTGAAGAAACCAAAACTAAACAATATGGTTTCTTATAGTTTTAGTTAGAGTTGGATGTTTTTAAAAATTATTGCAGACATGACATGCGTTCTGTGTCAAACATGT
Organism: Pollenia amentaria; assembly: GCA_943735925.1. Classification (NCBI taxonomy): domain Eukaryota; kingdom Metazoa; phylum Arthropoda; class Insecta; order Diptera; family Polleniidae; genus Pollenia; species Pollenia amentaria. Next base: position 96,371,164 of record OX031009.1, on the reverse strand, counting down.
GACATGACAACATCAAATATTGAGCATCATGGTGCTGCCTTTTTGAGCAAATTTCCGAGGTTTAATAAAATTCATAATTTATCGCCTTTGCACCATGTCAGGATATGTTTGTGACAGGTTGTATCCTTGTGTATAGAAAGGACATTTTTGTGGCAATTGTAAATGAATTTTAATTGGAGTCGGATGCGTGTTTAGCTAAGGTGCAGGAATTCACATCAGCAGCAGTATAATTTTTATCATTTGTGTTGCAATATGGTGTAAAATAGTGATGGAATTTACAATGCAACTCACTTTGTTAACATAAGTATTATTTTAACATAGCTCCAATATATTGTCTTCCGAATCAAGCTGAACAAAACAAAAAACCGGCTAAAGAAACAACTTTTTTGTCATCGAAATATTTAAGAGGTTTTAGTGAATTTAAGTGATTTCTTGTAAAGATTTCTGGACCTACCAATACGAAACTTTTTTAAGATTTGTAAATAAGTCACTCTGGCTAAAACTTTAAAATTGTTAATAGTTTTTTAAAATTTCTCTTCATTTTTTTCCAGTGAGAGCTGGGAATTTCCTCTCATCAGCGATGACACTGCGACCAATTTAGGTCTACTGTACCCACTCCCATTTAGTTGGTCAAAAAACTATCTGCTTTCCATAGGAATTAAATAAGGTCTTTTGCCGGTGTTGCACCGCCTAGCGTGCCGTGACCTAAATGTTTACGCGTCGCCAATGCTAGCGCTATGCAGTCACACAGCAGATGCCCAGTGGATTCGTCCCCATCAAGACAAAGTCTGCATTTCAGGTCCCATCCGTAAAAGGGCCTGGCAGAAAAAAGGCCTGACCGTATGCTGACTTGTTAGATGTGCCGCCAACAATCGTAGTTCCTGTATATTCCTGTCACTACTGTAGTTCCGGGAAAGATCAGTTCCTTTGCGCAGTGTATGTGCAGTGTATTACATGCCTCTCTTATCGCCACTATTTCCGCCTGAAATACGCTTGCCTCATCCGCCAGACGGAAGGAACGATTCACTTGCAGTTCCTCCGAAATAATTCCTGAGCCAACACCGCAACCATCCGCCAGGATTACTGCATTTCCGCCTTGACAGAAATATGACAAGTAATGATAATGCCATAAATTCGTCTGTCATAGTTTCATTACACTATATGAAAATCGATCGTTTTTAGCAGGTCTGATAAATTTCGAGCGACCCATTTCTGAATAATAGTCTAACGGCCTTATTCATAAAAAATAAAACAGGGTTATTACAAGTTTATGAAACGAATTTTCTATGAAAATAAGGTGTAAAATGTTTTGATCAAAATACAGTACAATTAACATATAAAATTTAAAAGAATATATAGAGGTAAAAAGAAGAAATTGTATTAGAAATCAAATTTTAAAGATACCGAAAATTATATTATCTCCTGAAATATTGGAACTCCCGGTGGAGGGTTTCAGAGATATGGCACAGCCGAATCTCTGATCGCAACTGCGGCAGTAAACGTAATGTTTGGCTCCTCCACAATGTGTATTAGGAAGTTTTACCAAGCCCATTTTTCTGAAACGGAGAATGAATTTTTAAATTTAATTTTCATCCTTAAAAATTAAAAAAAATCACAAAAATCCTCTATAACATAAGGATTCACACTTATAGTCCTTTTAAGATTTGTAAAAATCGAAGAAAATGGAATCGGTAAGAAGCCCATGCAATAAAGTTTCATTCTTCTTTCTCATCGAAAGTAGAGCCAGGATATGCTTGTCATCTGTATAAGATCAAGTTGCCTACACTGAAAATAGTTCATGACTAAAAATACAAAATATTTTTTTGTAATAATTTCTTGTTCATAGAAGAAAATGTTTTTATATATTACTAAATTTCTGTATTTAAATTTCTCAAAAGAATTTAGTTTAAATTCAAAATTTGTAAATTATACAAATAGATTTAGTAACGCGAGTGTTAACTTGTTAATATTTAAATTAAAAGTAATTAATTTTTATAAATGAACTGTTATTTGTGTACTCCATTTTTGCCAAACGAATCGTTTGTCTCAAAACATTTCAAGCTTGCACATTTTAAAAAACAGAATGGTGTTTGTACGTGCGCTTTTGAGAACTATAGTCAATAATCAATGCGTCGTTTCAAAAAGCATTTTCAAAATCATGTATCAATCCATTTGACTTCATCGCCATTAATTCCAACGACGTCATCGATTACTGTCTCCTCTGTGGAAGCGCATTCTTTTGTTTTTTTTTTCTTCATATACTAAAGCCGCGAAGCTCTATGCTTGTCAGCAGACAAAAAACCAGAGTCTCTGGCGGGAACCACAACCCCGGCGCTAATAGACTAGCTTATTACCAACTAGGAAGGGAATCCGGATTAATTTCATCTCTCATCGATTAAGTCACCGGGTCCGGACAGTATGTTTCCGGCCATGCTCTGCAACATCCCGGAGGATGCAGAAATTCTGCTGGTGAATATACTCAGGAAACGTCTCAGTAGGAGGTATCTGCCTAGAGGGTCGAGAGAGGTCAGGGTAATTTGTATACGCAAGGCTGGTGGGCAGGCCGCTGGAAGCCGGGGGATATCAGACTTATTAGTCTATCTTCATTTTTGTTGAAGACCCTTGAGAGGCTTGTAGATCTCTATCTTAGGAGTAGTATTAATAGCCACCTTATTAGCAACGCTCAACATGCCTATCTTAAGGGTTAATCTGTTGAAAGTGTGCTCATGAGGTGGTTGGTTGATTTGAGCACGGCCTAAGGTATAAGGAATATACTCTCACCGAATTTCTGGATACTGAGGGAGCCTTCAACAACTTTAGAATTGAGGCGATTAGGGATTCGTTGATAGAGCTGGGAGTTTAGTACTTTCTTGTGGAGTGGATAGTCTGTATGCTTAACAGAACATTAAATCTTGAGCCTGGGGGATCATAGTATAAGGAGGAAGGTTACCAGCGGGACACCACAGGGAAAGTTCTGTGGCCTATACTGTGGCTGCTTGTCGTCGCCTAGTCTAAGTGAGCAGGAATATAATTATTTATCTCCATATATTGGTGCAGTATTTCATTGTGTTGTCACAGCAAATCAAACTAGACAAGGAAAGATGCCCCGACATTAAAAAAAAAATTTTTAATACTATATTGTCTCCAATAATAAGTAAGTGTATTGAGCTAAAAGGAGATTATGTTGAAAAATAAATTTTTTTTTGTAAAAAAAACTGTGTTTCATTCAAAAAGTCACGGAAAAGTCAGCAAAATGACTTTATTCTCACAAAGATCTCATTAAAAATAAGCCTAAAAATCTAAAAATCAACAAAACTTGTACGTTTTTTGTACTACAAAGTAAAACGGCTAAATATGGAGTTAACCACTATGCGTTCACTTCGTTGATGCGTTGAAGCAACTTACAAAAAAGTAGAAACAGTATAAAATTTTATTAACAACTTACATATATTTATGTATAAAAAGCATTAAGTGGGACTACTTTTCCCAATTGCATGCGTCTTGAAAAAAGTCATGAAAGTATCAAACGCATAAAACGCGTGGTGTGGACCTCCAACTAAAGAATTAAAAGAAACAATTTATTATTCTGTCTTGATTTTTTTGTTCTGCTTTTAAATGTGTTATTTCCTTTAGTTGTTATGCAAAAAATTTTTCTTACATCCCTAGGTTTAATAAATTTTCTAATAAATGCGATATATTGGAACTTATACTGGTATACTCGGGTATATGCAAAATATAGACCTGCTTAAGTCCACCCTATCATGCAAATAGGTTTAAATTCAAAAGTTTTATACCAGAATTTTCAATTTTATGATGTGTATTAGTCGGTGAAAAACTCTTTTGAGAATAATCTTGAAAGTTGTTTTGGCAGAAGTTCATGTTCGGTAGAAGTTCTATATACTCGTACATACTAGAAAATATTCTAAACTAAAATTTGGTGTTAGAATGTTCATATACATACATGCGCATTAGGGTGGTCCTTCAAACAAAGTATTCAAACTCTCGGTCTCACCGCCTAGAAATATGTGAATACCCAAAAGACTAAGAAAACACAATTTTGGGCGATTAAAAAAGATTTAGAGGTGTTTAAAAGCGACTGAAATCATGAATAGTGAATACAAGGCGAAAAACCCTTTTTTTAGTTTTTGTAAAATTTTTTAAATATCTTAAAAGTCTTATTCTAGATGATACATTAACCAAAATGAGCTGCAATTATGTTTTCAAAAAGGTATAAAAACCCAAAATCGGTTAAGAGCCAAACCAGTATAAATAATGCCCCAGACCGAGAAATTTGAGCACACATCTTAAAAATTTTTGAAATTGATAGCTGTTATATAATATTTTTTTATTCAGAAGAGTCAACATTGTGAGATATGGGAAGAGGTTTTTTTTGGATGGCATTACACTCTCCTCAGATGATTGCGAAAGCGGACAATATTTTTAGGTTGTTTTTCAAATCTCCAATTTTAAATTTTAAAAAATTCTTCAACAAAATCGAAAAAAAGTTTGGAAATATCCCCAGGTGCACTTGGGTGGGCAACGTTTTGATTTGTACTAATTTTGAGGAAAATGTTTTTTTTTTGGCACAAAATTTATCAATGGGATTACGTTCATCTATTTTTATGAAACTTCAATTAATACTATTTAGAGTTCTATGGCGCACACTACAAGGACTATATTCGTCGGAAAATATGGTCAAAATCGAAGCTTGCCAAAGGTCACATAACAATATTTCATGAAATTGATAATAATTAGCCGTGAGATATCTTCATATTTTCATGAAAGTTGACTTAACTATATTTTGCAATCGGTAATAAGTTTTTGAAAAGAAAAAATCGAAATTAATCCTTTAATACTTTTGAGGACAAAAATAACCCAATACTTTTTTAAGATTAGAAAAGCGGTTTCACTCAAATATCCGCATAATAAAAAAAGACATTTGTAATCACGGTTGGCTGCCCACTGTTTAACCCTGGAAAACCCGCCGGGTTTTAATGGGTATTTTTGCATCACTTGGCAGTTGAGGAATATATATAAGGACTTATTTAAGTCCAAGCTTTTCTTTTAACCATCTTTGCGTTTGATGATGATGTCTTAAAAAAATATTGAAGATTTTCTTGCTCAATCTACAACGAAAAGGGTTGATAACATTTATTATAACATTACGCGAAAAACAATAAAATCCAATAAAGCCAAATAAAACCCATTAAAACCTTATAGAACCCAAAAAAAAAAACAATTTAAAAATCCGATGGGTTGGTTTTTTTTTTAAAACTCACGTTTTTGCCAACCCTTTTTTTAATTATAAATAAAGAAATTACAAATTTACTTTTTTATGTACTTGAAGATAATGAAGAATTACTTTAAAGCTCATCTCTTACTACAATCTCATGTTTGTGGTTTTAAAAATGTTTTAACTTACAACAACAAATACAATAATATAAAATTGTTAATACCGCAATTGCCACATAAAGTGGATTTTTTTCTTTTTGCAATTGCTAACAATTTTGGTGATGTTAACGACTATTGTATAAATTGTATTTTTGTTCGAATAAATAAATGAATTTTTGTTGCAGTTGCTGCAGCAGAAGTTGTAGTCATATGCAAATTGTCACCCCATTTAAAATTGTGGTTTTATTATAGTGTTTTTTCACCTTCCAACGGCACGATTTATCTTAAACTTTTTTTTTTTTGGATACTATCAAACGCATTTGAATGCTGAGACTTTTACCACAATTGTGGTTTTATTAACGCTTCTGTAAATACACTAACTCTGTTTATTGTATTCGTAATATTCGCAGCAGGTTGGGCAAATATGGTACACATGCACTTTTTTTAATAATTCTCAATATTCAAGATTTTAGTACAGTAAAAGGAAAATTCACCGAATGTAAAATGGTTTATGTAAGTTTGTTATTACGCTTGTAATTTTTACAATATTGAACTTAAACCCTATAAAGTTTAGATATTTTGGATCCTTATGAGTAAAGTTGATTTAATGATGTCCATCTGTACGTTAAAATGTAATTTTCTAAATACGAGGGGGACTAGGTTGTTATTCATTTGTGTTACATATATTCCCGAAAGGTTTGATTTTGAAATTCAGCTTTATTGGTCCACAAAGGCCTGAGATATGAGCAGAAGCCATGCCTGATTCTAAATTACCCATAATTCTTTTGCTGTTGTTTTTTATGTATATCTGGGGAACGGCGAGAACCAGTTTTCAAATTAGCACAAGCATCATGATTATCAATTCACAATATCCAACAAAGGGGGCCGGATTGGAGAAGGGGGCGTGATACTTCCCCTACAAAGGCATTAATTTCTGTTCAGCTGGAGAATGGCAAGGGCCAACGTTTCCAAATTAGGCACAAGTATCTTAGTTAAGCTGCCCGTACACGACATTTTTTTTCATCTGACTTGTCAAATTTCCCACTGCAAAATTCATACATGTCGTGTGTTACCTTTAAAACATTGCATCTGTAAAAGTCAGACTCAAAGTCATCTGACAAAATTTTAATTAGAGCGTGCTCTATTTTCTTCTGGCAAACTATCTGACATCAGCTTTGTCAGAAATATATGCAGAGAAGAAACCGGCAGCGGCGGTCCACTATTGACGGAATCATTAGCCGGCTGAATATTTAACAATACTGATATATGTATGATCATTTAAACATTGAATAGAAATTATGTTCATATATATATAAAAAACGTTTCATTATAATATCCTAAATTGGTTAATTAAAATTTTAAAAAAATGCTAAGATGTCTGAACTCTTTTACGGCACAAATAAACATTTTTGTGGCGACAGAACGCTATTTTGAAACCGAGAACTACTTTGGTTTCTGCAATAGCTATGCGAAAAAAACCAGAGACAATGTTAGAATCAAATTAGATGTACGTGTGTGACCAAATATTATAAACCTTATGTAAAACAGCAATTTTGACAGACATGAACAATTACTTATGACTTGAAAATTTGTCAAGTCAGATGTAAAACACATGTCGTGTACATGCACCTTTATCAATAACAATATTACTTTTATTAATTTTTGAAAACATATAAATTTTTTTTTGTCATACATAAGCAGGCAGTTATAGACATTTATTGTCACTAAAACTGTATATGCCTGAAGAGGATTAAGGCAAGCACTAGATCTATACAGTTATATGTCGTTCAATTCTTTAGCTTAAGAGGTCTTGCTACTATATGAACGAACCTAAGAGATATAGCTTTACGACTAGTGTGATGACAATACACCCGGAGTAAAAATATTTTTGAGCCACAACCATATTATGCTTGTCTCCGAACAGGTCATGGTGAATGATATCAGAAATATGTTTAACACATTTAATTGCATGGTTGTTTTTCAACCAAAGCATTCTATTGTTTTTTAAAACCAAACTATTTTTAGTGGTTAAGAAGTTATTGTCCTCCATCAAGAAAACACAATCATAATATGGTTGTAGCTTCTTTATGCAGGTCTAGTTTAACCATAATATGATTGCCGGTTCAATAATATGGTTGTATTGAAAAAGAATAATTAGTCGAGCAACTTAGACTGTCAGACCGTTGTAGTGAAATAGGCCAGCGTCTCATGCAAAAATCGAATCGTACTGATAGACTGGCTCACTACCAGTCTATGAGCGTACCGGGTCAACCAATATGCACTACCTATTCATCGAATTCGAACTTTAATGTTCTCATAGAAAATATCATTTAAAACATCAAAATCTTAAAACTTGTTTTTGTTTAAATGAAATTTTCTATGCGAAAATTAACGTTCGAAATCGATGATCAGACAGTTAAATGCATTTGTGCAACACCTATTATATCACAAGACATTATAATAAAATTAGTATTGTTTAAAATAAACTTTAAAAAAGTAGAACTTTAAAAGCAAATTCGTACAATTTCAAAACACTTTTTGCCATCCCTGATTTGCTGCAGTGCATAATCTCTAAATTCAACTACTTTAAATGCGAGTAATAAAATGCAGTCTACTCGTACGTTAATTTTAAAAAGCAGACATACAGTCCTTACTGTACGGCCATATTTGTTGTAAAGTGATAACATGATGCCATAATCGTGTTTAAAAGGGTATCCGTGTAAGTGTATATCTGTGCTTACTGCATATGTAGGTGATTCGAATATGGCGACGACACCATACATGTGTGAGAACAATTTTAATTTGCTAAAATGTCGAATCAGGTACATTTCCGCTGTTAAAAGCTTTCTACAAAAGTTTTTCATTTTTACTTTTTGGGTTTTTGTGGATAAAAAAACCAGAAACATACACACTATATGCATTAAAGTTGATCGAATTTTCGGTTACAGAAATAAAAGAACTCGAATAAAGTTTAATAAATAAAAACAATTTAAATGAAACCAATGAAAATGAAAAACAAATTACAAAAAATATCCAATAAATAAACTCTATAAAATGAAACAATAAAATAAAACAACCATTTGCAGTTTATATTAATGAGTTGTTTTATGGCAAATATACATTATTTTAAAATGTTGCTTCATTAATGTTCCAGATACAAGTCATAGCAGACACAAAAACATGTGAATTTTTCTTAGTTTTTAAATTAACATACAATTTAAATTTAAATTAAATTAAGTATGGGATAAAAAAACAAAGACTATTTGAAAATTAACAATCTGACGTGTGAAGAAAAAAATTCAGGACGCAACATTTATCTGTCATTTTAATCAGTGTAGTTAATAAAATATTATGTTGGCCTATTCACATTGTAACGATGCCTCTTTTGCTTAAAAGATACAGAAACAGCAATTTGTTAAAAAATTTAATTGCCGACGAAAATCGTGAGCCGATTATATTTTGCAATTTATTTGATTTGGCTGTTAAACGCGTAAAGGGTGGTCCAACCAAAACGCTGTTAACCGATGTTAATTGTGAATAAAGCAAAAAGTTTTCAGAGAATAACTTTTTTTATTATACTAGAAGGGTCAATGTCGGTGGCATACCTCTGTCCGATGGTCCATATTTTCAATGACTGAGATATAATTGAGGCTTCAATGTCGTCTCATTGTCTCATCCATTAGCTGTTGAATTGTTTTGGTTTATAGTCGTACAATTTTTCTTTTAAATATCCCCAGAGAAAGAAGTGCAACGGTGCCAAATCACATGATCGTGACATCGTCAAGACGCACACTGGGGCAAAAAACCTTTTTTCACGGATCAAGTAATATCTCCTCAACTGAAACAGTGAGGCACACTTAATTTGATGTGTGTAACTCTAGGAACAAGCTGCAAGTTCCAACAAAATCTTGGTGGTATCGGGTGGGGAGATGGGTGACCCCCATACAAATAAATTATTATTTTACTTATGTATATCTAAATAACAAAAATAGGGAGGGCACAAAATTTTATGTGGGTAACTCTTTGAACAAACTTCATTATTCAGCACAATATTAGCGGTATAAGAGGGGGAAACGTGTACCCCCATAAAAAGTATTTATAATTTTTCTTGTAGCTGAAGAACTACAGTAGTGAATCACACTAAATTTGATAAGTATGTGTAACTTTTAGAAGAATTACTAACTTTATATCCACTTAAACTCAGAAAAAATTGTTTTTCTTGCATTTCCCATATAAACGTAAAAAAACAATTGTAAGCCAAACATTCGAATAAATACCTGAGCTTGATGATTGATTGTTATATTTATTACTTTTTAAAATTTTTTTCGTTAAATCGGATTTAATTACGAAAAGTTATTACCTTTTTTCCTATTTTTCTTGTAATGCTTACAAAAGCACCGTTACATATTTAGCATTTATTTTCTTCCTAGTGATGTAAATTTTGTGTACTTTAACCGAGTGCTTTTAATTTTTTAAATTAATAAGTGAAATCACCGCCTTTGGCCCCAGTGTACGACGTAAGAAAACACGGCTACTGAATTTCATTGGCTGTGTAGAAGTGGCACCAACCTGTTAGAATCACATATCGTCTAGGTCCATATCCTCGATTTCTAGCCTCAAGAAGGCCGTTTTCATCTCGCGTTAGCGAACACCGTTCACGGTGACTGCGACCACACTATAGCGAACAACAGAATGAACTGGTCGAGCATGCACAGATGTTTTGACATTTTATACAGACCCGTTTTACTAAAGTTTGCGCACAATCCTCCTGATTGTGGACACTTTTAGTCGTTTTTGCTGCCCAAAAAAAAAAAAAAAACACGAAGTGAACGAAATGCGCGAAATGCATTTTGATTTGAACGCGCGTTTTCGTAAATGGCTTTAAAAATCTTAATGCGCTGCTCAACTGTGTACCTCTTCATCGTTGAATTTGTCAAACACTGAAACAAAGAAATATAAAATTAAGTAGGGCAAAAAACTAAACGTTAAGGTGTATCGCACAACTAACATCGTGCATTATGGTCGGACCACCCTTCAGAAGAATCATCAAGTATAAAATAATGTAGTTTATAAAATGTCAAATGTTTGCTAAATGTGACCATAGATTAAAACTATTCTGGAAGGGTAAAACTAGTCCTGGGAACAAATTACGGCATTCGATGTCGATCAAAATTTCCACTTTAACTGTATTATAATTTCGATAGTTATTGAATGCCGCATTTTTTCCCCTGATAATGTAAAATACAGCTATGATCAAGACGCGGTAGAAGTATAAAAAAGTTGAAAAAAATTAGGCAGTTTGTTATCCAAAATCTCCTGATAGAAACCTCTTTACACGAACCTCCCACTGCTAATAATCTACATTATTTTTAGTTTATGTGCACGCCGAAAAAAACAAGTTTGAGGGTAACAATATTCTAAGAGCAACATACTTTTGTTGGTTTTAACAGTGCTTATATTTGTAGGTAACCATAGAACATTTTAATATGACTATATATAGTCATATTTAACATATTTATGCTTGCAAGCATTGGAAAATTAAACATATTGCTTTTTTAATATTTTTGAAAAATTGTTAATAAATGAATCAATTCAATTTGTTAATAAATGAAAATATTACATCGTTTTGTGCCAATTTTCCCAAAAATAACATAATTTTACAAGTTACGTATGCCTCGCAAAATTTAATGTTTTTTGGAAAATCTTAAAGAATTACGTTTGGGAGACTGGGTTTGTTTACGCCGGACGTTAACAGCTTCCTACAGGGATGGGGAAGAACTATCCACCTATATCCCCCATGTTTTTTCATAAGGAGCGCACAACATGCCCGACAGTGGCCTAGGTGTATATCGTGCAGATATGAGGTTGCATATTGATGCTTCGTCCTCCTTTCGACCTAACCTAACATAGTGCTTTTTTAGCAACGCTTCTCACGAATATTGTTGTTGTTGCTTTAAAATTTGCACGACTAGCCTGTGTGTGTATTGTACACATGTTTTGTTTTTGTAAAAAAATTTTATTGGCTGTATTTTTTTTTTCAATTAAATCTCCTCTGAAAAGTGAGGCACTTTAAATTTGAAGGTATAAGAGGAGGCAACGGCTACATCATTTAAAAAATTATAAAATTATCAAAAAAAAAATTCTTTAAATTCTAACATTCGGCTACTTCAATAGAAAATACAATACTTAATCATTTTTACCGACTTCATTTAAATTTTTATAACATTTTCACACCTCTTGATGTTGTGAAAATATTATTTCCATTTTTGGTCTATTTCTCTTTCCCTAATATGAACGAATTGTTGAATTTGTAGCTGTTTTAGATAAATTACACGAAACTTTTTTCTATGCACATTTTTTTTAGTTTGTGTCATCTCGACAAATGCCATTTAATTGCACGAATCGTTTTGTAAAATGTTAGATTTTATTTTAAGCGGTTAATTTCTCTTCCAGTGCCCTACAATAGCTCTTAGAAGAATTTTTGAGAATTATAACGTCAGCAATTTTGTTGAAATTAGAACACTGCTAAGCAACCTGTAACTTTTTTTTTTAAGTAATTTTGACAGGTTATTGGTCAATATATGATATATATTAGAGATTAACTAGAAAGTCCGCCATTTGGCCTAATCTCTTTGTGTGTATAAAACAGTTAAATTATACACTCGCCCCTTGTTTGGAAGCTGGAGCTATATAACGTTCACTGCTTCTGTTGAATAGCAACATCAACTAGGAACTCTCTAATAGGTGTTAAATGATATGCCATTTAGTGGACTTTTCAATACTATCCCTCCTCCCGACTTTGGGTTTGAATGACCACCACCACGTGATCCTCGAAAGTATCCTGTCAGCGGAAAGTTCCACAAAGACGAACTCCCTGGCATTCTTCGCAAGAAGCAATACTACAGTAGCGTCAGCCCACTGTCATATCGGTGTCATGTCACCAGAGCCTACTAACTCCCGTGGTTCTATTTAGGATCTGTGGTCAGCCGCGCTCCCAAGAGATCATACATATATATTAATAGTCAAATCGATTTCTTTTGCCCCCTTTTACGCCAACACTATACATATACATATTTGATTTTAGCAAATGATACATCATTCAAAATATATTTTTGGCAGAAGTGTACAAAGTACATATAATTGAAGTCGGTTGATTCGGTATTTTAGGAGTTATAGGCATTAGAAAGTGTTACTAATACATAGAAAAAACTCGTAACACCAAAAAGTAAAATATCCAGGAGATGATCCCTACAACTCCCTGGGCGACTAGCTGCTTCCAAGTGATGGACCTAAACTACTAGTACACCACCAAGAGTTTTTAGATGGGAACCATTTGGGGCAAAATACAGATTTCTATGCGATCCGCCAGCGAAAAAACTAAAGTGTGTTTTTTAGACGTAGAGAACTTCCGATAGAGACATCTGTAAAACTAGCGGTCATACTAATGAACTGTGTTTGACATTTTCTTCAGTATAATTTGGCAAATAACCAGACTTACTCTAGAACATTTTTTACAAAGCGTGAACAAGAATTTTTTAAAGTTCACGCTTTGTTCGCCAATTTTTTAGAGCACTTCGTCAAGTTAATAGTGCGCATAATCGTCCATATGAGCAGCTAATACGCAATACTATAGGTCGATGTATGACAACATTTATTCTTTTCGATTATATTCATTAATATCTAGCCCCCGAAATTCCGCAATAAAATTAATTTTCATCATTATTTAATATATTTTTTTATCTGCGCAATCGTTTTAGAAATTTTTTTTTTAATTTTTGAAGAAAAAGTCCCATAACTACCTTGGAGTCGGCCCTAGGCGGATAAAATTCATGACCGACCTTCATGGGATTTTTGTCTTTAACCCATTTTGTACCAAGGTACATAAATGGTTGAAAATTCTAATGAAATTTTCATGGCTAGTTAGAAATCGGCCAAAAATAACTTCTGTAACTTTTTTTTTTTTTTTTTGCCGGGGACTCCCTGTGAAAATTGCTGGTCGAGATCTCGACCACTGGGATAATTAGAGCAAAAAATTTTCTGTGTGTTACCATATATTATGATACAAAATAAAATGAAATTATATCGTAATGAATGGGTATTACCTAAAATAAGCAAATATAAAAGCTACACTGATAGATAGTCAAAACCGAAATTCAAAATTTATGTACGAATGGGTCAGTTTTTTTATGAGTGTAAGCCTAAAGATAAATGAAAAGATTAAACAATTTATTAAATATTTGAATTTATTGAATAAACAAGTTATTTTAAATTTTTGTAGTAAGTCTCGAAACAATTTCCGACATGGAAATTGGCATTGCATTTAGGGCAAGTAAAGGCAGTATGCTTCTTGCATGTTTTGCATCGGCAGCGCATGACACATGTAGACATGGGATACCATTTTCTTTGGGCAGTGATACTAGGCGGCTTATGAACTCTTCTACACTTTCGTTTTCTGCATCGGACGAAGATATTTCGTTGTTTGTTGATTCGAAGGATAGCAACAGCGTTTTTGGTATTAAGTTTTTAAAATCAATTTGACTCATGGGCTTCAGTAAAAATGCAATGCAAATTCCATGCATTAATACAGGCGCTGTCCAAGCAAGTAACCCAAAGTGGCCCTCACCACTTCTTGCCTCTTATTTTAATCCGATAGTTACCTATAGCAATATTATGTAAGTCTACGCACAGGGGCACAGGGACCCGTTTTTGTAGCCAAAGTGACCTCTGCATTATATCTCCGTCCTACCAATGCAATTTTATGTTCTTGGTCATCCCGAGCTAATTTTGTTTTCAGGCATGCGCCTACCAATCTGTTTGCGCGGATTGTGCCAGTTGCACAAAAATCTTTTTTCTTTTAGAAGGCAAAACAAATGGTATCCGGTAAAAAAAAGTGTCGAAATGAATGCTATGTTGCCTTGGATTCTCACAAATAGCAGCAAGGCCCAGTTGTTCATCATAGGTATCCGAAGCTCCAGCATATGGTTGACATTGGAAAAGATATTCTTTGGTTTCCACTGATAAACATCTTGCAGCTATGGCGACCAAAATATGATACTATTTGCTCATCACTAGACAGTTTTGGTTCAAAAACACCAAACCGCATGAACCGAGTATTCAAAAGATCGAACAGTGGTCTTACTTTGGCGAATTTGTCATTTTTGTTGATTGCGTCGTTATTGGCAACATGGAAGTTTGATTTAAATTTTTGAAAATTATTACGTATCATTGCTTGTTTTATGATAGCGATTGCTTCATTGCTCCAATAGTCCTGCACTTTAGGAACGGAATGATAACCGGAAAAATGCAATACCCCAGAGAATCAACGCATTGTGCTCATATCAATCAAATGTCCATTATTGTTATGTGGAGCAGCATACCTGCTTGTCTCATCCACTAAATGTTGAGTAACCTCATTATCAAAATATATACAGAATAGCTGTTTGATGTGTAATATTCGCATTAAAAAAAAGTACTACAGTTGATATTACCACATTTTTTTTCAACAAGTAATCAAAAAATAAAAAAATAATAGATAAGAATAAAAACATTTAGTGCACTAATTATCCCAGTGGTCGACATCTCGACCAGCTTTTTTCAAGGCTGTCTGGCGGCCAGCAGGAGTAGCAAGTCAATTTTAATTTGTACATTAGAGGGGTTTTCAAAAGGAGGAGGGGTTTGGTAAAAAAGTCCTGAACAGAAAGCCAACAAGCCAAACTAAATTATTAATAATTAAAATTAATATAATTACACTTCCTAATATTTTAAATTATTTAACCGCATAAAACATACTTGCACTTTATCTCCACCCCTTAGGAAAACTCCCATGCAAATATGGCGTTTTCTGAAATTCTTAAATTTAATTAAAAATTTTCATCTTTTGTGAATAAAATCAAAAGTTTAAGACATTTTTAATAATTTGTTATGCTGATTAATTTAACAAAAATTTCGAAATTTTGAAAAAAAAATTTATATATCTAAAACTATGCAGTTTAAAAAGAAGTTAAGTCTTACTTAAAGTTAATTTTATTGCGGAATTTCGGTTTTTTATTTTATTTAATACACTTAACCGTTTTTGAGTTACGCGAATATGTTTTGCAACCTCCTCCATTTTCGAAATAACGGTATATATCGAAAAAAGAGCTAACTAACAAAAAAAAAAAAAACGGTTAGCACAACTGGATTATACATACTCGTATTAGGTTAACCCGCCATGTGAACCGATTGGTAGTTTTATAGCTTTCCACTAGCACAGTGTGTTTATATAAATATTATATAATTACAAAATTTTTTGTTGATCGATCATTTATTTGTTGTCCATAGGTCCCTAATAGGATCTACAAAAACTAAAAAAAAACTTTACAATACTCACAAGTCTTGTAAGGTATTTTATGATCGATCTTGCCCGACTATACTTTATTAGTTATTTTTTTTCGCACTAATTTGTTTCCCGTTTCTTTCGCTTTAGGTGTGAGCAATTTAGAAAATAATATTGTAACTATCAGCATCATCAACATCTTTAAAAGAAGAGACACTAATTAATTGCAATGCCACTTGAAATTCGTGTTAGTTATTTGTCAATAGTGCCACCTGTGCGAGAGAGAAACACGTTTTCTATAAAATTTAATTTTAAATGAAAAAATTTAATTGTTTTTAGTTGAAAGAGGAATTGATAGTGACCGGCAAAATTTTTTAATGGAGGTAAAACAATATATAATTTGGGTAAAATTTACATGAAAAGGAAATGAAGTTTTAAGTAAAAGAAAGATCTAATGTCTTACACCCAATTTTCACGATGATTTAAAAGACATGTCTTTTTTGTATTTCTTTTTTAAAAAAACTTCCAAAAACTTCTTAAATTTTCACCATGTTTCTTTTTTTCAGTCAGAATTGTTTTTTTTTTTTGATTTTCTTAGTTCCTTATTTGTATAAAATTATTTAATATTTTGATATTTCACATAATTTTGATATGTTTTGAATTTTTTTTAATAAAATTTTTGTATTTCTCTATATTTTAATAAGCACTTGTCACTTTGCAATAAGAATAAAACATCAATTAAAAAACACAAATAAATTCAAAGAGGAATGTCAAAAAAGAAACATATAAAATACGATTCATGTCTTTTTTTCTACCCTGCTAACTTCTCTACCCCGCTCGCTATCAAACGAAAAAAGACATGATTTAAAAATAGGAGAAAAAATCATCGTGAAAATTGGGTGTTAAAATTTGTAGGATATAAGGGGGTAAAAAAAAAAGGAGAAATTTAGTTTTATAACATGTTTAAATCTGGATACGATGTTGTTAGAGATTTTTCCAAAAAAGAGGGCAGTAAATAGTCATTTTTTGAGTGAATTATCGTTTTGTTCGATTATGACTTTTTTCTTAAACCCAAAAAACTAGAAGCTTTTTTTCCAAAACCTCAAATTTTCAACACCAATTCAGCAAAACACGCCATTAATGCCAACCTAAGAGCGAATTATGCAATTGTTATATTACCGTTGCAAGTTTGTAAATTAAATTAAATTAATAGCCTTTTGACACTTGTCAACATCTAACATCCACCATAAATTTTTTAAGTTGTTGCAATTTTCCTAAAAGATATACACAGAGCTAAAAATCAACATCTTTACAAGATGTTCCTATCTCATTATATTCCATTCTACATCTTCGGATTAATTTAGTGTCATAATTAGAAATGTGGCAATAAATTATATTATTATTGTGGAATCACTAACAAAATAACATTTTTTTGAAAGCAGCGTTACCATTTGACAAGTTTTTCCTTTTTTACTTTTTTTTAATATTATCAAGCAAAATGAATTCCAAATACATATTGGTGTTTTCTTTTAAAATGTTGGCACTTTTGTCGAAAAAAGTATTTAAAAAATTTTTTTTTCAGATATGATTAACTTTTTCATCTTTTTAACATCTTCCATGCGTTCCTCCGAAATGTATGCAAGTGTACAATGGGTTAAACGCGATGAGCAATAGTGATGGGAAGTTATCGATAGCCCTACCGATAACATACATAGTTAAGAAATATCGAATGCCAACTATCGATAGCATAAAAAAAATTAAAAAAATGCGGCACAATGATATTTGTTTAGGATTACAAATATGTTTGCTTAATTACTCGAATTTTTATTTTGTTTTGTATTTTGTAACGTGCTTGAAGGTGTTTAGATGATTAGCGAACGTCGTCCTGAAGCAGATAACTGCTATCGTTTTTACAAGAAAAACGAACGCCTTATTCGCATATATACAACAGATGCAATTATAGTTTAGCGGAAATTCGCAAAAATTGCTAACAGAAAAAAATCGCTTCTATCGCAAACAGGGCTAAAGTTTGCCCTGTTTGCAATTTACCGCTTTAAAAAACCGGTAAATCGGTTTAAAAAACAAAATGTTGGAAAATAACATAAAAAGCTTTAAAAAATTAGCTATAATGATGAAGAACGAACTTTTTGTCAGGTGCTAAAAACAGGACATTCCACTTTTTCATTACATGTGTTTTGTTCTCGTCGAATAATAAATAGAGTTATTACAGGGTTGGCAAGACATTTTATACATGCGCCTTTTCAGAAGGTGATATTTTTTGTGTATAAAAGAAAACACCATAATATTAACAAACAACTAATTTGGGCTAAATTGAATCCAAAACATTTTATTTTATTCTTAAAAAAGTCTAACATTTATAAATATTAGGACTTTTATTTATCAAAGTGGCTCATAGAGAAGTGAATGTTACCATAAATTCTCGGCAGAATTGGCACTTTCCCTTTAAAGTCTCATCTAAAAAAGGTTTTGTTTATTTAAAAAAGACAACAGTTTATTATATGTATTTAAGTTAAATAAAATTGGTGAAACCGTGCTACAATTCCAACACTTAATAGATATGTATGAGAGTAAAGTAAGTGTAACTGAGTATATATTATATATAAGACTCTGGTTAGTTATTGGTCAACATAATTTTATTATAACCTAGCTGTTAAAACCCGGCATAGCCCGGGGTAAAACCAAAATGAACTTTAACATAAATTCATAAATTTATTTCATTACAAACTGTTAAATTTTTGTAGCATGAAAGCCCAATTATTAATGTACATATGTATGTATATATAAAGTAAATTTATATAAGTGCAATATTCGATTTTCACTTATAAGGATTTTATTTGCTCCAAGGAAATCAGGATTCAAAATTAAATCTTAGTTTGGTAAAAAAAAAATTGTTTATAGCTACTTTTTTAGCCCTTTTGACTCTACCCTGGACTGTTTTAATCGAGTTCGAATTGTAGTGCATTATTATTTAATGTTTTCGCGAAATAGTTTTAATAAAAATCGTATTTACAAAAATGTACCCAGGATTTTCTTATACACCCATTTTTGGTCTTTCAAATTATATATCCTTTTTATTTTTATGCTTTTAATAAAAGTTAAGACATTTTAAGTTCTTTTTTTTACTAAAAAAAAATAATATAGAGCAATTCCATATGAAAGCGATCACCTTTTGGACGACCCCTCTCAGATTTTAAAATAAATAGTCTCAATCGATTGCCCAGCAAAAAATAATGTACCTACATATTTTTTTTTTTTTTTATAGTGACTGGTTTAGTGGTGGTGTACACCACTGTCATGTGAAAAATTGAAGAATTCTTCATAAGGGACCTCATTGAAATTTGTTTTAAAAAAAACTACTAAAGCGATCGCAACGAGTGATAGCTCGTTGGAAAGGTATTGAATCAGGCTTTAATAAAAATAAAATTTTCCTAATTTTTCTTAGAAATTTACCTTTAAATTTTCCCAAGAAAATTTAATTTTCCGATTTTCCACAGAAGCTCTTAAATTTTCCGGCAAATTTTTTTTTTTTTTGGATTCCTCATAATTTTTGCTTTAAGAATCAGCAATAAAAAAATGGGCCCCGACTCCTTGTTTGGACAGGAGAAGAGCATTTAAGAGACCACCTTGTTAAAAATACATTTTAAAAATTACACTGTGCACGAAATTGACACTTTTTTTTCGTGACAAGCTGGGCACCTGGCGTTTTAACATAATTCGGGTACGCTGAATCCAGTGGTGCCCTCGGTTTTTTAAGATTGGCTCTGGTTTTCGAGATATACCGTTATTTCTAAAATGGAGGAGGTTGCACAACATATGTTCGCGTAACTCAAAAACGCTTTAGCTTATTGAAAAAACTTAAAAAACCGAAATTCCGCAATAAAATTTTCTTTGAGAAAAGTAAAACTTCGTTCTAATATCCGCATTTGTTTTAGAAACATAATTTTTTTTTTGAAAAAAAAAATAATTTTTTTTATCAAAATTTTGAAATTTTTGTTTTTTAAAAATTCATAAAAAATTGAAAAATGCAGCGAGGCTTCTAATTTTTTGCAGGCATATAAAAAACGAAGCTGCAAACAAAACAAGTCATAAGCGATTAAAATCTGTTAGCAACTTTTGATTTTATTCACAAAAGTCGACAAATTTTGATTAATTTAAGATTCTTAAATTAATCAAAATTTGTCGACTTTTGTGAATAAAATCAAAAGTTGCTAACAGATTTTAATCGCTTATGACTTGTTTTGTTTGCAGCTTCGTTTTTTATATGCCTGCAAAAAATTAGAAGCCTCGCTGCATTTTTCAATTTTTTATGAATTTTTAAAAAACAAAAATTTCAAAATTTTGATAAAAAAAATTATTTTTTTTTTCAAAAAAAAAATTATGTTTCTAAAACAAATGCGGATATTAGAACGAAGTTTTACTTTTCTCAAAGAAAATTTTATTGCGGAATTTCGGTTTTTTAAGTTTTTTCAATAAGCTAAAGCGTTTTTGAGTTACGCGAACATATGTTGTGCAACCTCCTCCATTTTAGAAATAACGGTATATCTCGAAAACCAGAGCCAATCTTAAAAAACCGAGGGCACCACTGGAGTGTCAATTTCGTGCACAGTGTAATTTTTAAAATGTATTTTTAACAAGGTGGTCTCTTAAATGCTCTTCTCCTGTCCAAACAAGGAGTCGGGGCCCATTTTTTTATTGCTGATTCTTAAAGCAAAAATTATGAGGAATCCAAAAAAAAAAAAATTAGCCGGAAAATTTAAGAGCTTCTGTGGAAAATCGGAAAATTAAATTTTCTTGGGAAAATTTAAAGGTAAATTTCTAAGAAAAATTAGGAAAATTTTATTTTTATTAAAGCCTGATTCAATACCTTTCCAACGAGCTATCACTCGTTGCGATCGCTTTAGTAGTTTTTTTTTAAAACAAATTTCAATGAGGTCCCTTATGAAGAATTCTTCAATTTTTCACATGACAGTGGTGTACACCACCACTAAACCAGTCACTATAAAAAAAAGAAAAAATATGTAGGTACATTATTTTTTGCTGGGCAATCGATTGAGACTATTTATTTTAAAATCGGAGAGGGGTCGTCCAAAAATTTGCCAATTTTGATCGTTTTCATATTGCTCTATACTTTTCTATTTTACCCTTTTAAGGCCTTTTCTGTAATGAAACTCTAACATAAAGTATATATATTAGTATTATGTTTCCATAAAATCACTTTTTACAAAAGTACTAAGAGTCCAATAGTTTATGGCGTTTGTCCCTTCCAGTCAAAACGTATAAAATGTATACTCTTATTGAACTATTCTTGTAACAATTAACAAACTTATAAAATTTCAGGGCTCTGGATGATTTCTTTACAGTAAATAAAAATTCCCGTTTTTGTAGTACTTTTATATCATTCCTTTTAAAGGGTGTTTTTATACAGGTAAAGAACTTTTAAATGGAATAAACTAATGATAAAAACGACTGAATCGGACGTAGTCTAATCTGGAGGTCCAATTTTCGATCAATTTTTCCAAAATTTGTCGATATATATAGGCAATTACGCGGCGAATGTTGTCCTCCAAGTGGTCCATCGGTTAGGGTTTATCGGCGTAGACAAGTGACTTCACATATCCTCACAGAAAATATTCTAGCGTAGTTAAATTGCATGATTTTCGAGGCCAGTGCACGGGTCCGAAACGTTAAACTATGGGGTTTCAAACGTTTCCTTCAATGAATCTATTGTGGCAGGAGCTGTGTGATATGTGATTGTGTGGCAGTCAGTTTTTCGGGATGTTACGGTTTCGCAACATACACTTGATCATTATCATCACTCCAAAAACTGCAGTTTTGTTTTGTATCCATTCAACCAAAAGTGAGCTTCAAAAATTAATATTGGGGTTATTTTGTTGAACAGTTTTATGGGATTTTATCCAAATTTTCATATTTTTAATTAGGCTAAATTGCATTAATTTTAATTTTCATGCAATTATTTTTATGAAGGAAGGAATTTTAAAGCATGAAAGCTTCATCGATAAACAAAATTCGTATTTCGAACAGAACCATGATTTTCAAAATAAATTTGCATAATTTGGAAGTGTTGTTCAGGCGTCAGTCTATTCATGTTGAAATGCCCAACCAAACTAAATATAAATCACTTGACAGCTGAAAAAATGGACGCCAGTTAAAAAAGTGTCAACTTAAAGTTGTATACCTCCATAAAAAACGCACTTTGTAATCCACTTTTTATATACCAATGGAATTTAATTAGGTATTGTCTTTAGTTCGTATTGTACATCAATTAAATTTCCATAATTTTATAAAAAACAAAAGAGTGTTTTGAGAAAAAGTATGAATAATATAAATTGTTTACTTCTTTTTCTTCCCAAAAAATTGAAAGCTACACCAAAAGTACAAATTTGTACCGAGTTTTGTCAATGATCTTTATTTTTTACTGCCTTGTTTCTTTAAGTTTTTTTTAAATTTAGTTTAAAAACCATACCAAAGGTATAAATTTTTACCCTGTTCGGTGGCCCTTTAAGTTAAAAAATGTTATATCAATATATGCCCTGGTTAAATAAACTTTTCAGTGTAAATGGGTTAAATAACAACTACCCAAAATTCACCACTTTTACTCCCACAAAGGCCGAATTTCAAAATGTATTTTTGAAACATGCCAACGTAGCTACAGAAATTCATTCAAACAAAATTTTTTTATTTCAAAATCTCAAAATTTTTGAAAAAGAGTGTTTACAAAGAGTGCCAGAAGTACGTGTTTCCCCTGTTTTTGGTTAACATTTTTCAAATCTTTATTTCTTGTCAAAAACTCAATAAACTTTTAAGAAAATTCAAGCAAAAAAAAAAAAAAAAAATTAAAAAAATTGAAAAAGTTATTTTTGTATGTAGAATTTAGTTATAAACAATAAAAACAAAAAAAAATAAAAAAAAAATTTTTTATATGAAAAAAACATGATTTACAAAAAAGGTCCGTAGGGACCTTTTCACACGGCCGTGAAGTTCAGAACTGTCACTCATCGGAGGGTTAAAAGTTTTCAGTGTGGGGTTGAATAAAATGTACCTGAAATTCCCCTTTTTACCTACATTTACCCCCTAGAAACTCGATTTTTAAAATATTATTTTTTGTGACATGCGAACAAAGCTAAAAGTATTTGTACGAAAAAACTTTTGGATTTGGAATGAAGCGTTACTTCGAAGAAGATGGTTAAATTTCTTTGCCCTTTTTGACCATTTTATCTCTTCGGTTCAGCCGTTTGATATTGATTGCGGAACAAACAAACAAACTTACACCTCATTTTTATAATATGTATAGGTATAAAGGATATTTGTAGTTTTCCGATCTTCATTTCAATTATGTTCACACTTTTCACATGAAAGTTTTCTTTCAATCAGGTGGTCTTAATTTGAAAAATAGTTAATCCATAATACCAGAAAGCAAATAAAAATAAACATTTGCTCCAAAGATAAACCGATTTAAATTTATTACCCCTGAAAATCATATTTACAAAATGTTTGCCACAATAAGAGGCAATAAACAAAAACAATAAAAACAGAAATTAATACAATTGTGCAACAAAGAAAATCACCAATTTCATTCGTTTTTTTCTCTCACATTGAGTTAGTCAGTGTATGCTGTATCTGCCTGTGTGTCAGCCAAACAGTCATTTACTCATTGATTTAGGCATCAAACGTGAGACAATGCCTTATAAACCCATTTAATGCATCAACAAAAAAATCGGTTTGGGTTTTGTTTTTATAATTTTTGTTTTATAAAAGTAACAATTGCTACACATGGTGTCATACAATTCTAGTTTAATTTTAAAAAATTTCTTGATGTCGTTTAACATAATCGGGTTCTCGTACTGTTTTGTCCTCAATTCATTTATTCTTTCATTTATTCAATGTCCTGAGTTACGTGCCAATTTGTTGTATTTAATGCGTAACACAGAATTACAGAATTATGTATGTGCGTGTATCTCACAATCCGCATAATCGGTTAATTTCACAAATGTCCCTTTTATTCATTCGTTCATCCATTTATTTATTTATTGTTTTGCAATTTCACATTCTGTTTCTACGTGATTTTAATAATAAAGATAATTTTTTTTTAGTTTGTCCAATTGTAAAATTTTTAATTTTGCATTAAAAAATATTCGTGTGAGAATTTTTGTGTGATAGTTTGACTTTTCCAAAGGCCGTTTAAATTTTCCTTTAGGACACACGTATGTACGTACGTTGAACAAAAATGTTCAAAACTAAACATGATTTTCCTGAAAAGTAAATGTCCTGCTGGGTTAATCCATGCAATTTTTGGGACATGTTTATTTATTAAATCTGCTTTCTTAAGATATTTAAAATTTTTGTCACCATTATTGCTTTTGTCTTATTAAAGAATTTTATTGAAAACAATTTCGTTGCAAATTCTAAGGATATGAATTTTGTAGCGTTGAAATTTTTAACGACTTAAAAAAGATCGATAATTATTAAGTTTGCCGTCTTACATCTTTTCTATTCAATGGACGGCGTAAACCCAATTTGTTACAAATACACAAATGCACGTGTTTTTTAGTGAATTTGTCTGTCCCGAAAACCTTCTATTAAATTAACCATGTGTGACCTACCTACTCCCCTAAACATAACACAGTATAAACAGTTACAAAACAAACTGTTGTTTTTGTCACCATTTGCGTATAATGAATGAATGAGTATGTGTATTCGGTTTGATAATGATGATGGCGATGATGTGACTTGCTTTGAAATGTTTGCTATGTATTCTCTGTAAAATATGGAGTTGTGGTTAAATTTTTAAGTTTTCAAAATCCTTAATTATGAGTTACTTTAATTTTACTCAGGGAGTACATTTTATTTTAATGTTTTCGAGTTTATGGTAAATCTTATAGAAGATACGCCAAGTATAATCGTGATTAAGCTAAAGAATGCAAGTGTAACCATTTTTATTTGAATGATATTTAAATAATTAAAAATTTAATTAATATATTTATTTTCTATAATATTTTTAAAACAAGTAAGAAATAATAGTCAGTTAATCCCGACCATAAGATACCCTATAGCACAATATTTAGCGAATAATTTTCGAGATTGTATCCTATTTGGGGCCCTTGGGTAATCATTGACCCGCCAGAACAAAGTTATGGTATAGAGTTAAGATTCATTTCAAAGATCATTGTGCAAAATATTATTTAGATATCTTCATCCAGGTACATATATGAGATTTGTTTGCCTTTAGGTAATTTTAGGCATGCAGTATTTATGTAGTTACGACTTATGTTCAATTCTGGACTTACCAACACATAATTGACACGACATAGTAACTATTGTCGCCAATTTTTATGTCAATACCAACATTTATAAGGAAGTTATGGCATATAAGGAAGTGCCATTATTACAACCTAATGATAAAGTTCCTGATAGTAAACTTAAACAATAGATATCATCAACGATAAAGTGATCATTGAGTTTTCTCCATTATTTCAACTGTCCAATAAAATGAAAAATGTAATTTATATACTGTGGCTACATTGCAGTCAATAGCGACTACTTTTGGTTCTCTAAAATACGTAGTGGCACAGACTTACTTTTGTTTATTTCTTTAATTGAAAGCAAAAGGAATTTTTTTTGTTTTTTATGGTTTTTTTTGTTAAATTATGTGTTTTTGATACAAAAAAAATTATAACTTAATTTGACATAAAACTGTTATTGACGTTACCATATCTTAAGCAGAAAAAATTGCAGCTTTAAACTCTTGTAAAGCCACCATTAGGATAAACCTGCTGTTAGCTTATCGCTCACTTTTTACGGTAATGTTAACTTGAAATAACCAAAGACCATTTATCTGCTAAATAGCATCCTTAAAATAACTATTCGTAAGTTGTAATAATGGCCCTAAAAGCTATTTTTGGGAGTAGTATTTGTATGGGAGCTATGGTCAAATATTGACCAATTCCAATAAAATTTGGTAAAAAGATTAAGATTGCAATAAAAAAAGTTTTGAACAAATTCAGTCTGAGTACCCACGTAATCAGATGTTTTATGGGCACAAGGACACCACTCCGGAAAGAAGCTTAGGGGCTATGTGAAATATTGGACTTATTCTCACCATTTTCAAAAACCTTATGATAATTATAACTTATGTACCGAATTTCATTAATATATCTCCAAAATGGAGACCTGGACTTTGCGTAAGTTTCACATGGACAGCAGGACGGACGGACAATATTAGATCGATTCAAAAAGTGATTCTGAATAGATCGGTTGAGACCAAAAGTTAAAAGTGTTTCAAACGCCGCTATAAACTAAGTCCTTAATGAACCAAGACCCGAAAACAAAAATTAACTAAATCCTTAAAATTAGGAAATGAGTCCACTATGAATTAAAGCCTCAATTTTAAATATGAAATTTATCCCCAAAAATATGAAAAAACCGCCAAAACTTTTTAACAATAATATAATATAAGAAACAAGAAGAAAAAACTTATATGTAAAATTTTAAATCTTCCCATTTTAAATCTTAACAAAGCCGGTGCTTGCTTTACCAAAGTGGAAAAAAAACTTTGCACGAAGACAAAGCCGGCTAAGCAGAGAATCTTTTGTTAGCTAGGCGGATGTTTCTCATACCATAGCGGCGAAGATCATTGCGCCCGGCTGAAAGCACTCTATGCGTAGAAGCTTTCGGTAGCGAAGCAGGTGTTTGTTATACCATAGAAGAGAAGAAGCTTGCGCCCCGCCGAAGGCCGGCTATGCAGAAAGGCTTTAGTTAGCAATGCCGGTGTTTGTTATACCATAGAGAAGAAAGTATATGCGCCTGATTGCGTCCGATGGTCGGCTATGCAGAGCGGCTTTAATTACGATTCGTGATTTTTAAATTCGGCATTTTGAAATTGGGGTTTTTAAGTTTCCGGTATATAATACCAAATCTGAAAAATTACATTCATCATTATTGGAAATATTAAACGCAAATTGAATGATACATAACACAAGTTCCTAAACATATTAATTGGGAATTATTTACTTTACAAATGCTGGGGACCTAATTCATTATTAAACAATCCCCTATCACAAAGTTTAAAATTATTTCCTAAAAAATTAACAATATCTAAAAATTGTTTAAAATTAATAGGATTTCTCTATGACGTGCTTAATTTCCAATTTTTATTTTTGATAAATACACTGAAATTTGTTGTTAAGAGAAAGCTGGTTCCTTTGCGCATTTCACTAGTTGCTTAGGCCAGATCATCAGGAAATTGTTGTTGTTATTCTCTGTATTAAAAATTGGGGGATTTATTTATTTTTGCTGATGGGCCTTAGTTCATTATGGACTTAGTTCGTAGAGCCGCTACAAACCTCAGCACAAACGCATAATACCCTCTCCACTATTGCGGTGTGGGTATAATTATAACTTGTAGTACCAATAATTAGCCCACTGTAAAAAAAAAGTAACTGTGTTTGACGACTACCTTTCTTTTGACACCATCTAATAACGTTCCAGAATTCAATGGCTTCGAACCACAATTTTAGTAACGACACTGATTACAAGGCGCGTGGTTGTTGTTACGCTTCAAAGATTTTCGTACAAAAAATCGAAAATGAAAAATCTTCCAGCAATAACAAACATTAATTTAATGATGAGTGAGCGGTGTTTCATTAAAGTCTTCGTTGACTTGATTTCTTACCACTACCAGATGGTAAAATTTGGTTGGCGTAACGAAAACTATTAAAATTACTTTAAAACACATACACAGTTTTCATTTTGAGTGGAAAAAATAAATTTAAACATAAAACAGATAATAATCATTAAAACATGCAAAGAGCACCTGCCGTCAGAAAAAAAATACAGTATTTTACAAAGCCTCATGTATTTTCGAGCACCTCGAAATCGTCATTACGATGATCGCAAGCATCGTCATTATCATTGTCGTCAAGTACAAGTAAATACAATTAAATTCTCCCAATATGCCGGGCTTAAAAAAAGTTAAAAAGATACACAACAGCAAACGAAATTGTCATTGTAATTATAATAAAAACATATAATAATTAGGCTAATTTGATTTTTGTCAAATAAAAGAGCAACTGTCATGAAATTGTAATTTGCTATTAAATGGGGAATACAGACAGACAAGAAGCCAGCGACCGCAATGTGCAGTCAAAAATAGCAAGTTTTAAAGTGTTCTTACAGCTCCGTGTTATTTGTTCGTTCGTTTGTTAAATGTTATTTTCACTTATAGATCGTCTTCATGTCCAAAAGCGGAATCATGTTAAACAGAATCTAACAAAATCTCGGTTGGTTAACATTGCGTTAAATTTGTTTTGCTCAAACTGTTTTTCTATTCTTTGAAGAAAAAATATAATTGAAGTTTATTCTCGAGTTTCTATTCAAATTTTATTTTAATGAAAATCTCAACTTAAATTATTTTTAATGTGGATTTTTTTTTCAAGAATAAATTTTCTTCTTATTTTAAGCAATTTTAATTATTTTTTGCAAGTCAGCAAAAAACATGGGAATCTGTTTTATATCTATTTGTCGTGGTTGCGAGAATGTTTCGTATTATTCTCACCCTACATATTGTTTAAGTATCGGGTGTTTTTTTTAGAGGCGGATAACATAAAATTGGCAGCACTATTTCCGGTAACAGCTGATTTGACAGTTCGCGGTTGTTTTGAGGTAAGTTTTGTTTCACAATTCTTAATGACTAGATTCAAGCCAAAGCAACATTT
Organism: Pollenia amentaria; assembly: GCA_943735925.1. Taxonomy (NCBI): domain Eukaryota; kingdom Metazoa; phylum Arthropoda; class Insecta; order Diptera; family Polleniidae; genus Pollenia; species Pollenia amentaria. Next base: position 96,342,706 of record OX031009.1, on the reverse strand, counting down.
TGCCAATTGATCAAAATTATGTTGAGCGATGCTAATTCTCAAGTTATTTTCAAAACACCCTTGGTACTCTTTATAGGTCGGTAGGATCATTGTTCCATATTTCTTCACAAATAACAAATATTCACAGAAAAATTCTCGGAATTTTTTTTCAATTAATCCATTAATAAAAAATAAAATTAGATTTAAAATTTTATCAAGTGAATTAAACGTTTACTAATTTTAACAACATTACTGCAGAAAATGTTCTTAAAATCAAAAAATATTTAATTGATACTTTCAATTTGTTAACTGGTGCAAATAAAATTAATTTTTTAATGAATATCACAAATTTTTTAATTGAAATCCATTTATATTTTTTTCTGTGTAGATACATACTTATTAACTTTTGGAAGGCATTAGTTTTACACAACTGTCATTCCAGCTGAATTGTGCCACATCCCAATAAAAAATTTTGTTATTTTGCGAAGCACTAATGGTACATTTTAAAAAGTAAGCACACTTGATGCGCTAGACAATAAGACATACAGAGATGCAGTAAGGCAAGTGAATGAATTCTTAATAAATTTAAATAAATATATATAAAATTTGAAGAGCCACGACATTCAGAAAAAAAAATATATAAAATTTGAGAGCCACGACATTCCCTTACTACGAAGCAGAATTGTAAGGGAGCATAATAAAGAATAACGGTAACAAAAAATTTAGTGTGCAAAGCTGATCGTTACAATTACCAATTTTTATAAAGCGCTTTCTGTGTCAAAAATGTATTGCATCAAAGTGGGAAGTCGCCATATAAAATTCATGTCTTCCGTAAGCGATATGGTAAGCGAAACTTTTACTTTACTCCCTTACAAACCTGCTTCGTTCGATGCTCCATTTCATTCCCTCCCTGACCACCGTTCATTTTATTTGACGCTATAAGAGTATTTTCTCTCAGATAAACCAAAAACGATCATGCACTTACAAGCGAATATCCGATGTGCTATTGCCGAAATACAGACTAATACAGGTGTGTGAAAATTTAACCTCAATGTTACACCATCCATATAAGTGCTAGCCGCAGCGGCCACATGGGCGAAATCATATTTTAACAAAAATTGTATACAATTTGCCAATAATTAAAGCCAATTGGATGGATATTAAAAATTTATTTTTCTTTTTCACTTCAAGTTCCCCGCTTCTAAAACAACAACCGATACAACAAAAAAAAAAAAAAAAATTACGAACATTTTCGCACAATCAATTTACAGGGTGGTCCAACCAAAATGTACGATTTTAATTGTAAATATAATATAAAGTTTCAAAAGAATTATCTTAATATATTTTTTTTATTATAATAGAAGGAACTACGACAATAATGTGTGAATCAAAATATCGGCTAAATGCTTGCCACTCTTCTTGGCTTATTGATGTAGACTTTTTTTAAATATCCCCAAAGAAGGAAATCCAACGGTGTTAAATCACATGGTCGGCCAACTTACATCGCCACGGCGTGAGATAATACGGCCATTGAATTTCACGCGTAAAAGAGCCATTGTTTCGTTGGCTGTGTGGCAAGTGGCATCATCCTGATAGATCCACATATCGTCCATTTCGCTAACAACAGCAATATTTTCGCAGAAAGAACTGGGCCTGCATGTAGAATCAACTTTTTTAAAACAAAAATGTTACTAAAGTTTTTTTAAAAAGTTGATTCTACTTCTACTTCACCAACAATTTGTATGAAATTATAAGTGACGTTTATAAAAATTGTATTTAGTTTTGAATGAAAATTTTAACAAAATATTTCAAAAAATAATAATAAATACGTAACGTTGTTGTGGGCAAAATTTGCAAACATTTTCTTAATTGAAAAGGTGTGTGAATGAAATTGATGCCATATATTGAACATCAAGTGGAAATGTCGCTGCCATTGTGAACGAGGCTTTAAGATCAAATACTTGTAAAATTCTTGTTTAAAATATTTTTTAATTACAAAATGCTTGTAAAACTTCGCTTTACTCTTATTACAAAATGCACATTATAGTTTTTATTATTTAGAAAACCGCTTTTTTGATAATATTAAATTATACTTCTAGTAATATATTGCATATCAAACTACGTGTTTCCACTTAAGAACAAATTATGATCTCTTCATTAAACCGCTTAAAACCGTAAGTCAGGCGTTAATGTTAAAATTACTGTTAAATGGGCAACACGCCAAGATACTCATCACCATGTAACTAATGACTGATTATTTCTCAATAGTGCCACAACTGCAACTTCACAAGGAATTAAACGTTCACCGACCGACTGAACCTTCATTCGTATCCGTATTTAATATGAGGAATAGAATATTTTCAAACTATTGCAATGTTGCATTAATCGTACAACAGTCCAATCTCTAACATGATTTAGATAAGTACATTCAGTATTTATTGTTCATAAATGCAGAACGGTCAATGTATTACAATACAGCACTTGTGGTCAAAACAACATCTTCGGGTGTGTGTTTGACTTTGTGTATATATTAAGGCTGGGTTTTTTGGATCTCAGTTAAACTAGGTTTAGTACATCTGAAAACAGAGTTGGTTTGTTAACAAAATGTTGTAGGATCAGCTTAGTTTTGCTTAAAATGTTGGTCTTTAATGAAAAAATAAATAAAAAAATGAAATTCCACTGGGAAAACCCGAGTTTCAGAGAACGTTAAACTAAGTTTAAACTTAATCCACTTCTCAAAAACTCGGCCTTATATATATACAAAAATACTATTTAATAGATGTTTTTGTTTTAATTACAATTCTCTATTAGTCTTACAACCCCAATACATGTAATTGTATTAAAAATGATGATCGTACAAACGCTGTATTGTTTAAATTTGTTATTAAATGTTAAATTTAAATTAAAACAGGCTTTTAAATGAAACACTTCCGCAAATTCCACACACACACAAACTTTGTATGTACTTGAGATTTTTTGCAATTTTTTTACAAGTGCTCATTAGTTCAGCATTAGTGGTTTTTTTACTTTTGCTTGAAACAATTTTTATTATGTTAATATCTTTCACAAATTATTCAACAGGTTGCGGCAGGCGAACAATTTTCACTAGCCCAATTTAAAAGCTCCGTCGTATGGTTAATCGTTTAAGCAAAAAAAAAAACATATTTGCTGCCTATTTCACTAAATGCGAACGAACGCTTTCGTTCGCACAAATACATGTAAAACAAAAACAAATTTTTGAGAAGCGTTCGTTCGCATTTAGTGAAATAGGCAGTTGTTTATGCACTTGTTAGTGATGGGCAAATTGGAAAAATATATCGATATATATCGTATTGATATTTTTTAAGAGTATCGATATTTATTAATTAAAAATATCGATGTATTGAAAGTATTTAGCTGAAATTATTACCAAATATAAAAACTTTATATACGAATGTTAATACATATTTACATATGCACAAACATTTTACATGTAATTCCATTCTAACAGCCTGTTTCTAGAACGCGAGTGCAAAAGTTACTCGCTGAACTTACATTTAAAACAAAAACCAATTTTAAAATTTAGGTTTTAATGTAAGGTATGTAAACGAAATATAAAAAAAAAATTAATTACGAAAAATTTAAATGGGATTATATAATGCCGGTAAACGAAACATGTGACACATACTATACAGGGAAACTGGCGATATTTTATTTTTAATATATAAGCGAAGAACATGTTCAAATAAAAAAAAACAAAATATTGCTTTCTTTTATTATCAATATTCCATAAGGCAATTCTTTGCATAATTCTAGGAAGCTTGTACGGAATATTTTTCCCCGCTTATTATTTTGTTGTCTTATCTTAAAAAAACAATGGATATGTACAATGAAAAAGCTCCGTTTTCTTTCTTAATATTAGGCAAACAAATTCTTAAAAAACAACAGTATTGTAAACAGTTGAATGGTTAATATGTTGAATTTTATTATAAAGAATTCTTAAAAATATCGATACGGAACCTTGTGGACGGCCGAGTGAAGTCAATACACCCGAAAATGTCATTGTTCGATACCATGAAATTAAGCCAGGTATGGAAGTTTCCATTTGATATGAAATGGTTATAAATATTGAGTGATAGGCAATTTTAAGTGAAATGGCTTAAAAAAATGGAAACTAAGCAAACATGTATTAATCATTCAGGTAAAAAACATCTGTGCTGGTAGTTATGACATTCTAAAAATAATTTTACAAATTAACCAAAAAAATAAGACAACACTTGTGTATGAAAATTACCAATATATAATCTACAATAATATAACATTTGGGTGATTCACAAGGTATGCTATCAAGTCATATCGTCGTAATTTCGTATAAAATAATTTACAATTGTTTTAAAAAATATTGTTATGTTTCAAACAAAATAAAAATTTTAGTATTGTGGTTATTTTATTGAAATTTTAATGGTTTTTAATCAAAATTTAGACATTTTTTTAATTAGGCTTAAGTTCATTGAATTTAATTTTCATTAAATTATTTTTATGAAGACAGGAATTTTACAACATGAAAATAATTAAAATTTTATTGATAATTTTTTATTCTTGACTGCGCTGAGATTTGAACCCAGGCTTTCACGGACAGGTTGCCCATACTAGTTTCGATTGTAACCACACAATCTCGTCAGTGGGGTTTACCGTTTTACTCTCTCGGCTATTGAAAAAGAAATAAAAATTTAAATGCTGTGTTTATTGATTCGTCTTAACACAAAAACAGAAATTACAAGCGGTTGCCCACAGCAGTCATATATATTTCTTGTAATTATTTAAAGACATATGACTTTACAACTTTATGACTACCTTGTGAGTCACCCAATTGTGTAATTATACGATTAAGCAATAAATACGACGATAATGCGAGGTTGTCAATTGGACAACTTATTATTAAAAAACAAACCGCAAAACCCATATTTCCCACCGACATCAGCTTAAACAACTACTAAGTTTTAATGAATCTACTAAAATCGCCCCCTGCTGTACAAAAATATGTATCAATGTGTACATTTATCAAAGTTAAACTCATTTTACTATGATCGAGGGCAAATGCATAGTTGTATTATTAAACCTTACGAAAGTGAAAGTTACGTCAAAGAATTTCTTTGAATATCACTTGTATAATTGGTTCAATATTCATGATGATCGGAGTATTTATTTAAATTCGAGGTATCCAACTATCAGATGGCTATTTCTAGCAGTCGTGATCGAATTTTTTTTCAATTCGAAAGCAATTTTATTTCTAATTCTTCCAGTCGATACTAAACGAATAGAAATTATTTTTTCAGTGTTGTAAAGTATTTATTTGAGTTTACACAACACTGAAAAAATAATTTCGATTCGTTTAGTATCGACTAGGGTATTCATTTAATTAGCCGTTAATCGGTTAACCGATTAATTACTACCCGATTAACTGATCGGTTTATTTAAAATCGATTAATTTCAGTCGATTAACCGTTGCCACAAAATTTTTTTGTAGTTTTATTACATATTTTTTTGTGTTTTTAATTAATTGCTTTGCCTCATATACAAAAGGTATGTGTTTAGAAAATATATTTTTAATACAAACAAAGAAGATGTTCAGCGATTTTCATTTTAAATAAGTGTTTGCTGTCAACAGCTTTTTGTTTCACGCGTATTTATGTCTTCTCAATTCAAATAGCATTAACCGAAATAATGCGAAGTCTGAAAATTTTTAAAAATGAAAGCAGGAAAATCCTGGCAGAGGACTGAGAAATAAGATATTCTGTATTATAGGATGCTTTTGATTTCTCGAACATCTAAGGTAAATGAAAGAATTTTTTCAAAGTAAAATTTGATCCAAAATAAAGCAAATAAACGCTGAAATACTAAACATTTAAGTCAAACTATTTGTATTAAAGATTCTATTATAAGATTTTCTTAAACTATTGAAATAACTAATAAAATGATCTTACAGTTTATTGTTTAATTAATACATAACATGTATTAATTTAAAATATGTATTACATATTTATGAATTATTCTTTCTTTTTGCTCGTTTTAGTTTAAGAATTGTTGTTTCTTATGTTATTGTTTTTTTTTTATTAATAAACTCCAAATACCAAATAATTTATGCATTTTTATATATTGAAATTACTTAATATATAAAAAAAACTTTATTAAACGGTTAACCGATCAATAACAAAATTAACCGATTAAAACCAAACCTCGGTTAATTAATCGAGCGATTAACCGATTAAAGCAAAAACCCGATTAAATGAATACCCTAGTATCGACTGAAAGAATTAGAAATACAATTTCTTAGAATCGAGCTACATCAAAGAATATTTGTGACTAACAACATTTAATGTTAACGTTGCCCAATATGTGTCTATTTTATAGGATGATTATGATTTATTTGTACTATTATATTTGAGTTTACATAACTTTTTGAGTATTTCTAGAACTTAAATTGAGGTGTCCATTATCTCCCTAGACCAGACAGTTTTAGGTAAAAACTCGGTTGCGACAAATCTTTAATATTCTCCACCGAGTGTGCGAATATTTCAGTGGTGCGATTCACTAACTTTTTTTACGATAATCGTATCGTTAAAATAAATATAACGACAATTTATCGAATTTTCTATTAAGTAACATTTTTAACGATATTCGCTTTCGATTAAAGTCAGCTGTTACTTTAAGCAGTTTTTTTTTTCGTTATTTTAACGACAATAATTTGCGTTGTGTTCATAAAATCGATAAAATTTTATGTTTAAAGTGGCTTAGGCCCGACTTCTACAATACATACTACATACATACATACATGCAAATGTATACATACATATATATGAACAAAAACAAAATTATAAATTCAAAATTCACAAAATAAAATATGAAAACAGTAAATTATGCACAATTTCATTTGTTTTGTCTTTATTCTCTTTTGTGCTTTTCGTTTATTTTTACATTTTCTAGACCGAGATGTTGCAAAAACTACAGCTGTTTATAATCGTTAAAAAAACCTTACAGAATCACACTATCGTTACTGCAAGCGAATATATCAGCTCCACAGGAGTGGGGTTTATATGGGATCTGTAAAAAAAATCTTCATAAAATCTGACCTCACAGTTTATGAAATTAAAATGTGTGATTATAATGTACATGTTTTTATTTATTTGTTAATATGTTAAATTTTCGGATAAGAACTTTCAATTGATGGGCTTAAAGCACAAGGGGTTAAAGTGCTTTTTTAAAATGGACATTACATATGGAATTAGTAGGTGAAGCTCACAGAAGTTCAGAACACAAGAGGTGAATGTGGAATTCTTATCCGGAAGAGAGGGGGGTGTGGAAAATGACCCCAGGAAATATGGCCCCAAAAAGCAAATTAAGAATGGCCCCAAAATTTCACATGAGACACAACAACACGCAATTTTGGGGCATTTTTTTGTTTTCTTGGGGCTCTTTTTAATTTTTTCGTTGAGGGTGTTTTTGCATTTTAAGTGAAATGAAAAATATCCCCAATATCACGGAAGGAAAACAGAAAAAAGTGTTTTATCAATAAAAAAAAAATGGTTTAAAAAGTATTTTAATTTAATTAATGTGATAATTGAATCAATTATTTTTTTAGTTGAAAGAAAATTAAAAATTTAATTTTGAATTAATTAATATTTTAGTTGTATTGAAATAAATTTTCAATTAAAATTTTAATTAAATAACAAAAAATCTTAATTGACTTTTTTCGTTTAAAATAAAATAATTTAAACATGTAGAATTGTTGTTGGGAATTGTAAATATTTATTTAAATAAATTAACACATTGTTTGAAATGGCAAAGTTTTTTGATCACTTTTTTAATTAAAATTAAAAATATCATTTATTGAAAATATTTTTTCAAAATTTTAAAATTTTTAGTAATCAATATAATCATTTTGGTAATAGGTGCAAAATCAACAACTTGTTTGCTTGATATTATGAATTTGAAATAAATTTGGTGATTGGAGAAATTTAATAATTTTTTCTGTGAAACTGGCCCCAAATAATATCACAATTTTTACTTTGGGGCTATTTTTCATTTACTAATATAAATTGTAAGTTTTAAGAAATGAAAAATTACCCCAAAATATTCAATATAAATTATGTAAAAAAATTCCGATTATCTATACCAAAGTGGGAAAAATTCATGCCAACTATGCAGAGATGCTTTAGTTAGCGAAGCCGGTGTTTGTTATACCATAGAGTAGATAACCTTGCGCCCGGCCGAAGCCGGGTATGTAATGATGCTTGAGATAGCGAAGCCAGTGTTCGTTATACCAAAGGGGAAAAATCCCGGGCCGAAGGCCAAACAATGCTATATGTCGTGCGATTTTAAAAACCAAAACTGAATAATTACTCAGGTTATTCGGGATTTTAAATTTAAAGGATTAAAAGTTTCGGGAATATGAACCCAACCCAAATTTTTCATATAACTTTCTTTGTGTTTTTTAATGTTAATTTTTTTGGGATTAAAATTCATTAAAAATGTTGAGGTGATTTTTCATAATGAAGAATTACCCCCAAATTTGGGCGTAATTATGGTTTGTTTTGGGGCCATATTTCGCAGAGCCGGTAGCGAGATGTGGCGACCAATTCTAGCAATTGTCAATAAAATACCTTGGAGCACACGGGGTATATGGGCACTTAATCTAAATTTAAAAAAAGGCACTTAAACCTTTTCTGCTTTAAGCCCCTCAATTCTAGTTCAACAACTATATTTACTAAGCTGGGCAGTAATTCCAAAGCTTAGTTGGCATATACAGTACATATCGCTTATTTGCAACAAATGTCTTAAGGCAAAATTCGCAAATTTTGACTTAATATCACTAATGCATAATAAATTATTCTTATGAAGAAATTGTTAGTATTTCTTATGCAGAAATTGTTAACTCAACTTTCGAGAGAAGAACACAATTTTATTTTCCCAATATGTTGTGTTTCCACAATGTCCACAGAAAGTGCTGAAAAGTTCAGCATTCTTCTGTAAAGTATTCTATAGTGTATTTTTAACTGTTTACTTGTTGAGAGTTTAATCCTGCAGGTGCAATGCGTGAATTTAATGCGTGAATTAAATTAAGAAACTGGAGGACAAATTATTTTGTTCCACTTAAATATTTAGAACTAAATGTTTTAACCGATATTGTATTACTACGAGTATTTACAAATAATTTTTAATACACTATGGCAATACAAAAAATTTTGAACATAAATATAGGGTGGGGCAAATTAAAGCTATTATTATTGTTATTAGTGGTCTTGCAGTAGCAATTCTTAGACAATTGAAATTTTGTATTGATGCATCACAAGATCCAACTTTAAAATTATTTGCAATGTTTGTCTGGACATTCCAAATTGGCCGACTTGTCGACGAGTTCAGACAGATCGATTATTTTCAATACTTTAGTGTACAGCTTCCTCGTTGACTTTATTGAGAATATTTTGATGAGTGCCGCTTCCAGGATGGTCGATCAAGGAAACGGCCGACGTATGGCCAATTTCACCAAACTGTTTAAATATCAATCTATGTTTGAAATTTGTTTTTCATATCAAAAAAAAAAAAAAAATTAATTATATAATAAACTATATTTAAATATGAATTGATATTTTAATAGAATTATTGAAATTGGCCATTAATTTCTAGTCATGAAGGCTGTGGAAGCTGATCTTTATTAAAAAAATTTACGATATTTACGATACAAAGAGGTTCGTTTCAGTATATCAAACCAAATGTATTTTCTGCATCGTATGTTTTGTCGCAGTATATCAAAAAACAGCTTTGCGGTTGTTTTGTTTCGTGTGGGCTTGGTGGTCTTATAAGAGCTAATGTTCTGTTGTAAACTGTTTGGTCTTTTGCTAGTGTGGGTTCTTACTGAAAAACATGCCTACATCTTTCACTATAGCTAGAAATTAAAAACAATTATCTAAAAAAATTATATAAAAGCTAAAAATTGCTATTAAAAATTATCTTTGTTTCAAAATGTTTGTTTAACCGTTCGTTACTTACATGCTGTCTCACAGACCGTGCAGATACTTAAAGCTTACTGTATGTCATAGTCAAACTTTCGCTTAATTAGTGCACTTGTTGCTCTCGGTTTGGATCGATCGCTGCGAACTTGTATTTCATTCTTTTTTCAGTGAAATCAGTCTATGGTACCGATGTTAGTTATCTCGAGCGGTTATTTTTCCTGGATGAAATTATACCCCTTTTTTATATCATCTTCAATAGCTCGCGTGCATGTATTTTTTGGCGTTCCTCGTTTCCTGCTTTTTTGCGGGTTCCATTCTGGAGCTTGTCAGCATATGTATGTTGGTGATTCCCGTAGAGTTTAACCAATGCAATTCCATCGTCTGTTTTTAGTTTAGATTTGTATTGCAATTTGATTGTATTTCCCGAAAAGTAATTTGTCGAATATGGTATTTGGCTACCAGATAGCCAAAAATATTTTTAAGGTTTTTGTGTATGAAAATTATAAGTTTCTTTTCAAATGTTTTTTTCATAAGCCAGGTCTAACATCCGTATACATTTCGGGCGTGTGTAGATTGACGATGGCCACCAGATTTTCTTTAACTGTGAGAAAGCACATTGCGCTTTGGCTACTATTGGTTTACATGTCAAAGGGCTAGAGTGAGGGAGGAATCACAACCGATAAGAATCCGATCGAGAGCTAGTCAGGGATTCACTTTAGTGCCAATAACTGATACGTAACAATATGGTTACTAGGGATATCGCTCGCAGCTCCGTCATCTGAGGAATTGACACTCCTGCGGTAGGTGAAGAAGTTAATATTTTCGATACCAATCTCACCAGCTTTAAAGTTTGCGTCGGAGTTAGTTTGCGAGTTAATCTTTAGGCCAAAACTGTTAGATTCGGTGATAAGGTCAGGTCGTTGATGTTGTTCTGCATATCGACATGCCTTGATGATATCAGGCATATGGCATCTGCATAAGCCAACTTTTCCATTTGGCTTTGGAGGTTCCAAGTTATAAAGGGTGATTATTCGTGAGGTTTGATTTGTTTGCTTTATTCTACAGATCGTTTGGCAAGTCATCAAGGAAAAGCTTATATGTCTCATTTTTAGTGAATGGGATCTGATAATAATCAATAAAAATCCGGTGTTTTATCATGAAATTTTGTTCATTGATAAAGTACAATAGATATGTTAATAAGCAAAATTGCCGTGTTCGAGCTGATGAGCAACCCGAAGAGTACCAAGAGCTACCATTACATCATGCAGCGCAGGAAACAATGACCTTTGGAAGCCAACATTACTCGCCCAAAATGAGACCTTTCAAATGGATCACCCCCTACGTAGTCATGGCCAATATTCACATGATATCGGTTTCTTTGCTTTTAAATTGGGTTTTAGAATATAAGTATTGTGGTTATTTTATTGAACTGTTAAATGGTTTTCAATCCAAATTTAAATATTTTTAATTAGGCTTAAGTTCATTGAATTTAATTTTCCTTAAATTATTTTTATGAAGACAGGAATTTTACAACATGAAATCCATTAAAATTTTTTTGATAATTTTTTATTCTTGACTGTGCTGAGATTTGAACCCAGGCTTTCACGGACAGGTTGCCCAGACTAGTTTCAATTGTAACCACACAATCTCGTCGGTGTTTTTAGAAATAAAATTTTTTTTTTGGAAATTCACTTTCTTATGATGAAAATCTTGATGGCTACTTCTCTTACGAACTCTAAGAAGTTTTACTTTTTTTTACAATTAGACGGTTTACCAAGAAATTATAAATATCTTTTTTAATTAAAATGACACAAATTTAAAAAGAATTTTTTAAAAAAAATAAAAAAATATTTTTGGGCTGATACATATTTTATTAATTTTTCTATTTGAACGAAAAGTCTATAATCCTTTATTTAGTATAAGTCAAATTCTCTTACTTTTTTTGCTACTTTTTATTTTTAAATATACGGTTCGTCCTCATAGATATGATTCTGTGTATATATGTGCAATGTATTTGGATACACATTTTTATGTTTTATGTAAAAATTGTATACTTTACTTATATATATATTTCTACTTTGTATATATCACCTTTTGATTTTAATGTAGCAGAAAATTTTTAAATTTCAGCTTTAGTTTGTAGTATGAAATCGAAAATAAAAACAAAATCAACACCAAAATAAAGTATTTTAATTTCCCAGATTTTTTGCAGATTTTTAAATATTTTTTTCCAGATTTTTTTGCCCAATTTTGCGGATTTATTAGAAAAAATTTCTGCCAACAGTGCTTGCAACTTTAGTGAGAAATTCACGTGTCGAAAGAAAATATTCCATCGTGTATAGTGCGATTTTAATGATTAATCCCAGTATTCTGTTCCAATTTGTGGAAAATTTTCAGCAACATTTTTTATTTCATGCGAACATTTTGACATGTGTCAATGTTACCTATCACGAGAGTTTTCACAATTTGACGTTTTTAATATTTCAAAGTATGCGACATTGTTTTGCATATGTAAACAAAACCCACATGTATTTTACTAAAAAGTTTTTTTTGTAATAAAAAAATTAAGTAAATATAGATGAAAAACTGGTACCGGTTGGGTTATTAATGTTTTTCAGTTCTCATTTTAATATTAAGTTAAAATTAAAAAAATTTCACGTGAAATAAGTGCAGCTTATATTATTTCGCATTGGTAAAAAAATGTTGCCAGAAACATTTCGCAACTTTTTCACAAATTAAACAGAGTACAATTCTATCAACATTATTTCATAGAAATTCTGCACAAGTTTTTTTCATATGAGTTTTGAAAGCATTTCACGTGAAATGTCGAACAGATTACCAGGCTTTACTGTTTGGAAAAAAGCTTAAAAAAAACAAATAATTTAACAATGAAACTACAGTTAAGTACACAATAAATAGATTCCTTTTTTTCTGTTATTATTCATTGAATTTTGAATATATATGCGCGTTTTTTTTTTAAATGTTATCTTACCGTTGTATTTGGTTGTGAGTTTATTTGACAGTTCAAAGCGAGAACTTTTCTGGCAAAAATGTAACGGACACACTTTTTTTTTGTAAACTGGCGAGTAATTTTCTTACGTGAGAGCACTTACTCGCCAAAAAAGTTACAGAGAAAGTTTAGTGAGAAAAACAGCTGTTTGTTTTAATTAATGGCATTCTTCTTTCATTTCACATATGTATTTAAGTTATGAGTAGAAGGAAAGATGGACTAGTGTCTGTAAACATTTAATTTGAGCTTTTCCAAATTGTAGCTGACTGAGAAGACTTCTGACGGGAGTCAGTTCCACATACGGCTAGTTCGACCGAGAAACGAATTTTCCCTGTAATGCGTTGTGCGATACACTGGACAATCGACAGCGAACGGGTGTGATCTGCTGAAAAGACGAGGATTACGGGCATGCACCCGCGTATTTTGTACGAGTTCTCCCATTTCCGCTGAACACTTACCGTGGTACTATCGATCGAAAAATGACACACAACACACATTCCGACGATGCTCCAATGAGTCAATAGAGCTGGATACCCTACTGTTATTGCCGAGCTTTAACGCACTCCTTTGTACCCGACCCAGAAGCTTCAAGATAGTCCTTGAAGCACCTGTCCAGATATGGAAGTTGCACTCCATTTTCGGTCGGATGTAGGCGGTATAAATAGTTAGGAGATCAGACTTAGTGAAGTAGTCCTTGCACCGTTTTAAGAAACCAATAAACTTGAATGCTTCTTTCAACACTTGAAAAATATGTTGGTACCAATTAACATCACATTGAATTCTCATGCCTAGAATATTAAGACTGTCTGAGTCCATAATAGATATAACTCCCATGGATACAGATGACGCTGACTCCACAAGACGTCTGTGGCGACCTTATTCGCCAGACCCTACTGTCGTAAGGTCATTATTGAGTGTGTCGTTCATATTCTGCCTCGTAGCCTCAACTCGGTTAGGCTTGTTTTATGATTAAAGAAAATTAATGAATAATGCTTCTGTCATCAGCGAGAGAATAGATAGGATAGGAAGATAGAACTAGGAACTCGTTAGGAAAAATAAGAAAAAGTGTAGAAGAAAGAACATAGCCTTTCGGTACCCCTGCATTCAAGTGAAACTCCTCCGATGAGAACCCATCTCTAAAAACACATATAGAGCGGTCCTTGAGATAGCTCGATATAATTCGAGTGAAATCAGTTCTGATACCAAACGCAATAATCTTCGAAAAGAGTGCACCGTGCCACACACGATCAAACGCTTTGAAAATATCTAGAGCAATCACTTTGCTTTCAAAAAATTGTTGTATTGCACTGCTCAAACATTCTAAATGAAACGCTAGCAGGTCTCCCTTAAAACGACTTCTACGAAAGCCGGACTGTCTATTACACAAAAGTGAATTAGACTCCAGATAATTTAAAAGGTGGTGATTGCTCATGCTCTCCATGACCTTCGAGAACTAAGGACAAATTGCTATTTGGCGGTAGATTTTAGGGTTTGTAGCCTCACCCATTTTTGGGATGGGCTGGACGTTGGCCACCTTCCAGCAAGAAGGAAAAACTCTTACCCGGTACGAGTAGCTAAGTAATAAGTAGCTAGGTTGCCAAAGGACGAGACAACGATAATGGACAATTCTTTCAGGCCGTACAGCCGTAACATCATCCGGTCCCGGGGACTTGTTCGCATTGAGATCTTCAATATTATAGAACCCATTACTAATTCATTACTATCTCACATTAATTCTGATTGGTTAAATAGTTGTGTACTACTTTTTGGCTTCTGCTTCTTAAGTTTTATGTTAATGAAGTTTTCAAGTGAATCTGCACTTTATTAAACCAATTTTATATTAAAATTTGTTTAAAAAGCCTTCTCTTTAAAACGGGTATATTTTTTATGGGGGTAAAACTTTAAATAAGTTATGAATGTTTAACGAAATCGAAAACCTTTGCTTAAGTGCCACATTCAAGTGAAGATTTTTCCAATATCTTCCACCTTGAAATACAACAACCTCCAATATATTAAAGCACTTAAATCATTATTTATTTAATTTTTATTTTGTTCAATGCCAAAATCATTTCATTTTTCATTTCGCATAATGAAATCTTGAAGTGGAATTAGTTTTAATATTTCGCACTTGGTTGATTTTTAGTTCAAGATATTTTGTACTCCAAAATTCAAAACAAAACAAAATTTACAAAAGCCATATTAAAAATACTTAAACAACAATTTTAATATACAATACAAAAAAATTTATTAATTCGTTTATAAGACGATAACACCAAAGATGGTATTAAAAGAAATTGTTAAAATTAAGAAAAACTAAACACTAAAAATAAACGACCTTAAAAGTGACCATAACGCTTTCATTTTACTTTAAAGTATCGTTTTACACAAAATCGTGTTAAGAAATAATTTTGTATCTAAAATAAACAAATTTTTATTTGAAAAAGCAGAAGCAGCTAGAAAAGCAGGAACTTTGAATTTGACTTAATTTCAAAACCCCTTATTTTGCTTTGTTAGAGCTAAAACAATTTTCCGCTTGTGAATTTATTAAGTACTTTTATCTTCTTCCTTGTGGTTTAAATATATTTGTATTCTGATTTCACCTTGTGATTTTTTTTTCATTTTATACCCTACAGCCCAGTTTATACACTTAATGTCCCGGATTTACTTAATAATAATTTTTTTTTTTTTTTTTTGTTTACACTAACATTCATATAATAAAACATTTGGTTTAAATATTTAATATAATTCGTTTGTAATGCTAAAAGCTTGTCAAATTAACCCCTACTGCGATAAAATTTCATATAAGTTAAAAATGAATACAAAGGCCAATTTCGAATTATCGTTAGTTTTCGTTACTTTTTAGCAAAAAAAAGGTAATCAGTAGTTAATTTTTAAGCCAAGGTAAGCATTTACATAAATGATTTCAAAAACAAAGGCACAGATTTCCTTGCTTTAAATTTGTTAAAGGTAATCCATTTCGACCTTTTTCATATGTCCTTTTGTCATAGATCACGCGTAACAGGTGTCATACTGTCATATTATTTTTGTCCAGTACTGTTGGAAAATTCATCATTAAAACGCTCGCACCCCAGCAACGTTCACAAATAAGGCTGCTGTACAACGGCAACACTGTTTGGCAAAAAATAATAAGAAGTCACGAACAAGAACTTTGTTAAGTGGTTTTAATTGGCTTTAGGTGAATTCAAATCTATTCACAGATGGATCCTATCACGTCCAGTTTTTGTGATTTTCTTATTTAAATAAAATGCTGATATCGAAACGCTCAATACGTATTTATTATGAAAAAAGTAAAAAATCTTACACATAAATGACTTGTTACACACAAATTAAAATCTTAAATGAATTTAACTGCTGATATAACATAAAAATTTACAACTTTTTTGGTACTCGTAGTTCGCTTTCGTTTAAACAGTGTTTAAAAATCAAACGTTAAGATGCACAATTTTTATTTCGCCAAAATACTTATGCGACTAGTGTAAGTTTTATCTTCTAGTTCACGATTTCAGTAGTTTTTTAACAATTAAAAAAATTGTTTGAAAAGTAGTGCTGTGATATTCGGATTTTTTTTTTTTTTTTTTTTTGTTCACAGAAAAAATTATTAAATTTCTCCAATCACCAAATTTATTCAAAATTCATAATATCAAGTAAACAAGTAGTTGATTTTGCACGTATTACCAAAATTATTATATTGATTACTAATAATTTTAAAATTTTGAAAAAATATTTTCAATAAATGATATCTTTAATTTAATATATATAAATATATATATAAATAATAACAATTCTACATGTTTAAGATGTTTTATTTTAAACGAAAAAAGTCAATTAAGATTTTTTGTTGTATAATAAAAATTTTAATTGAAAATTTATTTCAAAACAACTAAAATGTTAATTAAATTTTTAATTTTCTTTCAACTAAAAAATAATTGATTCAATTATCATATTAATTATATTTAAATACTTTTTAAACCATTTTTTAATTGATAAAACACTTCTTTCTGTGTTGAAAAAAAAATTAAAAATTTAATTTTGATTTAATAAAATTTTTAGTTTTTTTGAAATAAATTTTTAATCAAAATATTAATTAAATAATACAAAATCTTAATTGATTTTTTCGCTTAAAATAAAATAATTTATCAAAAGTTATTATCGGGAATATAAGATTTATTATTTATTAATTCATTTATTAATGACATGTTAAATTCCTAATTTTTATTTTTGATACTGAAATCTATTATTGTGGGAAAGCCAGTTTCTATGCGCATTTCGCTGGTTGCTTATGCCAGCTCATCAGGAGACTTTTTCCAAAGACTTTAGAAAAACTAAAAATATTATACAAATAAGACCATAAAGTGAATAAGCATTTTAAATACTCAGGTCTTACTTGTAACCATATCGAAGCTTCAACAAAGTTACAACAATAAATAGTGGATTTATCTTTCTTTTTCGCACAACAATAAATTTCAGTGTTTTTAACAGAAATAAAAATTGAAAATTTAGCACGCCATTAATAAATGAATTAATTAAAAATAATTTAAACTTGTAGAATTGTTGTTGGGAATCGTCAAAACCAGAGCTATATAGAATTAAATCAATTAACACATTGTTTGAAACGGCGAAGTTTTTTGATCATTTTTTAATTAAAATTAAAATATCATTTATTGAAAAAAATATATTTACAATTTTCAATTTTTAGTAATCTATATAATCATTTTGGTAATAGGTGCAAAATCAACAAATGGAATGTATGTTTGATTCTATGAATTTGGTGATAAGACAATTTTTAATTTTTTCTGTGTAATAGAAATCAGCTAAAAGACTGGGGACCACTTGCCTTGCTATATCTTTTTTTCATGTCCACAATATCTTAATGGAACCTCTTACCATGATCGTCAGATACGGCACTAAGTTTCTTTTGGAAAATGTTTAGATCCGAGTTAGTGATATGAAAAAATAAGTTCTTGTACAAGTTGCTGCCCTTATATTTCCAAGAAAATTGGGACTAGTATTTTCAAAATTTCCACTAGCGTAGCTACTAATCTTAAATCGATACATTCATTCTGCAAAAAGTGGTCGTACTGTGGTGCGATATACATTTAACGACCCGACAATCGTAATTTTTGTCAACATATATATTCGCTTGCAGTAACAATAGTGTGATTCTGTAATATATTTTTTAACGATTGTAAACAGCTGTAGGTTTTGTAACATCTCTGTTTACAAAATGTTAAAATAAACGAAAAGCACAAAAGAGAATGAAGAAAAAGCAAATGAAATTGTGCTTAATTTACTGTTTTTATATTTTATTTTGTGAATTTTAAATTTAGAATTTTGTTTTTGTTAATAACTTGATTTTTGTTGTATATTTTGAATTTAGAATTTTGTTCATATATATACTACATATATATGCCACTTTAAGCCACTTTAAGCATAAAATACACTTTATCGATTAAATAAACACAACGTTAATTATTGTCGTTAAAATAACGAAAAAAAACTGCTTAAAGTAACAGCTGACTTTAATCGACAGCGAATTTCGTTAAAAAAAAGTTACTGAATAGCAAATTCGATTAATTTTCGTTATATTTATTTTAACGATACGATTATCATAAAAAAAAGTTAGTGAATCGCACTAGTGAATTCTATTGGGCAATAACTTCATGTTTTCATACGTCACTTTCATATTTATTGCACAAGCTAAAGGTTTGGAGGGATACTGGTTTCCATTATGTAGCAACACTGCTTTCAGACTCAGTTTGGCTGAGTCAATGAAGGGTCTGCAAGCCACTTCTTTTTATTTAATACAATTGTTTTTGTTGTTACCACGTGAGTGCATTTTTTAAAGCCTTGGTTTTTTTGTTCACAAATACAAATAGTGACAGCATCGACATGTAAAAAATTCTAATAAATACATCAAAACTGAACGTGCTAGATAAAAACTGATTATATATTTGGATTACGCGTGCTGATATGTATCATTTCCATATGTATACATTGTTTTGGTCATATTTATGTCTCGACCAATGTAACCAGAGTTCTGTGAAAAAGGTTTTCGTGTACTTCGATCAGCATATTATGTGCCATTTACACCCTTCGAGACCACTACTGCCAATGTCGTCCATAAATTTGAGTGCCAGTGTAAGTTATTAGATTATAAACATCTGCATGAAACTTAATAATGATGTTCATGAAACTTTAATTATAATTTTGTATATTCTTCGTTTGTATTCAACAAACACATGAAATTTAAGAGACGAGTAAGATGCAGTTTTTTTTTGTTTACTTAAACAAGAAAATATGAGTACTAACAACTCTGAAACAAAACAACCACTGAATAACTGTCGAATAAGTTCATGAAAAAACACATTTATTTTAAATTCAGTATTGCCAGTTGAAAGAAATGAAAAATATTAGGAAAAATAAAAAAAAAACAAAAATAATCATGAAGAGTAAAAGCAACAAGATAAGGAAGTACATTAATATTAAAATAATAAAAACAATAAAAATTTGACTTTGTTTTCAATGTAAATTAATTGTTTTAAATGTAAATTTTTAAACTTCAAACATTTTATTTTATTTTCAAAAACATTTTTAGCAATGTGTTTTGCTTGGAAGTACATAAAAAAGTTGTTAGAAAAAAAATTTAAATTTAATTTAAAAAATGCTTTACAAATTACATATATTATTGTAAAGGTAACAAAAAAAAATTACATAAATTTACTAAGTGCCAACATTGCTATTTAGTATTTTTATAAAAAAAATGAGAGAGAGTGAAAACTGAGAAATAAAAGTCGTTTCGTTGAACAAAGTCTTTGTGTTTGCCATATGAAACGAAATGTGTTTGCTAGTACATGAATAAAACAACAGTTTGCTCAGTGGTCTGAATTTTATTTCAATACGAACTTCATTGAATAAACATTTCAATATGTTCATGAATGAAGTTATTCATGCAGCCCTTTATTAGATTATACGCGACCTAATAGATCAAATACAGCTTGCAGAGAGGATAACATTGCAGCTGTAGCGAAGACAGTGGGTGAAAATCGTGACAGAACATAACCGTCAATTGCGAATACTGCCACACAACAAAATTTATCACCCTTTATTTGTACATAAAGAGAAACTGACCACGTACGTGCCATTTTTTTAGCTGCATGATGAAGATGCAATGGAGTTATAATTTTCCAAGTTTTTCCGTGGGAATTATTTCAGAACTATATATTCGAGCACGATATCGTTTTAGCAGGGTCATGCCACTTGCTTGCCTAAAAAGTGCGTTATATCCTCTACTGTCATCTTTCGCTTGAATTTCTAAAATTTGGTGTTGCTTATAGTTTCCTAACTTACATTTTATTTAAATATTGAAATAAAAACTTTTATCTCACATAGAGCACAATAAGATCAACCATGACTGAGTATAACCATCTTGTTCTAAATTTAATTTTGTTTTTCTTTCATCTTTTTAAATTAGATTTTGCAGTTTAATGTGGCGTATTAAGTGTTGCTCTATGATCGCAACAATCAATTAAGAAAAAAGCAATGAAAACAAAAACAACATTAAAGCCAAAAAAGGGGTAAAGACCGTTGGCCATTATTTGTTTGCTTTAATACATCCACTGAAACCCCACACAAGGTTCCACCTAAGCAGACTTTGTAAAAAATGTGTTAATTTTAAATTATTAAATTTTTATTAACACAAAATATACCCAACGAACAAAAATTTTAAATATGTACGATGATTTAAATGCAAATTATTCATTTCGAATTGTTTTAAACCTAAACATTAGTTCGAGTTTTAACAGCTAATTTAGGAAAAAGATTGTAGGAATCCACATTTCCTTAATTTGATTTATAAGGTAATTCTAAGGTGCTCTACAATCTGAGAATTACTTGCGAGAACACATTGAGTAAAAATGCTTTTGTTAGAATTTTAAATCTCTTTCAAATGTTTGACTTTAAATCTCTCTAATTTTACTTGTTTGCTGGGTGTATCCTTCATTTGAGTGTATTTGTGCCTGTTTACGTGTGCTTTTTTTTGTGAGTTGGTATATAATTTTAGCTTAACAACGCTTAACTAGACTTTGTTGAACTTTTCCAGACACTTGAAGTTTTTCTCCATTTTTGTTTTTTTTTTGTATTGTTTGCCTGTGTGTTTAACGATATGATTAAAATTTAATTTTTGCTTTATTTTACTTTAAAATTCATTAAAATTATACAAGTAATAAAGCCAAATAATATGTAATTAAAATAAAGATTTAAGATGTTTTATATTGGCTTTTTTGTAATTATATTATAATTTTTCATAGTGTGAAATTAATTTAAATATAATTAATTTAAAGTTATTTTTAATTTTCAAACAATGTACTAAAAAGACACTATTGATTTTTTGCTTGAAATATGTGTTTCTTAAATGCAGAATGTTTTAGAAGGAATTTAGTAAAATAAAATGAGAATTATATTTAAATTTCCTAATATCTTAAACTTGTTTCCCTCGAATTTGTTTAAAGAATAATATTAAAAGTAAGACTTATACCATTATTGACGAATAATAATCCTGTTATACCCCTAAAGGGAAGCGAACTGACACCTAAGAAGTCCCGTGATAGCTCTTTGGTGGTACGGACCGGTTCACTTTATATGAATTTTACCTATAAATTTTAGAGGGGGTTGTCATTGGAGGGGGTCAATTGACACCTAACAGTCACCATATGACAAGTCACACATCTATTCTCAATGAACCTGTTTAGTGTAAGTTACTACAATGGAGTATTTATTATTGCAATAAAATGTTGTATTATTTCAATAAAACAAGTACTAGAAATAAATTTAAGCATCACATTTTAAGAAAGTCCCAAAAAAATGCGTCACACGACCGGTGAATACTGTACTGTAATTCATTACCTTTTCTACCTTTTGATTCTTCATATACCAGTTAAATGATTGGGTGTCCTTTCACTTGTCATGAGTTCGTTCTTTTCGTACTTGTTCTATTTTCACAAATCCCAGGACCAGTCTGCTGGAACAATTGACACAAATTTCCCGCACGGACATTACAACGTTTGCAATATGTTACAAACGTTTGAGTTCCCGTTTGTTCCTTGTATCATAGTTGCTGCGTTACCGCGTTACCCACGATTAAGTTATTAGATCTGCTTCTCTAGAATTTTGCTGAAAAAATGCGCATTTCAGCGGTTTTAGTCGGAGTCTAAGTTAGAACTATTTTTTGATGACTCCTCAGCCCTGGTTTTAATCATATTTCCAATTGAAATATATGGTCCTGTAAGTATCGAGATGCTTCATGTTGGTTTTCGTGTGCGCTAAGAGAAGATTTGTCATCAGCAAAAACTGACGTTTGGTTGCTTGTTGGCATATCCGAAGTATATATTGAGTAAAATAGAGAACTCACGATGATGCTTCCTTATGGGACTCCAGCGTTTATTAACTGAGGAGAGCTAAAAAAATCTACTTTAATACTAAATTTTCGATTGAATAAGTAACAATAATTAAAATTGTGGTTATTTAATTGAACTGTTTATGGTTTTCAATCCAAATGTTTTTTATATTTGAATAAAGAAAGGAATTTTACAACATGAAATGGGTTAAAATTTATTGATAATTTTTTATTCATGGCTGAACCAGGGCTCGAACTCGGTGAGGGTAAAACAGCAAAGATTTCTGAGGATAGAATGGTTGCTATCAAAACATGCCAAGTTGAATAAGTAACTTTAAAAAAGCGTATAAATGCTAAGGGGTAAATTAAGTTTGAATTTATATATTAAGCCTTCATGTCATATTTTATCAAAAGCTTGAGAAACCTCGTTCAAGTGTGCAGAGCAATTTTTTTTTTCTCCAAAGGATATTCTTATGACATTCACTATTCCATGAGTTTGTTCAATTTTGCTGTGCTTTCTTCTTTAGAATACATCCATTTTCATTTAAAATCGTGGTTAAATTTGACACTCATAGTTTCTCAAAAAGCTTTGATATATTAGATAATAAACTAATAAGCCATATGGCTCAACTTTTGTAAGGAAACCTTCTTTTATTAGCAATTTAATTAATACCAGGTGATTTCTTGGGATGTAAATCACAAACAGCCCTTTCAATTTTCCTTATCACAAATCTGCGCGATTCAGCTGTTCTGGCAACGACAGGTGGCAACTCAACTGTTGTATCGTTTGCTATATTACGCTTAATTACTTTTTCACGTGTTTAACCAACAGGTATCCTTTTTCAACATCATTTCTTGCCCAACTTCCATTTAAGTTTCGTACATGCGGTTGAATTGTTAATTCATATATTTTTTCAGAAATTTTATAATATCGATAACTACGGCAATACTGGATTCACATATTTCAAAAATAACATAATTTATTCGTAATTAATATGTCGAACATTTCTTCGACATTTTCGTTGATAATACAAGTTTCGTATATGCACCCAGAGAAAAACTTTGTTTAAATATGGTCACCTCCAACAAAACTATTTTTAAAGAAAATTGTAAACATATTATGGTTAAATTTAACCATATTATTATCACCGACAACCATATTATGGTTAAATGTGTCCTCCATCAAGAGGGTTGTCTCCGAACATGGTTTGGTCAATAATAACTAAAATATGTTTAACACTTATAATAGCATGGTTGGTTTTCAACCATAGCATGTTGCTCTTGGAGAAGAGGAAAATACTATTGTTAATTTAAAAACAAATTATTGTCATATTTAACCATAACATGTTTAGAGGCAACCATAATATGGTTGTGGCTTCATGATGGAGGACACATTTAACCATAATATGGTTGTCGGTGATAATAATATGGTTAAATTTAAACATAATATGTTTAAAATTTTATGTAAAAATAGTTTTGTTGGAGGTGACCATATTTAAACAAATTTTTTTTCTACGTGTGCGGTTTAGAAGTTACCGGTATTTTAAGATGTTTAGCTGCTAGCCATAATGAGTAGTGATATTGTGGATTTACATCATGTTCTTAAAGATACCCTACCAGGGATAAAGTTTTTTGAGTCTGAAGTTTCTTTCTAAGGTTTTTTGTGCATTCTTTCAGTAAGTTTTTAAGCTGAGCAGATCTGCAAAGTTGCCATTCACTTCGATCTCTTCTTATTTCACTCAGAAGTCGTTCGACTTCTACAAAATAAATTTTACTATATCTGGTTTGTTTTGAGGCTATTTGTATTAATTGTGGCGATAGAGATTTCTTTATCTTCTGGCGTACGCAGCGATATATTCTCCATGCAATCGGCGCTCTTAATTTTTTGTATTTTAACATATTTATTCACGAACCAGCCATCGCTAGATAATCACACAATTTTCTTTGGGTTTATTATAGTAACTATAGTGGGTGTGTGATCGGTAGGTAATTTAAGGGATGCTTTAACATAAATCGTTTCACTTGGGATTTTTTAACTACGCCAAAATCAACGACATCTAGAATTTTCTGTATCTTTTATTATGTTCGGCCATTATTTTTAAATTTAAAATAAATTAACCCAATAAAAAATTTTCTTATTTTGCGAAGCACAGATGGTACATTTTAACAAGTAAGCACACATTTATGCGCTACGCAATAAGACATACATAAGTAAGGCAATACAGAGATGCAGTAAGGCAAGTGAACGAATTCTTAATGAATTAAAAAAAATATATATTAAATTTGAAGAGCCTCGACATTTCCTTACTACGAAGCAGGTTTGTAAAGAATAACGGTAACAAAAAATTCTGGTTGCAAAGCTGATCGTTACATTCACCAATTTTTAAATGCGCTGAAAAGTAGTAACTCGCCATATAAAATTCATGTCTTCCGTAAGCGGATTGGTAAGCGAAACATTTACACTTCTCCCTTACAAACCTGCTTAGGTGGAAGCTCCATTTTTATTGGGAAATTACAAACAATATTATTGGAAAGAAAAGTTCAAAAAATTATATATTTCATTAAAATCTTTGCATATTCTCCGTAAAGGATCAGAATTTTCGTAGTTTGGACGAAAGACCTGAAGATACAATTGGTATGAAATTGCGAGTTGATCGTTAAGGAATATTGTCTTTTTTTTTTTTTTTTTTTTTTGTTGGGACCAGCACTCAGGGGATGACCCCTACTAATGCAATGCATTGTGTTGGAACTAGGAAAATAGGTTATGGGAAGGAGGAAAGAGGGAGTAGTGTTTGTGAACATTCGACTTGAACTTTTTCATGTTGTAAGTGAGAGGGAAGACTTCAGCAGGAAGGTTATTCCACATAGGAACAGTCCGGCCAAAAGACGAATTTTCCCTGTAATGCGTTGTACGATTCACCGGCCAATCGACCACAAAAGGATGTGCTCTTGAGGAAAAACGTGTATTACGAACAAAGCTATGGGTTTCGGGAACCAAATCCCTAATTTCATCAGAACACATCCCGTTGTAGTAACGATAAAATAGGCAAGTACAACCCACATTGCGACGGTACTCAAGGGAGTCAATAGAATTGGATACCCTACTGTCGCCAATGAGAACCTTCGCCCTCTCCTGCACGCGGTCGAGAAGTTCCAAGATAGACTTTGAAGCACCGGCCCACACATGAGAGTTGTATTCGATTCGCGGTCGGATAAAGGTGGTATAAATAGAAAGGAGATCAGATGGAGTGAAGTATATCTTACACCGTTTCAAAAAACCGAGGCACTTGAATGCTTCTTTCGACACCTTGAATATATGTTCTGTCCATCGGACATCACATTGTATCCTCATGCCCAGAACATCAAGAGATTCTCTTTACTCAATAATTATACCACCCATACATACAGATGAGGAACCTTGATCCGTCGCGCGTTTATGCGTTAGTACGCAACATTGGGTCTTTCGGGCATTAAATTCGACCCTATTCGCACGACCCCATTCTGAGATTATGTCTAGGTCACGGCCAAGCGTATCATTCATGTTCTGTCTCATAGCACAAACATCGGACACGCCTGGTCCGTAACCAAATGAATAATATTATTAAGCAGGAATTCAGAACAAATATTACCATTAGGCAAATTTACTAAGAACGTAATGTTAAAAATATTCCTTGGGCTTTCCAGTGAAGGCAATTTAACTCGTTCAAGTCTAATTTAACAGAATAGGACGAAAGAGCTTCAGAAAGATTCCAAGTTGAGTTTCCTAAACAGAGCAATAAAAATTGTTTTTAGACTGATTCTTTTCAATTTATATGAATATTATAATCAGGTTCCCAGATAATAGAATCATATTCGATGATTGGTTTTACCAAATATGCGTTTAGCTGATTTGTAATCAGTGAACTCCTTAGCCCATCGTTTTATAAAAGCAAGCTCTAATTTTGAATATAGCCAAATACCAAGATACAAAATCTCTTTATCTAATTCAAATTGGATGTCACCCACGGAATTCCATTTTCTACAAAAACGCATATGCTTGCATTTTGTTAAATTAATGGTGTTTTTTTTACAAAAATGTGACATTTTATTTAAAATATGCAATTTGGTGTTCGTTTTTTAAAAATGTTTTGCTCTCTTAAAGGGTGACATGTTTTAGTCAAAAAAACGCCCCGTATAAGTCGACAGTATTGATAATGCCCTGTAAAACAGGTCACTTCTGTTGATATATAGGGCTGCCAGACAAAGTTGGAAAAAAATCGCTTCGCGAATCAGTAGCTCGTTTCTGTATTTCTCGCATTGCAAAATTTCTCACATTAATGCGTTAAACACATTCGAGACAGCAGGCAACACGAAGGCACAACTACAAATGCTGCATGTTGTAATTGTAGTCACGTAATCAGCTACTAAATTATTTTGAAGACGACAGCTACAATTGAAAAAATATAAACAGCTGTGTTTTTTATTATGTGTTTACATTTCAGTGGTGCCACTATCATTTTTAATTTTTATAAATTTAACAACATGCATAATTGCAGACTCGTACACAAACTTAATTTAAGCCTACAAATATATAAATACTTATTATGATAAATTTTTTAACGTAAAAACAAATGAATTTATTAAAAAACATTTAAAATATTTCAATTTTATTGTTTTTGGAGCTCATAAAGAATATCATCTTCATGGCAGGTTGAATAAAAAAATCCCAATATACAGTATAATCGAGAAAAATTAAACTGAAATGTCCTAAGGGTTGTTAACTTTTTCGTCTTATTTATTAACTTTTCTAAATTGTAAAAAAATGCATTAATAAACATATGTACCTATATTTTTTGCAATGACTTAGTTTTCATCTGTCAAAAAAGAAACTTAGATCTAATTTGTACCGGCTACAATTTATAATTAATAATTATACAATCAGTCATGTATTATGTGTTAGGTGCTACATATGACGTTTGTCAGAAACTTAGTTCTTCAAAAATTTTCAGATAGCGAATTCTGGGTATTTTCTAAACATTTGCCAGCCATCCATTACTGACATTATTGTCTTTTCAGGTTGCAGTTACACGAACTCGCGCTTAGCTATTGATATTGAAAATAGAACAGTGATTGCGCAATTACGTTTTCGATGCTTCAAGAAAACATTTGTACAAACTTGCTTTAAGATCGGCATATTTTGGTCTATGTAGTATTTTCCTGTATGCTTTTTCCTATGTATTCTTCAAAGCCTCGAAAATTTTGTGACGCTTCGTTTTTATTTTTGAGATGGCAACTTCAGATATACAATAATACAACGCCAATAGTTTTTCTTTAATGTATTTCTCAATTTTGTTTGAACTCTCAACTTTCAGCTTAAAATTTAATCTAATTTGTTATCGTTTGTACAAATCAGTACTTTTACTAATACGATCTGAAAAGTTAACTTAGAGTTAACGTTTAGAGCGGCACAGAAGCGCTAAAATTTGGTTAACTTGACCGCAAGATTACTGTATCGCGATTCTACTGTTTTTTTGGTTCAACGCACTAAGTTTATGAATTATAGGTCGTAAAGGTTTCAGAGCACTTTATCAATAGTATAGGAAGAAAAATATAATCTGAATCTTTAAAGTATTGGTATCATAATAAAGTCTTTCGAAACACATTTCATATGATGTATTAAGTATACCGATTTATTAACCCCTTAAGAGGATTTTTCTTATAATTTTGTCGATATGTATAATAATATTTCCTGAAATAAAATATGTTATGGAGAACACCCCAAGTTTTTGTATGCTATATTTGTAGAAACTCCATCATATAAAATTTTAAAGTTTTTAGGGTTAAAAAATTTTTATTTTGGAAAACTTCACAATTTATTTATAAGTTTGAGTTAGTGGTAATAGTTTATGCACTTGTTACATATTGAAATATAGTAATATGTAAATATTTGAAAAGTGTTCCGGAAGGCTGAAAACCCGCAATACAGAAAAACTTTATTAATCAAAGTCCTAATAACTTTGGTAACATGTGTATATTATTGTTAAATAATTATTATTATATCGACATAATTTAAAGATAAAGCAAATTTAGTAAAAAAAGTCAGTCAAGAAGTATGAGCATTTGAAATGGGCTCTTAATGGGTTAATAAATCGGTGTGCTTTAAACACCATGTGAAAAGCACTTTCAATTTTTCAATGATACCCATACTGCTAAGACTAAGAGCGTTGGCGTGACAAAAACATCTTCCTATATAACTTCTTTTAAGGATACTAAAAATTAATAATAATATAGATTTGGTGGTGAGCCGCGCTTATATTCTTGTTGCAATCCGGTTCTTTGCTGTTTACCCAAAAAATTATTATTATATATTATAAGCACTAATTCTTCTAATTTTTGATTATATTAGCAGCACTTTTTCTGTTTTGTAGCGTACAAAAATAGAAATTAGTTTAATTTGACTACAACGACAAAATTAGCATAGACAACAACCTGCAGCCATTTTGCCGTGTCGTCGTTAAAATAATCATTTCAGTCGGTAGTCTGCTGTCTCGAATGTGTTTAAAGCATAAAGCCTAGTACTCTGTTCAACATTTCACGTGAAATGCTGTCAAAAATCATATGAAAAAAACTTGTGCGGAATTTCTATGAAAAAATGTTGATAGAGTTGTACTCTGTTTAATTTGTGAAAAAGTTGCGAAATGTTTCTAGCAACATTTTTTTACAACTGCGAAATAATATAAGCTGCACTTATTTCACGTGGAATTTTAAGCAACTGAAAAAAGTTTAAACTTAATATTAAAATGAGAACTGCAAAACATAAATAACACAACCGGTAATAGTTTTTAATCAATATTTACTTTCATTTTTACTTAATTTTTTATTTAAAAAAATACTTTTTAGTAAAATACATGTGGGTTTTGTTTACATATCCAAAACAATGTCGCATACTTTGAAAGATTAAAAACGTCAAATTGTGCAAACTCTCGAGATAGGTAACATTGATACATGTCAAATTTTTCGCATGAAATAATAGATGTTGCTGAACATTTTTCACAAATTGGAACAGAGTACTAGGCTTAAGTGTGAAACAAAAGTGTTTCTGTATTTGAATGCGAGAACAGACAACACAGATTCTGTTTTAACTGGAATAATTCCAGTAATTAAGTGTCAAATGCAAGCGAAACGTCAACGAAACAAATAAATATAATAAAAATAGGGCTGCCAGATTTGACGATTTATCAACATTTTGACGATTTTTTGTTCCAAAATTGGCAAAGTGCCGATTTGCTGATTTTTTATAGTGACGATATTATTTAGTCTTCGAAATAAAATAATTTTAAATAGTTTAATATGAAAACTGTTTAATTTTTTTTCCTTAGATTATTTAATACGTTTGTTTATGTGATCAAAACATTAAACTATTACCCCATTTTTCAGTCAATGCACTATAGGAATTTTTTGGCCAAAAGTTTAGTTTTAGTTCAATATGATATTTTGTCACGCCTTTGTGTCATTTTTTTCAGGAAAAAAAAACAATCTGAAATTTTTTAAATTGTTATCAGGAAAAGAAAATCTTTTTCAAGAAAAAAAAAACAAAATTGCTTAAAGATGATTAAAGAATGGTTGGAAGAAAAAGAATTAAATCAGTCGTCAAATAAAAAACTTAAGCAGGAGATATCTAGTCTTATAAGTTTAGATGTTATTAGACAAGGTAGACCGTTCACTGATGGGGTATTTATTAAAAACATATTACTCCACGTTACGCAAAAATTAAATTATAATGTTGACATTATAGAAAATCTTCTGTTGTCCCGTGATACTGTTGCACTTCGTAGTCTTCATTTGAGAGCATACGAAGAATCTAAAATTAAAGAATATTTAAAAAATTGCGAATTTTTTTATTTTTCATTAGATGAGAGCACTGAAATCAACGATCTCTGCCAGCTCGTTATTTGTATTCGATGTGTAGATATGGAATATAATGTCTTTGAAACTATGTTTTCACTAGAAACCTTTTGCTCAAACGTAACAGGCAAACTATTGTTCTATATTATTAATGAAAAACTTTTTTCTACAGTAGACTCCAAAAAATTAGCTGGCGTTTGTACTGATGGCGCAAACGTCAGTTTTCACGGCAGGGTGAGATGTTAATACTTTTGATTCCAGCACTACCAGGTGCACAATGCGATTAAAATTATTGAATATATACTCATGTCGTTTTAGTTGACACATTTAACTTCCATATTTTTTTCACATGATATTTCTGTCATCTACACAGAGGTCAATAAATTTTCTGGAGTCCGCAATTGATAAAAATTTTTCATTAATAACATTGAACAAAAACCTTGGATGTTACTTTTGTGTAAACAGTTTTGAGAGAAATCATTGTTTCAAAGATTAAATACTCTTTATCTGCGTAACAAGCTAGCAAGTCAGTGCTTTCATCAAAAGCAAAAGAAAAGAAATCAAAATTTTTTATATTTTCTTTAATGGCAAACTCTGCGTATACTCCTAACTAAAGAGTACGGCGAGCAAAAGTATCACGGGACAGAGGATTCTATAAAATTAAAACTACAATTAAGATTTTGTTTTATTTGAAGGAATATATTCTTAATAAATATTTCGTCAGAAAAAGGTCTACCTTGCTTAATAATGGCTAAATTTTAAAGACTAGATACCATCTGTCTTAGTTTCTTATATCCTATTTTATGATTAAAAATGCTTTTGGTAACATGTAATGCCTCTTTTGTCATTAAACATTTAAAACAATGAACAAAACTCATTTTTAAAAGGCATTTTTATATCTTTTATAGCACTTCTATGAAAAGTTTAGTGAAAAAAAAATCTTTTTCAATTTTATAAAGTATTTATCAAAAATAATTTATTTAAAAGTTTACTTTTTCTTTTATATTTAATTTATTTTCAAAACAAAAAAAAATTACAAAATTTTTCACACCGTAAAAAAATAACAACAGTTCTTTTAAATTTCACAACTTTTCTCCCAGTGCACCTGTGGTTTTGTCAGTGTATTGAGGAGAGAATTTAGTTTTGCGCATCACTGACATACATACATAATCTGTGCTCCATTTTTTGAAATTTTATTTTTCTCGCATCAATTTGAAATGTGACTTATTTTGACAGTTCTTGTGAGAAACTTTTAGCAAAATATTGATACAGAAAAACTTTTTCTCGCATCCTTCCAATAATTGCTGGAAAATTATTAAAATTACAGATAATTCTCCCAAAGTAAAGATACAGAAACACTTATGTGAGAAAAACCATTTTTTGTTTCATATTGCACTGTTTTTGTCATAATTCACTTGTTTCATGCGAAAAATTTTACGATGCGAGAAATACAGAAACGGGCTACAGGATATTAAAAAAAGTAATCTTTTAAAGTTATTGTTTCTTTTATTTTTGTAGAAAAGAAAACACCTTAAGATTAATGAGGTTGATATTGCACCAGTTATAAAAATTATCCCAATCATGATGAAGATTGATCCTTTTCGAAGATTTTTTTTAGCTTAATAAGATTTTTACAACATCGTCATACATTAATACATCACAATTGTGTATTGCAGTCGGCAGATAATTTATAAAAAAGGAAAATAAGATTGGGACGAAGGTGGCTTCTTTGCGGTACTCTAGAATTGACTATGATGCTCTTTGATGTTGTATTATTAAAACAAACACTTTGATTCCTTGAATTAAGGTATGACCCAAGCCAGCGAAGACTGTTATTAGTAAAAGCCATTAATGAAAGCTTTACTCAGGTCTGTGTATATAACGTCCGTTAATTGACCATTATTAAATCCATTATTTACAATAGTGGTAGGTTGAAAGAGCTTTTTCATTGCTGAGCAACCTTTTCTAAAGCCATGCTGGAAAGGAGAAAGTAATGGCGCTGCTTAATGAAATAGACAGTCAGTTATGCCTTTTTCAAAGAGTTTAGGAAAAGCATTTAGTTTAGTGATACTTCTACAATTTGCTACATTTGATGTATTTCTTTACTTAAATAGCGGAATTATATAAGATTCTTTGTAAAATTCAGGAAAGTAGCCATATCTAATTGATAAGCTGGTGTTTACACATGCAAGTGCAAGTTCTAAAAACTCAACACTTGCAGCAAGTAAGATGACAAATGAAGAAACAGTGTCACCGTAGATAAGTTTTTTATCAATCTACTAGTACTTAGAAAAATAAATGATTTTCTGTGTATTTATATAAATAAAAAACAAAAACACCACTATACAGCAACACATCCTAATAATATTTAAACATATATTGCAAGCATTTTGAAAAAAATTGTTAATTCAAATATTTTCTCAGAAATTTTATGATATCGGTAACTACGTCAATACTGGTTTCACATATTTCAAAAATATACATTATTTATTCATCAAGATGAACCAAAAATAAAATAAAGAAGAAATTATTAAATTAATTTCTTGATATCGTTAACATTTTTTCATAAGAAGTTTTCGCTTCGAGAGCATTTGAAAAATAAACTTATAACTGACTGTGTAAACACTGTCTAAACAGGCAGGGTATTTTAAATATTATTGATAAAGGTGTATATATATATATATATGTCCTTTATTTAATTAAATATAATATTAAACAAATTGTAGCATAAAATACTTAAATAAAATGTTCACGAAGAACATAGGGTGTCACAAAGGTGTGGCCATGGCGAATTCAACTACAGGTGGTGTCGAAACGCCATCTGATTTTGACAGTTCGAGCTACTTTGTTTTGGTTTGTTAGTGTTTTGTTAAGAATGGTTGACATTTTGGACAGTAAACACTAACAATGCAATGCAAAAAACCCTGTTTTGTTTCTGTTATTTTTGGATTGTTGTAGTATCGACACCACCTGTAGTTGAATTCGCCTTGGGTGTGGCGAAAGCATTAGCACAGTGAGTAAAAATATAGCGTTAAACACCATCAGGCCCACTGTATAGGAATGATTTTACGCTTTTTAGACTTGTTTACCATTTGGGAGGTTATAGTGGGAGAAACTGATATTTCTTGGTGTTCATAAATCACATACATATGTAAGGGTAATTATTGAAGTGGATGTATTGGGCATGAGAATTTTCAAATTAATAGAAATAAAAGTTAAGGAGAACATTAATTAAGAAGTGTATAAAAAATACTTAGATTTTAACCTTTTACTGCAGGATTTCTTGCTTTATTTCCTGCTCTTATTGTCGAAGACTTGTTACAATTGTAATATTAAAACTTAGCTCTTAGAACTGTACAGTACCATCAGTTGTCACAAAGCAATTACGAGAAATCCCGAAAATTTACCATTTAAAAATTTTCGAAAATAAAATAAGTATTTTTTTAGAAATTCCCTGAATGTGCCGAATGTGTATTGCATAGTTTATTTTCTTTACGTTATTAGCTTAATTTAAACAAAATTGTTTATAATTAGTATTGTGGTTATTTTATTGAACTGTTAATGGTTTTTAATCCAAATTTCGATATTTTTAATTTGGATTAAGTTCATTGAATTTAATTTGCATTATATTATTTTTATGAAGACAGAAATTTTACAACATGAAATTATTTAAAATTTTATTAATAATTTTTCATTCTTGACCGGCTGTCAATCTGTAGTCAAACAGCAATCTTTTAACCAATGGTATTTTGGTTGATCAAAATTTGCAGTAATTAATTTTTTTTTTTTTTACTTTTTACATGTTTCTTCCTGACTTCTGTTTTTGGTACTTTTGTCAAGCATTTTGCTTGAATACCCAAGTACATTTGTTTTAATTTTTTCTTTTTGGTCTTTTTCTGTTGACCTTTCTTTGTACAACTTAAAGAACAAATGTAAACAAATATGTGGTTTTCTCGAAATATGTTAGTTCGACTCGAGTTAAATCCCTCGTTCAGTCAAGAAAAAAGAGGTAAAAAAAATTCAAGCCCCGCGGCAGTCGAGAATGAAAAATTAGTCCATGTTCACGGACAAGTCGATTTGACATGTTTCGATAGTAATCACACTATCTCTTCAGAAATAATTGCGGTTGTTTAACAATCACCGCCATTGACGATGGCTGGCAGTCAATAGTTAAACATCAATCTTTAAACCCCTTGGTATTTTTACTTGGTGGATCTAAATTTGATGTTATGAATGATTATCTTTTTTTATTTTTAGTTTTACTTTTGTTTTTCATACTTTTTGTCCAGACTTCTATTGGAAGTCGAAAGTAAATTTCTTCTGTATTCTATTTTTTGTCTTCCTTTATTTTCGTTGACCTTTTCAGCACAACTTGAAGGACAAATGTAAACATAGAGCTTGTGCCTTAGTTGTTTAACATTCACTAGTATTGCGGTTATTTTATTGAACTGTTTATGGTTTTTAATCCAAATTTTAATCAGGCTGAAGTTCCTCACATTTAATTTTTAAATAAATTATTTTTATGAAGAACGGAATTTTGCAACATGAAATTAAATAAAATTTATTGACAGTTTTCCATTCCTGATAGACCGAGGGGACCGAACGCCTTCGCCAATGGCGGTGAGTGTTAAACTGCAAAGATTTCTGAATTTTAAATAAATTTCTTTTTATTTAAATAAATTTCTTTAGTTTCAGTAAAATAGACCACTTAGTTATTAGAAATTTCTTAAAATCCTTTGATTTATTTTTTGTTAAACATTTAATTAAATGCACTGCATTGTAAGATGGCATGACTAAAGCAAATAATTTCCCACAATTTAAAATATAAAAACCAAAGCAACAAAAAATATAAAAACCAAATTAAAACAAAATCTAAAAATGGTTGAAAAGCATGTAATTACGCTTCATATTTAACTACCAATAACGACTATTTACAAAAAATTACTACACAAATCGAAATCCTAGCAAATTTCTGCTGTAGACGCGTACAGCAAATTCTTTTTTAATATTTCCTTGCCACAGTACAAAATCTCGTTGGATGAGTGAATAAAAAAGAAATGAAGAGCAGGAATTAAAATTACACCCGCAGGGCTAAGAAAAAATGTTACCTGTTGCCAGCCGATGTATTTGGAATTTTCACAATTATGTAGAGTAACAACGTTAACAATTGGATTTCAGCTGGCCCACATCATGTCATCATCGGTATTTATGGAGCTGCTTAAGATTCTATGAAATTAAATAGTTTTTTTAATATTTAGTCTGTATTTAACAATGCAAAAGCCTGACATGAATCCACTTTACCAAATATATGTAATAAGTGCGATTGTGAATATTTATTTCATAAATAAACCCAGTTTCCCATGAAATGAATTCAACATTCACTGGCATAGTTTAGTTAAGTATTAATAAAGGTACAAGAAACCCCCAAAGATCTTGGTTAGGTTCTGCTTATTCCAATGTTTTTTAAGCATTTAAGTCTGTCTGCTTGACCAGCCATTATTGTTGTAGTCCAGTGTTCATGGTTGCCATGGGAATTGCTCTAATTTAATGTAATTGTCTTAGAATTCCAATTTTCATTTTCATTTAAATATCGGTCTAAACTGAAAATTGCTATGAAAAAATAAACGACAAGCGCACAATGTGTATTTATATTTTAAATACTGCATCAAATAAAATATCAGAAAAAATAAAACATTTAACAAACAACAACAACAACAATTTCAATTCAAAGAATTTTAATCGATTTGGGTTTAGAAACGTATGGTTCTGTGTTTTGCAGAAATATTAAAACATTAAAGGCGTAAGTAGAACTATATGAAACCCTACAGTGGATGAAAAAAGAAGTATACCATATTAAAGGGTTTATCAATTTCAGGGGCCGTAAGTGATATCGAAAAGGTTCTCTTATAAAAGTTGTTTTGTAAATTAAAATGGTTTTTTGCGTAAAAATTAAAGGTCGGATTAAAGTCTTAGAAGAGAGTTTTATTTTTTTTTTCATCGTCTAAAATAAAAATTTTGGAGGAATTTTATTTTTCCAGTCAGAAAATAAAGCTCAGTTAAGGAATTAAAGGCTAAATTTAACTCTAAAAAATAAAGTGTTTTAACCGCCTTAAGATAAAACTCATTTGAGGGATTTTATTCTGCCTGTCAG
Source organism: Pollenia amentaria (assembly GCA_943735925.1). NCBI lineage: Eukaryota > Metazoa > Arthropoda > Insecta > Diptera > Polleniidae > Pollenia > Pollenia amentaria. The sequence continues at coordinate 96,306,281 of OX031009.1, read as the reverse complement.
AAAATAACTACCTATTTTTTGATGACAAGCTGAAAACTCAATCTTTTGACTTGCATATTAAATAAAAACAATTTTTTGAATATTTTTTTGTTTTAATTTTAAGTTAAAGGAGTGAGTTTTGTGCTTGTCATCAAAAAACAGGTAGTTAAACTCATTTTATGGCAATTAACACCCAAATCTTGCCGCTAGTCAGATCATTACAATTTGTAAAGCAGTATCATATAATCAATTTCCATTGCAATTGAATAAATCGTTATTGAAAAAAAATGAGTTTATTTTAGATGGAAAAAATAAGACTCCTCAAAAGAATTTTATTTTATGACGGCAAAATAAAATTCACTTTTCAACAGTTTTATCCGAACTTTTATTTTTACGTTGAAAATTAACTCTTAACGATGGAGGTTAGATCGTTTTTAAGGTTCTGAAGAAGCACTCCAATACGAACCTCTTGGTATATGACAGTACAGGTATCCGTTGACATGTTGAGTTTTTATTAAGAAGATCGAGCGGTTATTATTCGACCGTTTTTAACCGGTTATTTTAGTTTTTCCAAAGCCGGTTATTTTAATATTCCCATTTTTCGAATATCGGATAAACTGGTTATTTTGGTATAATAAAAAAAATTTCAGCTTAAAAAGTAATTATCAATTTGTGTAATTTCTAAATATTAAATTTATATTTATACAGATGTCATCTCTGGAGATATTTCGAACGGGATTCAAAAGACGAAGATGTTTGAAGTGCCCTAACATGATAAGTTGCAAAGGTTGCCGAGGACGGAATGTCCCTTAAGGCACTAAAAAGTCTAAGAAGTAGTTCTAGCATATCTTCATGCTTAAAACTAAAACCTTTCGGCGGACTCAACGATATGGAAAAAATTCATCAGTTCTATTTATTAAAACACCAAGAACTAAAAAATTAAATTGAAGAAATCAAACACTGTCATGGTTTTTAATTGTGGTCGACGAACGGACAGCTATTTGATACAAAAAGCATGTTATTATTACTATTCTGTACACTCATAGAAAAATGCATCTTCTTATTGATCATGCCCTAACATCAGAATTGCGACAACAATGTTATTACAAATGGCATCAATGAGGCAAAAAGTGACATCAATCCAATGACGAACGTCATCCTAAAATTTTGTCATATTTTATGCGTCGTCTACGCTATGCCTACAGTGACATCAATTCGATGCCGCATTTTGTGTACACTGATAGGAAAGGCGTCATAATGCTGATATATTTTGACATCAATACAGTCAAACTGTCATCATTGTGATGACCAACTGTCACCAGTGCGATGACATAATATATCATGTCATCAGTGCGATGACAAACTGTTATCAGTAGGATGACATAACATATCATGTCATAATATATAATTAACAATTTTTCATGTTTTAAAAGTAAAATTAGAAGCAAAAGTTCCCAGAGCATGCTGCTGGTGTCTTATAATTGAGAGTTCTTCTATTAACAAAGGGCGGAATTCAAAAAAAAAAAGAGAGCCAAACACGTATAACGGGTAAGTAAATAATGATATTCTCTTAATTTGAGTTAAGGTCAATTACAATGACTCAATTTGATGACAGTTTGTCATCGCACTGATGACATTCTTTATAAATCCGACTCCGATTCGTCATTTCTGTGATGCCAAAGTGTCATCCCATTGATGACATAGTTTAAATTGTTGACCCTGACGACAATTTGGCCAAGTGATGTTAATGCTGACATCAGAGTGGTGTTAAGTGTTATGGGATCAAAAACGAAGACACTTGTCATACTACTGATGTCAAAATACATCAGCGTTATGACGCCTTTTCTATCAGTGTAATTCTAAGAGGTTTTGCATCAAACTTTTCAAAAATATGGTTAAAGTCTACTGATTCATATAGACACCACCAACAAATAAAAACTCATTAGTTCTTCAAAAATTTTAAGGCTATGTTCACACCTATTAAATATTTGACATCCTTCACGTAGCCACTAGTTTTATACAAAATGTATTTGCATTTGCAAAACGTTTGGCTAGATCAAACAGCATTTTCTAAATTAGATTATATAATTATCTACTTAAGGTATGTCCAGACCTAACTAATATTTAACGAAAAACTCAAAAAAAAAAAAAAAAAAAAATCGCGACCAGTAAATTTCTTTTGATTTACCCAACTTAATTTGTAAGAAGATATAATATAATATAAACTATCAGACGATGTTTGATCTAGCCAAACATATTGCAAAAGCAAATTTTTTTTTAATAACACTAGAGGTTACGTGTAGGACGCCAAATATATAATAGGTGTGAACATAGCTTTGCTAATAAAGTTTCGTAAATGAATAGAAATTGTTAAAAATAAAGCTAAAGTTCGATCAATTTACTTCTCACGCTTTTTTGGATTTTATCCTCAAATATTTGTTGGGTCCGAACATACCTTAAGTCATATCTATGTATTTTGTTGGTTCCTAAGTTTTGTGAAATGTTTTTTTTTTATTCAAATTAACTTTTTAATTCAAAAACCCATTTTATTTTTGTGTTCTTATGTATTCGAATAAAAACCGGTTAACTGGTAAGTTTTAAAATGCTTAACCGAAAACCGGTTTTTTTAAAATAGCAACTATTGGGAATATTTGAAAATCGGTTCTGGAAAAAAGTCGAATAATCGATCACCCTAGTTTTTATCTTTAAATTTTCCGGATAACTGATAATTACCTGATAGATTTATAATAAAAGAAATGAAGAAAACTTAATTGCATAAAGTTTTGCCAATATAAAAATGATGTACGTATAAGAAAAATTGTTTTTAAGGCGCTCTCGCAAAAAACCGAAAGTGACCTACGTTTTCAAAAATACTTCAAACATAATAACCTCAAACAAATGGTGTTGTTGAAGTACATATGAGTGTAGACTGACCACCTGCTTTACAGCCTAATCTCATGGTAGTAGAAACACTGGACGACAAACAATGCTTTTACCAACCGTCCATGAATTTTGAATGTATAATTCGGTAGAATTATACACTGGCCCTTTGCTAAGCAGCGAGAGATATCTCAGCCAGCAGCATCTGTTGAAGAGCAACAGCATCGCGAAATCTGCCTACGGGCTAAACTTTTTCGAAAGTAGTGAAAAATCCACCCTCAGAGTAGGCGTTTCAAGATCTCCCTTTCCACGACTTTGAGTATAAACCAACCACCCCGAAAGTATCTATTCGTGAGAAAAGTGAAACTCATTGTAAAAACTATCTGTCGAAAGCGCAAAGCATTTTCTTGCTTACCCGGCGTTTACACATGCATGTGCAAGTTCGAAAAACTCAATACACTCACACATTTTTACTAACACCACCACATTTTTCGCACTTGCAGCCCAACTTACAAGAGAATTTGCTTGCCAGTAAATTTTTGTTTATATTTAATATTATTAAATCGTGAAAACGTAACATGATAAAGTTTTTTTTAACCCAAAAATGAAGCTTTTTTCATAAGATGTTTCCGCTTCGAGAACATTTGAAAAATAAACTTACAACTGACTGTGTAAACACTCAAGTTACTTGCAAGACTTTCGGCTATTTCTTTGACATTTTCGTTGATAATACATATACACTACTTGCAAGTAATTACTTGCATGTGTAAAGGCAGGGTGAGAGTATACGTCCGGGGGCCTAAACCAATACCAGGTTGAATCTCTAGTCAGCCGCGTTCTCAAAGAGATCGGTAAATTTTGGATTCTGCCGAAACTTGAAGTATTGGATGCACCTGATTTGGCCAGAGGATGTAACGCCATAAGTTGAAATAGCCTTAAAATGTGTTCCGTCATACGCTTGGGGAAAAGTCTTCGAAGGACACAAATGTTTAGTCCTTGGTACAGCTGCTTCTACAAACAAATTTGTTAAGTCAAAGACATTTACGAAAGTTTAAGTTTCACTACACGCCAGAGATATCGACTGCTATGGATTCTTCTATACACGTTCACAATTTCTTTCCATTTCTTAAAGTACTTAATTTAATACTCAACAAGTTATATTAACTCTAACCACCAAACGTTTTAAGGTTCACCTTTTAGTAGTATAATAATGTGTTATAAAAATCAAGTTAAAAGCTCATGTTCGATATTTAGTCGTTATTTTTAAAGACATTCGCATTCCACTTGCGAAAACGCCCATATCGGTTGCATCAGAGGCTATAGACTACTTTACCTGTTTTAGCACAGTACATATTGAAATTTTTTTTACCGATTAAAATTAGAATTTATGGCCCAAATAAGTAAATTCGGAAGAGGTTCAAAGGCGAAGTTTATTCCTTAAGACACTTTTTTTATTATCAAATTCCAAAAGATTATCTACACAAGCATTTTTTTGTCTTAAGATTAAAATTCTTTAACGAACGTAAAGAATGTCGGATGGTTAAGTAAAGAGAAATTAAATAACAGGGGCATAATTCTGGCAGTCGTGATCGAGTACTTTCTCGATTCGAAAGCAATTTCATTTCTAATTCTTTCAGTCGATACCGAACGAATCTTAATTATTTTTTCAGTATCGTGAAACTTAAATTAATGCTTTACAACACTGAACAAATTATTCCGATTCGTTCAGTATTGACTGAAATAATTAGATATTAAATTGCTCTCGAATCGAGAAAGTACTCGATCACGACTGCCAGAATCAGGCCCCTGGACAAAAAATTCGGGCTTAAGTTTTTTAATATTTCAAAATATAAATGCCGTTTTTTGTGACAATCCACATGACAAATTCACATAATGTGAACATAGCTTAAATTATAGGGCAATATATCATGATTTTAACAACCAGATATGATTCCAGGCCATATAAAGATCACCACCGATGGTCCATATGTATAGGGTACCGAACAGACAAACAAATCATACAAATATTTTACAAATGAAGCCGCAATTTATACGTACGTCACCCGAAAAATGTTCACCCAAAAGTGGGCGTTGCTGAAATCGAAATGGAAAATGAGCATGTGTGTTGTATCCAGCAACGACATGGGATGAAGAAGTCAAGGAGAAAAAGTTAATGGTAAGCAAATTGGTTAAGACAATAAGCCAAAAAGTCTACATGTGAGAAGAAATATATTCGTACAAAGTCGTCGTCAGGGACGATGATGATGATGATCACTATGACGATGTTACTGATGACGCTTTTGATAGTTTAGCTTGAAGCAAAACTAATTAAAATTGGCCCAAAACAATGCCAAAGTCACAATTTTATATGTATGGAAAACCAGGCAGCCATTTAAGGCAATTTGAAAAATTTTTTTTTTTTTGCTCTTTTCTTGATTTTAGTGTACAAGGATCACTTCACCGAAAAAATAAAAGAAAAAAGTCCGTTAGTGGCGCATCTGTAGCAAAACTCTTACTACGAATCGTGCATTTAAACTCACAGGCATGCAGATTTTTTTTGTTGTCTTAAAAACATCCTTATGTTATGGCCAGTTGTTCATTCTACAGTGCGGTTAAGCTGTTAAGGTTGTGTTTCATTATATTACTTTTTTTAAGCGACGATTGCGGTTTCTGTTTTTCGTGTTGGAGTTTTAAGTGTTTTTCTTCTCTGTGGCTGATGTTTCTAAGGCCACTAAAATTAATAACAAGTGATCTGCTTGACTATAGTTTATCAGTTTCGGCATAAACTGTGGTAGAGATCGTATGCGCACTCCAAACAAGTCTCATTTTTAACCTCATCTTCATCTTTTTTTGTTGTATTCACTTATTTAGGCTCTTTAGTTTTTTCTTTAGTTTTAATTCTGAGTTTAGAGTTTGTTTGGCACTTTTAGCTCCAGGCGAGACAACAAAATTATTTCGCCTTTTGTTTGATTTGGTATTTAGCCGTTTATTTGTAGACAAAAAAATTAAATTATTTTGTGTGTTAAAATATTTTTCCCTTAAATGCAGAAAGAATATCTTCGAGCATGCATACCTTGTCATCAGTAAAATGATCTCGCGCTGCGCGTGCTTACTACTGATCATCAGTGGTAGTGGCAATACAGCCCCAATTCTGATCCTTCTGTTCGGCTGCTGTTAGAATAATAATGATCGTGGCATGTAAACTTTTTTCATGTGCACTAAATTATAGGAAGAAAAAAAATTATTTTGTGAGATAATTGCAGTTATTTAAGGATAAGAAGATTTTTATTTGATGCTTTAAATAAAAAACAAACTGTTGACTAACTACTGATTAAAAATTTGATGTTGGGAAAAAACTTTATAGATCGATCTATTGATCTAAATTTTTCAGTGGCCTAATTGTCTATATCTTTGTTTCAAGATATAGTGAAGGAATTTAACTTATGTTAATCTATATTCTGCAAGGGATATTCTTGTCGTGATCATTAATATATTTAAGTTAAACCCTATTAGGTTCAAGGCCTTTTTTGGCGCTAGATGGAAAAATAGGCCGAGACCTTCATGGGTATTGTATGGAAATAAATAAGCGGAGGTCCAAGATTGTGTGTAAATGATGAGAACAAAATGTTTTTCTTTTTTGGTACGCATGAGCATAGTGCTATGTACCAAAGAGGTAACTGAATAACGCGCAGAAAACATCACGTTTTGGATCCAACATCTCCTTAAGGCTTTGTCTTTGCGCGTGGTTCCAACATATGCCAACGTTTTGTCATCGAAACCGGGTCCAAATCAAATGCTCGTCTATGTAGACCTGCTTTGTACATATGAACCATTTCATTTATAATCGAGTAAAACCGAACTCAAGCAAATAAGCGGTCCGATCTTGTACTTATTGTATTCGCCTTAGCCGATACTAGGAATTCATGGACGCATTCGTCTCTAGTACGCAAACCAAAAAATTATACATACACACTTTCATATGCAAAAGGACTATACACAACTGATTAAACCTCCTCCAATGATCAACCTGTTATGGTTTAGAGAAAAAAAAAACAAATAAATGGGCCTCAAAAACATAAAATGTCAGTAGGTTACCATGACATTGGTATGGTGGCCATATAGAGGAGTGATTAAGTCATGCAGCTATTTACTCTAACGATAATATACTTTAAGAAATCATATTATATATCATTTAAAATCAGTTATCCGTGACCATAGAGAAGAAATTTTTTTCCTCATTGTACTTGGCAGACACATATTTTCAAATACTTGGAGAGTATTAATGTCGGTTTTGGTGCATTCTAGGTTTCGCAGCCATAAAGACGAACGGACTTAACATTGGAGCTAAAAACTCGCAATGCGCGGATAATGACTTCAATCTTAGCAAAGTGTTCAAAGCCCTATACGCAGCACGTCATTTTTTTTTTTTTTTTTGTTCATTGGGTCCAGCCTTGTCATTAATAATGCTGCACAGGTACTACGAGTAAAATAAGTTCATGCATTTCCTTAGACAGCCGTTTATAGTTATATTCTGATAAATGGTGGTGTTAATATGCATGATTTTCATTTCTCTCACATTTATTTCCATTCCAGCTCTATTTGCATAGCGATTGATGGTATTTATGTTTTCATGCATGTGAGAATTGTTAAGAGTGAGTAGGCAGATATCATCTGCGTTATCGAGGTCAGCACGTTTTCCCTGTAAGCTGCAATGCACTATTCAATACAATACCATATTGAAAAGAAGTGGAAAGAGTTGTCAACTTTGAAATTTCAAAACGCACCGAAATGGAGAAAAAACGCGCCATTTAAGGAAAAACGCACCAAGTTTAAAATTTACAACAACAAGACCGTTTGACTTTGATCATATGATTTGGTACGTCTTAAATATCTTTACTTCTTGTTCTTATTGTGGTCTGTAAGCTGTAAGTAAAATTTTGCACTGATAAATAAAATGGTATTGAAACACTGAATCAAAGAGCTGTGGAGAATTGGCTTTGGTGCCACGAAAAATTAAAAACGCACCGAAACTTAAAAAAAGCGCACCAACAAAGGAATTTTTTGCACACAAAATTTTAAAAAGCACCCAAAATGGTGCGAAATGCACCGAGTTGACAACGCTGGTGTGGGAACACAATCGTGCCTCACGCAAGTTTGTATGTTCGCTCTATCAGTTAGTTTTTCTTCGTGCAATAGTCTGCAGGTTGCGTTGGTATACAATGTTTTTTGTAAGCCGATTATCTTCCTTGGAACTCCTTTACATTCCAAGGCACACTAAATTGCATAATGAGATAGAGTGTCGAAAGATCAATCCAAGTCAATGAGTGTAAGCACGAGTGGAGGTGAACACTATCGATGCATGATGACCTATTAAATTTAAGAAAAAATAACATTTATCTGGCTCGTTAGCTCATAATCCGATACCTTTTAATCCTAATTCGATTGATTTTCTTCTAAAAATAAACCGTAAATGAATATTAAAATTGTAACTGACAATAGTTCGCTTGGTGCCATGAAATACGTCCCCACGAAATAAGTCCCCAAAAAACAATATGAAATAAGTCCACAATTTTTAGGGTCTTATTTCAAATAAAATAAATTCCCAATTTTTAAAATGAAATAAACTCCCAACGGTATGAAATAACGCCCCAAGCAGATATAAAATATACCCCAATTCTTTGTGAAATAAGGCCCCAATATAATACATTTGACTGAACAGTTTTGGCTTTTCTGCTCTTTGGTATAACAAACAGCAGCTTCGCTAACTAAAGGCCAAAGGTCTGACTTTAAGAGCTTAAGTTAGCGTATCCGGTGTTTGTTATATCATAGATGAGAAAATCCTTGCAGAAAAGGTTTAGTTAGCGAGGCTGGAGTTTGTTACACCATAGAGGAGAAAATATTTGTGCCCGGCCGAAGGCTGGCTCTTCAGAAAGGCTTTACCCCTTTCGTTTTGTAAAACACTTCACCTGACTTAAAAAAATTTCATACAAGTTTTTGAAAATTTAAAATACTTTATATAAAAAATTTCTAAACGCAAGGAGAAAGGATTTACAAAATAACCTACATAGTAAGCAATTAGGGATTTTAAAGTTCGGGTTTAAGAGATTCCGATTTCTGAAATTTGGACTTCAAAAATAATACTGATTTTGACATTTCGAGATTCTAAAATGAGAGAGTTTGATAATATCCCTTTTTTGATGATTGGTTAACGTATGCAGTAAATACAACAGGATATAATTTGCATTGTTTACAATTTTTGTATAAATTTAAAATGAAATATAAAAAAAAAATACCAAAATAAGTCCCCCAAAACGTTGTTGTTCCTTTCTGTGCATTGTTTTGGCACTTATTTAATTAAATTTTTGAGGACTTATTTCGTTGGGACTTATTTAATGGCGCCGTTTACTTCAAGCCAGTTTATAATTTATCGAATTTATATCAATATATTCCCGATAATGGCTCCTTTAGAATGTTAAATACAATCAATTGTTTCTTAATTTCTTGTCATTTATATCAAACAAATTAATAAATGCCATAAAAGGCGTTTTAGACAATTCCAACTCATAAAAATAAACGCCATTTTAATTTCTGCTCTATTTAATTACACTCTAATAAAAACAACTCTCTCACAGGAGTTATAATTACCTTTATAAATCATTTTACATACTTGGGAATTTAGTGACCATTAAATTTCAAACAATTAAAATTTTACCATTCAACCAGACATTGCAAAAACACAATTGCATGTGTCGTAAACATTTAAAATTCCTCTAGGCGCATAAACTGTTGAATACCAAATTAAATAAATATTAATTTACAAACAAGAGCAACAGAGGTAAAATTATTAAATGGAAGTGGCCTGTTAAAAGTTATTCCCACCATTCATTAAAAAATACCCTCACAATTATGCAACTTCTGTAAGACATTCACATGTGCATTCATTTTGGTATTCGTGAGTGCACTAAATATGGTTTTTGGGAACTAATACATGGTATTCAGTAGATGCAATTGTATTGAAGTAGTTTTTTATTATTTCAAACGTATGAACAAATACAATTCTATTTATTCCTGTGTTTATTTTTTTCTTTTTTTTTTTTTTGCATAAATACTTGTATGAACCAGGGATGTTAAATGGAGTTTTGAATTTTGTACCAACTTTAAAAAAAAATGTACTCTTTGGACCTTCACGGTACCATTTTTTTTTTAAATTTATTAAAACAACAAAAAAGTACATAAAAATTCAATTGTACATAAAAGTCTAATATATATACGAGATCAAAATCGGGCACTTATTTGTTTCATTAATAAAATATTTGGAATTTTTACATCATAGCAGCATGAATTTGTCGATCTTAACCAGTCCTTTGTTTGTATGAGACTTGATAATGTTGGCACATGTTGTCTGTTTCTTTCCCTAGTTTTTATTATATTTTGAAAAGATAAAACTCTTTCCACATTTGCAGACGAATGTGGAATGTATAAAATTCCAGCAACGACTCTAGAAATGTCAGAAAATATATGGACATTCAGCTCATTTTGTAAATTAGCTACTACCGACCAAAAACAACAAATGTTTTAAGTTTTTAATGACTGCAGTTGCTCGACATCAGCTAAAGCTCTAAATTGATTATTTATTGAATCAAAATTTACAATTCCATTCACAGACACAATCATTAAATTTCTCCTATTACCAAATTTGTTCTAAATTCATAATATCAAGCAAACAAGTTGTTGATTTTGCACCTATTACCAAAATGATTATATTTGATTACTAAAACTTTTAAAATTTTGAAAAAATATTTTCAATAAATGATATTTTTAATTTTAATTAAAAAAGTGATCAAAAAACTTTGAAATTTTAAACAATGTGTTAAATTATTTAAATAAATATTGACAATTCCCAACAACAATTCTACATGTTTAAATTATTTTATTTTAAACGAAAAAAGTCAATTAAGATTTTTTGTTATTTAATTAAAATTTTAATTGAAAGTTTATTTCAAAACAACTAAAATGTTAATTAAATCGAAATTAAATTTTTAAATTTTTTCAGCTAAAAAAATTATTGATTCAATTATCACATTAATTAAATTGAAATACAGTTTAAACCATTTTTTTAATTGGTAAAACACTTTTTTCTGTGTTCGGGAACATTTTTACTAAAAGAGGTACAATACTACTTGTTTTATCTGAAATAATATTTTCAGAAGTAAATCAATGGAACCACATTAATACTTCGTTATTAAAGTTGACTTTGGTTCTCAAAACTTCGCAAAATTTTATATAAAATTGTTGTGCATTTTCTTTCATTTCTTTAACAATATGAATATTGATATTATTTGTAGAAATATATTTATCCACTTCTGTTCCGCAATAAATTTCTTCGAAGGGCACGTGATTTTTGTAAAGGTCTACGATAGATATATCACATTCGTCCAAAACATTTTTATTCATGAAATTACGTGCAATTTGGCGGAACAAAAAAATTAGCCTTTGTTAAAATACATGCATTCGAGCATCTTCTGATTGCATTTCTAAATTAACCATGTTAATAATTTTAAGTGCATATTGCAAAAATAAAAAATGCAATTTAAAAGAAGGATTTTTTAAATCCTTATGAAAGAAAAAAAATTAAAAAAATAAATGCAATGAAAAGGACTCAATAATTTGTTTGCTATACTAAAAATTAAAAAAGGGGGAACTATGACAAATTTTAAAATTGTCCCAAATGAGTCACGGTAATACCACTGTACTTTAGAAGGTCACAATGTACCAAAAAAGTACAATTTAACATCCCTGGTATGAACAATACTAGTGAAGTTACGAATAAACCTTTTCAATATTCGCGAATAGGAGTATCTGTGCCGATATTTGAAGAATATTTATTCTGAAATTTATCGTTACTCCATATTTCAAATTTAATAAAAAAAAAAATCTGCCGTTTGGTATGATAACAATAAATTAAAAAAAAAACTGTCACAATACTAAATGTATTTTACATTATTATGACATACCGATGACTGAATTTAAAATTATCAACTTCAAACACGAATGTCACTACTGATGATTTTTAAATTTATATACGTCATTATTATTATTATTATAATGTAAAGGCCAGTGTAATAGATCTAAGGATTTTTTACAGGTAATTCTGAAATTAGACAAGGCCAAAAAAAAGCTAAAAATAATTTTAAAAAATGCAAAAAAAAAATGTTTAAGTTTTTTATTAAAAATTTATTGTACTGAAATTTAATTTAAAACTAAATAAATTTAAGTGATTTATTTTTAACAAAATTTAAATAAAAGTTCAATATTTAAACAAGATTTTTGGTAAAATATCACAGGTAGTTGAGTTTAAATTTTAGATTTAGGCGGCCCGCAATCCTCTGATGCAAACAAAATAAAAAATGAGTTTATTTCTATGCTTTGCCCGATTTAAAAGATTCTATAAACATTTTTTTACACAATTTTATTTCTTATAGTTTAAGCCATGTTGGAGTTTTAAAATTATAATTTTTGCAGCAGATTAGAGCAAAATTATTTTAAGATATTTCGTTACATTAAGACGAAATTTCAGAACATTTGTAATATAAAATTTTTATCTTCAATGTTAAATTTCTTTGTATTTTATATCTTAAGGGTGTGCGTGAAACGGTAGCAAAGGGGTATGGTGAATTAAAATTGTCAAAAATTTCTACGCTTATGTCAAAATTTATACTAGCCCCCAGGGCTAGGGAAATTTTATTTACCTCAACAGTTTCAAAATTTTTCTTCCATGAGAACTTTGCTACCGTTTTACACATCTTAATAATAAAATGTCCTCTATTTATTCCAATTTAAGTTGACATACATTTTTTTAAAAAAATTTAAAAAAATCGTATTGACTTTTGTTAATGAATGACAGTTTGTAAAAATCTAGTGTTAAGTTATACGATCATGTATCTGTGTTGCCATTTTGTAGTGTATTTATACATTTAATTTATAATTCATTCATTCCATTGTATTAAAAATGTTTTGTTAAGCCATTCTTGCAGAAAACAAATAAATAGTTTTATTAAGACAGGTCAGTAACAAAGCCAAATTGTTTTGCGTTGTCGCAATTATAAATTATTTTGGGTAATTCGATATTTTTAAAAAACGACGGTCAACGTTCGCTTATTCATGTTGACAACAAAATCGTCAACAATAATCCAATATACATTGTAACATTTATGCTGATCCAACAAATTCTTTACTACACTGGGCATCACTTAAAACAAAAATTATTAATATTCGAATTTATAAAGTAACTCAATTATTTCTGTGTGCCTGATACAATCAGCCATGTCACAGAGTAAAATTCTATTCGGAATGATTCCGTCCGGAACCGAAGAAATCATATTTGTTTATTAATAGAAAGTATATTCTGATACAGAATATTTAGCCTTTAAGATACAGAAAACTCCCATTACGTTCATGAAAACAAAAATGTTTTCATTCCGCAAAATTTTTTCGTAATTTTCTGAAGCACCAAAATAAGGAATAAATTGCATTTTCGAACGGTATTGTACTCTGTGGCATGACTGAATACTGTATATTTGTATGTAAGTTAATGCTAAGTACAAAATTAAATGCTTGAGTAAACTTTTGTAAAGTCACTCAATATTAGGTTAAACTTTATTCTCATAAGTAGTATTTAAGCCAAATTAATTTGTAAATAAAGATCAATTAATTAACATAAATCAAGGCTTGCGCTCGTGTTCATATTTATTAAATAAAAACATTACAGTTCTGACGCTTTTCGGGCTTTTTATAACGCTTTTTTGTCTCGTTACCCTTTTATATTTTCCGAATACTCTTTTTTTAAAAAGGGTATTTTTAGACATTTACTCAATTTTTTTTGTGGCGCTTTTGGTGCTTTTTGTTACAGCCATTAGATTTTGGTTTTCTGCAATTTAAGTACTTTTTTGTAACAAAATATCTCGTACTTGAACTAAAAGGTAAACTTCCTTTAAAGCTTAAAATGCTGTAAATAATATCGCTAATAAGTATGAATAATATTAAAAAAACGAAGCAATTATGTATTTTTGAATTCATACAAAATTTCATTGACGACTTTTCTCAAATAAATAAAAAAGAAATTTCCCTAAAGAATTAAACACTGCAAAAATAGAAAATAAGGAAAGAGCTGATAAATTGATGGATTGAAGTCTTCAATTATAAAAATGCTTTGGGGGAAAATCCTTTTCAAGAACTAGCTAACTTTTGTATTCTTGTACTTTTGTTTCCTTACTCAAATGCCGATCATGAAAGAACATTTGTCTTACGCTTGGTTTTTAAGATCTCAGTTAAACTGGGTTTAGTTAATCTGAAAACAGATTTGTGCCGCCATTACCAAGTTTGTCTACAAAATTTTCAGAGTACGTTAAGCTAAGTTTAACCTTAATCCATATGTCAAAACCCCGGCCTTAATGAGCTCAGCCAATTCATTATTGCATATTAAATATAGAAAAAGTTCGTTCGTTGCTGCCAATACAAATTGCCTAAAAAGGATTTTAATTCAAACTTCTGAGTATTTCATTAAGCCCTTTTGCGGCCCGGCCCGATGATGATTATGAAACGGATAGTATATTTGAAAATGAAATTGATTTTTATAAAACGTTTCAATAACTTTGTTTATTAATAAATTGTTATTTTATTTTAAGTTTCGGTTGACTCCTGAATTAAACGACTTGATAATAAATAAGTCATTTATTTATTTCATTAAATGTTATATAAAAAGTCACTCTTGGCCAATTAAAATATATATTACAAAGCAGTATTGAGGGTTATTTTAAATTTAATTATTTAGCAGTTAAGCTTTAAAGTTTTGATATCCATTTTTATATATTACGATATTTGTGCCAATTTAACAATTTTTTAATGTGTTATTCGCAAGCAAAACAACACATTTGCAACATTTTTGTTCAAATTATTGCTTTTCTCTTGGCGCTTTTTAGCTCTTTTTCGTAATTGTTTACCCCTTTAACCCGTTTTTACAATACACTTGACGCTTTTCTTCATTTCAAAATGACAGCACTGTAACGTATGCTATAACCTCAACTTTGGTTATAGGCAGTACGTTCACGATAGTCATTACCGGAAAAACGTATTTTACGTGACGAGTTGTACGTTCACGGATGTAAGGATTTGAGGCCAGTTATTCTACATTAGGGATGGGCAAATTTAAAAAATATATCGATATATATTGTATCGATATTTTTTAAGAGCATCGATATTTATTAATTAAAGATATCGATGTACCGAACGTATTAAGCTGAAATTATTACCAAATTTTTAAACTTAATATACCTATGTCAATACATATTTGAACATGTACAAACATATTACATTTAATTCCATTTTAACTTTTTATTGCTTATTTTAATGAAAAAATTTACTGCCACTGAACGAAACTTTCATTTGCTTAACTTTTATTTAAAACAAGAACCAATTTTAAAATTTAGTTTTTAAGGTAACTGTTAGCAATAATTACACTGTGCAAGAAATTGACACTTTTTTTTCATGACAAGCTAGGCACCTGGCGTTTTAACATAATTCGGGTACGCTGAATCGAATGGTGCCCGCGGTTTTTTAAGATTGGCTCTGGTTTTCGAGATATACCGTTATTTCGAAAATGGAGGAGGTTGCACAACATATGTTCGCATAACTCAAAAACGCTTTAGTTTATTGAAAAAACTTAAAAAACCGAAATTTCGCAATAAAAAGTAAAACCCCTTTCTATCCGCAGTCGTTTTAGAAACAAAATTTTTTTTTTGGAAAAAAAAATAATTTATTAACAAAATTTGGAAATTTTTGTTTTTTAAAAATTCATAAAAAATTGGAAAATGCAGCTATGCTTCTAATTTTTTGCAGACGTATAAAAAACGAAGTTCAAAACAAAACAAGCCAGAAATGATTAAAATCTGTTTGCAACGTTTGATTTTATTCACAAAAGTCGACAAATTTAAATTAATTTAAGAATTTCATAAAACGCAATATTTGTATGGGAGCCCCCCTAAGAAGTGGCGATAAGGGGCAAGTATGTCTCGAGAAAATGTTAATGACAAAAAATTAATTGAGGTCGGTCATACATTATATACCACTAGGGGCGACTTCTGGGAATTTATGGGACTTTTTCTTCCATATATATGAAGAATATAATTTATATGGAGCATTGCATAGGATTTTTTTTTTAATTATTAAATTCTTTATTCAACATTATGTATATATGAGAAAATTTATTTTCAAAGACACTTTGACGTAAAATTTTTTAAATGCGTTTTTTGTGCCATTTACAATATAAAACAAAAGAACAAATATTCAAATTTATGCTATTCCAAAGAAATATGCATGCATTATTACCACACTTTCACTTTGCGGTAGGAATTTGGAAAAATCCACATTTACCGATTAAAAAATTATTTTCTGAAAAAATCAAAAGTTGTAGACAGACTGTAATCACTTATAGCTTATTTTGTTTGGAACTTTGTTTTTTATACGCGTAGAACCCTAGCCTTAAATTTTGCACCTGCAGCGCCTGAGATACCCCTAGACGGGACAAATGTAAGTCCAGCGCAACTTTATTTTCCATTCCCATCATTTGTTTCTAAGGCCTAGGATTCACTCCTAGGGGGATAAAATGTATGACCGACCTCCAATGTTTTTTGTTCTTAACATTTCCTTAAAACATAGTTGCCATATATCTCCCATACAAATATGGCCGTTTAATGAAAGTCTTAAATTTGGCCCCTGCAGCGCCTAGGATGCCGCTAGATGGGTCAAATGTATGACCAACCCTACTTTATTTTTCATCTCAATCATTTATTTCTAACATACCCACCCGCTATATCCATTCCTTAAGGGGGCTTCCACACAAAATGTTCAATGCAGACTAGAAATATATTGAAGAAAAAGTCCCATAAATGCCCAGGAGTCCCCCCTAGGGGAACTAAATGTATGACTGACCTCCATTAGTTTTTTGTTCTTAACATTTTCTCAAATTATACTTTCCCTATATCACCATCCCTTAGGGTGGCTCCCATACAAATATTGCGTTTTATGAAATTCTTAAATTAATTAAAATTTTGTCGACTTTTGTGAATAAAATCAAAACTTGCAAACAGATTTTTTATACGTCTGCAAAAAATTAGAACCATAGCTGTGAACCATTCGAAAGTCGTAGATAAATATCGATGTATCGATATATGGGTATTTTTAATATCGGCGATATATATCGATTATAAATTTTTTAAATATCGATATTTTGATATATCGATATTTACTGCCCATCCCTATTCTACATGGGGAGAGATCATATACTTTACCTTAAGTAATTAAGATAACTGCAAGGAACTTCATTCTGCTGGCATACTTAAACTTTACATTCGTAAGTTTTTCTCACTCTTTTTGCGCTTTTACATAATAATTCAGTGTTGTTTGGGAGAAAACATTTTACTGATTTAAGGTTTGCTTTATTTTTCTTAGCTCTGTTTTTCACAGGCCATAATAAAGTATATCAAACTGTTAAGCTTTACGGCCTTAATTATTATATCGGGTGATTCATCGTGAGGTTTGATTTATAATGTAAAATAAAACACATAAATTTGAAAGTGATCTTAAAATTTTTATTATCGGTTAAAATAACAAATTATGGCATTTACTGTTTGAAAATGATATAATGTAAATGTTGGCCATGACTACGTCTGAAGTGGCCCTTTCGGAAGGTGGGCTACTCGTTCGATCATAGCGACTAGTATCTCACGAATAACACGAGTAATGTTGACTTCCAAAGCGTCAAACGTAGCTGTTTTATTCCTGAGGCCTTAGACTTTAAGATAGAAATACATAACGCGCGTTAATGCGCGCTCGCTCTAAAGACTTCTGTCAAAAAAAGTTAAACTAGTGTTTTTTTCATAGAACAAGTTACACAAAAAACTTTTCAACGCGTTGTGTATTTTTGACAAGTAATCAGCTGATAAAAAAAAGAATAATTTATCAAATTTGTCGTATAATCGTATAAAAAAAGAGCTGAAGTTTGGAATCATAGTATAGAACTAGTATGCCGACTGGTGAGAACGTTCTCTTTTTTTTATAACTCTCATCACACATATAGGTTCTGTGTGAATTCAACACACATAAGAACAACAAAAACAAAACAAAATTTGAAATTTTTCAATTAAAAATGTTTCACAATATAACACTTCATGTTTAATTTTATGACTTAAACACATAATTAATAATTTTTTTCAATACATTTTGCTAATTTGCTTTTGCAAAATGTTTTTATTTTTCACAAACTAAAAATTTTTAAATACATTTTTTTGACACTAAATTTTTTCTGTTGTTAATATTATTAAAGCCAGCAGAGAAGCATTTTGTGGTATAAAAATAATATTTGAAATCATTAATTATTTATATATTATCTGATATAGCAGAATAAAAATTTAGCAAACATGGCTTATAAAAGTTTATAAATGCAGCCAGCATTCAATAAATTGAAAATTTATTGAACTAAGAAAATTTTATTTTGGAAAAAAAATTGTTGCCACATTCTATACGATTTTATGCAACTATGTTTAGTGGTGGAAATAGTTTTATACACCAATACATTTGAAAAAAATCTTACTAATACAAACATAAAATATGTACCACTGACAGTTGAGTTATGTACCTGTCAAAGAGTCGGCATACTAGTTGTATACTATGTTTGGAATTCTATAAAAAAGTGTTAAACAAATAAATACAGCTGAAAGAATAGGCTTTTATAACGCGCGTTGTATAACTTGCTATTTTTAGACGCACGATACCTTTCGACGAATTAAAGGTCGTGTCAGATACAACTTCGTCACGTTTCTAACTTTGACAGAAAAGCGAAATGCAAAAGGTGTGTAACACAATTAAAACTTTCACAACACTTAGTATTAGAGGAAATGTGTTTGTATGTGTGACACCGACAATGCTGGATAGAAAATCAAAAAATTTAGATATGAAGGCGAATATAATGTCCATCACACGTATACGAGTGAACTCGCCTGCATCACAAGAAATTTGACCGTATACAGAGCCCTTAAAAATAAACGTAAAAGTTTTTATCGGACGATTTATTGGAATTTAATTTTGCAAAAAAAAAGAAAAATTATACCAGCTGATTGTCAATGCGCGCAAAAAGATAAGAGTTGCCTAACAGTAGTTGCCTAGGCAAAAATGTTATCTGACACAGCCTTAACGCGTGCTATGTACTTCTACCTTTATATATCCCCAGAGAAAATAGTCCGAGGGTATGATATCGGACCATCTAGGTGTCCAATTTGCTGTACCAAAACGTGAAATTAAGGCCCTAATCATGTAAAACGCAACGCAACGCCAAATAATTACATTAAAAGCATAAACAATGTCATAAATATTTTGTAATTTTGTTGTTGCTTTCTACAGAAATACACATTGCGTTTTAAAATTTCAAACGCTGCATATCTTGTGGCGTTGAAAATCTTAAAACGGTACATGAATTTCTATAGAAAGCAACAACAAAATTACAAAATATTTATGACATTGTTTGTGCTTTCAATGTTATTCTTTTTCGTTGCGCTGCGTTTTACATGATTAGGGCCTGAACTTTTTTTGTTTGCAATGACAGTATTAACGGAGTTTATCAAATACATATAAAAGATCAATATTGAGTTCCATTTCCTCTCAAGGCAGAATGTCATGATGAATTTCCTTTTATAAAAAAAGGTAAAACCAAAAAATTGTGTTAACGATTTCGGAATTGAATAAATCTCTTAAATCCCGGGATAAAAAAAATTCAAATCCCGGTATTCGGGATTCGCTGAATTTCGGGATCGGGATTGGCATCAATAATTAAAACGATATCCTATTAATGAGTTTTTGACTTCCAATAAAAACATTTTTAAAGGGATATTTTGGTTTTATAAATTTTTTTTATTAAAATAATTGAATCATGAATTTCGCAAAGGGCTTAGGTATAAATTTTTGGAAGTCGAGTTTTTTGCTCTTTTTGTAGGTACACATATAGACCGATATACTGTGAGAATGAAGGGTTTACATATCCCCTCCCATGCGGTGAAAAACAGGTGGCTTTTTAATATGATTTTCGAAAAGAGGCTATTATCCATATTACTTTAGAATATTTAACATGTGTGTTTTAGTTAGTAATTGAAAAAACTTTGCATTCAAAATTTTTACAGTGAGAGGTGAGTTTTTAAAACATGGTCAATTTGTTATGAACAATTATTTTCGATTTTGCCAGTATTAAATCTGAATACAAAACAAAAAATAGCAAGTATCATAACACCTTAAGCAAATTAAAAGTATCAATTAAATATTTATTCTTTTATTAATTGAAATAAATTTTAAATAAATAATAATATTAACAATTAAATATTTTATTGATGTAGTATTATAATTTTACATTCTAATTTATGTTAAAACAGGTTTATTTTTTTTTTTTGTCTTGTAGTTTTGAGTATACGTCAATTATGCTTTTTGGTTTCGTTAGCCCAACGTAACATGTATAATTTCGTTATATTTGGCTTTTTAATTAAAACTGATTTAATTTTTTATTAACGGTTTAATTGAAAAACGGTGAAGGGTATAAAAAATTGGCAAGATTTTTTTCTGTGCACTATGCTTATTAAACATTTGTTTGATTTTGTTCGATTTGGGAATAGTTGTATAAATAACTTAAAAGATTACAGAGTTTAAGCCCTAAAAAAATAGTTTTCAAGCCTTTAAAATATAAGTTAATAACAGAATAAAAAAAAAAATATTATAAAACGAAATGTAAAAAAATTCCTCCAACATCCATGTTCGTACAATAAAATGTTTGTCTGTTGATTTTAGTGAAATGGATTGAAACGAAAAATTCATTTTTTACCGACACATTTTAATTCAGCATATGAAATATTTTTTGAGGCATAAACTCGCAAAGTAGTTTGTAGCAACGAGAGTGCGATGTTAATAAGGGTTTAGTTCTGGTGAACAGTACAGGCTTTTTAAGTTGACTTTTGACGTTAAAAGTTATTAAACCAATGAGTTTCGATTGTATAACACTCTGGCATGTATTAAAATCTGACCAGAATCAAGAGGTTTTAAAGTTTTTGAAAGTCTTAAAATAGATCCATATAAAAATGGACTTCCTATCGACAAATTTCGGAATTTGAATTCCTAATATTCTTTCAAGCTTTTACTGTTTGTTATTTTATGTATATTTTTCGTATGTGTGTGCGTTTAAACTCTAAAGTTTATATTTGAGCTTGTTTCGTTTTTTTTATAAAAAATCATGGAGCTCTTTTATCCATGTGAAATTTTAGCGACCGGTGGTCGGTCGCTTAGTTGCCTGACTGACAGTTGTTTTGAGGAAAAAAATGTGCGTTTTTAATTAAATGTGTGTTGATTTTTCAACGATTCGTACACATACATTTGGTTTCTGTATTAATTAGTTAAAAGCTCTCAAAGATTCGCATAACAGACAACACTCTCTCAAACACAAATCCTCGTTCAACCCATATTGAACTGATGCCACTCTGGGCCCAGATGGATGGAAACACACACACACACATACACATGTCAAGTAGATTAGTTTATTTCACAAAGTAAAACTGAGCTGATTTGTGCTCGAGTCAAGTCTCTTCTACTATTTCAACAAAAAGCTAATAGGGTGGTTTTATAGGTGGTACTTAGGAGGGTCAGTTGTGTGTAGTATTATCAGAATATCAAAAAAGGCGTTTGCTGAATGGCCATACAGACCCCTTGTAGCATGGTGTTTATTTGTACAAATTAAGTGCTAAATTAAGTTCATTATGACTTGTTTTCTCTTCTCAGTTTTGTCTGCCACAAGTTTATTAAATTAATTACCATGTTTCATAGAATGTTTTTTGTTGTTGTTGTATTTTTGAATCGTTCATCCCATTGAAGTGACTGAATGTGTTTGTTTAAATGATGACTCAAAATACTAGTAAAAGCGCTAATTAAGAACACAATTTCATGCATTAAAATTATTAACTTTTTTTCGTTTATTTATATTAACATAAACGTAAAACATATACGTTTTTGCACGAAGTATTATTTAATGATTTATTGATTAATAAACATTTCTCGAAGTATCAGGGGGAAAAATACTCTGTAACGCTCTGTTTACTGATATTATTTTCATTTTCATATAAACTGGTTTGTAATTATTATAACCAAACAACATTTTACACCTGCTCCTTTTAACAGTTTTTTGTTTGTGATTCTGTATGTGTGTGTTTTATAAATTTCACTTAAAGAAAAAGCTTGGAAAGGATTAATTTTGTTTTGTTTTTTTCTGTAGAAGATGAAACAACGGCAACATCAGCAGCCAAATAAAAGTCGGTAACATTATTTTTATTTTATTTCACCTGCCGTTAATGAAGCGCGTGCCACCTGTAAAATCAACTTAACCTCGGGCTTTATTAACGGTTACTTAACTTATACACATGTCATAACGATAAAGAATCTTAATTGAATTTTTGTTTTGTGAATTAATGACTCCTCAAATTGAACATTAAAATGTAAATGGAAAAATGAACGTTATAAATTTTTTTACAATAAAGAAGAACTTGATATAAATTACTACAATATCAATTAAAATTAAAATAAAACAGAAAATGGTTTAAACATTTAAATTCTTTGGGTTCTAATATTTAGAATTGTTGTAGTGCCTAATTGGCATTAAAAAGACACTCATTTTCTATCTAAATATATTTAAAAACAGTAAATTAAGTTTATTTTAAAAAACATAAACGAAAAACCGCTAAGTTGCACAAAAATTTTAGAATACAAGATTATGCCATTCACATGATTTCCTGTTGGAAGACGTAGTTTGTTCGTGGCAAGGGTTCAAGTGTTGCCAAGTCTGGAAGTCCCTAAAATTTGCGAATTTTTTTTTAAAGAAATGTATGCATTTTATAAGAGCCCTAATTTAAACAACAATTATCTTCCGTTTACCAGCGAGAAATCATTAGCCAATAGGAATTCTGTTCGCGTGACGTCATTCGTCCGACATGTGCAGATTTTAACTTTGTTTTTGCGATAGCGTAATCTTTATTTCTTTCATTCTTGATATAGTACACAAAGTGAGTCGAATCGTAGTTCAATTTTACCAATTTTTAATACTCAACAAACCGTATACATAGAGACTATTAAAGCAACTTTGCTTTTCGATATCTGATATCGAGAGGTTCTATTGTGCTAAAACCCTTAATAAATGCAAAAATATTTGTATAGGTTTGGAAACATAAAGACTCGCTCTGTTTAACAAATCTAATAATATTATCGTAGTAGTAAAAACTCCAATAGAGATTAAATTTGTTAAAAAAATTTGTAAATATTAAAGACTTTGCACCTCTTCTACTTGTGATAACCAAATTTTGTCTTATATCGACTTAAGCTGCTCTTCCATACGATCACTAAAAAAATCTATTCATTCCTTCTTCAATATGCATATCAGTCAATTTTAAACGTAGAAAACCTTTTACTTCAAAC
Organism: Pollenia amentaria; assembly: GCA_943735925.1. Classification (NCBI taxonomy): domain Eukaryota; kingdom Metazoa; phylum Arthropoda; class Insecta; order Diptera; family Polleniidae; genus Pollenia; species Pollenia amentaria. Next base: position 96,282,878 of record OX031009.1, on the reverse strand, counting down.
AAAAATGTGCATTTGTGTGAGATTTAACAGATTTTTCGATTAACAGATTTCTACTAATTTCATATCACGTACAAAAATTCCAGGAATAATTTTCCTCTCTACTCCAAAGAAATAGAAAATTAAAAATTCTGCAACAGTTATTAACAATTTCTCTCATTTTTCTTCATTTTTAGTTTAAAAGACAAATGCAAAATAAAGAACGGAATGACAAAGTTATATATACCCTTTTACCTTCGGTGAAGTGTATACAAATATTACAAAACGATAAAAGTTGGAAAATTTTCCCTAAAATATTTATGTTTTTTTTATACATATTTATTTATGTGTGGTACGAGTATAAATGGTATTGAATACTAATATACAACATATACACATGTTTAATATGAACGTAAAGGAATTCGATAATTTTTTTCAAAACATCCACGTTGTTATCTAGAGATTTATTCGCTTTAAAGAGATTTTCGGAAGAAAAGTAAATTTTACCTCAAAGACAGTGAAAACGTTTGAGAAATGGTTAATAATGGCCCGATTCCCCTAAAATTAGGAAACATGATTACGGCTGCAGTACGCAGAGAAAACACAGTTAAAAATATGGTCACCTCTAACAAAATTAATTTACACAAAAACTATATAAATATATTATGGTTACTTCGTATATTATCGTTAAACTTATCCTCCTTAAAGAAGCCACAGCAATATAATAGTTGCATCCGAAAGTGCAACAACAGGAAATATTGGCTGAAATATTTTAAGCAGCGATGCCAACTTAGAGCGTTTCGCGCTTTATTTAGCACGTTTTAACTATGCAAAGCGCACGTTTTTTCGTTTTTGATATAACACACTAATTTGGGGCTTTTTAGTAAAGTAAATAAATTCTGGGGTATCCATTCGGTAAGCCGTTAACCGGTTAAGCGATTAATTACTACCCGATTAACTGATCGGTTAATTTAAAATTGGCTTTTTCGATTTACGATTAAACCGGTTAATTTCAGTCGATTAACCGATGCAACAAAATTTTTTCTAAAACGTAAAAGTCAAGAATTTTTAAAATTTATGTAATAAAAGAATTTTATGACAAATATTTTACAAATATTTCTCTATTGAAATTCTTGCGTTGTTCGTTATTAATTTCCCGCACACCTCTGATTATAAGATATTTTTTTGTGTTTTTAGTTATTTGTTTCGTCTCATATAGAAAAGTTATGTGCTTAGAAGATATTTTTTTAAACAAACAAAAAAGGTGTTCAGTGATCTTCATTTTAAATAAGTGATTGTTGTCAACAGCTTTTGGTTTCGCGTACTTTTTGTGTTTGAGCTTAGTAATTTTTTTCTTCTCATATCAATCCTTTAACAAAATTAACCGAAACAATTCGAAGAGTTAAAAATTTAAAAAAAATTAAACAGGACGCTAATAATCTAATGGAAGATTTTATATATTTAGGGAATCCCAGGAAAAGGACTGATAAATTAGATGTTCTCTAACATCTACGATAAACGAGAGAATTTTTTCCGAGTCATGTGTTATCAAAACTAATGAAAAGAATGACTTAAACTCTAAACATTTTAACCAAAATATTTGTGTAAAAGATAATTTTATAAGACCTATTTAAACTAACAGAAGGTGAACAGACGCTACGATGTTCGGGGAGTACAAATTTATAGATGGTACTTACTCACCTTGTCGATGCTGCAAACAATGCATACATCCGCTGGCTGTCCAGTACTGCTTTTTCGCATCTAACACTTTTTCGCATCTAACCTTTATATATAAGGGCCGGCACATGATTTGCATGAGTTAACACACAAGCCATTTCCCGAATAACCAAGATGCTTATTCCTAATTTGAAAACTTTGGCTCTGGCCGTTTTTCAGATATACAGAAATGTATAATGTCTTTGTATGGGAGATGCCACGCCCACTTCACCAACCCCGTACACATTTTGTCGGATGATGTGTATTGATAACAAAGATGCTAGTTGCTAATTACATTGGAAAATTTTGCTCTTCCATTCTCCAGATATACAGGAAAACAGACGGACATCGTTTAATCAACTACGTTATATATATGTATGTATATGTAATTGTTATGTGTGAAAAAAGCAAAAAGAAAAGTCTAGACATTAGCGGATCAAGTGTCGATGTTGATCAGGAAGACATAGAAAATATATTGCTAGAACAGACATTGCAAGACCTTATAGTCACTCTTCCGATAATTTAAACATTTCCTGCCTTAGGCCTACTGTAACTACACCGCTTAGTGCGCAATCGTCTGTAGAATCTCCAAAATAAAAAAAAAATAAAAATAAGATAAACCCATTCTTAGATCCCTCGTATCAGCAGTTTGTCTCAAGTTCCACAAAGAAAGCAAGACCATAAAAATGAAAACTCCAAGGCATACTTTGATATTTTACATACTTATGTATAGTCGTGAAAACATTAAAAATTTAATTAATTCAGTGGGTAAAAGATGATGATGAATGGTGTCAACTGATTTTCCCTGAGTCCGTCCGACTTTTCTGTTTGCAATGACTTGCGTTTCTACGTGCATTTTGGGAATGAACTTTGATGTAAAGAAAGTAACGATAAAGATGTTAATAGTGGACAAAAGAACCCAAAAAAGAAACACGATGAATGAAATAAAGGTTTTTCTTGGTATCCAAATTGTTACAGATTATCCCTCAGTTCCTTCAAAGAGGGATTATTGTTCAAATGAAAGCGATCTTAAAAATGCAATGGGTTCCGATTATATTCGTAGAAATTGTTTTGATACGACATTTCGTCATATAAATTTTATTGATAGTGCAAAACAGCATTGTGATAAAAGATGATGATAAAATCTGGAAACTACTTAATTTTTTTTTTATTTCGTGTAAAACGCTTGAAATTAAAAAAATTTTCTGTTACCTGTTATGTAATAAATGGAAGTTTTTGCTAAGTTTGTTTTATAATAAATATAACTGTAATATAATAAATATAATCGACTCTAGGCCAGATAGAAAATTTATATTAAAATAGGTTCTATGACTAAGGTAAATTGCTGTTAAAAATTTCATTGATATATGTATATACAGTGAAGTTCGCTGTGCGCTTTAATGGTCTTAACCCTTATGTGAATGGGAAGGTACCCGGGTACCTTTGGCGTTTTCAGTTTAATTTTTTATAGAAACAGATGATCCTCATAGCTCAAACTTCTTGAGAACTCCTAACTGTTAATAAATTTTAAATAATCATTATTTTTTAGCTTAAAAATAATTTCGAAGGTGCGTGGTGGAACAATTTTCATCGTACGCTCTTAACGGCATGGCAATGTACCCCGGTACCTTCATACATTAAATATAAAAAAATTGAAAGTTACGGGTGGTTAAATTTTAAGGGCCGAAGTTGAATGTGAACCACACCTAAGCGTCAAGTTTTTTTTTTTGCATTTCGTTTGACATTTCTCAATTTCAGACTAATTCAATTTGAGCCATGGATAAAAATCAAATCAAAATGCATTTTGTGTACCTTTGTGATTTTTTTATCAGCATATTCGACCAAAGTGGATTCGTTAACAAGTAGAATTGCCGCATTTGGGCGAATGATAATCCAAGAGTGATTGTCGAAAAACCAATGCACCCACAAAGAGTGACTGTTTGGTGCGGTTTATGGGCTTGCGGCATCATTGGGCCGTATTTTTTCCACAATAAGGCCGGTCAGGCAGTAACTGTGAATGGTGTTCGCTATCGTGAGATGATACATTTTTTGGATTAGGAGACTCAAATTTTATTCTGTGACAGCTTACTATACTTTAAACCAACTGTACAAAAAATTTTGGTGTATTATTTTCCTATACATATTTTTTATTGGTTTAACAAATGATTATTATTTACTTAAGCTCTAAAAGATTACTAATTTTCATGGATAAAAAAAAAAAAAAAAAAAAAATTCGTCTATGGGGTTTTTTGGTTTTCGTAAACTGAACTGTTTTCTAATAAATAAAAAAAATAAAACAAACAAAATGTTTTCACAACTTGAAAAAAATTCATTTTAAAATATTCTATTTTCGTGATTTTTGCTCAAATTTCCTTAGCTTGAATTAGTTTAAAAGAATATAAACTTGGAATATAAGAAGAAATAAGTCCAAATAGACACTATTGAATTTGTTCTTATATAATGTGGTGTAGGGTATCATATGTTCGGGCTTGACCGACTATACTTTCTTACTTGTTATACCCTGGCAGACCGGCTGTCCATGTAACCCAGTTTGATAATATTTGGCATATAAGTTCTGATCAGCACAAGGCCCAAGCCTATTGAAGATGTGGCGAATCGGTCTAAAATTTTACATAGGCCATATACAAGCTTCTTTTCGGAATAGGGTCCTTGTGCCGATAAACCATATTATTATATGAGTATCAAAATTAAATTTGGTCCATACTTATTTTATTGCAATCGAAATCATCCTCCCAAATTAAATTAAAATCGGTCCATATTTGACCATATATCCCATACAAATAATACTCCCGAAAATAGAATTTAAAGTCATAACTTCCTTATATATGTTAGTATTTACATAAAAATTGGCGACAATGACTGCTACGATAGCTATTCTGTCATGACCTAGTAGGTCCAAAATAAACGATAGGTCCCATATAAACCCCCATGCAAAAATCTCATGTAGATGAAGATATCTAAATAATATTCGGCAGAAAGAACTTTCTAATTAATATTTACCTCATAACATAATTTTGTTCAACGGGTCCATGATATTTTTTTTTAATACTGCGCTGTAGGTTATCATGTGTTCCGGCTTAACCGACTATACTTTCTTACTTGTTATTTTTACAAGAGCATTTTAAGCGTTTTTAACCAATTTTTCAATAAATGATGTTTTTGTTTTTTTCACATTAATAATCCGATTCTAACCAAATTTGGCATAAATATGTACATATATATCTTACAAATATCAATTTACATTTATTATGATCGGGAAATTGTTATAGGTGTTATAGCGCTTTTAAGAAAAAGGGTATATGGCGGGACCTTGAGTTCTTGTTCTGATTTAAATGGCAATTTACACACACATTGCTAGTTATTTCTATATCAGCAAGACTATTTTTTGTAATTTTGTGGGCATTGTTGAAGCTAAACAACAATTCATATATTTTTTAACTAAACTGTTTTGTACCAAATTTCAAAAATATCTGGCAACTCCTTCTATTTTTGTCCCTTCGATATATGGGGACAAAGCACTGTGCGTCGTTCAACTCCCTACTATGGGAGTACGGCCGCTTTTATTTATTTTTTTTTTTTTTGCAAACCGGAAATGTTTGACTTCAAAATCTTTTCCAAGCACACTCTGTAGCAGATTTGACTTATTATTGGGAGAGAAACAAAAATTTTCAGTAGTTACATTTCTTCCTGAGTTTTCGTATGGGAAAACCAGATCTAAAAGCGTTCTTTCGCCTATATTTGTTTAACGCTCGCCTTCTGATGGTTTATCAGCGTTAAACTTTCCATGTAGAGTTTAATGCATCGCAAGCCAAAGAAAGTTGATATTTATCTGCCTATTTTTGTGTTGTAGTCGTTTGTTATTTTTTTTCTTTATGGTTACAATACACATAAAAATTTTTAACTTCCGTATCTTTGCAATAAGGGAAATCACCGGAATAATATTTAGAAGTTTTTTGTTACACATTTGCTAACTTTGATAGCCATAGAGAAATATAACCGTTAAATTTCAAACTGGCATATCTTAGCAGTAATACGTTGCATAGCCCGCGGCGTTTACAAAATATTGAAAATTTACCAACAATTTACAACTATTTTAAGTATCGGAGTTATTTTCCGTGATAATGCACATATTTTCGACAGTAATTTTTAGCTTCCAAAACTATTTCTATTAGGTACCCGGGTACCTTACAATGCTTTTAAAGGTGTTTGCCCTTCATATAAGGGTTAATTTAAAAAATCATTAAATATTTGGTTCCTGGGTAAATAATGCAGTTTTTCATTTAAATTTAAAAATCTAGCTATTTCTAGCCATTTTTGGTTTTAATTTTAGCCTTTTTTTTTGAACTTTTGAGTTGGAAACCTTGCACTTTTTGTTTAATTTAAAGAAACAAACACATAATAAATAATTTTTTCCAACACATTTAACTTATCACTTGAGTTTTTGTCATGTATTAATTTAAAGTACAATAGTGTAAATTAGCTTTAAGTGGGCCGCAAATTTGTATCAAAACTAATACGTTATCGTTCGCTAGCATTGTCGAACGACTTGTTGTGCTGTAAATTGTTAGGGGGCCGCAAATCAGCTGCTTGTCGTTAAAAAATGCAAGCGAACGATAGCGGTCTACATCGTTAAATATCTTAACCTGTGGTGCGATTCAGTGATGCAAAATGTGGCACAATTGGGCCATTTTTGGCACTTTTGAGTGTTTGATGGCCCTGTGGTACTTTCTAATCTATTTTGGCCCTTTCAGATCAATATTCAACTAACTACATTTGCAATGTACATTTTTCAATGTAATTATCTCACTGTTTCAAACAAGAATTTTATTTACAACATTGCTTTGTTTGTTAAAAAAAAACTTCATAATTGTATTGGCAAATCTATCATGTATTAAATAAAAATTATTTTTTGGTAGTATGTATATCAAGTTAGTACCAAAAATCACTGTTCTCGTATTGGACCATTGCGCCTCAACCGTGCAACTGTATTTCAATATTTTATTCGCTTTATTGTGGTTTGCAGGACACAGTTTCTTATCAATCGCTCTCCTCCAGCTTTTTTCAAGGGTGCGACTGAGAGTCCTCTACCTATAGGGTTCCAAGTAAGCGCTTGTTGAGCAAAATTTTTGCTGGTTCGTCTTATACGTGGACAATCCATCGCTTTTTTCGACGTTTTATTTTATTGCACTGGTTTTGATTTGTTTGTAACCACAAGCCAGCAACTCTGATTCTATTTGGCCACTAAAAAGGCAGGATATTTCTACTGAAAAATCTTGGCCCTATCAAAGGTATTTTGGCCCTTTTAAATCATCATTTTGGCCCAAAAATTAAAAACTCAAAATGCATCACTGGTGCGATTCATTAACTTTTAACGATCCGACAATCGTAATTTTTGTGCGATTCACTAACTTTTAACGATCGTCATTTTTATCGACATATATATTTGCTTGCAGTATTTTTGATTGATTCTGAATTTTTTCTTTTAAGATTGTTAACAGCTGTACCTTTTGTAACATCTCTGTCTACAAAATGTTAAAATAAATGAAAAGCACAAAAGAAAATAAAGAAAAAAATGAAATTGTGCTTAATTTACTGTTTTTATATTTTATTTTGTGAATTTTACATTTAGAATTTTGTTTTTGTTCATAATTTGCATATTTTTGTACATTTTGAATTTTGTTTTTGTTCATGTATGTATATACATTTGTATGTAGTACAGGCGCGGATCCAGCTTGAGCCTTTTATGGTACAAAACAAGTAAAAAATTAGTTTTTAAAAGTTTATTAAAAACGATATGTTTATATTATATTAAAAAAAAACTCAACAATAAGGTATAATCTATATATATAAAAATAAGTCCGTATATGTACGTCGCCGAACTAATCATAAACGCGTCGTGCGATTTCAACCAAACTTGTACACTACGTAGGCAGTGGCCCATATATGGTTTATATGAAGTTTGGTTGAAATCCGATAACGCATGTGTGTGCGGTGCGTATGTGAAGTGAGTGTGTTTTTGCCGCAGGCATTTTTTGTACCGCATACATCATTCATTAGTATTGAATACATTTTGGTCGTTTTTTTGCCGTGCGAAGCAGGCAACGGGCCCGCTAGTAGAATATAAGATCAATATAAATTAATCTTTTTAAATAACGTTTTGGCTATAAAAATAATTTTATTTATTTTTAATGTTTTTTTTTTATTTGAACAATTTATTTCACTACATCATACTAAATTGTTTGACCAATTTTTCGACCAAAAAAAAACATATGCAATTGTTAACAAAATTTTGGAAGAAGGAATATGCTTGACTAATTTTAAAATTAAGTAGTGAATTTAAGTCGAACTGTTTGGGTTTTAATCTAAAGATACATATACATATAATTATTCTGGTTAAAGTTGATTACAGCTAATTTTTTTATTTAAAATATTTTTATTTAGAAAGCAATTTTAAAGCTTATAACAATGGAAAGACAAAAATAATTTTGGCTGCACATACATACGTACATATGTACCTTCAGCCACAATTTTTGAAAATTAAGTTTTTGATGCAGTTCAATAGAGTTAACAAAAATACATCGTTTGCAGAAAAAATACAAATATTTTTTTCTAGTTCTTGTTTTGCAACGATATGTATATCCAAATGCTAAAGATGTAATTCCAAAAAATGCTAAAGAAAAAGCGCTAGGGCCCATTGAAATGTGAAAATTTAAATAAAAATTTGTTAATATTTGTTAATAGTCAACATTGAAATAAATAAAATAATTTTATAGTATATTTTATTTTTTGCAAATTGACATGCGAAAATGTACATTAAAAGTATAAAATATATAATAGAAAAGGTGATAAGTCACAAAAAGCTATGCAAAACATAAATGTATTATTTTTAGTTGGTTTGCAAGCCAATAAAGAGTCATCAATCAAGCAAAACTGGATTTACAGACTTTAAATATATTCAGAACTAAAGACCTTAGAAAATGTTTTCTCTCTCCTATAAAATTTATACATTGGACTACATCCTTTTCGACTGAAGGTAATGATATACTCTTATATAGGTACATTATATTAAAAAAAAATTACGGACTCAACATTGTTTCACTCATTTTTATGTATATCAAAGAACTTTTTTTTATTAATGCACTTGAAATTTGACAGTTATATAATTCTTCTTTGGTGAACTTTTACTAGACCAATACATATATTCATATGTATATATGGGAAGGTAAAATGGCAATGCATATAAAATTCCAATTCAAATCCTACTATTATGAAAATATGATACGAAAAATGGTTATATTCAAATGTATATAGTAAATAATTATCATAGCACAAATAAAAATATTGCATATACCAAAGCTTATTAATAATTCAACCGCTCGCATATTCAACCCAAACGGTTATTTTTCGGAAATAGATGGCACTTGCTGGGATTGAATAATATGTATATATTTAAATACAGTAAACTAGATATTTCATTGGAAATATATAATAAATAACTATTAGGATAAATACTTAGATACTTATTGAAAATTTGATTAGAGATTCTATAAAAAACAAAAAAAAACTTGATGGGATTTCCAAAAATTTTGTACATTCGGAAATTCGTGTATTATCGAAATAAGCAAAACATATTTTATAATTTAGGGGGGGGGGGATATCCTTTTTTCCCGCCCCCTGAATCCGCGCCTGATGTAGTATGTATGTATGTAAGAAGTCGGGCCTCAGCCACTTTAAACATAAAATACACTCAATCAAATAAACGCGCAACGTAAACTATTGTCGTTAAAATAACGGAAAAAAACGCTTAAAGAAACAGCTGACTTTAATCGAAAGTGAATATCGTTAAAAATTGTACTGAATAGCAAATTCGATAAATTTTCGTTATATGTATTTAATCGATACGATTATCGTAAAAAAATTAGTGAATCGCACTACTAAGCGTTGGTATGGGATTTATGGTTTATTGTGGACCTTCCAGCATAACCTTTTTTCATGTCATAGGAGCTAACATAAAAGTTTTTTAAGGCAATACCAATATTAATATGGAAGTTATGGCATTAAAAGCTGTTTTCGGGAGTAGTATTTGTATGGGAGCTATGGTCAATCATTTGCTGATTCCAATAAAATTTGGTGAGTTGCTTTAGATTGCAATCAAATACCTAAGCTTGTACCAAATTTAAACTGAAAACCTTTATTATAAGATGGTTTTTAAGCACAAAGACTCCATTCCGAAAAGGAGGTTGTATAGTGGCTATGTGAAATTAAAGACCGATTCTCACCAATGGGCTTGGTCCTTGTGATAATTAGGTCCTATGTAGCAAACTTCATCAAATTATCTTAAAAATCGCGACCTGGATGGCTATCGTTAGATCAACTCTGAGTCGATCGGTATTCTACGTGGTGGGCCTAGTACCAATATTTTTAGATGTTACAAATATCAGCAAAAACGTATAACACCGTCTAAATTATTGTGGTGTAGGTATAAAAATAAATATTGTTTGTGGGCTAGATGAAAAAGTGGACCAAGATGTCTCATTTTTGCTACAGAAAATTTCTTGTTTAAAAAAATTATTTATCCTAAATTTTGTTGCTTTAGCACACCTTGTGTGTATAACCGTTATAATGTTAAAGCCTTAACCAGGGGGACTTTGGTATGGGACCTTGGTAAATTTAAAACCAAACGAAACATTATTACTAAATTTCATCCTCCTAAGTCATTTAGTGTGACCTCTATCGTACGTTCAACAGCCGAACGGATAAAGTTATATTTCAAAAGGATACAGACCCGGTAATTTGGTGTATGTCTTGAGATCGGTATGACACATCTCTTTGGTGGTGGGTATAATAAAAACATGTATGTAAAATGTAATTAAGTAACAAGAATCTGTGAAATTTTATAGAAACCAAAGTAAGTAGGTTGGTACCTATAATAATAAAATAATTGCGCTTACAATTTCTATTCAAAGTAAAAGTTTGCGTTAAAAGAAAATATAAAAACATGCGGAAACATTATGGTATTTGAAATGTGACAGACGTGAATTTTTTATTTACGAAAGGATCCGGACATGAATATCACAGATAGACAAACAGCTATTCAATTCAAATGCATTGACTTGTATGCATTAAATAAAGTTCTTATAAAGGCGTTAAGGACATAAAGTGAGAGAAACCAATCGACTTGTGGAAATTCCTGTCAACATGTGGCAAACACATGTAAATACAAATAAATTTCATGTACAGTGTAGGAATTTCCATAATCAAAGTGAATTTGTAGACAAAACTTCTTCAGGAAGCAGTGCAGTGCTACGCGCAGATATTGCAAAACAATGAAAAATCCACCAAAAATTATAAATCTCTATTAACATGTTGTCAGTGTTTTTCCATTTTGAGGTCAACACATACACACACTTATGCTCGCAGGTCACAGGTGTGTTTTGAAAAGGCGCGACAAAAATTTTTTTATGCGCTTCACTGTTGTTTGTTATTGTGGGTAACGACACACATTCTTATGTCGACGTATTAATGAACATATTGTTGTGGATGCTTGGAAAATGTTTAGCCGGTTTTAAACATCAATAAATAAATATTATATGTAGGTAAATGTATATATGTAGGCAAACTTAAAAGTTCCAAATAAATAACTGAGAGTACTTTTTTAAATTTTAAATACTTAGAAAATACTTTTTTTCCTTCACGTATTCATGTAAAATTGCCAGTATTTATGTCTTAAGGTTCTGATAGCCATTGAATCTGTGATGCAGTTAACCTGAACATTCTAGTATTTGAATGTGTTGTAATCTTTTTTAGATGCAACCGATTTCTCAGGCGAATTTTCAGTTTATGATCAATATAACGGCAAACTATAACCTTAAGAGAGTTTATCAATTAACGGATTCGGATTTGGATTTCAAGTTTTCAGAAATATTCTTTTTGGGTCCAAATAAATTATAAAATAACATATAATTAAATAAAAAATAAATAATTTAAAAGAAACTTCAATCAATAGGAAATTTAGTTCAGCTTGAACTGTTAACAAATCAGAATTAACCAAAATTTAAGCTCATATAATTCAGACCACTACAGTGCAAAAACCCGATCTATTCTAAGCACTGCTGCCATCACGATTTATATAACGTAATTAAGGATATTTCACCTCTTGATGTTACATCCTCCGGGGAAATCAAGTGCATTCATTAGCCGAAATCTTTAGCAAAAATCCAAAACTGACAGATCTCATGAGATCTTTTGCGACTGCGGCTGACCAGAACTCCCATCTGGTATTCCATTAGTCAGTAGCCACCGTTGCTAGGGCAGCGGGAAAGTATGCTTCTAGTATGCTTCTTGTGGGAAATGCTTTCTAAGTTTTAAGAAGATTGTATCTGCGGAAGTTTCGCCTTTTCGTTGAAATGATAATTTCCTGAATAACGTGGCGTACGCAAAGTCGCTAAAAGGGATATACGAAAAATGCCACTAGAGGGCTAATTTTTCTCCACTCTTCCTAAGGAGGGATTGCCCTAGATGCTGATAGCATTTTTCCAAAAATAGCTGGGGTTATCTTGACTCAAATTGCTACCTGGGTGTGTTGGTTGCGCTCGCACTCGGGGGCTGTTGGTTAATGCATTTTTGTCCCCCAAGTGGTTAAGATCCACCATGGAGTAGGCCCTAGCGCATGTATTCAAATAAATCTTTTCCACAGCTGTCCTTACAGAGTTAAAATGAACACATTTTGCTCTATGAAAACATAAATATTAAACCAAACTTTGTTAGAATGCTTCAATGTTTAGTCAAAACTCCTATAAGGGAGAATAACGCTCATTACTTAAAACCTCTCTCTTTCATGCTTATTGAAATATAAATTTCGGATAAACATTTTTCTTTATCCCATATCAAGGAAAAATTCAACAGTTTTGAGTAGGGTTCCAAAAGCAGACTAAGTCCTTTGGTCTAAAGTAAAGTTATTTTAAACACCGCAAAAACGTGTATGGTAAAAAGTAATTGCAAGATTAACCTCGCATTCTTACACTTCCGTGCTTTATATGAAAAATAAATACATGGAAGTGTCTGTAACAAATCAAAAAAATAAAGTCATTGACACACACAAACATAAATGCACAACTCATGCAGGATCAAAATAAAATCATTCAGACGTCCGACTAAAGAGGAAGAAAAGAATAAATTTGTCAAAAAAGTAACACAGAACAACAACTCCAACTACCAGAAATCATAAAGTGATTGCACGCCTTAATGCACAACACATGTGAACGCATCAGAAGGTGAGTATCTCGGAATTTTATTTGTGTGTCCTGTGTCTATGTTGAATGTCGAGCCAAGTCATCGGGGAAAATACGGAAAAATCACGTTTATTGCAATATTATTGTTGTTATTATCAGTTGGTCGTTGCTTGTGTTTGTTATTGTCTTAAACACGTAAGTAACTGCTTATTTACCTGTTGTTTTATTGGCTGAAAATTATACAAAAGTATGAATGTGTGCATTTGTGTTGGGATCTTCCACGTTTTGTCCAAAATAAAATCAGTGATTAATATGCCAGTAATGCTTGATGCAAAGTTTCCCAACAGGACTTCGAGTAAAGTGCGTGAGCAAAACAAAGAATATTATATTTATTATGTTCATTTAATGTTTTGTTTTTCTTTAAATTTTTTATTTTTATGGCTCTTTGGTAAAAGACACAGACAACAAATACTCACTAGGATAATTTATTCTTACCTGATATAACGTGGGAAAAAAGGATTTATAAGTATTAGAATTTTCAAATATGTTTAACTAAAAATTTTGTTGTATTTTTTGTTCAAAATGAAAAAAATACATGTCACATTGTTAATTAGAAAATGACTTTCGAGAAGTGCTTTAATAATTTTTTCCAAAACATATTGTATATTTATTTAAAATCCAAAAAATTAATTAGACGTGTATTAGTTTTTAAAATTAATGTAATAAATACTTATGTACGCATTATTTTATTTACAATTTTGTATGTACATTTTGTCACAAAAACGCTTCATTATTTATAAAAAAAAACTTACAAAATTATCTATCAAAACTGATATTGGACATAAAATATAATTTTATTTGTATTAATATATATTTTGTAAGATTAAACCTTATGAACATGAGACAAAAAAAATTTTTTTTTCGTAAAAGTCATTTGCGTAATCTATTAAGCAAAAATTCTCATGGCTACACAAGATGAAAAATGGGCAAACCTAGCTACTACATAGCTAAATTGGCAACACTGACTTTGGTTGTTGTTTCACATTCCGCAAGGTTTTTATATTCCGTTGAGCCGAATCTAAAGTCACTTAAGTTTTGTGACACCTTCATAACTCGAACGAGTTTAATGTACCACAAAAAGTACAAATCGAGTTTTCTCAATCAGTCTACATTATAATATTAAAAGTATCCTGGGTTACTTGCGCTTTTACCCAGTCCCGTACAAATCAGTTTGCCTCATTGTATTGGCTTAGTTTATTTTTATTCTACACTAAAAATACATACAGAAATGATGCTGTAAAGCAAATAATGGGTGATTCAAGTAGATATATTTTTTTCAATAGCCTTTTTTTGACTGATCACGTGTGAGTCGTGTCATGCTGTCATGTTATTTTTGTTTAGTATTGTTTGGAATTTCATAATGGAAAGACTTACGCCTGAACAACGTTTACAAATCTGTGAGGAATGTGTTTCGTGCGCTTTGCTTAACTTATGGTCAACATAATCGGCCTACTGAGCGTACTATTCGGAACACCATCACCCATTTTGAGACCCAGCATTCATTATTAGATAATATTCGACCGAATAGACCACGACCAGCACGCTGTGAAGAAAATATAGCGGCCGTAGCTGAGAGTGTACACGAAGACAGTGGAGAGTCGATTCGGCGCCGTTCGCAGCAACTCAGACTGACGTAATGAACGACTTGGCGCATTTTACGTCGAGATCTTAAATTGAAAGCGTACAAAATACAGCTTGTGCAACAACTGAAGCCGCTATGGGCTCTTGAAAAGTTCCAAGAATATCCGACGTTTTCGAGGCAAATTTTGTTCAGTGATTAGGCCCATTTCTGGCTCAATGGGTATGTAAACAAACAAAATTGCCGCATTTGAGACAAAGAGCAACCAGAAGAGATTCAAGAACTGCCACTTCATCCAGAAAAAACAACGGTTTGTGGGCCGGTGGAATCATCGGTCCATATTTCTTTAAAAATGATGCCGGTGCGAACGTAACCGTCAATGGCGACCGTTATCGTGCCATGATAACCGACTATTTGATGCCTGAAATTGAAGCTCGTGATCTCGGCGACATTTAGTTGCAGCAAGCCGACGCCACTTCCCTCACATCAACCAATGGATTTATTGAGAGAATTCTTCGGTGAATTCTTCCGGTCGATTGGCCACCGTGTGATATCACACCGTTAGACTTTTTGCTGTGGGGATATGTAAAGTCTAAAGTTTATGCGGACAAGCCCGCTTCGATTCAGGCCTTGGAGGAAAACATCACGCGTGTCAACGGATGGACCATATGCGACGTAGCAACGGGCAACATTTGATAGAAATAATCTTCAAAAAGAAATGCCAAAGAATGTTTTTTCAAATGATAATAAACATTCCCCATTAAATTTTAATTTTCTGTGTTTTTTTTCTTTTTTTCTTTAAAAAAGTAGGGAACCTCGAAATGGGCCGATGCTGAATGTGAACCACACCTAAACGTCAAGTTTTTTCTGCATTTCATTTGACATTTCTCAATTTCAGACTAACTCAATTTGAACCATGGAAAGATACACCATCGAGCAATGCGTTAAAGTTAAGCCTACAGTACACGGAATGTAAAAAGCCACATGTACATGTAGATCTGACGTAATTTTGACGTCATCACGAAGCCACAATGGCTACATGCCGTGTACTTCCACTTTTTGGTTCACTCACATATAGCACAAATTTGCATGTGTATCCCATGTAGCTTTCAAAGTACATGCACACATGTCACATTTTTACATGCCGTGTACTACCCTGTTACAAATAAATTCGGACACATTCAACATTTTTTCATGCGCATGAAGCCGTCACAAAATATGTGGAAGCGAAAATTTTTGACACGACATTTGCGGACTGCATGTACATACATTAGAGTTGCCAGTTGTTTCGCATTTTTTGTTATAAAAAAGAAAAGAAAAATGTCAGTGTAGTTATAAACACTTTTGTTTCTTTTTTTTAAGAATCTTTAATACTCTTAAAATTTAAAATGGAAATAAGATACATATAAATAATAGAAAGAGAATTGTTTTATTATGTCTTATTTTTCCAGCGATTTTTTAATGTAGAAATTTGTCCTTCTTTTTTTGAAAATAAAACTGGCAACTTTATTTAACATTTAACAATGTTTATGCACTAGAGAAGTTTATACAAGCTGTCCCTTTCTTTTGTATGTCTTCTATGGCAAAGCCATGAATTCAATGTGTCAAGTCCAAATTACATATGAAAAAAAGGGACAGCTAGAACTGCTACCTTGCTAAATGTAGTTTGGTTATTGGCATTTGATTTTTTTGTCAGTTTTGATAAAAGTTAATTGGCTATTCCAGTCTTATTTATAAAAATGCAAGTTTTATTTATTAATATGTATATTAAAATTATTGATGATTATTCGCAAAAAAAAATCTCATTGACAAAAAAAAAAAATTTTTTTTATATATTTCCAAAACAATAACACATAATCAGTGTTGTCAACTCTCATATTTTCAAAAGCACTTATCTAGAAAAAACCCATAATTTTTTATCAATTTTGCTATATATTAATTTAGGCCCAATTTTTATTTGTTTTGTTCACATAAATTCCGGAGTTATTAAAAACATCACATTAACTTATTGCTAGGGAAAGAGTTATACATATTATAACTTTTATAAGTATATTTAAGTTGTTAAAAGTTGTTTATTTATAGTCTATGCACATTTAAAGAAAATAGTTTGAATTCTGGTAACTATTTTATCACAATGTGTGTAAAACTTTTTATTGGGCAAACGTATTCATACTTCTGAGGTTTTACTTTCTGTTGAGAGCGCAGCTGATTATTTTTTGTGTCATTTAACATCATGTCGAACTTGTGTACAATTTGTGTTTACGGAAATTGTTTAACGCCATTTATAACTCTAAAATAATTATATTTGATATACGTCATGTTATAAATTTTTTGATGACGGCCAACCTTTAAAATTATCCAACAATTGTCAAAAATTAACACCAAAAAAGATTTAAAAATGTAAAGATGTCGATCGCACATGATCAACAAGAGGGTATTAACTCGAAATTTGGAGTAGGAGCAAAACACATTTTCATTTAATATTTAAGGCACATGAAAAATAACTTTTAAACCAAACGTTTCATTACAAATATGTTGACCATATAGCAAGATATTTTTTCCGCGGGTGAATATTACGTGTCGATTTTCCTAAATAGTGTTGATCAAGTCCGATATGTAGGAACAAAATAGGCTTAAATCTAGTTTGCCGACGCAGCTCCAAAGTGAAAAAAGTGGCGCATACGCATAGTTTTCGAGCTATGGACCTCATAAGTTTTCATATATCCATATATGTGATTTTCCACTACATTTCTCAATGTATATGGCAAATATTTGTGTAATTTTAAAGCTATTGCAAAGAAGTTTCCTTATTTACAAAATTAGTTTAAAAATTCTGAACCAATTAAGAAGCGAAAATACAAGAGTATTTAGTTAGCATAATAATTACTATGGAAAGAAGTTTAAGTTAGCGAAGCCGGTGTTTGTTATACTATAAATGACGGGCGAAGACCGTCTATCCAGAGAAGTAGGCAATGTCTAAGTTTGTATTAAAAAAAATTTTTTTTTTCACTTTACGTGGAATAAACTACACAAGTATTTACCTACTGCACTTCCGTAACATTTTGGGCGCGTGTGAAACGGTAGCAAATTATTTTGGAAAAAAATATTTAATTTTTCGCTGTTGGAAATAATATCTTTGTAGACTATATAAAATTTTGACATTTGTGGATTGATTACAAAATATTTATAAAAGTGTCAAAAATTTACTTCCAATAGTACTTTGCTACCGTTTCTCACGCGCCCTTTGATGTACAATTTTGTTAAAACTGTAATGGAAGTTAAAGGGTTAAACATTTTGTAATAAATTTTGTATTTTCAAAACGAGCTATTCAAGCTTCAAAATGATACCAATGATGGCCCAATACGTTTAGAAATGTAGTGGAAAATCGCATATTTAAGTAAAAACTTTAGAAAACTATTTTCTTTTTAATTTTCTTATATTGTAATGCATTAATGTGGGTATGTCCATATATACACAGAATAATTTCTGCTATTTTAAATAGCATAAATTTTAAAAAGCGCTAAAATATTTCTCAAAGAATAAAATTGACAACGCTGTCAATAATACTACCGGTAACATGCCGTGCAAGGCGAATTCATGTATACGGTGGTGTCGATACTACAACAAGTAACAACACCAAAAACACAGCAATGTATTTTTTTGTTGCTTTCGTTGATCGATATGTCAAAAACACAAGCAACTTTTGACATTTCTCTCTCTAAGTAAGAAAAAAAAGTAGCACAGCTGTGCTTTCAACTTGGTAAATGAATTCGCCTTGATGCCGTGTACTAGAAATTTACATACACATGTAGCCATTTACATGTGTATACATGTGCTATCTTTGCAAATTTGCCAGCTTCGGCCACATGCGGCACATTTAAATTTTGGGACAAAATTACATTTCGTGTACTATCAAAATTTCATTGCATGTTATCACTGCGTATCATTCAAAAACTGTAACCGAAGTGCTTAACATTCTGTGACGTCAGAGTCGCATGCGCATGTGGCTTTTTACATGCCGTGTACTTTATAGGCTTTATACATACATTTAGTCAATTCACAAGGTATCCTAACATGTCATATTGTCAAAATGTCCTAATATTTCACAATGGTTTAAAAATATTGTTGTACGGCTCAGCCGCTCAGCGCTGGACTTTTCTGATTAATTACGACAGCACAATAAACACAGCAAGCAACGTTCTATTTATTTAAGACACTTTTTGTTAACAAACCAACAACAATATTTTTAAACCATTGTGAAATATTAGGACATTTTGACAATATGACATGTTAGGATACCTTGTGAATTGACTAATTGTAACTTTTCTTATAACATCGTTTTTCCAATTAATTATGATATCGTTTTCGATATCATAAATTCCAATAATAACGATAGTGAAATCACATTTGTAAATTTTTTGAAAAACTTTCAATTTTCGTTTATAATAATATTATGACTAGCTAATAAAAAGGTGCAAATTTGTATCTTAAAAATAAACAGTTGTTATTTTTATACCAACATATCGCTCATTTCGTGCAAGACCGTCACAACTCAAAATTTTAAACTTTACAGGAGAGCCTTTTTAAGATTCCAACCAATTATTTCTCACCTTCTCTTTCACTAAAATACAGTTATAAAATCAAATGTTTCTTTTTTGCTACAAAGAAAACCACATGTACAAGAGGAATGCCAAACACAATCTGAAATGTGACCTTGTTGATGTTGATTGCTCAAGTTTGTTGCGAGAGGTCATAGTGTCACAAGCATCTGTATTACCGTTATTTTTTGATAATTCTCTCCGTTCTTAGATCAATTTGTAGAGATTTAAGAGAAGAACATTTCTGCATTACTAACTCGAAAATGCCAAATTTTGAGTTGTGACGGTCTTGCACGAAATGAGCGATATGTATGTGAAATATGTCTATTTTTTATAAAAGGTCAATATCATATTGAAGCTTGAGTAACAATAATTAATATAGTAAATTATAGCTAAATTGACATAAATTAACAACAGTAAATAATCGTTAGATTGACAAAAATGTTATGTATTTTTTACAGTATAAAGAAGTCGTTAGGTAATCTTATTTAAACGTACTTTGATTTCTTCAACATATGCTTTCAAATACTTCTCCGATTTTATTGGTTTGGAATAACATTCAAAAGATCTTATAACAAAAATCACTTTTCTTACGATGCCCAAAATTGGCCACAGTGTAAACCCGAACTGTTAGGATAACAAAACACAAAAATTTTAACAATTAAAAAAATTTTAATTCATCTTTAAATAGAATAGCTTTTACTTGCAGTTTTTTTTAGTAATATTTGTAAGATAATTCGATTGCAATGCATTTGAATAAAAACTTTTTTTTAATTTTTAAAAAAATTTTCTATGTTTAAATAATTTTTGATGGTTTTTAAATGTCTGTTTTTAAATTGGAAAAAAATATTGAAAAGTGATATCGTAACGATATTGTTTTAAATAATAGTATCAATTTTTTACTATTTTTAATTAGGCTTAAGTTCATTAAATTTAATTTTCATTAAATTATTTTTATGAAGAAAGGAATTTTTACAACATGGAAGATTAATTAAAATTGTTATTGATAATTTTCGAAGCCTGGCTTCGAATCCCAGGTCAGTCAAGAATGAAAATTATCAATAACAATTTTAATTAATCTTCCATGTTGTAAAAATTCCTTTCTTCATAAAAATAATTTAATGAAAATTAAATTTAATGAACTTAAGCCTAATTAAAAATAGTAAAAATTTGGATTAAAAAACCATGAATAGTTCAACAAAATAACCACAATACTAATTATTTATAATAGTATCAATATTATAAACGCAGTAAAATATAATATCGTTTTCGCTATCATATCGTTTTATGGTTTGTTGGGATGTTCACAAAATGTGTATTTGCTTGCCTGTTGCTTAAAACAATAAATTTTTAGCGTGGGGATAAGTGTAGGGAAATTTTTTTGGTTGTAGGGAAAAACTCGATTTTTTTTTAGACACGTAGGGGGTTTTTTAAATTTCTACTGATATCACTGTTTCTACCCTTCACCACCCTTCCCGGACTATTGTTGCAGCTTTCGGAGACCGCACTGGACGTCCTACTTAAATTGTGCCAGGACTGTAAACTGGATGTTAATCCTGCCATAATGGAACTGGTACTTTACACAAGGAAATACAAAATTCCTCATTTTAGTTCCTCGGGAGTAAATGGGGTATCACTGAACTGTCCATAATACCAAATACATTGGACTAATATTGGACAGCAAACGAACTGGTGGATGAACACCATTTCCAGGACTATTACTGTTAAAGGGCCATTGGCCTAAGCTGGAGCAGTGATGTCAATAGAAATTTAAAAAAAATTCCTACGTGTCTAAACAAAATTCCTATTTTTAACTACAACCAAAAATATTATTTCTACACTATTCCCTACGTTAAAAATGTACTGTTTTTAGCTTCAGGCAAGCAAATACATACTCTGTTATCACCTTGTAAATATTATAGTTAAAGGATTTATTAACATTTATTATAAAAGCATTTATTAACAATAAGAAAAAACAAACTTATTTTTCCAGAATACTTATTTTAAAAAAATTTTTAAATATAAGGATTTAGTATTTCAAGGTTACTCGGTACCAAATAAAAGGGAAGGCTCTGTAGGATTTAAAAAAATATATATATTTCAGCTCCCCTAAACAAAACTATAAAAAAGATTTCCTTTTAAAAATATATCCTTCTAAATCTTAAAAGGTTTTCATTAAATTTTATTAAAAATTCCTAATTGTATGTTTTTATTTCTCTTAATTTAGAGGGTGTGATTGTTTTTGCTCGGTTATGTAGAAATTTCATTCATTATATATTCGCTTTTAAAATTCGCATACATTTTAGCGAACGTGAGTGCGAATGCAAATAGACAAATAAGCGAATAGTTCGCAAATGCTAACCCGAATATTCGGCGCCCCCTAATATATACGTTCATGGTTTTTGCACTTATTGATGATTGCCAGGCTGTTAGGACTCATAGTAAAAAAAGCTATTGTATTTGACCAATCTTTGATCCTGGCTTCACCGTTAGCATTTTGGATAACATGGCTCATTACGATGACTTTCAAATTCCCGCGGATACGATACGGATATTCACCGATGGGTCCAATACACTGCATGGTGTCGGTTCTGGCATTTACTCCGATCAGTTAATCTGGAGTATTTCACTTAACACTGGTCGTACATTATTGAGACATTCATGTGCTCTCATCGCAAACTGTGTATAATTTTTATGCTGTAGAATACAGAGATGTATTCAGAGTAAAAATCTTGACCAAACCGTAACACATATTCAACTTTATTACAAAATTAAAAAAGAAAAAATCAATACGTTTAAAATGTCATTTAACTTCCCGAACTTTTTAAATTAAGTGTATAAAGATTTCCGCATCTTATGTAATTAAATTTCATCTAGAATCGGAACACTATGGCACATATTCAGAAATCATAACCAAATTCGAAACTAATAGAACAGAAACTTAAAAATAGTTCACAGATAGTTATAGATCTTATTAGCAATTCAAAACTAGCGCAGCAACTGCTCTCAGATGATAGAAGAAATTCAACCCTGCAATGTCGATAATATTTCGAACACTATATCCTGTAATTAATTAAAGAGCTTACGAAGCTAATAAAAAGCATTATTTGGTCTTTAAAATATTTATACGAGTTCCAAGAAAGTGATTATTTGGTTATAAAGGGTGTTTTTTTAAGCCCGATAGAACTTGAAATTGTAAAAAATAACACAAAAAATTAAATTGTAATCAAAATTTTTTTTTTATTCGAAAGATCAATACGTGACATTAACATTTGAAAATGATTTCGGGCATATGGGCACCGCGGCTGTTCTTGACGAAGCGCATTCTGGACGTCCAATTTTGGGCCACTTTTTCGAGCACTGCTGGCCGTATGTCACGAATAACACGAACAATGCTGGCCTCCAAGGCGTCAATTGTTGCTGGTTTATCAGCATAAACCAGTGACTTCACGTAGCCCCACAGGAAATAATCGAGAGGTGTCAAATCGCACGACCTTGGAGGCCAATTGACAGGTCCATTTCTCGAAATCAACTTATCGCCAAATTTTGATTTCAATAAGTCGAGGCGATAAAACAACGGGTCAGTTGCCAACTGCTCTAGAGCCCAATCGGCGAAAGAACGACGCATATAATGGTCTCGTGGCTTCAATTCCTGCACCAGCTGGATCTTATACGGGTGTAGGCCGAGATCTTTGCGCAAAATTTTCCACGTAGTGGACGGACAGAGCCCCAATTCCTGCGACCGACAACGAATCGATAAATTTGGATCTTCTTCCACACTTTCGTTTACAGCGGCGATATTCTCTTCCGTACGCACATTCCTTCGACGTGTTGTTGTTATTGCATCCTCTAGAGAGTATGTGGTACGAAATCTATCCACAGTTCGACGAATGGCTTGTTCAGATGGACGATTATGTACGCCATAAAAATGACGAAGTCGTCTATAAGTTGCGCGAATCGACGACTGATTTTCAAAGTAAATTTGGATAATTTCGTAGCGTTGTTCAAGCGTGAGTCTATTCATGATGATTTGTCAGAGTATACTGAAACGATAAAAAAAAATATTTCATCAAAATTTAATTTTTTGTGTTACTTTTTACAATTTAAAGTTCTATCTAGCTTAAAAAAACACCCTTTAGTTTGTAAATCAACAAATATAAGGTACTGTAAAAATAATGTTATTCAATAGAGTTTTGTTGACATAAAACACATCTCTAGTGAAGAGGGTGTACTTAGTTAGTCATTCCGTGTGAAACATTTTCAAAATGAATCTAAGGCCCAATATGGTATATCGTTACCTTAAACGCAAAAGGCCCTAACTAACCAATAATTTATAATTTTCATTGATTCTAAAGTACTGCATCAATAAAAAGTCCACAAAAAAATTTGGAGTCTTTCGACCAAACTTTGCGATTTCATTAACAAAAAACTATCTAAAAAATATAACAGCTTGCATAATATGCAACATTGACAATTGTCAAAATAACTGGTAGGTTTTACAAGCAAAACTGAAGAAAAATAATTTATAATGACTTTAAGGCAAATTATCAACTTATGATCTTAAAAAGTTTTTTGCTTCTCTTGTAAAATTTTCAAAATGTTATATATTCTGGGCCCTTGAGTAATATTTAGTTGATTTATCCAGGTCCGTCTATTAAAAACACGTTCGCTTTCTCTAATGCCCAATTTCTACAAAGAGATATCTGTTAGGTACCAGCTATCTTTACCTATCCGGTAAAACTGTTGGTAATTTCAATGAAAAATTCGTTACACCATAGATATCTATACACAGCTAGATATCTATTTGTTCAAATTACGGGCCTAACTCAAAAGAAAGTAACATTATTGGTCTCAAGTTGTTTCTGGTTATCCAGCAGCTTGGGATTGAAATCCAGGAAAATCGGTTTAGCAGATAAATCTAATGAGTAATGAATGGAAATGTGAACCCACCACCTTAAAAAAATTTACAAGTTTGTTACAAAAACTAACTTAAATAGTTGCGGAATGCACTTACTGATATAACATTTTGTACAAATTCGTTTTACATCACTAGAAAACTTTGGTCCCTCATAGTTTCAAATGTCTAGGAATCACACTGTCGAATTTCGGGAAGATCTGTCTGTAACCTGCAATCGACCCCATATAACGAGCACTCTCGGAAAATGCTTTAGTATAGGTAAAATCGTAACGAATAATGCTATTGTAATAAATTTAAAAAATTTGTAATAAATTTAAGGATTTGGTGTTCTGAAATCAATCAGCTGTTCGTTGAATGTTAAAGTTAGGGCATGGTATAACAAATACAAGGTAGTGCCACTTAAAATTTTTTGACATGTATTGTGTTTTGCTTTGTTGTTTTTTGTTTTATTCAGGTTTAATATAATATTGCCACATGAGGAAAATGGATAGAGATACCTAGAAATTCCAAAGTAAAATGTGTAGTTTGAAATGAATGAAAATTACGTACAAATTTTAGTCTTAAGGTAGAGTTAGCCGAACGTCCACGTCCCCTAACGAAACGTCTGGTCCGTTTTGTTATTTGCTTACAATGTAAATGCTTACCGAATTTAAATGTCACGTTGACGGAACGTCTCGATCTGTATAAATTAGAATTTCTTGCCGTCGTTACGTGACAGTTGTAAAGCAGTGATGGCCTGCTTGTATATTAAATTGAATGCGGGTATTTTCGCTCTTTTTTTTGGTACTTTTTTCCAGTATATCTATGGACTTTCGACAAAACGACTTACAATACAACATATTTTCATATATATAAATATACATATGCTTAGATGTACAAAATAAACAAATGCATATGCACATACAATAGAAATGAGAAATATATAAAAGGCTTTAAATGGTTACAAAATATTGTTTTATCTATGCACATTTACAAAATAATACATGTAAATGTTTATGTATATGCTAAAATACATATTTGTTAATTGTAAATCTATAATATAAATATCAGATATTAAATTATTAATGTTTTTTTTTTGCACTAAATACTGTTTTAATACAATTTTAATCACTTGTACCTTTTCTGCACAGGTCAACATTTAAATCTTTTGATTTCCCACCACTGTGTGTGTTGTTTTATGTATACTATTACTTTTTTGTTTATGGATGTGAAAAACATATGACATGTTTTTAGATGTTCTATAAGTACACCAACGTGCAAGCACTCCGTTACAGTAAGTTACGGGAACAGCAACGTTCGCCTAACTCAGCCTTTAATCTTACATTTAATGAATTAAGAATATGTGATGGCGAAATATTTGCTCTGGTGGTTTTTTACATTCTGTGAAACTTGTGGTACAGACATTTTAATTTGAAACGGTGATGAAAATTAGTTAAACTTTATATGATAAATTTTATTAACTTATTGTTTTTTGAATTTTTTGTTAACATGAAATGGTTTTTATATTTGCGAATAAACTTGCGAATTTTTAAAAATATAAAAAATATAAAAAAAAACTCTTTACAATGTTATGGTCTAAATTTAAGTCGCACATATTAATTAAAGTGGTCATGTAATTTTCAATAATTGTTCATGATTAAACTTTAAAAAAAAAAAAATAGTGTTGAGCGCCTCCATATATTTTTGATAAAAGATAAACATAAGAATAATTTTTATCTTTGTTGTCTGCCGTTTTGCTTTCGAACTCTTTAATACCCATTCTTGATATTAAATATCCTGCAGTTTTCCTAAGCCAACGTTTTCAATATCGTTTAGTTGATTCAGCCCCCTCTAAAGCCTAAATATAAAATTAAAATCGTTCTAAGTTTGAAATATTAAGAAATATGCCTCAAAATTATCTTCTTCGCTAACGGGAATTTCATTAATGGAGCCAAAAATTTCGTTACTTAATTTTATGTCTTCAGTTAAAGAACCAAATCCAACAATTTGCTCTTGAGTGACCTCAACATTACTCTCTGCACATAAAATATTTTCATTGCTCCCTATATAAAAAATTAAGTTTTACGGTGAAATAAAAAGGATAACTATCCCAATTACCTCAAATATGCGACCGAAATCGGTATTTGAAGTCCAATGGCGATGGATGATCATATAAATCTCCTTTTAATCAAATCGCACTAAAAAATTTTCTAAGCAATCTTGGTAAAGCTTGTTTGTTAATATACACTCCATTGAGTATATTTATTTGAGGGATTTCATTAATAAGGGCAAAGGGAGCAACTTTTCTCCCACTTTAAAAGCAAAACAACACGTTTACGGTTTTGCTTGTAACTTCCAAAACCTCATTTTGTGCAACAAAAGTTATTCCATATGCTCTGCTTAGTACACGGGAATCCTTAGATGGCGTTTCTTATGTTAAAAATTCGAACTTGTGATTAAAAATGTGAAACAGTTCAGAGCAATGCAAAAACTCGTTTTGATCACGACATAAGCCCAACTGAGTAGTTCTTTTCAATGCTGAAGCTACCGTATGTGAAATCAGTTTTGTGGCTAATTTGACTTTTTGTCTAGCTGTTAGAAATTAGGATATTAAATTAAATCCAAATACATATTATTTAAAGTTAAAAAAAAGGAATCCTACCAGTTCCCTTTACACTCAACATTTCCAAGCCTAGCGATTTCGTTATACTTACATCGAAATTGCATAAAGCAAACAACTTTTCGATTTCGAAATACTGTTGTCAGACGGATGTTTAAAATATGGTTTCTTAAATGACATTTCCATTAAGTTCCAAAGTTGTACCTTGTGTTTTTGGAGTCTTGGAATATGCAAATCCTTTTCTCTTTGTAAAATATGTAATTTGAAAACTTTTTGTGTTGTTGATTTATTTGAAATAAAATTTTATTTTGAAAAATTAATGAAAAAGTGGGATTATTAAGAACAAATATGGTAGCGCAGTTCTCCCAAAACACGTTAGTTGTCAAAAGGCAATATGTCAGAAAAAATAGAGAGTGGCACTACCTTGCATTCCTTATACTATGAGTTAGGGCAAGGCGAATTCATTTTTCAGGTGGCGTTGAAAGCACAGCTGTGACACTCTTTTTCTTACTTAGAGAGAGAAATGTCAAAAGTTACTTGTGTTTTTGACATATCGATCAACGAAAGCAACAAAGAAATACATTGTTGTATTTTTGGTGTCGTTACTTGCCGTAATATCGAATAAGGGTGTATGTGAAACGGTAGCAAAGTACTCATGCAAGTAAAATTTTGACACTGTTGAAGTAAATAAAATTTCACTAGCCCTGTAAATTTTATATAAGTATAAATGTTGTCATTAGCGTAGAAATTTTTGACCATTTAAATTCACCATAGAACTTTGCTACCGTTTCATTTAGTACGTTTATACGTAGCCTTTTCGCAAATAAAAATTATTTACGATTAGCTAAGTTACTGTTGTAAATTTTGCTACAGAAAATTCTTATTTTTGTGATGCCAAATGAAAAATATAATCATTTGTAACACAGGGTCTCCACCGGAGATAAGATATAAGATTTTTATATCAGCAAACGTCAAATTCAATCGCAGAGAGCATAATCTTACGTGTTGACTCTCGAATAGTGTTAGTATTAATATTATAATAAATGTTATGAGACAGTTGTTATAATTAATCTTATAACAACTATCTTATAAGATGAGCTGTCAAAAATACACATGCATACACACATATAAAACAATAATAAGCCACCATTATTAAAATGTGTAATTTGTTAATGCAAATAGTGCCAATATTGTGAAAATTGTTAAAAATAACAATATTTTAAACTAAAAAGCTAAAAATAGAATAAAAAAAGAATAAAAAAGATACAAGTTTACTGTACGAGAATCAGTCGATAATGAAATCTTATAAGATACGTGTTCCCCTTGTTTAATATTAAGATTAAAATAAAGAAATGTATTCTCTCATTCTGCCGACGTTCTCTCAGATATTATATCAGATATTATCTCAGGTGGAGACCCTGTGTTAGCACTGTATGTATATAACCGTTTTATTATTTTTTAAATCAAATATTAAAAACAAAACAAAAATTATTGTGTATATGTATATTTTATTTGCACAATTATTAGTTAATTTCAATTTGTTGTCAATTGGATGAGCCACATGGAAATAAAAACTTAAAAAGGTTAGAAGTGTGGCAAAGTTTAATTCTTATTTGCAAATAGTGCCGTTAAACAGGAATTGCTTTCGTGAGTTAGTTATCCGCAAATAAAAATTTAAATTACTGTTTATGCGACAATTTTCTCTACTTGCAATATAATTATTTGCGAATTAGCTGTGCGTATAAACGTAGTAATTCACACCCTTAGTTGATATTTAGTAACAGGTTTACTAATAATTAAGTGCAAACTTCTCGTAATGAAAGGAACCTACTGTAAATAACTTAATTAGGTACATAAAAAGTTAAAAGTAAGTGATAATTTTTAAATATGCGTCTATATCCCCGTTATTGACCCAGTTCTATAATTTTATTTAAATAATGTAATTTTAGTAACTTAGCCTACAGGCTAAAATCGTTTTACAACTTTCTACTTTATAGATTCTAATCCTTAAGATAAATGATAAATACTATCTTAGCCGAATATGAAATGAAAATGTGATATTTGAATGCCACAAAAAAAAAACCAAATTACAGATAAAAACTCCAAGGCATTAACGTAAATTTTATTTACGTGTTACAAACTGCAGAAGAAATTTAAATTATCACCTTTTTTTGTAGATGCAGAAAGTTGTCATAAATACTTTAACGACAATAGCATTATAAAGGACTTCCAAAGGAAACAAGTCAGCAGCATTACGAATACGGGTCTATGTTAGTATGAGTTAATATTTCAGGGTATTGTTGCCATCACATCCGACCATTCTATTTCCCTTTTTTAGTTTTGAAAAATATAAGTGCATGCATTGATATTCCACGTATTTAACACATCAGAAGTAACAAATGAATAACAATCACAAGCCTTATACTGAACACAACCTTTAATATTTATGATATCCTTTGCGTCATAATTTCTTTATTGATGCTCACATAACATCCTTCATCGTTTTGGGTTTGTGTATATGTTTTGGATTTGGAAAGTATTTGTATGCATGATATGTCGTATGTGATTATCTTGAAATTTTGTTCAAAATCCTGTTCTGTTATGCAAATCACGTGCTTGATCCTTTTTTTCTTTATTTGTAGCGCTCCAATGTAACTGCAAGAGTATCTGTGCATGTGTTACTATTTTGATGAATTTATCTCTTGAGTTTGAAAATCCATTATAGTTTTCTGTAATATTTTGTATTATCTATACTTTTATTGTTTGTTTTTTATAATATTTTTTGTTTGCCTTTACCTTTCTTACAACACCCTTTTGGCTTTATCCTTTTTTTTTTCGATAGTTAAATATCTCTGTATACACATATATTTATTTTGGCTACTGATGTGTATCCTTTATGTCTTATTTTACTCTTGTGGCATCATGTTTTGGTTAAAGGTGTGAAATTTCATATTTTTGTTTATAAATCTGTTGCTACTTAAATCGCTCACTGACTGACTCACTTTTCCCTTCTTTATCTGTTAATCCTTTAAGTTGTAACATTTAAGTTAAACACAGAAATTTAGCTTTATACAAAAAACTATTTATAAAATCTGTGTAATCCTTTACTCAGAGAAATACAATAACACACACTTTTACTTTTACACAAATACCAGTACCCTTCTTATTTTGCAAACTGTTTAAGAAATTTTGTAATATTTTTTTTTATGAAAATTGTCTGAAACATGACTAAAAACGTGACTGTGCAAAATATTAAATAGTTTTTCGGTTTCCTGAAAATTCTTAAATACACGATGTAAAATTTAGTGAAAGTAAAAAAATATTCAACTACTAAGAAAGCCTAAAGAAGGGAGGCTGGCATCCTTTAACCCCTCAAACTGTCGTTATCCTAAAGGATTAAAATCTCTGACAATGAAAAAGATATTAGTATTTAACCATTTTCTGTATTGTTAAGTTCTTGCCAAGGTATTATTGACAAGATTTAACATCTAAGAACTCGGTATGCTATCGGAACTATTTAAAAAAATAACCAGTCCACTTTTCTTGCAGCACGTCTAGTTCTGGGCGTGCTACCACGTTAACCAATCGGGACTTTTAATTAAATCGAGTCTCGCGAAATAGTAACCAAGAAATGTTTTTTTATTCGCATCAAATAACTACACGAATAACCACATCACGGAAAGTGGCTTAAATTCATGGAATGATCATATTCAAGTAAAGTAAAATCTCTCTTAAAGCACACATTCCACCCCTTTTCGACGGACACTATTGTATTGTCCCGCCAGCATCCTATAATGAAAGTATAGAGGTCTTTTGGAAGACATCCCCCTTGTATATTTCAGTCATGGTGGTGTCCGCTCATTAAAGATTTCACTGTATATAAACATAGCTTTATGGTACGTTTCGCTTTACCTAGAAACTTAACATAAAGTTTTCTTAAAATAAGGTTTGATACTTATGATTAACATGTATTCCCACAGTTGCTTAAGCCAGCTTCTGCACATTATAGTTGGGCTTTAAGCTTAACCGCCTGTTTTTAGAAAATTAAAACAAAATTTCGTAAGTCTAGGATCATACTTTGAAAATTTTCTTTCGAAAGGTCTGAGTTAATTGGTGACAGGGGAAGGGAACATGCTATTATGCTCTCCTCTCTCACCAACAAACTCAGGCTTTCCGAAAGAAAACCTTCATAGTGTGAATCCAGACTTAGAGAAAAATAACAAAAAAATACGAAAACTTGTTTTTGTTTTCAATTTACGATACAGAATACCCGGGTTTCATGAGGAGTATCGTGTAGCTAGAAAGGCTGTAGTTTCACGGATAAAGCATGAAAAATGTGCCTATTATTAAAATAAATTTAATAACGCAGTCGATATGAATAAGACATGGAAAAAATACGAGACATTTGGTATTGGTAGGACAAAAAATCGTGTTATTGATGCTGATGTAAACGAACTTAATGAACTTTTTGTTAATATCTCTATGCCCACAGCGAGCCCTGATTTTTATGCTCTAATCCCATCATTTGATTGCTCTATTACAAAATTTCAGATGCTTTACGTGAGATGTTGTGGAAGAATTTCATAAAGTTAAATCTAACTCTGTGATCCTAGATTTATAAAATTAATCGTACCCTGTATAATTCGCTGTGTTGTGAATTTATATAACACTATTATTATCACTAGTACCTTTCCTACGAAATGAAAGTATGCCAAGGTCATTCCTGTCCCAAAGACAGGCAGCGAATATCGTCCAATTCAATTCTACCTTACCTACCCAAGGTTTTTGAGCATCCGTTGCAGCAGCAAATATTTGAATATGATACTTAAAAAAATTTACTAACTGACCGTAAATCAGGCTTCAGGCCTCATCATAGCTGTGTGACAGCTCTGACTGATGTCGTTGAAGAGATTATGGGTAATTTGGACACAAGAAAAATATCAATGTTGGTACTACTTGACCACTCAAAAGTTTTCGACACGGTTGACAACTCCATACTGTGCTTGAAGCTATCAAAAATGTAAAATTTTTCTAAAACTGCTGTTAAGTCAATCTTATCGTATCAAAAAGATAGAGTGCAAACCGTTTCATATGATGGACTTGTTTCATATCCTTTACGGATTGTAAGAGGTTTTCCACACGGTTCCATATTTGCACCATTATTATTCTCATTATATGCAATTGACATACCACAACACCTTAAGTACTCCAGTATGCAAATGTATGCAGATGATATTCAAATTTACCTGAGTAGTTCCAAGGCTTCCGTTAGCTCTTACGTAAAAGTCAACCCAAAAAAGCCTAAATGCCTAATAATCTATAAAAAAAAAATCAGTTAAAATTGAATCTCAAATTATAATTTTCCTTGGAGGTACAAGAATTGATATAGTTAGCTCCGTCAGAAATCTTGGTGTAATTTTTAATAGTACTTTTACTTGGTCTGACCATATTAATCGCTCATGCGGTAGAGTATATAGTATTCTAAGGAGCTTATGGACAACACAGTATTCTACACCTCTAAAAGTACAGTTACTTCTTGCAAAAACGTACATATATATTACTCTATTATATATTTATCGGAGATTTTTTATGGTTGTAATTCAAAGGACTCGTTGAAACACGTACGCTATATTTGCGGCCTTAACAAATTTGATCACATATCTCAGTATTCTACTCGTATTTTTATATTACATTAAATAACTATTATTAAATAAGTAGTTGGGTGGAAATATACAGTAACTTTTTCAATCATTTAAACTTTTAACACAATCATAAACAAATATTATTAATGAAGTTATATTTTTATTTTTGTTTTATTTTCATATTTATGTTTCATATACATTTTTTTTTTATTACTATTATTTTTATAAATTGTTTAAATTTTTTATAATCATTTACTATTTATTAATCACATTGTGTAACTTGTCTGACTCTAATACTTTAAATTATAAGATATTATGTCTTGTTGTATTAAAAACTCAAATTCTAAATAAATAAATACAATCACATATACAAATAAATACAATTCATAGAAGATGGTCTTATTTTCAAAACAGTTGCAGAACACTGTAAAATACTTTAACGTTGTGTCAAAATAATACAATACGGCAGTAAACAAATTAGCTATGTGTCAAAAGCATAGTTGGGTGTAGTGCACTAAATATTGATTTAAATCAGCATTGCACTATCACTAAAACTTAAAATAAAAATAGTTTGCACTATCTTTTACCAGCTTTAGTGTTTATTGGTATTTTTTCACTAGCACTAAAAAAATTGAGTGGTAATGCAAATTTTTTCACTATCACTAATGGTGATTGAATGCATAAAATCTGCACTCAATTTAACTCTCACTAAAATTTCAAAAATTAATTTTTTATGCCCATAGTTTTAGATTCTTGTGATGATATTATTCATAAGCAAAGGAAATCAAACAACATAAATTTTTGTCAATAACGGAATATCTCATGGCTTAAATCATGGCAAAACAAGTTTTTTGTTTTTAGATTTAGTGCAAAATATTAAGTTGCACTCAAATAAGAAAAGAACAAAAAATTTGCAATAAACTGATGAATGCTTTTTCTTAAATCAAACACTCATGTTTCCTGAGGCTGCTAATTTTCAATTCATCACTTAACATAAACATAATGATTGCAATAATTTTGCACTATCACTAACTGTATGTTGGTCAAAAGCATATGCTGTCACATTGCATTTTGTTTTTTATTTTAAGTTGTGTGTTTTGAAATCTAATAATTTAACCACGTTTTGAATTTATCCAGAACCACAAGAACTGTATACCATTTTGATATATGGTTAGTTGTCAACTGTTGGTTACGTAGCAAGCTAAGGTCAACTGGTGTGAATTCGCCTTGAATTTAAGTCTCACACGAAATTTTGTTTAAACAAAAAAAACTTTAAAATGTACAATCGTTCAAGTTTAACAAAATAATAAACTATATGTTCTTATTGCCATATGGATGAAGACTATTAACCCTCAAGGATTTCAAGGATATTTCACATCTTGGTATTACATACTTCGGGTCAAATTAGTTATAGTTAGCATGGAATCGGAAAACATACGGAAATTGTAGGCTTCCCGAAGTCTTCGTGCTTTCTTGAGATCGAGGGCTGAGCAAAGATCCCTCCAATATGGTTCCACGGGAGTCAGTAGTCCCCGATGAGCAGGCATCGGACTGGCTATTGGTGAATGCCTTAGTCAAAACCGAGAAATGCTTGCTGTCTTTAGAATGATTGTCTCTGCAAAAGCTTTACTTTGCTGATAGAAAGCTGCTTTTCATAGCAGTTTTTCTACGTTGGAGTAGGGAGTGCCTTTTTCAAGTCATGAACTCACAATTGGTGGTAACACAAAAGGTACTCAGTTAACGAAGATATACTTTCGGCGATCACTTTCTGGTTGCGGCTTAAACCCAAAGCCGCGAAAAGGGAGAATCCCACATAGAAGGCTGATTTTTCACCCTTGTGAGAAAGTTCGGTCTGTGGCAATTCCTCTAGGTGCTGCTGCTATGCCACAGATGCTGCTAGCTTTCATAAAGCAGCGCAGAATGGATTATGCTCTCAAAATTGCTACCTGTGTATGTCAGTTACGCCCACACACAGGGGCGGTTGGTAAACGCATTGTTTGTCACCCAGTGGTTAAGATACACCATGAGATTAATCCATAATTCATGTGCTGATATCAATCATTTCCACATTTGTGCCCTTAATCCCTTGCATAACGAAGACACTCGATGCCACATTATATTAAACCGATGTATGGGGTACCATAAGTTTCTTGTATATAATGCAAATATAATTATGGATTTAACTTTCTAAAATAATATATAGCACATCTCCGAAATATTAATGCTGTGCCAAATTTTCTTACCCTCCACCGAGAGTTCCAATTTCAATTCAGAAGTGTATGTGTGAGGCTTTGTAAAATATCATTTGTTCCAGTTTAAGACGTATTAAAGGGACTTTTAAAAGGGGATTTTATGTTGAACCTATGGAAAATTATGGATTGATTATCATAAAAATCGGTAGCTTTAAAAAAACTAAATTGGGTAAAAATTCAATACAGTCTATTAGAGTCGCATTAGAGCGAAATTTAAATCGAACCAAATTCGAAAACGCTCCGGTTCTAAAAGTTCATAAAAATATTCCCTTTTACATGCTCCATATTTTTTGTACAACTTATCTTTACCAAACCTACGCTTCAAATCGGGAAAAGCTTCAGTAATTTTTATCGACTTGTCGTCCTGAAAATTGTTAGTGGGCCGCAAATCAGCTGTTTGTCGTTATACTTTCTTATTCTTATAGGTATAATAACTGTGTTGATCGAATAAAAATGTTTGTAAAAAGTATCATTTTAAATTGCTCCATTAATATATGTACGCAGTATATTTTTTTCGGGTAGTATTTCAGAGATAATTTTGTGACGATCAAACGATGAATAAAAGTTGTAAGCATAGGCAAAATTAAGAAAGTTATTATCCATTAAATGGAAAAAGCCGAATTTTTTTCACATAAAATTGTTTTAATTCAATTTCGAGAATAAAAGTTTTTTTGATTACAATAAATTTTGTATGGGAAATAAAATCGGGGTCTTTTACTTAATGGCGTATAACTTTCCCATTTTTTGTCAAACCTCTTCGATTAAAAGAAATAATTGATTAAAGTTTCCATTTTAATTAAACAAATTAAAATAAAATTTAGGGCTGATGGCCTATGCTGCCATTGCCCACTCTCAAATTTAGAGATTCTGGTGATTAATTAATAAAATAAAATTTACATATTTTATGTTGCAAAAATTTACTTTTTTTTTGTATATAATTTAGGTAGATGCAACATTCTGGAGGTATTTGGAATTTATAGGATGACTTTTATTTCCTTCATACACCGACGCTCCACCTTAATTTACATATCTACCAATTTTTTTGTTAATTTATACAGACAGATACATTTACAAAAGACTTTAAACAATTGTATTTGACAAATAATTTTCTTTATAAGTCTTCCAAATAGATTTTAAATGGTTTAAGATTATTTGCAGTCAATGAAGAAGAAAAAGAAAAGTCTCTTTGTTTTAAGATAAAAAATATATTAATATTCCTTTTGCTGAACTAAATTTTGATAGACAAATATTTACTAAAAGACAAATATTTACTTTCAATTTATTTTACAAAAAATATCTGAACAATAAGGAAATATTTAAAGCACTATAAGGATTCTTTAATATACAAAATAACAATTGTAAAATAAAGTAAATACGCTGTGGTATCTGCTTGCAAAACTATTCTCCTTTTCATGAACAAGAAAATAAAATGCCCAAGCAATCACATAAAGAAAAGACAAGAAGACCCGAAAACATTCCTGAAAAAGAAGGAAACCAAACCAAAATGAATATATTTGGAATAGTGTAAGAGTTTTTTCAAACTCATACATATTGAAGGAGGTAAAACGGGAAGTGGAAATATGCACTGAGAAAATTGAAATTATATTTTATTGCTTCACCACACAAACACACACATCCACCTAAAGATGAAGAATAAAAGAATTCAGTCTGAATAAGAACATTTTTGTGTATTTTTAACATTTGTGTTTTTATATTATTCTCACATATACTCACACGTATTTGAAGATACTACATACACCCTCTCTATGACTATTGAATGGCATTTGTTACAATAAGCCAAATAGCCAACTAAAGCCATTTCTATCAAACAGACATACGTTCCCATGCCCTTTAGATTCACACAAACACATACTGGCTTGTAGTGTCTTGACCACTTGTCTGCAAAGGATATTGACGCTCAATTGAAGCCACAATTTATCGATATTTGCACTGCATGTAGATAAAGTGCATCATAATGTTTATGTGAATCTTTTAAGGTATTTTCTTTTTTATATACATATATTATTTAATTTTTTTTTTCTTTTTTTTTTTTTTTTGAAAATGCATAAATATTTCTTTGAAGAATAAACCCAAAGACAAATAAAAATAAAATAAAACATAAAAACAAATATGTGCTCTAAATAATATCTGTGCCATTCAATTAGAAAATAATGTTTATGTTCAATTATTTCGACATATTTTACCCATCTCCAGTCATTCGTCCCTTTTTGCATAAAAAAAGATAAACAGCGCAGTAGACTTTGTTTCTACTCGTACATTAAATCGTTGTTATATTGGGAATTTGAATAGTTCTTAAATTTTTGTTGTAAGTGACAGCAACTCTGCATTCAAATGTGCATACCGAATCGGCCGATAAGCAAAACCCATTCAACTAAAATGTTTGAGTATTAAAAAAATTTGTGAATAATAAAAAAATAAAATACTTGTATTCTATTCAACTGATAGTTGATGCCATAAAGTCGAAAATTGATGGTGAACCCATGACAAAAAACAAATAAAACTGAATAAAAAGATTAAATAGAATAAAATACTGCAATGAATGAATGACTGGAAAACTCAGTAATCGAGAAAATGTGGATATATTTTTTATAGAATTTGTTTTTTGTTGTCAATACAAAGAGCAATTTAAAAATTGTTGTTTTGTAATCTACCCTGCAGACTATCCCATATACCCTCCAAGACCACGAGTGTTAAAAAGGGAAAACGAAGGCTCTTATCATGTAAAACGCAACTCAACGCCAAAGAATTACATTGAAAGCACAACCAATGTCATAAATATTTTGTAATTTTGTTGTTGCTTTCTATAGAAATAATCGTCTAAGAACCCATAAAGTATATACAGTATATATATGTAAGTAGTCTGGGTCCTTAAGAAATTTGAAGTCGGCTAATTCACATTTTATTTGACATCGATTGGATAAAAACCAATGATTAGGAATATATTTTCTATATACAATAGATATGGATATTTGTCATCGTCCAGACTTGCAATTTTTGTTGCAGCTATTCTTGAGTTTATTGTTGAGAGGGGTGGGAAGATTGGAAAGGGGTACTCAGAGTCATGTACTCCGCAATTCTGTGTTGGTTCGTTACTCTCACACTTTTCAAAATCAAGTTGGCTGAAGGTGTATTTGTATTTATATATAAAACTAGCTTAACCCGGTGCGCTTTGCTACCCCCCTCGAAATAAAATTGGTAAGATTTTTTTAAAAAGTAAAGCATCTTGGACTTAGTTTGAATGATTTTACAGTAACCGTTCAACAGATGATATACAGAAATTTCAAGTGTCTTCGTATGGGAGGTGCCATGCCTACTTTTCCCATTAAAACTACTTTTTGAAATATGTTGTGGATTATTATCTAAGCTATTTGTACGAAATTGGAATACTTTCACTATTACAGTACTTCAAATACGTAGAAATCTTTATTGCAATTGTGTGGGAGGTGCCACGCCCGTTTATTTAATCCAGCCGACTTTTTGGCAGATGTCGTGTATTGACAACGAAGTTATTTGTTTCATATTGGAAAACTCTTATTGTAACCGTCCTCCAGATATAGGGTTATTCATATTTTTATTGTATGATTGTTGCCATGCCGACTTGATTAAAATAAATTATTTTTGAGAAAAATAATTAGGTCTAGTTAGATGGTGAACTCTTATTGGTAGACCCAACTCCAAGTACTGGGCGACCCGAAATAAGCTTTACCGACTGTCAGGAAAAAAAAGAAATCGTGTGCGATGTACTCATGTATAGGGCGAGCTCTAGTTTATACAAGACTGACAAGAGGAATGCTTCGATGGTCGTATCTATGTTGAACTCAGATGAAAATTTGCCAACAATATTGAAATCTGCCGTTGAATCCGATGACAAAGAACTTATTAACTACACAGCAGAGGAAGCTTTAGCTTTAACATGGTTAACATGGACTTACAGATTGGCATTTAAAGGAATAATGCAAATATTTTTCCCACCTATAATGTTCTTCAGTCTGGGAAAAAATAACTGTGGTTCCCAGTTGTGATAAAGCAAGTTTTGATACAAAAAACTGAGATACAAACCAATCTGAGAAAGCAAATGGCTACACTAGTTCACTAAGTTATCGTTTCACAGTTATTTTACGCACAATGGCTTCTCGATATGAAATCAATACGGATGCCTTTCAGCTGTATGCATACCGAGCAGAAACTTTTTTGGTGATTTGTATCTATGGTTTTATATGCCTTCGCCTGTCCATAAAATTTTGAATTTTTTGGTGTCTGAAGGAGCTCTTTAGACCAAAAATAAAGACCTGAGAAAATTTCGGCTACATATGATTTAAGTCGGAAAAACACAATAGAAGACTTGACACGTACACTATTTGTTTCTTCAGATCCTTTTATTACCATGTTATCGAAAAGTCCAGTGCCCTCTTCATAAAAGGCTGAGCTATTAGATAATGATTGTATCAGTCTTCTTTTCAAAGCATATGAAGAAAGCAATGTGCAAGATGGTACCTCATCAGATACTGAGAAAAGCACTTTTATATGAAAACTAGCTGTTTGGTCCCGGCACTGCTCGGGATTTTCTAAATAAAAATAAAAAATTAAATCCTGGAGAATTTCGTTAATAACTTGACCCCAGCGCTATCTACTTATATTTGTTTTATAAATATATTTGCTGAATTTCAGCCAAATCGTACCATTAATAAAAAAATGTTAATATCACGACAACAGCGCCATCTACCGGGATTAAACTTAAGAGAAATCTAGCTCCCGACTAAGATAATAAAATATTGTCCAAATTTCGTGTCAATCGGTCAAGCGGTTCTTGAGTTTTAGGAGGACATACACGGCACAAACGTTTTTATATACATATATAGATTAAAAGATGACTAAAACATTTTTAGCTTTAATGAAAACTTCACTTTGTGTTAATTTTTGTTTATTGTATTCTTATCTACATATATAAAAAAATTTCCGAATTAAAAAATCAGCTTCATTTCAGAAGTTATTAATAAGTCTCCGCTAGATTGGATATTTCTCCCACTGTGTGACTGTAAGAAACCTTGTCGAATACTTCATGATTATTTCATAATTGTATACTTTTTGTCGATATTATTTAACTTTTTTCAGATTTTGAAAATGTCATAACCATTCAGTGACTGACATTAACTATACAATGAATTATTAATTTACTTTATAAAATTTATTGAAGTCTAATAAAATCTTCGGAAAATATTTATATTGTTAAAATTCCAAGTAAATAATATATTTGTTATGTTAAAAATTAACTTAAAGGCTCAATTATTATGTTTTAAAAATATTACTTTAAAAAAGGATTGCTTATTACTAGGACTTGTTTCTATTCCCCGGAAATTGGAATGTTATTTTTTAAGTTTTGAAAGTGTTATAAATAGGGCTGCCAGATTTGACGATTTATCGCAATTTTGACGATTTTTTGTTCCGAAATTGACAAAGTGCCGATTTGCTGAAATTATATTTAAACATTTTTAAATATTTTTATATGTTTGTGTATTGGGCACCACAGAAAAATGTTTAGAAACAAGGCAGCTTAAATGCTTATATTTATCACTATTGAGAAAATTGTTTGTCTGTTCCCTATAAAATGTATCGGCGAAAGCAAAATTTGGAGGGAAAGCTGTTAAATTTGTATCCTTGGATTATTTAATACATTTGATTATGTCATCAAAACATGAAACTATTACCCCATTTATTAGTCAAGGTCCTATAGGAAATGTTGGCCTTTTTTGCCATAAGTGTTTTTTTTTTAATTCAATATGACATTTTGTCACGCCTTTGTGTGACTTCCTCAGGGAAAATTAACAATCTGAAATTTTAAATTGTTATCGAATTAAAAAAAAAGATAAAATAAAAAAAGACCTCAAGCTTAAGTATGTATGTATAAAATAGTAATACCCTTGAACTTTAACTATGTTTTTTTTTTTTTTTTTGATTATGGTTTAATAAAAATCGAAGAAAATTTGGCAAAAATATAATTTTAAATTCTCCGATTTTTTAAAACAATAAAGACGATTTTTTTTCTTACGAAATTAACGACTTTTTGCACAAATTTATCTGGCATCCCTGCATAAAACAAAAACAATGGAAGTGTTAAAAAATTGATTTTCATCATTTAAATTCTTTCTTTTCAAATTAAAAAAATAATAATAAACATTCTTGTGCACATACATGTGTATATGTATATACATAATTATTTTTTCAGATAATTTGGGCTCCATTTTTTAAATTTTATTTTTATCCCATCAATTTCAAATGTGACTTATTTCGACAGTTCTTGTGAGAAACTTTTCGCAAAATATTGTTACAGAAACACTTTTTCTCACATCCTTTCAATGCTGGAAAAATATTTAAATGACAGATAATTCTTGCAAAGTAAAGATACAGAAACACGTATGTGAGAAAAACCAATTTTTGTTTCGTATTGCACCGAATCACTTGTTTCATGTGGGAAATATTACAATGTAAGATATACAGAAACGGGCTACTGAATTTTAAAAACTGTTTTTTTTTGGTGAAAAATTATTATATTCAATTGTCGTTTTTAGTGAAAAATTATTTATTTAATTTATGTTCCATTTACAAATTTTATTCTTGCTTAATTTAGCGAGCAACACTGAATTAGGATTTCAGCCCACTGTACTAAAAGAAATCAGAGCCTTTGGCGGAAATCGAACGCGCAAACCTCAAGCAGATATAATCAAAAAATATCGTGATAGAAATGTAAGGCAAATGTTATTAGGGATCAAGATGCAACTTCATATCTGTTGCGATATACACATATGCAACTATCGGGCCTGTTGTACGCACCTTAGTGCTGCCCCACCTATAGAAAGGGGTTATGTCCAGCGTTAAGTAACCCAGTTTCCCGGACGTAATTTAAGTGAACGTTCCTCAGGGATTCCAGACCCAACATGACTTCGCTTCCGAAGTGTTTAGATCGTAATTCGGCGAAGGCCTGACAGTAGCATAGGAAGTGTTCTAGCGTCCCGCTATCTTTGCCACACGCTCTACACTCGTCAGATGCCACCCGTCCAATTTGGTGTAGTTGTGCCTGTAGTCCTGCATGACCAGTCAGGATACACACCATCATACTAACATCCGATTTACTCGCGTTGAGGAGGCTTGTTGCCCTCCCTTCGTCTGCGTTACCGCATAAAATCTTAGTGGTCCTACCCACAGTCCAACCGTTCCAGCTGGCCGTGTGTATCTATCTAGCCCACGTCTTCAAATCTACCTTCGTTGCCTCAAACGGCCTCTCATTCGCCAGGTTAACTGCTTCGAGTTCTTTTCCCCTGATAGCGAGTATATTGGGTCTTTCGCTTCCGATTATCCCCGAGAGGCCCGGCACCCATATGATACGGTTCCCACCGACTGAGGAGAATTCAGTTAGTCTAATAATACAGTCTAATAAGATCCTGGACCTAACGCTAGGAACTGCTAACTCCCTTATTGTCCTTATCCATCTCACACATTCCGTTATAGCACGGGTTTTTTTTATTAAATGTTTATTTGTACAAAATTTTATTAAATCAAAAAATTTGTCCTCAGCGCCCTTAGACATTATTAGGGAAGCGTTGGCAGATTCTTAAACTACTTTGTACAAAAAGCTAGGTAATTAGGTAAGTTACAGTTACATTTGATTTTAAAAAAAAGGAAGAAAAAAATTTTAGGAAAATAAAATTGTGTTTCAAATAATATTAAAATAAATATAAATAACTTACATCAAAAGTGCTTCCTGTGTTGAACATAAATATTCTTTCAGCGATACTTCCGCCTTGAAGCTTGTGTTGTGATCCGGAAGACGGTAAAATATCTCGGTTTCCGGGTTCTCAACATAGACCCCTATGCCCGTTTTATTCCCAAGTAAAAAAATGTTATTAAGACCAAAAAAAAAAAAAAATTCTTTAATAAAATAAAACTCAAATTATAATTGTTTAATCGAAATGGTTTTTCTTTAACACTACGGTAAATTATTTTCCTTTGTTTATTTCTCTCGGGGCACAGGGCATATTTTTGTTGTCTAACTTTTCTGCTAAAGTTCGGTAAAATGAGAAAAAAAATATTATTTCATCTTATTCTTTCTTGACCTAATATTTTAATTTCTTTAAATGATATGTTGAGTTTTTAACAACAAAGTAACGTATTCCTCGTTCTCTTCTGCCATCAGGGCAGTGTTGCCATTCGATGAAAGAGTAAGTGCTAAGCCGCCTTAAAAATGTTTAACAGCTAAAAAAGTAAGGGCGCATAGAAAGGGTTTATCAAGAATTTGGAATTTAGCACATTAAAACTAGGGATGCCAAATTGGGACTGGTTTTCGCAAATCCCGGGATTAGGAACTTCAAAAACTCAAATCCCGGGATTTTTTGGGATATCGGGATTCGGCATTTTTGAAAGACAGAAGATAAATGCTTTTAATAGACATTTATTAAAAAAAAAAAACGTCTTTAAAATAGGTTTACAAAAAAAAAAGTCTTATAATTCATTTGATATTACAAAGTTGCTTAATGATTATATTGATTACTAAAATTTGTACAAATGGAAAATTGTGATTTTTTTCTTAATTAATGCTTAAAAAAAACAACGTACGATTTCCAACAATGTGGTAATTGACTCAATTAACAAATAATTAATATAAAGTCTATATTTTACCCAATTACGTCAGTTGTTTCGAACTTAATTAAACTATAATTAATATAGTAATTGAATATAGCAAACTAGTAGTTGATTTATTTGTAAGATTCTCTTAAAATTTTAATTAAATGAATTAAGATGAACAATTAAAATTTGAATTAAAAATTAATTAACAAAATCAATTTTCTTAGATAACCATAAAAATCGTATATGAACAAAAACAAATTTGTATACCCCCAACCACTGGTGGTAGGAATTATGTAGTGCATAAATTACACTACTTAATTTCGTGAAATCGCTCCATAAATTACATTAGGTCCCATGTCTGTTCTCGAAAAACACTTTAATAAGCCTAAACCTGTATAGAGTTAAGTCTAAATTTTGCAATTGGTGCACCGGTGGAATCAATAAGATAATAAGAAAATAAAACACAGAATTTTTGGATTTTCTTTATGTTTTGTGCATTTCAAAAGACATTTATTTCTTTAATTTATTCTCTTGTTTAATTATTTTCCGCACTTCTCTTATTGTTGCACACGCTTAAACACAAAACAAAGTTTAGGCCCTAATCATGTAAAACGCAGCGCAACGCCAAA
The DNA here is from genome assembly GCA_943735925.1 of Pollenia amentaria. Classification (NCBI taxonomy): domain Eukaryota; kingdom Metazoa; phylum Arthropoda; class Insecta; order Diptera; family Polleniidae; genus Pollenia; species Pollenia amentaria. Next base: position 96,239,016 of record OX031009.1, on the reverse strand, counting down.
GAATAATATTGAAAGCACAAACAATGTCATAAACATTTTGTAATTTTGTTGTTGCTTTCTACAGAAATACACATTGCGTTTTAAAATTTCAAACACTGCATATCTTGTGGCGTTGAAAATCTTAAAACGGTACATGAATTTCTATAGAAAGCAACAACAAAATTACAAAATATTTATGAAATTGTTTGTGCTTTCAATGTTATTCTTTTTCGTTGCGCTGCGTTTTACATGATTAGGGCCTTAACTTTTTTTGTTTGCAATGACAGTATTAACGGAGTTTATCAAATACATATAAAAGATCAATATTGAGTTCCATTTCCTCTCAAGGCAGAATGTCATGATGAATTTCCTTTTATAAAAAAAGGTAAAACCAAAAAATTGTGTTAACGATTTCGGAATTGAATAAATCTCTTAAATCCCGGGATAAAAAAAATTCAAATCCCGGTATTCGGGATTCGCTGAATTTCGGGATCGGGATTGGCATCAATAATTAAAACGATATCCTATTAATGAGTTTTTGACTTCCAATAAAAACATTTTTAAAGGGATATTTTGGTTTTATAAATTTTTTTTATTAAAATAATTGAATCATGAATTTCGCAAAGGGCTTAGGTATAAATTTTTGGAAGTCGAGTTTTTTTGCTCTTTTTGTAGGTACACATATAGACCGATATACTGTGAGAATGAAGGGTTTACATATCCCCTCCCATGCGGTGAAAAACAGGTGGCTTTTTAATATGATTTTCGAAAAGAGGCTATTATCCATATTACTTTAGAATATTTAACATGTGTGTTTTAGTTAGTAATTGAAAAAACTTTGCATTCAAAATTTTTACAGTGAGAGGTGAGTTTTTAAAACATGGTCAATTTGTTATGAACAATTATTTTCGATTTTGCCAGTATTAAATCTGAATAGTGAACATCGTTTAAGGAAAAAAATAAAATAAATTAATTTTTGTTTAACTTAATTTTGAAAATGAGTGATCCAGCTGCTTTTTAGGATAATGATATTCATATTGCCGATTTCCAAAATTTTTATGAAGACGCTCTGCAATGGCCAACCGACATGTATTCACAGGCAGATGTCGAAGATTCATATGATTTTCTTGACGAAATGTTGTTGTTGTTGTTATTTTATAAATGTACTCTGTGTGTGTGTTTCTAATTTGTAATCTTTATAAATAGATAAAAACGTACCGAAATGCTTTTATTGGTCGTTTATAGTAAAAAAAAACTTATGTTAAAAATATTGTGTACTTTTATTTAAATTGTTGAGGTCATAAATTAATCTTCGAAGGGTTTATTCTTTTCTTAAAATCCAAAATATATATATTAACCTCCATATTTATAAAAAATATTTTTGATTAATAAAATAAACCTGCTGTAAACCTAAAATATTTTATATGAATATGGGGTTTAAATTTTATAGATTATCTGAATATTTGTGTGTTTCAAAAATATCATAGACTAAAGAAACCATTTTGCTACTAAAACCACGAAAATTCAAAAATAATTTTTGAAAGTGCACATCTCCTGAAACTGTAATGATCATTCTTTCCTTTAAGTATAGCTTAAAAAATATAATAATAATATATATAATATAATAACATAAACAGAGGCTTTAAATTTTAAGAAAAAAACTGCTTTAAAATGTCAAATGGTTAAAGAGATATTCAGTTTTTATTGTCTCCTGAACACTTTGTATTTTTTTACCTGAGCCCTTTTCGAAATTTATGATTCAATTAAAAAATCTAGTTAATATTTTTAATAAACCCCCAAATTTATAAAAAAAAAAATAATTTTCTATAAACAGTTTTTAACAAGCCTTTTATTAATCAAAAATCTTTTTTATGAATATGGGGGTAAATGTCTATATACTTATAATACAGATTAACATTGTAATTTTTTAAATTTTTCAAGTTTTTGTTCCAACACTGAAATATATTTATGCTTAAACAAAATTTTTAAGTATATTCAAAATTTTATTGACATCATTTTTATCACACACCAATTATTTTTGGTACTTGTCAGATGAACTGATTTTATTCACATCACATTTTCTAAACCCCTCCCTTTTAAGTATATGAAAGCATAAAAACTTTGTATTCTGTTTTGTTCTGAGCTTGCTTTCTGACAATTCCATAAAAAGGATTTTCGTTAATTAAATTTCTGAAGTTATGTATGTATGTATATACTTGGATCCAGACCCAGTTGTATTCATATTGGTACCGCAAGCCTGCTCATTGGCTCCACTGGCTTTGATTTGTTTCCGTTTTATCCAAACTGAAATTCACACACCAAGAAAAATATGTGTGTATGTATGAATTTATAACAAATTACAAATAAATACAGTGAACTTGCGATAATATGAACACCCCAAAATATGAACACTTATATTCTTGCATTGACTACTCTAAAATATTAACTTGTGCGAAAGCTTTAAAATATGAATAACTTATAATTATATTTTTAACGTATTTTATCTACGTATACAGTGCTTAAGTCTAAAGTCTAAATTAACAGGGTGGTGGATAAATTTTGATTCAACTGTATAATAATTGGGGAGTTTTTCCAGCTGATTGCTTTAAAATTGTCTTCAAATGTCAATCAAAATGTCTTGCATATACGATTTAGTTAGTGCTCACATTCAACTAGAATTCCATATTCATCTTTAAACATAATTTGAACTTGAATAGTTCTTAAATATGCATACAAAAAGCATAAGTTTTTTTACTTTAAAAAGTCTTTAAAATTGTAGAAGATTTAGAACATTTAGGAAAAGGTGTCAGTGTTACTAATTTAGCTTATAAATTTGTGGTGAAATATTCTACAATATGTGGACAAAAAATAAAAAGGCTAACAATACTTTTATTTGACCTGGAAAAAGAAAATCGTGAGGCCTTCCGAGTACCCAAAAATTTAAAATGCGTTCTCCGGATGGTTTTTTGAATATGAGAGACAAAAAGATCACTGTTAGCGGACACGGAAAATATTTCTGAGGGGAAATTAGTTGCCATTCGTAAATATCAAATAACAATCTTGCAAAAGCGAACTGGCGTGGTTTTAATTAGTTCATATTACCGCGAGTGCACTGTAATACTAAAACAAATGATAACAATTTTAAAAAAAAGTGCAAGCATTTTTTGAAAACCTTTATGCTAACTTGAAAAAAGTGCTAGAATTAGCACTAAAATACTAAAATGGCAAGACTGCATCACGGTTCTATTCTAAGGCATATCTTGTGATGATTTCAGGAATTTTAAGAAGAGTGTTACCTATATCGACTTTCTTCTAGAAGTTACGTTTTAATGTGCGTTTCGTTTGATTTTATCCTTATCATAAATAAGCCATCGGTGAAGTTTTTTTTACGCATGCATTAAATAATCGCAAGTGTTCTGCATATCGTATTCAAGCGTCCAAAAGATGTTCTTTTTTTTCCTAATTTATAGCATATATCTTACTCCACGCCATCTTATGTTGGCATGATGCATCCCAAATAGCAGAATCTCTTCACGTATTCAGTGTGTAAATTGTATCGCGAAAATATCATAAGCGACATCATATTTTATATAAAAATTAATTTACTGGCAACACTTGCATCATAGCCTCGAAATTCATAGTCAGACAAGGTACCGTTACGAATTTTTAGCAAAAACAATTTTTGACAGCGGCTTGTCAGTTAAGCGAAAATTTTACGCAAAAACATAAAAAATCAACTTGTGTTTGGTCAACAGAAATTGCTAAATTTAAGAAAAAATTACTTAAAAAATGGGTTAAAAAATGGTAAAAAAAAACTTTTTTAATCAAAAACACATACCGTCGCTATTCTGCAAAAAGAGCTCAAGTACACTTTTTTGTGAAATTGACTTAATGAGGCAAAAGGGTCATAGTATATGCCCTGTACAAAAATCCAATGGCTATTTTAAGTAGTTTTGTAGTTATTTTATCAAAACAGTTAATTCTATGTCCAAAACACCCAAATGTATAAAGCAAAAAAGACACAAGTGGACTTTTAATTAAATACGGTACACAAACGAAATGTTATGATATGAAAGCACAATCGCATCAATATTTCCACTCTTGATAAAAATAGCAAACCAGCTGTTAAATAATTTGCCGCCAACATTATGAAATCAGGAGTTTCACAAGAAAACGCACTAATTCCACTACAGTATTTTTCGTTTAGCTGCATTTGTTGCCTATCTGTACAAAATACAAAGTATTGTGTATGATGGCTAAATTTGGTTAGAAAAAAAATCGTGTAGGTGCATTTTGCTTAAGTGCATATTGTGGATAACAGCATTCGATTTTTGGTCAACACCGTTTATTTTTAATACAAAATGTTATTTTTAAGTGCCTCATAAAAACAAAAAATCATGATTGTATCAATCGCTATTTTAAGAAAAAAATAGCCAACAAATTTTATTTTTTTTATGTGGTAACACAAATGGATCAATTGAAAATTCGTTTGATCTCGCAGCTGTTATTGTGTGTACTCCATAAAGTATTTATATATTCTGGATCCTTGAGTAATTCTAAGTTGATTTAGCCATGTCCGTCTGTTAAAAACACGCTCACTTTCGAAAAACTTATAAGAAAAGAGCAATGTTGGTGTCAAATTGCTTTTAGTTATCCTAAGCAGTTTTGGATTGAAATCCAGCAAAATTAGTAGATTAAGATAATAGTTATGAATCCAAATATGAAACCACAACTCTAAAAAATTGATTATTTGGTTACAAAAAACCAAGATTAATGGTGCACATATTGATATAAGATTTCGCACAAATTCGTTCCATGTGACTGGAAATCGCTGTGTTAAATTTCCATAATTTACTACAGACGCCATCTAAAGCCTACTCTCGGAAAACAGTTAAGTACACCTAAGCCTGTAACAAATTATGATATAGTAATGACATTTAGTACTTCACGGTTTTAAAGGACTAAAAATCACATGGCTAATTTCGTGAACATCGGTTCGTAATTTACCATAGGCTACATATGAAGTCTACTCTCGGAAAACAGCTTAGTACATCTAAAACCGTAAAAAATTACGCTACTGTTATACAATTTGGTACGCCACAGTCTTATAGGACTAAAAATCATACTGTTTACCATATAATAGGAAATACGACAAAAACCGTAGAAGATACAGATAGTGTGGTCAAATTTCGTCCAATATAGCGTCATATGGCCAGAAATAATACCATGCAATTTTGTGATAATCGGTCCCAAATTAAGCAGCCTTCTGAAAACTTCTTTAAATCTATAAAACGCTACAACAAATTTCACAACTGTATCGAAATTTGCTCTAATTTAGGGTTTTTAATACTAGAAAACACTGTTCAGAATTTGTTGATGATTTGTCCATAATGTACCATTAGTCCTACACGCAGAGAAAAAACATGATTAATGAATGGTCACTACGACCATTTTTGTTTATACTTGCCTTATATGTTTACCCTCATAAATTAATTATAGTCTTAATATAACTTAAAAAATTGTTTTTTGTCCTTAACATTTTTAAATTCACTATAATAATATTATATGGTGGCTTACACCTAAAAGGGTACTCTGGTCTAGCGAAACCTATTATATTATTTGATATGTTAGCTACTATAATATATATATTTTCAACTATACAGTTAAAATCATAATATTAGTTGAACACAAAAGGTATGTTTAATACCATCATTTTTGTTTGCTTGAAAACACATTCTCTTAAGAAGCAAACATTTATTGTCAAAACAAACAGTGTGTGCTTTAAAATTACATTTTCTCCGTCAGCGAGCGTCAGTTAATCAGGAAACATGAATGTTGACAGAATAATTAAAACATTTTTCGGGGAGGAAAATGCCATGCTGCCTTGCAAAACTAACGAAATAGATTATTATACGTTTATTGAAACAGGTAAGTTATTTTGATATAATTATAAAAACATATATAAAATATGCAATTGTTTTGTCTTTATTGCAGCCAAAAAAAACCTATAACAAATTTTGACACATAATTTTGTCATCAGCCCCGAATTTTTCCAAAAACGGAATTCTTATTTGTTTGGATATATTTGTACCACACAACGTAAATTTATAAATTAAAACTCATACACAGGTATATTAATATGTGTATTTAATTTTATTTTTAATATATGTATGCTATATTTTATTTATTATATTTGTAATAAAACATAAATTTTTTAAATTACATTTTTTATTGTTTTTATTGTAAGAACCATATAAAATGTTGAAGTAGACATTTTGCATGGTATTAAGAAATATAGAAAAATGGTTTGAAAGATCGTGCGCATTTTTCTTCTGAACATAATATTATGTTTGAGACTACAATTATCTAAAATCATTATAACTGAACATATATTGTTGCTTAAGACGTGTTTGACACAATCATAACCACAAACATTAATGATAGTTTGCGATTGTGATTGTATCAATCATGTTTTTTCTTTGCGTGTATATAAATTCCCCTCTCGAAATCATGATATACGAGTATTACCCAAATTTGTTCAAATTAAGTTTTATATAACTACAAGTAATAGCATAAAGCTTTCTGATTCTCGGTCAATAATTTAACATATGTAGGTGTAAACCGCTAAAAATTTACAACTGACGTCCGTTTTTATAAATATTAATTAATAAATTATAGATGACATATAGAGCCCACGCCTGCAATATTCTAACTGATCTAAATTGTTTTTTTAATGATTTGTTTTTGTTTTAGATACATATGTATATTGATATTAAATTTAAAAGTGTATTAAAAATAGGGTAGCCAGATTAAAAATTCGGAAAAACAGTACAATGCATACAAAAAAACAGCACAATCATGAAAAAAAAAAAATTTTAAATATTTAATAATTATATTATTAAATATTTTAAATTTTTGATTCAATATACAACAACAACAACATAAATAAAAACAATTGACAAATAAAGGAAATATTTAAATTTTGCTGCATTCATATACGGAACACCATTTGCATTTATAAAGTAAACAAAACAAACTAAGCATTTGTCCATAGTTCATGTTGCAATGTATAATGTTTAAATATTTTTGTTTATATGTTACTTTGTTATAAAATTTTTGCAAAAATAAACTTTTTTCAAAATATAAAGACAGGATAACAAAAACAGTGGTGTAAGCCAAATAAGAACTCGAAAAGAAAAAACATGGTTGATACAATCACAATCGCAAACTATCATTAATGTTTGTGGTTATGATTGTGTCAAACACGTCTTAAGTAATAATATATGTTTAGTTAGACATGTTAACAGCTTATTATTGTCTCAAAAATATTATTATGTTTAGAAGAAAAACACAAATGATCTTCCTAACCATGTTTCAATTTTTCCCAACACCATGCAAAATGTCTATTTGCACATGTTATATGGTTCTCACAATAAAACCAATAAACAAAAATATTCCAAAAATTGTATGTTTTATTAAAAATACATAAATATAGAATCTGGGAATTATTTCTTCTCATAAGCTACTTTATATTATATTAAAAATTTTTTTTATTTTTCGAATTTATTCTATGAGCTAAATGTCAGTTATGTATTTTATAAAGCTTTTTGTAATAGTTCTATTCCTTAAATTTTTAGGAATGCTTTTATACACTACCAGACTATTATCTTGTATCTTCCTGTTACATTTTACCTTAGCTATCCTTTCGATAGCAATGAAGTATATTGTATGTACAGAAAAATTTACAATTATTAGACACCAGCAGAATGTAATGCATTTTCGTCAGCATTCCTTGTGTCACACTGGAGAGCGATACTTTATAAATTGAATGTATTTAACTCAACGATTTTAAAAAATAGAATCTGGGAATTATTTCATTTCATAAGCTACTTTTTATTATATTCAACATATTTTTATTTTTCGAATTCATTCTATGCGCTAAATTTCAGTTCTGTATTTTATAAAGCTTTTTTGAAATAAAATCAAACACACCTTTTGTGTACAGCTAACATTATGATTTTAATTGTATAGTTAAAGATATATACATTATAGTAGCAGATATTTCACATAATTTAATATCTTTAGCTAGATCATGGTAACTGTTTAGGTGTAAAACACCATAAAATATTATTATAGTGAATTAAAAAATGTTAAGGAGAAAAAATATTTTTTCAAGTTAAATAAGGAATGAGAATAACCTACATACACTCAAAAAGTCTCATTTGCAACGATAGCAAGGCTTAAACAAAATACCAACAATAAAACAGTGAGTTTATCTTTTCTTACATTCCCCACCAATTTTTGCAAGGGCACGTGCATAAAGAACTGAACTGGCAAATTGTTTTTATTTTGATTTCTTGCGAAAACAATAAAATCAATTTTTTTTTGTTTTTAATTGGTTTTTTCTTTACCCTTTTACAACTACAATTAATGTTGGGAGAATTCCAACTAATTGTAGTGGCGAATGTAAGAAATGATAATAAACTCACTGTTTTATTGTTGGTATTTTGTTTAAGCCTTGATATCGTTGCAAATGAGACTTTTTGAGTGGATGTAGGTAATTCTCATTCCCTCTGTAGTCTTGTTTGCTGATAGCTTTGGCTTTTCTAAAATTATTTAGGAGAACGTTTCCTGATGATCTGGCCTGGGCAACCAGTGAAATGCGCATAGGAACAGCTTATCCTCCAACAATAAATTTCAGTATTTTTTTATCAATTATTTAAAAAGGGAATTAAGCACAACAAACAAAATCTTTTAATAAGTTTATCAGGGTAAACATATTATACACATATGAATAAAAATGGTCGTAGTGACCATTCATTAATCCTGTTTTTTCTCTGCGCGAATGACTAACGTCGAAAGAGACAAGGAGAGAAAAACCTAACTTAGCTTAAAAAAATTTATGTATTGATTGTGTTAGTAGGATTTTCTTTAAACATATTGGTATTTAAAGCAATTTTCACCACACATAAAGTTGCACAAGTCGTATAGAATTGATAAAAATTATTATTTCCTAGATCAATTTTCTAATTTAAAACTATTTTTAATTTATTAAGGCCAATTTCACCAAGGTCAGCTATAAATAACTATGCATTACTATAGCTGCCAGATAACCAGGGCTGTGGAGTCGGAGTCGGAATTGAAGAGTCGGAGTTGAGGTTTTTGTGCCAGAGTCGTAGTACCCACAAAAACTAGCGACTCCGACTCCGACTTCAAAATTTTTCGGCATAAAAATGTAAAAAAATGTTCTAATATTTTCCAAAATAAAAGCTCTTCGAAATTGGCGATCAAAGATCGATTTTGAATTTTTACAGAATAATTTTCTTGCTATATTTAACCATTTAAAAGGTACTGCATTAATTAGTTTGCTTTAGGCAGTGGTCGAGTGAAGACCTATTTATAGCTGGAAAAAGTAAATATTATAAAATATAAAATAGAAAGTAAATAAAAGAGATTTATTGGAAAATAATATAAAAATTTAAAAAAATTTTTAAAACAAAATTTTTGAAAGAGAAAACAATTTTTTTGATCACTTGTTTGTGTGAGAAGCGTATAGAAGGCACCATTGTACAGTGGTTCCGTTGTACAGTTCTTTTTTCAAGCAATTTTTTGAAAAAACCATTCAAGATAAGAAAATCGTTTTGGATTGAGGTTCAGTAGCAAAATTACGTGTGTGATCTATTGATTGGGGGGTGAATTTTGTTGGGTCTGTTGATCAATGCAGATAGGTATTGCCCCTTGACAATTGGAAGTTGCAAGATGGATGAGGATGGTGTAAATCCTATCAAGCGTGCCCGTGCGGGAGTTTCAATAGATGAACTTCAGCGGATAATTTTGAAGAAGGATGCTGAAATTGATTTTCTTACTCAGAAATTTAATTATATTTCTGAGGAAAATGTGAAATTGTCGAAAGCTGTTGAAACTTTAATGAATAAAGTCCAAAAGAACATTGATAGTGAAAATTTTTCCAGTGAGGATGAAATGCTTTTGGAGAATGATAAGTTTGAGGGTAGAAATGCTCGGCTGGAAAGTCAAAAAGCTAAGTCGAATCAAGAAAGCCAAAAAAGTTCTGAAGAGGGTGCATCAAGTAGTCGCAAGATACCGAATGCAAAAGCAAATGTTGATGAAGGCAAGAGGATGAGTAAGTCTGTTCCTGTAATAACCACCTATAACATTAATATTAGGGAAATAGTTGATAAGATTGACGAATTGTTAGGTCATAAAAATTTTAATTTGAAGATTTTGGGTAAGGGCGTGGTAAATATAGGGGTTTGCACGCTTGAGGATTTTGGTAAGGTGAGGGCTATGCTTGAGCAACAGAATGTTGAATTTTATACGTATACCCCTAAGGGTCTACGACCTTTTACTGTCGTTATTGAGGGTCTATCTCATTCGTTTCAACCGCAGGAGATACTTGATTACTTTGAGGGTCTTAACATGAAGATTAATGTGGTTAGCCTTGTAAAACTAGGTGTTGACAAATGGGTTGTCAGAATCTCAAAGGATTCTGATATAGCTAAATTTTATGAAATTAGATACGTTTTGTGATGCAAGGTTTTTATAAGGAAATTTGTAAGAAAAGGTATAACACAGTGTTTCAACTGCCAGCGTTATGGTCACGTGTCATCTAATTGTAGGATGACATATAGGTGTGTCAAATGTGGTGGGTCTCATGGACCAGGTAAATGTAGTGTGCCTCCAAAGGGGGAGAATGTTCAGGAGTCGTTAACCACCGACCCTATTACTGGTCAGGTTTCAAAGAGAGTAGGCTTACCGGTGAAGTGTGTGAATTGTAATGGTGAGGGTCATGTAGCTAGTGCTAGGGAATGTCCTCGTAGAATTGAGCTTGTTCGTAAACTTGAGGCGCGAAGCGTTTCTAGGGCTAATTTGCAATCCAAAGTTTTGCCTGTTCCTTATAGGGAGGTGAAGTCTGGGGTCTCCTATGCTTCGGTAGCAAGGTCCTCTGGCAAAAATGTTGCATCCAGGTCATATCAGCGTGAGTCTGCTGCACAGACTGGTTATAGTAAGGCTGAGGTTTCAATGCAAGATGCAATGAATCAATATGATTTCATTGATCATGATTGCAGGCGCTTCTTTGGGGGCGGATTAGTTCAGTGTTTGGGTAGAATAGGTGCTTTTGCGAAGGATTATCGTAAGTTGAGTAATGATGAGGATAAATCAGCCGCCTTGCTTGGCATGCTTCTCACTCTTCGTCAAAATGGCTAACTCACTTAAGGCAATATTTATTAACGTCAACTCTATAGTTTCGAAACACAAGAGACATTATCTGAATTTATTTTTAACAGAACACAAACCAGACGTTTTGCTTTTAGCTGAGCATGGTCTTAGTTCTAGGCATAGATTTGATGTAAAGGGGTATACGTTATTTAGACGGGATCGACAAAGCGGACGTGGTGGGGGAACGGCGGTTCTTATTAGGCAAAATTTTTATTGTGAAGAGATCGTCCTCGATACGGGTATGATTGAAAATACTGCTACACGTATTCGGTGTTCGAATGGTCGTGATATTGTTTTTGTTGCAATGTATTTAAAGCCCAGCAATACATTTGCTATTGATTCGTTTGATTCAATACAAAACCTGGCTGTCAATAACAATGTTGTTATTGGTTGTGATCTCAACGCGAGACATTCGTATTGGGGTGATCCGTATATTAATGCTAGTGGGCGAAACCTTAGAGATTTTTTATTGGCCAATCCTGACTTGGAGGTGAGACAAACTGATGGACCGACAAGAGAGAATGTTGTTTTATCTTCATTTATCGATTTTTTTATTACGACTGTGGATTTAGGACCTTCTTCTGGAATTTTGCTTCGTACTCTTGATTATGAGTCTGACCATAAAGCTGTGGAGATTTGTCTTAGTGTAGGAGACTGCGTGTTGCGTGAGATGCCTTCGAGGTTCGATTTTGATAAAATTAATATTCGTCGATTCAGGAATAAGTTGGCTGTGGATCTTGCTGATCGTAGTCTTCCTGTTGACAGAAATGTAACAGAGTCTGAAATTGACGAATGTGTTACAAATTTAAATAGTGCCTTCTTGGGTGCCATGGAGCATTCGGTTCCGAAAATTGTCATAAAGGGCAGGGGAATGTTGAAACTCCCATTACACATTCTCAATTTCATCACCCACAAAAAAAGACTAAGACGAGCTTTGCATAGGTGTACTGAGCCTGGCAGGGCGAGTATTATAAAGGCGGAGGTAAAAAATTTGGATAGGATTATTCAAGGGGCCATATCTATTTTTGAGCGGGAGTATTTGTCTGATTACCTCGGCAAAGTAAGGCTTAATAACACAACATTTAGGAAGGTGAAATCTGCGGTCGGATTGAATATTCGTCCAGCAGTTCAAAGTTTGAAAGGCCCTGGGGGTTTAATTGTCTCTGATGATAGTGGAAAGGCTAATTTACTTGCAGATGGTTTTTTCCATGTGCAGCAAACGGGACAATTGGGTACTCGGAATTCGACTGATATTGTCGTGGGGAGGGAACTGGCGACATTGGACAGGACAACGCCTTTGACGACGTTTGACAATTTTTTGACTGCAGACGGAAGGACCGTTCACACAGACGTAAGACTTTCTGATTTTGGCTTTATTGATGCCGCATCTATTGGCTCTGCTTTAAAAAGGAGGGCGAACAAGAGATCCAGTGGTTTTGATGGTGTGCCAGATTTTGTACTTAGAAAATCGGATAATGCAGTTTGGACATTTTTGGCAATTTTGTTCAATCATTGCATAAATATTGGCTACTTTCCGCAGGCATGGAAGGCAGCTCTGGTTGTACCGATTTTAAAGCCAAGATCAGATTCTACTGAAGCTGGCAGTTATAGACCAATATCCTTGCTCTCGGCCTTTGGGAAATTGTTTGAATTTTTTATTCTTGGTATGATAAACAAGGTAATTTTGGATAGGGAAATTCTTAAAGACTTCCAATTTGGGTTTAGGAATGGACTTTCCACTTGCCATGCCCTTTTGGTTTTGTCTGATTATGTTGCTGAAGGCCTTAATAGGAGATGTCCTACTATGGTTGCAAGTTTAGACTTTGCCAAAGCGTTTGATACGGTTTGGCATGATGGTCTTTTGTATAAAATGTTGGATCTCGGTTTTGGGAGAAGTATTTGTCGACTGGCTGCCAGCTTCTTGAGTAGGCGAACTTTTAGGGTGCGAGTAGGGGGAACCTTTTCGGACATTAGACAGGTTGAAGCGGGTGTGCCACAGGGCTCTTTGTTGGGTCCGGTACTATACAATTTGTATGTTTCTGATTTACCTCAGCCTTCGGACGGGAATCTTTTACTGACTTATGCGGACGATATTCTTGTTGCTTCTAGGGGGGCAAATGCTAGAAGAATTAACAATGGACTGAATACATATTTGACAAGACTAAATGACTATTTCGGAAAATGGAGACTTAATCTTAATATGTCTAAGACTGTGGCTGTGTTCATTAAGGGCAAACGTAAATATATTAATCCCAATTGTAGAAAATATATTCCGTGTTTGAAAATTGGGGGTGAGTTGGTCAAAATTTCTGATAGAGTGAGATATTTGGGTGTAACTTTTCATGAAAATTTCGAGTTTTATCGTCATATTGATAATGTTTTAGAGAGATCGAAGAAGGTGTACAATTTATACCAGGGTATCTTAAGACGCAAGGGTGGCTTGGGTAGGAAAGTACGCCTTCTAGTTTATAGACAAGTGATTCGCCCTCTCATTTCCTATGCCTTTACAGCTTGGTTTGGAATATCTTCCTCCCAAATGGAGAGGCTTAGGAAATGGGAGAGAAGAATTCTTGTTGCATGTCTCGGCTTAAGACCTCGTTTAGGGCCTGATGGTGTGTTGCGTAGACCATCTTGTAAATTAGTTTATAGTTTAGTGGACTTTGGCAGAATTGATGTCTTTATGGTTGAAAAGACTATAAAGTTCCTTGAGAACGCAAAAAATTTGGAAAATAGTTTAGTTCTAAACTGTTTTTCAAATAGTAGAGGTATCGAGAGCATAAGGCTAGCAAAGTATCTCTCTCCGGTTGACTTACTGACCCTTAGGGGAGCTGGTCTCCTCCATGAAGGTGCAAATCTTTTATTTTACCATCGCCGCATCCATACAATGGATATAATAAACACTGTTTATAATACTGCCCAATAATTTTTTATTGTTATATTTTTCTATTTTAGTTTTAAGTATTTAGTTTAAGTTTTTTTTTTTATATAAAATATTTCAAATGTCTTCAATTTTTAAACCCTTTTTTTTGGAATTATATTTAAAAGAACTATTTTGTAAATGTTGTATATAAAATGTACATTTTGTTATTAGTATGTAAGTTCTTGATTAATACATTAGTATGTAAGAAGTTTTTGTAAGCCTTAGATTAATTAAATAACTAAACTTTGTGAAAAAATATTATGGGAATAAAATCAATCAATCAGTACTGCATTAAACACCAGTTAGAGTGCTGTATTCGGGTGTGCCGAATCTTTGATACCCTCCACCGACAGTTAGAATATATGAGAGCTATCAATTATAAATTAATCTTTATTAAAACGGTCGTAAGTATAAAATTTGGTTTCAGTTTAAACCAATTGGACAACACTCAGACAGGGTTATGCTTTTTCTAGCAATTTAAGCTAAACTGAATAAAATATCATTATTCGTAACCGCGTATGCAACTAAAAGGATTTTCAGGAGGGAAATTTATATTAGACCCATGGTAAACTATGAACTAATCATCACGAAATCCTGTAGAGTGATTTCAGTTATTAAAAATTTATATGGGATCTATATCTGCTACGGTTTTAAATATTTAAATTTAAATACGTATTTAAATATTTTCCCAGAGTGAGCATAATATTGGACATAATATGGTAAATTATGGACCGAGCTTTACAAAATTTTAAAGTGTGATTTTTAGTCCTTTAAATCTATGTCGTACCAAATTGTATTTCAATAGCATAATATGTTACGTTACGAAAGAAGGTGTTATAGGCGGCCTAGGGTAAATTATGGATCGATCTCCACGAAATTTTGAAGTATGACTTTGAGCCTTATAAAACGGTGACGTACCAAATGTTATTATGATAGCATTATTTGTTGAGGCTTAGGCGTACTAAACTATTTTCCGGGAGTAGCCCATATAATATAAGGCTATGGTATATTATGGACCGAACTTTACGAAATTTAATTGTGTTATATCTAGTCCTATAAAACTCTGACGTAGCATATTTTAATATGATAGCCATATTATTACGGTTTTAGGCGTACAGTATGATTTCTAGTCATATAGAACGAGTTTGTGCAAAATCTTATATCATACCGTGCATTATGCCGCCTTTTATGTTAGTTTTTGTAACAAAATGGTAAATGTTTTTAGGGTGGTTTTACATTTTGATTCATAACTCTGATCCCACTGATCGGATTTTGGTGGATATCAACCCCGAACTGCTTTTATCTTTTGAGTTTTTCGAAAGTGAGCGTGTTTTCAATAGACGGACAGACAGACGGCTAAGTCGAGTTAGAATAACTCAAGAAACCAGAACATATATAATTTATGGGGTCTTAGATGCATAAAAAAAAGTTTTACACGGAATAACAAACTTAGTATACCCTCATTCACCACTAGTGGTGGAGGGTATAAAAAGAGTTTAAAGTGAAATAAGGACCAGTCTCATATACATTTATCATCAATGTTAGAGTAGGAGTTGAAGTCGTGAGTCGGAGTCGCACTTGAAAAATTTCAGACGACTCCTCAGCCCTGCAGTTAACTATAGGTTTTCTTAAAATTGTTTGTATTGTATTGTAAAATATTAGGATACTATGGCAATATGGCTTAATAGCATACCATTTGAAACACCCAAATATGTATTTCTTTAACAGGGGGTTTCTTAATATCTTTATTTTTTTTTTTTTGTAGACTGAGCTTAAAATAACAGTACAAAAATCAGTACAAAGTGTAAAAAACAGTACATTGGCGTACTGGTTTGGGTTTTCTGCATTAAACAGTACAATAGAAAAAATAAGTACATGTACTGCTAAAAACAGTACGCCTGGCATCCCTATTAAAAAATATATGTTGAAATTAATGATTAAAGGATATTACATGCCTAAATCTATTCTTGAAATAAGAAAAAAACTTGTACATAGGAGCCATTTACACTGGTAAGCAGGGATACCAGATAATTTTGATAATAAATCGGCATATTTTTAAAAAATAATCGGCATTATCGTTAAAGAAAATCGGCAAATTAAAAATATCCCTTTTAAGAACAATAAAACAAAACAAAAAATAACAGAACAGAATAATTCAGCGTCAACATATGTAAGTATAAAAACAAAAATTAAAAAAAAAGAGTATTTTTATAAATAAATTGTAGTTAATTTTAAAAAAATGTTGTACATTATGTTAAAATTGTTTTCATAGTTAAACATTTTTTCTCACCATTTTATTTTAACAGATATTTTATAGATACATATTTGAGTTTAATAGTTTAATTAAATCCATTTTAAAATCTACATCAAAACTGTTTGCATTATTAAATTTTAAGTAATCTTTAGAAAAAAGAAATCCTTGAAAGGATCAATTTTCCAGGGAACATCGGAAGAATGTGGAAGAACCATAACTTGTTGTTCTAACTTTGACAGCACTGGAAATGCATCCGTAGAATCCCCACATTTAAAGTCTGAAATTTTTTGCCAAACAGTTTGCAAATTTACTTCAATTCCTTCTTTTTCAAAGTTTAGAATTCAAAAGCTGAATTTTATCCTGAACAGCCATGTATTATTGTATTTGCTGAAGATAAATAAAGTTCTACAGCATTAGCTGCTTAAACCACGGCTCTGAGGGACCAACTTTATTATCAGTGAGCGGTCAATATTAAATAATTTTCAAATTTTGCGTGCCGTGGTTAAAATTAAAAATTGAGATATTTCGAGTGCAAGTATTTGGTATTAAGTCTTCTAAAAGTAAAACTATTATAATGGAGCCACCAACTTCAGGCATATACATAAGTAAACAATTAAATAATTTTTAATTTGATTAATATTTTGGAAATATTTTTATTTTTTTAAGTGCTTTATAAATGGGGCATTTTCGATGGAGAAATTGAGTTTCAAAAATTTCAGGGCCAGATCGGGTAAATTTTATTAATTGCTCTTTTAACATGAGGTTTCCGCTTATATATCAAAAAAAAAATGCTGCATTTTTCTACTAATTTCAGTTATTGTTAAAGTAATCCAGTTGCTCAAAGCATATGCTGAAAACGGCGGTATATATAAAAAACAAAAAATGGGGCGTGGCAAACGAAAAAAATTTACAGTTCTGGAAATTTCATTTATATAACTTTCATTGAAGGGCATAACTGGTGGTGAATTTTTTTTTCGTGCAAAAAAAATAGGGACCCAATTTAAGGCGTGTCATAAAATTGACAATATTGATATGTAGGCGCACTAAGTTTTAAAAGGACTTTCTTTCCACGTGCAAGAAATTGGACATTAGGGGGAAGGATCCGAAATAAAAGAAGTGGCTCCCAGAATTTCATGTCGGATTAAAAATTCACCAAAGTCAAAACTGAAGCCATAGACAAGCCATGAATAACGATATGCAATATGTTATGATCGGTCACAAATGGCAACTAAGTGAACAATAAACTAAAAGAGGCGTGGCAAAAAATTAAAAAATATTTATGGAATTTTTTAAAGCTTATCTTTAATGCTAGGGGATGACTGGTTCAACTTTACTCTTAGAGCCACCCTAACTCGTTTATATGAATGTGTTCATATAATTTTCTCTTCTTTTTTAAATAAAAAATTCTCTATAAATTTTGTTTCAAAAACTATTTTTTACTAAATAATGTATGTAAATAGTTAAAAAAAAAATATAAATATCGATAATAATGGTCTTCCCTGAAATAATCCTTAGTTAACCGATGTCTCAACCCACTATGCAACGTATTACATATTTCAGTGGTGCGTTGGCTCTTCTTCTTCATATCGACGTTTAAACCAAATGTTACCTGATCAAATTAGATGTTGACATTTCTTTTATTTTAACATTTCAAAAATGTATATAAATTTAAAGTCTATTAAGCCAATTTTCGTAGAAAATGTGTTTCACCGGCTTTAAGCATAAAATATATTTTATGAATATGGTGGTAAATATACTAAATTTTTTTGAGTTATGACGACGTTGTAGCAAATGAACTCCTCATTATGTATGCCGCCTCTATCCGACGGAAAATGGAATACAACTCCCATATCTGGGCAGGTCTTCAAGCTATGTCTTGAAGCTTCTGGATAGGGTGCAAAGAAGTGCGTTGAAGCTCATCAACGTCAGTAGGGTATCCAGCTCTATTAACTCATGTAAGCATCGTCGCAGTGTGGATTGTGCATCATTATTTTATCGATATTACCACAGGTGTTCAGCTGCGATGGGAAAACTCATCCGTGAGACGCGGGTGCATGCCCTTAGTACTCGCCTTTCCAGCAGATCACATCCGTACGCTGTCGACTGTCCAGAGTATCGCACAACGCATTACAAGGGAAATTCGTTTCTCGGTCGAACTAGCCGTATGTGGAATAGACTTCCGGCAGAAGTCTTCCCAGTCGGCTACATTTTGCAAAAGTTCAAATTAAATGTCCACAGACACTACTCCCTCTTTCCTTCTACTCATAACATATTTTCCTAATACCAACACAATGTATTGCACTAGTAGGGGGAATCCCCTGAGTGTTGACTTAAAGTACAAAACCTACATAACAGAATTTGCAGACAAATTTTTCATTGTATATGCTATTTGGGATCAATCGGCAATACTGGACATGCAATAACAAATTGATGGCTTGAGGTTAGGATTAATATAAGATTTGTTTGCGCTGAATATAATCTAGATATCAACATCGTTATGCAATTCGTAAGATTCCTAATTAGAATTAACCAGGAACTGTACGGGCAACAAAAATGTTGACACGCTTTGTCATATGGATAAAGACGCTTTCACTCCAAAGGCATTCAAGGAGGAACCCACCTATGCACAATGCAGAAAGGTGCGGCCTCATCTCCGTTTGCAATAAAATCTAACGAAACTGCAACAGGAATACCTGGCGTTCCTTTGTTATTTGGGTTAAATCGGTTGTTATAGACATAAATTAAAATAATAAGTCCAAAAATAAAGCTCAGGAATTTTTTGATGATGAAGTTGCATCTCTATAAGGTTTACATACGCCAAACAAACAAATAACAGATTTGCACCGCACTCATAAGATTTTATTGTGAAACACAACTAACGGCAATAGTAAAAGTACTATTGCAACGCAATTAATAGTTTCTCTCATCTTGCCCAGTAAAAGTAAAAAATGTAGCGACAAAAATCGCTCAATGTTAACGAGTACTTACTGACTTTTTAATACTTTTTAAAACATGATTATTTTTTTTTATTGTTAACTAGGATCTTAGTTGCGACCATATAGAGTTACATTTTAATGTATTTATGAAGTATTAACCGCATGGTTTACTAAATAAAAGCGAATCAAAATTATTGGATTATAATATGGATTAAAAAAGTTCTATTAAGAAAAACTGAACATTATTGTCATAAAAATATGCCTTGAAGCAAAATATGAATTCTTTAAATTCAAATTATTAAAAAAAATTATTTAAATCGCAATTGAATTTTCTTTCACTGAAAAGAAAAATCAATCCAATCAAACCGAATCGGTGTCAATAGTGCGGCAAGTACGGGCTATTCAACGGCCCCGTACTTCAAATAATCCGAAAAAGGGATTGTCTTAAGAAAATTGGGATAAAAATTAATCACAAGTTGTGCTTGATTGAAGAATTTTTAAGTTGGTTTAACCCCGAATTCGTACTTAAAATATAACCCGAACCGAAACCTAAACACTTACCACAGATAACCATAGAGAGATAATGTTATTATTCATTTACTTACCCACCCGTTCATTACACATGTTTATTTCACCTTTGTTGTATTCCCCCCCTTGTTAACAGAAGAACTCTTAATTATAATACACCAGCAGCATACCCGCTTTTTTCCGTAATCATTCTACTTTGAAAATTTTATGTATTTAACTATGGTATAATAAGTACCAGGTAGGTCCATTAGGGAGAGCTGTCATTATATACATTTAATGTCAAATTAATTTATTTGATTTTTGATGCATGTTTAAATTTTTTCCTTATTTTCTTTTTTTACGTTGTATATATTTATGTGTTTTAAAATTGAGAACACTTATTCTACCATGTAGTTAACTAAATTATGTTAACAAATAGAATTTGGGAATTTTCTCTTTTTGTTTTTATCATATAAATAATGTACGTTTTTCTTCATGTAGTGTTGTTGTTTCAACACAAAACAAACACACCGTGTTTACCAAATTTTGTAGTACTGTTTTTGTTTTTATAACAACCTTTTAACTCAAATAGAATAAAGACTGACACGACCAACGAAAAGTTCAAGCTTTTATTTACTTGATTTACAAATTTTTTACTTTTTGGATTGTTTTGAGTACTTTCGTACTTAAATTTTTAAATATGAATCGTACTAGAAGTGGAAAAATCTTAAATTTAGTACGAGTTTTTACTTTCAGTGTTCTAGCTGATTTCAATAAATTTTGCAACACTAAGACACACTTGAAATTTTTCTAAGATTTCTAAGTGTTAGCCTTGTAGTCACTTTCTGCATGTATAAACAATGAATTTAAAAGGAAGGGGTTAATTTTTATAACCAGTCCAAGTAATAGATGACGACAAAAAAAGGAGCAAACACCAAAAAAATCTCAGGACTTTTTTATGGCATTGTTACTTTAACACGTAATCCTTCTCATTTTTCAAAAATTCTCCCCTGTTGTCTATAAGTCTTAAACATTTTATGCTGACACTCGATGACATAAAAAAGTACAGCATGAAAGTCACTCTTATTGAATATTTTTTTAAAATATACTAAAATTCAGCAGAAACTTTTATTTTTCTTCTTTCACATCGGATGGGTTACGTTAACTTATTAGCCCAATCATCCTGATGTTTTCAAAATTATTGTGGGTACTATTCCATCACGACCCTATTCCAATATATCCATAAAACTCTGAATTTATTAAGATTTATTCAACATTTCCAAAAATTTATTTTAACAAACCACGTAAAGATTTTGTAAAAAAAAAAAATTTTTTGGGCAACAACTTTTTTATTGACCCAATAATTTTGGTTGTTGGCTAAAAATTCAATAAAATACCTACAAACTTTTTTTAACAATACCGCAAAAATCGGCATCGCAGAAAATTTCTTAATCAAATATGCAATTTTCGTATTAAAATATGAAAATTGTTTTTTTTTTGTGTACACACATGTGGTAATTTTAGTAAATAAATTGTACACTGCTTAGAAGATTACCTATTTAAACTCCACTTGCAAGAACAGCTAGAAATAGCACACAAAGAGATATTTAATAAAAGACAAACGCCGCCTCAGATTACGGTTAAAAAAACTCAGCCTAACCACGATGTGGGTGTAAGCCACAGCCTGAATAATACTTAATAAAGTACTCTGGGCACTAAAACAAAATCAATTTCTGTTACCTTCCTATAAAATCGCCTCGAACTTATCAAATGTTGAACTTTAAATGGCCGTCGGGAAATGTAAGATGTAACTTTTCTTCATGCGCTAATTAATGAAAGGCTTTATTCTCAAATTCTTCTGGAAAAAATTATCCAAATATTAAAAAAAAAAAAATTTTGTGTATATTTCCAGTTCCCTCTCAGCTAGCGTTTTCAATCGTCTGAGAGTCTACTTGGAATCTCATGAAGTGCGTTTTTAGTCGTCGATGAGCGCATTTTTTAATTGTTAAATAGATTCTTCGCTGGGATCACACGATTGCCGCAATTCACCAATTTTCAAACTTTTTAACACCCTAAACGTGTGACTGCACAATCAAATGTCTCATGTATCAATCGAGGACAATATTGTGCTTACTTTTACCAATAAAATGCAACCCTGGGCCGGCAATCGTGTGACTACTTGATATGCAACCGCGCGTCAATAAAAATTACAAAAATGTACCAATATTTATTGGCTTCTTGTGCGGCAATTAAACAATACAATACGCACCAATATTTGCCTTTTTTAATAAATTTACTTTTGTGTGTTTCTTTTAGTAGGAATAAATTAAATAAAAATTAAGAATTTAGCAAGTCATTAGTAAATAAATTAATAATATATTTTGTATTTGTTCAGGACAATATAAAAGAATATATACAGGAAAACGGATCAAAATGTATTGAAATTCAAAAGCGAATTTATTTTTGAATATAAATATTCTCTATTTCTTTATATATTTAAAATAGAATTTTACTTTGTTTAATTTTTGGAGTTTCATATATTTTATTTAAAAAATTTCAAATAAAACTATTCAAAAAATACGAGTATATATGATACAATTTTCTTTTTTTAATGAACAACCCAACTAGAACTTTCAAACAAATAAAAAAGCTACCACAACAGCTGTTTTCGCAGTTGACTCAAGTAAGAACAATCGTGTGACTGTGCTGCGGCAATTATTGTACCCATTTCGCTTTGTATCAACTAGCGGCAATTAAATTTGTACAAAACAGGGCAATCGTGTGATTTCAGAATATTTTATTGGGGCAATTTCATTATTGTGCTTGAATAAAGCACAATCAAAATTGTGTCATATTGGTGTATTTGCGGCAATCGTGTGGGCCCAGCTTAACGGACTGCTAGCACGTTGGTGCACTTATAGAACATTTTGTTATATGTTTTTCACATACATAAACAAAAAAGCATAGTATACATAAAAAACGCACACAGTGATGGGAAAACAAAAGGTTTAAGTGGTGACCGCTGTGCAGAAAAAGTACCAAGTGATTAAAATTAAGTGAAAAAAAAACATTAATAATTTAATACCTGATAATTATATTATAGATTTACAATAAACAAATATATATTTTAGCATATACAGACACATATACATACATGTTATATTTTGTAAATGTGCATAGACAAAACAATGTTTTGTAACCATTTAAAGCATTTTATATACTTCTCATTTCTCTTGTATGTGCATTTGCATTTCTTTATTTTGTACATCTAA
This sequence comes from Pollenia amentaria, assembly GCA_943735925.1. Lineage (NCBI taxonomy): Eukaryota > Metazoa > Arthropoda > Insecta > Diptera > Polleniidae > Pollenia > Pollenia amentaria. The sequence goes on along the minus strand of OX031009.1, from coordinate 96,215,910 downwards.
GCATATGTATATTTATATATATAAAAATATGTTGTATTATAAGTATAAGTAGTTTTCTCGAAAGTCCATAGATATACTGAAAAAGAGTACAAAAAAAAGAGCGAAGATACCCGCATTCAATTTAACACAGAAGCAACCCATCACTGTTTTACAAATGTCACGTAACAACGGTATGAAATTCTATACAAAATGAAAGGTTTCAACTACGGTACATTACATTTCGGAAAGCTTTTGCATTGATTTTCATATACCAAGAAGAGAACAGCTGATTGATACAGTACATATACAGTACAGCAACGTTCGCCTAACTGGGGTTTACTTGTAACAATATCAAAGCTTCAACAAATTCACAACAATAAACAGTGGGTTTATCTTTTCTTACATTCCCCTACAATAGGCTGGTTGTTTCCAACTCGAATTGTAGTTGTAATAGGGTAAATTTGTTATTGTACTCTTAAAATAATTAATAGAATATTGTTTTAGAGCTTGCATGTTAAACGATCCAAGACTAAAAGACAAGCTTGTCAGAAAATTTATTTAAAAGTAAATGCTTTTCTTTTGTTACTCGTCAGATCATCATCAGAAGATTATTTTGGGAGTTGAATATTTAACACAATCGTCTAACAAATAGCCTTTGCTAGTTTGGCTGCTTTTGATAATGATTAAATAAATATGAATATAATGAATGAGTTCTTTGGCTATGGAATAATATTTAAACAAATTTCACACAGAAGACTTTAAAAATGTAAATTTTAAAATATAAAAGAAGGTTTTTAAATCCTTCGTTGACAATTTTCAATTTTAGCCGGCACAATTTGTTACGAAGTATATGAAACTTAAAGAAGTAAAAAAAATAAAAAGAATCCGGACAAGTGTTGTTGGTTAGATGGCTGGCGGTCATAGTTTGGTAACTTTTGGTCTTCTTGGTTTCGTATGTGTGTGTGTGTGTGTGTGTATCATTTAGTGTATTTTCTATTTTCAATTCATAATTTTCCTAACCATTACTTAATGATTATCTCTTCAAATGTCAAAAAGGATTTTTGGTTTCTTTTTCGGCAATGTAAAAGTTATGGACATCTTTGTAAATTTAAATTTCAATAAAAATATTTTTTTTAAATAGCAAAAAGTTAACAAAGCCACACTCTACTTAACAACCACCCAATCAACTTGGAAAACTAATAAAACTTATATTAAAATAAGTCTGTGTAGTTTAATTTTAAACTTTTATAATAAAATGCTCATTAGTGGCACAACTCTTCACCACTGTAATGATTTTTAGATGACGTAATTCATATACTTTTGCTGCAATAAATTGTGCAATATAGCACATTTTTTTTTATCAAACTATTAAACAAATTTTATAAGAGGTAAGTTATATAATATACTTAATTAAGTATTTGAGTTAATGTGTCAAATTAAAAGAACGGCTAAAATTAATTTCTATTTTCAAACAGTCATCTTTAAGAAGTTACTGAGAAAATATATTTTATTTCTATATTTAAAGCTTTTTGTTCAGAATTGTTAATAAGTTATAAATTAGTATTTTTTTTTTTTTTTTTTTTTGTAGAAAGATTTATAAAACAAGCGTTCAAAGGTATCAATCACATAAACACTTATTATATTTAGTTGTGTATGTAAAGGAAAGAATACCGAAAATGTTTACCCAAAAATGCCGGCATTAAAAATTCTTCAAATCAGAATTAAGAAAAAATGCTCTTTAAAACAAAGTCTAGATATCTTTTTTTTTAAATTTTAAGATAAATATGTGTTCAGTTACTTTTGGCAATTATAATCAATTGTATACAAATTTATAAGTTATATCATAATCTTACTTACATATGTATATTAGGGTGTCCCTTTTAATCCGACTTCAATATTTTTGTACGCATACGCTCTAATTTTTTTTCTATTTGGCTTAAAACTGTTATTTACAATTTTTAAATTTGGTAACGTTAACCTATGCTGAACCGCAATCGAAAAATGTTTGTACTATTTCGTATTGTTATAAGAAAACATACCCAACATTAACACACCGATTTGAATAAATCTTTGCAGATTTATTATACATTCTCGAAAAAATAATTCACATACCATTTTCTTATCGGTATCAAATCATGCTTTTTTAGGGTTAAGGGTAGAAATCGGCCCAACACCCAAAAAAAAAAAAAACAAAAAATTTCACGCACCGATGCGAATGTAACTTGGCTAAATTTGACATTTATTTTTGTTACTGGTCAAGAAGGATGCTGAAGGGTACAAAATTGCCCTTAACGGAATTATTATACCTTGGAAATCGATGGTACATCGGCAATTTACCTGGTCCTGAAACTTAAAAAAGATTCCAGGTCGATGTATATGAAATTTTACATCTTTTCCAATAAAACTACTTGCTGTATATTTGTTTTGAAACTATTCATTATAATTAGATTAAAATTTGTCAGTTGTAGCCCTTATTAACTTTAATAAAAATGTCTGTAAAAAGTGTTTTAAAATATCGGTTAAATTACGTAGTGCGATCAAAGATGCATTTTTAGAGGGAAACGTGTTCCACCCAATTACGTGTTTGAAAATAAATAGATATTGTATAAATCTCTTAAGTATATAAAAAATCATGTTGAACATAGGACGTCCGTATATTCTCTCCATTTGGAACGATCATTGGCTATAGCTTTGACTTGGATCCACGACTTGCTGCAGCTTTCGACTTCTCTTCTTACCATCCTGATCCAAGTTTTTCGTGGGCTACCAGACAGGCGGTGACCTTGCGGATTACAATCGAGTGCATCTCTGTTGATTTCATTACATGGCATGTGTAGAAAATGGCTAATCCAAGACCTTTTTCGACGTTTAATTTCTATCTCAATCAGTTCACATTGTGGCCAGAATTTGTATAAGGCAACGATTTACAAATGTTTGCAACTTTCAGATTGATTTGCGTTGTGGTCCATGTAGTGAAGCTGTACACAGAAAAAAATAAAAATAAAAAAACAGTCAGCCATGTTCTAGACACCGAAATCACGTGAAATTGAATTCCAACAAATTTTGAAAATTATCCCGTTTTCAAAGTTCATAAAAATATTTCCTTGTATACTCCTAATACTTTAATGACCAATTTTCTTTACCTAAACTACTTTTGAAATCAAGAAAAGCAACATTAATTTTTGCAAAAATTCAATTAAAAATCTCCATCGCTTTAAATTTCACGCGAATTCGATTTCCAAAACATGTTTACACAACAGCCAGTGAGTGTGGCCGGATGGGGGTGGTTCTTGCCAACCTGTTGGCAGTGATCCCGGGCACAAAAAAATGATTCATACCAGATGGAAAAAAGCTAAAAAAAGGAATATTTGGGACCCGAAGCAGGTAAGTAGTCGCGACACTATAAGACACACACACACACTCTACATATAATTAGGCAGGTGGCTGGCCTAATATTTGCCCTCCCTTTGGGAGGCCACCGTACATCCTACCCTAGGGCTTAACTGGATGTCCACACAAGCGGTGAGTAAAGGGGGGGCCCTTTACTCACCGCTTTCTTCTACCTTTTAGGCCAACATCTTAATTTACAAAATGCCTTAAAATTTCAATTTACTCATTATAAAAGTGCGATTTATTAATTTTCAAGGTTGGCAAAAATTTAACATAATTGAAATTTGCCTTACTCAACCCTGATAACAAAAATTCATCAAAAATTTTACTTTAACAACAAATTTTCATAGAAAATTCGTTTCATAAACTTGCTATAAGCCTAAAATATTTTTTATGAATTAGGGGGTATAAAATTTACAAGGAAATTTTCACCAAATTTTTCTTAAATAACACAGTACAACATTTTTCAGTTAATTGATTGCCAACTCAATTCTGTGAACTGTATGTGAAATTAGACCCAAAAAGAAGAATTTCTGCATCATTCGTTTTGTCTTCTTACCTGCGATTTGAAGTTAGTATCGATTTGAAGTTAGTACTATCGTATAGGGGAATTTATCACGTTTTAGGCCCTGTTGTTTGACATAGCTCGACAACCACTAGCCCAATTTAGTTGAAATAAATTTTAAAAAATTAAGAATTACAATTCCCTTAATCTGTTCATATATTGTTTTCCTATACAAGTAACACTTTCGAAGTTAAAAACGAATGTATGAAGGGAAAAAATTATTTTTTGCCTAAAAATTTAAATTTTTTTTTTTAAAAATACATAAAAAATCCAAAATGGAAAAAACTTTCAAGTCTAGTTATTTTTTCGCAAAGTCACATAACCTATGAGCAAAATGAGACAAAGATCATAAAAATCGATGCACGCGTTTCGCTTTTATTCGCAATTGAGTAAATGTATGAATTTCAAAAATTTGCTCGAGATATGCACAACATTATTTGGAGAAAACATTGACACCTTTTTCATGATTCTGAGAATTAAAAAAAAGGAATAAACAAAAGGTTATTTGATTTTTATGATTGCGGTAATAAATGTACGTAGACAATTAAACGGAAAGTGGACCTTTTTATTATTTTGGTTTTTCCGGTGGCTACCTATATGATTTTTTTACAGAAATTGCACCCACATTTAAGGGTGGTCATTATTTGGAAAGTTTTGCACAGTTTGATAGCCAGCCGCCCTTAAAATATGCGCCCATTTATAAGTACCTGGCAGTAAAATATTCAAAAATACGTAGTATTTATAGGTGTGCATTGATCGATTTTTGGCATTCAGCCAGTGCCGACGAACGCGAACAGTAAAAGTGATTTTTCTCCAGTTTTTTAAAAGTGAATAACAACAAAACATAAAATATATCAATATGGAAAACAACAAGTGCCCATATTTGGATGAATATTGTTACGTTTGTGGTCATATCGTCCGAAAAATACAGAAAAAAGATCGAAAAAATTTGTTTACTGAGCAATTTAAAACCGCGTATTGTAATTATTTCGATGAAGCAGATTTAAGTGGTGCAAATTTTACGCCGAACACAGTGTGCAACAGTTGTTATACTACCCTTCTAAAATGGATTCACGGAAAAAGTAGAAAGTTATCTTTTATGAAGCCAGTAATTTGGGTGGAAGACACAACTGGACATGATGAATCCAGGTGCTATGCATGCATAAATTTTCGTCCTGGATTAAACAGACAACAATTGAAAACAAAAGTATACACTGCTACATTTACTGCCACACTTCCAGTGCAACGCCCTGCTGATACCGATGCACCTAAACCTCCGAGTGCGGATACTGTGTCCCTGCTAGCCGAAACCGTTTTCACCAATCCGACCGATTTGGATGATGCTGATTTGATACCCGATATTGAAAATAGTGCACCACAACCGCTACCACAAATCGAAATGGATTACATTGTGGCCAAGCTGGGACTATCACAACACGACTCCGAATTGCTGACATCATTTTTGAAGAGAAGAAAACTCACACAGCAAAATGTCAGCGCAACATCATACCGACAACGCCAAGATGAAGACATTGAAATTGGTGGACACTGTGAAAGAAACACGCCCTTGAATAGTATGTGTATCTCGGATGACGATACAGACTCAGACCATGAATATGAACAACCTACGAAGAAAACAAGATCATCAGAACCACAAGCGTCAACTTCTACAAGGATGGATATTGCCAATAATTGAAAAAATTTTCTAAATTTTGTTTTTATGCATATTATAATTGCGTATTAATTGCATATTATTTTATTTTCATTAAGTTTTTATAAATAAAGTTTTTTTTTGCATGATAATTTTTTAATTTATATTTTTATTTTTATTTTAAGGGTGGTGGCTATAACTGATTTTTGAAATTCATACCTTTACTCAATTGCGAATAAAAGCGAAACGCGTGCATCGATTTTTATGATCTTTGTCTCATTTTGCTCATAGGTTATGTGACTTTGCGAAAAAATAACTAGACTTGAAACTTTTTTCCATTTTGGATTTTTTATGTATTTTTAAAAAAAAAAATTTAAATTTTTAGGCAAAAAATAATTTTTTCCCTTCATACATTCATTTTTAACTTCGAAAGTGTTACTTGTATAGGAAAACAATATATGAACAGATTAAGGGAATTGTAATTCTTAATTTTTTAAAATTTATTTCAACTAAATTGGGCTAGTGGTTGTCGAGCTATGTCAAACAACAGGGCCTAAAACGTGATAAATTCCCCTATACGATAGTACTAACTTCAAATCGATACTAACTTCAAATCGCAGGTAAGAAGACAAAACGAATGATGCAGAAATTCTTCTTTTTGGGTCTAATTTCACATACAGTTCACAGAATTGAGTTGGCAAATCATGTGTTGTACTGTGTAAATGATTTCTAATTTACAAATCTTTTTCCTTTTTTCAGGCAAAAGTTTTCTTTAGCGTTTTGTTTTCTATTTACGGCCAGCTGCTAACGCCTGTTTCTACTTCAAGTTCAAAGCGGATTTATTAATGGAGCTCCGAAAAGGTTTTGGTCGTCCGTCGTTGTCCGAAGTCCCAGCGTATTCCGGTAAGTATCAAAAACTTTTCTTTTTTATATATTTTTTCAGAGTTTCTTTTCTTGTTTTTTTTATATATATACATATGTATATATTTTTTCTATTTAATTTTAGGGAATTTTACTTGAACTTCCTTTTCTTCTAACCCGGCGATCCTTAGGCCTGAGCTCAACCCTACTCCGCGCACGTTTTGCTCAAAATTCCCAAAACGGACTGGTTACAACCGCGGTAAGTAAAAAAATAAAAAAAATTGAAATAAAATTGACTAAAACTTTTTTTTTGGTTTTTGGGCGTTTTATTTTATTAACTTTTTTTTTATTAATGTTTAATCTTTTATTGTTTTTTTTTAGGTTTCTGTCCTGTCCATCGGGTCGTCCAGGCTTACCCTTTATTATGTCTAAAACCTTTTTTTTTACCATGCACCCCTGGCGTGACGGTGCCGATGCAGCTTCTCCAGCGATGGATGAGTCGGGCTGAGTGGTAGCAAGTCTCAGTGGTATGATAGTACAATTTCGTTTATTTCTTTTATTATTAATTAAGTTTTACTTTAAGGTTTGAGTTTTACGTTTTAACTTTAAATTTGCAATTTACTTTTAAGTTTAACTATTAGCTTTAATAAAACTTTTACTTCTTTTAAGAAAACGACCACTGCAATTTTAATTATCTTTATTCCACCAGCAAAACAAAAGGAAAAAGGGACGACATTTTGCCTTTCGACATTTTGCCTTTGTTTGTTCCACTACCCCATCTATGAGGATAAGGAGTTATGTGGGAGATAAAACGCAACCTTGTCTAACGCCTGCATTGTGTTCGAATGAGCGACTCTCGTTTCTATCGAACCTCAATTTTGATTCAGGTGCATTATATAGCCCGCGGATTAGGTCAACACTCTTGTCCTAAGGGCTGCCCATATGGCAGGTCTATATACGTTGTCAAAAGCACCATCAAATTTAAAATTTTTTCAATAGCTTAGGTCGCCTTCCTTCGGAATGGTAACAATCACTCCAGCTTTCCAACTCTCTTGTTTTTGATTGTTCGGCCTTCCAGAGTGTAGAAAAGGTGCAAGTGCTTCGGCAACAGATGCAGTCTAGCTTGCACAGCGTCGGGGCCAGCGGACTTAGAATCTTTAATAACATTCGCGAAGTAAAATTTTCAGTATGTGATCGTGCAAGTCTTGCAATACGATTCTGGGAAAAAGCTGGAATACCTATCAAATCCTTGCCCAATTGTGTAAAATAAATTAACGAATTCAGATAATATAAAGAAAAGGGAAAGGAGAACAACGCAATGAAATGAACATTATCAGATGATACTAAATGTTAAAAGAATTTATCTTCTTCATTAATTTCATCGGCAGAAACTGAATTTCCAAGCGATTATTTCGAAATTTCCAGCAGTTCAGATAACATCTTTCTACCATTAAAAACTTTTACGCCAAATAAACATAAAGTATTCAGTCATTTTTATTGCAGAGACTATCGATTTTTCTATGTACACGAATGATGAATTTCCCATCAATAAGTCATCTATTCAAAGTTTTCGTTCACATCTACAAAGAGAACGCGCTAATAGTATAAAATTGAATTTCAAAGATTACGAACCAAACGCTGTTACTCTGTAAAGGTTTTTATAGGACTTTAAACAAATATGTACATACGTTCCATGTTTATTAAAAAATTAAAAAAAACTTATCAAAATTTATTATTAAGAAAAAAACTAAAATACATAAAATAAAAATGCTACTAGATTTTGCTTTACATCATTTTTCTTAAGTTTAATAATAATGGCAGTCCGGTCTGGCTTTCTATGATTTCGATGTGGCTTGGATCCATTGCAGATGCTACGGACATTTGGTAATTAGATGTTGTAAGTCCATTTGCAAACGATTTTCAAGCGTGGCCCAATTCAGTGTCGTAGTATTCCATTCCAGAAAAAGCGTACACAAATCTGATCTTCAATAATTTTTCAAGTTCTATTATTAAGTTTAGCTTAAGATATGTGACGACTAAAAAACTTTTCTATAACTGCGGGTATCCATTTGGAATCTGATCTTTTCAAACGTATCAAGACAAGTTCGTTTATTTGAAATTTACTTTCTTTCCATTTCTTCAATGCATTTTTTGGATGAAGCAAAGATAGATAATTTCGAACGCATCTTGAAAACACTATGGCAGCCGGTATTTTCAATGTTGTTGAATGTATAGACCAATTGTAGTATTCTAAAAATATTTTTGGTGCTTCTTTTGAGATTCCCCCTCCTCTGTTAGCTTCTTGAAAGTATCCTTGAATGAACGAACTAGTCCTTCAACAGTACCGTTGCTTGATGGATATTATGATGCTGTAGTTATATGTTGAATTTTGTTTTTATTAAAGAAATCTTGACAATTTTACCAATAAAAGAATGCCCATTTTATGATACAATATATTCACAACATCCGTAGGAAAACTTCTTCTAAAGCCTGATACTCTGTTCATCATTTCACGTGGAATGCTGTCAAAACTCATAGAAAGAAACTTGTACGGAATATCTATGAAATAATGTTGATAGAGTTGTACTCTGTTTAATTTGTGAAAAAGTTGAGAAATGTTACTGGCAACATTTTTTTACAACTGCGAAATAATATAAGCTGCACTTATTTCACGTGGAGTTTTAAGCAAATGAATAAAAGTTAAACTTAATATTAAAATAAGAACTGAAAAACATAAACAACACAACCGGTAACAGTTTTTCATCCATATTTACTTCCATTTTTACTTAATTTTTTTAAAAAAATACTTTTTAGTAAAATACATGTGGGTTTTGTTTACATATGCAAAACAATGTCGCATACTTTGAAAGATTAAAAACGTCAAATTGTGCAAACTCTCGAGATAGGTAACATTGATACATGTCAAATTTTTCGCATGAAATAATAGATGCTGAATATTTTTCACAAATTGGAACAGAGTTCTAAGCTTAAGGCGGTAATAACAGCTGTAGCAGTTGTATTATTATTCAAATCTTTAACTTCCGCAAACTTAGACTTTGCATCCACAATCGATAACTATTTCTTCCCGAAGAAAGGAACTGCGAAGTCAATATGTAATCTTGACCAAAATTAATCACGTTCTGGCCATATTTTTATTTTATTTTATTTATTCATTCAATAGTTTTTAAGCCCTTAGGGCCAAATAAAACCAGTAAAATTCATATGGCATAACAATTTTAAGTCTTAATTCTATAAATTTTATATGTTTAATAATGTTAATCCTAAATAAAAATATTTATGTATAATAATAAACCCCCCCGCATGCACAAATATTGAGAGCACCAACAAAACAAAAATGCATCAGATAAAATGGAGTGATGACATCCCCCAGCATAAACAAAATATGTACGTACCTAAATATTTTTCCTAACAACTTTTTTAAACTTGTTAATAGAATGTGAGAACTTTCTATCATTGTAAGGAACTACAGAGTTCCAAAGTCCAACACTCCGAACAACAAAAGATCTTTTCATAGCTAGCGTCATGAATCTCGGCGGAATTAAAATATGCGTTCTAGTAGAACTACCAAATTGAAATCTTTCACTCAAATACGGAGGACAATCGTACTTAATCATTTTGTACATTAAAAGAAGCAGTCTTGTATTAATAAAATTTTGAAAATCACATCCAATAAATTTCATTACATGAGAGGTCATACGTGTTCTATAATTAAGACCATATACATACCTAACAATTCTATTAAAGCAGTGCTCAAGCTTTGTTATGTTATTTTGGGAAGTTCCACTGTAAATTTCTATGCCATACAAAAAAAGAGGTAAACAAACAGAAAAAACCAATCGCTTTTTAACGTTAAGAGGCAGATAGCAACCTAACGTGTAAAACCGTTTTAACAAAAAAGATATCCTAGAAATAATATGATTGACTTGTACTCCAAAATCTAAATCTTTGTCAAGGTAAAACCCAAGTGATTTATAGTAGGATACAAATTCAATAGCTTCACCACCCAAATTAATATCTATTCTTGTAACAAGATCATGTGAAAAAAGTATTGCACTTGTCTTTGAAGGATTAAGGTTTAAGAAATTTCTATTTGACCATTCTAAAATTCGTTGCAAAACGATATTTACGTTTAACCTTAGGTGACTAAGACCATTTCCATCATCACCTGCAATAATCTGCATATCATCAGCATAAGTATAGCATAATCCATGATCAACCTGTTGAAATACATCATTAACATACAGCATGAACAGAAGGGGACCCAATACGGACCCCTGAGGTACCCCCTGTACGTACTCAAAACTGACGATACCATACATCCCGAGTCTGTAAATTGACTACGACCAGTAAGATAAGACCTCAGCAACCGACATGACGAATTGCCAAACATAAATTGATTACTTAGTTTATTTATTAATAAGTACTGATTCAAAGAATCGAACGCCTTAGAAAAATCAAGGAATACAACAACAGAATTAAATTTTTTATCCATGTTTTCTCTCAACTTTTTCACGACATCCAATGTCAATCCCGTTGTATTGTAACATTTTCTGAAACCTGACTGAAATTTATTGACAAAATTATATGACTTTAAATGCTCTTGCATCTGACTTCTTAGCAATATTTCCAGAATTTTGGAACAACTACATAAAACATTTATTGGCCGATAATCTAATAATCTCCGCGGCGATTTTATCTTTGGAACAGGTATGACTCGCCCAATTTTCCAAATATTTGGAAAATTTGAGGAAGTTATAACCGAATTCAGTACAAAAACTAAATGTCTGGCAATCATAGGGAAAATTAATTTTATAAACCTAATAGGAATCCCGTCATGTCCCATAGCATTCGATTTAATGCTGCAGATTGCATTAATTACCTCTAACTCATCATTATCACATTCTTTAACTCAACTTTTGGGGGCGATCAGGTTCTGACCATGTTCACACCACTTTTGGAGGTGATATGGCATATTTGTGCAATAATTTTGACAACTATTTACAATATTTTCTATATATTTATTAAGTTTTGGTCACCAACAACTGATTCGAATTTGTTGTTTCATTTTAACTACGCCAACATTAGCGAAGTGTAGTATATTGAGCACTTAAGCGTGTAGGTTTTTAGGTACGACAAGTCTATTTGCAATCAATAGTACATCATTATCGGTAGAGTATTGTTACGAATATGGAAATATGAATGAAGCTTAGGATCTTTTTTTTGCTGAAACTATTTGGTCAAACAAATCTGGCATAATATAAAACTTTCTTAAGAATACTGCATGTTTTTATGTCTTTACTAATGTCAGAGTTATCTAGTCTTATAGTTTTGTGGGAATTACATTGAATATAATGAATATATGGATCAAAACTAATTTTATCCGCAACTGAATTATCCAGAACAGCGGGTAGTCTTGAAAGAGCATCGGCGACATAATTTTTGTTCCCTGGTTTATATAGTATGTTGTAATCATTGCTCATCAAAATGAGAGCACACCGTTGTAGCAGTAGTGCAGTATGTTGTGGTAACCCTTTTTTACATATAAAACCAAAATCTTCCACGCGCTTTAGAATTGTCACCAGATTTTACAAATGTTCTCCACGAGTACGTCCCGTGGCAATAATGTTATCTAGATATGCAACAGAATGTGGAAGGCCAGCAATAACTTGATCTGCAATTTATTGGAAAATTGCTGGCGCATTAGATACACCAAACGGCATTCGTTTGAACCGAAGTAAACCAAAAGGAGCTGTTATTGTATTAAAAGACTGGCTTTTTTCATCTAGCTCAACCTCTAAATATGCATCTGAGATATCAAGTTTAGTGAATTCTCTCTCACCACTTAGTCTTGAAAATAGTTCATCATTATTAGGAATTGGATATTGATCAACCTGCATACATGGATTTATTGTTACTGTAAAATCTCCACACAACCTAAGAGAGCCATCGGATTTGGGAAAGACAACAATTGGAGCAGCTCACTCTGTGATTGCCACAGGTTCAATAATATCTACTTCTGGTAAACGCGACAACTCAGCTTTAACAGCACAGAATTTGGGAAAAGGAACAGTTCGTGGTTTGAAAATTTTCGGGTTAGCTGAATCGTGTAATGATATATGACCTTTAATCTTAGTTCAATTATAAACCGGGTTCAAAAACATATTTAAATTTTTCTTGTAGTAACTTTGGTTCAAAGTCTGTAATAGTATGTGCTAGCACAGACGAAACATTTCCGTGTACAAGTGAACTAAGGTCCAATTCCAGTTTACGAATATTGCCAATCCTAGCTTGGGATTTACAGTCTTGATCTACCACAACAACAATTGCCTCCATAGATGTGTATTGTTGATTGGCCTTAATAATGTTGTCTCCAAAAACTTTTATTCTTTCAAGGGTTTCGTAAGTTGTAGGCGAACCAATTAATCGCCAAACATTAGTTCCAATAATGGAACGACTAGCGACGGTATCTACTTCAAGCCCTACTATTTTTTTAAAAAATTATATTTAGTGATACAAATTAGCATTCTTCATCATCTTTAAATATTTTATGACAATAAATCATATGAGTTTCAATATCTCCTGCATCCTCATCAGTTAAAGCGTCATCAACAGTAGAAGTATGTACTTTGGAGCAGCATACTTTAGATATACATATGTCGGTTTTTCTTACAAAGGAAACAGTCTGTATTTCGAAATTTACAATTTTCTCCTTTGTAATTAGCTTTTCCGTAAGATGCACGAGGGCCCCAACTGAATTTCTTAGTGTCTCGTAGAGCTCTATCTAGGGGCTTGTTATGTAGTTAAGGTTCGGTGAATCCACAATCTTTAGCCTTGCTTCTTAATTCAGTCATACAGTCAGAAAAACTCTGATTAAACTTTTGCTTGCAATTATAAAATTCATAAGTTGCACTCATATAGTTTGAAGATTCTTCGAATTGTTATATTATTCAGCTTTAACGCACTATCGCAAATGTTCTTAGGGGCAGTGACAGTTTCGGTTAGTGAAAATGTAGAGTAGCTAATATTAGACAATAAACCCTCTTTCTTTTGTTCATTGGTAGTAATTTTTGGTGTAATGTAGAACGACTGCAATTGGTTGAAATATGTTGAGAATTTTTCACACGAATAATCAGATGGGTGAAATGAAGGTAATGACATTATAGCGCACTGAATATGTTCTGAGAGAAGATTTAACTACCGACTGAGCCACTTAAGGTTTTTATATGACTTTAAACAAATATGTTCTTTGTTGTTTGCTCAAAAATTAAAAAAAAAACTGATCAAAATTTACTATTACGGAAAAAACTAGAATACATAAAATAAAAATGCTTCTAGATTTTCATTTACACTCAGCACTGTTCCGATGTATTATAGTCTCGCAGAGATAGAGAATTTTTAAAAGCCCAGTTCGGCTTAGAATAATATTATCCTTGAGGACAACACACTCATTAATTCTTTTTAATAATTCACGTAGGGAAGTAAAGAGCCCTTTATCACCACTAAGAAGGGGTGATAAAAGGCAAATATATCTCGATAAAATGTAAAGGGCAAAAAAGAATTGCGGTCGGTCATACATTATATTCTACTAGGGGCGACTCCTGGGCATTTATGGCACTTTTTCTTCAATATATTTGTAGTTTGTATTGCACATTATGCATGGGAGCGCCCTTAATGAATGGAGATAGTGGGTTGGTATGTAAAAAAAAAAAATATTTGGGATGAAAAACAAAGTGGTGTTGGTCATACATTTGACCCACTGCAGTGTCCAAAAGTAAGAAATTTCATAAATTTGGACCATGCGAGGGATATAATGTATGGCCGACCGGTATTTTGAGTTTGTTCAATAAACTCAACCGTTTTTGAGTTACGCGAACATATGCTGTGCAACCTTCTCCATTTTCGAAATAACGGTATATCTCGAAAACCAGAGCTAAGCTAAAAAACGGTTAGCACCACTGGATTCAGCGTACCCGAATTATATTAAAACGCCAGGTGCCCAGCTCGTCTCAAAAAAAGTGTAAATTTCTAGCAAGGGTTATTATTTTTTCTTTGTTTTTCCAGCCTTTTGTGAAGAAGACTTGGGGAATTAATTATAAATAACTATACAATCGAACAGCGAACAAAAACAATTGAAGCCGATTTATATCATTTGTCTCGGGTTCGTGAAAAACAGGGTGGCACAGAATGAGCTATATGGTTTAAAAATCTTTTATTTGTGCGATTATTATTACTTTTTTTTAACTCTGCTGCTCTTTCAGACCATCGGAGAAAACGCGGGGCTGTTATAGAAAATTCTCATTTTGGTACCCCGCCCATTTCGCTTAGCCTGCCCACTTTTTCGGATGTTGTATATTGATAACCAGTATATTTGTACTGATTTTGGAAAATCTATCTCTTGTCGTTCTCCAGATATCTTTTTTACTTTATATGAGATGTAGCACGCCCATTAAAAATTTAAGAAAAACTAAACACCTATAGCTCCTTCCAAACCATTAGTAGTATACTATAGAAGTTTTGTAAAGATCGGTTCATTGGTTTATGCGGCTTTACACATTTCTCTATTTAAGCCGCAAACCATGTACATATGTATGTGTTTACTATGTATAAAAATGCAAGAACAAAATCAACACATTAAAATACAAATAATAACAACAACAACAAAGGATTTTATGGGTACAAATTAGAGGAAGTCGTGATTTTTTTCATATCTTAGCCGTTTATGCACCGATCAGAAAATACAGGAGCAGATGTGAAAAAATATAAATTAGCCTAGTGCCCATCATATGTGTTCTTCGGAAACGCCATTTCAACAGACAGCCGTTCAAACAACATAGTTAAGTCAATTTCGGTACTCATAAGCACCCAGAATATATATAATTCGTAGGGCCTTAAATCAAACGGAATGATTTCCATGGGCAACCGCGTATGGCTTAAAATCAATTTTTCAGGAGAACTGATAAACCATTTTAGATCAATGATGGGCTTAATTTTCACTTTTTGTACTTCGTTGTTACGTTAAAAAGTCGTAAATGATTCACCTTTTTAAGAAATTTTTAGAACCAAGTAAAGAGCATTTAAAATTAAGCAATAATGCATAAACATTTCATAATCGAAAAAAAATGGATATACGCGGCTGCCCATGAAAACCACAGGTATACCCTTTAACCTTCAGTGGAGGGTATAACAAAATAATAAAGTGAATATTTATGGAAGCAATGAAAATATATTTGTCCACTTATAGCAAAACTCCATCTATATTTTGTGCACTGGCAACAATATTATAGTTAAATCAGACTTAAGTAAGCCATAACCATATTATGGTTACCTCCAATTATGTTAGGTTAACAAAAACATTAATATGTTCAAACCATAATTGTATGGTTGTAATAATTGTCAGTTGTAATTGAGATTAGTCAATTGTAAATCAGAAAGCGTCGATTGTTATTCAGATTATCCAATTGAAATTCAGAAAGCGGAAATTATAATTCAGATTAGTCAAATATATTTCAGAAAGCGACACTTGTAATTCAGAAAATAATAAATTTAATAAAGAAAAATCACTAAAAATTACCTGAGCAAATGCGGTTGACGAAATTTTGCCCAAAGGTTGTACAAAGCCAAAAAAAATTTTCTGATGATCAAATTGATTTGATGCTTTCGTGGAGAGAAGAAGAATCTACCATAACATTAAAGCAACTAAAAAGGTTATAATTCATTTAAACAAATTGTTATATGTGTCAACCGTAGGTAACTACTTAGAACTACAAAACAAGTACACTTTAAACATGATGTAATGAATTCTGAGGCAAACAAAAAAAAAACGAGCTAAATATGAACATTCCTTGAACGATACATTCAGCATGGGAAAGAATTGGCATGGATTAAACCAATTTTTATTTGTTTTGTCGTCGAACGAAAGGCCGTGCAAGAGTTGGGAATATAACAGTTCTACACCGCCCAGCATCAAGAGGTTCTAACATTCAATAAATTGGAGCGATTTCATCTACAGGAATCGTATACATAGAACGGAGAAGGGGTTGATTTACTTATGAGTAAGCAAATGATTGGGCAATTATTTTAAAGCAAAAGTGGTAAGATATTGGAAATCAACTGAAAGATTTGGGGATTGTTGTGGATAACGCACCCTGTCATTAAAAGCTAAAAAGAATTATAACTTATCTGAATTAAAATTGACGCTTTTTACACCTTTTAAAAAGGTGTAGTAAGAAATTTCATATAAAAAGTTTTTATTAAAACAAACATTTTTACTCTAAATTTTGTTTATTTCGGCTAATAATTGGCCAAAAGTCCAAATATGGCAATAACCATAATCAGCCAAAACTTTTGATTTTAATACAACTAAATATAAATACAAATGTTTGAGAACTTGGCCATTATATATACCCTGCAAGCAACTCAGTTAACTTTAAGCTAACTTTAAATTAACTTTTTCTCAACTAGTTGTGGTTGATGCCTGGATTACTTTCAATGGAGCGAACTGACTATTTTAACATGGCGATGTCATAGGAAATAGTCAATGGTCCGTGTCTGCATGACTTTTCAACTAACTTAAAGTTAGCTACATAGTAGTCAGCTTAAAGTTAGCTACATAGTAGTCAGTTTGAAGTTAGCTACATAGTAGTCAGTTTAAAGTTAGCTACATAGTTGTCAGTTTAAAGTTAGCTAAATAGTAGTCAGTTTAAAGTTAGCTACATAGTAGACAGTTTAAAGTTAGCTACATAGTAGTTCGGCTGAGTTAGTTGAAGATTATATAAATTATAGTTAGCTTTTAATTATGTGTCAATATACTTTAAGCAAAATGCTAAATACATTTTTTTTTTAATTATAAATAATAATAATTTTATTTGATTTTTTTATAATTTAAAATTCAGGTATTTTTTTTTTATTTTTGATGCAATCTGCGTGGATTTTTCGTTTTTTTATAACCTTTAAGGCATTTCTAATGTCAGTATCCACGTCATTAGAACCAATTGATCGACAGGCGTCTATTAAAAAATGTTGTTATTTTATATGAAATTCATATTATTTTCAATATATAACTTACCTGATAAAGCTTTAAAGAAACTTTGAAAATCTTTTAACCTTTTTTTGCCGTGAACCCCATCTACATTTACGTGCATGCAAATATTTAACGACATTACATTTGTCAAAGTTTTTGTAAGTCGTCCTTTTA
Source organism: Pollenia amentaria (assembly GCA_943735925.1). Lineage (NCBI taxonomy): Eukaryota > Metazoa > Arthropoda > Insecta > Diptera > Polleniidae > Pollenia > Pollenia amentaria. The sequence continues at coordinate 96,198,249 of OX031009.1, read as the reverse complement.
ATAAATTAGACATCATATCAACCTTTAAAAATCGTAAATATGTAAAAAATTTACATAAACATGTATTTAATTTATTTAAATACTTACGTATAGCTTATGATTGCTCTCACAAATTTTGCTGTTGAGCTCAGACATATCTTCAATCGTCTCAACTGGAAAAGAAACTCCGACATTTGTATTAAGCACTTCTTGGTGAAGAACTCTTTCTGATAGAACTTTTTGTTCAGCCAATGCCTTCATGATTACTTCGTTTTGACTTGAAATTGTTTCTGTAATTTGGTTTGTAAATTAAATGCCGGTTGAAATACTTATAATTAAAAAGTTAAAAAGTTACCTTGGAGATTTTTGATGGTATCTTTAAATAAATAAAATAATATTAATTAAAACTGTTAAAGTTTGTTTACTTCGTAATCTTACCATTTATTTCTTTAAATTTGGCTTCGAAAATTTTTGTCTGATTTAAACAGTGTTGGCAGTTGGTAGTTTCCATGTTATCTGTAAACATATTATATACATACATACATATATATTAAACCAAGTTTGACATATATTTTAAAATAATACTTACATTGAGGGGAAATTTCTAAAGTTTTAGTTAAACGGCTAATGGTTGGGATTGACATCAAAAACTATAACTATTACAATGGGGGTTCGTTGTTAAGTTGTAATTTAAAAAGTTTTAATTATTTAAAGCCATGTAAAATTGGAACTAAAAGTAGTTTATTTCCACTTGGAAATCCTGCAAACTTTAAGTTAATGCAATCTATTAAAAATTCTTCTTCATCACCCATGTTGTTCTCATCAACTAAAATGGTCCCTAAAACTATTTCTGAATCCAATGGCTCCTTGAAAAAAGGTTCTGCACTTAAGAATCGTCGCCCTAATATTGACTGTAATTCAATTGATGCAAATCCAGTTATTTTGATTGGGACAAAGGGTTTAATAGCACATAAATTATTAGGGCAAACAGCAGTAAACAAATATTCTGTGGTTGAGATTCTGATTACTGATCCATTTCTTTTTTTAAATTCTAATTTTCGCTTCTCTGTTATCATGTTTTCATGTTGTATGCGAATATAAATTTGTTGCAAAATCTGTGTAGGTTTTTTGACGTATTTTTTTAATTTCTGTAGGTAATCTTCAAATGGGTAGGAAGAAAAATTGGTAAGTGGTCCAAACTTTTTCACACAATCAGTGATATGCAATAGGCTGTGGACGTTGTGAGATATTGAGTTTTCTCCAAAAATAGCAGCAAAATTTTCTACAAATAGTTCAAATATAATTTGCGCATTTTCAACGTTTCTTGTACATGTTCGAGGGCAAGATAACAAACGGCAAGCACAGTGTAGCAAGAGAAATTCGTAATAAACATCCGAATGAACTCTGTCCTTTAAAACCAACATGCCTGTATACAACAGAAATTGGCGAAACTCTGTGGCTTTCCAGTTACATATTTCATTTAACTCTCTGGGATAGCGAGAGAATTCCCGAGGAATAATTTTTTTTAATGATTTGAGGTGGTTTGATATCTCTAATTTATTTTCTTTATTAATTTTAAAATTTGTTTTGTCTGCGTTTAATCGAACCAGAAATTTCTTCATCACTCCGAGATCTATAAGGTGCATGGGGTCGAGAGGCACTTGAGAAATCATGTTTATACCAAGCTCTTCAAATGGAGATTGCTTAAAATGAAAGTCTTTTTGATGATGGTTTATGTACTTTCTTGTTGTAAAATCTAAATCAGAAATAAGATTGCCCGACTCTTTTGAATATGTAAGTACATTCGACACTTTTTTACCGATTTGGTTACATTTGGTACACCCATGGGAAGAAGTGTGGCCAACAATACCACAGGCATACGATTTTGCTGGAGCATCACATATAACTGCTCTAATTTCAAAAGCTAACAATTTATTATCAACACATATTCCGTTTCTTATTAACTCTTTTAATTCAATTACTAAATCAGATAAGTAATTACATATATTACTTGGTTTACTCTTTCCAACGTAAACGCCAATAGCGAAAACTGCAACTTCCGGAAAGTTAACAATTTTTACTAAAATTGGCCACAATTGAGTTCTAGAACTTTTAAATAACGGTAGTCCATCTATATTGATATCAATCACTATTTTGTGGTCATCTCTTATGATTTTAGAAACTCTAGAAAGTTGCTTTCTTACACCAAAATGAGAATAAAATCCCGGAGAAATGTTTTGAATGGATAACGAGTTTTTTTTACGAATAAAAGAGTTTGCACTTAAAGGCACATCTAAATTTTCCTCACTTAAAATTTGTAACAACTCTTCAAAGCACACTCGAGATGGCCTATTTTTGAAATACCAGTCTCCGAGTTTTTCTTTTAATGTTTTATTTTTTGGACTGCTTTCAATATTATCTATAATCACTTCACTTTCCGGCACATTATCAACATTCGAACTGGAAGCCTCTAAATTAGCTGAACTACTTGTCTCTTTATTAACACAATTATTTGATTCAGTATTAGATGAATTATTTGAAAATAATTTATTTGAATATATTTGCTTCTCCCTTTTAATCAGTCTTTTTAAATGTCTTTTACTAACACCTTTCATAATTTTTTTAGGCTAATAATTAAAATTAAAAATCACAATTAGTTCCAACTTTACACTTTTACTTTTTTAACTTACACTTTTAACTGAACGCACAGTAATTTACATTTTACATAAAACAAAAAACAAAACAATGCTAAAATAAAAAACAAAAATATACCAAAGACAACAAACGTATGTACATAATAACAGTTATAAAAAACAAAATTCTAAATAGCAAAAGAAAACAAAATCAATATTCAAAAAAGAAAATAAAAAAAATGTGTGCGCATTGATGTTGGGGAATTTCTGCATTTATTTGTAGTTAGCTTAAAGTCAGTTGTCAAAAAGTTAACTATAAGTGCATTATTTTTGTAGTCGACTACCAAATTGCTTGTAGGGTACTTAAAGTTCTTTTATATAGTCCATTCCTTTAATTTTGATTTAATAACTTTTTAATATTAATTTTAGCATTAAAATCGTTTCAAAATAACAGAATTAATAAAATTTTAACTTATAAAATTAATCAAAGAGAAACAAATTGCTTACAAATAAGTTCATAATCTGCACAGCCAATAGACAATCAAGTCCTATTCCAGAAGGACTTTTTGCATGGCGAATTTTATAAAAATGTTTGCTTAAAAATGAGTTTTGGAAACAAGTTCCCTGATCTCATCAGAACATGGTAACGCATCAAACAATTCGCTGCTGCTTCAGTAGGGAGATAGAGTTTATTACTCCAGTATCTTTGATGAGCTTCTTCAAACTCTCTTATACACGGTCGAGTAATTCTAATGTTTACTTTAAAGCACAAAGCCAAATATGAGAGTTGTGATCCATTTTCGTGCAACGTGCCACTCATTCTAAAACGAATTCAAAATGTAAAAAGCAACTTCTATACGTACGTTCAAAATGGTATATAGAGCTACGCCATTTTTCCGCGAAAAGCTAGAAAGTCACCTGTAGAGCACCCTTATGGAATACGTAGTTGTGGTCGCATAAGAGGTTGTTTGGCTTCAGATATTTCACAAAGTGAAAATTTATCAAACTTTCCTTCGAAAGTGCAGAACAAATTTCAATTGGACGGTAATTGTAAGGGTTCGTTGCCATTTTCTTTTTTTGGGGATTGACGTAGCGTTAGCAACCTTCCGGCGGTAACTTACGATCAAAGGATAATCTGCTTAAGAGGTTAACTAACGGACGCTTAAGAGTCTTAAGAGCACTGCTTTAAGACTATTTCATGTCAAGGTCAGATACTATATGGACTGTATCGACATCCCTTAAAATTTCCCTTAAAATAATAGGTGTTAGTTTTTTTAGTAATAATTTCTTTTTTGTTTAATTTTTTCAGTATGGCATAATAGATTTCTGGATGTATCGAAATAATTGTAATTAATATCACAGTGAATGGTCTATTACTTTTACCATACCTTTTTTACTGCTGACTGGCCTTAGTTTTCTTCATCTGATTTGATTAATTTTTAATTTAAATAACATATCGTTACCTAAAACGCAAAAGTCCGAAACTATCGACTCTTCCGTTGATTCGGATGTATTGCACCCATTAAAATGTCCACAAAAACTAGCGATTTTATTAATAAAAATTAAACGGCCCTATCTACAAAATATTATATGATAAACACTAAAAGACCTAACGAACAGTTTGCATTATATGTCAAAACAACTGTTAGGTTTTATAAGAATAATTAAAGAAAAATAAATTATTGGTTTTAATGGTTTTTGCCCCTCCTGTAAAATGCTTAAAATGTTAGATAGGGCCTTTTGCGTCTTAGGTAACGATATATTTGCTATATCTATACGATCGAACAAATGTTGACCAAAGTTTGCTTAGTTTCAGACAAATTCACAAACGAAAAGACAAATTCATAATAAATACCACTTTATTCTTTTTGACAGTGGGTAAAAAACTTTCCCTTGTTTAGATTATTTTAGTATGAAGCATACCAAAAATAACTAATGTGAAAGGTTTAGGGGACCTTTTGTAATGCTTATCTACGTATAGGTATATAGTACACAAGGCTACAAATAAAACTCAAGTGAGTTTTTAAATAATTATAAAAAATAGATATTGGGAATTATTTCTTTTCATAAGCAACTTTATTATATTCAATATTTTTAATTTTTTTCGAATTTATTCTATGAGTTAAATTTCAGTTATGTATTTTATAAAGCTTTTTGTAATTTACAATTTTCTTGTTACATTTTACCTTAGCTAATAATAGTCTGGTAGTGTATAAAGTCATTTCTAAAATAATTAAAGGAATAGAGCTATTAGTGTATAAAGTCATTTCTAAAAAAATTAAAGGAATAGAGCTATTACAAATAGCTTTATAAAATACATAACTGAAATTTAACTCATAGAATAAATTCGAAAAAAATGAAAAATGTTGAACTATAAAAAATTTTAACTTTGAATATATTCGTATGCACATACAAATGTAAGGATTATGTAGGTTATCAGAAGATACCTTGATGACAAAAAACGTCTGGTAGTACATAGTGACATTTCCAAAACTTACACCAGCTGGACTTTTGCCAATATCATTTATACATTCTGCAGATTGTCACATACATACGAGTATAAACAAATTATATTTTGTGCATGTATGTGTACCCTTTTATCTATTACAGAAAACGGACAAACACATATACTCAAACTCTGAAACATGTAACGTTTGTTTTATTAAGTTTGACAATCAAGTGCAGAGCCTCAAGCTAAAACTTTAATGTTTTTTATAAAAATCTTTCCATGCACATGAACCCTTGTATACCTTGACACATATTTATTCATATTTTTAAGCATTAAAACTTTTTATCCCCACTTTTATTATTTTAGTTGCTATACACTACCACGTACATACAAAAATGCACAGTAGAGTTGTCGATTGAAAAATAGATGACAGCAAATTCCGTCATAACAAAAATTTAAATATAAATAAGTTAAGAGTTAAGTCTTTGAATTTTTTTCGGTAGAAATAAAAAATGCCTATTCCAAATTTGTTTATTACTACCCGCTTGACCACGAAAGACGAAAATAATATCGCTTTGGCAAACGTTTCTCCGGTAAAACATTCGGGAACGATTTTTAGCAGTGAAACGAAAAAGAACTGGTAGAGTTCAAAGTATTCAATAATAAACAACTTTAATGATATCACTAAATGTGCACTTAAAATAATTCTAAAGCTCGATTTCTATTAAAAGTAAAAGGCGGTTAAAAAAAGCATTTAAAAAAAATTGTGCCCCCGACCCCCTAGATTTTATCCTGGCTACGCCCATGTATTCATGTATTGTCATCGGGAATATGTATGCCTGCAAAGTTTTATCCATTTGCATTGAGTAAAAGTCGGTTAAATTAACGTTACAAGATTTGATTTTCCGAAGTGAAGCTAAAGAAAAGCAATTAAAAATAGAGTACGTTTGGAAAAAAAATACTTTCGGTTTGTTTCTTTTTGCAAGAGAAATTTTTTCTTTTAAGGATTTTTGTTCGTTTAAACAAGACCACAATATAATTTATAAAGATGTGGTCAGTTAGCGACAAAAAAGTATTTCTACTTGCTCAAAATTTAGCTCGACATATCTTCGCAAAATTTGCGTTATTACGAACGTTATCTTTTGTTTTAAATTTTCGAACATTTTTGTTTCGCTAGTTCTTCTCAGTGGTGAGTGTTAGATTTTTTCGAGTTTGAGATTACTCGGGTAGTTAATGGCAATATCCCACTGTACCAACATTAATAAATATTTTTATGTTAACAACACTGGAAGGAGTTCTGTTAAAGCCAATATTAAACATTTTTTGCAAGCAAAAATGATGAAAATAGAGAAAAGACAAACTAAATTATATTACTGAGGCAATTTAAAATTGTTTGTGGCTTAAATGTTGTTACTTTTTGTTGTTTTGAGCACTTTTGTCCATTGAAAGACTAAAACTCAAATATTAATCCACATACAAACACTTATGCATTCAAATATTTACCAAATTGAAAGTTTGAGATCGTTTTTGGCCAAATTATGTCAAAATGAAGTCATCTATGGATATTAGAAAAGTTTATTATACTTTTTTATTTGTATTATTTTAAATTCATTTTAGTTTTTATTAGAAGTTACTCTGTTCATATTATCATTGTTGACTAAATGGAATTTTTCATACAACTACACATACAAGTATGAATTTAGTTTGCATCCCTTTTTCCCCCCAGCAAACTGATTGTTATTCATGGACAACGTTGCCACTTTAGCGTTTAAGTGAATAAATTTGTCTTTCTTAAACTAACTTGGTCATTCATTATTTCGATACTTTATAATTTAATAAGTGAGATCTCTAAGAATATATTTGAAGATAAGATAATAAGCCATTCTAATTCCCGAAAATAATTGAAACTCTTATAAATCTTTTGACAATTCATCTAAAGATGAAAGCATTGCATTTACTGACAGTGTCATGACTGCTGGTTATTACACCTGTATAATCGGCGTATTAGAGCACATTTACAACTTGCCTTAACTTAAAATTGCACATGAAAGGCTTGAAATTTAACGGCTGCCATTTTTGTGAGATCATCAAAAAAAGGCTCAATAACACAGTGCAATAACCAAAATCAGAATAGGATGGAGGAAAGAAAGCAGATTCTATTATAGGAGATTTATGCTGGTGTTTAAAGAAACCCGGCGATGAAGAGGATACTCGCGATGAACAAGAACCAGAAACATACACAGATCCACAATCTAAAATCATTAGAAATATGCTTTACAATGAAGCCAACATCAAAAATTGTGTTTTTAGCCTAAAAAAGTAAAGACACCGTTTTTTCTATGACAATCTCGAGAAAAAGCAAAATTTGTATTGTATCTTGAGCTTTAGGTAAAAATAAATAACAAAAATGGATTCATCGACCTCTAAATCACAACTTACTACGATAATAACAATAAAAAAGCATTATTTTAATGATTTTTTCTTGTTAGACAGCGTTCTTAAATCACCAACTTTAAACGGGTGTAAAATAATCAAGCACTCATTTAAAAAAAGCCTTGAAGGTTTTGTTATGAATAACGTCAACTTTCATTTGATTTTGGTTTCATCCCATTCCGATTCGAAAAGTTAGATTTTGTATCACTGTGTAATTAGCGAATGTGATTACGGTTAAAGTCAACTTTCATCTCTAATTTAGTTATAACGCCGAATTGTTGTACACTCATTTAGTCAAACGATTTTTGGCATTCAGAACTCTTTTGTACAACTTAAAAATGGCTTATTATATATAAATATCTGTCTCTTATCTAGAATTGTATTCCAAAACCACTAATTTCGTCATTTTTAAAATCATTATTTTTTAACAAATGGAATGTGAGAATTATTCCTTTTTAAGAGTTATTTTTATTATATTAACAACTTTTATTTTTCGAAAGTGTTCAATCATTTTTTTTTTTTATAAAATCTAGTTTAGCCATATTTTGGATTAAAATTAATCCGTTTTTGATGTTGATGAGTTGGCAGCACTGTCTCACGATATCCTTTGCCCCATCAATGAGTAACATGTTGACAATTATCCTGTTTTTAAACAATTTGTGTGTTAAAGTTGTGTTAATTAAAATTGAGCAAATGTTTGAATTAATTTTCTGTGCTTCATTTTTAATTTTGTTTGTAAAAATAAAAATGTATGTTTAATTTTATAACTTGATGGTTTTTTGGTCAAAGGGGGGATGTAGTGATAAATCGATTTTACAGTGGTTTAGTTTATTTCGAACTTTTTTCTAAAAGTGGTTAACTACAACTGACTAATTGTGGAACTAAAGTTTTATTGCAGTGCTGTAGATGGACAGGAAATTGTACTTTAATTAATTTAATTTAAAAAGAATTTTTAGACCAATCGTTTCATGACTAGAAGTAGAAAAAAACAACACGATATTTTACAGCTGGTAGATTATGATTATTACATGCCAATTTTTCCTAAAGTGAAAAAAAAATCTAATTTTGAATTAATGCCCTCTTTATAATCAAGTGCGATATATGTATACAAGGGTTAAGACTCATTCTTTACAAAAACTGTTTCTATCACCACGCACAGAAAAAATGAAAAATTGACTTCAATAAAGAAATTTGTTATCCCAATTAAGTTTTTCGCTATTTTTCCACCTGCAAACAAATTGATCATATCAATTAATGCGTTTGCAATTTGAAGTTTGCCCCTATTTTAAAGTCAAATATTAAAAACTAAGAACTTTTATTGAAAATCAGGAGGAAATTTCAATTAAACTATTAGTAAAACCAATTAAATGAATAATTAATTTTGTTTAAAATTTTTGATTAATTTTTTTTTGAATTGATTAAAAAATAAAAATAAAGGTTCTTAGATTTTTAAACAAAATATTATTGAATTAATTAAATAATTAATTCATTTGGACTATTTAAATATATAAAATTTTTAATTGAATAAACTAAAATAATTAGTATTGTGGTTATTTTGTTGAACTATTCATGGTTTTTTAATCCAAATTTTACTATTTTTAATTAGGCTTAAGTTCATTAAATTTAATTTTCATTAAATTATTTTTATGAAGAAAGGAATTTTTACAACATGGAAGATTAATTAAAATTGTTATTGATAATTTTCATTCTTGACTGACCTGGGATTCGAAGCCAGGCTGGCTGGCGTGTGATTCGAACCCAGGCGGCTGGTTACCCTGACATGTTTCGACCTCAACCACTAGGTCTCCTCAGAGGGATTTGCCGTCTTACACTCGCAGCCATCGATGACTGCTGACGTCAGTAGTCAAACATCAATCCTTAAACCAAATTGTATTTTAACCTTTGGTAGATCGAAATTTGCTTTTTTGAATGATTATCCATTTTTAATTGATCTCACATGTTTTGGTTTTTCTAAAATTATTTAAGAGAACGTTTCCTGATGATCTGGCCTAAGCAACCAGTGAAATGCGGATAGGAACAGCTTATCCTCCAACAATAAATTTCAGTATTATTTTTATCAATTTTTTAAAAAGGGAATTAAGCACAACAAACAAAATCTCTTAATTAATGGAAATTTTTAAAAATATCAAACAAATAAATTATTTTATTACTTAAAAAATTTTATTAATTAGTATTTTAAAATTAATTAAAATATTAACCCCCTTATTCACAAAAGATAAATCAGGTTAATAAAAGGCTTATTAAACAAATGTTCAGAAAAAATTCGTTTTATAAACGTTTTATTAACCTGTTTTATATTTTATGAAATTTAATCCCCAAATAAATATTTAGATTAATTTTTTAGTCAATTTTAGATTGTTTTATTGTCATATTTTTATTTAAAATGAACATAAAATACATAATTACATGTCAGAAGTCTTACTGTAACATTTCGAAAAGAAAATAAATGCAAAGTTCATATAGTTATAATTAAATAATATTAAGTAAATAATTCATTCTAAAACATTTATGTAGGTACATATAAATTAAGATTTAAGTTATTCTCTTAATTTAAAAATTGTATGTTTAATTGAAGATGACTTAGAAATTTTATTGTTTGTAGGCAAATCATAGATATTGAATAAAGTTGTAAAAAATCTCAGCCTCATTGGGATATTGAAGGTTAAACACAAAAAAGATTTTAAATAGCATGTCAAACGCGTTTACAACTGAAACAAATGGATATCTTAAATCGTCAAAGTATATAAAAATTTGTTTAACTTTTGAAATATCTCCAACTACAAGCAGCTTTGGCTGAATACTTCGACCTTGTATTTTTAATAATTTTAGTTTAGTGTCCAATTCCTCCATGGTTTCAGCAACGACAGGAAATGTATCTTGTGAATCCACAACATTTTATGTATTTAACTAAATACTTAATTTTAACAAAAAGAATACGGGAATTTTTCAACTTTTTATAAACCATTTCAAACAAGAAAATAAAAAAATCTACGTTTTGTTCTTGAAGTGTTGTTGTTGTTTCTTTACAAAACATGTAAAACAGCCTTTTACGGATTCAGTATTGAACAATGTTATTTTTACATCTTTCATTTAAAATTAATATGAAACAATGATAATTTTAAATTAAGACTATTCTTTTGCAGAAATTTACTATGATTTTCAATTTACATTGCGCCATGTCACCCGGGGTTTACACATGCAAGTGCAAGTTCGAAAAACTCAATACACTCACACATTTTTCGTACTTGCAGCCCAACTTGCAAGAGAATTCTCTTGCAAGTAAATTTTTGACACTTGCAGCAAGTAAAATGACAAATAAAGAAACAGCTTTACCGTGGATGCCTTTGGTATTAATTTGCTAGTACTTAGTAATATAAAAGTTATGTTTATAGCTGATTTTCTGTGCAATTATACAAATAAAAAACAAAGTAACACATCTTCATAGTATTTTAAAACATAATATTGCAAGCATTTAAAAAAAAATTGTTACTAAATTTTATGATATCGGTAACTACTGCAATACTGGATTCACATATTTTAAAAATAAACCTGTTTTTCATCAAGATGGACCAAAAATAAAATAAAGAAATAACCAAATAATTTATATATAATATTATTAAATAAATTTCGTGATAACATTAACATGATAATGTTTTTTAAGCCCAAAAATAAAGCTTTTTAATAAGATGTTTTCGCTTCGAGAACGTTTGAAAAATAAACTTACAACTGACTGTGTAAACACTCAAGTTACTTGCAAGACTTTCGGCTATTTCTTCGACATTTTCGTTCATAATACATATACACTACTTGCAAGCGATTACTTGCATGTGTACAGGCAGGATTAATTTAACATTGATATTTTTTCTGTGTGCAGATGAATCTGCATATTCAGATGAGTCAAACTTATTTTAGTTTGACACGGAATGTCAAACTTAGTAGTACCTCATTCAAACTAGTTGTGGAGGGTATAAAAAGCAGCATGTTAAGTTGTTCTAAATATTTTATTGACTTGCCAAAAATAAGAATGAACGGCGAAAAATACGAATGAGTGAATGACAGTATATCTGAGAAATCGTTATAGCTAGTGTGTGATCTGTATTTGGTGAGACCAGAAATGTCTGTTTCGAGCTACTGACTTCGAGCTTCACCACCACAGATCCCAATCAAAACTTATACCGAACACAATATAAATTTGTTTCAAACGAGCAATGGTCGCAAAACTCGTCGAATATGCGACCAGGAATGAAGTCGAAATATTATATCGTGACAGCCCTCGGGCGCATGTTGCCAGACATGTTAAAAACAATTAAGAAAATACTATTTAGTCCATTTTTTCCCCGTCCAAATACCATTTGTTTCGAGAACAGGGTATTCGAAATGAGCTTAATTCGTGTTAGGCCTCAAAAATTTTCAGTTCTTTAGGCGCAAAATTTATATGTTGCCAGAAAGATGGGAAAATGTCATAGCCAGCGATGGAAAATAATTCAATTACAATTCTCAATAAACGTTAAGAGTTTATCAAAGGCCAGCAGTTTTTAAGTTTTTTTTTAAGACTTAAAGCACCTCAAGCAAATATAAATAATTGATAAAATTAGATTTTAATTTTTATTTGTACTATCAGTGCGAGGGTTGCGAGTTCGACAGAATCTTGTCTGTTTCACTTCAACGAGCGTTGCTATTGTTCGGTATATTAAGTCAAATTATAATTTGTTTATTTCTAACATTTAAGTTAATATTACTTTTTTTGATCTTAGCACATTTGTTATAAACGCGCCACAACAGTGGAGAGGGTATTATACTTTGTGCTGATGTATGTAACACTAAAACATATTGATTGGTTCTACACTCTCCGATAGACTGAATCATTTTCTGAGTCGATATAACGATGTCAGTCCGTCCAGCTGTCTGACTGGTTTTTTCTGTAACCTTATGCGCAAAGTTCAGGTCGCCTTTTTGAAGATAATTTGATTAAAGTTGCTACATACGTGTATGAGGACGTAGCCTTTTAAAAATTCTGAGAATCGGTCTATTATTTGGCATGGCCGCCATACAAATTTCTTTCCGAAAGGGTTTTTGTGCCCATAAACTTATTTCTTTTTATGTTGGTACTTACATCAAATTTGGCTGTTATTTATTTTTTTAAACATAAAATTAACATATTAGCAAATTTTTTTTTCAAATCAAATAGCTCCCATAAAAACACCACTCCCGATTTTTTTATTTTTTTTACTTAAATTTAATGTCTTCCTTATAAATGTTTTATGGTATAAAATTTGGCAACAACTAGTCCAATAGTAGCTACTATATCATGGCGCGTAGGTCCACAATGGACCGTAGGTCCTTTATAAGCCCCCTGTCTTAAATCCCTTCGTGACGACAAAATTTCATAAAGATTTGGATATAAAAAATATATTAGGCAAAAAGAATTCTTATATGAATTTCAAATTCATAACATCATTTTGTTTTGTTGTGTTCATGGATGCCCATGGGTCTCAAATAGGGCACTCTATGGAAAATTCGTCTGTTAAATTGTACTGTGGTGTAGGACATCAAATTGCCACGCTTGCCCGACTATGCCTTTTAACTTGATCTTTGTTTAACTTTTGCAAATTTATTATTTCAAATTTCGATCAAATTGGCTGATATTCTTGTCGGTCACATCTGTTATATACAAAATATTTTAAAAAGGTTTTACTTTTTTTACCAGGACAATTTTTTAATAATAATAGATCATTGAAGATAAGTGCTGAGATCATCCGTTACGATTGCATCAATTGATATATAAACTTAAGGGAAATATTTAAATTTATCGAAAATATTAGTTTTCAAATTATAAAATTCCTTAACTATAATAAATTTTTTCGTAATAAATATATAACGTTTTGGGATATTTCATTTTGGAATAATAAGAATAAAAAAATATTTCGTCAAATTTATATTATTTAATAATTATTTAAAGTAGGCTTAAAGTTTTTAAAATTTTAAATTTGGCCAAAAAACTTTAGAGTTTTGATTATTTCAAAAGTTTTAAATATAAAACACGAAAGGTATTTAAAATTTGCATAATAAGTTAAGATAAAGCATTTAGAATTTTAAATGGATTAATTTACCATTTAGCGAACAAAAATCGTAAATTTTCGACAAAATATTTTTTTTTCTATAATACGAACAAATTCCTTTGCATCCAATTTATTTTTTAATAGGTGAATGAAATCGTTTATCCTATTTTTAAAAATAGTGCAAAAAATATTAATATGATTACAGGAAATCCATGCGAATTTAATTATTCTAAAGCGAATAATTTGTTTTTTTTTTTTTTTTTTTTTTTTGAAGCAGAATCATGTTCGTGTACCTCGGAATAGTAAAATCTTCATTAAAGATTGTTATTTCAATAAATCTGACATTTTTTTTTTCTTTTTTGTATATTGTTAATATGATGAAATTCTTCACTGCTCAGGCAACACAATAGTTATGTATGTAAATAAAAAAAAAATGTTGATATGTGTCGACAGCAACTGTTTTTGTCGACAGCAACTGGTACGAAGAAAAATATATTTTAACGATTTTAATTGTTAATTTCGTATCCATTCAATAGTTTATTTTTTTTTTGTATGTAGTCATTATGTATTAAAGAAATATTTTTTTTTACCATTTTCTTCGTAATTAATACGTAAAAATAAAATATTTATTAATTTTTCGACATTGTTTTATTCAAGTGTGCATTTCTGCACCTCAACTCCTCTGCAGTTCACTGACATCTAAAACCAATTTGAAAATATTTAATTTTATCAGCCCATTCATTCATAAGAAAAATCAATAATCATAAAATTTAAACATTTTGGGACATTAATCAAACTCTTATACTGGCAACTCAAACTAGATAAAAACAAGTTGGCTAAAGTCAAAAAAAGATATCAAACTAAATGTATCCAGCATGTCTGAGTTTGAGCAATAAGTTCAGTGTTTTTAATTAATTTGTTTTTCTTATTTGTTTTTTTTTTCTATTCCTTAAAATACGTAATTTATTTATTAATTTTTGTTATACTCTTTTTTTATTTAAATTAATTTTAAATATTTGCTTTTTTAGTATAAGACTTGTTTGAGTTAATGGCACGGCACGTACCATTTTTGTGTAAGAACATTATTTTTAAGAAAGAAAAAAAATATTTCCTGTATGACACACAGCTGCAGGTTAAAATGTTATGGCTATTTTTTTGTAGACGCAACATTAAACTATAAAAACGTTTCATAAATCTTTATGTTTTTTAATATGTTTAAAGTGCTCATTCGTGCAAACAAACACGACACACAACAGCAACTCAATTCCGCTTCCGTTTTCCTTAAGCGGTTTAATGCAACAACAATTATGTTGGGCTCTCACTTACTTTATCATACAAAAAAACCTCACACAAACTTATTCAAATCCCTTTTAAGGAATTTGTGTGTGGTTGTTTGGTTACAACATGTTTTATGAAGTTTTTTAAACAGCTGCTTTTGTTGTTTTGAGTATTTGCCCCCTAAACACAAACAAAAACCACACAAATAGAAAAAATAACAACAACATTTGTTGTAGTAAGTTAAAACATGTTGTTGTGTGCTTTAAAACACACACACAAAAAGAGAAGATACAAAACGTTCTATAAGATAATAAACAGCTGTTTCTTAAAATGTTGTTGTTGTTATTGTTGTTGTTCTGTTCATACGTATCTTTAAAATGCATAGCTGATTTGGACATGTTGTATGTTGCAAGCATAAATAAGATACATTTTTTTTAAGTTTCAGGCAATCTTTTGGCTTTTTCAAACAAGTATTTCAAGACCGGCAGTTTAATATTCCGTGTTAGTTGCGTGCGGAACGCGAACGTAGTAGGATGTTTAAGCAAATCAAACGTTAGTGTAGTAGCCAAAAGATATTTAATAAATTTTTCAATACACACACTCAAACCAAACACACATATTTAAATAATAAACGAAGAGAAAAACGTATTGGATTAAAAGAATAACAACAAACATTTATTTATGTTTCAAATTAAAATAGAAAATTATATAAAAATTACAGTGAATGAAAAAGTGAAATATTGCATTATAAAATAAAAAATTTGGATTACTTTACAACAACAGGAAAAATTATACCTATACAACTTATCACTTAGCAACCCAATTTCAAACAAAACAAAAACGCACAATTTGAACAAATTAATACAATTCAATAAGTTTTTCAATCAATAAACAAATTTTAAAAATTTGGTGGAAAAAAGTGCTTAATAGTGCAAAAAAAAACCAAAAATTTTTTAAGCAAAAACGTCTTATGCTCAAAATGAATTTTAAGCCAAAAACAAAAAATATCAATCAACCACAGCAGCATAATTCCAATTTATTGCAATTAAAAAATCTCTTAAAACGAACCAACTTGCCTCTAAGCAAAACCCATGTAGTGCAACCATCTAAAAAATCAACAACAATTAATAAATTTCGTAAATTGTGTGAAATTAAAAAATAAATATCCTAAAGAATAAAATAAAATTTTATCAGAAACAAAAATAAATGAGAACAAACACTCGTCTACAAATTTTTAAGGCAACAGACGGCAAAAAAAGTGAAATAACTGGGCTTAAGAAAAGTCATAATAGTTATTGCCAGCCTTTAGCAGTCACAACAAGTTGTAACGAATCAACTTAAAACGAAATATTTGTGGATTATTATTATTATTACCAACAACAAACGCACAAAAAAAAACTTGACTTGACTTTTTTTTGTTTGTTACCAAAACAGTCGCAGCAACAACAGAAATTTTTTAAAGCAGCAGCTGTTTCTGTTAAACGACAAGTGGACACGACTTTTACTGCCAACAAACTTAGCAACTCTAAACTCTACCCAAACAAAAACACACACTCAACTCAACTCTACACTATTCTACTCTACTGTAGCTAAATAAGGTAAGTTTGCAATAAAAGCCATATTCAATATTAAATTAAATTTGTTGAAGTGTTTAAATTAGAACTTGAATGAAAAAAACTAAATAGAAAGAAATTTGAAAATTTCGATAAATAAATTTTTGAGAGGTTTAAAGTTTAAAGAAAATATTTAAAAGAAAAAAAAAAGAAATATCCAAATGTAATGGAATCCGTCTATAATTTCACATAGCCCCCATACAAACTTCTTTCCGGAATAAAAACTTTGTGCCCATAAATCATCAAATTATGTTGGTATTAATGTTAGATTTGGTCCGACCTTTTTTTATTGCAATCTTAATTATCTCTATCGTTTTAGTGAAATCGGTCCATATTGGACTATAGCTCACATACAAATAATACTTCTTTATAAATGTTGCTACTGACAAAAAAAAAATGGAGACAATATGATCTTCAATAGCCACTATGCAATGACAAAATATTAAGCTGGTAGGTCCAAAGTTAACAATAGCTTCCTTATAAGTCCCCATGCTGAATTCACTAAGGAATATAAGTAAATAATATTCGGCACATAGAAATTTTACATGAGTCTTAACTCCATAAGATTTTTTTGTTTTGCAGGCCATGATTGACCACGGGTCCCAAATTTGTTTCCAAATAATGTTGTCTAGGGTATCAAATGGTCGGCATTAACCGACTATACCTTCTTACTTTTTTATATAATCTTTTTTCAGTTAATGCAATTCTTCTTGGTAATATCTTTCGTATAGAATCTTTTATTGGAAATTTTTTGTAAGCATATAAAATTTTATTTTCCGTACGTGAAAATGATTTCTTACAAAACATTTTTTAGGGTTAAATAGTGCAAAAATTGCTTACTTTAACTTACCAGTTATTTTTCTATCTTTATTTTTTTACAATTGAGCAATTATTTGCTTAAAGAGGTGTTTGTGGATTTCTCTTTGTTTTTAAGCCCCAAAAATTTTCAAACCATAACGTCTAATATGTTTAATATCTTGTTTATTAAAAAAAATGTATAAATTATTTTTATAAAAATATATTTTTTTTAGCAAGTAAACATGCAACATGCAATGTTTTTATGGTTACTGAGTTTTTGCTTTTCAACAATTTAAATAGCTTTTTTTAAATTGTGCAAATAACTAATAAAGTTATTAACATTTTTTAATTAATTGCAAATTGTATAAAAAAAAACGATTGAGCAAGAAATTAAAAAAAAAAACTTAATCAAAAAATAAAGTAAAAGTATCTTTAAAAGAAAAACTAAAATTATTTAAAAACTTTTAGAATACAACTACTTAAAATGGATTTTTCAAGCTTTTAGTTAATTATTAAATTTAATTTCCTTAAATAGTCTTCAATGTAAACTTTACGTCATTTTATAATTTTTTATAAAACAATAAATGTCTTTTAAGTAATTTTTTTCTCAACACGTTTTATATGACTTTCAATTTATCGTAAAAGGCATTAATAATTTTCCCAGGCTTTTAAAAATCTGACTGAGCAAAAAAATTAAAGCCAATTGAACACGAGTGTGACATGAACTATTTTTACAAATGTTTAAAGTTTCGTGAAAATATAATAAATAAAATAATAAGTTTTACAGGTTTTCTAAGAAAGAAACAATAACAACTTAATGATTTGTTTTTAATTTAAACGATTATGATTAAAACTTTATTTTTTATGATTGGTTGGGTTAGGTTAAATAGACGCAGCTAACGCGAAGACGACTTGGGTCCTTATAGCGGTACCCTTGTGATACCCTGATCAAGTGACCACTATCAAAACTAGATCACTCCACAGATATCAGTGCAGCCTCTAACCAATTCGATTCCTTGATGAAAAGAAATATCGACTTTAGTCCTTTCTTAACTCTTAAGCAAACACCAAACTGTACTCACACAAACGAACTCCAGAGTCTGGCTGGGACTACTTCTATTTTGTATGGACTTGTATGGTTAGAGAAAAAATATTTTATTTTCAAATGGCATAATTCTTTGAAATAAAACTAAAGAAAGAATTCGTATGTGTTGCGTGTGCTTACAATCTATATGTTACAGTGGTGGTAAAAACATGATTAAAAATTTCTTGACAAAGATTGCCACGACCACAAAAAATACAAAAAATTTATTTTCCCTAAGCTTTTTGCAAAAAGTTAAGCAGAAAGTTCAAATATGCCTGGGTATCCTCATAAGCGCTAAAAAACATCCAAAAAGGGCAGTACTGGTCTCAATACATACAACATAGGCCACTATTTCTTGAACAAATGAAATAAAAACATTAACTATTTGTAAAGAAAAATTTAATTTACCTTAATTTTATAGAATTTTTAAACTTCGGAATTTGAAACTTCTCTACAAGAAACTTGAAGTAAAATTTTTGTTTGGAAACCTAAAAATTGGGTTATTTATAAAAGTAAACAATTTTTTTTTTTAAATTTTTACCAATTTAATCTGTAAATAAACTATTTTTTACATATAAATGTTTTTTTTTTCTTTTTACCTTAAAATAACAAAAGAAAAACCACTTTATCATTTACATAAACAAAAAAAGATGTTGTACTTTACAAAACTAAACATGAAAATCAAACAAAACATAGTAATTCAGGGGGGAGGGGGGAGAGGGGTAAGGCAGTAAGCCAGAAAAAGTGCATACAACTTGGCACAAGAAAACCAAACATTTAAAAGAATTTTTTTTTTTTTATAAACAAACAGACACTTAATTTTTTTCTTTTCTTTTATTGTTTATGGGAATAAATTTAATTGAATTTTTGTTTTTAATCTTGTATTTTATTGCAGTTTATCAACTACAAAAGACTTTAAATTAGAACAACTACAAAACTAAGAAAACAAAAGAAGAAAATGGCTCAAAATAACGAAGAAGAAAAAACAACAAAATCTTTAGATTCAACATTTGAATCGATTATTATAGACATTCCGCAAACTATAACATTCTCATCGGCATCATCATCGTCATATGATACTGATAGTAGTGTAAATAGTACAACATGTTGTACGAAACATAATGAACAGATATATATGCAGAAACCACTACCACACCAACCTCATCTGCATCAGCATCAGCACCATCAAACGCAAACAAGTGCTTCAAAATCATCAGCAAATACAGATATGGAAGCGGTATATTTCAAAGCCGATCATCGGAAAAGTTGGCCCATATTCATTTTATTGATTTCGCTGTTAGAAGTAAGTTTTCAAGCGAAATTGCTAAAAAAAAAAAAAAAATAACGGCAATAAGACCGATTCGGCCTTCCTATGAGTGTCGTTGTCGTAGTCAAAAACCAGAAGATACCACAAACTTTCATTGTGTCTTAGATTATCGTTGTCGTGAATTTAAAATGATGTCGGCAAAAATTTCAAACGACTACGACTTCGATCACGACTATGACTCTCGCTATAAGGCTGGGGCCCGTTTTTACAACTAACCGATAGCTATAAAAAGTTTTCCATTATTATAATGAGTTTAAGGAAGGTTCCTCCTACCTGGTATGTTAAAGTACAATGGAACACTTTTAATACGGCCAACAAAATCCGACTTTTAGCTATCGGTAAGTCGTTAAAACGGGGCAGAAAACACCAACTCTACATACTGCATGCTTTTATATAGATAACTAATTTTGATTATCCATTTTTTCTTTTTTTTTTTTTAGATCGCAGTTTTTGTCTATGACATTTGGACAATACAAAAATTTCCCCCAAGACTTCAGACTTTATTTTTGGCTGTGCCTACCGACTCCGTGTTTATTTATAGACCCGATCGCCGTTTGGAAGTGTGGCGTTTTATCTCGTATATGTTTCTGCATGCCAACTGGTTCCATTTAGGTTTTAATGTAGTCATACAATTGTTCTATGGCATACCTTTGGAGGTGATGCATGGCTCGATACGTGTGGCGATCATTTATTTTGCTGGTGTATTTGCTGGTTCACTGGGAACCAGTGTAGTGGACTCAGAGGTGTATTTAGTGGGTGCCAGTGGTGGTGTTTACGCCTTATTAGCAGCTCATTTGGCCAATATAACTCTAAACTATGGTCAAATGAAATATGCTACTGCCCAGCTGATTTCGGTGGTGATATTTGGTAAGTTTCAAAAATCAAAAGAAAAAAAAATCAAAAAGACAAACTAAAATAATGAATAACAAAAATATATGAGTTGTTCACGATAGGTGGATTATCAGGTTATGTGGTTATGTAGTTATGTAGTTATATTACCAGCAACAAAATATATTTAAAACAAATTTAAGCTAATGTATTTTATTGCTGTGAATATAACTAAATAGCTATTTAACCTGATAACCAGCCTTCCGTAAACAACCCAATAGTTAAAAAATTTGATTTGTTAAAATTTTTGTTTTACAATTCATAGTGTTTTATTGGTTTACTAATCGTTTTTTGTTTGTTTTTCTTTTTATCTCTCTTTTAGTATTTTGCGATCTGGGATATGCATTTTATACACAATATCTATCCATTGAGGTTACTATAACTGATGCTCCACCAGTTTCGTATATAGCTCATTTAACTGGATCTTTAGCTGGTCTCACTATTGGCCTTTTAGTATTAAAAAATTTCGAGCATAGAGCCTATGAAAATTTAATATGGTGGCTGGCATTGGGCGTCTATTGTGCCTTCACTGTCTTTGCTATCGTGTTCAATTTAATCAATACAGTGACGGCTCAATTCATGGAAGAACAGGGTGAAGTTATTACACAGCATTTGCTGCACGATTTGGGCGTTTCATAAATGTTTTTTAATTGCTAACGCCAATTCAGATAAAAAATGTTCAAAATAATTTGAAATTTTTTTTGAATTTTCTTAAATTTATAATATTTTTTTTTAATAATTTTTTATTGGTTTGTTCAAGACATTTTTTTAAAATTTTGCTTTTTTTAAAAAAAATGCAAATAAATTTTACTGAAACTGCAAAGAAAAAAAAATATGAAACAAAAAAAAAACCCAAATTGTGTAAAACAAAAGTTGTGATAATACCAAAGACTGAATTTACTTCATTATATAATATTAATACTAAAAAAAATAAATTTAATTAGAATTTTATTACTGAACTAATTATTGTATAAAAAAACAGAAATCATATTAAGAAAACTTCACAAAAATGATTAATTTATTATAATTTATATTTATAAAAAAAAGGAAAAAGAAAAATTGTATTTTTGTTAATTATTTTTTATTATTTATTTTACAACTCTTAAACCTTGCATTAAAAACAAAAAGAGACAAAACAAACAACAACAACAAATTTCTTAAAGAAACCATAAAATGAAATTTGAAATAAAAAAACAAAAGAAAAACTCAAAATAATTGCACACTAGTCATCCCTTCCCCCTTTTTTTTTTTTTTTTGTTTTTGTAAAAAGTTGTTAAATTCATGAATTATTACAAATAATCCAAAATCCAATTAAAACAAACAAAAAAAAAATTAAGAAAAATCTTAATATATTTATTATTATAAAAAAAACTCATTAAAAAATCATTAATATTTAAAACAAAAACTACTACAACTCATACAAACACTCACACACACACAAGTATTATTATTTAATTATTATTATTTTGTTTTATCTTATTGTTTTTTTTTTTAATAATAATTTATTTATTTTTATTATTTTGTTTTTTTTTTAACTCATGCAAATCTGTAAATCATAAACCAACAAAAATCATACAAAAAATCACACAAAAGTATATTAAATTTAAACCAAAGATAAAATAAAAAAATTAATAAAAAATTAACAAAAAATTAAACATATTTAATGTTAAATCAATAATCAATACAACCAATCAAAACCGTCTATTTAAATAACTAAAACAAAAGACTTTTCCCACTTAAAGGAATCTCTAGATCCACTCCTTCTCTTAACGTAATATTTTTTTTTTGTTCTTTTTTTTTATTTGTTAAAAATAATTTATTTGCCGCCCCAATATGTAAAATTAATCTATTCAAATCCAATATTCAAAACTATATTCAACTCAAATCAATCTAATCTTAAACTAAATGCCAAAAATTGTAATCAAATCCTGTTTGTATTTAAAAAAATTAAAACAGAAAATGGAAATAAATTTCACATTCATATTGCAAAAAAAAAAAAAAAATAAAAAATTAATAATAAATAAACTCTTGTATAAAAAACATGAGAATTAATATTGTATATGTATGTATGTGTCTAACTAAATGAAAAAATTAAAAAAAAGGAAAAAAATAATAAACAGAAAAAAAGAAGTGTTAAAAGAAAGAAAAAATTTAAATAAAGTCTTTTATTTTATTAACCGCCTTGCAGAGGGAAATGACACAAAAAAAAGGTTTTGTTGCAGGCAAAGTGGTCTGATTCTAGTCCCTTACGATATTTCCCAGGATATTTTATGGTTTTCAAATCCACCTTTTTTTTAAAGAAAACATTTAGCAAAATGGAAAAGAATTCACTTACAGTAGAATCGTCAAAAACTTCTTAAAGCTAATTAAATTTTTGAAAAATATGAACTTTTGTAGCTAAGGTTAGGTTCCATGGGCTGCAATCGAGAAGTCAGCTCTCTTTGATCCTTCAGTGGTCCCTTTGTGATACCCAGTGCCAATGCCCATCCTTCAAAGCAGTTACTCAATAGGCGACACCTCGTCTTCCTTATGGAGAGAAAAGGCTCTACCTTAGACGGATCATCCAAACTGGCAAACGACGGTTTTCCCAGATAACTCACCCTGATGTCCCGAATTTTAGGATGTTGACATTGAAAATGAAACACAGGTTTCTCCTCGTCATGGCAACTTCTACAGTAGTCATTGAATTCTAGACCTATTCTCCTCGCATGTGTTCCCACTTGCTTGCGCCCAGTTATTACTGTTCTTGACACTTGGTTGGTATAGCGAGAGGGGGCTTAATATTAACCCCGCAAAAACTATTCTGGTACCATTTACCAGACGTAGAGTTCTAAGTATTAAGGAAACGACCCTGAACGGCTATTGGATTCTCTAAAGAGGTGAAATACATGAGGATCATTCTGGATAGATCCCTAAAATGAAACGCTCAGTTATCCTATGCCCCATGTCGGGAAGACATGGTCTTTTGTTATTATAAGCAGACCAATCTTTACCTATGCCGCCCTAGCGTGCTGGACAAAGATTGTACAGGTCAAAGCTGGAGTTATACTCGATATGGTATATTGCCTGATGTGCGTATCGATCACGGGCGCCGTGAGGACATGCCCCACTCAGGCTTTAGGAGCTATCCTACACATTCCTCCATTGCACATATCTATAAAGCAGGAGGCCTGCAGGAGTGCTAACAGAATGCCGCACATTGCTGAATACAAGGCAGGTGACTTTGTGAGTCACATGCGGATCCTTGAAATTCTTTGAAAGGATTCTTCCATTTTGGTGGGTGATCAAATGCTGCCTAGTCTTTTATTGAATAGGAATTTTAATGTCCTTATACCTTATGGGGACCAATGGGTGGACCAATATTGGTGGCGCGAGTGCACGGACCAGGTCTGGTTCACCGACGGTTCGAAAATGACGAATGGTGATACTGGGGCGGGCATCATGGGCCCGGGTTTCCCAAGGGGCCTTTCAATGGGCAAACAGCCTACGATCTTTCAGGCGGAGATCTACGCCATCTTCATGTGCGCTAGGGAATGTCTGAGGAAGAGGGCAAAGGGCTTGGGATTGTTTATTATGTCGAATAGCCATACCACTCTTAGAACACTATCTTCTTTGGAGATAAAGTCCAAACAAGTCATGGACTGTTCTACATCTCTGAACGAGTAAGGGAAACACAATGACTTGATGCTTTGTTGTGTGCCCGGCCATGATGGCCATGCGGGCAATGAAAGGGCTGACTGCTTGGCATATAAGCGCACTCGCGTCCATTCATAGACCCTGAGTCTTTCTTCGGTGTCCCTGTCGGGCATATTAGAGGAACGCTGTTCGAACGTGAACTCCTTCACACATGGACGTCCACTTCTAAATTAAGACAGTCCAGGAGATTTGTGACACTGTCCCGTGGCAGGGCAGGTAAGCTGCTTCTGCTTGAGAAGGCGGAACTAAGACTGCTTGTTGGCCTACTTACGGGACACTGTGGTTTTAGATACCACCAGTTTAAAATTTATACGAAGCCTGAACCTGGTATGGGGAAATGCATGGGCTGCACAAAAAATCATCTGGGACGTAGTGCTTATGGCCTCCTTTCATACATAAATACAAACATTACTGTTCTTAACTGGTCTCTATTGAACCTTAGTAGAAAGCAAGCTTTATGTACATCATAGCCGACCACAATGCCCTGGATTCGGATCAGGTGGATTCGCGAGTTCACCCCAAGACGGGGACGTTTTTAAGCGGTTTTAAATTTGATTAAAAAAATATAATCATTCCTATCATGGAAGTCACTGTCGATGTCGACGTCAATTTATTGTAGTTGCCACGTCAAGTCGACGTCTACATCACTTCGATGTTAATTTGGTATTTTATAAGAATTTTGTATCTATGTCAACTACAAATTTATCGAAAATCTGACGGAAAAAAAAAAGAATTTTAGAGCGACACATGGATGCTAAAATTTGGTTAACTTAACCGCGAGATTAACTTTTACGAGAGTTAACATTTTCGCTATTCTATATTTTTATTTATATTCAATATTTTACTATTGAGTGTATAACTTCAAAGTGCAATTTATTAGGCCTTGTTTGAATACTTCAGCTTCATGTGTAGTCAAATATTCCGGGCGTTTTTCAGCCAATGGTGGCTGTTAACGAATCAGTTTTATTTAGGGATTAATATCACTTGTAATTTTCTGGCATGATTTCTCAAAATAGACAAAAACCTTTTTGTTCCACCAAATCCAGAGCATTACCTTGGCGCCATGGGTTTACTGCCTTAGTGATCATTCAGCCAACCAGCTGAGTTGTCGCAATAGATAACTTTTTCATCACCTGTACTAATTTTATTACCAAAATATTATTTACTTTCCATATAATTAGTATTATATACTCCTGCAGTAATTATTTGTTTACTTAATAAGGACTTTATATCTTCATAGAAACGCAAAAAACCCCAACCACAAAAAAATAAAAAATTAACTTTTTAAATGATTGAAGTATTCACAGAAAAAATTATTAAATTTCTCCAATCACCAAATTTGTTCTAAATTCATAATATCAAGCAAACAATTTGTTGATTTTGCACCTATTACCAAAATGATTATATTGATTACTAAAAATTTTAAAATTTTGAAAAAATATTTTCAATAAATTATATTTTTAATTTTAATTAAAAAAGTGATCAAAAAACTAAGCCATTTCAAACAATGTGTTTATTTATTTAAATAAATATTGACAACTCCCAACAACAATTCTACATGTTTAAATTATTTTATTTTAAACGAAAAAAGTAAATTAAGATTTTTTGTTATTTAATTAAAATTTTAATTGAAAATTTATTTCAAAACAACTAAAATGTTAATTAAATCAAAATTAAATTTTTAATTTTCTTTCAACAAAAAAAATAATTGATTCAATTATCACATTAATTAAATTTTAATACTTTTTAAACTATTTTTTTAATTGATAAAACACAATTTTGTTACAAAAAAAGTTAAGTTCGTATAGAAAAGTCCGTTCTAATAAATGTTCTGCTATACGGATGAAGTTTTTGCTTCGAATGACAGCAAAAAAGATATAGGGGTTTTCGATATTTTGCGGTCTTACAAAGGTGCAAATCTATAAACACAAAAAATGGTTTTACCTTAGTTTGTATGTATGTCCGTTATAGACTCTGAAACCATCCAACCGATGTGCTCCAAAACGGTTAATTTAGAAAGGCAATGGCCTTGGGCCATATATTTTTTTCAAAGCAAGGACAACGAGGGGAGTTGGGAACAATTTCCCCCTTTCCGAAACCATCAAACCGATTTCAATGACACTTAAAACATAGATAAATCCTTAGTTTATGGACACATAAGCAATGAATTTTTTCAAAAATAGAGCCACCAGGGGAGAAAGGGGAAATTTTGGCCCCTCTGAAAATATCTAACAAATTTTTATGAAATTTTAAACATTGATATATCTCTATACAGATGTATACATAAGCTATGTATTTTTCAAAAATAGAACCATGATGAGTTGTAGGATGCAATTTCATTTAATACATAGATTGATCCTTATTTAGATGGACACATAAGCTTCGCTCTTTTCAAAAATAGAGCCATAAGAGTGGTAGGGGGCAATTTCTGCCTCTCCGAAATCATATAACTAATTCAAATGAAAACCCTCCAATAATTAATAATTTTTTAGCGTAGTAGCACGCAGCGGGTATCTGCTAGTACATTTTTTTTATTTTCGTCTGGTATCTGCAGTATTTTTTTTTTTTTTTTTTTGTTGCGACCAGCACTCAGGGGATGACCCCTACTAATGCAATGCATTGTGTTGGAACTAGGAAAATAGGTTATGGGAAGGAGGAAAGAGGGAGTAGTGTTTGTGAACATTCGACTTGAACTTTTTCATGTTGTAAGTGAGAGGGAAGACTTCAGCAGGAAGGTTATTCCACATACGAACTGTCCGGCCAAATCATTTCTGATATTTAGCAGCCTACGTTTATTAACAAGACAAATGAAATAAAATTCCACTAATAAGAGTGCTTAATTCCAATTTCGATAAAATCCGACCTCACAGTATTATTGTTCGTGATGGTTTCAGGAGTATAAAAGCGTATTCCCGGAGTACTATAAACCGATTAACATAAGTTTAATAATCTTATTTCAAGTCAATCAAAATTTAATTTTACATATAAATTCACCAAATTATTGCTATTTATTTAAGTTAAATAAATTAATTTTCGGAATTTGGCTTTATATGGTATTTTAGCTGTGTAGTTTCTAGGGTATTCATTTAATCGGGCTTTTGCTTCAATCGGTTAATCGCTCGATTAATTAACTGAGGTTTTAGTTTAATCGGTTAACCGATTAAAAAAGTTTTTTTTTTATAAGTTAAGTAATTTCAATAAATAAAAATGCATATTCGGAGTTTTTAGTAAAAAAAAAATAATAACATAACAAACATAACATAAACTAATTCATTACATATTAACACATATTGTTTAATTAGAACATATTATGTATGTATTAATGGAAAAATAGACTGAATGATTATGTTATTAGTTATTTCAATAGTTTATAAAATAATCTTTTAGACAAACAATCTGGTTTATATGTTAGGGATTTAAGTGATTCTTTTCATTAGTTTTGACAAAACTTTACTTGGAAAAAATTCTTTCACTTTTCGTAGATGTTGGAGAAATCGAAAGCAATCGATAATACAGAATATCTCATTTTTCAGTCATCTTCCTGAATTTCTCTAGACATATTAAATCTTCCATTATGTTTTAAGTTTTAACATTATTTAACACTTCTTACTGTTTCGGTTAATTCTGCTAAAAGATTGATATCAAAATATATGAATAGATACAAATAAATAAACACATTCATATAAAAAGTTCGTAAATCAAAAAGCTGTTGACAGCAAACCCTTATTTTAAATAAAGTTCTCTGAACACCTTCTATGTTTGTATGAAAAAATATTTTCTAAACTCATACGTTTTGTATATGAGACGAAACAAATAATAAAAACATAAAAAATTACGTATATAAAACTACAAAAACTAAAAATTTTGTTACATTGGCTAATCGACTTAAAATAACCGGTTAAATCGTTAACCGAAAATAGCCAATTTTAAAGTTACCGTTAATAGGGTAGTAATTAATCGGTTAACCGATTAACGGTTAACCAAATGAATACCCTAGTAGTTTCTAAACTTTAACAACTAAGTTGGTTCAAATGTCATCACTACTAAATTGTTTTCTGGGCTTTATATGGGGCCTATGTAGGGTATTCATTTAATCGGTCTTGTGCTTTAGTCGGTTAATTGATCGATTAATTAACCGAGGTTTTGGTTTAAACGGTTAATAATCGGTTAATATTGTTATTGATCGGTTAACCGATTAATAAGGTTTTTTTTATAAATTAAGTAATTTCAATATGTAATACATATTTTTTAATTAATACATAAATATTATGTCTACATTAATATTATGTATTAATAATAAAATAAGCTGTATTTAACCATTTAAAAGGTACTGCAATAAAAACAGGTTAGAGTGCTGTATTAAAATATCATGATTCGCAACATTTTATGCCGAACTAAGATGATTTTCAGGAGGTGAATTTATACAAGACCCATGATCAATTATGGACTAATCATCACGAAATCCTGTAGAGTGATTTCTGTTATTAAAAATGGAACAAATTTCAATACAGTAGTGAAATTTTTTTTAGAGTTTAAAGTGCTTTTCAGAAGGCTGCTTAAAATAGGATCAAGGTTTATATGAAGCTGTAATCAGAAAATTGCATGATATTATTTCTGGCCATATGAACTAAAATTAGACCAAATTTAACCAGAATATCTATATCTGCTACGGTTTTAGGCATATTTAAATAACTTCCCAGAGTGAGCATAATATTGGACATTATATGGTAAAAAATGGACCGAGCTTCAATATATTTAATAGTGTGATTTTTAGTCCTATAAATCTTTGACGTTCCAAATTGTACTGCAATAGCTTTCTTTATTAGGTTTTTTAACAAACTAAGCTGTTTTCCGTGCGTAGGCTTTATATGTGACAGTGGGATTTCTAGTTCTATAAAACCATGACGTATCACATAGCAATATTTATTATGGTTTTAGACGTACAGTATGATTTCTAGTCATATAGAACGAGTTTGTGCAAGTTTTTATATCATGCCGTGCATTTTGCCACCTTTTATGTTAGATTTTGTAAGAATATTGTCAATATTTTAGGGTGGTGGGTCTACATTTTGATTCATAATTCTGATCCTACTGATCGGATTTTGGTGGATTTCAATCCCAGACTGTTTAGGATAACTAGAAGCGATTTGACACCAACATTGTTCTTATCATTTGAGTTTTTCGAAAGTAAGTGTGTTTTCCACAGTTAAAAATACAGACGGGCATGACTAAATCGACTTAGAATTACTCAAGGAACCAGAACATTTATACTTTATGCGGTCTTAGATGCATGATTTTGTTTCTCCCAGTATTTATTTATTGAATCTTCATATATTAAATATGAACTAAAAATAATTAATCAAATCTTAACCTAATATTTACTTTATGTCCTGCCAGTGCCAGACAAAAAATTTCGTCATCACGGTTTCTGTTCACATATGTAGGTGTTAACGCTCATCTGATTGGGTGAGTGCTGCAGTGTCTCTTCTCCTTAAGCGAGTGTGGCCACCATAATTTAAAGTATTTCGAGCTAGTGAATTTGGGTGCAGTTCAAGCCTTTTTAAATATTTTACTGCATATTTCGTAATGCTAGTTCTTTCTGATTGCACATTGAGATCCTTGTGAATATTCGAGTTTTTAACACACCAGGGAGCAGCTGTGAATATTCGAAAAAGTTTATGTTGACACCTTTGGATTTTTTTCGATATTAGAAGCCGAGATAGTGCCCCATAACTGAATAACGTAGCACCAAATTCGCTTTAAGATAGAGTTGTAAAGTAGAACCTTGCAATTTAGACTAAGAACAGAATTTCTTCCAAATAAGCCAATTGAATTGCTTTTAGTTTCATTTGAGTTAATTAAGCTTCTATATGCCATTTCCAAGTTAAACGCCGATCTAGATGTATACCGAGGTATTTTACATGCGAGTGTTGGGGTATTATTTGATTATTAATTTTAATAGGGGGCATATTTCCCGACGCAATGTGAATGTTATATGTGCGCATTTTTGCTCGTAGATATCTATCCCCTCCATTGTTTTAACAACCATTCCAGTTCAAATATATGATCCTGTAAGTAACGAGATGCTTCTTGACAGTTTTCGTGTACGCTTAGAAAAGCTGTATCGTCCGCAAATATTGAGGTTTGTGTGTAGCTGTTTGTTGGCATGTCCGAAGTATAAATTAAGTATAATAGAGGGCCCAGGATGCTGCCTTGGCTAAGGAGGACGTAAAAAATCGCCTTCTTTAATAATAAATTTACGACCGACTAAGTAGCTTTCTAACAGCTTGTGTATGTTTGCTGGTAAGTTTTGCTGCAATTTCAGTAGTAAACCTTCCTGCCAGACCTTATCAAAAGCTTGAGACACATCGATGAAGAGTGCTGAGCAATATTTTTTTCTCCAAAGGCTTTTCTTATGACACGTACTATTCGAAGAGTTTGTTCAATTGTGCTGTGCTTTCTTATTAAACCGAATTGATGGTTTGGAATACATCTATATCCATTTAAAATCGGTGTTAATTTTAATACTAGTAATTTCTCAAATAGCTTTAAAATATTAGATAATAAGCTTATAGGCCTATATGACTCAACTTTCATGGCTTTGGTATCATGGTTACTAAGGAAACCTTCCTTTTTTGAGGGTAGTGTTCAAGGAGTTAAATAGCATTAAAAATAATAAGAATACATTTCTTTGCTTAGCGAGGTAGGTCCAAAAGTATTTTATTACTGATCTTATCAATACCGGGTGCCTTCTTGGTCTTAAATCACAAAAAGCCTTTTCGATTTCTCTTAACTCGAATCGTAGGGGAATAGCTGCTCTAACATTCACAGGCGGTAACTCGACTGCTATATCGTGAGATATATGAAGGGTAAATTAATTTTTCAGATGATTAACAAACAGATTTCATTTTTCAATATCATTTCTTGCCCAACTTCCATTCAGGTTTCTCAATGGTGGCTTCGTGATAACTGGTCTATTGAGATTTCTAGCTGCACGCCATAATGAGTAGTCTGATTGTGGAGTTGCATCAAGTTTCTTAAGATATTTTTCCAGGGAAGCCGTTTTTTGAGACTACAGTTACTTTCTTAGTCTTTTTGTGCACTCTTTTAATGAAGTCTTAAGTTGGGGGGATCTGTGCAATTTCCACTCTCTTCGAACTCTCCTTTTTTCAGTCAAGAGACGCTCGACATCTGTAGAATAAATGTTATTGTTTTTGGTTTTTTGAGGGTTATGCTGGAATGTTGAACAGCTAGTTTAAGAAAACTGTCAAAATTAACAATAACAATTTCCATGTTCTCCGGTGTACTAAGTGGAATATTTTCTTTGCAATATTTTATTTATGTGGCTGACGTCGATAAAAAACCAGACGGAGATAGAATTCCATTTGGATTCATTATAGTAACAATTGTAGGTGTGTGGTCGGAAGATAATTCTAAGGACGCTTCCACATGAATCGTTTCAATGAGGATGTTATTTACCACGCCAAAATTGATGACATCTGGAATATTTTGTTGATCAGTAGGCCAATAAGTTGGCTGTCCGCTCTCGGCCACATTTAAATTCATGTTAGAGATTGTATTAAACACAAAATGACCCTTTTGTGTTATAAGTCGTGACCCCCAGAAAGAGTGTTTAGCATTCGCCAGCGGCCAGGAAACAGGGTCCTAATCATTTCTAATATTTATAATATTTGCTTTCTGATATTGAAAATCTAGGTGGAGAGTATAAAGATGAAATTCCTAAGTTTCGATTTAGCTCTTCAACACAAATGTTCGTTGCTTGCAGATACTCTTCACAACAATCATACATTAAGAAGTGTTTGATTCGGGCTTTTATCAAAATGGCAGAACCTCCGCAAGCTTTGTCCCGAGGGTCCTTGGTAGAGTAAGTGCGGGTAATGTGGTATAGGCTGGTAATGTGGTACAATCCCTTTTTTCTTAAACTAACAAATCAAGCGTAATGAAACCAATCTTAATGGTTTGCCGCTCTCAAAAAATTAAGAAAACTTTGATCTGTTTTATTTTTGAAAGTCATTCTTAGTGTGAGTATCGAAAAATTCGATTGGCTGCGAAGTCGACTTTTTTGGGTGCTGTTAACAAGTAAGGTTTTGTTGTAAAGATGGATTTAAAAGTTTTTAAGTGTATAACTTAAGTAATTGGGAAGTACCAAATTAGTGAACAATATATTTTACTCAATAGCTGTAGTAAATAAATTAAAATGAATAAATATCTGCATTAACCTCAAGTGCGCCTAATGTGGTATACCTTAATTTTTTTTTAATTTGTTATAGTATACCACATTAACTGTCAAATAAAATATTAATGAAATTGTTGTTTGTTTACATGAATTGTTGTTTTTTTCTTGTTTTTTTTTTTTTTGAAATAAAGTAAAAATGTATATATAACACGCCTAATTCTAAAGAAAATACTATGATTTGGTAAAATAGTTCACTATACCACATTACCAGCACTTGGTGTACCACCTTACCCGCACATTTTTTAAAGTCGTATCTAATGAGATCTGCAATATTTTCTTATATTCCTCTGAAAGTGTGGGCTTAATATTTTTTGCAAATGGCTTCGTGGGAACCTAACATATGAAGCATGTTAATAGGGTGATCATATTTTAATCAGACAAAAATTAAAAATTTGTCAATGTAAAAATAAATAGGTATACCACATTACCCGCACTTCCTCTATCATATAATATATACCCATAAATTTAAAACGTATTTCTTGAGGTCAGATGAGTTTCATAAACCATCATAACATCAATCTGCTTATTATTAAGAAAGTATTCTAGTTCATTTTTATGTTGGCGGATGCCGTTTGCGTTCCAAAAACAAATTTTTAAACAATTCATGGCTTGTTAAGTAGAACTTGCAATAACATCGATTGCATTCTTCACATTTCCTGCATCAAATTACCTATTGTGTTCATAAAGTTATTTACTGTTTGCACTAATGTTTTCATAGTCTTTTCTAGACGACTTAAATTGGAAACTGGAGTTTCATCATTAATTGGCAAAGCACCTTGCATTGGCATATGGTTTGATTTTAGGACGTTAGCGTAAGATGTTCTGATATTACTAGGCTGCGGTACCTGAATGTCATTAGTGATAACTTGATTTGAAACCTGCATTTGAGGGGGATTGGGTTTCGGTCCAGCAGAGTGCTTGACGATAAAGTATACAGGGCATCCTCCATAGTTGGCAGTGTGATTACCACCACTGAAGCTACATTTTTTCATATTGGGGTCGTTTTTAGACTTATCTCAAAGAGCTGAACCATGTTATTCTCCACATAGTACGCAAACAGGGGTTAAATGGCAGTATGTCTTAGTGTGACCAAATTCTTGTCAGTTCAAGCGTTGCACGGGACCATTTATTTTGTTCGGCTCCTCTATCGTAATTTTCCTATACAGGATATATTTCAGACTGTAAATGGGATGAGTTTCATTTTTTTTAAGCTTAACGTCGCCGGGTTCTAGCTCCACTTGAAATAGTGGTTTGGGGACTTTTTTCTCTATTTTTAATCTTTATTACATTTTTTATTTTAAAGCCCTTCTCTTCTAAAAACGTTTTTATCCTGTGTCTACGCATGCGTCAATGCCCTTAATCACTACCTGAAGACCTTTACTGCTCTTCAGTTGATATTGGTAAAAGTTTTTATTAAGTGCTTCCAATTTAGTTGTTACTTTACGATTTCATGATTAACTTGAATTTTTGTCTAATTTTTAATACCCCGCTTTATTGCAGCTACATAAAAAGAATTTTCACCTAACCGATATAAAATTCTTTATTAATTCATTTGAATTTTGCTCTCTAAGATATCTCGAGGGTGGCTTAGACGATGTGATAAAATTTTGTGCTTCATCCAGAATTGCAAAACTATTTTGGGAACTTATTCTATCAGTTGTACAATCTTTTCAAACTTTTGGGACCGAAGCAACTGCTAAAGAGGTTGGGCTGCGACCCGGTTTAAGCACTGTCATGTACCTATCAATAACAACTTGTACTTGAGGCTTTTGACCACTTTTTACCTGTGATACTGAGCTTTCCATTATGCCTGATTTGGGGGTAATCTTTTCATCACTAATTAAAATTGTTTTTGCCACTGAGTTTTATATATGTTAGTGTACTGAAATCAACTGTATTATTGAACACAGGATTGAAAGGGAACGCGTACGAGTGATAAGTTTAGCCGTTAGGTATTTACCACAGGGACCGAAAATAACAGTTATTTTGGAATTTTAAAACAAAAAAAGCATATAGAAGTAAATGCTGGCAAACTGATTCAAATATAACATATTGATCCTTATGAACTTTTCTTAGATAAAATATTATGATTTTAAAAGTTTTGACTTTTATTATTTCGATCAAAGTTATTTTTTGATTTTTATTTTTTTGAACAAAAGTAACAGTTAATTTTTTTATTATTATTTTTTTGAACAAAAATAACAGTTATTTTTTGATTTTTATTTTATCGATCAAAAATAACAGTTATTATATGATTTTTATTTTTTGGAACAAAAATAACAATTATTTTTTGATTTTTATTTTTTCGAGCAAAAATTAAAATTATTCTTTAAAGAAATGTACGTGTTATAATTACTGAGTTGTCATTGGAATATCTTATGCGCATTTAAATAAGTATTTGAAGTCAACTAAATAATTATAACACGTATATTTCTTTAAAGAATAATTTTTGTTTTTGCTCGAAAAAATAAAAATCAGAAAATAACTGTTATTTTTGATCGAAAAAATAATAATCAAAAAATAACTGTTATTATTGTTCAAAAAAATCAAAATCATAAAATAACTGTTATTTTTGATCGAAAAAATAACTGTTATTTTTGTTCAAAAAATACAAATCAAAAATAACTGTTATTTTTGTTCAAAATAATAAAAATCAAAAAAATAACTCTTATCATCAGACTTTTATGAAAAAAGGAATAAATGTTACGGTCCCTGATTTACCATCATCAAGTTTTTTATTTATTTCTGCATTGCTAACATTCACTGTAACATATGCATTTGTTTCGTTTTGCTTTCTTGTCTGCATTATTTACATACTTTACTGTTTACTGTGCTCTTCTTATTGTTATTTGTGTTGTTGTAACACCGAAATAAAAAAAAACAAAAAAAATAAATACTTTTTTGAACAGATTATATGTGCATATGTACTTAAGTATGTACGTACATACATATATTTTTTAGTTTTCTTGTATTTTTCTATATTTCTTCAATAATTCTATTATTCACTTTTATTAAATAATTTAAATTAAAAATTATTATTTGAGCGTTCAATTCGCTTGTTTAATATTACTGAAACAAATTAAGGTTGAAAAAATCGTATGCTAAAAAAATCTTTATTAAAAACACGTCTGTTCTTAACGAGCTAAGATGATATTTTTTTAGATGCCTACCTAATAAAAAATTTTCACACGGAATGTCAAACTAAGTATACCCTCATTCACCACTAGTGGTGGAGGGTATAAAAATAGCTTAAAGTGAAATAAGGACCATTTTCAAAAACATTTAGCATCATTGTTAGAGTAGGAGTTGGAATCGTGAGTCGGAGTCGCACTTAAAATATTTCCGCGTTTGAAGTCGGAGTCGGATTTAGTACTTTGTTCTGACGACTCTACAGACCTGATAATACTACAAAAAATTAAAAATTTTGTCACATCGTTTAATCGACTGAAATTTACCGGTGTAATCGTTAATCGAAAATAGTCAATTTTAAATTAGTCGATTAATCGGGTAGTAATTAATCGGTTAACCGATTAACAGTTAACGGTCTCGCTCGCAATTGCGAATACACTCGGTACCCTTAAAAACATATACCTATAATCAACGAAGATAAATTATACACAAAAATAAAAACAAAAACATCCTTCTTAAACTAGACAAGACGGAAACCAATTCGAACCTACTGCTGACAAATCTAGATAAAGCTGGCAGAGACTCATCTTTAAGCAAGTCCAAGTCATTAAAGAGTTGCGAAACGAGGTGCCTCAGTCTGTGCTTCTGTATAGCGGACCATTAAAATTCCTTACACATTTTTGTTGGAACATGATTGCATGGGACAATAAAGGTATATTTAACCCTCGGTAAAATTTACTCTAGGTCGAGTCTTCCCTAACTTTTTGGTTTTGTATCAACATATGCGATTTTGGTTTAATTTTTTTCTTACCAATTTGTTTGGTGATGATTATAAATGCAACATTTGGTGTGCAAAATATCATGAAAATACATATTATATTGACGCAGCATATACCAACATCTGTGTACTGCTTATTCGATTTTGTTCCTTCCATCTTAATCATAGAAATAATCATCGGCAGAGTTTTGTTGACTATTTTGTGTGTAGTTCTTCTTCATCATCCTGGGAATCACATGATTCATTTGGTTTTATGACCACATTATAGTTTTTATTAAGAACGAAATCCACATTATCATTCTGTTCACCAGCGAACGGCTGAATTTCATAACCTTCCTCAGTACCTTTATCATGTTATAATCGCCTCCGCGATTAGCATGTAAAAATCAGCATCTTAACGCGAGTTACTTGAGTTACTAGTTAGTGTGCTTATTTGTTTGGATTCCAAATCACGAACTAGATGGAGTGAGTAGTTTGTGTTCTTAATAGATTGAAATAAATAATAGAAGACAATTTTACAAAAAATTATTAAAAACATCAAGAAAATTTGTTAAAAAATACACCATCTTCAATATAAAATATATATGGGTCGGACCAGACCATATGAGTTACAAATGTGATGTGTGCAATTAAATATTCTAATGAGTTTCCTTCTATATCTTTTCCAAAATATTTTTTTTTAATGTTTATATCCAACTAAATTCTAGAAGAGTTTCTAAAATTTTAAGTCTCTACCTGATTGTTAAAATAACATATCAAATTGAAAAAGGTCTGACCAGACTCATGTGTAAGACGAAGGGTTAATGTGTAAAATGCATAATAGAAAACCAATTAATTTTGCTTAAAATAAATTCCAACTTTGAACATTAATGAAAACCCTTCAATGGTTTACTTTAAATTAATGATTTTATTTAAATGAAACTGTGATTGTTTCTTAGTACACACCATCTAATTTGAATATTCTTGAAAGAAGAAAATTGTAGGTATTGAGAGATATATTTGAGAAGTTCTTAATAAAAAATGTTAAGTAAAAAGATAAACTGCCTAGAAGAAAACTTTTTTCTTCTATCAGCTGCGGTCCAACTTTTGATAATTATGTGAGACTGAAATCTTTGTTTACAAGAAACTAAAAAAAATTTTGCCCGAAACTGCCTCCTCTGAATTTTTTTTTTTCGAAAATGTTGAGAGTATCCCACCTTTGATTTCGAACAAAGTTGAACTAAAAAAATTTTTACGTTATTTTTAATTTTAGTAACAGAATTGAGGTCGGGCTTTCTTGTGGTTGAGAGCATGCGTGATCGTGGGAGAAAAATTACTTACGATGCCATCTTTTGTAATAAACCGCTAGTTCAGGGATATTTCTCAATTGTTGTTGGCACTTCTTGTTTTGTGTCATTGAATTTTAAATTATAACGAGTTAAATTGCTACTCTGCATAGAAATAAACCAAAGTAAAAGAACAAAATTTCCCGAAAAAGTTTTCATAGTAGAAAATTTTTGCTAATTGTTATTTAAAACCTTTTTCCAAAATAAAAAACTTTAAGTTTGCAACTGAAACCGGTAAACCTAAACTTTTTAATGTGTCAGTTTAGCGACTGCCAAAAATTAACGTGTTTGTCGTTTAGTCCACTTTATTTCATCCAATTTCAGGTGCTTTTACATGATCTGTATTAAGTACTGTATTTGTAAAATTTCCCATTGCAAAATGCATACGTATCGTGTAAAAGCAAAAAAATTTGGTTCTGTAAATGTCAGATGGAATTAGCAGGGTAAAATGTTTCAATTAGAGAGCGCTCTATTTTGATCTGACATCAGCTGTTTTGCAAGTCATTTGTTTGTAACGGCATATATCATTACTTATTTATTTATTAACACATATTCTTTAAAAAAAAATATAATTTTTAATTAACTGAAATACAATTAAAAGAGAAAAAAAAATATTAATATGTAAATAATTTTCTGTTATGAATGATTTTATTTTATGTTAGATGAAAACAAAAACAAACGTGTGGAAGCAAAAATTATAAACCTTCTGTATTTGTCCATTTTGACAGTTTACATATGGATTTTACACCTGACAAATATAGTGCTAATCGTGTAAAAGCACCTTTAGTTGTAAGCTCAACAACAAAAATTCAATTTCATAAATTGATATATTTCAGTTCATATAATGTGCAAAATATTGCATGATAATGATTATTAAGAGATTGTTCACATTTTACAATAAATACAGCAAAACAAGGATTATAAGATGAGTATGCAAAAAAGGATTTTTAAGTTTGTGGACAAAGAAGCAAGAGAAGAAGAAGAAAACGTAAAAGAATTGACTGATTTTGTGGTATAAAAGACGTTATAAGCTCAGCAAAAAACCCTCAATAAGAAGGCTATTAATATCTTCCGATCCTAATATTTACGGTTTAAGAAAATCTCCAACAGGTAGGAAATTAAATTTAACGCCAGATATGTTTAAACTACTAGAAAGAACTGATTATAAATTACAAGAGTCAGATGGTGAAAACGAAAGTGATTCGAATTCAAGTACTTCGAATTCCTCATGATTATTCTTTATTTTGCTTCACTTTTCTATTTATTACCGTAAAATATCAAGTTGAATTGGATATTTTTAAGTTCTTGTTTGCATTAAACCTGTTTTAAAATTAAATAAAATTAGAAAACAAAATATTTAAAACTATACTTTTTTTCATATTGAAAAGTAGGCGTGCCTGTAGGCGGATTTGTCTAATTTTAAGCACAACTCTTTTTTAATATGTAAGAAATCATAATGCCAAAATCAGCTTTTTACGCCGTTTAATTTTTCAGTAATTAATTTTGGCCACCCAAAATTTAAAAATGGAATGAAATTGAAGTTGACGCTCCATCGTCGACTTTGCAAGTTCTAAAAAGAGGTACACAGCGATTTATTAACGAACTATATCAGATCGAAGTGCAATGCATATAATGGCTGCAGTGGCTGAAAGGTAAAAAATAGTTTTTAAACTTGGTGTAATTCCATTGTTTTTATTTTGGTAAATTTTCGTTAAAATTAAGTTTTTTGTGTGGGTCCTCATACAAAAAACCTGAATTTTCACGAAAAATTAATGGTTGGTGATAGAGCGTAAGTTTGTTCTTAAGAAATATTGAGGGCACAGAAATTATAGAGGGGTACCTCCCTGGGGACGTAGTAGTAACCATCCTTTTTCTATCAATTTTCAATTTCTAACCGAACTAGCTCAAATTTTTGTAAATTTTTTTTTAATCCTAATCCCACACAAAAGTGCCTTTCGGTTTTCAAAAATCAAAAATAAAAAAATAAGGACCACCTTAATGTGCATGCATGCATATATAATAATTTTTACCTTTAGAGCTATTGAATATTTTATTCAAAAATATGTACGTAGTTATTATGTTAAAAAGTGAAAAAAATCTACAAATACATAATTATTTAATTTTGTGCTTTGATCAAAAAGATAATTAAATGAATTCTTTTAGCAACAAATAAATTTATCTTGAGGCATGAACAACTGACTGGGTGTAGAGAATGTATAAGATTTTACAGTCTATAGTTTTAATTTAAAATTATGAGTTTGGCAGTTTATTAAAATTAAATTTTTATATTCATATTATATTTGAACATAAGGTCTGTTCAGTAACTAAAAATTATAACCAAATTG
Organism: Pollenia amentaria; assembly: GCA_943735925.1. Classification (NCBI taxonomy): domain Eukaryota; kingdom Metazoa; phylum Arthropoda; class Insecta; order Diptera; family Polleniidae; genus Pollenia; species Pollenia amentaria. The sequence continues at coordinate 96,158,157 of OX031009.1, read as the reverse complement.
CTACAATTGTATCTACCCAATAAAAATTTTTCCTTATTTGCGAAGCACTAATGATACACTCTAAAAAGTAAGCACATAATTATGCGCAACACAAAAAGATATACAGAAATGCAGTAAGGTAAGTGAACGACTTCTAAATAAATGTATACAATTTAAAGAGCCACGACATTCCCTAACTACGAATCAGGTTTGTAAGGGAGCATATAAAAGAATAACGGTAACAAAAAATTCAGTGTGCAAAGCTGATCGCAAAATTTTCAATTTTCTATATACGCTGGCTGAATGAAGCGTGTCAAAAATGTATTGCTTCAAAGTCGGAATTAGCCATATAAAATGTACGTCTTCCGTAAGCGGAATGGCAACCGAAACGTTTCTCGCTTACAAAACTGCTTCGTTGGAAGCTGCATTTTTACTGGGTAGTAAGTATTCCCGTGCAACAAGAGAGTAAAACCATTAAAAAATTATATGCGGTCAAGCTCGCCCATTTGATGCTCTACACCACAGTATATTTTCGAGAGTTTTCTTTATGTGGGACCAATGAGCAATCATGGACCCGGCAAAACCAACTTGTGTTAAATTAGGTTTTTCTTATTAATAATATAAAACTTTTATACTTCAAAGTTAGAATCACTTTCTGAATCGATCTTAAAATGTCGGTCCATCCGTCCGAGTGGCTGGCTTACTGGCATGTCCAAACACAACTTTCAAGATAATTTTATGAAAACTGGTACTCACGTTTTTGCTCTCATAGCGATTTTTTACCTACACCATACAGACATTTTTTCCGGAATTGAGCATTATGGCCTGTTCAACGATTTCGAGTGAGGATTTCGTTCGCTTAACTTACATGTAAAACAAAAACAATATTTTATAATTTTTCAAATGTTAGTTTAGCAAACGAAGTCTGCGTTCTCTAAAATATGAACAGGCAGTTAGTGTCGATAAACCTTTTAATTAATTATGTAGGTATTCAACTTCAGTCCAGCGCAAAAATGATTTATTGCACCTTTCATAATTTTATGAAAATCGGCCCACATTTTGAGCCTGAACATAATGTATGAACATAATGTAAATCGAGCAAAATAAAGTTCGGTAGCATGTTATTACCAAAGCTCCCATACAAATAATACTTCCGAAAATCAGATTCACTGACATCAATCTTTTAAAGATGTTTGTATTAAGATAAAATTCGTGTAACCCTTATTTTAATCTTAATTTCATGACAATATTTTGTGTTGTTAATTTATAATTGTCTTAAATTCCCAAATAATAATCACTGTCGTAATCATTGTGCAATACTCATGAGGGATATCATATTCAGGGGCGATAATTTTATTAGAATTAATTAATTGGATTTTCAAAACAAACCGAATAAATCCATTATTTGACCCTGCATGCCCATAATGTATTCCAGGAATGACGAATTCCTTTTAAAGTTGTTTCTTCGTGCCATTATAATAAAAATCTTAGAGTTCGTAGACTTGAAAATTGCAATCTAAGTGCTGGTTTACACTCCTAAAGTCTTTGGTGTCAAGTATTGAGTTTTTAGAGGAGAGAGGAAAATAAATGGCATTCTCTTTTTCCTTGTCGTCTAAAAGCTCAAGGCTTGACGGCTAAAACTTGAAGAGTGTGAACCAGCACTTTTATGTCTAAAAGATTTTTTAAGAAAATATTTCCCTTAAGAAACTCAACGGTTTTTTTTTTTTTTTTGACTTAATTTTTCGGGAGTTATTTCGTGCCGCCTGGTATTTCATCTCCTATGTGATATACTAGATATACTGAATCAGCAATTGTAAATGGAGATTGAATATATTCATATGCTTGTAAGATGGTAAAATAAATTCCTAGCAATACTGTGAAAAATAAACACTGGGAATATTGGGAATGAGTTCCTTCTATTAAGCTATGATGAACTCCAGTTACTGCAATTCCTGAAGTTAATAAAATTGTTCAATTCAACACGACATGGATTATTTGGGAATTACCTTCTATAAGGACTGTCTGAGATATCGCGCGTGAAACTCGGCATTTTGGTGAATTATCTCAAAGCAACGGGCTGGCTCTAGCCACCTCAGTATTGCCCTGGGTCACGCTTGATTCGGGGTTCCTATTCTTGACGAGCTATGTGGTGTCAAAACGGAGTCACTTTCGACTGTACAAGCAGCACGCCTAATTTTGGGCGTGGTACCACGTTAACCAAACAAAGAACATAGCGATGGCTAATCTAGACGTCATGTAAATTTCGCAGCAGCTCATTCAACCCTTAAAGGCCTTTTGTAATTGATTATTTCCTCAATTTAGCCTTTAAAGATATTTTACCAATTCTTTAAACTGCTCTGGGAGGGGAAGCAGCTCGCGCGTCTTTGTCGATATCTTTTAAAGACAAAGAAGCCGTGTTTGTTTGTCTGCTATCCGTGTGTTTTACGTTTTACCCCGCAGTAACTAGTGGCGAGGCGTCACATAACTATACCAAGTTACAGTTCATGCGGTTTCAGCATTCAGCATGCAATCGTTTATAACCTAGAAATTTTTATGTGCTGAAGCACCAAGGGAAAACTCAAGACATTTTACTAGTGGAGACCAATATATTCTGGAGCGGATTCTTAAAGCTTTCCTATGCGAAGGTCTAGGTCGACTGAGGACACGTGGATGAGGATACTAACAACTCGTGTTATACCCTGGCAATATAACAAAAGATGGTTGGCCAAAAAGATTTTTAAAATAAAAAAAAAAAAAATATTTTACAAAATATTGAAAATACTTCCTCGAATTTAATTGATAAAAATACATGAAGTTGGCAATAATTTACAAAAAAAAACTCACGCTGTAGGAAAATTGTTTTAATACTTTCGCATAATGAATTCCCATTTATTTATACGTGTATACACTGTACTTTAAAGCATTTAAATACATATGCAAGTATGTTTAATTACATAAGAACGTATGTACTTGTACTGATATGAGTATTGTTCAATTATGCACATTATTACTTTTATTGATGCAACATAGTTTTGGTTAATTATTTCATGAACATATTTTATTCTGTTGCCATGGAATTCATACTAAAATTAAGTTTATTTAAATTTCTAATCAAAAGAGAAAATTGCAGCCAAATGGTAAAAAGCAAATAACTTTGTACATTCTTTATACACACGCAGAGAAAAATCATTGTTAAAGAATGGTAAAAAAATTCTAATATTTATTTGCTGTGAAATGGCCACAAGTAAATTCCCAATAAGCACTCAAATTTTAAAAATTCAAGTGCTTTAAATATTGCTGGAATCCAGTTTTAATTTATGCCCTATTTTCAAGAAAAATTCCAGTTTATATATAAATGTTTGAAACAATTTTTTTTTTTAATTTCTATCAAAAAAAATATTTGTAAATAAATATTTCCGTGTGCTAGAAGGGAGAAAGATTTTAAATTTTCGAAAAAAAAATGGAGCCATTAATTTTCTCAGTGTAAATGCATATTTAACTGTGGCGATGCTCCAAAATCAATTGAAACGAGGCCTCCATTTTCTTTATTTTCTTTGAAACCGTATAACATCAATCCAGCACCAAAAATTGTACCATCATATAGTCCTTCAAACTTCGTATCCAATAATATAACATTTTTATATAGATACATAAGTAGATGATTTATAGTAGACTGTTAATAAGCCACTAAACTCCTTAAAATGATGAGTAAGCATTTTATACGCCATTTTTTTACACCATTTTAAAAAAATATTGTATATGATTTCCATTTAAATTGTAGGATTGAGGTGCGATTAACTAACTTTTAACGATCCGCTCGCAGTAACTGATTCTGAAATTTATTTTTAACGATTGTAAATAGCTGTAGTTTTTGTAACATCTCTGTTTACAAAATGTTAAAATAAACGAAAACCACAAAAGAGAATAAAAAAAAAACAAATCGAAATTATGCTTAATTTACTATTATTATATTTTCTTTTGAGAATTTTAATTACATTTAGAGTTTTGTTTTTGTTCATACATATGCATACATACATATGTATGTAGTATGTAAGTAAGAAGTCGGGCCTCAGCCACTTTAAACATAAACAAGTTAGAGTGGTATATTCTTGATTCTATAATCTTTGATACCCTCCACCGACAGAAGTGGGCTCTTTATTGTAAATACATATATATTATTAACTAATCTTCACAAAAACGAACGTCAGCATTAAAATTGGTTGCGGTTTAGATCTATATTAAATTATTGACCGACAATAAGAAAGTTTTCTGCGTTTCTTGTTAGAACTTTGAACTGACTTGAGTAAAATATCATGATTCGTAACATTTTTAGCCGAACTAAAATGATTTTTGGGAGAGTAATTTGCATTGGACCTATGGTAAATTATGGACCAATCATCCCAAAATTTTGAAGACCGATTTCTGGTATTACAAAAAATAAATTAGAATAAATCTCAATGCAGCAGTGTAATTAGTTTTAGAGTTAACAGTGAATTTCACAAAATTGCATGATATTTTTTCTGGTCATATGAATCTTGGAAGAAAGTTTACCGCAATATCTATATCTGTTATGGTTTTAGGCGAATTACATTATTTTCCTAAAGTGGGCTTTATTTGGTTTTAGGCCCAATAAACTATTTTCCGAGACAACGTTTATATGGGGCCTAGGGTAAATTATGGACCGATCTTCTCGAAATTTAGCAGTGTAATTTCTGGTCCTACAAAACTGCACCGTACCGAATTTAATTATGATAGCATTATTTATTACGGTTTTAGGCGTACTAAAATGCTTTCCGGGAGCAGGGTTTATATGGTCCCTAGTGTAAATTATGGACCGATTTTCAAAACATTTTGATTTCAGGTCCCATAAAACTGTGGCGTACCAAATTTTAGTATGATAGCGTTATTTTTTACGGTGTTAGGCGTAAAATAATGTTTTCCGGGAGTGGGATTATTAAATCACGTTGGATAATTTACCAAAATTTAGGCCCTAATCATGTACAACGCAGCGCAACGCCACAGAACTAACGCAACGCCAAAGAATAACATTGAAAGCACAAACAATGTCATAAATATTTTGTAATTTTGTTGTTGCTTTCTACAGAAATACACATTGCGTCTTAAAAATTCAAACGCTCCATTGCTTGTGTCGTTGAAAATTTTAAAACGGTAAATGAATTTCTGGTGAAAGCAACAACAAAATTACAAAATATTGGGAATTATTTCTTTTTCATAAGCAACTTTATTATATTCAATATTTTTCATTTTTCGAATTTATTCTATGAGTTAAATTTCAGTTATGTATTTTATAAAGCTTTTTTGTAATAGCTCTATTCCTTAAATTTTATTTTAGAAATTACTTTATACACTACCAGACAGAAGAAAATACAATATAATAGTCTGGTAGTGTATAAAGTAATTTCTAAAATAAAATTTAAGGAATAGAGCTATTACAAAAAAGCTTTATAAAATACATAACTGAAATTTAACTCATAGAATAAATTCGAAAAATGAAAAATATTGAAAATTACAAAATATTTATGACATTGTTTGTGCTTTCAATGTTATTGTTTGGCGTTGAGCTGCGTTGTACATGATTAGGGCCTTAATTATTTTTTAATAAAAATTATATTATTCTATCTTATATACTAATATTAATTATTAATAATTATTAATATTATTATTATATAATTTTATTTTTATTATACCCTCCACCACCACTAGTGGTGAATGAGGGTATACTAAGTTTGTCATTCCGTATTAAACCTTTCTATATATTCCGGCTCCTTGAGTAATTCTAAGTCGATTTAGCCGTGTTCGTCTGTCCGTCTGTTGAAAACACGCTCACTTTCGAAAAACGCAAAAAAAAAGAACAAACTTGGTCTCAAATTGCTTGTAGTTATCCTAAGCAGTTTGGGATTGAAATCCAGCAACATCTGTTCAGTAGGATCAGAACTATGAATCAAAATGTGGAACCTCCACCCTAAAAAAATTGATGATTTTGATACAAAAACTAACATAGATGGTGGAATAGTGCGCTTTGTACGACTGCAAATCAGACTGGTAAATTTCATGAAGATCGGTCCATAATTGACCATATGCCCTATAAAAACCCTATTTGCGGACAGTTTAGTACGCCTTAAGCCGCAATAAATAATGCTAGCATACATAAATTTGGTACCTCACAGTTTTATAGGACCAGAAATCACACTGTTTTTGAAGATCGGTCCATAATTTACACTAGGCCCCATATAAACCCTACTCCCGGAAAACAGTTTAGTACGCCTAATTTGATTCATAGTTCTGATCCTACTGAACCGATCTTGCTGGATATTAATCCCAACCTACTTAGGACTATTGATTTTGACTTTTTTTTAAATGTTTGCCTAAATATTATGTAAATTTTTATTTAAATATTTGTTTTTGTATCTAAATGGAAAATTATAAAAACTTCCTTGCATTTTTTTCAATTGGGTCAAATTTAGTGTGCCAGTATGTATACGAATATGTACTTTACATAGAATGTATGTATGTACATACTAGGGAGATCGATTATTCGACTTTTTTCCATAACCGGTTTTCGAATATTACGAATAGTTGATATTTTAAAAAAACCGGTTTTCGGTTAAAGATTCTTAAAATAACCGGTTTTAATTCGAATACATAAAAAAACCTACAAAATACATATATATGACTTAAAGTATGTTCAGACCTAATAAATATTTGACGATAAAATCCAAAAAAACCGAGACCAGTAAATTGATCAAACTTTAACATCATTTTTAACAATTTCTATTTATTTACAAATCTGTTTTTGATCAATTTAAAAACTATTAAATGATGTTTGATCTAGCCAAACGTTTTGCAAAAGCAAATAAAATATTATAGGAATTTAATAAATTTATTATTTTAGATATATTTTACTAAATTTATTTTAAATGAGTTTGAATTTGTTGGTGGTTATGCCATCTCAGTAGACTTCCACAATTTTTTGGAAAAGTTGCAAACAAAACCTCTTAGCTTGGATTATATATATCAAACGATTTTCTTTCAGCATTATATAAACAATGAGTAATATGAACATGCTTTTTGTATGAAATAGTTGTAAGTTCGTCGACCAAAATCTGAAACCTTCCATGACATTGTTTGATTTCTTCAGTTTTGTTTTTTTTTCTTGGTGTTTGAATAAATAAATCTAATGAATTATTTCCATATCGTTGATACCGCCGGAATGTTGTAGTTTGAAGCATAAAGAAATGCTGGAACTAATTAAGAGTTGTTAGTACCTTAAATGGCATTCCGTCCTCGGCAACACAACTGGTTAATATTTCACCCAATGATTTATTTTTGGCAGCGTATTTTGGTGAAGTATTATTTGTCGACTCTTTAGAACTACTTCGAACGGGGTTAAGTTTTATTTTTAGCACATTAATGTCATGCATGTGGACTAATCAAAGGTGATTAATAAATCGTGACGTGGAAACCCCTTCGCCACTTATCACTTTAGGACACTTCAATCACCTAACTTTGTCTTCTTAATCCCGTTCGAAATATTTCTAGAGATAACATCTATATAAAAATATTTTTAATATATAGAAAACTCTCGCACAAGTTACTATTTACTTTTTAACTGCACACTTTTTTGTATTTAAAATTTTTTTTTTTTAAAGAACACACGCATTTATAAGCGATTTTTATTTACAGTGTTCATAATATTTTTTGGCTCAGTTACATTTGGTTTCGATATTCTTCATAAAAAGTTTATGTTTGCCCAATATTGAATTAGAAAAATATTTACAACAAGAGTAAAAAAATGTATATGAATTACACATTATTAAAATAACCGGTTTATTTTACCAAAATAACCGGTTTATTCGATATTCGAAAAATTGACATTTTGAAATAACCGACTTGGGCAAAGCTAAAATAACCGGTTAATAACCGATCGATCTCCCTAGTACATACCTATGTATTTTATTCGACCTTCGGACGTAAAACATGAAGACTTCGTATATTTTTTTTATATTAATTTTCATTGACATAAATACATACGTATGCAACGTTAAAAGCAAGGCGAATTTACTTCAGGTGGCGGCGAGACTACAACAAGTCAACAACACAAAAAACAACATGGTATTTTGTTTTTGTTTTTCGGTCATGGAATGTCAAAAACAGGTCGAATTAATGTATAAATGAATTCGCCTTGCATAAAACAGTTGACTAAAGCAGGGCTACCAGAATTGGGGTTCTTATCTCAAATTAGATAAAAAAAAAATTTTTTTCGGGCATATTTTGAGGATGTAAAAAATTTTTTTCTTTTCTTTTTGGGTAAATTATTTAAAGTTTTGTTTATTTTTCAAGATAACCTAAATAAAAAGTCTAATATATTTTATGTAAAAAACTTCTTTAATACAATTTATATTAAACAAATTATAACGCAAATTCAATATCTGTCGGCTGAAAAATCTAATTTTGCTGATCGCCACATCAGTTTTTTATTCAAAATGTTTCTGCAGCTAAATTTTTTTATCTTAAAAAACATGGTCGAATGACTACGTCGCGCAAAACTACAACAATGCATCGATAGGAAAAACAACACTAATTTTGTTTGTGTAAAACATGATAAGGATGTCGAAAACATTGCACAAAAAACGCAACCTACTAATTGGACCATATAAAAAACGTTTATGTATCCCTTCTGTTTAGGTCAACCTGTCAACATTCTAAGAAGTAAAATTACTTTTAAACGTATATATGTCCACAAATATTGCTTGTGGGGTCATTATAATAATGCTAATTCTATACATTTGAAATGTTCACAGCTTCAAAAGTTCATAAACGATATAAAATCATTCAACATGGATTTTCAGGCTGAAACCATTAATTCTAAAAGTATGTTTGACAATATGCACATGTTCCTTTAGGCCCTAATCATATAAAACGCAGCGCAACGCCAAAGAATAACATTGAAAGCACAAACAATGTCATAAAAATTTTGTAATTTTGTTGTTGCTTTCAACAAAAATTATATTAAAGCCGGCAGTCATACAGGAAATTTAAAATAAAAATTTCTTAAAATATCTAAAAATTATCCCCACTGATAAATAATATTAAAACATTATTTTATTTAGTAATAATTTATTTAGTGGCTTCTTATTTTTAGATATTTTAAGAAATTTTTATTTTAAATTTGGGAATGAAGAAAGAATGTATGTAGCAGCCCTAGCCTAAAATGAACAAAAACATTTGAGTCAAAAATATAAAATAAAATAAATTATTTTTACAATCAAGAAAATAACAGTTTTTATATCACAAACTTTTGCAATTTTTATGAGCACTTAATTGCAAATTCGCTGGAAGTGAACGTGGTATTGAAATTAATTTAAACCGTTTCTTTTCTGTATTCATTTTATGGATTTGAACATTAAAACAGCACATAAACATAAAAACACCTTTAAGATATAGTGATAATGGTAAAAATTTGTTTTTGTTACCAAAAAACGATCTGCACTTAATTCTTACACATTGTTTAATAAATCGTCCTTTTATTTTTTAACTTTTTCATTAATAATTTGCAAACTAAAATTTAATTTAAAAACACAATTTTAAAAAGCACATGTAAACAAAACTTTTGACAATTCTGGCATGACTAAAAAAAATAACAGGCTGTCTCTTCGCCGCCACCTGAAGTAAATTCGCCTTGGTTAAAAGGCATTCAAGGAAAATATTTTCCTACAAAATAATTTTTAAATATTTGCCGTGATTTCCATTGAAATTCAAACTGAAAATTTTTTATTACAATAAGGAATAATGAAATGTCCTTGTTTACACCAAACTACTAAATCATTAAATAAAAAACAAGAAGTATATTCTACCTATTTTACGATGTATCTTTGTATGTAGATACTTTTGGGAGCTTATTTTGGTCTATAAAGTGTAATTTTAAATTTATACTGAAGTTGTTTGTGCCGAAATTGATCGCATTCCTACATTTGATAGAACGCTTATTAACACAGCGGAACAAAATTGAATGTTTTGTGTGCTGGTTGGAAGTTTGATACAATTGTTTACTAATTTTAGGTCGCTGATTTAAAATTTAGTCTCCGTTTTTCTCTATCAGCTCGCATTTTTAAGTTACAGGTACTAATCGAATTTTTGACTTTTTTCCAAAAATTAAAAGTTCAAAAAATCATAACTTCACTCTTCATGAAGCGATTTTGAGAATTCTTATTTTTTTTAAAGATGTAATGGTTGTTTTCGTAAAAAATAAAAATATTTTATTTTTAAAAATCATGAAAAATCCAAAACATAAACAAGTTAAGGTCTTATTTCTTTCTCGTAAAGTCACATAACCTATGAACAAAATGAGACATGGGTCATTAAAATCGATGAAGGCGTTTCAATTTTATTCACAATTAAGTGAAGTACCTCATTTTAAGGTGAAGGAAAAAACGTCCATAAATAGAAAAGCACACATTAAAAGATATTATTTTTGTATGGAAATCGCGATTTTTATCAATTTAATTGCCTCAGTAAATTGTGAATAAAATCAAAAAATGTGCACCGATTACAATGAAATAAAGCTCATTTCATTCATTAAGCTAACTGTTTTTATACAAAAACTGTGATTTTTGCCGAAAATTAAGTTTTTATGAATTTTTATATAAACAAATTTTTAAATTTTTAAATTTTTCTTTTTTTTAAAACTTCAATGTTATCTCTAAAACTAAAAAAACAATATTAACACGGCTTAAATATAATATTGTGATCGAATTTTGGTTTTTTTTAAGTGAATATGTTGCACCGTTTTCAAGTTATTGCTATATATGTAGTGGAAGTGTCTTAGTTTTGGAATATATCTCGAAAATATCTCGAGCTGATAGACTGAGAGCAGATTTGAATTCAGCGTCCCAAATAACCTTAAAATCAACATTCAGTTCTTAATCAGATATGAATCCCAACCTACTTAGGATAACTACAAGCAATTTGAGACTAAGTTTGTTGTTTTCTTTTGCGTTTTTCGAAAGTGAGCGTGTTTTCAGCAGATGGACAGACGAATAGACGGACAGACAGACGGACATGGCAAAATCGACTTAGAATTACTCAAGAAGCCAGAATATATATATTTTATGGGATCTTAGACGTATAATAAAAAAGTTTCACACGGAATGACAAACTTAGTATACCCTTATTCACCACTAGTGGTGGAGGGTATAAAAATACACTTTTTCAATAAAATAAACGCAACGTAAACTATTGTCGTTAAAATAACGAAAAAAAAACTGCTTAAAGAAACAGCGAATATCGTTAAAAAGGTTACTGAATAGCAAATTCGATACATTTTCGTTATATTTATTTTAACGATTATGGTATCAATCGTAAAAAAAGTTAGTAAATCGCAATATTGGTGAGTATGCTATTAAATTCCAGTGTAGCTCAAGTATAATTCAAGGCTTGAAAATGGAAAAAAGGACTGGAATTACACTTGATTTATACTTTAATTCCACCAAAATTGCTTATTGGGTTATAGATTATTTTAGTATAACTTATGCCAGTATAAAAATTACTTTCATTATTAAATATTTCCCGTGAAGGAAAATCACAAAATCATTATTCGTATAAGGCAATACCATCGATAGGTTTGGGCAAAATACATATGCATTTATGTATTTCAAATACAAAATGCACTAAAGTCGTGTATTTAAAATTTTTAAATGTAAAGGGTGTTTTTTAAGGTCGATAGAACTGTCCAAGTGGAACTGTGTCATTGTATTTTTATTTTACCAATATTTCTCTTAGAATATTTTTATCCAAAAACAAATTATGTCATGAGGTTACGGTTATCATAAGAGATTTTTTGTGCCGAATATTATCTAGATATCTATAAATATGAGATTTTTCGTCTTAAAGTGATTTTAAGGAGGAGGTTTATTTGGGATCTACGATTAGTTCTGGAGCTACCAGCACGGAACATGACATAAAAGCTATTAAGGACTTGGCACAGTAGCAGTTATAGAAATTGTCGTCGCCGAATTTTTAATGAATGCCAATATGTAAATCTATTTTCGCACAGAAAAAATTCTCGACAATTCTTTATTAATTGATAAAATTATAATTAATCAAGTGAATTAAACGTTTGCTTATACCAACAACGTTAATGCAGAAAATTTTGTAAATATAAAAAAATATTTAATTGATACTATTAATTTGTTTATTGGTGCAAATTTAAAAATTTGTTTTTAAATAATATAACAAATTTTTTTATTAAAATCAGTTTTTATTTTTTTTGTGCATAAGTGGCAAGAGCTATTGTTAAATATAAAAGATTTAAAAAAATTTTGTGAAATGATTTTGTGCAAAATTTATTCTAAATATCGACATAATGAGAAAGTTTATTCACACAAATACGCTATTTCAGAAAAAAGTTTGTATGGGCGCTTTGTGAAATTATGAACAATTTTTGTTGTGTGGATTTATACTCACACAGTCAGTGTCAATATAAAATAATCTCTTACGTTAATCCTCAATCACAGATATAAAAACATAGACGCACAAATCTGTTTATATAAAAATGAACACTGCAGCTGTTAATTTATTATATCGTAACGTAAATAAGAGTTTTAAAGATATTTGTTGAAATACAAATGATATTTGAAAGATAAATATAAGAATAGTAAATTTTTCTTAAAATATATCTTTTTCAATGTTTTTTACGGTGTATCAAAAATAAAATATATCTCTTTCAATGTTTTTTACGGTGTATCAAACGTATTTATGCAAGCATATTTTTTGGTATAAATGAGTATTTGTTTAATTATAATTTGTTCAATTATTAAAGTACCACATTGGCAATTAATATATACACATTTTATACATACATATATGTAAGCCATGTATGTATGATTCTATATGGGTAAAAAATGGCACTAAATGCAACAGAAAATAAGAAAATCTCGACTAAATGAAGTAATAACACATTTTACCGCAATTTAGGAGGCTAAGCTCTATTTTAATTTCAATTCTAATACAATTGTAAGATTTTTAACCAATTTATTACGGCCTAAGTTATAAAAAATAAAGCATGTCAATAAAGGGTTTATGAAACGGATTTTGTATGTAGTTTTTTGCTACACTTCATATCTTGGTGTTACCGTGGTACTAAAGTGAATAATTTCGGCCAATTTACCAAACTATGTTTAAAATTCGTTTTTCATGTCAAAAAAAAATGTAATTATATTAAAACTACAATTTAAATATGAATTGATATTTAAAAAGAATTAGTGAAATTGGCTATAAGTGTATTTTATTCTTGCAATTGATTGTCACTAATTTTTGATTATCAGCCATGTCACAGAGCTTAATTCCGTTCGGAAGTGGAATTGATTCCGTATTTTGCTTCTATGGAAAATGTAAAACGAAAATTTTTTTCGGAATGATAACACTTTAATTTTTCAAAGTGGAATTCATATTTTAAGCATTTTTCAGGTGTACAAACTATTCAAAATACAGTGTTATCAGTAAAGCACGTTGTCTTTTTGCTTCCTTATCTAAAATAAATATAATTTTATGTGAATTAAATAAAAAAATTTTAATTTTTCTAAATGCTTTCCAAAAAAAAAAAAAGAAAAATAAACGGAATTAGTCACAAATCATAAATTTTTTACTTTGATAGAAAAACTTAAATTTGGCTGGTTTTCAGGATCAGCTGTTTTCTTGTTTGTTTTGTTTTCTACATTCGATGCAGTGTTGCCATATTTAATACACAAAAAGTGGTTTAATATTTTTTTGAGGTTTAATGAATACGAACGGAATCTATAGAAGCTAAAACCTTTCCGATCGGAATGGTAACTACGGAATCATTTCCATTCCGAACGGAATTCATGACATGCCTGTATATATTATATAACTTTTCATATCGTTTTTATTACAAAACATTTCCAGAAATTCACGGGGATGAAAGAAAATTTTTTTTGCGAAACCTTAAAACCATATTTAAAAAAAAAATATTAAGGTGTTTCACCAATAATCAAAATATTTTCAAAATGGCTACCTGTACCCTGCGCACAAGGGTTACATGGGCAGACTATGGTGGAGTATTGAGTTGTAACGATTTTCATTTCTTACATGCCCATTATAAACAAAACCCCGATTCTCGCAACTCTGTATCATCCTTTCAAAATTTTTAATTTCAATACATTGAGCCCTTCATTTTTGATTTATGTAGATATATTTTAAGTCAATTTAATTTATCTTTGATTTGTTGGTATTTAAGATATAAAACGTACACAGTAATTGAATATTAATCCAATAATAAAACTGCACATGTTCAAAGAAACATAATTTGCTGCTTATTGAGCACATAAACTAACGAATGAGTTTAAATATTAATTTTTAGCTACATATACTTACCTTAAACGCAAAAGGCCCTAACTAAACAAAAATTAAAAATCGATTTTTTATTGATTCTGATGTATTGTATCAATACAAATGTCCACAACCAATTTTGGAATCTTTCGACCAAAAGTAGCTATTTTTTTAACAAAAAAAATATTCAAAATTTTTCATTTTTCGAACTTATTCTATGAGCTAAATTTCAGTTAAGTATTTTATAAAGCTTTTTGTAATAGTTCTATTCCTTAAATTTTTAGGAATGACTTAATACACTACCAGACTATTATCTTGTATCTTCCTGTTGCATTTTACCTTAGGTGTCCTTTGGATAGCAATGAAGTATATTGTATGTACAGAAAAATTTACAATTATTAGACAAAATATTATACGATAAACGCTGAAAGACATAACTAACAGTTTGCGTAACATGCAACATTGTTGTTTGTCCAAACCACTGGTAGGGTTTACAAGAAAAATAGATGAAGAATTAACTATAAACAGTTTAAGGCAATTTATCAATTTATAATTTTAAATACGTTTTTGCTTCTCCTGTAAAATTTTCAAAATGTTAGATAGGGCCTTTTGCGTTTTAGGTCCGATATACTTACACATATATTTGCGCTCATAAATGCATAATTGCTTGCATTGTTACTAATTGTGGAGTTATTGGTAGAATATCCAGTCAATGATTTAATCGATGCAGCTTTTAAACAAATACACCTACAAACATGGATGTATTTTGTTAGAAGACGATGAAATGCATGAAAGCAATACAAATTTTGTAGGCTGGAAAATTATACAACTGGCAAAATAACAAATTTTGATACAGCAAAAACGTATAAAAAACTTAGAATTAAATTGTTGCTCACTTCAGAAAAAACCCTCTTTTTGAACAAGGTGTTTTAGTCAAAATTGTTGCAATATTCTTATTTGTTTACTGCAACATTATGATAAGATGCGATTATTTAGATTAACATGAAATTATTTGCACGCAGAAAAAAAAATCATTTTTGAAGTATGGTTAGCCTTAGATTGTCACGATTCATAAAATTCAATTTATGTTCCACAATTACATGTTTAACTCCCTTGAAAATTTTAATATGGCCGTCTAGGACAATATTATCTTCAAAATGTTTAGAATCAGTCATATGTTTTTTAAATTTTAAATATATTTATTCTCCTATAGCCATAGTCATAGTCATTGGGTCTGCTTGATCAGGGTAGTATTCTCGGGGGAATTTCGGATTACAGGTGTAACACCACCGGTGGAGTTCCCGGATAGGGAAGTTTGTCGTGAATCTAATGGGCTCTGTGGGCAGTATTTATGGATGGGTCCACGTTGGAAACTGGCAATGGTGCCAGTGTTTATATTGCTGACACTGAAGTGAAAAGGTCATTCAGACTCCAAATGAATGCAGTATCTTCCAGAGATCCTAGCGGTCTGGACAGCAACGGAGATGATACTGGATCACATCGTAGGGAATCAGTGGGTTTTGTCATCGATAGGCAGGCTGCACTCAGAGCATTACATGGTGCAATCGTGCCTGACCGCTCGGTGTGAGAATGATCTGAGGGAACTCGTGGATGTATTCACAGTAAGGCTTTGTTGGGTACGCGGATATTGGAAGGGGGAAAGTAATGAGATGGCGGACGAACTCGCGATAAAGGGTTCGTGTCTAGACTTAGTGTTTACGGCGGGGTTAAGCTCCCGGGTGAGTTAAACCAACCTTATGTCAGTTATATGTGGTGATACGCGAAAAATTTCATGATGCCGTTAGCCGGTCCTGGAGGAATAGAACGGATTGCAAGGTGCCTAGGGAATTATGGCCCCGATTGGACGCAGGTGCAACCAGGGTTCTATTAGGATTGGATAGGAGTAATCTAAGGACACTTATAGGGTTCTTGACGTTAATTGTTTTGCTAAGGTTTTTACGAGCAAATGGGGCAAATTTCGAAATTGGCAGGCCTTATATCGATGCATAGACGGATATCGCCGTTTCCTTAAAATACAACTACTACTGGAGATATCCAAGGGCTAGGTCATGCCACTGGCTGTTTGATATCTTGTTTGATTGCTTCGCTCAATTTTTATTCGATTTTTTTCAAAAGCCGACGGTATTCTACGCATTGGTTGTTGGACCGGCTTCACAGACTTATCAATTGACAATGAAATTTTTATGCCTTTAATTTTCGGAATTATTTGGCTATCTTGGTTTTGATTTATCATAGGCCCCAATTTCAAAACTTTTAATTTGATGGCAGTATCTCGACCTAGTAGAATAGAATGAAGAACTCAGGTTTGAAACTAAGTCTATACCTATTGCAGCCTCGAAAACTGCCTTAATCTTGAGCAAATCGCTTCCTGCATACGCGCGAAACTGATTTTCATATTCAGTTCTAATGTTCCAACCCGTTGCATATTCCTTGCAGAGATACTCCCAATCATTCTCACTCAGGAAGTTAAATTTTGAGCCAGAATCATTCAACATCGAAATTTTCAGGTCTCCTATATGGCATGCCACATTTTATTTATTTGTTCGCCTAACTTGCCCGTTACTTGAAAACAATTGTGTTCAGTCCAGTCAGTCACTCTTCATGGATCCAATTTCGGGCCAATTATCATCTGCCACAAATTTCTTTGCCTTTTCGGATCTGCATTATCATAATTAGATTGCCTGCACGTAGTACCCTTTGTCTAACAATTGTGAGAAAAATGGCCAATGAACTCACATTTCTAGCATTTTGAATCTTTAGCGGGGCAGCCATCCCTTGTGCCAATAAGTCCTCGTTGCCTCAACTCTGCTGATATCTAGAGATGCATTCGGAAATTTGATTGTCTCGGACTGATTGCTTATTTGTTCGTAAACGTGGCACATCTCAATGGCTTCCGTAAGCGTGTATTCTTTTTCTAGCAGTCGCTTTTTAGGTCATTTGGAGCCCAGGCACCAATAAGTTTATCTTTTAAGTGAATTGCCAATATTTGTTTTTTTTTTCTACGAATTGACAGTTTTGGTTCCGTAATCTTACAAGAAAATTTGTTGAAACATTCACCCCTGCAGTTTTCAATGAACGAAACAAATGTCTTTTGAAAGTAGAGTTTCTTTCGGGTGAATAATATTTATTGAGCTTTTCAACAAGGACTTCGTGTATGCCTTTTACCTCAGCTACATTTCCAGGTTCCACAAGAACTCCGGAAATACCGTACACCACTTCTTTTTTGCGTCCTTGATTTCTTCCGCTTCAAGATATATGGAAAATGAGCCAACCACTTTTCCCATTCTAAACGAAGAAGCGCCTTATTTATGGCATCGCAAAGAAAAGGTGGTACGCTGGCCACACTCATTCTACTCTCTATTCGCAATTAAATGCAAGTCAATTTAAAATATTCTTCCTATTACGCAATTAAATGCAAAAACAAAGAAAAATGGCAAGAGAAAGATTCAGCCAAAGTTTATTTCCTTACCAATTTTCAATTAAATGAAATTCGACTAATTCAAATAGATAATCCTCACAATTAAATGTAATTTAACTTGTTGCCTTTGCAATGTTTTAAGAATTTAATGTTCCGTCTTATCTGCAATTAAACGCAAAACAGTTAAATATTTTTCCAATTGTTACAATTAAATGTACCACAAACTTACATGGTCTCTTTTTTGTTTGTTGCATGTGTATGTATGCACCATATTTTATTTTCATTACAAAAACAAACATGATTCATACTTTTTTTGTATGTTTCTGTGGATTATTTGGCCCTTTTGTTTATTTTTAAAGCAACTTTTTAGCAAAATTGTAAAAAATGTGTTAAGAACGATAAAAACCTTAATAAAAAATCGCTAGATTTCAAGCTAATAGCTAAATCATAATTTTTCCCGCAAAGTTTGAAAAAAATCGCTAGATTTGAGGAGAAAATTGCTAAATTGGCAACAGTAGCTCTAACAGAATAAGTACTAATATTTATAGGCTTAAGCTGTGATCACACGATTGCCGCAATGCAGGGCAATATTGTGCTTACTTTCACCAATAAAATGCAACCCTGGTGCGGCAATCGTGTGACTACTTGATAGCAAACGCGAGTCATTAAAAATGACAAAAATGTACCAATATTTATTGGTTTCTTGTGCGGCAATTAAACAGCACAATACGCGCCAATATTTGCCTCTTTTTAATCAATTTACTTTTGTGTGTTTCTTTTAGTAGGAATATATTAAAAATAAAAATTTAATTTATCAAAAAAAAAAAATTGGGAATTTAGCAAGTCATTAATAAATAAATTAATAATACATTTTGTATTCCCGAAAATAACTTTTAATATTTTTTTTGATTTTTTTTTTAAATTCGTGCAATAGCTGTTCAGGACAATATAAAACAATATAGGTCTTAATTATAAAAAATAAAACAGGTTAATAAAAGGTTGATTAAACAAAATTTCATACAAAATCCGTTTCATAAACCCTCTATTAACATGTTTTATTAGTTATAAATTAGGCCGTATATCTATGTATACAGGAAAACGAAGCAAAATGTATTGAAATTATTTAAAGCGAATTTATTTTTATATATAAATATTCTCTATTTCTCTTTTTCTATTTATTTAAAATAGAATTTTTCTTTGTTCAATTTTTGCAATTTCATGTATATTACTTAAAAAATTTGTTTGTATATATGATACAATTTTCTTTTTTTTAATAAACAAGCCAACTAGATCTTTTAAACAAATAAAAAAGCTACCACAACAGCTGTTTTCGCAGTTGACACAAGTAAGAGCATTTGTGTGACTGTGCTGCGGCAATTATTGTACCCATTTCGCTTTGTACCAACTAGCGGCAATACAATTTGTATAAAACAGGGCAATCGTGTGATTTCAGAATATTTTATAAGGGCAATTTCATTATTGTGCGTCAATAAAGCACAATCAAAATTGTGTCATATTGGTGCATTTGCGGCAATCGTGTGATCCCAGCTTTACAGCCATATTTATAAAAATTAATTAATTATTAATTTACCGTTTGTTAGCAAAAAGTGCTAAAGTTGTATTCATTATCGAAAAATAGTCTATAAAACCTTTAATAAACCATTCATAAAGTATGAAAATTTTTTGTTCGATTTACCCTTCTTTAAACCAAAAATAAAATGACATTTTGATAAATGTTTGCATTTGATGATATTATTTTTGGGCAACATGTTTTAAAATAATGGAAAAATGTCTTATTAATTAATATGGACATGTAAAATACATTTTACTAAATTTATTTCAATTTAGAGAACCAATTTAAAGTTATATTGTTAAATATTTAAAAAAAAATGTATGTGATTTAAATGAATATGTTCAGGGGCAATAAAAAAAAAAAAAAAAAATAAACAAATCATAACACAGTACAACACATGATTTCGGGACTCAATTCTGATAATTGTTTATGAAAGTAGACCCAACAAGTTAGAGTGCTATATTCGGCTGTGCCGAATCTTTGATACCCTCCACCGATAGGAGTGGGCTCTATATGATAAATACATATATATTATTAACTAAGCTTCACAAAAACGAACGTCAGGATTAAAATTAGTTGCGGTTTAGACCTGAATTAAATTATTGACCGACAATTAAAAAATGTTATTCGTTTCTTGTAAGAACTTTGAACTGGCTTGAGTAAAATATCATTATTCGTAACAGTTTTAGCCGGACTAAAATGATTTTTAGGAGCGTTATTTGTATTGGACCTATGGTAAATTATGGACAAATCATCCCAAAATTCTGAAGACTGATTTCTGGTATTACAAAAAATAAATTAGAATAAATTCCAATACAGCAGTGTAATTAGTTTTAGCGTTAACAGTAAATTTCACAAATTTGCATGATAGTTTTTCTTGCCATATGAATTTAAGTAAAAAATTTCACCGCAATATCTATAAATCCAAAAGTGTGCTTTATTTGGTTTTAGGCGCAATAAACTATTTTCCGAGAGTAGGGTTTATATGGGGCCTATGGTAAATTATGGACAAATCTTCACGAAATTTGTCAGTGTGATTTCTAGTCCTATAAAACTGTGACGCACCGAAATTCAATTTGATAGCATTATTTATTACGGTTTTAGGCGTACTAAACGGTTTTCCGGGAGTAGGGTTTATATGGGGCCTAGGGTAAATTATGGACCACTCTTCACGAAATTTGGCAGTGTGATTTCTAGTCCTATAAAACTGTGACGTACCGAATTTCAATTTGATAGCATTATTTATTACGGTTTTAGGCGTACTAAACGATTTCCGGGAGTAGCGTTTATATGGGGCCTAGTGTAAATTATGGACCGATCTTCAAAAAATTTTACAGTGTGATTTGACGTATTATAAAACTGTGACGTACCAAATTTAAGTATGATAGCGTTATTTATTGCGGTTTTAGGCGTACTAAACTGTTTTCCGCGAGAAGGGTTTATATGGGGCCTATGGTAAATTATGGACCGATCTTCACGAAATTTAACAGTATGATTTGTAGTCGTATAGAGCGAATTCGCCATTTATGTTAGTTTTTGTATCAAAATTATCAATTTTTTTTGGGTAGTGGTTCCACATTTTGATTCATAGCTATGATCCTACTAAACCGATGTTGCTGGATTTCAATTCCAAACTGCTTAGGATAACTACAAGCAATTTGAGGCCAAGTTTGTTCTTTTCTTTTGCGTTTTTCGAAAGTGAGCGTGTTTTCAACAGACGGACAGACAGACAGACAGACGGACATGGCTAAATCGACTTAGAATTACTCAAGGACCCAGAATATATATACTTTATGGGGTCTTAGATATATAATAAAAAAGTTTCATACGGAATGACAAACTTAGTATACCCTCATGCACCACAGTGGTGGTGGAGGGTATAAAAAGAAGAACTTCTGCATCATTAGTTTGGTCAAGGTACATCAAATAATAATTTAAAGTTATTAAGTATCGTATAGGGGAATTCGTCCCGTTTAAGGCTCTTTTCTTTGTCATAACTCGAGTACCACTAGTCCGAATAAGCTGAAACAAATTTAACAAAATTAAGAATTACAATTCTTTTAATCTGTTCATACAACGTTTCGCTACATAAGCAACAGTTTCGCAGTTATAAATAAATGTATGAAGAAAAAAAATATTTTTTGCCCAAAAAACCCTTTGGAAAAAACATTGATGACTTTTTTATTGATTCTTGATTTTGCATGAAAATAAACATTCCGATTCATATTACAGCTATTCTTACACAGAAAATATGCGATTTTAATATGTTATCTATGCATGGAAACAAGATTTAGAACATTTTCAATTATTGTCACTATCCATACTCGTTGACGCTTGTGGTTCTGATGACCTTATTTTCTTCGTAGGTTGTTCATGGGAGTAGGTGAACGTATTTGCTTCGTCAACGGAATAAAATTTCTGAAAATCAGCTTGGCGTTGTCGGTATGATATTGCGCTGACATTTTGCTGTGTCAGTTTTCTGCTTTTCAAAAATCATGTCAACATTTCGCAGTTTTGTTGTGATAGTCACATCTTAGCCACAATGTAATCCATTACGATTTGTGTTAGCGGTTGCGGTTCATTATTTTCAAAATCGGGTGTCCAATCAGCATCATTCAAATTGGTCGGATTGGTGAAAACGGTTTCGGCTTGCAGGGGCACAGTATCCAGACTCGGAGGTTTAGGTGTATCGGTACCAGCAGCGCGTTTAACTGGAAGTGTGACAGTAAAAGCAGCAATGTATACTTTTGTTTTCAATTGTTTTCTGTTTAATCCATGACGAGAATTTATGCATGCGTAGCACCTGGATTCATCATTTCCAGTTAGGTCTTCCACCCAAATTACTGGCTTCATAAAATAAAACTGTCCACCTTTTCCATATACATATTATAACAATTTTTGCACACTGTGTTCGGCGTAAAATTTGCGTCACTTAAATCTGCTTCATCAAAATAATGACAATACGCTGTTTTGAATTCCTCAGTAATCAATTTTTTTCGATCCAGTTGGCCTCTTTTTGGGATGATATGACCACAAACGTAACAAAAATTATCCAATTGTGGGCACTTGTTATTTTTCATATATTATATGTTTTGTTGGTATTCACTTTTAAAAACCGGAGAAAAATTCACTTGAACTTCTCGGGTTCGTCGACTTTTGTTAAATGATAAAAATCGATCAAAGAGCACCTATAAATACTACAAATATTTCAATATTTTACTGGTAGGTACTTATGAAATATGTTTTCGAAACGTTCCAAAACATGAGCACTCATAAATGTGCGTGCAATTTCTGTAAAAAATCATGCAGGTAACTAACGGAAAAACCCAAATAATTAAAAAAGTGCACTTTCCTTTTTTCCTTTTAATTAAAGCTTATTACTGTGCTTACTACCGCAATCATAAAAATCAAATAACCTTTTGTTTATTCCTTTTTTTAATTCTGAGAATCATAAAAAAAGTCATCAATGTTTTTTCCAAAGAATTTTGTGGATATCTCGAACAAACTTTTGAAATTCATACCTTTACTTAATTGTGAATAAAAGCGAAACGCGGTCATCGATTTTAATGATTTATGTCTCATTTGGTTCATAGGTTATGCGACTTTACGTGAAAGTAATAGGACTTGACACTTTTTTACCGTTTTGGATTTTTTATGAATTAAAAATAAAAAGTTTAAATTTTTTGGGCAAAAAATATTTTTTTCTTCATACATTTATTTATAACTGCGAAAGTGTTGCTTATGTAGCGAAACGTTGCATGAACAGATTAAAGGAATTATAATTCTTAATTTTGTTAAATTTGTTTCAGCTTATTCGGACTAGTGGTTCTCGAGTTATGACAAAGAAAAGAGCCTAAAACGTGACAAATTCCCCTATACGATACTTAATAACTTCAAACTAATTTTTAAATTATTATTTGATGTACCTTGACCAAACCAATGATGCAGAAGTTCTTCTTTTTTGGGTCTACTTTCATAAACAATTATCAGAATTGAGTCCCGAATCAATCACATGAAAAATGTTGTACTGTGTAATAAAAATGATGTTAATAAAAAGTAAACAAACCTTTTATTCGAATACTTTCCTACCTTTCGGCAACATCTTGTTCAGAAAATAAAATAATATTTATTTTTATTTTATATGAATAATTTTTAAGGTCTTTAATTATAAAAAAATATATTAATTATAGAATATCATGTGAACCGAATAGAAGTTTCATTCATTACTAGCAATAAAAAGCCATCAAAACGTAAACAAAGTTGCAATACTTAAACACAGAATCGCTACAAACAGATAATAGCTAATAAGCTGTTAATGTACGGTAATGAATACCAATTTTTATAAAAGGCTTAAAAGCCAAAAATCGTTTGATAGTTATTACATACTTTAAGCTTAAAATAAAAACTTTTTATGAATATAGCCGTTAGTCTTTATAAAAGAACAACGATCACTTATGGACACGGCTGAAAGATTTAACAAATTATTGTAATTTTGAAGCTCCTAAATAATCTGTGCCAATTTGCCGATTTTTTTAGCCTTCTGAAACGTAACCATGCAAACTTTTACATAATGAATTCTTAAATCATCTTTTTAACAGCTGATATGCAATCAAACGAATATATTTATTTATTCTTTTAAAGTCCTACAAGGAGAATAGGACCGCATTTCATTCCAACGTAGACGAAGGTGAGATGTTTTAATTTCGACTTGTCGTTTTCAGGCATGTGATGGTTTTCCTATTCGTCGGCTGCCTTGCGGATTGCAGCCTTTTGCTTGTTTTGCAATATCTGTCGATGGTTTTCGCAGTGTAAGTCCATCCAATACCATTTACGTTTTCGAGTTCCCAGATTGATCTGTTGTTGTCTGGTTTCTGACCATAGCTCGTTGTTCAGAATTGTTCTGAGCTAATATACATATGTATATGTAGGATCTTCCTTGCGCATTTATTTACATAAACTTGTACTGCATTCCACGTCTCGCATCCGTACAACAGTGTGGATTGTAGGTTTGAGTTAAACAGATTTATCTCTGTACGTCTTCATATGTACGATGAATTCCATACCGGCTTAAGTTGTCCGAATGATTGCCTTGCTTTGTTTATGCGGCTTGAGATGTCAGCCTTAGAACCACCAATTTGTCCAGTCTGCTTCCCAGATAACAGAATGACTCTACCTCATCAAGCTATTGATTCTGCACGGACAGTCTTTGCTCATTATTCGAGTTTGTTCTCATTGTTTTAGTTTTGCCAAAATTAACTTTCAGGCCAGCGTGTGATGCAGTTTCTTGGACTACTGACAATTTGGCCTGCATGTCTGCAAATGTGTGTGTGAGTAGGCAGATATCATCAGCATAGTCGAGGTCCTCCAATCTGCCTTGAAGGCCCCAAGGGATTTCCCTTTTATGGCAAGTTGCATTATTTATCACAACGTCAAGTACGCAATTAAATAGAAGAGGAGATAAAACACATCCTTGTCGTACACCAGAGCTTATGTTAATTTTGTTGTTCCCTAGTGAAAGGCATTTCAGGCATAATTCGGCAGGTTGCGTTAACATATAGACCTTTTAAAAGTCCTATTAATTAAGTAGGTACACCCTTACATTCTAATGCATTCCATATCGGCGAGTGGTTTAATGTGTCAAATGCTTTTTCGAAGTCTATGAAAGTGATGTCTAGAGGTGATCTCCATTTCAGAGACTGCTGCACAGAATGATCATTCTCAGGATGTTTACATGGTCAACACAGGATTTATTGGCGCGGAAACCGGCTTGTTCCATTCTAAGCTTAGGAAGAAGAGCAGTGGATAGCCTATTTTAAGTATGCGCAATCACCTGGTTAATCCTACTTAAAAGTGTAATTTCTCTCCAGTTTTCACGTTCTGCGAGATCCCCTTTAGTATGATATCGCCTTCAGCAATTTCCTCCTGAAGAAGTTCCGTACACCAGAACTTTCCAACAATAGGCAGGAGTCCGAGCACTGGCTGCGGCGTCAGTTTTTTTGGCATATATGGAGAGATATTGTCTATACCAGGCGATTTGTTTTTCTTAATTTATTTGATTGATTCGCATATCTCGAAAATATCTGCGCAGTTGGTGGGAAATATTTGTGTTTTTTGGATGTGATTTACAGCAGCATATCGGTTGTTGTGCAGTAACTGACGGCGATAGGATTTTACCACAGAAATCTTTCCAAAGTTGTAAACAAAGAAACTAGCGCATTATTTAAATTGGCGAAGATTTAATTTGCACTTCGCTCGATAGTTTCTAGTTTATCTGCAAAGACCTGGGACTTTACATATCCCCAAAAAAAATTAAATTATTGAGTCAAACCAAATGAACTAGGCACATTTCGGGAAGTTTTCTTCAAATGTTGTTCCCTATAAATTGAACAATCCCATGTGCCTTTCAATTGAGGCATGAAAAAATAAGTCTAGGTTTCACGTGTCAACTTTTTATGCGGACTTTTGGGTTTTTAGGAAAGTGATGAAAGGGGGTTGGTATAGAGATGCTTGTACCAGTCAGCACGCTTTGTATTTTAATCTAAGGTATATGCATATTTTTTACTTTCCTTTTATCTTTGATTCGCTGTATATAATATTTTTTTTGTTTTGAAGCACTTGTAACCGAAGAAAGTTAAAACAGATTGCTGTGACTGATCATATTGGCAAGTTCAAAAAGAAATTAAAAAAAAAAAATTGAGCGGCAAAAATTGAAGCGAGTAAACCTAGACCAAGTAAGCATGTCTTAATACAGCTAACAGTTGCCTTTAAGGTATTAACCATCGTTATTTGTAAAACATTTGGACCAACGATTCCACTGATCTATAAAGTGCACCAAACAATCAGCTTTTTTGGATGTAATGGTGTATCGATAATGGCTTGAAGGTTATCATTTTACCTTAAATGCGACAATTCTGTTTATTGGTATATATCCATTTAACCAAAAGTGTTAATTGAATTGAAAATTAAACATTCAGTTTCAAATAAATTTTAACAATTGGCAGACGCTGCTCTATTCATGATGCATTGTCAAACCAAATAAATTTCAAACCAATCAAAAAAATGTCACAAAAGACAGTGCTGCCGAGTTTATTACTTAGCAAATATTTTTTGTTAACATTTTTTAAAAACTTAAAAGAAATTTTGCAACATAAAAATAGATTAAAAAAAAGTAGATGAACTAATGTTGAATGGCTAAGTCATCGTCCAGACTTGCAATTTTTGTTGCTGCAATTTATTTAAATTCTGCATTGAAATTGCATTAGTGCCCAATTTATGAAGTAATAGGCTTGCACATATTTTTATTCTTGTCTTTACTTTACTCTTCACCTCTTTATATTTTATATATAACGACAAATATTTTAGATATTGGGAATTATTTCTTTTCATAAGCAACTTTATTATATTCAACATTTTTTATTTTTCGAATTTATTCTATGAGTTAAAAAATTTAAGGAATAGAACTATTACAAAAAGATTTATAAAATACATAACTGAAATTTAACTCATAGAATAAATTCGAAAAATAAAAAATGTTGGACAAACATTTTATATATAAAAACAACCAACTTAAAGTTGAAAAAGTGTGAGAATTACAAAACAAAACAGAATTGCCGAGTACATGAAACTGAGAACCCCTCCTAAGTCTTCTCGCCTCTTTCACTAATAAGTTTATGAATTGCTGCAATAAAAATTACAAGTCTGGACGATGACTAAACAACTCCCTTTTTCTTCACTTATCTCGAGTTAAAGTTTAAAAATACGTTTTTTACTATTCTTGAGAGTTACAACATTTTTAAATGATATTATAAGCTCTGTTTCTTTACTCTACTTTGGGATCCCTCGGAATCCCAATTTGCACGAAAAGCGTTCCCGTACTTTAAATTTGTGTAAAAGAGAGCGAGTTTGAGAGAATAAAATTCTCCTTCTTCTTGCACGAAACAGCCCAAACTTTTTCTTCGTGTAAATTGTATAACAACTGTAAAACATAAACAAAACAAAAAAAGGTATGGAAAAAATGCTAATGAACAAAATTTTGAAAAGTGTTGTGGAATAAAATAGTGTTATTAAATAAAAAGATTTTATATTAATATATCAAGAAAAATAATGTAAGTTATTGTAAAAGTGTTTGTATAGTTCTATTTTTGGTAATAGTAGTTTATTTCTACAGATTATATACAATTTTTCAAAAGTGGCGCAAACTTTTATTGGTTTGTTAAGACTGTCAAAACACTTTGACTTTTTATTTTGTGCTTAAAATGGTTTTTTCTGCTCCCGTACTTTTGTGTAATTTTGTATCATTGTGAGAGAAATTTATGCTTGCTCTCATTTTCACGAACTTTACCCAAAAAGTAAAGAAACAAAGCTATAATCAATATTGGTACTTTTGTTATCTTTGATTATAATAAATGTGTTAGGAAAACAATGATGATGTCCTGATGTTTGGCCGGTACTAGTTTTTATACCTACACCACAATAGTGGAGGTGGTATTAGTCGTTTATGCTGATGTTTGAAACAACTTTAAATATTGATCTTACACCCACCTTTAAATATACCAATTGACTCGGAATAACTTTCTAAACCGGTCTGTCTATATCCGTCCGTCCTACTGGCTGGATGTCCATGTAATATGTGTGCGCTAAGTAAATGTCGCAATTTTGAAGGTAAATTGATGAAATTGGTCCACAATTTCACATAAGCCCCACCCATAGAAAGCTTCTCACCGGAAAATCATCTTATTACGTTGGTATTAAGATTTAATTTGGTCCAAGCTTATTTAATTGCAATCTTATTAAACTTAACTAACTTTATTGAAATCGATCCATATTTAACCATAGCTCCCATACATATACTACTCCCATAAATAGCTTTTAACGCCATAACTTATTTATAAATATTGATAATGACATAAACATCAAATTATTGCGTTCTGGAAGGCTAATGATTTCCCATGGGTCCCAAATAGGGAATACTCTCAAAAATTTGGTTTTAAATACTGTGGTGTAGTAGTCATATGGTCAGGCTTGACCGGCTATACTTTTTTACTTGTTTAATATTGATGTTAAAATTTTTGTTGCTGTCGTTGAAGTCTGCGGTATGGAGCCGCACAGTTGATGGATGTAACATAAATTAACCAACAACAACAACAACAGCATGAAACAACATCATAAAAAGCGTACAAAAACATTGCAGTTAATACTTTTTGATATAAACCCCATTTTATTTGCACAATGTTTCTTTGAATAGCAGGTGCAATAAGTATGAATTTTATTCTTGCTCTTGATGTTGTTTTGTTAGTGTTTCCCCTGTTGTTGATGTTGTGATTGTTGTTGTCACGATTAAACAAAATATTTGTAACAAATGTTGTTGTACACCACACAACACAGACTGTCCCAATAAGTGGCTGACTGGCCAACTTAGTAACTGAATGACGAGCTGTGGCTTTTTGGACATCACCAGAATTTGAAAATACTTGTGTGCGCTCGTTTTTTCCCCCGAAAAAAAAACATAGTCTCTTTCATGTACAGATTCAGTCAGCGTTCAGTGTGCGCCACCTGCCCCAAATGTGTTCAAAAATAAGTCTGTTTCAAAATACATAAAATCAGACATAAAACAACGTGTTGCACATAATTCCCTTTATTATAGAGTATTCAAAAACCGGTCAACCGATTTTTTTGTTAAAAGAAACGAGACGGTTAGCCGGCATTCTTTGAAAATCCTACTTTAAAGGGATACAGCAGTGGGTGAGTTCCGAAAATATTTTGCAGTGATGCGGTTTTGCTACTGTTTCAATACAGAGTAACCAACTTTATGGTTTACTTTGTAAAACAGAAACTTTGTAAATATTTTACGTTTAGAAACACTTCTTTGCAATCAGTTGCTTAAGAAATGTTGACGTCAACAATAAAAATTAAATCTTGAAAAACTAAATGGATTTGTTATACGAAACACGTAAACAAATATTAAAAATTAAAACATTAAAAATAAATCTTAATTTTCTTCCGTCATTATTGATGTATTTTTAATTTATTTTACACAAAATATCAGTTTGCACAGTTTGGTTGCGCATCGATATAACGTTTATTATACATTTAGGGACGTGTGATATTGTTAATATTTACATAGTTGCGTTCATGAACGCATCACTTTGTTCAGTTGCATCGAAAATGGCGTATTGGAACTCAGAGTGAGAATAGCAGCTTATTAAACTACTCTCATTAATTTGAGGTCAAATATGCACAAAGAATTAAACCAAGGCGAGTTAATTTTTCAGGTGGCGTTGAAAGCACAGCTGTGCTACTTTTTTATCTTACATAGAGAGAGAAATGTCAAAAGTTGCTTGTGTTTTTGACATATCGATCAACGAAAGCAACACAATAATACATTGATGTGTTTTTGGTGTTGTCACATGAATTCGACTTGAATTAACTTTCTAGAATTAACTTTCTAGGAGATTCAAAAGAACTTATTCCCGTATTATTTGCCTGTGCTCTCATTAACTGGATGTGTCAGAGGCTAAAAGGCCTTACTCCACAAAATAAAAAGTAGAGTTAATTAGTGATGTTTGAAATATTGATTTCCAAAAATTAAGATGCTACAAAAAGGAAGTTGCCGAACACGCGAAACGTAGTAATTCATATTACTGGAATATATTATATATATATATATGTTCCTCTAACTCCCACTGGAGCATAGGGCGCCAAAAATATTTTATGGCATAATTTTATTATGTATATTTTCTTATTATTTGGCTGAAAGAGTCTGAAAAAATCAATTAAGATTAAAAATTTTTCGTATTTATGAACGTAAAATATTTAAATAAAAGAAGAACAAAATAATTTTCAAAGAGTTCATAAACTTATTAGATAGTAATATAACAAAATTGAGAAATTTTCGAAAAGTAGAGTTAGGCCTTTTAGCTACTCACACATCCAATTAGACTAACGCATTTAGAAATATTTCGAAACGGAATCTTGGAAGTTTTATATTATATCGTCACATATTCTGATTATCAGGGCATGTTTTTTAGTTTGAAATACAATTGAAAAAAAAATTTATTTTTTATATGTACGTTTTTCCAAAATTCCACATTTTAAGTCGCTCCATAAACGCAAAAAAAAGACAATTTTGTTCCAAACGTATTAGTCACAAAATTGTTGCAATATAAAAAACATCTAAATTTGAATGATCAATAAAAAAACTTTTGTTTCTTGTTGTGTTGATCGGAATAGGATTAAGTGTCATAGTGTTTTTCACCTAAAGTTAAAACCCGGTTTAAACATTAGCGATTTTCACTGTTAATAATAATAAAAAATTCCCTTGGAGACCTTGTTAATTTTATTAATGTTATTAAAGTACTAACATTTACATTTACAACAACAAAGTGTTAGGCAAAAATTTACTACGCTCTGGTTGAAAAATCCCATAAAAAGTTGTAGTAAGCGCGTGCGTTGAATTTACCAGCATAAAACAGTTGACAAAACTCTATCTCTCTCTTTCTCACATACAGCAGTTTCACTCACACACTCACGCTTTTTTTTAAATAAAACAGAGTTTTACAAGTTTTATTAAATCCAGTTTTAACTCACAGTTTCTCTAATAAAGTTGTGGAAAATGAAATAAATTCCTTGTAGGAATATTTAGGTAAGTATAAGAAATACAAAGTGAAGTGCTTATAAATCAAATCGTTTCATACAAAAAATAAATTTTTAATATTTCATCCGCTTAACGATTTTTTGTTTGACTTTTATTTATTCCCAGCAAGCATTTGGGTGATCTTTTTTGTAAAACAAAGGGAATCATCTCAGCTCATTTTTAATGATTAAAAACTGATTTATCGCCCGATTATAAAAGGATTCCTATATAATTTATTGATACGTTAAAATAATGATTTCTAAATATTGTTACGTTACTGCATGTGCTATAACGTTTTTGGTTTATTTCCTTTATAATAAACCTCTTGAGTTCTTTTATTACAACTTTAATAAAATTAATAAATCACAGCACTTTAAACCAGTGTTTAAATTGCTTGCTTTAAAATAGCAACAGTCGCACATTTTTGCTTTTTTTACATTTTTTGCAGCAAATTAAAAAACTGTGTGTCTAAGTGTTTACTTAACTCTTTGATAACGAGTCAGCAAAAGCAAAAAAGCAAAAGCAAAACAAAGAGAGTAAATAATTTGCTTAAACTCGCTATGTGCATGTACTCTGCTAAATCTGTCAGCAAAGAAGCCACTTAAGAAAACAAATTTTCTGTTGCTGTAAGTATTAAGTTTTTGATTGTTTTTTTTTTGCTTTTGATGCGCTTAAAGTCAGCAAGTTAACTTCTTTGCTGTTGCTGGAACTTAATATATTATGAACGAATTTGTTTCGAATTTTTTTGGTATTTTGCGTTTTTTTTTTTAATAAATAGGAACATACATACATAAATGAAACTACACGTTTTTTTAAACTAATTTGTTTATTTTGTGTTATGTAATTATGTATATATTCTATGAAATTAATACGTGTACATTTTTTTCAATCGGTATCTTCAAACAACGGTAACATATTTTAACATATGTGAACAAAGTTTACACACAGCTTGGTCATTATCAAATTCAAAATATTTTTCAATCATTCTTCGATTTACACGCGGCGCCATAATTTTTAGTTCTTACCGTCAAACACTTTTTCAAAACTAACAGCAAGCAACAGCAATGAAGTCAAAAACAGCAAAGAAGTTAATACTCGCTGAATTTAAGCACATCAATTTTAAGTTAAGCCAAAGCAAAAAAAAAATAAACAAAAACTTATTACTTACAGCAACAGCAATTTTTTTTTTTCAAGTGGTTGCTTGGCTGGCTTTTTAAGCTGAGAACATAAACATGGTGAGAATAAATAAATTCTTTACTCTCACTTTTTCTGCGTTTGCTTTTGCTTTTTGCTTTTACTGTGTTCTTTTTCTTAAGTTAAGTTAAGCAATTACAAAAACATTAAAAATAGTCAAGCATTTTTAAACACTGCTTTAAACACTATTCTTTATAGCTGGTACTATAAACTATTCACACTACTTTATTTAGCACTTAGTCACTTTAACAATTTACAACCGCGATATACATACTTAAACGTTGTACTAATTACCACAGATTACACACAGATATGTCACGAGACGGAAGATTTGTTGTCTCTTTCTTACAAAGCTGCCCTTTTTCATTTCTCTTATGCCGCAATGCAAAACTGTTGTAAAAATTAACTTTTAAGTTTATCGCAACAGAAGTAAATAATATCTAAGTAAATAACATTATAAAACAAAACAATATTACTAAATAAATTTTTTTGCACAAAATAAAACGTATGTTGAACTAATGCTTTTGTTAATCGTGGCTTGTGTTTTGTTATTTTTGTCTAGATCACGCAATTTGTGTTGATTGTAGCGGCCTGTTTTTACACATTGCCACTTCACTACCAAAAAACGCTTTTTGTCTCTTTCTTCGAAAGTTGCCCTCGCAACTGATTTGGGCCTTTTTCACATGTCACTTTTTACGTATCTTTTTTAGTGCCATTTGAGAGTAGTATTTATACTCCAACCAAAAACGTCTAGATGACTCTAGAATTTTCGAATTGTCTCCGGAATGCTCTCTAGCGTCAATTATATAAATTTACTCAGCTAATATCATTGAGTCATTATACATCAATAAACTAAAGCATACTTTATGGGTTAACAATAATCTTAACACTATTTTATTATGCAATTATGTATAACAATAGGTGCGTTTGAGTACTTTTACAGTCAAATGCAGTAAATGAGTAAACTTAAAAATTTGCTCTCACAAAAAGATGTTGTCCAAAAAAGTACGCGAACGCAAAATTTGTAAAAATTCGTAAAATAAAGGCAACAGCTGATGGCAAATAATTGAAGTGTTGAAAAATGTTTACACTTTTGAATACTTAACTCGTTTTCTTATCGGTACTCGATTAAATACTTTTTATAACACGAATATTTTTGGAAAATACAAACAAATTATTTTATGTAATCTTTCATATTTGTTTGTTTCTTTTTTTATTTGAATTTGCTAATTTGTGTCCGGCTAAATTTGATCAATAGTACACGAATACTTTTTTTACTATTGATAGCTTTAAAAACAAGGGCTGTTCTAAGTACCCGAGTACTTCACACTTTTACAACTCCAAAAAATTAACATAACAAAACAAAGTTTCAAAAGTTGGTATTTAGCCATATAAATTCTTCACAAACAAGTTTAATTAATTAATATTTATTAATTTTTTTGTTTTTATTTTAGTTTTATTTCAACTTTTCTATTTTTAAATAATTTTTTCACAATTTGTATGCCTTTTGTTTGCTACTTTTGTTTGTTTACCTTTTGAAACATATGTTTTTTTGTTTTACTAAAGTTTACTGCAAAAATTTCTGCAGTAAAAATTTGCAAGTACTCAGTCAAGAACTGTCACTTTACGCTCTCAATTTGTGTTCTCATTTACTGTATTTTGTGTACGCGAACGCAACTGATTTGGGCCTTTTTCACACGTCACTTTTTGTATATCTGTATGTAATCTGTGGTAGAGAACATGCATTTTCAATGACATGAGTGCTCCTGTAATTGCAAAAAACTCGTTGGAACTTCAAACAGAACTAATTTATTTAGTTTAATTGATATATACCAATGGCACGAAATTCTTCCATCATTCTGTTTTTTATTAAATAGCTAATTATCACTTTCTGAAAAGAGTTCCATATTACTTGTAGCTATTGCGGTAGTAAAAACATCGTTTCTCTGTGTCCAAAAAGTCCTCTTTCTTTCAAACATGAAGCGAGTAATTCCGAGTTCTATCTGGACAAGTTGAGGTCACGACATAAGTCATTCAGTGCTCATCGACTCATTACTTTAATATTTGAATCACCAGTAGAATTAAAGCTCAGATCTTAATCTTCTTCTTCATTATCTGATGTTACTTTTAATGCTGGCAGTTTATGTTTTGGGTACAGAAAAGAATATGGAAAATACACTACTTGCACTTGTTGAAAAGAACCCACATAAAAGAAATAAAAAATTCAGAAAAAAAACCGCTTTATTGCCCAAAAATATCTAAATTTACATTATTTATCAACAAAAACTGCCAACTTCGCTATTAAATGCGCTGTCAAAAACGAATTTTTCAATTGCAAAGTGTTAACGCCGCGCTGCTTAGTGCTGGTTCACACTCTTCGAGTTTTAGCTGCCAAGTCTTGAGTTTCTAGAAGAGGGTGAGGAAAGGAAGTGGAATTCACTATTCCCTTCCCTCTTACAAGCTTAAGACTTGACGGCTAAAACTTGAAGAGTGTTAACCAGCACTTATGGATGCTTCCTAAAAATTATATGAGCATGACAATTTTTGATAACTAGAAAGCGCGTGCCGCTTTTGTTTAGGTTTGGCTTGCCGCTCTGCTAATTAACGGTAAATAACAGCTTAATAAAACGAAATAATTTTTTTGTTAATTTGAAGTTTTTTTGTCTGATCATAATAATGAACATGCGAAAAGAGAAAATTAAAAAATTAAATTCTGCCAAGTAAAATTAGTTTTTGGACCATCGTGCAATGGATCAAAAAGTGTAAGATGTATTTGGAACGTCTTTTGATGTGTGGCATTTATTGCTGGGCTACTTTTGTGTGGCTTTAACAAATATTTAGACTCCAGGTGGCTAATTCTGGCAGTCGTGATCGAATGCTTTTTTAATTCGAAAGCAATTTTATTTTCCGTTCTTTCAATCAATACTGAATGAATCTAAATTATTTTTTGAGTGTTGTAAAGCATTTATTTGAGTTCTCACAACACTGAAAAACTAATTTCGATTCTTTCAGTTCAGCCCCCTGTTTTGTATTTTGGTTTAAATCAATTTTGTAACAGTAACTTTAGAACACCTCTGTGAAAAATCTACTTCTAACAAATAACTTCAACAAAAAAAAAAAAAATAGTTGCTTTCATTTATTTCTTTACTCATCTTCTTTTTGGTTTGAGTAGTTGATTCAACAAAATCCCTTATCAGAATGTGTTGCATGCTAAAAAGTCGGTATGAAAATCTCTACAGGCGATCGTTTTTAACACAAAAGGAAACTTCAATGGATATTCCAAAGAAACTAAAACACAAACGCTTAAAGACACTGCGACAAATAAAAACAAAGTAAAGAAAAGAATCACAACAGTTTTAGTTTGTGTTTGTGTTTGTAGTGATGTAAATTTGTAATTACAGAGAACAACATGCTTCGATAACTATTGTTAAGTCATATTTAAATTATTATTATTGTCCTTATTTTTGTAAGTTTTTAATAATTTCCTTGTAACTTTATAGCTAAGGATACAAAAAAAATTCTCGTTGTGTTTTTAATTTGAATTTTTATAACTTCAAGCTAATTAAGAGAATAACTACTGAGAAGGTACCGCTGTGGAAAAGATTTACTGGGATTAATGCCCAAGAGCATACTCTATGTTGCAAGACAGCAAGACAGGGAGGCCTCAGTCAAGTACCACCGGAGGCTCTGTGGTCAGCCGCAAGAGATCGTGAAGATCTCCTGAGATCTGTCAATTTTGAATTTTTGTCGAATCCAAGGTAGTGACTGCACCTGCTTTCCGAATCACAACTGTATAAATTATCATTTTCCGTAAAACCTTTTACATATATTAACAAGATTATGATGATATACAGTGATATAGGGATTAAGTGTACTTAAAACAATTTGTATATAGAATATAACAATATAAAGAATTTAACACATTTATTTTTTAAAAATCGGTCTAATACTAGAACACAACTGGGATGGACAACGAATTTTTTGACCGCGAATATTCGTGGCCAAAATTAAAACATATTGGTATATATGAAAATACACACAATAATAGCGTCCGCAGAAATTCATCATACGCGGCTACTTTGCAATAGATTTATTTCTATTTCATACGCCAACGAACGACGAACAAATCAGTATCAGGTGACCTAACCAATCATGAAGTATTTTAGTAAAAAAAAGGTACCTTTTGCTTTAATAATTGTTTTTTAACTGTAAACATTTACAATAAATATACAAAGTATTTTGCTATATTAATAGTTTTTAGTTGTGTTTTTGATTATGTTTTAATTTTGAAACATTATTTTTTATAATATGGCCACACTATTTCTCCCTCTTTGCACAAAAAGCAATCAACTTGTTTAATTATAAAAGCTGCTACATAGTTATTCGACGTTATTGTGCTTCATACGACGAACTTACTCAGCGAAGTTTTACTGAAAAATTCGTAGTTCGTCCCAGTTGTGTTCCTAGCATAAGGCATTCGAGTTTTTTAACTACAACTGCCTAAAGGTCTGTTCTGTTTAGGCTTGCCAGACAGTCTAGAGTTTTCTTGATTTACAAAAATTTCCACTACGTGTCAACAATCAAGAAAAAAAAATAATTTTTGTCAAGATTTTTTAAAGAAAACCCAAAAACAAAGCTATTATTTTTCAAATTTGTTTTAATTTCTCCTGTGTAAAAAGCAAAGAAATATTTCATCGTTTATGTATATATGTTTATAAATCTATCAAAACTACGTGTTCTTCATTGAACTCTAATTTGGTATTACTGAGGAGCTTATTTGAAAAAGGAACCCGTATCAACTTTAATAACACTGTTCTGGGCACCCTACTGATAAACCTTATTCGATTAAGCTGAATTCAATGTTGATAGCTGTTTTTTAAAATATCAAAAATAAAAATTTCATTCTAATGTACCATATAACGTTATTGTTTGTACGTTCAGGATAATTGTTCAATTTAAATCAATTCAACTCTTTTAAATACAATTTTTCTTTATTTTTTTCATTTTTTCGCGATTTTTGAAAAAAAAAATGCTGCGATTTTTAGAAAAAAAAAATCATAACTCTATCAAATACTTTTCTAACCCCTATTATATGTATATAATATAACAAGGCATTGTAGTTTTTATTTAAAAAAAAAATTTGTTGCGCAATTTTTTTATTGACATTAAACTAACTGCAAAGTCAAAAAAAAAAACAAAATATTACGAAAAAAGTTTGCATTAAACCAAAATTGCAGCTAAAATAGATCGCTATCTTTGAATTCAGCGTATTCGAATTAGATTTACCAGTAGAGTGTCCATCTCTGAGCGCCTTCATAACTTCGCAGGGACATTGCGAGACTGGTACACGTACTTACTGGTCACTGGACAATCGGTAAGCACGCTCCCTTTTATTGAATGCTGCCGCAGCTGCAGAGAAACTGCAACTAAGGAGACCCAGTGTTCAATTCAACACGACATGGATTATTTGGGATCTGCCTTCTACAAGGGGGGGAAATTCGGCAATTTGGTAACATATATCAACGCAACGGGCTGGCTCTAGCCACCTAAGTATTGCCCTCGATCCGGGGATTCTTCTGTTGACGATTTGTGTGATATAAAAACAGAGTCACTGTCGACGCCTATTTTTGGGCGTGCTTTTTACAATGTCCACTAAGATAGTGTATTCAATAGAGGTAAGAAAAAAAATTCTTAAAAAATGGCTATCACCATTGAAGTCAGCTTGTGTCAAATTTGTGCACAGTGCTATTAATAAAAACGTTAAGCAGCTGAATCAAAACAAAAGCGTACAGAAATTTTTGGTGCAACAATTTTTTTTTTTTTTTGTAATTGTATTATTTTTATAAAAGATTATTTTAGGAAATTTTTAATTGTCAAGAATTATTTCAAAAACAAGAGTTTTTTTAAGTGTATGTCAAGAATTTTAGTTCTGATGCTCAGTAAATTAAGTTTGAATAAATTTAGTAATTTTTTTGCTTACATTATTATAATAAAACAATTAAAAGTGAAATTTTCGGTTATACCGATAAAAACAGAATGTTATATATATACAGTTCTTTATATGTTAATAAATCTATTTTGTGCCACGCCCACTTCTCGAATCCCGCTCACATTTTGTCTGATGTTTTATATTGAAAACCAAGATGATTGACTTTGGCTCTTGCCGTTTCCAAGATATGCAGAAATCTGTAATGCCCACTTCTGCAATCCCACCAATTTATTTAGAGAGTTTGTTTATTAATAACCCGGATATGTGCACTTTGTGCGTTTGGAAAATTTTACTCTTACCGTTATATTCACATATAAATTAATTTATTTTATGCCACGCCCACTTCTCCACTCCTGCCCTTACTTTTTCGGATGTTTTCTATTAACAACTAAGACGCTTTTACCTAATTTAGAAACTTTAGCTCTTTCCGTTCTTCAGATATACAAAAAAAAAGGGACTTATGGGTAAAATTATAGGCAGCTGTGTTTTTTTTTTTTTTTGCTCACATTTGTGGGCCGATCATGCTGAATTACAAAAGCAAAATTAAACGTAGCATATGTGACATAAATATATAACAGCCTGGTCCACATCGTTTCCGAGGTCTTCAAAATTTTCATTTCCAGAGACAGACGGTGAAGGGTATAAAAATAAAATAAGTCTGTAATCAGAAAAGAGTACTTTTATGTATTTTCCTTCTGAAAAATTCTAAAAAAAAAATAGTAAAATAATACAATATTTCTATACCTGTCTAATTTTTTTATCACTGGAATAAAAGGTAAAGAAAGAGCATAAGTAATAAAATAAAGAGGGTAAAAGTTGGTTTGTTGGCAGTTGTTGTTGCTATTGAGATTGTAAATATGTATGCAGAATATAAAAGTAGACTTCCCAAGTAGCAAAGTGGCAACGATCAATGACCATTTACAATGATAATTGCACCATATAGAATTTATTGTAGTTGATAGTGGTTGTTGATATACTTGCTACGATTCCTGCTGCTCATATTGTTGTTTCTGTCGTTGGCCAAATTTAAGGACACAATTGTTTTACTTTTCATCAACCCATCCAGGTTTTCTAAAGTAGCGTAACGAATTGAAGAAATACGGGAAAATAGATTGCAGATTCCTAATTGAGTTTTTTTAATAGCGGTAACTGATTGAGTTAAATCCTGTCTTGCTGGGTAATTTATTGAAAAGTGTTTATTTTTAAGTGAGTCATTACTCATAGATTTTTATCCTTTAATTAAAAAAATGTTTAGGGGGTGTAATAAAACTAAGCAGCAATGAATTTCTTAGGTGCCTGTTAATTCGTTATTTTAAGTAGCAAACAATTGTGTTTAAAATAAAAGCAAACAAAAATTTTGAATTCAGTGTCATGTATTTTTCCAAATTATATTTTAACGTAATTATTTCAGGAAGGTTAAGTACACTTACTCAGCTGCTGACTAAAGGCCTAAACAGAATTTGCATAACGTGGCTTATGCCCTTTGTACACTTGCATTCATTTCGGAGGAACGCATGGAAGATGTTAAAAATGTGACAGATGCATTTACACTTTAAGCGTCTATCATCTACTATATAGTCAAAAATTTCACCAATTCTGGGTGGCTTTTCTCTTTTGCGATGCGACAGAAAATTGTAGCAAATCTAGTGATTGGTACTTTTTAATGCGCTTGCACATTTGTCTTTCGCATCTTTTTCTTGTCGCAAATCATCTTTATTTCTTTTATTTAAGCTTTCCAATTTAAATTTTTTTACAGATTTTGCCATTTCATTAATGAATATCTGATTTTTATTACCAGTTTTGCGAAAGTGATAGAGAGTACCAAGTTCTTAGCTTTCGCATCGAAATTGTATTCGCATCGCAATACAGAGTAGCCCCCCTAATTTTTGCTTAGGAAAAAGGAAGTATAATTCTCTAACTGAATTATTTTAATTTGATGCCAATAAATTTCTTTAGTAATTTTCTACTCACTTATTATAAAAATATCCATTAAAAATTGTATTTCAAAGTAAGAGTAATCTTTAAAGTTTGTAAAATATCAAAAAAATCTATAACAAAATACAAAAATTTATATTTTAGTTTTCCCTGATTTTCACTTTTACAATTCTTACTGCCTTTTTCCTAAAGGTGGTTGTACACGATATGTATTAGCAGTGTGCTTGTCAAAAGTCCTACTGCAAAGTCGTGTAAACTAATACATGTCGTGTAAACGAAAAAAAATTACTTCTGTAAATGTCAGATCGAATTAGCAGTGTTCCATTTTTCAATAAGAGCGTGTTCTATTTTGGTCTGACAAACCAACTGACATTTGCTGTTTTGCAAGTCATTTGTTTATTTATTTACAGAAAATTATTGATTTTTTTCAAAAATTGTTACTAGTAAGTGTTCACGAACTCGAAAAACTTGCGACGAGAGAGTAAAAAAAAGAGTATAAAAATTTGAGAGACAAAAAATTTTTTGAAAACTTCTGATAGTAAAATTTTTACTCGCAAGAATTATTCAACCACCTGTTTTATGTTTTTGTTTACAAAACAAAAATAATTTTCATAATTTTTATATTAAAAGTTTTTCAATAAAAAAAAAACAATTTATTTTTCAAAAATTAAGGAATCTGGGAATTATTTCTTTTCATAAGCTACTTTATTATATTCAACACATTTTATTTTTTCAAATTTATTCTATGAGCTAAATGTCAGTTATGTATTTTATAAAGCTTTTGTTAATAGTTATATTCCTTAAATTTTTAGGA
This sequence comes from Pollenia amentaria, assembly GCA_943735925.1. NCBI lineage: Eukaryota > Metazoa > Arthropoda > Insecta > Diptera > Polleniidae > Pollenia > Pollenia amentaria. The sequence goes on along the minus strand of OX031009.1, from coordinate 96,117,238 downwards.
ATGATTTTATACACTACCAGACTATTATCTTGTATCTTCCTGTTTCATTTTACCTTAGCTAATTTAGCTCATAGAATAAATTCGAAAAAATCAAATATGTTGAATAAAATTGAGGAACAATATACTTGCGCAAATAGTTCAAAAGAAATGAATTTATTATGAAAAAGATCTTGTTTCTTACAGCTGAATAGTGTTGATATTTCTAGCTTGTTAGTTTTTGCTGGTAAAGCGTTCATTTACTTTTAATTTTTTGGAGTAATTGGGAGAAACATTTTGTAAATTTTAAATTTACTCTCTCGTTGCAAGTTTCTGCTAATAAATTAAATAAACACAGCTATATTCTTAAAAAAAAACATAATTTTAATTAACTGAAATACAATATAGAGAGAAAAAAAATATTAATATGTAAATATAAATAAAAATTAATATGTCAGATGAAACCAAAAACGAACGTGTAAAAGGAAAAATTATAAACTTTCCGTATTTGTCAATTTTGACAAACATGTGCAATTACATATGAATTTTACATCTGACAAGCCCACAGCAAAAAAAAAATATCGCGTAAAACCATCTTAAGCACGGCAGTACATGCTTTGGACTATAATTAGATCTCTAGAGTTAAAGACTAAAAAGAGTTGTAAAAACAGACTTAACTTCAGTAAAATATGTATTTTGTGATGAAATTACACTCCGCTTTAATTTATAGCTATAATAGCTCACCTCGAGTTTGTTAAGTGAAATTAAAAACATTTGTATCTTTCACATTCACTTAGACCAAACCCCCAGGTAAATGATTTTTAATACAAATAATTTTATTAAGTCGGATTTTAAACCAAATTTTTCTACAGAAACATTTTCTAACATTTTAAAACAAAATGAGTTAACCCATGATGAAATAAACAGGTGGCATTACTACGTCAGATGACGATTTTTTGCTCTTGTATTGTTTGTCTTGTCTTATGTCAAAGTTTTGTTTATGTTTACAAAAAGTCCACGTTTTGTGCTGTGATTATTGTATTGTATTAAAGTTTTTGATTATTTAAATTAAAATTAAATAAGATAGTAACCATAGTGAAATAAAAATTAGCTTAAAATTAATTTATTTCATTGCGTTCGGCGGCAAAATTTGATTTTAGTTTAATATAATTTTTGACGTATACGGAGACTTATTTTTCATTTTTGTTGTAATGTTGTATTTGTTGCCGTAGCGCTGCCACCTACTTATTCCATCATGAGTTAATCCGTCTTCATACTAATACACACTTAAAATCATTAATTTATACGTGAATAAACTTTTTAATAGTCTAAAAAGAACATTTACAATATTATACTAAAGTTATAGTGACATGCAATTAGGGTTTCTATTTGAGAAAAAAAGAGAATCAAGTTTTTAAATTTCCCTAATTTTTTTTTGGGCTGAAATTTTTCTTTAAGTGTTCGACCTAAATTTAAGTTTTGCAACATTAAATAGCACCAATTGCTTCTTGTTTAATGTCGAGATATATGAAAGAAGAAACATTTTCAATCGGAGCAAATGATAACACATCCAAGCGACTTTTAGGATTTGTATCTGTTTGCCAAGTTTTCATCATCAATAAAAAATTTCTCAGAGTTTATCAAGAATATAAGGTTGATGAAAGAAAAAGTCTAGTTTTGACAGAAATCTTTAAATTTATCAACGATATTTTATGACGATAACAAACAATACAAACGATTGAGTTTGCTGATAAAAGCATATTTTATTGGGTATAATGACCACTGATTGTAGGGTTGCCAGTCGTATTGTTTTTATCAGTACATGTACTGTTTTTGTCTATATTATTGAGTACGCAAAAGTACTGATTTTTTCATTAATGTACTGTTTTTGTACTGCTTTTTTTAAATAAATTTTGTTCAACATATAAAATGGCTTGTCTTATTGTCAAATTGTTTGCGATACAAATATTAATATGGATGTTAATTTCGAAGAATTCTTAAGATCTAGTCAGTACGAAAAGAGAAATGGTAGAAGAAAAATGGATAGATTTTCTAAACGGTGTTGCGTTTACGAATTTGAGAAAAGGTGTAATGTTATTTCTTTAATGCAAAATTCAAACGCTTTTACAGACCGAACCTTTAGTTGTTTTCAAAGTGAAAACAAGAGATAAACAGAATCTTAATATTAAATCTAGAAAGTGAATTGCTGATAAAGGCAAACTTTGGTTATAATTGTAATGAGTTCTTAGTGAAATTGGATAGCAAACCCTTTATAAAGGTATTCTGGGTTAAATTAAACATTGGCTGTATCCGCAAAATTTAAGAGAGTAACTGCCTGTTTGTAGACCGCGAGCGCAAAAGTGACTCGTTTAATTTACATTTAAAACAAATTTTGAAATTTTGTTTTAAATGTAAGTTAAGCGAGTCACTTTGTGCTCGCTTTCTACAAACAGGCAGTAAGACAAAACACCTATTGCAACGATTTACCCAAAATAGCAAAATATTGACATTGACGGTTGTAGTACCAAACCACAGACATGATGAACTCAAATTTTGCTTTTAATAAAATAAAATGTTTCTTTGTAAAATACTAAGCCAAGTATCTAACAAGAAATTAAAAATCGAATTTTAAACAAATTGTTGTGTTTAAGAATTTTCGTTCACTTTGTAATTCCGCTATAAATATAAACGGAATTCAATTATTGTTTGAAAAGTTTCAGTTTTATTAATTCAATATATTAATACAATTTTGTATCGGTACAAATTATAGAATGAACTCAAGTCTTTTCTAAAAACATTAAAGCTGTTTATGTTATTAAAATGTAATTTAATATTTAAAAATAATATGTACCGTTTGTTTTAACTGTACTGATTGTTATCTTTTATGTACTGATTTCTCTGATTTCAAAACTGGCAACCTTAACTGATTGTCTATAACTATTAACATCTTATATACTTTTATATATTATTTATCAAAACAAATTTCGAAAATGAATAAAATTAAATAATACGGTCCCGGGAAAAAAGTCCTTACAATAAGAAGCCCTAAACGTTATCTAAATAACTAAACATTTGGCAAAAACAAAAACCAACAAATATCAAATAATTCTTGTCTCTGTGTAAAAATTGCTACAATAATAAATTATATTAACCAAACTATTAGTTTATAGAAGTATTAAATAAGAACGACAACAAAGAGCTAATAATGAACTTATAAATACAAAAATATAACACATACACATACACATAAACACAAACACCGATACATTTAGAAAAGATTAGAACAACAGCAAAAAGGTTGAGCAAGGACATTTTACATACCAGAAGTTTTTAAATACATAGATTTACGTATGTATGTATACGTATGTTTATGTATGTATCTATATATACACGTACATACATTTCTTTGTAAATCGGTATATATCTTTACGTATATGTTGGTATTGTATGTTTGTGTATTGTGTGCATGATGAACCTTTTAGGTTAATTGCTTTGTCAGACGACATTGTTGCATAAGTCAGAGTCTATTGTTACAACATTAGCGATTTAATGTATGCGTGTTGTTGCCAAATTCACTCACAAACATACAAGCAATCAAGTTTATACAACTTATACTTCCCAAAAGGCCAATCATTGGCACTTAATCCAATAGAAAAGTTAGAATAATATATAAATGTTCATTATTATCATATACAAAGTGTATAAAATGCAAAAAAAAAACATTATTTAAGACCAAAAACGAATAAATTAAAAATAGGCCTTTTACAATTACCGGAGTTTGCTTTGCAGTAGACAGAAGAAGAAAAGCTATGGCTCCCATCGCAAATTGAAACGGACACCGGTATGATTGTGTCCATTAACGGGGGCGTTAGCAAACGGCTTATGCACACTCGATATTAAAGGCCCAACTATAATATGCTTAAGTTGGCTTAAGCAACTGTACGAATACATGTTAACTATATATGTCAAACCACTTTTTGTTAAGTTTTATGAATCTGTTTCTTGCTTAAGCAATGTGCGAAATGATCGCACTTTCTGTACGGAATCAAATGTTTTTTGATTTCGTTTTTGTGTTTTTAAACGCATTTTTTGCTAATTTTTGACCGAAGCTTAAGCAAGCGTATGCATATTATAGTTGGATCGTTTTTCTATGATGTTCAAAGCATTTAAATACATATTGTCTTTGTTTTTCTTGCACTGTAAGAAGTCAATGGAGTTGTTATGTGAGGTTGACAGCTCTTTCAGCGCTGTCTTTAACTGCTTTCAAGTGTATCACTTTTGATTTCGCTTTTGAAAAGGATGAATTCGCTTATCAAGTTAACGGGTTTTCGGTGAAGTAGGAAATAAGAATCGTGACAAATGAATAAATAATAAGAAAATACTTTCCAAGCAATGAGATGTTAATTATTTTCTTTTGAAGGATCATATCGCTTTGAATTTTTAAATTTGTTTTCTTTTGTTACACTACCCACAATTTTTTTGTTTCAGTATCAACCATATCGCCAAAAAAAGGATAAAGTAATGACTTCTTTGATTAAATAATGCAAATCCTGACAAAATTTCTTAAAGGCAGCATTTGGTAGAATTTTGTTCACACATGCAGACCTCTTAACAGCTTTTATAAAACACAAATCTCGATAGGGTGCTTTTATGGCCAAGTTACATTGTGCTCATGTCTGAACGTATATTTTTGCAATGAAAACAGAAACTTCTTGCAAACCTTCGCTTTCGCTGTCTTGTTAACTTTCTTGTTATTTAAGCATAAAAAACCCTTGTCATCCATTGTACTTGATGAATGGCCCGAGGAGGCCTTATTTAATATTTTTATTATCATTTGAAAAAAAGCTCAATCAATTCACGAAAGTCACCTCTCACAATTGGTTTTTCGAGTTAGGAAAATAAAAGCTGATCAAGTTGTAAAACTTGCTCTGATATTTTCTGCACTTTGTTTCGTATTTATCTTCTTATTTTTTGCATGGAAGACTTATTAATTATGTATTCGTTTACATTATTCCCAAGTGCTTCCAGAGTAGCTTCTAAAATATACACTGAGTCGCACATACTTCAATTGACATCTACCATGCCAGCTTCAAGTTTTGGAGAAAGAAGTTCCTTTTTCCCATTTTTGGAGAGATAACAAATTTTGTTAAAAAAAACTGTGTGCTTTGATCTGATGATTTTCAACGGAAATTATGGATGAGAAACTTGAATTTACTGTCTTTTTCTTTCTCTTAGTTGCCGCTACAAAAAAAAATTGTCTTCATCGATTTTCATTAACTTTAAGGCATCATATAATATAAAATATAAAAAAATAGATTAAAAGTGTATTAAAAATAACTTCCAAATTCTTACGTTTTACGTCTTCGATTTTCAGCACACCCCTGTTAGTTTTATTAACATTTTTCTTTAATATATCATTAAAAATAACCATTCAACTTTGAAAATTTAAAGTGGTTTCATTTTGAAGAAATGTTTTATTTTGATATAAATGTCAGATTATATATACCAAGAATATTCGTCCCACAAACCCATAAAAATAAACAAAAAATATATATAATTTGAATTAAGAAACTTAAAAATTAAATTGTGTTTTTTAAATACGTGGAACCAGCCAGTGTTTTGCATATCGAAACAAAAATACTTATCGTAATCATAAAAAATAGTTTAGATTTCAAACGTATTTAAAAACTTAATTTCCACAGAAATTTTCCTTAAAATAGATTTCAAATCTCATATAGATTTTTTTATGAATACGGCTGTAAGTATTTGAGTAACAATTAAAATTTCTATGGTTTTATTTGTGCCTTATTCAACGCTGTTATTGAATTATACACAATTTATTTAATAATAAGTTGGAATTTGCTGATAAATTATGGTATTAATTTTTAACATTCGCGGTCCACAATTAGTGTTAGATCCCACATAAAACCAACTCCTGAGTAATATTTAAAAATTTCTATATTCAATGGAGGCAAAAACAATATCGTTACCTTCACTCGCAAAGGACCTAAGTCCACATTTTTTCAAAATTTAGTTTTTCATGCAGTTCAATATAATATACAAAAATACATACATTCTTTACACAAAACAAATACTTTTTAATGTTGTTTTGAAATGATACGTAAAATTGCTAAGTCCAATCATGTTGTCTTCTAAAAGTGCTAATATAAAATTTTGTAACACTTAGTTGTAAACTTTTTAAAAGGTAAAAAATGATTAATCTAGTATTTTCTGCAAATTATCAAACCACATTTTTAACTTTTACTATTTTGCTCGGATCTTTTAAGAAAAGCATACCAATTTCCATATCTTTTTTTATGGTGTTTGATGAACATTATTTACTTAATAAAGTTTAGACGAACTCGCCCATGGGTTTACTTTATCGAAAAAAATCCATTCGGACAATAACACTCCTTTAAAAATCGTATTTTATATAACGTAGTGCAACGTATTCTAACTATTGAGCAAAAGATTCTTAAAATTGGATATACGTACTTTGACGGACAAGTTAATGTCCCGCAATGTTATCCCTTATCAATTCTACGGTCTTCAAAATCACTAGAATATGACCTTATTGTATCTATATTCTCAAGGTAGACATCTGTAGTAAAGTCTGACGGTAATTGCACCCTCTGCCAATGGCCAATGCTGCCCCAGTTCCCAAGTTATCCGTGGACCCAGGTGGGACCATGCAAAACCACTAATACCAATGTTATAAAAAATCCGACCAGTCTCGTTGGCTCCCACCAAACACAGCATCCAAACGTAAAAATGGGTCTCATTACCAACATGTTTAGCCATCCCATTTCTGACGGCCTGAGTCACCGGTTTCTAAAAATCAATAGTCTTTAGTTATTGTAAGCCAAATTTGGTACAATCGAAACTTTATTGGTATAGGATAGCATTTTTAGGTACAATAAAAAAAAACAAATACCCACGAAGTTTATCATTTCTTTGAAGTGGATTAACTCACTTTTCTATTCAATAATAAAGCTTCTAATTACATATCTGCAACCCTGACCAGAACTTCTAAAAAGTGCACTATTGTTAATTTATATTCATGATGTTATGCCAACATATTAAGTACATACATACATAAGTATATGTACTCGTGTTCTTGTATGAAGCTTGGGATCAATTGTCTCCAAATCGCCACTTTTGTCGATTGTTTTGGAGACACTCTCTTTTTTTGTCTACTTTTGACAAAAAAAAGAGAAATAGAGAAATTGTTGCTTCTTCTTTATTTTGTATACCCGCACCACAATAGTGAAGAGGGTATTATGCGTTTGTGCTAATGTGTGCAACACTAAAATATATTGGTCTTAGACCCAACTTTAAGTATACCGATCGACTCAATATCACTTTCTGAGCCAATTTAACGGCGGTCTTCCGTCCGGCTGGCAGGCAGACTGGCTGTGTGTCTGTCCATGTAACCTTGTGCGCAAAGTGCAGGTCGCAATGTTGAAGGTAATTTGATGAAATTTCGTATATAGGTTTCAATTCATTAGCAGAAATCCTACTGAAAATGGTGAGTGTATACCAAACGCGTTGCTTCAGAGTCGCCCCCTACATTTCATTTTCACTGTACATATATCAAGGCCAAGCAAGAATGGTAAAAGATAAATGTCATTCAAAAAACTGTTCTGGGTGGGAAAGCAGTTAACGCGTCATTAGCATTATTAGGTTATACATCTACATTTTAGTACACCGATGGACGTGTTATAACTTTCTAAATTGAACTAACGATGTCCTTTCGTCCAGCTGTCTGTCTGCTTGCCTGTCTAAGTGAACTTTAAGCATAAAGTGCAGGTCGCAATATTTTAGACAATTTGCTGAAAATTGTTACATGCGTTTCAATTGTTATAAGAACGAAGCCTGAAATTCGGTCCATAATTTTACATAGCCTCAATACAAACCATCTTATTATGTCGGTATTTAATTTAAATTCAATCCGAAAACATTTTTCTGCAACCTTTTTTATAAGTTCTTATAAATGTTGGCATTGATATTGAACTTGGGGACTATTGCTTTTATATTAGCTACTATGCCATAGCATGTGAAAGTAAGTCCATGATTGACAAAATCCTCTTTTTTCTTATTGATATCATAATAACATTTGGTATACAATTGTCTTAACTTTAAAATATAATTTTTTTCTGGAAGGTCCATGACTGCCCATGAAGGACACTTTCTCGAAAATGTGTCTATAAATACTGTGGTATATGGTCTGGCTTCACCGACTTTATTGTCGTAATGCCGTTTCCTTTTTATTGGAAAATTTCAAAAAGTTTAAAATCGACAGTTAAAATTTTAACTGGATATCTTAATAATTGTAAGAATTTTTTGAATATTATGTGTACAACGAATTCCTTGCAATAAATTTAATATTTTTCATTAAACCTCCATTTAAGTAGACTAATTAAGGCTTGCCAGCTCTGAACTAACCCATTAAATGTATTTGAAAGAATTTGTACTTAATCTCAGTATATTGTTGGATCCATTTTTATTTAAGCCAAAAAAAAAATAAAAATAAAAAAAACATGAGGTCATTGACAATAAACTGAGTTTGTCAGCACTTGTGACTACGATACAGTATTTATAAGTAAAACATTGTACGAGTATATGCCATAAAACTAATTTAATGTTGATTTTCATAATTTTCTCATTTTATCTAGAGCTTGGACTTGGGTCTCTATGTTTTTATGAATGGCACATAAATAAAGTATTCACTTTTATTATTAAGCTTATTGTAGGTAAAGTTACTTTATTTTTAATGTATCTTGTCTTTAGTGTGAATAATTTAAAGTTATTATTTTTGTTGTTGTTTTTAACTTTTGGAGTCATCACCTTCCAAAATTATTATACTAATCATTCAACCAAAAAATATGAATTCTAAATAAATAAAACTATGCCAATTAAAGACATACTTAAGACGACTTAATTTAAAAAAAAATCATATTTTCTGAACATCACTAAAAATTTCATTATCAAACAAAAATGTCTGCATAATGCAAATTTTAAGATAAATATTTTAAAACTTATTGCAAGCAAAACTCGTAAATCACAAATTTTAAAACTAAAGCTGGCTAAAAAAAAAATTTAATATTAAAGACGAACAAGCCTTAAATGCCACCAACCGACATTGCCATAAAATATTTGAAACATATCAATTGCATTACAAACTTAATATTTATACCCTTCTCCACAGGTAGAAGGGGCATACAAGTTTGTCATTCCGTTTGTAATTTCTACAATATTAATCTTGGACTCTTTAAAGTATATATTTTCTGGGCACCTTATGAGTAGTTTATTTGACGATGTCCAGCTGACCGTCTGTCTGTTGAAATGAGGGTTCCAAAGACCCCAGATATGATGGGAACTAGGCATGTAATATATTTTCGTCAAATATTGTCCCGAAAAGTTTGCTATTGATATTAATCCAGATCGGTCCACAAATGGCTATGAACAAAAAAACACCACTTTCTCTAATTTTACCATAGCCGAATATAGCACTCTTACTGTTTTTTTGTCATAACAAATACAAATGTACATGATTTGCCGCTGAAATAGAAAAATGTGTCTTTAAAAAAAAATGTGCTCAACATATTTTATTTTGTTTTTTGGCAAATTAATTTAATTAAGTAAAAATAAAAAGTTCAGAATAAGCTAATCGGACGATTATTACACTGAAACAACATTTTTTTACAATTATGAAATTTAAAGCAAAAAGTTAGAAAATGAACGGTTCTTAAATGATAATTTAATCTTTATCTTCTTTTATTGCATATCTAAATTTTATTATAAGCGATTACATTTAAGGCTTGTCAAACATAAAACTAAATTAATATATTGTATATGTATGTATAAAGTTGATATAAATTAATATTTTATTATTTGAACCAAATCATCGCTGTTTCTCGCAGTATGTATTAATTCACCAATGGTTTTTAAGCCAGTGCAGTTTCTAATGTTTCTCAACCACGTCATTTGTTTTCTTCCAATGCCTCTTCTTCCTTCTATACGGACTTGTACGGTAAGTTGCAGCAATTCATATTTATCTCCTATATTAATGTGGCCAAGGTATGCAGTTTTACGTCTTTTTATAGTTTTAAGGACTTCACGTTCTTTCTGTAGCCTGTTTAGAACTTCTACATTTGACATTCGTTCAGTCCATGGAATTCTGAATATTCGACGATAGTACCACTTTCAAATGCTTCTAATCTATTTAAAGCTGCAACTTTAAGTGTCTATTCTTCGACTCCATACAAAAGTATTGACCAAACATAACATTTTAGAAATCGTATACGGAGATTGATATTTATATCACAACTTGTTAATACTTTTTTTAGCTTACAAAATGAACTTCTTGCCTTTTCTATACGTGTACACTAATTTATTATTACATTCCCAAGTTTCTTGTTACCAACAGCCAAGATATTTAAACTTTGGAATCCCCTCAATAGGTTCACTGTTTAATCTTTAATCTTTATATAATTCAAGAAATAGTTTAAAGGTGAGATTTTGCAATTACTATGTCATTAAGATATCGGTTACTATTTGCTGCGACATTTTAATGTCAGAAGGCAAATTTTGGTCTAAACAAATTGCTCATATTTTGGGGTTAGAATCTAATTAAACCAATTTCTATAACTTTGACTAAGATGGGTTTTTAATCTGATTGTTGTAAGTCGAGCGCAATAAATTAGATGAAGAAACGGCAAGGTCTTAACTTTAAATCGGGTGACGTAAAGCCTTTGATCCGATGTTTTTCTACTATGGTTTCACTGGTGAAGTAACAGAAGGAAGAGCCGTCCGATGTTAAAAATTTGACTTGCAATTTACAGAAGCATATTTTGTTGGAGGTTGTATGCTGAGTGCTTTCGTCAAATGTATCATATCTAATTTGTAAAGCTTCTGCCAGATGCATAATTGGGTCGCACGTCGTAAGAACGTAGGACGTAACGCCATAAATTTCTCAAAACATGGTTTTTTACCCCCAATTCCGTCCTGAACGTTTTTGGACGCCTTTTGAAAGTGATATTAAAAAAATCAAAATTTATTAAAATTGGTGTTTATTTTTTCCTACTGATATTTATATTTTAACAATATATGATTTTTTAAATTAAAAGACCTCTAATATTATACATCCTTTACATTCATTGTTGCGACTTTTTGTTGCCTGATGCATTTTATGATCAGGAAGGAACTTGTTATATTTTTTGGGTTCATACTATAAATCAATCGGGTGAAAAAATAATCTTGGATTTCGCAACATTTTTAAATAATCAAAAAAGAAAATTTTGTTCTGCGACCCCACATATGTATGCTGTACAAAACTATCTGTAAGTCCCTGTTCAGACCTGCAATTTTCTGCAGCATTTCTTGAGTTTATTGGTGAGAAAGGTAAGAAGATTGTGAAGCGGTACACATGTTCATGTAATCTGTAACTTCGTGTTGTTTTATAGTTTCAGCTTAAAGTTGTATTTATATATAAACTATAAAATGAACAGAAAAAGACAAAATACAATAATTGCAAGCCTAAAATTTCATAATATGGATACAAATGCAATTTAAAGGCAGAATTTAAAAAAAATTGCCACAACAAAAATTGCAAATTTTTATCTAAAATTTTAAGTTAAATTAAAAAAAAATTCATGTGTAATTTTTCTTCAAATGTGTAATTTGGGACGCATTCGCGTGTTATTTCAGAATTCTTCAATGACAGCACTGGTTAGTGCTAAATTGCATTTCCCTAGGTTCTCTCTTGTAGTGGGAAAGAAAGATGGGATTTGCTTAATCATCTTACAATTTAACAAGCGTCCGAATGTTTTATTTAGGTATGTAGGAATTTTGTTTTAAGTCGGCTTTGCTTTGATAGATGCATTTAATAAATAGTGGATCATTGTAATGGAAAATACAGATCTATTCTGGAACTATAGATCTGATCCATAGAAATGTATTTATCGAGAAATTAGTGGAGCATCAGGAAATGTACTATTTTACAATTAAAGTGTGGAATTAGTAAATTGCAAAATTTAATTCTGTTTTGTAAAAAAATAAGAGATTTCATTCTTTTAAACCTCTAAAAATGAACTCATACATTTGAACTTTATTTGGAATCAGCGTAGCGTATAGATTGAAATGAATGTGCGTGTCTAAATATTTTTGAATACGAACGACCTGTTTAGCAGTGTTGCTAATTTAGCCATTTAGTAGCTAGATTTAGCCGTGTTTTTTAAGCATTATTATTTAAGGAGTGTTTACACTATCACACAAGTCTTACGTACTGGGTTTGATGCGACTGCCGAAAAAGCCAAATTAACATTACAGCTTGTATTCCCACTATCACTCATGAACATGCTTTTATTAAAATTCAACCCTGATTAAATGCTTTTTGATCATTTGCTAGGAAAAATCTCAACTCATCTATTAATACAAAGTATAATAGTGTAAACTTGGCTTAAGTAGAACTGTCTTAAAGTTTTTTACAGTTTTGGCGAGTTATGATTGAAATTTAACACAACATTTTTCTAAATTACTTTATGCAAAAGACTAAATTGATGAAAAAATTAATTTATACAGTTCTTGTTTACAAAATATTTAGATATTGTAAATAGGAATTAACAAATTTTATTGTAAAAAACAAATTTTATTAGTTTTATGAGAATTTGTTTCCCGTTTATGTAAAAAATATTCGTTTAGCTATTTTTTAGCCAGAATTAAGCCATTTTTACACCCTCCGCCACTAGTGGTAAATGAGGGTATACTAAGTTTGTCATTCCGAGAGAGAGTTATTTACTATTCATCTAAGGCCCCATTAAAGATATATGTATATTCTAATTTCTCCTAAGATATTTCGTGAAGATCAGTCCATAGCTTATCATAGGCTCCATATAAAGCCCGCTCGGGAAAACCACTTTAATACTCCTAAACCCGTAACGAATAATCCTAATTTACTAAAATTTGGTATGTCACAGATTTAGTCCCCATATAAAGCAGCCTTCCGAAAAGCACTATATGAAGCATAAGCTGCAAAAAAAAATTGTTTTGCCGAATTGAAATTTGGTATAATAAATATTTTTAAATACCGAATTTTGTGATAAGCTTAATTTACAATAGGTCTAATATTTAATTCCCCTCCTGAAAATCACTTTAATATGCCAAATAGTATTTCTGAAACAAGACAAGATAATTTATACAAATTTGGTCAAATTATCTTTTATATGGCGTTTCTTAATATACTTTAATACGCCGAGATTAGAAATGAATAATACTATTGTGAGATCAGTTTTTACAAAGATTGTTTATAATTTTTATATATCATATAGTGCCCACTCCTAAAATATTCGAACTTCCGGCGGAGGGTATTAAAGACTCTTCCTTGTGTTTTTTCTAAAAATAAATCAATTTTTGGAAGTATGTAGTTGACAACACTGATGTTTAGATAAGTCAATGTATTCATTAAGTTTTTCGTTACCTTTTCCTCACACTCAGTTAATTTTTATTAATATGAATAATATTTATGTAGTTTTTTTATAACTTTAAGGTTCGTCTGTTTTGCATGAAATAAGATGGTACAACAAATTATACTTAGCAACTGCCAAATATGAGTCAAGGACGAATTTTTTGTATGAAAATGATAGAATGATACGTGTTTCTAATTTGATTTTTGGAATTACATACTTTTAACAATTATTTGTTAATTCAATTTCATAATATTTATATCCACACCACCGTAATGAAGAGGGTCCCAGCGGGAAAATTCTGAAGAACTTCTTACTTCAGACCTTATTAAAGGCCTGCGTAAAAATGTTTTTAAATAAATTACCATTCTTATCTAACTGCTAAAGAATGCCTCATAAAAAGATTCGGCCCTTTCGTATAAAAGTTAAGATACACATTCCGCATTCTCTTCTATTAGAGGTGAGAAGAGGAGTATATTTTTTTTTGCCAAAGCAAAAGAATTATTTTTTATACCCTCCACCACCACTAGCAGTGAATGAGGGTATACTAAATTTGTCATTCCTTGTAAATCTTTTTATAATACATCTAAGACCCCATAAATAATTCTAAGTCGATTTAGCCATGCCCGTCTGTCTGTCCGTCTATTGGAAACACGCTCACTTTCGAAAAACGCAAAAAACAAGAACAAACTTGGTCTTAAATTGCTTGTAAATATCACAAGCAGCTTGAGATTGAAATCCAGCAGCATCGGTTCAGTAGGATCAGAGCTATGAATCAAAAAGAGGAACCACCACCCTAAAAAAATTGATAATTTTTATACAAAAACTATCATAAATGGTGGAACAATGCACGGAATGATATAAAATTTTGCACGAAGTCGCTTTATACGACTGCAAATCAAACTGTTACATTTCGTGAAGAGTGGTCCATAATTAACCATAGATCCCATATAAACCCTACTCCCGGAAAATATTTAAGTACGCCTAAAACCGTAATAAATAAAGCTATCATACTTAAATTTGGTACGTCACAGTTTTATAGGACCAGAAATCACACTTAAAATTATTGGAAGAGCGGTCTATAATTTACACTAGGCGCAAATAAACCCTTATCCCGGAAAACAGTTTAGTACGCCTAAAACCGTTATAAATACTGTTATCATAATGAAATTTGGTATTTCACAGTTTCATGTGACTACAAATCACATTGTAATATTTTGTTAAGATCGGTTTATAATTTCCTCCATATAAACCCTTCCCTCGGAAAATAGTTTAGTACGCCTAAGACCGTAATTAATAACGCTATCATAATAAAATTTGGTTTTATAAGACAATAAATCGCATTGTAAAATTTCGTGAAGATCGGTCCATAATTTACCCTAGGCACTATATAAACCCTACTCCCGGAAAACCGTTTATTGCGCTTAAAACCAAATAAAACCCACTTTGGGAAAATAACTACATACGTCTAAAACCATAACAGATATAGATATTGCGGCAAAATTTCTCCCAACTTAGATTCATATGACCCGAAAAAATATCATGCAATTTTGTGAAATTCAGTGTTAACCCTAAAACTAATTACACTGCTGTATTGAAATTTATTCTAATTTCTTTTTTGTAATACCAGAAATCAGTCTTCAGAATTTTGGGATGATTGGTCCATAATTTACCATAGGTTCAATACAAATTACGCTCCTAAAAATTATTTTAATTCGGCTAAAACGGTTACGAATCATGATATTTTACTCAAGTCAGTTCAAAGTTCTAACAAGAAACGCAGAAAACTGTGTTAATGTCGGTCAATAATTTAATATTGGTCTAAACCGCAACCAATTTTAATGCTGACGTTTGTTTTTGTGAAGCTTAGTTAAAAATATATATGTATTTATCATATAGAGCCCACTTCTGTCGGTGGAGGGTATCAAAGATTCGGCACAGCCGAATATAGCAGTCTAACTTGTTTCTTATCCAGTTACCATTCTTAAGTAACTGCAAAAGACGCGAGTGCGGAAGGCCTACCCCACAATAACAACGTGTGTAAAACAGATATAAGTATGGAATGGTGCAAACAGTCCTGGTACATCCAAAAGAAGCAGTGCAGAGGCCTTATAGAAGGCATCCGTACTCCTTCTTTACCCCACTGGGGTATTATGCGTTTGTGCTGATGTTTGTACTCGTAACATCAAAATAAATTGGTCTTAGAACCATCTTTAAGTCTGCGGATCGACTTATTATCACTTTCTTAGTTGATCTAACGATGTCCGTCCATCCGGATGTATGATTGTTTGCCCATGTAAATTTGTGCGCAGATTACATGTCGCAATTTTGAAGATAATTTGATGAAATTTGGTATATACGTTGCAATTCTCATAACGACGAAGGTTAGGTTAGGTTAGAGTATGCGGTCGCAAAGACCCCGCATAGACCAAATAGGTCCCTAGCGTTACCACGTTGTACGATAACCCGCAAAAGAACGTTAGAAATAAGAGAGGTCATTCCGATGTGATGGTATTCAGAGTTCCCCACACTCTCTTGACGAAAGCCAGGAGTCTCATTAACCCAATTCCAGAGATTTCCCCGAGATTTTGGAAGTAATGATCTCCCAGACAGTTCGCTCTGGAGCGCACGAGTGCCGGACAGTAGCAGAGTATATGCTCCACTGTCTCCTTTTCCCCTGGTACCCCACAGAATCTGCAATTGTCACTATTCAGCCGCCCCGCCCTCTTGGCGTATACCGCAGTCCAACAGTGACCCGTTATAAAACCTACCAGAAGTCTACAATCACTTCTCGATAGTGACAGAAGTATTTTCGTCGACTCCGGATCATAGGATCCCCACATTACCTTGGAAACCCTGCACGTTTCGGTGTTTTTCCAAAGTGCCTCTGATCTCCTCCGTATAGCAGAGTCCGTATCTCTCCTAATATTCCGAATTGGAGCCGGGATGGCCATCACCCTATCGTATGGTAACTGGACCCCCCGTTTCGCCAATTCGTCCGCCTCCTCGTTGCCCTCTATGCCCTGGTGCCCGCCAACCCAGTAGATGTGCACCCTCCTATTGGTACAGAGTCTATCTATCGAGTCCCTACACTCCTGGACGATAGAAGAGTATGAAAATTTGGCGGATATCGCCCTGATCGCCGCCTGACTATCGATGAAAAAGTTTATGTGTGAGTTCCTAGTACTTAAGCTACGTGCCAAATCAGCAGCCATCTTGGCCGCAAATATCTCCGCCTGGAAAATCCTGCAGTAATCGGGGAGCTTATACGATTCCCGAATACCAAGTTCCCGGCAGTAGACTGCAGCTCCAACTCCGGCTTCCATTTTGGATCCATCAGTGTAGAAACTGAAGGTCCTGTGGCCAGATCGGAGCCCTGCCAACCAGCCGTCCTCCTCCAGGGTAAGGACGAAGCTGATTGAACAAACTTCTTTCCAGAAAAGAGTCATTGTGTTCATAAACAATCTTATTATGTTGGTGTTAAGATTGAATTAGGCCCAAAAATATTTTATTGCAAAAGCTTTAAGTGCCATTACTTTCTTATTTATATAAGATTTGGCATTGGTTACTTTTATAATAGCTACTATGTCTTGCAAATTTTGTACTGGTAGGTCAAGAATTGACCATAGGTCCATATAAACTCATTATCCAAAATCGCTTTACGACGAACAAATATCATATAAATGTCGATAGATGTGATATGTAGATAATATTCGGTACACCTTATAAGAATCTTAACCTCATAATTTTGTTTTGCCGCGTCCATTATTGCCCATGGCTCCCAAATAGGGTACACTTTCCACAAATTTCTGTAAATACTGTGGTGTAGGGTATCAAATGGTTGGACTTGACCGCCTATACTTTCTTACTTATTTTAAATTAACAAGCTAATTAATTCCATAGCTTTTATATACTTTCTAAGAAACATTTTGATTTTTATTGAATTAAACAATTTAAAAACTAACACAAAACTAACAACGAGACTCCGTACTCGACAATTGAAACAATTGATTTAAATATATTTTGATATGCTTTCTTAAAAAAATGTTAAATTTTTTGTTCTTTAAATTAAACAAAAAGTACTTATTTCCTGGTACAAAATAACGAAATGGTCATTAAAAATAGATTAATTACAAAATTTTCTATGTAATTTCTTGTATCCCGCTTAAATCTACAGAAAAAAGAAGTTGAAGAAAAAAACATCAAGTGTCAACTAGTTCATGATCATAATTCAATTTTAGTTTATAAAATTCATTAATATTCATTACGAATACAAAAGTGTTAAAACAAAAAACTTACAACAAGCAAAATTTGAAAAGTCTGTAAAAACAATTTGTATCTTAACAAACAGCAAAAACATCTACAAAATGCGGCAGCTATAAAATACACAAGAAATGTTATGCAAAAAAGGCAACAAGAGGGAAAATAAATTTTAATTTAGAAGATATAAATATTTAACAAAAAATATATAAAATTTGTTCTCATGTTTCTAAAAGCAGTAATCAATAAGATTATTTTATTTTTAAATACTCGTAGTTATTAGAAAATGGTATAGAATGAGTTTTTAGTAATTACATATTTAGTCAATTCACAAGGTATCCTAACATGTCATATTGTCAAAATGTCCTAATATTTCACAATGGTTTAAAAATATTGTTGTTGGTTTGTTAACAAAAAGTGTCTTAAATAAATAGAACGTTGCTTGCTGTGTTTATTGTGCTGTCGTAATTAATCAGAAAAGTCCAGCGCTGAGCGGCTGAGCCCTACAACAATATTTTTAAATCATTGTGAAATATTAGTAATTTTGACAATATGACATGTTAGGATACCTTGTGAATTGACTAATTATTGATACACCAATTGATTAAGATTACAAAAAATCTACAAATAATAACGATTACCTTAGATTATCGTAAAATAATGAAAAATAATCCTAAGTATTCAAAGAAAACTGCGTCGGCAGCAGCTTTTCCATACAATTTGCCATAGAAAGCCGTCGCACAGTAGCTGAAAATTCAATTTCATCGTCCAAAAGTAGAATTTTTTGTTACCGCCGATTTAAAAAGTTGTAATGCCATTCGATAGCAAACATATTAGAACAAAGGATCCAAAAAACTGAATCAAAATATTGGTTATTCTGGGTGTGGAATGCTAATGGAAACAAATATTTTATGTTATTTAATTTTTGTAAATTTGATCAAAATTAACTTATTATTTCCCGCAAACTATTATCAATAATGGGTTAAATTTTTTTTGTTATATTAATGGAATAGGAGTCTTTAAGAAATGGTTCGTTCTATCACTGTACCATTTATAACTGATGTGATATTTAATGTTTCCCCTGTATCTATATTTTACTTAAATCCGAATTTCAGAGGAGTAGAACTTGTTAGGGTCAAAAGGGGTTAAAGAGGTTTTAGTATCATCAGAAAGCTGAAAGTGTCCTCTTTATCCGCATATATACTTTTGTAACTTTTTGGAACTATCTATTGAACACTTTTTTCATTTAAATGAAATTACTCGTTATTCTTGACCTTTTTATTTTACTGAAATATAACGCAATTGTTTACGAACGTTTTGTTTTGAAAAATAATTCTGCAACTGATGCAATTTTTTAAACTGTCTTATTTTTATTGTGGAGCTCTGAAATTGGTAATCTCGGATATTCAAGCTTTTGAAAATTCGCGAAAAATGTATTTATTTATGGATTGCAAAAAACCTGCGGACCCAAAAAAATATGCTTAAATGTTTAGGATATCTCCTTTGCCTTTTGGATCAAACCGATTTTTTAACGATTTTCGAGTTTTTTAGTCGGGGGAATTATGTTTAATATCAAACTGTTATCAATAGAGGGTTAAACATTTTTTATGTTGGTAGGAAAGCAGACTTTAAGTAATGTTGTATTTTTAAATGCTTTTGCATTTTTCTATAAGTGTAGTGGTATATTCGAGGCGAATGTATATGTGTATGAAGGTAATACATATGAATACTCATTTTTTTACTATCTCACCCAGGGATGTTAAAGTTGGTACAATTGTACTTTTTTTTGGTACATTTTGAACATCTAAAGTACCGCTTTACTACCGTGACACATTTGGTACCATTTAAAAATTTGTCATAGTTCCCCCTTTTTGAATTTTAAGTATAGCAAACAAATTATTGAGTCCTTTTTATTGAATTTATGTTGTACAACAAATCGTTAATGTAATGGGCGCTTAAATATGCGACTAGTATTGTGGTGTATAGAGCGCTTAGTCCCCTTTTATAATGTGGCGACGCTGTATGTGTGACACACTTTACTTTTTTCCTCTCTCGCCTACAAACTTCGTCTGCCTGCCTTTCACTTTCCACATTATAAAAGGGGACTTATGGTACCCACAGACGAGGCAACATTAGTGAAAACCTGAAATTTATTGCGGAACAGAAGCGGTTTTATATATTTCTACAAATAATATCAATATTTTTATTGATAAAGAAATTAAAGAAAATGCAAAATAATTTTATATAAAATTTTGGGAAGTTTTGAGAACCAAAGTCAACTTTAATAACGAAGTTTTAATGTGGTTCCAAAAATTTTATCTCAGGTAAAACAAGTTGTATTGTTCCTCTTCTAGTCAAAATGTTTCGAATGATATTGCAATTTTGATTCAATCAGTATTCAATTTTGCTGATGTCTAGCAACTCCAGTCGTTAAAAACTGAAAACATTTTTAGTTTTTGGTAGGTAGTAGCTAATTTATAAAATGTCCATATGTTTCCTGACAATTCTAGAGTCGTTGCTGGAATTTTATCCATTCCACATTCGTCTGCAAATTTGGAAAGTTTATTCTTTTCAAAATATAATAAAAACTAGGGAAAGAAACAGACTACATGTGCCAACATTATCAAGTCTCATACAAACAAAGGATTGATTAAGATCGACAAATTCATGCTGGTATGATGTAAAAATTCCAAATAGTTTATTAACTAAACAAATAAGTGCCTGATTTTGATCTCATATATTTATAAGACTTTTATGTACCATATGTTATTCATACATGTAATGTATGTTAATGTTAAGGTTTGTTTTTTTGTGT
Source organism: Pollenia amentaria (assembly GCA_943735925.1). Classification (NCBI taxonomy): domain Eukaryota; kingdom Metazoa; phylum Arthropoda; class Insecta; order Diptera; family Polleniidae; genus Pollenia; species Pollenia amentaria. The sequence continues at coordinate 96,096,724 of OX031009.1, read as the reverse complement.
TCAATTGAATTTTTATGTACTATTTTTGTTGTTTTAATAAATTAAAAAAAATGGTACCGTGAAGGTCCAAAAAGTACATATTTTTTTGGAAGTTGGTACAAAATTTAACAACCCCATTTAACATCCCTGATTTCACCGAAAGATGGCCATGTTCTTTCGCAGATAAAAAAAATATTTTCTCCACAAATATATAAAAATGCTTATATATTTCGAAAAAAAAGTTATGAGTATGCTTTTCGAAGCAATTTTTAGTCAATTTAATATTTGTTTCCTCCACATGCCCTATCCAAAAAAAAAAAAAAAAAATATTTAAAAAATTAGAACAGTAATGTTTTCTAATATGTCCAATAATTCATACGTATACTTTTTCGTCCTTGATTTGCATATTTAATTTTTTTATGTGTGTATTATTTAATTGCAGAACTATCAAAGCGTGATGGATGCAAATAAACAGATTTTGGCACGGATACAAAAATAAAATAAATAAATTATTTTTCAAATAAACATAATTTATTATTTTATTATTACCAGAGAATTAATTATATAACTAGTTGTAAATGATTAAATAATATAATGCTCTAAAATGAATGAATTATAACATTCGATCTGTGGACACAATTAAATAATTCATTATTACCGTATGACATCTCTATGCTAAGAGTAATGAGTTCTGGAATCAGCATATAATACAAGCTTTTTCTGCTGGGTATTTTAGTTTGACAGCGGTTTTCCTTATGCTCTAACATAAAGACACTCGTTCTCCCAACAATGCTACCATACTTTAATTAAATTTCATATACTTTGAAAAGAACGTAATGATTTACAAAAATGATTCCAGGAAAAAAAAGAAATTTTTTAATGAAAATGGATTTTTGACAAGTTTCCGAAATTTTTTATAAATTTTCTCTATTTGTGTAATTTGCTTCTTGTAAGCGCTTTGGTAACTAGTTACCCTTAAATGCTTTTTAGATAAATTGTAACTAGTGAAATTTTACCTTTTTGGAAGGTGATGTGTAACCACATACTTTTTGGACTCTTCATAACTTCTTAGTTCTCGTATGTGCATATGTTTGTAGATATAAAAATAATACAGTACTTTTCGCTTATAGTCATATCCTTTAGTAACAGACAAATCGTGGAATATATCGCTAATGTGACTTTAAGCCTTATTCACATACATTTATGCCACTATGAAACATACAACTTAATTTTCTTGTTTTACCTTTTTTATAAAAAGAAATGCATCATGACATTCTCCCTTGAAAGGATAGGGAACGCAATATTGATATTTTATATTTATTTGATTAACTCTGTTGATACTGTCATTGAAAACGAAAGAAAAAAGTTAAACTTTGTTATTCTTTTTAAGCGTGTCCAACAATTATAAAGAAATTTTAATGTGAGAAGTGATGAAAATAATTAAAGAAGAAAATAATTTAAAGAAAGAAATGTCTTTTGAAATTCACAAAACAAAAAAAAACCTAAAAGTTCCGTGTGGTTTTATTTTCTAATTTATTCCATTTGTGCACTGAATGTAAAATTTAAACTCTACTCTTAACAGGTTTAGGCTTGTTAAAGTGTTTTCCGAGAGTGGGCATGGGACATACGATAATTTATGGTGCGATTTCACAAGCTTAAGTAGTGTAATTTATACACTACATAATTCCTACCACCAGGGGTGGGGGGTATAAAAATGTGTTTTTGTTAAAATAGTATTTTTAGGGTTAACTAAAATATTGATTTTGTTAATTAATTTCGAATTCAAATTTCAATTAATCATCTTAATGCATTCAAAATTTTAAAAGAATCTTACAAATAAGTCAATTACAAGTTTGCTCTATTCAATTACTCAATTAACTATTTGTTATTTAGTTTGATGTTAATTATTTTTTAATTGAGTCGATTAACATATTGTTGGAAATTGTACGTTGTTTTTTATCATGTTTTTAATTAAATTTACTTTAATTAAGAAAAAATCGCATTTAAAAATTTAGTGATCAATATAATCATGATCTATATAAACTAATCTGGGCAACCTGTCCGTGAAAGCCTGGGTTCAAATACTCAGCGCAGTCAAGAATGAAAAATTATCAATAACATTTTAATTGATTTCATGTTGTAAAGCTCCTTTCTTCATAAAAATAATTTAATGAAAATTAAATTCAATGAACTTAAGCCTAAATTCCGGAATCCCGGGATTTGATTTTTTGAAATCCTGAATCCCGGGATTTGCGAAAACTAATTCCGATTGGCATCCCTAGATATTAATTATAAATAAATATCTATTAAAGTCTATTAAAACTTTTAACTTGCAAAAGCCCTGAATCTCGAAAACTCCGGGATTCCGTAAAATTTCGGGATCCAGATAAATCCCGGAACCCCGGGACTTGATTGAAAACTAGTTCCGATTGGCATCCCTAGTATGTACATATGTAAGTAAAAAATATTGTAGAAAATTAATAAAATGCACTTTTCAAATAATTAGGATAATTTTTATATATTTGAACATTTAAATACGACAGTTATTATTAAACCAAGAGCAATACGAATAATTTATTTGTTGAAAAATGCCGATTGACCAAACTAAATGTTCCATCTCGTTAGATAAAATATTGCTTATGGGTAGTTTACACGATCACACAAGTCTGACGTATTTTTTGAGGAAAAAACATCTCTGATCAAATTATCGTTGAAAATTTTTAAAATACAATAACAACTTATCATGACAGGGTTGTATTTTCCATAAAATAACTAAAACTTGTGTGATAGTGTAAAGTACCCTTTAATCATTTTGTTTCTTTTTTTATTTTACTTATTTATTTATATATAAAAATTTCTAAAACAATACAATTATGAACATTTGTTTTAAACTGGCATACTGATAAACAAAACAAATGCCCATTCATATGGCAATGCTACAAGCTTTAATCTTTCACTCAACACCGGGAAAGAGGATTAAAGGTAGATACATTTTATAATGAGATTAACTAATCTACATAGCTCTTAATCCTGGTTAAATCTTAAAGACAAAAACTCACTCTTAAGGTGATTTTTAAAAATTTAATCCTATTCTAACATAATCATCACTTCTATGCGGTTAGTTTTTTAAGTTTTTCCTCCTAGTGTAACAGATCGGAAGTAAACTTAAGATTTTATTCCAAATTTTATTTGAAAAAAGATAAGCAATAATTCGTACAAAATATTTGAAACTTTGCACAGGTGTACACTTGAACATGAATATTTCAAAGGTACCATTAACATAAATTTAGCTTAAGACAACTAAAGCACTTCTTCCTTTTGGCGACAGAAATAAAAAATAAATTCATAAGAGCAGACCTTAATCGTTTGAATAGACAAAACTTTTTCACTTGTTATTAGTGTTGTATTCCAATTTCAAAATATTTTTAGAAAATCCATTAAACTGTATTTGTAAAAAATATAGTTATCATTATTTCCTCACAGTATTAAAGTTATTAATCAATATGCTAACAGTTAGATAGTCTTTAAAATGGAAATGGTTGGTAATAATTAGCAATTTATTTCATTAACAAAAAGTTAATTACCATATAGCTGTCATTTCGACAACTTGTCATGCACACTTTTACACAATACTGCTTTAAATATGCAATTTTCAATAATTTAACAGAAAGTTACATGTATAGCAAATAATTATGGGTTGATAATTATAGAGTTGACGTTACGATTCCGTTGAAGTTACTGTTGGATTCATAAAGACAACCATTAAGACATTAAGAGGTGGCCACACAAACTTACAATTAGAGCCGATAATAAATGGCTCAAATAACTGCAAAAAAATGTAATCAAAAAGTTATTTACGAAAAAAAACAACATCTCTCTGTAGTATTGTATTCTTTTATGTGTCGTTTTTATACAGGTGTGTTAAAAAATGTAGTAGTATTAATAAAACTAGTCCAATTTCTTTTTTTAAGACTTTGGTATTATTTCTTTTAAATAAATTATTTACAATAAGTCGTTTTACTTTAAATTGCAAATGAATAAAAACAGAACCAATTTTACATTAGCACGGAAAAGGGATTTTCGTTTAGAACCACGCATATTATTTTTTCAATTCAAAGACTTTTGTGTTAGAAATAAAAATGGTTTTTACTTCACTATGAAATACAATACAGCATTTCTTTCTGGAATATAACATCGTTCAAATGTGCGCCGCTGAAGCACTGGCTTTTTTGAATATGCTCGTCTCCATTATAAATTACTCGAGCGCAAAAATCGGCCAAATTTCGGGAATTTAGAGTTTGGCCTTTAGCACTTTAAACGTTGTTGGCATATACCAGCAATTGAATTTTACCCCAAAGAAACGAATATAATGGGGTTAAATTGCACGAACTTGCTCGACCAACTTCGTCTTTAATAATTCGTCTTTATCTTTAAAATATATACATATATATATATATATATATATTTAATATATATAAATATATATATTTGTTCTTTATTTTAACTTTTATTTGTTTGGTTTATTTGATTTTAATACCGATACATACCGTTATAAACGTTGCTATACCAGTATACCGATACTGATATAATTAAAATACCGATACCGATACCTTCCAGTAGTTTGTTAATATTTACTCGACTTGATTGCGAACCGACAGCTAACACTCAGTGAACCCAGTCGATCTCATACCCACCACCGCTGACTTTGTTTTGCTCAAAAGCTAAGGCGGCTTAGAAAGCCGCGTGTTCTGTCGCCGCCGCCGATGAAAGTATATCGGCTCAGTTTACTTTGCTGACGATAAGAGGAAGTTTACACGGTGTCTTTTCAGATATGTCTAAGAAATACGTTCGTTTGGTTGTTAGAGAAAAAAGAGGGGTTGATAAACAGACACCAAACGACAAAAATTTAATAGAAAAATTTTATATAAAAATAATGGTAAAACCAAAAATAAAAACGAATGAAAGGAGATCAATCCAAAGAAAAGTGGACAGATAAAAATTGTTTTTTAAATATTTTCTTAGATATATGATTTTTTTAGGCCAAAACCCAATTGTAAACAAAACCAAACAGGTCATTCACAATTGATAGAATATATTTACAATTGCATAAATTTGCAATCTGAAAAGATCGTGAATTGGGCTATTAAAAAAAATGTACGAGAATTTCGAAATCATTAAAAATTTGGCGTTTTTTAACTTGAAATACCGAAGTTATTCCAATTTTTATTTTAATATTTTATATATTAATTTTTGGGACCAGCTCCACGCTTTGAACTTAAGCGATACCTATGGTGCTAGCAGGTAACGCAACGTGCCATACAGCATACGACGCAATTATTAAAGAAAATCTGCTTGGTAGGGAAAAAAGTAAAAAATCTATTAACAAGATCAAGAATTTCCCCAATACAAATGAATTTAATAATTAATTGACGAAATAGTGCAAAAATTTATTAGCTCAAATTTTCTTTAATATTTTTTTCTTTTAATGCAATACTTCATTATAACACATACCCAATCTCCTTGTATGAGTCCCTATCTCCCATTGACCCGTCGTGACCGACATCACTATTCTCATTTAAAGTTTAGAAAATATGTTTAATGTCATAACATTAATTTCATATTAACTGAGCTTAACTCGTCCGTTTTTTCTTTCGCCTCTCCGCCCTAACACCGGATATCAAAAATCCAGATCAGTGTTAATCTTCTCTTTGGTCCGTACTAAAGGGCTGCGCAAAATATTCTTAATGTTCTGTGTTCTACTTCACACAACTATCAATCATATTATTTCACTGTAAACATAGATAGCAAAACAAACATAACAACACATTACTCTCACCAAAACAAAACAAGCATAACTTGAAAAGTTTTTCTCTTCTGCTTTGTTAGTGCTTGTATTATCAAAACAAACAGAATATCAACACAAAAACAGACAATGAAATAAAAAAACGGTAAATTATAGTAAAAGCATCGAGTGCACGTAATTAGGAATTTAAAAAATTTAAAGTGATCTTAGCTTATAACGGAAATGGATGCATTAAATGTAAGCAAAATTGATTTTTTTGAATTATTTCCTAAATGTTTATTTTATTTTAGTCGAACTTTATTATTATATTAGGTATAACTAAATTGTCAAGCTTGATGTCTTTTTTTATTTTTATATAAAACTTTAAACGTTTATTTAACCAATATTTCTAATTAAAAAATTTTTTAATTTGTCAGTTATTGTTAAATTTGTTAAAAATTGTTGAAAATTTATAAAATAAAGAAGAAAAAACCTGAAGAAGGCACTCAAAGGAGTGCCGAAATATTGGTTAAATAAACGTTTAAAGTTTTATATAAAAATAAAAAAAAGACTTTAAGCTTAATAATTTAGTTATATTATTTCCTAAATTTTAAATAATATTTTAAAGGAACCTACAACCGAACCCATTGAAAACCACTCAAACGAAATTAAATCAAAAGTTTCTCCCTTTGCAATTTTCTCTTTGGTTTATGTTTACAATCAAAACATTCAAACATGCTTGGAATGTTCTATTTCTGTTTTAATGTTCTACTTCATCTTTGTTCTAATTCAGCTTTATTTTAGTTCAGCACTGTTCTTGTGCAGTTTTGTTCTATTCTTCTATATTTTGATCGTAAAGCAAAACAATTGTTTTTGGAAGTATGTGTTTTGTAATGAGAGAGTAATCTACACCTACTATCTGAATTTAATTAAATTGCTTGTAAGCAATATTTGTTATGCTTGTGCAGCTCTTTAGTCCTTACCATGCCAATTTTCATCTTCCTAGGTCATAAAGGGTCTTCCAAATTAGTTAATATAAAAAAAATGCTTTGCCATGCCCCTTTTTCCTCTTAATTCTCCGTCCAAGGTCCAAAAATTTTAAATCTAACTACTTTTAGGTAAGCCCCAACGTCAGTCAGCACCATATGCTTGGCAATTCTTAGCTTCATTGGTCTTTAGTTAGATTTAAAATTTTAGGCTATGCTCCATTATTAGGACTATATGCTACGCAATTTTCACCTTCCTATGTCTTTATGAATTTTATTAATATAAAAAAATTTTAAAAATTATTTTTTTTCACGCCCCTTTTTCCTCTTCGCTCTTCGCCCACAGGCCAAAATTAAAAAATCTGGCTACAGCATGTGGTCTTCAAAAAGCTCTGGATAGACAAAGAGGAACACACATATAAGTAAATTATATATATAGATACATGTGCTTATGTATTATATTTTATTAACTGATTTCAACTAAAAATATTATAATCACAATACCAATAATACAAGCTTAAATCAGTAAAACGCAATATACACTTGTCAAGTGCTTGCCATGCTTGCAAATTCACTGGTGACGTATGCTGGATGTAATATCTTAATTTTTGGATGTGCCATCCAACATCTTCGGTGTCACACATAGAAACATATTTTCACTAATACTACCGCAATGCTTAATGAGGATTTTGATAAGTGTATTTGGCCATTCAGAAAGCTGACCGACTGCTTTTATACTTGATCTTTTGTATTTCAAACTGTTAGACACCACACCTTAAAATTTCCTATACAATATAGGCCCAACCATAATATGCTTAAGTTGGCTTAAGCAACTGTGCAAATATGTACATGTAAATTATGTGTGACAAATCATACTGAGCTTAAGGAAACCTTTCGTTAATTTTAATGAAACTGTCATTTTCTGAAACAAAGTGCGAAACTGATCGCACATTCCGTACGGAATCAAATGTTTTTTTTTTTTGTTTTTTTTTTATATGAATTTGAGAGACTTTTTGTTAAATTTTGACGATATGTTAAGCAAAATTATAATTCGGCGTTATGAATTTATCACAGTTAGTAAGTGCCTATTTACATTATACGATTTTTGTCATTGACATTCTTACCTTATGGGCAAGAGGGGAGAGCCGAATTAAAAGGGGTACACAAACGAGTGTACTATTCGATTAGTTTTGTTCCCACATTCGTTCTCTCATTTAACGAAAAAAAAAATTTAAGTTGCTGCGACAAAAATCGTACAATGTAAATATGAAACCGACTTCAAAGAAGAAACGACAAAACTCGTATAATGTAAATGCACACAAACTAAAACAATAACAGGGTTGCAAACGTAGAGGGTCAAGTTAACAAACATATTTTTCATTAGCACAAGAGTTGAAACCTCTAAATTTTTTCTGTTTGAAACACAAGAACATTTTTTTGTTGTAAACAGGGCTGTGGAATCGTCCAAAAATAGTTCTAACTCCGACTCCAACCGCTGAAATTTCTTAAGTCCGACTCCAACTCAGACTCCTACTCTAACGTTGAGTCTAAATGTATATGAGACTGTTCCTTATTTGACTTTAAACCCTTTTTCAAAGCAGTACCGGTTAAATGGTTAAATCTAGGAAGAAAATTATTCTGTAAAAATGTCAAATCGATACTTTAATTCTAACACGTGCCGCATTCAGCTCCAATATAGTTATTTATATATCGCTTTTTTTTTCAAAGAAAAATCTAGACGGAATATTCATATCTACCCGCTGTAAAAAACGTGCTATTTTGCCTACTTTTTGGTAATGAATCGGTTAGTTTTGAAATTGTGTTTCATATGCCTTCAATGTTATATTAAAAATTGTTTTCCTTCTACAGAAAACTTTTAAATTTTGAGTTAATACTCTCTAATTGATTAACTCCATTGCCCTGGTGGTATCTAAAATATTTTTTTTTAATTCTTAAATTTTAGAACTATCTGAACCAAACTTTGAAGATCAATTTTCTATATAGAGAAAAGTGCTGCTGTTATTTTGGCCTCCATTATAGCTCATATAAGTACCATGTACATATAGTATGTATTTTAATGGACAATAATAGTTACAAGAACTAAATAAATTACATATTTATGAGTTGTGAACATGTTCAAGTAAAAAACTTTGAGCATCAATATCATTTTATTATTGTTTTATTTTTCCTTTGGTCATCATCTGCATATGAATGTTTTATCTTCACATTAAACACAAATGAAGAAAAAATAATAAACTCTTGATCAAGAAGTAAAAAAAATACGTGTATTGTCCAGTATTAAATCTAAATATCCAAGAATTCGTTAACATTGGAAAACAAAATTGTGTGTAAGAATAGAACAGACCAAAAAAAGTTACGAAAAAAGAAAAAAAAGAAAGGAAAATAATATCCCATGATACAATCACATACATAATGGAAATAACTTTGGATGACATGTTTTTAATGTGGACAATCAGCAAATAATTCCAATGAAATGCACTACAATCGACCCACGCGAAAATCTCTACATAACAAACATGTTCGAACTACAAAGTCTTGGCTGCGAAATATTTTTGTAGCACTTACAACCTGTGCATGTAATTTTTTTTCAATTGCAATGTCAGTTTTTAAATGTGAAAAAATACAAACATAGATATTTTAGAAATTCCTTGAGATTCAGTTACATTAATCCTGTTTGTTTTGCAAATAAAATCTTTTTTGATTGAAAGGCGCTTTAAACTATTGCAGAACACTATTTTATTTGAGTTTGTACAAAAAAAGCCGGGAGTATTAAAGTACAAACATGTAGAGTCTTTATTAAGCCCGATTATCGTGAATAGATTGACGCTTGACCAAAGCCAAAATTTTTTCCAAATTTGGTTTGACTACAGTGGTGCACGACTAAACGGATTAAGCAGTAAAAAAAATTGCAGCTTATGGAGTAAGACCAATCCACAACAGACCCTACAGAGTTCATTATATCAGAAAAATGTACCGGTGTTGTGTTGGTGTGGTTAAATACCGGTGGCAACATCGCAAATTACTTCTTAAAAAATTGGACGTCCAGGATACGCATTGTCAAGAACAGCTGCGACGCGCATATGCCTATAACAATTTTCAATGCCTTTTGAAAAAAAAAATTGTTGACAAAAATTTAATTAAAAAATGCCTCGAGAACACCAAATACAGCCTGTTTCACTATCTTGCCGTCTTTTTCGTTAAAGCTCAAACTATACCAAAATGTTTTGATTCTCCTATTGGTTTTGTTTTGTTGTTTTCTCTACTATCTATCGTATAATTGAATATTTATTACGTGATCCACGTCATTCTGCGATATGGATCGCGACCCATCCATAGTGCATGCAACACATTCAATAAATATCGCGGTACTGGACCGCGGTTAATATACGAGTATATTAAACGTGTATGCTACAATAAGTACTTCAATTGAGACATTTGAAATAGACGTGAGGAATGTAAACGCAGAAAAAAATATGGAGGTAACCACATTATTAGAGCAACATGTTCTATTTTAACAATGTTAACGTTTGTAGGCTACTATATTATGGTTAAATATGGACATAATATGTTTAAAATTAACCATATTTTAAAAACAACAATAGTTTGCTTGTGAACATTGCAGGGACCATAATCTGGCTATTTTAACCATACTATAATAATGTGTTTTTCTGTTTGTATATTCAACACAATTATAATTTATGTAATTGTCTTAAATCTTGCGGTTTTTGGAACATTAAATTTATTTGCAGAGTCAACAACTTTTTTTTTAATGCCTATAAGTACATCATTGTTCGAATGACTCTTTTAACAGTACTGTAATTAAGTCAAATATACAAAACTTTAATGTGATTTTCAGGTAATCTCAGAACAATTGTGGCGAGAAAAATATGTTACAGTATATACATGTAACACTTTCTAATGTTACCTTTAATCACCCGAAGTGTTACATGTTGTACAACTTCAATAGAACACAATTAGCTGCTTTTATTTACGACTTTTACACTCATTTTAATATGTAAAAACTTTTACATTTTGTTTTTAAACAATCTTTTCACAAAATTATAAGTGGTATGTGTTATGACAAATAAAATAAAGTCTTGGTAGTATAAACAAAGTAGTAAGTACCAAAGTTGTAAAACAGGGCAGTATGAACACCCTAAGTAAAAGAGAGGGTAAAATAGGAAACATATTTTGCATGTTTTTCATCAACATATTTACAAAAGAACTTGAACATTTTTCCCACAGTTGTATTTTAACGAACACGAAAATGTAGAACATGTAACATTTATTATTTGGATTTCAAGAAGAATTCTTGACAAAAGGTGCGAAAAAACAGAAGTTAGGAGGAACATGTAAATCAATTAAAATAGATAATCATTCATTCAAAAAGCAAATTTCGATCTACCAAGGTGAAATACCATTTGGTTTAAGGATTGATGTTTGACTATTGACGTCGCCCGGCCTCAATAGCCGAGTGAGTAAAACGGCAAACCCCACTGACGAGATTGTGTGGTTACAATCGAAACTAGTATGGGCAACCTGTCCGTGAAAGCCTGGGTTCAAATCTCAGCGCAGTCAAGAATGAAAAATTATCAATAAAAAAAAATTTTAATTGATTTCATGTTGTTAAATTCCTGTCTTCATAAAAATAATTTAATAAAAATTAAATTCAATGAACTTAAGCCTAATTAAAAAAAATATCTAAATTTGGATTAAAAACCATTAACAGTTCAACAAAATAACCACAATACTAGTTTTGTTATCAGCTAAGGCACGAGCTATGTTTACATTTGTCCTTCAAGTTGTTTTTAAAAAAACAAATAAAAATTTAAGAAAAAAAAAATTTTTTTGTTCTTTAAAAATTCATAAAAAAATAAATGTGCAACAAAAATCACAGTTTGGGTCTAAAAGCATTTCGTTCAACATATTTCGAATGAAATGAGCTTTATTTCATTGCAATCGGTGCACAACTTTTGATTGTGTTTTTTTCTTAAGGGAATATGATGCACCATTTTCATGTTATTTCAATATATGTGCTGAAAGTACTTTAATTTTGGACATAACGGTATATCTCTAAAACTGGAGCCGATAGAGAAAAATGAAGGTTAGATTTGGAATCAGCGACCTCAAATTAGTAAAAAAAATTACACAAAGTTCCCGGCCGCACAAAAAAATTTCAATTTTGTTCCGCAGTGTAATTTATGCACATTTATTTATTGAAATTACCTAATTTATAAAAAAAAAAACTTTATTAATAGGTTAACCGATCAATAACAAAATTAACCGATTATTAACCAATTAAACCCAAACCGCGGTTAACCGATTAAAGCAAAAGCCCGATTAAATGAACACCCTACTAAGTATGCAGAAATATGCGCATATCATGATTACCATTGGGTAAAAAAATTATTTTTCCGTTATTCTACTTGTTTTTCGCGTAGTTTGTGTTGAGGATGCCTAGCAGAAGTTTGTCAATCCGTGTGAAACGTTTATAATATTCATATAAAATCTCAAAAAGTATATATTCTGGGTCCTTGAGTAGTTCTAAGCCGATTTATCCATGTCCGTCTGATTGTTTGACTGTACCTCTGCTGAAAACACGCTCCGAAAGGCTCAACAGAAAAGAACAATTTTGGTATCAAATTATTTTTTTTTTTTTTTTTTTCGTTTATATTCACAATTTTGAAAACTTAAACTATAATAAACACTAGTTAAAAATATTAATTTTTTTTATATACAAAGTCCTTTCATAGAGCTCTCAGGTATTATTAAAGTAACAAATTATTTACAAAATTCATAATTGATGTACATACTTCACATGAAGACTATTAATAATCGTACCACTAAATTTCGTGAAGATCTACTCATAATTTGCAGAAGGACCCATATAAAGCAATATTTTGGGGAAATACTGCATTTTATTTTTTTTTGTGCCATATTTCCTGGGGTCATTTTGCGAACTGCCTCAAAATTTGCCGATAGCTTAAGGTAGGGTCTTATCGGCCTTATAAAAAGTGTTTCTTTATAACAACTTTTCTTTAACCTACCAGGTAGAATAAACCTTCTTTTAACTTATCGCTCACTTAAGGTTACATTCAAGTTGCAATAATGAACCCGTGGCTCCTCTAAAGAGCATTGGGCCATAACAAATTGGTTCCATTGGGATTTGTCGGTTACTAAGGTTTTCATTTCGTTCCAGCTTTTGCTTTGTATGACAGCATCGAGTTCGATTTGGCGATGTCATGTGTGGGATGGTCTACTTCTTCTTCGCCTACCTTGTGGGTTTCATTCCTGTAACATTTCTTGTAACATCGTCATTGGGTTTGCGCAGGGTATGCCCTATCCATCGCCATTTCCAGGCTTTTGACCAGTTTCGTTCCATAATCTTACATTAGATACAGTAACTGGCCAAAATATTTTTAGGATTCTTCACAGGCACCGATTTACAAATACTTGTCGCAGCCAAAAGGAAGAGTGGATTTTGCGCAGTAGCTGAATATGTTCAACTTAGTTCTCTTTGAGATATGCGCCGATCGCCATATTGGGTTAAGCTGACCTAATGCTTTTTTGTCACATTTAATTCGGTTCCAGCACTTTTTATTTGGTCGATAATTGAATTTTTAAAAGTAAAGGTAAACACATAAATTAACACGTTTTTGAGTAGAAGACCGTTACGAGAATCCTAACTGAACCCTACCACCTATCTGGGATATACCGCGGCCGTATACAGGTAGCCTGCACTTGACCGTCATCCCGTGCCGTCGTATTTGTTGATTAAAGTTATTTTTTTCTGTGCCAGTTTTTGAAGTGAAAGTGATGAATTCCAATAACCCAGGGGGCTAATACTGGCAGTCGTGATCGAATACTTGTTCGATTCGAAAAAAATTTTATTTCTAATTCCTTCAGTTGTAAAGCATTTGGTTGAGTTTTCACAACAATGAAAAAATAATTTCGATCGACTGAAAGAATAAGAAATTAAATTTATTTCTAATCGAAAATTATTCGATTACGACTGCCAGAATTAGCCCCCAGTTCTGATTCATTATTTTTATTATTTTTATTTAGCCAGAATGCATAATTTAAATAATTTGGTAGTTTCATACACATAGTATTTTTTTAGACAAATTTTGAAGTAATTTTCAACTTGTTGTATTTCCCATTCTTGTTTTATATATAACTACAATCCTTGAACCAACACACTGATACATAAATTGGCCGCAGAAGAATGCAGCTGGTAAAATTGAGGAATATTTTGAATATAAAGATTTTATATTAAACATTTATTTACCTTTCAACTTTCTATTAAATCGTAAAATCGACCTGGCCGGCCTTCGAAATCTTTTCACGAATCAAGTGAACGAAGCAAGACGTCACACTGTGTTGTGAGGCGGCCAAAAATAGAAAAATGGAGTGCTTGCAACCCGAAAATATTTTGATGCTATTTAATAGTATAGACTCTGACTAAGAAAATTAGAAAATAATTAAATAAAAATGTTATTTTTGCCGAAGTTATAGAGCGTCAAAGTTTTTTTAAATAAGTAAAATTGGCTTGTGCTGTAAATGTCTAAAAAGTATATTACATCGATTTACATAAAAAAAGTTTTTCCTAAATTATTTAGTCTACTATGATTTTAATATGGCAACGCTATTTTTAATTTGAAATATTAATGACAATAGGAATACCGTAATAATAAAGACAATAACAAAACAGAAATTATTTTTCTGCAAAATCACAATTTTTGACAGAAGCTTAAAAAAACGTATCGATATATCCCGCAGAGCTTTTTATATAATTTAATTGCTACAAGTACGTATAATAAAAAAACATAATTTTAGGTGCGCTTAGTTGCAACTTTTAAACTTATTGCATTTTGTTTAGTGTCAGCTCATATGAAAATACGTGATTTTTTTAATTGTTGGATTGAAGTAAAAAATTGTTCCCTGGAAGATGTTACGCAAAAATTAAAAAAATATGTAGAAATTTGATTGGGAATAAAGCTAGAAGATAAAGGTGTACAAAAATAAGATTAAAATCAAAAATAGCCAGCTGTTGGAGCAGAAACTATCTCTCCAAACAAAAATTTGAAAATAAAATTTTTTTCACGGTTTTTAATTTTTGCAACAAGGTCATTTTTTTCGGTTTTGATAAAACTTGGCCAAAACTGTTGGTGTATAATATTCAATAAATATACAAAGTTTCATGAAGCTCGAACTTTTTTTCTATATCCCATGACATTTTTTCATTTCAGGATATATGGGAAGGATGCGAATCCTTGCACATAAAGTTTTGAAATTTTATATTTGGTTACCATTTACCAATTTAAATATGTGAGCCAAATTTCAACTTTGTACAATAATTCTTTCTATTTTTGGCCGCTCGTTATATGAAATGACGACACTGTGCGTCATTATAAGATCATCCGAAACACAAATTAGGCATTTTATCCGCCATATTATTTATAAATTTTCTTGCAAGAATAATTCCCAAACAAACTTAACAGAATCAAATTAAATACTCATATGAGACATTTAATATCATGTAGAAATTATATAAGCGAACAAATAATTTTGGCGCGCTGCGAAATTTGGCCCAAAAAAAGAAATGAATCTATGCCAGTATGACCCAATTTTTATAAGAACAGATCACCCCAAAAATTTTAAAATAGCCCTAAAAGTTAAATGAAATATGACTCAAAATTTGGGGTAATTCTTATGACAAATCACCTCAAAAATGTTTAATGAAATTTTTCCCAAAAAAGAAAAAAAACAAAGAAAGTTATATTAAAAATCTGCCCGAAACTTAAAATCCCTAATTCAAAATCCCGAATTTCAAAGTCACAAGTTTAAAACAGATTTTCAAAATCATAAGTTGTAATTAGGGTTTTTATCCCGGGAAATCCCGGGAATTCCGTTAATTTTTTTATTCCCGATTCCCGGTATTTTTTGTCGGGAATCCCGAAAATTAAAAACTACAAAAATTGCAACCGTGTGTCTCTTACAAAAAATAAGCAACTATGTGCATATGAGGAATTAAAAAACGGCCGAATACAATATTGCAAAAAAAAAAAATAAAAGAAATAATTACTAGTTTGGCTATTTATTTGTTTTAAAAACAAAGAAGGTGAAAAACGACTATACAAAATAAAATTATTTTGCTGAATCCGCAAGTACTCTATTTTTCAATTATCATGATGTGGAATTAATTTTTTCTTTTGTCATACAGAAAATGGAGAAGCTATCTTTCGTATGTAAATACTTTAAAAAAGGACCAAGAAATGTGTATGTCCAATAGTACTTGCTTATAAATATTCTTCAACCAGAAGTTTGCTTAAACATCTTTCAAATATTCATAATACATATATGCATATATATGTACATGCATCCGACTCAGATTACTAAACCGATCTGGATAATAGTGACACTTTTCAAGAAAAGCTTAATAGTCCGCTTTGAAAGATGGCAAAAAAAAAGCAAAGGTTTTGACAAAATCAGATATTATAAAAGGAGATATTTCAATGATTGAAGCAACCGGTACTAGAACATCCAATTTAGATAATTTATTTGAAGCACTATTGACGATAAGTCCAACATCTATCGAAAGTGAATGTGTGTTTTCTATTTCTGAAAATTTTGTTAACAAAATTAGGAACCGGCTTTTGGATAGTGCTATTAACGCGCTTATTGTTTAAAAGCCAACAAAGTTAATAAATATTTCCTAAATAATTTGTGAGTTAAAAAATTTTTTTAAACAAAAATGAATTTTTTTTTTTTAAAAATTACTAATAATTTAATTTTTAAAAATAGGTGCAATTATTTTAAAGTTTAATTAAAATAGTTTCAAACTTCAATTTAAATACAAAAAAAATAAAAACTACTTCAATTTCCTTAAGTGTTTCAAAGTTTTTATTTTTTTCGCTTTTGCGATTTACACGATTCCTAAATTACAAGATCTCTAAACATAAATTTTTTTATGTAAAATAATTAATATTTAGAAATGTAAACTCTTAACGGCCTAAGTTTGTATGAAAATCCGTTTCATAACCCCTTCATTAACCTGTTTTATTTTTTATTACTTAAGCCGTCAAAAATTAACAATAAAAAATTTAAATTTTAATTGAAAAATGTTATATCTTTTGAATACAATTTTAATTTATAGGTATAGGGAATTTGTAAAATTACTATAGAATAACTTTTATTTGAAAATAAAAAACAACTTATGCGTTATATATCCCGAATACCCGGAAAATCCCGGGAATGATTAAAAAAATATCCCGATTCCCGGGAGCTCGAAAAAGTCGGGAATTTAAAAACCCTAGTTGTAATATATCGAATTTTTTATGGGTATGCGATTTTATATGGGTAATTTTTCATTTTTTTATATTGGCGTAATTTTTCATTTCACTTAAAATACAAAAACACTCCAACGATTCTTCCTTTTCTCTTTGGAGCCATATTTCCTGGGGTTATATTGCGCATCGCCGTTGTAAGCCTGCATACATATTTGGGTTTGGTCGTAGGAACGAAACTTAAAATCCCGAATTCAAAATACCGAATTTAAAAATCTCAATTCGCTTACTAAAGCTTATCTGCATAGACGGCTTCGGCCGTGCGCAAGGTTTTTGTCCTCTATTGTATGAAAAACACCGGCTTCGCTCAACACAGCTTCTAAATCGGGATTTTTAAATTTAGGATTACAAAGTTCGTAATTTTTAGATTTAAAATTCTGAGATTTTGACATTTTGGAATTTTTATACCATACCTACCAACTTTTGCTTTTGTATAAAGCCCTCAAATGTGTCTGCTTCTACTGTTCAGAAATGTGGACCTTCGGACGGCGCAATTTTTCATATATTGCTTCCGGAAATTTTTCTTATGGTCATTTTGCTGGCAGCCAACTTAAATTTTTTTTTTTTTATTTTTTTTATTTTTTTTATTTTTTATAAATAAAATTTTAAAACCATATAGTTTAAATCGTTTCTTTTAAAATCGAATTTATATTGAATTGGCAATATAAATTTTTATTTAAATCTTAAGTTTTAAATCTTAAGATTTCGTTATTGCATTTATTGGCTTTTGTTGAAAAAAAACCTCAAAAATACTTTACTGAAATAATTTTTTATATCCATGAATAATTTTTTTTAATTTTTTATAATTGAAGCAAAGCCCGCGAATAACGTTGTAGAAGCCACTTTTCGCAAAATTTGTTCTTTTGGCAGATTACCCTTAACATTACTCTCTTACGCTGTTTAAACATCAAATCACCCAAATGTATGCACCTTAACGCCTTCAAAATGCGATACAAAGAGTCAGCCAGTGGAAGAACAATGAAAGTTGCTAACAAAATGATACAATCGAACTAATTTTGCAACCTGGAATAACGTTTTAAAAGCCGCTTGTATAGTGTAAATACGTTTCAAATGACATCGCTATTGTGAATATGAAACGTTTCTTGATATTTTGCATAAAAGTTTTTATTATCATAATTATTGATAATCTAAAAAAAATTAATAATCCTGCATGTTAAAACCGTCGTTATTCGCGACGGTGATTCAATTTTTAAAAAACAAATAACCCTAGTGCGTAGGTATTTCTCGAAACACTTGTATCAATAATTTTCTTTAATAACCTTTCAATTTATTCTCACTCTCATTTTTTTTTTTTACTAACACGCTCACACTTTTAAAATTGACCACTACATTGCTCTCAATTTTACTTACCTTTCCATTTGTTTGGCAATTTTACGTTCAATTTATAGCTGGTCAGAAGTTAAGTAAGCAGATGTGGCGATTTCTCGCCAAACGTGGCGATTTTCATACTAGTTTGGCGACATGGCATGGTGACATTAAATTCAATACGAAGAAATAATATTTTTGTTATTCTAGTATTTCAATGTATGAAATTTTATGAATTCATATGTATGACCAGTATTTAAAACTAAATAATGTTGAAATGGCTGATGAAGGTAATGAAAAATCTTCGAGACATATTTTTCGACCTTAAATGTGCTCTTGAAAGAATAAATAAGTTGAATTATTCAAAAAATGAAAATATTTAAAGTTTATGAACATTTTCCATTATAAAATGTGAAAAATTATCACAGATAAAATTCGTTGTTGTTAAAGATTTTTATGAATCCGTACGTACCTTTGGATGTTAATGAAACACAATGGAAAAAATACCTTTTGTTAAAAGATAATTTTAATAATGATATTCAATCTAATTTAAATCGGTTTAGGCCAACAATTTATAGCTACAAGGATACAGCAGGTACTTACCATTTTAAGGAACTTGCATTGCCTGTTCTTTATATGCTGGTTATTACAACTTGTAATGCCTGTGTTGAAATAATGAACTCCACTAAAATTCGTATTCGAGGTAGAATGCGATATGAAGTTTTCGACGCGTTTTTACGAGTTAAAAGTTATATGAATGTTAATAGTACATGTTGCATTTCTCTTGTACCTTCACAATGTATTCCAAAAAAGAAGACAAAACGGGAATCTCCTCGGTGAAGTATATAGCGATTTAGCTATATAATAGAACTGCAACTGCATACAAATGTATTGTATATCCAATATTTGTTCGGTTGGCTGCAAGGTAAGTCCCGAAAATCTCAAAAATATCACCGCTAAATCTTATTTACATACTAATACATATAAATATTAAATCGGAAGCAAATAGTCTCACTTCAAAACTAAATCAAATTAAAGGATCCACTTATATTATACTTTTTACTTAAAAGTGAAAAATAAAATCGATTGTTAAGAAATCTAAAAAATATAAACCAAAAAAAAATTTCAGATTAAGCAAATTGCAGTTTTCATTGTCCTTTATTCATAATTATGCATAAAACTTATGGTATTACAAATTTTTTTAAATATTAATTTTTTTAATTGGAATTTTAAAACTAAAATCCTGCATAGTTTTCTATGTAAAAATTTAAAAATTTATTAAGAAAAAAAAGTAAAAAAACCTATGAACTGCGCTTTTTGCAATTTTTGGCCACAAATTAATAAATCTACTTCCACATAAAAAAATGCTATAAAACCAACAGCAACAACAAAAAATACAATATCGCATGTTTGTAACTATTTTTGTATATTTGTAGTTTATGAAGTGCTGCAGAACTTTGTCTAAATTTTTTATGTCATCTTAAAATCATAAATTGAAATTTATCTAGCTTTTCACTAACTGCACAGTTTTCGCATAATTCTTGTTGTTTTTTTCTTGGTTACAAACTCACCACACAAACTTTTAGAAATTTTAGTAATTTTTCGACAATTTGTGTGTTTTTAATGCAGTGACAGTTTTGGTACACAGTGGGGGAATTTTTGATAAGGGGAATGTAAAAATGCAAAGCTTTGGGCGAATTGCATTTCCATATACATAACGTCGCTGTTTTAACTAACCGACCTAACTAACATTTAACAAATTTTACAGGAGAGCACTTTTAATGTTTTTTGTCTTAAATGTAGTAATTTTCTAGCCAAAATAGAAATGAAATTGGGTTTATGCATTATTTGTTATGTAGTATAACTTTTGTTATGTGCAGTGTGACCAGTAGCTCGTTTTTTTATTTCTCGCATCGCAAAATTTCTCACATTAAGTGTGAAACAAAAATTCCATCGTTTCTCGCTTTGTGAGAAAAAAGTGTTTCTGTATTTGAATGCGAGAACAGACAACACATGCAAGCGAAACGTCAAAGAAAGAAATAGATATAATAAAAAAAGGCTGCCAGATTTGACGATTTGTCGTTATTTTGACGATTTTTTGTTCCAAAATTGGCAATGTGCCGATTTGTTGATTTTTTCTAGTGACTATATTATTCAGGCTTCGAAATAAAATAATTTTAAATAGTTTAATATGTTTGTTTATTTTCACCACAGAAAAACGATAACTTTAAGAACAAGGCAGCTTAAAAAATTTATCGGCAAAATCAAAATTTCGAAGGAAAACTGTTTAATTTTTATTTTCTTAGATTATTTAATACATTTGTTTATGTGATCGAAACATTAAACTATTATCCCATTTTTCAGTCAATGCACTATAGGAAATTTTTACCTTTTTTAAGGCCAAAAGTGTTAGTTTTAGTTCAATATTATAGTTTGTCACGCCTTTGTGTGATTTTTTTCAGGAAAAACAACAATCTGAAATTTTAAGTTGTTATCGGATTAAAGAAAACAATATATACATAATTTTATTTAAATAGACCTCAAGCATAAGTATGTATGTATAAAATATGTATTTTACCCATTTAACTAGGTTTTTTTTTTTTTTGGTTTTTTTGTTTTTTTTTATTGTGTTTTAATAAAAATCGAACAAAATTTGTCAAAATTTGTTTTAAATTGATTGTCCGATTTTTTAAAACAAAATTGACGATTTTTTTTCTTTTTTCTTAGAAAATGAACGATTTTTCACAAATTTATCTGGCAGCCCAGCATAAAACGAAAATAATGAAGGGCTTAAAAAAAATTAAATAACAAAATATAACAATTGTGTTTTATTTATTTTCATCATTTAAATTCTTTCTCTTTAAATAAAAAAAAAAAAAAATACACATTCTTGGTTACATACATACATACATAATTTGTGCTCCATTTTTTGAAATGTTATTTTTCTCGCATCAATTTCAAATGTGACTTATTTTGACAGTTCTTGTGAGAAACTTTTAGCAAAATATTGATACAGAAACACTTTTTCTCACATCCTTCCAATAATTGCTGGAAAATTATTAAAATGACAGATAATTCTCCCAAAGTAAAGATACAGAAACACTTATGTGAGAAAAACCATTTTTTGTTTCATATTGCACCGTTTTTGTCATAATTCGCTTATTTCATGCGGGAAATTTTACGATGCGAGAAATACAGAAACGGGCTACAGATCTTAACATTTTTACAGGTAAATCTGTCATTAGTCAAGGCCATAAAATGCTACAAATTATTTAAACAAGTTAGAGTGCTATATTCGGCTGTGCCGAATCTTTGATACCCTCAACCGACAGGAGTGAGCTCTATATGATAAATACATATATATTATTAACTAAGCTTCACAAAAACGAACGTCAGCAATAAAATTGGTTGCGGTTTAGACCTGAATTAAATTATTGACCGACAATAAGAAAATTTTATGCGTTTCTTGTTAGAACTTTGAACTGGCTTGAGTAAAATATCATGATTCGTAAAAGTTTAAGCCGAACTAAAATAATTTTTAGGAGCGTTATTTGTACTGGACCTGTGGTAAATTATGGACCAATCATCCCAAAATTCTGAAGACTGATTTCTGGTATTACAAAAAATAAATAAGAATAAATTTCAATACAGCAGGTAATTAGTTTTAGCGTTAACAGTACATTTCACAAATTTGCATGATATTTTTTCTTGCCATATGAATATAAGTAAAAAGTTTCACCGCAATATCTATAAATCCCAAAGTGGGATTTATTTGGTTTTAAGCGCAATAAACTGTTTTCCGAGAGTAGGGTTTATATGGGGCCTATGTGATTTCTCGTCCTATAAAACTGTGACGAACCGAACTTCAATTTGATAGCATTAAATATAGCACTGTTTTCCGGGAGTAGGTTTTATATGGGACCTAGTGTAAATTATGGACCGATCTTTAAAAAATTTTACAGTGTGATTTGTGGTCCTATGAAACTGTGACGTACTAAATTTAAGTATGCTAGCGTTATTTATTGCGGTTTTAGGCGTACTAAACTGTTTTCCGCGAGAAGGGTTTATATGGGGCCTATGGTAAACTATGGACCGATCTTCACGAAATTTAACAGTATGATTTGCAGTCGTATAGTGCGAATTCGTACAAACTTTTATGTCATTCTGTGCATTATTCCACCATTTATGTTAGTTTTTGTATCAAAATTATCAATTCTTTTTGGGAAGTGGTTCCACATTTTGATTCATAGTTCTGATCCTATTAAACCGATGTTGCTGGATTTCAATCCCAAACTGCTTAGGATAACTACCAGCAATTTGAGACCAAGTTTGTTCTTTTCTTTTGCGTTTTTCGAAAGTGAGCGTGTTTTCAACAGACGGACAGACAGACGGACATGGCTAAATCGACTTAGAATTACTCAAGGACCCAGAATATATATACTTTATGGGGTCTTAGATGTATTATAAAAAAGTTTCACACGGAATGACAAACTTAGTATACCCTCATTCACCACAGTGGTGGTGGAGGGTATAAAAATGCTAAAAATAATGCTAAAATTGTTTAAAGCGTTTTGTTAAAAATGTATTACCAGTATGAGATTTTATTCGAAACTAAATACATTTAGTGACTTATTTTTTAATGAAATTGAAATAAATGGTTATATCTTAACAAGTGGGTAGGTTTTGGTAACGCATCTGATACATATAAATACATATGTAGTACAGGTAGTTGAGATGAAATTTTAAATTTAGGGGGCCCGCAAACCCCTGATACATGCAAAATTTAGTTTAAGAAAAGTTGAAGTTTTTATTTTTTCAGCAGCTTAAAGCAAAAAATTTTTTTTTAAACATTTACACTATAGAATTTTTATCTAAATACAAAGTGAAATCTCTTTGTACTTTAATATCGTAATATCAAAGGGTTTATCATTTTTACAATCAACAGAATGAGATAATTTCCAATATTTCCTTTCTTAACAAAAGAATTATCCATTTCCCTACGAAGTTTAATTTTGGGTACAATTGTTTTTAATTAATATTTATTAAAATTTATATAAAAAAAATTAAGTAAAATCAATTAAACTATTTGTCCAAATTTTTAAAATAAATAATGCTAAAAAAGCTAAAAATATTTTCTATAAATGCTAAATAAAATGCCAAGTGCTAAATGAAAATTTTGCAGCTAAATATAAATTTTTAATGCTAAATTTAGCTGCAAAAATGTCAAAATGGCCACACTGGTTATGTGTAAAATAAAGAAAAAGACAAATAGTTTTATTTTTTGTACTTAACTCAATTTTCAAAAAAAGTTCAGTTACACCCAATTTTCACGATGATTTAAAAGACATGTCTTTTTTGTATTTCTTTTTTAAAGAAACTTCCAAAAACTTGTTAAATTTTCACCATGTTTCGTTTTTTTTGCAGTCAGGGTTGATTTTTTCTGATTTCCTTAGTTTCTTATTCGTAACAATATTTAAAATTTCGTTATTCCACACAATTTTGATATATTTTGAATTTTTTTTAATTAAAATTTTTTATTTTTCTATATTTTAATAAGCACATGTCATTTTGAAATAAGAATAAAACAGAAATTAAAAAACACAAATAAGTGCAAAGAGGAATGTCAAAAAAGAAACACAGAAATACGATTCATGTCTTTTTTTCTACCCTGCTTACTTCTCTACCCCGCTCACTTTCAAACAAATAAAGACATGATTTTAAAATAGGGGAAAAAATCATCGTGAAAATTGGGTGTTAGTAAAAACAGCGACGATATGTACATACATATGTTTGTATCAAACTTATTGGTCCCTTATTCTAAGATCCTCAACGCCTATATTATATATGTATTCATTCAACGGGAAAATATCTAATTGGAACTGCAATAATTTACTAAATTTTGATAAATCGGTTCATATGGTTACCAGTTAATGACTACTCCCAGAAATCACTTTCGCCACCATTAATCATTCTCAAATTTGCCACACTTAACTTTTATTAAGATTTATATATAATTTTTCTAGATTGACCCATATTGGTGCGGTTACTATCCATTCTGTATTATACAGAATATTACAGTATTTATCGCTTGTTGGCATTTCATAATTTGCATGTTTTTTTGTGCTTTTAAACGGGAAATGCATTTATAAAAACCAGCTTTTATACATATACTTTGCTTATAAAGAAAAACTCGCTAAATTTCATCAGAATCATGTAAAACATAAATTTTACTTGCATCGAAAGTTCAGGAATACATTTAGAGTTTGATTCAAATTTAGCAAATTTAGTTTTGATGAAATAACTTTTGTCGGTTTGTTATTGTATTTTACTCAAGTTTGAAACTATGCTTATGTACATATATGAGAAGTCTTTTAATGTTATTTATTAAAATTTCATTATATTGTAATGTATAAATACGGGATATGCATATAAGCAAATTGTTATAGAAGAAATAATTGCGGCTTTTTTAAATAGCAAGATTTAATTGGCACAAGTTTAGATGCATAAAAGCGTTAAATAATGATACCCTAATTGGTGGTGATAAGGGCCAAGTATGTTACGGGAAAATGTCAAGGGCAAAAAACTAATGGAGGTAAGTCATACATGTTATCCCCCTAGGAGCGACTCTTAGGCAGTTATGGGTATTTTTCTTCCATACATATGAAGAATATACTTGACTTAAATGTAATTTTATTGCGAAACTATTAAGACTGAAACGCTTTTGAGTTACGCGAATATATGTTGTGCAACCTCCATTTTCGAAATAACGGTATAACTCGAAAAAAAGAGCTAACAAGAGGAACGAATAGAAGATATTGAAAATATGAAACTTGCGTTCACACTTAAAACATCTACTATCAATAACAAATTTCACCATTTCTGAAAAACAATTATTTTTTTTAAATACTTTTTGTGTACAAAAGTGCCAAAACCGTAAAAGAAAATACCAAAATGTATTTGGAATTCATTTTGTTGAATAATATAAAAAAAATTAAGCAAAAAAAAACCTGCAAATGGGAAAAAATTGACAAAAAGTAACGCTGCTTTCAAAACAAATGCCATTTTGTCAGTGATGCCACAATTAAAATAGAATTTATTGCCATTTTTCCAGTGATGACACTAAAATAATCGGAAGATATTTTAAAACGCCAGGTGTCCCGCTTGTCAGTTTTCAAACTATCACGTGAAATTGTTATTTCACATATAACAAGTGAAGATTCAATAAATAAATATATGAAAAACAATATTTTTTAAATTAAAAAAATAACTGAGTTTTTTAATTTCAATTTTACAGGATGGACTCTGTTGGAGTTAGGGAGTCTTTTTTTTTTTTTTTGGTAGCCAAAATGTACTAACCTAATGTCTGAAAATTAAAGCTCGCAAAAAATCATTTAACTTTCGCTAATGAAATAATTTACCATAAGACCCATATAAGGCCCATTCTTGCAAAAAACTTTAGTACGCATAATTTACCACAGTTTACATATAAAATCTACTCTGGGAAATCTTTCAAATTTGCCTAAAGTCCTAGCAAATATAGATATCGTTGTAAAATTTGGTCCAATTTAACTTTATGTCCATAATTTATCATAGGACTCATATAAAGCACTTTAAAACGTATAACGCGCTAAAACAAATTTCGCTACTGCATTGAAATTTGGTATTATTAAGGTTTTTTTAATACTAAAAATTATTAATTGGCCATGGGTCCAATATTAATTCCTCTATTGAAAATCATTTTAGTAAGCCCAAAACTATTATGAATCAATATATTTTAAAATTAGTTAAGAAAATGTTTAATATGACTAGAAACAAAGGCATAAAAGTTTCTGATGCTCGGCCAATGCTTTTACACAGGTCTAAACCGCAACCAGCACTGACGTCAGTTTTAATAAAGATTGGTTAAAGGCTTATAAGCCTTATATAGAGCCCAATCAAAGATTCGGCACAGCCGAATGTAGCACACTTCCATTGTTTTAATTCGTTTTGTATAATTAAATTTAAACACGTTTTTGCTGACATTACCGAATTACTTCAATGGCAAAAGTTTAATGATTTTTTACGAGCTTTAATTTTTTAACATTAGGGTCGTGTTTTAGGGTTGTAGAAGCAGATATCTGGTGGAATAATACTAGAACGGGATACTTGAGAACAATGCTCCATCACACTATTTTTTAGACCACACAGTGATTGTTCCGCCACACGCGGGATTATTTCATCTGGCACAAAATGTATACGGTACACAGCTTTGTTAGTGTTAGTGTTTTTTGCATTCATTTGTTTACGAAAATATGCATGTATTGGTTTTATGCTACGAATGCGCAGTTGAAGCTGGTTTAAACATTATGCCAGCAAAAAAAGAACTTTCTCTTCGCCTCCGCTTCCAACAAGCTGTCATTTTGTGCCAGCACAATTATGCCCGTGTGTGATATGACAATGGAGTTTAGAGCAAGACATTGGAACTCTCGAGACAAAAACTTTGATATATAACACTTAAATATCTGACTGTAAATGCCAAAAACGTTCGGAAAAAAATTTAAGCCGCCTTGCAAAAATAATTTATATTAGGGGCAGTACGGCGCTATTAATTTTGGGCCCCAAAAAGTAGCAAGATAATTTCATTTAGAAAACTGTAATTTAAAGAAATTTGGGGTTTTGGTATACATTTACTTACATATACATATGTATGTTTTATAATTTTAACTTTTGAAAGGCGACTTTCAACAGCAGGATTAAAAAAAAATAAATGTTACACCAAATAATTGCGATGATATGTTTCTGCAAATGTTTTGGTTACACTGAGAAGTGCAAAATATTTTAAATTAATGGCTAAAATTAAGTATTTTGCACTTGAATAATCCGTACTTGAATTTAGCATCCCGTACTTGATTTAAGTACTATTGACACCGCTTTGACTTGGCTAATGTACGGATGGATTTTGATTTTTCTTTTAAGTGTAACTATACAAAAATGTATACACTTTTTATGTGTACTTCTGTATTTCTACTTATTTCTAGTTTATATAATTAGATGAATTAAACAAATACTTATGTTATCTTTTTTTAATTGTTATTAAATACATACATACATATGATCGATGGTATTAGCTCAAAATTTAAAAATTTTTAGGAAAAGCAAACGAGTTTTTAATTTAACATAAAATGCAATGAAAAAAAATTAAACCAACCGTTTCATTACCAAAAAGCAGACGATATAGCACGATATTTTTACAGCGGGTAGATGAATAAATCGTCTCGAAACGTGAAAAAAGTTTTGAGTTAATACCCTCTTTATGATCGAGTTAAGTTAGGTTAATTTATTGAGTCTTTTTAATAAACAATTATAGAATATAAAAGTAATATAACAAATTTGAAACATTTAAGATTATTATTTAATGTCTTAAAAATTTTATCATGAAAATTACAGTACCAAACTTAACAGAAAATGTATAAATTGCATAATAAATAAAAAAAATAAAAATTGCTAACGCATTTGCTCCCGATGCTAACATTTTCGAGGATATACATCCTTAAAAAATAAAGTTCACAAACTAAAAAAACAAAACTTATATACTAAAAATAAAATTTTAAAAAAATGAAAAAAATATAGAAATAAATATATATAAAAATACTTTCTTCAATTATGCCAGGATAAGTTTTCTTAAAGAAATCCGAAGACGAATTAGCCAAAACAAACAATTCATTTTGCAAACCAAGGGGTGATAATTTTTTTTTTTTTTTTTTATTATTCCTACACTAAATCCCGCGAAGCTTTTTGCTTGTCTGCAGGAGCCCAGAGTCTCTGGCGGGAATCGAACCCGCAACCCCGGTACTGATAGACTAGCTCACTACCAGCTAGTCTACCGGGGCCCAGCTAAAGCCCCTTTGAGTTAAAATTATATTTTTAAGGACATCATTTTCATGAAAATGTAACCTGGCAATATAATTTTCAATTATTTTGATGACATAACAGCTCAAAGGAGTTACTGATGAATCTCCATAAATTACAGCGCTTGAAAATCGTTTCGTTCTGGAAACAAAATTTTTTCCAATGCATAAACGTAATATCTTTCTCTCAAAGATTTCAAATTTATTCATTAATGTAGGTGAAATAAAAAACTAAATTGGAAACCCATATAAAAGCACTGGTCTTAAACATGTTTTATAAATTAATAATTTTGTTTTAACAGGTAGAGACTTATGGGTTAAAATTCTTCCTAAACAATGTTTCACTTTGTAGAC
Source organism: Pollenia amentaria (assembly GCA_943735925.1). Lineage (NCBI taxonomy): Eukaryota > Metazoa > Arthropoda > Insecta > Diptera > Polleniidae > Pollenia > Pollenia amentaria. The sequence continues at coordinate 96,068,043 of OX031009.1, read as the reverse complement.
TTTATTTAATATAAATTTACCATGGCCATTATATTTAAAAAGTTTATTGAAATAAATACCAAGGTATTTAAATTTATTTTTAAAAGGAATTTCAATTTCATTCAAAAAAGTTTTAATCTTTTACATTGAGGGACAACAAAATATGGACATTTTCCCGATGCATTTCTCAAACAAATGGCTTCACTTTTTGAGGCATTTATTTTTATACCCCAAAAATTATAGAAAAGTAAACTTCATTTAAATGAACAGAAACGATTTGAAGTGCTTTAATAGGTGATTCATGGTGAGCATAAGGTAATGAGTCATCGGTATAAAGTATGCCAGTTGAGTTTAAAAAATTGTGTGGGAAATCATACATTAAAATATTGTATAAATGAGGTGAAAGAATAGAGCCCTGTGGAACACCACAAGAAACTGAACCAAACTCAGATAAGGAATTATTTAATTGTATACAAAAACGTCTATTATCGAAAAAACTTTTAAAAAGTTTAATTGCGTGATGATCAAACCCAATTGTGTGCATTTTGAAATGAATTGCATTATGAATTGCTCTATCAAAAGCCTTTTCTACGTCAAGCGAAACTGCAACTGTACAAAAGCGCTGTCTCAAATTACAAATAACATCATTCTGAAATTTAGATATAGCGTCAACAGTAGAATGTCCTTTTTTGAAACCAAATTGTAAATTTTATATATAATTACCGTTTAAATTTAGATTCATTTTTTCACGAATGACTTTTTCAAATAATTTACCTAAATTTGACAATAAAGAAATGGGTCTCAGATTATTGATATCTGTTGAACTAGGATTCTTTTTAACTGGATGAATTTTAGATATTTTCCAACTAATTGGAAAATACGCATTATTTATACAGTTATTGAAAACTATAACTAAAAATTCAAAAGCTTTAATCGAAAATGTTTTAATTACAAAATTGGAAATGTTATCAATACCTGCGGATTTCTTACTGTTTAATTCTTTACTAAGAGAAAGTATATTATCTAAATTTGTAAATCGAACACAATTTTGATTGTTTAAAGCAGGAAAAGAATCATTAAAAGTAAATAAGCTATTTCTTTCTAAAGAAGACAAAAAGGTATCAATATCAGAAGAATCTCTATCTAAAGAATTTCCAGAATAGACCTCTGAAAAATGATTTTTTAATAAATTTAATTTGTTGGTATCATTTTCAATAATTAAGCCATTAACTGACAAATCTACAATATTCGTCCTTCTTTCATATCCTAAAAAAATATATATTTGTTTATGTGCTCGAGGACCCGGTTTAATTTGTTCTAGAATTTCAAATAAAAATTTAATATTCTCCTTACTAACTTGTTCCTTAATCAATATGTTCAAAAGCTGAATTTGCTTGGAAATTAATTTGTAATTATTATTATATCTCTTTAATGTTCTGTGGTAAATCCTTTTCAATTCCTTTTGCCAATTATATTTAATTTTAAATAATTTTTAACGAAATCAGAAGGAACAAATTTTTTTTAATTAAGTACAACTTTCTTAGAATGAACATCACAGCAAGAATTCACAGCTAAGGTAAACTTATTAATATAAAAATCGATTTCAGAATCCATAAAATTTCTTACAGAAGAAGGAAAATTTTCTAAGATTAAAGTAGTCAAATCGTTCTTAAAACAATCCCAATTAGCATCTTTATATGATGAATATGAAACCGGAGGAATAAATATAAACTCAAATGCAAATTTCAAGTTCAAATTTAGAGGAAAATGATCAGAGAAGGATGGAAGACGAGATATATTGTAATTTGGACTTATAATATCAACAATATTAGAGCTTAAAACAAAATGATCCAAAAAAGAGGAACCGTTAGGATAAGAAAGCTTTAAGTCACATAGTCTATCAAAGGAGTGTGAATAGAGATTTAACCAGTTAGAAAAAGAATTACTATTTAAATTCCCCCTAAGAGATATTTTAAGCATTAAAATCACCACCAATTATTAAAGCATCAAAATCGTTAGAAAAATTGGCAATGTTTGTTAGCCCATTTTCAAATTGAACAGAGTCAAATTTGCAGGGAATATAAACGGAGCCAACTAAAATTTTTTTAATGACATTATTGATAGAAATACGTACCTCAATAAAAATATGGGAAAAAGTAAGTTAGAGATTTTTACTTTGGAAAAGTAATAATTTTTCTTAATGGCAATGCCAACACCTTGTGAAGTGAAGTCTCTAACAAAGAAGTAGTTATCTAAATAAACTTTATGATTTGGTCCAAGATGCGTTTCTTGAATAAAAGCAAAATCAATGTTATTTGAATTGAGAACATTTGCTAAATCTAATCTTCTACTAGACTCCACAAAAGATCTAACATTAAAAATCAGTTGGGTAAGATAGAGCACAATTTTCATAAAAAAAAAATTCTTTATTTGGAGATTTCACAAACAACAACAAATATAAAAATAACAAAAAGAAAAATTTATCACATGAGCACTGGTATTGAAGAAATGGTAACAGGTGATGACTATAAGAATTTTATTAGCAAACACAATGACAGAATGAAACACATAAGAGAAGAAGTAAAAACAAAACAGCTGATTAAATTAACTACACTGAAAGAAAAACAGTTTAAATCATATGGACTAATTTTCAACAATCATTGGTTTGAAAATAAAACTAAAGTAAATATACCTATGGAAAGTAAATGGATTCTTGCGTTAGGGGAAAAATTTGTGTTGCCGGTAAATGAAAAAAAATTTTCTCCGATTAACATAATTGCGGATATTGAAGAATGTATCCAAGACATAGAGGACAATTCTGACAAGGAAAAGAATATTGCTAGAACTAAACTAGCAAATGGTATAAGTTCCTTTAAAAGGAAATTTAAAAATACACCTAAAGAAAAATTTATTTTAACAGTTTTCGAAAAAACTGAAAAATTTTTAAAAAAACATCAGGATTTGATAATAATAAAAGCAGATAAGGGTAACAAAACGGTAGCCATGTATAAACAAGAAAATGAACAAAAGATGGAAAATATTTTTGAAGATAGAAACACTTATAGAACAATACGAACTGATCCGACCCATAAGCTTCAAAAACAAAACAACATCATCATTTCAGAGTTAGAAAAGAATGGATTCATTGATATGTGGAAAAAGCGTAAACTTATTTGTCATGCGGCTACTGCACCCAGAATTTACGGGTTACCAAAAATCCATAAACCAGACGTTCCGCTTAGGCCAATTGTGTCGTCAGTACAAGTGCCATGTTATAGCCTGTCCAAATATTTGAGAACAATTCTCAACAACATTATTTCTAGGGAATACAATATTAAAAATTCGATTGAATTAAAGAATTAATTGGTTAATATAAAACTTGAGACACAGGATATATGTATTAGTTTCTTTTGATGTTATCTCACTATTTACAAATATATCTGTACACACAGCTATCAAAAATATTATGGAAAAATGGCAGACAATCAAACAGCTTACTAATATCCCAAGACCAAAGTTTTAGAAATTTTGAATTTCTGTTTGACAGACAATAATTACTTTGTTTATGGTAGAAAGGTAATAAATCAAATATTTGGAATGCCCATGGGCAACCCGCTCTCGCCAACAATAGCTGATATTGTTCATGACAAATTATTAATATTAAATACATACCAAAATATGTAGACGACATTTTTGCTATAATTAATAAAGACGATCAAGATGAAATTCTTAAAACTTTTAATTTACACCATGAAAAACTCAAACTCACCCTTGAATTAGAAGAAAACAATGAAATAGCATATCTTGACGCAAAACTACGCAGAATTAAGGATACAATTGTTTTCAATTGGTACTCTAAGGAAACAGCTTCAGGTAGACTCATGAATTTCAACGCTACACAACCCAGGAGTCAAATCATAAATACAGCGAAAAACTTTATAGAGAGGGTATTGAAAATCAGCGACGAACTATTTCATCATAAAAACATAAACAAAATTTATGAAATATAAACACAAAACAGTTTCCCAAAAAAATTAATTAAATCTTTAATTGATGACGTAAATAGGCGGTTAAAAAATAATAACATAATTGACAACACTAATGGAAAAGAAAACAGGAAATTTTACAGTGTACAATACATCCCTGGCCTTACTGACAACAGAAACATGAGAGAAACACTGAAACAAAATAACATATGTTTTGCGTACAAGCCGAACAAAACAACAAGTGCAATATTAACGAAAATAAAAGCGCCAGTGGCAAAACAACAACAAAGTAATGTTGTTTACATGAAGAAATAAACAGGTGGCATTACTACGATAGATGACGATTTTTTGCTCTTGTATTGTTTGTCTATTCTTATGTCAAAGTTTTGTTTATGTTTACAAAAAGTCCACGTTTTGTGCTGTGATTATTATATTGTATTAAAGTTTTTGATTATTTAAATTAAAATTAAATAAGATAGTAACCATAGTGAAATAAAAATTGGCTAAAAATTAATTTATTCCATTGCGGCAGGCAGCAAAATTTGATTTTAATTTAATATAATTTTTGACGTATACGGAGACTTATTTGCGTTTTTTGTTGTAATGTTGTATTTGTTGCCGTAGCGCTGCCACCTACTTATTCCACCATGGTTGTTTATAAAATCAGGTGTAAGGGAAATGACAAAGAACAATGTAATCAAACATACATTGGAACAACAAAGAGGGCGTTATCTACAAGGATCGGAGAACATAAAATGGACATTGCAAAACAGAAGGAGACCACAGCATTAAGTATGCATATGATTAAATCTTAATATGTACCAGATCTCCAACAAATAAGAATATTAGACAAAGAAGACCCTACAAGAAAACGATTTACTAAAGAAAGCTTAAGGATCCAACAAAACATAAAAAACACGATGAATCTAAAAGAAGATACGAACAACATTTGTTCAAGTTATCGAGTCGCCATAAAATAAGTTGTGTTGTGGAAATATGTTTTTTAAAAATAACTCAATGTTTTATGTTGTTACGTTATATATGTTAAATGTAAATTTTTGATGTAATAATATAAAAAATTTAAGTTTTCAATGTTATGTGTTAAAAAATTTTGTTAATAAATGTTATGTTTTTATTAAATAGACGTATCCCCAGAAAAAGTCGACAAAAAATCGACGAAACGTCGGAAAAAAATGTATTAAAATTGTGTTTTAATTAAAACAACAAAATTAAATGTTAACATTTTAAATGCATTACGGACCATAAATTGAAATAACTTCTTTAAAAAGACTTTTACATTCGGAGATTGCCTCAGATTTCGACAAAGATTTAAATTTTTTCATGAAATTCATAATTCTAATTTCCAAAGAATCAGAATCACATAAAACCTTAGCTAATTTCAAAAATGCATTAATAATTTTAGGATTGTTTGAAGTTTGATTGCTAAAAAGACTTGCAAAAGAACGATTAGATCCAACAATGTTTGAATTAAGTCATTGAAACATTTTTGTATGCCAGATCTTTCTTATCTTTCGTTTTATCAGAAATGTTCTTAATCGTTTCTAAATACTTTTTAAATGAAGGACAACCACGCCAACTTGCTGGATGACCATAAGATTGACAATTAAAGCAAAATGGTTGACCATCATCATCAGAATTAAAAGTACATTTACCAGGTTGATTATTTGAAGAGCATAAAATCTGTTGCAATTCTTGGCCATGTGACCCCAATTTTGGCAACGATAACATTGCACAACTTTCTGATTATTCTTTGGGTTTTCCCAAATAACTACCTGATTTAAAATAAAACGAATACTAGTTAAGTCATTTAAGCACTTACCCTCTTTAAGAGTAATTAAGAAAAGACCAGTTTCTAAATAATTTTTTTTGGAAAAAGAGGTTTTAAACTTTGTGATAGAATGAGCTGTATGAGGAGCAAGTTTGTTTAAATCAGATTCAATATCCAAAATATTGGAATCAAAATAAAGACCTCGTAACACTACCGATTGTCGTCTCAATTCCATAGGTGTAAATGAATAAGAATCAATATTTTCCCCCCTAAGAATCTGCATCATCTCTAAGTGCGCTGAAACATCTTGCGAATAAAGCTTACTTTTATAATTACTCTTATTAACTATTTTAAAATCAAGACCTTTTATTTTTAGTTGTTCAACAAGAGATTTAATGTTTACACGATAAAGAAAAATAGGTGGGCAAAACTTTTTAATGTGTTTATGCTTTTTCGTGATAGGATTAATTTGTACACTGCTATTTGTGTTTGATTCTACATTTAAATCTTCAAAAATCGAAAATCTATTATGACTACAACTAGGTCTAACACCGATTTCTGTGGATCTTAGATTAGAAAGATCGACTTTTAAATTGCCTTGGGAGTTTCTTTTGAATTTTTTATAATTTTAAAATCATTATCAACTGAGGAATTCGCCATACTACAATTTTCATCCTGAGAAAGGAAACCGAAAAAATCTTCATCATTGGAATGTTGAAAACTCCATTTTAAAATAAACTTCACGCACATTATTAAAAGAAACACCAGAATCATTGACTAAATGTTGAACGGAATTTAATGATGACCAAGAAATATTAATATATAGTCAGAAGGATATTTGCACCATCATTTTTTTGACTAATAAGTAGAGTTTTAGGATTGTCCCAATATTTATCTGGAGGCTTCTTAGTTTGCTTATCCGCCGGAAGTAGAGGTTTATCCATTTTGCCAATCTATATTTCTTTATGATCGAGTGCGATATTCTAATCTCAAAAAATAACGTCTAAGTGGATCGATTTGGGGAGAGAATAATCCCCGGTACAAATTGCAACTTTTAACTCCAGTAGTTTTGGCTGAGTTATGATGATTTAGTCAGTCAGTCGGTAACGTTACAAGTTTACTCCCGTATTCATAGAAAATGAAATAATTTTTGTTTAAAATGTATTAAAAAAAAATTGTCGTTAAAATTTTTCTTAAAACACATTTAAAATTCAAATAAATTGTTAATGAACAGTGCTGTTAATGTTTTAATTAAAAAACCTTTGCATACGATCATTTCTTCTTAAAAACGGTAATTTTTAGAAGCCCGAATAGGAGTTGTATATATAAAAAAGTATACAATATTTAACCTTGTTCTTGTAGTGTGTTTATATTATAGTGTTTTTAACGTTTTAAAATAAATCAGGCACGTTTTGACCATCGAAAAATGCTTAGCATTTGCAATTCTGCTTTAAATCGCATAATATGTGTTCTGTAAATCGCAATAGCAAGAAGTTTGGCGACTTCAAATTGCAAAAGTACGCTGAAGGAAACTAGAATATTTATAAGAAACTATTGCAGATCGCAATAGAAAACGCACAAGTTTCAGAACATCGTGAAATAAATCTGGCGTTTTACGATATTAAATCGTGCGATTGTCATAACAAGGCTGAATATCTTAAAACATAGAACTTGTGGGATCAGTTACTTTAATTTTTCAAAAATATTAGTTTTATCAAGAATGCATGATTACAGTTTGATGCAAAAAAATCAGTTTTTATAAGCGTGATTTTCTATATTAAAATTTTGTATTCGATGCTCATCGAAACATAATGTTACTTCGACAAGAAATGGAGCAAAGGATAAATGTCTTAAGAGTTGTATTCAAATTGATTATTTGGAATTGGCTTGGAATACTTAAAGTCAATTATGTATTCTAAAAAATAGCAGATTCGTTTTCGATTCTATATAAAATCAGGGTTTTCAAAAATTTTATGTGAATATATTATGATTTTTTTCCAGGGGTGCCCCGGTAGGCTAGTCGGTAGTGAGCTAGTATATCAGTGCCGGGGTTGCGGGCTCGATTCCCGCCAGAGACTCTGGTATCCTGCTGACAAGCGTAGAGCTTCGCGGGATTAGCATAGGGATATAAAAAATACTCTTAGAAATTTTTGATTTTATTTCGCAAAAAATTGAAATACGCTTGATACTATTTTATAGAACCTGATATAAATACTAAAATAAAAATTTTATTTCATGTGCAATCGAAAACGATTCAGTTTTAAGAATTTATTATCCAAAATAAATTAAAATTTAAAAGTTTTTCGGTGAAGATTGGAGATTGAATAAGATCGCTTAATCTTTATTCCAATTTTTTATAGCAACAATTTTTTAACGTTTTTATAGTAATTATATGGCAATATTAGCAATTTATCATGTAAAATAATCGCTTTCTTATTGAGATTTTAAAATTCAAAGAAAAACTTTACCCGTACTCATAAAATTGTTCATATAAAAAAACAAATGTTAAAATTCGCTTTAGAAATCGCCAAAATAATAGCCAACTTTTTTTAATTTCGAAAAAATCGCCATGTCGCCAAACAAAAAATTTGATCGCCAAATAGGTTTATACATCGCCACGGTAGGCGAAAAATCGCCACTTCTGACAGCCCTGCTGTAGACTAGCAAACACACACGGCCTGGTTGGCCCTAAGTGATAGAGATAACGACGCGCGAGATACTTTTCAGCCAAGTGCAAGTTTACGACGCTCCGGAAAGTTTAGTTAAGTGTGAGTTCTTCAGCTACTTTAATAATTTTAACCGAAGAGCCAGATTTTTAATTTTTTTATATCCATTGAGTAAAATCCTATAAAAAAAAACTGCATCTTTCAATAAATTTGTTTTTTTTATAAACATTTTTCAACAATATCCCACTATGCAGCAGTTTGTCTGTTAATTTCCTTCTAGTGCCATGTTAACTTAACTGCTTCATTTAATACTTCTGTAGTCTGATGTCCTAGTTTGGGGATTCAGTTCTTTTTTTATGGACGAGGTTTTTATATTTCGTTTTTACTTCATTTTTTGTATATTTTTGTCTTTCACGTGTTTGTGTGGAGGTAGCGTTTTCATATTTTTTTATTTCTGTCCTTTGCCATATATCCTTATGGAATTAATAATTTCACTAGCAACGTAACTAAAAAAAAACAATGTCATAAAATACGTAAAATATTTAACGTTGAGGTTGTTAGTCCTAACAATATGGTTTGTTGGCCACAGAATTCGATTTAATTTCTGCTGAGAAGTTTTATTGTTCTAACAGTGGCTCATTTTTTTTACTGCGATATTATGACATTTTTTAGGGAACTGTCGAAAAAGATTTTGGACATTTCAACAGACATCGTAAAATTTACTTCGCTCCTCCTAAGGAACCAGAATATATGTATATGTAATTGATAGAGTATAATATAAAAATTGTAGAAATTACAAACGGAATGAAAAGCCGCTTTCCACCTGAAAAATATAACAACCCAGATTATTTGAACAGAAAAGTACGAATATTACAATATGGGTGTTATAATCAAGTCTTTTTTTTTCTTACGGGTAGGATCAGTCCGGCCAGGACGTTCTAATAAAACCAAGAGCGATATTTTATTATTTTTAAGTTTATAATTTATATATTTATTTAAAAGTTCACGAGAGAAACAACCAGAAAATGTGTGACGCGGAGTACCCGTGTAACGACGGTAGAGTTCAAGAATCCGATCGCGACCGTCCCGACAATTGATTCCGTGTATATTTATTTGATTGAAATTGTTAATGTCTTTAGTAACTACTACACACAGGAACGATGGGCATTACCACCAGTCAATTCCCTGCGTACTACCACCACAACTTGCCTGAGTACTATGGCCGTTAAAACCAGTAGTAACCCCTTGCACTACTACCTATGTACCTGGGATCTATGGCGATAACAACCAGTAGAAGCCCTGTGCACTACTACATTGAATTAAGCTTTGTTCTGTATATTTGGCTGCTGGCTAAGCTATTCCAATACTTGCGCCAACTGTCCAAATACCTCGACAGATCGAGCTTAACTAAAGTAGTAGTTGAGGGTACAAAGACTTAGAAGCCAGTGCCTCAGGCTAATGTAAGGTGTAAAAGTGAGAGAATAAAGTAAATCTCACGAATACTTTAACAGAGATAATAGTGAGAGAGTACTCTCTCACCACTATATATACAACTTAGCGAATGTATTGTCCGTTAGCTGGTTGGTTCTCTTATATTATTTTCTCTTATACTAACTACATCTAAATAAATTCATTCATTGAGTACTAGTAAAATAACAGATCTTTTATCCTAACAAAACTTAAGTTACTAAAGAAAAATTAAATTTTTAATATAAACATTTATCTTATTTAATGATAACAATAATAAAAAAAGGTATAGTTCAAAATATAAATGCAATGTAAAAAAAAAATAAAGAAACATTATGTAATGAATAACTTCGTTACATCTCCCTCCTTGCTTAGTTTTGTTTTGGAACTGACGATTAGACTTCTACATCATTTCTTGGCTTTGGAAAGATAAATTTCTGCCTATTGCATATTATCCATACATCCAGAGAGCGTCTTATATACACTGCTGCGGTACCATTTGATGTTGTGACTTGGAAACGAGTTTTCCTCCCAGGTTCTATAGGTTGAATTGAAGTTAAAATCGTTGACAACGTCTCGCAATCTGGACTATATATTTTGTATTCGAGTCTTGGTTCCGGTGACGTAATGTCATTCTGCGTGGACGCGATGGGTATATATACTTCCTCTTCTTTATCAATGCCTAGCTCTTTAACCAGTTTGTGCAGTATGTCAGACTTTGGAGTTTGGAGTTTTTTCAGATCTTGAATATTCAGTTTAGGTAAATTTACCTCTATGGACGTTATTTGTACTTTCGCGGAAGAAGGCGGCTCGATATGAATTATGCGTTTGCGTTTCCCGTTCTCCCGTTCCATTGCTTTTTTAAATCTCTCACAACTTTGTTTGAATTTTTGATCTGCCATCCTCTTTGACTATCAAATAAAGAATTGGAAATTTAGTAAGGTGCTAAAAAAAACTTACATTTGGTATGGTTTCAAGTCTTTTAAGTGCGCAGCCCCTTTGGTCTTTTTAGTTTGGGTATCTATCAATCGAACTATCACCGGCGACGTGTATTCTGCTACAATATATGGGCCTTCGAAACGCGGAGCCAACTTTGAAGCGAAATGATCTACCGCTCTTGACAACACGTGGGTTCGTAATAATACTTGGTCTCCTCTTTTTGGTGTCCATTGACGTCGCCTTAAATTATAGTGAACCGCCTGGTTGCTTGCTGCTAGATCTAAATTGGTTCGTACCAGCTTAAATACTTCAGATAAATGTTTGGACTTCGTATCCGGGCAAAAATTGGGATCATTTTTCCCATTCTGTGTTTTCTCAGAAAATAACGTATTAGGAAGACGTAACTCCCTACCTTGCGTTAAATATGCGGGACTATAATTTGTTGAGCTCTGTTTGCCTGAGTTTATTGCTAGTGTCAATTCTGGTAAGTGTTCGTCCCATTTACGATGATTAGATTCGGTATACTGAGCGATCATTGTCTTTATGGTCCTATTGACTCTCTCCGTAGGGTTTTCATGTGGTGAATACGGAGCTGTAAAGACTTGTTTAACACCTATCGATTTAAAATATTTTTGGCAATCTCGACTGGTAAATTGTGTCCCATTGTCCGTCAAAAGAACATGAGGTACTCCAAATCGAGCTAGGATCCTTTCTCTAAAAGCCTTAATGAACGTCTTGGAGGTGGCTTGTCTTACTGCGACGAATTCCGACCATTTACTAAACTTGTCATGGAAAACAATTAATGTATTGTTGCCATGGATTGAACGAGGTAAGGGCCCTACGAAATCCGAACATACCATATGCCAGGGACAGAAAACTTTTACCGTACGCATTTTCCCAGCTGGCGCTTGCTGAAGTGGCTTAAAACGCTGACACACCTCACATTTTCTTACATATTTGGTGATATCTTTGAACAGTCCAGGCCAGTAGTATAATTTCGTTATTCTCGAGATCGTTTTATTAATGCCTAAATGTCCTGCTGTAACATCATCATGGCACTCTCTTAAGACACGTCCGCGATCACACTTTGGCAAAACTAGTTTCCACGCGACTGGATCCTCCTCATTGTAGGCCGATGCATCGTATACATATGTGTCTTCTTAGATTGCCGTTTTCATCAATCTGGTAATCTGGTAACTTTTCAGGGTTATTTTTATCTAAATTCATTTTGTTAACATACCATTTATCGTCATCCATCTGACATTTTGTAACTGTTTGTAGGATCGGGGTCAATGTTGGACTTTCAGTTTTAGGAGCTCGAGACAGAGAATCCGCAACAACGTTAAGTTTACCCTTTCGATATCTTATTTCATAGTCAAATTGCATCATCTCTAACGACCATCGAGCCAGTCTACCCGATGGAGACTGAATGGAATTTAACCATTTTAGGGATTGGTGGTCAGTCACAATTATAAAGTGATAGCCTTCTAAATAATGCCTCATTTTTCGTATTCCCCAGATTATAGCGAGGCATTCCTTTTCTGTGACTGTGTAGTTACGTTCTGGCGCCGATAGGGTGCGACTTGCATAGGCAATTACCTTTTCTCCGTCCTCGAACTCTTGGGTTAGCACAACACCAAGACCGACATCACTGGCATCAGTCTGTAATATAAAGGTTCTCGTAAAATCAGGACAGGTTAATGCAGGAGCCTCGATTAGTTTTTGCTTAACTTGTTCGAAAGCTAACTTTTGGTCTAGACCCCACTCCCAAATCTGGGTTTTCTTTAACAAGTTATTCAAAGGACTGGTTAATGTTGAAAAGTCGGGTACGAAACGCCTATACCAAGCTGCTGTGTTCAGAAATGATCGTAATTCTTTAGGAGTTATTGGCGGTGGAAGGGCTACAACTGCGCTCACCTTTTCGGGGTCAGTACTAATACCATTTTCGCTGACCACGTGCCCTAGATATTTTATCTGTCTCTTCGCAAATGAGCATTTATCTTTATTTATTCGTAAATTAGCCGCTCTTAGACGTTCGAAAACAATTTTTAAATTTTGCAGGTGTTCCTCCAATGTTTTCCCAAGTACTACAATATCATCTAAGTAAGCAAATGCGAATGAATCCAGTTCAGGGCTAATAACAGTATCAAGTGCTCTTTGGAAAGTGGCCGCTGCCGAATGTAGCCCGAAAGGCATAACACACCATTGAAACAGGCCTCGTCCCGGGACAGTAAAAGCAGTATACAATTTGCTTTCCGGAGCCATAGGAATTTGCCAATATCCATGTCGTAGGTCTATTGTACTGAAAAATTTGCTGTTCTTGAGTTTTTCCAGTATCGAATTAATTTGTGGAATCGGGTATGCGTCCCGTATCGAATGTTCATTTATTTGTCTGAAGTCAACACACATCCTCCATTCGTTATTTCTTTTGCGTACCAAAACGATAGGTGAGCTGTAAGGGCTTTTTGATGTTTCAATACGTTTCTCAGCAAGAAGCTCATCTATTTGGTCATCGATTATTTTCTGCATAGCCGGATTTCTCGGATAATATCGTTGTTTAAGTGGTCGAGTGTGCTTCATCGTAATAACATGTTCAGTTACGTTGGAATGCTCAACGATGGAGTCGAAGAGCGGCAGTTCACTTTTAAGAAACTCTGCGACTTTTTGATTCTGAGCCAGGTCTTGCTTTTCGTCGGTTGATTTAACTTGTAGAGAAGTTATTTTAGCTTGTCCCTTTAAACATGCGGTACTGACCGAATTAGCGCTACCACGAGGAATAATGTATAGACCACAACCATTTTGTGTTATAAAGTTCATTCCTATAGTAATTGGATCAAGACTCGTTGTAAAGACCAAGAAATTATGTCGGCATACAATACTGTTGATGATCATCCAGATGCTCACCGAGCCCATGACGTTAACTATAGTGCGGTCAGCTAATTGTATTGAGCTAAATTCAGCGGCAGCTATTGGTACGCCTAGTTCATGAGCTAAAGACACATTTATACAGGAGTGTGTTGCACCCGGGTCAACAATTGCCTGAATTTTCCGTTGTTTTATCATAATCCATACACGTAAGCGTAAGTCGTCATCAGGAGAAATTACAATAGGGAATGTTAAAGGTTTTAGAGATCTTCCTCTGCTTCCCTTTCGGAGTGATCTCTTCTTGAGTTTCCCGCGTTAGATCTACAGCAGTCGATTGTTTTAACGTCTTTCTTACCGCAGTCCCAACAAAAAATCACCTGTGGTCTAACACAGTTTGCTCTTTGGTGGCCAGTTTGACCACAGCGGTAGCATATGCTGTTTTTATTTTTAACCACAACCGTTTGTATCTGAGAAGAACTTCTGGTTTCGGCGAAACAGATGCTTTCATACTCCTTAGCCAGTATGATGAGATCACGCAGTTTGGTAAATTCGCGTCTTTTTATGTACATTTTATATTCCGATCGACAATTCCGGAAAATTCTTTCTAATTGTTCATCGTTAGACAAATTTGACCATCGCATTAAGGATTGTAACGCCGTAACGTAATCCACAAAACTTTCATTCCTCCGTTGCAGACGATTTCTGATTTCATCCTCGAGTGTTTCAAAGAACTGCACCGGCAAGAAATATAACTTAAATTCCTCCACGAAATCCGAGTATGATTTCCAGTTCATTTTATTATTTCGGTACCAAGACAACGCATCTGCCTTAAATAGTTCGGGCATGTAATTAAGCAGCGCATTTCGAGGAATGGAATAACACGTGGCTAGTTCTTCTACCCTTTCTAAGAAACACAATGGGTCCTTACCGCCATCGTACTTGATGCCCCATTTCCTTACCTTATCGCAAACCTCAGAATCGATTATTGCACTACGTACATTAGTTTCTGTGAAAATTAACGGCGACGAAGCTCGTGTAGTGCGTGTTACTGGAGCTTTATGTTCTTTTTCGGACAACGTGGTATCATACCTTAACCTCAAATTTTGCACGAATGCTTCATGATCTGGTGGGAGATTGCCTTTATCTAAATAGCTTCTTAATCGACCTCTCATTTCATCAACGGTACCTTCGTTACCAAGGCCGAACTCCTCAAGGCATTCACTTAATACTTCCTTTTTCATTAGATTTATGAACGCCCGACTCATGGTTGCAACTATGATTTTTTCTCTTTTTTTTCACAAAATTATATTATTATATTGGTAGATAAAAAAAAAAGGATTTATTTTCCTTCTTCTGAGTTCAATTTTTTTTTCTATTTTATTTAACTAGTCCCTGCTCGGGCGCCATTTATAATCAAGTCTTTTTTTTCTTACGGGTAGGATCAGTCCGGCCAGGACGTTCTAATAAAACCAAGAGCGATATTTTATTATTTTTAAGTTTATAATTTATATATTTATTTAAAAGTTCACGAGAGAAACAACCAGAAAATGTGTGACGCGGAGTACCCGTGTAACGACGGTAGAGTTCAAGAATCCGATCGCGACCGTCCCGACAACTGATTCCGTGTATATTTATTTGATTGAAATTGTTAATGTCTTTAGTAACTACTGCACACAGGAACGATGGGCATTACCACCAGTCAATTCCCTGCGTACTACCACCACAACTTGCCTGAGTACTATGGCCGTTAAAACCAGTAGTAACCCCTTGCACTACTACCTATGTACCTGGGATCTATGGCGATAACAACCAGTAGAAGCCCTGTGCACTACTACATTGAATTAAGCTTTGTTCTGTATATTTGGCTGCTGGCTAAGCTATTCCAATACTTGCGCCAACTGTCCAAATACCTCGACAGATCGAGCTTAACTAAAGTAGTAGTTGAGGGTACAAAGACTTAGAAGCCAGTGCCTCAGGCTAATGTAAGGTGTAAAAGTGAGAGAATAAAGTAAATCTCACGAATACTTAAACAGAGATAATAGTGAGAGAGTACTCTCTCACCACTATATATACAACTTAGCGAATGTATTGTCCGTTAGCTGGTTGGTTCTCTTATATTATTTTCTCTTATACTAACTACATCTAAATAAATTCATTCATTGAGTACTAGTAAAATAACAGATCTTTTATCCTAACAAAACTTAAGTTACTAAAGAAAAATTAAATTTTTAATATAAACATTTATCTAATTCAATGATAACAATAATAAAAAAAGGTATAGTTCAAAATATAAATGCAATGTAAAAAAAAAATAAAGAAACATTATGTAATGAATAACTTCTTTACAGTGTTTTTGATTTGTAAATTAAAATTTTATAAAAAAAACACAAAATGTTAAATATTAACAGCCAGGCCCACAATGTCGACAAGAACATTTCTTTCGCATTTTTATATTAAAAACGATAATAAAAAACTAAAATTTGTTTTTGTTTTCAATATAAATATAAGAAAGAAATGTTCTTGTCGACATTGTGGGCCTGGCAGTTAAATTCAGTTCTAATAACAAATATGTTTTTTCTTGCTTATTTCTTTCTCCTTCTTTATTTGTTTGTTTACATTTTTTATTGTTTCCAACTACCTTCACTATTAAACGCATTGGCAAATGCGGATTTGTATGGGTATGGGAATTATATGACCAGTGATGTTAACTTTTATTTTTTCATTACCTTAAGATCTCCTAGAAATTACCCTTTTGAAGAAGAAATTACCTTACGCAAAAATTTCTAATTAAAATAGTATTCATAAACTTTTTAAGTTTTAAAAATGTTTTAAGAAAAACTTAAATGAAAATTTTTGTCTTAAAAGACATTTTAAACCAAAATTATTGTATTTTTTTTTTAAATATGGCAGTAAAATCATCATATATATATATATATATATATAAAGTTGAAACGTTACTGACAGACTGATTTATCATCGAACAGCCTTTATTCTTAATAATCGTGGAGCAGATTCTGCAAGCGAGCACTACCTAGCTATTAGAACAATCTCTTTAAAAATTGCTGCTATATCTGCGAAAAATTAATTACAACGAAGGCACTACATAGAACAGCCACAAATGTCTCCACTAAGCTCAAATGTGTCGTGTGAGGTAATGCTATTTATTTTACTTTGTTTTGCTGAAATTTTTTAGGGGAAAATCAAGGCGAATTCATTTTTCAGGTGGCGTTGAAAGCACAGCTGTGCTACTTTTTTCTTCTTAAGCCTAGTACTCTGTTCCAATTTGTGAAAAATGTTCAGCAACATCTATTATTTCATGCGAAAAATTGGACATGTATCAATGTTACCTATCTCGAGAGTTTGCACAATTTGACGTTTTTAATCTTTCAAAGTATGCGACATTGTTTTGCATATGTAAACAAAACCCACATGTATTTTACTAAAAAGTATTTTTTAAATAAAAAATTAGGTAAAATTGATGAAAACTTGTTACCGGTTGTGTTATTTATGTTTTGCAGTTCTCATTTTAATATTAAGTTTAAACTTTTTTCATTTGCTTAAAATTCCACGTGAAATAAGTTCAGCTTATATTATTTCGCAGTTGTAAAAAAATGTTGCTAGAAACATTTCGCAACTTTTTCACAAATTAAACAGAGTACAACTCTATCAACATTTTTTCATAGAACTTCCGCACAAGTTTTTTTCATATGAGTTTTGACAGCATTTCTCGTGAAATGTTGAACAGAGTACTAGGCTTTACTAAGAAAGAGGAATGTCAAAAGTTACTTGTGTTTTTGACATGTCGATCAACGAAAGCAACAAAAAAATACATTGTTATGTTTTTGGTGTGGTTACTTGTTGTAGTCATAGCTGTCAGATAAAATTGGTTGAAAATCGTCAAATTTTGAAATTTTTGTTTATTTTTTTTTAGAAAATTTGATTATATGCAATGCGAATTCATTCCAGATAATCTCGGTAGTACAACAAGTACAACTCCTACAAAAACCACAAGCAATTTGTTTTTGTAAAATCATTGTACAATGTCAAAAACCGAAACAAATCAAAACAGAAACAAAGATAATAAACAAAATTTTGACATCCAACAATTATAAAGCTAAAGAAAAAAGTTATCAGCAGGGCTTTTAAGATCACCTGTAATGAATTCGCCTTGATTATATGTAAAAAAAATTTATTTTTTTTTTCTTCAACAAGAAAGGGCTTAGAAAACCATAAAAATAAATTATAAATTTTTATTAAGAATTTTAACTGCAAAAGGGCAATAAAGAGCAAATTGAAGATATTTTTATAACTTCAGGATTTGAAGCGCATTATTAAATATATAAAGTTTAATTGTTTGGTTCTGGATTTTGAAAATTTGGTTTCTGTCACAATACTTCAATGCACAATTGCAGATTTCCAGACAAGTCAACTGAGATTCATTGGAAAGGAGAACGACTGTTTGCGAACAGGACTAAGTTCATAACGTAGCATAATTTTAATTTGTCTTACTTACCATAACTTGGATTAACTAGATATAATGTTTCTCTAGTGTATGTTACTTAACATATTTAAACTTTTAATTATTTTTATTTTTCATATACATTTGAATATACTTTCACCTTATTTTATTCAATAAACTTGAAGATTTGATTATAAAAAATCTAATTTTAAACTAAATTCAACTTTAATAAGTTTGAATTTTGTTTATCAACAAATTTTTTTAATGTATTAAATTTTAAATTAAAAACTAAAACAGACACAAACACTCACACACACATCTCAATATACCATATATACATACATATACATATTCTGTACCAGAAAATACGCTTAAAAACTAATCAGACATTCATACGGATACTTAATATTATAAATCAATAAGAACTACTATAAAAACCCCGAACTGCAGGCCTGCAGTCAACGTGGAAAGTTTATTATGGTGAGTCTATTGGTCAACCGATTAATAAAGTTTGTTTTTATAAATTAAGTCATTTCAATAAATAAAAATGGATAAATTATTTATTATTTAGAGTTAATAAGTAAAAAAACAACATGAAAAACATAACAATTCTTAAACTAAAACGAGCCAACAAAAGAATAATTTGTAAATATTTATTACATAGTTTTTAATTAATATATATTCGGTTATGTGATGAAAATCGATCGATTTCAAAACCAACGTTTTTAAAAGGTGTGATGAATTTCGAGCGATTTAAAAATCAATTTCTGAATTATAATCTTAAGTTTTTTATCAAAATACAGTACAATAACAATACAGTACAATTTAACAGAAAAGCGACTGGAAATAAGAGGAATATGTATAAGAAACCACTTTTAAAAGATTCTAAAAACGACATTATTGTTTTCAAATCGTTTCATTTTCCAAATGGATTTCCATCACATATCTAATTATGTTTTAATTAAAAACTATACTTTAAGATTATTTTATTAGTTAATTCAATAGTTTCAGGAGACCTTAAAAAATAAAGCTTAAGAAAAATAATTTGGTTAAAATGTTTAGGATTGATGTTGGAGTAATCGAAAGAAACCCAATATCGAATATAATCCTCTAAACTTATCATTACATTAACTAAATTTTCATTAAAATTATCTAACGGGTCTTTGTTTAATATGAGCAGACAAAAATTTCTAAAATCTCATATAAATTGTAGTAAATTTTTCAATTTGTGTCTTTAATACAATGATCTCGTTGCCTTTTAACGTAATTTACCATTTAAGGTTTAAAAGCAAACAACGAGAGAGAGAGAAAACAGGTGCATAAAATAATCACATTCTTTTTCCTATAAATGTTATTTCAATACACAGAATTAACGAGTTAGAACAATATAGAACGATAAGAATGCTAGTGAAGTTCGTCGCAGACTGGAAAATGAACTACGTGCAATTTACTTCACTGTCAAATTATACAGACAAGCTTATGAAATTGGAACATAACATCATGTAACAGGAATATAAAAACGAAATAAAATTAATAACTTAATTTTAAAAAGGAATGAAAAACAAACTAAATAAACATCTACATGATTACAAACCGCTCACCAAAAATAATTTCGGAGGCAGCAACCCTCTTTGAAATAGCAATGGTAACTCGGTCACGTTTAAAAGTGAACAAACGGAGGAATGGACAGAAAACTTCTCTTTTTTTATTATCCAGTACAGTAAATGCACAATAGCCAACCCTATGCGGCTGCAATAACCACGTTGTCCGAGACGATATACCCGCCAGCCCACTAGAAATTCATGAAATAATAGAAGCCATCATCAACTTAGACAATATACCAGCAGAGCTTCTAAAAGCATCCCCTGAAATAAGTGCTAAACTTCTGTGATGTTATGTGATGAGCTGAAAGAAGGAGTAATTATTAATATTCCGAAAATGTGGGATTTAATTCAGTGTAAAAACTGGCGTGGCATTACGTTAATTAGCATCACTAACAAATTAATAAGGGCTTTCAGCCCTATCCTATGGAATGAACAGCCGCTGTATTGATTACGTAAATAGTTTGCGCATCAGAATCGAGGAATCAGTCGAATGGCGCCCGCCGCTGTATTAAGCCTTCATAGATTTTCAAAAAGCCTTTGACACCCTTACACACACGGCAATAAGGAGCGCACTCTACCACAACGCAGCCTATCGTATTCTGTGCAATGGCTGTGTTAGTAGGCCAGTAGATATCAAACCTAGCGTTAACCAAGGCTCTTTTTTATCCCTATTATTCTTGAACATTGTCCTGGACCTTATTTTAGTTATTTTTTTTAATTATTTATTAAGTCTATGGATTACATCCTTACAGACTATACAATGTGACATAAAAAAAAATTTACATATGTTGAATAATAAAAAAATATACAGTTTTTTGTTTTAAGTGTTTAAATAAATTATTATGTTTCGTTTTACAATTGTAGAGGTTAATGAGAAATCAATTAATTTATACAAGTCATTAAAATCTTTTCCAACTCTCCGCCATGGATCAGCATTTGCGTTATTGCTGTGAAAAAATGGTAATGCTATGGGGTAAAAGTAACGAGAAGGTCTTTGAGGGACATTGAAAGTAATATTTTCCAAAAGAAATTCTGATGAAATATCGCCATTAATTATATTTAACATAAAGGATACATTTAGCATAATACTTCGGCTTTTTAAAGTTGGTAGTTTAATTAGACTAAGTCTACTTGGATATGATGGTAGATTTATAGACGGATTCCATTGTAAACCTCGCAGACAAAACAGAAGAAATTGTTTTTGAACAGATTCGATATGGTTACTATGTACGTTGTATTGCGGGTCCCAAATTACGGATCCATATTCAAGGATCGGTCTTACAAGTGAGGTATACAGCTGTTTTGTAATATCGGGATCGGTAAACTCCTTTGCCCATCGTTTGATAAAGGCAAGAACACCTCTGGCTTTATTGACGGTCTTATGAATATGTGGAACAAAACTCAGTTTTGGATCGAGTAAAACTCCAAGGTCGAGAAAAACATCAACTAGATCCAGTTTATGCTCTCCTAAAACGTAATGAACATTAACGCAGTTCCTCCTAAAGAATCGCATATATTTGCACGTTTTTAGATTAAGATCCATAAGATTAGCTTTACCCCACTGATAAAAATTATCAAGATCGTTTTGAAGAAAAATATGTTCGTATGGGTTTTTATAGCTAAAGAAAATTTTGCCATCATCAGCGTACAATAAAATGTTACAGTATTTTATTATTGTTGGATGATCATTAACAAACAAGCTAAAAAGAATAGGTCCAAGATGGCTTCCTTGAGGTACTCCAGAAATAACATGTATGATCTTAGAAGATTTATTTTTAAGTCGGACAGTCTGTGTTCGATCACACAGGTATGTTTTGATCCAACTAAGGCTGTTTTTAGACCAAGTGAGTCCAGTTTACAGAGAAGAAGGTTATGATTGACTTTATCAAAAGCTTTACTGAAGTCAGTGTAGACCGCATCCGTTTGTTGTCCCTTAGCAAATCCTCGATTAACATGTGTTGTAAGATTCAAAAGGTTAGTAGTTGTCGAGCAACCTTTACGAAAGCCATGCTGAAAATGTGATAATGAAGATTTTACTTGATGACAGAAAAAATCTGTAACAATTTTTTCGAAAACTTTTGGAATAGCACTAAGTTTGGCAATGCCCCTATAATTTATCACATTAGACTTGATCCAGATTTAAATAATGGTATTATATACGATTTTCTCCAAAGCTTAGGAAAATAACCGTGCTTGATTGAAATGTTAAATATGTACGATAAAGGGGTGGTAAGACTTTCGGCACATTTATTTAATATGCAACTTGGAACTCCATCAGGTCCATCATTAAAAGATATTTTTAAATTTTTTAAGTTTTGAGAAATCAGTGAATATTCAATGGAGGGAAAACATATTTGATTTGTTGAACGCAGAGGATATGGATAATTATCAGATAGGTTATATTTGACATCAGTATAGGTTTTAGCAAAAAAATCAGCAAACATGTTGCTTATGGTAGCAGCATCATCAGATTCTTGACCTTCAAATTTCATAGCAGGTGGAAATTCTTGGCATCTTCTTTTGGAATTCACAAAATTATAAAAAGATTTAGGATTAAGTTTGAAATCGTTTTTTAGATTATTTATATAGTTGTTGTACAGCGATGTGTTCAGCAAATTATATTCCGCACGGCAGATTGAGTAATTTCCAAAATCAATAAGTGAATTAGATAGTTTGTGTTTTTTATAGAGTTTGTTCTTCTTATTTTTAAGTTTTGATAGTTGTTTGGAGCTCCAAGGGGGACCAGATTGTTTGTGAGTTACATTTTTTGGCACACATTTATCCATAATATCAAAAAGAGTTTTATAAAAAGTATCGATCATTAAATCAATAGCCAAATGGCTGGTATTAGACAAATATAGCAGGTCTTGCCAGTTTGTATTAATAATAAGATTGTTAAGCACATTATAGTTTGACTTTTTGAAACAAAATATTCTCTCTTTATCATTGTCACTTTGTGGCTCCGGGCCCAGCTGTATAGAACATCTTAAATCCAAAGTAGGGTGGTAAGGATCTTCAGGTGTTGTTACAGGGCTAGATCTTTTTATTGAACAGTCAGTTGGATCATTGACAAATACTAAGTCTAATATTTTGCCTCTATTGTTTTGTATATAATTCATTTGAAATAGACAGAGATCCGATAACTCATTTAGGAAATTATCACTATGTAAATTTGTATAAATTGGAACCAAGTCTGGTGTGTCAGGTAAATCATTTCAAGAGACTGATGGTAAGTTAAAATCACCAAAAACAAAAATAGAATCAGTATGATTGGCTGCAAGTACAACATTTTTTATAGCATGTAAGTGATCATCATAGACAGATTGTATAGATTTAGGTGGAATGTATGAGCATGTTATAAAGACGTTTTTATTTTTTAGTTTTATTAAAACACTGATAAACTCCAAATCTGGTGTAGAATCAGACAATAATAGTTCTGAATGAACACGATTGGATACCGCAATGAGTACCCCACCGCCCTTACGAATAGTACCTTCAGTAGAAACCCCAGCATCATCTTCAGTACTTAAAGCATATCTGTTGCGCCTATAGATTTGATATTTGTTACATAGTATTTCCATGTTAAAAACGTTGTCTGTTAACCATGTTTCGGTAAATACTATAATATGATAGTTAAAATCGAAGCTTTCTTTATATAATTTGGATAGTTTGGTGTTTAAACCTCGAACATTTTGATATATGATATACAGTTGGTTATCAGGTAAATTACTTAGTTTTTTGAATTTGTTGGATTATTTAGCGGTAATTGAACAATATTATTTCTAGTTCTACGAGGGTTTTCTTTAAGTTCATACTTACGAACTAATGCGTTATCGGGCCAGAAGTTAGAATCCAAAATTTGTTCTAAGAGATCAGCGGGAACAGTTATTTTAAAAGATGTTATATCTCTAGGTTGAGAATACGTAAATTTTTTAATTAAAATTGTTGAATCACATTTCAGTTTATTAGTAATATAACTATTGATCTTGATTGATATTGATTTAGATTTTTTTGGAGGAATGATTTTTAATTGTGTACTTTGTTCGGCTATGTTACGTTGTTGTGAAGTATTTTGGTGTTGAACAGATGATGAAGCAGAGTTTAAATCAGTTTCAGTTTCCATTTCATTGGATAATTCAGACTGGTTTAAATTTAAAATTTGACTATCAACTTGATTTTTTATTTCAGTTTGATTGTTCGATGCTTGTTGAATTGTTGGAGTATCATCAGGTTTAGCGGTTTGCAAATCAGGTTTAGCGGTTTGGTTGTTAGATGCAGTTTGTTTGTCAGATTCGGGTTGTATTGGCGTTTCGTTAGATTTAGCAGCGATTCGTTTAGATGCCCTCTTAGGCTTTGGCGATTCAGAAGGTGATTTACAAAGTTTATCCAATAATTTAAAATTTTTAAAAATTTCTTCGTATTCAACAAGTTTTTTATTTCATTAAACTTGTTGCGATTCGATTTTATAAATTTATAAAAATCAATATCAATTTGTTTGCAGTCAGCACAGCACCACCGTAAACCTCTGTTACCAGCAAGGACGTCAGCAACACGACCAGGAATGTCAATGCATTTTATGTGAAACAAGTTATCACATATCCAGCAATCGATCATTGTAGCATTTGCTTCACTAGTTTTGCAGTTTAATATAGAACAAAAAATTTTTGGAAAATTTTGTATAATCGAATGGGATTAATTTTTAAAATATATATCTAAATAGTGCTGTAGCCTTGGGAAAAGGAATTACTTAGGGACTCAACAGTCGACTAGAAGACCTGAATTATGCATATGACATCTGCCTCCTTTCGAATAGGCATGCAATGCAGACAAAACTTAATTTAGTACAGGCGAAGCAGTCAAAGCAGGGGCCAAATTACGGCATTCGATATCGATCGAAATTCCCATTGAAAATGTATTGTAATTTCGATCGATATCGAAAGCCGTGATTTGGCCTCAGGTCTTAACATTTGCATTGCCAAAACAAAGGCTATGAAAATGAACACCTCGTTTATGCCAAAAGACATAAACGCTATCCAAACCTTCATTAACCGATGGCTCCGAAGAATGATGAAAATTTTCAGGCCAGGAATCATCTCTATTGAAGTTTTATGACAAAGAACAAAGAAGTAAAATTCGAAGAAAGAAGTTGAGATGGAATAGCCACTCGATGAGAAAATCCGACGGCGATATTACGAAAACTGCCATTGGTTGGAATCCCCAAGGAAGAGGTGGGAAACGCAGACCATTCCACACTTGGTGACGACATGTAGAGAACGGGACTAGCACGCAAATAAGAGTTGGAATGAACTTAAACCACTAGCATCGGATATATCCAAGTGGAGGGAATTTGTAATAGTCCTATTACAAATTATAAAAAAAAAAGGAAATATTGGTATTTCAGTAATTTGGTCATAACTCGGGCATTTTCCAATCGATTTGATAGATTTATACACCAACGTCTTTAGGAGGAAATTTACCATTTACTTTGGTAATAAAACTTGGACTCGGAAAGATCTATGGTTCCCGAAAATAGGTATTTTTTCTTAAAAAAAAATACATTTTGGTAATAACTTTTTTGTATCTGAACCGATTTTTCCGAGTTTTTCAGCAAATATGTTCTACTAAATTTCCGATATTTTGATATATAAGACGTATCTATAGGTCATGTAACAGCTCTAAAAATTTAGTTTTTATAAAAATGTTGTTGCTTTTTGGAGTATTTTGCTAATAACTTAACCATTTCTTTACCGATTTGGGAGATTTATATACCCATGTCTTAAGGAAGAAAAAACCATTAACTAAGATTATAAAATTTGGACTTGGGAAGATCTATTGTTCCCGAAAATTGGTATGTTTAAAAAAAATGGATTTCCCTGGTCTATTTATTCAAAAATAAAATAAATTACATGAGAATTATAACGTGAAAAAGTTATTTTAGTAAAAAGTTAGGGTATTCATAGTGGTTAGTAAAATGGAAAGGGTATTCACGTTGTTGGATTACTCATACTTAAAATATCTGTGCATACATTTTAATTCTAGCTAATGGTATATCATAACTTTTTACAAAATACCAAATGCGCACCTGAGTTTGCCTGCAAAAATGTATAAAGTCATTATAACAAGTCAAAGTTACGTGAAATAAATACCATAAATTAGTAAGGTTAACTCTTTGGACTCGGTCATATAATTGTAGCATAAGCAAGTAAGAGTGCTATATTCGGCTATGCCGAATCTTATATACCTTTCACCATGGTGCGATAAGAACTATCTACATATATAATATATCTGTGGCATTAAATAATAATGGCTTAAGTCGGAATTTCTTGTTTTGAGATATTAAGGGTTTTACCAAAAATAAATTGTTTGGTTTTGTATATATATATTATTGTATATATATATTATATATATTATCATTATTATTATTATATAAAAGCCATAGCACCGCGAACCAATGTGCAGCCCAAGTGTTCACTGAGGTAGATAAAGGCTACAAATAAAGCCAATTATTCTAAACGATGAGAGATTGTATACTTCACCTGTAGTCATTAAGATAACCCCAAGGAACTGTTGGCATAATATAAAGTGTGACCATATCTGAAAATTGCCTACAGATAAATCTTGTATTATACAAGGCCAGAAAACGTTAAAAATGATTATAGAAAATGCTAAAAAAATGTTCAAGATTTTTGCTGGCAATTTATTAACAGTATGAAATGTTATTAAAAACTACATAAATTTTAGCAACTCATTTTAAACAAAATGTAAAAAATTGTTAATATTTTAACAAATTTAGGCGGCCCGCAATACCCCTGATGTAAGCAAAATACAAGCGATTTTATTTCTATGCCTGGGTCTGATTTAAAAGTTTCTATAAAACGAAATTTTAGACCTGTTTTATTTTTTTGCTTAAAGTTTAAGAAAAGCTGAAATTTCAAAATTATTATTTTTCAGCAGCTTATAGCAAAAATTTGTTTCAGATATTTCGTTGGATTGAAATGAAACGCCCAAACATTTACACTATAGAATTTGTATTTTGGGATCATGTGTTTAGATTACAACTTAAAATTTCCTTATACTTTTATACGTAACTAGCATTTAACCCGCCAGTTCGTTAGCGTCTCCTTTTTTTTCGTGGACATATTTTTACGCCAAAGCTTATGTTGCATTCACTCTGGAACTTGCATGTTAAATTTTTTGTTTCTAGGTCTAATACTAACGGAAATTCAAAAAGTACCAGTTGAAGAACAAAAATTACCACAAATCCCCCTTACAGATTCTCATTCACTCAGGGCATTGCATGCTTAATTTTATGTTTGTAGATCCAATATTAACGAAAATTAAAAAAGGTACCAGTTAAAAAACGAAAAAGTACCAAAAATATCCCTCTTATTGATTCTTGTTAACCCAGGACATTTAATGTTGAATTTTATGATTCTAGGTACAATACTAACGGAAACGGAAATTCAAATAGTACCAGTTAAAGAACAAAAAGCCGTTTTACAGATTCCCATTCACTCAGGACCATGCATGTTTAGTTTTATGTTCACAGGTCCAATATTAACGAAAATTAAAAAAGTACCA
Source organism: Pollenia amentaria (assembly GCA_943735925.1). NCBI lineage: Eukaryota > Metazoa > Arthropoda > Insecta > Diptera > Polleniidae > Pollenia > Pollenia amentaria. The sequence continues at coordinate 96,040,708 of OX031009.1, read as the reverse complement.
GTTAGAGGACGAAAAAGTACCAAAAAGATCCCTCTTACAAATTTTCATTCACTCAGGACCTTTAATGATTAATTTTATGTTAATAGGTCTAATATTAACGAAAATTAAAAAGTACCAGTTCAAGACCGAAAAAGTACCAAAGAGATCCCTCTAACAAATTCTCATTCCCTCGGGACTTTGCATGTTTAATTTTATGTTTCTAGGTCTAATATTAACGGAAATTCAAAAATTACCAGTTGAAGAGCAAAAAGTACCCTAATAGGTTCTTATCCACTCAGGCCATTGCATGTTGAAGTTTATGTTTCTAGGTCCAATATTAACGATAATTAAAAAAATTTCCAGTTGTAGAACCAAAAAGCTAAAGTAAGAATTAAATTTCCCGTATTTCCCCTTTTTGGTACTTTTTTCTCCCCATTGAAGCATGAAAAATTTCAATATTGTAGTGGGAGCCCATAACTTAATACGTTTATGTCAATAAATAATAAAAAAATGTTTTATAAAAAAAGTACTAAAAATAGTTTCGCTATTTACCCCTTAAACGTCCGAATTTCAAAAAAGTACCAACTTTGTATTTGGATTTTTTAGATAAGTTTCAAATGTCATATAACCCTTATTTCTATGTTTATGGGTTTAAAAGATAGATGGGGTGACAAAAAAGTACCAAAATGCAGGTTTTTGCCCGTTTACTCCGTTAAAGGGCTGAATTTCCAAAAAGTACCAGACACCTGTTCGCTTATTTTTCTAAAGAACAACGATAAGCATTAAATTTTTTTTGTATCTATTTTAGTTTTAGAGATATAAGGTTACCGAATTTACCCGTTTTTGCCCTTTTTTACCCCCTAAACATTCGAATTTCTAAAAATCCCGTCTTAGTGGATCGATTTTGGGAGAGACCAACCCCTGGTCCAAATTTAAAGTTTTTAGCTTCAGGCGTTTAGGCTGTGCGATGATTAATCAGTCAGTCAGTCAGTGAGTTAGTAACGTTACAATTTTATATATCGCACTTAATCAACAAGAGGGTATTAACTCAAAATTTAAAAATTTTCAGTAGAAGCAAAACAATTTTTAATTTAACATTGAAGGCATATGGAAATGAATTTTAAAACCAACCGTTTCATTAGCAAAAAGTAGACAAAATAGCAAGATATTTTTACAGCGGGCAGATATGAATATAACGTGTAGATTTTTTCGAAAAAGTGGAAAAATAAAAATTTTGAGATAATACCCTCTTGTTGATTAAGTGCGATATGTATATAGATAAAAAAATAAAAAATAATTTAACATAATTAGGGTATTTCTAAGATTCCCTAAATGATAAATTTTTTTACAAAACAGATGAGACGTTTCTTAAGATAAAACTAATCCATTTTCATACGAAATTTCTTTTTGAGTGCAACTATTTGTAGTCCAAATTTATAATTATTTATAAAAAAAAAGTTCAGTTAATCAATAAAACTATTCCACCAAACTTAAAATAAATCTAAAAAAAAGCTGAAAACATTTCATAAAAACCCCAAATAAAATGCCGAAATGCTGAATGAAAGTTTTGCAGCTTAATCAAAATTTTTTAATGCTTAATTTAACTGCAAAACTGCTTAAATCGTTACACTGATACTTATACTTTAATACTTTTAGGTTTCGTTTTTCTCACTCTTTTTGCGCTTTTACTTAGTAATTCACCGATCTATTTCGGTGGTTTTTCGCATATTTAATTTAGGGTTTTTTTCTTTATTTTTCTTAACTTTAATCCGCGTAACTTTATTTCTCACAGTGCTGCTGACAGAAATGGTCAAAAAAGTGATGGTTCGAAGAAATCGAAAGAAAAACTAATGTAAACTAAGTCAAAATTATTTGGAAAAGAATACAAAATTTTTATTAATGATTTTTTGATTCGGGCAACATTCAGCCTGTAAAATTATGTTAAGAGCCTGAAAAATGTTGGTTATCGTTCTGTTTACGCTGCAGGTGGAAGAATTTTTTGTAAAAAAATGTGAATTGTCTAAGCCAAAAATTATAAGATACAGTGAAGATGTTCATGAGTTGTTGTTGGAAGCTACCACCAGGAAGCCTATAGGTCGTAGATCCCAGAATGTTTTCGAGGAAGCTGATGAAGATTAATATATATCCTCATAAAAAGTATTTCTTTTCTGTGTAATTCCTGTGGTATATTAATTAATTAAAACTTATATATATGATTAACAACTATTATTTTAACAAGTTATTACCCTTTGAAAACTACTTTAATAATAACCCACACTCAATATTTAATATTGTGTCTATAAATTTAAGAAGTATATCGTTAATTACTATATTTAATAAATTTAAAAACATAATAGCAAAATATCGCGGCTACCCAACATTATAGCAATTCAAGAAACATGGCTCCACAAAGAATTAGTGCAACTATAGAATATTTCTGGTCAGATGAATATGGTGGCACTTCTATTTTTATAAATAGCAATTTAACATATAAAACCAAAGTATGTGAAAGCAAAAATTATATCGATTCTATTGTATTTTCACTTGATGATATTAAGTTAAAGGATCACAAAAATGTGAAACTAATAGATTTCTGGAGCATTTGGAAAGTATGCTATGTTGCCTTGGTCAATATCCTTGCGTCTTTACAGGTGATTCTAATATAGATATTTTGAATCAACATCAATCTGAAGAACTCTTAAATTTACTTAACAGCTTTAATTTTGTTAACTGTCATAATAAGATTACACGACCGTGTTGCAATACATGTATTGAATTTCGTCCCACAAGACGAATTTTTCAATAACAATTCGCTGAGTAAATTCGTCGTATAAAGCACAATAACGACGAATTTCAAGCAGCTTTTATAATTGAGAAAGTTGGTTGCTGTTTGTGCAAAGAGAGAGAAATAGTGTGACCATATAAAAAAATAATGCTTAAAATTTAAACATAATCAAAAACACAACTAAAAACTATTTTTTTAGCAAAATTCTTTGTATATTTATGTATAGATTTAGATGTATATATACAATAAAAAAAACAAGTATTTAAGTGAAAAGTAACTTTATTTACTAAAATACTTCCAAACTAAAACCAAATATGGTCACCTGGTACTGATTTGTTCGTCGTTCGCCGGCGTATGAAATAGAAATAAATCTATTGCAAAGACGCCGCGTATGACGAATTTCGCCGGACGCTATTATTGTGTGTATTTTCATTAACGCCAATATGTTTTATTTTTGGCGACGAATATTTGCGGCCAAAAATTCGTCGTTCGTCCCAGTTGTGTTCCTAGCATAACATTATTTCTTGTCGACTTGATATAAAAACACCAAATTATAGTTTTAGGCAAGTAACTTATTGCAATTTCAACGCGGATAAACGTTGTATTCAGAATAATATGCCTTTAAATGATGGATCCGATCATCCCTCTACTGCCCAACTGCTTTAATTTCGTTTATTCAAACTGCAATTAAAAATTCCACTACGGAAAAAAATTTAAAAAGGGCTTGCAAAAATTAATATACACCATGGGTAAATGGAAATTTACAAAAACTAATAAATTATAAAAAAAAGCTATTAAAACTAAGAAAGAAAATGCATGGAAATCTACACTTTGAGGAATTGTTAAAAAAAATAAATCGTGAAAGCAGACATGTTTGGAAAGACATCGTGAAAAGACAATAGGTTTTTGGAAGCATGTTCAAAAGAGAATAAATAAAACAGACATGTCTGAAAAGACACCGTGTAAATACCACCTTTAAAATCCGAGTTTTAGACTACGTCAAACTAAGTTTAAACATAATCCGCATCTCAAAAACCCGGTCTAAGTATTATTGCTTTACGACAAAGCAAAGTTATAAGTATTTTGCCAAAATTTTCCACTGCGCTTAGTCAGTCATGAAATGTTCTCACATTGATAAATCTTGTAGGTGTTTGCACGTTTTAAGATTTTTCTGTTTTTTCATTAATTTTCACTTATGAAGAATTGAGAGACGCAAGATATCGTAATATTTCTAGAGTCGCAGATCTGCTTGTCTACGGGCTCAATGCTTTAAGTTTTCGAATGAGATCTGAGGCATCTGAGAGACCATTTTCCGCAGGTCTGGTTCAAAGAAATCTACTATTTCTGCAAAAGCTTTTATATAAGTTTGGTATTGCATTTTTCAACAATACGAATATTAATATACATATACATATATTCTTGTTCCTTATGAGAAGCGCAGTTAATTCAACGACGCCCGCTTATTCTTCCGTCAGTTCGTCTGTCGAAATGGGGTTCCCCCATATGATGGGGGCTAAGTTGTTATATATTAATATCACATATTGCTCGGAATAGCATGATAGATCGGCCCACAAATGCCAGAGATATAAACAAAAAACCACGAACACCATCCATTTTTAACCATAAAATTCAACCTGTTTAAGTCTATAATCGATTAAATTTCCCGAATTAATGGTTTTGGCACAATAGCGCCTAAACCTATTCTAAGCCATGAGAACAATATTTGAACCAGATAATGCTTATAAAAAGGCAGCACTAATTAATAAAAATGAGCCAAATGGGACCAAGATTTCACATGACCGCACTAGTATGAGCATTTTGGATTTCGAACACTATGGTGAAGGGTAAATATGATTTGGCACATCCCAATATAGCACGCTTAATTGTTTTAAATCTTATTAATATCAATTTCAAATTTTAATATCTTACGGTGTTATCTTGAAATGCAGAAAATTGCTATACTTGACTTTTGTTAATTTTAACTTGAATTTAAATTCAATACTCGTATCGCCGATATTTAATTTTGAATATTGGTTTCGGTATCCAATCGGCAAAAAGGCAAAAAGGCGTACCGTTACTTCCCTATTAGAAACCTATAATTATCAAAATTGTAAAATATATATAAAAATTATTTAAGAAAATAAGTAAAAATCGTAAAAGCTCTAAAAACTTAAAACCTCGCTTCTACCGTTAACAAGGCTAAAATTCGCGAAAAATTGGGAACAAACTCTAAAATTTATTTGAAATTTCTGAATCGGTTAAAAAACAATTAGTCAATTCACAAGGTATCCTAACATGTCATATTGTCAAAATGTCCTAATATTTCACAATGGTTTAAAAATATTGTTGTACGGCTCAGCCGCTCAGCGCTGGAATTTTCTGATTAATTACGACAGCACAATAAACACAGCATGCAACGTTCTATTTATTTAAGACACTTTTTGTTAACAAACCAACAACAATATTTTTAAACCATTGTGAAATATTAGGACATTTTGACAATATGACATGTTAGGATACCTTGTGAATTGACTAAATATGTCGGAAAAAACTTAAAAAGCGTTAAGAAATTAGCTATAGTGATTAAGAAAAAATTTTTTGTGAGGTGTTTAAAACAGGGCATTCCACTTTTTCATAACTTTTATTTAATTCTCGTCAAAAACCTTTAAACTTTAAAGTTATTTGTATGATGTTTATATTAAGGTGGAGCTTGTTTTTTTAGTGTTTCCAAAAACGAAGGCCATTTCTGTGTGAGTTTTGGATAAAGAAAAATATTTGAGCTGGATCCGTTAAAAATTGGCGTGCCGCGCGAGGGTTAAAGTTCGTAAGAATGAAATTGGGGTAAAACGGATAGGAACATTTGAGATTTAGAGAATAATGAAACCCAATGTTTATCTTAAATTCTTGACCCTCTATACAAAGCTCAAACATTTTAAGCGAAATGGTTGAAGACACGGTCATCCCAACACCTTGTTAAAGTTCGGATAAGTCTACGAGAACTGACCTTTAGAGCGTTTGTAATAAAATTATAAGAGAATCCGAGGACGATAAGTCTATGTTCATCATAAACAGTGGTTTGGCTTAATAAGTCGAGAGATATCTTAAATCTCCTAAAATAACTTTTTACTCATGTCCCCAATTTGAAGTTGAAAGTCCCGAAAAATCCAGATCTCAAAAGAAAATTCCACATTTTTCAATTATTGCAAATAGAACAAGTAAGAAAGTATAGTCGGTAAAGCACAACCATGTGATATCCTACACCATAGTATATCAGAAAAATTTTTGCAAGTGTAGCTATTTGGGACCAAGTTTTTAAAAATGCATAGCTGATGTGCCTATATGAATAGCGATCTATTCTATGTTTTAAATTTCAATAAAATCTGACAGATAGTTTCGGAGAAGCAGAAATTGCCCCCAATCCCCCTCGTGACCCTATTTTTTGAAAAATGCATAGCTTATGTCTCAGAAATTGATTTTGAGTCGATATACTTTAAGGTGCACACTTTAAGGTGCACAAATGCATAATACCCTCTCCACTATTGTGGTGTGGGTATAAAAATATAAAATGTCTACGTTACTGATAAACTTTAAACTTTTACCATAAAATGATCTCAATTCGTTGTTTTTCATTGAGCCCGAATTTGTTTGGTTTTGTTTTATATGATGGAGAAATCGCGTATGTTTGTCAAATAAATAAAAGTTATGTAACTTTTTGCTGTTATGCGTGTTGTGTTAAAAGAATAATATTCAAATAATAATTCAAACAACCTTCCAAAGCAGTGTTTCTTAATCGCCAGCATAAAAGTTTTGGCTTTTTAAAAAATGATATGCTAAAATAATTTATTATTTTAGCCATTTAAGTTAATTTTCAATGAGTTTTGGAGTAATATGACTTCCGGCAGTTTGAATATTTTAAGAACCACTGTTTTAAATACAAACTAATCACGCTATATTTATTTATGTCATTGAACCATTTCTCCCACCATAAAATCAATTTTTCACTTAAGGCCCCAAAGACTTTTTTAACCTCTTTCATTCTTCTTCTCTTATTCCTTTTTTTTTATTCGTTTAAATTTCTACTTTGCTCAACTATTTTAAAATTATTTTTGAAACTCACGCAATCATCGATTTTTTCCAACTATGTTACATATGTTTTTTTTTTCTTTTTTGGAATTACCGTTATCCTTTTACCTTAGCTTTTGATTTTCAGTGTAATGTAAAGAACTAGTACATTGTGAACATATATAATCAAATCAATGTTAACATAAAAAGTAAAACCTAGGATTAAGTGTTGCCATCTCTTCATGCCAAAATTTAATTATAAACAAAAAAAAACTCAGTAAAAAACATATTATTCCCTTTTCAAAATTAAAAAACAAAATCATACACCACAACAGGGGAGAGGGTATTATGTGTTCGTTTTGATTTGTGTTACACCATAAAATATTGGTCATAGGCCCAATTTTCAGTAGACCGAATGACTCATAATCACTCTCTGAGTCGATCTAACGATGTCCGTCCGCCCGGCTGGCTGGTTGTATGTCCATTTTAACCTTGTGAGCAAAGTACATGTCGCAATTTAGGGGATAATTCAATGAAATTTAGTACTTTCGTTGTGATTATCATAAGCTCATACCATAATTTTGTTCTGGCATGGGCATGATTGCCTATGGACCCCAAATATGTCTCACTATCGAGCATGAGTTACAGTTTTACTCCAATTTTCGCTTGCTTGATAGTGTGGCCGCTAATTTTCGTCAGTCAAACATAAATTATTTTATGGTGGACTGTTTTATGGTGGACTCAAGTTCAGTAGTGTGTCACAACTTTAGTTTTGCAATGTATTTATGTAGGTTTATAAAAACAAATACTTAAGATGAACTGCCTGGCCCACAATGTCGACAAGAACATTTCTTTCGAATATTTATATTAAAACAAAACCAAATTTCAGTTTTTTATTATTGTTTTCAATATAAATATGCGAAAGAAATCTTCTTCTCCTGGCAGTTAGAAAATGTTTATTAAAAAATTTTCCATAGAAATTTAAAAAAAAACATAACTAATTAATTAAGGACATCTGTGGATTTAAAAAAAAATTACATTCAAAATGTTCTGCACAGTTTTGAAATAAAACAAAAGAAAAGCCCGTTTCATATTTCATTTCTGAGGAATACAATTTGGAGACATCTTAAGCTGAAGAAGACATGAAATTCGAATTGTAGGTTTGTAAAGTTTGGACATGTAAAGGATGAAACGTAAAAAGGGTAAAATTTGGTACCCGTTATTTAAATTCTAATTTAATAAATGTGAAAACAAACTTTAATGCATCATCTTCCGGTTGAAAAAACACCAACAACGAGCTTATTGGTGTTTGGTACTTTATATACACACAACACAATAGTGGAATGGGTAGAAGTGTTGCGTTTGTGATGATGTTTGTAACTCCTAAATATATTGGTTATACTTTGATTTTGCACATAATTTCTAGTTATCACAAGGACTATTGAAAATAGTCAAAATATAACAAAGCCACATAAAAGCATCTTTTCGGAATAGAGTTTTTGTGCACATACACCATCTTATTTTATTGGTATTTAGATTAAATCTGTTCCAAACTAATTTTATTGCAATCTAAATCTTCTTATCATAATTTATTCTAATCTGTCCATATTTAGCAATAGCTCCAATACAAAAACCACTCTCGGTAATTACATAACTTCATTATAAATGTTGGTATAGATATAAATTTTGGGGACAGTAACTTTAATAGCTGCTATCCCATATCAAAATTTTGGGTTGGTAGGTCCAGAATTGAACATAGGTCCAATATAAACCCCATTCCTAAGATCACTTAACGGCAAAAAAATCTCATGTAGATGAGGATATCTAAATTATTTCCGCCACTAAAAACGTTTAGGTGAATCTAAACCTCATAACATAATTTTGTTCTGGCGGATACATTATTGCCCACGGGTCCACGGAACAAACTCTTGAAAATGTGTCTCTAAATTCTGTGGAGTAGGTTATCATATGGTCGTGTTTGACCGACTATACTCTCTTACTTGTAATTTTTTTAATTTGAAATGATTTTAAAAAGAAGTTAAGTTTTTTAACATTCAACTTATTTTTCTATAGTACTTGTTGTGTATTTATAAATCATTGATGTCCAACCCATACCACAATTGTGGAAATTAATTCACACACATTCTTCACACGCATTCTTGCGCTCTTTCATTTAGTCCACGAGAGTACACAATTCAGTCGTCAGGCATGGGTGCCAGATGATTTTGATAGGAAATCGGCATATTTAAAAAAAAAATCGGCATTTTAGTTTAAAAAAATCGGCAAAAAAGATCGGATCTAACAAAATAGAACAACTCAGCACTCACTAATGTTTATAACTTATAAAAGACCATAAAAATAAATTTTTAATTTAGGGTAAATTGTTTTTAAAGTAAAAAAAATTTTAACTTTATTTCTAATAAATACATATTTGAGCTTGAAAGTTTCATTAAATCCTTTGTAATATCAGCATCAAAAGGTTGAATTATTCAATTTGAGGCAGTCTTTAAAAAAAAGGTTCTTGCAAGGATTAATTTGCCAGGAAACATTGAGATTTTGTTTATATTGGGTTGACTTGGCTAAAAATTCTTTCCAAATTGCGGAAGAATGTGAAAGGACCATAATTTTTTAGGTATGAACTCGTTAAATTCTCACGTTGTAAATTTGATTGTTTTTCCAAAGTTTTTCTTGTTTTAGCTTTGGCCACAAAGAAAATTTGGCGTTTTTCTTTAATTTAGATTTGAATACTTTCCAAATTAGGATGTGTGTATTGGGAAAGACGCAAATTTCAAATACTGAATAAATCTAGCCCTTTTTTCCTTTAAGTATAAGCGCTGAATTACCAAGTATTCCAGTGTTGCTCAAAATTAATTAGTTACACTAAAACAAAGAAAAAGTTACGTTGTTTAAGTGTTTATCGAAAAATCGGCACTTGGGTAATTTAGAGGCAAAAAATCGGCAAATATGACAGGCCTGTCGTAATGTATCAAGCGACGAGTGCACATGCGGCGGATGTAGGGATAAATCGATACTTTACTGTCGATACAGTGTCGGGTACAAGTATCGATGCCAACTCGGTATCAAAGAAAAATAATCGATACTTATTTGTATCGGTCAATACTTTCCCAGTAAAAACAAGAGTAAATTCAAAGGTACATAGTTTTAAGTACGTGTTGTACATTGTATATTTATACTCGTCTATGTGAATGTTTTTAAACAGGGGCCGAAAATAACAGCTATTTTGAAATTTTACAAAAAAGCATATCGAGGGCCTATATTCAAAACCCTATATATTTAGATTTTTTTCTTTTGCTGTTTTCTTCCTACACAATTAATTTTTCTGAATGCAAAACCCTCAATCATTTCTAAAAATAAGTTTTCAAATGTGTTTTGGACAAACTTGTTCTTGCAGTACATGTTTTTTTTTTTTTTACTATCTTTTCAAGCTGAATATGAATTTGAAATTTTAAATAGTTTATCAAAATAGCGAAAGCCGATTCTGAACTGAATTACCATGAAAATATTTAACATGCTTGTTTTTGAAAAATATAATGTCCATGGCATAAAAATAAGTAGTTAAAGTTGGAATTTGCTTAAAAAAAGTGTCTGCTTCCAAAGTGTCATCTATGATATTATTGTCAAAGAAATAAGTAATTTATAGGATATTTAAAATCGTATGTAATTCAAATATTATTATCGTGTGATAAACTTAAATAATAGTAAGTTTTTTTTTTTAGTTTAATAATAAGATTTTATTAATGAACTATTGTAACAGTTCAAAATGTCTGATATTGATATTGATTATATTAAGTGTGAACAGAAAAATAATGATGCTTTTAATTCCTTGCAACGTATAGCAGTCAATTATGTATCATCAAATGAAGACATAGAGGATGGTCGGATATCAGGTATGTTGGCACATAACAAATTAAAACAGCAATAAAACAAAAATCATATCTACCCAGATTCCGAAGACGAAAAAATCAAAAATAATCTGGTCGTTTGCAAAAGAACTAAGCGGAAACATAATTCTATATCAAATTTTCGAAAGGAAAACTCAGTAAAGCGAATGATAAGCCAAAAATTTTCAGGATTTTCTACTACTGATGGAGTTAGCAAACCAGAAATTATATTTTTTAAATGTTTTGTGTTATGACCTGGGAAGCTAAGCAAGTGTTTGTTAAAAGCCACGTCGCACAGTGGCTGAAAATTTTTTTTCATTGGCCAAAAGTCCAATTTTTGTTTGTCACCAATTTCCAAAATTTGAATTTTATTTAATAGTAAACATTCTAAAACTAAGGTAGCCAAAAAATTAGGTCAAAATATTGATAATTGTGGTCGTGCCATGTTGTTAAACACAACTTTTTTTTAAATTCAGAAAAAAGTGATTTTTTTATATTTAATCCGTAAGAAATTATCATTGCTCAAAAACTATCATCGATAATGACCTGCTAGCTTTTTTGCTATGTTGGTAGTCTTGTTATCTTTAAAAAAGTAATATGTGCGACTATTGTGTTATTTATATTTGAGATGTTAAGATATATTTCCTAAACTACTATATTTTTGTCAAACTTCAACTTTAGTAGAATAGAACTTTTGCGGATCAAAAGGGATTAAGAAGGTAAAACCACTGAAGAAAAGGTAAAAGTGTTTTCTTTAACCCTGTATATACTCTTGGAACCGTTTGGACCCGTCTGTTTAACACTTTTTTATTTTTAATGAAATTACTCCAAAAAAATTTTCAACAAATAGATATTGGGAATTATTTCTTTTTATAAGCAACTTTATTATATTCCACATTTTTTTTATTTTTCGAATTTATTCTATGAGTTAAAAAAAATGTTGAATATAATAAAAAAGTTTATAAAAAGAAATAATTCCCAATATCTATTTATTAAAATAGTTGAGTTAAATACATTCAATTTATAAAGTATCACTATCCAGTGTGACACAAAGAATGCTGACGATGGCCGTATCGGGCCAGAAAATGCATTACATTCTGCTGGTGTCTAATAATTGTAAATTTTTCTGTACATACAATATACTTTATTGCTATCCAACGGAAAGCTAAGGTAAAATGTAACAAGAAAATTCAATATAATAGTCTGGTAGTGTATAAAGTCATTTCTAAAAAAAAATTCAAGGAACAGAACTATTACAAAAAGCTTTATAAAATACATAACTGAAATTTAACTCATAGAATAAATTCGAAAAATAAAAAAATGTGGAATATAATAAAGTTGCTTATAAAAGGATATAATTTCCAATATCAAAATTTTTTTTTTTGTTACGCAATCAGAAAAACGTATTGCTGGCCTGATTCATACTTATCCGTTAAACTACGTTCACACTAGCGTATTTTATAGTAGAATAAAGAGCTTAAACACGCGTTTACGCTAAACAGGTATATTGTGAATCCCACCTTAGAAGGTTGTTAAATTTGTGTCAGGTATTTTAAAGCTTATAAATAAAAGGATTTGAAGTTTTTTAATCCTTTTTATTCTACCTGTGTTTGGTATGAAAAAAAGTATGAAAAGGTTTAAAAGCAAGTGACGTTCGGATGCAAACTCAGTGGATATAATATATGTATCTGAGCAATAACAACGTTTTTTATAAAAACATGGAGAGCTTCAGCTATAAAGAATTGGCCGGAGAGTAGGAAGATGTTAAAAATTACATTCGAAAAAAAGGAAACTTAAATTCCTATAGCACTGAAATACAATTGGACTTAGAAAACAATTATCTGTTTTTATCAAAAATTTAACACGGCGATACAGGAAAGTTGATTACAGCAAAGATAGATTTTATAAAAGCTTTGCAAACTAGTTAGAGAACGAACTTTCTGTCCAGATCGCTTCAGAAACTACAAATCAAAACACTCGTGGGAGACCACAAAAATCGCTGGACAACCGTAGCGATAGATCTAAGAGGGGGACGCTTAAGGATATCAATGAAGAAATCGGATATGAAAATATTCAAGACACTTTCTTACATCAATTACGATCACAGAATTAATTGAAAAAAGTGGATATCATTGAAAAAGTTGTTAATTGAGAACAAAACGGATTTTTAAAAGTATACCAACTCCGAGCGATGCAAAACAATTCACAAATGAGGAGTCATGAGCATTATTTCTAGATTTGAAATTAACAAAACAGCAATTTATTCAGCTCAGATTGCGTGCGATTGAAAAAGGCTCAAATCTGTATCCAGCATATCATCACTTAACAGCTGCTAAAATGGACTGTTTGCCATTGAAGGACACTATTACAATCACACCAATTTCGGCAGAGGTACAACTACAATCTCTACTTGATCACACAGCCGAACGCTTGCTACAATCAATAAAAGCAAATGAGTTAAAGAAATATGGAAACACAAATCAAGGCTCAAATTGCAATACATCAGCCATTACAATTAGATTTAGATGGGCAGCAAATTGAAGTTAGCTACCAATTAATGCTAACAATGATAGATGGAAAAGTAGACCAGGTTTTGACTAACACGAAGGCTGCATCCAGCTGCATCATATGCCATGTAACATCAAGCCAATTAAACCAAGTCCCGACAAAATCATTAGATAATACTGATGCATATGAACTTGGATTATTACCACTACATGCAAGAATACGACTTATGGAACACATACTAAAAATCAGTTATGATTTGGATTTTGGATCATCAGGATCAATAAGAAACAACGAAACCAACAACGAGTTAAGAAGTTCAAAAAGGAAACATGTTCAAGATTAATATCTCAAATTTGGGTTGATTATAGATCAGCCAAAACAAGGGTCAGGCAATACAAATGATGGCAATACCGCAAGAAGATTCTTTTCAGTTCCAGAAACAGCATCTGAAATAACAGGTGTTGATTTTAACCTAATTATTAGATTTAAAATAATCCTTGAAGTACTTGCGTGCAATGAAGAAATTGACTCTAGAAAATTTGGAGATTTTGCTAAGGAAACTGCAAAAATATATACAACCAAGTACCCATGGAGAAATATGTCTGCTACAGTTCACAAAATCCTGTATCATGGAGAAGATGTCATTAAATACCGGGTGGTGCCACTTGGAGATTTATCAGAGGAAGCTCAGGAAAAAAGGAATAAGGATAACAGATTTTATAGAAAGCACAATACCAGAAAAATTTGACGAAATTCCACAAATGGAGATCTATTTAGTATATTATTGGCAACGTCAGATCCGTTCATCTCCAGTATTCAAAATCAATGGAAAGTGGAACATGGAATATTTGCAATAAATTTTTCAATGATCTAAGACAGACATTGTATTAGTAAAAAATACAATGTTACAAAAGCTATTAAGATCTATTGCTGCTTTTATTTTTAAAATGGTTTTTTATCCACATATGTATGAAATGTTTTAATAAATAAGAAATATTCAAAAAATAAATACCTATTTTCGTATCAAAATTTTAAAAAAAAATCAGGATTCAGCGGATTTATCTTGCTATTATTAACAAATTTTACAGCAAAAAATAATAGATTCTTCTGTAGTAATAGCAAGATTTTATATAATTGGGGTATTCACAAGGTGTGTTATCATGGTTTATTGTCATAATGTTCTAACATTTTACAATGGTTTAAAAATACTGTTGTTGGTTTGTAAACAAAAAGTGTCTTAAATAAATAGAACGTTGCTTGCTATGTTTATTGTGCTGTCGTAATTAATCAGAAAAGTCCAGCGCTGAGCGGCTGAGCCGTGCCGCGTTATTTTTTGTAGCCGTTGCCGTTGATGGTATAGTTTTATCCGGGTAACATCTGTATTTAACCTGCGGCTAGCAATTTTTGCGACAAATTACTTGCGGCGTCAAATTAGATCGGCTTAGGACTCTGCTGTTTGGTAAACAAACAAAATAAAATTTATTTGTAATTTGCAACAAAACCGAAAAAAGGAAAATACTTGAGTTTGCCATCACAACATCTAAAATGTATTTTTCACACAAACTGGCTATTATTTTAGTTTTTTAACTTATTTTTGGCATTGTAGAAAATTTTTATATATTTTATAATAATAGCAAAATTTGCAGTTGGTTTTACTATTTTTTTTTTTACATTAAAATTTTGTTTAGTGTAAACATTAAATTTTTTTGAGTGTCCCATTATTACAAAAAAATGTAAATGATTATTATTTAAATCCAAATATGACATTTTTAAATAATTTAAAATAAATAAAAAAAAATATATTTCGCTAAAGTTAAAAAAACCTAAAGTTCCACTTTGCCCTTAAATTCCCCAATAATTACTTAACCGATTTTAATGGAATTGGCAGTGGAGAACAGTTAAGAATCTATCTGTCGATTAATTTCACTAAAATATCTCCTTCGGTTAAAAAGTTACAGAATTTTGGCCAATGAAAAACGATTTTCAGCCACTGTGCGTCGTACGCAAAGCCAAAAAAAATTGTACAGTTGAAAATTCAAAGAAACAGAATATCTTTAAATTTACTAAAACCTTCAACCAGGAATCTCTACAGGTATGTCGTTTCATGTTTCTTTCCACTCAGTAAATGTTGATATGGTAAAAGGTTGGTTAAAAGTAAAAACACCCAAAATTTCATCATTTAATACTAAAAGATCTAAAAATACAGTACATTTAAAAGAATATTTTGGGCAATCAGATAAAATTGAAAGCTACTACTGTCGTAAGGATACAAACAAAATATATATCGGAGCAACACTTAAAACCAAAGCAGATATATATAAAGATTACTGTAATTACTGCTCAGAGAAAAATTTTCAGGCCGCTTCTAGTTTTTCATTTTCTAAATCTTTTGAAGACCAATGCCATCTCTGTGTCGGATTTAAGGCTAAACAAGTATCAGCTGATGAATATAATCAACACATTTCAAAAAACATCGTGCACAGTATGAATATTAATGCATCAGCAATTTACTTTAAGCAACGCCTTCAGGTACACAATTTTACTATTTATAATATAGATACTTATCAGTGCACAAGCTACTCGTATTGGTGGAGTGAAATCAATGGTGATTTGTCCGCGTCGGTATTTGTTTCCTGTATTATTCATCATTTAAAAACGTATCGCTTATCAGATTCATTGCCACTTACAATTTTCTCAGATGGTTGTGGCTACCAAAACCTTAACCATTATTTATCTAATGCTCTATCCAATTTTGCTGCTGAAAATAATAAAGCTATTGAGCCGAAATTCGATAGTGCCCATGCTACGATAGAGATTAAGTTGAAAAATCAATATATACACTTGCCAATCGATTACGTTAGAATTACTAGAGAAGCCAGAAAGACTGTTAAAATGAACAATGAGATCGTGAAAAAGCCGTTTGATGCAGAATATTTAAATTATGATTTCTTTAATGATTACAGTGATGACAATCTTTTGCGTTTTTTTTCAATTAGACCAGGACGAGTAAAGAACGGTCCTACAGTGTCTAATTTAAGATCTTTTTTATATCTTCCGGATGCTAGGGTAAAATATAAATTAAATTTTGATACAGATCACATTGATCTAACTGTTCGTATTAAACCTTATACAAAACATATTGAACCAAAACCTCTATATTCTGCTCCACTTTCAATTCAACCAAATAAGTGGAAGAATTTGCTAGATTTAAAGAGCGTTATACCACCGGAATACCATTATTTTTACGATCATTTACACCAAACAAACTTAAAAAAGCAAAAACTTCTATATAACTTCTATAACTTTTTGTTTAATATTGTTAATTGTTAATTTTTTTCTTATGTTGTATTATTAGCCCTTATCTTAATTAAACCACGTTAAACACTGACAGATGGCATAAATAAAATCAACATAATTTATTTTTATTAAAATGCAAAACCCTCTATCTTTTCATTTTCATACATATATATTGAATATTTTTGAGAAGCAAAACCCTCTATTTCGCATAAATTTTATGAATCAATTATCTGTGAGATTCAGTAGTTGATTTAAAAAATATTGTAGAATACCGAATTTTAATAACTCAAGTAATACGCGAAAAAAACAGTTTTTCGGCTCTCCTGAAAAGTTGTGTTTTTTAAGATATAGGATTTTGAATATAGGCCCTCGATATAGAAGTAAATGTCGGAAACATAATTCAAGAATCCTTATGAACTAGTCTATGACAAAATATTATGCTTTAAAAAAATTTTTATTTTTTTTCGAACAAGAATATAAGTTAAATTGTTGTATAATCTTTTGAGCTTAAGGTTTTCTTTTTTAAAATAAATAAAGTTTAACATTTATTTTATTGTTCCAATTTTTCGATACAGCAATGTGTATCATCATCAGAAAAAAATTAAGCAATTCAAATTAACGTTTTTTTTTTAAATAGAAAAAAACAATATAAATTGTCAAATAGGAAAAATTATTTGCAATTAAAAAAATTTTTGTTATACAAAAAAAAAACAATATCATTTCGCTAAAATGTGTCGCAGTAACCTAAAACAACAACAAGGATCAAGTAAATATGTATATAAAGCAAATCAAATCGAAGACGAGGCAGATAATCTCTTCATAGGAGCTTTACATACTAATGGCAGTAAAAATAAGATGTATATATTGCCCCTATTGCCAGTTTGGTCGTCGTTTATAAATTCGCATTGTCAATCTCAACTAAACAATTTTTTGGTTGTGTTTACTACTTTTTCCCGGTATTGTGGTTTAAAACCCTGTGTAAGTTTGGTATTACTAAATTGCTTGCTTTAAAATAGCAACAGTCGCACATTTTTGCTTTGTTTACATTTTTTGCAGCAAATTAAAAAACTGTGTGTCTAAGTGTTTACTTAACTCTTTGATAACGAGTCAGCAAAAGCAAAAAAGCAAAAGCAAAACAAAGAGAGTAAATAATTTGTTTAAACTCGCTATGTGCATGTACTCTGCTAAATCTGTCAGCAAAGAAGCCACTTAAGAAAACAAATTTTCTGTTGCTGTAAGTATTAAGTTTTTGATTGTTTTTTTTTTTGCTTTTGATGCGCTTAAAGTCAGCAAGTTAACTTCTTTGCTGTTGCTGGAACTTAATATATTATGAACGAATTTGTTTCGAATTTTTTTGGTATTTTGCATTTTTTTTTTTAATAAATAGGAACATACATACATAAATGAAACTACACGTTTTTTTAAACTTCATAATTTGTTTATTTTGTGTTATGTAATTATGTATATATTGCCTGCAACAGCAAGCAACAGCAATGAAGTCAAAAACAGCAAAGAAGTTAATACTCGCTGAATTTAAGCACATCAATTTACAGTTAAGCCAAAGCAAAAAAAAAAATAAACAAAAACTTATTACTTACAGCAACAGCAATTTTTTTTTTCAAGTGGTTGCTTGGCTGGCTTTTTAAGCTGAGAACATAAACATGGTGAGAATAAATAAATTATTTACTCTCACTTTTTCTGCGTTTGCTTTTGCTTTTTGCTTTTACTGTGTTCTTTTTCTTAAGTTAAGTTAAGCAATTACAAAAACATTAAAAATAGTCAAGCATTTTTAAACACTGGGTATTAGTAGTTAAGTTGTTTTCAGTTTCAGTTGACTTGAATTTTTAAAAGCAAAAATTAAATAAAAAATTGAGAAACCGTAAGTAGAAAAATTTGTTATGCTGAATATTAGAATTTCACAGCATTTAATACATTCGCAGATCTTTGAAAATTATAACTTTAGCACAATTTGAGAGGATTGTTAATCTAACTTATTTTGATAAAAAAAAAAGACATGCAAAAATAAATTTTTAATAATATGTTGACTTTTCTCTATTTTCAATTACCTCAAAAATTGTTTGGCTCATAATGGGTGATTCAAGTAGAGATACTTTTTTCAAAAGCCTTTTTTGACAGATCACGTGTGAGTCGTGTCATGCTGTCATGTTTTTTTGTTTAGTATTGTTTGGCATTTCATAATGGAAAGACTTAAGGCCGTGTCAGATACAACTTTGTTGCTTTGCGTGACGTTTCTACCTTTGGCAGGAAAATGCAAAGCAAAAGGTGTATGACACAATGGAAACTTTGACAACACTCACGCATTATTTGTTTACTTAAAAAAGCGGTTGGTAATTTGTACATTTAATTATTTGTTATAAAAATAAAAGTTAAAAATTTAATTGGACGGTTTTTTGGAATTGAATTTGGCAAAAAAATTTAAAAACAAAAGAAAATTATACTAGCCAATTGTCAAAGCGCGCAAAAAGATGAGAGTTGGCTAACTTTTAGCTTCGCTCCGCTTTGAAAGTACTTTATGTGACATGTTTCGTATAAGTATGTATATTTTATCTTAGATGTCAAAGCGAATCGGTAACGCAACGCGAAGCAAAAGTTTTATCTGACATGGCCTTTACGCCTAAACAACGTTTACAAATCGTTCAACTTTATTACGAAATTTCACGTTCTGTGCGGAATGTCTTTCGTGCACTTCGCTCAACTTATGGTCAACATAATCGGCGTACTGAGCGTACTATTCGCAACACCATCACCCATTTTGAGACCCAGCATTCAATATTGGATAATATTCGACCGAATAGACCACGTCCAGCACGCTGTGAAGAAAATATAGTGGCCGTAGCTTAGAGTGTACACGAAGACCGTGGAGAGTCGATTCGGCGCCGTTCGCAGCAACTCGGACCGTTATCGTGCCATTATAACCAACTATTTGAAGCCTGAAATTGAAGCTAGTGATCTCGGCGACATTTGGTTTCAGCAAGACGGCGCACAGTGGCGCCATTTGAGTTTTTTCGTTGCAAAAATCATATCTTTTGAACCGAATAATATAATTGAACAGTTTAAACAGCATATGATAGATAACTGTTCAGCCTATGAAATGAGCGTTTGGAAAGGGTACTACGCTTTGTAGGGGCCTACTTATGGGTTATCAAAGTTAAAATTAGTAGAAAAATCAATTTTGTGGTAACTAAAAAAAATTATTTTTACATTTTTAGATTGTTTTTATTTTTTTTCTTTAGGGTTTTATGTTTTAAATTATTACCCAACAAATTAAAAAAAAAATAATTTTTTTTTTTTAAATTTATTTTTTCAATTTTCTGTAAAATATTCATCACAATTCGTAGGAGAAGGTATATCTAAAAGACTAACCATTTCTAAACTATAATTATTTTGTTACTCTATTCGTGACTTCACATGCCGCCGGGAAGAAATAAGTGGATCGGAAGATGCTGCCAACATGTTGAAGAGGTCCTCATTTTGCCTTACCCTTGATGCTTTGAATGTGTTCTGCAATCTATATTTTTTATAAAATTTGTTAAGAGACTCCTGTGCTTCTTCAGAAAGCTCTCCAATTGGCAAAGACTGGTACTCAATTATATCTTTGCCATGCGCCAATATTTTATGGACGGTCGGGGTCAACTTCTTCTGTGGATACATTTCTGCTAAAAAAGATGCAGTTTTCGACGCATACTCTCCATATTTTGTAGAATTTACATTTTCTTTGCAGTTTAAAACATCCAAGATCGTTCCCAATCTTTTCACGATTTGATTGTCAATTCCAATGATTCTAGTTACTGCCTCATCATTTTCAAAAAATCTCCTAGAAGTGTTTCCATCGTTTGAGTTACCGTATCCGTGCTTGGGACAGTCTACTTTTAGTCAAACTTGTTTAAAAAAAGCATCCTGTATTTGCTTCTTTCTGATCTTTTCCTTATCCTTTATTGATGTATTTTCATCGAAGTTTTCTTCCTCTTGTGGTAGGGTATATGCCAGTTTTAGCAAGAATTCCATACACCTTATCCTTGCGTGCAATGGTGACATTCCATATTCGTAATTCTCCTAATTTGTAGAATCGTTTAAATTACCAAAGTTCTTCTGACAAATAATAATAAAAAATCGATAATAAAAAATATAAAAATAAAACGAAAAAAGGGGTTTAAATAGGTTTTTGCTAAATTTTTCCTCCAATATAATTCTGTCTATATATATGTATATGATAACTAATTGAAATATGTTATAATTAAGCAGAAAAAGATACTAATCTTAAACTCTTTACAACTAATTATATAAAATTGAGATGTAACATATTATATATGAAATAAATTTAATTGAATTGAAAAAAGTTCTTCTGACTCTTTTTGCAAATCGGGCATGACATTGTTGAGGTTGTTCCTGTCAGTTCGTTTACGACTTTTCCGTCAACCATGGTCAGGTGGAACTCGTAATTGCATTCAATATATTTTCCTTGTCCAATTTGCAGCTTTGTAGGCTTAATCTTGCTTATTTGTTCTTCAATGTCCTTCACCGTAGTCCTTATGAGTTCTGCCGATTCCCTTGCAAACTGAAACATTAGTGGTCGGCAATAATGCACTGATGACGGACGTGGATTTTTCCAGTGTAGGGAATAATCCGATTTTAGCCGCAAATGAACAACAGATGCCATAAACATATTTCCGTCCGATATTGTAGCGTCATCGGAAGATATCCTTTGCTTATAAACGCTTTGTCCGGATGATCCATCGCAGCCCCATTTGCTGATCAATGTCAACTTCTCAGGAAGAATTTTCACTTCCGTGAAAAACTTTGGTGTGGTTGACTTTATAAACAGTTCAACGCCATGTTTTCAATACTTAAATTGTTTAATGGTTTCAGTAATTGTTGCGCCAACTTTCAGGCGTAGACTATCCAGGCATTATGCTTATTTTGCAATACATAGGCTTATGCTACTATGCCTAAAAATTTACCTGTTCCCTGCATACATATGGATTTAGGCTGAATAATGCAATTTTGATATTATGCACGTGTCCAAATAAGATTTGTGCCTACCTGTAGGGACCATAAGTCAATATTGTTCCTGACCATTTGTACGCCAAAGTATTGTTTATGTGAGGTACGTACCTGCTAATTTCAATGAGTAGTTTTTTTCAAACTATTAGATCAAACTACTGTCAGTCAAAACATATAAGGGATGGACGCCATACAATTTCTGCAACCATGTCTTTTTAAACTTTTTTACCTCTAGAAGCCAAACGGGCACGTACGGGCAGATAAAACCTTTTGAATTATGTAAAGAAATAATCAAAGAACAGGTTTTGCAAATATGGCAAATATAGAAAAATATAGTTTTTTTTTATTTTCCGTCAAAGTTGAAAAATAGTGAAAAAACGGATAGTTTTTAAATAGTGATTTACTAGGAGAAACACAAAGCAAACAGTTAATTTTTTTTTATCATTATACATTTAATAAATACATCAATCAATACAAACAAAAAATAAGGCGATTCGTTACCTATTTTTCGTGATATTACACCTGAAATCGCAACAAATTGACTAAAAATTGTGTGTTTTTTTGAAAACCGAAAGTCGGTCAACTTTGAACGGTTATATCTTCTAAACTAAAAATGTGATATTATTAAGAGTGGCATATTTGAAATCGTTGAAAAGTTTCCTAATAATATGGGTTTATTCAAAACTTCGTCGGCACTCATGAAAATTTTGATTTTTGCAACCTCGCTTGCTCTACGGGCGCCACTGTGCGGCGCCACTTCCCACACATCGCATCTTTCAATGGATTTATTGAGAAAACACTTCGGTGAGCACATAATTTCGAGTTTGGGCCGGTCGATTGGCCACCAAGATCGTGTGGGGATATGTAAAGTCTAAAGTTTATGCGACAAACACGCTTCGATTCAGGCTTCGATTCAGTCGAAAAGCTCGAACGAGTCATCGAAAATTGGACTCAACGGATGAACCACCTGCGACGTAGCAACGGCCAACATTTGATAGACATAATCTTCAAAAAATAAATGCCAAAGAATGTCCTTTAAAATTATAATAAACATTCCCCATTAAATTTGAATTTTCTGTGTTTTTTTTTTTGCTTTTAAAAAGAAGGGAACCTCGACCTATTATACAAATTTTTTCCATATTGTATTGACACTTTTTTCCTGATTTATATTTTTTTAAATTTAAATTTTAATTTGTCTGCTTTTCAGTCAAACTCGATATTTTAAGTTGGCAACGCCATAACAATTTCAACTAAAAACAGTTGTGGTTCACAATACTAAAAAACAGTTTGGTTGTGTGAAAGTTGGATCGACTCGAAGTCAACCAAACTGCGTTGAGTTGAGAACAATGGTGGGCGCTCCATAGCACAATTGTGCTGAGAGATTTCACACGTATTCTTAGCCTCTTTAATTTATGCTTACATATTTTCTTATATTTTTTATATTGTTTTTTGGTGTGTACTTCTGCCATCTCACTTATACTAATAAGCATCAATACAAGTACAGTTTTAGTTGTGCCCACTTCTGGTTGAGAACGACAATAGGGACATAAAAAAAATTGAGGAAAAAGTTGGAACTGAGCGTAATGAAATATGTGAGTGTAACCAAGGTATATTTATAGCAGGTAGCCGCGAGATTACAACAATTGTACAATAAAACAAACAACAGGGCTTTTTATTGTTGTTATGCGATACGAACTGTCAAACAGCAAAGTGGTTGATATGAGACAAAAAAGACAAAAGATAAAGACAAAAAACTTGTTTACTTGTTTACTATACAACATTTGACAGTTCGTATCGCAAAACAAGCATATAAAAAATAAACAGCTGTCTTTCCGAGACTACCTGCTATAAATATACCTTGAGTGTAACATTGAGACATTAATTAATGAAAAAAAAAATTCTTTCAAATTGACACCGGAGCAAAGGCTAATATATTATCAATACATACTCTGAATTATTTATTTGGAATGAATTGTTAGCCCTGTCGGCAAAGTTAATCCATCTAAATCATATGGTAAATATTACATTTCTCTTAACTAATGAATTACTATTTTTAACACGCCTCCCCATGTTGTTACACATAATTAGATTTATAATGAAGGCAAAAAAAAAAAACAAGATTGCGCACTCAGCCGTACACAAAAATTTCTACTGCGCATCTACGTCAACATAGCATGAAAATGAGTTTTTTTTTTTTGTAAAAAATGTAAGACATACACAATAAAAATAGCGGACCTGCGCAATGTGAAATTTTGTTTTTTGATTCATGGAGGCAACCGAAACAATTTGCGTTGTGTGCCAAAAATAGAAATTTGTAAACATTTGGTCATTTGGACCTCAAGTGCATTTAAGGGTTAATCTCCATTTTTGCATTGTTTTGTCTTCGTATGGTATGTATTTTACATTAGTTTCATGAAATTCGGCACAAAAATATAAAATTCCTTTAAGCTATGTTCACATTATGAATATTTGTCATGTGGAATGTCACTTTTCTCCACACATGTAATTTCATGTGTATGTCAAAATTTAAGTAATACATAAGCTTTATAATTTCCATGTTCAAATGTTGGCACGTAAATTACATTTGAAAAACAATCTTAAAACAGCTGAGTGGTTTTATGCACAAAAATTAAGAAGTATTTGTGTATTTTTTATTGTTTTATTCTTTATTTACTGTTAGTATTTATATTTGACAAAATTTCAATTAATTATCGCCGCCACAAACAATTTTGTTAATACGAACCAGCAGATGTCAGATGCTTTGTCACTTGAAAATAGAACTCGTTCTAAATCAAAAAATATCATATGTACTGTACACAGAGAAATAACACATGATAGTGTTTGGACGTGTTCAGAGGATATCTACAAATCTAACATGTGAAAAAGTGACAATCCGCATTACAAATACACATAATGTGAACATAGCTTTAGAAATTCCAAATATGTTAAAAGTTTAGCTTTGACCTTCAATATTTTAGAGTTAATGTTTTCCGATTTTATTAAAACCATAGTGTATATTAGAAATAATCTAGACTTTAATATTCTGTATAGGATTTACTTAAAATTCACTATATTAAGGGAATTGAGCTCATTCGCCAAAATATGGCAAAAAAAAATGAGTTTTTCCGGAAATCGCAAAATTGAAGGTACGGAAAAACTTTGGAAGATATTGACATAATTTTTTTTTTTTATTTTCTTTCCCTATTATATCCTCAATAAATCCCAATTTGATGATCAAACAATTCCGAAATTTTTTTTTAACAAAATTTCAAATGGAGTTTTGAAACTGCCGGTAAAAAAATATTTTTTTTGTTCATACCTGCGAATATGTTAACGGTATCGTACCAAGAAAAAAAACTCATATACAAGTAAATACGGGTATATTTAAAGTAAAAATTAACTATTTGCCAGATTGCGTAAATGCCAGGGTTAATAAGCGTTATATCAATATTGTAGAAACTACAATCTTATGTGTATTTATTATGGTATTCATTTAATCGGGCTTTTGCTTTAATCGGTTAATCGCTCGATTAATTAACCGAGGTTTTGCTTTAATCGGTTAATAATCGGTTAATTTTGTTATTAATCGGTTAACCGATTAATAAAGTTTTTTATAAAATAAGTAAGTTCAATAAAAAAAATGCATAATTTATTTATTATTTGCAGTTTATTAGTAAAAAAAAAACAATAAGATAACAAACATAACAATTCTTGAACTGAAACGAGCAAACAAAAAAATCATAAATATGTAATACATATTTTAAACTGTGAGATTATTTTATTAGTTATTTCAATAGTTTAAGAAGATCTTATAAAACAATATTTTCGACAAATAATTTGATTTGAATGTTAAGATTTAACCGATTCTTTTCTTTATTTTTGATAAAACTTGACTTGGAAAAAATTCCTTCATTTATCGTAGATGTTGAAGAAATCAAAAGCAACCCGTAATACAGAATATCTAATTTCTCAATCCTTTTCCTGGGTTTCTCTAAGCATATAAAATCTTCCATTATGCCATTAGAGTCCAGTTTTGAGTTTTGAAGTTTTTTAACACTTCTAATTGCTTTGGTTCATTCTGTTAAAAGATGGATATGAGAAGAAACAACCCAGCGGGAAAACTCAGAAGACATTCTTACTTCAGGCCTTATTGAAGGCCTGCTTAGAATTTGTTTATTCAATTTTATATTCTGATCTAACTGTTGAAGAATGACTCACAGAATGCTGCATCGGCTCTACCGTTTAAAAGATAAAATATACATTTCACATTCGCTTCTATGAGAAGGGAGAGCATGATTTTGTTGCCAAAGCCAAAGAATTCCGATCCCGTTATAAAATCACCATCCTCTGGAAAGCCTTCCAAGAGCCATCAATTTGAATGCATTTCAGAAGCTCTGGCGAACGAAGCGAGAGCGGTAGGCCTACCCCAGAATGACAACGTGTGTAAAAAATATGAGTATGGAGTGGAGCTAAGCAAGCATTGTACGTCCAAAAGAAGTGTAGAAGTCTTCTAGAAGGCATCCGTATTCCTTTTGCCCGTTTAAAAGTACATGAAACAAAAAGCTGTTGACAGAGAACACTTATTTAAATTGAAGATCACTAAACACATTCTTTGTTTATATAAAAAAAATATTTTCTTAACACATATACCTCTTGTTAATGAGACGAAACAAATAATTAAAAACACAAACAAATATGTTGCAATACTAAAATAATTAAAAATTTTGTTACATCGGTTAATCGACTGAAATTAACCGGTTTAATCGTTATTCGAAAATAATGCATCAACCCTAAAAATAAAAGATATTCAAATTTCATTGAAGATTATTCTTTGTTTCTAATTCTGTAATGCTTATGCATAAATATGTTTATGCATATTAAATAAAAATATGTCAAAAAAATCTATTAACAATAAAATATGCAAAAATATGCACAAACAAAACGATTCCATTTTTTAACAAACATTGAGATTTGGATAATTATGTGAATTTGTATATAGAGCTTCCAGAAAAAAAACATGCATTTGCATATAATTTCAGCCGCCTCTACTTATTACTTACTCATCTTTCCAATACTCGTGCAATTTCAGTATAAATAAAAGTCGTTTTTTTATTTAATAAAAAAATAATTTATTCGATGATATACATATTTTATTATTATTTTCTTCTTTTTTTTTTTTTGTACTATAAAAACATTTATTTTTATCGTCTGCCAATATTAGAAATCAATTTAAATATTGCCCTATAACAATAAACAAAATCACTCTCCATTTCTGTACCAAAAGTTTAAATTTCTTTCCTACATTAACACCTACAAGTGGACTATTTCTAAATAAATAAATATTTACATAAAACTAAAAACACATACATACAGACATTCGCACACATACATACCATATAAATGCATTTGTGTCAGTATAAACTTACTATCTATTTACTACATATTTATTATGTATATATTTCTAATTTCTATATGTAGTGGAGTTGTTGTATATAAATGCATTAAAATCAGGGTAGGAAAAAATTCTACTCGCGAGCACAATTCGAGTCAACTCTCTCATTTTAAAATTTGTGCTCGCGAGTTTTATTTTTAAACTCGCGAGCACAAATTTTTTACGAGTCATAAGATTTTTGTGCTCGACTCGTAAGCAGATAACAACTCGTTTTAAAATTTGTGCTTACGAGTTTTATTTTTCAACTCGTAAGTACAAATTTTATGCGAGCAGAAAACGAGCGCATACGAGTTGAAATCGAGCAACTCGTTTAAAAAAATTAATGTTTGCTTGTGCGAAGTAAAAATATACATACATATGAATTTTTAGAAACGAAGGGCAGGCAAATGTGTAGGAAGGGGTTATAAAAACATATGCACACATATGAATGCTGGGCATAACCATGTTGATAAGAATGTATGTGTGTTTGTATGTATAAATGTTTTCTTGTTTAAAAATATGTAAACCTGCAAAATGTTTAATGATGTGTAATAAAATGTATGCGTTCTTAAATGACTTAAATAAAAGTGTTTGAGATTGGTAACATATTATTTTCATAAAAGCTGCCTTTAATAATTATAAATAAAATAAACATTTGTCAATCGATTTTCATGGTTTATGGCTCATTTTATTCGTAATATGTCTTTCTGATAAATAATGAAAAAAATTGTTCTAAATTTGTTAACAAATTTTTGAAAACAAAAAATAGTACTAATTTTGCTTGAAAAAAAAAGTTTATCGCCACTAATTTCTGAAAATGTCCGAAACAGTGGAAAATATAAAAAATGTTATTCGTTTGACTTAAAGGAAATATTATTAATAATCATTTGTTGGTGTTTTTATAAAAATCGGCCCTTATTTCGGGCGGAATATAAGTCAAGCCCATAAAAAAATTTGAAACTGCAAACGGATTTAAATTAACCGCTTCAAAATCTTTATATTTTATATGTTTTTATTTAAAGACTTACATTTGTTTTTGAAGACCAGTGTTATAAATGAATTAAGAGTTTTTTAGGGTAGCAAAAGCCATCACATAATTGTCTTGTGACAACCAAATTAGTTGATTCTTATAGAAAACATCAGCAGGTAGTAAACAATCACGACTATTTATAGAAAATGTGATCATTGATATGTTTGTTTGATCCCTAGTGAGTGTTTAAATGTCAGTGCAATGGGTCTGAAAAACTTATTATATTAATGTTTATGTTAAAATGGCTGGCAAGACGTGTGGGAAAGGGTTGTAAAAGTAATGTTTATACTAAAAAAATGCACACAAGTGAATGCTGCTCATAAACAGGTAGATAAGTGTGGTTTAAAATATATGTGCAATACGTATAAATGTTAAATTTTGAATGATGTGTAATAAAATGTATGCGTTCATTAGTGACTTACATAGAAGTGTTTACGATTCATAGGAAATTAATGAACTGCCTTTTTTATATTTTCGAAACGTATAACATGATTGCATTCTTTTAAACGAATCCTTTTCTTTGCTATTTCTTCTTCATGGTTAGTTATACTTGTCACAACGTAATATTTGCTGTATCAATAAATACCTTTTCCCACCTTACTTCTGATCCATTTGCTAATGCTGTGTTGTGTTTCGATGAAATATTCATACATACACACATTTATCCACACATACAAACAAATAAACAGGAAAAATATATTTTTAGTTAAAAAAAATTCATACGCAAAAATAAAACTCGCGAACAATTCTTTTTAGCTCGACTCGCGAGTTGAGTTTTATTTTTGACTCTTAAAATTTGAATTCTTTTCGCGAGCAATATTTTTCAACTCGCAAAAATAAAACTCGCTCGCGAGTTTTATTTTTTAAACTCGCGAGCAGTAAAGAATAATTCTTTTCAATGTTGAAAATAAAACTCGCTCGAATTGGACTCGCTCGCGAGCGAGTTTAATTCGAGCACTCTCCGTACTCTGATTAAAATGTTTGTTATTGCACACAAATCAGTGTTTTTTGTGGTTTTAAAGTTGATTTTTGAAAAAAAAAACTAATAAACAAAATAATTTAAATAAGTAACTTATTCTAAAAAAATAATAAATTTCAATTGAATGACAAATTTATTGAAATATATTTTTTAATTAAACAAATAACAAAAACAAAAATCAAACTTAAAAATACATGGAAATGTAAATATTTTAATAATTCATTTAATTTTTTTTTAATAAAAAAAATCAATAAAAAAAACAACTTAGAACAGAAAATTAAATTAATTCATTAAATAAAGGAAAATAAATACTTATATTTAAGTAGTTTGTTTTTTATACTAAAGATAAATTAAAGCTTTTTTACATCAAACTTGAAAATTATTGTAGTACGTTTCCGTTGCATAAATTGGTTTCGCTTTAAGACTTTGCATTATCGCACTGTTGAGAATATTAAAGATGATAGCGAATATGATGCAGGCAGCATAAATGCCCAATATAATCCACCACAACAATTGTTCGTGCAGCTTCTGTTCGAAATTCTTTAAAACTAAAAGACCGATTGTAAGGCCAGCTAAAGCGCCAGTTAAATGGGCGATGAATGATACAGAGGGATAGTGATCAACAAAACGTCCATAAACTGCTAAACCCACATCACAGGAAGCTAAAAGCGTGCAGTTACAGCAGACAAGAGAAGATAAAGTAAAGGAAAAGACAAAATGAAGTGCAAATAAATAACAAGAAAAGTTTACAGTTAGTCAATTTAAGAGTTTAAGATATAAAAGTTATAAAATTGTGCACAGTGGGCTTTAGAAGATATACATGTACATGTGGCCTTATGCAAAAAAAAAAATATTGCGAACTTGAAGTGTTCTTTAAACCCAGGTTTCCATTAAACTTTTTTGTTTAACGAACACTTCAAGTTAACATTCATTTTTTGCATAGCGCCGGTTTAGTCTACATTTACATCTTGTATTGTAGAGAAACATACATCCATATATAGAGTAT
Source organism: Pollenia amentaria (assembly GCA_943735925.1). Classification (NCBI taxonomy): domain Eukaryota; kingdom Metazoa; phylum Arthropoda; class Insecta; order Diptera; family Polleniidae; genus Pollenia; species Pollenia amentaria. Next base: position 96,010,707 of record OX031009.1, on the reverse strand, counting down.
ACTAAAGAGTAAATTATCAAAATAAAATTTAAATTTAATTGAAATTTGAATCATTATACGTTAAAACCCGCAAACATAAGAAAAATTCATATTAAAATAGAAGTTTTTTATATGTATGAATGTATGTATGTCTAAATAATTTGTTAAAAGAAATCGTTTATTTTCAAAATTTCTTATATGTACACACTTTTGAATCGATCTAACGATGTCCGTCCGTTCAGCTGGCTGGTTTCATATCCATAATATCTTGTGCGTAAAATACAGGTCGCAATTTTAAAGAAAATCTTATGGGACTATTAAGTTCAGTTGCTTGAAATCAGGAAACGCCGTTGATGTTAAAATATGAAATGTAAAAAATTGTTTTATATTTAAACATCAGCAGCGTTGCCTGATTTCGGCTGATCGACCCATTAGGGCACTGTTACACGTTCAATATATATTGTCATATTTGGATCGCGATCCATTTTAATGGATTGATAAATTACATGAAATTAGGCTAATCTGCGATATCGTTCCATATACTACATGCTACACGTTAAATAACGATTCGAAATGAATCGTGCTCTTAGATACGTTGTAATTGTAATAAGAACGAACGCTATTGAGTGAGAATCCATAATTTCACATGGCTCACATACAAACTTCTTTCCGGAATAGTCTTTGTATCTATAAACCATATAATTATGTTAGTATTTAGATTAAATTTGGTCCAAAATCATATTTTTGCAATATAAACCGTCTTACAATTTTTTTTTTAAATCGGTCCATATTTCACCAAAACTGTCATACAAATAGATGTTGATAATAAGATAGCCAGCCTTATCACGACTGTGGCGTTTTTCGTAATAGAGTTATGTAACACACAGCCTGTACTTTATTCTACTACAAATGACGACTTAGGCGTTTACGACAACCGTAACACGAATGAATATTCGGCACAAAGAACTCTGTTATGAATCTTAACCTCATAACATTATTTTGTTCAAAAAATGGTATACTCTGTGTCTGTATATACCGTGGTGTAGGGTATAAAATGGTTGGGCTTGACCAACGAAACTTTCTAACTTGTTTTAATAATAATTTTAAACAATCAGCCTTATTACGATTGTTGTTGTCGTAAGCGACTAAGTTTTTGTTGTGTGTTCTACTTTAATATATTACAAAAAACGAGACAGTCGTTTACGACAACGACAACCGTAATAAGGCTGATTATTTAAAATACTTTCATAACCAATCCACTTCACGAAGTCTAATGTCTAAACATATTCCAGATCAAATTAAATATGCTCTCAGTTTCTTTTGGCTAAGAACATTTGATTGCTTAAAACGACAATTAGTTCTCAATAATAACGTTTCTTACAAATAATTTGCATGAATGAAGAAAAATTGTTTAACGTTGCCAGGAATGGGAAAAGTCCGAAAAAGGGACCCACCCTCTTTATTTACCACAGTTGCTTTTGCAGAAGTTGTGTTTATCACATTCGCATTATGTAAATATGAAATATCTACCCCAAGAAGCGTTTCCAAAAATAACTAAACCGTCACAATATTAAAACAAATTTGGTTTACAATTTCTACTTGGACGATATTTACGTAAATCCCGTATGCCTGAATGGAAGAGTATATTTTAATCGAAAGAAAATATAAAGATGTTTTACTCACTGTGCACAAGATTTAAAGAATTTAAACTTCAAAGTATAATAATAAAACAAAACTTTTACCAAAAAATAGAATGGCTGCCAAACGTAAAATTCCATAACGCATTTGATGATAGTTTATCATAACGTTAGCCAAATGGGCAGCTAGTAAAGCGTAAACACCACCACTGGCGCCAACCAAATAAACATCCGGATCAATTATGCTGGTGCCTGCAACAATAACAAAGAACGAAACAAACCAAAAAAAAAATTTTTTTCGATTAAATGCCACACATACTACATAGTATTTTTGCCTTATTTCCTTCCTTCCTTTCATGTTTTCACTACCTTTCATCCATGCACACACATGAACAGGAACAGGAAACGAAACAAGACGTATGAGCAACACATATTCAAACTGTGATAAATGCATTACAAATCACATTGAGAAAATGTGCAAAAGATATGATGATTGGACAAAAACTTACCTAATGAACCTGCCAAAACACCAGCAAAATATATACAAGCAATACGACCGGAACCATGTACCATCTCCAGTGGTAGACCAAACACGAGTTGTATCAGCAAATTAAAACCCAAATGAAACCAACCTGCATGCAGGAACATATACGACATAAAACGCCATAACTCATGACGTTTATCGGGACGGTAGATAAACAAAGAATCAATGGGCACCGGACCCACGGGATCTGCTTCCCCTGTATTTAAGGTGTGATACGTAAACAAAGATAACTAAAACGAATCAATCATGCAGAAAAAAAACAATTAATTCAATTCATATTCGCAGCATGAAAGTATAAATATTCTTTTGTATTTTAATAATAAAAAAAAGGTTGTTAAAAAATTATAATTTTTTTTTTTTTTTTTTTTGCCACCGCCTTTGACGACGAGACTTTGCGTCGCGTCTGGATTTAAAAATAAATTCATAGAAGAAAAAACCAACAACGAAAAATTGTACATAGAAAAAAATTCATAAAATTATACATAAATCTTAATTTGCATCCATAAATATTTTACAAGCATTTCGGATTTTTTATTTTCTTTAAACGCAATTCACTTGAACGTATTTAAGACAAGACAGTCGCTGCGCTGTGGTGGCTACGACTGACAATTTAACTTGTTTGAATTTGAAACATAAAGTCAGAGTTGTCAGATTAGGGGCTTTATTCCCAAATTGGGGATTTTAATTTGGAAACGCAGATAAAGAATTTGATTTGCTGATTTGGGATTTTGTTTGGAATTTTTGCTTTTATTCTAGGGATTATTAGTTTTATTACTATAATTTTATTTTTATCTTCATAATTTTTTTTTTGTTTGAAATAAAACTTTATTGACCAATTTTACCAATTTATTTATATATTAATTCATATTTAAATATTGTTTATCATATAATTTTATTTTTATTTTACATGAAAAACGAATTGTAAACATAAATTTATATTTTGATAGAATTGGTGAAATAGGCCATATGTATGGTCTTTCATGAAATAATGGCATTTAAGGCTAATTTTTTAATTCGCTTTTACAAAAAAATAATGTTTTTAATTTCTAAAAAGTTTATTGCAACAAATGTTTCTTACAAAATCTGGGGGCTAAGTCATGATCGAAATTGTTGTGTGGTCTTATTTCTAAAGGCGCAACCATAATATGCATGAGGTCTCTTAATTAAGCAACTGCGCGAATGCATATAAAACATATGTGTCTACTATAATGTACTTAATGAAAGTTTTCGTTAAGTCTCGCCCAATGTCATTTGCTTAAGAAAAATGCAACACTGAACGCACATTCCGAACGGAATCAGCTGTTTGTGATTTGTTTAAAAAAATAAAATTAATTGAAATGGATAAAGAAAAATAAGAATAAAGAAAAAGAGGAATTTTACATATTTTAATTTTGTATCCATTCTTTATTAATAAGTATGTACAACAATTTTTTTCTTTTTAAAACGTTGCTTGCAAATTAAATAAAATATAAAATAAACAAATACCGGGCGGTAATTTTTGGTACAATTTAATTTGAAGTACTTGCAAGAAAACAAAATGTTGCACAAAAATGCAGCATAGATCTTTAGTTTATGTAAGTACAGTATGGCCACCTAAAATACTTTTCATTAATTTTTGACAGTACCTAAAGCTAACTTATGCATATTAGGGTTAGGTCCTAATTCTGCAAGTCATTACTGAACGAATCAAATTTATTTTTTCAGTGTTGTGAAAACTTGAATAAATGTGTTACAACACTGAAAAAAAATTTAAGGATTTTTTTTCCAATAGTTTCCAATATTTATTTATTTATTTAATTGTATCCTAGCAAAACAAGATAATCATCTTATAAATAAAAGTGCTAGGGAATAAGATCAAACTTATAATCACAGTAAATTTTAATAATACTAAGAATTATAAACTAGCTTTAAAAAACAGAGAAATAGAAAACTACATCAAACTGGATCATTAGTGGTACGAAAATTGTTAAACTGAAATATTACATTATGAAAAATTTTTATATAACTCCTTTTTAAACGCATTTACATTGCCTAAGCTTTGTATATAATTCGGTAAAGAATTCCAAAGACTTGTGATGTAAATAAAAAATTGTCGATGTGACAAGAGACACTTATATCGTTGTTGAATAAAGATTGTCTGCATTGTAAACAAAAAACATTTTTTATTTTTTACTTTTTGGAATAAAAATCGACAGGTAATATTCATATCTATCCGTTGTATAAATATAGTGCTATTCTGTCTACTTTTTGGTTATTAAACGGTTGGTTTTAAAATTCTTTTCCATATGCCTTTAATATTTAAAATATAAATAGTTTTGCTTATACTGAAAATTATGAAATCTTTTGTTGACCAAGTGCGATATGTATGTTTGCAAACTGTTAAACAATTCACAAAGTGAAAATTAATTTTTTTTTTAAGTTAAAAAAAACAATTTAAAAAGGATTTCGCTTTCTTTCTTCACTTTTCATCATCGGAACCGACGAGAATGATAATCTGAACATTATCAAAATAAAAAATAAAGATAAGATGTACCATAGATTCCTTAAGTTTGTCAAACAACGAGTACGTTTAGTCAAGCTGATATGTGAAAATACAAATGTATGTATTTACATTAGACCGCTTCACCTTACATGGGCAAAAAACAAGTTGAAGTTGTACCCCCTGAAAATTAACTTTGACATGTTTTATGAAGATTCCCAATATATTTTGGCTCTAGCGATTATCTTCCGTGAGCTAAACCCCGTCCTAAAAAGGGTCCAAAAATGGTATTTATGGATGTTTGTCAGTTTTTGGATGCTTTTCAACTCGATTTTTATGAAAATTTAAATAACTTTACCGCTTTTTGTCCGATTTTTCATTTCCTATACGTCGTTAGAAAGGTGTTGACCACCGCTTGAGATTTTAGTCAAAAATTAACCCTTTACTGCACTATATTACTGTTTTATAACATTCATTAAGACATCACTAAAAGGCATATATTTAACTAAAACTTGTTTCTTAAGCTTTAAAAAAATTCTTACTTACATTTTTATTTTAACTAGTGTTTGCTAATGGTCGAAATTCGACCATAAATTTTTATGTAAATATAAAAAAAAAAACAGAGTACATCCAAGTATATATGAATTTACATGTTTAGAGCATTTATTTTTTCTGTCTTATGTATCGATTTGGCGAGGGACCAACCTCCAGTCCATATATTCAGCCTTATTGTGGTTGTCGTATACGACTGTGTCGTTTTTTGTAGTAGATTAAAGAATATAGGTTGTGTATTCCTTTAATCTATTACAAAAGACGACACAATCGTATACGACAACGACAACCACAATAAGGCTGATTATCTTCCCCGTGAGTCCGTGAATGTTTAATTTAATTTGGCAAGTTCAATATAAAAATATATCAGAAAGTACCAATTAAAAAATTAAAAAGTATCAAAAAGTCTCCTCCTATAGATTCTCATTCCATGTTTAATTTTATGTTTTTTTCTATGTCTAATATTGACGAGAATTGATCAAAGTACCAGATGTAAAACGAAAAAGTAGCAAAAGGCTGCCCTTACATATTCTTATTAAATCAGGACCATTGATGTTTAATTTTATCTTTATATGTTTAATATTAAAAAAAAATTAAAATAGTTACAGAAGAACAAAAAAGTACCAACATTTTTCAACTTATAGGTTCTTAATTACTCAGGATTCTGCACCTATAATTTTATGTTTCTAAGTGCAATATTATAGAAAATTCAAAAATTAACACATGCAGTGGCCATGTTCTGTAACTCTCGCTTCGAGAAAATTTTCGATTGAAATGCGAAAAATAAAACGAAAATGCCATAAATTGAAACAAACAACGGTTTTTCTCACTTAACTGCGTCTGTAACATTTTTAGCGAGTGATAGCTGTCACGTAAGGAAATTACTCGCTAATCTACAGAAAAAGTCTGTCTGTAAATTTTTTGTGAGAAAGTTCCCGCTTTGAACTGTCAAATAAACTCACGCATAAAAACGGGGTGAGAAAAAATATTACCACTTAAAAATATATTAAATATGCAAAATGCAATGAATAATGACATGGAAGAGATAAGTATTTTGTTTTTGTCTGATTTTTTCATTGTTTGATTATTTTGCTTTTAACATTTTTGAAAAATATACGAATGTTTTCAAATCAATTTTTTAAACAACAAAAATTAAAGTCGCACTCTACATTATTTCCTATAGTCGACGGTTGTATTTTCGCCGCCGTCATTGAAAATTTTTCAATTTTAATAATTTTGGCAGCCGTCAACGATATGTGTTACTGGCGTTCTCAACGTCTGCGAGTTCATATCGGCTTCGAGTGGAATATAACGACATTTATAACGTAATGACGTAATATCTTTTGATAGTTTTCGACATGAGTTACAGACACTTTTATCTTACTCTTCGAGAAACGATGGAATATTTTGTTTCACATCTTTTCGATGCGAGAAGTTCTCACCAAAGTTACAGAACATGGGTACAGCACGGAAAAGTAAAAGAAAGAAATTAAATTTCCCCTTTTTAATAGTTTTTTCTCATAAATATTTATATTAATTCGAATGTGTATTCTAAGCAGTGTTGCCAAAACTTAGTAGAGGAAAAAAGTACTAACAAATGCCAAAAAATGCTTCAAAAAAGTGCTAAAAATATATTATATAAAAATAAAAACGATTAAATTTGACAAAACAAAATAAATATCATGGTATAAAATTAAATGAGGTATGGCCAATTTTACCAAGTTCAGTTAAAACTAACTATTTCTTTAACTTCCAGTTAACAATATGTTTTCGACAGTTATAACTGATAGTTAATTATAACTGCACTTGGTGAAATTAGTCGTTAGTATTTCATAGTATATTACAATAAAATTTGGAAATAAAGTATAAAAGAAGAGTGATATATTCAGCTATGCCGAATCTTTAATACCCATCACCGAGAGTTCGAATTCAGAAGTGGGCTTAATATGGGATCTATAAATTATAAGCCAATCTTCAGGCACAGTAGTAAAATTCGTTTCCCAAGTTAAATAAAATATCCTAATTTGTTTGAAATATTATGAGGCGCATTAAAGAGATTTTCAGGATTGGACCGATCGTTAATTAATGATCGTTCATCAAAAATATTAAAAAAAAACTTTCATGACACCGAATCTGAATACAGTAATAAAATTTTATTAGAATTAAAGTTTTTTTTTAAATGATTTTAGGACGCTTTTCATGGGGCCTATGGTAAATTATGGATAAAATTTTTGTGCGATTTCCAGTCATATAAAACGAATTTGTCCATAATTTAATAAAAATCGGTACCCGTTTTAATTTTTGGAACAAAAATTTAAATCTTTAGGGAGGTTGTTCCACATTTGGGTTTATAACTCTTTTACTACTCAGCCGATTATTCTAGATTTCATTTCCAAATTGCTTAGGGGAACTAGAAATAATTTGACATCAATATTGTTCTTTTCGGTTGAGTCTTTCGAAAGTAAGCGTGCTATTAACTGACGTACAGACAGGCAGACATGGCTAAATCGACATAGGTCTTAGATGAACAATAAAAAAGTTTCAGGCGGAATAATAAACTAAGTATACCCTCATTCAACACTAGTGGTAAAGGCTATAAAAAGCACATCATTTTTTAAAATTAAAAATAAATTAATTTAGTTAATAAAGTTAATAAAAAAAATATTGCAGCTTTAAAAAATTTATATTGAATCGGTTCACAATTAATTTTTAAAATATAAGAAATAACAATATAATTTTATATCTGAAAAAACAGTATTAATATTTATGTACATATTTGCACATCTAGAAAAGAGCTTTAAATAAATATGTATTACTTAAACTAAAAAATGCTAAAAAAAAGTGCTAAACAATTTTGGAAAAATGCCGAAAAAAATGCTATATGGAAGAAGCGTTTTTTTTCATGCTAAATGAGTTTACAAAATGCTACATCTAGCATTAAAAATGCGTAATTGGCAACAGTGATTCATAGTCAAATTACAATTTAAAATGCTTTCATACTTTAATAGTCTTATTCCTTTAATATTTTCCAGGAATATTTTCTATGCACTATCAGAATTTGTTTGCTTGTATATTTATAATAAAAAAAAAATAATACTCAACATGAGAACTAAAAATCCCAGATTCTAAAGTTTTTTCTCCCAATTGATTTAAAATAATTTTTTTACAGACTAAATCCAGAATTACTTTTTGTTTTTAAAATTTACTGTCGACATCGTGAAATTGGTAGTTAGTCTGGATTCACACTAAGAAAGATTTCTTTCAGAAAGTCTGCTCTTACTAACAAACTCAAAATTTCTGCAAGAAAACTTTCATAGGGCGAATACCCGCTTAATGCAATGGTATATTCTTAACACGTACTCTCTTCTTTTTCAGTTCTACTCAAGAATAGAAATTGCAAGTGAAACTGTTACAGGAATTTCCAAATCGAATTAAATGTCTTGACTTGGATGGTAAGCATTTAAACGAAATCTCAGAAATAATTGCCATATATTTATCTGAAGAACAACCTAAAGGGTTACAAAAACAATCTATTGAATACTTTAAAAAGTTGCAGCATTACAATGGCCCCTTAATTTATTTAGTTATAATTAAAAAATCTCACTTAAAAGCGTATGAAATCAATGTAAGAACAATTTTGGAATCTTTTGATATTACATTTTAAAAATAATTCCCAAAACAATAATTGGTATTGTGGTTAATTTATTGAACTGTTTATGGTTTTTAATCCAAATTTTCATATTTTAATCAGGCTAAAGTTCATTAAATTGAAATGAAAGGAATCTTATAAATTGAAATTAATTAAAATTCATTGACAATTTTTCATTATTGACTGACCGGCGAATTGAACCACGTTCACGGACAGGTTGAAACTATATACGGTTTGGCCTACTTGTGTAAAATTGTATTTTTATGACTGTTATTTATTTTAAATATTTATAAAGTTATTTATCACAGTTAATGCAAAATTATAAATACATAAAAACATTATTTAAATGCATTCCCTTTCCATTGCTTCAAAATCATCCATCATTTCGTCGTAAATGTTTTGCTGGTCGTACTGTTCAGCTTCTTTACCCAATTGGGACATATCAAGACACACGTATCCTTTGTTAGTCTCCCCTCTATATAATTGTTCTGTGGTTGGAGTTTGTAACAATTGCTCTTGCAGCAGTTTCATTCTTTCTGCTATATTATATTTCTCTGTCATTGTCCTGTTGGGTGAATTTAATAGTTGTTGTTGTAAAATTTCTATTCTTTTAGCAATTTAAATTTCTATTTTTTTAGCAATGTTCAATGCAGACTAGAAATATATTGAAGAAAAAGCCCCATAAATGCCCAGGAGTCGCCCCTAGGGGGATAAAATGTATGACTGTCCTCCATTAGTTTTTTGTTCTTAACATTTTCTCAAATTATACTTTCCCTTTATCACCATCCCTTAGGGGGGCTCCCATACAAATATTGCGTTTTATGAAATTCTTAAATTAATTAAAATTTGTCGACTATTGTGAATAAAATCAAAAGTTGCAAACTGATTTTTTGTTTGGAATTTCGTTTTTTATACGTCCGCAAAAAATTAGAAGTAGAGCTGCATTTTTCAATTTTTTATGAATTTTAAAAAAACAAAAATTTCGAAATTTTGTTAAAAAAATTATGTTTCTAAATCGACTACGGATATTAGAAAGAAGTTTTACTTTTCCTAAAGGATATTTTATTGCAAAATTTCGGTTTTTTAAGTTTTTTCAATAAGCTAAAGCGTTTTTGAGTTACGGGAACATATGTTGTGCAACCTCCTACATTTTCGAAATAACGGTATATCTCGAAAACCAGAGCCAATCTTAAAAAACCGCGGGCACCACTGGATTCAGCGAATTCTGTTTAAACGCCAGGTGCCCAGCTTGTCAGGAAAAAAGGGTAAATTTCTTGCACAGTGTAATTGATATTATGTGTTTATTAAAAAATAGACTGTGGGATCATTTTATTAGTTATTTAAATAGCTTTAGGAGACCTTCTAAAATAATAAACAAATAATTTGGTTTAAATGCTTACCCCCATTTTTATAAAAAATATTTTAAGTTTATAGCAGACTCTTGAAACGAATTTGCTATGAAAACTTGTTTAATAAACCTTTTATTAATTAAAAATAAAAGGAAAAAATTCTTTCACTTATCGTAGATGTTGAAGAAATCGTAAGAAACATAAAGAATATCTAATTTCTCAGTTCTTTTCTTGGATTTTTCCAAACATTTACGGCCTAAGTTATAAAAAATAAAGCATGTCAATAAAGGGTTTATGAAACGGATTTTGTATGAAAATTTTTCGGTTAATTTTGTTACAAGATATATATGAGAAGAAGCAAATAACTAAATGCATCCATATATATAAAGTACGTGAAACAAAAAGCTGTTGACAAACTTATTTAAAATGAAGATCACTGAACACCTTCTTTGTTTGTATGAAAAAATATTTTCTAAACACATACTATATGAGACGAAACAAATAATTAAAAGCACAAAAAAATACGTTAAAATACTACAAAAAATTAATAATGTTGTTACGTCTTGTAACTGGTTAATCGACTGAAATTTACCGGTTTAATTGTTAGTCGAAAATAGCCAATTTTAAATAAACCGATTAGTTAATCGCGTAGTAATTAATCGATTAACGATTAACAGAATTAATACCATACTCTTAAGTGTCTTAAAACAATTTTAGCTTTAAAGTTTTTTTTTTTATTTGGTTATACATACGAGTATATCAAATACTTTAGACTGAATTATTTCAAGCATACTAGCCGGTAAGAAATATTAGTTTCATTGGCGAATTTAATAAATAAATAAATATAAATGTACATATTATACAAAAACCTTTCAGGCAAAAACCACACTAGGATTTTGAAAAAGATTTCAAATCAAATCTAAAAGATTTCAGTGCAATGTGAACCAGCGTTACCGCTATGATACTAAAGAATAAATTTGACCCATTTTCGAAGGTCATTTAGGACCCTTTTTTAAATTACCCTTTTGCATCATTTTTAACTATTTTGTGCCACTATTTGACCCTTTATGGAAATAGCGCTCACATTTTGTTTTTTGTCAACACTGCTGAACAGTAGTGCTTCAACTAAACAAGTGTTTTCGAAATTAGCGTTGCTTAAAAATCAACTTTGGAACAGACCCAAATTGAAAACTCAATTCCATGCTTTCCTCTCTTAATATGTTCGAATCGGAGATGGAGGAAGGGACTTCAAGTGAAGATTTTATAACAAAATAGAACGCACATTCCTAAAAAGGAGTTAGTTTTTGTAAAAAGTTTTTTACGATATCAAAATAAGATTTTATAGTAAAGTACAAATTAAAGTAAAATTTCCCTAATAGCAAACATAACACAGTACAACATTTTTCAGTTAATTGATTGCCAACTCAATTCTGTGAACTGTATGTGAAATTAGACCCAAAAAGAAGAATTTCTGCATCATTCGTTTTGTCTTCTTACCTGCGATTTGAAGTTAGTATCGATTTGAAGTTAGTACTATCGTATAGGGGAATTTATCACGTTTTAGGCCCTGTTGTTTGACATAGCTCGACAACCACTAGCCCAATTTAGTTGAAATAAATTTTAAAAAATTAAGAATTACAATTCCCTTAATCTGTTCATATATTGTTTTCCTATACAAGTAACACTTTCGAAGTTAAAAATGAATGTATGAAGGGAAAAAATTATTTTTTGCCTAAAAATTTAATTTTTTTTTTAAAAATACATAAAAAATGCAAAATGGAAAAAAGTTTCAAGTCTAGTTATTTTTTCGCAAAGTCACATAACCTATGAGCAAAATGAGACAAAGATCATAAAAATCGATGCACGCGTTTCGCTTTTATTCGCAATTGAGTAAATGTATGAATTTCAAAAATTTGCTCGAGATATGCACAACATTATTTGGAGAAAACATTGACACCTTTTTCATGATTCTGAGAATTAAAAAAAAGGAATAAACAAAAGGTTATTTGATTTTTATGATTGTGGTAATAAATGTACGTGGACAATTAAACGGAAAGTGGACCTTTTTATTATTTGGGTTTTTCCGGTGGCTACCTATATGATTTTTTTACAGAAATTGCACCCACATTTAAGGGTGTTCATTATTTGGAAAGTTTTGCACAGTTTGAAACGTACAAGTGCTGAATCAGGTATATAGCCAGCCGCCCTTAAAATATGCGCCCATTTATAAGTACCTGGCAGTAAAATATTCAAAAATACGTAGTATTTATAGGTGTGCACTGATCGATTTTTGGCATTCAGCCAGTGCCGACGAACGCGAACAGTAAAAGTGATTTTTCTCCAGTTTTTTAAAAGTGAATAACAACAAAACATAAAATATATCAATATGGAAAACAACAAGTGCCCATATTTGGATGAATATTGTTACGTTTGTGGTCATATCGTCCGAAAAAGATCGAAAAAATTTGTTTACTGAGCAATTCAAAGCCGCGTATTGTAATTATTTCGATGAAGCAGATTTAAGTGGTGCAAATTTTACGCCGAACACAGTGTGCAACAGTTGTTATACTACCCTTCTAAAATGGATTCACGGAAAAAGTAGAAAGTTATCTTTTATGAAGCCAGTAATTTGGGTGGAAGACACAACTGGACATGATGAATCCAGGTGCTATGCATGCATAAATTTTCGTCCTGGATTAAACAGACAACAATTGAAAACAAAAGTATACACTGCTGCATTTACTGCCACACTTCCAGTGCAACGCCCTGCTGATACCGATGCACCTAAACCTCCGAGTGCGGATACTGTGTCCCTGCTAGCCGAAACCGTTTTCACCAATCCGACCGATTTGGATGATGCTGATTGGATACCCGATATTGAAAATAGTGCACCACAACCGCTACCACAAATCGAAATGGATTACATTGTGCTGGGACTATCACAACACGACTCCGAATGGCTGACATCATTTTTGAAGAGAAGAAAACTCACACAGCAAAATGTCAGCGCAACATCATACCGACAACGCCAAGCTGACTCAGGCCATGAATATGAACAACCTACGAAGAAAACAAGATCATCAGAACCACAAGCGTCAACTTCTACAAGGATGGATATTGCCAATAATTGAAAAAATGTTCTAAATTTTGTTTTTATGCATATTATAATTGCGTATTAATTGCATATTATTTTATTTTCATTAAGTTTTTATAAATAAAGTTTTTTTTTGCATGATAATTTTTTAATTTATATTTTTATTTTTATTTTAAGGGTGGTGGCTATAACTGATTTTTGAAATTCATACCTTTACTCAATTGCGAATAAAAGCGAAACGCGTGCATCGATTTTTATGATCTTTGTCTCATTTTGCTCATAGGTTATGTGACTTTGCGAAAAAATAACTAGACTTGAAACTTTTTTCCATTTTGGATTTTTTATGTATTTTAAAAAAAAAAAAATTTTAATTTTTAGGCAAAAAATAATTTTTTCCCTTCATACATTCATTTTTAACTTCGAAAGTGTTACTTGTATAGAAAAACAATATATGAACAGATTAAGGGAATTGTAATTCTTAATTTTTTAAAATTTATTTCAACTAAATTGGGCTAGGGGTTGTCGAGCTATGTCAAACAACAGGGCCTAAAACGTGATAAATTCCCCTATACGATAGTACTAACTTCAAATCGATACTAACTTCAAATCGCAGGTAAGAAGACAAAACGAATGATGCAGAAATTCTTCTTTTTGGGTCTAATTTCACATACAGTTCACAGAATTGAGTTGGCAAATCATGTGTTGTACTGTGTAATTCATATACATACATACAGGTTTATTTTTTAAATATACTATTTTTTATTTATTGAATAAGTAATGGTGTTTTCTTTTATACAAAAACAATGTGACATTTAACTTAAAAAATGCAATTTGGTTGTCGTTTCTTAAAAATGTTTTGCTCTCCAAGAGGGTAGCATGTTTAATTCTAAAAACATCCCCCTTACTAATGGCATAAGGCATACTGAACTTTTCGCCCCGTATAAATCGACAGTGTTGACAGTGTTCTGTAATAGGTTACTCCGGTTTATATGGGGTAATTTTTAAAACGGTGACGATTGCCTTAAAGAACAATAATGCTACGCAAAAATTTAAAAATTCGGAAGAGTTTGCAAAAATTATCGAACATTTTTTATACTCCAAACAAGCCAAATTGCTAAGTTAGCCGAAATTCCCAAAAATTTGATAACAGCGGAATGATAGCAAAGCCTAATATTTATTAAAAATCTTAATAGGTTTAAGCAAACAGAAAACTTACAGGAAAAATCGCTCCTATTGCGAACATGGCTAAAATTCACGAAAAATTGCAAAATTGGAAACAAACCCTAATATTTATTTGAAATCGCTAATCGGTTAAAAAAAAATTAATGTCGGAAAATAACATAAAAAGCATTAAAAAAATTAGCTATAATGATGAAGACCAAACTTGTTGACAGGTGTTTAAAACAGGAAAGTTAAGCGTTCCGTTCTATTCCTTAAAAATTAAGGAATAGAACTATTACAAAAAGCTTTATAAAATACATAACTGAAATTAAGCTCATAGAATAAATTCGAAAAATAAAAAATTTATTTATAAAAAATCGGCGATACTTCACGTTTGCCGATATATCTGTATTGGCGATATTTTACTTTTTTTGGTTTTTTTTTGAACAAAGAATTTAATTTGCAAAGCTTATTTTTTGTATAACAACTATTAGCAAAATATCAAACAGAGTAAGAAATTATTTCTCTGTATTCTTATACTGGAGGTCAGTCCACGCTACGCGTTTTTCCTTTTTGCGAGACGCATGATAAAGTAGAAAGTAATCCTACTTCATGCCTTCGATATGTATATGTGTTTTCCGCGTTTGCTGTGTAACTTGTCAAAACAATTTTACACTTCGACTTTTTGGGCATAAACGCATTGAACGCTTGGTGCGGACCTGCACCATCAGCCGTTTTGTTTTTCACCATAATGGTAAAACGTTCTCGCATTGATAAATCATGTATGTATTTCTACGTTTCAAAAATTTTCTGCCAATTTTAAATGATTTTTGTAAAATAAAATCATTTTTGTAAAAAAAAAATCATTTCGCTAATAAGTTTGGGTTACTTAAAAGTAACCACAAAATCCATAAGCAAATCCACTGCTACATTTTCTGATGATAGTTCGCTAGTTAACAGTCTTGGAACATTATTAGAAAATACGATAAATGAATTAACTGAGATGCGGAATAGTTCAGAGTCACAAAAATTGGCGGCTTATGTAGCATTAGCTCTGAATGGAAGATTTGAGGGCTAAGATAGTAATGAAATCTTTTGTTTATCTAAAATTCTGTACATTCGATACAAAGCTAGAAAATGTTAAAGATAATAGATCGAAAAAAATCTTATTGAGCTACTCAAAATGACTCTACATTCCGAAAGTGTTGAAGACACGGTCACCCTTACACCTAGTAAAAGTTCTGATAAGTCTACAAGAACTCCCTTTGGAGCGCATGTGAAAATCTTAAAAGAAAATTTGGAGAAGAATGATCCTTTACACATCCTGTGCTGTGGTTCAGACGCAGATCCGTTTGTTTACTGGCGCTATTAAATATTATACTCAAAATTTAAGACGATGGCACAGAAATACTGAAGTTGTCAAATGGGTTCATTCACTTCTGAGACGATTTTTTACTGCAGGTCTGCTTCAAGTTGTGAAATTATCTCCGCAAAATTTGAGAATCCTTTGTTTTTTAAACAAAAATCTTATTCATTTAATCAATTAATATCGGTTTGTAAGAAACCTCAAAACAAAAATAAATTTAAAAAAAAAAATAAATTAAAAAATATAAAATTTGTGATTAAAATGAAATTTGTTTTTAAGTTACCGACACACGAGGCAACATTTGTCGAAACATGGTAATGAAAACCCTTACTGTGTTTTTGTTTAAAGAATAAACTAATTTAGCATGAATTTAAATTAATTTCTTTTTTTTTAAAAACCAATTTTAAATACAAATAATCTCTTACACTGTTATTTTGTTAAATAAAGAAATTACTCTACTTGGGTTTTGGTTATTTTACCTTGAATTTAAATTTAATATTCGTATCAGTATCGGTATCGGCGACATTTCTTCTTGAGTATCGTTATCTTATCGGCAAAAAGGCGTATCTTTACTTCCCTAATAAAAAACTAATATACTGCTTATAAAAAACTTGGCCCTTTTTATTGAAATGTTCTTTTGTGTCTCCTTTTTCTGGAAAATCCCCTTTTTGTGACCCTTTTTGTAAATTTTTAACGGTTACCCTGATGTGAACGGCCTACAGAAGAATTTTTTAAAACTTATATAATTAAAATTTTAAATTTATTACAAAGTTTTAACAACAAGTCTGACAAAGAGAACTAATATCTGCGCTTCTTTTGAGCTTATTTTTATTAATTCATTAGCGTCTTATTACAGCAATTAGTGGGACACCCAGTTATGCATAATTTATTATTAAACAATATATACATTGTTTGTTAATAACGAAATAAAAAAACAATAAACTTACATACAAGTAAATTTTTTTTACGTAAATAATTCTAAATATTTGTTTTATATTTTCATGTGCGATTTTATGTTTTAATAATAAAATGTGTAATTAATTCAATTAACTCAGTGATTTATCTACAAAAATTGTTTAAATAAAAAAAATTTAAATAAACAAAAGAAGAGTTATCCAAAAATATTTCGAGTGAACTGACTACATAAATTAATATTCCGTGGTCATTTGTGACATAAAAAACACATTGTTTTTCTAGCAGAACGAGAAGGAATTGGCGGCATTTGTGTTTGAAAAGAAAAAGTTGTTATTAAAAGATATTTAATATGTATGAGTTTTTTATTGTTTAAGTATCTAAAGCTTAATAAACCCACAAATGAGATTTTTAATAGACTAATAATGAAGATTAAAACTATTTATTTAACTTTATGTGTCAAAATTTTCTTTTTTTTTAAAAATCTAAAAAAAATATTTTTAATATTTTTTAAAATTT
Source organism: Pollenia amentaria (assembly GCA_943735925.1). Taxonomy (NCBI): domain Eukaryota; kingdom Metazoa; phylum Arthropoda; class Insecta; order Diptera; family Polleniidae; genus Pollenia; species Pollenia amentaria. The sequence continues at coordinate 95,993,466 of OX031009.1, read as the reverse complement.
TTTTACAAATACAATTTAATCGAATAAATAGCTAAAAAATCAATACAGTGGTAAGCCAAATTATTTAAACGAAATATTTGTGAACTGAAGCTTTTGTACATAAAAATGTAACCTAAAACCAAATGATGTAGATGACAACCGTGTAAAATTCTGGAGAATGAAATACTGCATATTATACAAGATTGTAATTTTTGAATTTAACGTACTTGACAGGAAAGAGCGAACAAGTCGTAATGTTTGTATATACAACAATTAAAATTGTCGCATTTGGGACGATACTAAGATAAATATTGGTGATGTTTTTGAGCAGGCGGCGTCATTGGTCAATATTTCTTTGAGAATCAGCCCAGTGGTTCAGAAATCAATTTTATTAGCTAAAAGTCCAATTACCTGTTATAACCGATTTCCAAAATTTTAGTGCCATTTAATAGTAAACATACTAAACCAAGGCTAAAAAATTAGATCAAAATATTGCGAATTGTAGGCGTGGCATGCTGCTAAAAACAAATATTTTGTGTTACATTAGAAACATTTGATTTGTTTAAATTTTATCAGTAAGATTCCTCGCTCATTATTTTAGATAACGGGCGGATATTTTTGTTATGTTAATAGGATAGTTGTTTTTAAGATTTTATTTTATGCTGCTGTAATGCAGCAATAATAATGTTTATCTACTCAAGTACCAATTTTTTCTAAGATTATCGAAAAAAATCTCTTAATTTATAAAATTTCTGGATTTTCAATTTATAAAATATCACTATCCAGTGTAACACAAAAAATGCTGACAAAGGCTGCATACAATATACTTCATTGCTATCCAACGGAAAGCTAAGGTAAAATGTAACAGAAAGATACAAGATAATAGTCTGGTAGTGAATAAAGTCATTCCTAATAATTTAAAGAATAGAACTATTACAAAAAGCTTAATTAAATACATAACTGAAATTTAGCTCATAGAATAAATTCGAAAAATAAAGAAAAGAAAAAATGTTTAATATAATAAAGTAGCTTATGAAAAGAAATAATTCCCAGATCCTATTTGTTAAAATCGTTGAGTTAAATACATTCTATTTATGAAGTATCGCTTTGCAGTGTGGCACAAGGAATGCTGACGAAAATGCATTACATTCTGCTGGTGTCTAATAATTGTAAAATTTTCTGTTCATACAATATACTTCATATGTGGGTGAAGAGAAATATGTCGAACTAAATATGTTTCGACGTAACATCTTACGTCTTCACATATTTCAAATACGTTTTTCGTATTTGGGACATTTTTTCAAATATGTTTTTGACAAGCTTTTAAATATGTTTTCGTATTTGTGACATATTTCAAATATCAAATTATTAAATACATACATATGTATCTTCGTATTTGTTACATATTTAATGAAATTTGAAAGAACTTAAAAAATTTATTGCAAATACAATATGTGGACAAACTGGAAGACCTTACAGGATTGGACATACCTCATTTTAAAGCTTATTACGCCTAAATTTGTAATCTATTTTGCTTTTGGAGAAAAAAACCTCTGGGCTATTTTTAAAAAATTTTGTAAGTTCTCAGATGTACTAGTAGTGATTCTCTGAGGGATTTTTGAAAATTTTGGACAAACTGGAAGACCTTACAGGATGGGACATACCTCATTTTAAAGCTAATTACGCCTAAATTTGTAATCTATTTTGCTTTTGAAGAAAAAAACCTCTGGGCTATTTTTAAAAAATTTTGTAAGTTCTCAGATGTACTAGTAGTGATTCTCTGAGGGATTTTTGAAAATTTTGGACAAACTGGAAGACCTTACAGGATGGGACATACCTCATTTTAAAGCTAATTACGCCTAAATTTGTAATCTATTTTGCTTTTGTAAGGTCTTCCAGTTTGTCCAAAATTTTCAAAAATCCCTAAGAGAATCACTACTAGTACATCTGAGAAATTAAAAAATTTTTTAAAAATAGCCCAGAGGTTTTTTCTCCAAAAGCAAAATAGATTACAAATTTAGGCGTAATTAGCTTTAAAATGAGGTATGTCCCATCCTGTAAGGTCTTCCAGTTTGTCCAAAATTTTCAAAAATCCCTCAGAGAATCACTACTAGTACATCTGAGAACTTACAAAATTTTTTAAAAATAGCCCAGAGGTTTTTTTCTCCAAAAGCAAAATAGATTACAAATTTATTCGTAATTAGCTTTAAAATGAGGTATGTCCCATCCTGTAAGGTCTTCCAGTTTGTCCAAAATTTTCAAAAATCCCTCAGAGAATCACTACTAGTACATCTGAGAACTTACAAAATTTTTTAAAAATAGCCCAGAGGTTTTTTTCTCCAAAAGCAAAATAGATTACAAATTTAGGCGTAATAAGCTTTAAAATGAGGTATGTCCCATCCTGTAAGGTCTTCCAGTTTGTCCAAAATTTTCAAAAATCCCTCAGAGAATCACTACTAGTACATCTGAGAACTTACAAAATTTTTAAAAAATAGCCCAGAGGTTTTTTTCTTCAAAAGCAAAATAGATTACAAATTAAGGCGTAATTAGCTTTAAAATGAGGTATGTCCCATCCTGTAAGGTCTTCCAGTTTGTCCAAAATTTTCAAAAATCCCTCAGAGAATCACTACTAGTACATCTGAGAACTTACAAAATTTTTTAAAAATAGCCCAGAGGTTTTTTTCTCCAAAAGCAAAATAGATTACAAATTTAGGCGTAATTAGCTTTAAAATGAGGTATGTCCCATCCTGTAAGATCTTCCAGTTTGTCCAAAATTTTCAAAAATCCCTCAGAGAATCACTACTAGTACATCTGAGAACTTACAAAATTTTTTAAAAATAGCCCAGAGGTTTTTTTCTCCAAAAGCAAAATAGATTACAAATTTAGGCGTAATTAGCTTTAAAATGAGGTATGTCCCATCCTGTAAGGTCTTCCAGTTTGTCCAAAATTTTCAAAAATCCCTCAGAGAATCACCACTAGTACATCTGAGAACTTACAAAATTTTTTAAAAATAGCCCAGAGGTTTTTTTCTCCAAAAGCAAAATAGATTACAAATTAAGGCGTAATAAGCTTTAAAATGAGGTATGTCCCATCCTGTAAGGTCTTCCAGTTTGTCCAAAATTTTCAAAAATCCCTCAGAGAATCACTACTAGTACATCTGAGAACTTACAAAATTTTTTAAAAATAGCCCAGAGGTTTTTTTCTCCAAAATCAAAATAGATTACAAATTTAGGCGTAATTAGCTTTAAAATGAGGTATGTCCCATCCTGTAAGGTCTTCCAGTTTGTCCAAAATTTTAAAAAATCCCTCAGAGAATCACTACTAGTACATCTGAGAACTTACAAAATTTTTTTAAAAAAGACCAGAGGTTTTTTTCTCCAAAAGCAAAATAGATTACAAATTTAGGCGTAATTAGCTTTAAAATGAGGTATGTCCCATCCTGTAAGGTCTTCCAGTTTGTCCAAAATTTTCAAAAATCCCTCAGAGAATCACTACTAGTACATCTGAGAACTTACAAAATTTTTTAAAAATAGCCCAGAGGTTTTTTTCTCCAAAAGCAAAATAGATTACAAATTTAGGCGTAATTAGCTTTAAAATGAGGTATGTCCCATCCTGTAAGGTCTTCCAGTTTGTCCAAAATTTTCAAAAATCCCTCAGAGAATCACTACTAGTACATCTGAGAACTTACAAAATTTTTTAAAAATAGCCCAGAGGTTTTTTTCTCCAAAAGCAAAATAGATTACAAATTTAGGCGTAATTAGCTTTAAAATGATTTATGTCCCATCCTGTAAGGTCTTCCAGTTTGTCCAAAATTTTCAAAAATCCCTCAGAGAATCACTACTAGTACATCTGAGAATTTACAAAATTTTTTAAAAATAGCCCAGAGGTTTTTTTCTTCAAAAGCAAAATAGATTACAAATTTAGGCGTAATTAGCTTTAAAATGAGGTATGTCCCATCCTGTAAGGTCTTCCAGTTTGTCCAAAATTTTCAAAAATCCCTCAGAGAATCACTACTAGTACATCTGAGAACTTACAAAATTTTTTAAAAATAGCCCAGAGGTTTTTTTCTTCAAAAGCAAAATAGATTACAAATTTAGGCGTAATTAGCTTTAAAATGAGGTATGTCCCATCCTGTAAGGTCTTCCAGTTTGTCCAAAATTTTCAAAAATCCCTCAGAGAATCACTACTAGTACATCTGAGAACTTACAAAATTTTTTAAAAATAGCCCAGATGTTTTTTTCTCCAAAAGCTAAATAGATAACAAATTTAGGCGTAATTAGCTTTAAAATGAGGTATGTCCCATCCTGTAAGGTCTTCCAGTTTGTCCAAAATTTTCAAAAATCCCTCAGAGAATCACTACTAGTACATCTGAGAACTTACAAAATTTTTTAAAAATAGCCCAGAGGTTTTTTTCTTCAAAAGCAAAATAGATTACAAATTTAGGCGTAATTAGCTTTAAAATGAGGTATGTCCCATCCTGTAAGGTCTTCCAGTTTGTCCAAAATTTTCAAAAATCCCTCAGAGAATCACTACTAGTACATCTGAGAACTTACAAAATTTTTTAAAAATAGCCCAGATGTTTTTTTCTCCAAAAGCTAAATAGATAACAAATTTAGGCGTAATTAGCTTTAAAATGTGGTATGTCCCATCCTGTAAGGTCTTCCAGTTTTTCCACATATTGTATTTGCAATAAATTTTTTAAGTTCTTTCAAATTTCATTAATTATGTAACAAATACGAAAACATATTTAAAAGCTTGTCAAAAACATATTTGGAAAAATGTCCCAAATACGAAAAACGTATTTGAAATATGTGAAGACGTAAGATGTTACGTCGAAACATATTTAGTTCGACATATTTATCTTCACCCACATATACTTCATTACTATCCAAAGGATAGCTAAGGTAAAATGTAACAGGAAGATACAAGATAATAGTCTGGTAGTGTATAAAGTCATTCCTAATAATTTAAAGAATAGAACTATTACAAAAACCTTTATAAAATACATAATTGAAATTTCGCTTATAGAATAAATTCGAAAAATAAAAAATGTTGAATATAATAAAGTAGCTTATGAAAAGAAATAATTTCCAGAGTCTATATGTTAAAATAGTTGAGTTAAATACATTCAATTTATAAAGTATCAATATCCAGTGTGACACAAAGAATGCTGACGAAGGCCGTAGCGGGCCAGAAAATGCATTACATTCTGCTGGTGTCTAATAATTGTAAATTTTTCTGTACATACAATATACTTCATTACTATCCAAAGGATAGCTAAGGTAAAATGTAACAGGAAGATACAAGATAATAGTCTGGTAGTGTATAAAGTCATCTATATATATAAAAGAAAGTGGCGTTAGTTACTACGTTTATAACTAAAGAACAGCTGGACCGATTTCGATGATTCGTACCAATTCGGAATGGTCTCCGACCAAGTGAGAAGAATAGCAAAAAAAAATCTAAAATAGGTGGCGCCATTGAAAATTACTCAGTATGAATTAAATCGTAAGCTCTGCATTTGACGATGTTATGATCTTTAGCAAAGTTGTTGAGCATGAGCCGGCGCACTGTGGCTGAAAATTGAATTTCATCGGCCAAAAGTCCAATTTTTTGTCATCGCCGATTTCAAAAATTTTAATGCCATTCGATAGCAAACATATTAGAACTAAGGTATCAAAAAAACTAGATTAAAATATTCGTAATTGTGGCTGTGGCATGCTGCTGGAAACAAATATTTTATTTTGTTTTAGAAAAAATAAATTTTTGTAAATTTGATCAGAACTAAATTATAATTTCTCGGAAACCGTTATCAATAATTGGTCGAATTTTTTTTTGTTATATTAATGGGATAGTAGTCTTTAAAAAATGGATCATTACATCAATGTATCATTTATACCTGATGTGTTATTAAATGTTTCCCCAGGTTCTATATTTTAGTTAAATCCGAATTTTAGAGGAGTAGAACTTGTTAGGGTTAAAAGGGGTCAAAGAGATTTTAGTACCATCAGAAAGCTGGAGGTGTCCTCTTTAACCCCATATATACTTGTGCAACTGTTTGGAACTGTCTGTTGAACACTTTTTTCATTTTAATGAAATTACTCGCAACATTTTTTTTGCTCTTTTTATTTAAGCTGCTCATATGACTGAAATATAACACAATAGTTTGCGAGCGTTTTGTTTTGAAAAATAATTTTGCTTCTTATGAACGGCTGAACATATTTGAATGAAATTTTAAACTGTCATGGCCGGGTAGCATTTGTGTTGAATTGGAAGAACACGGGTCCATGAAGGGTCGGGAGAGTGACTTGCGGACCTCTAAAATTGGTAACCTCGGAAATTCAAACTTTTAAAAAATTCACCAAAAATATATTTATGAGTTACAAAAAATATGCTTAAATGTTTAGGTTATCTCCTTTGCTTTTGGAGATATTCGGATAAAACGGATTTTTTGGCTTGACTTTTATTATGTTTTATGTCAAACTGTTATCAATAGTGGGTTCAACATTTTTTATATTGGTAGTAAAGCAGTCTTTAAACAATGTTATGTTGTATTACTGTACCGATTATACCTGCTGTGTTATTAAATATTTTTTCAGGTTCTATATTTTAGTCAAATTGAAGTTCAGAAGAATAGAATTTATGAGGTCAAAAGGGGTTAAAGAAATTTTACTAGCTGTAGGTAGGTGAAAGTATCCACTTTAAACCCAAATGCACTTTTGTACCTGTTTGGACCAGCCTATAGAACACTGTTTTAGTTTGTGTAAAATTATTCGCAACATTTCTTTTGCTCTTTTAATTTTACCTATTCATATGACTGAAATATAAGTGTACCAATCCAAGTATTTTATATTATATAATTACCAATACCTGTGGGATTTTAAGCGTATCCTACTTAAGCCCATTTTAGTTCTTTATTCTACCTTATACAGCTAAGCGTTTACTACAATCACTTAAAGGAGATGATTTGAAAAAATATGGGAACTGCAAGTTAACTCTCTTTTGCAAATGGGGATGTGATGGTTCTTCTGGACAAAAACAATACAAGCAATCTATATGTGAAAATACTTCAGATACAGATATGTTCATGGTATCATTTGTTCCATTGCGATTGATAAAGAATTTGGAACACTCGGAGCCTTCGACCAGTACGATGCAAACAAAGGATATTTGGAAAAATCTCACACCATCTTCTACAAAATCCTGCAGACCAATTAAATTTGAATTTAAAAAGGAAACTGCTGTTACCATTAAAAATGAAACCAGTTATATAAGAACCCAAATTGCAACACTACGGCCATTAGAATTAGAAATAGATGGCCATATAATTGAAGTTAACTATCAATTAGTGCTAACGATGATAGATAGAAAAGTAGGCCAGGCTTTGACTGACACAAAGGCTTCATCCAGCTGCATTATATGCCAAACCACATCAAGCAAATTAAACCAAGTCCCGGAAAAATCATTAGATAAAACTAATGCATATGAATTTGGATTATCGCCGCTACATACAAGAATACGAATTATGGAGCACATACTAAAAATCAGTTATGATTTGCGTTTTGGACCTACAGGATCAATAAGAAACAATGACACCAACAAGGATTTAAGAAGTATAAAAAAGAAGCATGTTCAGGATGAATTTCGCAAATGTGGGTTGATTAAAGACCAACCAAAACAAGGATCAGGCAATACGAATGATGGGAATACAGCAAGAAGGTTCTTTTCTGATCCCAAAAAAGCATCTGAAATAACAGGTGTTGATAAAGTTTTATATCAAGATTTAAAACAATCATTGATGTACTTGCATGCAATGAACAAATTGATTATAGAAAATTTGGGGATTATGCCAAAGAAACAGCACGAATATATACTACCAAATTTCCATGGAGAAATATGTCTGCAACAGTTCATAAAATCCTTTATCATGGAGAGGACGTCATTAGGCATCATTTAATACCACTAGGAGATCTGTCAGAGGAAGCCCAGGAAAAAAGGAATAAAGATTACAGATTTTATAGGGAGCACAATACCAGAAAAATGTCACGAGACTTTACAAACGAAGATCTGTTTAATATATTGCTGGCAACGTCAGATCCGCTCATCTCTAGCATTCGAAGTCAATGGAAAGTAGAACATCGGGACTTAGATGAAGAAGCAAAAGGGCTGCTACAGGACAGACGTAATACAAAACCAAATATGGAATATTTGAAGGCAATTTTCCAACCGAATGAATAGTAGATATAATTAACTTTTATTGTTATTTAAGCAAGAAATATGTTTTTTGTCCTTATTGTTATTTAAATAAAAAAATAAAAAAAGAAAATAAACATTTAATAATTTACACTTATTTATTTTTTTATTCTAAAAAGTATTTTAGTGGAACTGGTTCCAGTTGAACCTGTTGTAGAGTTGATAATGTAGAAACATATTCTCAAAATGATCATAGGTATTATTACATGCCTATGCATTTTTTTTTAAAGGTATAATGGTATATACGAGGCGAATGTATATGCATATAAAGGTAATACGAATACTCATTTGTTCTTTCGCTGATAAAAAAATATTTTCTCCAGAAATAAATAAAAATGTTTATATTTTTCGAAAGAAAACATTATGAGTATGCTTGTAGAAGCAATTTTTAGTCAGTTTAATATCTTTACTCCCATATGCCCTATTCCAAATCAAATTTTTCAAACAAAAAAAAATTATTTGAGTAAAAAATTCTAATAATTCAACACATCGATTTTTATACAATTAGAACAGTAATGTTTTCTAATATATCCATTATTTTCTAGAAAATTCTGATCAATATCGAGTGGTAAATTGTATTGCCTTTTTTGAACAAAAAAAAAAATTTAAAGCCGTTTTCCGGGATTGGGAATTTGGGCATTTCTTAATCAAAAATGGGGATGTTTTTCAGTCCACTGTTTTAAGAACTTTTTAATCTACATAACTGCCAAAATTCATTTTGATACCTTTATTCATGTTAGATTTATAGAATGTCAAACATTAAAATTATTATTTATATAGTGTAAATGAATAAAAGGGCTTTCAACATGAGTAAAAAATAATAGTTTTAAGGTTTGACATTCTATAAATCTGACATGAACAAAGATATATTAATGAAATTTGGCAGTTATGTAGATTAAAAAGTTCTTAAAACAGTGGGCAGAAAAACATCCCACTTTTTGAATAAAAAATACCATAATTCTCATTCTCAATCATTAGCATTTTCATACTAAATGCTAAAAAGTGTAGTACCACGCGATGCCATGTCGGCTGGATTGTTCTTCGAGTCGACGTGCGACCATGCGTCTTTCCCAACCTTTTCAATAATAGACGAGACTCTATTTTGAACGAATGTTTTCCCCCTATATCTTTCTTATTCCAGAAATTATGCGTCCACGTCACCGCGAAACCGCTTCACCCCTTGAAGAACGCAAGGTGGGCGGACGCTTACAAACAAAAACCCCCGACTGCAAAATATGCCGTAAAGATCACCCCCTGCGCAAATGCGTAAAATTTTTAAACATGTCCGTATCAGAACGGAAAGATGTGGTCGCTCGCCAAAAATATTGCAGAAACTGTCTTGGGCATTCTCATCTTACCACAAAATGCCGTAGCATGGAACGATGCAAGAACTGCAATGGCAACCACCACACTTTGCTTCACCCCCCGGCTATTACCAGAACCCCCGATAATGCCAGTCTAGCTGATGCTCGCACCGTAACCCCCACCGTTCTATTTCAAATACGTCTTACGGAAGGCTGGAGACTAGTCCGCGGTCTGATCAACCCCGCCGCTCCAACGAGCTCCATCGCAACGTTTTTGGTAGACAGGTATCACCTGCCCTTTGAGATGTTCGAGTCCGAAAAATGGTGCCAGATTTCTATACGAGCAGGGTTTGACCAGGCAGGGTCCATCACGATCAGGGCTCGTGTATAGTCGAGTCTGCCAGAAAAGATAGCAGCGAAGAAGCTGGATCGGAGTGTCTCTGATACGTACCGAAACTTAAGGCTGGCTGACCCTGAGTTCTTTGAGGGAAACAACGTCAACATCATCCTGGGAGCAGAAGTCTATCCTCGCTTGATACGTAGCGGTCTGCAGTCGTCATCCTCGGGTTCAACACCACTCGCCCAAGACACGGCCCTGGGATGGGTCATTATAGGCAAGTTTGCCTGATTCCATGAAATTCATCGTCTGCATGACACCACATCTCTACCATTTTTTTGTATTATTATTATTATTACTATTAACGAATTTATATTAACCTCTCTAAAACCCTCTTATTGAATTTATGGTTTATATTACTCAACTGCATTGTATCTTATATTACCCTTCCTTTATGTTGGTTTCTTCTGCTATCACTAATCCACCCAGACACGCCAGCCCTCGTTGTTTTATTGCAATAAAGCAAGGGGGCGGGATGTTTAGGTGCGAAGCCGATCTGGTAACCTTCCGTGGTGAACAGACGGAGATGGGAGGTGGTCGCAACTCAACAGCTGATTTACGCGACCACCTTCTGTACATTTCGCCTTGTTGCTTTGTTTTTTGGGCAGTTCTTCTTTAGATGTGAACAATTGCGGAGCCAATCGGAAATAATAAATAAAATAAATAAAAAAATCTTAATCGGAAACACAAAAAAATAATAAATAAAATAAATAAAACAAATCTTAATCTTTGCTTGTGAAGTAACCAAACAAACAAGAAAGACACCAACAAAAAGTGAACGGGTACGCAAAATTAGTTATTGCGATAATCATTGAAAGCAAAACCAATATAATAATTATACAAAGATGAATTAACAAATAATATACTTGTGCAGTGTACATCGATTGAATAAAAGTGTATATTTATTGTATATGAGAAACAAACCCCAGAGAGTTTTATTATTTTGTTTTTGTACCCCCTACTTAGCCTTGTGCGCAGTCAAACAGCGGGAAATTACCGGAGATTGCCCATCGTCATGTGCCAATCCATTGTCCATTGGGATATAATCCAGCATTCCCAGAGCCAACCGCAGGAGTGTAAGAAGTAACCATCAACCCCCATTAAATTAAAGGTATTTCTTTGGATATTTCGAGCCACAGCAGGTGCGTCTATAAATTGGGTAAGTCTCCCCCTTCCATATTCAAAATTTAACATCAACCCCATATTTCTACCTAACGTGAGTTGGTCCCAAGTCGGGCGCCAACATTCTGGTCCTTCGAACCGGACCTAAACATTCTATAAATCTGACATGAACAAAGATATATTAATGAAATTTGGCAGTTATGTAGATTAAAAAGTTCTTAAAACAGTGGGCAGAAAAACATCCCACTTTTTGAATAAAAAATACCATAATTCTCAATCTCAATCATTAGCATTTTCATACTAAATGCTAAAAAACATCAAAAGTTCAACTTTGACCTTAAATTTCTCAACAACTACTGAACAAAATTAGCACTGCAAAAAAGTTCAAGAAGTCTTCTCTCCTGCAAAAAAATTGCAAAATTATCTCTATCGGTTCAAAAGTTACAGATTTTTGGCCGATGAAAAACGATTTTCAGCCACTGTGCGGCGAAGGTTTATAAGTTGATATAACCAATTTCAGACAGGTGGCGCCACTGAAAATGACTCGAAATGAGTTAAATCATAAACTGTGCATTTGATCATGCTATGATCTTTAGCACAGTTGTTGAGCATTATCATACAAAGGTTTCTAGGTTGGTATGACCAATTTCCGATAGGCGGCAGTGTGACACAAAGAATGCTGACGAAAATGCATTACATTCTGCTGTAAATTTTTCTGTACAGACAATATACTTTATTACTATCCAAAGGATAGCTAAGGTTGAATGTAACAAGAAGATGCAAGATAATAGTCTGGTTGTGCATTAAGTCATTCCTAATAATTTAAGGCATAGAACTATTACAAAAAGCTTTATAAAATACATAATTGAAATTTCGCTTATAGAATAAATTCGAAAAATAAAAAATGTTGAATATAATAAAGAAGCTTATGAAAAGAAATAATTTCCAGAGTCTATATGTTAAAATAGTTCAGTTAAATACATTCAATTTATAAAGTATCGCTTTCCAGTGTGACACAAGGAATGCTGACGAAAATGCATTACATTCTGCTGGTGTCTAATAATTGTAAATTTTTCTGTACATACAATATACTTCATTACTATCCAAAGGATAGCTAAGGTTGAATGTAACAGAAAGATACAAGATAATAGTCTGGTAGTGTATAAAGTCATTCCTTATAATTTAAAGAATAGAACTATTACAAAAACCTTTAAAAAATACATAATTGAAATTTCGCTTATAGAATAAATTCGAAAATAAAAAATGTTGAGTTAGGATTCTTCAAATACATCGATTAACAAAAACTTGTAGAAAAATGATGTGAATTCCTCCAGTTCACTGTTCTCTATACGAAATCTGCTTGTACTGACGATGTGGCAACGCTTAACTTTACTCTTATTTATGTTTTTTTTTAAACCAGCTTTGGCTGCCTCTGCTTCGAGAGATTTTAATTTCGATGCCATATCTTTAGAGCTGCGTGGAATGAGGCCGATATAATCCGCATAATCTACTGCTGGTTAGGTACATAGCTGAGACTTCTCCTTGTTTGAGTTGAATTGCAAACTACAACATCTTAGACTATGTTAAAGAGCAATGGAGATAGTACGTAGCCCTGGCGGACACCATCTACGACATCGAAGCTGCTGCTCAGTTCCTTATTGTGGAAAATACGATAATTAATATCACGATTTAAAGTTGGGATGAAGCTTTTGATTTTAAGTGGGATTCCTTTGCAAGCAAGAGCAGTCCATGTTGCATTTTGGTTTTGCGTGTCAAAAGCTTGATCAAAGTCTATAAATACAAAGTTATGCTTAGAACGAAGTTTGGCATACGGTTCTTAGCTTGTTCGTAGACTATTAATGTGGTACACACAGGATTTTTGGGTCCGGAAGACAGATTATTTAGGTCTGAGATATTTTATTATAGTGTTTGATATTCTCCTGTTAATAATTTGTGCCAGTAATAATTTTTATTGCGTCAGGATGTTGATGCCCCAGAAAATATAACTGTCAAATTCCAAACATTCTTTTATGAGTCTTAAGCCGCTTTTCGATCCTCATTAGAGCGAATTTTAAATCTTGATCTCTTGCAAGCACCGAATAAATGTTGAAAACATTTTTCTAACTTTTTTTGTGAAAAGGAACCACTGTTATGCATATTAATAACGGTTCAGTCATTGTACATGCCGTAGTGTCTGTGATATTGATATCTACTATTTAAAATTTTGCATAAAATGTATCGGCCTAAGTTATAAAAAATAAAGAGTGTCAATAAATTGACATGCTTTATTTTTTATAACCTAGGCCGTATAAATTTAAGATCGCTTATCGTTTTTATTGCTAATACATATGCATTCTAATTTATTAGTAAACTAATAATTTTATTGAAGCATATAAAAAGTTTTGGAAATTTTGTTATCACTCACAACCACAACAAATTATTTTAATAGAATTTAATTTTGTGGGATATAATTTAAGGAGGGATTTGCTTAGATCATTAATTTTAATGTTGGGTACACAGAAAAATGTTGACAACCAATATGATTTATTATTTTTGTTACAGAGAGAGAGAGAGAGAGAAACAAAAGAAAACTTACCTCAATAAACGTAATTAGGATTATAAACCATGGTGGTGGACAGCACGAGTAACGATCCGCATAATATTTGCGATCACGCTCTTCGGGCAGTATTTCCATTGCAATGACATGAACCATTTTTTTAAAGAAGGGTGGCTCTTCTAAAACTAATTGAAAATCATTCTCAGAACAAACTTCACGATCGCGATGATGTACGGCGCATTTAAAGCTGCGTGTGCGTTTACCACTCATCTGGAAAACAAGAATTAAAATTACCCTTGTAATTACTGAGTATTTTATGTTTCTTTTTAGTATTAATTTAAAAAGTTGTTTAACTGCTGTAATATCTGATGTTAAAATAAGTTTTAACAGCGTCCGTCTATGTAAACCTTATGCGCAAATCAAATTTTGTTACTTAGCGACTAATTGCCTTGGTCCCGCCTATTGAAAATGGGGCGAATCTGCCATAATTTTATATGGCCCCTATACAAGCTGCTTTTCATGTGCCATCTTATTAAGTTGGTATTTAGATTAAATTTGGTGCAAAATTATTTTATTGCAATTAAAATCATCTTACTAACTTTTATTGGAATTGGGACATATTGGACCATAGCTCCCATACAAATACTACTCCCGAAAAAAGTTTTTAATGCCATAACTTCCTTATTAATGTTGGTTTTAACATTAAAATTAGCGATAATAAATCTTACGCTAGCTTCTATGTCATGGCAAAATGTTGTCCTGGTATGTCCAAATTTAAACATTGGTCCCATATAAGAACCCATCCTAAAATCTCATACAGATGAACATATCTTAATATTCGGCTCAAAGAACTTTTACATGAATCTTAACCTCCTAAAATATGTTTCCTCTGGCGCGTAAAATTGCCCAAAATAGAGTAGACTTGCAAAAAAATTTTCTTATATACTGTGGTATAGGGTATCAAATGGTCGGTCTTGGCCGACTATACTTTCTAATTTGTTTATTTTGTTTATACTTTAACAATTGTTTGCTAATTTACACAATTTGCACGAGGAAACATTCTAGGCTGGTTCATGGAAGAAGAAGAATTAAATTCTCTTAAGACGGCTCTCACTTAAACAAATTTGAAGTACAGAAACGCTTTTCGTGCAAATTAAGATCTCAAGGGGTCCCAAACTAGAGTAACGAAACAGACCTAATATTGAAAACACATTTTTGTTAGCAATCAAATATAAATTTTAGTTATGGATATGTTTGTCATGTTAATAAAATATTTTGTTGTTAACTTGTTGTAAAAAAAGTGAATACTTTTTTTCAAAAAAATAAATGTTTGGTGTTGCGAGCAGGGCTGTGGAGTCGTCCGAAAAAAGTACTAACTAAGACTCCAAACGCTGAAATTTTTTAAGTGCGACTCCGACTCCTACTCTAACCGTGATGCGAAATGAATGAGACGTAAAATTATTTCTCTTTTGTGTAGAAACATCTTTATTAAACGAATTATGGGAATCTCCGCGTAATGTGCATAAGAAAAACATGAGTGTTATGGTAGGAATTAAAGGCAGGCCGATAGAGATGTTTCTACACAAAAGAGAAATAGTTTTACGTCACAATTTTTCTAATACATACTAGTATTTATGCGCTATAGCAACACTTATTCTGTACAATGTTGAAAATATTTCAGCGTTGATGGTTAAAAAATTCTGATATTAAAATTATTGGCAATTCCTGTCATTAACATTTTTTAGCATGAGTAAATTATTTAAAAAATCACACATCTTCTTCAACTAGATCAATAACTGAGTATAAGTTTTGCTAATGTAATTTAGACTTTTTCCCGCACGTATAAAAAATATACCTAAATATACTTAAATAGTAAAGTACTTGAATCAACTATTTCTCATAAAATAAATAAAAATCTACTTATTCATATTGATCTGCAAAATATTGCATCGCCAATTTCGAAGAATTTTTATATTGGAAAATATTAGCAATTTTTTTAAATTTTTTATGCCGAAAAATTATGGAGTCGGAGTCGCGCGTTTTTTTGGATACTGCGACTCCGACTCCGGTACAAAAACCTCAACTCCGACTCCACAGCCCTGGTTGCGAGACTGGTCGTAATGTGGGTTTACGAACCGATCATCGCAAAATTTAGTACTTGATAATATCCGATCGTGCTTGGTCGCACGGTGTAGCAAATGATCTGGGGGAGCTCAAGGAGGAATACACAATAAGGCTGTGTTGGGTACCCCGGACACTGCAAAGTGGATCTTAATGAGGTGGCGGACGTACTCGCGAGAGAGGGTTATAGGGTTCTTGACGGGTCATTATTCTGTTTCGGCTTTTACGAGTAAATGAGACAATACCATACCGGACTTCTTGCAGATTATGTCAGGATGCTGAGGAGCTAGAGACGATTGAGCATGTACTGTGCCACTATCCTTGGTTGCAGGGTCTCAGGCAGAAATGGCTAAGAGATAGATTTTACGACGAACTGGGGAGTATCGCTGGATGTCAGGGAAATAGGACGGTTGTTTCGGATAAGGGGACTGTAAGGGATTTTTGTCCTATGTACAGGGTGGCCCAAATAAGACCAGCTGATGTGAAACACAAATCACTTTTTTATTTTTTAACATAATTTATTTTTTCTTTCAGTTATCAGTTATAATCTTTTTGATTATAACTGAACTCTTGGAAATTTAAAATGAATACGTACAGTCAACAACAACAAATGCGCTATTAGCTTTACACAATTAGCCACACAAAATGATTTTTTAAATAATCTTTTGATTATGGATGAAGAGCATTTCCATTTAAGTGGTTATGTGAATAAACAAAACTGTTGGTTGTGGGGCACCGAAAATCCAAGAGCAGTACATCAGCATCAGTCACACCCAATCAGATGCACTGTTTGGTGCGGCGTTATGGCCACAAAAATCATTGGCCCATATTTCATTGAGAATGAGGATAAAACGCCAGAAACGGTCTCCGGGGCTTCTTACAGAACAATGATCGACAACTTTTTGCGGGCAATGGTGGAGCAACATCCTAATTTGTGGTTTCAACAAGATGGAGCCACTGCGCATACTGCTAGGCAAACTATGGACATGCTACGTGAAATTTTTGGTCTTATTTGGGCCACCCTGTAGGTTATACTAGCTATCTTAAACCTATCTGTCCGTTGTTTTCACCTTTACATTTCTTGTTCTTCTTCCTCTATATTGAAGGGATTAAAAATGGACCGCATCGGTCTCCGAGTGGAGGTGTGCCCTGTGGCGCATAACTCTTCTTAACCTAACGTACCCTAACCTAATTTCACAAACTTCTTTTTGGAATAGAGCATGTGCCCATATTGCTGGTATTTAGATTAAATTTGGCCCAAAAACATTTAAAATTTTTAAGGGAATCGGCATAAATCTGACAAGTACAACTTCCCAAAATAGCGTTTGCCGACGATAGCTTTTATATTAGCTACTATGCCATGCTTGTGCTTGCAAATCCCGAATTGAATTGTATAATCCATCTGCCTTAAATCAATTTAGGACGAACAAATTTCATACTGATGTAGATATTAAGATAATATTCGATTCAAAGAACTCTTATGGCCAATTTTCAGGATTGACATTAAAACACATTTATGTTTAAAATCGTTTTAAATACAAAATTCTCTTCTTCACTAAACACTTAAGTTAAACTTAAGTCACCGATGTGGTACATTTAAATTCAACTTAAGTTTCCATTGGATTAACTTAGCAAGGTTGCCTCAATATCACAACAATACAAAAACAACAGACAAAGTAATAAGAACCAGCTGTTTTTTGAGACCACCTTGTAAATAAGTACACTTTTTTATGATATTTTTTTGTATTTAGTAGTGCTACCATACTTTTATCTTAATTAAATAAGACTTTTCATATAAAACTCAAAAAATCAATCGGTAATTATACAAGGCGAATTCATTCCAGGTAATCTCGGTAGTACAACAAGTACAACTCGTACAAAAACCACAAGCAATTTGTTTTTGTAAAATCATTGTACAATGTCAAAAACCGAAACAAATCAAAACAGAAACAAAGATAATAAACAAAATTTTGACATCCAACAATTATAAAGCTAAAGAAAAAAAAGTTATCAGCAGGGCTTTTAGGATCACCTGTAATGAATTCGCCTTGGTAATTATATACGATTTAAGTTTTTATGAAAATTAACATAATATAGATTTGAATACTATCCTGAAAATTGGGCATTAAACTCATAACATGACGTTAATTTGTCGGGGTCAGTGAAAAATAGGACCGATCTCCCAAGATCCCAAATAGGACCAATATTAATATTGTTGCGTAGAGCATTATAAGGTCGGGCAGGATCGAATATAATTTCTTGTTTTACTTTACTGTTCAATCGAAATCAAAATTCTCACCTGCATTCAAAATTTTATACACATTTTTTTATTGCCCTAAAATTCCTATCACGCAATTTTTTAAACAAATGGTTTCACCATTTTTCTATCATTTTAAACAAAACTGCATTTAATCTTTTTTTTAATTGCTAATCAAGAATTCAACTTGTTTTCCATTTAATTTTTTATAATTTTTTTTAGAGAGAAACAGAATAAAAAACTGGAACTAGAAAAATCTGCATAAATTTCCCACATACATTATTTGGTCATAAGTCTGTAGTATCTAATAGAGAGTGAGTGAAAGAGTGGAAGTCAATTAGGAATGTTAAGAAAAAACAACGAAAACACGAAAAGCTAGAAAGGAAAAATTTCATGCATGGGGTTTTAACCCCTTTTAAAGATGCCAATGGCATGAATGTTGACGATGATGATGTGCTTAACATCAAAGTTTATGCAATCATGTTGCTGTTTTAAAACATGGCAGCACACAGAGTATTTTTAAAAGATCTGACTTAAAGTAAATAAGTTTAAAATGATTTCAAATCACACAACTTTTAACAAAACTCTATACCTTTAGGTGAAATAATGAAATTAAAAATTGTTGTTTAAAATGCACTGTTGCATGTTGCTTTCAAAATAAAATTTATTTATTTTGTTGTTTCTTTTCAAGGAAAATTAGGAAAACCATTTTAACAAATTGTTCACATTTAGAAGAATCTATGTATTTGCAGAGTCCTATTGTCCTTATTATAAAAAAATACATTCACCCAGAACAATAATATGGTTGGATTAAAGCAATGCTATGTTTGTAGATGACCATATTTTTGGTTATTGTAAACATACTATGGTTAATTTGAACAATATTATGGTTATTTTTCAGAATAGTATGCTTAATTTTGACCATGATATGGCAAAAACAACCATAATATTCGGCCATGTGCTGAAAATCGCATGATTTAAAAATCACATGCGATCTGAAAATCGCCAATTTTATTTAAGCATGTGCTAGAGTTCACGCGTTTTGTTTTTTTTCGAAGTAGTGGTCGAAAAATAAAACATGTTTTAGCTGTCAAATTTTACAAAAAAAAATAATTATTTGCATAAAAAATGCCGGCAGCTTTTATATTACGTGTTATTTCATTAAAAAAAACTGTATTTTAAAAAAGAACGTATCAGAAAACGTCTTCTAAGGGATTATTACAACCCAAGAGATATTCCTGAGCAATGGTAAGTACCATAAGTACATGTTGTTGATAAATGGTTATAATTTCTTACATATTTTTTTCGAAGTTAAATAGAAACAGCTGCTCACATTTAAAACGCAAATTTAAAAGAAATTGTTAAACAACAATCAGTATTAAAACAATGTTGTTTTTTAATTTTATATTTTCTATGAAAATTTTCTCAAAAGATTATGAGTTTTTAAAATAAATGGAAAAGAAAAACATTAAATTTCCTTTTTATATGCTATTTATTGATGTTGAAAATAAATTTTAAAGGAAATTTACAAGTTCACATGTGGATCACATTACTGTAGGCTTGTGATTTAAAATCGCGTAATTTAAGGCGATTACGAACTCCAGCACACCTTCTTTGCGATTTCAAATCGTAATCACAACTTTCTTGCGATTTACGATTTCTAGCACATAGGCGATTGTCAAAATCACCCAAAAGCAATGAAAATTATTCTTTTATTTGTTAATGCTATTTTACGCCTTGAATTCTACCCTAAAGAATCGAAGGTTTCCTTAGTTACCCTGATGCCAAAGCCAAGACAAGATCAAACAAAACTTGAGTCATATAGGCCTATTAGCTTATTATCTAATACGTCAAAGCTATTAGAGAAACTATTAGTGTCAAAATAAACCCAATTTTAAATGAAAATAGATGTATTCCAAGCCATTAATTCGATTTTAGAAGAAAACACAGCACAATTTAACAAACTCATAGATTAGTAAAGGTTTATGCACTATCCCACAAAGTCTTATAGGGCATTTACATTACATCGAAATCTAGTAGATTTCATTTAAAATCTTCCTCCAAATCTAGTTCGTTTACATTATACTTGTTTGACATTAGCGAGATTTGGTTTTCACATCAA
This sequence comes from Pollenia amentaria, assembly GCA_943735925.1. NCBI lineage: Eukaryota > Metazoa > Arthropoda > Insecta > Diptera > Polleniidae > Pollenia > Pollenia amentaria. The sequence goes on along the minus strand of OX031009.1, from coordinate 95,973,354 downwards.
AACCGCCGACTGAAAGTTTTTTGTGTAACACATACTTACATATAAAGAAATAGGCATTTAAAAGTTTGCATTACATTTTCTTTATAATCAACTTCATTTATTTTATCAATATTATTTGTCATTTGCATTTTTTTTTTTTTTTCTATTTTACAAATTTTTGAATTTTGTTTTAACAATTTTAACAAGCAGCTATTATTGTTTTTGTTTTGTTTTTTATTAAAATGTAATTTTTTTCTTGTGCAGGGTAGTAGTTTTTAGTGCTATATGGGGAAAAACATAGTTGCATCAATAAGTACTACTAGATTTCGAATAGATTTCGTCAAAATCTAGTTACGGGGTAGATTTTGTTTTGTACGGGAAATCTAGCCAAAAACAACTAGATTTGGCTCGAAATCTCGAAAGTACTAGATTTCGTTGTAGTGTAAATTGGCTATTAAGTATTTTTCGAAAATGCTTCCCTGATAAATTATCGTTTGAAAATTTTCAAAAAATAATAACAAAAAATGATAGGTTTGTATTTTTTTTTTTTTTTTTTTTTCATAATACGTAAGACTTGTGTCATAGTGTAAAGCAGCTATAAACGGCATAAGAAAAGCCTTTGAAGAAAGAAAATATTGCTCAGCATTTTTGATGTTTCTAGAGTCTTTGATAGTCTGGCAAGAAGGCTTATTTCATAAATTGAAGCTAAATTTACCATTTAACGCACGAAAAAGGGGTAAAAAAGCCACTTAGTCGAAAATGTATTATTAAAGAAGGCAATTTTTAAAGCTCTCCTCAGCTGGTGTCGCACATTTCGGACATGCCAACAAATAACTATACCTAAACTTCAGCTTTTGCTAGTGATACAGCTTTTTTATGCGAACACGAAAACCATCATCACAGATTACACACAGATATGTAAAAAGTTACGTGTGAAAAAGGCTCAAATCAGTTGCGAGGGCAGCTTTCGAAGAAAGAGACAAGAAGCGTTTTTTGGTAGTGAAGTGGCAATGTATAGAAACAGGCCGATGCAATCAACAAAAATTGGGTGATCAAAACGAAAATAACAAAACACAAACCCCGTTTAACAAAAACATCAACAAACGGGTTATTTAGTGCAAAAAAGTATTTATTGTTTTATAATATTATTAACTTATTTAAATATTATTTACTAGTGTTGGGTTAAATTTAAAAGTTAATTTTTACAACAGTTTTACAAATAAATCTCTACTAAAGAAATTTGTGTTTATTGTATTGCGGCATCAAATATGGTTTAAAGAGAAATGAAAAAAGTGCAGCTTTCTAAGAAAGAGACAAAAAATCTTCCGCCTCGTGACATATCTGTTTGTAATCTGTGCCGTCATTAAGAATCTCGTTACTTACAGCATCATAAATTTCAGATAGAAATGTGGTTAAAACAATGGAGGATGAAGGTCAATAGGCAAAAATCCGTGCAATCAGTTATGCGTAGAGAATCATGCCCCCTATTAAAATCAATAATCAAATAATACCTCAACACTCGTTTATCGTGGAAATGGCATAGTTATAAGAGCAAAATAAACTCAAATGAAACTAAAAGCAATTCAAATGAAACTAAAAGCAATTGGCTTATTGGGGGAAATTCTGTTCTAAGTCTCAATAGCAAACTTCTACTTATCAAATATATCTTAAAGCCAATCTGGTGCTCTGGTATTCAGTTGGGTCCAACGCCTGGGTCTCTAATATAGAAAAAAATTCAAAGGCGCCAAAATAAACTTCTTTGAATAATCAAAGCCGAGCCCTGGTATGTTAAAAACTCAAATATTCATAAGGACCTCAATGTGCCATTAATAAAAACTATGATTACGAAATTTGCAATAAAATATTTAAAAAGCCTCGAATTGGATCCGAATCCACTAGCTCGAAAAATTTTTAATTATGGCAGCCACACTCGCTTAAGGAGTAGACATACTACAGGACTCATGCGATCAGAAGAGCGCTAAACACCAGCGTGATAAGGAAAATTTTCGTTCGGCACTGGCAGGGCATTAAATAAATTACTACAATGAGATTTGATTAATAATTGTTACATCACGTGGCAACAAAAAATATTTTGAGAAAATCAACTTTACAGTTAAAAAATTCTTTAAAATGTGTTAAATGTAAAAAGTTAATTATCGTCTAAATTAGAAAGTAATTGGATAATAGCTAAAAATCTTTTGAGGAGATGTTGGGAAGGTTATAATCGATAGGAAGAACACAAAACTAATTTTTTTTTCGGGTGGCTATGATGTTGGCTGTTTTCCTAAACGTGTGTTAACAATGTGTAAACACACAGTATTGACAACGTGTTGATGCATTATGTACCTTAATTTTTACCTACGTTGTATTGTATACATATGTATATGTTTTGCATCTAAAAATTTTTAACTGCTTTATTTGCTTTTCTGTGCGCACTGACAACCATACAGTTGCATTTAGGAACAAAATGCATTATCAAAATTTTTATGGTTGCATTTAAGAACATGTTGCGATGTATTCAATATATTCAATAAATTCAATAAATAACTATTAAAGATACATATAAACCATAATATGGTAATTAATACAAATACTATGGTTACTGATTTCAGACATTAATCAAACGTGCTTTTGGAGTCAAATTGTAATTTTATTCAGCTGTTTTTTAATTTCAGTTACATGATGTTATGTTCGTTCCACTTTTCTCAGCCATCCTTGGAATTGTATGTAATTCATTCTCTAGACCTCGACGACCTTCATCCCGATTCCTTCAGTTTTCCTGGTATGTGATATTCGTAAATTTCATGTTTTTAAATCAACAACTTCAAAAAAGAATTCGATAACTTTAAGCAAACCATATAAATGATTGAAAAGCATTCAGCATTTATTCATTTTGTATACTTAAAATACTTTCTAAAGTCAGCTCGAATGTTTAGAAATCTAGAGATTTTTTCTTCTTAACGTTAATTTAATTTAGAAAAGGCGTGTGTGTCTAACAAAACGATTTTTTTTAAGTTTAAGACATTAAAACTTGATAAATAAAAGAATATACATATATAAAAACGATGATCGATATTTTTAGAACAATAAGAATTGTAGTACTTTTTCTTCAGTTCTTATAGTTCTAAAACCACCCTGCGGGAAATTTGTATCAATTGTTCCAACAGAACTGGTCCCGGGATTTGTGAAAATAGAATAAGAATAAAAAGAAATAACTAATGACTTTTGAAATCACCTAACGGGTATATTAAGTAAGAACAAAAAGGCAATTTTTTTAATTTTTATTAATTTTCATTTAATGATTTTTTTTATTTAGTAGGACCGTTTTTGTAACATGTTCAGTACACGCAAAGAAAAAACATAGTTGTGATAAACATATTCTAAGAGCAACATATCATGATAAGATTCATGATTGTAGTCAACATATTACGATTATTATTTCATGATTTAACCAACATGATATAACCAAATATATTCGTAATATTACATCATACTATTTTTATTTTAAGCCTAATTTGTTTTTATTACATCATATTATAATTTAATGTAATTTAAGAAGCATTCATATTATTATCATGTTAATCATAACAATATGTAGATTAAATCTAAGACAAAAAATATTTTTAATATATATTTATGCTTATTTACTTTCTGGCAACCGTAACGTAAAACTGTTACAGATATTTCATATCATAATATGATGCAACTTTAAACATAATATTTTTAACCTATTTTATAGTATTTTCATTCTTTTTCTCTAAAATAACACAAAACAATGGTCAATATTTTTGCACCATTTTCAAACAATATTAAAATTTTTTTAGCATTGATATTTTATTTTGTGACACTTTAAAATTTATTTTAATGTACCTACAATTTCTTTATTTTTTTATTTCTTTAAACTTGGTTTTTTAATGGGTATTTTTTTAAAATTGTTTAACCACTGAAGAATAAATAATTCGATAGGCATATGTAAAACAAACGACACAACTGATGCAAAATTATTTTACAAATGGCGATAACAAAATATTATTAGAGTAAAGATATTTTGTTTGCATCTTTAACATAATATGAGTACACGTATAGAAAGTTAACATGTTATGGATAATAAATATAATTAAATGGCTGTGAGGAATATAATATGTTTTCAAAGTTATCATTATTTAGTTGTTATAAAATGATTATTTTTCAGTGAATCATACTTAAATTTATAATTGCGATAAACATTGACATGTTTACAGTTTGTTTATATTAAATAAAAATAACAATATTTTGTGTACGACAATATATTGTTACAATAAGCATAGTGTAGTTGCCGTTACCATGCCCAACCATATTTTTTCTCTGCGTGTATGCACCGGTGGTGTGATACATTTCTTTGGGACTATTTAAAAATTTGTTCTTAAAATTAATTCTAGGATTTTTTTATTTGAAAAATACCAAGGACTAGCATTGTAGTAACTAGCACTTAACATGTTAATTGAGAATAGATGTGTGACTGGTCAAATTATGGCTGTTAGGTGCCGATTAACCATCTCCAATGACAACCCCATATAAGAGTGATAGGTCCCATTCATATAAAGTGTTAAAACTAGGACCGGTCTCTGCCACCAAAGGACCTATCACGGGACTACTTTAGTGTCAGTTCGCTTCCCTCTAGCGCATGCATAAGCTGTTTTATATATTCTTTTTTATCAAGTTTAAAAAAATAGATACTCATATTTTAAATTAAAGTAACGATATATATCCACACAGGGAAGCGATCTGACACCAAAGTAGTCCCGTGATAGGTTGTTTGGTGGCAGAGACCGGTCCTAGTTTTAACACTTTATATGAATGGGACCTATCACTCTTATATGGGGTTGTCATTGGAAGGGGTCAATTTGCACCTAACAGCCACCATTTGACAAGTCACACATCTATTCTCAATGAATATGTTTAGTGTTAGTTATTACAATGGAGTATTATTTTAAAACAATGTTGTATAATTTCAATAAAATAAGTAAATTTAAGAACCAAATTATAGAAAGTCTCAAAAAAAATGTGTCACACCACCGGTGAATATTGAACTGTAATTTAGTCCTTTTTTTACCTTTTGGTTCTTCATATTCCAGTTAAACGATTAGTTCTCCTTCACTGGTCAAGAGTTCTTTCTTTTTGTACTCGTTCTATTTTCACTAGTCCTACCCCAGACTGTTGAAACAATTGACAAAAATTTCCTGCAGGGATATTGTTTTAAATTATTGATTGCTTTTGGTAATGTTTAAGGCTAGTTTACACTATCACATAAGTCTTACGTATTCCATAATGCTTTGTGATATAGAAAACTAATGAGTTTTGTTGCGACTGTCAAAAAATCTAATGTAACATTACAGTTTGTAGTTACACTATCACACATGAACATGTTTCTGTTAAAATGCAACCCTGTTCAAATAAAAAGTATTATTGTTTAGAAAAATATCAAAAAACGATGAAGTCGTATGGGATGTCAAATTTTTTTCGTAATACTTGTCATTTTCATAACACATTGCATTCACACTATCGCACTTTTACATAGTACTTGAGTTTTTGACATGTATTAATACAAAGTATAATAGTGTAAACTAGCCTTTAGTGGCACTATTACGTTTTACAACTCAACTCTAGTTCGGTTGAAATTTTGCAGTTTTGTATTATGGTTTAGAACTCTGTTATAGTGCGGTTAACAAAAACATCAAATAATTACAATTCATACTAGCAGTTGCTTAAATTTCAACTCAACTGAGTTGAGTTGTGAACCATAATAGAGGCATAAAACTTTATTTATCCGAACTTCTTAACATTTTGAATTAAAATGTACATGTATGGTTTTCTTTAGGGCTGTGAATCTTTCTGTATCATAAAGGGGTGTACAATACCTCCAGCTCTACCTATGGCGGTTACAAAAGCAGATCGCGGTAAGTTCAATCTGATATCGCGGAAAGAAGTGAGTTTTATTCGAAAAATAATTTGGTGTTCGTTTTTTTAGAAATGTTCTGCCTTTTAAAAGGGTAGCATGTTGATGGCATAAACATGCTACCGAATAAATCGACAGCGTTGATGGTGCCCTGTAAAATATATGACTTCGGTTTATTATGGGGTTTTTTTTATAACGGCGACGATTACCTCAAAGAGCAACAAAGCTACGCAAAAATTTAAAAAAATGGGAAAAGTTTGCAAAAAAAAAAGCATAAATTCGCGGAAATGTTTAACTTTTCACAAAAGCTATAAAATTGATTATTATAAATCCCTAAAACTATAAGGAATGGCAAAAATTCTGTAAAAATTCGCAAAAATTTTCTAAAAGCGGCGTGAAAGCAAAGTCTTATATTTAGTAAAAATCGTTAAAGCTCTAAAGAATCAGAAAACTAACAGGGAAAAATCGCTTTATCGCAAACATGGCTTAAAAAGCGTTAAAAGTGAGCTATAATGATGAAGAATAATTTTTTGTCAGGTGTTAGAAATGGGGCATACCTCTTTTTCATAACTTGTGTTTTGTTGTCGACCAATATTAAATAGCGTTATTACAGGGTTGGCAAGACTTTTTATATAAGAACCTTTTCAGAAGGTTATATTTTTTGTGAAATAAAGAAAACACCATAAAATTAAATAAAAAACGTGGTTATTTTTAGCTTTTTGTCGCATGTTTACTCAAAAATCCACATAATACGAGTACTATCCGGTTGCTTAACTGATTATTATTTGGCAAGTGAAATCCATATCTGGCTGCTAAGCAAGAGGTAGGTATCTGTTCCAGGCAATAATGGGCTGGAATCATTAATTTTGTGCACAATTTTTGGTAGAAACAATGTATTTATCCACTGTGAGAAACCTCGTCGATTTAAGGCACAAACCTTTCTCATTCCGCCTATCTACTAAAGAATTATTAAAGACAATTGCCCTACTTTTTTTTAAATTATACAGGACATTGTTTGTAAAATATCTTAAAAGTCTCCCAAGACTCCTGAAAATTACAACGTTATAGAATTTTTTGCTTTCATCCTCCGTGAATTTCATAAAAATACTGAACCAAAGTAATAGTTAAAAAAAAATAAAGTAGGAAATGTTAAAGATATGGTAATAAATGTCGGAACAATAAATAGTATCTTTAGTCAATGTCGTAATTAGATTTTCGTCACAATTGTTGCGTTCCCGGACTACACAGACGTTTTATAAAAATAAAATTTTCACGAAGTTGAAAGAAATATTTTATTTGCACAAAAACATTTGAAACAAAACACAAAGTTTTTAGAATTTGTTTTTGTTTTAATTTTACTTGTGCGAAAGAAAGAGTTCGTTTACATTTGGTGAAAAATGCAGTACATTTTATGCTCTTCTTATTCAGTCAAGCTTGGTAAAGTAAAATCAATTAAAAAATTTAACAAAGTTTATTTAGTAAAATTTTCATACAAAATTTATTTCGTAAACCTTTATTAAATAAAAAAGATTTTTATGAATACGGCAGTTAGTCTTTTGAAACTGAAAACTTTACAGATATTTATGTACAAAAGTACCTGTTATTAAATTATATTTCATTAAATGTGTACAGTACTTTTCTCTTACGGTCACATCATTTAGTTCCAGACAAATCGTGTACTTTAACGCTAATGTGACTATAAGCCTAATTCACATATATGCCACTATCAGGCATATAACGAAATTCGAATATAATCAAGTTATGTGAATATACAAAATAACAAATTCATATAAATTACACCGACAGCAGGCTTATGGTTTTGCAACAGAGTTGCAAGCTGTATGAAAAAAATAATTTTAATAATAATAAGATATTTCATAACTGATACCAAGGAAAAAAAACAAATTTTTTACGAGTAGAGAGTTGATGACAAAAATTAAGCGATTTAATTCTTAGTTCTTTAGATGGATTGGGGTGTCAAAAATTAAAAAGAACTTAGTAAATTTTGCTACTGTACTATAACGTCAATAATTTGCTTTACTTTTGCCTTTGATAGCCGCTGACAGATGGAAGAATATATGCCTAAATTGACTATAACGTAAATACTTTATATTAAATTTAAACAGATAAAATTTACTATATCGCTAAGTGATTAAAAACGTCAGTGACTATAAACGAAAAGTACTGTATGTTGAAACCACTTCTTTGTAAAATATATTAAAAAAATTTGCATTTAATTCCTGTCCGTCATGTCCACGTAGCATTTGAAATCGTGCAAAAATCGATAAGTTTGCAACCATGATTAAATATTTAAATACTTTAAATTTTTTCCCCTAACTTTTATTAATTAAAAAAAAAAATTCAAGGAATTTCCTGTTACTCTCCAAATTTAACACAAAAATTAAAAAAAACAGATTGAATTTTTGTTAATTTTTTTAAAATGAACTTAGCTTTTCCTGATTTCAAAATTAGTTCTGTTGGCTAATTCTGGCAATCGTGAACTAATAATTTTTCGATTCGAAAGCAATCTTATTTTTAATTCTTTCAGTCGATACTGAACGAATCGAAATTATTTTGAGTTTTCACAACACTGAAAAAATTATTTCAATTTGTTTAGTATCGACTTAAAGTATTAGTAATAAAATTAATTTGGAATCGAAAAAGTATTTTTATTTAAACTTGTTCGATTTTAATGTCACTCGAATTCGATTACCAAAACATTGCTGATGGTCTTAAAGAACAAAATTCGATCAAAAGTTAGTTTTGGGAATAGAAAATTTATTATTAATCAGATTTATTTATAACGTGCTAAATTCACAATTTTAATTTTTGATAAAAACACTGAAATGTATTGTTGAAGGAAAGCACATTTCTATGCGCACTTCGCTGGTTGCTAAGGCCAACTGGTCAGGAAACTTTTTCCAAAGACTTTAGAAAAGCTAAAAATATTATACAAATAAGACTATAAAGTGAATAAGAATTTTAAGCACTCAGGTCGATCATGTTTAGAAGATGGTTGGTATAAAGACTTTCTCTCAGAACTTCGTTTAAATTATAAAGATTTCGGCAATGAGACATAAATGATTTTGTCCAAAAACGTTTTCTGAAAGATGACATATAAGTACATTCATAAAATTATTACAGTAACTGATGGTGGGTTATTAAATTCGTTTTTCGTACTGTTAAAAATTAATAAAAATATAGTTCATTAACGAAAAAGTTTATTTTTTAACATTTATATTTGTTATTCAAAATACAAACTACCAAAAAATAATGTGTTTCCATACTTTTATTGTTATGTAGTTTGAATTTTTGTCGGTTAAAATATATTTTTTTAAAAGCAACAACTATTTAATTTTACGGAGTATGCAGTTTAATAAATAAAAATTTATGTAAAATTCATTTATTTTTAATGAAATGTAAATGACGTGTTTTTTAAATACAGAAATTTTAAGTTGTTTAAAATTAATTTTTTTTTGAATTTAGCTATATAATATTTTTAGTGTATGGATTTTATATATACACCTGGATCATAATGCTGATTCATCTGTATTTTATGGCAGAAATATTAAAGAACAAACAGCTTTCAATGTGTTCCGAAAAATAGTTTAAATTTACTTTTCGCTGGGCATGTTACATAGTCTGTTACTCCTTATTTTGATTCCAAAAAGAAAAAAAGAAAAAAAACAGGTTCAGGTCGATTCACTTATTCTGTTTGTCCTGGCAAATTTTTTTTTATGTATTTTGTGTTTAATTTTTTGAGAGAGAAAAAATATTCATTGAACTCTTAGCTTGAATTGGTATAATTTAATATTTTGACCGGACAAACTTCTAAGTTGCCAAAAGGTTAATTTTTTCATTCAGAGTTTGTTAAATTTGATTGTGAATGATGATCTTTTTTCATCCATTATTAACAGACTATCTTTGAAAATAATTTAAAATATGTGATGGACACCAAAAAAAAAAAAAAAACATAAAATATAATTTGTAAAACTAATAGATTTTATTTGCATATGGAAGCTTTGATTTTTCTCCAAAATTTCTCGAAATATGTAGACCATGCCGCAGAAAACCCGTCTTAAAAAATTTTGTCCGGAAAAAAACCTTTATCCACCTTTAGTTCCATTTTATTCTTTCTTTGTTTTTGTCACTTATGTAAGTTAAAGGGAAAAATCATGTTAAGGGATTATTTAAAAGCTTAAGGAATTTAACTTAAAAAAAAGATATTCCCTTTAAAAGTTCGCGCACCTGTGAATTGTGCATCACACCAACAACGGAAAAGTCATGAGTTTCTAAAAATTCTCATATACATCTTTTTGTTGGTATGTTGCAAGCAAAAATATTTGTAGAATTATTTTTTTTTTATCTGTGAAATTAATTCTAAGGTCAACAATTCAATTGTGTAACATTTTTACGTATTTATTTATTTATTCATTCTCCCATTAATTTTTTTTTTCTTTTTCCTTTTTATAAATTGCATGAGGGTTTGTTTAAATTAGAGTTCGTAATTTCCTTTCCCATTCCCGAGAGAAGATTAAATTTTTATTTTATTTGCGGGAATTATTTTTAGATAAAAAGCACTTAAGAGGAGGTAAATAATTATTAGCAATTAATGGTCATTTTATGCTTTAAAAAGTGCTTAACCATAAACAAAAACAAGATCATTTGTTTGGAATATGTTTCATTAGAGTCCAACAGGCGCCAGTTAGCCTGACTTTTATTCCAAATGCCTGTTATCTCCTCGATGGATTACAAAAGGTTTTCTAGCATTGGCTAGAAAACAGAAAATTTGGTATTCCTGTTTTATTATGCTAAATATTTTATATAAATTCTGTCATACAGTTGGTTTGTTTCCGTGCACAGAATTGGGGACCCGCGACATTTTCTTCTTCTTGCACAAATAGGGCTGCCAGACGGCGTGAAATGGCCTGGATTTTCTAGTGTTTTGGTTCTTGTCCAGTTACTTGCTTAAATACAATTTGTCCAGTTAAAAAAAAAACTTCTTAAATCATAAAACATAATTATTTTTTATTAAATATTTACTAAATGAAACGGTATTGAACTCGGGTCATCACAGTGTGTTTTTTTTTTCAATTTCTTCGATTTCTATTTCAGTCGAATTCGACTTTCAGAATATGGCTGATAGATTTGATTCTACACTAAAATATAAAAGGTGTATTCATTTACTTTGCACCAGAATTTTCAACGAGAGAGTAAATTTTAAATTGTTTTCCTACCTACTAGCAAAAACTTCCAAGTCAGCACTGTTGCCAACGGATTTCCAAAGAATATTGCAAACACAGAATGAAAAATAGCTAAATTTTTAACTTATTAAAAAATTTAGCGATATTTTGCTAAGAACACGTTTTTGCAAATAACTTTTTCGAAATATTTAAAAATTTAGCGACAAATCGCCTTTTTGCAAATAAAATCAGTAACTTATAAATGAAACGATTTGCTAATGCATCATCAAATGATATTTTTAAGAACAAATTTCAGGAAGCATGTAGAACATACAATCATATATACATACATACATGCATATATACATAGGTAAATAAAAAACTAAAATAATATAGCTTAGCTATAGGCCTTGCTGAGATCAAATTTTAATAAAAATTTCAAATACACCCTCTAAGTCTAAAGTAATCAATAAAAAAAAGATTTGCTAGGATTTCGTTGACTAAGCAAAGCTAAATTTTATTCAAAACTTATGAAAAATATCATAATCGTCATTTTGAACTTCATATAAATTGTTGCTGTAGTAGAAGAAATTAGTTAAAAAATTTTTTCATTTCTTTAACTAAACTTTAGTTACATTTTTGTGCTTAAAATTAAAAGAATTTATATGAATCATCTTGAAAAGACATATGGAAACCGAAATGGCTGCTTCCATTGTGAATGAGGCTTTAAAGTCAATATATTTTTTTAGAAATAAGAATTGGATATGAGAATTGGATAACAAGATTACAAATGTGTAATGTTCACACAAGAACGATTCACGCTTTTTTATATGTTTGTGCAAGAGTTAAAGTTGCTTTGAAATAAACAAAAGGGCCAAATAACGCCTTTCCACAACCTTGCGTTTTCTGGCTACGGGTTACTCATTTGCTGATTTAAAATTTACCAGCGCTATTTCGGAACGAGCAATTGGTCGCATTGTTATGGAAACTTGTATACAAATAAATAAGGCATTAAAAAATTACATAAAAGTGAATAAAATGCAATTTTTGATTTATTTATTAATTAATTTATTTAGATACTAAAAAATAAAAAAGTATAACTCAAGTAACTCATGAAAATACGAAAAATATCGTGTCAGTGACCCTTCCGACGTCTCACCTTGTAAGGTATAGTTAAGTTCCGGGTTTATTTGTGGCGATACGAGTGGTACTGGAACTTTCATAATAGGTGTGCTACTTCGAGTTAAAGTGACATTGCTGTAATTGGAAGCTGGAGTTTGGGACGAACTGCATCCACTGAAATAAGCGGATGGTGAAGGGGTTGCAATGTTTATATGCATAGTATTTCTATGCAATGTGCCCATTTGGCCTTCAAAAGGAATTTCGTTAATAAAGTTTTCAGCGTATGCTCTTTGTGTGGCAGTCATTTCTTTTAGTTTCAATGCTCAACCCTCGGCAACTTTGTCGCATTCGTCCGGAGCCTGGTTGAGGCGTTTAGCTGCCATAATCATTAATTCTTCCGCCGCATCTGACTTTTTACGCTTCTTTTCGCAATTCTGCAAACAAAAATTAAAATATTGATTGATATATGTATATCTGCATGTATGTATTTCTATTTACAGATTCCTTCAAACGAAGATGAGTGGAAAAAAATGCAACAGACTTCTATCGCCGTTGGAATTTTCCTAACTGCTTAGGAGCCATCGATGGCAAACACATTGCAATAAAAAAAACACCAAACTCTGGGTCGTTCCACTATAATTACAAAATGTTTTTTAGCATTGTTTTATTGGCAATAGTAGATGCGAACTACGAGTTTATTATGGTGGATGTTGGCACAAACGGAAGAGTATCGGATGGCGGAGTACTAAGCAACACCAAATTTGGAGAAGCATTTTGTGAAGGTGCATTGAATCTGCCGAAACCATGCACATTGCCATCAACAAATACTAAATTGCCTTTTGTTTTTGTGGGAGATGGATGATGCGTTTCAGCTGTCACCTAATTTAATGAAACCGTATTCCCAAACAGGGCTTACCGAGGAGCAACGCATTTTCAATTATCGCTTGAGCCGCGCCCGACGCATCGTAGAAAATGCTTTTTGATTTATTAGTATCCCGATTTAGGGTATTGCAAGGAGCAATTGGGCTTTCGCCAGAAAAGTTGAAACAATTGTATTGACGTGCTGCTATTTGCACAATTTTTTGAGGAAAAAAAGGCGAATGAATACATATCTGAAGGCTCAGTTGATAGTGAGAATTTGCTGGTTGGAAGAATAGTTGATGGTTTATGGAGGGAAAATTCCCATTCTACACCATTACAAAGCAGTCACTCAAGAAATTCGTCAAACACTGCTAAATTAATTAGATACCAATTTTGTAGTTATTTTAATAACGATGGTCAAGTTTCTTGACAAAAAAAATGTGTAAGCACCAAACTAAATAAATAAATATAAATAATATCTAAAAAGCACTTACCATTGTATCATTTTCATCTATCATGGACGTTTGCGATGCACACGGCTTCTCATTGTCTCTAAGAAAATCTATAGCTTCAAATTAGTGCAAGCACTCTTTCTACTCCGGTGCCACTTTTCTCGAACTTTTCAATTCTTCTTAGTTCTTTTCTATAAGCGGTTCTTAATATATTAATTTTTTGTGTTAAATCTATCTTTTTTTCCGCGTTCGGATACTTTTCTTTGTATTTTTGAAGAAGAACTTCATAATGAGAATTTTTCTCATCTCTGTTGCTGTATTCCTTGGATTTAACCTGCCATAAAGCAGGCAAACCACGGTACACTTCAATAAATTCAAGTATAAAATTTTTTCCTCCATTTTTTGTTTAACCACATAAATTTTACCGTACGGTGTTGTCGCTGCGAAAACTGAATAAAAATGCCATTTGACGTTTTTTGCAGGAACATCGCTTCAAATCATAGTAGCGGCGGCAGTGAAAATCTAAATTGTTTTGATTTTCGTCAAACTCACATCAACATATACGTGTGAGATTTTTTTCACTAACACAATAAAAAAAACTGAGTTTGACAAATCAATTTGATACGTGGCCATCGTGCTTAAGGTTTTTCAAAAAAAAAAAATTTTTTTATTTGTAAACATCAAAATGAAACAAATGTTTGAATAATTCTCGCTAGTTAAAATTTTACTGGCAGAAATTTTAAAAAAAAATTGTATTTTTTGTACTTTTTACCCTCTACATAAATACTTACTAGTAACAATTATTGAAAATATGCAATAATTTTCTGTTATTGAAGAGACCTCAAATAAAATCTGAAGCTTTTCTTTGTGCTGAATATCTGGGTTTCGAGTAAAAATTCGTTTTATTCGTTTTAAAGAAAAGTAAAGCAATAAAATTAATAAGTCGAACATCATGCCGTCACCCGACGGTCGTAGATATATTTTCAATATTGACAAATAAATTTAAAGTTGCACTTAAATACGTTATAATTAACTCCGATCGAAAAAGGTGATTCTTTCATTTGCTCCGTCATTGCTAAATTATCAGTTGGTAACACTTAATGACACAGAGGCTTAAATTTGGTTTGAAATCTTTAGAAAAAAATTACTAAGACTTTCCGTCTAAAAACTCTGGCATATTTTTAAAATATTCTTTCTCGGGAAATTATGGGAATTTGTTTCTGAATAGAAACTCCAGTTTAAATATAAAAAAGCCGCAAAAAACACAAACGAATAGAAATTTTGTCCGAAGAAAATGCAATTTATGCTTTACGCAGCGTAATTAAAATGCATAATTTTTTTTCTTCTTATGGATAAAGTGTTTTTATTTTTGGATTTTACTCAAGACCCCTGCCAGAAATAACTAATTTAATTAAATTTCAAAATTAATTTACCCAAAAGATGTGACAATATTAAAATGGCATCTTATTAAATTAAATGATTTCAGTGTAGGAGTAAAAAAATTTTATACTATCCAGAAAATTTTAATAGAATAAGCATGTTCATGAACATACTAAGATTTCTAGCTGAAAGAAAATTAAAATGTCGTTTAGCGTATTTAGCATTAACTCCTTTATTAGTTTATGACAAGTCCCAGTAAAAAATGTGCTCCAAAAGGAGCAGGTTTTATATATGAATTCATACCTCGAATCGCTTCAAACCTGCTGATGGGATGCCTGATTTTTGTATGGAGTGTTCCCGGTTTGGAGGACTATTTTCTGCTGACAATAAGCGCTCCTTTTAACATAATAAAACACGCAAACAAAGCACTCCTAAAGCGCTTTTTTAAGGGCTAACTATATTAAAATATTCATTTTTGTTTTGCTTTTACTTGTTTAAATGCCTTTTTTAAGCATTTTCGTAAACCATAACATATTTTTATTTTGTTATCGCTTTAAAACCTTCTTCGTTGCAGCACTAAAATAGCAGCTATTTTTGTATATTTTATTCATTATCATTTACTGCTGTATAAGAGCTCTCTTATTGAAGCGCTCAATTATGCGCTTTTTCTCTTAAGTGCTTCAAAAAACACGAATTTTTTTTACTGGGGTGTTTAATATGAGATATTTATCATGCATACATATCATGCATATTTAAAGTTCTTAAAAATTTGATGCGTGTGAAGTTAGCTTCGTTTTTAACATTAGCTATGTTACTATGTTAAACAACATATCTCTCACTCAATGACTGTTATGTTAACAGAATTTTACTATTTTCAAATAAATTTACATTTTACAACTAAAACCCATATAGAAAATTGGTGAAAAACGGAAGAAATTAAAATTATGGGGGGATTATCCCTAATAGGGCGAAAAGCCAAGGCCATAAGCATTTCAGAACTGTAAATCTATGTCCAGATTTAATTTCAGATCAGAGTTATATAATTTTGAAAATTTAAAATTTTTAAATTTTAGTAGGTACATATGGAAATATGTGAAATCTGTTTCGCTTGAAAAATAAAAACTGAATTAGGAAAATAAATAATTGCAGATTGATAACCGGTTGCATTTGAACCCATTGTGCGGTATCACAATAATTTTTTTTTTTTTTTTGTTTATAAAACTAACGTACAATTTTCAGTACGCCTTCATTCACTCAAGAATACTCAGAGCACACATAATTTTTTACCAATTAAGAGCAGGGTTTTTAAACTTCTTTTGACCTTTTCGAAAATTCCCAAAGCTTTTTTTTTTTGTTTTTGGCAATAAAATATAATAATAACATATAAATAAATTTATTTCGAATCGAATTTATATAACTTTGATCTGAAATTTAATCTGGACATTGCATTTACAGTTCTGAAACGCTTATGGCCTTGGCTTATCACCCTATTAGGGCTAATCCGGCCATAATTTCAATTTCTCCCATTTTTCACCAATTTTCAACATGTACATACTAAAATTTTTTGTAAAATAGTAAAATTCTGTTAACATAGCATTCATTGAGTGAGAGATATGTTGTTTAACATAGTAACATAGCTAATGTTAAAAACGAAGCTTACTTTCGAAGCTAACTTCACACACATTACATGTTTATGATAATTTTTAAACAAAGTATGATTATATAAGTGCTTAAGGATATCTTTCAAACGTGTACCAACATTATTTTAATAAATATCCCATCATTAGGAACTTATTTAGGAAAATCTATATTTTTTCAATGAGTTTTTTTAATGCAATGTTCTCAAAATGCCTTCGATATAACAACGATATATCGAATTTAAACTCATTCATAACGATTGTATGCATGTATTTAAAGTGAAATAGTTTAGTATTTTAATAAAAATTAATAATTTTTACTTTTCTACCCTTGTTAACAAAATTTGATGATTTTCCTCTGCAAAATATGATTTCTTTCGCCAAATGATTATTTTCTTTCCAAAGCTTCTGGAAACGCTGGTGGAAGACAATTGATGTCTAAAAATGTCTTGCAGTTGTATTGGTGAGAGAGTTTTAAGGTACAGTGAGACGAAAAACTAAGCGCTCAGATTTTCATTAAAATTTAATCACAAAAAATAGTTATAATAATAATAAGTAAAGTAATAATGTAATAAAGTTCAACTAAATTTACTTTTTTTTAATTGGCTTTTAAAAATTTTTTAAAAAAAAACAACTTGTTTTAAAAATTTTCCCATTTTATCAAGTAAAAGAAAATTTAGTGTGAACTGCGAGAATGTTTAAAATTAAAATAAGAATTGTTTCTAAGAAAACTCAAATAAAATCTACTACATTCATGCTTGTATGAAAGCTTCGTAAAAGCAATAAAATATTTTTTTATATTTCATCATCATTTATTTGACACGTACATGTTCACTCGTCTCTATCTTACGAACGTCTAAATTAATGAGCAAAAAAGCAAAGAGGTATGGCTTTAAAACAATTGTTTGGTGAAATGGGCATCAATATCCTAGACCCATCTTTTTTTTATACAGATCGAGTCAGAATCAATTTTTGTGTCGATCTAATGATGTCCGTCCGTCCGGTGTTAACCTTGTGCACAAATTACAGCTCGCAGTTGTGGAGATAATTTGCCGAAATCTGGTACATTGGTTCTAATTTTCACCTTTTATTTCACACTGCCCCCATAGTAGCTTCTTTCATGAATAGAGTTTTGTAATCATAAACCTCTTATTATGTTGGAATTCAGAATTACTTTGGCCCAAACTTATTTTATTGCTATCAACAACATCTTACAAAATTTTATTGGAATCCGTCCGTATTTGACCAAAACTCCCATACAAGAACTACTCCGTAATGTAGCTTTTAATGCCATAACTTCCTCACATAAAATTTAGTGACAGTAAGTTCGACGATAGCTACAACGTTAAAATATTATGTTGGAAGGTCTTGAATGGAACAAAGGTCCAACATAAATCCCCTTTATAAAATCACTTAAAGACAAAGAAATCTTCCAAGCAAAAACTTGGTAATTACTTGCAATTACTGAACAACTTACTTTTCAATGACAACTTCAAACCATCTGCATTACATAGAAGTAGTTTAGTAATGATTGACATATAATCTGATACATAAGCACTTGCTAATTAGCTGATTAACGAAATTTATAATTAATTCATAATAAAACGCATTTGAGGTTTTATTTATTCAAATCTAATACAAATTGAATTTAAATACATATTTATTCTTACAGTTTTTTTTTATTTCTTATAAATGAAAAACTATTTGTGATAGATTTGAATTCATTCCAAATTCATAGAATCAAGCAAACAATTTGTTGATTTTGCACCTATTACCAATCGATTACTAAAAATTGTAAAAATGGAAAATTATGAATATTTTTTTTCAATAAATGATATTTTTAATTTTAATTAAAAAAATTATCAAAAAACTTTGCCATTTCAAACAATATGATAATTTATTTAATTAAATATTGACAATTCCCAACAACAATTCTACAAGCTTAAATTATTTTATTCTAAACGAAAAAGTCAATTAATATTTTTTGATATTTAATTAATATTTTAATTAAAAATTTTGTTCAAAATAACTTAAATATTAATTAAATCAAAATTACATTATTAATTTTGTTTGAACTAAAAAAATAATTGATTCAATTATCATATTAATTAAATTTAAATACTTTTTGAACCATTTTTTTAATTGATAAAAACTTTTTCTGTGTATGAAAAATTTAAATATTTAATTGATGTCCTTAATGTAGGGTAGAAAAATTTTGCATTAGAGAGTAAATGAAATAAAAAACACAAATTGTGTGACAAATTCAGTTTTGTTGATACCAATGTGAAGTACCTGGTAATGACCTGGTAAAGCGTACGTGGTAATGACTTAGTTAACTCCCTATTTGTAAGCGAGGGTGGTAAGTACTTGCCTCCAATGACATCACCGTGTTAAAATAATAAGTTAAAATGCCAATGTATAAGTAGTGAAGAGTAGTTATAAAAGCTTTTTAACTCATTACTTTTCAATGTAAGTTTTTGCTGGGTTATAACATTATTTAGTTCTGGCGGATACAAGATTGCCCACGGGTCCCAAGTTGGGTGCACTCTCGAAAATTTGTCTCAAAATTCTGTGGTGTAGGGTATCATATGGTCGGGCTGGACGACTATACCTTCAACATATTTTTTAGCTTTTTTATTTTTTGAACATAAAAACATGCCGTTTTTGGTTGGTTATCGTTGTTCCCTGCGTACAAACAATTAAATACCACCACTCGTCATTTACATTGTAATGCATACTTATGAAGTATTAGATCCAGCCAGGCTGGGCCAGTGGATAGCTGTAAGTAATTTAGTCTGCATTCAGATATCTCACGAAGGTTGGATTTTGTCCAGTTGTCACGGAATATGTTTCTGCTGACAGCTCGGTCGGGCATTCGCAGATAAGATGGAAGACCGACGTCTCTTTCTCTTATTTACTCCATTGAAGCTAAATAAAATTCCTACACAGATTTAAAATATTTAATTAAATCTACAATTCTTGTAAAGATATCTACAGCAGGAAAGTACGAATTATTGCTAATTAAAAGAACAAAAACTGGAAAAAATATAAAAGCAAATTAACGTTTTGTGTCATGACAACAATTGTTTTGTTGTAAAATGACCAGACACAACACAGTGTGAACTCGATTACAAATAGAAACTAAACTTTAAGCTTAAGAAAACTAAACGTCAGAAAAAAGAAATTAAACAAAATCTACAAGATAAATTGTTATTTCCTGTCGAAAGATTTTCTATTTTCTTTTTTTTTTATCTCGTCTAGAATTTTGTTCATTTTAATGTCAACCTCTGGTTTATTAAAGATGATGATTTTATTTTGTCGTTATTTAAAATCTCTCTTTTTTGTATGTTTAATTATTTTTATTGTCACTGGCAATTAACAGCATCCACAAATTGCATAATTTCCTTCTCGCTTACAGCACCTCCTCCCTCCTCTTCCTTGTTCTAATAAAAAATAATATAAAGTAATTAGTCGTCAGCGGCAATAATAAATAAATCTTTCTTTTAAATTATTCCCGTTAAACGTCAACAAAACAAAATCTGGCTAATTAGGAAACCGTAAATGGTTTGTAAACCATACGGAGATTTTATCACTACTAGTTTGTATACATACATACGTATGTATATGTACATTATATGTATGACTCACTCATTTTATATAAAAAGGAAAAAAGTGATTTCAATACACCTCTTATAAAATATTCCTTGGTTCCTTGTATAGATGTTTTAAAATATTTTATGTCTAGTGCTCAGTGTTGCCGAATTAGCCATTTAGATTTAGTTAGATTTAGCCACACCACAATAGTGGAGGGGTACCCAGTGGTATAAAAGGAGCGTCACAAATGACATGCGAAATAGTTATCACTTTTACTCAATTTGTACTAGGGACTATTGATGATCAAATCATACCTACATCTTTTTCTAGATACCAATATCTAGTGTTTACATGTTAAAATAGGTACCAACGTTTCGCTAGCTTATTCTATAGCTCTAAGTAATGCAGAAAGCAATTTTTTCGACGACAAGAAATAAAATTGTGTATCCGAAATATATCCCAACAACAAGATCGCTCGCTTTTTGTTGATATAAGTAGCTTACCCTTATGGTAGGTAAAGGTTATGCAGAGAGGGCTGGACGACTATACCTTGAACATATTTTTTAGTTTATTTTTATTTTTTGTAAACATAAAAACATGCCGTTTTTGGTTGGTTATCGCGGTTCCCTGAGTGTAAACCATGAAGTACCACCACTCGTCATTTACATTTAGTCAATTCACAAGGTATCCTAACATGTCATATTGCCAAAATGTCCTAATATTTCACAATGGTTTAAAAATATTGTTGTTGGTTTGTTAACAAAAAGTGTCTTAAATAAATAGAACGTTGCTTGCTGTGTTTATTGTGCTGTCGTAATTAATCAGAAAAGTCCAGCGCTGAGCGGCTGAGCCGTACAATAATATTTTTAAACCATTGTGAAATATTAGGACATTTTGACAATATGACATGTTAGGATACCTTGTGAATTGACTAATTGTAATGCATACTTATGAAGTATCAGATCCAGCCAGGCTGGGCCAGCGGATAGCTTTAAGTCATTTAGTCTGCATTCAGATATCTTACGAAGGTTGGATTTTGTCCAGTTGTCTCAGAATATGTTTTTGCTGACAGCTCGGTCGGGCATTCGAAGAGAAGATGGAAGCGCGATTTCTCTTTCTCTTATTTACTCCATTTTAGATAAATAAAATTCCTACGGATTTAAAATATTTAATTAAATAAATATGTTAATTCTATACACACACATATAGAAATTCAATTTCAAAAATAACACTGTGTGACAAATTTAAATATTTCCTTTTTGGCAGACACGCCTCTAAATATATATCCATTCATCTAGTTTTATTTCTCTTAGAAAGAAAGTTTGATTATTTTTCTCCGGAACAAAATTAATTTCTTTGTAGAAATTTCATTCATAAGATATTCGCTTTTGATATTCGAATACAGTTTAGCGAATGTGAGTGCGAATGCAAATAGTAAAAATAAGAGAATAGTTTGCAAATGCGAACCCGAATATTTTTTGCGTTCTAATTATATATAAGGGGGCGAGGAATATTCGGGAACATGGTTTTGACGATTGCCAGGCTGTTAGGATTCATTGTATAGGGGTTCCGTTCTGTACATAAATGCTTTTGTATATGAAAAATTTAAATTTTTAAATAAAAATAAGACGAGTATTTACGTATTTTTACACAATATATTGAAAATAATTAGTATTGTGGTTATTTTATTGAACTGGTAATGGTTTTTAATCCAAATTTTGATATTTTTAATTAGGCTTAAGTTCATTGAATTTAATTTTAAAAAAACAAAAAAATTGCTTTTGGTAAAAACATTTTCAGAATGTGGAGAGACCAAAAATTGTAGGAAATGCTGCCATTAAATCATCACGTTTAAAATCGGAAATTTTTTGCAAAAAAGTGTGCAAATTTACTTAACTTCCTGACATTAGTTTGGCTATCTGAAGGACCTGCATCTTCCTCAATTGCCTTATAATATTAACAGAATATTTTTTTTTTTCTTTTTTTTAGTTATTGGACCTTTTTTTATAATTTATAAATTAAATACTTTTTGCAAGCACGAGGTCTGTTTTATTCTTTAAATTCTTTATTATTGTAATAAAAGACCTACAAGATAAATGTTGGGTATTTTTGTGACTCGTTATTCCTGAAGATAATATCCAAAGGATGCCGAAATATTGAAAAAATTAAAGAATTTGGAAAATAAAACAGAGCTTGAAAAAATTATTTAATTTATAAAGAACTTTTTTATTAAAAATGTTTTTATTGATAGTGAATGTAAATTTAGCTAACCTTTACTGTTTTGTAAGTATCTATCCATTTTCAAACAAAAATATAAAGTATTTTATATTTTCCTTATAGATAGACATTTTAATTGAATTGTTTAAAAATTATTTCTTCTTTTAGCTTTGGTCTTTAATTCTGCATAGTGGAAAATTTTTCCAATAAAAATGTATTAACCTAACATTACAAGCACTGCATATAATATTAAAAATAAGCATTGCCATTTTTTTCTTTAGTTAAAGCGCTAACTTAAGAGTTGTCTCTTTCAAAATAATAAGTATTTCAGTGTCGCCAAAAACTAATAAATTATACTAAGCCAAACAAAAAATAACGGTTCAATTCCCAGCTCAGTCAAGAATAAAAAATTATCAATAAATTTTTATTAATTTCGGATAGGTGGAAAAAAATTCATGTCTTCATAAAAAAAAATTAATGAAAATTAAATTCAATGAACTTAAGCCTGATTAAAATATTCAAAATGTGGATTAATAACCATTAACAGTTTAATAAAATAACCACAATACTAATTACACAGTACAACATTTTTCAGTTAATTGATTGCCAACTCAATTCTGTGAACTGTATGTGAAATTAGACCCAAAAAGAAGAATTTCTGCATCATTCGTTTTGTCTTCTTACCTGCGATTTAAAGTTAGTATCGATTTGAAGTTAGTACTATCGTATAGGGGAATTTATCACGTTTTAGGCCCTGTTGTTTGACATAGCTCGACAACCCCTAGCCCAATTTAGTTGAAATAAATTTTAAAAAATTAGGAATTACAATTCCCTTAATCTGTTCATATATTGTTTTCCTATACAAGTAACACTTTCGAAGTTAAAAATGAATGTATGAAGGGAAAAAATTATTTTTTGCCTAAAAATTTAAATTTTTTTTTTTAAAAATACATAAAAAATCCAAAATGGAAAAAAGTTTCAAGTCTAGTTATTTTTTCGCAAAGTCACATAACCTATGAGCAAAATGAGACAAAGATCATAAAAATCGATGCACGCGTTTCGCTTTTATTCGCAATTGAGTAAATGTATGAATTTCAAAAATTTGCTCGAGATATGCACAACATTATTTGGAGAAAACATTGACACCTTTTTCATGATTCTGAGAATTAAAAAAAAGGAATAAACAAAAGGTTATTTGATTTTTATGATTGTGGTAATAAATGTACGTGGACAATTAAACGGAAAGTGGACCTTTTTATTATTTGGGTTTTTCCGGTGGCTACCTATATGATTTTTTTACAGAAATTGCACCCACATTTAAGGGTGTTCATTATTTGGAAAGTTTTGCACAGTTTGAAACGTACAAGTGCTGAATCAGGTATATAGCCAGCCGCCCTTAAAATATGCGCCCATTTATAAGTACCTGGCAGTAAAATATTCAAAAATACGTAGTATTTATAGGTGTGCATTGATCGATTTTTGGCATTCAGCCAGTGCCGACGAACGCGAACAGTAAAAGTGATTTTTCTCCAGTTTTTTAAAAGTGAATAACAACAAAACATAAAATATATCAATATGGAAAACAACAAGTGCCCATATTTGGATGAATATTGTTACGTTTGTGGTCATATCGTCCGAAAAATACAGAAAAAAGATCGAAAAAATTTGTTTACTGAGCAATTCAAAACCGCGTATTGTAATTATTTCGATGAAGCAGATTTAAGTGGTGCAAATTTTACGCCGAACACAGTGTGCAACAGTTGTTATACTACCCTTCTAAAATGGATTCACGGAAAAAGTAGAAAGTTATCTTTTATGAAGCCAGTAATTTGGGTGGAAGACACAACTGGACATGATGAATCCAGGTGCTATGCATGCATAAATTTTCGTCCTGGATTAAACAGACAACAATTGAAAACAAAAGTATACACTGCTGCATTTACTGCCACACTTCCAGTGCAACGCCCTGCTGATACCGATGCACCTAAACCTCCGAGTGCGGATACTGTGTCCCTGCTAGCCGAAACCGTTTTCACCAATCCGACCGATTTGGATGATGCTGATTGGATACCCGATATTGAAAATAGTGCACCACAACCGCTACCACAAATCGAAATGGATTACATTGTGGCCAAGCTGGGACTATCACAACACGACTCCGAATGGCTGACATCATTTTTGAAGAGAAGAAAACTCACACAGCAAAATGTCAGCGCAACATCATACCGACAACGCCAAGCTGATTTTCAGAAATTTTATTCCGTTGACGAAGCAAATACGTTCACGTACTGCCATGATATCCCAGGTTTAGTGAAAAAATTGGGAATGGATTATATCGCTGGCGACTGGCGTTTATTCATCGATGGTTCAGTTACTAGTTTGAAGGCTGTGCTGCTGCACAAAAAAAAATAAAAAACCATGCATTCCATTGGGATTCAGCACAACTATGAAGGAAACGTATGAAGCATTGGGCGAAATTTTGAAGAAAATCAAATACGATGAACACAAATGGAACATTTGTTGCGATCTGAAGGTGGTCAACATACTACAAGGGATTTTAGAAAAGGGCGGATATCCAAAATACTTCTGCTTCCTTTGTAATTGGGATTCACGATACAAAGGAAATCAATATCAATGTAAAGATTGGAAAGGAAGAACTCCCGAGCTCAACAAACAATTAAAATTACGCAATGAACGTATGATAAAGGACCTGGATGATATTTTGTTGCCACCGCTCCACATGAAACTGGGAATAGCTGGGAAATTCGTTGAAGTGGTGGTCAAAAAAGTTAACGGCGCCTTTGACTGTTTGAAATCCATCTTTCCGAAACTCAGTGATGAGAAAATTAAAAACGGTACGTATCGTACTCTGTATTTCAATATTGTCATATCTAAATTTGTTAATTTCTATACATTCGCATTACCAATAATTTTTCGTTTTTCTTATGTATTTAAAACAGGTATTCTCAATGGACCTGATATTCGGAAATTGATCAAAAGTGATTCTTTCACACATTTGCTTTCAGAGCATCACGACCACCAACATGCATGGAACGCATTGAAAGAAGTAATAGAAGGCGTTCTAGGAAAGAACCGTGTCCAGCGAGAAGAGATACAGCAACGAGTGGACAGGTTGCTGTTTTATTTCGAAAAAATCGGTGCATCCATGACGCTGAAATTGCATTTCTTGCACCACCACCTCGATACTTTTTTGGCACAATCACCTCAGGAATCAGACGAACAAGGAGAGAGGTTCCACCAGGTGACCATGCCATTTGAAAAGCGGTTCAAAAGCAAAAAATTGGATGCATTGCTTGCGGAGGTTTGTTGGTGGAGTTCCACAATTATGCAGTTTGAAGAAAGCACCGAAGATGAAGACATTGAAATTGGTGGACACAGTGAAAGAAACACGCCCTTGAATAGTATGTGTATCTCGGATGACGATACAGACTCAGACCATGAATATGAACAACCTACGAAGAAAACAAGATCATCAGAACCCCAAGCGTCAACTTCTACAAGGATGGATATTGCCAATAATTGAAAAAATGTTCTAAATTTTGTTTTTATGCATATTATAATTGCGTGTTAATTGCATATTATTTTATTTTCATTAAGTTTTTATAAATAAAGTTTTTTTTTGCATGATAATTTTTTAATTTATATTTTTATTTTTATTTTAAGGGTGGTGGCTATAACTGATTTTTGAAATTCATACCTTTACTCAATTGCGAATAAAAGCGAAACGCGTGCATCGATTTTTATGATCTTTGTCTCATTTTGCTCATAGGTTATGTGACTTTGCGAAAAAATAACTAGACTTGAAACTTTTTCCATTTTGGATTTTTTATGTATTTTTAAAAAAAAAAATTTAAATTTTTAGGCAAAAAATAATTTTTTCCCTTCATACATTCATTTTTAACTTCGAAAGTGTTACTTGTATAGGAAAACAATATATGAACAGATTAAGGGAATTGTAATTCTTAATTTTTTAAAATTTATTTCAACTAAATTGGGCTAGGGGTTGTCGAGCTATGTCAAACAACAGGGCCTAAAACGTGATAAATTCCCCTATACGATAGTACTAACTTCAAATCGATAGTAACTTCAAATCGCAGGTAAGAAGACAAAACGAATGATGCAGAAATTCTTCTTTTTGGGTCTAATTTCACATACAGTTCACAGAATTGAGTTGGCAAATCATGTGTTGTACTGTGTTATTGTTAACAGCTAATGCACGGCTAAATGTTTACATTTCCTTCAAGTTGTGCTGAAAAATGTCAACAAGAAAAAAGAAAAACAAAAACATGAAAAACTTAAAAATGTTCTTTGGATTCCAAGAAGAGTTCTTGACAAAGGGTAAGAAAAAACAGAAGTTAGGAAGAACATGTAGATCAATTAAAATATGTAATTATTCATTCAAAGCAAATTTCGATCTACCAAGGTAAAATACAATTTGGTTTAAAGATTGATGTTTGACTAATGACTGCATCCGTCGTCCATGGCGGTGAGAGCAAAACGGCAAACCCAACTGAAGAGATTGCGTGGTTACAATCGAAATTAGTCTGGGCAACCTGTCCGTGAAAACCTGTGTTCAATTCAATTTTAATTCATTTCATGTTGTAAAATTTCTTTCTTCATAAAAATAATTTAATGAAAATTAAATACAATGAACTTAATTCTGATTAAAATATCAAAATTTATATTGAAAATAAGTAAATATTTTGAAAATTCCCCACATTCGCATTAAAATAAAAAATGTGTCCTTCTTCCCTACGCTTGAAATTTTCTGAAAAAATCCCTACAAAAAGGGAAAATTCTCTACTATTGTCATCAATGTATAGGAAGTACATACCCAACAGGAAAACATGGAATGAATAAAATATATAACTAATTATATAATCTATTTTGAATTTAAAATATAATGCATTCCTTCGGAATCAATTTTTCGTGACAAAAAAAAATTTTTTAATATCGTCATTTAAGTCGTTAAAAACTTAAATAACGTATACTTCTTCGTCCTTGATATACAGAGTTGATTTTTTTATGTGTGTATTATTTAATTGCAGAGGTATCGAAGCGTGTGGGATACAATAAAAACAGAATATGCCACGGATAGAAAAAATAAAATAAATAAACTATTTTTAAAATAAACATAATATATTATTTTAATTATTCCGGGTAATTTATTATAAAACTAGTTGTAAATGGTTAATAATATAATGCTTTAAAAATAATGAATTTTAAATTCATTACTATCATAGGATATCTCTTTGTTAAGAATATTAAATTCTGGAATCAGCATATAATACAAGCGATGTATAAACCTTTTCGATTCCTATTGAATACCTTTTCCTGCTGGGTATTTATTAAATACTCTAATATTATAATAACACTCAGGTGGTTTTTCTTATTCCAGAGAAAAAATAAAATATTTCTCTATCAGCCCATATACTTTTAACCGACTTTCAACAATCGGACACAAATGACCGTTCGGGAAAGAATTTTGAATTCTTCGAAAGTAATTTTCGAAATTTAAAAAAGGAGCTGAATAGCACTTTAAATGAATTGCTAAATCGTGTTTTTTTGTGTAATTTTAACTACATAATTAACAAAAAAAAACTATTTTAACAATACATATTATTTAAACCCAACAATTATATAAATTATTTTCGAACTGAGAAATGCATTTATTTTCAATTTGCTTTCAAACATTATTCTCAAATGTTTTTGGATTGTAATACAATATGGAACCGTAGGGTGGCCTTTAGCTATATGCACTTTCATCGGTTACTACCCGATTAACTGATCGGTTAATTTAAAAATGGTTATTTTCGATTAACGATTAAACCGGTTAATTTCAGTCGATTAACCGATGTAACAACATTTTTAATTTTTTGTAGTATTATAACATATTTGTTGTGTTTTTAATTATTTGTTTAAGTCTCATTTGCAAAAGGTATGCGTTTAGAAAATATTTTTTCATACAAACAAAGAAGCGATCTTTATTTTAAATAGGTCTATGCTGTCAACAGCTTTTTGTTTCACTAACTTTTTGTATGGGCATTTCCATTGTGACGCGACGTGATATTTGACTAAATGTAAAAAAATTAAATGAAGAAGTCAAATTTGTAAAAAATTTTTTTATATTACAAAGTAATAAAGCAGCACTATATTTAGAAAAAAAATTACAACAATCAACCCTAAGGATTTGAAGGTATAAGCACAAATATGCGCCGGCGTGACGTTACAAAAAACAGAGGTATATTTTGGCTTGTATTACAAAACATATGGGAATTTCTAGTGAAAAGTCTACTTTTTGCAACTTAACGCCAGAAATCAAATAAGCTTGTATTTTAGGCCCATGTTGTTCAAAAGTTATCCCTTTTGTAACTTAACACAACATATACAAAAGTAAATTTTACCTATACAATGTTTGATAAACGATTTAAATTCCCATATGTACATATGTATGTCTTTAGTTTTTTGTTTAATGTTATATTTTCTCATATCAATTTTTTAACAGAATTAACCGAAACAATGAGAAGAGTTGAAAATAAAAAAAAAAATTAAAACAGGACTCTAATGACATAATGGAAGATTTTATACGTTTAGAGAAATCCAGGAAACGGACTCAGAAATTTTACATTCTGTATTATGGATTGCGTTCGATTTCTCCAACATCAACGATAAGTGAAAGAATTTTTTCCAAGTCAAGATTTATCAAAACTAAAGAAAAGAATCGCTTAAATCCTAAACATTTTTCTAAAAGATTTTTTTTAAGGTCTCCTTAAACTATTGAAATAACTAATAAAATTATCATACAGTTTATTTTTTAATTGCTACATAATACTTATGTATTAATTAAAAAATATGTACTCGTATTACATATTTACGAATTATTTTTTTGTTTGCTCGTGTTAGTTCAAGTGTTGTTATGTTATTGCTTTTTTTAAATAAACTCCAAATAATAAATAGTTTATGCATTTTTATGTATTGAAATTACTTAATTCATAAAACAAAATGTATTAATCGGTTAACCGAACAATTACAAAATTAACCTATTATTAACCGATTAAACCAAAACCTCGGTTAATTAATCAAACGATTAACCCATTGAAGCAAAAGCCCGATTAAATGAATACCGTACTGTTTATACAACAGAAGTGATTGAACGTGTAGTAAAATTTTAATGAAAAACACTCAAAAAACTGAAACAATGGGAAGAAATAGGACAGAAGAAAAACGAAATCGTTGCTAGCATTGTGTACGAGGCTTAAGCCTCAAATGAGCTGACCGAACGAATTTTTATTTGGTATTAAAGCGCACATTCGATAAAAAAAAGAACTATTGTGATTTAGTACATTTTCGATCTGCTCACTTTATATAAAAAATTTTTTTTAACAAATTGAAAAAACAAAATTAAAGTTAAACATTACCACGACGGAATTATGTTTGTTGCCAAACAAAATAGCTTCTGTGGGGCTTTATTCTACTTTTTTACATGCTGAGCTTCTTCCTTCTGTTTCATAAGTCGCAATTTACAATATGGACTTTTCTTGTCGGGCAGATGAAATTTGAGGGCGAGGTGTCGAAAAGGTAGAGTGCGTAGTACATAACTATCTGAACTGGACATTTTTCGTAGTTTTCATTTTGTTGCTTTATATCGTTTTTCTCAAGCCGTCGTCATTTTGGTTTCTAACTACAAGAACGACACGCAAAACTGTACGAAAGAAAGAAACAAGAAGAAAAATTTCTGTCTTTCTTCTAATTTTTCATATGTATGTAAAAGCTCAGGCAAGATTAAAAGATAATCAAAGAAGTCCGACAAGAAATGTCCCTAATGTAAATAAGGACTAAGGTAAGAGCTAACCTAAAAAAACGGCACAACTGGATTCAGCGAACGTTAAAAAGCCAGGTGCGCCGCTTGTCAGCTTTTTCAAATAACACAATGTTTTTAGTTTTCATATAAATTTACATTTCTATATGTTAATATTAAATTAAAAAAATAATTGTCGCTTAGGATCGTAATGGGTTAACTTTAGAAAAATCTTTATTAATTAACCCATATGTGCCCAAATTATAATGGTCATATCGTGTTTTTTCTAATTTGTTGTTTTAAAAGCACATTTAGGTATAAAAAGCGTCACTGGCAAACAAATAGTTTTTAGCTAAATAGGTATAAGCAAACTTTTAAAATAAAAATGTTAGGAGTATACCTAGGTATGTTTAATTTAATAAATTCGGGTTTTAATGGATTAATTTTACTTACATATACCTATTTAAAATTTGTTTTTTATTGTGTTAATGGATTAAGGGTAAGGTTTGAATTCATGATATCAATATTTCCCCAATTGAACAAGTAATATTGAAGATATGTATAACGAATATATCCAAAATTTTGAGGCCCATCCATACCTCGAAAAATATGGGTCGCCATAAAAAGTTTCTTCTTATTTCAAACTCAGTAAAAAGTTTTCTTAGGCTGGGCTTTTGATATCTCAGTTAAAGTAGGTGAAATTAATCTGAAAACAGATTTGTGCCTCCATTAACAAGTTTGTATACAAAATTTTTAAGGAACAGCTTAGTTTTGCTTAAAATGATGGTCTTAAATGAAATAATAAAAAAAAATCACATTTCGCCAGAGAAGTCTGAGTTTCATAGTACTTTAAACTAAGTTTAAACTTAATTCACATCTCAAAAACCCGGTCCTAGTGGTAAAATTTTGAAGTTAATATCTTCAGCTTGGAACAACTATATTTAAGGAAAAGTTAAAGAAATAGTTACGTTTATATAGATCAGTGCTGCCATTAGGATACGAAAGATACATTTTTCGTATCTTTTGATGACTTCATGTATCATGTATAATCCTGACATTTTTCGTATCCTTTGAATCTGTACGCAAAATGTACAGAAATAAAATATTTAAAATAATTATTTCGTTATTAATACTAAAAAAAAACACAGTGACAACTAAATAAGCTTCGTGGTCAGGTCTAACAACGCCTACTTACAAAATTGTATGATCTGACCACCGTCTGTACGAAACTATACAAAAATAACATGTTTTTGATATTAGGTTTTCTAAGTTCTTCTTTCGTTTGCTTATTCTTGTGTATGTGTGTTAAGATAAAATTTTAGAAGAAAAATGTATGTAAACTTTTTAATATAATCGCCTTTACAAAAATGAATTTGTTTTGATAACATACAAAGATAGTTACATATAATTTTGAAGTTTGCTTACTGTATTTTTAAAAATTACTAATATTTATGACTTAAATAAATATAAAAATGAATTTATATGATATCATTTTCTCAGAAATATTCATTAAATATGAAATAAAAATGTTATGTTAATAAATGTTAAACGTTAAAAATTGATTTTCAAATTTTTTTCAAAATGTATCTTTTTGGGAAAAGTGTATCATTTTGGAAACTAAAATGTATCTTTCTCGAAATTTTACTGGCAACACTGGTGTAGATACATATTTAGGTAGTTCTTTGTGAAAACAAGCCCTCGATATCTATTTTCCCTTTTACACATTCTTACCAACGTACTAAACATGGTCCAATTATTAGGTCTCCGCACAACTACAACAATGAAACAATAGAGAAAAACGCATTTTGTTTGTGTAAATTATGTTAAAGAAGTCAAAACCCAATGAATTTGTTTGTGTAAAAAATGGACAAGATGTCAAAAACAATTGCACGATAAAAACACAACTCTACAAAAAATCAGCAGTCGTTTCGAGCGGACCTACTAATTGGGCCATGGTACTAAATATTACAAATTAAAAATCAGTATCTTAGAAAAATTACTTTTATACTACACATGGCAACCTTTTACAATTGTAGAGAACAACAAAAACATAACGGAAAAAGTTTCATTCAACAACTGCATGAAAACATCGCATGAAGTAAAAAATCAATGAACGCAAACAAATACTCACCCATCATTGATAAATAAATTCGCGTACACTGACTGATTATTTAATAAATTTCTCCATAGTTTAACTCGAATTAATAACAAAAGGATTGGCACTAACTACAACAACAACACTCACGAAATCCAATTTCGTTCAACTATGAATGAAGATTTATTAAATGAGTATAGAAAATAAAAACACAAAAACACCGAACGTACTTCCCCAGCTGATGAGCGCGATAAACTAAAAAACAATTTGAATTAAATTTTTAACACAGCTGCAAAATTTTGTACTTTTTCTATGTTTGTGTGTGGGACGAAGGGGTTAAAATGGGCAGAATTCAAATGAACAGTAATGTACATAATTAAAGGACAGTTGCCCGAATACTTAAATTGTATCATATGAAGTATGATACAATTTAATAATTGAATTTAAAATAATAAAATCTTCATTCAGTATGAGATTTTCTGTAAGGAAAATAAATTGATTATATGCATGTATATTGAAAACATTTGACATTTCCTTTGCGAAATTAAATTAAGTTTTAATTATCACCAGGGCTGTCAGATATGGCGATTCCTCGCCAAACGATATTTAATATTTGGCGATATTTAAAAAAGTTGGCGATATCCAAAACACACTAAGCTTCTACCTTTTTCTTATTTATATGAACAATTTATGTGTACGAATAGACTTTTTTTTGAATTTTTAACATATTGAAAATCACATTACGCTAAGGTTTTAAATGATGACGTATTGCCAGAGAATTGCCTTGGAACATTAAATAACTGTTGCTATAAAAATTGGAATAAAGCTTAAGCGTTCTTATATTTTCAGAGTTAAAATAATTTTCTTATCAATCATCGGATCTTCACCGAAAAATGTTTAAATTTTCAATTTATTTTGGAAAATAAATTCTAAAAACGGAATCGTTTTCGATTGCATATGAAATTTTATGTTCAAAATTTTAACAATAATAATGTATAGTGGGTAGTATGCAAAAATAGTTGAATTCATATCGAAAGTTAATCACTTTTTAAAAAAATTCTATTGATATCAAGTGCTATAAACACAGGGTCTCCACCTGAGATAAGATATAAGATTTTTATATCAACAATCGTCAAATTCAATCGCAGAGAGTATTTCTTACGTGTGGACTCTCAAATAGTGTTAGTATTAATAATATAATAAATGTTATAAGACAGTTGTTATAAGAAATCTTTTAACAACTATCTTATAAGATGAGCTGTCAAAAACACACATACTTATAAAACAATAATAAGCTACCATTAGGTGCGTTTGAGTACTTTTACAGTAAAATGCAGTAAATGAGTAAACTGAAAAATTTGCTCTCACAAAAAGCTGTTGTCCAAAAAAGTACGCGAACGCAAAATTTGTAAAAATTCGTAAAATAAAGGCAACAGCTGATGGCAAATAATTGAAGTGTTGAAAAATGTTTACACTTTTGACTACTTAACTCGTTTTCTTATCGGTACTCGATTAAATACATTTTATAACACCAACATTTTTGGAAAATACAAGCAAATTATTTTCTGTAATCTTTCATATTTGTTTGTTTTTTATTTTATTTGACTTTGCTTATTTGTGTCCTGCAAAATTGTATCAATAGTACATTAATACTTTTTTTTACTATTGATTACCTTAAAAATAACTGCTGTTCTAAGTACCCGAAAACTTGACACTTTTACAACTCCAAAAAATTACCATAACAGAAAAAAATTTCAAAAGTTGGTATTTAGCCATATAAATGCTTCACAAACAAGTTTAATTAATTAATATTTATTCACTTTTTGTTTTTATTTTCGTTTTATTTCAACTTTTCTTTTATTAAACATTTTTTTTCACAATTTGTTTGCTTTTTGTTTGTTTACCTTTGAAACATATGTTTTTTTGTTTTACAAAATTTTACTGCAAAAATTTCTGCAGTAAAAATTTGTAAGTACTCAGTCAAGAACTGTCACTTTACGCTCTCAATTTGTGTTCTCATTTACTGTATTTTTTGTACGCGAACGCAATTTAGTAAAATGCAGTAAAGTTCAGTAAAAAATAGTAAAAACTTTTGTGTTCTCGAACGCAGCTATTATTAAAATGTATAATTTTTTAATGCAAATAGTGCCACAATCTTGTGAAAAGTGTTTAAAAAACAATATTTAAAACTAAAAAACCATAAAACTAAAAAATAAGAATAAAAACGATGCAAGTTTACTGTACGAGAATCAGTCAATTATGGAATCTTATAGGAACGTGTTCCCCTTGTTTAATATTAAAATTAACATGAAGAAATGTGTTCTCTCATTCTGTGGACGTTCTTTCAGATATTATATCAGATATTATCTCAGGCGGAGACCCTGTGTAATGGTTTATCAAACTTTATTAATGTTTTTGTTATGTCGAGGAATAGGGCAGGCCATAAAATTTAATTCGTTTTGTTTTCAAATAAGCAATTTTTGTATTTTTGGAGCATATTTTCTAAAATTTTTAGGGCATATTTTCAAGTTTTTACTGCACATAGCGCATATAACACTTATTTATAGAAAATTTCCTGTTTTCCTGGTTATTATGTAACGTCACATTAGCACATCATACACATGTTTGTGTGCTTGTGTTAACGTTCTCAATTTTAACTAATTTGAACTTTATATATGTGTGGTCGGGAGGTTACCTCTTGTATTGTTGCCACAAGTGTGGTCATTTTGGTATTTCTGCAGCTAAATTTAGACTTAAAATTTAGTTTAAAAAAAGTTTTAAGCCTTATTTATAAGTAACGGTCGAAGTGTGTATGTATAAGTTTGTTGTGATTTGAAAAAAATTTTAATTTTTTGTTTAAAGCTAGAAAAATTTGTTTTAATAAAGAATTTTTTAAAAAGTGACGTATTTTTTACACAAAATATTCATTATTTATTTTTTACAATTGCAATGATTTTCTTTTTAAAAGCAGCTGATTTCTTTCACAGAAAAAGTAATTACAAAATAGGTATTTGTTACAGAAGGGAATGATTTTAAAATTTGGGATTTTTGAATTCGGGAGTACAAAGTTCGGGATTTAGAAATTCCAATTTCTGAAATTCGATATTCTCCTGACTTTGGCATTTCGGGATTCTGAAATTAGAGATTTTGATACTATCCCTTTGTTATGTATGGTGAACGTATGCAGTAAATATAAAAGGATGTGTATCGCACTGTTATACATTTTTGTATAAATTTAAAAATGAAATAAGTCGGAAAAAAATTTTTTATATTAACTAAAGGGTCCGCCAAATAACTTTTTTTTGCTATAAAAAAAACTACTGAATATCTAATTTCTCAAATTTCTTTTTTTATTTAAAAGTACAATCCTTCCGGTTAATAATGGAAAATAATTTCATTCAAATGGCTGCCTCGGCTGGCCATGCAGTAGCCTACACGATCGGTTCAATTTTTAAGCAGATTATCGATTGTGTGCAGCTTCACCAATGGCTTCACGAATATTGTCCTTTAAAGCGTCAATTGTCTCTGGCTTGTCGGCGTAACACTTAATTTTGAAGGCACCCCACAAATAATAGTCCAACGATGTCAAATCGCAGCTCCGAGGTGGCCAAACGACATCAGCTCTGCGGCTGATAATACGATCTTCAAAAATGGGCGCAAAACATCGAGTGTAGCTTCGGCTGTGTGACACGTAGCGCGTCCTGTTAAAACCAAATGTTACCAATATCCTCCTCTTCAATTTTTGTGAACAAAAATTCGTTCAACATGGCCCGATAACGATCGCCATTGACTGTAACGGCCACTCCTTGCTCATTTTCGAAGAAAAATGACCCAATTATGCCTCTGGACCAAAATCCAAAACTCGTTTTGGGTGTATCGGCTTTTCAATGTATGCGTGCGAGTTTTCTGTGCCACAAATGCGATAATTTTGCTGGTTTACATACCCGCCAAGATCAAAATGAGCTTCATCTGAAAAGATGATTTTTTTTTGGCAAAATCGGTATCTTCTTTCACTTAACGAAGTGAAAACGCATTGGATGGTCAGTTGGCTTCAACTCCTGAACCAATTGGACTTTGTATGGCGTCATACCAAGGTCTTTATGCAAAATTCGTCTCAATGATGTCTCCGAAATGTTCAATTGTTGAGAACGATGGTGAATTGATGTTGATGGCGCTTCACGCACACTTTCTGCCACAGCAGCAATATTCTCGGGTGTACGCACTGTTTTTGGCTTTTCACGCTTTGGTTTATCAATGAGGATGCCAGTTTCTTTCACTTTTTTCACAAGATAACGAACATACGGAGCTGACGGTGCTTTCAAAATCCGTACGCAATTTTCGCCCACATTCTGCAATATTACCATGATTTTCAAAGTAATGTCGCAATATTTACCAGCGTTGTTCAAGCGTATACACAACCATATTCGTTCAGCGGAAGGATAAAACTAATTATCTGTCAAATCAGACATGAGCTAAGTGTTACCATTCACGAAATAAGCACTAGTTGAAAAAAAAACGGTAAATGGCGGACCCTTTATTACAATACAGACCCAATTCAAAATAATTCCCCAAATTTTTGGGGTCTTATTTCATATGAAATAAGCCCCCAATTTTAAAAATGAAATAAAGCCCAAACGGAAGGAAATAACGTCCCAAATATAAATGAAATAATACCTCTAAGTTTTAGGGACTAATTTCATATGAAATAAAACCCCAATTTTAAAAATGAAATAAAAAATAAATTAGAATAAATTTTAATACAGCAGTGTAATTAGTTTTAGCGTTAACAGTGAATTTCACAAAATTGCATGATATTTTTCCTGGCTATTGGAATCAATAACCCTATCATACTAAAATTTGGTACATCACAGAGCAAGTGTAAAAAGCCTATTATGGAAAAATTTCAACCTCTTCGCAAATTGATGGTAGATGTTGACAAGTGTGAAAAGGCCATTAAAGACAAAACCGTTTTCTCTTTTGCAGGTGTAGGTTCAGCCTAAAGAAGCAGCTCGACAACAACATCAAGATGTTTGTGTAAATATTAAAAATTCTTAACGTTTTTTTTTTTCTAAAAAAAAAGATAATGTACTCTGTGGTACCTGCCTAGCACTCTGTTTTATTTGGGGAAAAAGCTTTCGAACTATTTACAAACTATTTAAAGCGAATATTGAGCGATATTAAAATCGAATAATTAGAACTATTTTTTGGTGAATATTTAGTTATATCATTAAAGTTGTTCGTTAAAGATGTTGCTGAATATTTGCTAATAATATCAAAGAAAACCTTCGGGATCGAAAAACTGTGCGACGAGTGAATTCTACGAGTTCCTTCTCGTTTCTTTAGCAATAGTCGTGCTCGAATATTTTATCAGAGAAACGCTTGCCAATTATTCAATAGCGATATTTTTTTCGTCTACCGTGGTCAAGCGGGTGGGTGAACCCTACATTTTAAGAATGTTTGTTGTAAAAGATTTCCCAACATATACAAGTTAACTTTAAACTAAAAAAAACAAATACTAATGAGTATTTTCGATTTTGAAAATAAACAAATATTAATGTTCTCTGTAATAATGCCAATTATATATAAACATGTCATTTACTTCCGTATTTAAGAAAATTCTCCTGAATTGAATTGTTAATTTCCAACAAAAGGACGAGAACAATTTGTATTGCCAACAATTAAACACCCAATACAAACTCTGTTTTTCCCTTCATCTCTAATTTGACTTATTTCCATTGTTAGTGGCCGTAATTGATCATTGATCGATCAATGAAAATCGGCAATATCAAATAAATTCAACAAACAATTAGAGACCAAGGCAGGGATCAAACGTCAAGACCGCACTAGAAAGAAGATTGTACGAGTAATTGTTTCCAAGATAGGAAAATTTACCGCACACAGTCAACTCAAGCGCACAAGAATTTTTCAATTCCTTTTTGGCAAAAACTACAAACATATCTACATACAAATTATTAGCTAAATGAACAGGCTGGTAAAAAATTTAACTGAAATGCGGTGGTGGTTAAAATCAGAAAAAATCAAATTGAGTTTTGTTTGTCCGTCCGTCCGCCCGTTTTATTATGTCACGCTCATTTGTGTACTCATATGTTTGTATATGTTAAAATGTCTTTAATTTTTACAAGCAGAAACATACACACATAAATACGTAAATTCCAAATAAATTTCATAAAAGGCCAAAATGGAAATAAAACAAAAAACACTTTAATTTTATATTTTGGGAGATAATGTGTTTTCTGTGTTTTAATTTTTACGTTGTCAACGTGTTTTTCCTCTGTTGGACTTTGGAACTGCACATCAAAACAAAAAGAATTTTTCTTGTATAATTTTCATTATGGCCCAAAATAGTGTTAAATAAAAAAATCCTTTGTTTCGTTTTACTGTCTGTTTTATTTTTGCTTTTTTTTTTTTGTTTAATGCAAAACACGCAAACATCACCGCATGACGTCATTTCGGGTGTTTTTGAGCCGCCGTAACCTTGTTCTTTTTTTATTAAGTCAATATTTAAAAAGAAAAGTTATTTTAATCTGTTTATTTTTTATAAACTCTCAAAAAGGTGATAGATTTTTTTTGCAAGATTTAATTTTTGTCTTATTGATCCTTTTAATATTAAGACTTATTGGTAATGACTAGGGGCAGGATTTCTATGCAAATTTATGTATGTACAAATGTGTTTCTAAAACGTTTAAATACCACAAGACTAAGGCCCTAATCATGTACAACGCAGCACAACGCCAAACAATAACATTGAAAGCACAAACAATGTCATAAATATTTTGTAATTTTGTTGTTGCTTTCAACAGAAATTCATGTACCGTTTAAAAATTTTCAACGACACAAGCAATGGAGCGTTTGAAATTTTAAGACGCAATGTGAATTTCTGTAGAAAGCAACAACAAAATTACAAAATTTTTATGACATCATTTGTGCTTTCAATGTTATTCTTTGGCGTTGCGTTAGTTTTGTGGCATTGCGCTGCGTTGTACATGATTAGGGCCTAAGCATAAGTAACGTTATGATTTAATAAGTGAATACATTTTTATTTACGTTTTTTTTTTCTTATTTTTTTAGAATTAACTTGGAAAAACTTGGGAAATTTATGATGGAAAGACTCAGCACAGAACAAAATTGTTCAATTTTATTTCGAAAGTCAGCTTTCGATTATTCAGACTCTAAGATGATATCGGATAATGGGAGATAAGGTCAATTCTCACCTCAAAACACATGAATAAACAAAATTGCACCCAAAATCCAAGAATAATTGTTGAACATGTCCTACAAGAAATGAATAACCAAAACTAAAAAAAAAAAAAATTTACTAACACACTTGCAACAATTTTACATTGAATTAATAAGTTAGAGAGAGAGAGAGACTTAATGAGTAAGAGAGAGAGGCAAAATCACATGTTCACAAGGTTTCGGTCAGTTTTTTCATTTTGCTCTTAATAAACTATTAGAAACTATGCCCAATATATCGGTGAGCACTACTGGTCATCTAACTATTAAAATAACCGGTAGTCCTCTTGTAGGGTCAAATGCGCTTACTTAAGGGTAGTTTACACGATCACACGAGTCGTACGTATTTTGAGGAAAATACAACCCTGTCATGATTTGTTGTTATTGTTTTTTAAAAAAAATTTAAGCAATAATTAGATCAGAAAACAAGTTGCGCTAAATGTGAATGGCTTTTAATACCGGGCAATAATTACAATTTGTTTAGGCCGGAAGTAGGAAGCACTCCAAAACAAGAGGGAGTCACAGTTCGTCCAACTATGGCTCTCCTACGCGAAATTTTTGGCGATCGTATAACATCGCGTTTTTCTGATTTTCACTGGCCACCGCGCTCTCCCAATTTAATGGCTCCCGATTTTTTTTTTCTTTGGAGTTATCTAAAAAGTAAGGTGTATGCCAATAAGCCAAGAACCACTTAAGAACAGCTTAAGGCGAATACGCGAGAAGAAGTAAGGCCTCTGAGACCTGAAATTCTAAGAGAAGTTATGGTAAATGCTTTGGAAAAAGGCACGACTGTTCGAAGAAACAATGTGAATATATTTCGAAAATATAATCTAAATTTTAACAAACGTTAAATAAAATCAAAAAGATACAAGTAAGAGAATATAGTCAGCTAAGCCCAACCATATGAAACACTTCACCACAGTTTATAAAAACAATTTTTGCGAGCGGTCCCTATTTTAGACACGTGGACCCGCCTGAACAAAATAATGTTGTATGGGAGCTATGGCCATACCGATTCCAATAAAATTGTGTAAGATAATTTTGATTGCCATAAAATAAGTTTGGACCATGTGCCCCTGTAGGCTAGCTGGTAGTGAGCTAGTCTATCAGTACCGGGGTCGCGGGTTCGATTCCCACCAGAGACTCTGGTCTCCTGCAGACAAGCAAAAAAATTCGCGGGATTAGCGTAGGAATAAAAAATAAAATAAAAAAAAATGTGAAATTATAGGCCAATTTTCAGAAGGCTTGGCCTTTGTGCCAATTAGAACCTATGATTATCTCGAAAATTGCGACCTGCACTTTGCTCACAAGGTTTACATAGACACCCAGCCTGCCAGCCAACCGGACGGCCATTGTCAGGTCGACTCAGAAAGTGCTTCTGAGTCAATCGGTATACTAAAAGGTGGACCAATATTGTAAAGTGTTACAAACATCAGCACCAAATACATAGTACCCTCTCCACTATTGTGGTGTTGGTATAAAAAGTTATTCATTAAATAAATCATAACGTAACTTGCGCGCCACCCTGTCGGTCATGTTAATAATTATATGATTTAGACCTTTTTGTTGGCATCGATTTCATTGTGGATTTTTGACTATATATAAAAAAAGTACAAATATATTTGTATTTGTAAAAAATGTGGTAATTGTTTTGGCCAACCATCGCGATTGTCCAGTTTATAAGGAAATTTTTAAAGATTTAGCGAGAAAGGTATTAAAAACGAGAATTAACGCTCGGT
Organism: Pollenia amentaria; assembly: GCA_943735925.1. Lineage (NCBI taxonomy): Eukaryota > Metazoa > Arthropoda > Insecta > Diptera > Polleniidae > Pollenia > Pollenia amentaria. The sequence continues at coordinate 95,932,087 of OX031009.1, read as the reverse complement.
TGGAGCCAAAGATTTTCAATGCTCCATATTTGAACCAACAGGTAGAATTTGACTTATCAGATGACTATTCTCCACTTTTTCTTTCCTGTTAGGGGAGAATAAACAATACAAATCAAGGCGAATTCAACTACAGGTGGGATCGGAAAGCCATCTGATTTTGACAGTTCGAACCCATTTTTTTATTTGTCCTATAGTTTGATTTGACCTAATACACCCTGATACACATTAAATGTTTTTTTATCTTAGGGTGTGTGTGAAACGGTAGCAAAACTCTATGGTGAATTAAAATTGTCAAACATTTAAACGCTAATGTCAAAATTTATACTAGCCCCCAGGGCTAGTGAAATTTTATTCACATCAACAGTGTCAAAATTTTACTTCCATGAGTACTTTGCTACCGTTTCACACACACCCTTTTATGATAAAAAACATGGATAATACATTAGCAGTAGAGTTTTTCTCTACCCAGACATTTTCATTTCTCGGGAATTAACACACCATACAAAACAAGTATGAAAGTATATTCGGTCAAGCCCGACTATATGATACCCTTCACCACAGTATTTAAAAACTAATTTTCGAGAGTGTATGGCTATATGAATAGGGAATGAGAAATACTTCCACTTTCTATGGATATGTTGGCCTAATAGTCAAAAAAGCATAACATAATCTTTGAGGCTTTTACTTTTTTGACACTTTCTTCAAAAACTTGTAATTCCTTTTTTAAGGAAATGATTTTCTACACCCAGAGAAAAAAACATTTTTCAATATGGTCACCTCCAAAAAAACTATGTTTAACGAACATTTTTAAACATATTATGGTTAATTTAAACATATAATTGCCACCGGAAACCATATTATGGTTACATTCAAGAAATCACCTCAGACCACAGACATGTTATAATTACAAATTATAACAAAAATATGTTTAACACTATATAGAAAAAAAAAAATACTTTTGTTAATATAAAACAAATTATTGTCATATTTTACCATAAAAAGTTTAGAGGCAACCATAATATGGTTGTGGCTTCATGATGGAGAACTAATTTAACCATGTAATGGTTGTCAGTCATGGTTAAGTTTAGCCATAATATGTTTAAACATTTTCGTAAAACGTAGTTTTGTTGGAGGTGACCATATTGAAAAATGGTTTTTCTCTGCGTGTATGAATCGGATCAGCGTTTTATTTACTATTTTATTGCTGCATTCTAAATTTCCTCAAATGTTAACTTTTCACGGCATCTCTTACATAAAAAGTATAGATATTCTTAGAATCTCATCCAAAAAGTTTTGTATGCAGCTGCCAAAATTAAATAAAAAAAATCCAGGGAATTCCCGAACAAATTTCCCGGGATTTTATTGCCAAAAAGTATGCGAGATCACCTAATTTTTTTGCGGGAAATTGCGTATGGAAAACACTTATCAGCAGTCACATCCACACTGATCCTTGTTTGCAGTGGGATGACGATATAATTAATTATATTTATTCGTTTCTAATTTAAATATTGATACGCTTCTTTTCGAAAAGAAGAAAGTGGTAACAAAACCGACGACCTGCTGCTGTCGGCCGCTGTTAAAATAACTTAGAAGACCCTTTACTTAGAACAAGATCGTATAAATGAAAACTTTTTCTTACAAATAAAAAACCCACATTTTCCTCCCCTTTGAAGACTACAGAAAATATTAAGCCATTGTTAGAGGAAATCTGATGAAACCTTGAAGCACAGTGCTGAAGAGAAGCCTAAAGATTTTGCTGAGTATTTAAGTGTTGTCTTTAAAGAGTAAACCAAATAGCCAAACAAATACAGAGAAATACACTCATACCCTTTTGTTTTTGTTGCTGTTTTTTTATTAATTTTATTCCGTTATTATAATGTCAGTTTATTTAGTGCGGCGAGCAATGGGTTACAAAGATTTCGCAACAAATTGGAAAATAACGGTTCCAAAACCGAACCATTTTCTTAAAATTTTATGTTTTTAATTTAATAATTCTAACAAATAGAAACCGGGAATTTTTGCTTTTTATTTTGCTTTTTAAACATGAAAATAGTGTGTTTTTCTTCTTGTAGTGTTGTTGTTGTTGCTTACCTAATTTCTTACCTTTCCTACCTAATTTTGTAGTGCTGTTGTTGTTGTTTTTACAACAAACTTTTACAATCTTAAGCATGTGCTTAAGTTTGTAAAAGCATACTAAAAGTAAGTGGAAAAAACTATAAATTTAGTATGACGCTTTTCTTTCTGTGTCGATATTTAAAGATATTTAGATTTGGTTTTTGGCCCAATAAGTGGCCACTGGAACAAATAATTTTGAAAAATCAAATTTGTAGTAAAAATAAAAAACAATAAACCGTAGGTACATAATAGCACCGTATGAACGTAGTAGCGTACGACGTAGGTACGTTGTCAAATTAAGACGTATAATATTTTAAACAAAGGCACACAATATCTGGCGCAAACGTAAAAGCGTATCTACGTCGTACGTCGACATAGATCTAGTTCTATTTCATACGCCGGTTACGCCCGTATTGTCATAGAAAAATAAAATTGAAAATATTAAATTAAATTATTTTTGTGTCTTCAGATTGAATATTTGATAACAAAATAAAAGGATAGAAAAATAAACAATTGGGGGATTCACAAATGCATTTATCCACAACTGGTGAATAAATGCATTTGTTGATAAACAATTATTCTTGGATTTTGGCTGCCCCTTTCTGCAATTTTGTTTATTCGCGTGACCACTGAGTTGAAAATGGGCCTCGTCGCTCATTATGCGTTATGTTACTGGTGTGTAAATAATCGATCTGCTGACTTTCAAAATAAAATTAAAGAACTTTGGTTCTTTATTCTACGTCATAAGGTATTTTTTCTCTAATATTTTTACCAAATTTTTAGAGAGCAGTTAAATTAAAATTTTTCAAGTGCAGTAAATATCTCCGTATCATGTACATCAGATGTAAAAATGAGCAAAATAGAGGCATAAAGATTTGTATCTTCTTTACAAAGTGTATAATTATTAATTTTTATATAAAAACTATCTGCATGGTCCTTGTGTTGCTCGAGATTTTCTAAATAAAAGTAAAAAATTAAATTTTGTTAATAACTTAGCAACTTATTTTTGTTTAATAAATATATTTTGTAAATTTCAGCCAAATCGTACCATAAATAAAAAAAAAATTAATATCACCAAAACAACGCCACCTATCCGGATTAAACTTAAGAGAAACCTAGCTCCCGACTGAGATAATTTATTGTTCAAGTTTGGTGTCAATCGGTCCAGCGATTCTTGAATTTTAGGAGCACATACACGGCACAAAATTATATATAGATTATTAATCCTTTTATCGTTAACCTGTCATTTGAAAAAGTGAGCTAAATTATTTAAAGAAAATATTTAAATAAAAAAGTATTTTAATATACAAAAATTAAAGTCCTGCAAGGCGTAACGGGTACTAATAACAAACTAACAAATCAGTTTTTTCATATATGTTTCTAATAATAAAATCATTAAAGAATTTAAGCCATTTGTTAGAATTAGGATAACTAATGGCGGTACCTGTTTGAAATATCACAATTTTATGTGTACACTGACTGTAAGTCATAAAACATGTTAATGTTTAAAATGTAATTTGTCCTGTTAATTTTGTGCTGCTGATGCTTTTTTTATTAAATGCTCCTTTTTGCATCATTTACGACGTTCTACAACTTGCTCCGTAAACAGGTGAATACACCTCTTAAATATGAACAACAACTCTAGCAGATACTTTGCGCCACAGAGCCAACAGTCAGTAAATTAATCATTTTGAGACTCATCATTAAACACCAGGATAATTACAATGCACACATACTTAAACTTACCATAAAAGTATTCTAAATAAAGTGTGTAGGAAAAAGAGAGGAAATCAGTGAAATGCTACAGCAAAAGCATTACAAAAGAAGGTATTACGGAAGCCATAAAAGGCATTCAAAGATGTGGTCATAACAATTGTAATTATTCATGATCAAAAAGTGTAGACCGCAGGAGAAGTAGACATAGAAAAAATTATATAAAAAAGGTGTCCTTGATGAAAAATGTGTTGATTTATGTAATTAGAAAATTATTTGTGATAAGGTTCAGCGGTCAACGTTAAAATACTTCATTCCTTTTTCATCATTTACACAGTCACTTACTAACTAACTAATGGAATTCGGTGGCTTGAAAGGGGTGTAACTTTATGCCAAAAGAAATTTTTTCGGTAAAAATGAAAAAAAGGAAACAATTTAAAAGTCATTAAAAGCAGTTACACATCCTAAAGAAGTCATTAGAAAATTTTTGAAAAGACATTTCGATTAAATGGAACTTGCTGTATTATTTTATTTGTGCTGCATTCTTTCATTGATAAACTCCTGCACATGTAGTACCACGAAGTTGGGTAAATACCAAAATAACCAATTTAACAACTGATAACAATCAATGATTCGTTTTCTTTTGGTTTTCCCTTTAGGAGCTGCAGTAAATGAAAGCAATTTTAAATCCAATGCTTTGCTAGAATATCACGTATTTATTCCCACAAATAAAAATGTTTAGAAAATGATAACTGGGAAAGAGAGAAGTAAAACCTCCAACACCACCTCTATCATCATCATTATTATGAATTGGTTAACGTTTGGAACTTTAAAGAAAATAAAAAGCAGAACAGTTAAAAACTATTTGGGTGTGCTGCATTTATATGGGCTGCGTAAAATAAGTCCCAGTGCAATAACTCCCAACGAAATAAGTCCCAAAATAAATTAAATAATTCCCAAATCAAAAATGAAACAAATCCCAACTTGTAAAAAATACATAGAGCTAAAAAATCAACATCTATACAAAATGTTTTTTATGATTTTAGAGTCATCACTGGAAGAGTGGCAAAAAATTCTGTTATTGTTGTGGCATCACTGACAGCGATTTGCCATTTGTCAAGTTTTTTCTTTTTTGAAAGTCTTATTTTGTTTTTTGTTTAATTTTTCACCGAAGGTGAAGGGTATACATATTTAACTTTGTCATTCCGTTTGTAATTTCTACAATATTGATCTTAAATATTATAAAGTATATATATATATATATATATATATATATATTATGGCTCCTTATGTGAAGGGAAGTTAAAATCCGGTTGTCTGTCTGTCCGGCCGTTTGCTGAAATGGGTTTTCCGAAGACCATAGATATGATGGGGACTTGGTTGGCATATATTTATGTCAGATATGCTTATTGTAATTTAGCTTTTGAAATTAAGCAGATCGATCCATAAATGGCTAAGATATAAACAAAAAAACACGACTACGTCAAATTTTTCCTATAAATCCCATGTTTTTGTTGTTTTTGTATTTCTTTTTTACTGCATATTTGTGGCACATCCCATACCAAGACTTTATATATTTCTGTATATCTGGAGAACGAAACGAGCTAAAGTTCCCAAATTAGGTACAAACATATCGGTTATCAATACACAGCATTCCACAAAATATGGGCAGGGTGGGATAAGTGGGCGTGGCAACTCCCGTACAAAGACCGTATCAAAATCTTCAATTAAAAACCAACAGTCCAATTTAAAATCACAATTGTTATAAAATAGCTATGGCACAAGCTCTATATGTTTACATTTGTCCCTCAAGTAGCGTAAAGAGAGGTCAACTAGAAAAAGATAATGAGAAAAAAAAACATAAAAAAAACAAATGTACTTTAGTTTTCAAGAGAGAGTCTTGACAAAAGTACGAAAAAACGAGAAGTAAGGAAAAAACATGTAAATTAAAATTTTAAATTGATAGTCAATTACAGCAAATTTCGATCTACCAATACCATTGGTTACAGATTAATGTTTGTCTATAGACTGGCAGGCGTTGCAAACGGTAGAACGTAAAGAATTCTGATGATGGGAGTGTGGTTATTCTCGAAACATGAAAATTCGACCCGAGATCAATTGACTGAACACGGGCAGTCAAGAATTATCAAAAAAAAAAATTTTTTTAATTCATTTCATTAACGTAAGCATAATTAAAATATCAAAAACTTCAATCACTTAAAATTATTTTTTTTGTTTGATTATTTTTTAGTTCGAAAAAATAATTTAAAAAACATTTTTTTGAAAACGGCAACACTTTACCACCCCGTAACTCGACAAATAAACATCATAGAACAAATATTTCGCACACTTATTCATATCTAGAACTATAGATATGCCAAATATAAAGGAGTTCCAACAAAAAAATTTTATTGGGTTGTCCGCTTCACAAATAATATCCCAGATTTACAACTGTGTTAATCTGGGATATACCTGTTAACACAGGTGGAAATGGTATATACATATAAGTTCGTTATTCTGTTTGAAATTTGTACAATACATACCTTGGACCTTTTAAAGTATATTATGGTTGAAATGAATTTTCCGAAGGCTGCGGAGATGATGGGCAATATGTTGATATATATATTTTTATCATATATATAATCCAGAAAAGTTTGCTATTCAAATTTAGCCAGTTCAGTTAGATATAAGGCTAAAGATGAAAGCGCATATATTTTAATCGTTTTAAAATCTTGCTTAAAAGTAAAAAATTAAAACAAATTTAATTTCTTTCTATTTGTACTTAATTTTGCAAGAAATAAAAAGGATTTTGAATGCAAAACAATGTTTATTTGGAAAACCTCAATATATGTCTGCACGCAAAAGCGTGTAATTGTTGGCTGGTTGGTTTGATGTTGATGTTTGCTTATCGTTCCGAATGCAAAACAGGAACAATAAATGGCAACCAAATTACCCATTGGCCCTTAAATATTTGTACGTACCCATATTTAGCATGTTTTTTTAACATTTTTATTTTCCACATTTACAAACCACACGAATACACATCTCTTCCTGCAAATATTTAGATAAAAACAAACATTGAAATTCTCAAACATTTATAACTACGGTAACCATATTTTAATACTAAAATGCAAAACAGTACTCGTAGTTTTATAATGAGTTAAAGTCAAACCAAATTATATGTTATGCAAATGGATCATTGAGTGACCGCGCACGAAAGGTCCCACATTAAAAGACGTACCAAACATATCTTTAAAACTATTAGAATTAATTCATTCTATTATTAACAAAACGATTATGCCATCGACTTTATTTGGCTTAAGCTTCTTTTGAAAACTCTTCTTAAACTACTCGGGAATTTGCGACTTACATCCTCTTTACACTTGCATACATTTCGGAGGAACGCATTCACACTTGCAAAATCAAACATCTACTATCAATAAATTTTCAAGCTTTTCGTGTGCCAAAATTAAAAAATAAATACCAAAATGTATTTCAAATTTACCAAAAGAAATGTCATTTAGTCAATGATGCCACAATAATACAAGAATTTATTTAAAGATATAGAAAGAAATACAGTGAGATAGAAACATCTTGTAAAAAGTGCTGAAAGTTGTTGGTTTTTAGCGCAATGTATTTTTTTTTTATTTCTTATGGGAAGATGTTAACATTTCGCAAATTGAAAAGGCAATAAGGGACACCATAACGTGATGGCTAATACGGCCCTTAAACAACAGCATTAAATTTGTTTTGTATAAAATAAGAATTCGTTTTCTTGTGACGAGGCAACCACAAGCATATTTTTTAAATGTAATCCATTTTATAGCTAGAAATATTGTTCTATACCTTTGACCATAGTATACAACTAGTATGCCGACTCTTTGACAGGTACATAACTCAACTGTCAGTGGTACATTTTTATGTTTGTATTAGTAAGATTTTTTTCAAATGTATTGGTGTATAAAACTATTTCCACCACTAAACATAGTTGCATAAAATCGTATAGAATGTGGCAACAATTTTTTTTTCCAAAATAAAATTTTCTTAGTTCAATAAATTTTCAATTTATTGAATGCTGGCTGCATTTATAAACTTTTAAAAGCCATGTTTGCTAAATTTTTATTCTGCAATATCGGATAATATATAAATAATTAATGATTTCAAATATTATTTTTATACCACAAAATGCTACTCTGCTGGCTTTAATAATATTAACAACAGAAAAAATTTAGTGTCAAAAAAATTTATTTAAAAATTTTTAGTTTGTGAAAAATAAAAACATTTTGTAAAAGCAAATTAGCAAAATGTATTGAAAAAAATTATTAATTATGTGTTTAAGTCATAAAATTAAACATGAAGTGTTATATTGTGAAAAATTTTAAATTAAAAAATTTCAAATTTTGTTTTGTTTTTGTTGTTCTTAAGTGTGTTGAATTCACACAGAACCTATATGTGTGATGAGAGTTATAAAAAAAAGAGAACGTTCTCACCAGTCGGCATACTAGTTATATACTATGCCTTTGACCATAGTATACAACTAGTATGCCGACTCTTTGACAGGTACATAACTCAACTGTCAGTGGTACATTTTTATGTTTGTATTAGTAAGATTTTTTTCAAATGTATTGGTGTATTAAACTATTTCCACCACTAAACATAGTTGCATAAAATCGTATAGAATGTGGCAACAATTTTTTTTTCCAAAATAAAATTTTCTTAGTTCAATAAATTTTCAATTTATTGAATGCTGGCTGCATTTATAAACTTTTAAAAGCCATGTTTGCTAAATTTTTATTCTGCAATATCGGATAATATATAAATAATTAATGATTTCAAATATTATTTTTATACCACAAAATGCTACTCTGCTGGCTTTAATAATATTAACAACAGAAAAAATTTAGTGTCAAAAAAATTTATTTAAAAATTTTTAGTTTGTGAAAAATAAAAACATTTTGTAAAAGCAAATTAGCAAAATGTATTGAAAAAAATTATTAATTATGTGTTTAAGTCATAAAATTAAACATGAAGTGTTATATTGTGAAAAATTTTAAATTAAAAAATTTCAAATTTTGTTTTGTTTTTGTTGTTCTTAAGTGTGTTGAATTCACACAGAACCTATATGTGTGATGAGAGTTATAAAAAAAAGAGAACGTTCTCACCAGTCGGCATACTAGTTATATACTATGCCTTTGACCATAGTATACAACTAGTATGCCGACTCTTTGACAGGTACATAACTCAACTGTCAGTGGTACATTTTTATGTTTGTATTAGTAAGATTTTTTTCAAATGTATTGGTGTATTAAACTATTTCCACCACTAAACATAGTTGCATAAAATCGTATAGAATGTGGCAACAATTTTTTTTTCCAAAATAAAATTTTCTTAGTTCAATAAATTTTCAATTTATTGAATGCTGGCTGCATTTATAAACTTTTAAAAGCCATGTTTGCTAAATTTTTATTCTGCAATATCGGATAATATATAAATAATTAATGATTTCAAATATTATTTTTATACCACAAAATGCTACTCTGCTGGCTTTAATAATATTAACAACAGAAAAAATTTAGTGTCAAAAAAATTTATTTAAAAATTTTTAGTTTGTGAAAAATAAAAACATTTTGTAAAAGCAAATTAGCAAAATGTATTGAAAAAAATTATTAATTATGTGTTTAAGTCATAAAATTAAACATGAAGTGTTATATTGTGAAAAATTTCAAATTTTGTTTTTTTTTTGTTGTTCTTAAGTGTGTTGAATTCACACAGAACCTATATGTGTGATGAGAGTTATAAAAAAAAGAGAACGTTCTCACCAGTCGGCATACTAGTTATATACTATGCCTTTGACAATGGCAATATTTTGTATACCCTCCACCACTAGTGGTGAATGAGGGTATACGAAGTTTGTCATGTCATGCTATGTGAAACTTTTTTAATATTCATCTAAGACCCCATAAAGTACATATTTATATTCTGGGTCCTTGAGTTATTCTAAGTCGATTTATCCATGTCCGCTTGTCTGTCCGTCTGTTAAAAACACAATCACGTTTGAACAACTCAAAAGAAAAGAACAATATTGGTATAAAATTTTTTATTGTTATCCAAATCAGCTTGGGATTAAAATCCAGCAAAGTCGGTTCAGTAGCATAAGAGTTGGGAGCCCAAACAATCACTGGAAGAATCACCATAAAAAATTTATAATATTGTTACAAAAACTATACACAGAAATAATTAAAAATTGTCTCTAATCAACAAATTTATACCAAATTCATAGAATCAAGCAAACAATTCGTTGATTTTGCACTTATTACCAAAATTATTATATTGATTACTAAAAAATTAAAATTTTGGATATTTTTTTTTCAATAAATTATATTTTTAATTTTAAATAAAAAAAAAATTATAAAAAAACTTTGCCGTATCAAACAATGTGTTAACTGATCATTAAATATAGCTCAGGTTTTGACAATTCCCAACAACAATTCTACAAGCTTAATTTTTTATTTTAAAAGATAAAAATCAATTAAGATTTGTTGTTATTTAATTAATTTTTAATGAAAAATTTATTTCAAAACAACTAAAATGTTAATTACATCAAAATTAAATTTTTAATTTTCCCTCAATTAAAAATATAATTGCCATTTTTTAATTCATAAAAAAGTACTGATAATCCCTTCTTTCTCCAAACATTTGGACCCACAATTTTCGCCTCACTTTCGGACAGTTGGAAATCACTACTAATACATTCACCCCTATCGTGTATAGTTTTTCCCTCGTAATTTATTCACTTTTCCCATTGAATTTCTCACTTTATTTTTGCTGGGGAACAAAACATTTATGTAAGTAAATCTTCTCATAAGTCGAGCATTGAAGTTTACAAAATTAATTTTAAGGTTAGTTTCCGTTAAAAGAGGCACACACTTATATGATATGGTTCAATAAAATTCAAAAAACAGGTCGATTACCTGAGGAGTTATGAAGCTTTTCAAAGACGTGGTGGCAGAATTTTAGAAATTTTTTTACTACATAAAAGCGCAATAACTCCAATACAATCTATTTTGTTTTTTATGTTTTTTAATATTTCTTCTTTTTTACATTCACTGAGAACTGATAGCGCGAAAAATTGTTCACGGGAGTTTCACGATAGCATTTTTCCCTTTGAGGGGAATAAAAATTTCATGGGAACAAACATTCCACTTGTTTTTCATGATAAGGGGTGATTATCTTATATCTGTTTCTACATTTTTAATCAATTTTAAGTAGAACCAGGTGCCACCTCTCAATTTGTTGCATAACGCTATAGCGTGGCATTATTACTTACACTAAGGATCATTATTACAACTTTCCTATCAAATGTCCGATATCAAAAGTTGAGTTTATTTAAAGGTATAAGTGAACTTTTAAAACTTTTCATTATAAAATTTTCCCTGAAAAATAAAAGTTATATTTTTCAACCAATTGCCACTAATGCAAGAACCGACAACTTATATGGGGGATTTCAGGTCAAGTGACCCAACTTTTGAAACCGATGCACAGTGTAAGATTCTGCTTATCTAGCTGGACAAAAGTCGTTTTTTTGAGTTTAAATTTAAGTAAATATATTTATCAAATATGAAAAAGCACTTGTTGTAAAATAAAAAAATGCAAAAACTTTGCTTAATTTGTCAACAATATTTTTAAGTGAATTAAAAACAACAAAAACACTTACTTGAAATCGCTCATTTTTAAAAGCGTGTAACTTTTTATTGGAATGGAATTTTTTAAAGATTCTTTTTTTGTTTTGAAGCTCAAATTATTCGCTGTTAATATCATGAGAATTTATTTTTAGAACTTAAAAATTTATTTAGTGCTATTTCATTTAAACAATTGCTCTTTTCGTTAAGTTAAGAAAAAAAAAATAAATTCTATAATCGATAAATTCTTTTCTTCATAACGCTTCAACACCAAATTAGTTTTAAAAGAACGTCTGAAGCACCTACTTTAAGGCACATATAAAATTACCTGCCGAGGTTTGCCGATAAATAAATAAGAAACAAATAATAAGTGATAATACCACATATCACGAAATGTTTGATATATGGCTTAAAACGCCCGAAAATGAAAGGCTTGACCGTTCCATAAACCATATTTATGGAAATACTGAAGAACTACATTTATTGAAATCTCCAGAAATACCAGAAGAAGACCATTAATTTTAACATTTTATTTTTACTTTAATTTATATGTATGTACATATGAAATATTCCTATTTTAATATTAATAAAGAAAAATTAAACACTTATTATTACTTCTACCTCTTTATTATTTATTTTAAACATTCTCATGCATACTCGCCGTTTTTTTACTATTTGATTATCCAACGCGAATAATATCTGATATAAATTTTTGCAGTTATATGGGAGGTGGGCGTGGCAGTGATCCAATTTCACCCATTTTTTGACAATGGTACATAGTAGCCTAGTAACACCTTGTACCAAAGTTCATAAGTCTAGTTTTATTTTTTTTTTAAAGATATTTAATTTTGTCTCCCTAGAATGGCTAAATCTTACACTGTGCGATGTCTTCCGCTTTGGATGTCTTTCGATTGGCACCAAGGCTTGTCAAATTGGATAGTAGTTTGGCCACAATTTTTCAACAAGATCGGTCAAGAACTCTCTGCGTAAGAGGGGGTCAACATTTGACATTTTGGCCCCCTCATCAATGTTATTACTAAGCAAAAGTTGTCAAAAGTAGTTTAGATAGATATTTCATCAATCTTTCAAAAATTAAAAAAGAAAAAAATGTTTGCTTTGTTTTTGCAAAAAAAAAAAAATTATTTGGTCCTTGTTTTGCTCAAAAGAAAACTAAGGTCTTTTCCTTTAATTGCTTTTTGGTCGCTTAGTGGGATGCGAGTGGAATATCTATCAAAATAAATGTTTTGTAACTCAAAACAATGCTTTTTCAATTTTTAGCATATGCATGCAATAGTGCACTATTTTGAATTTGTTCTTATTTGTATGTGAGTATTTCTTAAACTTTAAAAATGTAACTTAGATCCAAAAAAAATTTGGTGATTTTTGTCTGGAGACTAGGGAGATCGAACGGTTATTATTCGACCGGTTTTAACCGGTTATTTTAGCTTTACCCAAGTCGGTTATTTTAAAATGCCCATTTTTCGAATATCGAATAAACCGGTTATTTTGGTATAATAAACCGGTTATTTTAGTAATGTGTAATTTATATCCATTTTCCTTACTCTTGTTGCAGATGTACCCATAATTTAAGTATTTTCTAATTGAATATTGGCCAAACTTAAACTTTTTATGAAGAATATCAAAACAAAATGTAACAAATGTCAAAAAACATTATGAACACTGTAAATACAAATCGCTTATAAAAGCGTGTGTTCTTGTAGAAAAAAAACCAAAAACTATTCAAAATACTACAAAAACGTGTGCAGTTAAAAAGAAAATAGTAATTTGTGCAAGAGTATTCTAAATATTAAATATATTTTTATATGTATAAAGGTTATCTCTAGATATTTTTTGAACGCGATTAAAAAGACAAAGATAGTTGCCTGAAGTGGCCTAAAATGATAAGTTACAAAGGTTCTTTCGTGTCACGACTTATTAATCACCTTTAATTAGTCCACATGCTTGACATTAATGTGATCCAAATGAAACTTAACTCCGTTCGAAGTAGTTCTAAGGAGACTACATACAAATAATACTTTACTAAAATACGCTGCAAAAAATGTATCATTGGGGGAAACATTAGCCCGTTGTGTTGCAGAGGACGAAATGCCCGTTATGGCACTAAAAACTCTTAAGTAGTTATAGCATCTCTTCATGCTGAAAACTACTACATTACGGAGGAATCAGTTTTATTTATTACAACATCAAGAACTAAAAAACAAAATTAAAGAAATCAAACAATGTCATGGAAGGTTATAACTTGTAGTCGACGAATTGACAAATATTTTACACAAAAAGAATATTCAGTTCACTATTCGTTTCTATAATGCTGAAACAAAATAATTTGAAATAGATAATCCTCGCTAAGAGGTTTTGTTTGCAACTTTTGAAAAATATGGTTGATTTATATAGATAGCTTAACCACCAACAAATTAAAACTCATTCAAAATAAATTTGAGAGAATATATCAAATAATAACTTTATAAAATTCCCATAATTTATTTGCTTTTGCAAAACGTTTGTCTTGATCAATTATCATTCAACAGTTTCTAAATTACATTATACAAATATCTTCTTACAAATAAAGTTTAGTAAATCAATAAAAAATTGTCTAAAATTAAGCTAAAGTTTGATCAATGGTCCCACTTTTCTTGGATTTTATCGTAAAATATTTGTTAGGTCTGATCTAAGTCATATCTATGTATTTTTTTGGTTCCTTACCTTTGCAAATTGTTTTGCTTTTCTTCAAATTAAGGTTTTATTTTTAAAACATATTTGATTTTTGTGTTTTTAAGTATTCGAATTAAGACCGGTTAACCGGTTATTTAAAAATTGCTTAACCGAAAACCGGGTTTTTTAAAATAGCAACTATTCGTAATATTCGAAAACCGGTTATTGGAAAAATTCAAATAATCGATCTCCCTACTGGAGACGGCAAAAGAGTTTGTTGCACTGTACGAGTTGCCCAATATGCCACCTTCACTCCACAAAATTCTCATTCATGGAAAAGATATAATTGAAAAGTGTATTTTTCCTGTAGGCTTACTATCCGAAGAGGCTCAGGAAAGTTGTAACAAAGACTATAAAAAATATCGCATCAGACGTTTAAGAAAATACAGTAGAGTTGCCACGAACGAGGATATTATGCACCGAATGATGGTAACATCAGATACCATGATCTAACATTTGACTCCTTCGTTTAGCCAGAAAAAGCATAGTGATATAAGCGACAAAGTTAAAGCTCCTTTAGAATAATAATATTAATAACACAATTGATATATTTTCGTTCAAGTTAGTATTTATAATATATATCGTTGCTTAAAGCGCAAAATTCTCTGAATAACAAAAAAATACCCTTATCGATTTTTTATTAATTGCAGCATGTTTCATAAGGAAAACACAAAATGATTAAAAAAAATATCATTTAATTTTTTTTTTTTTTTTAGTTAGGATTTTTTACATTGTAGGCGTCGATAGATATTTCTCTAACTTTCTTCATTTTTATTACTTTTGTGTTTTACTAAATAAATATAACTAAATTTGTGATGAAATCACTACTTATTTTGAAAAATATATTTTTTCCCTCACCTTCATCCAAAAATATTATTAAATTAAATAAATAAAAGTATTTTTATTTTTCCTTTGACATAATACTATTTTATTTTTATGGATTTGTGGGGTGTTTTGGAGATGAGAAAATAGCTATTGTGGGATTTTGGAGGATACAAAATCGCAAATCGGGAATAAGGTATAAAATAAAACTGGGAGCCCTGGTTTGAGCAATGCAGTCCAAAGTATATTTCTACAGGTATGTCACCGCATTCCATTCCGATCGAAATTTGAATTTATACCGTATTTTACTTCCTTAGAGAAAGTAAAACGAAAATATTTTTCGGAATTAAACCATTTTTAGTTTTCTAAGTGAATTGCTGTTTTGAATAATTTACAGGGAGGACCATTTAAAATTTGAACTACCGATTACTTTGATTTTGAAATGTTAATTAATATTCATTTTTATTTTCAGTTTTATGTTTGACATTTGCAAAACAACTGAAGCCTCATGACCACCTGATGCGTTTTCGCTTCGCCCAATGGCCTGAAGGTTGTTTGACAGGAGATGAAGAATTTTACCGGAAGACCGTGTTTTCAAATGAAGTTCATTTTGATCTCGGTGGCTATGTCAATAAGCAAAATTGCCGCATAAAGGGTTCGGAAAACCCACACGTGAATATTGAGAAGCCAATGCATCTACCACGAGTCACTGTTTGGTGAGGATTTTGTGCTGGCGGCATCATTGGATCATATTTCTTCCAAAATTAGCAAGGTGCCGCCATTACCGCGAACTTTTGTTTCCAAAAATTCAAGAGAATGACATGGACTACCACTGGTTTCAACAAAACGGGGCCATATGTCACACAGCGAACGCAACAACCGATATTTTACGCACTGTTTTTGAAAATCGATTAATCAGCCAAAATTGTGATGTCAATTGGCCGCCTTGGAGCTGTGATTTGAGCCATTTGGATTATTTTCTGTGGGTAGCTATTAAGGATAAATGTTACGCAAACCGTCTAGAGACAATTGAAGCGTTGAAACATTAAATCAAAATGTACTGAAAATTGGTTTGATCGGATGAGGTGCTGCAGAGCCAGTTGTGGTAGTCATATGAATGATATTGTGTTTCATTATTAAATGACAAGGTTCAACCTTTCCAATAAAACCAGAAATTTTAAAAAATAAACAGTACTTTTTTTATATAGGCGCTTCAAATTTAAAATTTTAAATGGCCCAACCTGTATTAAATAAAAATGTTAATAAAACTAAGTCAAAATGAATGATTAACAGCCTGTTCATCGATTTCGAATGTTAACGTTCGCATAGAAAATTACATTTTAAGCAAAAACTAAATTTAGAATTTTGTTTTTGTTTTAAATATAATTTTCTATGCAAACGTTGACGTTCGAAATCGTTAAACAGGCAGTAATTAGTATGTTTGATTATTTCATTGATTTCTTAATGCTGCGTTAGATAAATAACAGTTGGAACAATTGCAATTATTGCGCAATGGATTTCCACTCATGGCAACAAGCGGTCCACACTTCTCAAATTTTACGGAGCAATCAAATTTGACGTTTGCCGCAATAAATATTGCAACGTGGAGACCCGGAGTAAGTATCTGATGAAAAATAAAATAAAAATATGTTAAAGATATACACTCAGAAGCAAAAGTCTGCGTACAAGTCACTGATATATTTTTCAGAACTAAAAAAGTAAAAACATTTTGTGTAAATCTATAAAAAAATTTATTTTATTTATTGATTAGGATTAGTTCTAAAAATATTTGTACTTATTTTCAACAAAAATAAGAACGGTAGTTCATAACTACAAAGGAAACTTACAGCCTATTCAAAAAGGCATATGCAAAAGTCTGCGTACAAACATGTATTTTAATGTTTTTGGTTCAAATTTTAAATAAAAAAAAAAAATTAATATCAAGTTGAAATTCCTTTTCGTTAGAGAACCTCCGCTAAACGTTTTAGCATATAATCGACTACCTTCGACGTCTCTTGAACGGAAATTTTGTTCCATTCTTCAATTATCGAATTTTAAATGTTTGTTTGGAATAAATTTTGTCCTGTCGAATACGAGGATCCAATAAATCCTTTAAATGTTCTACGGGACTTATGAATGGAGACTGCGGTGGGGTTTTAAGCTGTTGTTATAAATTACTTAGCAAAAACAGTTCGAGTCTGACGATTTACAATTGACACCAGAAAATTTGCAGCCCAGCGTAGACAAATTGAACCTGGGTAACGATTATATGTTTTAACAACATAACGCCCCAAAGTATACGGCTCATAATACGAAGCTTTGGCTACTCTACAATGTCCCACAACAGCTTAAAACCCCACCGCAGTCTCCATTCATAAGTCCCGTAGAACATTTAAAGGATTTATTGGATCCTCGTATTCGACAGGACAAAATTTATTCCAAACAAACATTTAAAATTCGATAATTGAAGAATGGAACAAAATTTCCGTTCAAGAGACGTCGAAGGTAGTCGATTATATGGCAAAACGTTTACCGGAGGTTCTCGAACGAAAAGGAATTTCAACTTGATAATAATCTTTTTTTTAATTAAAAATTTGAAACAAAAAACATTAAAATACATGTTTGTACGCAGAATGCCTTTTTGAATAGGCTGTAAATTTTCTTTGTAGTTATGAACTACCGTTCTTATTTTTGTTGAAAATATGTACAAATATTTTTAGAACTAATCCTAATCAATAAATAAAATAAAGTTTTTTATAGATTTGCACAAAATGTTTTTATTTTTTTAGTTCTGAAAAACATATCAATGGCTTGTACGCAGACTTTTGCTGCTGAGTGTAGATATATAAAATATGCATATGTATATTGTCAAAACGGAGTCACTGTCGACTCCACTTGCAGCACGCCTAGTTCTGTGCGTGCTACCTCGTTAACCAACCAACATATGTATATACTTTGATACAATCCACACAGTTTGTTAAGCATATTTTATAACTTTAAACGACATTTTATTTTAAATAATTTAATTTTATCTTTTTCTGCAAAAACATTTCGGGAATGAAAGAAAAACTTTATTCGTTCCCGGAAGTTGGAAGAAATTCAGGACAAAATTAACATTATTCGATTCTACGCGTAGTAATATAAACATACAGGTGTGTTCTAGAATCCGAATCCACTCGAAAGTGGATTACTTCAGCATTTTTTGTATTCTGCATTTCACATCCGCATGTTTTTATTCGTTTTCAGTTAGAGCAATTAGGGGTTGGTGAAAGTAAAACGAATCGACTTTTATTCTTATATGTGATAAAATTTTTAACAAAAACAAAATTTAGGTGTTTAGTTTGAAATGTTTTTTATTCAATTTAATAAAAAAAATATATGTATATTCTTTTACACAAATATTAATACAAATAAAATTTTTAACATATCCAAAAATTTAAGTTGTTTTTATTAAACTCACTTGTGTAAAAAAACAAACATTATTTTTTTTTAACAATTTTGTTTATGTCTAAGCGTTGCGGCTAATTGAAGAATTTCTGGAACAGAATTTCTACCCAAAGATGGTGTAATCACCTCTAGAATCATTGAAAAAGCGTCTTTGTTTAAGCGAAAAAGGCCTATAAATCTAAAATAAAAAATAATTGAATTGTTAAAAAATAGAATAAGAATACTACTTACGCTTCATCCGGAATGGTCATAGGGTTAGACGCATCTCTCAAGCGCTTTCTTTGAACTTTTTGAACATTATTTTCTTGTTTTTTATACAATAAAAAAAAATTTCATTTTTTTTGAACAGCTGATAAAAAGTTGTTTTTTTTTTGTTTTTGACATTTAAATTTTTTTTCGAACACAAACTTCGAATACACAAAAACATGCGGATTTGAGAACACCAATTTATGAATTATGCGGATTCAAAAAAATTTGCGTTTTCAAAACAAGTCGAAACCTAGAACAGACGCGATAAACTTGTTTTGACAAAGTTTTGTTGAGAAAAGGATTTTCTATACGTATTTAAATTAAATCTAAAAACTTATCATAATTTATTGTCATGCAATTCACTCATAAACTTTGCCGCTTATTTTACAGTAAAATCTGACCGAATTTATGACTTTTCGACAAGTTTTCTCTCTTATTCCTTAATGTTTATCTTCTAGTTTAAATAAATTACAGGTACTCTGATAACAACTTGAATCGGCAATAGACATAAATGAGTTAATTTATTATTCCTTCAATTCGAAATTAGTTTGCAAATTATTAAGTTTATTATAATTAATGCAATTGTTGCACTTTAACAAAAACTGCTTAAGACGCAACCACTGCAAACAGGAAGTTCGAGATCAAGTTCTTTATTTATGAGAAATTCCTTTCTTCATTTTATTCGTAATTTGGTTTTTGTGCAGAGGTAAATAAGTAACAAAAGTGTTCAACGGTAAATACACTTTTTCAAAGAAAAAAATCAAAGGACAAACATGGCAATCATTTTTTTAATTTTTTTTTTTATTTTATTTCATTTTCAATAAGCCAAATGTCAATATGACGACAGCATCTGTATTTAACTTTTGTGAGTTAACGCGTGTCACGATACCAACATATTCTTACACACACAAGCCTACATATGAGTGAATATCGACGTAGGGATGTTGAATTCTAGCGTTTGATAAAATACACAAAAGACAACCAGTAAGAATACGAAACATGTATTACGTGTATTTTTATATATTTTGTTCATTTCTTTCGAAAACGATACGTATGGCGTATGTGTTTGTTTGAACATTCGCTTCATTCATAATAATGTTGACAACATCGAGAACGGCGTCGATGGTGATAACGATGTTGATTTGAACGGAAGTTCTTTTGCACCTTTAGAAGACTTCCGTTTGTATCGTTATGCTCAACTATGGAAGGGATCAAGCGTTAACGTTAGACCTGTTCAAATTTAAAAAAGTTAAAAAAAAAATATTGCATGAAAAATAGATATTACAACTTTAAAAATTGTTTAACCACACAGAAAAATAACTCCAAAGTTTTTAAACACTTAAAGCATTAATTAAAAATAAAATTAATTTAATTAAAAATGTTATCAAGTGAATTAAACGTTTAATCAGGTTGTTAACTTTTGCAAGCTTTTTTTCTTGAACAAGTCTAATAAAATAACGTATTTGTAGTCGCATAAGGGTTTTTATATTGCAAATATAACTTTAAATGAATACAAATATTAGCAGATATCAGTGATGAGAGAGTGAAATGTCGGGCGAATCTTGTTCTGTGGGTATATATTTTACAAGATTATTTATAATTTTAATGTTTTAATTATGATATTAGACAATCTGAGGAGTTTCATAACTACGCAATCTTTCATTTGGCTTTTTAAGTTTTTGTTTTAATACTTTTAACTACAACAAGTATTGAATTAAGGTATATTAAGTTTTTCATTCCGTATGCAACACCACAGAAGCAAAAAGGGGAAAACAAACTACTGTTTCTAAACGAGTACTCCGACTTACATGAAATTTCATAAGTCGATAGCAGAGATGTAGTCAAATTGAAATTGATGATTGCTTTAAAATTGTACCCCTCAAGTATACGCAAAGTTTAAAACGAGCGATCCATGTCCTAAAAATCGAATGAAATTGAAATCGATGGAGAGTTTTTTTGAAAATTTCCGTTATTTTTTTTGATTTTAAGAGTAGTTCTGATGAAGATAAATATTTTATTCGTTTTCAAAATTTGTTCAATTTCATATCATATTCCACTGCTATGCCGCAAAAAACACTAAAACCTTTTTTTTAATCTTGATGTACAATAAATGTAATTATTTAACCTTCAGTCGTAAAGGAGCTAAGTCCACAATTTGAAAAATTTCAGGATTTAATGTGGTTCAATTGGGTACAAAAAATTCCATATACAGTTTGTAAAAAAATATGTCTTATTTGTTGTATTGCAATGGCACGTAAAAGTGCTAAGTCCAATAATTTTAAAGAACAAGTGCCCTTTTAATATGAAATTTTATAACAAAATATAAACAAGTGTACAGCCACACTTTTAAATAAGTAAAATAAGATTAATATTGTATTTTTTATCAAACTACATTTTCAACTTTTGCTATTTTTGTTCGCATCTTTTAAGAAAGTTTGTGCTTTTGATTACCATTTGTTGTTTAATTTTCGCCTCGCCAAACCAAAGACTTTTATGTATTTAAATCGTTAACCATCCACCCGGTTAACCATCCAACTAAAACAAACTTATGGAAGTTATTTTACAAAAAAAAACCGAAATGATCGCCAGGGTGGGTAGTGGTAAGGCGAAACTTAATTAAGTTCTAACGAATTCACATATGGGCTTACACTATCGAAAAAAAACACTTTCGGAAAATAACAATCTTTAAAATCATATTTTATACCGATGTTGATGTGCAATGTTTTGCTAAATGTATAAGTCCAACATAAAGTCACTATTGAGCAAAATATTCTTGAAATTGTCCACACGTAAATTAAATTAATGTCCCTGTTATTACATTGCCATATGTGAAGCTTATGTCCGTTAGTCCCTGTCACTTGGCTGATTGGCTGTCCATGTAAACATTGTTTATAAACTTCAAAACGTAATAAAAGTAACAATTTGATCAAATTCAGTGCACAGGCTTCACTTGTCACAACGTTAAAGCCTATTAATAAATGTTTTAAATATGACTGCAGTGAAAACTCTCTATAGAAGACATATGACATATAGAAGAAATTTGAGAGGTGTCCACCTAAGAGAGTTTCTAATAAAAAAAAACTTAAGAATTTTTTTTTAGTTTATTTAATAACAAAAAATAAATAGAGATCATTTCATTATTCGATTAAACGTTAATCCGTTAACCGATTAATTACTACCCGATTTACTGATCGGTTAATCTAAAATTTCAATTAACGATTAAACCGGTTAATTTCAGTATATAACCGAATAACCGATGTAACAAAATGTCTTTTGGTGTATTATAAAATATTTTTTGTGTTTTTTATTAATTGTTTCGTCTCATATACAAAAGGTGTGTGTTTAGAAAATGTTTTTTACAAACAAAGAAGGTGTTCAGTGATCTTCATTTAAAATACATAAGTGTTTGTTGTCAACAGACCAAAACAGAGCAAAATGTAAATGAGCTTATCATAAGAGATTTCCTACAACATGACAACAAATATAATTGCAAATCACTTATTCTCGCTATAGTTTTGTAAGTGTTTTTCAGAATGATGTCCCTTTATTTGACGCGTGCCTAAATTTTGTATTATTTTTTAAAGCTTTCAGTCTTTGTGTTTTGTTCGAAGAGTGAAGTGTTTTAAACTGTTTTAAACAGTGCACAATTAAAAAAAAGTAATTAAATATTATATTAGTAAAAACTTTTTGTAAATATGCCATATCAATTTAATCAGAGTGTTCGTAAAGAATGTTATCTTATTATAGCTTAAAAAAGTATTTTTCTGTAAGCTTATTTTATAATTAGACTTCTTAGCCTACATTATATTATAGACAAGTATTATTATCGCAAGGGACTAGATTTCATTATTAAACAATTTTTAATAAGCCTTTTATAATAGTAATTACAACAGTTTAATAAGCTTAAGGCTAATGTTAGTAAGCCTACTACATACAAGTTCTTTCGAATTCGATTTGGTTTGTTGGGGTATGTTTGACGCACTATTTATAGGTATTTGTTTTGTAATTTTTTTTTTCTCATATCTTCTCATATCAATCTTTTAACAGAATTAATTGAAACAATTAGCAGTTAAAAATTTAAAAAATTTACTCTAATGGCATAATGGAAGATTTGATACATTTAGAGATATCCAGGAAACGGAATGAGAAATTATATATTCTGTATAATGGGCTACTTTCGATTTCTCCAACATCTATGATAAGTGAAAGAGTTTGTTCCAAGTCAAGTTTTATCAAAACTAATAAAAATAATCGCTTAAATTCTAAACATTTAAACCAAATTATTTTTCTAAGATTTTATTTTATAAGATCTTAAACTATTGAAATAACTATTAAAATTGTCTTACATTTTATTTTTTATTAATATGTATATAATAAAGATGTATTTATTAAAAAATATGTATTACATATTTATGTACTTTCTTTTTGTTTGCTCGTTTTAGTTCAAGAATTGTTATGTTTGTTATGCTATTTTTTTTTACTAATAAACTTCAAATAACAAACAATTTATGCACTTTTATTTATTGAAATTAATTAATTTATGAAAAAGCTTCATTAATCGGTTAACCAATCAATTACAAGATTAACGGATTATTATCCGATTAAACCAAACCGATTATAGTATGTACCTAAAATAAATTAAAGGGCCACTTTTTAAAAATTCACTGGCATACTTATGATAAATTATTATTTAAAGTTTTCTATTTTAAATTCGCTTCTTCGTAAAAATTGTTAAGCATTATGAAAATATTTAAGAGCAATAGTGGTATTTGTATCCAGCAACTACTAAAGGCACTTCCTTTTGTCCCGTCATCCTTATACAGAATAGCCAAACACGGAAAACATTTTCCTTAGCCAGTTTACCAGCTGTACATTTCATATTTTTTAAAAGCTTAAAACAGTTTTATTGGGAAGTGTTTATAGAATAGACTGCTTTCAACAACATTGGAAAATCTGTCTAGCTTTTGATATTTTTGGTTGGTTTTTTTTTAACTTTTACATACGTATGTACCCCTGCCAAATGAATAATATTTAAAAAAAAAAATTAACCAAAAATATCAAAAGCTTGACAGATTTTCCAAATTATACAAAAACAATTAAAAAATTATTTGTAAATTTATAAAGCGTTTTAAGCCATAATATATACAAAATATTTGCCCATGTCCATATTAGTTTCAAAGTTTTCCTCCATTAAAGGGAGGTGTCCGCTAAAGAGAGTGTCCACTATAGAGAGTTCTCACTGGATAATCATGCAAAAATCTTTAATTAAAAATTGCATGTATAAAAAATCTTTTTAGAACATTTGGTTAGGTTCGGTACATTTTTGGCTATAGTTTCCATGTAATAACCACTCCAGAAAATGACTTTTAGAGCCATTATTACAACTTTCCGTTAGCTAAAGGTATGATTTTGCCCCACACATAAAAAGTTGTTCATCATTAGAACTTTGCATTAAACTAAAGTGAGCAATATATTAAAGGCAAGTTCATCCTACCGTGTAGGTTTAAGTTATGTTGATATAACAATTAACTTGTTATGCGTCCGACAAAATCCTGCCTTTAACTAACGGCAAGTTGTAATAATGGCCCTTAACTTTTTATAACGGCAAGTTGTAATAATGGCCCTTAAACTTTTTATAAGGGCCATTACTACCGTTAGTTAAAGGTAGGATTATGTCGGACGAATAACAAGTTACTTATTATTTTCACTTTACTCTAACCTACCCGGTAGGATAAACTTTCCTTGAACATTTTGCTCACTTTAGTTTAAAGCAGAGTTGCAATAGTGTAAAACTTTTTATACGTGGAACAAAATCCTACCTACAACTAACGGCAAATTGTAATAATGGCCCTTTCCCCCCGTTGTCACATGCAAGTGAAACTGAAAAAATTAATACACTCACACTTTTTTACTAACACTATCACATTTTGCTTGCAAGTAAATTTTTGAAGTTGCAGCAAGTAAAATGACAAATAAAGAAACAGTGTTACCGTGGATGCCTTTTGTACCAATTTACTACTTGTACTTAGTAAAATAAAAATTATGTTTATAGCTGATTTTCTGTGCATTTATAATATATAAAAAACATGTATATGAAGAATATTTAGAAATAGCAAAGAGGATAATTTCAGGGGAAGTTTTAACATTAATATCACCTTTTTATAAAAAAAAATATATTACCAAATAATGTGTCAACATGTAACGTTAAATATTGACTACTTGGCAACACTTCGTTAACAATTGAGAAATTGAAGTTTTGTTAGAAGCTAAGTTGTTGACGACATTTTAAAATGAACTTGCACTGTGCTGTATAGCCACTCAAAAAATTGTTGTGTTTTGTTTGACATTTCTTCTGATTTTTCGTTAGTAATAATTTGCTTGTGGTAACGTAGGGTTAGTACCATAAATAGATTTATGTAAATGTTGCGACAATTTGTGCCGTTATGTCCATTTTTTACTTTCGTAAATAATTTACTGCTGAAAATGTCTTCTGC
Organism: Pollenia amentaria; assembly: GCA_943735925.1. NCBI lineage: Eukaryota > Metazoa > Arthropoda > Insecta > Diptera > Polleniidae > Pollenia > Pollenia amentaria. The sequence goes on along the minus strand of OX031009.1, from coordinate 95,906,838 downwards.
ACGTAGATACATATCGATAACAAATTTGCTTTCAATTGCTTTTATGTAGGAACCGACCCCACTGGTCCTATCACAACTACACTTTCTTTCTTGAAAACTTCCTTGCTCAGAAATAATTTGCCTAAAATCTCTACGTAATAAGAAACGTTTCACGTACCCATCTCCATGTAATCGTATATTTTAAAACTAGGGTTTCTATTCTGAATATTATTAGCAAAACATTTCGGGACAAAAGGTTTTTAAGATTCCATAAAATTTTGGGAATTTCTTTACGAAGTTTTAGACCTTAATTTAAATTTTTATGAAACTAAGGGCTAATAAATCAGAGCTAAACTCTCAGTTTTTTTTTTAATGTGTTTAAACCAACAAATCTATAAATCAGTAAACATGTAAACCATCTATAAACGCTTAAAATTGGGCATTTAAACTACCAATACACCCCATATGAATTTGACAACATTTATCGTAGTGCTGCCACATGTTATTTTTTTAATTACATATACATGGGGCACTGATTTACAGCTGTTGAGTTTAAACTACATATTCATTTTTGATTAGTTCAACTAAACCAACGTTTAAACATTTACTGATATATTAGCCATAAGTGTGACTGCCAGTTTAACAATGTCAAAAGTAATGAAAGAATATAATTTTTTGACCGGGACAAATGATTACGCATCTAAGCGAAATTTGAGGTGCTAATCTTTCTCTTCGTTTATGTAAGCACTTTATTAATAAAAAAAAGTACGAGTGCTAAATTTGGCTATGTCAAAATGTATATACCCTTCACCATGGGACAATAAGAACAGAGAAAGTTGTAATAATAGATTTCTTTAGATTTAAATAAATATCATGCCCACTTCTTGAATCCCGCCCACATTTTTTCGGATGTTTTGTACCATTTTTGGAACCTTTGACTCTAGCCGTTCTCCAGATTCACATAAAAAAATATATAAAATCAACAACAACAATGAATTTTATGGATAAAAATTATAGGCAGTCGTGGTTTTTTTTGCTCATATCTCAGCCATTTATGGACCGATCCCGCTGAATTTCAACAGCAAACAGTTCCCCATCATATCTTAAAACCCATTTCAAAGGACACACGAACAAGGGTGCAGACGGACATCGTATAGAATGATATTTAAATATCAATATCTATATGAGCTTTGTTCGTCTTAAAGCGATTTTGGAGAGAGTGTTTATATGTGACCTATGGTAAATTTTGGACCTACTAGTACTAAAGTTCGGAATGCCTTAGTAGCTATTATAAAAGTTATCGTTGCCAAACTTTATATCAATACCAACATTTATAAGGAAGTTATGGTACTTAAAGCTATTTTCGAGAGTGGTATTTGTAGGAGAGCTATGGTCAACTATGGACCGATTTTACAACATCGGTAAGAAGATTTAAATACGCCGCAATAAGATATTTTTTGGTAAAAATTTAGTCTTAATACCAATATAATGAGATTGATTATGGTTACAAAGACTATTTAGGAAAAAAGTTGTATGGCGGGCATGTGAAATTATGGGGTTATTCGCAATTGAAATGTATGTACCAAATTTTATAAAAGTACTTTGCGCATAAGGTTACATGGACAGACAACAGGCTAGACGGCAGAACGGACATCGTTAGATCGACTCAGAAAGTGATTCTAGGTCGATCGGTATACTATAAGGTGGATCTAGAAACAATATTTTTATGTGTTACACACATCAGTACAAACGCATTTTTTGGGAGTCATTTCATTTAAATAAAAAAGTGTTCTACAGGCTTCACCAGGTGGGTACAAAAGTATATACATGAGGTTAAAGAGGATACTTTCACCTTTCTGTTAGCGGTTTCCTTTTTTGACCCTCAACATTTCTATTGTGCTTAAATGTTTAATTACACACCAGGTTTACACGGTGCGGTATTATCGATAGACGTTTGTGAGGAATGATAATTTCCTTCTAATTAAAATTTACAAAAATCACATTTTTTCTAAAATAACATAAAATATTTGTTTTAAACAGTATGCCACGCCTACAATTCGTAATACTTAGACCTAATTTTTCGGCTACCTTGTTTTAAAATGTCTATCATTGAATGGTATTAAAATTTTAGAAATCGGTGATAACATGAAAGTGGACTTTTGGCCAATAAGATTAATTTCTAAGCCACTGGCCGATGAACAGAGCATTTTAAAAGGAACACACTAAACGAATTCCCAACAATACAAACGATCCGGATTTTCTGTTTAAAAACGTTTTGTTGCCTAAAATAACTATTAATTGTCAATAACTGATATATCATTTATACTTTTTCATATTTTTCTTCACAAAAAGCTTTCGGGAATTTCCAAAAATCGAAAGAAAGTCTTTAAGATCTCTTGGAAATAGGAAAAATTTCCGGAAATTAGAAACCCTACTTACAATCTTTAGCACTGATTGTATGCAAAAGAAAATAACTTATTGCGATTTTTCTCTTTCTATCTAAAAATGTAAAAAACGAAATAAAAATTCACTACAAATATCAATGCCATAAACAGAAAAAAAGTAAGTGGGGAAAGTCACCAACAATAAAATATAAAATATTAAATAAGTTTTCATGTAGCACAATAAAAAAATAATACAAGACATAAGCTGGATGTAGAGTACTTCTTATTGGCTTTATTATTTCTGTATTTTTATTGAGGAACAATTGAATACCTAAGAACACATTTTGCAGTCCTTTTTAAATCCTTAATGTATTTTAAAATAAAAAAAATAAACGAATTTAAAGACAAACAAATAATTGTAGATTACAATTCTCATTTTTGTTTATTCAAGTTGTTAAAAAACAAAAGATCTCCATTCATTGACAGCTGTTTTTCTCCTTCTTAAATGGTTCTTGTGGATTTCGGTTATTGCTTTTAAGTACTTTATGATTTAGGGAATTTATTTTGAAATGAATAGCAAACAAGCAAATAAACGTTAACCGGAAATTAAATGACACGAGTGTGTTTCCGAAAGTAAACAATACAATGCGAAATACTCGTAAAAAAGAATGTTATTAAGTCAAGATTTTTTTGGGCAAATCCAATTTTATAACATGAAGAGTTTGAAAACAAATAACAAAAATAAAAAATCATGCGTAGATATTTTTGCGTAAACTATCAGCTTTTGTGTTTCGATTTTTTTTTTAATATAAATTTTTGTATTGAATCTAGAATTTTGAATAGTGTTGATTTTGTAATAAAAACGACATGTGCTTAAATAAAGTAAAAAAAAACTCGCTCATAATCGATTCATTGAATAGAAAGAAACACATACATATGCACATACACATGTATTTATATTTAAGTAAATATAAATGTGTAAGTATTTATAAGCTGTTGTAAAATTCAAAAGATCGAAATTCGATATTTTTATTTTCATCTTGCTAAAGACTTTTTCTTTCTATTATTCTCTTTTTTGTTTGGTTTTTAATTCGGCAAGAAATAATAAAAGGACTAAAGAATTTCAATTCAGTTTTAACAAAGGAAATATTTTTAACTGAATTTAAAAGCCTGGCTCACGATGATGATTGAAAACTTAAGCGACCGAAAGAAGTCGATTTATCGTTCTCATACGCGTCCCACTAATTATCGACTTGTCGGTCGTCAGGTTTTACGTTTATAACGTTCCCTACAATAAGACTGTCGGTCATTTTACTAGTTAGATGTCCAGTAGTGCTCTCCAATATATTGGCTATAGTTTCTATTAGTTTATTAAGAACGAAATGAAAAAACTGACCGAAACTTTATGTACATGTGATTTTGCCTGTTTCTCTAGCTCATTATGTCTCTCACTCTCTAAAGCCAGTACTCTGTTCCAATCTATTATTTCTAACGAAAAATTTGACATGTATTAATGTTACCTATCTCGAGAGTTTGCACAATTGAAGTTTTTAATCTTTCAAAGTATGCGACATAGTTTTGCGTATATAAACAAAACCTACATACATGTATTTTACTAAAAAATGTTTTTTTTAATAAAAAATAAAATAAAGTAGAAAGTAATTTTCAAAATACATTGCTGGTTGCTGATAATCTTTATTTACAGCTGTCAAAATTCCGTATGAAATAAAGAGCATTTGCATTATTTTACAGTTGTAAAAAATGTTGCCAATAACATTTCGCAACTTATTCACAAAATAAACAGAGTACTACTCTATCAACATTATTTCATAGATATTCCGTACAAGTTTTTTTATATGAGTTTTGACAGCATTTCACGTGAAATGTTGAACAGAGTATCAGGCTTAACTTATTAATTCAATGTAAAATTGTTGCAAGTGTGTCAGTAAAAAATTTTTTTTTTAGTTTTGGTAATTCTTTTCTTGTAGGGGTAGTTTATAAAACGAGTTCATGTAAACGGTGGCGGCAATACTAAAACAAGTACAACACTTTAAACACAACATTGTTTTTTATTTGTATCTTTCATTGGTCGATATGTCAAAATCACAAGCATCTTTTGACATTCCTCTCTCTAAGTAAGAAAAAAAGGAAGCTCGGCTGTGCTTTCAATGCTACCAGAAACAGGAATTCGCCTTGGTAATTCAATTATTCATTGTAAAATCACTGTTTTGCTACATCAACTATTCCACAAATTATACGCGAGTTTAAAATAAAAATAGGCAAAACTTGTAAATTAAGCCATAAGAATACAACTCTGTGCTTGGGCTCAAATTACAACAAAGCAGTAAGCAAAGGCAAGTGCTGGTTCACACTCTTCAAGTTTTAGTCGTCAAGTCTTGAGTTCTTAGCAGAGAGAGGAAAATAAGTGGATTTCTCTTTTCCCTTCTCTCCTAAAAGCTCAAGACTTGCTTATTTACTACATTGTTGCAAAATATATTTTGTTATCATTAAAATTTTGTTAATTTACTATAGAAATATTATTTAATAAAAATTTGTAGTGTTGATGTTTCAAGAAATATTACAACACCGTGGGATAACAAGGTTTTATTTCCACCAACACTATTTTTGAGAAAACTAAGGTTGAATATTGTTAATCGTTTTACTTAGTCCGTTTCTAATTAACTTAAAAACAGGTTTTGAATAAATTCAATTTAGTCCTGAAATATTATTATCATTGTAAAAATATCCATGCTACTTTATTAGTTTTCCCACTAACAAAGTGAGCCGCTTAAGAGAACCATAATGAGTGATTTATTGTCGCTCGCTTCAGTTTTCGTTCGACATCGTGGGCCAGACTGTTATTGTATTATGCCCAAGGACTTATTAATAAATCATTACAACTTTCAATATTTTGTCCTTGTTAATGAGATTTTAATTGACATCTTGTATCGGGCATTTCAGATAATTTCTAAGTTTTTCGTCTACTTTTAAACATTTATTTTTGAACTGGAATCACAATACAAAGTCTTAATTGTTCGTATAATGGAGTTGCTAAACAAACTCATTTCAATTATACGCAACACTTTTCGACTAACAAACTTGTGTAAGTACTTTTGAAATAAAAATAAGGGGTGTAAATATTTTTGAAATACATATGAAGTTTTTAATAAATTTAGTTCTTTTTTCTACAACCTTTACCGCTGATTTTTTAAATCTAACTCCCATCTACTCTATAAACCCCAAGCAACACACCAGTAACAATTTTTTCCACATTTTTTTCAACAGCAAAAATATTGTGCTTCTTTGTGAAATTTTTGAAATGTTCCATGTTGTCTAAATAAATATAACTATGACTGTATATTCTGGGTCTTAAGTCTCCGTTTATACTATGAAACATTTGCTGCGAAACAATTGAGTTGATGGTAAAAGGGGAAATGGGTCCAACAAATTTGGCTCTCGTACAAACTCAAGATTTTGCAAAGTAAACTTTGTCACTGAAAATAAGTTCTGAAAATAGCAATTTTTAGAATCCAAAAAAAAAAAAAAAAACATAACTAAAATGTAAAACTCTAAAACATGAATTTTATTAAACTTTGGTGAAAGGTATATAAGATTAGACGTAGTTAAAAGTGGTACTATTTCTTTTTTATATAAAAGCACTTAATTTTTAGGTTTTCATTTTAATTACAAAAAATTCTTATATATGTTTCTATTCAAAATATATTTTTGATTAATCGGCCATTTTGATATACTAAAACCCAATATTTTGTTCCATATATCGTTACATTAATAAAAGAAACAATTTTTAGGTTTAAGACATTAAAAAATGAATTTTTAAAAAGTCTTATAGATATATTTAGAACTCTAAGAAATATTGGACCTCTTCTTTAATCCTTATTGTTCTAAACCTATACATAAGCTTTTTTTATGTATTCTTTTTATCAAGATTCATGTCTCAAACTTAAAAAACTTTTACATGTTTTATTTTGTCTTTTCTAAATTAAAGTAACGATATATAAATATGTACAGTGGAATGTAGCTTTACGGGCATCCTCCTTAAGCAGATATACCCTTTCGACGGGCACTGTTTGCTGGTCCCAGCATAGTTCCATATGGGAAGCAATTAGTTCTGTAAAGAGGGTACCGAAGTCCCACTCGGCGTCTGGTGATAAGAGCTTCCACTGTATATTATATTTCAAACATAATTACTCGAGTTAATTTCATAAATAAGCCAAACTGTTACACTTTCATGACTACAAAAACAATTTAACAATAATGTTAGTATAAAAATAATTAAAGTGCTACTGATTATAGCAATTATTATTTAAAACAAAACAACTATTGACACGTGTTTGATGGAGAGGGTTGCAGTCAATTTTATATGTTGTTTGATGACTCGTGTCGTTATTGCATACCGTGGCCTTAATGTGTTGGTCGTTACATTTTTGATTAACTATCTTACATAGAAAATACAATTATTTACACAGAGAAAAAAATACCAATGTTAAATTAACGTGCCGCAATGTTGATTGAAAATCGTGGTCGATTTATGCAAAAGTATGGACTTTATTTAATATTATCATTGTTTCATAGTAATTTTATATGAACAATATTAAGATAAAATTGTTCAATATTGAATTTACCCAATAAAAAATTTTCTTATTTTGCGAAGCATTAATGGTAGTGTTATGAAACTATCGATAGTCGATTTTCTACAAAATACAAAACATGTGTAACAAAATCAGTTAGTGACTTTTAACAAATAAAACTTTATACCATAGAATAAGTAGAGTCACAAGTAAATCGTCAGAAACTCAAGTATACTAAATAAAATTATATTTTTTAGTGGATGCAATTTTTTATTCATCGTCCAGTACCCATGTTCTGTAACTCTTGTGAGAACTCCCCGCATCGAAAACATGTGAAACAAAATATTCCATCGTTTCTCGAAAAGTGAGAAAAATGTGTGTCTGTAACTCATGTCGAAAACTATCAAAAGTGATTACGACGTTACGTTATAAATGTCACAATATTTCACTCGAAGCCGATATGACATATCAGATGTTGAGAACGTCAGTCAAAAATATCGTTGACGGCTACCAAAATTTATTAAAATTGAAAAATGTTCAACGACGGCGGCGAAAATGCAACCGTCGACTACACCTAAAAATGTTAAGTGCGACTTTAATGTTTGTTGTTTAAAAATTGGCTTTGAAAACATTCGTATATTTTTTAAAAATGTCCAAAGCAATACAATTAAAAATTAAAAAATCTGCCAAGAACAAAATACTTGTCTCTTCCGTGTTAATATTTATTGCATTTAGCATTTTTAATTTATTTTTAGTGTTGAAATTTTTTCTCACCCCGTTTTTATGCGTGAGTTTATTTGACAGTTCAACGCGGGAACTTTCTCATAAAAATTTTACAGACACACTTTTTCAGTATATTGGCGAGAAATTTCCTTACGTGACAGTTATTACTCTCCAACAATGTTACAGACAGTTAAGTGAGAAAAACAGCGGTTTGTTTCAATTTATGGCATTTTTGTTTCATTTCTCAAATTTCAATCGAAAAGTTTCTCGCCGCGGGAGTTTCAGAACAAGGGCACTGGACAGTGACTTATACTGGCAGGCAGAAATGTTATAAGTCCTCTTTTTTACATTAATATCCCAAGCTGAATATTATTCAAATTAGAAAATTTTAGAAAATACAATAACATATTCAAATAAAAAATTTAATTGATTTTTATATATACACTAGCTTAACCCGGTGTGCTTCGCTACCCCAATCGTTATAAAATGAAACAAAAAGTATTTATATATAAACAAAATTTTTTTTACTAAATTATTAATTAATTATTGCAATGCTTTAGGATACACAATGTTTTTAGTTTACCCCCACTTATTTAATTAACATGTGTATCAAGCATGGGTATATATGTTTAAAAAAATTTTGAGTTGGTTAGGCGTGCCACCGCCCCTTTGTCCAACCACAACTTTACATAGCCTAGGGCTCATTAATTCATAACAACAGCCTACTGTGAGAATTGTATGATGATCGGTTCAGGAGTTAATTAGATATAATCGACATAAAGAGGCGTGGCTCCTCCCACTTTTTTCATGCAACGTATTTATATTCATAAGAATACCATATATGCCAAATATCATCATCCTACGCCAAATAGTGGCTAGGATATGAGGTTTTTATGTTTTGGGTTGTATGGGTGTGGCACCGCCCCTTTTTCCAACAACATTTTTATATAGATTAAAGTTCAGTAACTCAAGGCAGTCGCCTACTGTGGAAATTTGATAACGATCGTTTCAGTAGTTTATTAGATATGGTTGTTTTTACTTTTTCTATAAAGGGGCGTGAATCCGCCCTCTTTTTTCATGGAGCTTATTTCTATTCATACTAACACCATATATACTAAGTATCATCATCCTATGCCAAAAAATGCCTAAGATGTAACGATTTTTAATTTTGGGTTGTATGGGCGTGGCATCGGCCCTTTGTCCAATCTCAACTTTATATAGCCTAATGTCTCTTCCAGGGTCACAGTTATATTCTGTGAAAATTTCAAGATGATCGGTCAAGTGATTTGGCCTCCTATAAGGCACAAATATATATACAAACATACATTCATTTTTCTATATATGGGGGATTTCATGACAAGTGACCCAACTTTTGAAATCGATGTCTTCCGATTTGGATGAAATTTGCACCAAGGTTAGTCTTATTGGATAGTAGTTTAGACACAAATTTTCAACAAGATCGGTCAAAAAGTTTCTGAGTTAGAGGGGGTCAAAATTTGACATTTTGGCCAAACCGGTGTTCTTTCTCATCCATGTAACTTATTATCTATTGGTGTTAGCAAAATTTGTCCCAAACAAATTAGATAGCCATTTCTTCAAGCTTTCGAAAAACGAGGATTTTTAAATTAACCTTGGTGCAAATTTCATCCAAATCGGACGACATCGATTTCAAAAGTTTGGTCACTTGACATGAAATCCCCCATATACATATATAATATATAATATAATATAATATTTATGGTTTATTTCAATAATGTTTTACATTTAAAAAATTTAAAGAATAAAATTACATTAGAATAAATCATATAAAGGCATAACAAAATTGTTGTGTATCTGATTGGCATTTTTTTTTTTAAATAAATTATACATATAAATATGTTCTAGAATTTTTAATTTTTAGATGGAAACAAAGAATTAGAAAGACATTTTGTGTACAAATTTATTTAACTACATTATCGGTATTCGGTTACAATAAGCTCTCTATATTTCAAGCAAATCCTTAAAAACTTATATACACGCATATAATCTTCCCCGTTCAATACTTCAAGGACCTCTTCAAGTAAAAGAATATCTTTTCCAAATATACTTTAACAAACATTGGAAAAAATTGGGCATCTGCCAATAAAATGGTACGTATTCTCATTTTGATTTGAGTTACGCAATGTACATATGTTTGTAGTGTTGTTAAGAAATGAGCGAGCATTCAAATTTAACAGCCCACCTCTAGCCTTCACAACAAGACTTACAAGGTGAGCTGAATATTTGTCACGGAAATAAGTTTCAAATATACGTAAAAATATTTCCTTCTATATACTTCATACCTTCAGTACTACTTATCTCATTTAAAAAAAAAATTAAAATTTATTCACTACAAAGTCTTAAAATATTTTATTCAAGAAGTTTGGAACATTTGTAAATATTATTTTCATATCTTAAAATTTATTTTTTTTTTAAACATATGTACTATGACGAAAATTGGTCTATTTCAAAACTATCGTTTTTAAAATGTGTGATTAATTTCGAGCGATTTTAAAATCCATTTCGGAATTAAAGTCTTGCCTATTCCAAAAAAACAAAGTTAAAATTCACATTAATAGAATTTACTTTTGCTGGGTTTAATGTGTTGGCTAACAAATTTGAATTTAACTCTTTTTTTGCATAAGGGGGTTAATCTTTCGTTCCCAATACAGTTCAATAAAAAATTTTAATATAAAATTTAATAGAATATACACAGAAATAAGTTTTTTTATCAATTAAAAAATGGTTTAAAAAGTATTAAAATTTAATTAATGTGATAATTGAATCAATTATTTTTTTAGTTGAAAGAAAATTAAAACTGTAATTTTGATTTAATTAATATTTTAGTTGTTTTGAAATAATTTTTTTATTAAAATATTAATTAAAAAACAAAAAAATCTTAATTGACTTTTTTCGTTTAAAATAAAATAAGTTTTTTGATCATTTTTTTAATTAAAACTAAGAATATTATTTATTGAAAAAAAATATTCACAGTTTTACAATTTTTAGTAATCAAAATACATTTTTGAAGATACTGAAAACGACAGTATCAATTTTAAATCGTTTTGTTTTAACAATTATTTTCGATCACATACCTGATTATTAATTTGAATAAAATAAATTGAAAAATGTGTATTTGGCTTGAAGAAAATAGAACAAAATTTAAAAAATATTATTGTAAACAACACTTCACTTTCACATAATTAATTTATTATTTTATTTAAATGTTTCTTTTTCAATTTAACAACTTTAATTTTAAAAACACATGGAATAAAGAAAATTGTGGCAAATACTGCCAAGTTGTGTTAAAGTCAAACGTTTTTATCATAAAACAATCATTTAAGAAAACCAAAGCCAGTTTCAGACCAATAACTAATGCTACATTTTAAAATGTAATCACACATTTATGCACTACGCAATAAGACATACTGAGATGAAGTAAGGTTAGTGAACGAATTCTAAATAAACCAAACAAATATATAAAATTTGAAGAGCCACAACATTCCCTTACTACGAAGCAGGTTTGTAAGGGAGCATATAAAATAATAGAAGTAACAAAAAATTCAGTGTGCAAAGCTGATCGTTACATTCACCAGTTTTTATATGCGCTGCATTAAGCGCTCTCTGTGTCAAAAATGTATTGCTTCAAAGTGAGAACTCGCCATATAAAATCCATGTCTTCCGTAAGTGATATGGTAAGCGAAACTTTACGTTTCTCCCTTACAAACCTGCTTCGTTGGAAGCTCCATTTTTTATTAGGTATTTAATCCTGTTTTACTTGTTTTGGTAAGAAACAACAACAACACTACAAGGAGGAAAAACATTAATTTTCCTATTTTAATGTAAAATAAAATTTAAAAAAGGAAGAAAAATTCCCGTATTCTTTTTGTTTTAATTATTTAGTTTAATACACCAAACTTTCAAAGTACAATGATGACGAAACCGGGATATTCCACTGGTGTCTTTTAATTGTAACTGCTTTTGTAAACAAAGGGGAATACATAAAATTAAAACATGTGTAACAGGAAAAAATAATAATATTCTCCCTCTCTCTCTATCTGGTGTTGGAGGTAAGTGTTCTAAAGTAAATACATATGTTGTTGTCTATGAAGCTTTTTCTCAATGTTACTTCAGACTCAAATCAAATTGTTCCTTCATAAAATTCACGTTGTTTCAACTTAAAATATCTTTCGTTCAACGTGTGTGCTATTTCAATATCAATATAATTTTGCTCTAACTTTACTGAAATGCTAAATTAACATGAATTATAGTTATTATTTTAAAAGAAAAAAATTGTTTTTCGCAAGTTATTCTAAAATCATGTTAAATTAACATGAAGTAGGTTAGGTTACGTTAGGCTAGGTCGAAAGGAGGACGAAGCATAGAGATGCAACCTCATATGTGTAGCGATTTACACCTAGGCCACTATCGGGCCTGTTGTGTGCTCTTTAAGAAGAAAAACATGCGAGATTTAGGTGGAACGTTCAGCGTTTAGACACCCAGTTTCCCGGACGTAATTCCTTAAGATTTTCCAGTCAACGTTCCTCAGGGTTCCTAAGCCACACATGACATCGCTCCCAAAGTGTTTGGATCGTAATTCGACGAAGGTCTGACGGTAGGAGGAAGTGGTCTAGCGTCTCGCTCTCCTCGCCACACCCTCTACATTCGTCAGATTCTGTCCGTCCAAATTGGTGTAGTTGTGACCGTAGTCCTGCATGACCAGTCAGGATGCGCACCATCATACTGACTTCGGATTTACTCCTGTTGAGGAGGTTTCTTCTCCTCCTCTCGTCTGTGTTACCCCATAAAATCTTAGTGGCCCTCCCACAGTCCCACTTTTCCAACTGGCCGTGTGGGTTTCCCTGGCCCACGTCTTCAAATCTGCCTTCGTTGCCCCAAACGGCTAAGCATTCGCCAGGTTCACTGCTTCGAGTTCTCTTCCCCGATAGCAAGTATATTGGCCCTTTCGTTTCCGATTATCCTCGAGTGGCCCCGCACCCATATGATACGGGCCATAACCGGAGAATTCGGTTATGGCCTACCTACAGTCTAATAAAGTCCTGGACTTTACCCTATTGACTGATAACGCCTTTATTGCCTTTTGGCTGTCGGTAAATATGTTAGCGCCCATCCGCCCCATATTCGATTCAATCAATCCCACATATTCCGTAATAGCACGGAAGCTGTGTTGTGATCTGGAAGACGATAGAATATTTCGGTTTCTGGGTTTTCAACATAGACCCCTATGCCCGTTTGATTCCCCAGTTTAGAGCCGTCTGTGTAGTAACATATCCCCACAGATGTTTGCCGGAAAGTTCGCAGTTTCCGACAATTTCCGTTTCTGGTATTCGGTCGGGCATGTCCGCTTAACGTGTATATCTAATCAATGAATCCAATATACACTGATGACGTGCCCTGTAGTCACCTTTATATATTTCGCCGGCTTGCCCTGTTGGTTTTTTCCTCTATGTGGTAGAAGTAACAATGAAGCAAAATCCCTAGCGAAAAATTTTAAATCAACCAGTACCCATGTTCTGTAACTTTGGTGAGAACTTCTCGCATCGAAAAGATGTGAAATAAAATATTCCATCGTTTCTCGAAAAATGAGAAAAAAACTTATGTCAAAAACTATCAAAAGATATTACGTCGTTACGTTATAAATGTCAGAATATTGAGAACGCCAGTAAAACATATCGTTGACGGCGGCCGAAATTATTAAAATTGAAAAGTTTTCAATTGCGGCGGCGAAAAAAAAACGTCGGCTATAGAAAATAATGTAGAGTGCGACTTTAATTTTTGTTGTTTAAAAAATTGCTTTGAAAACATTCGTATATTTTTCAAAAATTTTAAAAGTAAAATAATTAAACAATGAAATAATCAGTCAAAAACCAAATACTTATCTCTTCCATGTTATTATTCATTGCATTTTGCATATTTAATATATTTTTAGTGGTAATATTTTTTCTCACCCCGTTTTTATGTGTGAGTTTATTTGACGATTCAAAGCCGGAACTTTCTCACAAAAATTTTAGAGACACACTTTTTCTGTAAATTGGCGAGTAGTTTCCTTACATGACAGCTATCACTCGCTAAAAATGTTACAGATGCAGTTAAGTGAGAAAAACAGTTGTTTGTTTCAATTTATGGCATTTTTGTTTCATTTCTCACATTTCAATCGAAAAGTTTATCGAAGCGAGAGTTACAGAACATGGGCACTGGTTTTCGGCGATTGTACATTGATTTTTTTCTGTGTGTACAAACGTACTTATGTTCTTATTTTACACTCTAATTTCAGTTAATAATAATAATTATGTGTTCAAGTCCAGTAATTAATTTTGAATACTTGAACTGTGCATGGCCACAAAGGAAACATTAGAGAGTTAAATTCTAGTACGTCTATACCTTTTCTTTCTCTTCTACAATACATAGCAGGGATGTTAAAGTTGGTACAATTGTACTTTTTTTTTGTACATTTTAACCTTCTAAAGTACCGTGGTACTACCGTAAATCATTTGGTACAATTTAAAAATTTGTCATAGTTCCCCCTTGTTGAATTTTTAGTATAGCAAACAATTTATTAATTACACTGTGCAAGAAATTTACCCTTTTTTTCCTGACAAGCTGGGCACCTGGCGTTTTAACAGAATTCGCTGAATCCAGTGGTGCCCGCGGTTTTTTAAGATTGGCTCTGGTTTTCGAGATATACCGACTTTTCGAAAATGTAGGAGGTTGCACAACATATGTTCGCGTAACTCAAAAACGCTTTAGCTTATTGAAAAAACTTAAAAAACCGAAATTCCGCAATAAAATATCCTTTAAGAAAGCAGGTCGTTTTAGAAACATAATTTTTTTTTTGGAAAATAAAATAATTTTTTTAACAAAATTTCGAAATTTTTGTTTTTTAAAAATTCATAAAAAATTGGAAAATGCAGCTATGCTTCTAATAAAAAACGAAATTCCAAACAAAAAAAGCCATAAATGATTTAAATCTGTTTGCAACTTTTGATTTTATTCACAAAAGTCGACAAATATTAATTAATTTAAGAATTTCATAACAGGCAATATTTGTATGGGAGTTCCTCTAAAATTAATTAAAATTAATTAAAATTCAGCGTACCCGAATTATGTTAAAACGCCATGTGCCCGGCTTGTCTGTTTTTTCAACTAGCATAGTGTTATTATTATTATTACATTTATTTTTTAAATTATTATTTCTTTCATCAGCATTTCAAAAAATCCTTCTTTTGAATTTTTTTTATGCAACATGCACTTCAAATTATTAACATGGTTAACTTAGAAACGCAATCAGAAGATGCTCGAATACATGTATTTTTACAAAGTCTAACTTTTTTGTTCCGCCATATAGAACGTAATTTCATGAATAGAAATGTTTTGGACGAATGTGATATATCTATCGTAGACCTTTACAAAAATCACGTGCCCTTCGAAGAAATTTATTGCGGAACAGAAGTGGATTTATATATGTATATCTACAAATAATATCATATTGATATTGTTAAAGAAATGAAAGAAAATGCACAACAATTTTGTATAAAATTTTGCGAAGTTTTGAGAACCAAAGTCAACTTTAGTAACGAAGTTTTAATGTAGTTCCATAAATTTACTCCTGAAAATGTTACTTGAGGTAAAACAAGTAGTATTGTACCTCTTCTAGTAAAAATGTTCCCGAATAGAATTGTAAAGTTTGATTTAATTAATAATCAATTTAGAGCTTTAACTGATGCAACTGCAGTCGTTAAAAACTGAAAACATTTGTAGTTTTTGGTCGGGTTTGGTAATTTGCAAAATGAGCTTAATGTTTATATGTTTCCTGGTTTTTCTAGAATCGTTGCTGGAATTTTGTCAATTCCACATTCGTCTGCAAATGTGAAAAGAGTTTTTTTCTTTTCGAAATATGAAAAAAACTAAGGAAAGAAAAAGACTACATGTGCCAACATTATCAAGTCTCATTCAAACAAAGGATTGGTTATGACGACAAATGCATGCTGCTATGATGTGACAATTCCAAATAGTGTATTAACTAATCAAATAAGTGCCTGATTTTGATCTTAAGACTTTTATGTACCTTATTTAATTCATACATATAATGTATGTTAATGTAAAATTTTGTTGGCTGTGTACAATTGAACTTTTATGTACATTTTTTGTTGTTTTACTAAATTTAAAAAAATGGTACGGTGAAGGTCCAAAAAGTAAATTTTTTTTTGGAAGTTGGTACCAAATTTAAAACCCCATTTAACATCCCTGAATACAATTATGAATTTAAATTTGGTTTAAATGCAAATATAAAATTTATTTAACATGAAATCACAAATACAAGTGTATAATACTCGTATACTTGTAGTTAAATATTTTCCTGTACTGATATCCATATAATGGTCTGATAAGCAAACATTTAAAATGCTCGCTATATTAATGGTTTTTCTCATCTTAATTTTATTTAAAGGTAGATCGAACCACGGCAACAAGCAACAACTACAACAGGAATTAACATAAATGTTTATATGGAACACTGAAATATGTTGTATGTAAATATGGGCATTTGTGTTTTGTGCATGATAAACAATTATCTGAACCACTTATGCTTAACAGAAATCATGCCACCTGCCACACAACAAGATATCTTGAATTGAGTTAAATTTCAATATTAAATGATGGCCTGATATCAACATTTAATTGCACCCAACTCTATAACCACAGTAATTAAAAAATGTACGCACAAGCAAGTAAACATTTGTATGGATACATGTTCATTAAATTAGTGCCCAGTGGAAATTATTTTTTCGTAAAATTCTTCTCATTAATAAATGAGAAGAATCCTCTCTACCGAGGGATTTTTTCGATAAGTTATGCTAAAGGCCATCTAAAATGGATTTATTTATACAAAAAAACACTAAAAGTTGTTTGGAATAATTCTAAAATTTAGGCTATTTTGTAGGAAAGTTGGTCAGCAAATTACGTTAACAATACTGGAAAATAAAAAGTATATTAGCCTATATGTTATAATACATATGACCGTTTTCTCAATGTACGGACAAACTGCCTGTTACTATAAACTGTCCGTTGACGATTTTTGTTTTCTCAACATATCGGTAGGTTGGGTAGAAAGGCTGGTGCGAAGTCACCTTCAGTCTCTCAGCCTGAGACCAATACGGTTCATTGTGACGCCTTAGTTAGTGATAGAATGCTGATTAGAAAAGAATATGAGAAATAAAGAGTGGAAGCACAAGAATAGAAAAAGTAGTGGAAGATATTCGGATAATCGGAATCGAAACAAGCAAGAACATCCCTACTAAACAGAAAACTGTCCTACATGTACCCATTCTCCAGTATCCTGCCAAACAGACAGGTTATCCCATTACGGATCCCGTTAGATTCTCGAGCCCTCAGCCCGAGACATCTCCCAATTCGCCTAAGAATCTACTACCTAGCCATATCAGCCCGCTATTCCGCAGCCTGGGACAGTGACACAGAATGTGCTCAACTGTATCCAACTCCTCTGGGTCCTCACACAACCTGCATATATCCGACAAGTCAGATACCAATCTTACCGTAATCCTGCCTATCATACAGTGGCCCGTGATAATATATCGGTACATTAACATTATTTTCAGTTGGAAATATGTACCCAAAATCTTTTTGACATAAATTAGCTGTCTTCCAAATGTGTAATTTATCTATACAAATTAATAATTGGCAGATGAGTGCGGGTAAGCTTTGGACAGAATAGAAGCAAGTGAATCATTGGGAAAACCAGATTTCTTTAATATGCAGTTTTTCATTAGATAATCGCCTACTGAGAAAACGGCCAATTGTTGATTTATAATTGGCCGCAGTTCGTATTTAAACTATTTTCCAAAGAACATATTACCACGCTTATTTATGACACGCGTTCACACAAAAGTCACAGTTGTTCAATGTTTTTCCGATACTGTACATTCTCTGAAGAGCTTATATCAGTAATGGCCAGGCCCGCCAAATAAGCCGATGTATCGGCATTTTGCCGACTTTTTGTCTCTAAATTATCAAATTATCGATTTTTTCGATAAACCCTCAAAACCGTTATTTTTTGTTTGCTTTTCTACAATTTATTAGTTTTGGGCTACACTGAAATACTTACTATAGTGGAAATGAACAACTGTTATTAAGTCAGCACTTCTTCTGAAGAAAAATGGACAAGGGTTATTTAATATGTGTTGGGTTAATAAATTTTTATTTAAAAAAAATGTTCACTATGAAGAATTAAGGGCCAAAGGTAAAAGAAGAAATAATTTTTAAACCTAAAACAATTCAATTAAAATGTGTTTATCTATAAGGAAAATATTAAATACTTTTTACATTTGTGTTTGAAAATGGATGGGAACTTACAAAAGAGTAAAGCTAAGCTAAATTTATATTCACTATCAATGAAAATAATTTATATAAAAAAATTATTCCTTTAAGATTATAACGCAATTGAGGAAGATGCATGTACTTCAGATGGCTAATCTATTGTCAGGAATTTAACTTAATTCGCAGACTTTTTGACAAACAATTTCAGTTTTAAAAGTGAGGATTTTATGGCTGCATTTCCCACAATTTTTGGCCTTTTCACATTCTTCTGCATATACCAGCGCGTGGTCTCACACACCGAAATATTGAACCTGTCTTTCATTGATTTTGAAGGTCAAACATTAACAAATAAATTTTTTTTAACTTGAAGATATAATAAAACAACTTAACTATGCATTAAAATAATTTTCTTAAATATATTGATTTACAATCTTTTACAAAATAGCCGTCAAAATCTGTTTTTTTTATACTACAAAAACCAAACTAAAACATTTTTTCCTCCAAAAAAAAAAACCAAAATTAGCTTTTGCAATCCTAAAAACACTTGTTATTCAATATATAAATCACAGGTTGAATAAGCAGTCAGCCGTAAAATAAAAATCAGGACATACAGCAACCGACCCGCGTCGGTCTCACAGACCGAAAGTTACTGAATACACCTGCACGGACGCCTCATACAAAAACGTAGAGTGCACTTTAATAAACCTTACTATAAGTTCGGCAGCTAACTGCAAACTCAACTGAAAAAATAAATATGCATATAAAAGTATTTCTTCGGCTTCTCAGACCAACACGCGGGTATAGGGAGGTTAAAGATTATTTGAAGTTTAAACTTTTTAAATGTTTCGATGCTGATATTAAGAAGGATTAAATGTTTCTATAAAATATGATTTAATATAAAAAACTTAAAAAACTTTTTTTAATTAACTAAAATTTTTTTGTAAAATTTTTATTTTGATTGATTTTTATTATTCTGTGTTGTTATTTTTTGTTAATATGAATTGGTGTTATTAAATTTAAATTAGTATTTTTAATTTGCCGACATAAGTAAATGTCATATTGATGAAATTTTGGAACCAAAAATTTATAAAACATTTACTTATGTACCTGGGGTTTCTGAAAGATTAGAAAACTCAAATATATATGACAAAGGGAAATACAGAATGGCACATAAAGTGAATAATAATGTTGGGAGATTATTCACAAAAACTAAGGATCGATTACAAAAGTCGGATATGTCTAATTTAGTTTAAGAAATTCATTGTGGTGGCAATGATAGTGAACAATGTGGGAAAATATATGTAGGAACCACTGGTACAAAATTGAAAACTAGATTAGCAGGACATAAACATGACCAAAAATATAGATATTATAATTCAGCCCATGGAACGGCATTGTCAACACAATGTAGAGATTTTAATCATTATCCTGATTTTGAAAACACGTCTATTTTGAACATGGAAAATTTTAAGAAACGTAGATAGGTATATGCTAGAAATGTTACAGATTAATAATGTTCCATTGGAGAAAAGGATTAATTTTTAAAATAGATACAGAGGGATTAGCTCAGATTTATAGACATTTATTGAATCAAAATAAATAGGTTGATGGAAGGGAAAATAATAAAAGGTATTTGTCTTTGATTATTTATGGAATTTAGTTCAGACTGAAATTATATATTAGATTATATATAGATTATTTTTAAAAATTTTGCTTGAGGAAACTTTTTATTTTAAGTTTGTAATTGAAACTTTAAATTTATTTTTCCATTTATTGTCAAAAATAATTTTGTAATTTAATATTATATAAAAAATTTCCTGAAGAAGATTTCCAACGGAAATCGAAATATCGAAAAAGAAAAATAAATAATATTTAAATTGTTTTTTTTTATAAAAAAGTGACCTAAATCTTAATAAAAATATATTAATATATAATATTTAGATTAAATTTAAGTAAATATTTATCAAATATGAAAGGGCACTTGTTATAAAACAAGAAAATGCAAAAACTTTGCCTAATTTGTCAACAATAACAATATAACGTTACTTTAAACCAGAGCCCGGCAACACATACATGCACACTTTTTGTTTTTTGTGAGAGAATAATAACTCTCCCTCTCAGCAGCACTTAAAGAAATTTTTGTGTTATTTTGTTATTGTTAAAATCAATCTGGCTGTTAATGTAAAAACTCAAGACATAAGCGTATGTTTTATATAAAATAGAAAACAAAAAAATCATTAAAATTAAATAAATCATATTCTTCAAGAAAAATAAAAAAACTATAATTTCGTTAAAACATGTTAATCTATTGAAACAAAAATAAATTCAGAAAATAAATACTTTCGTTCATAAAACTTTAACGATTCTTCAAGAAAAATAAAAAAAAAAACTATAATTTCATAAAAACGTGTTAATCTATTAAAACAAAAATAAATTCAGAAAATAAATTCTTTCGTTCATAAAACTTTAACGATTCTTCAAGAAAAATAAAAAAAAAAATCTAATTTCATAAAAACGTGTTAATCTATTAAATCAAAAATAAATTCAGAAATTAATTACTTTCATAAAACTTAAACGATTCTTCAGGAAAAATTGAATGGAAAACAACCATTAAATTTAATTTATTTTGTTAAAAACTAATTTTCATTATTTGTAATAACATTTTCAAAAACTTCATCTATATCGATTTCATATGGGCAACATTTAATGCGAAGAAGATCCTCTAAATGTTCATCCGTTAAACTATGTATTTCTAAGTTTAGTTTTAATTAGCTTTAAAATTGAAAACGAGGACTCGCATATATATGTTGACCCGAACATAGAGTATAATTTACAAATTTAATTTTTAGTTGTTAAGTATATCTCTTCGTTTAAATTTTTCCAGAATTCCACCCCAGCCGTCAACGGTATATTTAAAAACAAAACACATATCGCAAAACAATGTAGATATTATTTGAAAATTTAAAATTTTTGTTGATTAGGACTCACGTTACATATGTATGTATTTTTATATAATTTTACAAAATTAAAAATTACGTATCATCAAATACATATATAATTTTTTTTAACAGCATAATGGATAATCAAACTCAAGAAAAAAATTAGCAGAGTTTTTAATTCTTTTTATAAGAACACATTAATATTTTTAAACACCAAAACTGGGTAATTTTTTTATAACTATAGTGGAATTAGTGATCAGATAATAATTTATATAATATAATATAAAAAAATATAATACCTATAATAAAAAAAATTTTCGGCAAACAAGAAATCAAATTCCCATTCTGTCTTGAACATTGCTCGCAGTGTTATTCTTAAGCAAGCGTCAACATAGCCTTCTTGTTTGAATGTTCGTACGAGAATAAATGATTTTGTTTGTTTTTTACAAAGTGAGAGCGAATGTTATTGTGAGAAAAAAAGCACGATGTAGTACTTTTTCGGGCTCTGCTTTAAACTTGAATATTTTTGAGTGAATTAAAAACAACAAAAACTCTTACATGAAATTGCTCATTTTTAAAAGCGTGTAACTTTTTATTTGAATGAAATTTTTTAACGATTCTTTTGTTGTTTTGAAGCTCAACATATTCGCAGTTAATATCATGAGAATTTATTTTTAGAATTGGAAAAGTCTTTTAGTGCAATTTTATTTAAACAATTACTCTTTTCGTTAAGGTAAAAAAAACTAAATTCTATAATCGATAAATTCTTTTGTTCATAACGCTTCAACACCAAATTAGTTTTAAAACAACGTCTGAAGCACCTACTTTAAGGCACATATAAAATTATCTGCCGAGTTTTGCCGATAAAAAAAGAAACAAATAATGAGTGATAATACCACATATCACGAAATTTTTGATATGTATATGGCTTAAAGCACCCAAAAATGAAAGACTTGACCGTTCCGTAAACCATATTTGTGGAAGTACTGAAGTACTGCATTTATTGCAATCTCCAGAAATACCAGAAGAACACCATTAATTTTAACATTTTATTCTTACTTTAATTTATATGTACATATGAAATATATTCTTATTTTAAAATGAATGAAGAAAAATTAAACACTTATTATTACTTCTACCTCTTTATTATTTATTTTAAATATTCTCATGCATACTCGCCGTTTTTTTACTATTTGATTATCCAACGCGAATAATATCTTATATAAATTTTTGCAGTTATATGGGAGGTGGGCGTGGCAGTGATCCAATTTCGTCCATTTTTTTGACAATGGTACATAGTACCAAAATTCGTAAGTCTAGTTTAATTTTTTTCCAAGATATATAATTTTGTCTTATTAGAATGGCTAAATCTTACAGTGTGCAAAGTTAAAACGGACAGACAACCAGCCATACGGAGGGCTGGGCATCGTTAGATCACTTAAATTAGTGTTTCTGAGTCGGTCGGTATACTAAAAGATTGGTCCAGATTACTATGTATTACATCGCCAAAAACGTATATACATAATTGCTTATTCCTTAATTTTTGTTTATATAAATATAAAATTTGGAAGTTTCAAATAACATTAATCTTTAATGACAATATTTGCTTTGGCTTACAATTTTATAGTAAAAATTAAATATAGATGGCGTAATTGAAGCAACACGATGGGTATACAGATATATATTTAAAACAGTTATGCCAGAAGTGCAGATTTATCTGACAAATTGCAGATTTGACGATTTTTGGCTTAAAAATGCAGGTTTTTAGCTCGGTGGAAACTGCGTTACATTGTCACTAATGTTTGTACTATTTCCACTTCTTGCATTTAAAAACGAAAAATATCAATCATTTGTTAAGTGTGGATATTTTCAGATTTTTGCACTTATAATACAGAAAAATATAAACAAAGATTGCATTGAAATAAAATATGCATTAGTAAAATTCCTACTAATGAAAATTGATTCATTGGTAGGAATTTTATTTACAAAAGATTACTTAAAAATTAAAAATTCGCATTGCCTTGACACATTAATATCGCTGAACTTATTGTCGTCTGTTATTTCGCGAAATATAATGCATATGTACGTATAATTGGAATATTTAGTCTCTTGTAAATTCTCAATAAGACATGATATTTTAAATAACATATCAAGCAATTAATAACTTTTAATTTGTTGTTTTCAATTACAAAGATGTGATTAATCCTTACTCAGCCTGAGTAATTAAATTAGGAATGTGAAAATATCCAAAAATTGCCATGTTCTGAAAATCGCATTCGAGCGAAATTTAAATCCAACAAATTTTGAAAACTTTTCTGTGTAGAAAGTTCAAAAAAATATTTTATTTTTTATACCTCATACTTCGAGGATAACTTTTATTTACCGGATCTATTTTTAAAATCAGGAAAAGTTACATAAAAAAATAATAGAAAGTCCCATCGATCTCAATTGCCAGAACATGGCCGCATATTTTGAAAGGAATTGCTAAATAAACTATATAAAAAATGTACTAAATATATCTTGAATATTTTTTTAAAATTTTAAAATCTAGACGTAGATTTTGCAGATTTTTTAATGAAAACTTATGGTTTTTTGCTGATTTTACCTATAAAAGTTCTGGCAACACTGATTTATAAACAGAATTTTTAAAAAAAAAAAATTTATTTTATTTGCTTCGAAAGCTCTTGTAAGCATATAAAACAAATTTGACATGTATCAAAATATGCCTCAAAAAGGCAAAATATGCAATATAAACTTTTAAAAATGCTGCAAAAATGCTATTTTAACTAAATTATGCAAAAAATGCTGTAAAGGTTGTTTAAAATTAAACAAGAGTTAAAAAGGGGCTTCATGAATCGAGTCTCGCAACACGTAGAAAGTGCGATATACAGAATTCGCCGCATTATTGATGATGCAGAATTTTATTCAAAATAAGCCAGATATGATTACAACAAAGTGTATGATTTAATTATCAAAATATTTTTAAGTGTTTATTTCCTATTTTATTTTTTTTTTTTTTTTTGATTTTCGTAATCGACATTTTTCATTTAATATTCCAGTTATCAATACAGCACTTTGCTGGCGCGTACTAGACAAATTCAATCCCATTAACTTCTTTATTATCTCTCGTTAGTAATTACTGAATAATAATAGGGATTGGTAAAAAAAAAATAATGCACTTATGATTTGCAATTAATATGAATTAAAAATTCACAATTAGAATATTTAATATAAAAAGCGAGAATGATTGCATACACACATATTCATGAACAATTGTATATACAATTTTATTCTGCAGAACATTCTTATAGATACTTAACCATCCACATATAAATATATTGATTTACTATAGATGTTTGTGCGGTTTGAAATCAGGAACATTAAATGCATTTATGTATTTAAGTACATTAGGCTTATGTGCGTGTTCAGTAGACGTAGACACGCTTTCATACATAATATTTCATTATAAAATTATTCAATATAATTGTAATGAAATTCATTCAGAATTCTTTTGGTAGCTTGTTGCAGTTGTTTGATGCAACAACTTACTGATATATAAAACATTTCGAAAAAAGGATAAAAAAAAGAAATAAGCATTGCACAATGGGACAGAATTAAAATTTTTGGGAAATAAATCTAACATTTTTAAACGGCTGGACCGATTGACATGCAATTTAAGATATACATACATGTACATTAGAGTGCTCCAAGATTGTATGGACGAAGAACAATGTCAAGGCACAGGCCGCCCCCGCCCCCTAGAATGGTCCTATGTGTTGTAAATATACAAGTAAATTCAGGTATATTGCAGTAAAAATTAGCACTTTTTCAAATATTTCTCAAAATATATTAATTTAGTCCTACATTTCCTGTTCAAGTGGCCTGAGACACGTTAATAACCAGGAGAAATTCTAATAACTTTAAAATTTGTTAACCAAATTTTGCCTTTTATATCGTATTACAATGATAATTACGAACACATTGCGATTCTTTTAACTTAATTGCAAAAATAACTATTTAATGGTAAAATTTTTACAAAAACTTGAAAAAAAATATTTTACACAACGTAAATCTATAATAACAATTCTAAGGGGAGGGGGAGGTCAAAATTCGCAGGGTAATTTTTTTGGAGCACTTTTATGTACATATCTGAGGGGTGTTCGAGATTTGATGATATGTACATACCACTTCGAAGCAGCTCTATTGAGCTCCCTAAGTGCGACATCTTGAAAATGAAAAATTTTAAATTAAAAATTTAAATTTTAAAACTTTTCTTCAGTAAATCGGACTTCATTTTTATCCAATTTTCTTCCATTTTTTTCCCTTTACTTGAACAGTAAAATAATCATAGTCTGAAAAAACAGTGAAAGCTCGAGCAACGGACATATTCCATAGACGACTGATTTTCTAAGTCCTATTATTTTCTTAGGTTCGTCTTCACACATTAAAACCACGATACCGTAGATGTGCATCTCCCGTCAGCGGACAAAATTACAAAATTGCGCTGACTGTCGGTGTTCAACTGCGGGAGCTTGCATTTTCACTGTATTTGGTTTTATAATCAAAAATTAAAAGAAAATTTTTTTGCTCCAAGAAGCATCAACGTCCTTTCCTCTTTTATTATGTTATTTTTTTAATAATTCTCCAACACAGATAAAATTCTCCAAAATTTTTCATTCATCAAATATAAAGTCAGTCTTAATTAAAAATTTAATTAAGAGAGTTAAAAATGTAATCAAGTGAACATATTTAATTAATTTTTTAATAAATATCAAAAAAATTTAATTTAAATCAATTTTTATTTTTTTCTGTGAATGAAACTAATATTTCTTACTGGCTTATATTCTTGAAATAATAAAATCTTAAGTATCTAGTAAATAGCAAAAAAATAAAAATTAAGACTAAAGTTATTTTAAAACACTTAAGATGTGATTCCTAATGCCAATAGAGAAATCAATATACGTATAAAAATTATTATATTTAGAGCTCATTTTGCTCAAATTTACATAATTAGACCGAAAGTATTAAAGTTTTGAAGAACGTAATTTCTGGAAGGGCAAATAGGAATTGAAAACTCAACATTAAGATGCAGGAATTCTGAGAAAATTTTACCGTTAAACAAATTCCGCATGAAGGTGATGTTCATAAATATCTACCGATTTTAAGGGTTGGAAGATTAATAACTTTTGAACGACTCTCATACAGAAGTTACTTGATATTTATACTCCAATATAGTATTCGATGACAATCTAAAAGAAATTGCTTCTGTACGGACTTCAGTTTTTTTTGAATGTCCCTTATACTGGGGGTCCAATAAGACCGATTCGTATTCTAGAATAGGCCTCAATAATGAAATATAAAATGGTCTTGTGACATGATATCAAAGTCCTTTCATCAACATTTGATAAGCCCTAGGACACATTTGACTTTGTTGAGAGTTTGCGATATATTTGCATTAAAACACAGTTTAGGATCAACTAACACACCCAATTCAAGGAGAGTCTCGACTTTTTCAAGTTCATGCTTGCTTGGTGTATAGCTACAGAGTACTGGACTTCTTCTGTAGAATTCCATATTTTCTCGAGTTCAGATCTATCAAATTTATATCACACCATAAATTAAAACTGCCTAGATCATATTGCAGTGAGGCTGGGGTTTTGAAATCTCAGTGTCAGGTTTTGTTAATCTGAAAACAGATTTGTACCGCTATTACCAAGTTTGTATACAAAATTTTGACGAAACAGCTCAGTTTTGCGTAAAATTTTGGGCTTAAATGATACAATAAAAAAAATTACATTTCGCCGGAAAAATCCAAGTTTCAGACTTCGTTAAACTAAGCTTAAAGTTAAACCACAAAATTTAAAAAACCCGGCTTAAGAAAAACATAATTGAGCTTTTGTAGCTAAGGAAAAGCTTTACATAGTCTGAATACATTAATAATTTCGAATATTTAATTAAGAACGAAAAGAATAAATATAAAAAAAAAATTATGCAGCTTCCCCCAGACCTTTGAAAATTTGACTCATTTTATTTGAAAAATTTGAATTAATCCTATTTTGCTAAAACTCTAAAGAAGGGATAAGAAAAGCCAAGGTGGCTTGAGAAATGCTTTAACATATGTTTTAAATGTTCTGTAAAAGCATTTTCCTAGCCCTTGACCAAGTGAAGATTTTATGGGCAAAATGTTTTTTCAGATAAAAGATAGAAAAATAGCAAATATTAAAAAAAATTCATTTCCGAAGTGACGTTCATAGTGCGGCTGCAGAGAGGTATGAGAGTTCCACTATCAAAACATAAGCTCGAATACATCTCATATATTGATATATTTCCAAAATTGATTGACTGATGATCTCATTTTGCTTCACTGTGCATTGGCAGTGAATAATTTTACAACACGAATATTTTCCATTTATGGCCATTCAGTTAATACCAGCATTGAAAATGTAATAAAAATAATATTTATGTTGTTATATTAGTAATACTCATTTATTATTGCAAGTGTTATTGAAGTTACATGTCTGTGTTACGTTTACACCAGGTTGTAATAAAAAGTTCTAGTTACTGATATGTTGAGTTATTGAAATTTTGAAATTTTGTTAAGACCAAAATTGGTTTCAAAATTAAATACAAAAATACGTGTTAAAATAAGTACCTTAACTAAAGAATAACACTATGATTTCTAAATTTTACTTTTATGTTCTTTTTTAACAATATGGGTTTTTTTATTAAAAATTATCGTTAAGATTCTCGTTTTTCTTTAAAGTAAATGAGAATGCAAAATTCTAATAAATCGACTGGGAAATAATTTAACATTGGCACATTTTAAGAACCAAAAAGTATTTGAACCCTTAAGGTAGACTTCTATATAATAAAGTTAAACTAGTGTTCTTTCATTAAACAAGGTACATAAACAACATATTGACGCGTTTGCGGCAGAAAGTTGGTTAACTTTGAACTTTTTAACGCGTTGTTTATTTTTGACAAGTTATTAGCTAGCTGACATTTTTTATCGTCAGTAAATTATTGAGGAAAAACATATAGAAAAGGTTAAACAACATACAGTAGATGCTATATAAAAATGAAGCCAGGACAATAAAAAAAAGACACGAAGCTTGGAGTTTAAAAAAAACAGCTGCCAGAAGAGGCTTTTATAATGTGCGTTATGTAACTTGCCAGTTTTCAAACGCTAAATCTTTCAAACGCACGATACCGGTCAACGAATATACGCGTTTTATGTACATCTACCCTTAGCTTTTCTAATTTGGTCACTAGCAAAGGCGACCCTAATTTTAGAATGGGGATTGTTTAATAATAACCAATATTTCTATGTGTTACACACATCAGTACAAACGCATTAAACCCTCTCCAACTACGGAAGTGAAGGATGTAAATACCAAACGTGTTTTAAAATTTAAGCAAAAATCCTAATAGATATTATAAAATCTAATTTTTGAGGATTAAATATAACGTTCCTCCGATTCTAGGAGCAGTAATTTGAAAAATATACAATTATAAGATGAGGCAAAGCCGAACTAGCACTCTTACTTGTCGTTAAATATCTTTAATCAATCAATCGAATTTCGGGATTATCACTAATTTTTTGTAATTTATATCGTTATAATAAACTTTTTATTGTCGTTAGCTGTATATGCTTAATTTTGTATAACACATACAGTTGTCTAAATAATATTGAAAATTATACATCAACATTTAATAAAACAAAACACACGCACATTTCTGCTCATCATATCAGACCAACATTCTTAGCTTATCTATGACTTACGTCCCAGGAGTTGTAAGCGCGATGCATTTTGCACCTTGATCACGATCATGATGATGACGATGGCGCTGAACATTCAACAAGCAACCGTTCGGTTAATGGTTTACAAAAGTAGACATGGCACAAAGAGGTGCCAGCTACAGTAGTATTTATGCCATTTGCGCATTTCGATCGTACAGTGACTGATCTGATTCTGTTTATCACCACAGTGTTTTAACATAGCGGCCTTTAATAGTCAGTTATTCATTCTATTCTTACACCTGATGCGCTTTATACTTTTTGTTTTTCCTAGCAGAATATTTCAATTGTCAAAAGAGGAGGCGATGTAACAATCTTAATGCAACTTGTTGCTGTTGTTTGAGATAATGATGTGTTGATGATGTCCAACGAGATGGATGGATGGATGCTTGATGGTCGCTTAGCTAGTCGGTGGTAGTTTTGAGTAATAAGTAAGTGGATGCCTGTAGCATTCTAGAAGTGGGCAATAAAAACATAAATATAATATTTCACAATGCAAAAAAATGCACAAAAACAAACGAGATGTACATAAATAAATAATAAAGTTGGTTTAAAGAAAATTAAAAAAAAAAACAAAGAAAAAATTCAACATAAAGAGACGGAATAAGAAAATTTTATAGCGCGTGCTATACGCATAATCATCACAAGCTTGTTTAGCTGCTTAAGCAAAAAGTTGAATGTTATTTGCAATTATTTGCGCATGCGCCCCTTCACTCGAACTTCAACTGCATCTTGTGTAAGGACGTGGTTGTAAATGTGATCGTTGCACAGATGTACAGCAAGGAAGCATTGTTAACTTCAGCTTAAAAGCTGTAAAAGATTCTACTTTTTGCAACATTTGTTGTGCGGTTTATATACTTATAGATATATTTTTTTTATTTCT
This sequence comes from Pollenia amentaria, assembly GCA_943735925.1. Classification (NCBI taxonomy): domain Eukaryota; kingdom Metazoa; phylum Arthropoda; class Insecta; order Diptera; family Polleniidae; genus Pollenia; species Pollenia amentaria. Next base: position 95,877,172 of record OX031009.1, on the reverse strand, counting down.
TTGTTGTACTTAAAATATTTTGTAATGTTTATTCAATAAACCTGCCGCATTTTACCAACTCCAGCTGCTTGGTTGCTTGAATTTGTTTTGTTTTTTTTTTCGTATGTACAGTGGGACAGAATTAAAGTATGTTTTGAGTTATGAAAATTTGTTTGAGTTTATGAAAATTATACATCTTTATATCAACTACAAAAAAAAATATCGCTAATTTTTCTCCAACTAAAGCATTAATCAAAAATAAAATCAGTTTTAATAAAAAATTTAATCAAGAGAATTAAACGTTTAATCAAGTTAATTAAACATTTAGTTAAGTGAATCAAACGTTTAATTGACACTATTAATTTCTTAATTGGTTGAAATTTAATTAATTTTTTAATTAATATCACAAATTTTTTAAATGAAATAAATTTTTATTTTTTTCTGTGTATGGGATCCCAAAGTGGGACACTATGTAGATGCGGTAGGTTTATAGCTTAACGCCATTAAACGGTGTCATGATAAAACATGCTTTGGAAAAGAAACAACAAACCTTGGCGCAACTATCATAAATCAAAGAAATATGAAACGCCTTTCTATGGGACGACCTCATCCACCAGGCATTGGTATACCGACCTGGTCAGAAATGTAAGAGTTGGATCTTATTTTGTCTGTAACTAGTCATGGTTTTACCATGTTAATTAAAATATGCAGGACTATTCATAATAGACCTGAATCTGGTTAACCTGTTACAGACTAGAATTTTTTTCTCACAGCTGCCAATATCCAGCTAAAGATGAGATAGTCTATTTAATATTATATTGCAGGTTATTTAATATAACATATTGGATGAAATAATTTCAATCTTCGATTTATTATGAAAATTAACTTCTGTTTAACTTCTTTGTCGCAGCTTGACCAATAATAACCAATAATATCAGGACATTACAGACCTAGTTGCAGTTCTAAAAGTCTGACAACAACAACTTTTAAGCTTCTAAAAATGTTTCGTGTCACTGAATCCCCGCTTTGGGAAATTAGGCTACTTCTGAAGGATCACCTTCACAGTGATCATGAGAATTTTCGAATCAGCCCACTGTGGTATGTTTAAGTTAACAGCAGACGAATAGACAGACAGCAATGCTTTTCAAAACAAAAAACAACATAATTTTTGTGTTTTTCCTTCGTTTCACGTTCTGCTACCGTGTTTAAAAAGTTCTTATTGAATAGTAAGTTGTGTTATACGTTGCATTCATTTTTTTTTCATCAATAAATGCACTTACTGCTGCCATAACGTTGCATTGAACAGTTGCATTCTTTGTGGTATTTGTTGCATTTTTTCATTCAAAAACAAGACTGTGGAATTTTCGTTGGTGCGTGTTTGGCACATGTTACTTATTCGCAAAAAAAAAACACTCACTGCAGCATACAGACACACTTCCAGTACATCTTGCATACCTTTTGGAAGGAGCAAGATGTATTGCATCAAATTTTTTTGAGTGTTTCTTATGTTGTGTCGGTTGCAAAAGTAGTTGGTCCACCACATGGGCCGCTAAATGCAGCATGTCTTGTGTTTCATTTATTTTTTGTTTTAATTCCTGTTGCCATGTTGTTTATAATGATGTTGATGATGAATATTGAGTGGCAGCACTTGATAAATTCACGCATTACAATTCATTTTTATTTTTGTTACTCAAGCGCTACACTGTTCAACTGCGGATATAAAGTTTTTTGAAGTATATGTGACGATGTGCACTTGTTTCTTAATAACATTAAGATGTGCTGCATTTTGTATTTTCTTTTATTACAATAATATTAAGAATCCATTTTATTGCATTAAACTGTGATTAACGATGCTAAAAGTTTAATTTATTAACGTGGAGACAGTTAAGATTATAAAGTTGTCGTCGATGTTGACTAATTTTCGACGCTGTGTTTATATTTCAAAGTTTGTTTTCTAAAATAATTTCTTGTATTTTACGTATAAAAGATCTCAACAAATAATGAAATCTTACTCCTACCCTCAGGCGGAAGTCTATGTCATAAGACGGGCGGCAAACTGACTGAGGCACTATCGTATACCGAGGGATATATGTATAGTAACGGACAGCAAGGTTGCCATTGCAGCTCTGGCTGATATCTTCATGACATCTGTGTTAACAGTTGAGCTCTATAAATGAGATCGCGGAACATTCCAGGGTAACGCTGGCAACCAAACTACGGACGGTCTGGCCAAACAGGGCTGTCTATTGGACGACATGTTCGTCGACGGACTAAACGGCATTTCAATGGCTCGCTGCAAGACTCTCATAAGGAGTGAGTCGTATAGAAGGGCTCAGGAGAAATGGCTTGGCGAGCACACCTTCTCTACGACCAGGACTTTATGGCCTGGCTACGACGCGGCGAGAACGCGCGTGCTACTTGGTCTCGGTAGGGACCGGATAAGAACAGTGATATCGGTCATTATGGGTCACTGGGTGATAGGGGCTCATGCGCGGAGAATAGGTCTTGATTGCAATGACTACTGTATAAGTTGTCATGATGAAGAGGAGGAGAAGACGGTTAGGCATTTCGGGTAACCGTAATTGTCATGTCTGGACGATCTCTCTGTTCTGCAGGGAGTCGGGGTGGTTCGAGGCTGCAGTGGCTTCTGGAGAATACTCTGAATACTGAATACTGACTGACTCTTATCACAAAGGGACCGCTATAAGGACTCAAGTGAGCCGTCCTCGTTTCCGTCCGCACTCCGTTTTTTTCCCGTTTCAACATCTTTGCCAATTCTTAACTAAAAGCTTTATCATTTTTCGGAATATAAAGCTGTTTTTATTATATTCGTAATATATTTTCGATTAAATTACTTTTCATTAGGGGGTGCGATTAATTTATTAATCAAAGATGTCGATAAATAAAAATTTGCATTAATCAATTGCTTGATTAACTAAAAACTTGATTAATCGAATAATGTGTCTTATTGGGACTCTATCACAAGTTCGATATAAGTATTCGCTTCTGGCAAGATTAACAAAAAAAAACAAAAAAAAATGGAAAATTTAAATTTTTGGGACTTTGAAACAATAGTTCAGTTTGTTTAACACTTTTTGCACTTATTTCATTCGTCTTCAGCATTAAGACAAAATTCGAAGGCAAAATTCTAATCGGTTTATGAGATATAGCCGTACGAGATGTAAAGTTTTCTTTAAAAAAATGCTCTGAATCAAGTTTCATGATGCTATAAAATATAAGTCCGAGCTAAGCCAGAAAAACTCTAACGCGTTCTTGCTATTTTCGATAAGAAGTACCAAAAACCGAAATCAAAACGAAGTGCACATTTGAAGACCTTGAAAATCGTACACTGTGATGGATGTTTGGTTGTATGATCTTCGATTAGCCATTCTCCCATTGCCATCAGCCTAGGCATGGCTAACGCTGCCTCATATTTGAACTGTATTTATTTTTGATGTTTTATTTAGGTCGATATTATTAGAGATACATTTCCACAAGTATCCCGCCTTAAAATTCTCCGGAATTTGAATGTCGAACCCCAGTAGTGATGCTGTACAAAAAATGACATTTGCTCACTACACCAGACAAAGAGAAAAACAGACATAAAAAAAGATAAAACAACGGACACGTCAAAATTAAAACGCTGAAATCAAACAAATGATCATTACATTCGTTTGTATCATTAAAATCAGATGCGGAATGTTGATCGAGTCGTTTTTTGTTTTATTTGCGTAAAACGCAAAAGAAAATAAAAGAATCCAATATGATGCCAAATAAGGATTTGTCACGTGCGATTTGTAACTTTATATTCAGTAATCATACAAATGGCGGTATTGAAACTACTGGAAGCAGAATCAGAATCTGGCAGCAGCATCATCGACATCTCATCAACTTCATCAGTAACTCATACATAAATAAATAATAATTTGTATGGGCGATCAGAAGTTCAAAGGAATTGAAACGAATTTTTTACAAAAATTAATCAAATTAAAATAAATTAATCGAAATTAAAAATATCTACTATATTTATTCGAAGTAAATCCAATTGTTGCCATGAGAGCCAGAGTGGCCTAACTACTTAAACAATAGAAAAGTATAGCGCTACAAAATTTCTAAAAGGCTAAAATTAAGATGGTGATTCTAATGCCTGAAAAAAAATGTTGAACTAATTTTCAGGACACTGTGGCGCTATAACTTTTACCATATAGAGAATTTATAATATCCTCCACCACTACTAGTGGCGAATGAGGTTATACTAAGTTTGTCATTCCGTATGTAACTTTTTTAATATTCATCTCAGACCACATAATTCTGAGCTACTTGAGTAATTCCATGCCGATTTAGCCATGTCCGTCCGTCCGTCCGTCTGTCTGTCCGTTGAAAACAGGCTCACTTTAGAAATACTCAAAAGAAAAGAAAAATATTGGTTTCAAATTGCTTCTAGTTATCCTTAGCTGTTTGGGATCGAAATTCAGCAAAATCAGTTCAGTATAATAAGAGTTATTAATCCAAATGTGGAACCAGCACCCTAAAAAAATTTATAATTTTGTTACAAAAACTAACATAAATGGTGGTGTAATGCACGGATTGATATTAAATTTTATATGACTAGAAATCAAGCTGTAAAATTTCGTGAAGATCGGCCCGCAATTAACCATAGGTCCGATATAAAGCCTAATCTCGGAAAACAATTTAGTAGCTTTATAGGACAATAAATCATGCTGTACGATGTCGTAAAGATCGGTTCATTATTTACCATATTCCCAATATAATGCCCCCTCTGGAAAAAAATTTTTATTACGCCTTAAACCGTAGCAAATATAGATATTGCGGCAAAATTTGGTCCAATTTAACTTCATATGGCCAGAAATAATATCATGCACTTTTGTAATAATCAGTCCATAGTAAGTTTAATGGCAATAAAAGTGACTTACGGAAGTAAAGTGGGTAACCGAATAGTCGCTGTAGTACAACGTAACGAACAGCGCTGCAAGTTGCGAAAAGTTAAAACTTGCAGTTTCAAAGTAGTTGCAACACAATACGTTGTTGTAGTAGTCGTTGCGGTTGAAGTTGAGACGCAAAGTCCGAAATTTTGAACTTTGTTGCGCTACAGAGCATTCGTCAGCTTCAGCTACTACTACAACTACTTTATTCTGTTTCAGAACTAAGGGTTATATAAAAAACGGCGTGCCGAAGTTATCTTCATTTATATTACAAAATCTAAAAATTAGATAAGACTGTTTCCTGTGGTAAATTTAACACATCTATCGATCTTTGCAATCCTGGCTTGTTTTCTCAAAGTTGATGTTTTAAGTTCGTCTTACCTTGCAGAAGTTTTATATTGTAAAGATTAAATTTTCCAAAAACAAATTTGTGATTAACGTGAACATAAATTCGACACAACGCAATTATCTTCACCGAATTTAGTAACATAGGCGCATATTCATAAATGATCACCAATTGTTAACTTTTTTAAGTACCTATTTAAGTTATTCACAGTTGGTTACTTTCAGCATAAAAAGTTTAGACTTAATTATGGGTAAAGCTGTAACTAAATGCTAACTAACTAATACATTTAAAGAACAGCTGATAACCAAAAAAAACACTTTTTTAGAGTTTGTATTAATTTTTTAAAGAACAGAAATGTTTTTAAGAGCTTGGTAAGCTTTTTAATTAATTACAAAATATATCGTTCAAAATATTATCGACATTTAATGTTTTCTAAATGCCAATATACTCTGTTGCATTTCTTCTATTGGCTGAGAGCAGTTGCTACGTTAGTTATGAATTGTGAATAAGATCTATAACTATCTATGAACTATTTTTTAGTTTCTGTTTTGTTAGTTCCGATTTTAGCTATGATTTCTGAATATGCGCATTAGTAACTAAAAAGAATACATTTTGCGAAATCCCCGATTCCTACCATTGTCAATAGGTTTCGTCCTTAAGATAGTATGTACCAAATTTCATAAAATTAGTGCGACCTAGCGCCAAATTAGAGGATTTAATATTAGCAGTGTGGTCATTTTGGCATTTTTGCAGCTAAACTCAGCATTAAAATGTTTAATTTAGCTGCAAAATTTTCATTTAGCACTGGGCATTTAATTTAGTATTTTTAGAAAATGTTTTTAGCTTTTTTTATTTATTATTTATTAAAAGATTTTGTTTGTTGTGCTTAATTCCCTTTTTAAATAATTGATAAAAAATACTGAAATTTATTGTTGGAGAATAAGCTGTTCCTATTTATTATTTATTTTAAAAATTTGGACTAATAGTTTTATTCAATTTACTAAAAACATTTATAAATTATAATAAATTTTTACTAAAAATAGTTGTACCCAAAATTAAAATTCGTATGAAAATGGATAATTCTTATGTTAAGAAACATCTTACCTGTCTTGTTAAAAAAAAAATATCCAATATTCAGGGAATTTTAGAAAAGCCTTTATCATGTTGATTCTAAATATTATTTGCCCTTTCATATTACGTTACAAGCACAGAAATAAAATACTATTATCAATTAAAAAAATGGTTTAAAAAGTATTTAAATTTAATTAATGTGATAATTGAATCAATTATTTTTTTAGTTGAAAGAAAATTAAAAATTTAATTTTGAATTAATTAATATTTTAGTTGTATTGAAATAAATTTTCAATTAAAATTTTAATTAAATAACAAAAAATCTTAATTGACTTTTTTCGTTTAAAATAAAATAATTTAAACATATAGAATTGTTGTTGGGAATTGTCAATATTTTATTAAATAAATAAACACATTGTTTGAAATGGCAAAATTTTTTGATAATTTTTTTAATTAAAATTAAAAACATAATTTATTGAAAAAAAATATTCATGATTTTACAATTTTTAGTAATCAATATAATCATAGGTACTAAATCAACAAATTGTTTGCTTGATATTATGAATTTGGTATAAATTTGGTGATTGTATTTAGATAAAAATTCAATAGTGTAAATGATTGAAAAATTTTATTTGCTTTAAATTGCTGAAAAAATTATTATTTTAAAGCTTCAACTTTTCTTAAACTATAAAAAATAAAATGATATAAAAAATTTTGTATATCATAGAAATAAATCATTCAAATTTCGCATACATCATAGGTTTATTAAAAATTAAATCTCAACTACCTGTGCTACATAAATATATATGTTTCAGATGTTTTACCAAAATCTAGCCATTTGCTTTAATATAACTATTTATTTTAATTTCGTTAAACAATTAGTCACTAAAATGTATTTAGTCTCGAATTAAATGTCATACTGGTAATACATTTTTAACAAAAAGCTTTAAAAAATGTTAGCATTATTTTTAGCATTTTTTCAAATAATTTTTAGCATTTTTTGGCCATGTCTAATGCCAAGTTTAGCTGTAGACCTGGCCACACTGAATATTAGTCAATATTGCCACTTAAATTATATTATCAATATAAAATGTCTTAATTAGGCACTGCACTTTGGCGAAAAAGGTTTACATGGACAGACAACAAGCCAGTCGATCAACCAGATGGACATTGTTGGTCGATTTTGAAATTGATTCTGAGCCTTTTGGTATACTAAATTGTCCATATAAAAAATAAGAAAATCTTAAATTAAACTTAACCCTTTATGGGAGATCCCTTTTTGCGAAATGACTGTAAGCGACATTTTGAAAAACAAAATTATGATTGAAATAAAAATTTGATGACCAATCCAAGTTTTCTAATTAACAAATATATAAGGTTTTCGATTCGATCGTAAGCCATGTTTACAATTTGTTTGTTATACTAATTTATCTTAACACCCAGTCTACAACTGACATGAAATGCTAAACATTAAACTAACATGATATTAGTGTTAAGTAAAGGGTCCGCCAAATAACTTTTTTTTTTTGAAAATGCTATAAAAAAAAACTTCTGAATATTTTCTCAAATTTCTTTTTTTATTTGAAAGTACAATCCTTCCGGTTAATAATGGAAAATAATTTCATTCAAATGGCTGGCCATGCAGTTGCCTACACGATCGGTCCAATTTTTAAGCACATTATCGATTGCTGTATTTCACCAATGGCTTCAAGAATATTGTCCTTTAAAGCGTCAATTAGCTCTGGCTTGTCGGCGTAACACTTATCTTTGACGGCGCCCCACAAATAATAGTCCAACGGTGTCAAATCGCAGCTCCGAGGTGGCCAAACGACATCAGCTCTGCGGCCGACAATGCGATCTTCAAAATCAGGGCGCAAAACATCGAGTGTAGCTTCGGCTGTGTATCACGTAGCGCCGTCCTGTTGAAACCAAATGTTGCCAATTCGTTCAACATGGCCCGATAACGATCGCCATTGACTGTAACGGCCACTCGACGGTTAATTGATGTTGATGGCGCTTCACGCACACTTTCTGCCACAGCAGCAATATTCTCGGGTGTACCCACTGTTTTCGGCTTTTCACGCTTTGTTTTATCGATGAGGATGCCAGTTTCTTTCACTTTTTTCACAATATAACAAACAAAATCCATACGCAATGTTCGCACACATTTTGCAACATTTCCATGATTTTCAAAGTAATGTCGCAATATTTCCCAGCGTTGTTCAAGCGTATACACAACCATATTCGTTCAGCGGAAGGATAAAGCTAATTATCTGTCAAATCAGACATGAGCTAAGTGTTACCATTCACGAAATAAGCACTAGTGGAAAAAAAACGTTAGATGACATGCATAGCTTATCTCTTAGAGTGTACGAAATCTCCGACCTTGAAAATTTAAAATGCTTTTTTTTGTAAAAAAAATCTTTTAAAATAAGAACGTTATATTCATTTGATGATGCTGACGTTTTATTTTTTTACCATTTTTTAGCTATTCACTTTTTTATGTCTCAGCAATTCTTGATTTTATTGGTTATATGGATGAGAAGATTGTGGAGGGGTACTTAGCTTCATGTACTCTGCAATTCCGTTTTGTTTAGTTATTCTCATACTTTTTAACTTGAAGTTGGCTGTAGGTGTATTTGTATTTATATATATAATATAAAAGGTAGAAGAGAAAAGACAAGATAAAAATAGAAAATTGAAAACTATAATTTTATAATCTGGACACTAATGCAATTTCAAAGCGCAATTTTAAAAATTGCAAATTGCAAAAACGATGACCTAAAAGTTTTTTTAATATTCCCAAAATCTAACACTAGAATACATGTTCCTAATTGGCACCTAAAAATAATCCCTTAAATATACCACCATGAGTGCATAACTATGAAGAGCATAGTTGCTAGAAAAAGCTGGTTAAAAATCGGCAAAATATTTGAAATATTGGTGGTCTAAGTTAATTCATTGTGTCAATAAATTACTTTCATACAACCTTTTCCATCGAAAAGATACACATTTTTGAGAATCAAGAACTTGAGACGTATCTTAATTAAGATCCAAAATCATTGAAATGGAAAAGGTTCAAAAGTAAGAATATTATCTACCACATGATCTGAAGCCGAGAGACTTTGAACAATTTTGAGTTGTGATTGTTTATGCTTTATAACATTTTCTAAATAAATACATATTAAATTTTTTCATTTTATATTTAATACTAACCCCCATATTCATACAAAATATTTTTGTTTTATGGCAGGCTTATGAAACGAATTTTCTGTGAAAATTTATTGAATAAAACTCTTATTAATCAAAAATATTTTTTATGAATATGGGGGTAAATAATTAAACAAAGTGTACGTTAATGTTTATGGTTTTTGAAAAATATAAATTTATATCTAACGAAAATATCGCAAGCGCCAGTTTTTTTTCTCAAAAAATAACTGAATGAAAAAAAAAATTGATCGCAAGCGCCAATTGCACAATTCAAAGAAATTCCAATTTTTTTTTCTTATTGGACAAAGATCTAAAAATCGTGTTTTATCGTTTACGATCGTTTCGCAAAAAGCTGTCGATGGTTTTATTTAATTTTTGTTCAAGGGAATTAAACTACTGGTGGTGGCAATTTCAAAAACAAGCTAGCATTTTCAATCGTCTAGGAGTCTACTGGGAATCTCATGACGAGTGTTTTTGATCGTCGACGAGCTCATTTTTAATTGTAGACGATTCCTCGCACGGGAGAAACTGTTACACGTGCTGATTTGTATGAGAGATTCTTCCAGCTCTTTCAAAAAGCATGCCAAGAGTCGTATGAGACTCATGTAGGGATTATTTAACAACTCGTGAAATGCTCAGCCGTATAACTGAGCTACCTAAATAAGGGCATCAATCGTGTTTTTCATGTCAAAACTTCTAATTTTCATACAATTTATATCAAACAACCCTTAAGGTCGGAAAATCTTATTTTACAGATCCTTACGTCGGTTTGTTTTATTGAAATTGTATTGGCAATAGAATTTTCATATTTCAAAAACGCTCTTATTTGGGTAGCTCAGTAATTCTTATACGACTCTTACAGAGAGTCGCAAAAGGTTCATTCCAAGATTAAAAAACGACCGTGTCAAAAATATATAAAAAAAAGTAATAAAAAAACATGTGGATGTTTTTGTTTTTGTAACTCGTCAGATAATCATTAGAAGACTCTTTTAGGAGTTGTATATTGAACATAGTCGTCTAACAAACAGCCTATGCTAGCTGGGTTGGTTCGAACTGTAAAAATCAGATGGGCTTTTGCCACACCTGTAGGTGAATTCGCCTTTATGTTTGTTGTCAAGACTAATACAAAGTTTTTACTTGTTTCTACTTTTGCGATAATTTTTCAAGAATTTGGTCCCCATTTACATTTAATTCTTTTAAAACCTTGCACTAGCATCATGGGCCATCCACATAGTGAAGGCGTTAAATGCCGTTGCATCGTTGATTTTTCAATGGTCTTCTGTTCGTTTCATTCAAGTGTATGCGGCATTTTTTACTTTAAATCATTTATCCTCCTAATATGGATTTCTTTGTTCAGCTCGGGCACAAACCCTATTGATAGTATAATATTTATTTCTCTGATTGTATGAATATGATCAAAATGTCAATAAAAAATATACGCATATAAACAGAGACACAAACACATTCGTTACAGGAATGTTTTCTAACCCGGTAGGCGCCGTTTCCTAACCATATTAAAATAGTCAACATTGTACAGTTCCAATATTAATGACCAAGTCCATATGGCCCCCTATACACATACATGCATACATATACATACATACTAATGTCATATAAGTTTGTTCTTGCATTTTGTACATGTGTAAACACAAATCATTATTACGAGTATATGACTCCTCATTGGGATTCAATTTATCACTCCTGTACGACGCACAGTGGCGCCATTTGAGTTTTTTCGTTGCAAAAATCATATCTTTTGAACTGAATAAGATAATTGAACAGTTTAAACAGCATATGATAGATAACTGTTAAGCCTATGAAATGAGCGTTTGGAAAGGGTGCTACGCTTTGTAGGGGCCTACTTATGGGTTATCAAAGTTAAAATTAGTAGAAAAATCAATTTTATGGTAACTAAAAAAAATTATTTTTACATTTTTAGATTGTTTTTATTTTTTTTCTTAAGGGTTTTATGTTTTAAATTATTACCCAACAAATTAAAAAAAAAATTATTTTTTTTTTAAATTTATTTTTTAAATTTTCTGTAAAATATTCATCACAATTCGTAAGAGAAGGTATATCTAAAAACTAACCATTTCTAAACTATAATTATTTTGTAACTCTATTCGTGACTTCACATGCCGCAGGGAAGAAATAAGTGGATCGGAAGATGCTGCCAACATGTTGAAGAGGTCTTATTTTGCCTTACCCTTGATGCTTTGAATGTGTTCTGCAATCTATATTTTTTATAAAATTTGTTAAGAGACTCCTGTGCTTCTTCAGAAAGCTCTCCAATTGGCAAAGACTGGTACTCAATTATATCTTTGCCATGCGCCAATATTTTATGGACGGTCGTGGTCAACTTCTTCTGTGGATACATTTCTGCTAAAAGAGATGCAGTTTTCGACGCATATTCTCCATATTTTGTAGAATTGACATTTTCTTTGCAGTTCGCAATCTTTTCACGATTTGATTGTCAATTCCAATGATTCTATTTACTGCCTCATCATTTTCAAAAAATCTCCTAGAAGTGTTTCCATCGTTTGAGTTACCGTATCCGTGATTGGGACAGTCTACTTTTAGTCCAACTTGTTTAAAAAAAGCATCCTGTATTTGCTTCTTTCTGATCTTTTCCTTATCCTTTATTGATGTATTTTCATCGAAGTTTTCCTCCTCTTGTGGTAGGGTATATGCCAGTTTTAGCAAGAATTCCATACACCTTATCCTTGCGTGCAATGGTGACATTCCATATTCGTAATTCTCCTCATTTGTAGAATCGTTTAAATTACCAAAGTTCTTCTGACAAATAATAATATAAAATCGATAAAAACAAATATAAAAATAAAACGAAAAAAGGGGTTTAAATAGGTTTTTGCTAAATTTTTACCTCGAATATAATTCTGTCTATATATATGTATATGATAACTAATTGAAATATGTTATAATTAAGCAGAAAAAGATACTATTCTTAAACTCTTTACAACTAATTATATAAAATTGAGATGTAACATATTATATATGAAATAAATTGAATTGAATTGAAAAAAGTTCTTCTGACTCTTTTTGCAAATCGGGCATGACATTGTTGAGGTTGTTCCTGTCAGTTCGTTTACGACTTTTCCGTCAACCATGGTCAGGTGGAACTCGTAATTGCATTCAATATATTTTCCTTCTCCAATTTGCAGCTTTGTAGGCTTATTCTTGCTTATTTGTTCTTCAATGTCATTCACCGTAGTCCTTATGAGTTCTGCCGATTCCCTTGCAAACTGAAACATTATTGGTCGGCAATAATGCACTGATGACGGACGTGGATTTTTCCAGTGTAGGGAATCATCCGATTTTAGCCGCAAAGGAACAACAGATGCCATAAACATATTTCCGTCCGATATTGTAGCGTCATCGGAAGATATCCTTTGCTTATAAACGCTTTGTCCGGATGATCCATCGCAGCCCCATTTGCTGATCAATGTCAACTTCTCAGGAAGAATTTTCACTTCCGTGAAAAACTTTGGTGTGGTTGACTTTCTAAACAGTTCAAATAATTTTAAATTGTTCAACGCCATGTTTTCAGTACTTAAATTGTTTAATGGTTTCAGTAATTGTTGCGCCAACTTTCAGGCGTAGACTAATCCAGGCATTATGCTTATTTTGCAATATATAGGCTTATGCTACCATGCCTAAAAATTTACCTGTTCCCTACATACATATGGATTTAGGCTAAATAATGCAATTTTGATATTATGCACGTGTCCAAATAAGATTTGTGCCTACCTGTAGGGACCATAAGTCAATATTGTTCCTGACCATTTGTACGCCAAAGTATTGTTTATGTGAGGTACGAACCTGCTAATTTCAATGAGTAGTTTTTTTCAAACTATTATATCAAACTACTGTCAGTCAAAACATATAAGGGATGGACGCCATACAATTTCTGCAACCATGTCTTTTTAAACTTTTTTACCTCTAGAAGCCAAACGGGCACGTACGGGCAGATAAAACCTTTTGAATTATGTAAAGAAATAATCAAAGAACAGGTTTTGCAAATATGGCAAATATAGAAAAATATAGTTTTTTTTTATTTTCCGTCAAAGTTGAAAAATAGTGAAAAAGCGGATAGTTTTTAAATAGTGATTTACCAGGAGAAACACAAAGCAAACAGTTAATTTTTTTTTATCATTATACATTTAATAAATACATCAATCAATACAAACAAAAAATAAGGCGATTCGTTACCTATTTTTCGTGATATTACACCTGAAATCGCAACAAATTGACTAAAAATTGTGTGTTTTTTTGAAAACCGAAAATGTGATATTATTAAGAGTGGCATATTTGAAATCGTTGAAAAGTTTCCTATAACATGGGTTTATTCAAAACTTCGTCGGCACTCATGAAAATTTTGATTTTTGCAACCTCGCTTGCTCTACGGGCGCCACTGTGCGACGTCTACTCTTTATAAAAACAAGAATTTTGAAATTAAACGATTGTTCAAGATAAACTGATGTGCAGCTTCATAAGAGAGGGAAACTTTAATTACATGTTTAGCACATTTGTCGCAAATGAAACGAAATGTTGATACGAGAATTTCCAACAAAAACAAATACATTTTTATATTGATGTAGATAAAGAGACATTTGTAAGCGAAATTGTTTTAATAAACCTTAAATATTTTTTCATTAATTTTATTGGAATTTTTATAAAGACTCAAACTGTCCACAAGAAATTATATCAACTAGGCACGTGGCACATTGTTTTTTTTTAAGAAATAGAAATATAAAGTCTTCACAAACAAATTTGAAGATGTTTAAGACTTTGAATGTTTTAGCGGAATTGGATTGTAAATAACTTCTATATCTACATACATAAGTACATAGATATTTAAGAATAGTTAGTTACAGTGATGATAAAGTTAGAACAATTGTACTTTTTTCAGTACTAATAGCATTGCAAAAGTACTGAAGTACTCCAATGACTTGTTTAGTACAATTTAAAAATTGCAAACGCTTTAACATTGAAGCTTTTTGGTCTACTTTTTTTCATATCAAAATTTAATAAAATCAATGCAAAGAAATCTCCATTATATAAATACTGTGTCGAATTTGTATGCAAACAAAATATTAACGACAGTCTTATGAATCCTGTTGCTATAGTCTTTAGAAAGAAATCTCCATTATTATGCAAACAAAAAATTAACGACAGTCTTATGAATCCTGTTGCTATAGTCTTTAATTAAAAAAAAACTTATCTTTACGTTAATTTAGAAAAGGCGTATGTATCTAAAAATTATAATTTTTTTGAGCAAAGTCTGATTGATGTAGGAAATTAGTTTTGTGATAAATTTCTACTTAAAGCTACTTTAATTTGAAACATGTGTACCTATATAATTTTAAATTTAAGAAATTTAACTTGATAAAAAAAGAATATATAAAAAGCTTATGTAGAGTTTTAGAGCTATAAGAAATATAGCACATTTCCTACATTTTGTAGGACGTTTTCTACATTTTTTATTGTTCTAAAACTATACATACGCTTTTTTATTATTTTTATTTATCAAGTTTTGTTTTTTTTTTTTTTAATACCAAATTAATATTCCAAATATATAAATATAACCAGTGAATTTTTATGTATGTTCGTACATTTTTTGTTATTCGAAAAATAAAACTAAAAAAATATGTTTTTGGGTTTTAGTACAGTTAGGGCGTAAAACGTAAAATTTTTTACTGAATTAAGTACAATTTTGAAAATGTCATTTATCATCCCTGGTTAGTTTTAAAGACGAACATTTAAATAGATACATTCTTGCCTAAAGTACTAAATAAAATCCTATACAAAACGAAACTCTTAGCCTCGAGTTTCAAACATGACTTTTGATCTGCTTTGGTTGTAAAATTTTGAATATATTTTCTTTCTGGCAAAAAGAAGAATTTGTCATAATCAGGGAAACCGAAAATATACTCCTAAAAGGTGTTTTATGCGCAAAAAATATGCACTAAAAACTTGAAAATATACACTAAAAATTGTTTAAAACCATACAAAAAAAAGTGGCTTATTTGATAACGAAATATTCAACCGTTTTATAATATTTGCATAAAAAAAATGAAAAAAATTATAGCTGGTAAAGCCCAAATACCATAGTATTTACAGACAAGTATTCGAGATTTTGCCCTATTTGAAACCGATGGGCAATCATGAAATAATTAAACACAGTACAAATTTAACTTTATTGGTTTGCCCACGCAAGAACATGCTACATAAATTGGCCGTGTGAAAAACATTGTGTGCCTAAATCTAAGCCGCAAACAGACATCGTTTGGCCTTGCGACTTAAGTCTGCATTAGCCGATCGTTAATATAGAAATGTAAATGTAATCTTAACAGCTGATCGTTTATGTTATATGGAAAGCAATGGCAATGCTTAACCGACTGTTATGTCACTTAACCGTAACTTGCCAACCTGTAAAAAATAGAATTTCATTACGAGGTTACGTAACAGTTGTAGATAGTGATGGGCTGCTTGTATTTTAAAAGGAATACGGGTATATTCACTGATTTTTTTCGTGCTTTTTTCAGTAATAATATCTGTGAACTTTTAACAAAATAACTTACAATACAATATATTTTCATACATACAAATATATGTCTAGACTAGTGATGTTATAGACATTTTTGAAAAGTCTCTACATAGCCCGAAAAAATTCCTTTTTTTCCCTACGAACTCAAAAAATTGTCCCTACAAAAATCCCTACAACTTTTAAATGATAATGCATATATATATCAATGCAAATGAAGCCGTTGGTGTTAATGTATGTATATACATTTTATTTTATAACAAATGCATACATACCATTAAATCAGTTATTTTTATAAACTAAAAAATAGTCAACAAAAAATAAAAAAAAACCAAAAAACAAGTGCTATTCACTTTATACTTTTGGATTTTGTTTGGATATTAGAAAAAATAATTGTTTGTTAGTTATGAATTGTGATTTCCTAACAATCGTTAAGGTGTAAGGATACCATTTTTTAAATGATTTTTTTTTAATGCATTTAAAGGTACATT
The DNA here is from genome assembly GCA_943735925.1 of Pollenia amentaria. Lineage (NCBI taxonomy): Eukaryota > Metazoa > Arthropoda > Insecta > Diptera > Polleniidae > Pollenia > Pollenia amentaria. Next base: position 95,860,567 of record OX031009.1, on the reverse strand, counting down.
CGTCTTGTATAAAAGAGCGGACTTTGCAAATTGAAGATACAATTTTATGACTAAAGGTATGTTCAGACCTAACAAATATTTAAAGAAAAAATCCAAAAAATAGCGTGACCAGTAAATTTATAAAATTTTAACTTTATTTTAAACAACTTCTATCTACTAATCTTTATTTGTAAGAAGATAATTATATAATCTAATACTAAAACTGTAAAATGATGTTTGATCTAGCCAAATTTTTTGCAAAAGCAAATATTTTTTAATAAAACTAGTGATTACGTGTAGGACGTCAACAATTTAATAGGTGTGTAATACCATGTTCACACGAACAAGAGTATTTGTGTTTCGCTCTCCCATTCCTGTTTCGCGCCACAAACATGATTTGCCATACAACATTTTGAGAGCGAAACAGGTCGTTTCTTATTGAAACAAGCTTTGAAACAGGAAAAATGTACTATCATTTCCTATTTTGATAACAGTTATCTTATCGTTAGTTTATTGGAACTAGCTCTCAGAAAAATCAAAACAAAGAAAAAACCAAATAAAAATTCATGTTAAATAAAATAAGGTGATAATTATTAAATAATAATATTAATAAAAGTATTAAAAAATGTATTTTTAATTTTTACGTACATTTTAATCTGTTTTAAATCAAATCAGACTAACAACACAAAAAAAATTTAAAAATTAAACAAGAATGAATCGTATGAACAGCAATCTAGTTTCAGAAAGCAAGACAAGTGGTTAATATCGTCGTATGAACAAAGCATAAAGACATTTCGCTAAAATTTGACCGTTTAAAAGAACATTTATCTTTAATGACAACATGTCTTCATTGGTTGCACAAGGAGAAATATGCAATTGCATATTTAAGGTTTCGTTGGCCATAATTCTTTTGTTTCTCTTTATCAAAACAAAAAATCGCCAAAATGATAAATTAAAAAATTGTCCACAAATTTTAAGGTTTTATTATACCCTCCACCAGCACTAGTAGTGAATGAGGGTATACTAAGTTTGTCATTCCGTGTGAAACTTTTTTATTATTATATTCTGGCTCCTTTAGTAAATCTAAGTCGATTTAGCCATGTCCGTCCGTCTGTCCGTCTGTTGAAAACAAGCTCACTTTCGAAAAACGCAAAAGAAAAGAACAAACTTGGTCTCAAATCGCTTGTAGTTATCCTAAGCAGTTTGGGATTGAAACACAGTAACATCGCTTCAGTAGGACTAGAAATATGAATCAAAATGTGAAACCACCACCCTAAAAAAATTGCTAATTGATAGAACTAACATAAATGGTAGAATAATGCTCGGAATAATATAAAATTTTGCACGAATTCGCTTTATACGACTGCAAATCATAATGTTTAATTTCGTGAAGATCGGCCCATAATTGACCATAGGTCCCATATAAACCCTATTCGCGGAAAACAGTTTAGTACGCCTAAAACCGTAATAAATAATGCTATCATAACAAAATTTGGTATTTCACAGTTTTATAAGATTAGAAATCGCTGTGGCAACATAAAATTAAACGTGAAAGGTCCTAAGTGAATGAGAATCTGTAAAAGGGATTTTTGGTACTTTTTTGTTCTTTTACTGGTACTTTTTTAATTTCCGTTAATTTTGGACCTAAAAACATAAAATTAAACATGCAAATTCCAAAGTGAATGAGAACTTTTTCGTACTGTATTGTTTGAATTTTCTTTTTGTACTTTTTGAGCTTGTTAATTTTTGAATTTTATCTATTATAAAGTAGCGGGTTAAATGCTAGCATTTTAACAAGTTAAGACCTATTAACATAAACTTTGGCGTAAAAATATGTCCACGAAAGAAAAGGAGACGCTAACGAAGTAGCGAGTTAAATGCCAGTAGATAATAAATAAAAAATTTAAAAACACAAAACGATTCATCAAATGAACTCATTCGATTGATATGATTTGTAAGTGGGAGTATTGCAGGCAACTATTATAAATAAAGCAAAGCCAACCACACTCAGTTATGATATGCCAAAGACTTGGCTACTTTTTTTTAATGCCCTTTACGCATACAAGAACTAGTATAATTTTCAACATGTTTTTAAACACAAGTTTAAAGTTTTAGTCTGTGTTCACACTACGAAAGTTTTCTTTTAGAACGTATGAGTTTATTGATGAGAGAAGAAGAGAACATGCTATTCTTTTTACCACTCTCACCACTAAGCCTAGACTTTCTTTGAAAGAAAACATTCGTAGTTTGAACCCGGACTTAATACAAACTACGCTTATGATTTTAACTGAAACAAATAACAGAAATATTCCTTACTTTAGTAAAATAATAGCGGTTTTCACCCTTTGTATTAAGAGCACAACTCAGTTATATTTAATACGATTTTATACTTCAAAGCGTGAGTGTCTTTTTCGTATGCATTGTAAATTAATGAATTTGATTAGTGAGAGAAAGAGACAGATAAAGTTTCTTCAACTTTTTTATTCTGGTAAATTCACACACTTGTTTACTTCTGCTTTTTGTGGGATTTTTCAACCACAGCGTAGTATATTTAAGTCTAATACATTTTGTTGTTGCAGTGTTGTAAATGTTAGTATTTTTACTAAAATTATAAGATTAACAAGGTCTACAAGGGACTTTACTATCAAGGGTAAATTCCGCTAATGTATTTTAAAAAGGCTGAAACTTGTACATATGTCAATATCAAAACATTTTAATTCAAACCACCTTAATATGTAAATAAATAAATAAACTTTTTGTTTGAGTGCACGCTTATTTCTACTTACCATCAATCAATTTAGTGATCTGCACACATTATTTTATTGACACTAGAATTGTTTTTTGATTTTGTCTATAGTTGAGTGCATTTCACTTTATTTGCTCGTAAATAAACACGTTAATTCTACCCAGCAAGCATTTGGAGGAGCATTTTTTATGTAATCACTGAGTCTTTTAAAAGAACCTTTGATTACAAAGGAAAACAAAGTTATAAATTACTCTGTGCGTTGCAAAAAGAACTCAAAAACGATTCGTGCCTCAGCTTAAATATTGATTAAATGACAATCAAAATATACAATAATCGCAAATGGATCATGCAGGCGCTTGTAATGTGACTGCTTTTTGCGTTCTAATAAACTGATAATTGAAATGTTGTTTTTGTAATGCAGCTTTCGAAATGTGACCATTTTCAATATTTTCAATGCAAAACTGGACAATAAAAAATGCCCTGGTTTTTTGATTATAATGGGACGCATTTTTGCTCAGTTTTAAAAAAAGTGCCGATTTTTGACAAATTTGTAATGTTGTTTATTGATATGTATGTGTATTATACGTTGTGTTAAGAGTGATGCCAGAAAAGTTCTCTTGAAGATTGCTGAATGGACAAAATCAATATGCTAAAGTGTTCTACAGAAGAAAAAAGTATTATAAATAAAAACTTTTTACAAATTTTAATGAAACGCTTTTTTTAATATCGATTTTCATGATCTATGTTTCATTTTGTTCATAGGTTTGAAGACTTTACGTGTGAGTAATAAGATTTTAACTTTTTCCCGTTTTGGATTTTTTATGATTTTTAAAAGTACAAATTTTGAATTTTTTTTTTTTTAAGTAAGCAACTATTTCTTAGCCTTTTTTTTATTTTAAAAAAATGGACTGTTTTTTTAAAGCTAACTAGGTATTGCATCCTTAAAAAAAACTTGGAATGAAGAATAAAGTTATGATTTTCTGGACTTTTAATTTTTGTAAAAAAGTCGAAAATCGATTAGTACCTGTAACTTAAAAAATGCGAGCTGATGGAGAAAAACGGAGATTAGATTTGAAATCAGCGACCTCAAGATAGTAAAAAAAATCAAACTTCCAATCAGCACAAAAAAAGTGCTATCATTTACACAATTTTCGAGCACGGAACGCATTTCGGTAACATTGGGATCCAGTGGGGGCTACCTTTGAGTACAGAAACAAACCTACAATAAAGCAATATTACAATGTGTAATTTCTCACAAAATCAATATGCTAATATGTTCTACAGAAGAATGTGAATATGTATAAAATGCAAAGGGCACTGGTGAAAAGTTGACATTTTAAAATATGTTTGTTGCCATTTTTGTTATTCAGTATGGCAATTCTGCGAGGTTTATGCTTTCACTTAAAAACGGAAAACACAATAAGTACACAATTAAATTTATTCTCAGATTAATTAATTATAGTTTGCTGCGAAGATTAAACTCGATGTTAAAAACCCACTCTAAGAGTGACGAAAAACTCATCATTTAATAACCAATAGTTCGATGCTAACGTATGTGGAATTCCAGAAAATTTACCGTATAACTACTTCATGTGTCGAAGTAGTTCAAATTTCGTAGACAATCGAAAAGCACTCTATCAATTGCTTGGGGGGTGCTTAGACACAAATCCACGTTAACCTTTCTCAAAACACACACATGCCAATCAGCGAAGAACCTAAAAAATAGTAGAAAGTTTTCCCCCGTCTCGCAGGATTCCTTGTTGTAAACAAAAATCAATTTAAGATATTTATTTACTAGAAAAACAACAGACTCATTCTTAGATACATTAGAGAAACGCTTGCCATCAATTTATGGGGTAGTCATTGCCACTGTCTGTCAATTGTGATTCTTTTAAGGTGTCCTGATTTTATTTACTCACTCACATAGCAGACACTTAATAACACAAGTAAGAATGCTATATTCGGCTGTGCCGAATCTTTGATACCCTCCACCGACAGGAGTGGGCTCTATATGATAAATACATATATATTATTAACTAACACAAAACGAAACGTCAGCATTAAAATTGGTTGCGGTTTAGACGTATATTAAATTATTTACCGACAGTAAGAAAGTTGTATCTGTTTCCTTTCTAGAACTCTAAACTCGCTTGAGTTAAATATTAGGATTCGTAACAGTTCTAGCCGAACTTAAACTATTTTTAGAAGGTAATTTGTATTCGACCTATGGTAAATTATGGACCAATCATCCCAAAATTCTGAAGACTGAATTCTGGTATTACAAAAAATAAATTGGAATAAATTTCAATACCTGCTGTCATTAGTTTTAGCGTTAACAGTAAATTTAAGAAGGCTGTTTAATATGGGATTTAAGGTAATTTATGGACCGTATATCACAAAATTGCATGATATTTTTTCTGGCCATATGAAGATAAGCTGGAAGAAATTTTACCGCAAAATCTATATCTGTTACGGTTTTAGCCGAATTTAATTATTTTCCCAAAGTGGCCTTTATTTGGTTTTAGGCGTAAAAACTGTTTTCCGAGAGTAGGGTTTATTTATATGGGGCCTAGGGTAAATTTCGGACCGATCTTTACGAAATTTACCAGTGTGATTTCTAATCCTACAAAACTGTACCGTACCAAATTTAATTATGATAGCATTATTTATAACGGTTTTAGGCGTACTTAACTGTTTTCCGCGAGTAGGGTTTATATGGGGCCTATGGTCAATTATGGACCGATCTCCACGAAATTTAACAGTATGATTCGCAGTCGTATAAAATGAATTGATGCAAAATGTAATTTTATTCCGTGCATTATTCCACCATTTTTTTATCAAAAATATAAATTTTTTTAGGGTGGTGGTTCCAGATTTTGATTCATAGTTTTGAACCGATGTTCCTAGATTTCAATCTCAAACTGCTTAAGATAACTACAATCGATTTGAGACCAAGTTTGTTCTTTTCTCTTGCGTTTTCCGAAAGTGAGCATGTTTTCAACAGACGGACAGACAAGCATGGCTGAATCGACTTAGAATTACTCAAGGAGCCAGAATATATATACTTTATGGGGTCTTAGATGTATAATAAAAAAGTTTCACGCGGAATGACAAACTTAGTATACCCTCATTCACCACTAGTGGTGGAGGAGGGTATCAAAATAAAATAACTTGAGCAGAAATACAAATAAATGTTTGTACATACAAATTTTATTCGCTCTTATTTGTTTAATTTTTGACTTATTGTTAAATACTACTTAAATTTCGATAGATGCGTTTGTGTAAAACTAGATATTTCGATAAACTTAAAGGGACTTTATTTCAAAAGGTTGTAGGTATTTATACTAAAATTATCAGTACGCGAAATAACTCGAGTTCATATTGAAAATAATAACTTTTTTATAAAATGTTATCGATATTCAGTTTTAGTTAATATCGGTACCAAGTGTGCACACATTTATAGCATAAACTTTTCAGTTTTCAAGAGTAAACAATCTTGGGTAACCAAATTTCAAATTCGGAAAAACAGTACAATCAAGAAAAAAAAAACAAATTTTTTTGACGAAAACATCACTATTTAAATTATTAAATATTTTAAGCCTTTGATTAAATAAGCATACAAGTTAATACACTTAAAAAGCATAATGTCAAAGGAAAGATTTACATTTTATGGCGAAATGCGCGATTTGCGTTAAAAAGCAAACACCACAAACGAAGCATTTGGCCATAGTTTCATGGTCCGATATAAGTTAAAAATGCTTAAATATTTTAGTTTATATGTTACTTTGAACTTTTTATAAAATGTTTGCAAAAAAACTTTCTGTTTTTGTTTTTAAAATATGAATACAGTAAAACAATAAAAATGCTGTAAGCTATACAGGGATTTCATGTGAGCAAAAAGGACAAAGAAAGTCTTTTGGAGATTGGGGATTAAAAAAAATTCGGAGATTTGTTTGGCATTTTGAACATTTTTAATATGTATCCCTTCTTTTTTATTTACGCTTATTTTTTTTTTGTTTCGTATATAATATATCAAAAAAAAGTACCAAATCTTGTTGAATGTGTAAATGGTACTTAATCCAAATTTCGATATTTTAATCAGGCTAAAATTCATTTAGTTTAATTTTCAAAAAATTATTTTTATGAAGAAAGGAATTTTACAACATGAAATTAATTAAAATTTATTGATAATTTTTCATTCTTGACTGAGCTGGGAATTGAACCCAGGTTTTTTACAGATAGGTTGCCCTGTCTAGTTTTGATTGTAACCACACAATCTTTTCAGAGGGGTTTGTCGTTTAACAGTCGCCGCTATTGAGTCAAAGATCAATTTTTAAACCAAATGGTATTTTACCTTGGTAGATCGAAATTTGCTTTGAATGTATGATTACCTATTTTAATAGATCTACATGTTCTTCCTTAATTCTTGTTTTTCGTACTTTTTGTCAAGAATTCTTTTTGAAATCCAAAGTACATTTTTTATTTTTTCATGTTTTTGTCTTTCTTTTTTCTTGTTGACCTTTTTCAGAACAACTTGAAGGACAAATGTAAACATATAGCTCGTGCCTTAGCTGTTAACAATAATTAGTATTGTGGTTATTTTATTGAAATGTTAATGGTTTTTAATCCAAATTTCGATATTTAAATCAGGCTTAAGGTCATTGAATTTAATTTTCATTAAATTATTTTTATGAAGACAGGAATTTTACAACATGAAATTAATTAAAATTTTTTTTATTGATAATTTTTCATTCTTGGCTGCGCTGAGATTTGAACGTTCACGGACAGGTTGCCCAGACTAGTTTCGATTGTAACCACACAATCTCGTCGGTGGGGTTTGCCGTTTTACTTAATTAATTTCATGTTGTAAAATTCCTGTCTTCATAAAAATAATTTAATGAAAATTAAATTCAATGAACTTAAGCCTAAATAAAAATATCTAAATTTAAATTTATTGATAATTTTTCATTCTTGACTGAAGGTACGAGCTATATGTTTACATTTGTCCTTCAAGTTGTGCTGAAAAATGTCGACAAGAAAAAGAAAGACAAAAACATGAAAAATAAAAAATGTTCTTTGGATTCCAAGAAGAATTCTTGACAAAAAGTACGAAAAACAAGAAATAAGGAAGAACATGTATATTTTAAAAATTTGGACGAATAGTTTTATTGATTTACTAAAAAAAATTTATATATTATAATACATTTTGACTAGAAATAGTTGTACCCAAAATTATATTTCGTATGAAAATGGATAATTCTTATGTTAAGAAACCTGTCTTGTTAAAAAAAATAGAATAATCAGGGAATATTAAAAAATGTCCTTATCATTTCGATTATAAGCATTATTCACCCTTTGATATTACGATATTAAAGTACAAGGAAATTTTACTTTGTATTAAGATAAAAATTCAATGGTGTAAATGTTTAAAAAAAATTGTTTGCTCAGAAATGCTAAAAAAATTATTTTAAAGATTTAACCTTTCTTAAACTATAAAAAATAAAATAATATAAAAAATTTTGTATATCAAAGAAATAATTGTTTAAATTTTACATATGTATATCAGAGGTTATATGGCCACCATAATTTAAAATTTAATCTCAACTTCCTGTGGAAATTTATAAGTATGCTTTACCAAAAATCCAGCGACTTTACCAAAATCTAGACACTTGCTTAAATATAACAATTTATTTAAATTTCGTTACAAAATTAATCACTGAAATGTATTTAGTTTCGAATAAAATTTTATACTGGTAATAAATTTTAAACAAAAATCTTTTAAAAAATTTTAGCATTATTTAAGCACTTTTTTAAAATTAGTTTTAGCATTTTTTGGCCTTGTCTAATGCCAGATTTGGCTGTAAAATTTTTTTAGACCTTGCACCACTGGCGGTAAGTATAAAACGGCAAACCCCTCTGAAGAATTGTGTGATTACAATCGAAACTAGTCAGGGCAACCTATAAATTGTACTTAATAAACTTTTGTTATTATTCTTCTGAGTGAGTGTTTTAAAAAAAGAAGAATTTAAAAAAAGAATTAAAACCGTTACCAACACATACAATTTTTGATTTTTTAAGCGACAATTTTCAAGGAAATATGTCTACCCCAAAATAAGTAAATATGAAAGACAATATAATATAGTTTGGGAAAAAGAATGGAAACATCGAAGTATTAAATAAATGACGGATATATGTATTTTTATTTTTGATTTAAAGATTTTCTTAAACCGATAGATCAAGCTCCAAATTCTTATAAATTGGCTCATTCGTCTTCAGAAACAGCATATTGTTCTGCTTGTAATTCCTCTCTGGAATCGCAAAGAGCGAGTATTTTCAACAATGAACTTGGGTACAACAAAGCTTCGTAATAAAATGCAGTACGAACTTTTAGAGGCAATATCAACAATATATGTAGCCAAAATTGTATTCCAACTAAGGTAACGATACAAAAATGATATGCTCAAACTATGTACAATATCAGTTAATCTCAAGACGTTGATGGTGAAACCGGAATTTATGAATTATTCAATTTTTAGTTAGTGTTTTCCTTTAAAAAGATTCAATGTAAAAGTACAAAATATCTTAAATTCACTTAATACACTTATTCACTTAAACTAATAATATTAAATAAAAAAAATTTGTTACTAAAAATTTTTAATTTTGGATTTTTGGGGATTTCTTATTATAATAAGAAAAATATATTTTTAAAAAACCAAATTTAAATTACGCCAAAAAACAAAATATTAACTTTTTAAGCGTTTTCTCAATTTGAGGATTTTTGGAGATTTATTTTATATTTTCTGGAGACAAGAAAAAAGTACCTGGCAGCCCTGAAGCCATATAAGAATGACTTACATTAAGAAAGACACAAATAGTTTGATTGTGTTAGTAAGATTTTCTTTAAACATATTTATATTTAAAGCAATTTTCACATTTTAACATATGAACTCCAAAAACGTATCGTTACCTAATTAAAAGATTTTGTTTGTTGTGCTTAATTCCCTTTTTAAATAATTGATAAAAAAAAAATACTGAAATTTATTGTTGGAGGATAAGCTGTTCCTATGCGCATTTCACTGGTTGCTTAGGCCAGATCATCAGGAAACGTTCTCCTAAATAATTTTAGAAAAGCCAAAGCTATCAGCAAACAAAACTACAGAGGGAATGAGAATTACCTACAAACACTCAAAAAGTCTTGTTTGCAACGATATCAAAGCTTAAACAAAATACCAAACAATAAATCAGTGTTGAGTTTTTATCTTTTTTACATTTCCCGCTACAATTAGTTAGAATTCTCCCAACATTAATTGTAGTTGTAAATGGGTAAAGAAAAAACATATTAAAAACAAAAACAAAGTGCTTTTATTGTTTTCGCAAGAAATCAAAATAAAAACAATTTGCCAGTTCAGTTTTTTTATGCACGTGCACTTGCTAAAATTTATTATCAAAGTTGTTTGTGGGAATACTATTATTTATTAAAAGATTTTGTTTGTTGTGCTTAATTCCCTTTTTAAATAATTGATAAAAAAAAATACTGAAATTTATTGTTGGAGGATAAGCTGTTCCTATGCGCATTTCACTGGTTGCTTAGGCCAGATCATCAGGAAACGTTCTCCTAAATAATTTTAGAAAAGCCAAAGCTATCAGCAAACAAAACTACAGAGGGAATGAGAATTACCTACAAACACTCAAAAAGTCTTGTTTGCAACGATATCAAAGCTTAAACAAAATACCAAACAATAAATCAGTGTTGTTATGCGTTACCTAAAACGCATAAGGCCCTATCTAGCATTTGGAACATTTTACAGAAGAAGGCAAAAACTATTTAATATGATAAATTTATAAATTGCATTAAATTGTTTATAATTTATTTTTCTTCTAGTTTTCTTGTAAGACCTACCAGTTGTTTGATCTTTAAGCATTTATCATATAACCTTTGTAGATATGGCCGTTTGTTTCTTGTTAATAAAAATCGCTAATTTTGATTGAAAGATTCTAAATGTAGATATTTGTGTTGATGAAATACATCAGAATCAATGAAAAAAGTCAATTTTTAATTTTTAAATAGTTAGGGCCTTTTGCGTTTTAGGTAACGTTATGTAGTTTGGCTTATTTTTATTTCACAAAATCTGGAAATATTAAATTAATAACAAACAAGTTTCAATAAAATGTACACATTAAAAAAATTTCTATCTGTAAAACAAAATTAAAAAAGTTTTACAAAAAGTTTTATGTGTTGTGTATTTAAAAAAAAACTTAAAAATATTTGATTTTGTTTTTGTCTTTCTAAGGTGTCTTAAATTCATGATAATATGACTTGATAGCAGCCCATTTGAAACCGCTAAGTGTGAATAACTTTAACAGAGATTCGGCCATGTTTTGACAATCGCACAACTTAAATCGCAAAACGATAGATTTATTTAATGGTGTTCTGAAACTCGTGCGTTTTGATTGTGATTTTCCATAGTTTTTTAAGAATATTCTAGTTCGCTTGAGTATACTTTTGCAATTCGAAATCTCCAAGCTTCTTACGATTGCGATTGACAGAACACCTAGCATGCGATTTCATGTCAGAAAAGCAAATGTTAAGCGTTTTTCGATTGTCAGAACATGCGCGTTTCTTAATATCTTTGTCTTTTGTAGACTTAACAATACAAAAAACAGTACAAAGTGTAAAAAGCAGTACATTTGCGTACTGTTTTGGTTGTTGTGCATAAAACAGTACCATTGAAAAAAATCAGTACATTTAGTGCAAAAAATAGCCCGTCTGGCACCCCAAAAACAATCATTTGATAAGTTTTGAAAATTGCACAACTAGGGGTTGTGAACAACCTGTTCACGAGGGATACCTACCGCCCGTGACAATAACAATTATAACAAGTTAGAGTGCTATATTCGGTTTATAAAAACGGACGTCAGCATTAAAATAACGGTTTAATCTACATATATTAAATTATTTACCGACAACATTCCTTTTGAGAAGTTTGAACTGGATTTAGTAAAATATCATGATTCGTATCAGTTTTAGCTAAACTAAAATTGTTGGACCCATGGTAAATTAGGCACCAATCCGAAGGCTGCTTAATATTTACCTTAGAAATTATGGTCCGTAAATTACAAAACTGCATGACATTTTTTCTGGCCATATGAAGATAAGTTGGAACAAATTTTACCGCAATATACATGTAAAGAGCTAGCTCTGTCGTTTATCTCAACCCGTGGTGAAATAAAGTGAAGTAGTTGAGAGCAGTTGATAAAGTGAAGTCGTTGAGAGCAGTTGATTAAGTGAAGTTGTTGAGTGTGGTCGATTAAAGTTGATACCAAGTCGGAGGTTCTAATTTCTTTTCAACTACAGATTTAAATAAACTCTAATTTTTGTCATTAATTTAAATAACTAATAATATTCAATAAACAATTAAATTATTATTAAATTTTACATACATATATATCTGCTACGGTTTTAGGCGTGTTTAATTAATTTCTCAAAGTGGCTTAATTATGGACCGATCATCACGAAATTTATAAGTGTGATTTCTATTCCTATAAAACTGTGAAGTATTGAATTTTATTATGATAGCATTATTTTTTACGATTGAAGGCGTAATAAACTGTTTTCCGATAGTAGGGTTAATATGAGGCCTATAGTAAATTACGGACCGATCCTCAGGAAATTTGACAGTTTGATTTCTAACCACATAAAACTTTGACGTACCTAATTTTAGTATGATTGCATTGTTAATTACGGTTTAAGGCGTACTAAACTGTTTCCGAGAATAGGGTTTATATGGGGCATGGGTTAAGTTATGGACCGATTATAACAAAATTTCACAGTGTGATTTCTAGTCCTATAAAACTGTGACGTACCAAATTTTACTATGCTAGCATTATTTATTACGGTTTTAGACGTACTAAACTCTTTTCGGATAGTAGGCTTTATATCTTTGGTTTTCATGGGTGACCCCCATATTGCTTGATTTTAAACGCTCTTTACCTGGTTCTTAAAATTTCTGAAAAAGTATGGACCAATTCCAATTTTTTTACGTAATGACCAATTTCAAAAAGTTCAATACCTAGCCCATAGTTCGATCTAGAATGTTTTTCAGTTCTCCTGAAAAATTTGATTTTAAGACATTCGCGGTTACCCATGAAAACCACAGATATAGAGCCTATACTAAATTATGGACCGATCTTCACGAAATATGACAGTATGATTTCCAGTCGTATAGAATTAATTTATGCAAAATCTTATATCACTCCCTGCATTATTCCACCATTTATGTTAGTTCTTGTAGCAAAATTATAAATTTTTTAGGGTAGTGGTTCCGTATTTTGATTCATAGCTCTGACCCTAATGAACTGATTTTGCTGGATTTCAATCCCAACCTGCTTAAGATAACAACAAGCAGTTTGTTCTTTTCTTTTGAGTTTTTCGAAAGTGAGCGTGTTTTCAACAGACGGACAGACAGACGTCCGTGGCTAAATCGACTTAGAATTAGGAGCCAGAATATATATACTTTATGGTTATAATAAAAGATGTATAATAAAAAAGTTCCACACGGAATGACAAACTTAGTATACCCTCATTCAGCACTATCGGTGGTGGAGGGTATAATAAAATAAGAGTATATATTTCTTAGAAATTCTTAGTGGGAGTGGCACCTTCCATAGAACCTAAATTCTTTTTGTCTTCTTTTAAAAAAAAAAGTGCATATATTCGACAAACTCTGTGAATCCAATCTGAATTACCAGGATAACAATTAATTCGGTAGGAGCTAGGACAAAGTAATCTATACAAAGTGAATACCTATTATGGCTCATTTAGGAAACTATAATGGCGAAGCTTTTAAACTATCACCAACAGTTTATGTGGTCCAGCAAAGCGGAACAGGTAATGCTGATATAAAGGGTGGCTAAATTTTAAGGGCCGATGTTAATTTTGAATAGAACACAAACTATTTAGTAAATTATTGTCATTTCTTTTTATTATGATAATATTGGTATGGTTCAATTATGTTGGGAACAAAATATCGGCCAAATGGCCGCCGCGACCTCGGCGATTCGTTAATTAGATGAATTATCTCATCATTTATCTCTGAAATTGTTGCTGGCTTATCGACTTACACCTTTTCTTTCAAATTACCCCCAAAGAAAGAAGTCCAACGGTGTCAAATCACATGATCTTTGCGGCCAATTTACAACGCCACCACGTGAGATAACACGGCCATTGAATTTGTCGCGCAAAAGAGCCATTGGTTCGTTAGCTGTGTGGTTCAAGTAACACCGTCCTGTTGAAACCACATATCGTCCACATTCATATCTTCCAATTCGGGCCATAAAAAGTTCGTTATCATCTCACGATAGCGAACACCATTCACAGTAACCAACCTCATTTTGGAAAAAATACGGCCCGATGATGCTACCAGCCCATAAACCGCACCAAGCAGTCTCTCTTTGTGGGTGCATTGGTTTTTCAACAATCACTCTTGGATTATCATTCGCCCAAATGTGACAATTCTGCTTATTGACGAATCCACTGAGGTTGATATCACTGAAGATGATTTTCACAAGATGCATTTTGATTTGAACGCCCATTTTCATAATAAGCCCGAATAACTTTAACGCGTTGCTCGATTGTGTATCTTACCATGGTTCAAATTGGGTTAGTCTGAAATTGAGAAATGTCAAATGAAATGCAGAAAAAAACTTAGCGTTTAGGTGTGGTTCACATTCAACATCGGCCCTTATTTTAACCGACCGATATTTTATGCAAAATTTTTTTTACAGGGGATACTTTATATAAAAGCTTTGGCTACGTTTAAGCGTCACATGAAACTAAATATCATTATCGCAAATACCGGTATTTTCGTTTCATTCGTAGTTATATAAAGCGCACGCAAGTGAGCTTTATATAACTACTACGTCAAAATCAAAACTTTTAAATGGATTAGACCATCTTCTAAAACCTCTGTATCAGGGATGTAAAATGGGGTTTAAAATTTTGTACCAACTTCCAAAAAAAGATGTCCTTTTTGGACTTTCACGGTACCATTTTTTTTTAAATTTGTTAAAACAACAAAAAAGTACATAAAAGTTCAATTGTACACAGCCAACAAAATTTTACATTAACATACATTATATGTATGAATTAAATAAGGTACATAAAAGTCTTAAGATCAAAATCAGGTACTTATTTGCTAAGTTAATAAACTATTTGGAATTTTTACATCATAGCAGCATGAATTTGTCGATCTTAACCAAACCTTTGTTTGTATGAGACTTGATAATGCTGGCCATTGTAGTCTGTTTCTTTCCCTAGTTTTTATTATATTTTGAAAAGACAAAACTCTTTTCACATTTGCAGACGAATGTGGAATAGATAAAATTCCAGCAACGATTCTAGAAATGTCAGGAAACATATGGACATTCAGATTTTTTTTTTTTTGGAAATTGGCTACTCCCGGCCAAAAACTACAAATGTTTTAAGTTTTTAAGGACTGCAGTTGCTTGAAATCAGCTAAAGCTCTAAATTGATTATTGATTGAATCAAAATTTGCAATTTCATTCGGAAACATTTTTATTAGAAGAGGTACAATACAACTTGCTTTACCTAAAATAACATTTTTAGGAGTAAATTTATGGAACCACATTAAAACTTCATTATTAAAGTTGACTTTGGTTCACAAAACTTGTTTTGCATTTTCTTTTATTTCTTTAACAATATCAACATTGATATTATTAGTAGATATATATAAATCCACTTCTGTTGCGCAATAAATTTCAGGTTTTCACTATTGTTGCCTCGTCTGTGGCTACCATAAGTCCCCTTTTACAATGTGGCAAGTAAAAGACAGACAGAAGACGTTTGTATTCGAGAGAGGAAAAAACTAAAGTGTGTCACACATACAGTGTCGCCCCCTTACCAACAAACTTCGTCTGTCTGTATTTCCTTTGCCACATTGTAAAAGGGGACTAAGCGCTCTCTATACACCACAATACTCGTCGCATATTTAAGCGCCCATTTCATTAACTATTTGTTGTGCAACATAAAAGCCATGAAAAGGACTCAATCAGCCATGTCACAGTACACTTCCGTTCGGAAACGGAATTCTTTCATGCTTCAGAAAATTACGAAAAAAAAATTTGCGAAATTAAGCCATTTTTATTTCCATGAACGGAATGGGACTTCTCTGTATCTTAATGGCCCAAAAACTATCAAAATATACTTTCTATCAATAAACAAATATGTTTTCTTCGGTTCCGAACGTAATTTTACTCTGTGACATGGCTGAATAATTTGTTTACTATACTAAAAATTCAAAATGGGAGAATTATGACAAATTTTTAAATTGTACCAAATGAGTCACGGTAGTTCCACGGTCAAAATGTACCAAAAAAAAGTACAATTGTACCAATTTTAACATCCCTGCTCTGTATACATAGCAAATTCTCTAAAACAGTATGACTTACACAGTTTGAAATAAACGAAGCTTTAATTATAAGTTGGCGTCACAAAATTAAAATATATTGCCGAATACAAATTATTAATGTTTATTACGTTTATATAATAATACGCAGTAAATATCAAATTACAAATAGTATATTAAATAGTAAAAATTGGATTCTTTTAAAAAAGTTTAGTTTTACTAAATAGAATCAATTTTGCCACGAATATTTGCACAAATCTCGGCAACCTTGCGGCGAAGTGTTTTTCCAGAAACAGTGCGTGGCAGACTGTTAAAGAAATAAACACCCCCGCGCAGCTGTTCGAAATGCTCCATCTTAGTTGCAACATGATCATAAACTGTTTTCTTATTTAAATAACTCTGTGGAGTTAACACGACTGCTGCTGCTGGTAAATGCGTAAATATTATATCCGGTATGCCAACTACACAAACATCTATCACATCTGGCAATTCCATAATGACTTTTTCTATTGCGGTGGGATAAAAATGAAAATTGTTGTATTTCAAAATATCTTTTTTGCGATCCACGATATATAAATTGCCATCATTATCGAAATAACCAATATCACCACTATGAATCCAACGATCTGCATCGCAAATTTGTCTAGTGGCTTCAGGATTGTTATAATAACCAGACCAGGGATATAATGTACGAATACAAATCTCACCGACTTCGTTTATGCCCAAACTTTTACGTTCATCATCAATAATCTTAACTTCAACATTGTTAGCCAGTTTTCCAACTGAATTACTCGGTTCCATTTCGTGATATGCAACTATATGGCAAACTTCACTCATGCCATATCCCGTGATAAATACCGCATTTGTAGCATACTTTTTAAATTTTTTAACCAGGCTATAAGGAACCGCACTGCCACCAGCCATGTACAGCTCAATACTGGATAAATCGCATGCGCGTATTCTGTCCGCAGTCATAGTCATTCCAATCTGAGAAGGTGGGCTTAAAACTATATTTACTTTGTAACGTTCGACTATTTCAATGAAATCATCTGGGTTGTAAGCCCGATTCGAAATAATTCGGGTAACACTATTTACAGTACCGTGGACCAGAGTTACTAAGCCCGTTAGCCAATAGAGTGTGCTAAAGCAAAGAAATCTATCTGTTGAAAGCATATCACTGAAACAAAACCAATTTTTAAGAATATTTAAACAATGTCTTAAAAATTTAATGATCTTTTCATTAAAAAAAACAATAGAAAACTCAAATTTGTTTTTCAATAGGTGTGTTCATTTACTTTACTAGCAGAAACTTGCAACGAGAGAGTAAACTAAACATTTACAAAATTTTTCTCCCAATTACTCCAAAAAATAAAAAAGTATATAAACACCTTAGTCTGCGTTCATACGACTCATGTTTAATTAACATGATTGCTACTTTATAGGTTAGAGAGACGAGGGGAAAAGAAACGAGTACACACATGCATGTACTGTCAGTACGCTTTGCTTTCTCATTCGCTTTTCTTCTTCTTTCTTATTCGTATTTAAAAACTACACAAAAAAACATGTCGTCAACATGACATGAATCATTTGAACACCAATTCATGTTCTAAGAAGAAAATGGAAGAATCATGTCAATAAGACATGAGCCGTATGAACGCAGACTTACCAGCAAAAACTAGCATGTTAGGCATATTGACACTATTTATCTGTAAGATACGATATTATTTCCTAATAAATTCAATTATTTTGAACTACTCGTATTTGCGTAAGAATATTGTTATTAATTTTGGAAAAATAAATATTTTATGCTATTGAAAAACTTTTAATTTAAAAATTATGAAAATTATTTTTGTTTTGTAAACAAAAACATGAAACAGGTGGTTGAATAATTCTTGCTTGTAAGAACTTTACTATTAGAAATTTTAAACAAATTTTTTGTCTCTCCAATTTTTATGCTCTTTTTTCACTCTCTCAGCGCAAGTTTTTCGGGTACGTGAACACTTAGTAGTAACAATTTTTGAAAATAAGCAATAATTTTCAGTAAATAAACACACCTAATATAAATTCCAAAACGAAAAATTTTATTTTTAATTTAAAAACCGACACTCAGAGTAACTTCGGGTATTGTGGAACCCCTATGTTTGTCTTTTGGCATTCTTCAAAAAAGAATAAGAAAACTCTTCATCGGGCTAGTTGGAATGTGGTTCTAAATTGGTTGCCTAAATAAGTTCTATTTTCTTAATACTAAGAAAAGTTATAAATGAAAAATATGAGGTACCTCAAAAAATTGATTTTAAAAATTGAAGGTTAATGTGGAACCCTGGTGGGTTATATAGAATAATTATTCTCCAATTACATCATTAAGCTGGTCTTGTTTCCATGGTCTCGGCGAGAAATTTTTGTGTGGGATAAACTCGTCATTTTCAGATGTAGATAGCAGTGCTGAATTTGATTGTAAGTCAATTAATTGTAATTAAAAACCTTAACCATGCACCGATTTTCATGATCCATATCTTTTTTAATTCACATGATATGTAGCTTTACTACAAATAAATAAAATATAATACCTTTTGCCGTTTTCGATTTTTTCCAGATTTTTTTCTTCCGAAAAAAAATTTTTTTTACCAATTTTTTTATTTTTTGGCTAACAATTTGTTTCATAACTTTGAAACTATTGATCGCATTAAAAATATTTGTTTACATCATTTAAAGATATTGTAAATCATGATTTTTGTGGATTTATTTTAACAAAATCGGACAAGTTGTTTTTGAGTTATGATAATATAAGTGGAGAAATGTCTCAAAATATTGACAATTTTACTTAAAAATTATTTAAAAAAAAAATTATCCATAGAATTGAAAAATGTTACCATTTTTGTACTTAGGTAGCCATGCTGCATCAAATCTATATAGTAGTTATTCAAGCCCTTTTTTGCTGTTGACCTGTGTAATATTACATATTACCAGAAACAAAATAGTTATATAAAAATAAATTAAATTTAGCATACAATTTTTTATTTTATTTTTTTAAACACATAAGACTTCCTTCTTGGCATTACATGTTGTTTAAGAATACAATTCTATTAAAAATTATTCGTCAACCTTCATGGCTTTTGGTGGAATAGGGTTCCACATTCAGTTATTACACATTAGCCGATTGGCAAACTTTTTAAAACAGATCTTATAAATGTTACAAAACTTATTCATTTGCCACACTTACCAATTAAGAGAATTATTTAGTTAAAAATTTGTTTAATGTTGTAAAAAAAACACAAATAATATATAAATATTTGGAGAAAAATAACGGTTTAAATATGAGCACAAAAAAGTCGACAACATCTGTTTTCACTTACAGACCAACAGAAAACTAACAGTGTGACCATTTGCATAGCCAAAGCCGTAATGTTTTCTGTATGCTGTGTTAACACACAGGGAACGTTTATAATAACATTTTGTTTAGGGGGGTTCCAAGTTACCCGCCTATTCCACAATACCCGAAGTTACTCTTATCACTTACAATATCTTTGCATTCAAAATGCTAGCATGAGACATGGTTACACCTTTCGGCATGCCCGTAGTACCCGATGAACACAAAATCATGGCTACTTGATTCCAGCTATCTTTCAACACTGGAGGTCTAAATTATTAAAAGTAAAACAAATGACATTTTACTTGTAATAATTTATATAAAAAAGTTAAATTTACCTAAATTCGCTTTCCCCTACAATAACCGTCATCAAATCCCTTAATGACGGCACGTAATCAATATTATTTCTTACGGTGTATATATTTGTATTTGAGAGATTACATTCTGCTAAAGCCGCTTTTACTTTATCATAAACGTCACCATCACAGAACATTAGTTTTGGACTTGTTATAGAAAATACATGAGCGATTCCAGCTTTATCAAAACTAGGATCAAGAGTACTAATGCTCAGACCACATAACAAGGCTCCAAATGTTAAAGGCGCAACAAAATCACTATTAACTGCACACAGTCCAATTACATCATTTTGAACTAGACAAAGTTTTTGCAAATGAAGGGCCACACGTATCGAGAGGGTGGCAATTTCCTGGTTTCTATATTCTTTTCCACTTGGATAACAAATCTGGTTACAATAATAACTATTAATTACCAAAAATCTAACAACACACTCAGAATTTATTTATTTACCTGAGCAATCTGATGGGGATCTTTAAACAAAGACGCTATTGCAACTGATCCAATAGAATCTTGCGGTCCAAATACCGGCTTATCATTTTTGCCTCGCCAAATCTTCGATTCTTTATTGAACGTGGTTTCCGTAAGCTTCACACGAAAATGATTTGCCATTGTCGCAGCTGAAATTTGACTGCTCAACTTGACTGTCTTGCAGCCAGTCTTCTGTTATAAATATCATATTTTGCTTTTCATGTAATCGAAGTAAGTCATCGTCCAGACTTGCAATTTTTTTGCTGCAATTTTTAAAAAGTCTGCTCTGAAATTGCATTTGTGGCCAGATTATGAAATTATAGTTTTGCAATTTTTGTTTTTTTTTATCTTTGTCTTTCCTCATCTCCTTTTTATATTTTGTATATAAATACAAATACACCTACAGCCAAATTCAAGTAAACTGTGAGAATAACAAAACTAAACAGAATTGCAGAATACATGAAACTGTGTACCCCTCCCCAATCTTTTCACCCCTCTCACCGATAAACTCAAGAGTTGCTGAAAGAAAAATGGCAAGTCTGGTCGATGACTAAGCTAAGTGCAGATTATTCCCGGCCAACATGTGATAAGAAAAACAATTAAACGAAACAAGACCAATGACACAAGATCTTTTACGTAATATTATCTCTAGCAATGACTTGCAGATTAAGAAAATTAAGGATTATATTTAGCACAAACATTATTGGTTTTTTTGGTTGATTCACAATTTATTATTGATTGAAAATAACACTAACAACGAAAAATTTTAGATCTTTGATACACCTCCACAAAAAAGTTGGGTTTTATATGGAAGCAGTGCAAACTTGTGGGCCGATAGTGAACATTAATTAACAGTTATATTAAATTTATTCCAAAGAAATATTAGACAGTACAAAGAATCGGGAGAAAGTGAACCAAAATATCCCAAAAGTTATTAACTTTTCTAAGCCTTTTTAAATTTGAAATAAATAACAAAGGTATTCAAGTCAAACGTTGCACTCTTGCGAAAAAGCATAAGTGCAAAAACACACCAACAACAACCACATAGACAATTATTTTGCCCAAACGATGCAAAATTGTAGGGGTATAAGTAAGTGAAAGATTGTCAGAGTAAAAGCATAAAAATGTTGCAACTTTTTATGGCATTGCCAATTCGAAAATATGTTAAAAAGTACTCATAAAATCAACTTAACACTAAACAACAACGCAGGAATTCCATTTTGACGTATATTTTTTCCTTTGAATTGAAAAATATTATAAATTGCAGTGTATAAAGATAAACTTTGTAAAAAATAAAACATTTAAAAAAAATAAAAAGCGTCAAAAAATTGAAGATGCAGAAATAATAAAAATACTGAAATTCATATCTGAACAAAATTTTGAGGTAGATAAGTTATAAATTCGACTTTCAAATTAATAAACATTAATCATTTTGTGAATTTTTCAAGAAATTACGGCTCAAATTTATTAAAAAATTGATATTGTCGTATGGAAGGTGCGTTGTTAAAAAATTGTTTCGTAAAAGTTGGAAATTGAAGGTGCTAACAAAATGGGTTGCTCGCGTCAAATAAGTGCAACTATGTTGTATGCACAGTTGCAAGTGTTACAAAAATTTAAGTGAATATCGTTAATATAATAAACAAAAAATTTTAGAAATAACACACTTAATTTACCTCAATAACTTAAGGTCCAAATAAACGACACAAGCAGTTTCACAAACACAACAAGATGTTTATGTGAATATTAACTATTCTTGCTTCATATGTTTGTGCAACCGTTTGTGTGGTTTAATTGGCTCTTTAGTTTTCATCATTACAAAAAAAAAACTTTGATTTAATTTGCACCAGCTGGTTTAATGTTTACATATTACATACTCTTAAACAAGTTTTTACAACTTCCCGATAGCTAAAGGTAGGATTTTACCGGGCGCTAAAAAAGTGTTCCATTATTATAACTCTACTTTAACCTGCCAGGTGGGATGAACCTTTCTTTAACTTATCGCTCAGTTTAGGTTTAACTAAGGCTGTAGTAATGGAACACTTTTTGAACGGCCGATAAAATCCTACCTTTAGCTATTGGGAAAATGTGAAAACGGGCCTTAATTTATAATTTATAATGAATTAATTTTAAATTAATAAGCAAATCTATATATTTATATACTAATATTATAATATCATAAAGATGTAATTTTAGTTTGTTTGTAGGAAGTAATCTCCATAACCGCTGAACCGATCTTTATGAAACTTTTACAGTATATTACTGATGTACTGGAAGGTAGAATAGGCTATATATTTTTTTGAAACTTTAAGTGGGCGGGATACCTCCCATACAAAGACATTATAGATTTATGTATATCTGTACAACGACAACAACTAAAGTTTCCAAATTTAGTACGAATATCTTGGCTGTCAATACACAACATCTGAAAAAATCCGGGCGGGATTGGAAGAGTGGGCGTTGCACCTTCCATACAAAGACATAGGTAATACCTGTAACCGCTGAACCGACCTTTATGAAATTTTACAGTTAAAGTTTTACAGTTTTATTACTGATGGTCTGTGGGTGCTGTAATATATAAAAACATTTGTTCCGGGTGCGTGTTACTAAATCTTTAGAACCGCTGGATCGATTGCCACTAAACTTGGACAAAATATTAGTTTAGTCTGGAAACAGGCTTCCCTACAGCTTAATCCCGAAAGGTCACGCACGGTGTTGTCGTGGTATTAAAAATTTTTTAATTTATGGTACGATTTGAAATTCACAAAATATATTTTTTAAAAAAAATAAGTTTCCTGATCAAATGTTGACCCGGTAGATAGCGCTGGGGTCAAATTATTTACAAAATGCTCCAGTATTTAAATGGTTTTTAGAAAATCCCAGACAGCGCCGGGAATTTTCAAATAGCGATTTTTTTAATTTGCCAGAAATCCATTGCAGAGTTTATGGGGTCTTCAGGTTGCAGTGTCACTAACTCGTGCGTTGTTTTGTCACTTTGATGTTCAAATCAAAGGTTTCACGCAAATGGATCAAATTTTCCATGTCGGCCTCATGTAGAAAAGCCCTAACTCACATAATTGCTACTTTACAGGAGAAGGTGATATTATAGAAGAAACTGTATGAATCAAAATGTAAATATTCTCGTACTATTTCTTGTAAACCCCTTATTTTTGGTTCTATTGCATTACATTTTTGTGACGAGTGCCCATGTTCGGTAACTTTGGTGGGAACTTCTCGCATCGAAAAGATGTGAAACAAAATCTCGAAAAGTGAGAAAAAAAATGAGCCTGTAACTCATGTCGAAAACTATAAAAAGAGATAACGTCGTTACGTTATATATGTCATAATATTCCACTCGAAGCCGATGTGAAATTGCAGACGTTGAGAACGCCAATCAGACATAGTTGACGGCGACCAAATTTAATAAAATTTAAACATTTTTAACGACGACGCACAGTGGCGCCCGTAGAGCAAGCGAGGTTGCAAAAATCAAAATTTTCATGAGTGCCGACGAAGTTTTGAATAAACCCATGTTATAGGAAACTTTTCAACGATTTCAAATATGCCACTCTTAATAATATCACATTTTTAGTTTAGAAGATATAACCGTTCAAAGTTGACCGACTTTCGGTTTTCAAAAAAACACACAATTTTTAGTCAATTTGTTGCGATTTCAGGTGTAATATCACGAAAAATAGGTAACGAATCGCCTTATTTTTTATTTGTATTGATTGATGTATTTATTAAATGTATAATGATAAAAAAAAAATTAACTGTTTGCTTTGTGTTTCTCCTGGTAAATCACTATTTAAAAACTATCCGATTTTTCACTATTTTTCAACTTTGACGGAAAATAAAAAAAAACTATATTTTTCTATATTTGCCATATTTGCAAAACCTGTTCTTTGATTATTTCTTTACATAATTCAAAAGGTTTTATCTGCCCGTACGTGCCCGTTTGGCTTCTAGAGGTAAAAAAGTTTAAAAAGACATGGTTGCAGAAATTGTATGGCGTCCATCCCTTATATGTTTTGACTGACAGTAGTTTGATATAATAGTTTGAAAAAAACTACTCATTGAAATTAGCAGGTTCGTACCTCACATAAACAATACTTTGGCGTACAAATGGTCAGGAACAATATTGACTTATGGTCCCTACAGGTAGGCACAAATCTTATTTGGACACGTGCATAATATCAAAATTGCATTATTTAGCCTAAATCCATATGTATGCAGGGAACAGGTAAATTTTTAGGCATGGTAGCATAAGCCTATATATTGCAAAATAAGCATAATGCCTGGATTAGTCTACGCCTGAAAGTTGGCGCAACAATTACTGAAACCATTAAACAATTTAAGTACTGAAAACATGGCGTTGAACAATTTAAAATTATTTGAACTGTTTAGAAAGTCAACCACACCAAAGTTTTTCACGGAAGTGAAAATTCTTCCTGAGAAGTTGACATTGATCAGCAAATGGGGCTGCGATGGATCATCCGGACAAAGCGTTTATAAGCAAAGGATATCTTTCGATGACGCTACAATATCGGACGGAAATATGTTTATGGCATCTGTTGTTCCTTTGCGGCTAAAATCGGATGATTCCCTACACTGGAAAAATCCACGTCCGTCATCAGTGCATTATTGCCGACCAATAATGTTTCAGTTTGCAAGGGAATCGGCAGAATTCATAAGGACTACGGTGAAGGACATTGAAGAACAAATAAGCAAGATTAAGCCTACAAAGCTGCAAATTGGAGAAGGAAAATATATTGAATGCAATTACGAGTTCCACCTGACCATGGTTGACGGAAAAGTCGTAAACGAACTGACAGGAACAACCTCAACAATGTCATGCCCGATTTGCAAAAAGAGTCAGAAGAACTTTTTTCAATTCAATTCAATTTATTTCATATATAATATGTTACATCTCAATTTTATATAATTAGTTGTAAAGAGTTTAAGATTAGTATCTTTTTCTGCTTAATTATAATATATTTCAATTAGTTATCATAGACAGAATTATATTGGAGGTAAAAATTTAGCAAAAACCTATCTAAACCCCTTTTTTCGTATTATTTTTATATTTTTTTTATCGATTTTATATTATTATTTGTCAGAAGAACTTTGGTAATTTAAACGATTCTACAAATGAGGAGAATTACGAATATGGAATGTCACCATTGCACGCAAGGATAAGGTGTATGGAATTCTTGCTAAAACTGGCATATACCCTACCACAAGAGGAAGAAAACTTCGATGAAAATACATCAATAAAGGATAAGGAAAAGATCAGAAAGAAGCAAATACAGGATGCTTTTTTTAAACAAGTTGGACTAAAAGTAGACTGTCTCAAGCACGGATACGGTAACTCAAACGATGGAAACACTTCTAGGAGATTTTTTGAAAATGATGAGGCAGTAACTAGAATCATTGGAATTGACAATCAAATCGTGAAAAGATTGGGAACGATCTTGGATGTTTTAAACTGCAAAGAAAATGTCAATTCTACAAAATATGGAGAATATGCGTCGAAAACTGCATCTCTTTTAGCAGAAATGTATCCACAGAAGAAGTTGACCCCGACCGTCCATAAAATATTGGCGCATGGCAAAGATATAATTGAGTACCAGTCTTTGCCAATTGGAGAGCTTTCTGAAGAAGCACAGGAGTCTCTTAACAAATTTTATAAAAAAATATAGATTGCAGAACACATTCAAAGCATCAAGGGTAAGGCAAAATAAGGACCTCTTCAACATGTTGGCAGCATCTTCCGATCCACTTAATTCTTCCCTGCGGCATGTGAAGTCACGAATAGAGTTACAAAATAATTATAGTTTAGAAATTGTTAGTCTTTTAGATATACCTTCTCTTACGAATTGTGATGAATATTTTACAGAAAATTGAAAAAATAAATTTAAAAAAATAAATAATTTTTTTTTTTAATTTGTTGGGTAATAATTTAAAACATAAAACCCTTAAGAAAAAAAATAAAAACAATCTAAAAATGTAAAAATAATTTTTTTTAGTTACCATAAAATTGATTTTTCTACTAATTTTAACTTTGATAACCCATAAGTAGGCCCCTACAAAGCGTAGCACCCTTTCCAAACGCTCATTTCATAGGCTGAACAGTTATCTATCATATGCTGTTTAAACTGTTTAATTATCTTATTCGGTTCAAAAGATATGATTTTTGCAACGAAAAAACTCAAATGGCGCCACTGTGCGACGGCGAAAACTGCCAATTTAATGTGTGATGTTTACAAAATTGCTTTTAAAACATTCGTATGATTTTCAAAAATTTTAAAAGCAAAATAATTAAACAATGAAAAAATCAGCCATTAACAAAATACTTACCTCTTCCGTATTATTATTCATTGCATTTTTACACTCTTATGCAAAAAAAGATTAAAAATCACGTTGGTTAACCAACACATTAAGCCCATACACTCTTGCTGGAATTAACGTGTTGGTTAACTAATGTGAACTTTAACTTCTTTTTGCATAATATATACTTTTATATATGTTTTAGTGTTAAAATTTTTTCTCACGCCCTTTTTATTCGAGAGTATATTTAACAGTTCAAATCGGAAACTTCCTCACAAAAATTTTACAGACACACTATTTCTGTAAATTAGCGAGCAATTCCCTTAAGTGGCAGCTATTACTATCCGAAAATGTTACAGACACAGTTAAGGGAGAAAAACAGTTGTTTGTTTCCATTTATGGAAATTTTGTTTAATTTTGTTTAGTTTCTCGACGCGGGAGTTACAGAATATGGGAACAGGTGTATTTGTGTGAAATGTAAGAACTAAGTATAAAAAAAATCGAGTTAGGGCCTTTCTACATGAGACCAACGATATATTTGCTATTGCCGAAAGTAAGTAAGTAAGCTATAAAGTTCAGCTTCTTGGTGAGCAGTAAAAATACTTAAGGGCCAACCAAACTACACAAGCAGTTTGACAACAGCAGCAAGATGTATGTGTTAATATTAGGGATTCGGGATCGATTATTCGACTTTTTTCAATAACCGGGGTTTTCGTATATTCCGAATAGTTGCTATTTAAAAAAATTGGTTTAAATAACCGGTTTATTCGAATTTATTAAAACACAAAAATCAAACAACTTTTTATATTAAAACTTTATTTGATTAAAATCAAAAAAAATCACAGGGGTCAGGAACCATCAAAATACAAGTTGTGACTTGGAATTTTTAAGGCATGAATTTTTTAAGGCAATTTAGAAATTTAATATAGATATTATTTTAGATATTCTCGGAATTTATTTTTAATAACTTTTGATTTGAAGTTGGTTAGGCACGATTATATGCATCCGTAGACTTAAACCATATTTTTGAAAAGTTACAAACAGCATCGTTTTTTAAATTTGATCGATCTCAATTTAGCTCGAATGCGATTTCCAGAACATGGCTGTTTATATTTCAAATGATTTTGTTTCAGCATTATAGAAACGAATAGTATTATAAACATATTTTTTATATGAAATATCTGTCCATTCGTCGACCACAATTAAAAATCTTCCATGATTTCTTCGATTTTGTTTTTTAGTCGTACCTTAGTAAAAAATTATTTGCCTGAAGATACAGAACAACATGGAGCGGAATTAAGTTTTATTTGGCGCACATTTGTGTCAATCTTGTGCATTTGTTAAAGGTTATCAATGTGTCGTGACGTCGAAGAACGTTTGCAACTTAGCATTTTAGGGCACTTCAGACACCTAACGTTGTCTATTTAACCCAGTTCGAAATATATTCAAAGGTGACATCTGTTTAAAAATTTGTTAATTATTTAAAATTCTCTCACACGAATTACTATTTACCTTATTAACTGAAAAATAACCTACTTCAGCAAAATTAAAAACCGGGTTAAGCCGGTCGAATTATAATCGTTCGATCTCCCGAGTTGATATTTAAAAATTTTAATATTTGCACAAACCTTTTTCATACTTTTTTCATAACCGTTTGTGTAACCGTTTGTATAAACGTTTTTGTGAGGTTTATAATTTTGATCAAACATGGTCATCTTTAACTTTATAAATTGCATGTTTCTTTATTGTAATTCAATAAAAAAAAAAAACAAATTTAATAAAAACTAAAAAATCATTAAAAAAAAATCCACAGCAAATTCCCCATTCTTCAAATGTATTTTTTCTGATTTCCATTTTTCAAATTAAATCCCCAATTAAGGGGTAAATATCCAATACTAACACTAGCCCAATTCACTTCGTTAAACAAATATTGTTCATAAAAATGGCACGTATGTATTAAATATGTGTACAGTTGTTGCTTATCATAGATATAAATTTTCAAATTTGTTTAAGGACAAATCCTTTTCGTTTTAAATTAACCACTAACAACATTGTTTTCTTTGGCTTAGAGACATTTAGTATGCCGTATCTTCCCCAAATTTATACAAATAACAATGAGTGTGTCAGACAGTTTGCATCGATCGAACACCTGTATTTGCAAATTGACTGTCAATGACATTTTTTGCTTTTAAAATAATAATAACTTTTATTAAAAAACAATATAACTGCACTCACCACATTTACAAAATCTTGGAATGTTATGTAGCCTGGTCCAGTGGGTAATTTAGCTTTTTTAGCTCTCTCCAATAAAAGTTCACGTTTATTCATAGGCACTTGTGATATAAATTCTGGTGATTTTAAAGCATTTACAAACTCATCGATGGTGATTTCTCCAAATCCTTCAGGATCAAACTAAAATAGAAAATGTGTGTAGTAAGTATGTAATACATACTAGGGTGTTCAATTAATCGGCTTTTTTCCTTCGATTAAACGATTAATCGATATTTGGCATTTTTGACTTATTCGATTAAATGAATAAAATTTTAAAATGATTCGATTAATCGAATAATTCAAAAAAGAGAAATTTTATAAATTAAGAATTTTTTTTTTATAAATTCCGAAAAAAAGGGTACTTGAGTAAATTAACATTATTAATTAAAAGTATTTTTACACACAAAAAAAAAAACAAACCTAACAATTTATACTTATTTATAAAACGTTTACAACGATAAAAAAAAATAAAACATGTGTTGAGATCATATAATTTCAAATGTATAAGCAATTAAACAAATCTCTTGAAAATAAAATGTTGTTTAAATGTTTTGCTTTACTTGGAAGCCACGCGACCAAGTTTTGTCTTTCCTTTTAATTTGTTATACTATCTCACTTTTTTTACTACCGCACTTACACTTTTGAAATTGACCACGAGATTGCTCTCAATTTAACCTTTCCATTTGTTTGCCAATTTTACGTTCAACTTAACAACTGACCACAAATTAACTTTGGCGCTTTCTTTATAAAAAATATATTTTTTAAAAAATAAATGTGCTTTATTAAAAAAAAATTGTGCTCTAAAAAATTCTTGTGCTTTTTTCAAAACACTTTGAGTCTCGCTACTATTTTGAGTTGTTTCTTCATCGGGGGCCTTTTTTAAAATGAAATTGATTGTCAAATTGAGTGCAGCCTGTGACACAGCTGGTAATTCAAAGAAGTTTGGACAAACAGTTTTTGTGAACCACTTGAAAGTGGCTTATTGAACGTGTGGCTCAAGGGCTAAAAATATTTTTTTGCATTTGTTTCAATAATAAGTAAAAATTAACGGATAACTGCATTGTTTCAGTAATCAGTAAAAAATGGCTTGTTACTATGTGAATTACTCACTAAACATGATTGTTTTTTTTTTTAATTCCAACGGACACATACATTTGGTTTGTTTATTTGACTTAAAACTTTAAAAAATTATACATTTGACAGAAAAAACATATATGTATTGTTATTCGATTAATCGGCATAAATTCTTCGATTAATCCTTTAATCGAAATCAGCAATTTTAAATTAATGCATACTATGTACATATGTGTCCTTAAATAACAATTTACATTTTTAACAGTTGTAATTTTTTAATGGAACTGTGGGTTTTTAATGGAAGTTTTTGATATTTTAATTAGGCTTAAGTTCATCCAATTTTATTTTCATTAAATTATTTTTAGTGAAGCAAGGAATTTACAACATTAAATGAATTAAATTTTTTTGATAATTTTATTCTTGACTGAACACGGGATTGAACTCGGGTCGAATTTGCATGTTTTGAGAACTTAAATTATTTTTATTTGTTAGAAATTACAATTTTCTTACTTACCATGTCAAATAAAAGTTTCCATTTCTGAAAAAGAGAAAATATAAATATATAGAATTATAAAATTGTAATAAAATAAAATTTGGGAATTCTAATCTATGGTTTTTTTTTTTTCAAAAAAGTTATATTAAGTTAAACTAAAATTTACAAATCAGTAAAAGTTTTATTTTACATACTCAAGAAAGCACATTAAAAACCCTTTGAAACTAGGTTGGCAACCGATACCGTTATAAATACCGATACCGCTTTAATACCGTTTAAAATTTAATACCGGTATTAATACCAATTCTAAAAGAACATGACGAAATTCGTTGCTTTGAAATAAAAAAAATAGCGATATGCACTTTTAAGAAATAATCCGATCGGCACAAATGACTAAAAGTTAGTTTCATCGTGTCAAGATTAAGCATTATTATCAGGGAAATTTCCAAAAAATTTTGAAAAAATGCTGTATGAATATTATGCAATTAAGCAAAAATAAAAATATAGACGAATTCACACTAAAGCGGTATTTTGGTCAAAGTGTGGATCAAAAACTTAAAGTTTAGTTATTTGGATCCAAATCTATTACATGATAAAAAAAAACATTTTGTGTAAATACTTCATATGCGTATATCAGGTTTGCTTGGAATTTTTGTTATAGTTTCTAGGCGGGTTTATACAGGTGACCGCATAATGAGAGAGAGTTATGCTATCTCTCCCTTTTTTGTATTTAGGTATAGGTATTCCAAATGACAAACATAATATAAAAAAATTTATAGCCAGCATAACTCTTTCGCATGCGGTCTGATGCGGTCACCTGTATGAAATCGGGTTGTATAGAACAATTTATGTCAATTCTTCGATTAAAATTAATTTCTTAAAAATTCCACTTTTTTAATTAAAAATTATTTTGTTTTTGGATTTCTAACTTATAAAATACCTAACAACTATATAACACGTTGTTATATTCTGTGTCTATTATGTTACACGCACTTCTGAACGTATTTTAGGCCCTTTTTAGATGTGGGTGTGTGTGAGACATATTATGTAATAAACGATTAACTACTAATTCTATACTTAAGAATTTTCATACTCAAAAAGCGCTTTTTGATATTGAATTTGACGTAAATTTTAAAAAATTCATCAACGTTTATAATTGTGTAAACTATCCACTGTCAGATTATGGGTTACCAGTTTTTACCTGACATCAATTTCTTTATTACCTGTTACCATCCAAACGGCTGGATGAATTTTGACATTTTAGATATTGTAAGATTCTTCTAAAAAACCTATGTATCCTAAGATAGGAAGTTAAATACAAAATCGCGGATTGTTGGCGCAAAATAGTAATTCGTCAAAAAAATATATTACCCAATCCTATAGAGTAGAGCTTTAAAAAAAAGAAAAATAAAGTTATCAGCCATGTTCGGTAAATCAAATACATATGAGTGAATTTAAAATCGAACGAACTTTGTAAACGCTCTCTTTTAAAAAGTTTATATAAAAGTTCTTTTTATATACTTCATACTTGAGTTCTTATCTTTACCAGAACTTCTCTTAAAATCCGGAAAAATAAGGTGATTTAAAAAAAATTAACTGAGAATCCCCATTGATTTCAATTTTACTTGATTTTCAGGAACAATAAATTAGTTCAATTAAATTGCGAATAATAGATTTGTTTAGATAGTCTGGACCTCTCATAAAAATGCCGCGACAAATAAGTCTAAAATAAAATAAATAATTAAAAATTTATTTATAAAAATATTAGGTGAAAGCCTATGTTGAATTCCCATATTAAGTTTAGCAGGCAGGACATAATTGCAAATTATCAATAAAATAAAATTAATGGACCCCGATTGCTGCTGAACCAAGTGCATGTATTAAACTTAGGCTTTCAGATCATTTTATCCGAAGTAGTGTTTACTTTGTTTTTAGTTTATTTTTATTTAATTTTCTTAGTCTTGTTTCGGCCTGTTTAGCGCCTTAAATACTGTATGTTTTGCAGCAGAGTTTTTGATTTTTTTAATTATTGATTTTATTTACAAGACTTAGAACTGTATACGTGGGGTAAATGAATTGTTATTTTATTGTTTATTGTTAAACTATATTTTAATTTTATTGCTTCTTTTTCTGTTTATTAATATAATAAAAGTATCAAATCAAATAGACATGTATGTTTTTCCCATTGGATACAATTATTTGAATTATTCGAGTTATTCGAACATATTAAAACTCTTATTCGATTAATCGAGCAAAATTAAAATTTAAAAATCGATTAATTCCTTACTCGAACAAAATCAAAAGTCAAATAATTGGATACTCTAGTATTTATACATATGTTTGGTTAATTTAAAATTATATTATAAACTAAACACAAAGACCTAAACTTATGCACTTTATAAAGTGAAATCCGGAGCAATTATTTCCTTTTAACCCAGAAACAGTTATGCAAAAAATATACTATTACTCAAAAATTAATTTTCGTAAAAATTTTGACACATTCGGCCATATTCTGGAAATCGAAATAACGTAAAATTAAAATCGAACAAATTATAAAAACTTTTCTGTCTTTAAAGGTTATAAAAATATGTATATCCTTTTATATCATTTGAGGACCTCTTATCATTTGAGGACCACTTTCCTTTACTACTCGTACTTTTAAAAACAGGAAAAGCTTAATTTATTTTTGCGAAAAATTTAATTGAAAATCTCCATCGGTTTCAATTTCTCGTGATTTCATTTTCCAGAAAATGGCCGATTGTAAACAAATTTATTGATTTTTGTAAACAACTCCAATTAGAACATAAGAATCAATCTATTATTTCAGTTTGTAGTGCTGCAAAAGAAGCGATATTCAGCCCATTCGATAGTAAAATCAAACATTTGTAAAGTGCCATTTCACGTCCACTAGGTAAACGGTTGCACGTATATAGCAATCGCGTAAGAATGTATTACAAGATCTGACAGTTAACATAGTGGACGTGAAGTGTAACTTAAAAATGTTTGATATTACTTAAAGTTTTAAAGATTCGTATCGAATGTTCCGACTATCGATAGTTTTTTGGCTCTACAAAGTGAAACAATAATGTAATTAGCTTACTTGGTGTTGATGCGCCCTCTAAGGAAATGCTTTTAGATCAGGAGGACGACTTTCTTGATCTGGACATCGAGCCCCTACTGTAGGTTACTATCGTGAATGCCACTAAGAGAGTTTGACAAGGGGAATTCGCCTTAAGGGCGGGCAAGCTTGTGTAGCTAAGCGTTGTGACATTTTGTAAAAATTACATACCTGTGCACTAGCTAAAAGGCTTGTCACGTTTGACCACACCGAGTTTTACTAGATATTACCTTTGGTGAACCGTGACTAAATTAATTTCATACCAAACTTAAATTCTTTACGATTTGGTTTTTGCTTTTCAACCCCGTTGAAAGTCAGCAACGACAAATTTCTAACCAAAGGTTGCAAATTTGTTTACTTGGCTTTTCAACTTTTAAAACACGGAATACAAATATTGTTCTTATGATTGACGTTCTTTCGGATTAAACGTTTCGATACCATATATCAGATAACAGAGGCCAAGGATAAGAATTTGGCACAGTTTACCCTGTACAACAAAAAAAAAACATAACGGTGCTCTGAATATGGATTCTGGAAGACAAAAATAATATACATGTGTCGGCGTTTTGAAAAATCACATCGAAATTCTATTTTAGAGGGGTTAAAAGTTTTACCCGTTTGGCCCGTTCGTTCAGCATATCGGTATGTGAAACTATGTGTTCTTGACATCTGAGGTATAAGGCACGTTCAGAAACTTTGTAGAAACGGTTACGGCAAATATTTTTGTGGAACTTATTCACCCTCTAACTCCCCAATATAACGGTAATTTATGAATCCATTCTAACAAATCGTAAAAAACACCACAAAGAACAGAAAAATTAAAAATCGATTTCAATTAAAAAATTTGTAAAATTACATAATTAAAAAATTAATTAAATTTGCACCAGTAAACAAATTAATTTGTAGTATCAATTAAATATTTTTTGATATTAACAACATTTTCTGCCGTAATGTTGTTGATATAAGTCAACATTTAATTCACTTTTAAATTAAATTTTGAATTAAAACTGATCTTATTTTTGATTAAAGGTTTCATTGAAAAAAATTCGCGACCATTTTTTCTGTGATTGCTTTAAACAAATATTGGCCATGAAACACACCAAAGCCTAAAACTTAATACAAACAGCAAAAAACAGCCAAACTCAACACACATTTGTTTATTTCTGGATTTCGTAAATGGGTAGTCCGATTTAACTCTTCAAAACGATCCTGATTGCTTAACTTTAGTCCGATTTTAAAAATGTTTTATTAGTGAAGTCTACTATTTGAATTTTACAAAAAGTTGGGGGCATTCATATTTTATCTCTTATAGTTTAAGAAATATTCGACTTTGAAAAATAAAATTTGCTATTTTATTTTACCTTCCTTGGTTATATTTTTTTTTGCAAATATAGGATTCTTATTTATCACTTTTTTTTAAATATTTTTTGAACCCTCTGCACCACTAGTGATGAATGAG
Source organism: Pollenia amentaria (assembly GCA_943735925.1). Taxonomy (NCBI): domain Eukaryota; kingdom Metazoa; phylum Arthropoda; class Insecta; order Diptera; family Polleniidae; genus Pollenia; species Pollenia amentaria. The sequence goes on along the minus strand of OX031009.1, from coordinate 95,825,484 downwards.
GGTATACTAAGTTGGTCGTTCCGTGCGAAACTTTTTTATTATACATCTAAGACCCCATTAATTGTATATATTCTGCCTTCATCTGTCCTTTCTGTTGAAAACACGCTCACTTTCGAAAAATGCAAAAGAAAAGAACAAACTTGGTCTCAAATTGCTTGTAGTTATCCTAAGCAGTTTGGGATTGAAATCCAGTAACATCGGTTTAGTAGGATCTGAACTATTAATCAAAATGTTTATAATTTTGATACAAAGACTAACATAAATCGTTTTTTACGACTCCGAATCATACTGTTAAATTTCGTGAAGTTCGGTCCATAATTTACTCTAGGCCCCATATAAACTCTACTCCCGGAAAACAGTTTATTGCAGCCATTTTGAGAAAATAATTAAATTCGCCAAAACCCATAACATATATAGATATTGCGGTAAAATTTCTTTCAACTTATCTTGCAATTTTGTGAAATTCACTGTTAACGCTCAGACTAATTACACTGCTGTATTGAAATGTATTCTTATTAATTTTTTATAATACCAGAAATCGGTCTTCAGAATTTTGGGATGATTGGTCCATAATTTACCATAGTTCGGCTAAAACTGTTACGAATCATGATATTTTACTCAAGCCAGTTCAAAGTTCTAACAAGAAACGCATAAAATTTTCTTATTGTCGGTCAATAATTTAATTCAGGTCTAAACCGCAACCAATTTTATTGCTGACGTTCGTTTTTGTGAAGCTTAGTTAATAATATATATGAATTTATTATATAGAGCCCACTCCTTTCGGTGGAGGGTATCAAGGATTCAGCGCAGCCGAATATAACACTCTAACTTGTTTTTTTTTTTGTAAATTACCAGCAAATCGATAAATATACTACGAAAAGAATCGTGTACAAAAGCCTTTTTCAATTAAAAAGTTATTGGAAGTTTAAATTCGATTATATGCAATATATTGTCTAAAAAAGGTTTCTTCATTCTTTTGTATTTATAAAAAAAAATTGTTGAGTACCATATATGTATATATATTAGAGCGACTCTCCAAAAAAGTGCTCGATGTACCCTCCTAAAAATGAACCTTGGACTTTTTTAAGATGACATTTAAAATATTTCGACTCCAGCTTTGACCTCTCGTGAGCTGGACCATTTTGAAAAAGGGTATTTTTGCATGTTTTGTTAATTTGAGAATCTGTTTCCTTACCAACATATACAATATGGGTATCATAAGAAAGTTTTTTAAGACGCGTTCAACTGTATATACAATTTGTCCAAGGACGATCATCCATGTTCTTTTTTTTTAAGGATATTCTGTAAAAAAGAACGGTTTTTGAATTTTTTGTTCGGGGTTGTTGGTGATAATAATGCAAAATTAACATATTTTAATCTTTAGTCGATTTAATTAAATACGGGTGACAGCTTGTAAAATTCCTTTCTTCATAAAACAATTTAATGAAAATTTAATTTGGTGAACTTTAGCCTGATTAAAAAATATGAAAAATTGGATTAAAGAATATTTATTTACTTTTTCTTTAATTGGGTAGTGGTCTGGCCAGAACAAGAGGAGAACTTTGTGGTAAAAAGTTACCGAGAATCCTATGGTAAATAATGCTATGTAAAAAATAATAAATAAAATTTCAATTACTACGGGCTCTAGGCGCTCTCGAGATAGACCTATTTGTTTAAAAATTTTCACTTTATATCACATTTTCGCCAATCGCAAAGCTAGAATCAAACACTTTAAGAACTATGAGCTTGACCCAATATGATTATAATTATTGTGTTATGCGAATCCTGAGACCCAACATGTCGGTAGGGAAAATATTCCCAAAAAAAACTTAAAAAACATATGTTTGGGGGTTTTCGGAAGTTAAGTGCGAGATGTGGGAATACTTTCAAAATTTTGAAAGACATTTTAGCTCGATTGTATTATGCATTAAAAAAATCTATTCAGTCGCATAAATAAAAATTACAAATAAAAAAACATTGACCATCAAAAATCGAAAAAGTAAAAATGTATATTGTTGACAAATATTAAAAAATTCATAAATTCATACGCAATTCCCTTAACTCTGATATATAATATGAATTCCTCCCCCACTGTGCATTGTAGGGTAAATTAATGAAATAACATTACAGTTCAGCCCAGCCTATTGGCTATTTTTGCTGGTTGTGTTAAATTTTGGGCTTTGGTGTGTTCTGACATTTGTACACATGTAGGAAAATTGTATGGCCAATATTTTTTTAAAACATTCTTCCGCAGCCTTCGCCCTTCTTAAAGGTGTTTTTACGATTTGATAGAATAGAGCCAACAATTACCGTTGTGAAGGGGGGGTTGATTTGTTCCACAAAAATTGTTGCCATAACCTCTTCTACAAAAATGCTGAACATACAGTATGCCTCAGATGTAAAGAACACATAGTTTATATACCGATATGCTGAACGAGCAGTACAAACGGGTAAAATTTTAGACCCCCTTAAATTAAATTCCGATCGGATATTTCAAATCGCACGTATATTTTCTTTTGGTCTCTATCAGAAGTCATTGTCAGAACCCCGTTATTTTGCAAAAGGTTCGAAATTGTTGTACAGTGTAATCTATTAGAGTAAGACATGGCTATCTTACAAAGTCACTCGATACAAAACTCATTAGGAGGCTAAAATTTGTTTATAAGGAATAATGGTTTTTGTAAAATAAAATTCTTATCTGCTTATGGCTTGTTGGTTTTTCAAGACAGACGGATATCTTATAATTGCATTAATATCTAGTAGGTATATTAACTTTAAAGTTTTGCGTTAAGCCTGATACTATGTTCAACATTTCACGTGAAATGCCGTCAAAACTCATATGAAAAAAACTTGTGCGGAATTTCTATGAAATTATGTTGATAGAGTTGTACTCTGTTTAATCTGTGAAAAGGTTGCGAAATGTTTCTGGCAACATTTTTTTTACAACTGCGAAATAAAATAAGCTGCACTTATTTCAAGTGGTATTTTAAGCAAATGAAAACAAGTTTAAACTTAATATTAAAATGAGAACTGAAAAACAACCGGTAACAGTTTTTCATCCATTTTTTCATTAATTTTTATTTAATTTGTTATTTAAAGAAATACTTTTTAGAAAAATACATGTGGGTTTTGTTTACAAATGCAAGATAATATCGCATACTTTGAAAGATTAAAAACGTCAAATTGTGCAAACTCTCGAGATAGGTAACATTAATACATGTCAAATTTTTCGCATGAAATAATAGATGTTGCTGAACTTTTTTCACAAATTGGAACAGAGTACTAGGATTTAGGTGCCATATTTGCAAATATGTAGTAAAGAAATCATATTTCTAATATTTTTAGTTTAGAATAAAATCTGAAGGAAAAAGTTAAAATTAACTATCATACTTACATCTCTTAATAACTCTCTGCGTAGTTCCGCTTCATCAAAATCCGAATTGAGCGAAGTATGCTCGGTATCATAGCCAGCGTCATTAGTTCCCTGAAAGCAATGACATGGACAACAATCAAAATTGTTAATATTGAACATAAAAATAACAAAAATTTTAATAACTTACGTAACGTGGTTGTGTGTGAGATATTGAACCTATGGATACCAATGAGCCTGCTATAGTCGATATATGTTCGATGTCAGCCAAGGTTTCATGTTGACTGCTACCAGGACCTCCAAAATTAACAGAACTTCCACCACCTCCGGCAACACCACCGCTACCATTGCCATTAATGGTTGTTTCGATGGCACGTGATGATGAATTGCGTTCACAACTAGTCCACATAATCGAACATATATTTTGAATCGAAATGCTATCTTTTCAAATGTAATTTTTGTCGTTGTTGCTTGCACAAACTAATAGTGAGGTTTTTACTTTGTGTGAATTCCATTCATGTATTTTTGTGTTTTATATTTTTTTTAATATTTAGTTGTGACACAAACCAATAAATTTGTATGTATTTGGCTAAAATTCCATAATTGCTTATTTATTTTTCGTAGCATAAAATGTTTTTGTGTAGAGATATAAATTTACTTTACCCACGGCCTAAAAGTATGCAATTTTTTGTTATTTATTACAATTTAACTCAACTACTTTCTTGCTAGCTGTTGGAGCAAGATGTACGTGCGTGGCTGAATGGGTAAGGCACTGCGTTTTTATACAGATATCACTGTACTTAATTTCAATAGCCAGGGTTCGAGTCCCAACCGAGGCGAATACAAAAATTAAAGTATATTTGTCAGTTTACTTTCGCCCTTAAATGTTTGTTAAGGAAGTTGTTTTCCAATTTGAATCTACTTCCATAGCATTAAAGGGGGCCAGAATAAAACAACCGATTAATCATAGATCATGGTCTCTCAATACCGTTTAGTCTATTTCATGCTCGGGAAACATTCACTTATTTATTTAAAAATACTTTTTAATCAGGTGTGTCACAGAAACCAAGTTCGTAAGAAAGTGAAAATGAAAACCTTTTTTACCTTTTCTTGAAAACGTAAAATGCAAAACTTTTTCGTTTTTTATTTGTTTCGAAATAGTTGAATGAGGTGTTATTACTAATTTGAGAGTATTTACATAAAAGAAACGTTCAAAAAATATTTTAAATGATAGAGAATTCTGTTGTTTCTTAAGTTGTGTCTTGAAAAATAGACAAACCCTGTTTAGATAACGAATTTTTTTATATTTCTTACAGTTTAAAGGTACTTAACAAGAAAAAAATGTAACAATAAACTAAAAAAGCATTGACTTTTTTTTTCTTTTTTCTAACATTGCTGAAATATTGATATTTAGCAATTCTTAAAGAATAAAATTTAGTTTTTAACAACTTTTTTTAATTTATTTCCGAACTATTCACAATAATTTTTTTATGTTTTCAAAGAAACTGTTTAATAATTTTTTTCGCTATGAAAGCTGGAGAAAACCCGAAAACGGTCAGAATTGAAAAATGTGAAAATGTTCACTTTCGTACAAATTCTGCGACATAACGTTTTCAAGGCCTTAGATTTTCTTCTGCGAATATGAGTGTTTCCACTTTAAGTTTAGAGAAATGGGCCCCAGATAGAAATTTGAAAATATTTTCTGTAATAGTAGAATAATTTTAATATATTTCGTGCCTGATTGAAAATATAATGTACGAAGCTGGTAATAAAAACAGTATTTCCAATGAAGAACTCGGAAGTTATAATCGACGATAAAAAGCCATTGAGTCTTATTCAGGTTGTCGTTGTCGTATACGACATTGTCGGTTTTTGTAATAGATTAAAGTATCTACTACAAAAAACGACACAGTCGTATACACAACGACAACCGGAATAAGGCGGATTAAAATCTAATATAAACTCCTGTCATATTGCACTCTGTGATCATCATGTAAACTTATTGCAGAATGAAAAGAAACTTGCAAGCCAAAAAAAAGAATTCTCAAATTATTTGAAATTTTAATTATTCACATTTTGATTATTAATGATTTTGATTAATCGAAATAAAGATTCAAGATAATTTTTTAATCGAATAATTGATTAACAGGGAAGCCGTTAATATGAAGTTGCATATTTTTTCTTGTGCGACCGATGGATGTAGAAACAAGTTATTCGTTTAAGAGCTTTTAGTGAATTTTGCTATAGATTTGTTATTGCATATTTTATCTTTTACAGCATGTTATTGCATATTTTATTCAAAAGAGCATTTTTAAAAATATTTTTAAGTTTATAAAGCATATTTCACCTTTTTGAAGTATATTGACAATAGCTCAAACACAAATACATCTGCTGAAAATAGCTTTTAATGCTATAACTTTCTTATAAATGTTAGTATTGACATAAAAATTTACTTCAAAAACTTTTTCGTAACCACTATGTCATGACAAATTGTTGTGCTGGTAGCAGCGTTTTTCGACTGCTGGGATACCAATTTGCTACTTTTACAAAATGCACCCTAAAGTGACACTTTTTGTAATTCTTGCCAGTTTTTTGATACTTTTTACCTAATGAAGAGATACTTTTTTGTAATTTCGTCTTTACTAAAACTCCCAGCTTTAATGTAAGTTAAGCTGTTATTGTATATATGTATGTAAGAAAGCGTAAATCTTTTTTATTATTAAGCGTGGTAGGCTTATGTATATCCTGCGAATAATTAATATTTACACACTTGGATTAAAGGAGAATTCACTAGAAGGTGGGGTCAAGTCAACAAGGTGATTAGGTTACCAAAGTTTGTATACAAACTAAAGTTTTTTTAAAAAAATACACATCTTTATTTACTAGCAATATTTTTGGCAATCGGACCACAAAAGCGGAGTTGTTTTAGAGCTGATCTCATTTAGTGAACTCGCTTTGCTTACTTTAATGCGTATACCATGATGAAATAAATACTTATACCATGGTGTATGGAATACACTTTAAAGTTTAAACTTATCTTTGTTTGAATCAGGGTTGTTAAATTTTTCCACGTTAGTTGCCAATTTATACACCGAAAATCGCCAAATTTAATTTTTTTTCGATTTTTGTTTGTTATACTCACACTTTTTTACTTGAAATTAGCTGTAGGTGTATTTGCATTTATAAATGTATAATATATAAAAGGGAGAAGAGGAAAGACAAGATAACACAATTGTAAAACTATAATTTCATAATCTGAACACTTATGCAATTTCAAAGCAGAATTTTTAAAAGTTGCAGAAACAAAAATTGCAAGTCTGGACTTAAGAAAAATGAAAAAAAATAGCAAAATTAAATTTTTTATTATAACACTGCATTTACACATGAAAGTATTACATGGAATTTCTGTAAACGTATTATAAATAAAAATTTCAATAAGTTGTGAGTCAAAATCCAAATTTGCCAACCACTTTTCATGGTTTGTGGCTTATGTTATTCGATAAGTTATAAAAATTTTAAATTTTTATTATAATTTTTTTTCATTAATTTTTGAAAACAAAAATAACATTAATTTTTCTTTAAAAAATCTACCGCCACTATTTTCTGAATATATCCGAAACTGTTAAAAAAAAATTATAAAAATCTAATGTAAAGATGGGTTAAAGGAAATATATATTATTCGCTGTAAATTGTACTCAAATCGGACAAATCGTTCGCAAGTCAAAGTGAAATGTATTAGCATAATCACCTTATTTGTCTTACGACTTTCATGATATATGTGGTTTTTATTCGTAATATACCCGGCTTTCAGATTAATGATACAAATGTAAAATTTTTGCCCGTATAATTTTTGTATAAAAAATGGTAGTCATTTTGCAAACAATTTATCGCCAGTAGTTTCTGAATAACTCCGAAATGGTTGAAAATATAAAAATTTTGGATGGCTCAAAGGAAATTTTATTCCTAATAATCTGTGAGTATTTTGATCAAAATTGGACAAATCGGTGTCAAGTTATGATAAAATGTATTAGCATAACCGCCTTATTTCGGGCGAAATATTGGTTTAGGCCATAAAAAATGCTAGACGTGATTGAACCAATCTGTAAAGAGATTTGGATTCGCCACGCTAAAATTAATTTAAATCCTATAACAAAGTTCTTGCCTCCGACTTTTTTTTTTGCCGATCAGTCTTAATATATAATGTTTTCTTATTTGTTTGTTATCTGAAATTTTAAATATATTAAAAAAAATGCGTGGAAAACGTAATTTGGCGTAGTTATTTTGATTTTAAAATCCACTTTTTTTTCGTAGATATCCCCTTTTTTTGGTACTTTTTGAAAATACCCAACGGTAACGCTGGCTGGTAGGTCCAAAATTATCCATGGAGCCCATATAGATGAAGATATTTTAATAATATTCGGAACAGAAGACTTTCACATGAATCTTAGCCTTATATTAATGTTTTGTTCTGACGATCCATGATTGCCCATGGGTCCCAAATAGGAAACACTCTAGAAAAATTGTCTTTATACTGTGTTGAAGGGTATTCAATGGTCGGGCTTGACTGTACTTTTTTACTTGTTTTGTTTTAATTAAATAAAAATGTGATAAATTACTGTTTTTATTTTATAGCGAATTTTTTTTACAGTTTATACCAATTTGGTACAATTTTGCCTTGAGACGGATCAATTTAAGAATTGTTAAATCCCAACAGTGGGTTGTTTTGCAATGATTTAAAAATGTGTTTACTCTTATTCCCTAAATTTAACCGAACAAAAAATAGTGCTTCCAAGTGGGGATTCGCCATATAAAAATCATGACTCTTATAAGCAGGTATGTAAGGGGGAATTATGTTTCCATGGAAATACACGAAGAGTTGGACGCCCGTCGCACTCCTGGAGACGTCAACTCGAAGCTGAAGTAATCCAAAGTGGGCTAAGCTGGAGGGAAATCAAACACCTAGCATCAAACAGAACCGAATGGAAAGAGTTCGTTGTGGCCCTTTGTTCCTTATAGGAACCACAGGACATAATATATATATATATGTTTCCATTCCTTACAAAACTACTGTCATTAAGTTACATTTTTACTGGGATACTACAATATGGGTGCATGTTTTTAGAAACATTGAAGTTTTGGACGCACAATGATTTTCTTAGATCACTGTAATTTGCACAAACACAAAAAACACATACTTTTGATTCACATAAAATGTCTTACCATCTTCCCATTTCCGTTTACCGCTGTTATAACGATTTATTTGAGTGCCGTTATTTCAATTCCTTTTTGAGTATGTTTTTAATTATCGGTTATTTACAACTTTTTATTATGATTTATAAAATCAAAACAAAATAACGAACACCGGTATGTGACAGATGAAAATATCACGAAAATAACTGCTACTGCGCAGAATCGTAATTTTTCCATTTTGTACAATTTTTCTATTTATATGTTTTCCTTTATGCACATACATAAGTATTTTATTTTATAAAAATAAATGTTATTAACTATTACATTTTATTACACATTAATAAGACTTGAGTGATTTGAACAAATTATTTAAAGTTTTATACCTAGGTAGTTAAATTTTTTATTAATTTCTTAAATGTTTTGATCTATAGACCGCCATTTATAATTAGCATACTCGCATGATGAGTCCATTGACCGTAAATGTTAAACAAGGAACACTTACACGATGTCTTTTAACAGTATTAAGATTATTTAAAGCATTTTTTTATTGTTATTTAAGTTTTTATAAAACATTTTTATTTTGAAAAATAGTTTGGTTTAATTGGGTTTTTCGTTAAATATTTTAATTTAAAGTAAACCAACTCTTTCGCGAACCACCACAACACACATTCAACGTAAACACCCCCACCGAACAGATAAGAGACTAATTGACAACTAAAGAAAAAGAAGGAAGTTTTGGTAAGCGGAATATGTAGTACGAGTAGTGTTACTAACAATGGATCTGGCAATAAGGGTTGGTGCTGTTGTTGCCTTTTCATCTTTCTGGTTTTTGTCATACATATTGTACGTGGGGTAAAAAAACATTGTACATACTTTGGCACGAAGACCGTTAATGGGACTACATGCAAAATAAAAACAACAACCGGTTTGAAATACAGAAATTGAGAGTTTGTTGGTGTACAGAATTCCAAAAGTATAAAATCATAAAGTGTTTAACTCTATACTTACCGTTAAATGTATGCAAAATAATTCAGAATTTTTAGTGCATGAAATCTAAAATTTGCCTTGTATGTATTTCTTTTTTATACCCTCAACCACTAGTGGTGAATGAGGGAATACTAAGTTTGTCATTCCGTGTGACACTCATTTGCTGCAACGTTATCATAACTCTAAAAAAACACATTTTGAAATAAATGTGCTTAATGGGACCACTTAGAAAAAATAATGACACATTGTCTTCAAACGAGGAAAGTATAAAAGATATAAAGATATATTTGTATACATAATATAAAGAAAAGCATAGCGAACAATTTTACATCACTAACTCCAAAATTTAATTTTTTGAGTTATGACGACGTTGCCGCAAATGAGCGATATATGTATTCTGGGCCCTTGAGTAATTCTAGGTCGATTTAGCCAAGTATGTCTATAGGAAGCACGCTCAATTGTGTATAGTTTTCCTAAGTAGCTTGTGATTTAAATCCAGCAAAATCGGTTCAGAAGAAAAAGAATTATGAATTGTGTTTTAATTATGGCATCTTTACTGCTGATATAATTGTAATTAAGTTGTGTCATAAAACAGATCTTTGCCGTTAGGCAAAAATACCTTGAGAAAAAAAAACACATTTTGAGATTTTGATTGGCTTTAATCAAAACGAATTCAACTACAGCTAATTAAACTACTGCTAATTTAACTACAACTAATTCGCCTTGGCTTTAATTAAATTTTTTCTCTTTCGTTTGGTTTCAATAACTTTTGGCTAGCACACCTGCTTCTAATCGTACTCTTCTGCTCTTTAGGAATAAAGTCTTTAAAATACATCAATATTTTTAAATTTAACATAATGAAAAACTACAGTTTCTAACTTAAGACATTTTTGCCTAACGCCAAAGAGATACCAGTCAATTCATATCCGATAAATAAGGAATGTTTGATTCTCTGAAATTTCGAACTAGTAAAGAAGAAGAGACAAAATGTACACAATTTTTAATTTTTTTAAAGATCCATACACATTTATTTTATAAAAACAAAAAAATGTTGTTCCCCCTTGCTTCAGAAAATTTGATGATTTGTAAGGGATGATGCTTATTCGATTCAAAGAAAATAATTTTTTTTTAAAGGAGTTACAAGTTTTTGACGAAAACTGAAAGTGTCTAGAGATTATATAAATTCTTTTGACTATAAATGCAAAAATCCGTAGAAAGGGAGCTTGTTTTCTCATTGACATCTTTTTTATTAAAATTAGCAATAGGCTTTCTAACTATTCTGTAAATGCTTATTCTGAACTAAAATCCTATTTTCAAAGAAATGTATTGTAATAATTTGTATAAATAATTTAACTTTTTTGATATCAGTACTGTTAGCTTTGAATTAAATCTGCGGCAATAAGGGAAAACTGCTTAAGTCTATTTGTGTGATAGGAGAGCAATTTAAAACTTTAAAGGTGACTTTTGAAAATTATTTGATTATAATATATTCATCCCTTCTCTGCGCTTTTAGTTTTTTAAGTTGTTATTCCTAAATACTCCTAATGTCGAAAGTTTTTATTCCAAATGTTACCAAAGTCATTTTGCTATGACTTCTTCAAAAATCGTACAAAATAATTGAATTTAATTTTGCCCATATGTGCTTTCGAACGTGAAGATTTTAAGGTGCCATTAAGAACTTTTTTCCTTTTTGCCGTAAAAATAGAAAAGTTTAATGGCTTTATAAACTTATTTTATATGTATATCTCAGGAATTGTTATTTGTTTTATAATCAAACAAATTAAATTAAATAATATTTTTCATCGATTTGTTTTGAGCGGGACTTCCCGGAAAATAGAAAAATAAATAACGCTTTCCCTGAAAATAAGAAAGTCCGGAAAAGAAAAACTCTAGTAATAAACCCAAATGTGGAACAACTTTTCTAAAAAAATTTATGTTCTTGTACAAAAACTAACATCAGGTGGTGACAGAATGCCCGGATTCGCATTTAATTTTCCAAAAAAAACTATTTATTCCAAAGTTAAATACTTTTACTGTCACCGTTCTGCAGATACATATATAGAAATCTATATTATCTTTGCATGAGAGGTGCCATGCCCACTTACCCAATCATGTCCACATTTGGGCCGATAATGTGTATTGATAACCAAGCTATTTGTAACAAATTTGGAAAATTTTACTCTGCCGTTCTACCGATATACATAAATTTATTTTGTACCACGCCCTCTTCTCCAATCCCGCCCATTTTTTTTCCATATATCGTATATTGAAACCGAATCTATTTGCACCAAATTTGGAAGCCTTAATTGTAACTGTTCTCGAGATATACATAAATCATTTTTGTGTGTGAGGTGTCACGCCTACTTATCCATTTTTTGACAGATGTTGTGCGTTTATAATCAAGCTATTTATACCAAATTTTTAAACTTTAGCGTCTGCCGTTCTCTAGATATACAGAATTCTAGTGTATGCCACGTCCACCTCTCCCATCCCGTCAACTGTTGACAGATACTGTGTATTGATATACATTCTCTTTTTAGCAATTTTTTAAAATTTTACTGTTACTCAGATAAACAGAATTATGTATATTTTATTCTAATCCCGCCCACTTTTTGACTGATGCTGCGTATTGATAACCAAGATGCCTGTCCGCAATTTGGAAACTTTTGCTTTTGCCGTTTTCCAGACATACAGAATAATAATAATAATGAATAATGCCTATAGCTCCTTTTGGACTAGGAGTAATATACTGTAAAAATTTTATAAAGATCGGTTCAGCGGTTACGGAGATTACCACCTACAAACAAACAAGCATACATACATTCATTAATTAACTCTTTATTATATCAGTAGTCTAATACATTTTGTTGTTGCAGCGTTGTAAATGACAGTACTTTAGGTTAATTAATAATATTAACAAGGTCTACAAGGGACTTTACTATCAAGAGTGAAACCCGCTAGTGTTAGTTAAAGTATTTTAATTTTTTATCGGTTAGTTGTGTTTATTAAATTAATTTCATTTTTGAAACTAAATTTACAATCACCCCTGTCGTGAATAAATAGTGAACAGTTTTTTCTCTCGAAATTTTGCTGCAGACTGATAAGTTTTCAACTTTTTCTTTTTTCGTTTCGTTGCCACAGTGCAAAATTCGTCACGATGAAAAATTTATTTTAAAATACTGATATAACTCTAAAAGTCAATGGTGCTCAGCTAAAGGGATGTTAGGGAAAAAAATATTACACCTGGAGTGGGTGGTTGTTGTTTACATTTTGTACAACGTGCAGCAGTGTCATCGAAATTTTCGAACTTGCGCATTAGACCCATGAAAAGAACTGACGGCTTGTATTGCAATTTATGCACGCAGCATTTGATTTTATGTTTATTTATAAAATTCCTTTGAGAATTCCTTATTACGATCTTAATCTTTCACCACCACTTAAACATTTTTTTATTCAAAAAATCATAAAAAATTTTTTTTATTAATTTATAAAGCGCAAAATTGCAATTTGTTCAACAGTTTCAAAAAAATTCAATATTAAATTTTGTTATCTTAAAGCTCATGTATGTATAATTGGTTGATTAATTTAATTTGCTTTTATGAAAAGAAAACATTTGGGCAACTTTTCTTCATCGCTCCAAATTTGACATCATACTTTACATTTGTAAAATATCATGCTTTTTATTATACCCATCACCGGAGTTAAAAGGGTATATATAAGGTTGGCATTCCGTTTTTAATTTCTTCCCTATAAAGTACATACATATGTATAATATGGGTTATTATGAGGAGCGAAGCTGATTTTAGGATGTCCATGTTTCCATTGAAATGGGGTTTACGAAGATCCCAGATATGATGGCGACTTGGTATATTTATATACTATCTGTAAAACTACGACGTTCCCCGGGGTAAAACTACCATGGACTTTAATTTGTCCCGGTAGGCTAGTTGGAAGTGAGCTAGTCTATCATAGCGGTGGTTGCGGGTTCGATTCACGCCAGACTCTGGCCTTCTGCAGACAAGCGTAGAGCTTAAGATTTCCGGGATAAGATTAAGATTTCCATATTTTTTTTTATCGAAATGAATCAATTTTTCGACAAAAACTCAGACAAAATTATTACATATTATTATTTTTTTTACTTTTTTAACGTGCTAATTTCTTTAGAAATGAGCTATTTCATACGGGAAATACATAAAAATTGGTTTGGAGCCTTGAAATTTACAAAAAAAAAAAAAAAAAAAAAAAAAAAAAAAAAAAAAAAAAAAAAAAACGTATTTTCGACAAAAACTCGTCCATAGAAAAAATGATATCGCCATCGTTTTAAGAGTACAATTTTTCCTTGGATAGGATATATTTAAAATATTTGAAATCGGCAATTTTTTTTTAACATACCTACTAAAAAAAAACTTAAAAATTAACGCGTAAGAAATTTTTTCGATAAAAATTCGTGCAAAACCTCAAGAAATACTTTTTTTTTTTGGAAAAAATGCTATCACTATAATTTTCAGCGTACAATTTCACCTCGGAAAGGTAATATTGAAAAAAAATTAAATCAGCTAATTTTTTTTATTACCTTTTAAAAAAACCTTTAAAATTTATAAATTTTCGTAAGGTTATTTTGAAAAAATTTTAGTTTTACAAAAAAAAACAAAAGTTTACCCTTTTTGCCCTCCTAGTCAAAATTTATGTTCCTATTGATATTTTTAATTTAAAATAACCAAAATTTTTACATATCATGTCTCTGGATTTTTTTATTTTTTTGTACTACTTTTATCGCTTTTCCATTCATAAATCACTTTTTATTCACCAATGTAAATAACCTTTGCATTAACCTTTTTTTGTTAAAACAAAATTATTTTACTTGTTGTCCTTTCAAATTTGTTAAATATACATTTTTAGTCGTATTTTAAGCTCGTAAACAGTTCTATTGAAATGTTCAATATTTAGTTTATTTATTACAACAGAGAATAAAGTTCCCATTGAACGCATTTTTACCCATTTTGTCCTATGATTCGATTTGTGCACATAAATCTTCTTTATTTGTGATTCTGTTTCGAGGAACAAGTGCGAAATGTTATGTTGAAAACCTAGGTGTCAAGCTTGCACAAAGTTATTTTGAAAAAACGTGCTTGAAAAAGTACCAAATGTACGAAATTTTACCCTGTTCTGTACCTTAAAGTTAGAATTTTATAAAGCTATGTCCCTGGTAGTAGTTTAAGCTAAAATATAGATACACTTTTAAAATTTTGCAGTCTTAATTTGGTTGGTCAAAGAGTGAGTTTTTACCCATTTTTACCGCCTTAACCCGATTTACAATATGTTAATTCTTGTGATAAGCCGATGTAGATATAAAAAAGATGCCCACAGGGGATAATTTTTTCTTTGCTTTCTTTTATTATTTTAAGCTTTAAGTTTAGGTGTTAAGCACATTATATTTATACTACCCACTATAAACCGCAATGTTAGTGGTTTAACTTAACTTACCTTAACTTAACTTAACTTAACTTAACTTAACTTAACTTAACTTAACTTAACTTAACTTAACTTAACTTAACTTAACTTAACTTAACTTAACTTAACTTAACTTAACTTAACTTAACTTAACTTAACTTAACTTAACTTAACTTAACTTAACTTAACTTAACTTAACTTAACTTAACTTAACTTAACTTAACTTAACTTAACTTAACTTAACTTAACTTAACTTAACTTAACTTAACTTAACTTAACTTAACTTAACTTAACTTAACTTAACTTAACTTAACTTAACTTAACTTAACTTAACTTAACTTAACTTAACTTAACTTAACTTAACTTAACTTAACTTAACTTAACTTAACTTAACTTAACTTAACTTAACTTAACTTAACTTAACTTAACTTAACTTAACTTAACTTAACTTAACTTAACTTAACTTAACTTAACTACACAAGTGGGCGTCGCAGCATGGTAAAGGGTATTTAAGATTCGGCTTAGCCGAATATAATACTCTTTCTTCTTTTTTAAGCAATTTTTATTGGCGGCATGAAATAACTCCCCACGAAATAACTCCCCAAAAATAAAATGAAATAAGTCCCCAAAATTTGAGGACTTATTTCATATGAAATAAGTCCCCAATTCAGAAATGAAATAAGTCCCCAAAGGAATGAAGTAACTCCCCAAACTAATATGAAATAACACCCCATTTCTTTGGGGACTTGTTTCATATGAAATAATTCCCCAATTCTTAAAATGAAATAAAACCCCAATAATTTATCAAAAGATTAAATAATTCTGAATTATTTTTTATTTACAGTAGTTGAACATTTTATACAAAAACTTGCATTGATTCGTCAACTATTTGACGGCAAAAAGGACAATTGTATCTTCGTTGGCCAGTTGAATTACAAACTTTGAGATGCTTGCAGGGAATAAATACAATATTTGGAGATTTGTCTTGGCATACAACACATAAGTCGCCGGAAGATTGGTCTTTAAATATATTTTCTTCTGGTATCATATCGACACAAATTCCGTTTCCTTCAAAAACCATCCTGGAAAGAAATTCGGAAACGGTTAGTTTTCCCTCCTGCAATAAAACCAATGAATTTTCAATTTTGCTGCATCTTGCAAATTTGTCTCGCTTTCTTCGTTTTTGGGCCATTGCTCCACCACTTTCACAAAGCATGCCAAAATGTCTACTTTTGAAAAATTCCTCATTTTGAATTAATTTCACAAATTTAAAAAAATTACCATTCTTTCCGGCGAAGCGACCTAAGACACCATTATAGGCCTCTACTGCTGATGTAGTTCGTATTTTCTGATTGTAGACGCTGAAATTTGTACATCCAATCTAGAAATGAGAGTTCCAAATAATATAAGTATATCTATATTTACGAGTATATATCTATAAAATGTTACCTGGTTTAACCATTGGGTTTCAAAATATTTAAGGAAGTTTGCGAAAACACCCTCGCTATCCATCAGTAAAATTTTAGACCTTATTTCCAGGAATGCTATCCTAATTAGATCCGGAGGAAGCAGAGCGAGAGCCATTAATTTATGATAGAGTAGAGCCGCCGCTTTTGAGGATCTAACGAATTGGAGCAGGGTCTTTCGTTTGGTCATATTCCTCCTGATAGCTTGGCAAAAGTGAAACCTACACAGAAAAAATTATGCTCAATATTTTTCTTAACCAACATTTGTGTGCTGCAGATTTTATATCCCATTAATATTTGTGTTTGATTTTATAAATGCTTTTAACCTAAAAAGAAAATCATTTTTCATGCGATTTTGAAAGTAAGCAACACTTTATTCAGAATACCAATTACCATTTTTAATAAATAGAATAATATTTTCATAAAGAAAAAAACCATATTTTTCCCTATCACACATTAATGAATATTTATGGCTTGTGGTATTGGTTTTACGAATTTCGTGATAGGTCCTGTTTCATTTAAAAATTTAAATGATATTACGAAAAAAATAATAGAATACGCATTTTACTTTTTTCTGTGTAGAAATTAATAAAGCAAAAGTTTTGTTTAAAACGCTTTTTTATTAAAGAAGACAATTTACACTAAAAAGAGAACTACAATTATTTAGAGTTATATTTTATGAAGAAGTTTTGTAAAAATTTTTTTTAGAAAAGTTCTTCATAAAATATAACTCTAAATAATTGTAGTTCTCTTAATACATATCAGCTTCAATAATAAATAGTTTTATGAAAAAAAAACACAAATAATATAGTTAAATTTTGTTTGTGTTTTTTTTTTTTTTCATAAAACTATTTATTATTGAAGCTGATATGTATTAAGAGAACTACAATTATTTAGAGTTATATTTTGGTGGCATGTCATAACGTCCAGTGTCATAGCGTCCATGGACGTTATGACACTTTCAAAAGTGTCGCAGTGTCCATGGACACTATGACACTTTGCAAGGTGTCATAATGTCCACAACAAGCAAGAATGTAAACAAATTTGGGATCATAGCCGGCCTTCGGCCGGGCGCAAGGATTTTCTTCTCTATGGTATAACAAATACCGGCTTCGCTAACTAAAGCTTCTCTGCATAGTCGGCTTTCGTTCGGAAACAAGGCAGATATTAGAAGCTTTACTTAGCGAAGCCGGTGTTTGTTATTCCATAGAGGAGAAAATCCTTGCGCCCGGCCGAAGGCCGGCTGTGCAGAGAAGCTTTAGTTAGCGAAGCCTGTATTTGTTATACCATAGAGAAGAAAATCCTTGCGCCCGGCCGAAGGCCGGCTATGATCCCAAATTTGTTTACATTCTTGCTTGTTGTGGACATTATGACACCTTGCAAAGTGTCATAACGTCCGCGGACGCTACGACATTTCTTTGATGGACGTTATGACACTTTTGAAAGTGTCATAATGTCCATGGACACTACGACACTTTCAAAAGTGTCATAACGTCCATGGACACTATGACACTGGACGTTATGACATGCCACCTTATATTTTATGAAGAACTTTTCAAAAAAAATTTTTTACAAAACTTCTTCATAAAATATAACTCTAAATAATTGTAGTTCTTTTTATTTTATTAATAAATTTTTATAGCAGTTTGAACTTACCAGCATCCAACGGACTTTGCCTGTGGAAAAACTTTGCAAATACTTTTCCTCATAGCCAGCTCGTAATCTGTTATGAAAATAGATGGATCTAGATCAAAAACGTTATCCTTGATATACTGAAGTAAAGATGTATATATTATTTCTGTTTTTTTATCCATGAGAACAAAAAACATGGGAAAAATCTAAAAAGTTAAAAGAATGGAAGATAGTAAAATTGTCATATTATAAATAATTTAACTCTTACTTCTTCAAAGTATTCAATATATATAACTAAGAGCTGTTTAAAGCAGCCTTTAGGAACAATTTTAAATGTTGCATCCATCAGGTATCTCCTTTGCGCTGGCTGAATATTTTCTTTAACTAGCTCAATAGTTTTTAATGATGAAAATAAACAAAACGTAAAATCTTCCTCTATGATGCACGCAGTAAAAAAATGCATTGGGTTAGCTTTGTCCTTACTCAGTCCGAATTCTGTCCAGACGCCTTCCAAGTTAAACGATTCGATGATTTGAAGTGCACTTGTCGGCGATGTTATTAAATTTTTAGATACAATGTATTGTAAATTTCGCTTCATTTTGGAAAATGAGATACTTTTTGTAGAATCTTGCGCACTGGAAATCAGTATTGTGAATTATGTGGATAATAATGAGTTTTTTTTTTAACTTACTTCTCACAAACTTTACGGAAAGAAGATCTGATGGAGCTCATCGCAGTGGTGTCACCACCTAGCTTTCCGGCGATATCTTGGTAATCGCTCTTAATTTCGTTAATAGCCTTCAGTTCCTTATAAACCTCCTCCTCGTTATCGTGATTATGTTCAACATAATGTTTCGCGAGTTCACATTTGCCCTCAGCATCCACGGTAATTCTAGCTTTACATTCACTTTGTCTGCACACATACTTTCCAACATTATTATATACCGACTTTTTGACAAATATCATTTTTTGATCTACAAGATATAGCAATTTGTTATTTTTTCTAAAACCACTTATTATTTCAAAATTCATGTTTCTTCTTTGCTACACCAAATAGTCCGCACAACGCAAAATTGTTTCACAAACTAAATGCCGTTGCTATTTTTTTATCAATTACCATTCTACATTCATCAATGTGAGTTGTAAATATAACGGGACGAGACGTTATACATTTCTGTAAATCTGGAGAACGAAACGAGCTAAAGTTCCCAAATTAGGTACAAACATATCGGTTATCAATACACAGTATCCCACAAAATATGGCCGCGATTGGAAAACTGGGCGTGGTACCTCCCTTACAAAGATGTTATTAAAAATACTTAATTTAAATTTTAGGGCTCTAGTATGACATATGAACACGTTTTATATATCAAAATATCAGAAATTTTTAGCAGCATATATTTCCCGAAAACCCTGAAACTTTTCCCCCAAAAATGGAAGATTAATGCCATAAATAAAATTTTTAAACATACCCATTTTCGGGAACAATAGATCTTCCCGAGTCCAAGTTTTATAATCTAAGTAAATGATTTTTTCTTCCTAAAGACGTGGGTATATAAATCTGACAAATCGGTTAAGAAATGGTTAAGTTATTAGCAAATAACTCCAAAAATGGAGTATTTTGCATCAAAATTTTTATAAAAAGAGGCATCCAAATTTTTATAAAAACTAAATTTTTAGTGCTGTTACATGACCTATGGATACATATTTGCTGAAAAACTCGGAAAAATCGGTTCAGATACAAAAAAATTATTACCAAAATATAATTTTTTTTAAGAAAAATACCTATTTTCGGGAACCGTAGATCTTTCCGAGTCCAAGTTTTATTACCAACGTAAATGGTAAATTTCTTCCTAAAGACGTAGGTGTATAAATCTATCAAATCGATTGGAAAATGCCCGAGTTATGACCAAATTACTGAAATACCAATATTTATTATTTTTTTATACCCTTCACCGAATGTAAAAGGGTATATGTAACTTTCTCATTCCGTTTGTAATTTCTACAATATTGATCTAAGACCATATAAAGTATCTATATTCTGGCTTCTTATGAGAAGGGAAGTTCATTTCCGGTTGTCCGTCTGTCCGTCTGTCAACTTTGATCTATTTAACGAAATAATTTCTACAAATAGAGATTGGGAATTTTTGCATCTTAAAAACTTGCAAAAACAGATAAATCTATTGTATGGCAGCACGCCAGTGGTGGTGGTGTGTTTCCCTTTTTCGCATATTCACCTTTCATACCCAAACAACAAACTCACAAAGATATTTGCTTATATGAAAAAAATATTCCACGGCCTATTTAATAAAAAATATATCAGTTTTTGCTTTTTTTACTTTTATATCCTTTAAAACACTTTTTTTTTTATAAAATTTAGAGTTTTGTTCTAAATAAATGCGCATTTTTTTCTGTGGCTAATAATTTTATATAAAAACCAAACAATTTATTTTTGGTAAAACCCTTAATATCTCAAAACAAGAAATTCCGACTTAAGCCATTATTATTTAATGCCACAGATATATTATATATGTAGATTATTCTTATCGCACCATGGTGAAGGGTATATAAGATTCGGCATAGCCGAATATAGCACTCTTACTTGTTTTAGATTAAAATAGGATTTTGTAAACACTTCACAAGATTTGCACTAACAAATTAAAGATTTGAATGATGGTGTCTTATTATTAATAGTTGTTATGAGATTTCTCATAAAATTCATTATAATACTAATACTAACCATATTTCAGATCCCACAGTAAGATAAAAATAATCTCTGCTGTTGAATTTGCTGATATAAAAATCCTATAATCTTATCTCACGTGGAGACCCCTATGAAGTGAGCAACACACTATCGAACATAGTATACAATTGATCAAATTTTTAAGCACCCAAATACATGCTTCAATTCAATTGTCAATTAATTGAGTCTTTCAATTGAATTGATTCTTGGCCACATACTTCCTTACTGAATTGAAAGATTTTCATTATTCTTAAATTAATTTAAAAAATTCAATTAAATTAAAGACAATTTTTTAAATACTTAAATTTTTTTTTTGCAAAAGAAAACTACAAACATTAATTTTGACAGCTGACCAAGAGCCTCGGATACACGCAGGCACAATCGAATCAAAAGACTTACCAGCCAACTTGAAAAAATCAATATCTTTTAATATTTCTTCAACCAACTCTACAAATGCCAAACTAATCAATTAACAGAGCCAATCACGCCTTGATTTGGACAACAACCAACTCAGTTGCTAACTGGATTGAAACGTGTATGGGGTGCTTTAACTGTGACTCAAGTTCGATAGTATGTACCCCACTTAATTATTTTGTCTAGTTTGCTTTTGATAAAAAAGCAATACTTTTTAGATCTAGTTTACTTTTTAAATCAGTTATTAAAAATTTGTGTTGGAAAATTTATATATTATATTTTCAAATTTTTTTTATAATTTATAACAAATTTTCGTTTATAAATTAATTTTTTTTTTATAATTTAATAAAATTTATTAAAAAAAAATTATGAGTAAGAAAAAAACAACAACTAGTTTCCGTAATGTGGAAGATATATCAAGTTCTGAAGAGGAATTTGAGAGAAAGCCAAAAAAACTCGTGAATGTAAGTAAAAAACAAATATTTTTCTTTTAATTTTTGAGTATGTGGCTATGTATTTTTTTAAGGACTCTGATGAGCCTATGGAGCCTGCGGGTCGTAGAAGACGTCGTGGTAGTAGACGACGTTCACGAACAAAAAGTCGAAGAAGCCGCAGCCGTAGTAAACGACGTTGAAGTTTTTTTAAATCAATTTTGTGTCGTACATACGTAATAAATTCCAAATGTCGTCTTTAAATATTTGTAACATACTCTAATTTCTATACACTGGGAGTTTAATAAAAATCTGCAAAAAAATTTTAGAAACGATGTGTTCAATTTAAAAAAATTATTAAGATCTCAATTTTACGTGTTTTCCATTGCCAGAACGGCCGAATAAGCTACACGATTGCATTGTAGCATTCAACCGACGATTTGGAACTCGGCCAGTCTTAAGAAAGACAATCGCTATTAAGTATATGTACAGGTTCATCCGCATCTTCATACCGTCACCTAAAATACAAAAGGCCGTAACTGTACTTCTTATTTTTTTACAGGAGCAGCAAAAAATTATTAAAAATATTTATTTTTTTTAACCAAATTTGAAAGAATCAAGGATAGAAAACTAAAGCGGATGTGATTTGTTTGTTTTCATTAGTTACTGCTTTTTTAAGCATTTGTTGACAATGTGGTTACGGCCTTTTGATATTTTGTCTTTCTCGGAGTGCTTTCGGCAATTGAAAACCACCCCGAAACACACAAAAAAGGAATACTAAAATATCACACGTGTGATTTTAAAAGGCAAATGTCACGTGATTTGCGTTAAAGTGATTTGCAGAACAGGCCTGAATCAAAACCCCCTTTTTATATTTTTTGATAGTTACGGCCTTTCGGATTTTAGGTGACGATACAAATTTTTGATTTTGCTAACATAGATAGCACCCCCATGGCAGAATAAGTACAAGGTATAGTAGTTAGAAATTTTGTTCTAAATTTTAAAACCAATATACCGTCATACAAAAGAAAATAAGAAAACAAATTATAACAAGCGTCAAATTAATTTGACATTACATGGGTAAATAATGACAACTCTCCCTAATGAACCCACCTGGTACTTATTATTAAACAATGAATTTAAAACTATTTGAAACCAAATTTGAAAGAATCAAGGATAGAAAAACAATGCGGATGTGATTTGTTTGTTTTAATTATTTACGGCCATGGTACAACTACAGTGCCATGGTTACGGCTTTTTGGTCTTAGCATTTGTTGACAATGTAGTTACGGAAAACAAATAACAAGCGTCAAAAAGCAAATAAATTAATTTGACATTACATGGGTAAATAATGACCTTGTACTTATTATACTCTGGTTAGCCCTATTATGAAAGTCGACGTCGACACAGGTCGACCACGCCGGAACAGTAATGGTATTTTCTTAGTCATTATTGACAGTAATCGATTACTATTGACATTCACTTGATATTTTTCTAGGGCGCTTTTAATTCGACGTCGGGTAGAATTGTCTCGGTTTTAGTCGACAGGAGGACACAAATGAAAGTTTAAATAGAATGTAAAGATATTTATTATATAAGTTTATATTAAAAAAAAATTAAATATAAAAGAAGTTAGAGCGACAAATTTTATAAATTAATTAAACGCGAAAATTGCAAAAATTCGAAAAAGGTTACTAAAATTTTTTATTTGCGACGATTGCAACGAGCAACAAAGCTACGCGAAAATTTCAAAAAATCCGAAAAGTTTGCTAAAATGGCGCAAATTCGCGAAAATATTTACTGCCTATTTCCGATGTGCGGAAGAATTCTTTCTTTCGTACAAATACATTTAAAACAAAAACAAAGTTTTTAGAATTTGTTTTTGTTTTAAATGTAGTTGGTCGAAAGAAAGAATTCTTTCGCACATCGGAAATAGGCTATTAACTTGCGACGATTGCCTCAAAGTGCAACAAAGCTACGTGAAAAAGCTACACGAAAATTGCAAAAATTTGGAAAAGTTTGCTAAAAAAACGAAAATTAGCGAAAATTTTTAATATTTAAACAAGCCATAAAATTGATTAAAAGTCCCTTAGTCTTATATTTATTAATCGTTAAAGCTATAAAGAATCGAAAAAATTACAGTAACAAATCGCTTATATCGCAAATATCTAAACAAACTCTAAAATTTATTTAAAATAGCTAAATCGGTTAAAAAAAACAAAATTTCGGAAGATAGCACAAATTGCGTTAAATGAGCTATAATGATTACGAACATAAATAATAGAAAAATAATTGGAGATGGGATTTTTTTTTGTCCGATTTTCGATAACTAGTCGACGCCGACACACCATTTTTAAAAAATACCAAATTAACGTCGAAGTGACGTAGTCTTCGACTTGATGTGACAATTTAAAATTAATGCCGACATCGACAACGACTTACATAATAGGGGTGAGGATAAAAAAAAGCTCGCAATATGGAATTTGTATGTCTAATTTCAGATAGTTTATTATGTTAAAACTATTGATTATAATTTCTGAAAATTCCGATTAGTGAGAGTTCTTATTTGTGAGTCTACTGTATTAAAATAAAACGTGCAAAATTTTATCAAATGTTTGAAAACTGTTTGAGGAAATGGGGAACTCTGGGCCGATGTTTCTACACTTCAAGCAAAATTAATTTTAAGTAAAAAATAAAACATATAAAATGGTTGATATTAAAAACGGACTCTTGTTATGAAAAGTGGTGGGTGCACAATTGTAAAAACCTGTATTTAACTACGAATTGTACAATTTAAGACTCGGGCCAAATGCCTAGTATGGATTAAAACTTATGCAATCAAGTATATATTTCATGTACGATTATTGATAACCTAATGATTTCCACTCGGCGGTAAGGCTGTTGGCTTTTGGTCCATGCGGAGCTTTAGTCATACCAAGATTACTTTACACATTCCGAGTGACATTATTATATTTCGTGTACTATTCACAAGTCATTCTGGTAATACGACGAGACGCAGTCTTCAGAATCGACCCAATGGTTATACACAAATGGTTCTAAGGTAAGCAGTAAGGTAAGTGGAGGTTTCCTAATCGAAGAACTGGGTATAAAAGTCGCTCTAAGGCTGCCGAGTAACAGAGGTGCCCTACAGGCAGAAGTTTCTGCTATAAAGCGGGCCCCAAATTGAAGAAGGCATTATCGTATATCGAGAGATATATGCATATTTATGGTGAGTAAAAGTGTCATTACAGCTCTAGCGGGTGTCTTCACGACATCAAAGTTAACTGTAGAATGCCGTATATATCTGAGCGAGAATGCGAGACATTATAAGGTGCCGCATGTCTTCAATGACACAATGGGATCACAACATTGCAGAGGACCTGGCCAAACAGGGTTTCAATTTTTTTAATAACAGGCCTGCTCTTAAAATCACGTAATTTCAAATCGCGTGCTTTTAAAATCACGCGTGTTATTTTTTGGTGTTCTGAAAATCACACCGTTTTTGTGTTTTTCGGTGTGCTGTCGGCATTTGAAAATCACACCGAAAAACAAAAACATGGTACACCACAATTTCCCACGTGTGCTTTTAAAAAGCATATGTAATTTAAAATCACTTGATTTGAATTAAAGTTATTTTCAGAACAGACCTGTATGCGCTGTTTTCTCAGTGAATCGATAATGGTAATATCCAATACAATTTTGCAAACAGCCACTAGGTCTCTTATATGAAACATAATTCTTATTACAAACGAGTTTCTTATTTATCTACGGTGCTAAAATAAGCCATGTTCTGGAAATCGAATTCGAGTGAAATTGAAATCGTACTTTGAGTACCACTTATATATATATGTATATTAGAATTACTATAAAAATCATGAAAAACTAAGGTAATTTTCACAAAAATTTAACTGAAATTTTCCTCTGATTTCAATTTTACTCGATTTCGATGTCTAGAACATGGCCGAATGTTTATACTAGGCAGGTAAGAGATGTTGATGTAATGTATATAAAGATCATATTTGTTCACCAAATTAAACATACAAGAGATAAATACAAACATGATATAATAAGAGTGAAAAGAAGTGGAATATAAAGAAGATAGAATAGAAACGTATAACCTCATACTCAACAACCAAGCTATACATATTACGAAGCTCTGCAAGTTTTCAGGTATAGTTATTTCCTGTAACCTAGGACAGTGACACAAACACACCCTAGAGATGACCGATGAGTCGAAATTATTATAGAAACTACAACTGATTTTAAAAGCATGGAATTGCAAATTGTGTAGTAGGTAAACTTTTCTCTAAAAGATCTTAAAAAATAATCACATTTAATATTTATATTTTTTAAATAATTTATTATAAATCTATATTAATTTCTCTTGAGTATTTATGAATACATATATGTAATTAAAAAATAAACAAAATAATAAAACAAAAATCAAGAATTCAGTAAGAGAAACAATTAATTATTTAGTAACAATTAAATTTTTTTTTTTTTTTTGTATATTTTTCTGTTTATTTGCCTTCCTTAAGTTTTTAATTTAATGTATTTTCATTAACTATTTTTTACGGTTTTCATTTTATAACATGGTAATATTATTATTATTTTTCAATTATATTTTTTTACAGAAGTTAAATTTCATTAATATTGCAAACGATAATTAATACGTAAAGATAATGAGTGATAGCAAAAACAAAGTAGTTGAAGAAAAATATATATAGAGAAAAGAAACAAAGTTATGAATGAAACGGGTTAAAAATCAGGAATTAAAAAAAATAAAATATGTTATCTTAATATTTTACTTAGCATTTTACGTTATTTATTTAGTTTGTTTTTATACACTCTATACTTATTTACCTTCTGTAAAATCTCTTTTATACTACAACTCTTACACTCACTCATAGTGGCAACGAGATTTTGAGTCATTCAGCCTTCTAGCATTGGGCGAGGTCGTTTAGTGCACTGATCAATAACCATACGCGCTATACCTTTAATTTCCTCATATGGGCTCGGATGCTCAATAAGTTCTTTTAGTATTTTTATGCCATTTTCTTGTTCAACAAGTTGGCAATATTTATCTGGATACACCTAATGACATGAAAACAATTAGTAATGTTTTGAATTAGGATTAAAATTACAAGGTGCCTTACCTGTGTTAGATTTGCCAGAGCCCATACAGCCCAATGTTGGCACTGTGGTGTTTCATAACAGCGTACTAATCCTAGGATAGGCTCAAAGCTGCGATAATTTATATTTCTTTCACTCTTAATATCCCAACGTCTTATGGCATTGACCATACTTATTAAAACTTCGTCACGGGAAGGTTCCTTAATTGTCCATGCTTCTGCACCATCTGAAGCTATATGTGCCAGCACACCAGCTGCATTGTAACTTACCTAAGATCACAAAAGAAAATATTATTTTGATTGAGATTTTTATATATGTAGAAACATGTGTACATACATATGAAAGTAATAACCAAAGTATGTACATTGGTAATAAAAATTTTTAATAAATTTTATTTAAAAAAAAAATAAGGTAATTCCGCGTGTAAATAAACTCTTTTGATGAGTTTTATTTCGCCTTCATAAAAGAAAACTCATTTGAGGAGTTTTATTTTTCCCGTCAGAATCAAATTTCATGTTCAAACAATTTATTTTGCAGTTAGTTTGTTGAAGAAAAAATCCGTGGGCTAATTCTGGTAGTCGTGATCGAATATTTTTTCGATTCTAAAGCAACTTTATTTCTAATTATTTCACTCGATACTGAACGAATTGAAATCGTTTTTTCAGTTTTGTGAAAAATCTAATAAATGCCTTTCCACACTATGAAATAAATTCGATTCATTCAATATCGACTGAAAGAATTAGAAATAAAGTTGCTTTAGAATCAAAAGAACATTTGATCACGACTGCCAGAATCAGCCCCTGATATGTTTCAACAAATAATTGTGATAATAAGTTTAATTTGTTTTTTATGTTTAAAAATATTTTCAAAGAAATAATCTTCTTATATATTGTTACGTTTTTACTTTATAAAACGCGTTAAGGTTTATTCCCTTTATAATAAACCTTTGAGTTCTTTTAATTGCAAATCAAAATAAATACACACACGAATTCAAGTTAACAAACTTTATTGAAATTAATGTTCACAAAATTTAACCACTATTGTAAGTAACGATCTGAACCGTTTAATGTCTCCAATCAAACTATACTAAACTTTTATGAGTTAGCCAGTTATTAATATTCAAAACTATTTTTAGTTGGTTTAAGAACCGTCTAGTAGTTTCTAGAAAATTATGTACGAATTATTTTAAATCTAAAGTCTACAATTACAATTGCTAGGAAATTTAGTTACAGTGGCGTTCATAAAAATATTAACTTATATGACATAAAACTATAATTAACAAGATAACTTATAACTAAAACCATAAATAATTCTTAGACAAATCTAATTTCGTAACAATATATAAAAGAAAGTGGCGTTAGTTACTACGTTTATAACTAAAGAACGGCTGGACCGATTTCGATGATTCGTACCAATTCGGAATGGTCTCTGACCAAGTAAGAAGAATAGCAAAAAAAAAATCTAAAATAGGTGGCGCCATTGAAAATTACTCAGTATGAATTAAATCGTAAACTCTGCATTTGACGATGCTATGATCTTTAGCAAAATTGTTGAGCATGAGCCTGCAAAGGTTTATAAGTTGATATGACCAATTTCAGACAGGTGGCGCCACTGAATTTCCGATAGGCGGCACCATTGAAAATTACTCAAAATAAATTATATCATTTGATCATGCTATGGTCTTTAGTAAAGTTGTTGAACATGAGCCGGCAAAGGTTTCTATGTTGGTATGGACAATTTCCGCTTTTCTAGGCAAAACAACGTTTGCCGGGTCAGCTAGTTTATCATATAAATAAGTATTTTATTATTATTATTTTTTTTTTTTTAATAAAGTTTTTTCTTTCTGCCTATACTAATCCCATGAAGCTCTATTCTTGTCTGTAGGAAAGAAAACCAGAGTCTCTGGCGGGAATCGAACCCGCGACCCCGGCGCTGATAGACTTGCTCACTACCAACTAGCCTACCGGGGCACATAACTCCTCAAATGAGTTTTATTTTAGACGGAAAAAATAAAGCTGTCTTTTAGAGCTTTATTCGATCTTTTATTTTTCAGTTGAAAATAACTCTTAACTGTGGAGTTGAGATCGTTTTTTTAAGATCCAAATAGATACCAATACGAATATATTGGTATATCACAGTTAAGGGGTACCTTGACTCTAACACGAAAAGTTTTTAAGCTTACATTGAAAAATTGTCATAAATTGTTCGAGTTATTCGTTATTGGCGGAAAATTCCTCGATTAATCAAACAACCATTTCGAAAGCGTTAAAAGACACAGTCACACCTACACCTAGTAAAAGTTCAATTAAGTCTAAAAAAAACTGACCTTTAGAACGTTTGTGGAAATCTTATAAGAAAATTTCGAAAAGGATAGTCCTCTGTCCATCCTTCGTTTTGGTTCAGCTAAACAAGAAGTTTAGAGATACCTTAGCTCTTCTAATTTTTCTAGAAACGCATATCCGCTGGCTTACTGACGAAATTAAATTTTATACCCAAAATTTAAGAACATGACGCAGAAATACTTAAGTTTCCAAATGAGTTCTATCGATTCTGAGAGACTATTTCCCATTGCATCTCTGCAAAAGTTGAGGTTCTTTGTTTTTAATTAAAGTTTTAAATATTAACTGCCTATTTCACTAAATGCGAACGAACGCTTTCGTTCGCACAACTATATGTAAAACAAAAACAAATTCTCAAAAATTTGTTTTTGTTTCATATGTATTTGTGCGAAAGAAAGCGTTCTTTCGACATCGTGAAATTGGCTGTTTTTTTTTCTTTTTTTTTTTAAAAAAAAATAATGTAATTTTACCTTGAATTTAAATTTAATATGTATTCAGTGATGTAAAAAGTAGGGAATTTTCCCTTTTTGTAGGGATTTTTTCGGAAAATTTGATGCGTCGGGAAAGTAGGACGGATTTTTTATTTTAAGGCATATGTAGGGAATTTTCAAAATATTATCTCATTTTTATTATATTGTGTTAAACTACGTAAATATTCGTATTGTTTTCATTTATCAGCATTTAAGTACAAATGTAGTATTTTTAATAGAACCCCTATACTATGAGCAATAGCCTAGCAATCTTCAACAAGTTCCTAAACCATGTACGTATATATAATAATGGTGTAGCGAATATTCGGGATCGCATTGGCGAACTTTATGCTTATTTTCGCTAAAATGTATGCGAATTTTTAAAGCGAATGAACGAAATTTCTAATAAAAATTAATTCTGTACCGGTAAAAACAATTTTTAAAGAAAACCTTTAAGGGCATGGAAGGATACATTTTTAAAAGAAACATTTTTTATATTTTTGTTCAGGGGAACTGAATTAAATATTATTTTTTTAAATTCTACAGAGCGTTCCCTTTTATTTGAGACCGAGTTTGCTTAAAACTATTAGATACTTATTTTAAAAACACATTATTTAAAATAAGTATTCTCTATTTTCGTTTATTTTAAGACAATGAGTAAATTATTCGGTTTTCAGATCATCAGAATTCTCTAAATCTTACAAGACAAAATAAGATTTGTGGTAAAATGAGTATATCGGTGACTTCCTGGTGACTTCTTAAAAATTAAAGATAATAAATAATTTGTTTAAAAAAAAAAAGAAAAGATGATATTATTTGAGTTTTGAGTAAGTACTTATGTTTTCTTTTGAGAACATGGGCATATTTTTGTATGGTTATCTTGTTACAGCCCTTTAATCTATTCATCCCTAGTTAAAATAGGCCGAGAATTTGATCTATTACGGGCACTTTAAAGAAAGTTTTAAGTAATAAAGCGATGGGATATTTTCAACTATGAACCACAATATTTAAGACCAATTTAGATATGAATATATGTGATGTATTTTGTATACGCGGTTTAGTATTAAAAAAAAATAAATAATTGTGTGGCAATAAGAAAAAGTGCTTAAGTCTATTTTTTTAGTTTTTTAGGAGAGCAATTTCAAAATTTAAAGGTGATTTTTAAAACTTTACTCCTTACTATATTATCATCACTTCTCTATGGTAATAGTTTTTTAAGTTTTTATTGTTAAATATTCCAAATGTCACAGATCGGAAGTAAAATTAAGTTTTTATTCAAAATGTCATTGCACAATGAAAAGGGATAAGAAAAAAATCATTTTGGTCTGACTTCCAGAGAAACCGTACAAAATAATTTAAACTTTGCCCATGTGTACTTTTGAACATTAAGATCTTAAAGATGCTATTAACTTAAATTTAGCTTAAGTCAACTTAAGCATTTTTTCATTTTTGCAACAGAATTTAATGTTACTAAAGTAAAAAAAAAAAGAATTATCAAACAACTTTGATGCTTTTATGTATGTAAGACAAAATACTTATTATGAAAGAACATTTGTTTTGCGGAAATCGCAAAAATGATTCTATTTTTCCAACATACCTCTATGCCATCACTTTCTGATGATAAAAGTTCAGCAAAAACTTCAATAAATTTTTGTGTCATTAATTTTGGTCTCAACCATTTCACTTCGGCTACATTTCCCAATAGGCCCATCATATTTCTCAGCAATTCATCACGTTCCCTAAATGCCTGCAAAGTAATTAATAGACGAACACAAAACAAAAGGAAATCATGTTAAAAATATTATATGACAGTAGAATATAGAAAAATACTTACACAATTACTTACATTTAAACATCTCAAAAAATACTCCATACCACGGCCATCCAGAAATCTCTTACAATTAATAGCAGTCTCATCAGTTACATTCCACATAGTAGACCATGCCACTTCCATGACATCATCGAATACCGAACGTGTTAAACGATCTTTAATTAAGCTTAACATAGTCTGTTGAAAATTAAAAAAAAAAATTATTAAGAGTATTTTAAATATGACATAATGACGTAAACTTACACTAACAACTCCAAGTTCACCCAAAAATAGTTTTTGCCGACCATCGACCTGACAGGCCAATGTATTTAATAAATATATAGCTATTCTCTGTACAAAACCTTCTTGTTCTGTTTTGGAAACCCCATACAATAGAATAGTAATAAGACGTTCGTACTCAAATAACTTGGAAAAGGAAACAATATTTTATTAAAAATGATTCATAGAAGGATTACATACATAAATGTTTGGGTGGAACTCACCACATCATTAGGCATTTGAAATTGTGTTAAAGTAAGGTAACCATTCCGTAGCATTGTGTCGTCATTTACATGCATTTCCATGCCATTGAGCAATGTTCGTATTATGTGATTCCTAAGCGGTGTACCAAATTTAGAACGATCCCGTCCCTTCACAATATAAAATAATGTCGCACTAAATCAAATTAAAATTTTAAATTATAATAATCGTATTGAAAGCTTAAAATATTTTTATAACGAACCTGCCAGATATTTGCATGTGTTTAAATTTCAAATGTCTATCCATAGCTGTCAATACAACATCTAAAGCGGTGTGTATATCTTTGCAATTTTCGAATCGAAAGAGGTGATATAAATCATTAAGAACCTTTAAAAAAATATTTTTTTCAATTAGCAATATCAAACAAATGTTTATAAAATTTACTCTGGTTAGTAGAACAGGTCTGTCATAATAATACCGCGCAGCAGTTAAAATTTGTTGTTCATTCGCATCGCCGGCAATCTAACAAGAAAATAAATAAAAATTGCATAATGTATGTAAAGTTAATAAATATGATATACACAAATATAAAAATTTATAAAAAGTGAAAGTCCTTGACTTTTTTAACACAACTAGAGCTGTAAAAAAAAACTGCAATCAATTGTGATTGTTATCAAAATGATTTCAAACAAATTGATTTTAAACTTTGATTTCAGATTTGAAATGATTGCAATCACAAGATTGCAATACTTTTTGATTACAATTATTTTAATATTATTCTTTTTAGAAATCATTGAATGCAATCAATTCGTTTGCAATCAAATTGTAATTGAATTCATGCGATTGCAATCAATTTCCTTCGCAATAGAGTGAAAGTGCAACGAAATAAGAAAAAACTGGAATCTAGCGATATAAGATTATAAGATAAGCATGTAAGAATCGGCCTGGCCGAATATAGCACTTTCACATTTTTCACTTAAATCAAACGAAAAGTCATCATTAATATCTGACATTCTGATCAAAATTCCTTTTTTACTTTTAACTATAAACAATTTATTTCTTAGCATATTGACACAAAACCTTTAATAATAAAAGAAACACGTATTTATTGAAAAGATCAATAGCACAAATCGTCAGCTTATTATTGGTTTGGCGCATATTCAAAAAAGAATTGTATGATAGAATTTTTTTGTATTTTCAGCACTGCTTCCGACATATGCAAGAGTGAAATTTATTTTATACGTTTTTGAATGAGGAATTTGCAGCATTCGCCAAACAGTGGCGTGTAGAGCAAAACAATCTATATATATAAAAATGAATTATGTATGTTTGTTTGTCGCTTTATAGACTCCGAAACTACTGAACCGATTTTCCTGAAATTTTTACAATAACATCACGTGAGCCCTAAAAATAAAATAGGCTACTTATTTTTTCGATAGGGGCAGGGGAATTGGTACCCCCCATAGGATGCCAATATTCGATTTTCCTGAAATTTTTACAGTAACATCACGTGAGCCCTAAAAATAAAATAGGCTACTTATTTTTTCGATAGGGGCAGGGGAATTGGTACCCCCCATAGGATGCCAATATTAATTATCGCATATCTTAAGAGCCGCTGCACGCATTTTGCTGAACTTTTTGTAGTAGGATCTTCTGAGCCCTGGAATTGAAATAAAATAGCAGCGGGGGTATAGGAATACCCCATAGGACGCCAATGTTTAACATCGCATATCTTAAGAACTGTAATAGTGAGAATGTTCAAACTTTCTAAAAGTCACTCTTATGGTATACTACACTTTTGAAAATAAAAATAAAGCGGGTAGGCGCAGGGGGGGAAATACCTCCCATAGGATGCATACATTAAATATCGCTCAACTGAAGAACTATTAAAGGGAGAGTCTTCAAACGTGGTTAAAGCTACTATTATAGTAAACTATAAATTTCAATATAAAAATGTGCGGGGTAGACAGAGTAGGAGCAGTACCCCTCATAGAAGACATATTAAATACCATATATCTGAACACAAGAGCTATCAACCTTTACAGGACAAATTTTAAAACAAAAATAAATGGGGTAGGTGCAGGGGTAGCGAAGCGCACCGGGTTAAGCTAGTACTTAATAAAATTTGAAATAGTTGATATGGAGAAAATTAATGCTTTATATCTCAGAAACCATTAATAATTTCGTAAGAGGTTTTGGATTCAGAAATGGGGTATTCAAAATATTTATACCCATACCTAATTCCATTTTTAAAAAAAATGGTCGGTTGTTCAAACTAATAATAGTCTGACGAAATTATTATTTGTAGAAAATAAAAATGTGCCTGTACAATTCGGTAAACTTAGATGGCTTAGGGCGGATTTTTGAGATGTGGATTGAACTTAATATACGGATGGGCAATATATATCGATATATCAAAATATCGATATTTAAAAAAATAATAATCGATATTTATCGCCGATATTTAAAATTCCAATATATCGATACATCGACATTTATTTACTACTATCGAATTCGATATTATTAAGAACTCTTTATAATAAAATTCAACATTTTAACCGTTCAACTGCTAACAATACTGTAGTTTTTTAAGATTTTTTTTTGCCTTACATTAAGAAAGAAAATGGCCCTTTTCCATTGTACATATTCATAGTTTTTTAAGAGATGACAAAAAAATAATAAGCGGGGAAAATATTCCGGACAAGCTTCCTAGAATTATGCAAAGAATCGCCTTATTAAAAGCTGCAAAAGACTAATGAAAGTTGGAATGTTAAAAAAAATAAAGCAATATATTGTTATTTTTTTTATTTAAACATGTTCTTCTCTTATATATTAAAAATAAAATATCCCACAGTTTACCTGTATAGTATGTGTCACAAGTTTCGTTTACCGGCATTACATAGTCCCATTTAAATTTTTCGTAATTAATTTTTTTTTTCTATATTTTAAAGTTTAAAATTAGTTTTTGTATTAAAAAGTTAAGCGAATGAAAGATTCGTTCAAAATCAAGGGACATTCAGTAAATTTAAAATAAACAGAAACAATAAAAAGTTAACAAAATTTCAAAATTTGTTTTTGTTTTAAATGTAAGTTAAGCGAGTCGCTTTTGCGCTCGCGTTCTTCAAACAGGCAGTTAAATGGAATTACATGTAAAACGTCTGTACATATGTAAATATGTATTTACATAGGGATATTAAGTTTTTAAATTTGGTAATAATTTCAGCTTAATACGTTCGATACATCGATATTTTTAATTAATAAATATCGATACTCTTAAAAAATATCGATACGATATATATCGATATACATTTTCAATTTGTCCACCCCTAACTAAGGTATGTTCAGACTAAAGGGCTGCATTAATAACTTCATTAATGAACATACTGAAATGTTTATTCAATAAAGTTCGTATTCAAACAAACTTCAGACTACTGAACAAACTGTTGTTTTATTCATGCTACTAGCAAACACATTTCGTTTCATATGGCAAACACAAAGACTTTGTTCCAGTGATGCAAAATGTGGCACAATTGGGCCATTTGTGGTACTTTTGAATGGCCCTGTGGTACTTTCTAATCTATTTTGGCCCTTTCAGATCAAAATTCAACTAACTACATTTACAAATTTTTCAATGTAATTTTTTCACTGTTTCAAACACGAATTTTATTTACAACATTGCTTTGTTTGTTAAAAAAAGCTTCATAATTGTATTGGCAAATCTATCATGTATTAAATTAAAAATAATTATTTTTTGGTAGTATGTATATCAAGTTAGTACCAAAAATCACTGTCATTCTTTTTTCGTATTGGACCATAGCAACTCAACCGTGCAACTTTTTTTCAATATTTTATTCGCTTTATTGTGATATGCGGAACGCATTGCCTCAGCAATAGCTCTCCTCAAGCTTTTTTTCAGGGGCGCGACGGAGCGTCCTCTACCTAGGGTTGTTGAACAAAATTTTTGCTGGTTCTTCTTACCTATGGACAATCCATCGCCATTTTCGACGTTTTATTTCATTACACTGGTTTCGATTTGTTTATAAACACAAGCCAGCATCACTGATTCTATTTGGCCACTATATACGCAGGATGTTTGGCCCTATCAAAGGTATTTTGGCACTTTTAAATCGTTATGTTGGCCCAAAAATTAAAAACGCAAAATGCATCACTGCTTTGTTCAATGAAACGACTTTTGTTTTACAGTTTTTACTCTCTCATTTTTTTATATAAATACTCAATAGCATTGTTGCCACTTAGTAAATTTATGTAATTTATGTAATTTTTCAAGAAATTACGGTTCAAATTTATTAATAAATTTATTTTGTTATATGTAAGGGATGTGTTATATAAAATTGTTTCGGAAAAGCTGAAAATTGAAGGAGTAAACAAAATGGTTTTGCATAGTTGCAAGGGTAACAAAAATTGATGTGAATACCTATATTGTCTTTCATATTTACTTATTTTGGGGGAAGACATATTTGCTTGAAAATTGTCTTTTAAAAGATTTAAAATTGCATGTGTTGTCAACGGTTTTAGATTCTTTTTTTAAATTCTTCTTTTTTAAAAACTTACTCACAAGAATAATAACAAAAGTTTATTAAGTGCATTTTACACATTCAACAAAAAAAGGTAGTCTAACTTAGAACCCTTCACACCGTATAAATTGTTGATAAGAGTAAGATAAAAGTTTTGTAATTTTTTTTTTATATTTTATATACGAAACAAAGAAAAATAAGCGTAAATAATAAAAAAAAAGGGAAATAAATAAAAAAAATTTAAAATCCCCAAAAAATCCACCGAATTTATTTTTAAATCCCCAAAAAAAATCCCAATCCCCAAATAAATTTGTTTGTCCTTTTTGCTCGCATGAAATCCCCAAGTCTGGCAGCCCTGACTTTGATCATCTATATATATAAAATAGGATGTGTGTATGTATGTATGTATGTAACGTATGGACTCCAAAACGGCTGGGCCGATTTTGATGAAATTTTCAGGGAATCTTCAGAATCTTCAGGCGGGTGACACTGTGAAGTCTGATTTTTGATTTTTGGTCTGGGGGCGGAGGGGCGTGGCAAAATCCATAACTTGAGAACGGCTTGACCGATTTAGACGATTTTTTCTTTAAAATTATCGCCATGGTCCAACTTAGGTTTTTACGGAAAGAAAATTTTGCCCCGCCTACTTTTACGCCCACTTTTTTCGATTTACCTAAAATCAGAAAACGGCTCCATCGAGTTGACTAATTTTTCTTTCAAATGTTCGTATTAATCAACTTTAAGTTTTCATCGAAAGAAAAATTTACCACGCCTACTTTTACGCCCACTTTTTCTATTAAGCGCATAACTGGAGAACGACTTGACCGATTTGGACGATTTTTTCTTTAAAATGATCGCCATGGTCTAACTTAGGTTTTGCGGAAAGAAAATGTTGCCCCGCCCACTTTTTTCGATTTACCTAATATCAGAAAACGGCTCCATCGAGTTGACTAATTTTTCTTTCAAATGTTCGTATTAATCAACTTTAAGCTTTCATCGAAAGAAAAATTTACCACGATTACTTTTACGCCCACTTTTTCTATTAAGCGCATAACTGGAGAACGGCTTGCCCGATTTGGACGATTTTTTCTTTAAAATGATCGCCATGGTCTAACTTAGGTTTTGCGGAAAGAAAATGTTGCCCCGCCCAATTTTACGCTCACTTTTTTCGTAAGATTCACAGCATATATATCTATACATACAACCATATGTATTTTCAAATCAAATGTAAATCAAACATATGTATATGAACAACATTTTAATTTATAATATTATAATGATGAAACAGAACTCGGGTTGAACGATGTCTTACATGCAGTTTGACATGAAATTTTGCCAGAGAATGCGGTTTCATGGATTTTTATTTAAAGGCCGTAAATTTCGTTTAAAGATCAATTTAAATCGTCTGGTAATAAAACACTAATGTTTGCTTAGGGCCAGCAACGCGGACCGGGTCAGCTAGTTTAATATATTTTTATACAGGTTTTCAGCCGCATTCATAACAAAAAGTTAGCCACAGTTAGTACACTACGTACAATGAGCTGCTAACTAGAATGCCGATTAAGCTTAGCAGCTTGTTAGCACAGA
This sequence comes from Pollenia amentaria, assembly GCA_943735925.1. NCBI lineage: Eukaryota > Metazoa > Arthropoda > Insecta > Diptera > Polleniidae > Pollenia > Pollenia amentaria. The sequence continues at coordinate 95,787,446 of OX031009.1, read as the reverse complement.
GTTTATTCATAACGAGTTGTATCCGTCTACTAACTTTTAATAAATCAACTCTGAATAATCATGATGCCACATTGTAGTGCTAAAAAACACAACACGTTTTGCATAAATCATCGCTGGTTTTGTCGTTTCATTTCATAATTTTTTTTATTTTTTTGTTTTTGCCTCCTCATATAAAAATGTTAAATGTTTTTAAATTAAAATAAATTTAAAAAAGGACTTAATTAAAAAAAAGGCAGTGAATTACAAAAAAAAAACAAACAAAATTATTCTCTAAGGTGCCTGAAGTGTACTAATATGATAAGTTGCAAAGGATCTTCGACGCCACGACTTTTTATTTACATTTGATTAGTCCACAAGTTTGGCATAAATGTACGCCAAATAAAACTTGGCTCAGTTTCAAGTATTTCTTAAGAGAAGGCAAATAATACATTACTAAAATACGCTGTCAAAAATGAATCATTGGGTGAAATATTAGCCCGTTGTGTTGCCGAGGACGGAATGCCCGTTAAGACACTGAAAAAGCAAATATTCATACTAAAAACTACAACATTCCGGCGGAGTCATTTATTTTTATTTATTAAAACACCAAGATTTAAAAATTGATGAACTTAAACAATGTCATGGAAGGTTTTTAATTGTGGTCGACGAATGGACAGATAGTTCATATAAAAAACAAGTTCATATTACTCGTACTATTCGTTTCTACAATTCTAAAACAAAATCATTTGAAATATATATAGCCACCAACAAATTCAAACTTATTTAGAATAAAATTGGGAGAATATGTCCAAAAATAAATTTATAAATATATAAAACTAGCATTTAACCCGCTACTTCGTTAGCGCCCCTTTTAGTTATGTGGACATATTTTTACGCCAAAGCTTATGTTTCTAGGTTTAAACCCGCTACTTTGTAATGGAACGATTTGTACCTCTAAATGTTCGTATTTCGAAAATATTTATTTGTATTTTTTAGATACGTTACGAATGTGATATTTTTTTATTTCAATGTTTATTGGTTTAATAGATAGATGTAGTGGCAAAAAAGTTTAAAGATACAGGTTTACTCCCCAAAAGGGTCTAATTTCAAAAAAGTACCAGACACCTAACCAATTATCATTTTAATGAACATCAGGTTAGGGAATTTCCCGTTTTAACCTCTTTTACCCTCTAACCATAACAATTTCCAAAACTCCCATCATAGGTAATCGATTTCGCGACAGGCCTACCTCCCGGGCAAATTTCAGCATTTTAGTTCAGGCTTTTAGGTCGTGCGATGATGAATCATGCAGTAACATTACAATTTTATATTATATAGGTAGATGAAGAAAAATGTTTTGAAAAAATAACACAATTAGGAACGATTTTCACCCCTTAAACGTTCGAATTTCGAAACGCATCAAATTTGTATTTTTTAGATAAGTTACGAATGTGATATATTTTTTATTTTAATGTTTATTGGTTTAAAATATAGATGGTATAGCAAAAAAGTTTTAAAATTCATGTTTTACCCGTTTACTCCTTATTTCAAAAAAATGCTAAACACCTGTCCGCTTATTTTTAATGAACAATAATAGGTTTAAATTTTTTGGTATCCCTTTTAGTTTAGCAGATATGAGGTTAGCGAATTTCCGTTTTCACCGCCTTTTTTTTATTGAACCACAATAAGTATTAAATTTTTTTGTATCTCCTTTAGCTTAGCAGATATGAGGTCAGCGTGATCGATTTGGCGAGAGGCCTGCCTCAGGTCCAAATGTCAACTTTTTAGCTTCAGGCGTTTAGGCTGTGCAATGAAAATAAATAGATGAAGAAAAAATATCTTGGGAAAAGTAACAAAATTACGTACGATTTTTACCCCTTAAACGTTCGAATTCAGAAGAAGAACAACATTTTCACTTGGCATATTTTAGATAAGTTACGAATTTTATATAATTTTTATTTCTATGTGCATTCATTTAAACGGTAGATGGGGGACAAAAAAGAACCAAAATTCAGGTTTTACACTTTTACTCCCTAAAAGAGCCGAATTTCGAAATAGTACCAGACACCTGTTCTCTTTTTTATTTAATGACTAACAATAAAAGCACAAAATAAAGTACAAAAAAGTACCAAAAATTGCCTCTTACAGATGCTCATTCAACGCTTTGCTTGTTTAATTTTATGTTTGTAGCTGCAATACTAACAAAAATTTAATAAGTACCTGTTGGCAAATAATACAGTACGAAAAGTACCAAAAAACCACTCTTACAGATTCTCATTCACTTGGGAACTTGCATGTTAAATTTTATGTTTATAGGTCCAATTTTAACGGAAATTCAAAAAGTAACTGGTAAATAACAAAAAGTACCAAAACGTCCCTCTTACAGATTCTCATTCACTCAGGACATTGCATTTTTAGTTTTATGTTTGTAGATCCAATATTAACGAAAATGAAAAAGGTACCAGTTAAAAAACGAAAAAGTACCTAGAAGATCCCTCTTATAGGTTCTTGTCCACTCAGGACATTTAATGTTGAATTTTATGATTTTAGGTCCAATACTAACGGAACTTCAAATAGTACCAGTTAAAGACCAAAAGGTACCAAGAAGCCCCTCTAACGAATTCTCATTCACTCATGACCTTGCATGTTTGATTTTATGTCAATAGGTCTAATTTTAACGAAAATTAAAAAAGTACCAGTTATAGAATGAAAAAGTACCAAAAAGATCACTCTAACAAATTCTTATTCACTCAGGACTTTGCATGTTCAGTTTTATATTTCTAGGTCTAATACTAACCCTAAATTAAAAAAGTACCAGTTAAAGATCAAAAAATACCAAAAAGTACCCTCAGAGGTTCTTATCCATTTAGGACATTGCATGTTGAAGTTTATGTTTCTAGGTCCAATATTAACGATAATTAAAAAAATTGTCAGTTGTGGAACCAAAACCTAAAGTAAGAAATAAAATTGCCCGTATTTCCCCTTTTTGGTACTTTTTTCTCCCCGTTGAAGCATAAAAAATTTCAATATTGTAGTAGGAGCCCATAATTTAATACGTATATGTCAATGAATAAAAAAAAATGTCTTGTAAAAAAGTACCAAAAATAGTAACGGGTTTTACCCCCTAAACGTCCGAATTTCGAAAAAGTACCATATTTGTATGTACTTGGATTTTTTAGATAAGTTTCAAATGTGATAAGGGTTATATTTCTATGTTTATTAGTTTTAAAGATAGATGGGGTGACAAAAAAGTACCAAAATACAGATTTTACCCGTTTACTCCGTATATCCCCTTTTTGGTACTTTTTTTCTCCCCATTGAAGCATGAAAAATTTCAATATTGTAGTGGGAGCCCATAATTTAATACGTTTATGTCAATAAATAAAAAAAAAATGTTTTATAAAAAAGTACCAAAAATAGTTTCGCTTTTTACCCCTTAAACGTCCGAATTTCGAAAAAGTACCAAATTCGTATTTGGATTTTTTAGATAGGTTTCAAATGTGATATAACCCTTATTTCTATGTTTATGGGTTTAAAAGATAGATGGGGTGACAAAAAAGTACCAAAATACAGGTTTTACCCGTTTACTCCGTTAAAGGGCTGAATTTCCAAAAAGTACCAGACACCTGTCCGCTTATTTTTCTAAAGAACAACGATAAGTATTACATTTTTTTTGTATCTCTTTTAGTTTTAGAGATATAAGGTTTCCGAATTTACCCGTTTTTGCCCTTTTTTACCCCCTAAACATTCGAATTTCCAAAAATCCCGTCTTAGTGGATCGATTTGGGGAGAGACCAACCCCTGGTCCAAATTTCAAGTTTTTAGCTTCAGGCGTTTAGGCTGTGCGATGATGAATCAGTCAGTCAGTCAGTCAGTCAGTCAGTCAGTCAGTAACGTTACAATTTTATATATATAGATTATAAATTTATTAATTTCCTATAATTTTTTAAAACCAACGTTCTTTAAAAACTCTAAGCCATATCTATGTATTTTGTTGGTTTCTTACCTTTGTGAATTGTTCTGTTTTAAAAAATTAAATTTTTATTTTAAAAACCAATCTGATTTTGCGTTTTTATTTATTCGGATTGAAACCGGTTATTTTTTAAATGGTTAACCGAAAACCGGGTTTTTTAAAATACAATTTATTCGGAATATTCGAAACTCGGCTGTTGAAAAAAGTCGAATAATTGATTTCCCTAATATCTAAATAATATTCGGCACGAAGAACTTCCATATAAATCTTAACTTCCTAACATTATTTTTTTAAAGCGGGTCCATTGTTGCCCATGGGTCCTAAATAGGGTACAATCTCCAAAAATTTTCTTTATATATTGTGGTTTAAGGTATCAAATAGTCGGGCTTGACAGACTATACTTTCTAACTTGTTTTGTTTTTATTTTTATTGAATAAAAAAGTGATGAATTACTTACTGCATACTGCTTTATTTCTTTTATACCGAAATTTTGGTACAATCTATGTCAAGTTGGTGCAATTTTGCTATTGAGACGGTACAATTTAAGAATTGTGTGAACCCAACAGTGACGTGGGAAGTAACTTCAAATTCTGCCGCATTTTATTGTTTTAATTATTTATTTTCTTTTGTTTTTTATTTTCTGTTGGGAGAATAAGTGTCTATATTTGAGAGCATTAGCAAAAACGTTATCAAAATACTACAAATTTGTATTTCAAATTGTATGGAAAATGTGGCCTTGACGCAGTTCTGTTTGAACACTTTAGAAATTATAAGATATTCTCAACTTTTGCGCAGATCGCAAATCCGTGCAAACTAGACTTAAAGTGGGAAATATTCTCACAGATGCGACAGCACTGATTTGAAAACTTAAGTATTTCTGCACCAAGCGGATCTGTGTATCTAGTAATATTAGAAGATCTAAAGTATATCTCTACTTTTTTTTAGCTTAACCACAGTTTAGAATGGACAGAGGTTTATCCTCCTCGGATTTTATTAATAGTTGTTCAAAAACGCTCCGAGGGCTTTTTAGACTTATCAGAACTTTTACTGACCGTGTTTTCCACAATTTCAGAATGCATAGTCATAGAAGCTGAGTAAGACGTTTTTTCGATACGATTGAAGTCGATCGTTTTTAAAATGTTCGAAGAATTTTATATAAACAATAGATTTCATTATTCCCTAAACCATTAAATCTTTCATTCAGAACTAATGCTTAGTAAGTCGCCAATTTTTGGGCCTCTGAAATATTCTCTATCTCAGTTTATTCATTTCTTATATTATCTAATAATGTTTGGAGACTGTTTACTAGCGGAATAACGTCAGAAAATGTGGCCTCGCTTATGGATTTTGTAGCCTCTCCGAAGTAACCCAAAATTGTCAGCAAAATGATTTTTATTCTCACAAACATCATTAAAAATAAGAATAAAAATCTAAAATCGTACAAAATTTTCACGTTTATACACGTACAAATACATAAAGGTTTTAGCAATGAGAAAATATTTCACTACTATGGTGCAAAGCAAAACGGCTTAAGCTGGAGGTCCACACCACGCCCTCAATACGTTGATGCGTTTAAGCAACTGTCAAAAAAGTAGAATCAGTGTAAAATTGTATTGACATGGTACACAGCAAACGCGTATTATGCATATACGTAATCTGAGTAAAATATGTTATAGTACACACATGTAACACTTTCTTATGTTACCTATAATGAGCCGAATTGTAACATATTTTACAATTTCAAAAGATCAAAATTAGCTGCTTTTATTTACAACTATTACACTTTTTTCATTAAGTATTTCATTGGCGATTTTAAAGCTATTTGAACGGATTCTGCACACTATTACGGTTTAGAAACAAACATTGACAACACTAACTGCTTGGAAAAAAATTAAAACGATAATAATAAAAATAGTATTTTTCCATTTTAATATGGGGCATTATATTTGACAACCCCTCTTTCTTTTCTTAACTGATCGCCTACAAGCAAAATAAACGTGTTTGTTAGACATGTCTGAAAATACACCGTGTAAACTCCCTCTTTGTTAGACATGTCTGAAAAGACACCGTGTAGGCTCCCTCTATGTATATAGATATCAGACAATTAGACATGTTTGAAAAGACATCGTGAAAAGACAATAGGTTTTTAGAAGCATGTTGAAAAAAGAATGAATAAAACTGACATGTCTGAAAAGACACCGTGTAAATGCCACCAAACATGAAAACTCTATACGTGTCTGTTTCACAGCCCCTCTTTCTTCTCTAACCCTACAAGCAAAACAAACGAATTTGTTAGACATGTCTGAAAACTCCCTTTATGTAAAAGTTTTTAACTTTTGTTTTTAAACAATCTTTTCACAAAATTAGGAGGGATATATATTGTGACAAATAAAATAAAACTTTGGTTGTACAAACAAAGTAGTAAGGACCAAAGTTGTAAAACAGGGCAGTATAAACACCTTAACGAATTCTGGCACTATTTACATTTGTAAATATGTTTACTGTCAAGTGCTTTTCGTTTGTGGCTTTGCAAACTATTTTGTGTTTTTATTAAAATGTGTTCCCGTACGACCAAAACTCTGTTGTTTCTATCAGGCGCGGAAGCAGGGGGGGTGTTAAATTTAATTTTTTTTTTATTTTTCCACGAAAGATAAGAAATTAGCCACTGAGTCCAAAAAAATTCAAGATCGGATCAAAAATATAAAAGTTATTGCGTTTTTAAAATCCATATATTTACATATGTAAGTAGTGCCAGAGCTAGGGTTAAGTAAAAGTGAAGGTAAATTATGCAACATGTTTTGCATTATTTTCATCAACATTTTTACAAAAGAACTTGAAAATTTTTCCCAGAGTTGTATTTTTTGTACAAACGAAAACAAAAATGTAGAAAATGTAACATTTATGCAACATTTTTCTCAGAAAAGAAATCGCTAATAAGTTCATTAAATTTAATTTTCATTAAATTATTTTAATGAAGGAAGGCATTTCACAACATGAAAATTAATTTAAATTTGTTTGATAATTTTTATTTTTGACTGAACGGGGGATTGAATTCGGGTAGAATTCACATGTTTCGAGAATAACCACATTCTCATGATCAGAATTCTTTACACAAACTTTAATATGTTAATTAAGTTTTAGCTAAAAAATCAAATAACTTAAATCAGTAAAAATGAAAAAATAATCTTAACAGTAACCTTACCTCTACAGCTGGTATGTCGTGACGTTTACAGGCCCAATGTGCTGTATGATATAAACCCAAAAATTGTAACGGCCTTTGTGTCCGTGTCGCAAGGCCTGGTATATCTGTATTTAGTTTATGGCTGGACTCTTTGGTTGCCACACCATTACCAGCCAAATTAGTACCGGATATATCTAAATGTGTTAATTCTCGTAAATTATCCATTAACATTTCTAGTGATTGATCTGGTAAATCGTACGTGCCATGACCATTTCCCGAGCTTGATATTGATATATCTAATGTACGAAGACGTCTTAAGCAGCAAATGGCAGGTAGTTGATTTACAATAGGCCAAACGTTGAAGAGTATAAGTGTGTGTAATTTAGGCAGGGTGTCCAAGGTCTGAAGACTAAAATTCGCTAAAACACATGAGGTCAAATCCAAATGTGTTAAGTCTTCTAGATGGGCGAATTGTAAACGATGATGTAAGACAACACCATTTAATACCAGACGACGAAGGTGAGGACAATTGAATTGAAAATCTACAGGATCTTTATCGTTTGGTTCGGCATTTTGTAGCATATGGGAACCAATACCTAATTCCAATGAACGTAAACTTTCGCCATATCGACCAAGTAGTTCGTGTGATTGTACGGTAACATTGTCGCAATACCACATGGAGAGTGAATATAATTTGTGGCGCATTAATATTTCAAGTCCTGCAAATAAAAAATAAAATCGAAAATTTTTAATAAATAAACTAGTAAAAATGCATTTAGAGTGGAAATCGACTTAAATAATAACCAATAAGCCTATATTCAACTTACCGAAAGCTAAAGGTAGGATTTTATCGGCCGGATTAATAGTGTTCCATTATTACAACTTTACTTTAACCTACTTATCGCTCACTTTAGGTTAAAGTAAAGTTGTAATAATGGAACACTTTTTATACGGCCGATAAAATTCTACCTTTAGCTATCGGTAAGTTGTGAAAAAAAGGTTTAGTGTTCAATTTTTACATAAAAGAAAAAATAAAAAATCGTCTCATTAAAAGTGGTACGAGTACGCTTATTGATTTGCTAATTATACATTCACCACAATAGTGGGAGGGGTATTATGCGTTTGTGCCGATGTTTGTAACAGCTTAAAATATTGGACCTACCTATCCCCTCCTATTAGTATTGCAATCGCCTATAAATCACTTTCTGAATCGATCTCACGATGTCCGTCCGTCCGGATGTCTGGCTGTCCATTTCAACCTTGTAGATAATTTGATAAAATAAAGTACATAGGTTCTAATTGTCACAAGAGCCAAGTCCTTTGAAAATTGTGAGAATCGGTCCGTAATTTCACATAGCTTCTTTTCGGAGTAGAGTCTGTATCCGCAAACCATTTTATTATGTAGGTTTTTAGATTAAAGGTTGTCCAAACTTATTTTATTGCAATCTAAATCATCTTACCAAATTTTATTAGAATCGTTCTATATTTTACCGTAGCTCACATACAAATACTACTCCCAAAAATAGTTTTTAATGACATAACTTTCTTATAAATGTTTTTACTGATATAAAATTTGGCAACAATAACATTTACGATAGCTTCTATGCCATGACAAAATATTGTTCTGGTAGGTCCAAAATTAAACAAAGGTACCATATAAACCCCATTCGCTTAAAGGCAAAGAAATCTCATATCTTATATTATCGTTAGATCATTATTGGTTTAGCGCATATGCCAAAAAGTCGTAGTGGGGAAAACGACAATGAAAGTTCACATGAAGTTATCAGAAAATATACCCGAAACTATTTTTTTGTATTTTCACCATTTCTTCTGGCATATGTTTTAAGGAAAAATATACATTGTTGAGACCATTTATAAAAGAACTTGGAAGTTAATAATATTTTATTGAAAGTGAAAGTTCTTCTTTTGTACCGCATACCCACTCCACTTTTCTAAATTTATTATTAAAAAGTAGCTTTTTGTGCTGCATACGTACACTTACTGCTGTGAATTGAGTTGTTGACATTTTATTTTGCTTTTGCTTTAACTGCTATTTTTCTTAAGGCAAATGAAGTGAAGCAAGAGTGAAATTAATTTTCTTGTTGCCATTAAATTTTGATTTCGCTGTAACTACTTTTTTCTTACGGCAACGAAGCAAAGCAAGACTGAAATTTATTTTGTACGTTTTTGTATGATGAATTGTATGCATTCGCTAAACAGTGGATTGTAGAGTAAAGTAATACTTAATAAACTTTAAAATAGTTGATATGGAGCAAAATTAATGCTTAAATCTCAGAAATCAAAAAAAAATCGGTTTTGGATTTAGAAAAGTATTATTCAAAATAAATATATGCCCCATAACTATCTCAATTTTTTAAAATGGTCGTTAGGTCAAACCAATAATGAGCTGACGACAGGGCTGGCAAAAAACCGGGTTTTTTAAAAGAAGCAACCCACCGGGTTTTTCATGGATTTTTCTTGGTTTTATGGGTTATTGTGTAGTGATCTTATAATTGATTTAAGCAATGTTGTCAACTCAGCCCTTTTCATTGATGTATCCAGAAAATCTTTAATATTTTTTATGGCATCATCATAAAACGCATGGATGGTTAAAAGAAAAGCTAGGTCTTATAAAAGTATATATGATATATATGACAGTTTGTTTTACTTTTTTGACACGCCAAATATGTACAACTTTACGCTTTCCATTTATCCTTTCTCCTTTCCATTTTTTCCTATTTTTTGCAATAAAAAAATCTGAACTGAATACCCTTAATATTTATTAAAGAAAGAAGTTCTTATCAAATTAAATGAACAACAATGGTAACAATTTTTAGCAGCAAACTTTTACCATTTGTTCACTTCAGTCATCTTGTAATTTAATATGGAATAACCTTAGAAATCGTCTTAGATTGGAAAAAGCTTTTAAAATCTGAGCCGCAGGGGTGGTAACTGATTTCAAATAACTTCTTATGTACGTGTTTGTGCTACTGTTTTTATAAATGTTTTAAATTATTTTCATGTAAGTTTCTATGTATGTACATACATATATGTTTTATGTTTAAAAAAAACCAATTACGAATTTTCGAAATCAAATTGAGTATATTACAAATCATATTCCGAAATTTTCAAATCAAATTCGGCTCTTTAAATATAAAAATGAGTCTTTGGTGAATCAAATTCAATTAAAAACAACTTGATTTTAATTTTTTAAATGTCGAATTTTTTTTTCATTATTTATTTATTGAATCTTCATTTATAAAATATGAACTAACAATAATTAATTAAATCCTATACTAATACTTTATTTTTGCCCTGCCAATGCGGTCTCTGTTCACATATGTAGATGTTTAGCGCTCTTCTCGTCGGATGAGTCCTGAAGTACGTCTTCTCCTTAATATAGAGTGGCCGCTGGCATATAAAATATTTAGAGCTAGTAGGTTTGTGTGCGACCTGAGCCTTTTTAAATATTTTACTGCATACTTCGTAATAAGAGTTTTTACTAATGGCACATTGGGATCCTTGTGAATATTTGAGTTTTTAACATACCAGGGAGCAGCTGTGATAATTCGAAGAAGTTTATTTTGGTGCCTTTGAATTTTTTTCAATATTTGAGGCCGAGACAGTGCCCCATAGCTGAATACCATAGCACCAGATTGGCTTTAATATAGAGTTGTAAAGAAGAAGTTTGCAATCGAGGCTAAGAACAGAACAGCCAATAAATTTGAATTGCTTTTAGTTTCATTTGTGTTAGTTTTTCTTCTGTATGGCATTTACATGTTAAACGCCGATCTAGATGAATACCGAGATATTTTACATGCGATTGTTGGGGTACTAATTAATTATTGATTTTAATAGGGAGACATGAATCCCGACGCAAGGTGAATGTTATATGTATGCATTTTCGCTCATTGATCTTTATCCTCCATTGTTTTAACCACTTTTCCAGTTCAAATTTATGATCCTGTAAATATCGAGATGCTTCTTGACAGGTGTACGCTTAAAAAAGCTGTATCATCAGCAAATGTTGAAGTTAGGGTGTGGTTGTTTGTTGGCATGTCTGAGGTATATATTAAGTATAAAAGTGCGTCCGTGATTCTTCCCTGAGCGACTCCAGTCAATTGGCTGAGGAGAACTTAAAAAAGCACCTTCTTTAATAATAAATTTTCGACCTACTAAGTAGTTTTCTAACAGCTTGTGTGTGTTTACTGGTATGTTTAGCTTCAATTTATGTAATAAGCCTTCATGCCAGACTTTATCAAAAGCTTGAGAAACATCGATAAAGAGAGCGGAACAATATTTTTTTCTTTAAAGGCTTTTCTTATGGCGTTTACTGTGTTCTCTTCTAAAGTCGATTTGATGGTTAGGAATACATCTATTTTCATTTAAAATTGGGTCCAATTTTGACACCAACAGCTTTTAAACCAGCTTTGAGGTATTCCTGGTTTAGGTATCATGGTAACTTAGGATACTTTCCATTCTTGAGGGTAGTATTCAAGGGGTAAAATAGCATTAAAAATTAAGAGAATAATTTTCTTTGCTATGCTAGGTAGCTCCAAAAGCATTTTGTTACTGATGTTATCAAAACCAGGGGCTTTCTTGTGTGTAATTATTTGTTTCTTCTCATATTTTCTCATATTAATTTTTTAAAAGAAATAACTGAAACAATTAGAAGTGTTAAAAATTTAAAAAATTTAACAGAACTCTAATGGCATAATTAAAATTTTTTATATTTAGAGAAATCCAGGAAGAGGACTGAGAAATAAGATTTTCTGTATTATGGGTTGCTTTCGATTTCTCTCTAAATGAAAGAATTTTTTCCAAGTCAAGTTTTATCAAAACTCATGAAAAGAATCCCTTAAATCCTAAATATTTAAACCAACTTATTTGTCTAAAAGATTCGTTTATAAGATCTCCTTAAACTATTGAAATAACTAATAAAATGATCACACAGCTTTTTTTAATTAATACATAATATTTATTAATTAAAGAAACATGTATTATTTATGAATTATTTTTTTTTTATTTGCTCGTATTAGTTCAAGAACTGTTATGTTTGTTATGTTATTGTTGTTTTTACTAAAAAAAACTCCAAATAATAAATAATTTATGCATTTTTATTTATTGAAATTACTTAATTTATAAAAAAAAACTTTATTAATCGGTTAACCGATCAATAACAAAATTAACCGATTAAACCAAAAACTCGGGTAATTAATGGAGCGATTAACCGATTAAAGCAAAAGCCCGATTAAATTAATACCCTAATATGTATATTACACCTTGGCTGAATTCCAAACATCATAATACTTTGCAGTCAAAGTCAAAAATGTAACATCAAGCTTAATAATGATTATTAGCTTATTGTGTACGCATCGATAACTATTTAGGTATATTTAGGGCATATAATATTGTAAAATTCTTCATGGTTACATTGTAGAATGCATTAAAAAAAATCGAGAGGCTTTGCAACTGACGTTTTGGAACTCACCCCTTATATCAAAAAAATAAAAAATCCAAACCAAAATACCAATAAAATATATAAAATTGTACAAACTAACGTATTATTATTTACACCAATAATACAAATAAAACCGAAACATAAATTCAATTGTAAAAACAAGAATAGATTAATATGTGTTGTTTAAATTTAATTATGTATGTACTTAAATCGTATTAAAATATTATAAATACTCGTATATATTAAATTTAATTAGTTTGTCAGCATTTTATAGAGTAAATAAAACGTTTAAACGGCAACACACCTTTTCAATTCTAATTATTAATAATCACCGCTATTAGGAAAATGTAAATACAGGCTTATCAGTATAATTTTCGAACGAAATCAGAAACGTAAGCGGCAACATGTAATATTGCGGTAATCTTTCTAAATTTACAAACAGTTTGTACTAACAAAAAACAAAAAAGTGCAATACTAAATCTTTATTAAAATAAATCAATTAATTTATATTACTTTTTAACACTATTGCTACAATAGATTTAAATAAAGAACAGAAAAGCAATTTACTTACCATTATTTGTTAAATGACTATTACGCAAATGTACAACATTTAATGAAGTCCGATTTGTATCTCGAAATAAACTTATAAATTTATCATCAAATTGTCGATAGAAATGTTTTTGATAGGTGTCTATAAGACGATCGCAAATATCATTGGGTAAAACGATGCCATCGCGTAAATGATACCTTTTTTCATCGTCATTGTCGACATCGTCAATGTTACGATCATCGTCCATATCTTCACATCTGATAACATCTAAATTTTTGCATATATAACGATATACAATATCCTGAAGTGTTAGTGGATCTTCATCCAATATTCCATTGGACTTTAAACGGACTTTGCCACTCATTTTATTGTTGTTTCTATAGGTTTGTTTTACTTCGGTCCGAACGCCTGAAAATAAACATTTTAAAAATTTTAAAAATGTTTTTATGAATACAGACAGAAATAAGATAGAACTTTGGTAATTAATAAGAATATTATATTCGGCTGTGTCGAATCTTTGATACCCTTCGTTAAGAATTAGATTTATTTAAAATATTTGCATATATCGATTGAACAAAATAACCAAAACCAGAAACCAGTAGGAAAAAAGGGAAAGCACAAGAAATAGTGGAAACTACCATCATATGAGCCGAAAAAACATCCCTATTCAGCACAAAAGCACACATGCTTATTTTCCATCCCCTTTTATACAGCCAGGTCATGCTCATAACAAATCCCGTCAGATTCTCGAGTCCACAGCTCGAAACATATTCCAATTCGGCCACGAACCTACTACCCACCCACGCCCAGAATGTAGTGAGTACCGAGTATCGAGTATTTGTACTATTTTTTGAGTACTCAGTGATCAAAAGTAGTTACTCAATACTTTCAGAGTTGTTTTTTTAACAAAGTTCAAATTTTACGGCTTTCTCTTAAAATACAGATCCGTTTGAAAGTACAAATTTATCTAACGACAGTCAAAAACAAGCGAACAAAAAAAAACTGCGGCTTTGCTCGTCCAGAGTTAGTTTTTGACTAATTATTAGGGTATTCATTCGGTTAACCGTTAATCGGTTAACCGATTAATTACTACCCGATTAACTGATCGGTTAATTTAAAATCGACTTTTTTCGATTAACGATTAAACCGATTAATTTTAGTCGATTAACCGATTAACCGACGTAACAAAATTTTTAATTTTTTGCAATATTATAACATATTTATTTCTGGATTTAATTATTTGATTCGTCTCAATTGCAAAAGGTATGCGTTTAGAAAATATTTTTTCATACAAACAAAGAAGGGATCTTCATTTTAAATAGGTCTTTACTGGCAACAGCTTTTTGTTTCACGTTCTTTTTATATGGGCATTTGTACGACTAAATGTAAAAAAATTAAATGTAGAAGTCCAATTTGTAAAAAGTTTTTTTTTTATATTAACATAGCAGCACTATATTCAGAAAAAAATTTACAACAATCAACCCCAAGGATTTGAAGATGTAAGCAAAAATTTGCGGCGGCGTGACGTTACAAAAAACAGAAGTGGATTTTGACTTGCATTACAAACTGCATAAGTCTGCGAATTAAGCAAGACTTTTTGTATAAAACCTTTTTTAATAAGTTTGGACTTATAAAGATTTATTTTCCAAGTTATCAAATTTAAAAATCTTTGCTCGTTTTAGGTACATATGGGAATTTCCAGCGAAAAGTCTACTTTTTGTAATGTAACGCCAGAAATCAAGTAAGCTTGTATTTTAGAACCATGTTGTTCAAAAGTTATTCCTTTTGAAACTTAATGTAGAGCTAGTTGCGCTTTACACAGCATATAAAAAAGTAAATTATAAATATTAAATTTTGATAAACGATTAAATTACTTCTGGCGTTACGTTACAAAAAGGAGACTTTTCGCTGGAACTTCCCATACGTATGTGTTTAGTTATTTGTTTCTTCTCATATTTTCTCATATTAATCTTTTAACAAAATTAACGGAAACAATTAGAGGAGTTAAAAATTTAAAAAAATTAAAACAGGACCATAATGACATAATGGAAGATTTTATACGTTTAGAGAAATCCAGGAAAAGGACTTAGAAATTAGATATTCTGTATTATGGATTGCGATCGATTTCTCCAACATCAACGATAAGTGAAAAATTTTTTCCAAGTCAAGATTTATCAAAACTAAAGAAAATAACCGCTTAAATCCTAAACATTTTTCTAAATGATTATTTTTAAGGTCTCCTTAAACTATTGAAATAACTAATAAAATTATCATACAGTTTATTTTTTAATTACTACATAATATTTATGTATTAATTAAAAAATATATACTCGTATTACATATTTACGAATTATTTTTTTGTTTGCTCGTGTTAGTTCAAGTGTTGTTATGTTATTGCTTTTTTTTTAAATAAACTCCAAATAATAAATAGTTTATGCATTTTTATGTATTGAAATTACTTAATTTATAAAATATTCAACATTTTTCATTTCTTGAATTTATTCTATGAGTTAAATTTCAGTTATGTATTTTATAAAGCTTTTTGTAATAGCTCTATTCCTTAAATTTATTTAGAAAAATGTTGAGTATAATAAAATTGCTTATGAAAAAGAAATAATTCCCAATATCTATTAATTTATAAAAAAAAAATGTATTAATCGGTTAACCAAACAATTACAAAATTAACCGATTATTAACCGATTAAACTAAAACCTCGGTTAATTGATCGAGCGATTAACCGATTAAAGGAAAATCCCGATTAAATGAATACCTTACTAATTATAAAAAAAAAATATAAAGACGGTCCCCTATTTTCATAAAAAATATTTTTGATTAAACAAATTTTCATAGAAAATTCGTTTCATAAACCTGCTATAAACCTAAAATATTTTTTATTATAATGGGGGTGTGTGTTTTATTGTATGTAGATCTATCTACATTTATTTAAATTTTATTAAAATTGGTTAAATATTTTCGGAGAGGCAGTAATTCTCCCTATGTCCCCCAATCGGTCCTAGTTTTAAGATATAAAAAGCCATTATTTCCAGTTTTATCAAAATCGGTTTAGCAATTTAGCCGATAAAGCGTAGTAAATGCAAAGGTAACTTTCGCATTCGGCCTGGGGACGGTTGAGCAGACAGATAGACTGGACGTGGAATGGGGGCTGAATAGCGTACTCACGTTAAAATGGCTTTATTTTTCTTTTGAGTACGGAAATAATTGCTTTAATAGATCTCTTCTAAAACGATAAGTTATATTTTCTGAGTATAGAAGACTAAGCGCCCTTGGACCCTAGTAATCAAACGTAGTAGAATTTGCCAGTACTTTATAGTACGAAGAAAAACTCGGGATGTCATAATCGTTTAACAGTACATTTGTTTTCCAAGTGCTATAAGGTATAGGTATTAGCATTTGAATAATAAAACAATAGCCAAAATAACTTAAAATCTATGCATTTTTTATATTCTGTCCACATTTTTTAACTGTGCTTAAGTGATTTTTTTACTCTTTTGGTGAAATGGCTTAGTAAATCTGCACCTCTAATCGACTAATTATACCCGTCACCGAAGGTAAAAGTTATATAAAAGTTTGTCATTCCGTTTGTTATTTCTACAATATTGATCATAGACCGTTAAAAGTATATATATTCTGGGTCCTTATGAGGAGCAAAGTTGATTTAACGATGACCGTCTGTCCGTGTGTATGTTGAAATGTGTTCTCCGAAGACCCCAGAAATTATGGGGATTAGGTTGTTATATCAATTTGAATTTTTAATAAATAATATAAAATAAAAATATATTTATGTCACATATACTCCGTTAAAGTTTGATATTGAAATTAAGCCAGATCTGTTCATAAATCACTAAAATATGTGCAAAAAACTACGACTGTTTTAAATTTTATTCACAAATCTCTTGTTGTTGTTGTGCTTTTATTTAATTTTTTTTTGTTCACTTGTAGAAAGGCAATAGGCAAAGTTTTCAAATTAGGTACAAGCATTTCGGTTATCAATAAACAACACCCCACAAAATGTGGGCGGGCTTGGAGAACTGCGTGTGGTACAAAAGTTATTTTATATCTAAAGAACGGTAAAAGAAAATTAAGAACACATGGCTGGGTTATTAATACACAGCCTCTCTAAAAATAAGGGCGGGATTAGAGAAGTGGGCGTCGCACTTCCCGAACGCAGACATTAAAGATTTCTGTATATCCGGAAAATAGCAAGAGCCAAACTTTAAAAATCAGAAACAAGCATCTTGGTCATCAACACACACCATCCGACAAAATGTGAGCGGGATTGGAGAAGTGGGTATGGCACAAAACAGATTTATTTATATCTAAAGAACGGTGTTCTTATAACTTTCTGTTCTTATCGCACCATGGTGAAGGGTATATAAGGCATAGCCCAATATAGCACTCTTACTTGTATTTAATTTTGTATTTTTATTTTATTTTTTTTTTTTTTTTATAAAAAATAGTACTAGTTGAAAAATGAACTAGTGTCTTAAATATGTAAAATGTTTAGTTTTTAATAAATTCCCCCTATTATCTTAATAATGAGTATTTTTATTGCAAATAGTATTATTTTTATTTTAAGAAATCATTCTAATGTCAATGTCTTTCAAGAATATCTGAAGGTTATTTTTAATTTGACCAACAATAAAATTGATAAAGTACATTAATTTTAAACGCATAACAGGGAAATTGTCAATTGATTTAGAAAAAGAATATTTTTTTTTGTTTACTGTACATATTATTTGCAATTGTAGACCTTGTACATCTTGTAGGTTTGATAAAACTTGATTTAAAATACGAGAGCAACAAAATGCATATATTTTAAATTTAAGCATTGTAGATGGCGTAAACAATATGAATGTTAAATGTAGATCGAAGGGTTATTACTCGACCGGTTTTAACCGTTTTTTTTTTTTTGGTTTTGCCCAAGCCGTTATTTTAAAATGTCTATTTAACGAATATTGAATAAACCGGTAATTTTAATAATGTGTAATTTATATACGTTTTCATTACGTTTGTTGTAATTGAAGTACTTTTCAAATTGTAATATTGGGCAAGTTTAAACTTTTTATGAAGAATGTCGAAGCAAATTGTAAAACAAAAAAAAAGCAAAACGCACAATGAACGCTTTTAATACAAATCGCTTATAAAATCGTGTCTAATTGTAAAAACAGAACTTAAAACAATCCCAAATACTATCAAAAAAAATGTTCAGTTGAAAGGGTAAATAGTAATTTGTGTGAAAGTATTCTAAATATAAAATAAATTTTAACAAATAGATATTGGGAATTATTTCTTTTTCATAAGCAACTTTATTATATTCAACATTTTTTATTTTTCGAATTTATTCTATGAGTTAAATTTCAGTTATGTATTTTATAAAGCTTTTTGTAATAGCTCTATTCCTTAAATTTTTTTAGAAATTACTTTATACACTACCAGACTATTATATTGTATTTTCTTGTTACATTTTACCTTAGCTTTCCGTTGGATAGCAATGAAGTATATTTATGTACAGAAAAATTTACAATTATTAGACACCAGCAGAATGTAATGCATTTTCTGGCCCGCTACGGCCTTCGTCAGCATTCTTTGTGTCACACTGGATAGTGATATTTTATAAATTGAATGTATTTAACTCAACTATTTTAACAAATAGATATTGGGAATTATTTCTTTTTCATAAGCAACTTTATTATATTCAACATTTTTCATTTTTCCAATATCTATTTGTTAAAATATATTAAATACATTCAATTTATAAAGTATCACTATCCAGTGTGACACAAAGAATGCTGACGAAGGCCGTAGCGGGCCAGAAAATGCATTACATTCTGCTGGTGTCTAATAATTGTAAATTTTTCTGTACATAAATATACTTCATTGCTATCCAACGGAAAGCTAAGGTAAAATGTAACAAGAAAATACAATATAATAGTCTGGTAGTGTATAAAGTAATTTCTAAAAAAATTTAAGGAATAGAGCTATTACAAAAAGCTTTATAAAATACATAACTGAAATTTAACTCATAGAATAAATTCGAAAAATTAAAAATGTTAAAATAAATTTTTATACAGATGTCATCTCTAGAGATATTTCGAACGGGATTAAAAAAACAAAGTTTTCGGTGCTTAAATAATAAGTTGAAAAGGTTCTTCGACGTCACGAATTATTAATCAGCTTTAATTAGTACCCAAGTTTGACATAGATGTGCGCCAAATAAAACTGGACTCCCTTCTAAGTATTTCTTAAGAGACGGCAAACAATGCTTTACTAAAATACGCTGACAAAAATGAATAATTAGATAAAATATAAGCCCGTCGTGTTGCCGAGGACGGAATGCTAGTTAAGGCACTAAAAAAGCTTAAGAAGTTCTAGCATATATTCCTGCTAACAACTAAAACATTCCGGCGGAATCATCGTTATTGGAAAAATCGATTAAAACACCAAGAACTAAAAACAAAATTAAAAAAATCAAGCAATGGACAGATATTTCATACAAAAAACATGTTTATATTTCTATTTATTTCTATTTTGTGTGTAACTTTTCAAAAAAATGGTTGAAGTCTACTGATGCATATAGACAAGGTCTATATTGTCATGTGTGATATACTTTAACAAATTAAATTGCTTTGCGCCACTTCAAGACCTTGACATAGGAAGCCTAGATTTTTTCTTAATATACTTCAGTCTAGAGCATTAATTCATAATACAGGAAAACGAAAATTAAAAAAAAAATTCGCTCCACCCTATTAGACATGCTTAACCACCAACAAATTAAAACTTATTTAAAATAAAATTCGGAGAATATCTCAAATAATAAATTTATTAAATTCCTAAAATTGTTAAAAGTATGTACTTCGAAAATTCTTAGTCATATCTATGCATTTTGTTGGTTCCTTTCCTTTGTGAATTATCTTGTTTTTATTCAAATGAACTTTTTATTTCAAAAACTATTTTGAATTTTATGGTTTTATTTATTCGAATAAAACCGGTTAACCGGTCATTTTTTTAAAGCTTAACCGAAAATCGGGTTTTTTGAAATAGCAATTATTCAGAATATTCGAAAACCGGTTTTGAAAAAAGTCGAAAAATCGATCTCCCTAGTATCTATACATTTTGTTGTTGTGTTTTTAATAAAGATTTACCAAACCTGCAAGATGTACAAGGTCTACAATGATTAGGTTAGGTTAGGCATATGTGCCAAGCCAATAATATGCTGACGATATGTAAAAGACTGTCAAGGAAAATTTGAATGTGTAACTGCAGTTTAATGATCACACACGATTTTTTTTTTTTTTTGGCAAATCGTACGACTGAAAAGGATAGTAAAACAATTCCTTTATTGAATTTGTTAAGATCATTTTTTGAATAATTATTCGTAAAGTGGCATTGTTGGTACGGTAGGAAATAAAGGGTGGTCCAACCATAATGCACGATGTTAATTGTGAGTCACACCTTAACGTCAAGTTTTTTGACCAACTTAATTTGGCATTTTTTTGTTTCAGTGTTTGACAAGTTCAACCATGGAGAGGAACACAATTGAGCAATGCGTTAAGATTGTTAAAGCCTTTTACAAAAATGTGCGTTCAAATCAAAATGCATTTCGTGCACTTCGTGATTTTTTTTTTTTTGCACACATCGGCACTACTAATGTGACAATTAACACTATCAGGAAGTTTGTAAGTTTTACAATAAAAATTTATCCGTTTTAAAAAAGTTTTAATTAGTAATGAACAAATAGCATTTAAAGACATTCGGTTACGAATCTTTGATCTAAACAAACTCATTGAACTTATTATACAGATTTTTTTCACACTGAAACACAATGTGTTGAATTTGCTTTGATGCCCCCAAAAATTAAAAAACGCACAGCAATTTTAAAAAGAAGCGCACCACGCTCCAATAAAGGAATTTTTCGCACACAAAATTTATAAAGGACTCAAAATGATGCGAAACACGCCGAGTTAACAGCGCTGAATTTCTTTTTCCCAAAAAATAACTTTTTCTTGCACTTTTTTTGGGAAAAAAGTGGTTAATGATATATTAAATAATTTTATTATACCCTCCACCACTTGTGTTTACAAGGTTTGTCATTCCGTGTGAAAGTCTTTTAATATTCATCTAAAATCCCAAAAAGAAATATATATATATATATATATTTGAGATCCTTGAGTAATTTTAAGTCGATTTAGCCATGTCCGTATGTCTGTCTGTGAAAAAACGCTTACTTTTGAACAACTCAAAAGAAAAGAACAATATTGAGATCAAATTATTTCTAGTTACCAAAAGCAGTTTGGGATTGAAATTCAGTAAAATCGGTTTAATAGCATAAGAGTTATGAATTCAAATATAAGACCACCACCTTAAAAAATTAATAACTTTGCTACAAAAAGTAACATAAATGGTGTCGCAGTGCACGGATTAATATGAGATTTTGTACAAATTCGTTCTATATGACTTACACCGTAACGAATAATTCTATTGTAGTAAAATTTGGACTGCCATAGTTGTATAAGTCAAAATATCACACTGCCAAATTTAGTTTTAAATGAGCGTAATCAGAAACACCTCTACCTAATTTTGTGATGATTGATCCATAATTTACCATGGGTCCAAAATAAATTTGCCTCCTGAAAAACGTTTTAGTACGGCTCAAACTGTTACGAATCATGATATTTTTTAAATAAGTTCAAATAAAGTTTTATATGACTAGAAAAAGATTTACCTAAGTCGAAACCGCAGCCAATTATAATACTGAAACTCTGCTTTTATAAAGATTGGTTGATAATTTATAGAATTTTTTTTTTTTGTGAATAATATTTATTTATTAAAAATTTTGATATATAAATAAATAAATAAAGTTAAATTTTTGAGAAATACCTGCCTGAAAGAATAATTTTTTTCTATAAAATTCCTTTTTTGCGACCGCTTTATTGGTTAATACTGCTTTTAAAAAACCTGACAATTTTTTAATTTGAAATATCCATTTTTGGAAAATGCCTTTTTTTTTATCTTTTAAGAAAATTTCCAACGGCAACGCTGTTGCAAACACCGCCAAGTTAAAAAAACAAAATTCTAAGAAAATCATTTTAAACAGTTTTTTAAAAGTGAACTGCCAAGCAATATAGAGAATTTTGCAGAAGAATTGAATATTTTACCAGTAATTTCGCGTAACTTACCGTGTTTTGAACGAGATTAATAATGGCGTATAGGATTTTTACACTGATGACATTTAGGTGGAATGTATGGAAGATGTAGAAAATATGAAACATGCGTTTACATGGTTCACATCTAGCATCTACCATCAATCAAATCTGTAAATGATACAATGTATAAAAAACACGTACAAAAAAATAATACGGAAATAAAATTTAACAATCAAAAATAAAACATAGTGAATAAAATTATTTCAAAAAATAACATTTTCTTTAATTTTGTCAGTAATGCCACTGTTATAATAGAATTTTTGACACTTTTCTACAGATGACACTTAAATAGTCGAAAGATGTAGAATGGACTAAAATGAGATTGGTACATCTTTTAAAGATGTTCATTTTTAGCCCTATGTATTTCTTATGGGAAGATTTTATAGCCTTTTTACACTGATCAACATCTAACATTAACCATCCCCTTGCGGAGATCTAAGCATCTTGTCATAACAAATATGTTTTGTTTATGGGTACACACTGTTGCCAAAAGTGTAGAGTTCTCTGCATTTTGCTGATTTTTCGGTGCAAAAATGCCGAAGTGAGATTTGCAGATTTTTTCTGTTAATTGCAGATTTTTTGATATTGAGGAAATTGTAAAAAATTTACTTATATATTGAACTTTGTGACCAACCTTTTAAAAGATTTGATTTTTAAAATCAATTTAAATGTTAAAAAAAAAAATATGTATATCCAAATATTTTAGTTAATGGTGAGTTGAACTCAATATTTGAAATTGTTAAGCCGTTACCAAATTAAATATTCAAAGAAGATATGCAAATATTTGACTCTGAATTTAGAGAGCTTAACACCTACTTGATTTCAAAAAAATTTGATAAGTAAAAATAACAATTAATTACATGTTTTGAAGAATATTATTCCCAAAATTGTGCCTATTTATTGAAAATATATTTGTTTTGCCACATTCATCAGCTAATGTGGAACGAATATTTAGACAGGTAAATATAAATAAAACAAAGCAAAGAAATCAATCAGATAAACATGTAATTGCTTGAAGGAATTTTGTGCACAAGACTTCCTAAAACTACAAAAAATTTACAATCGGGGGATTCACAAGCTAGTCATAAAGTTGTAATGTCAGTCATATGTCCTAAAATAATTACAAGAAATATATAGACTGCTGTGGGCTAACCGCATACAATTTAGATTTCTACTGTACAGTTATGAGGAATCAATGAACAAAACAATATTTTTGTTTAACGATTGAAAAATATTATTTAGGACATTATGACGATATGACTTAATAGCACACCTTGTGAATCCCGCAAATGTATTTGGATATACATTTTTATGTTTTATACACATTGTTGTTCTCTACTTTAATATTATACACATTGTATTATCTACTTTAATGTAATTCTCTACTTAATGTATTTCAGAGTAACAGTTTTTTTTGTACATACAATTCCTCTAGAATATTCATATTTATACATCTGTCTCTTTTCATCTTTTGTATTATAAACGTAGATAATAAACTTCAATTGACAATTGTATATGCAAATGGTATGCTTGAAAAGGAACAACAAAATTACAAAATATTTATGACATTGTTTGTGCTTTCAATGTTATTGTTTGGCGTTGCGCTGCGTTGTACATGATTAGGGCCTTAACAAAGTTGTGATCAAAAAGAAAAGATGTGTCGTGCTTTTATTTCAAGCGCCTAAATTATCATGGCACTTTTTCAAAAAAGTGCAAAAAAGGGCTAAAATTTGTTTTAATCAAGCACAAAAAATTATAAATAAATAATTAAGCATTAATTAGCTTTTACATCCTTTTATAATTGGTCATTGTTGTATAAAATTTTCAATATTTGGTCACCCTCGTCTCCATTCCAAAAATCACATTCTACGTGATATTTTTCTTTTTTGTATATATCGCAAAATTAGTGATCTATCATTACTTTCTTTCGTAGCTGGAACAACAACTATTTACTTGTTTGAGACTACATATCGTCACCTAAAAATGCAAAAGGGCGTAACAACAAAAAAATTCGAAATGGAGTTTTTGATATATTTTTGTTTGTTTTATTAAACTTCACTAACGTACACCTTGTTATTGATTCTGTAAAGTTTTTTGCTTCTCCTGTATGTAGTGTTTTCATTTTAGGTGACGATATATTGATTATGACATTTTATTTTTAAATAAATTCTTGACACTAAAATTCCTATCAAGTTCAAAGTTTTGGTATGGATATATGTATATATGTATATATGTTCTCATCGATCTTATAAGAAGCATAGGGCCTCAAGTAGGGTTTCAGGTACGTAAAAAAGGCCTACATCTAGCCTAAAAAGGGCTAAGTTGGCATCACTTAAAGAAGCAAAAAATGTTTTTCAATTTCAAATGTACTAGGTGCAACACAGGGATGGCATTGATAGTTTTAAAATTGTAACCAGACCTGCCGTTTTTGGTTATTTCTAAAGGCTAGTTTATACGGTAATACAATGTGATACGACATGTCAAAAAATGATGTAGAATGAGAAAAATCTTATCATGTAAAAGCAAAATGCATTGAGTAAGAGAGAATACGGATAAAAATATGACAATCGGTCGGTAAATGTTCATTTTCTAAACCATTTTAGAAACTTATGTATTCTCATCACACCAGAGTCGCATTTTAACAGAGTATATTGAAGGTGGTAACATTTTGATAAAATTACAAAAACAAGCAGAATCAACTCAGGAAATGTTCATGTTGTTTTTGTACATATTGTAAACTGCAACCATCTGATTTTTTGTTATTAACTCACTTTGCTTTTATTTTACTTAAACCATCCGTGTAAACATGAAAAATACTTACCAACAGATTTTTATTTTTTTTTTATTTTAAACACGGAGAGAATTTCATAATATTTTGATTCCACAAAGTCGTAATACATTGTATTACCGTGTAAACTAGCCTTAACCAAACTTGGTTATTTTTTTTTTCTCAATTTGGAGATGTAAATATTTTTTTCATTTTGGTTATTTTTGTTAATAAAATATAAATATTTCTTGATACGCTTGTAATTTAGGTTTTTTAAAATGTTAACCTTTTTTTACAGGGGGGGTTATTGCGTATATGGATTCGAAGAAAATTATTTACGACTTCGAAAAATGTGTACTTTGCGCTACGATTTTCTCATTATTTGATTAAAATGAACGGAAGTTCTTTATACTTTATCAAAAAAGTCCTTTCAAAACAGCTTTCAGATATTTTTTAAGGATTTTTGCATAAGAATCTGAAAATTATTTCTTTCATAGCTACTTTATTATATTCAAAAATTTTTTTTTTTATTTTTCGAATTTATTCTATGAGCTAAATTTCAGTTATGTATTTAATAAATCTCTTTGTAATAGTAGATACAAGATAAAAGTCTGGTAGTGTAAAAGGTCATTCCTAAAAATTTAAGGAATAGAACTATTACAAAGAGCTTTATTAAGTAAATAACTAAAATTTAGCTCATAGAATAAGTTCGAAAAATAAAAAAAATTTTGGATTTTTGCTAAGAAAAAAATTGCCAAATGTGATTTTTATATTAGAAACTGCCATGTTCTAAAATTGAAATCAAATGAAGTTTTATCGATGAAATTTTCAATTAATTTTTTTTTTTTTAAATGAGCGTAGTTTTTCTGATTCTAAGAGTAGTAAAGGTAAGTGGCACTTAAAGTAGAAAGTGCATATTATCACGAGAAATCGATTTCAGAAAATGACTGAAAGAGTACACAAAAGTAGAATTGGTGTTTCTAAAACCTTGAATATAAGGAAAATGTTCTTAATTTGCACTATTTCCAGTAGTATATTTTAATATATTGATATACACATAGGCATTTTAAAGATTTTTCAAAAACAAATTGATATAAAATCTAAAATTTGAGAACTTACGGAATTTACTGTAAGAAAATATATTATAATTTGGCAATATTTTTAATTTATAAAAAAAGCCTTTGACTGTCAGTCATATACATCTTCCCCCATTGAATTAACGTTCTGAAATCGAATTTGTTTATATTCGTTATAATATTGTTACGAAATTAGATTTGTCTAATAATTATTTATGGTTTAAGTTATAAGTTATCTTGTAAATTATAGTTTTATGTCATATTAGTTACTATTTTTATGAACACCACTGTACTAAATTTTCTACCAATTGTAATTGTAGACTTTAGATTTAGATGTATAAGATATTTTAAAATAATTCGAACACAATTTTCTAGAAACTACTAGACGGTTCTTGAACCAACTAAGAATAGTTTTGAACTATAAATACAGGCTAACTCATAAAAGTTTAGTTTAGTTTGATTGGAGACATTAAACGGTTCAAATCGATACTTACAATAGTGGTTAAATTTTGTGAACATTAATTTCAATAAAGTTTGTTAACTTGAATTCGTGTGTGTATTTATTTTGATTTGCAATTAAAAGAACTCAAAGGTTTATTATAAAGGGAATAAACCTTAACGCGTTTTATTAAGTAAAAACGTAACAATATTATACAATGATTCACAAAACGTAAATTTTGGAACAGTAATAATTACAATTATAATTTTAAAATACAATTTACAAACAAGAAAAATAAGTTTTGCCCACTTTAATAATATTATAAATTAAATTCACAATTACGCCAAGACAATCGCCATATCGCCAAACGTAAATGTTCATCGCTAAAAGAATTTAAAAATCGCCACATTTCGCAACCCAGCCACTGACAGTTAAAAAGCGGAAAATAATTTAATTTTTTCATATATTGTTATTTAAAACTGTGAAGTACAAATTTCGTTTATTGTAAAGGACATATTCAACAAAATTCAATTTATTAACTTCCAATATATTGAATCTTGTATGCAAAGTTGACGGGTTTAATGTCTGTTTTCACAACACAAGTAATTCTACGTGTAGTAAAATTTATATGAAAAATAATCAAAAAAAAAAAAAACTGAGTGCTTTTCATATAAATTTTACTACACGTTCAATCACTTGTGTTGTAAAAACAGAACAAAACTCATACAAAATAAAAATATTTTTCATGAAAAAGGTCTCAAATAAATAAAACCTTTTAATTTAATTTTCTCCTTATTTTTTAATATTTACAAGAATTACATTTCTTGTTTTGTTTTCTTAATTTGTAATAAATATTTTCATATTTAGTGCAAATAACCTTTGTCTTACAATGCAACATAAAATAATTTTTTATGTTTTTCTCAATTAACAAAAGGCATTTTTAATTTGGTTATATTTTTTCACATTTGGTAACTTTTTAAAAAAATTTGGTTGTAAAAATTGCATTAGTCATGGCAGCACTGACAACCTTTAAAATATTTACTTTTTGGACCTTAATTGTACTAAACGATTTTATTTTTAGTTCAAATTATACGAGGGTGGATCAATAAGTCCGTGACTTTTCGAACTTCCCTCTTAGTTATATGAAATGCAACACTGCTCCCATCAAGTACCACCTGTTAATAGACAACTGTCAAGTTTTGAGCAAGTTCCGTCATTTACTTTGCGTTTAACAGCTGTTCAAAACATACAACCTTGTGAATTTTCTTTTTTTTTTTTAATGGAAAAAAGTTATTTCGAGTGCTCATTAAACATTATTTTTTGCAAAAAAACCCCGTTAATCAAACCAAGGAAAAGCTTGATAAATACTATGGGGACTCTGCACCATCGATTTTAATGGTAAAAAAAAAGTGGTTTACTGAGGTTTAAGAAAAACGTTTTTAAGAAAATATTTTAAAAGCACCTTGTCTTTTTCCATATGTGTCAATAGAACAAATTTCTGTATAAAAAACCGTTTTATAAGAAAAAAACACTGATACAAGAAATATTTTGCCATGCACCAATAACAAAAATAAAATATTTTTTATTAGAAATTTTCTTACAAGGCTATAATGTATTTGCTTACGCTAAATATCTAACCAAGTGCGTACATTTGAATGCACGTTTAAAATCACAAGTTTTTATTTTCTTATAGTATAGTAGGTATAACATTTATAAGAAACAAATATCTTATAGGAGTAAATATTCTTCAAAAAAAAAAAAATTGCTTAAAAAAACGCGTATAAGAAAAATTTTCTTGGTTTTTTTTTATTTTTTATATCCGTTACCTACTGTGTATATAGCTCTTGATCAGTTGCAGAGTAAACATTATTCAAAGGTAGATAATTTGCTCCTATTTTAAGATTTAACTCAGTTATGTTCAATTTATCTATCACATCCTTTTTCAAACAATTACGTTGAGATTTGACGAAACAAAAACGTTAATATTTCTAAATAGTGTGAAAAAGCGACCAATAATTTTACCTCATAATCATTTTGGCACTCAATTGATTGTTCAACATTACCATGAGCAGTACCATCACGTTCAACATGAATCATGTATAAATGAAATTGTTTAGAAATTGTACATTCCTCGTCTTAGATCAGAAGTTAAAAAGATACGTAATAAATGTCAACATAGCAAGAATTTTAACGCCTTACCAGCAATCCCTGAAATGGCTAGTCTACCAAAGGCTCGTCTCTCGTTTAATCAGAGACCATTCTCTTATGTTGGCGTTGATTACTCTGGCACATTATATGTTACTGTTGGTCGTCATAAAAACAAACGTTGCGCTGATTTATTTACATGTACACAATGAAGTAGCAAGGGACTTAACCACAGATTCATTATTGTTATTCAAAACTTTATAGCAAGACGCGGAACACCTCTTGAAGTTTATTGTGATAATGGGACAAATTTCCTTTCAGGAAATTTCAAACAAAATTTCACCACACATGGGTGGTTGCTGGGAAAGATTAATAAGATCTGTAAAAAAAGTACTCTACAAAATATCTCCCCAGTTTTCGTTTCGTGAACATACGTTAGCAAGTGGCTTATTGAATGCGAACGAGTAATAAATTCCAGGCCTCTAACTCATGTTGAACTGAAGTCATCCTACGATGAGGATTTGACTCCGAACCATTTTCTTCTTGGTTCGTCTAATGGACATAAGCCATTATGAGAATTCGTTGAAGCAGATTGTATGCTTAAAATATTGTATTTGGCGAAAACTTCAGTTTTTTTTAAATTTTTTTTGGAAACGTTGGGTTTAAGAATACCTTCCAACTCTTACAAAATAGACAAAGTGGTTAAAAACCCAAAAAAAACCTGTCTTTAAATGATGTTGTTATTATTGTAGATCCACACTTTCCTCGTAAAAATTGGCCATTGGGTTTAATAGTTGCAGTACATACAGGAAGAGATGGTAATATACAAAGTGCATCAAGGAAGACAAAAGATGGAGTTTTTACAAGACCTGTTACAAAACTCGCCAGGCTTGATGTAAGACCTTTAGAAAATTAGTATGTTTATATGTTTATTCTTTTAACGAGGGGGAGAAATGTTACAAGTATTAGTACGTGAAACAATTATACTTTATATTTAAAGACCCAAGCTTTAAATATTAAAAACAAATATTTTAATTGAATTTGTTTTACTTATATCAATATAATTTTTTAATTTTGTTAAAGAATTCAACTGAAAAACACTAAAATTTTGAAATAGAATTTATACAAAGAATTCAAATAAAATAAATTTACTTTTAATATTGCAACAATGACTTTTCTTTAACATATTTAATTAATAATATTCTCTCTATCTCTGGGGTAAGCATTAAGGTTATAAACTTATCTCACTTTCGGATTATTTCAAGTACAAATCGGGATTAAGCCAACTTAGAAATTCATGAATCAAGCACAGTTTGAGAATGATTTTATCTCACTTTAAATTAATTCAATCCCGTTTTCGGATTATTTTAAGTACGGGGCACTTGAATAATCCGTTTCGGGTTTTCATACAAATTCTACGTATGTGGAAGTAATGTTCTGCTTTTCAAATTGAATCTGTTTTAAAATAATTTTAATTTATTTTTTTTTTTTGTAATTTTTCACATAAACCGCGAAAATCGCGATATATTTTATCTTTTTTTCATATATAGGCAATATGGGTATACAATTTTTTCATTTTAAAATTTATCAAAATGTGAAAAATACAATAAAAAAAAAATATAAAATTAATAAAAAAAATACGTAGAATTTGTATGAAAACCCCAAACGAAAATATGTATTTAGTTAAATATCTCAATAAGTAGGTCGCAAGTGGTAAAGTTTTATATACCATTGGATGCTGCTTCAAAAACCCTTTTCGATGATAACAAATTTTATTTTTGTCGTCTTGGAGCAAAGTACAAAAAAAATTCGAAAAACTGAAAAAAGACCTTTTTTAAAAATGGTCCAGCTCACGGATGGTCAACGCTAGAACCAAAATATTTTGGGAAACATCATAAAACATATCAACCTTTATTTTCAGAGGGGTAACAAAATCACTTTATTTTTTTGAGTCGCTCTAATGTATATGTAAAAATATAATCTACATTAGTTTTTCTTTTTTTTCATTTAACTTTACGTATGATTATCTTTAAC
Source organism: Pollenia amentaria (assembly GCA_943735925.1). Lineage (NCBI taxonomy): Eukaryota > Metazoa > Arthropoda > Insecta > Diptera > Polleniidae > Pollenia > Pollenia amentaria. The sequence continues at coordinate 95,756,617 of OX031009.1, read as the reverse complement.
ATATGTCTTGATATGATTATCTTTCTAAGGTTAAAAAGAGCGCTAAATAATGTTATAATATATATTTTATTGATTGTAATTGTTATGCTGCACGTTCTATTTAAGGAAATTAGATCAAAACATTCTATTTTGTTTTTTCATATACCAGGGGGACACCACAAGGGGAGTTCTATCACCTCTACTTTGGCTGCTCGCGCTCAACGGGATTCTCAGATCATTTGATTCCAAGGGTAGGAAGGTCGTTGCCTATGCGGATGACACAGTTCTGCTGGTCAGGGGGAAATTTCTGTCCGCGATCAGTGAAATTATGCAGGTGATGTTGGGCGAACTCTCGGCATGGCCGAAGGATAGGGGGCTGGGTGGTAACCGTACGAAGCCAGAACGGGTGCGTTTTACCAGAAGAGAGTTTCTAGGGGCCAGTGTTGGTTGGTGTCGATTTAACTATCCGACGGTGCTCAGTATTTGGGCAATTTCCTCGACTGTAAGCTGTCTTTGAAGAGAAATACTCAGAAGAGGATGAAAAAGGGGCTTCATTCCGCATGCAGGAACTCCATCGGTAAGAATTGAGGTCTGAGACCATTTATGGTAAGCTGGATTTACACGTCGAAGGTTTGGCCTATTTGTATTTACGGATGCACTGTTTGGTGGGATAGGTTGAGAGTGGATAGCTAGGAAGATGCTTAACAAGGTTCAAAGGAGTGCATCTCTTTGCATAACAGGGGCAAGGAGAAGCACGCCACAGGCAGGAACTTCTTTAGACCCTATGAGTCTTCGTTGGTTAGACCTATTCGGGATGGTTACACAAGAATCTTGTACGAAGTGGGTCAGCTTGATCATGGTGCTATTCTCGGGGGAATATCGGATCACAGGATTATGACCTTAGAATTCGGTGAAACACCACCAGTGGAATTCCCGCATAGGGAAGTTTGGCGTGGATCCAATGGACTATTTGAAGTGTGGGCAGCCTTTACAGACGGATCCAAGATGAACACTGGCACAGGTGCCGGTGTGTATATTGCTGGCACTGACGTAAAAAGGTCATGTGGACTCCCGGATAAGTGCAAAGATTTCCAGGCTGAGATCCTAGCGATCTGGAGGGCAACGAAAGTGATACTGTGTCACATCGTAAGGGGATCCGTGGTGACAATTTACGTCGATAGTCAAGCTGCGCTCAGGGCATTGACAAATTGTACGGTACGATCATGCCTGGTCGAAAGGTGTAGGAATGCTCGGACACTGCAAGGTGTATCGCAATGAGGTGGCGGACGAATTCGCGCGAGAGGGTTGGGATCTGGATTTGAAGGAAAGGGACGGGGGTATAAACCCCCTTGTGTCACTACTATGGGGTAATACGGGAAAGATTCCGTGATTCCGTCAACCGGTGCTGGAGGGATAGAACGGCCTGGATTGAACGCAAGGGCAACCAGGGTTCTATTAGGACTGCATAGGAGTGGTCTTAGGACACTAATACGGGTTATTAACGGGCTTTCACAAGCAAATGGGACAAAGTCATACCGGACTTCTGCAGATTGTGCGATGATGCTGAGGAGCTAGTGACAATTGAGCATGTACTATGCCACTGTCCCATGATGCAGGGTCTGAGGCGGAAATGGCAGAGACAGATTTCACGACGACGGGGTGTATCGCTGGAGTTAGTCCAGTCTATATACTGGCGATTGTCAGGGAAGTGGTATGTCTGTTTCTTATGAGTGGACTGTAGGGGGAGGTTTTTGTGAATTCTATCTTCCTCTGTATCGAAGGGATTTACAATGGACCGCATAGGTCTCCGAGTCAAGGTGTGCCCTTCTACACCTAAACTTGATTCATTTACGTTTAGTCAACATTTTGTTTACTGATTTTCATGATTTAATGGCTTATTTAATTCGTAATATACCTGGATTTCTGATAATTTTGGCGATAATTTTGAAAATAAGAAAAATATTATTTGGATGACTCAAAGGAAATTTTATTCCTAATCATTTTGTATACATATACTCAAAATCGCCTTATTTCGGGCGAAATATAAGTCAAGTGCATAAAAAACTAGAAATGATGAAAAAAACTGAAAACGGATTTGAATTTAGCGCTTTCAAATCTTTATATTTTATATATATATATTTTTTTGAAAATGTTTTTTTTTTTTTTTTTGCTGACCAGTGTTATTAATAAAACTTTGTTCTTTTTGATTAGGGCACTGCGCTTTTTGATTAGCAATAGTTTACAGCGCTTGTAATATCCCTAAAAAAAATGTGGAATTACTAAACTGGGAGTTTTCCTTAATAAATTAAAAAATGGTCGAAATTACAAAATTAATCTAGGAAACAATCATTTTCTAAATTTCTATATGATTTTTGTTTAAAGAAAATCCTACTAACACAATCAATGAATCTATTTTTTTTTAGGCAAAGTTAGGTTTTTTCTCTTTGTCTCTTTCGATGTTAGTCATTATTATTTGGCTTTCAGCATTGTTATTGTTTTCCTGCCATTATATTTTAAAAACCTTTGTTTTTGGAAAAAATTGATAACAAATTATACATTGGAACATGAACTATGGAAAATTGCTTCGTTTGTGATGTTTGCTTTATTAACGCAAATGGTTTCATTTCGTATATGAAATGCCATAAGATTTAAATCTTTTTATATTGAATCAAAAGTTTTAAATATTTACCCCCATATTCATAAAAAATATTAACGGCTTATAGTAGGTTTTTGAATCGAATTTTCTATGAAAATTAAAATTTGTTTAAACAAAAATTTTTTCATCTACAAAACCGGAAATAACCAATTTAAATCAAAATTTTTCTAACTTAGTAATAACTTTTTTTTTTAACCGAAATTATATGTAAATAAATTTATTTGCTTATGAAGGTAAAGGTTTTATATTTATTTAATTTATTTATTTTTTTTTTTTTTTTTTTTTTTTTTGGGAAACAAATGAATTTTTTAGCAAAATTTCGAAATTTTTGTTTTTAAAAATACATTAAAAGTTGGAAAATGCAGCTAATCTTTTTCCAGACATATAAAAAATGTACAAAAGGGAGTTGGCCATACATTTGACCCATCTAGAAGCATCTTATTTAAGAATCTTTTAACTATAAGGTAAATTCCATGTCAAATCGACCAAAAGTGGGAACCGACCCCTTTAGATTTTAATGAAATTTGGTGAGAAGGTTCCTTTCATCCTCTAAGGAACATATACGAAAAAAAATTTTAGATTTTTTTTTGCAAAAGTTATGGGATATTCAAAATGTCATAGTTTCGCCGAAAAAATGTATTTTTTCCCCAAAAAAAAAATTGTAAAAATTGTTATATAAAAGCTATACCATCATAAGCAAATAAATTTATTTACATATAGTTAGAAAATTTTCAATTTAAACTATTCATTTCCGGTTTCCGCGGTTCAACCACTTGTATGAGTGTAAAGAAATTTGCAGAACTTTTAAACTAATATATGTCCCATAATAAAACTGTTACAATATAATAAGGACACTATAGGCTAATTTCGGTTAAAAATAAAAAAAAAATTTTGATTGAAAATGGTCATTTCCGGTTTTGCATATAAAAAAAATTTAATTTTTTTCAAATTAATATTTTTTTATTAAAAGATTTTTGTTTTGGTTTTTAGTTCGAAAAAATAATTTAAAAAATATTTCGAACACAAATTCATATTTACTAGAACTATAGTTATGCCAAATATAAAGGAATTCCAACAATTTTTTTATTGCGTTGTCCGCTTGAAATATAATGCCCCATATACTTAAGACATGACAATCAACAACTTTACCCAAACATGAACCTTACGGAACATAAAGATTTTTTAAGAGTCAATGAAAACCGCGACTAAGCATCTCAACGCCTACCGAACTATATAGTTCAATTGGATACATGGTTAAAACAATAGAAAATAAACGTCAACGAACAAAATGTGTACAAATAACATTTACTTTGTGTAGGGAATCATATTCTTCGATTAAAATCAATAATCGAATAATATCTCAACATTCGAATGTAAAATATCTCGGTTTATATCCTTATCGACATTTAACATGGAAGTGCCATATAGAGTTAAAACGAACTCAAATGCAATTTAAAGCAATTGGAAAAATTCTTAGTGGCACACTGCAGAAATCCTGCCCTTAGTCTGGATTGTAAACTTCTACTTTACAACTATATCTTAAAGCCAATCTGGTACTACGGTATTCGGTTATGGAGCACTGTCTCGGCCTCCAATGTAAAAAAAATCCAAAGGGGTCAAAGCAAAATTCTTCGAATCATCACATCCGTTCCCTGGTATGTTCAAATTGGAGCATTCACAAAGACCTGAATGTGCCATTAGTAAAAACTATGATCACAAAATATTCAATAAAATTTCTACAACGGCTTGAATTGCCCCCAAATTCCTTAGCTCGAAATATTTTAAATTATGGCGCCAAATTCGATAAAGAAGAAGATATTCTGCAGGAATCAACCGATTAGAAGAGCTCTAACACCAACATATGTGAACACAAGCCGTGATGGGGAAAATTTTCGTCCGGCACTGGCAGGAAGAAGTTTTAAAATAAGATTTGATTAATTACACTGTGCTTTAATTTGACACTTTTTTAAGAAAAGCGGGGCACCTAGAGTTTTAACCTAATTCGGGTATATGACTCCAGTGGTGCTGACCGTTTTTTTAGGTGAGCTCTTGTTTTCAAGATATACCGTTATTTTGAAAATGGAGGTGGTTGCACAACACATATTCACGTAACTCAAAAACGGGTTAGTTTATTGCACAAATAAAATTTCCTTTAATTAAGGATAAACTATTTTCTAGTATGCGCAGTCATTTTAGGAACAAAAAAAAACATTTTTTTTTTTTTTTGCAATATATAAAAATGTTTGTTTTTTCCAAAACGTGATTTAAAATCACATGTGCCTTTTAAATGTGCCCACGATCAGTCTGCAACTAAAGTATGTGACTATCAGCGAAAAGTACCGTATTTTATTTATAGATGGCAGAAAATTAAACATTTTGGAATATATCGCTAATTCTTCTATAAGCGGTGTGTGTGGCTTATGAGCGAATTTTACTGTACATACATAGTACGTATTTTGTTTTGATTATGTTTAGTTTAAGCTTTGTGGAAATGTTTTAAAATACTTTAGCAGAGTTTAAAATTGTAAGGATAACACTAAAAATTTACAATCTCAGCATCTTCAAATCGACATTTTAGCAAAGCAGCGTGAACTTATTTAAATATTATAATACTCAGCCAATAAAGCCAATTTTGTGCAGATTAAGAGTTCTTTACAATAAAAATAACAACTTAGAGAAAATTAGATAAAGAAACAGAAATATAGGGAAAAAACATGAAAAACAAATCAGCAATGTTTCTAATTGTAGCTGGATTGAAAAAATTTGGTGGTCCAGTCTCCGATGATATATGTATCTATCTGGGCACAAAAAAAAATCGTCAACTCACGCAAATAAATCGAGTATTCCATGTATTCATTGACAAATGGATCATTGTTAATCCATTCAGCCTGTCTTCGTTTTTTATTGATGATAAACACGTTTTTCCTCCAAACAGTAGGTAATGAACTCTCAAATGTTGCATAAGTGGTAGGCAATAAAACAGATATAAGTATATATATGTATGTAAATATTTTTTGTAAAATTGGGTATATAATAAACATCTGCATGAAACTTAATAATGATGTTCATTAAACTTTCATTATAATTTTGTATTTGATTCATTTATATTCAGTATAATGAATAACTACGAAATGAAAGCAACAAACACACGAAATTTAAGAGCCGAATAAGATGCAGTGTTTTTGTTTACTTAAGAAAGAGTATATGAATACAAACAACTCTGAAACAAAACAATGCAAGTTTTTACTGGATTTTACTGAAATGTGTTCGCTTACACAAAAATTTGCAAAAGAGAGCATCTACTGAGAGAGTAAAGTGACAGTTGTAAGCAAAGAGTCTGCAAATTTTTACTGAACAAATTTTTACCAGTAAAAACCAGTAGAAAACAACATATGTTTCATTTAAGTAAACAAACAAAAGTAAGCAAACAAAAAGCATACAATTTGTAATAAAACATTTAAAAGAACAAAAGCTGAATTAAAAGTGCAACAAAAATCAAAAATATTTATTACATCCTAAACAAGTTTACTTACCACTTTGTACCTTCCCAAATGTTCCGGGAGAGCATGAAATATTAAGTTTTCTTTTTTTGGCATCCATGGTAAAATTTGTGTTAATTGTTCAATATTACTTATTTTTGTTTTTGTTTACATTAATATTTTAGAGATGTAAAGCTAATGAATATATGATTACTTCTTATTGCATATTATTGAGGGTACCAAATATCAAAAATCAAATATTGATGTAGTTTCGTATGTAATTCAACTAGAAACAAAATTAAAAGTCATGTACAAAATAAACAAGTCTTAAAACTTGCACAGAAGCTCATTTAATAAATAAATTTGCTACGAATTTATAATCATTACAATGCATTTCATCAAGTACCAAAAACATTATGTACTGGGTAGTCTAAACAGCACATATTTTACAACACTAAGCTTTTTAGCGATCAGCTGTTTGAATTAACCGGCAAGTTTTTGCAATTTTTCCGTTCGTTTACTTTTTTGTGCAAGAGCCATTTTTGAGAGTAAAATTTTCATATTGCCCAAAATTTACTCAACTACTGGATTTTACTGGAAAAGTAAACAAACGCACCTAATGTCGAATAAGTTCATGATTATAACACATTTATTTTAAAGTCAGTATTGCCAGTTGAAAGATATGAAAAACATTAGGAAAAATAAAAAAAAAACAAAAAAAAACCATGAAGAGTAAAAGCAACAAGATAAGGAAGGAAGCAAGGCGAATTCATATACCAGGTGGCGTTGAAAGGACAGCTGTGCTACTTTTTTTCTTACTTAGAGAGAGAAATGTCAAAAGTTGCTTGTGTTTTTGACATATCGATCAACGAAAGCAACAAAAAAATACATTGTTGTGTTTTTGGTGTTGTTACTTGTTGTAGTATCGACACCACCGTATACATGAATTCGCCTTGGAAGGAAGTACATTAATATTAAAATAATAAAAATAATACAAATTAGACTTTGTTTTCAATGTAAATTAATTTTTTTTAATGTAAATTTTAAAACTTCAAAAAAAATTTCATTTTATTTTCATAAACATTTTTATCAAATGTGTTTTGCTTGGAAGTACATAAAAAGTTGTTAGGAAAAAAATTTAAATTTAATTTAAAGGTAACAAAAGAGAAAAAATTACATAAATTTACTAAGTGGCAACATTGCTATTGAGTATTTATTAGGGAGATCGATTATTCGACTTTTTTCAATAACCGGTTTTCGAATATAACGAATAGTTGCTAATTTAAAAAAACCGGTTTTCGGTAAAACATTTTTAAACTAACCGGTTAACCGGTTTTAATTCGAATACATAAAAACACCTACAAAATACATAGATATGACTTAAGGTAAGGTCAGACCTAACAAATATTTGACGATAAAACCCAAAAAAAACGAGACCAGTAAAATGATCAAACTTTAACCGCATTTTTAACAATTTCTATTTATTTACTAATCTGTTTTTGTAAGACGATAATTGTATAATATAATTTAAAAACTATTAAATAATGTTTGATCTAGCCAAACGTTTTGCAAGAGCAAATAAAATATTATAGCAATTTAATAAATTTATTATTTGAGACATTCTCCTAAATTTATTTTAAATGAGTTTTAATTTGTTCTATATGAATCAGTAGACTTCAACCATATTTTTAAAAAGTTGCAAACAAAACCTCTTAGCCTGGATTATATATATCAAACGATTTTGTTTCAGCATTATATAAACGATTAGTAAGATGAAAATGCTTTTTGTATGAAATATTTTTCAATTCGTCGACTACAATTTGAAACCTTCCATGACATTGTTTGATTTCTCAATTTTGTTTTTTAGTTCTTGGAGTTTTAATAAAATAAACTGATGAATTATTTCCATATCGTTGATTCCGCCGGAATGTTGTAGTTTTAAGCATAAAGAAATGCTGGAACTATTCAAGAGTTTTTAGTACCTTAAGGGGCATCCCGTCCTCGGCAACACAACGGGTTTATATTTGTCAACTCTTTAGACCTACTTCGAACGGGGTTAAGTTTTATTTGGAGCGCATTAATGTCAACCATATGGACTAATTAATGGTGATTAATAAATCGTGACGAGGAAACCCCTTCGCCACTTATCACTTCAGGACACTTCAAGTGCCTAACTTTGTCTGTTTAATCGCGTTCGAAATATCTCTAGAGATTATATCTATTTAAAAATATTTTTAATATTTAGAAAACGGTCGCACAAATTAAATACTATTTACTTTTTAACTGCGCACGTTTTTTAGGATTTTGAAAAGTTTTTGGTTTTTTACAAGAACACACGCATTCATAAGTGGTTTTTATTTACAGTGTTCAAATGTGTTTTTTACTTTAGTTATATTTTATTTTGACATTGTTCATAAAAAGTTTAAATTTGCCTTATATAGAGTTAGAAAAATGCTAAAATTACGGGTAATCTACAACAATAGTAAGAAAAATTTATATAAATTACACATTATTAAAATAACCAGTTTATTATACCAAAATAACCGGTTTATTCGATATTCGAAAAATGGACATTTTAAAATAACCGACTTGAGCAAAGCTAAAATAACCGGTTAAAACCGGTTATCTCCCTAGTATTTATATAAAAAACAATCACCCCTATCGTGAAAAACAAGTGGAATTTTTATTCCCATGAAATTTTTATTCCCCTCGAAGGGAAAAATGCTATCGTGAAACTCACGTGAAAAATTTTTCGCGCTACCAGTTCTCGGTGAATGTAAAAAAGAAGAAATATTAAAAAACATTAAGAAAAATTTTTTTGTTCAAAAATATACACATATATTTTAAAGAAAAGTTAAAAAAATAACAAAATAAAATATATTGTATGGGAGTGATTACAACATTAGCTTATTGCGTTTTTATCAGTACAAAAAAAATCTAAAATATTCCACCACGTCTTTGAAAAGCTTCATAACTCCTCAGGCAATTGACCTGTTTTTTGCATTTGGTTGAACAATATACATAAAAGTTTGTGCCTCTTTTAACGGAAATTGACCTTAAAATTAATTTTGTAAACTTCAATATTCGATTTATGAGAAGAATTACTTACATAAATGTTTTGTTCCCCAGCAAAAATAAAGTGAGAAATTCGATGGGAAAAGTGAACAAATTACGAGGGAAAAAATTGTTCACGATAAGGGGGATTTCTCCCGCGAACATTTTTTTCACGTTATTATTCGCCTATGAATTAATTTTTTCATGGGAGTTTTTCATGATCGCAAATACGTGAAAAGGGAACAAATTACGAGGGAAAAATTATTCACGATAGGGGTGAATGAGAGAGAGTGAAAACAGTGAAACAAAAGTCGTTTCATTGAACGAAGTCTTCGTGTTTGCCATATGAAACGAAATGTGTTTGCTAGTAGCATGAATAAAACAACAGGTTGTTCAGTAGTCTGAAGTTTGTTTGAATACGAACTTCATTGAATAAACATTTCAGTATGTTCATGAATGAAGTTATTCATGCAGACCTTTAGTATATTAATAGGGTAGCCAGATTTAAAATTCGGAAAACAGTACAATGAATTCAACAACACAGACCAAGAAAAAAACAATAAATTTTTTTCTTTGAAGAAAACGTATGTAACTATTTATTTAAACTATTAAATATCTTAAACTTTTGATTCAATATTAAATAATATAAAGAAATACCTATTCTTTAAAAGTAAAGGAAAGATGTTTATTTTATGGCATTTCATATACGAAATGACACCATTTGCGTTTATGAAGCAAACATCACAACCGATGCATTGGGCCATAGTTCATGTTCCAATGTATAATGTTTAAATATTTTGGTTTATATGTTACTTAAAACTTTTTATAAAATTTTTGCAAATATAAACGTTCTGTTTTTTTCAAAATATAAAGACAAGAAAACAACAACTGGACAAACATCTAAAGAGACAAAGAAAGAAGAAATCCCTAACTTTGCTTAAAAATTAATTCATTGATTTTGTTAGTAGGATTTTCTCCGCCTCATAGTTGCACAAATCGTACCGAATATAAGAAAATGATTGTTTCCTAGAGTAATTTTCTAATTTCAAACAATTTTTAATTTATTAAGGCCAATTTCACCAAGTTCAGCTATAATTAACTATGCATAACTATAACTGCCAGTTAGCAATTGGTTTTTTTTATTAAAATTAGTACAAAGTGTAAAAAAAAACAGTTCTGTTTGAGTGATTTGCATAAAACAGTAAAATTGAACAAAAATCAGTACATGTACTGCTAAAAACAGTACGTCTGGCACCACTATATATAAAACAAATCACAGTTTATTAAAACATCTTGGTATTACATTTCCGTGCTATTTGAACAATTTTTTCCACTTTTGTCGCCAATGCAGTAATCCTGCATTTTGATTTGCCGTAAGCAACTTCTTGCCTATTTTCAAACTTAATAATTTGAAATGTCATTTGAGGTATCAAAGCACTTAAATTGGTTAATGATAATGACAGTTTGTGTAGTATATTAAGGATATTAACCAAAGACAATATTTATATTTTTATTAACCAGAAATAAAGTATAAAATAGTGAGTTTTTGCAACCTATGTAGGTATATGACTAAGCCACAAAATAATGTAGACACCTATTTTTAAATTACAGTTACATGCATATGTATCTATGTATGTATTTACTTTTTGAATGTATGCATGTTTACTATTTCACAACTTTGTATGTTTTAAATTTGCAGTCTTGTTGAATATTAATTGCAACAAACATGGTTGACCCCCCTAAAAATAACGAACATGTTTTATTTTCTTACGACTTTAAAAATCATTTCCTATTAACATGCTTAACAATAAATCAAATCAATTTCAAATTAGTGCAAAATTAATATTTATCCATTTTTTAATTTGTTTGCTAGCTTACGTAGTTTGTGTTTGTGTGTGAGATTGAAGTTGCTACAATTTGCATTTTTACTTCAATGTTTTTATTGTAACAACAGTTTAATTACAATAACAACAAAACAAGCAGCATATCAAATCTAGCTAATAACATAATGAAGGCAAGGCTAACAAGAAAGAAAAAGTGCTATTGGGGAAAACTGCTACAGAAAAAATCATGTCAATACAATATTCAACTGCAACGATCGTGCTTTCAACATCCCCCTAACGTCGAAAGAGATCAGACATCCAGCCGGGCACAGGGACATACATATTCACATACATATATGTACATATAATCAAAACTGCATGGGTATACAAAGCGATATGGAATTGAGTTTAGAAGATATGTATATTAAAGTCTATAAACACATGTAGATATTGTATAAAGTAGCTTGAGAGCATATTACCTATACGCTGCTGCAGCAACAAATTATGTGCAACTCTCACTTTTGTCCTTGCAAACGCAGTGGGCGTGCGGACGGTATGTAAAAAATTATGAACTTATCCTGTAGCTGCTCTTTGTACGAACTTTTTTGCCACTTTTCACTTCGCACAATACACAATTATACAATTATTATTTTGACTTAATTGCCACTCTACTTAAAAATCGTCAAGAAAACGAAATTTGCTTTTGTTTTTTTTTATTTTGTTATGTCGTTTCTTCTGGAATTCTAACAAAAGTCAATGTAATTTTTTTTTCTTAATTTTTTCACTTGCCATTCACTTTTAATGTTTGTGATTCATTTTTTCAAACACTTTTCGTTTACTCATTTTTTCATTCGTATTTTATTTATTTATAATTAATTAATTTGGATATACGGATTTAGTTATTTTTTTATATTCTTTTTGCAAACAAATTTTTTCGAAGAAATAAAGAGAAATTTCGTTGTAGTTTTTTTGTTTGACGTTTTAGTTGTCATTTACATATGGCTGGTTATTTTATTCATATTCGGGGTATGTTCAGCATTTATATAGTGTTGAAAAACATTAACTTGGCAAACATATGAGGGATACCAGGTTTAACGTATAAAAAACTATATATATATATATATATATATAACTTAAATAAAGGTTGACAGCCAAAACCGATATACATATATACCGCATAAAAACAGTTTAATATTAAATACCGATATTTATTTATTTCAATCCAAGTATGTAATACTAAAAGCCTATTAGTCGAAAAAAGTATTGATAATGATATCGAAATTATTGTTTGCCTAATGCGAAAACCGTTTATTAAGCTATTTATTTTCAAAATGTTATCAAGGAAATAATTTACAATAACTAGGTTCGCCCGGTGATCGAAATGCGACCACTTGACATTTAAGCCCTAATCATTTACAACGCAACGCAACGCCAAAGAATTACACTGAAAGGACAAACAAAATCAAACATAATAAAACGCAATGTGAATTACTGTAGAAAGCAACAACAAAATTACAAAATATTTATGATTTTGTTTGTGCTTTCAATGTAACTCTTTGGCGTTGCGTTGCGTTGCGTTTTACATGATAAGGGCCTTAGGTTAGGTAAAGACCAATGAGGTCCATTGTGAATCCCTTCAGTACAGGAGAAAAGAGGAAAAAAGTGAAAACATAGAAGTAAATAAGAAAAGTAGAACAGGGCCTTACTTTCGAGAGAACCAGTGCGTTGTACAACAAAAACGTACATTTTTAAGAAAACAAAAAAACGAAAACATTTTAAAAGAGCAACAAAAATCATTGTATATTTCATCCACGTGTATTTGCAAAATAAATTAAATAGATTTTAAACACTTTAATTTTAAAAATTGAGAAAAGAAATTTATATTGTGCATATTTATATACAAATACCTTTAAAACGATATACATATGTTTCATTAAAATCGAAAAGATACTTAAAAATCAACTTAAAAAAATTGTTCCCGTAAGATATAAGAAAAATTCGCTCATTAAATTGCAATCAGATGTTTTCTTGACTGTAAATTCACAACTGGAAAGAGATTTTGAAAGCAAATTCGCATCGAATTTTGTATCATTTTAAATCAAGTCATGCTTCTTTTGACCGTTTTTGAAATTATTTAAAACCCGTATTTATAGAATTCAAACAAGATTTATATTATCTTGAAAGTTTTTCCGGATTTAAACAATTTAAAGGAATTTAAGTTTTAAGAGAGTAAGATTAATGACAAATCGTATAATGCAAAATGCGGAAGTTTTAGTTTGAAGTCGGAAATTTAAAAAATAGATTTAACAAACATATTTACTCAAATTTAAACGAATTCTTTTAACACCATATTTATAAAATCCAAAAAGCTACAAATACCCAGCAATGGTTCTCAACTACAATTTATCTTCTAAAAACCACACTACAAATAAATAATCTTCTTTTAACATGGTCTAGGTACTTTATCCTAAAATAAAATACATAAAGTACATACATATATAATCCAAAAATAAAATATCAAACAACAACAAACTTGAAATTGTCAATGCGGCATCAAGATCGATTAGGTTTTATAGAACACAAATCTGAGGGCTCGAGAAATACTATGAATTTGAATAACTTTTTAGATTTTTTATTAAAAATATGCTGCTACTACCTAAAAACACTCCCAACTACATGCTCTATTTAGAAACGGGCTTAAGCTACTTACACTTGGAAACTATAAATCTTCACTTTGACTACGTTGGTAGAGCTCTGCGCTTATCGAATAAAAGATTACCTCGTAAATTTGCTGAAAAGATTATTGCAAAAAAGACATTTTGGGCTGAAGGATGATCAAATCTATGTAGGATCATTAATTTTGTCCCAGAAAATACACTAAATCCTCTATAATGAAATTGTAAATATATAATGAAATTATTAAAAACAGATAAATTAAATGAAATTTATACTTTTACATTAATTTAATATTAAATTAAAGATACAATTTTAAATCAGCTTTAAATGCCAATCTGGCTCTGAACTATTTAGTTTTGCCAATTATGGGTAACAACAACATTTAAATAATCAATATTGTAATATATTTTTATTATATCTATTAAATAAATAAAATATTTAAAAACTCCAAACAAGTTTTACATTTTATACAAAAAAATATTTTACACAGAGACTTTTGACAACGAACATAGTTAGATAAATGACTAAACGTATGAAGCCAAATTTAAATGAAATCGTTTTTTTCTGTACCTTCAGCGAAACTATCTTCGAAACTTGCATTGATTTAAAATTAACTTTGAGACAGATCCAAATTTGAAACTTGCAATTCCATTCTATCGCCTAAATAGTAAGTATGATTAAAAAGTGTATGTTTTACGACTTCTAATTAAATGTTTCATCGTGCGTAGTAACGTTCCTTGTTGAAATTCCTGTAACCTTCTTGCTTTTATTGCAAATATTGAAAATTCACGAAATTTTATAATTAAATAGAAAATTTTCCAAATATATGGACTCGATGCTGATGTTTCGTTTAAGTTTCTTCATGTGTGTCAAAAAATAAAAACACTTGTTTCAAGTTATGTTGCATAGTCTGTGGGCAGCATTACAAATTAATGTTAATTTTTAATATTACCTTAAAAATCGCTAGAATTCTAAAGTCACCAAATTGAAGGAATATCTTAAATTATCTGCACTGTAAGAAATTTTTTTTGTTTATTTACACTTCATATCTAAAATAAGAGATATAAAATTATAAAAAGCTAAAATGAGTAACATTTATATACAAGAACCGCCAACATCTGGAAAAGTATGTACTATTTTTTTTTAAATTGTAATTGTATTGAGGTGCTTTAAACTTTCCCTAGGTTTTACTACAAACTACAGTGGGTGACATTGATATTGAACTATGGTCTCGTGAGTGCCCTAAAGCATGCAAGAATTTCATACAATTATGTATGGAAGGTTATTACAATAATACCATATTTCATCGCGTAGTTAAGGGTTTTATAGTACAAGGTGGCGACCCTAATGGAGATGGCACTGGAGGCGAATCAATATATGGTCAACCATTTAAAGATGAATTTCACTCACGTCTACGTTATACAAGACGAGGGCTGGTTGGAATGGCCAATTCAGACAAGGACGACAATGGTTCGCAGTTCTTCTTCACTATGGCTCCCACTCCTGAGTTGCAGAACAAAAATACACTATTTGGGAAGGTGACGGGAGACACAATTTTTAACATGCTTAAATTGGAGGAAGGTTTAGTTGATCAAAATGAAAGGCCCATGTATCCATACAAGATTTTAAAGACTGAAATACTCAACAATCCATTCGATGATATTGTTCCCAGAGAATTGAATAAAGAAGTGAAGAAGGAAAAGAAAAAAAAGAAGGACAAGGGCGTGAAGTAAGTGCGTAAGACAAGAGAATGCATAGTAACAATTCATTTTTTTTTTTTTTTAGAAATTTTGGTTTATTGTCATTTGGATCAGAAGCCGAAGAAGATGAGTTTGAAACAACTGAATTCGTACAGAAAAATGCAGGTAAAGCTAAATCACTTCACGATGCTTTGGACGACCCAAAATTGAGCAAAGAACCAATTAAAGTGAAAAATGAAAGGATATGTAAAGATGAATCCGAACGGGAGGAATGCCAGGTAACCATTGAAGAAAAGTTAGATGGTGATGGTGAGGCTTTTAAGCGAAGGCAACGCATAAAGGACAAGTTAAAATTAAATTCTTCAAAGCATCAAATAGCACAGGAAAATTCCGTAGAAATAAAAATAGAAAATTCCGACACAGATGATGATATATTGCTAACGCACGAAGAAGAAAAGAAACAGCAAAGTGAAAGAAAAAAGTAACTATTTTGTTTTCGTAACAAAATCTTTAGACATTTAAATATGTTCCATAATTATTTATATTTACAGAGAGAAAATTCGTCTAGAAATTCAGACATTGAAGAAACAATATCAAACTGATAAAAAAGTCAAAGACGAAATGCTGGAAAGAAATATTCAAAAAGAATCGAAAGTCAAATCGATGAAGGCGGATGTTGATAACAACGAACTTATTAAAAATTTTATAGAAGAAAAAGAGAAATATGAAAATCTCAAAACAAAAATTCCAAAAAAAGGTGCATTACGGGAAGATTTCACTTTAAGTCTACTTACGAAATTCCGCTCAAAATTGGATGTCATTAAACAAAAAAAAGAAGAGCAAGAGCAAAGTGGCAATAAAATTGATGAAACAATTGTAGAAAAAGAAATTCAAGGTGACGATTGGTTATGTCATACTTTAAGATTTCAAGATGATACGCCAATATTGGCAAAGGATGCCTCTACTAAAGGTGACGACTGGTATGATGTCTACGATCCCCGTAATCCTTTAAATAAACGAAAACGCAAAGAATCTGGAGGCAATCGTTCTCAGGGAGCTTCGGCAAATAAGCGCGTGCGATGATTTAAGGAAACGCTAAGATTTTTATTAAAAAAAAAAAAAAATTGTGTAGATACTAAAAAAAAGCAATGAAATGCGCTTTAAAATGCATTTTTCACAATGTTGATGTGTGTGGATTTTT
Organism: Pollenia amentaria; assembly: GCA_943735925.1. Classification (NCBI taxonomy): domain Eukaryota; kingdom Metazoa; phylum Arthropoda; class Insecta; order Diptera; family Polleniidae; genus Pollenia; species Pollenia amentaria. Next base: position 95,740,049 of record OX031009.1, on the reverse strand, counting down.
CTTTTAATTATTTTTCTCGAAATACTTGGTCTTTTCTTTAGGATTTGGTACAATCTGTAATGGAGGAAAAAAATTATTAAAAAAAAAAAACACTAATATGTTACAACTTACTGTATCAGCTCCTGGTTTCCAACCAGCTGGGCACACTTCTCCATGAGTATCCGTGTATTGAAAAGCTTGTATTAATCGTATTGTTTCATCAACCGAACGACCAACAGGCAAATCATTCATAGTAATTTGACGTAAAACGCCGCGTTGATCAATAATAAATAAGCCACGTAATGTATGACCTAAATCATCCAAATACACACCATAATCTTTGCTAATTTTATGTGTTAAATCAGAAAGAAGTGGTATGTTTACATTGCCCAAACCACCCTCTTTACGTGGTGTATTAATCCAAGCCAAATGGGTAAAGTGAGAATCAACACTGCAGGCAATTACCTCAGTATTCATTTTACGGAATTCTTGAATACGGTCCGAGAAAGCAATAATTTCAGTGGGACAAACAAAAGTGCTTTAAAAATAAGATAAAGATAGTTAATGTATTATAATAGAATACAATACTTTAATGAAAAACGGTTCAATGTTTCTTATTAACTTTGAAATTAATTTAACTTTTCATACGAAAAGTGGAAACAAATCTAGTTTACCGACGCGGCTCCAATTAAAAAATAAAGCACCCAGGGTGATAGAAAATGGAAAAATAAGAAGACAAAATAAAATAAGAAAGTTGACGCAAACGCTTAGTTTTCGAGTTATGGACGTTTAAATTTTTCATATAAATATGTGATTTTCCACTACAATTCTAAACATATATGGCCAATATTGGTATCATTTTAAAGATCTTGCACAGATTTTTCGGAATATACAGAATTTATTTCAAAATTTTAAGTTCTTTAGCTCACATTACAGTTTTTTTTTTTTTATTTTACGTTAAAATGTAACGGAAGTGCACTAGGAAAGTAAATAGTTAATTTAAATAAGTGTAATACAAATTTTATAAAATAACAAATACCAACGTCGCAAAAAAACTTTCCTGCATAGCCGGCCTTAGGCCGGGATGTGTGTGAAGATAAATTCGAATTTAACTAGCAAATACGCAAACCATATTTTTAACATTTTGCAGTTAACAGAGCAATGTTAACCACTTAACAATCATAGTTATATACTAGGGAGACAAAATGATTTGAATGACCATTTTGGACAAATATTGAGTTGCACACATATTACACCATATAGAAATGGTTGTCCAGAGGGTCCTAAATACGATTCCAAAAGTCGCATTTCTGAAATAATTTTGGAATTTTGAAAAAAGTCTTATTATATTGAAATTTCTGGAGAAGATCAATGACCATTTTGGACAAATATGGAGTTGCACACATATAACACCATATAGAAATGTTAGTCCAGAGGGTCCTAAATACGATTCCAAAAGTCACATTTCTGAATGTGACTGCCCGGCCGACGCAAAGATATTTCCAATATGGTATAAAAAACTACCGGCTTCGCTAACTAAAGATGCTCATAACAAACACTAGCTTCGCTAACTAAAGCTATTCTGCATAGCCGGTGTTTGCCCGGGCGCTAGGATTCTCTCTTTTTATTATAACGTACACCGACTTCGCTTACTAAAACTTCTCAGAATATCAATTAATACGGTTATAAACAATTAAAATAAAGTAAAGAACAACAGGAAAACATATACACATACATACATATCTAGTGAAAAGCTTTGCAATGATACCAATATTAGCCATTTACATTTTGAAATGTAGTGCAAAATCACATATTTATATGAAAACTTTAATGTCCATAACTCGAAAACTTTCTTATTTTATTTATTCTTCTTATTTTTCCATTTTCTATTTCCCTAGGTAGGTACTTTTTTTTTACTTGGAGCTGCGTCGGTAAACTAGATTTAAGCCGAAAAGTGTAATTAGTTTCTTTAATAGAAAGTAATATTTACTTACAAGTCCAATGGGTAGAAGAGTAAAACTACATATTTGCCGGCGAATTGTGATAGAGACAATTTAACAATTTCCTTATAAACTACAGCAGTTCCTTCAAACTGAGGCGCTGGTTTTGAAACTAAAAAAAATCCATGCCAATAACTAATTTAAAATAAATTGCACAATTATGTCACTTACTAACTGCTTTTGTTGTTTGCAATTTGTGATTACCCTTAGGTGCTTCTGCGGGATATACTGAACCGCCGGCAAAAGAGTAACAAGAATCCGCATCATCTACTGTTGACAAGGTTTGGGCTCCAAGCGCAACCAAACTCACAAATAAAATAGTTAATATTTTGTATGACGACATTTTTCTCCTAAAAAAGAAGAAATAATTTTAAAAAAATGACAGCTACGTATGTAAATACATAATGATCAAGTATTTTGCGCCTACTTTTTAAATATGCACACTTAATAAACAAGCCACGCATACAACTTTCAAAATTTATTTAAGCTTGATAAGAACTGTACAAGGTAGGAAAGAGTTAACTATTTTTAAGCATGTTTATACAGTTGTGTGGCTAAAATATAATTAAAAAATTTCTTTTACTATTGTTTTATTTATTGTTATCAATTATTTTGGAGATTCTTTTGTTATCACTAGTTAAAATAACCTATAAATTGTATGACTATGTAGGAATGAGCAATAAATATCGATATATAAAAATATCGACATTTTAGAAAATAATATATATCGCCGATATTTCAAATACGACTAATCATGCGAATATTAAAATTTTTTATCTGCTACAACTTTTTTTAAATTGCACACATGTTTTATTAACTCATATTAAGAAATAATACGTTTTTCCATTGTACTTTTTCATAATCAATGCAAAGAAACTTAAAACAATGTAGTTTAGGTTTTGATATAACAATAGTTGGTTTGTGTAGAGTTAAGTCTTCCTTGTGGAAGATATTTAACAGGATAAACAAATCACGAACTTGTACCCATGTTCTGTAACTTTGGTGAGGACTTTGGGGAGAAACACTTGTTTTAATTTTACTTGCTATGAATTATTCTTACATTTTTGTATTTTTATTTATTTGACATTAATGTTATATAAATATAAAATTAATATAAAATAATAGCACTGGCTGCCAGGGCCATCGGCTAGTTTTGGTATAAATATTGTTCTAAATTTTGATTTTAAATATTGAAATTAAGTTAAAAATAGTATTTATATTGTGTTCTGTAGGATTTCTAAGCAGGCTTATACCTGTTTGATAGATATTTATCATGATAGTCTTTTAAATGATGACATGTTGAAAGTATATGTATGTATGTATGTATAACGCTATTAAAGGCACAGGTGTTGTAACATTTTCTTTTAGGAGATGAATGTGAGTAGTGATGGTGTGACCCATTCTCAGTCTTGAGAAGATTTTAATCTTGTTTTTGCATATGTTGGTTGGATATTTAGGAGATGTGTAATTTAGGTTAATTTGTGAAAAGTGGGGGTGATGGTATTCTTTACATTTTGAAAGTATATGTATGTATGTATAACGCTATTAACTGATCCACAAAAGGCACAGGTGTTGTAACATTTTCTTTTAGGAGATGAATGTGAGTAGTGATGGTGTGACCCATTCTCAGTCTTGAGAAGATTTTAATCTTGTTTTTGCATATGTTGGTTGGATATTTAGGAGATGTGTAATTTAGGTTAATTTGTGAAAAGTGGGGGTGATGGTATTCTTTAAGCTTATTTCCTCTTTGTATTGTGAGTTTATTTATGATTGTGTTACGGAGGTCATTTTTTTCAGTTGTTGCGTCTCTGATAATGGGTGCATAGCAGCCATTTTTTGCAGCTAATTCCGCAAGGTTGTTTCCCGGTATACCAACGTGACCAGGAACCCATACTATTTTTATTTCATTTTTTTGATTATTCTAATTTTATTTTTTTTTTGTGAATAAAGAACTAATTTTACTAAAATAAATGTGTTTAAATACCCACAACTTCTCGAATCGATAAGATGTGAAACAATATACCTATTCAATTGTTTCTCGAAACGTGAGAAAAAATGAGTCTGCATTACGTAAGAAATGTCATAATATTCAACTCGAAGCCGAAGTAAATTTTGCAGATGTTGAGAAGCACCTTCTCCGTGTTATGATACATTCCATTTGGCATTTAAAATATATTTTTTATTTTCAAAATTTTATCTAACCGCGTTTTTAGTTGAAACTTTCTTGGCAGTATAAAACTTTTTAACAAACATTTTACAGACACACTTTTTATGTTAATTTACGAGTAATTTACCTACATGTCAAAAAAGTTACAAACACCGTTTAGTGAAGAAAGCAGCTATGTGTTTAAATTTATGCAATTTTTTCCTTTCACACACTACAACTTATATTCTTTTGTCTTGTATTAAAGGGTCCGCCAAATAACTTTTTTTTTGAAAATGCTATAAAAAAACTACTGAATATTTTCTCAAATTTCTTTTTTATTTGAAAGTACCATCCTTCCGGTTAATAATGGAAAGTAATTTCATTCAAATGGCTGCCTCGGCTGGCCATGCAGTAGCCTACACGATCGGCCCAATTTTTAAGCACATTATCGATTGTGTGAAGCTGTATTTCACCAATGGCTTCACGAATATTGTCTTTTAAAGCGTCAATTGTCTCTGGCTTGTCGGCGTAACTCTTATCTTTGACGGCACCCCACAAATAATAGTCCAACGGTGTCAAATCGCAACTCCCAGGTGGCCAAACGACATCAGCTCTGCGGCTGATAATGCGATCTTCAAAAACAGGGCGCAAAACATCGAGTGTAGCTTCAGCTGTGTGGCACGTAGGGCCGTCCTGTTGAAACCAAAGGTAGGTAGGTAGAAAGGCTGGTGTGAAGTCTCCTTCACACCCTCACCCAGAGACCAATATGGTCCATTGTGATGCCTTGTTTATAGATAAATAGCTGAAAAAAAGGTGAAGAGAAACAGCAAAAGAATTAGAAAAGATAAGGATAGATAGGAAAAGGAAGATCTGACCAAACCCGAGAGAAAAGCCATTCCCTTATCTTCCCAAAGTAGAATCCTATTGGAGGCCTAACCGCCTCCATATGATTAGGATCCTCCATCTCTGAGCCCTGTCTCGCCAACTCATCAGCAATCTCGTTGCCGTTTATGTTGGAGTGACCAGGCACCCAGCACAATCTCAACATATACTCTCCTAAGGCTCCCTCCAGAGCCCTCCTTCAACCGTCAACTAGCTTGGAGTTCACGTAACAGCCCCTAACGGCCAAAAGGGCCGCCTGGCTGTCGACGTATATAGTGACCTCCGAGCCCCTATCAATGTTGTCCCTCATCAGTTCCACGACCCTCAAGACCCCCAGAACCTCCGCCTGAAAAACACTGCAGTCGTCAGGAAGCCTATATGACATTCTGATGTCCAGATCCTCAATGTAGACCCCCGCACCCGTGCCTCTCATCTTCGAGCCGTCAGTGAAAATAGCAAATCCACTAAATAATCCTACCTGAACAACTCTCCCTAGAAGGCGTTACCACCTCCAGCAACCGTCCGAAATCCACCCTGGTGCCCACGAAATCCGTGGAGCCGGGTGATCCCAGGCAGTAACCTCCAGATTCGATCTCACCCAAGACCGTGAGTGACCCTGCGTAAAATTCCTAATCAATCCTAGTTCCCTCAGTCTAAGAATGCTTCTGGCTGCCATTCCCATAACATACTGCTCAATGGGCAGAAGATGTAGAATGACATCCAGTGCCGGTTGAGGAGTACTTCTCATGGCACCTGTCATGCCGATTGAAACACACCTCTGAGCCTTAGACAGAAGGTTCCTTCGACTAGCCACTCTCAATGACTCCCACCAAACACAGCATCCATACGTAAGAATGGGTCTAACCACCGAGGTGTACAGCCATCCCACTACTGACGGCCGGAGTCCCCAGCTCCTACCTATCGATGATCTGCAAGCATAGTAGGCATTGAGGCCTCTCTTAAGTCTCTCCTGAGTATTCCTTCCCCACGACAGCTTGTTGTCCAGAAAAACTCCTAGATACTAAGCGCTATCAGATAGTCTAAGCTCTACTCCTCCTAGTACCTGCAGCCTAAAATTCTCTACGCTGTACCTCCTAGTAAAAAGAACCAACTCGGTCTTCTCCGGATTAACTCCCAATCCCTTATCACTCGCCCATGCTGACAGTTCGCCCAGCGCCCCTTGCATGACTTCGCTTATTGTCGGCAGAAACTTGCCCGATACCAATATCACTACATCATCCGCGTAGGCCACAACTTTCCGACCCATTCTGTCAAAAAGTCCCAGAACGACGTTGACAGCTTAGAGCCATAATAAGGGAGAGAGAACTCCCCCCTGTGGGGTTCCCCTAGTCACCAGTTTCTTTAAGCGCTCGTTTCCCCAGTCCGAGTGAATAACTCTGCTGCTGAGCATCAGAGTTATCCATTCGACCAGGAACAGTGGAACGCCTAGATCAACCAATGCCTGCCTAATAGCATCTATCTTCAAATTGTTAAAGGCGCCCTCTATATGCAGGAATGCCGCCAAGGTGTATTCCTTGTTTCGCAATCCCCGCTCTACATAATCCACCACATCATGAAGCGCACTCTCAACAGATCTACCCTTAAGATAGGCGTGTTGAGCCTGCTAATGTTGCCGGCGTCAATCTTCGTCCTCAGATGTAGATCAATCAGTCCAACGTCTTCAAAAGAAAAGACGATAAGCTGATTGGTCTAAAATCCTTGGGTTTAGAGTGACTGGTTCTTCCCGCCGTGGGTATGAAAACCACCCTGACCTCCCTCCACCCTTTAGGAATGTGCCCGTTCAGCACACAGACCCTAAACAGTTCCACCAACAGCAGGAGTGATGATCTCCCGATATTCTGTAACATCGCCGGAAAGATACCGTCTGGTCCTGCCGATTTGTAAGACCCAAAGGTATTAACCGCCCATGTTACTTTATCCAAGGTGATCATGTCCCCCACCGTCTCTCGCTCCTCACCGCCCGAGCCTGACCCAGAGAAGGGGTTACCACATTCAATCTGTTCCCCCACCCCAGGATCCACACATCCCGGAAAGTGAGTCTCCATTAGCAGACAAAGAGATTCAGAGCTAGATTCCGTCCATGAGTTGTCCGGTCTTTGAATAAATCCCTGGATTACAGGGTCCTTGGATAAAATTCTCCTGAACCTGGACATCTCATTTACAGATTCCACTGACTCGCTAAACTTGACCCACGATTCCCTTTTCGCTCTCCTAATGTCTCCCTTATATCTATTGTAACTCAATCTGAAGTTACTCCAATCTTCTTCCCTACGCGTATACTTCGCTCTATTGAACAACCTTCTGACAGTGGACCTTTGAGTCCTCAACTCGTCTGTCCACCATCTTGGTTGTGTGCGCCTGCCCGGAAAGTTCAAAGGACAGGATCGCTCATAATTACTAGTCAGTACCTCCGTGAAGGTGCTCACCAGTTGCTCTACACCGTTCGAAGTCGACCTCCAGTCGTGTGTAACTCTAAGGTTACTTTGCACCAATCTCGAAAAGTAATCCCAATCCGTCCTTCTCGGATTCCTATACGGACACCTTTTTGACTATGGTCAGAGAAGGAAAAATCCAGGTCCACCCTAAAATCATCCACTAATTCCCTACAGTTCGTCAATGTCATGTCTATCACTGCCTCCCTATCCCTAGTTCTGAACGTAGGTGTATTCCCCCTGTTACAGATATAAAGATTGCTGGCAATAATAAAATCAAACATAGACTCACCTCTTTTGTTGATGTCGGCACTTCCCCATTGGGTATGGTGTGCATTGGCGTCACACTCTAGTACCAGTCTCGAGCCACTTCTGCCTGAGTACTCCACCAACTCTCGTACTTTTTTACCAGGTGGATCGGTAGCCTCGTATGGCAAGTATACCGATGCTAATGCCAGGACAGTTCTGTCCCAGCAACCCTTCCTTTAGTGACTCCTTTTTGGGAGTGACTATCGGAAATTACCGAGACATTTCCAGCCCTCATCGCGCGACTAGTAGTGGGTAAATTGTTCTCAGGCCTAGCTCCCTTAACTGTGACCATACTGTCACGATTAAGAGGGCCAGTCGTTGAACCTTTACCCTCCTCTTTCTTATCCTCTGTTTTATTCGAGGATTCATCAACAGGGGGTGCTGGGGATTTGCTGTCTTTACTGACAACATTTGTATCCCCAGCAGCCCTTGCTGTGTATCCCGCAGGATAGGGAAGCCCTAGGATGGCACCGACAGAGCCGTGGATTCGTTCGAATCTAGCAACGTTCTTTCGGTGCTTCCTCACCAGATGCCTATCCCGCCCATCGTGCAGCGAGGAGTCTTTCTTAGCTATCTTTTCCAGAAAGGCTAAGGAGGCTCTTACACCACTCTTGGCTTTTTCGTAGCTTGTTCGGCTATCTGCCGTGACCTGTTCTGTGGCATCTTGGCGAACAACGAGTTTTGATACACTCGCCAATCCTCTCTCCATCCCGAGTGTGACTCCGGAAGTCGATGGCCCAACCCTATGGCCCTCATCATGAGCCGAAATCAGTGTTATTTCGTGCTCATCATCAGAGCCCAGAGTTAGGTCACCGAGTCTTTCCGATGCCCCTGTACGAGACGGAGAGTCGATTGGCGAGTCTATCCTGTCCGTCTATGTCATGACTGTCAGATCTGTCATTAATTGACTCTCTTGCAGCAGAATATCTCTGTGAATACCCAGCAAGTCGGAGTCCGAATCTGACCCCGAACCTGCTGAGCTAACAGAGACATTCCCTGCGCCAACTCCTTCATTTCGTTCTTTAAATTTTATTTTATCCAGTTTTGGTCCCACGAGTGTGCACGTATACAAAGGACCATCTCGCGCAGTGACGGCTTGCGCGGACTAGGCTAGAATTACAACTGACCCTTGCCATCGGCGTCAGAGGGAAGCTGTTCACGACCAGTTTCTTTTATCACTAGCCATTCAGGTCCTCGGCACTGCTATCAACCACCTTGACCTTAAAAGTGGGGGTTGAAACCAAATGTAGCCAATATCCTCCTCAATTTTTGTGAAAAAAAATTCGTTCAACATGGCCCGATAACGATCGCCATTGACTGTAACGGCCACTCCTTGCTCATTTTCGAAGAAATATGGTCCAATTATGCCTCTGGACCTCTGTATCGGCTTTTCAATGTTTGCGTGCGGGTTTTCTGTGCCCCAAATGCGCCAATTTTGCTTGTTCACATACCTGCCAAGATCCAAATGAGCTTCATCTGAAAAGATGATTTTTTTTAGGCAAAATCGGCATCTTCTGTAAGTCGATCGCAGGCCCACTTAGCGAAGCGAAAACGCATTGGATGGTCAGTTGGCTTCAACTCTTGAACCAATTGGACTTTGTATGGCGTCATACCAAGGTCTTTATGCAAAATTCGTCTCAATGATGTCTCCGAAATGTTCAATTGTTGAGAACGACGGTGAATTGATGTTGAATGCGCACACTTTCTGCCACAGCAGCAATATTCTCGGGTGTACGCACTGTTTTTGGCTTTTCACGCTCTGGTTTATCGATGAGGATGGCAGTTTCTTTCACTTTTTTCACAAGATAACGAACATACGGAGCTGACGGTGCTTCTCTTCTTCCAAAATCCGTACGCGATTTTCGCACACATTCTGCAACATTACCATGATTTTCAAAGTAATGTCACAATATTTCCCAGCGTTGTTCAAGCGTATACACAACCATATTCGTTCAGCAGAAGGATACAACTAATTATCTGTCAAATCAGACATGAGCTAAGTGTTACCATTCACGAAATAAGCACTAGTTGAAAAAAAAAACGTTAGATACAACAAGGTTATTTCCCTAATAAGAATTTTACTTGAAGTATATTTTTGAATTTTGCATAAAATTATTTAAAAGAAAATCGTATTTTCATAAAAAGTAACAATAATAAAATTTTTTATTACTTTTTGTCACTTTAAACTTAAACAATTCTATTTAAGAAATTTTAAATCTTAACTATGTTTTTAAAACATATACGGGCATGTTCTAGAAATCGAAATGAAGTGGATTGAAATCGAACGAGATTTTGATTTCAATTAATTATAAAATGACTGTAGTTTTTCCAGTTTTTAAGAGTTGTTTATGTAAAGATAATTAGTACCTAAAGTATGAAGCATATCAAAAGGAATATTTTTAAGAACTTTCTTTGCAGGCCCGATTTCAAAATTTGTGCGATTTTAAATCCACTTCAGTTCGATTTCTAGAACATACCCGATAATAAAATTTCCTTTTTTCCATTTTATCCCATAATTCGTTTACTGTACTGAAATGTACTTTATTTAATTGCTGACTTTACGTTAGTCTACATTCACACGTTTCATCTTTTTAAGGAGAGGGAAGTAAGAAGAAAAGGGGTTGGTACGGATATGCCTGCACTTGGGCAGTACGCTTTGTGTTCTCATTCGTAGGTATATGCACAACAATGGCTGCATGTAAATTTTTTTCTTTTCTTTTTCTCTTTGGTTCGCTTTGAATAAGTGTTGTTGTTTTGAAGCAAAAAAAGTAGAAACCGGATGCTGCGTGTGAACATAATGGCATTTTCAAAAGGGAATTTAGAAGAAGTTGAGCATCAAAAGATGAAACGTGTGAAAGTAGACTTAAAGAACATCAGTTTTAAATTTGAGTAAACACCGTGTTTAAAAAAAGTACAACTTTTACCCTGTTTTCCCCTCAAATGTACTTTATTTGTTTGTTGCATTAATGTTAAAGAACATAAGTTTTAAGTTTGCGCATTATTTAAAAAAAAATCTAAATTACAACAAGTATTAAAAGTACGAATTTTAGCCCTGTTTTGCCTGGTTTTGTTAACATTAATGTACGAGATTTTTAATCAGTGTGTTTATTTTCTGAATTCTGATTTATGTAGAAGTATGCATGTATAAATATTTAGTTTTTAAATTTTTTAACAACAATTTTAGCTAAATACGTTCGATATATCGATATTTTTAATTAATAAATATCGATGTTCTTAAATAGATTAGGTTAGGTAGAAAGGAAGGTGCGAAGTCAACTTCCTGCCCTTACCCAGAGACCAATATGGTCCATTGTGACGACTTAGTTAGTGATAGAGTTCTAATAAGAAAAGAATAGGAAAAATTAAGATTGAAGGAACAAGTATAGATAAAGTAGTGCATGTACGCAGTCTCCTGTTGCGCAGCCAGGTCATTCCCATTACGAATCCCGTCAAATTCTCGAGGCCACAGCCCTATACATTTCCCAATTCGCGCAAGAATATACTACCTAGCCATCTCAACCTGCTGTTCTGTAGCTTGGTACAGTGACACAGACTGTGCTCAACTGTCTCCAATTCCTCCGGATCCTCACACAACCTACATATATTCGACAAGTCAGATCCCATTCTTTCCGCTATCCTGGCTAACTTACATTGGCCTGTGATAATAAATATCATGGTCCTGGCGCAGACCATACTCCTGCCCAGCAGCGAATCCGAATTGGACTTCCTTAGCACCGCCAACCGCGCATGCGATACCCTGCAGTCCGTACGGCTCCCCCAGAATCGATTAGTCCCGCTTAGAACTCTTTTCCTGATTCTTCCAAAATAGAAGCCCATTGAAGGCCTGACCACCAGTCAAGAGCCCTCCACAATTATCCACTAGCTAACATTTCACATAACAGCCCATCAAGGCACTAAGAGCCACCTGGCTGTTCACATTAATAGTGACTTCCGGGCCCCTGGAAATCTTGCCCCTTGCTGATTTCGTGGCTCTCAAGATATCCAGAACCTTCACCTGAAATACACTGCAGTCGTCAGGAAGTCTATATGACCTTCTGATATCTAGCTCCTCAATGTACACCCCCGCACCCTATATCTTCGAGCCGTCAGTTAAAATAGCAAAACCCCATTCAATCTGCCCTGAACTGGCCATCTCTTCATAGACGGCAATATTACCCCTAGCAAACGCCCAAAATTGACCCTGGTGCCCATATAAACCGTGGAGCCGGGAGAGCTCAGACAATAACCACCAGCCCTTTTTCTCAAGACCCGTGGCTCTTCGTGAAATTTCCTTACAGTCCTAACTCCCTGAGCCTAAGCATGATCCTGGCTGCCATTCTCATTACATACTTCTTAATAGGCAGAAGATGTAGAATAAAATCCTGAGGAGTACTTCTCATGGTCCCTGTTTACCGATCGAAGCACACATCTGAGCCTTAGACAGAAGGTCCCTTTGACTGACCAGTCTCAATGCCTTCCGCCAAATACATCATCCATACGTAAGAATAGGTCTTACCACCGAAGTGTACAGCCATCTCACCACTGACAAACAGAATCCCCAGCTCCAACCTATCGATGATCTGTAGACACTGAGACCCCTCCTAAGTCTTTCCTGAGTATTCCTCCCCCAAGACAGCTTACTGTCCAAACTCCTAGATGCTTAGCACTATCAGACAACCTAAGCTCTACTCCCCCTAGTACTGTCAGCCTCTAAATTTCTACACCTTGTGCCTCCTAGTAAAAAGAACCAACTCCGTCTTCTCCGGATTGACTCCCAGACCCTGATCAGTCGCCCATACTGACAGTTCGTAATTACTGAAGAGCAGTAAGGGTCTTCAGTAGTGATTAACAGCATTGACTAATGCGTGGAACCAGACGAAATAAAAACATTTTTAGAAGAGAAGGGCTTCAAAATAAAAAAACGTACCAAATATTAAAAATATCCCCACTATTTCGAGTGGAGTTAGAACTCGGCGACGTTAAGCTTAGAAAATCGAAACGCCATTTAAAGTTTGAAATATGTTTTCTATAGAAGAATCACTATAGAGGAGCCGCACAAAAGAAATGATCCCGTCCAATGTTTAACCTGCCAATAATTTGGTCATACTAAAGCATTCTGCTATGTGCCTCCTGTTTGCCTTGTATGTGGTGAACTACATGGTACAGTTCTTTGCGATAGTTCTAAAAACAGCCCCAACGTAAAATTATAGCAACTGTAGCGGTAATCACACTGCCAACTATAGATGATGCCCTGTTTACTCTATCATCAAGCATTCGGTTGGACCGAACCTAATTCCCCTCAAATGTAGGCAACTAACCAAGGAACCACTAATGACATTAAGGTACCGCAGCCTAGTAATAATAGAACATCCCACGCTAACGTCCTAAAATCAAACCATATGCCAATGCAACGTGATTTGCCAAATAATGATGAAACTACACTTTCTAATTTAATTCGACTAGAAAAAACCATGGAAACATAAGTTCAAACTGCTAATAATTTCACGAACACAAGGGGTAATATGATGCAGAAAATGTTAAGAATACAAACGATGTTATTACAAGCTGTACTTAACAACCCATGAACTGTTTAAACATTTGTTTTTGTAACGCAACAGGCATCCGCCAACATAAAAATGAACTAAAATACCTTCTTTAAAATAAACATATGGATTTTTTAAAATTTAAAATCAATAGTTATATATTATATGATACCAAGGACCCTCGAGATAGAGCTTGCGGAGGTTCTGTTATTTTGATAATAGTCCGATTGAAATACTACTTAATGTGTGATCATTGTTAAGATTATCTGCAAGCAACGAACAATTGTGTTGCTTAAGGAGAAGAGACACTACATCACTTACCCAATCAGAAGAGCGATAAACACCTACATATGTGAACAGAACACGTGATGAGGAAATTTTTTGTCTGACACTGGCAGGACATAAAATAAGGTATTAGGATAAGATTTGATTGAATATTGTTTGCACATATTTAATATATGAAGATTCAATAAATAAATACTGAGAAAAAAACTATCACCTGCCATCTCTCGACACTGATCTTTCCATCGGGATCCGTTCGGTCGATGACAGCCGCCAGAATTCCGTCATTACTCGACGACTCCCTCAGTTTTTCGACGTGGACTTTTGGTCCTCTCTTAAAAGGGCAGGCCGCAGCCTGAAAAATTCTTTTAGCCGCCGGGGATTTCTGGTCATAGCCAGACTTCAATCTCTTAACTCCCTCTTTATTGGGGTCCTTACTAGAGTTATGCCGGTGAACACCTGATTTCCTTGCATATGTGGACTAGTCTGCTCTGGTAACAATTCCTTTAGTGATTTCTTTTGTCGGAGTCTCTGTTGAAAATTATTAAGACCAGGCCTAACTCCAGTCTTACGTTTCTTGTTGTTTTTTAATAAAAAGTACCATCATGCGCACTGACGGGTTGCACGGACGAGGCTCGAATTCCAACTGACCTTTGCCATTAACGTCCGACGTTAATGGCAACTAGTTTCTTTAATAACTAGCAAAACAGAGAAAACAGATTCGGTATCACAACCGAATTTAGTGTGATTATTAGAAATCAAAAATATTCTTGTACCCGAATATATGATAGATGCAGCTGAATTAACACATAATTGGTGTTTATAACAAATGATTTGATTGATTCCACCATTTACATAGACTTCGTTATTTGTACAATTAAAATGTATTCACCAAACAAAGTTAACATCGACATACAACCAGCCAGACTAACGTATAAGTTAAGTTGATGAGGATTTTCCTGCTAGCTTTTTAAAACAAAAGACACTTTTCCTCCTTGCGATTCAATACATAATGTTTTATTTAAAGTAATTTACTTGCAACTAAAGTTCTTAATAAAATAAATGCTGACAAAGTAATTTTGTCCATTTAAAAATTATTCATGAATTGACCAATCAAAATTTATCAATAATTACAAAAGTTAAAACTTAATAAAATAAAAGCTGATAAAGTAATTTTGCCCATTTAAAAATTATTCATGAATTGACCAATAAGAATTTATCAATAATTACAAAAGTTAAAAACACAAAAAAAATATTAAACCTAGAATGCAAGTTTGCATTTCAAGTATTTAGCAATAAAAAGTTAAAAGCACAAAAAAATATTGAACATAGAATGCAAGTTTGCATTTCAAGTATTTAGCAATAGTACTATCATATTACTTGCACGCGAAAACGGGAAATAATTAGATACTGCATTATGGGTGTTCACTTAGCGTCGTTAACTCCTCCCACTTTTAAGTGTCGGAGCGTCCCTGTTTCGACCTTATCTTCTGAATTATATCCTCTATATTGGAAGTGTCCTGCCTTTTCTTCCTGCGAAAATAGCATACCAGGCACAATAGGGTTGGTATAGATATTGCAACTATTATCAAAGTTGTCCGATGCGCAACGATATTCTCTTGTAGGTTGGATATCAATTCATAATTTTTCAGGTTTATTTTGTGTAAATATGGTAACGTGATTTTAGTTTCGTGGCTATTCTTCAAGACATCCAAAATTTTTGGTGGACGAGGTTTAATACATTTTCTTTGTTTCTTCTCTTTGTTGTAATAAATTGTTCCATTGATAGCCACACTCTCTGAGAACGTTATCAGTACAGTACCATTTACCGTAATTGTATCTGTCTCGGAAATGCTTGTGTTAATGACATCGTTCAAAAGTATTGGTTCTTCTGAGATTCTTTGAACAGGCGGGATATGATCAGCGGATTGTGTTAGACAGGATGCAGTATTATTATTTAACAGATGGAAGAAGCACGTATCATTGGCCTTCCTACAAATATTTGTTGAGCCCATACTTGTGCAGTCTATTACCGGAATAGCCAACTCATCACACTTGGAAGCTTGGTTTATGTCTAGCTTTAATATAGAATTATTTTGAATTACAGGATAAATTTTTAAAAACTTACAAAGATTGGTCAACACTGGATACTTTATAATTTGAATAATTATGTTATTATTTTGAAAAATACTTATATTACTACATTTCAGAATGTTACTTATACTAATGGGTATCTTTCTTGATTTTAGCATATCTGTGTTTTCAATGTTATCAAAAATTACCGGGTTTATAATATTTTCCTTTGCCAGGACAACTGAGAGTGCGAGACCGTTTAGAAAGGATATAGTGTTTCCGTTTCTTTCAATAATCAGCTCAAAGAGAATTAGTTCTTCCTCCTAAACTGAATTACTGCCTTTCCTTTCAATAATATTGTTGACCCTATCAGTTATGTCGTTAATTCTCTCCTGCAACACGGAATTTATTACTGCTTGTTTGTTGTTATTTTCTGTTAGGGCTTCTTCCTTCGCTGTTAATACTTCTAAATCACTATGGTCTGGAGTGCCTGCAACAAATTTTAGAGCAGATTCCAAAAAATCGAATGATCTAGCGTGCCTTCTGTTAGCTTGTAAGATTGTCAACAATCTTTCTATTTCTCTTATCTATTCCTTTATTAATGCACTCATTCTCGCGTCCGTCATCGTCTTTAAAATATAGTCAGTTTCTCGTATTATTGACTCATATTCTGAAAGGTTCGTCCTATGTACCAGGTAGTCGTAATCAGTAAATGTAGCAACGTCACCTTCTGTTGAAGCAATAAAATGGGCACCCGAATAGTCCATAATCTTTGCCGATACCCATGGCAAGCAGACAAGAATCATTCTATAACAACAAAAAAAAAAAAAGAAACTATCAGAAGTCAGATTTTCTTTATGAACCTTTTTTCCTTTTATCATAACTGTAGTTCCTAGATCCCTTTATATTACCTCTTGTTCGAATACCTTATCGAATTTATTCCCTAACCTTTTGTTCCTTCTGACGAACACAATTTCCCCTGGGTGGTATACCTTGTTTGACGTATTCTGATTCAAAGATTTGTCCTGTGCAGTCTGAAGTTGTTTTCTTATATCCACTAGGGAATTCTTTTCGAAACCGTTAATTATGTCTATGGGTTTTCTACCTGTTACAGAATGGATTGTGTCATTATATTTGAGTGTTGAGAGTAACAGTAATTCAGCCGTTCTATGTTCCACTATGTTCCAAAAGTGTCGAGTGAAATCTTTCGACCTGGCCATTGCTCTTGCTATGCATTGGTGGAACGAAAAATTGTTGCACATCTAAATGGTCTCTCAAAAAAATGCCAAGTGCATTTGAACAAAATGCTCTTTCATTATCAGAAACGATTGTTTTGACTCCCTTGAACCTATTTAAAACCTGAAGCAAACCTATTTTAATATCTATGGAAGATCTAGAATTTATAGGCAAAACAATTGCAAATTTGGAAAATTTATCGAGGCATGTAAGAAAATTTAATTTATTAGTGATTAAAATGTCCATATGAAGCACTTCCCCAGGATAGAGGGTATAGGGGTTGCTGCAATTCCCACATTAGGAGGTTTTCGCTGATACTTATTTTCTTTGCATATTTTACAGTTTGTATTACATATTTTAGCATTTTCTTTACACCAGGAAAGTAGTACTCGTTGATGATCTGACGAAAGTTCTCCTGAAGCGATCTGTGCGCTCTGTTGTGTTCAGTGGTCGCTATATCCCACTGATCGTCTTCCCGTATTACATCCATAACGAATTTTTCAGTATGAACAAACTTTGTAGATGGAAACAATAGAAGAAGATCATCCTGGAATTCTGCTAATGTTGGCAGGTCGCAATAACAGACATTCGTGCCCGTTGAATCCACATTGTTTTTTAAATATGCCAAAAGCTTATCAACTGTATCATAATTTATTGTATGACGTGTAAGTTGTCTGAATACTATTTTCTTATTAGTTGAAAATATATCAGATTTTGATATTATAAATTGATTCCTGAACTGATTTACGGGAAATTTAATGGATTGAATCGTATTTGAAAGCGATATCTCACTATGTACAGTCTGATCACTTTGTTCGTCGATTTGGTTTATGTATTGTCGCGAAAGGGCGTCTGCAACTACATTTTCCTTTCCGGGTTTGTAGAAGAATTTTGGCGAAAACTCCTCTATAAAAGCTCGCCAGCTCTTCAATTTAGCGTTTGGATTTTTGTCGGACATAGCGCAAATTAGTGGCTGGTGGTCTGTAAAAATGTGAATTCCAGTAATGCCTAAGAGTTTTGAGTGCCCATACGATAGCAAGTAGTTCTCTCTCATTTGTAGCATAATTAGATTCAGCGCTTGAGAGTGTCCTCGAGATCATTGTAATGGGTTTCCCGTTTTGTGACAATACTGCTCCAAGTGCCACCACTGAAGCGTCGGTTGTTAGTTCGAATGTTTTCTTATAATCAGGATATACCAGTAATACGCCATCCGACGCTAATATTATTTTCAGCTTGTCGAAAGCTATTATTGCCTCGTTGTCTAAAGTGATTTTAATGTTTCTTGAGATACTTGCTGCTGTATGGCCATTTTCTCCCCTTAAATACTTTGTTAGTGGTTTAGCAATGTGCGCGTAATCCTTAATAAATTTTCTATAGTATCCCGACAAACCAAGGAATGATCTAAAGGATTTTGTTGCGTTTTGAAGTCTACTATAGCTTTTACTTTCTCTGGACATGCCTTAATGCCTTCCCTAGTTACGATGAATCCAAGAAACTGTACTTCAGTTTTAAAGAATTTAGAATTTTCGGATGAAACCCTCATTCCCGCAATTTCTAGCTTCCGTAAAATAGTTTCAATGTCCCTTACGTGTTCATGTTTGTTGGGTGAGTAGATAATGATATCGTCCATGTAGACCTGACACCTTTTCCATATATCATCTCGCAGAATGTCATCTATGGCTCTTTGGAATATACTCGGAGCATTTTTAAAGCCAAATGGCAATCTACAGAATTCGTATTTGCCGTTATTAACGCTAAAGGCAGTCTTTCTTCTGTCACTCTCAGACAATTGAATCTGGTGAAATCCAGATTTCAGGTCCAAGTTAGTGAAATATTTAGATTTTCCCAAGTTTGACAGAATTACTAAAATATCCGGCATCGGGTATCTATCACCAATCGTTTTTTCATTTAATTTTCTAAAGTCAATTACCATCCTGTGTTTTGGGTTTTCAAGTTCGTCAGTACCTTTTTTCCCCACCACATGTACTGGAGAGTTATATGGTGAAGATGACTTTCTAATGATACCATCTTTAAGTAGTGATTCAATTTCCCTATTTACAAAATCTCCAACTGATATTGGGTATGGATATGATCTGCTGTAGATTGGTTCGTCAGTACAGGTATCTATTGTCGCTTTTACCGATGTAAGGACCTGTTTGGGTCGGCGAATGCGTTAGTATTCGCGGATATAGCTTCCTCAAATTCTGCCACGATGTCCGATGGTACGTCCGCTTTGTGTATCGTCATAAAATTTACTTTGTCTTTTTCCCCATATATCAAGTGTGTATTCCCTTTTCTAAATTTTAGTACGTCATTTCCTAAGTCTATAGTTGCTTGAATTTCCTTAAGAAAGTCACAACCAATTATTCCGTCGAACTGTTGAAGTCTTGGTAGAATGTAAAATGTGGTCACATAGCCGAAGATTACCATTTTACATTTCCTATTTATGAAATTTGTCCCATTTACTGAATTTACGTTGAATGGTTGTTCTAATGAGGTCACACCTACTAAGGAGTCTGTCGGCTGTGTGAAATTTTTTGTTGTGCCCTTGTCGATTAAAAGTTTTAATTCCCTACCTTTTATTGTTTTTTTAACAAAAGGTAAGAGGGGTTTTACCCTAAAAAATTTAGATGTTCTTCGACAATCTCATCCTCTTCGTCCTCTTGCTCATATTCAAATACGGAGTCTATGTCCTCCTGTTCCTCGGAATTCTCTACTTCTATATAATTTACCGTCTGCGCTTTAGGGGAGCCGATCTTCCTGAATTTTCATATCTGCGTTTAATTACATTACCCTGTGAATGTCAAAGGTCAAATGCTCGTCTACTAAGTCGTAAAATTCGGATATTGTCAGTTCCCCTTGCCTTAATATACTGAGTTCGTTTTCTAGCGCTTGTAGCGACCTCTTATCCGCGTAACATTGGTCTAGTCTGGCAATGATGGCACTTAAATTTAGAACTGTATTGAATGACGCCAGTTTGGCATTGGCCATTCCCGTTATTTTATTTCTAAAGACTCCTATCGCTATGTAGAAGTACTCCGTATCTTCTGGATAGTACCTAATTGCGAAATGTGCTGCATCCCTCCGGGTAAGATTGCACATCGCCCTTAAATTCCGGTAAGGATTTAATAAGGTCCAAGGAACTTCCCCTACTATTGTCTGGTATTGACACAGGTCCGAAAGTTTCTACCCTAGGATTAAGATTTTCAAATCTTTGTGTCAAAGCTTCAATTTTTGTTTCCAATTCTTCTGTCAGCGCCTCTACGGTAACACTGATCAGACCTAATGCTTCTTCCCTGTTAAGACTCATTTCCCTTAAGGGTAAATAAATAGTTAAAACACGAAAAAGAACAAAATATCAATATATCCTAGCCCTTAAAAAACTATAAGTTTTGCACCCTTTTTTTTAAAAAAAATTTATTACCGTCTACTGGAGGGTCCCGCAGTAATTCAGTAAGGATGTTCCAATTCTTTTCTTCCGCAGCAAAAAAAAATATTTTAAATAGAATTTAATTCTTTATGAAATTTATCAATTTCTTTAATGATTGACCAACTCTTTAAAAACTTATTTTATGAAACACACACTTGCTTAAAATCAATAAAGGTTCTTACATTATTTCCATATGTTGAAGCGACTTCAGACTTTATTTTATTTTTTTTTCTAATTTTCTTTATTATGCTTTAATCTTTATTTATTTATTTTTTTTTCTTCTTATTTTATTTCTTAAATCTTAAATCTTTAATTTTGTAATTTTCTTTAATTTTGAATTTTGTTTTTTGAATTTGTATTTCCTTTTCTCTAAGTGTAGAGTAATTCTCAAGGGTTCTTTTACTCTTTTGCTTTGTTTTTTTTGCTATAATTGTCTCTTGAGATTGTTTTTATTTGAGTCTTATTTGGTTACTAAGAACCTACAATTGTTAAAGTAATTTGTTTAGTATTAGTATTAATCTCACAACAGAAGGAGCAAGAAGCTCAATAAAAACCATTTTTGAATTGACCAACCGTGTTTTTATTTTTTAACACTTCTCAGCGGCTAGGAAGAAAGTCTAGCCCACATTTTGGTCCTTCGATAAATCCTAGAGGAGCTAGGATTGAATGAACCAGTGGAAAATCTTGTCCACAAAGTGTCTTCAACAGTTGTTCTATCGTAACAACTAAGGCACATTTGAAGTGTCGTCAATAATTGTTCTACCGCAACAACGACGTCATCAACCACAGTCAAGAGGGCTGCGTGCAGAAAAATCTATGGTGTATCCCGTTCCAACAAGAGGAAAAAATTGAGCTAAATATTCCAAGAAGGAAGAAAGGTCTACAAAACGATTGATTTTCAAGAGGGAAAAATCAGCAAGGCATCAAAAGGATTAGATTTAGTAAGTGCAGTGTTTTAATTATATTTAATGCGATTGTATGATTTTCGTGAAAAGTGCTTAAAAAATTGATTAAAATTACTGCATAATCATATTCAAACAAGGTATCGAACATAACCTTAAAATTTAATAAGATTCCATCACTGATAGAAAAAAATCCCTACCGTGCCAACACTGATAAAAAGTAGCAACACTGGTAAATAAGAAAAAACAACGGAGTTTTTTTTATTTAAGGCATGCGCACTGCCGTTAAATATAATTGCCATACTCGTCACACTCATTAGCAAGTGTTTCAATTCCACCAGTTCCCCTAACTTTGTTATTTACAATTGATTTTTTTTGCCGACAACTGCACAAGTTAAACGCGCGTTGAGCAAATTAAACGAAAAAATATTGTGAAAATTGTTAAAATACATAAATAAAAATTAAATAAAAAAAAAAAAATAAAACAAACAAAAAAAGGCAGTGAATAAAAAAAAAAAAGGAAAAACGGAAAAATATTAAAAAATAGAGTGTGTTTGAAAACAATAAAAAAAACCACTTAATTTCTATTGAATTTCAACAAGAATTGAAGTGCACAGAAGAACAACAACAACATTGCAAATAAAAAGCTGTATAAGGGTGAGATTTTGGAATTCAAATAATTTCACCGTCCAACAAAAAAAGAAAAAAATTGTTAGACACGAACCGGATGATAAAATTCTGAAACTATAAATTAAATGGAGAAAAACAACGTTTTCAGTTTTTCATTTCGTGATCCTGTGTCCTTTTTAAAGGACTTAAAATTTTCAAAGAAGTACACTTTTCAAAAAATATTTTAAGATACTTCCGCTGATCCAACAATGCCAAATTTGATGTCAAAAGAACAAAAAGAATAGTAAAATATTTTGTATTATTTTTATTTTATCCTGTCAAGATCAAAAGATGTCAAAAATGTCCTTTAAAATATTTATCCTTTAATATCCTTTAAAATTGCCAATAAATTCCTTTTAAAAAAAATAGTGCGTTAAAGACCCAAATATGTTATACTACATACCAAAATTTCATCCTCCTAGCTTTTTTACTTTAGTGTTAATAAATATTTTAAAATTTTAAACAGGTGATTTTTACTCTGTTCTTTTTCCGAAAAACATTTTTTTTTTTTTTTTTTTTTTTTCGTTATTTATTTATTGAATCTTCATATATTTAATATGAACTAACAATAATTTATCAAATCTTATCCTAATACTTTATTTATGTCCTGCCAGTGCCAGACAAAAATTTTCTTCATCACGGGTTCTGTTCACTTATATAGGTGTTTATCTCTCATCTAGTTGGGTAAGTGCTGCAGTGTCTCTTCTCCTTAAGCGAGTGTGGCCGCCATGATTTAAAATATTTCGAGCTAAAGGATTTGGGTGTTGTTCAAGTCTTTTTAAATATTTTACTGCATATTTTGTAATCATAGTTTTTACTAATGGCACGTTGAGATCCTTATGAATGTTTGAGTT
Organism: Pollenia amentaria; assembly: GCA_943735925.1. Taxonomy (NCBI): domain Eukaryota; kingdom Metazoa; phylum Arthropoda; class Insecta; order Diptera; family Polleniidae; genus Pollenia; species Pollenia amentaria. The sequence goes on along the minus strand of OX031009.1, from coordinate 95,717,291 downwards.
TTTAACATACCAGGGGGCGGCTGTGATTATACGAAGAAGTTTATTTTGGCGCCTTTGAATTTTTTCGATATTAGAGGCCGAGGCAGTGCCCCATAGTTGAATACCGTAGCACCAGATAGGCTTTAAGATAGATTTGTAAAGTAGAAGCTTGCAATCGAGTCTAAGAACAGAATTTCTTCCAATAAGCCAATGAATTTGGATGGCTTTTAGTTTCATTTGAGTTAATTTTGCCTCTATATGGCATTTCCACGTTAATCGCCGATCCAGATGTATACCGAGATATTTTACATGCGAATGTTGAGGAATAATTTGATTATTGATTGTAATAGGGGGGCAAGATTCCCGGCGCAGGGTGAATGTTATATGTACGCATTTTTGCTCATTGACCATTATCCTCCATTGTCTTAGCCATATTTCTAGTTGAAATATATGATGCTGTAGGTAACGAGATGCTTCATAACGGTTTTCGTGGACGCTTAGAAAAGCTGTGACGTCTGCAAATGTTGAAGTTTGGGTGTAGTTGTTTGTTGGCATGTCCGAAGTATAAATTAAGTATAATAGAGGGCCCAGGATGCTGCCCTGTGGGACTCCAGCGCCAATCGGCTGAGGTGAACTTAAGAAATTTCCTTCTTTAATAATAAATTGACGACCGACTAAGTAGCTTTCTAACAGTTTGTGTGTGTTTGCTGGTAAATTTTGCTTCAATTTGTGTAATAAGCCTTCATGCCAGACTTTGTCAAAAGCTTGCGAAACATCGATGAAGAGTGCTGAGCAATATTTTTTTTCTTCAAATGTTTTTCTTATGACATTTACTATTCGATGAGTTTGTTCAATTGTGCTGTGTTTTCTTCTAAATCCGAATTGATGGTTTGGAATACATCTATTTTCACTTAAAATCGGTGTTACTTTTGAAACTAATAATTTCTCAAATAGCTTTGACATATTTGATAATAAGCTAATAGGCCTATAAGACTCAACTTTCGTATGATCTTTACCTGGCTTTGGTATCATGGTAACTAAGGAAACCTTTCATTTTTGAGGAAAGTATTCAAGGCGTAAAATAGCATTAAAAATAAAAAGAATAATTTTCTTTGCTACGCGAGGTAGCTCTAATAGCATTTTATTGCTGATCTTATCAATGCGAGGTGCCTTCTTAGTGTTTAAGTCACATATAACCTTTTCGATTTCTCTCATCTCAAATCTTAGGGGAATAGCTGCTCTAGCAGCAACAGGTGGTAAATCGACCGCAATATTGTGAGATATATTAGGTGTAAATACGTTTTTCAAGTGACTTACAAACAGATTTATTTTTTCAACATCATTTCTTGCCCAACTTCCATTCAAGTTTCTTAATGGTGGTTTAGAGACAACTGGCCTTTTGAAGTTTCTAGCTGCACGCCATAATGAGTAGTCCGATTGTGGAGTTGCATCAAGCTCCTTAAGATATTTTTCCAGAGAAGCCGTTTTCTGAGTCTGCAATAACTTTCTTAATCTTTTTGTACACTCTTTTAGCAAGTTCTTAAGTTGAGGAGATCTGTGCAATTGCCACTCTCTTCGTGCCCTCCTTTTTTCAGACAAGAGACGCTCGACATCTGTGGAATATATTTTAATAGTTTTTGTTTTTTTGGGGGCAATATTGGAATGTTGAACAGCTAGTTTCAGAAAACTGTCAAAATTATCAATAGAGCGATCTACATACTCCGGTGTACTGAGCGGAATATTTTCTGTGCAATGGGCACTGAGATATTTTTTATATTTTAACCAATTTATTTGTGTGGCTGACGTCGCTAGGTAACCAGTCGGAGATACAATTCTATTGGGGTTCATTATAGTAACAATTGTAGGTGTGTGGTCGGAAGATAATTCTAGGGAAGCTTCAACGTGAATCGTTTCTGTGGGGATGTTTTTAACCACGCCAAAATCGATGACATCTGGAATTTTTTGCGGGTCAGCAGGCCAATATGTTGGTTGGCCGCTCGCGACAACATTTAAATTCATTTTAGAGATTGTATTAAACAAAACACGACCCTTTGGTGTTATTAGTCGTGACCCCCAGAAGGTATGTTTAGCGTTATAATCGCCAGCGGCCAGGAAACAGGGTCCTAGTGATTTATAATATTCACAATATTGGCTTTCTGATATTGAAAATCTAGGTGGAGAGTATAAAGATGAGATTACAATGCTACGATTCAGCTCTTCAACACAAATGTTCGTTGCTTGGAGATAACCCTCACGATGATCACACATTAGGTAGTGTTTGACTCGATTTTTTATCAAAATGGCAGAACCACCACAAGCTCTATCTCGAGGGTCCTTGGTATCATATAGTATATAACCATTGATGTTAAACGTATTTCTTGAGGTCAACAACATGTAAACATTATTTTTCAACGGCAACAAGTTTCTTGGAACATTTCTTTTTCGTACGAAATAATATGATCATCACTTCTTTCGCACGAAAATCAAAACAGTTTTCTCATGTCAAATTTTTCACCCGTAAAATAAATGTAGCTCAACATATTTGGCAAATACGAACAGAGTACTAGGCTTCATATTTATAAAGTTCAAATTAAAATATTAAAAAAATGTTTATTTATATACATAAAAGGTTTATTGAGAAAAGTGCATGTTTTTGGTTTGTCGTTTATGTAGACCAGTAGTATCACGACAAATTGACCACCAGTATTCGGCCAGCATATGGGCGGTATTTTTTCCACGGTACCGATTCTCAATTACGGCGAGGTCTTGATGGAATCTCTCCCCGTGTTCATCACTAAAGTCTCCTAAATTACTGGGGAAAAAATCCAGGTTGCTATCCAAAAAATGAATTTTAAGTGACATATTGACTCCCATTATTCCATAACTATTCACTAGTTTCTTAACAATAGCTTCATAATCTACAGATTTATTATTGCCCAAAAATTTATTTATTACATACAATTTCAGGCACATACCACAATCTTGGAGCGCAGTTTATTAAAAGGTATTCTTCGTCCTTTTTACAAAGGTTTTTGTAATATTTCGCGATTAATTAAATGGTACAAATAATCCACACACAACACAAAACTTATAACGGTTTGGGCACTTCATATTTAAACGCGTTTGCAAAAACTATTACGTTGACGAAAAATTATAATTTATTTAAACCATTCTAGTTGACTTTTTTTATAAAGTGGCAACTATTTCAGAACCCACGAGAAAATATGTTAGGTGCCAAGTAATCTAAGTACTAGCTATTTTTTTTCGAATGAAATTTTAAAATAAAATATAAAAAATAAAATAATGCAAATTTAAAGTATTATTTTACACTTAAGTAGTAAAGCTAGAAGGTTGAAATTTTGGCACGTGGTATTCAATATTTGGTCCTTCAACGCACTATATGTTTTAAAAATAATTATTGGAAATCTAAAAGGACATTAAAGGATAAAAATTTGAAAGGACATTTTTGACATCTTCTACTCCTAAAAGAATAATAACAAAATAATGCAAAATATATTACAACTCTTCTTGATTATTTGACACCAAATTTGGCATAGTAGGATGAGCAGAAGTATTTTAAAACATTTTTTTAAAAATGTAGCCCTTTGAAATTTTGAAGTCCTTTTAAAAGGAAACAGGATCACGAAATAAAAAACTGTGAACGCAGTTTTGCTCCATTTAATCTCTAGTTTCAGATTTATGTCATCCGGTTCGTGTCTAATATTGAGTGTCGGACGGTGTTATATATTTTTGTGAAGAATTTGGTACGGGAAATTTAAATTAAAAAAAAAAAACAACACAGTGATTTGGAATAAGCGGTTAAAATTGCATATTACATATTTATAAAAAAAATTATGATAAAGAATTAATTTGTAGTAAAAATATTTTACACGGTGACCTTTCAAGTGGTACACAAATTTTTGTAAGCATTATTATACTTGGATGCACAGTGACAACGAGTCTGTTAAAGTTGGAAAATAAAAGGGTGTTTTTAAGGAAAATTTAAAGGGGGTCCCTTCAAGTGGTGCGCATATTTTGAACAATAGCATAAATGTTGAATGCAAAAATACATCATATTTACTAAATTTTGGAATAAAAAGGGTGAACCGAAAAGAGGTAAATTTAAATAAAAAATTTACAAGGTGACCCTACAAGTGGTACATATTAAAAGCATTATTTGATGAAAAAATTTGATGCTTATGAACAACCCGTTCTAAATTTGTTGTGAAGTTTGTTCGATTACTTTGGAAAAATTGTTTGAAGAAAAGAGTGTGTAATTTTTGAAATATTTAATTTAAAGCACAATTATAATAACTATATTTGGAATTTTGATGAGTAGATTTTTTAAAAAATTTTTTACGGAATCTGAGTAAAATTGATTTGTGGCTAAATATTGAAAGTAATTTTATGGTGATAGAGAAAATTTTAAGAAATAAAAAGTTTGAGAAAATAAAGCTACAAATATAAGCAATTTGGCAAATTTTTTTTTCATTTTGAGGCGAACATTTTTGAAAATTTTTTGGTGAAATTTAGAAGCTGGTTTTTAAACATTCTGCAGCGCTTTCATTCGTCGCGAATAATTTTAATATTCCTTTGTATAAGGTTGAATTTCTTCACGGTTATTTTTTGTAAATTTTTCATTTCGGCTGGTGAAATCGTTGAGGTATAAAATATTTTAAGGCCTTTTGAACAAAAATTTTTAAAATGGTTTCGGAAAGGGCATGTAAATACGATATTCGACAAGTAGTGAATTTTTGTTCTACTTTTGAGAAGATATCTTTAGAAGATTTGACGATTTCACTTTTAGAGGTAAAGCAGTCTGAACTTGAAAGAAGATGGCTGAAGATGATGACGACATTTGAAGAATTCATCAAAGGCTATGAAAGGGTGAAGGAAGAAGAAGATTTTCCAGATGAAATTACTATGAAATACGAAGATGCCTGCGAACAGTGCCAGATACTAAAGGCTAAAATAATGGACTTGTTGAAGGCGAAAGCTCCGCAACAAAAGGCGGCAGACACAACAGTACGTCAGTCGTCACTTAAATTACCTGCGGTCGAAATCCAAACGTTGGAAGGGGGTTTCGACAAATGGCCAGCATTTAGGGATATGTTTAGGGCAGTGGTTGGAAACGAACCATCAGTGGCGCCAGCGCACAAATTATATTGTCTACTTGGCAAGACGAGGGGGGAGGCCTACCAACTCATAAAAGATTATGATTTGGTAGATGCTAATTTTGAGCTAGCTTGGCAGGCTTTGAAAAATCGCTACGAAAATAAGCGAATTTTAATTAATAATCAAATAAGGAAGATTTATGGCATTCAGGCCCCTCAGAATGAAACTTTAAAATTTTTAAGGCAACTTCAAAATACGGTTAGCGATGGTTTGTCGATTATTAGCTCGTTTCAAGTTGAAGTAGCGGATAACGACCCCTTCCTTATGCACATTTGCACTTCGAAGCTCCCAGAAGAAACTTCGCGTGCGTGGGAAGATTCCTTAATTAACCACAAAGAATTGCCTACATGGCCGCAACTTAATCGATTTCTGTCTGAACGAATTGAAACTCTGGAAACTTTCATAAATTTGAGGAAGCCGTCCAGTAGAGACAACAATACTTCCAAATCTCAAGTTTTCTATTCTGAGGCTCAACCTGACAAGGGTAAATTTAGCTGCAAGAAATGCCAACAGAATCATCCATTACGATTCTGCAAATATTTTAAGGGATTATCAGTCCATGACAGAATCAAATATGTTTATGCGAACAAGTTTTGTGCGAATTGTTTTTCACCCACTCATTTTAAAACGAAATGTCAGAGTACCAGTAGCTGCAACAGATGCAATCAAAGGCATCACACCATGTTGCATATTGAAGAAGAGAAAGTGAAAAAGGCTCCCACTCAAAGGGCGTCAACTCACCAGCAGTCTCGAGACTACGAAAGGCCATCAGGGTCGGGTACTCAGAGTAACACGAGGCCATCCAATTCTCAATCGGGACGATCTGCCACTTCGGGTGCAAATGGGGAGTCGGTTCAGGTTAATTTATCTCAGCACAGCGGAACTACCATTTTACCCACCGCTTTGGTTCATGTAGAGCATTTGGGCGAAAAATTCACTGTTCGCGCATTAATTGATACAGGGTCGACTCGAAGTTTTATCCTAAGGCGTGTTCAACAGAATTTAGCTATCCCCCTAGAGCGCCATCATAGCGAAATATCAGGGTTCGGTGATACGGTGGTAGGAAGTTCGAAGGGAAGGTGCTATGTCACAATTAAATCTCGAATATCCGATTTTAAAATTAAAATCCGAGCGATTTCGGTACCAACATTGGCACATTTTATGCCTTCACGGCCGATCCCAATTCAAACGGTAAAAGATATCAAAGGTTTGAAACTCGCAGATCCCTATTTTTACAAACCTGCTGCAATTGAAATGATTATTGGTAGTGATTACCTGCCCTTTATAAATTTGAGCGGCGTAAAAATGAATATTGGCAATAATTTTGAAGCTCGAGAGTCCCACTTCGGATGGTATTTGCTAGGCCCTGAGCCAGAGACTAAAGTTCAATCTTTCCATACTTTTGTTTCGCTTTGCAGCGATCTGGCCCTTCATGAACAATTAAAAAAGTTTTGGGAGATAGAAGAGGCGGAAAAACCAGATTGTCAGTCAGAAAGTGACCTCTATTGCAAAAACTATTTCAAACGTACCACAACGCGACAATCTGATGGACGTTACGTGGTGCGACTACCGTTTAAAGAACAATTTCCGAAAGAGATTTTTCTAGGCCCCTCCCGAAATATGGCTCTTACGCAGTACCACAGAATGGAGAAAATTCTAGATAAAACTCCAGATTTGAAAGCGCAGTACGCTGAAGTTCTCCAAGAATACCTCGACTTGGACCACATGGACCCAGTTGTACATTTTGAACCCAAAGCAGAAAAAGTGGAGTCGTTCTATCTACCCCACCACGCGGTCATCAAGCCCGAAAGCAAAACAACAAAAGTTCGAGTTGTGTTTAATGCCTCAAAGAAGACAGGAAGTGGTTTTTCATTAAACGACGTGCTCTACCAGGGTCCTACTCTTCAAACGGATCTGATGCAGCTTGTTTTACGTTGGCGAAATTATAGGTATGTGTTCACCGGAGACATCCAGAAGATGTATAGGCAGATTTTAGTGCATGAAGCAGATCGCCCTTATCAACAGATCTTATTCCGTAACCGAGCTGAGGGATATGTGAATTCATTTCAGCTTAAAACTGTAACGTTCGGCGTAAACTGCGCCCCCTTTTTGGCGATTAGGACTCTTCTTGAGCTAGGTCATGATTGCAGATACTTGTACCCCAAAGCATCGATTATTTTGAAAAACGAGGTCTACGTTGATGACATACTGTCCGGGGGCCACACACTGGATGAAGCCAAGCTGAAGCAAGGGGAGCTTATCACAGCTTTGAAATCAGGTGGCTTCCCCCTTAAAAAGATGATAGCAAATGATCAGTTTTTACTCGAAAGTTTGCCCCGGGAGGATCTTCTAGACGAAGATTTCTTGAAGTTTGATGACTCCAGCTCTTTAAAAACATTGGGAATTCGCTGGAATGCGTTAGCGGATATATTCTACTATGCTGTAGAGCCAATTGAGATAACCCCATCTACTACAAAACGTAAAATCTTGTCCGTAATTGCAAGATTATTTGACCCTCTAGGTTGGTTAGGGCCAGTCGTTATTGTTGCCAAGACTTTGATGCAAGAATTATGGGAAGCAAAGTCTGATTGGGACGAAGGGGTACCTCCACACATACTTGTAAAATGGAATTTATTTTTAAAAAACTTGCCATTTATTTCGAAAATTAAAATACCTAGATGGGTAGATTTTTCTCCAGGATACAAAATTCAGATACATGGCTTCTGTGACGCCTCAGAGAAGGCATATTGTGGTTCGGTATACATTCGAACAGAAAACTCAGAAGGCCAAATAAATAGTCATTTGCTGGTTGCAAAAACGAAAGTTGCTCCGATCAAGCGGACTACCGTTCCGAAACTAGAATTGTGTGGAGCTTTATTGTTGGCTAAGCTCGTCCGTAGTGTAGTCATGAATTGTCAGTTCACCTATGAGCTATTTTTGTGGACAGACTCGTCCATAGTCCTGGGGTGGTTGCAAAAACCTCCCTACACGTTAAAAACTTTTGTCGCAAATCGTGTGACTCAGATCATCAGCATCGCCAGCGCTCAACACTGGAAACATGTCAAAACTGAGGAAAATCCTGCAGACATGGGCACTCGAGGCTGCTCCCCGCAGGAACTTGCAGACAATCAACTCTGGTGGCATGGGCCCACCTGGCTACACTTTCCCACCCCATTGTGGCAAATTCCTCGGACGTTTGATCCAGTCGATCTGGAGATGAAAAAGCCTATTATCAACTTTCATCTTGACGTAAATTGCACAGATGTACTAGAAGAATTTTCATCTTTCCCAAGGGCGTTGCGAGTTCTTTGTTATCGACTTAGATTTGTCAACCGAGTTCTCAAGAAACCATTTTCCACCGAAAAGTTTATTACAGCTCAAGAAATTAGCTCAATGAAAACTCGACTCATCGCGCTCGCTCAAAAGAGATATTTTTACCGTGAGTATGATTGCCTGAAAGAAAAGAGACCGTTAAGCCGCAAAAGCAGATTGCTTAATTTAAATCCTTTTATTGATAAGGATGACCTTTTACGAGTTGGCGGCAGACTTATTAACGCAGGTTTAAGCTACGAGGAACGTCATCCCGTTATCGTGCCAGAACGGTCACATTTCGCAAGACTTTTAGTCAATTTTACGCATCGCATTCTGCTTCACTCTGAGCACCATATAATGCTACGTGCGATTCGACAGGGATTTTATATCCCCAGATTAAAAAATATTGTACGGAAATGTATTAGAGAATGCAAGGCGTGCACGATCTATAAGCATAAGGTCCAGCACCAAATCATGGCCGCACTCCCCCCAGAACGTGTGAACTTTTCCCTGCCCTTCACATATACGGGAGTCGATTTCGCTGGTCCATTTAGCATTAAATCCACCGTGAGAAATGCCAAAGTCCTCAAAAGTTATGCTGCTGTGTTCGTATGCTGCTCTACTCGAGCCGTCCATTTAGAAGTCTGTTCAGACTGCTTTCACCGATTTACCGGGCGTAGAGGACTCCCCAAGACCATGTTCTCCGACAACGGTCGAAACTTCGTCGGTGCAAGCTACGCTCTTCTAAAAAACCACCACGAGTTTTTAAAATCTACTGAAAAAACTCTAGTTGAAAAATACTCTACATTGGGCGTTACCTGGTCTTTTATACCGCCATATGCACCTCATATGGGGGGCCTCTGGGAGGCCGCAGTAAAGAGCATGAAGTCTCACCTGAAGAAAGTTACCAATAACCTATCCTTCACCTTCGAAGAATTCAGCACGCTTTTAGTTCGTATCGAAGCCATTTTAAATTCGCGCCCTCTATCGCCTCTTACCGAAAACCCGGGTGAGGTACTACCACTGACCCCAGGACACTTACTTAGAGGAGCTCCAATTACAGCACTACCAGAAGCACCTGCTGAACCTCCGCTCGAAGACATGCCATTCCTAAAACGCTGGGAAAGATTAAAAGCGCTACAACATATTTTTGCAAAGTACGAGTTGCTGAAGTAATCACAAAGAAGGGTAAAATTTTACGCCCAGTTGTAAAATTGTGTTTGCTACCGATAAACAATACTGAAAGTAAACTCCCACCACAGCCTACCAAATAATCTACCAAATTCCTAAACAAAAATAGAAAATTAGAAAACTCCGTCGCATTAGGTATTTTTTAACACTGTATATACTTCTTTCTTTTCTTTTACTACTAATATAGATGAAGAAGCGACCACGCTGCCACATTTGCTACCTCAACCACCCTCTACGGTACTGTAAAGGGCTTAAAGAGCTCAGTGTTGAGCTACGCTGGCCAGCGGAAAAGGCTTCTGCCTAGATTGCAGCGCCTATGACCATGCCCGAGACGAGTGTACCTCGGCCAATCGATGTTCAGTGACGGTCAACGTGCAGCCCTGCAACGCCCTTCACCATACTCTATTGCACCCAGAAGTGGGAAAGAACGTTCTCGCTGAACCTCAACGCGAGGACCCCTCGGCAGCTAGAGATCCATCAACCGTATCACCCACAAAACCAGTGGCAACCCTGCAAGCCGCGATCCCTCCACTAGAGGACATCCAGTTGGCAGCCATAGCCAACATACTGCAAGTGACCCTAAAAAAGGTTGTACTAGATTCGGCAGTACGACCCCTTGGCTCATCCATTTTCTGCCACTTGGCGTGAGATCGACAGGATCCTGGGAAGGGATGTGGCCCAAAGAATATTGTCACGTTGACCAGCCCGACCTTAACTTACCGATAGCCCAAGAGTCCACCTTTGGCTGGATCATATCTGGAGTGTTGAGGGGGTGCTCTTGCCATGCGTCGGGGGGAGCAGACTTTATTTTATTTTTTTTTCTAATTTTCTTTATTATGCTTTAATCTTTATTTATTTATTTTTTTTTTCTTCTTATTTTATTTCTTAAATCTTAAATCTTTAATTTTGTAATTTTCTTTAATTTTGAATTTTGTTTTTTGAATTTGTATTTCCTTTTCTCTAAGTGTAGAGTAATTCTCAAGGGTTCTTTTACTCTTTTGCTTTGTTTTTTTTGCTATAATTGTCTCTTGAGATTGTTTTTATTTGAGTCTTATTTGGTTACTAAGAACCTACAATTGTTAAAGTAATTTGTTTAGTATTAGTATTAATCTCACAACAGAAGGAGCAAGAAGCTCAATAAAAACCATTTTTGAATTGAAAATAAAGACCAACCGTGTTTTTATTTTTTAACACTTCTCAGCGGCTAGGAAGAAAGTCTAGCCCACACCATATTTAATAATCCTTGGGCAATTTTCTTAAGATTTTATAAAATCTCCCTTTTCTTTACAGGCAATGATTAGAGAGTCTATTTATTAGATTTGATATCCTTTTTTTTACAATTCTCTTGTTTAAATGAAATTTTATTTTTGTTTTTACAACAAATTTTTTATCTCAAGATTTTAAATTTATATTTTAGCTTTGCTTTTACAAACAAAATTTTTCACTAAACTATTTTAAACTTAATATTCTTAAATTTTTAATTTATTTTTCATTTATGTTTTTACAAACAACTTTATTATAAAAAAAATTTTTTTTAAAACTTGATATTTAACTTTTGTTTTCCAATTTTTTATAATTTTTCTTTTTTTTAACTAAAACAATTTTCAAAAATTATATTTTTACTTATTAAAAATGTCCACAGGATTCGGTTGAATTTAATAAACACACAGATTTTGCTTTTAATCTTAAGGTTTTTTCCGTTGGGCGCCAGTTAAGCTGATGAGGATTTTCCTGCTACCTTTTTAAAATAAAAGACACTTTTCCTCCTTACGATTCAATACAGAATGTTTTATTTAAAGTAATTTACTTGCAACTAAAGTTCTTAATAAAATAAATGCTGACAAAGTAATTTTGTCCATTTAAAAATTATTCATGAATTGACCAATCAAAATTTATCAATAATTACAAAAGTTAAAACTTAATAAAATAAATGCTGATAAAGTAATTTTGCCCATTTAAAAATTATTCATGAATTGACCAATCAGAATTTATCAATAATTACAAAAGTTAAAAACACAAAAAAAATATTAAACCTAGAATGCAAGTTTGCATTTCAAGTATTTAGCAATAGTACTATCATATTACTTGCACGCGAAAACGGGAAATAATTCGATACTGCATTATGGGTGTTCACTTAGCGTCGTTAACTTATATACATAGTTAAATCAATTTAAACAGTGATTCTGTGTCGGTCGATTTACTAATTGTGTTTCCTTAATTTTTGTTAATAAATCCTTATTCTATTTAAGATACATAAAATCTGCAGTCAAAATAATAACGTTCCAATCTTTAATTAGACCAATAATAACATACGGGGGTCTAAAGATGTTTTATGTTTCACCTTCTTATATGGAAAAGATACGGGGTTTTGAAAGAAAATGTTTAACAACTTGCATTTCGTTATATAGATCTCCAAACAGCTAATTTTTAAAGCAAAATAACATTAAAAAAATTTTAGTTGGTTCTTACCAATTAAATAAATGGTTTGAAAATTATAATAATTCAATTAATGCGTTAATTAAATCAATTATTTTTTTAATTGAACAAAAACTAAAAATATTTATTTGATTCAATAACAAATACCATATTAAAATATTAATTAAAAAATTTAAATTTATTTTTTGTTTTTAATAAAATAACTTCAACTTGTATAATTGTATTGGTTGTTGTCAAAAGATGAGATTTATTTATCAAAAATAGTTTTTAATGCAATAATTGTTTTAAGTTTTTTAATCTAAGAAATTTCCCATTAAGCTGCCAGATTATAAAAGTTTTTTAGTGTGATTTTTAGTCTCAGGATTCTAATTTAGACCAAATGGCATCACAACATAATTTTTTATTTTAGTTTTGGACGTGTTCTAAGTGTTTTCCTTGGGTGGGCTTTAGGGATGTCAATCGGGACTGGTTTTCGCAAATCCCGGGATTCGGATTTTCAAAAAATCAAATCCCGGGATTTTAAGGGATCCGGGATTTTTCGTGATATCGGGATTTTTTAGGATTCGGGATTTTTGAAAGTCAAAAGATAAATGCTTTTTATAAATATGTATTTATTAAAAAAAATCTCTTTAAAAGAGGTTAACAAACACAAGTTTTATAATTATTTTAATATCACAAAGTTGTTTAATGATTATATTGATTACTAAAATTTGTAAAAATTTAAAATTGTGATTTTTTCCTAATGAATGATTCATTTAATTAAAAGTATGATACAAGACAACATCCTATTTCTAACAATGTGTTAATTGATTCAATTAAAAAAATAATTAACATAAAATCTATATTTTACTCAATTATCTCAGTGGTTTCAAACTAAATAAAAAAATAATTAATATCGAGTCCTTAGTGTAAGCGACACTTTTATCGATTTTCGTTTTTTGATAAAAATCGATTTTTTACTATTATTTGCATCATCTCTAAAAATTTCATAACTGTAAAAAGTTCGGTTACGAATTTACAGCAAAAGCAATTTTAAGGTAAGTGAACATTCTTAGTTTGTTTACATTTTTTGTGACTGCGAAGTGCCGCTTACATTAAAATTTTCTATAACAAATTAAATGATAAATTACAATTAACTCAAGATTTTACCATTTTTTTTTTTTTGTAATGTCTTTTAATCAACTTGAGGTTAGTGTGTTTTTAATTTAAATATATAAATATTTAAAATAAAATATAAGTAGGATATTTTTTTGGTTGTTATAAAGAAATTTCTGTTTCAGTTTCCAACAAAAAAATCGCTTGTTCCATACAGCGACAGCAGTTCTGATTCTGTGGAATTAGAATCTGAAGATCCATCAGAAGATATTGAAGAAGAAACGTGTGTGGGTAAAAGAGTTTACAAAAAGCCAAAATCATTACCCTGTCGGAAAATGAGTTAGCTTAAAGTTAACTCATGGTTAATCAGAAGTTAGTCAGAGGTGACTCACGACCTAACTCATTTACATGGTTAAAGCTATTCAGTTTACACGCAATGTCCGCAGTACGAGTCAGTACTCACTCACACTGCATAACTTTAAGATAACCATAAGTTAGCTCATTATGAGTTTGTGGTGCATACAATATGTTGACTTTAATAAGAGAATAAAAAAAAAACAATTACGTATTTTTGCTTTATTTATTTTTTAAAGAGAGACAAAGACTATTACACATATGTTTTCTTTCACTTTTGTTGTATTGCCCCTTTGTCTACAGAAAAACTCTCAATTATAAGACACCAGCAGCATGCCCGATATGGTTTTCATAATAATTCTACTTTGAAAATGAGATGTATTTAACTAAATGATATTACCAAAGAGAATATGGGAACTTTTGCTTAATATTTAACTTTAAAAAAGTACACAAAACAAGCAAAACGTTTTTTTACCAAAGTCCACTGCATCAGCTTTGAGTTAGCCAAACGCTAGTTCAATAGTTATCGAGAAGAAGTCAGTCGCACAAAACACAAATCACTTATCTCTGCATAACTTTTGAGTTGTTCAATACTTATCGAGAAGAAGTCAGTCGCACAAAACATAACTGACTCAAATCTGCACCAATTATGAGTTAGTTTACTAGTCAGTTGTAAATTAGTTAGCTAAAAGTCAACTTAATGTTGAGCTAGCTAATAAAAATCCGACAGGGTACCTAAAAGGCTACAAAACATGAAAAAACCGAATACAAGTGTTCAGCCGAATCCATGTGCAAATAAAAATTGTGGGAACGCATGTGGCGTTAAGTTTGCAGAATCCGATCGTTTAGCAATAAATAAACATTTTTGGGGTATTGGGAATAAAATTCGACAAAAAGACTGGTTGGTTTCCTGAATGATGCGTAAAAGCATTCGCTGGCGAAGGGGAGATGGCAACAAAAGGCAGTTTAGCTACAATTATGTTATTAATTATAACTAGTATGGGCCAGCAGTCGACACAATCGACTGCAATCTAGAAATAACTTATTTGAACCGTTATTTCTAATATTAATTTAATCATATGGGTTAAAACTTTATTAAATATGTATATACATATGTAGAAATATAATAATTTAATGTTAAAAAACATATCGCACTTGATTATAAAGAGGGTATTAACTCAAAATGTAATAATTCTCAGTAGAGCAGAACAATTTTTAATTTTATGAGGCATATTTCTTTTAGGCATATGAAATTTAGTGACAATTTTTCTAAAAATGTAAATGTAACATAAGTTCCCTTATCTCAATGTTTATAGCATTTTCAGTTTAAATAAAACATTTTTCAAATAAAACGAAACCTTTTTCAAAATAAACGAAACTTTTTTCAAAATAAACGATACTTTATTCAAATACCGTTAAACATTTTTCAAATTAAATAAAACCATTTTTAAAATTTTGTAGGAATTAATTTTTTTTTAAAGAAGGCGAAAGAGCTCATGGTGTTTTGCCAACCGTAAAGAGAAAGAATATGACTCTAATTGCTACGACAGATAATACTGGCGTTGTTTAACATAAAGTTATTTCTGTATCCACTGTGAATTCGGCCCGTTTCCAAGTATATCTTCGGGAGCTCTTACATAAAATTGAAATCAGCCCAATGCTACAAAACTCATTTTTAATTATGGAGTATGCCAGAGTCCATAAATCCCAAGTTATATGACATATGGTGGACAATACTGAATGTACATTGAAATGTTACCACTATATTCTCCTATGCTGAACCCGATAGAGAAGACATTTTCAAAGTTAAAATTTCATGCCCAATCATCATTTAGATATTTTACCACTGATCGTAACATTGTAAGTGTCGCCTCTTCATTAATGAGTTATTCAAAGAAATCCAAAAAATAAATTCCCTACAAATTTTTAAAAATGGTTTAATTTATTTTTAAAAATTTTTAACTGTTTTTGAATAAAGTTTTATTTATTTTGAAAAAGGTTTCGTTTAATTTGAAAAAGGTTTCGTTAAATTTGAAAAAGGTTGCGTTTAATTTGAAAAAGGTTTCGCTTAATTTGAAAAAGGTTTCGTTTAATTTGAAAAAGGTTTTATTTAAACGGAAAATGCTATATAAGAAAGCCTTTTATATATTTTCCATTTATATTTATTTCGTTTATGAATTATGTTCTTATAACCTCTCTATATATATATGTTTTGTAAATACATGATTATCATATATAAAATGACCATGATCGGTAGTGTCTGTTATATAAAATCGCAGCCCATCAAAACATCGCACTTTATTTAAAAAGAATGCAATAAACACATTCTTTACAATGTAACCATATTAATAATGTAACAATAACATTAAAATTATTCATAAGCGCAAAAATTTAAGAAATCAACGGTAACATTTAAAACAACAACTCTCCCAAAAAGAAAACAAAATATTTAAAATTGTCTTTCTCTTTCTTATTTCTTAATCTCTACTGTTCTCCAATTTAATGCATAGCAGAAAACTCTCAAGAATGATAGAAGAAAGATTACGACAACACGAACTCAAAAATTGAATTTTCTGCGCAGGTGGGTCAAATGACGTCACGAAACATACACGAATAGGTAACCCTAGCTTGGGTTAAGCTACGTCATCTAACGGGACAGCATGCGCATGGCGTAATCTCTTTTTATAGCATTCTTGGAAAACTCTGCATGTTGTTGTTCTATTTACTATGTAAACACAAAAACAAAGCATACTGCTTCTGTTATGTGTTTACATTGTTTTTGCTCACACGTATGTGAATTGTTTCAATGTATTAGTACCACTTTCTAACGCGTAGAACTCGTGAAATATAGAACCGATTTTAACAAAATTTAAATTAACATAATCTCCCAAAAAATATCTTTCGAATGATATACCATTTGTTAAAATACAATATATAGTTAAGGCGTAAAAGGGATCCTAAGAAATCCACTTGCCTATTAATATATATGTATGATGATAATGCTAGTCACAAAGTGTGTCAACAAATTTTAATGAAAACGCTTCACATATCACAACAAATGTTAGTATCCGCAAGGAATAATTCAAATTGTTTAAAACATTTTATCACGAAGAAAAAGAGTTCCACGCCTCATAATAAGTCTGACGAAGCCAAGGTGACACTTTTGAAATCTTTTATTTTATATGATCGGTACACTCAACATTTGAAAAGTATCAATAAGGAATCGGATCTGTTATCCTTGAGAGTTTTTCGAGATATTTTCAAAAATTGTTTTCATATCAGTATTCACTTGCCTAAAAAAGTCAAATGCGTCACGTGTGAAAATTATAATAACTTAGACAGCGAAGCCCAGAAGATTTTGGAGCAAACATAAGTATAACAAACACACATAAGAGACAAAGACAAGTGTAAAGAAATATTTTTGGAGGAACAAAGCAAAGAAAATTCCTCATTATTATGTGCTAGTTTTGACCTTCAAAAAGTTTTAAGTACACCACACGGTAAAAGCGTAAAATTATTTTATTCAAGAACATATGCATACTATAATGAAAGTGTATATGAAAATTGCACAAGAAATGGTTACTGCTTTTTGTGGGGAGAAATTGACAAAAAACGAGGTTGTAATGAAGTTTCCACAGTTGTTTTGCAATATTTAAAGCTTGTGGATGAAAAGAGAACTCACTCTTCAATAACTCTTTACTGTGACAGCTGTCCTGGTCAAAATCGGAACAGAGCAATGCTTGCCACATTAATATTTTTATTAAAAATTCAAGCTATATTAATAATATTAAAATCACGTTTTTGTTATCTGGGCATACCATGATGCCCGCTGACTCCATTCATAGTACTATTGAATCATTTATTCGGGATAGAACAGTTTGGGCTCCAAGTGAATGGTTTACTATGATTTCTAATGCGAGAACTAATCCAAATGCTTGTAAATGTATTGTAATGAATCATCATTTTAAAGATTGGAAAACATTTTCTCAAGCAATGCTTCCCAATTCAACAAATATTTCTTTTCCAACTTTACGTTTTGCATCATTTGAAAAAAATAGTCCTATTATAAAACTTAAATATGGATATTTTGATCACTCAGAAATTAAAGAAATTGATCTCAACTCAATTGCGCAATCAAGACGCAATTCTGCCATCATAACCAATGGACCTCTGTCTTTATATGACGATTTTTTAAAAATTTCTTTAAGAAAATACAAGGATTTAAAAACTCTTTGCGATAAAAATACAATACCTAAAAAGTTTCATAACGAATTTTTATATTTAAAACACGATGAGTCTGTTAAAAATTCACTACCTGAAACAGACCAAGAAGACGACATTTAATCTAAAGTCAGTTTTTTAGGTTTATTTTACATTTTTATCTTAACCATTGAATTTAAGGTTTAATACTTTAATTTTTATTTATGTATATAAGAATAATTCGTATATGGCCTTTGCAAACTTGCCTTAGTCGCCATGCGTTTTAGGGTTCCCCCTAACGCATCGCATGGGCCCTTACCGTGGGACGTCGCGAAAAAGTGCCACTCGACCTTGCAGTTTTGTTCTTCTTCAATTATGCAAAGATTGTACATATTTTTTTTATTCTTGTACTGAGATTGCATCGAATTTTGATCTTAAGAATTCAAACAGTTTCATTTGAAATAAATAAACGGACACATAATTATGAGCTAAACTCTCCGCGACAACAACAAGGCTTACGTGCACTGGTCGTTTGCCCAGTGATAAGCCTGAATTTCATCCTGAACGAGAAAAAGTGTAATTTTCGGCAAAGTCGCTTATCACAATGAATTAATTTTGGGCTAATTTCTCCTTACTTTCCTTTAGAAATTTCGATTGCATCTCGGATATGAAATGGTGCGCCTTCAGTTCATTCAACTTGAATCCGAATTCCTCGATGAATTCCGGAATCTGCTTTACCACGGTCTCAAGGGAACATCTGCCGCTGCTAATTATCCACTGTTTGAAATGCACCTCCTGAATTAACAGCTGTTCAAACTTTTCCGCCAAATATTGCTCTAGCTCGTCAATCTTCGGACAATTGTCGCATTTGGACAGATGACAATTTTCCGTGGGGTATGCGCACAACGACTTCGACAGGAGGTCCCTATATGTTTCAATTTCACCGTGAAATACTTTCAATTTCTTGCATGGAAAGAAAATTAATTTGATGTTTTGATGAAACATGCAAACGCAGACTGAATG
This sequence comes from Pollenia amentaria, assembly GCA_943735925.1. Classification (NCBI taxonomy): domain Eukaryota; kingdom Metazoa; phylum Arthropoda; class Insecta; order Diptera; family Polleniidae; genus Pollenia; species Pollenia amentaria. Next base: position 95,698,526 of record OX031009.1, on the reverse strand, counting down.
CGTTCCGTGCCTGTCTAATGCCAGCACGCATTCTTTTGGTCGTAGGATGGCAAACTTAGAAAATCCCACTTTTTCTGCTGGGTATTTCTCATTGAACTGATGGTATGCTTCGGATAGATTACATAATAATAATCTGCGCTGCTTGTGTACTTTTTCTCCATCTTCACGTGTGATAACATAGTCACGTGTACCTGGGCAGGCGCGGCTGTTGTCATCATTGCAGTAAAAATCTTGAATCACCGTTGCTTCGCTGAGGGTCCTTGAGCCAAATTTCTTGGTGGGAGTCGCCAATATGCCCTTCTGTCGAACTAATTCTTTGCTTCTTCTCGCGATGTAAAAAGATGTTTGAAACTGTTCAGAAACCTTGCGTATAGACCATGATTGAGGCAGCACAGATAAAATGAGATATTTCACCGGAAAAGTGGTCGCTAAATTGAATTTTCTTTTCAACTGCTCAATCATTTGTTTGCCGTCATCAACGTCATCTGCTTGACTGCATTCGTTATCAGAGCCTTCATCAAATATTGTCGCGATTGCACTCATAACCTTGCCTTTTTTCTCTTTCCTGTATGTTTCACTTCGCAACTTTCTTTTTCTAATAGGCGTTTCACCTAAAGTGGTAATAGCCTCATTCAAAGGACTCAAAGACATATTGACCATCGGAATGTCTGCCTCACTATCAGATGAAACATTTTGTTCACTTGTCATTTCACTCTCGGATTGTGGCTGCATTTGTTTCAATGCATTTGCTTGTTGAGACAAATCGATTTTACACTTGGGGCAAATGAATTCTGCTTCTTCACCGTATTGTATATTTAATTCATTCATGTATCGCTTCGAAACGCCAGTTAATTTTAATACTTTTATCTTTTTCGAACGATGTCCACTCTTGTTAAACGGATTGCAGCAAAATCTATTCATTTTACTTTAAATTGTGGCTGTGGGAAAAATCGCCCAAAGAAAAATGGCCCAAAAAAAAGAAATGAAAAATCGCCCAAATTAAGAATCGCCCAACAGAACATGAAAAATGACCCAAAAAGTTATATATGAAATTTTGCCCAAAAGAAACGAAAAAGGGCCCAAAAAAAAAATGAAAAATGACCCAAAAAGCAAAAACGAATTTTTTCCCGGTGGCATGTTATGACGTCCAGTGTCATAGTGTCCATGGACGTTATGACACTCCAAAAAGTGTCATAGTGTCCATTGACACTGCGCTAACTAAAGCTTCTCTAAACAGCCGGCCTTCGGCCGGGCGCAACGATTTTCTCCTCTATGGTATAACAAACACCGGCTTCGCTAACTAAAGCTTCTCTGCATAGTCGGCTTTCGTTTGGAAAAAAGCTTTACTTAGCGAAGCCGGTGTTTGTTATACCATAGAGGAGAAAATCCTTGCGCCCGGCCAAAGGCCGGCTGTGCAGAGAAGCTTTAGTAAGCGAAGCCGGTGTTTGTTATACCATAGAGGAGAAAATTAAAAAAATGGGCCATTTTTCATACAACATTTTTGGGTTATTTTTCATAATGAAAAATCACCAAATTTAAAAAACGAAAAATCACCCAACAATTACGAAAAATAGCCCAAAAATTTTAGGTCACTTTTCATATGAATTTAGGCCAAATTTTACATGGAATTTTTTTGGGCGATTTTTCATATCTTTTTTTGGCCATTTTTCTTTGGGCGATTTTTCCCACAGCCTTAAATTGTCTTTACAGCTTCACTCTTTACTTTACAAAACAAAAAACACTTTAACACTTTCACGTTTAGTATTCAACTGAAATTTGACTCAGAGTGTGTGAAGTATTTATATTTATTTTTTGGTAAAAAATAGGTAAAAAAAAAATAAGCGATATTTGCTTTTCTTTAATAGGAAAATTTGCGTGAACTACTGGTCATAAAATGTTTTTTAAAAGGGACTTAATTGGTTACTGCCAATAAGCCGACCACAGGTCATAAAATGTTTTGCAAATTTTTTAAATTACCAGGTAATAAATATTTCGCCATATTTATGGAAAATCCGTGTTTTATGACTTGTTTCTGCACGTGTCATTTTAGGCGAAATATTTATTACCTGGTAATTTAAAAAATTTACAAAACATTTTATGACCTGTAGCCTCAGTCGGGTTTGGTGTGCCATTACATGCCACTGCTGCTATTATCCATGGATTTATGGCCGATCTTGTGAAGGCAGGCAGACCATATTCATTCGTAAAACAACTTTCAATGAGGTCCCTTATGAAGAATTCTTCAATTTTGTCACATGACAGTGGTGTACACCACCACTAAACCAGTCACTATAAAAAATAAAAAAATATGTAGGTACATTATTTTTTGCCTGGTAATTTAAAAAATTTACAAAACATTTTATGACCTGTAGCCTCAGTCGGGTTTGGTGTGCCATTACATGCCACTGCTGCTATTATCCATGGATTTATGGCCGATCTTGTGAAGGCAGGCAGACCATATTCACTACACACTCAACTTGGGGCTCTTAAAAAAAATTGATTTTTTCTTCATAAATGTATTTTTAACTGTAAAATAATTTTTAAAATGTATTTTTAACAAGGTGGTCTCTTAAATGCTCTTCTCCTGTCCAAACAAGGAGTCGGGGCCCATTTTTTTATTGCTGATTCTTAAAGCAAAAATTATGAGGAATCCAAAAAAAAAAAATTAGCCGGAAAATTTAAGAGCTTCTGTGGAAAATCGGAATATTTAATTTTCTTGGGAAAATTTAAAGGTAAATTTCTAAGAAAAATTAGGAAAATTTTATTTTTCAATTAAAGCCTGATTCAATACCTTTCCAACGAGCTATCACTCGTTGCGATCGCTTTAGTAGTTTTTTTAAAACAACTTTCAATGAGGTCCCTTATGAACAATTCTTCAATTTTGTCACATGACAGTGGTGTACACCACCACTAAACCAGTCACTATAAAAAATAAAAAAAATATGTAGGTACATTATTTTTTGCTGGGCAATCGATTGAGACTATTTATTTTAAAATCGGAGAGGGGTCGTCCAAAAATTTGCCAATTTTGATCGTTTTCATATGGAATTGCTCTATATTTCTTTGAAATAATATTTTTAACTTACTTTTTCTTTCCATTCTTAACACATGTAACATCAAACAAACAATTAAATTTGGCAATAAACAAAAATAAGAATATGAACTGTCAAAACCAATTACGAAATAAGTAATAAACACAGAGAGCGAAGTAATCCAAAGCACCGTGTGAACATGCTATTAGAGTGCTATATTCGGCTGTGCCGAATCTTTACTACCCTTCACCGACAGGAGTAGGCACTATATGATAAATACATATATATTATTAACTAAGCTTCACAAAAACTAACGTCAGCATTAAAAATGGTTGCGGCTTAGACCTATATTAAATTATTGACCGACACACAGTGGCGCCATTTGAGTTTTTTCGTTGCAAAAATCATATCTTTTGAACCGAATAAGATAATTGAACAGTTTAAACAGCATATGATAGATAACTGTTCAGCCTATGAAATGAGCGTTTGGAAAGGGTGCTACGCTTTGTAGGGGCCTACTTATGGGTTATCAAAGTTAAAATTAGTAGAAAAATCAATTTTATGGTAACTAAAAAAAATTATTTTTACATTTTTAGATTGTTTATATTTTTTTTCTTAAGGGTTTTATGTTTTAAATTATTACCCAACAAATTAAAAAAAAAATTATTTTTTTTTTTAAATTTATTTTTTCAATTTTCTGTAAAATATTCATCACAATTCGTAAGAGAAGGTATATCTAAAAGACTAACCATTTCTAAACTATAATTATTTTGTAACTCTATTCGTGACTTCACATGCCGCAGGGAAGAAATAAGTGGATCGGAAGATGCTGCCAACATGTTGAAGAGGTCCTTATTTTGCCTTACCCTTGATGCTTTGAATGTGTTCTGCAATCTATATTTTTTATAAAATTTGTTAAGAGACTCCTGTGCTTCTTCAGAAAGCTCTCCAATTGGCAAAGACTGGTACTCAATTATATCTTTGCAATGCGCCAATATTTTATGGACGGTCGGGGTTAACTTCTTCTGTGGATATATTTCTGCTAAAAGAGATGCAGTTTTCGACGCATATTCTCCATATTTTGTAGAATTGACATTTCCTTTGCAGTTTAAAACATCCAAGATCGTTCCCAATCTTTTCACGATTTGATTGTCAATTCCAGTGATTCTAGTTACTGCCTCATCATTTTCAAAAAATCTCCTAGAAGTGTTTCCGTCGTTTGAGTTACCGTATCCGTGCTTGGGACAGTCTACTTTTAGTCCAACTTGTTTAAAAAAAGCATCCTGTATTTGCTTCTTTCTGATCTTTTCCTTATCCTTTATTGATGTATTTTCATCGAAGTTTTCCTCCTCTTGTGGTAGGGTATATGCCAGTTTTAGCAAGAATTCCATACACCTTATCCTTGCGTGCAATGGTGACATTCCATATTCGTAATTCTCCTCATTTGTAGAATCGTTTAAATTACCAAAGTTCTTCTGACAAATAATAATATAAAATCGATAAAAAAAATATAAAAATAAAACGAAAAAAGGGGTTTAAATAGGGTTTTGCTAAATTTTTACCTCCAATATAATTCAGTCTATATATATGTGTATGATAACTAATTGAAATATATTATAATTAAGCAGAAAAAATACTAATCTTAAACTCTTTACAACTAATTATATAAAATTGAGATGTAACATATTATATATGAAATAAATTGAATTGAATTGAAAAAAGTTCTTCTGACTCTTTTTGCAAATCGGGCATGACATTGTTGAGGTTGTTCCTGTCAGTTCGTTTACGACTTTTCCGTCAACCATGGTCAGGTGGAACTCGTAATTGCATTCAATATATTTTCCTTCTCCAATTTGCAGCTTTGTAGGCTTAATCTTGCTTATTTATTCTTCAATGTCCTTCACCGTAGTCCTTATGAGTTCTGCCGATTCCCTTGCAAACTGAAACATTATTGGTCGGCAATAATGCACTGATGACGGACGTAGATTTTTCCAGTGTAAGGAATCATCCGGTTTTTTCCGCAAAGGAACAACAGATGCCATAAACCATATTTCCGTCCGATATTGTAGCGTCATCGGAAGATATCCTTTGCTTATAAACGCTTTGTCCGGATGATCCATCGCAGCCCCATTTGCTCATCAATGTCAACTTCTCAGGAAGAATTTTCACTTCCGTGAAAAACTTTGGTGTGGTTGACTTTCTAAACAGTTCAAATAATTTTAAATTGTTCAACGCCATGTTTTCAGTACTTAATTTGTTTAATGGTTTCAGTAATTGTTGCGCCAACTTTCAGGCGTAGACTAATCCAGGCATTATGCTTATTTTGCAATATATAGGCTTATGCTACCATGCCTAAAAATTTACCTGTTCCCTGCATACATATGGATTTAGGCTGAATAATGCAATTTCGATATTATGCACGTGTCCAAATAAGATTTGTGCCTACCTGTAGGGACCATAAGTCAATATTGTTCCTGACCATTTGTACGCCAAAGTATTGTTTATGTGAGGTACGTACCTTCTAATTTCAATGAGTAGTTTTTTTCAAACTATTAGATCAAACTACTGTCAGTCAAAACATATAAGGGATGGACGCCATACAATTTCTGCAACCATGTCTTTTTAAACTTTTTTACCTCTAGAAGCCAAACGGGCACGTACGGGCAGATAAAACCTTTTGAATTATGTAAAGAAATAATCAAAGAACAGGTTTTGCAAGTATGGCAAATATAGAAAAATATAGTTTTTTTTATTTTCCGTCAAAGTTGAAAAATAGTGAAAAAACGGATAGTTTTTAAATAGTGATTTACCAGGTCAAACACAAAGCAAACAGTTAATTTTTTTTTATCATTATACATTTAATAAATACATCAATCAATATAAACAAAAAATAAGGCGATTCGTTACCTATTTTTCGTGATATTACACCTGAAATCGCAACAAATTGACTAAAAATTGTGTGTTTTTTTGGAAACCGAAAGTCGGTCAACTTTGAACGGTTATATCTTCTAAACTAAAAATGTGATATTATTAAGAGTGGCATATTTGAAATCGTTAAAATGTTTCCTATAACATGGGTTTATTCAAAACTTCGTCGGCACTCATGAAAATTTTGATTTTTGCAACCTCGCTTGCTCTACGGGCGCCACTGTGCGACAATAAGAAAGTTTTAAGTTTCTTATTAGAACTTTGAGCTGGCTTGAGTAAAATATCATGATTTGTAAAAGTTTTAGCCGAAATAAAATAATTTTTAGGAGGGTAGTTTGTCTTGGACCTATGGTAAATTATGGACCAATCATTCCCAAATTCTGAAGACTGATTTCTGGTATTACTAAAAATAAATTAGAATAAATTTCAATACAGCAATGTAATTAGTTTTAGCGTTAACAGTAAATTTCACAAATTTGCATGATATTTTTTCTGGCCATATGAATTTAAGTAAGACATTTTACCGCAATATATATATCTATAATTATTTTCCCAAAGCGGGCTTTTCTTGGTTTTAGGCGCAATAAACTGTTTTCCAATAGTAGGGTTTACATGGGGCCTAGGGTAAATTATGGACCAACCTTTACGAAATTTGACAGTGTGATTTCTCGTCCTATAAAACTGTAACGTACCAAATTTTAGTATGCTAGCGTTATTTATGGACCGTTCTACAAAAAATTTTACATTGTGATTTCTGGTCCTATTAAACTGTGACGTACCAAAGTTTAGTATGTTAGCGTTATTTATTACAGTTTTAGGCGAACTAAAGTGTTTTCAGGGAGCAGGGTTTATATGGGGCCTAGTGTAAATTATGGACCGATCTTCAAAAAATTTTACAGTGTGATTTCTGGTCCTATAAAACTTTGACGTTCCAAATTTAAGTATGCTAGAGTTATTTATTGCGGTCTTAGGCTCACTATACTGTTTTCCGCGAAAAGGGTTTATATGGGGCATATGGTCAAATATGGACCGATATTCACGAAATTTAACAGTATTTAAAATTTTAAATTTTATGTCATTCCGTGCATTGTTCCACCATTTATGTTAGTTTTTGTATCAAAATTATCAATTTTTTTAGGGTGGTGGTTCCACATTTTGATTCATAGTTCTGATCCTACTGAACCGATGTTGCTGAATTTCAATCCCAAACTGCTTAGGATAACTACAAGCAATTTGAGACCAAGTTTGTTTCTTTTGAGTTTTTCGAAAGTGAGTGTGCTTTCAACAGACGGACAGACAGACGGACATGGCTAAATCGACTTAGAATTACTCAAGGAGCCAGAATATCTATACTTTATGGGGGGGGGGGGGTCTTAGATGTATTGTAACAAAGTTTCACACGGAATGACAATCTTAGTATAACCTTATTCACCACAGTGGTGGTGGAGGGTATAAAAATGATCAAATAAATTCTGTCTCCCCATTCTATATACCACAAAGGGAGCATTTTGCTTTTTATTTAAAGCAGCAAAAATTCTGCCTCCCCATTCCATATACCACAGAGGGAGCATTTTGCTTTTTATTTAAAGCAGCAAAAATTCTGCCTACCCATTCCATATACCACAGAGGGAGCATTTTGCTTTTTATTTAAAGCAGCAAAAATTCTGCCTTCCCATTAGTTTTTTTCCCATATACCACAGAGGGAGCATTTTGCTTTTTATTTAAAGCAGCAAAAAATTCTGCCTACCCATTAGTTTTTTTCCCAATGTATTTTTCCATAAGGAGGAGTTTTGAATATAAATAAAATAAAGAATTTTTTGCGTAGTTTTAAATATTAAATAGAGAAATATTAAGTTGATCATATTTATATTTTCTTCAAATTTAAAAAATTCTGTAATATGTTTTAATGTATTATTTGAGTATTTTAAAATAAGAGAGAGTAATATGTAATATAGTTTAAATATTCAACATATGTAAGTATATAAATAAACTCAATTTGTGCTCTAACCTAAGCAAGTATGCCATTAATATAAAAAGGCTAAGGGAGTATATTTCACATCATTACCCTAATTGCCACTTTAAAGGAAACTTAATAAAAATGGTAAGTAATTCCTATATAATAATGTTATATTTAATTATTTATTTTTATTATTTTTTTCTTGTTTTCTTTAGATGTATAAAAAAATTGTAAATATTGCCCAAGGTATTAAGCCCGAGTATATTAGAATAGATGATATACCTTCGAAAATTGTGATTTTTGAATGGAAAGAAACACAATATGGTCTAAAAGTCATTGCCAATTTAGATGATAATAAATGGTTTTATCTTCCCCATAGAATGATGAAATTTTTAAACAAGGTGGATCCATACTTAACTCAAATGAATGATAAAGTTTGGACAATTATTTACAAGGGGCGTCAATTACCAAATGGACCTGCAATATTCGATTTAAATTATATCTAAACTCTGAAAATTAAATCTTTACAATAAAGATAATTATAATAAAACAAAAACAAGATATTTTTTAAATTTTTTATTAATTTTTATTTAAAAATAATTTACATTTTAAAATTTGATTTGTAATAGAAAGGAATCCTCTTCCTCCATAAATTCCTTAACATAGTCAGGCATCCCCTCACTAACATTTGCAGGATATTGCTCCTTCTCCTCCCGATTTTCATCATTAACGGCTATTCGAGTTTTATAGAATTTTGATTTAGAAGGGCTGAAATTATGCACACGCATAAAATGCCTTTTTTATTAAATTTCGTTTTGAACGTTACGTGTTGACAAAATTCACACTTTAACATTGATGCATTCATTTTGAATAATAATTAGATATAACTTTCAATTTATATATATATTCTTTTTTCTATATATTTAATGTTAATCTGAACATATTTTAAAAAATGATCTATGGTTATTGAACTTTTTAGAACCTTCCGTTCAATAGGGTAAAAAATGCAATCGTATGCATTTTTAAAGTTTGAAATTTAACCTTGAATATTTGCTTCGCATTGAATTATAAGAAAATAAAACTTTTCGTTAGGATAAAAAATGCAATCATATGCAATTTTAAAGTTTAAAAATTAACCTTGACTGTTTGCTTCATATTAAATTATGAGTTAATTAACTTTTCGTTAGGGTGAAAAATGCAATCATATGCAATTTTAAAGTTTAAAAATTAACATTGAATATTTGCTACACATTTTTATTGTTTTTAAGCCAAATAATGTACATATTTACAAATAGATTTGGCTACATATAAAGACTTTTTAGAACATTCTGTTAAAAAAATAAATAAAATTTTATTATTGTCGAAATTAAAAGTCAATAAACTTTTCGTTAGGCAAAAAAATGCAATCGTAGCATTTTTTAAGTTTAAAAATTAACCTTGACTGTTTGCTTCATGTTAAATTATGAGTTAATAAACTTTTCACTAGTCAAAAAGCCGCAATGAACAATCAAATAAATGAAGAAAACCAAAATAACAGAAAAGAAAGAATTAATGTAATAGAAGTGCTTGTATAACCGCCAATAGATTTACCAATATTCCACGCGCTTTATGACGGGCAGGATGATGTTTTACGATCAATTCCACCGATATGGTATCTATATGACGAAATGGATGAAATGCTTTTAGAGGCGATAAGGAATGTGGAAGAAAACAACAATTATATATTTAAATTTTTTATTATATTTTTAAAAATTCCTAAATATATACTTAAATAAACTTACAACTAAAGTATCATTATAATTTAAATTGAGATAATTAAACAATTTTAAATTTTTATTGAAACTTATGTTTTTACATCTTAAATAAATAAATACACAACAATAAACGCCACATAAAGTTGAAGTTTCACAATTTTTATTTAAAAATAACCTAAAAGATTTATTTGGAGATTGGCCAGTAGAACAAAAACACTCGGCAGGTTTGTTTTTAGGAAAATAAAAAGCAACCCAATGCTGTCCAGGCCTAGATGATGGATCAGTGTTGGCAACGTAAAATGATGGTTTTAAAACTGGTTGTGTTGGTAATTTATTACATGCAAATACACCTTTAAATTTATATTTTGTTATATTATTGGACTTCAAAGTATTTTTAATATTTATTGAATTCATAGTGGTTGAATAATATTACGCGTTTTATCAATTTCTATAACACTATCAATTTCACAGTATACTAAGCACGTTATTGCTTCAATAATTGGTTTGCCAAAACGCCCTTCAATACGAATAGTTCCTTGGTTTATTAAATTACCGCAATAAGAATTATTATTATGATCTGGTGTCAAGTCGAAAGCAAGTAAAAAATATCCGTTATCAAAAAGTTCTTTAGTTATTTGATGACCTTTATCGAAATGATGAATTCCAGTTCCTTTAAATAGTGTTTGATAACCACGAGTACTTATTATTCCTCCGTTATTGTAGTTAAGTTCAATTGGTTGTGCAGGAAATTGTACTCCATTTACAACCAAATTAAATCTTTGTAAATTAAAATGTTGAAAGTTAAATGGATTTTCTTTTTTCTCTCCAGTATATGCTTTATTAGACACCATTCCAAAAATTAAAAAATTTGGTAATTGTCCTAGTATAACGTTATCTAAACTTAATGAGTGATTTCCAGGGTGTATTGTAAACGTTCTTATTTCCACTCTTTTATAGGGATAAATTGCATTTCTTGATTGTAATACATTATGATGAGCCATTAGAATATTATGATTAATAGTAAGATGGTTTATATATAAATTAGCTTCGTGTATTTTAATATAAGATTCATTTTTATCGCCACCTTCTAAAATGTAAAATTCTGGGTTTTCCATATTTAATGTTTCCTTTAGATCAACATTATTAAGAAAATATTTTTGTTGGTTAAATACATCAACATGAAGTTTTCCAAAAAGCTCTACTCTTTTTCCATCCTTAAATAGTTTTTTTCTCTTGTCTAAACCAGGATTTTCTTTATCAACTAATGAATTTATTTTATTTATATCAATAGGCCAGCCACATGATTCAAGATGCGTTGATCTACACGCAGAGAAAAACCATGATTACTGAATGGTCACTACGACCATTTTTATTCATATTTGCCAAATATGTTTACCCTAATAAATTTATTCTGGACCTAATATAACTTAAAAAATTGTTTTTTGTGCTTAACAATTTTAAATTCACTACAATAATATTATATGGTGTTTTACACCTAAAAAGTAACTCTGATCTAGCTAAACATATTAAATTATTTTATATGTTTGCTACTATAATATATATTTTTTCAACTTTAAAATTAAAATCATAATATAAGTTGCACACAAAAAGTATGTTTAGTACCATAATTTTTGTTTACTTTGAAAAACACATTCTCTTAATGAGCAAACATTTATTGTCAAAACAAACAGTGCGTATTTCTAAAGAAAGTAAAATGTTCTTCGCCCGCCAGCGTCAGTTAATCAGAAAACATGACTGATTACAACATAATCAAAACTTTTTCCGCGAGGCACAAGGTCATGCTGCCTTGCTAAACTAACGAAACAAATTATTATACATCTATTGAAACAGGTAAGTTGTTTATATATAATTATAAAAATATTAAAATATGCAATTACTTTGTCTTTGTTGCAGCAAAATAACCTACAACATTGAAACCGGCATAGAAATTTTGACACAAAATTTTGTCGTTAGCCCCGAACTTTTTTCCATATCTGTTCAACAGTATACTGCTAAAGTTTATTAATAAAGTTGATTTCATAAAAGAAATAAAAGGTAAGTTTGTGTGTGACTTTATTTTTACAAGTCTTAAGTGCACGGATAAAAATATTGAAAAAGTGTTATTGCATTCTTTTTTTTTTTTTGGATATATTTTACCACAAAACATAATATTAAATTTATAAATTAAAACACATACACATGTATATAAATGTATGTATTAAATAAAAATTTTTAATATATGCCTGCATATTTGTAATAAAACATAAATTTTTTGAAATTAAATTTGTTATTGTTTTTATTGTGAGAACCATAAAACTTGTTAAAGAAGACATTTTGCATGGTGTCGGGAAATATAGAAACATGGTTTGAAAGATCATTTGCATTTTTCTTCTGAACATAACAATATGTTTGAGACAATAATTAGATAAAAACATTATGACCGAACATATATTGTTGCTTAAGACGTGCTTGACACAATCATAACCACAAACATTAATGATAGTTTGCGATTGTGATTGTATCAACCATGTTTTTTCTTTGCGTGTGGCATCATTTCCATAATTTAACAATTTTTCTATATAAGCTCTATAGTGATAGTTATTGTCAGGTTGTGATACATTTTTATTATTAAGGTGTACAATACAATTTCTAAACAAGGAGTGCAATAAGTTATTAACAACTCCTCCGTTTCCTTTTATTTCAATAACCAGTCAAAGATAAATACTATTAAGATCACGATATGTTTTACCATTACCTAGCGATACAAATTTAATTGTGCTAGAATTATCTAGTGATGCAATTGGATTGTAGCAAATTTCTTCGGTTTTAACAACGCTAGTTTGAATTGGAGGAGATTCAAATAAATCCAACTCACTCTTCCTACATTCTATAAATCCTGACATTTCCAATTCCCAAAAATATCCCTATAGTTCTTTCCTCTACAACGTTTTGATTTAATCTGTTGCTTTTGCTTTAAACGTTTGAGTTTTATACGTCGACCTTTACCTTTCTGCTTGTTTTATATTTTGTATGACCTTTTTTCCTTTGTTTAGTAAGATTTCTTTTATTGGCTTCGTTCCAATTTCTTCTAAAATTTCCTTTCCAATATCTAATGATTTATTCTTTAATATATTCATCCCCGTTTTAAATAAGGGTTTAAGATGTGAAAATACAGCCGAAAATATGGATCCAATACCACGACCGTATTGTAAAAATCTTGGTGCGTGATATATTTCACCAATATTATGTATATTTTCTCCAGACTGATTATTATAATAACTTGTATAAATCGCATCCATGGTTGTAATTAAAATGATTAATTTTGTTTTGTTACACAACTATTTTATATACATTTTTTTTAAAGAGGTCACTGGTTCATATCCGGTTCGAAGGACCATAAACAAATTTGCAACCTTTGGTTAGAAATTTGTTGTTGTAGGCTTTTCAACCAACCCAAATCGTAAAGAATTTAAATTTGGTAAGAGATAAATTTTACTCACGGTTCAACAAAGATTATATTCAATAAAACTCGGAATGGTTAAACGTTATAAGCCTTTTATTTTGTAAGTAAAATATGTCGAAAGATAGAGCTAGTGCACCGGTAAGTAAGTTTGTATAAAAAAAAACGTCACAACGACTCCAAAAACAAACTCCCCGCCATTAAGGCGAATTCCCTCTGTCAAACTCTCTTAGTGGCATTCACGATAGTAACCTACAGCAGGGTCTAGATCAAGAAAGTCGTCCTCCTGATCTAAAAGCATTCCCTCAGAGGGCGCCTCAACAATATACATTCTAGCTCCATGAGTAATTCCTAGTTGATTTAGCCATGTTCGTTCGTCTGACCGTCTGTTGAAAACTCGCTCACTTTCGAAAAACGCAAAGGAAAAGTACAAACTTGGTCCCAAATTGTTTATAGTTATCCTAAGCAGTTTGGGATTGATATCCAGCAACATCGGATCAGAACTATGAATCAAAATGTGGAACCATCACCCTAAAAAATTTGATTATTTTGATACAAAAACTAACATAAATGGTGAAATAATGCACGGAATGATATACAATTTTTCACGAATTTGTTTTATAAAACTGCAAATCATACTGCTAAATTTCATGAAGAGCGGTCCAAAATTAACCCTAGACCCCATATAAACCCTACTCCCGGAAAACATTTTAGTACGCCTAAAACCGAAATAAATAACACTATCATACTAAAACTTGGTACGTCACAGTTTTATAGGACCAGAAATCACCCTGACGATCAATCCATAATTTACACTAGGCCCCATATAAACCCTACTCCCGGAAAACAGTTTAGTATGCCTAAAGCCGTAATTAATAATGCTATCATAATTGGATTTGGTACGGTACAGTTTTGTAGGACTAGAAATCATACTGCTAAATTTTGTGAAGATCTGTCCATAGTTCACCCTAGGCCCTATATAAACCTTTCTCTCAGAAAAAAGTTTATTGCGCCTATAACGAAATAAAGCCCACTTAAGAAAAATAATTAAATGCACCTGAAACCATAACATATACATATATTTATTGCGATAAAATTTCTTACAACTTAGATTCATATGGCCAGAAAAAATATCATGCAATTTTGTGAAATTTACTGTTAACGCTAAAGCTAATTACACTGCTGTATTGAAATTTATTATAATTTATTTTTTTTGTAATACCAGAAATGAGCCTTCAGAATTTTGGGATGATTGGTCCATAATTTACAATAGGTCCAATACAAATTACGCTCCTAAACATTTAAGTTCGGCAAAAACTGTTACGAATCATGAAATTTTACTCAAGCCAGTTCAAAGTTCTAACAAGAAACGCACAAAACTCCTGTCGGTGGAGGGTATCAAAGATTTGGCATAGCCGAATATAGCACTCTAACTTGTTTGTTGTTGTGGCTTATATTTGGTTCGGCTTGAGGTCATTTATTGTAAACTAAAAACATGTGTGATTTTAATTTTTATTATTTTTATTTTTGTACCCAATATTTCGAGCCAACTCCGTTGCTCATCTAATCAAAAATATACCTATATACACAAATTTTTTGTTTATAAGTTATTAGAGAGAAAAAATCCCCAAACAATAAATAACAATAAAAACATACTTATTTATCTATATTTGTTTATGGTGTGTTTGAAAATCTGAGCTACGTTCTCAGCGTCTCTTTTGTAGTTTAATTTCTTCTCTTTTGGTAAGCTTGTGATGTCCAGCATTTAAAGTTTAGATCAAGGTATATTTATATGTAGGTAGCCGCGACACTACAACAATTGTACAATAAAACAAACAACAGGGCTTTTGATTGTTGTTTTGTGATACGAAATGTCAAACAGCGAAGGAGTTGATAAAAGACAAATGAAAAACAAACAAGAAAAAACGCCATTAAACGAAAATAGATTCATTTTGTTTGTTATTTTTTTCTAAATATATATAAACATATCTTGGTGTAATATCTTCTTTTATAATTATTCTCATATACCAATACTTCTACATTTTCAAAATCTGGCTGATGTCCACTCAATGCACAGTGGGCTGCCAGTGCAGTTTTTTGTTCCAATGGTTTCATTACCGCCTTTATGTCCGATTTGTATTATGAAATCTTAGTTTTTAATTTGGATTTGGTTGTGCTAGCATACATTAGACTTGTCACCTTTACACGTTTTTTTTTGCAAATCAAGTTGGATTTGTCCTCTTTTGCTAATCTAGATTTAGTAGGGATAATAAATTTGTAAATTGTGTCATTTGTTCTGAGAGGTAATTCATAGTTATCTTTGTCATAAATGTCTGAATGTTTTAATCTTTCCGAAAAACCAGGAACATACGTAATGGACTTGTACACTTTTTGTGGTTTATCTTGTAGTTATGAAATGCTTTTAGTTTTTACATATTCGGTCAAATTCTTAATCGTTTTTTTTCGGAAAGTCATTCACACCTAATATATTATTAATTTTTATAACGTTTTGTTTATGGAAAACTTTATCGCTGACTTCCAAAACTCTCTGAATAGAATTTATAGCCGTATTCAATATTATTATTTTCCGTGGGTGCTAAGAGTGGAAGCTTAGTAACCTGCCCGAGGCCATTCGCATTTGGTACCAATCTACCTTGATGATTTTTGCTATTCTTTGTACCATAGTGTCTAAATATGGTAATTTTTTGTCTTTTTCCATTTCTATCGTAAATTGAATTTGTCTTTGGAAACCGTTAACAACTTTGAAAGTTTTTTCAACATCATCTTTTTTTAATTATTCCAAATATATCGTCCAAATATTTGGTTAATATTTTCGGCTTCGTCTTTAAATTGTTAAAAGTGACGCCTAAAAGTTCCTCAGTCACTATATCTGCGATAACCGGTGGAGCAGGAGATCCCATAGACATACATTTCGTCTGTTAAAATACCTTGTCGTCATATTTAAAGTACTCTTTAATGCAAAACGATACAAGTTCCATAAATAAATTTTTTGGTATTTGGGTGTATTCTTTAAGTTTTTCCCATTTTTCTCCAATAATACTCATTGCTAAATTGACGGGGAGGGGACACTTGGAAACAGTAATACGACGTCAAAAGAAATCATTACTTCATCTTGATTGATATTAGAGAGATCGATTATTCGACTTTTTTTCAATAACCGGTTTTCACATATTACGAATAGTTGCTATTTAAAAAATACCCGGTTTTCGGGTAAGCATTTTTTAAATAGCCGGTTAACCGGTTTTAATTCGAATACATAAAAACACAAAAATCAAAGAAGTTTTTGTAATACAACGTTAATTTGACACTTTCAAAAGTGTCATTAGGTCCATAATTACTAAAGAAGTTAAATACAAAAAAATGATCTGCTACACGCAGAGAAAAGCATGTTTCATTATGGTCCCAACCAACGAAGCTATTTTTAAAGAAACTAACTTAACCATAATATGGTTGTCAGTGACAATGATTTGGTTAAATAAAACATTATATGGAAAATTTTTTTTTAAAAATGGTTTTGCTGCTTTTTCTCTGGGTGTATATATTAAATATATAACGAAAACACTTTTGGGCGCAAGGATTTTCTCCTCTATGGTATAAAAAAATACCGGTTTCGCTAACTAAAGCTTCTCTGCACAGCCGGCCTTCGGCCGAGCGCATGGATTTTCTCCTCTATGGTATAACAAACACCGCCTTCGCTAACTAAAGCTTCTCCTCATAGTCGGCTTTCGTTCGGAAACAAGGCAGATTTTAGAAGCTTTACTTAGCGAAGCCGGTGTTTGTTATACCATAGAGAAAATCCTTGCGCCTGGCCGAAGTCCGGCTGTGCAGAGAAGCTTTAGTTAGCGAAGCAGGTATTTGTTATACCATAGAGAAGAAAATCCTTGCACCCGGCCAAAGGCCGGCTATGAACCCAAATTTGCTTACATTCTTGCTTGTTGTGGACATTATGACACTTTGCAAAGTGTCACAACGTCAGCGGACGCTACGACATTTCTTTGATGGACGTTATGACACTGGACGTTATGACATGCCACTTTTTAAAAGTTGTAAACAAAACCTCTTAGCCAGGATTATCTATTTCAAATTATTTTGTTTCAGCATTATAGAAACGAATAGTAAAATGAACATGCTTTTTGTGTGAAATATTTGTCAATTCGTCGACTACAATTTTAGACTTTCTATGACATTGTTTGATTTCTTCAATTTTGTTTTTTGTTCTTGGTGTTTTAATAAATAAAACTGGTAGAAATTTTCCCATATCGTTGATTCCGCCGGAATGTTGTAGTTTTCAGCATGAAGAGATGCTAGAACTACTTAAGAGTTTTTAGTGCCTTAAAGTGTATTTCGTCCTCGGCAACACAATGGGCTAATATTTCACCAATGATTCATTTTTGACCGTGTATTTTAGTAAAGTAATCTTTGTCGTTTTTTTAGAACTACTTCGAACGGAGTTAAGTTTTATGTGGAGCATATAATGTCAAGCATGTAGACTTATTAAAGGTGATTAATAAGTCGTGACATGGAAGAACCTTTGTAACTTATCATTTTAGGGCACTTCAAGCACCTTACTTTCTCTAGAGATAACCTCTATATATTAATATATTTAATATTACGAATACTCTCGCACAATTTCTTACTTTTTAACTGCACACGTTTTTGTAGTATTTTGAATAGTTTTTGGTTTTTTTTTACAAAAACACACGCTTTAATAAGAGATTTGTATTTACAGTGTTCATAATGTTTTTTGACCTTTGTTACATTTTGTTTTGACATTCTTCATTAAAAGTTTAAGTTTGACCAATATTCAATTAGAAAATACTTAAATTACGGGTACATCTATAACCATAGTGAGGAAAATGTATATTAATTACACATAATTAAACTAACCGGTTTATTATACCAAAACAACCGGGTTATTCGATATTCGAAAAATGGGCATTTTAAAATAACCGACTTGGGCAAAGCAAAAATAACCGGTTAAAACCGGTCGAATAATAACCGTTCGATCTCCCTAATTGATATACATTAAAGGACTGCATGAATAAGTCTGCGTTCATACGGCGCATGTTTTAATGACATGATTCGTCCTTTTTCTTCTTTGAACATGAATTGTTGTTCAAATGATTCATGTCATGTTGACGACATGTTTTTTTTTGTGTAGTTTTTAAATACGAATAAGAAAGAAGAAGGAAAGCGAATGAGAAAGCAAAGCGTACTGACGGTACGTTTCTTTTCCCCTCGCTTCCCTCACCTATAAAGTAGCAATCATGTCATTAAAACATGAGCCGTATGAACGCAGACTAACTTCATTCATGAAAATACTGAAATGTTTATTCAATGAAGTTCGTATTCAAACAAACTTCAGACCACTGAACAAACAAAGGTGTGTTCATTTACTTTACTAGCAGAAACTTGCAAAGACAGAGTAAGTAGGAATTTAAAGAAATTGCTCTTAAAAATACTAAAAAGTAAATGAACACTTTGCCAGCCAAAATTTGTAAGTTATAGTAGTGACGAATATACAGGAATATTTGAGTACCCATTAATTATTCAAAGATTTGGGAAAATGTTATACATTACGGTAAAAATAATGTGATTTTATTAGTTTATATTTGTTTATGTTGAATAAAATGAATCACGAATTCGGGTTTTCATCAATAATAAATTAAATATCTATATATAAATCGGCAAGGGCAAAACAGTTAAGAAAACTTTCCTTTTCTGTATGTCAACCGATAAATAATACACCATTTGAGAGGTATTTACTTACGTAAGTGCACAATATATATCGCTATAATATTGAACTTATAACATAAAATTATAGATGCAGGGTTTTTGAATTTTCGTTAATATTGGGACAGAAACATAAAATTAAACATGCATGGTTCTGAGTTAATAAGAATCTGAAAGAGGGAGATTTTGGTACGTTTTCCTTTTACAACTGGTACTTTTATTTGATTTTCGTTAATATTGGGTCTAGGAACATAAAATTAAATATGAAATGTACTGAGTGGTTGAGAATTTATAAAAGGAAATCGTGTGGAGCATTTTGTTCTTCGACTGGTATTTTTGAATTTTCGTTAGTATTACCTCTTTAAACATAAAATTAATCATTCAAGGTCCTAAGCAAAAGAAAATCTGTTAGAGGGATCTTTTTGGTACTTTTTCGTTCTTTAACTGGTGCTTTTGGAATTTGTATTAATGCTGAACCTAGAAACATCAAATTCAACATTCAGAGTCTAGAGAGATTGAGAAACTATATAAGGAGACTTTTTAGTACTTTCTTGATTTTCAATTGGTACTTTTTGTTTATTTTTTTTATATTATTGAACTTACAAAACCATATTAAACACTTGCGAACCTGAGACCGGCGGTTGGTCCCTCGACAAATCGATCCACTAAGGCGAAAATAAACAAATGCGTTTGTATTCTTCATATTTGCATAAATAATTGTGGTCGAATTTCGACCACTTGGCAAACACTAGTTTAATTTAACAATCTATGTATAACCTATGTATATAGGTATATGAAATTTCAACGTTACGGACTGACTGACAGATTCACCTTCGCACAGCTTTAACGCCGTGAGTTATAAGGTTGAAATTTGAACCGGATGCTGGTCTCTCGCTAAATCGATTCACTAAAAATTGAAGAAATTGCAAGTGCACGTGCATAAAAAACTGAACTGGCAAATTGTTTTTATTTTGATTTCTTGCGAAAACAATAAAAGCACTTTGTTTTTGTTTTTAATATGTTTTTTCTTTACCCACTTACAACTACAATTAATGTTGGGAGAATTCCAAATAATTGTAGCGGGAAATGTAAGAAAAGATAAAACTCATCACTGACTTATTGTTTGGTATTTTGTTTAAGCTTTGATATCGTTGCAAACAAGACTTTTTGAGTGTTTGTAGGTAATTCTCATTCCCTCTTTAGTTTTGTTTGCTGATAGCTTTGGCTTTTCTAAAATTATTTAGGAGAACGTTTCCTGATGATCTGGCCTAAGCAACCAGTGAAATGCGCATAGGAACAGCTTATCCTCCAACAATAAATTTCAGTATTTTTTATCAATTATTTAAAAAGGGAATTAAGCACAACAAACAAAATCTTGTAATAAATATAGTATTCGACATTTATTCAGTGGTTCTTTTGTTTCAGAGTTGTAGGTATTTATATTCTCTTGCTTAACTAAACAAAAACACTGCATCTTATTCGTCTCTTAAATTTCGTGTGTTTGTTGCTTTCATTTCGTAGTTATTCATAATACTGAATACAAACGAAGCAAATACAAAATTATAATGAAAGTTTCATGAACATCATTATTAAATTTCATGTAGATGTTTAATATACATACAAATATATTTTTAATTAATTGTTTGAAACCGATTTAATTTCGAATCCTTAGTTAGGTGTTTTAAAATTTCTATTAAGTATTTGTATAGGTTATAAGAAGGGAAGTTAATAGAGGAACAAATAGGTCTTAAAGGGACTCCTTCCTTATGAATCTTTGGTAGTCCGTATAACCTTGGTGCAATAGCAACTTTTGTAATTAATTTATTATTTTCAGTTGATCAGTTTCATATGAAAATATGGGTTTCATTTTATAATCATAGTCATTTTTATTTACTGCAACAGTCTTATTAATATATCAATATTAATATATACTTAATTCTCTTAAGCTTCATTTTGTTTTGCTTAAGTGGTCATCTATTAACGATACTAGCTTTGATCTTGAAATCTCTTGTTGTTCTTTTTTTTCTTTTGTTCTTACAACTTCTTTCCCCTCTGCAATACATTTGAACAATGGAAATGACTTTCTTGTATTTCTTAATGCATGTTTGTGACCCAGGGATGTTAAATGGCGTTTAAAATTTTGTACCAACTTTCAAAACAATGTACTTTTTGGACCTTCACGGTACCATTTTTTTAATATATTAAAACAGCAAAAGAGTACATAAAAATTCGATTGTACACAAAAAAACAGAACTTAACGTTAGCATACATTATATGTATGTATAAAATAAGTAAGGTACATTAAAGTCTTATAAATATATGAGATCATAATAACCTTAAAAGTTAATTCAACATTTTTTATTTTTAATTCCCAATATCTATTTCTTAAAAGTTAATTTAAACAACAGTTTTGCAAATAAATCTCAACTTAATAAATTTGTGTTCATTGTATTGCGGCATAAAAGATGGTTCAAAGAGAAATGAAAAAAGGGCAGCTTTCTAAGAAAGAGACAAAAAATCTTCTATCTCGTGACATATCTGTGTGAAATCTGTGGCATATACGTTAAAGTGGAACAACTAATGTAAAATTGTAGCAAGTACGTTCGTAATTTTTTTTAGTTTTGGTTATGCATTTCTTGTAGGGTAGCATACAAATGTCAAATTGTAAGGCCCCTTTCAGAGTCGGCAAGTTAGTTGCGCAAGTCACGTGCTGAGTACAATAAAGTCTGTACTCGATTTTATTCCTTTTACCCGACCTTGCTGCTGACATCAATAAATTGGTGGCCACACGATCAATTTTTGTTTTTCAATTCCTTTCAATTTGCTCACACTCTCGTTTTTTTTTCCTAACACACTCACACTTTTTAAATTGACCACGAGATTTCGCTCAATTTTAACTTACATTTGTTTGGCAATTTTACGTTAAATTTAACGGCTGATTACAAGTTTAGTGAGGAAATGTTTTCGTTTGTTTTTATAAATTGTTTTCTTAATGATATCTTGAAAGTAAATTGGTTACAAATTGCGTGCAGCCAACGTCGCAGCTTTCAATTTATGTAAATTTTGACAAACAGTATATGTAAAAGACTACCAAAAAAAGTTTGATCGTGCAAGAGACTTGTGCAATTAACTTGCCAAGTCTGAAAGGGGTCTAAGAATTTTAAAACTAAAGACACGAAAGTTTCTGGAAAAAAACTTCGTATTTGAACAGGTGAGTTACTCTAAAATAATTCAAGACGTTTTTTTCCTATGCTAAACGTAGCACAAGCAATAACGCCAGCAAAATATCTGCGCAAAATTGCGAATGTTCAAGCTTATTTCTTAAGGTGGCGAGCACGTTCATATCTTAAAACATAAATTAAATTAAACGCATAAGAGAGGATGTTTCTTATTTTGATAGCGAAGAAAAAGATGAGCGCTTTAAAAGTAAGTTCTTAAAGTTTTATTTAGTCGTAGTGTTTTTAAAATACATAATTGTTTTTTTTCTTTTCTACCACTGTAAAGCAGCAACTCTAAAGAAAATGGTAATTTAATTTGACAATTTCCAATAAAAGGAACCCTGCAACTAAAACCGTTAATAGTAAGGTTTTGGACTAGCTTATTACTAGTTGTTAGGTGTCGAAAAATTAGAGATAATAAAATTTCGGCTGCGCAGCATTATACGTGACACCGTTTGTTGTAGAAACAACAACACTACACAAGTTGGTAAGTCCCAATTTACAATGTTGAAATTGAAAGGCAGACATTTT
This sequence comes from Pollenia amentaria, assembly GCA_943735925.1. Lineage (NCBI taxonomy): Eukaryota > Metazoa > Arthropoda > Insecta > Diptera > Polleniidae > Pollenia > Pollenia amentaria. Next base: position 95,675,892 of record OX031009.1, on the reverse strand, counting down.
TCTTATTCTGTTTTGAACATGCCTTAACCTTTCACAATCGCGATATTAATAGACAGACAGAAATTATTCGTTTCTTTTTTTCGTTCTTTTCGCTGTTGATGGAGATGAACATTTTACAGGCATTGATACTTAACTTACATTGGAGTGAGAAAAATGATATGAAGCAGCAACATGAAAATTGCGAACAGTGAAAGAGAAAGACAACACTCTACCTCTACAACTCTATCTGCCTACCACTTGCCACATTGTAAAAGGGGACTAATATACGATTTTCAATTCTTCGTTGTTGGAGCAACAACTCTACAAATCGTCGGCTGATAATTTAATTGTCGTATGTGGATTCCGATAGTTTCGAGTAAATTGAGTTTGAAGTTTGAACTGTTATAAAATCCACATACGACATTTAAATAATAAATTAATTTTTTGGTCGTTTTAAATGGAAATTTGTCGTATGTGGCAGTTACATACGACATTTAATTTGAAAATTGCTTCAGCAAATACCACATACGACAAACTCAACACTCCATATCTCGAAACCCGTATAAGGTATCGAAAAACTGATTACGCCAAATGAAAGATCAGGTCGGAAGACCTAAGGAATCGATTTTAACTCAAAACCGCAAAAAATCCACATGCGACATTTAAATTATCAACCGACGAAATGTAGATAAAAAAAACTGTTCAAACATGAACATGATATTTTAAGGTAGAGATATGAAAATTCCTAAATGTGTTTATCACACAGTGTGATAACACAAAATACACTTAACTGCGGCTGGTACACATGTGTGCGACCAGTAAATAGATTATTTGTAGTTAGTTTTAAGATTTTTAAATGTAGTTCTTAAGGTTTAATTTTTCAAATAAAGTTTAGTATAATACAAATGCTCAACGGGTTTACTTATTTAAAATAAATAGTAAACATTTGGTCCTTCGAGAAAGAACTATTGAAGAAAATATGAAGATAGTAACGCTTTTTCGGAAAGGTTCTCAGAAGTGAGAATCCTTTATTATAAAGTACTAAGGAAGATTGGTGAAAAAGAAAGCACCGATCAAATTTCAACAAGTCCTCAACCAGCTACGAAATTGCAGGAGGTAAAGATCCCATATTTTCATGGAGATCCAAATGAGTGGTCATCATATTATGACTTGTTTGATACATTGGTGAATCAAAACAGACATCTTAGTAATGTAGAGAAGATGTACCGACTTAAAACATCAGTAAGAGGCGATGCTGCAAAACATATACAACATTTGAGTATAACTGAATATAATTATAGAGTGGCACTTGATATGTTAAGGGAGCGATACGAAAACAAAAGATTGCTGTTTTCTACACTGCTTGACAAATTGCTGGATCAACCCAACATGAATAGTGAAAAAGCTGTCAGCATAAGGCAACTTTTAGACACCACAAATGAATGTGTGAGGTCCATTGAAGCACTCGGCATGGAAATTGAGGATGCAAAACCTTTCATTGCCAGAATAGTTATACGGAAGTTTGACAGCGAGGCTATGCGGCAATATGAATTCAACACAAAGAAAACTCGGCAAATACAGACGTTAGAAGATGTATTGAATTTCCTAGCACAGATGTCGCAAGCTCAGGAATCTTTAAAGGAAAAAAAGATTGCAGCTAACAATCAGCAGCGGGGTATGCAAAATCATTAGCAGAAGGGGTTTGATGAATGAGAAACGGCACTGGGCAACCACTTCAAAGTCATGTAAGATTTGTCTACATCATACCACAGATCAAAAATGCTTCAAATCAACGTTCAAATGTAAAAAGTAAGGTAAAGATCACAATTCGCTATTGCATTATGAGCAAACAACTAAAGATGAACCCACAACAGTATTACTTGCTACGGCCTTGGTAATTATTAAATCACTTAATGGAGAGTATATTACATTGAGAGCTTTGGTAGATCAGGGTTCCCAAAGAACTACTTTATCTGAGGAAGCAGCACAGATTCTGCAGCTCCCGAGAATAAAAGCAAAAACAGAGTAGTATGGGCTAGGTGATACATTGGGGGGTGTATCAAATTCAAAAGTACAGCTGGAAATTCGGTCTAGATTGCATAACAATGCGGTATTTAATTTAGAGGCGTTGGTGCTAAAATCATTATCGAAGCCACAGCCAGACGCATCATTCGAATACGATGTAGCTACATGGGATAACTATTTCTTGGCAGATTCTAACTTCCACAAATCAGACAGAATTGATGTACTGATCGGCACGGATATGTACCATGAAATACTAGAGGATGGCATAAGAAAAATCGATACTGTCACTGGACAAGCTACAAAACTTGGTTGGATGGTGTCTGGATTATTGAGAAGACCTACAAGAGTAGCAAAGACATGTTCTACAGTTGCTATAACTTTAGAGATTTTTTTTGGGAAATCGAAGAAATCCCAGAAAAGAAAGATGAATCGCCACACGACAGCTGTGTTGAATATTTCGAGAGAACAACAACCATGGATAGTAATGGCAGATTCATAGTAAGATTACCGTTTGAAGAAGATAAGGAGCTTGGAGAATCAAGAAAGCAAGCAATGGCTCGATTCTTAAGTTTGGAGAGAAAGCTAGCTGATGATTGTGCTTTAAAACAACAATATGTGAAGTTTATGCAAGATTATCAAGAAAAGGGTCATATGGTGGAAGCGGCCAAGAATTCGGGAAAATATTATCTTCCTCATCAAGCTGTCATCAGGGAAGATAGTTTAACTACGAAGTTACGGGTGGTGTTCGATGCGTCAGCTAAATCTACAAATAAACGCAGCTTGAATGACATTTTAAAAATTGGTCCAAAGCTCCAAAATGACATTTTCGATATCATCATCAAATGGAGATTGTGGGGTAATGTTATGACAGCAGATGTAGAAAAAATGTATCGCCAGATACTAATTCATGAAGAGGATCACCCGTATCAACACATTTTATGGCGAGAGGAGAGGAATCAACCTATACGTGAATTGAAACTTACTACAGTAGCAAAAATGGTTTTTGGCACAAATTGGGGCAGACTGTTTGGATGATGAAATAAATAATATAATCATTAACGATTTCTATATGGACGATCTGATAACGGGAGCAGATTCAGTAGAAGAATGTAAACAAATTCAAAAGGAGGTATCTTTGCAGCTGGAAAAGTTTGGGTTGCCAATACGGAAATGGATTTCAAACGACAACACTATTTTAGAGGCAATTCCAAATAAAGGAAATATAGAAGTGGTACCGATTAATAGTGATGAAGCAGTTAAGACGCTTGGGCTTCAGTGGCATCCGACAGCTAGCGTTAAGTTGTTTATACAAAAGTTATGGATAATGAAAACCAACTGGGATGATAAAATAAATAATGAGCTACAAAAAGAATGGGACCTTATTATGAGAAGTCTGACGTCATTACGGGAACAAGTCATACCTCGTTGGTATAAAACGACGAGATTATCAAAAGTGGAACTTCATGGCTTCGCGGACGCATCTCAGAAGGCATATGCGGCCGTAGTATTTTTTTTTTTTGTTGGGACCAGCACTCAGGGGATGACCCCTACTAATGCAATGCATTGTGTTGGAACTAGGAAAATAGGTTATGGAAAGGAGGAAAGAGGGAGTAGTGCTTGTGAACATTCGACTTGAACTTATTCATGTTGTAAGTAAGAGGGAAGACTTCAGCAGGAAGGTTATTCCACATACGAACAGTCCGGCCAAAAAACGAATTTTCCCTGTAATGCGTTGTACGATTCACCGGCCAATCGACCACAAAACGATGTGCTCTTGAGGAAAAACGTGTATTACGAACAAAGCTATGGGTTTCGGGAACCAAATCCCTAATTTCATCACAACACATCCCGTTGAAGTAACGATAAAATAGGCAAGTACAACCCACATTGCGACGGTGCTCAAGGGAGTCAATAGAATTGGATACCCTACTGTCGCCAATGAGAACCTTCGCCCTCTCCATTCGCGGTCGGATATAGGTGGTATAAATAGATCAGATGGAGTGAAGTATATCTTACACCGTTTCAAAAAACCGAGGCACTTGAATGCTTCTTTCGACACCTTGAATATATGTTCTGTCCATCGGACATCACATTGTATCCTCATGCCCAGAACATCAAGAGATTCTGTTTCCTCAATATTTATACCACCCATACATACAGATGAGGCACCTTGATCCGTCGCGCGTTTATGCGTTAGTACGCAACATTGGGTCTTTCGGGCATTAAATTCGACCCTATTCGCACGACCCCATTCTGAGATTATGTCTAGGTCACGGCCAAGCGTATCATTCATGTTCTGTCTCATAGCACAAACATCGGACACGCCTGGCCTGTAACCAAATGAATACGAATGGCAAAGGTTGCTGTCATCTGCAAAAGAATAGATAGGGTTGGAAGTTTGACATAAGAGGTCATTTAGAAAAATAAGAAATAGAGTAGGAGAAAGAACGGAGCCTTGCGGTACCCCTGAATGAATCTTGAACTCGTTTGATGAAACCCCATCTATAACAACCCGTATAGTGCGATCTCTGAGATAGCTCGATATAAATCGAGAGAAATTATCACCGACACCAAATGCAACAAGTTTAGACAAGAGTGCACCATGCCAGACTCTGTCAAACGTCTTGGAAATATCCAAAGCAATTACCTTACTTTCGCCAAAACGGTGAATGGAACGACACCATTTTTCTGATAACAGGGCCAGTAGGTCTCCAGTAGAACGACCTCTACGAAAGCCATACTGGCGGTCGCTTAGTAGGTAATTTGACTCTAAAAATTTTACAAGATGGTGATTTACCATACTCTCCATAACTTTGGAAAGTGCCGAACAAATTGCAATTGGGCGGTAATTTTCAGGGTTATTAGCCACTCCTTTTTTTAGGAATTGGCGTTACATTAGCAACTTTCCAGCAGACGGCAAATTCACCAGCATGGTATAGAGTGCTGAAAAGATTTGCTATGGGACGAGCTAGCGTCGAAGAGCACTGCTTCAAGACCAGTGCATGTATACCATCCGGGCCAGGAGACTTGTTTATGTCGAGATCCGCAAGAACCTTTTTAACAGCTCGAGCCCGAAAAAATATTTTAGGCATAGTTACGGATACTTTTTCGAGTTCGGGTAGTGGTTGATTGCTATCTGGTAAGTTAGAATTATTTGCAAATAATTCGGCAAAACAATTAGCCTTATCAACCAGGTTCGTGAATGTTTGGCCATCCTTTAAAAGAGTTGGTATTGAAGAACTAGCATTAACCCTTACTCTTTTAACGAATGACCAGAACCTTTTACTGCCCCGGGGAGCAGTAAGAACTTCAGCACGAAGACGTTGCTCGTGAAGAGTTTTTTCCCGTCTTAGCACTTTGGCACACGACGACATTTTGCGTAGCAATTCAGTATCAGCGGTTTTATTGACACGCCAATTTCTGAATGCTTCCTCTCTGGATCTGACTGCTGATTTGCACGTCTGATTAAACCAAGATTTGGACCTAGGTTTATTCGAAGCATTTTTAACTGGAATGAACATTTTCATTCCTATCATAATAACAGTTTCAACCATTTTCGCCATGGCATTGACGTCATTGTCAAGGCAACAAAGTTTCCAATTAAAATGCCGAAAAAAGTCGTTGAGTTCAACCCAACGTGCTTTTCCGTAAACAAATTTTGACCGTTCCATAGCCTGTCGTGAAACGTTCCGAAGTTCGGAGAACGGAAAAGAGGCAGAAATGGTGCAATGATCCGAGTTACCGAGAGGTGCTAGAACTTCAACTTCGTACTTTTGAGGGTGCGAAGAGAGGAAGAGGTCAAGGGTATTGTGTTGGTTCCCATCAACACATGGAATATGTGTTGGTTCATTCACCAGTTGCACGAGGTGATTATGTGCAGCAAATAGCTCAACATATTGGCCTTCATAGGTTGTACGTCCCGAGTGGTGAAGCCAAGCAGAATTGTGGACATTGAAATCACCAGCAACAACGATTTCACTGTCCGGACAATTCTCAAGAATCTTCGATATTGAGTCGGAAAGGGAGTCGAAGCGCGATAATGTGATATCCCTTCCAGCGTTTGGACTTCTGTAAAGAAACCCGAAATGCAAAAAGTGCGTATTGATTTTGAATTTAACCCAAAGGCAGTTAAATTCCGCATCAAACATGCCCACTGGTTGCTGGCATTGATACACAACTTCATTGCGTATATATATAGCAAGACCCCGATGAAGATAAAATAGGGATACCCAGGAATCTGAAAATCCAGTGGATCAGAATTTTCAGATATCTGTGTTTCACATAAGGCGAAAACATCCGGCCGATGGAGACAAACGTGAGCGTATACAGAAAAAAAATTCGTTCTCAGCCCACGTATGTTACAGAAGTCGATTCGAAATCGACCTCTCATCACAACACAAAAAAAATTCAAATAAAACGCAAAGTACGGATATCTCTATGCTAATTGCCGTTTAGAAACTGTTTGGTGATCAGTGTTATACCTTCATCACCAAAACAGATCAACAACGATTAACACAAATACATCCGTACTAACACGAATATGGTGGACGGTTATAGGGGGTACACAATGGACAATGCCATTAAAGGACCATACAAGCCCTGATCTGGTCAACGACGAAAAAGACCATCACTGGCAGATTGTTATTATTGTTGTTGTTTGTTTATTTTGTTATTTCGTTTGTTGTTTTTTTTTATATTATTATTGTATTTCTTTTCATGTATGTTGCAACGGTTGTTTGATTTTTGTTTTTTTTTTTTTTTTTTCTTTTATATATTTATTTTTATATTTAATTTGTGTTGTATGTTTGTTATTTTATTTGAATCTTGTTTGTTTAATAAATTATTTCTCCTTATTGATATTTAGACTTTATTTATTTATATTTGGTTGCGGTTTTTTTTTATTTTTTTAATTTATAATTAAGTAAGTATACATCAAAGTGGATAATATAATAAGCTTGGTAGCGGGTAGGAGCAAGGTTACTCCTGTGAAGAATCGAAAGACGCTGCCAAAGTTGGAGTTATGCGCGGCTCATTTGTTGGCGAAGTTAACAGAAAGAATTTTATCGATAATGCAACGACAGGATTCAACAATAACCTTAGCTTGGATTGTCAATAATAAAAGCAAAGATCGATTCATCAAATCCAGAGTAGACGAAATTAAAACGTTATTACCACATGCAATATGGCGGCATGTTGATACAAAAAGCAACCCAGCTGATGAAGCATCTAGAGGAGTAGCGGCTGACAAAATAAGTAGAATGTGGTGGACTGGACCATCTTGCTTAAAATGCGATAGAAGTCAATGGCCTTCACAGAATAATCAAAAAATAATGTTGACAACGAGGGCGCAAAGAACTGAATGTTGGCTAAATGCGCTTTCTACAAGGTGTTCATCCATCCGCAAATTGGAAAGAGTTATCGCATATGTAAAGCGATTCATTAGTAAACTTAAGCGAAAGAAGTATCCTAACTGGCTTACATCCGAAGAACTGAAGATTGCGAATCACGTGATAGTTTGTCAACATCAAAAACATTGGTTTTTCTCTGAGATAATGAATTTAAGACAACATAAAGAAGTCGATCCGAAGAGCAAGATTGCAAATCTACATCCCTTTTTGGACGAAGATGGAATTCTTCGAGTCGGTGGGCGATTGAAAAATTCTGAATTGCCGTACAATCATAAACATCCAATGCAATTGGAGAAGTCCTATATAGCTGTATTGATAGTAAAAGAAATCCATACAGCTACACTGCATGGAGGTAATAGTCTGGTAACATCGATAATCCGACGCAAATATTGGTTTACGGGTATGAGAAATCTCGTGAAAAAAGTGTTAATATACTGTGTAAGCTGCATCAAATGCTGGAAAAATAATGCTAATCAAATTATGAATGATCTACCTCAAATGCGAGTATCAGTATCACATCCATTCACGCATACAGGCGTGCACTATGCTGGTCCAATTCAGATGAGGTGCTCTCGAGGCAGAGGACAAAAATCTTTTAAAGGTTACATAGCTGTTTTTGTATGTATGGCAACGAGGGCGATCCATTTGGAAGCTGTTAGCGATCTTACATCAGACGGATTTCTAGCAGCATTAAGACGATTTTTTGCAAGAAGGGGCAAAGCGAAATGCCTATATTCCGACAATGGTACGAATTTCGTAGGAGCCGCACGGAAGTTAGATAAAGATTTTATGGATGCAGTGAAAAATAACAATTCTGTTTACAATAAGCTTGAATCCGAAAAAATTCAATGGCGTTAAGTCTGTGAAATATCACATAAGAAGAGTGATTGGGGACAACATGCTTACTTATGAAGAAATGTCAACATTATTGGCGCAAATTGAAGCTGTACTGAATTCACGACCTTTATCTACTATGAATAATTCTTCAAAAAATAGATGTTTTGACACCTGAGCACTTTCTAATTGGTCAACCGCTAGTGGGAAGTCCAGAAGTAATAGACGACTCACGCATTGGTTCTCTCAATAGATGGAAAATAATACAAAAAATGAAAAGACTTTTGGCAGCGATGGAAAGATGAGTATTTGACAACGTTACAACACAGATACAAATGGAAAAGTAGAGAACAGAATTTGAAGCAAAACCAAGTAGTTATATTTAAAGATGAAGCAACATCTCCTGCAAAGTGGCCATTGGGATGAATCATAGAGACTCATGCGGGCAAAGACGGAAAAGTGCGAGTAGTCACGTTAAAAATGGAAAATGGAGTTCTTAAACATCCTATTCACAAACTATGTCCTTTAGAAAAAATGGAGGACAGTACAAATGAAGATAGAAGCGGCCAAACAGCAAAGTCTCAGCTCACACAATACGCCGCGCAAAGATGTCCACAGTTAAAAGGGTTAATGTGGTGGGCAATAATGTTGTGCCTGGTGTTAAGTTCTGTAAGATCTTTGCCGATGCCTGATGTAAAAGAAATGATAAAGGAATTGGGAAATGGAACGATAATATATGCCGATAAGATTGGAACAATGAATCGTGTAACATCGTCTTGGAGTCTAGTGGCATGTTAAATTATGGATGCGTATTTTACAACAGTAGAGAACATTGCTATTTCCATTTCAAAATGTAAAATGATATGTAACAAGCTGCGAAGTTTTGAAAAGCAATGTGCTTCTGTTCTAAGAGGCATGGAAGATAAACTTAAAGATATTCAAGAAAATGATAGGTTGTTTTCTCATCAAGATCTTAATAGAAATCGAGTAAAACGAGCTCCATTTGAGTTTGTGGGTTCATTTTATAATGTTTTGTTTGGAATAATGGATGCCGATGACAGAGAGTTAGTGGAGGAAAACATGAGAAAGATATTGGAAAACCAACACAATATTAAGAGTTTGGTTGAACAGCAAACTTCTGTAGTAGAATCAACGGCAAATATTTTGAAAAAGACGACAGAAGAGGTAAATTCCCACTTTAACGATATAAATGCTAAGGTAAACCAAATTAGCGACCTGTTAAACACAGACTACTTTGTTTACAAAAAGTCTATCAACTTCTTCATGATGACGAAACAGCTCGAAGTTATAGTAAACGAGGCGGAGAAAATTCAAATGCAAATAATAGGGTTGCTTATTGATATTAATCATGGAAAAATTAATCCTAATTTAATTCGCCCGAATAAACTACAGGATCAAATCTTAAAAATAAAAGAACACCTATCAGATAAATTAAGATTGCCAGGAAAATCAAAGGATGCTGTTCTTCAGGCCGTATACAGACTAATGGCAAGAGGGGTTTTTGTTGATGGGGCGTTGGTTATTGATATAAAAATTCTATTGTTAGAGATATTTTCCTCGGATATATTTAACATCATACCGATACCGATTTTGAAAGATGGACTAACTATGGTGGCAGTATTGCAGCAACAATTTGTAGTTTATAATTATGAATTGGAGTCATATCATCTCATTACTCAACCGACGTTAAATCAATGCCAAAAAGACGGAAAAGACGAGTACTTATGCAAAGGAAATTGGGCGTGGGAAGACGCTAACGACAACTCTTGTGAACTAGCAACCCTGAAACCTAGCAATTCACACAACTGTTTATTTATGCGAGTCAAAACCAAAAACATTTGGCTGGAATTACACGAAAGAAGCAACTGGTTTTTTATAATATTTTCACGCGCGACAGCTCACATTCTCTGCCAAAAAAACTCAAAATATGGTTTAACTACCTGGCCAAGGTGTAATAACATTACCAGCCGGATGTACAGCTCGAATTGGAAGAACAATTTTATCATCACCACAAGAAGTAAAATCGGAACAATATAATGAATTCAAAACCTACTTAGTAAAAGAAGTTAAGGATTCCGAGATGTTAAAGCCATTGGATGACGTACCGATAAATCACACAGCTGAGGTCGAAAGTTTGCTGAAGCAGATAGAAAACATCAAATCACATCACATAGAGCTCAAGTCATTAAACTGGCATCATATTAGTGGACACTCATAATTAACGCTGGTTTTAGTTATTTTTATTGTTTGTTTTGTAATTGTGATTAGGAGAAGATGTGCAACTAAAAGAAACATTATAGATGTTAAATTTTATGTTCCCCGGCAGAATGTTCAAACATGAACATGATATTTTTAGGTAGAGATATGAAAATTCCTAAATGTGTTTATCACACAGTGTGATAACACGAAATACACTTAACAGCGGCTGGTACACATGTGTGCGACCAGTAAATAGATTATTTTTAGGTTTAGTTTAAGATTAGTTTTAAGGTTTTTATGTAAATAAAGGAACATGATATTTTTAGATAGAGATAGGAAAATTCCTAAATGTGTTTATCACACGGGGTGATAACACAAAATACACTTATCAGAGGCTGGTACACATGTGTGCGACCAGTAAATAGATTATTTGTAGTTAGTTTTAAGATTTTTAAATGTAGTTCTTAAGGTTTAATTTTTCAAATAAAGTTTAGTATAATACAAATGCTTAACGGGTTTACTTATTTAAAATAAATAGTAAACAAAAACTATTGTCTTGTCTGTTGTAGAAATAACAACAACGCTACAAGAAGAAAAACTTACATTTTTTTGTTAACAAATAAATTAAGAGGAGGACAATTTCCGTATTCTTTTTGTTAAATACTCTCTCTCTCTCTCTCTGGTTACAGGGGTAAGTGCTTAAAATTATTCTAAAATAAATACATACACTATAAAACAATAGTTAACTATGAAAAAATATTGAGGGGAATTGTCAAATTTAGGCCGGGTACTCTAAAACTCGGATGTGTCCGGCGAAATGTGATTTTTTTTATTATTTCATTAAAGACTAACATTTTAAGCCTAGTACTCTGTTCCAATTTGTGAAAAATTTTCAGCAACATCTATTATTTCATGCGAAAAATGTGACATGTATCAATGTTACCTATCTCGTGAGTTTGCACAATTTGACGTTTTTAATCTTTCAAAGTATGCGACATTGTTTTGCATATGTAAACAAAACCCACATGTATTTTACTAAAAAGTATTTTTTAAATAAAAAATTAAGTAAAAATAAAATTAAAAATTGATGAAAACCTGTTACCGGTTGTGTTATTTAATACGTTATTAATGCGAAATACACTTAACAGCGGCTGGTACACATGTGTGCGACCAGTAAATAGATTATTTGTAGTTAGTTTTAAGATTTTTAAATGTAGTTCTTAAGGTTTAATTTTTCAAATAAAGTTTAGTATAATACAAATGCTCAACGGGTTTACTTATTTAAAATAAATAGTAAACAAAAACTATTGTCTTGTCTGTTGTAGAAATAACAACAACGCTACAAGAAGAAAAACTTACATTTTTTTGTTAACAAATAAATTAAGAGGAGGACAATTCCCGTATTCTTTTTGTTAAATACTCTCTCTCTCTCTCTCTCTCTGGTTACAGGGGTAAGTGCTTAAAATTATTCTAAAATAAATACATACACTATAAAACAATAGTTAACTATGAAAAAATATTGAGGGGAATTGTCAAATTTAGGCCGGGTACTCTAAAACTCGGATGTGTCCGGCGAAATGTGATTTTTTTTATTATTTCATTAAAGACTAACATTTTAAGCCTAGTACTCTGTTCCAATTTGTGAAAAATTTTCAGCAACATCTATTATTTCATGCGAAAAATGTGACATGTATCAATGTTACCTATCTCGTGAGTTTGCACAATTTGACGTTTTTAATGTTTCAAAGTATGCGACATTGTTTTGCATATGAAAACAAAACCCACATGTATTTTACTAAAAAGTATTTTTTAAATAAAAAATTAAGTAAAAATAAAATTAAAAATTGATGAAAACCTGTTACCGGTTGTGTTATTTATGTATTGCAGTTCTCATTTTAATATAAAGTTTAAACTTTTTTCATTTGCTTAAAATTCCACGTGAAATAATTGCAGCTTATATTATTTCGCAGTTGTAAAAAAAATGTTGCTAGAAACATTTCGTAACTTTTTCACAAATTAAATAGAGTACAACTCTATCAACATTCTTTCATAGAAATTCCGCACAAGTTTTTTTCATATGATTTTTGGACAGCATTTCACGCTGGGCTCTTATGACAACGCAATGTTAAATACGATAGTTTGATATATGAAAAAAAAAATCAAAAGTGCAAGTAAAAACCAACCAGAATATTTCTAGCTAAATACTACTTACTTTATCTGCAGGGTAATTGCTTAGCAATGCATTTGTTGCCGAACATGTATTATAATTATGCAGGGCACAAGTTAATATCCAAGGCGAATTTATTTTTCAGGTGGCGTTCATGGCCCAATTAGTAGGTCGCTCGAAACTCCTGCTGATTTTTTGTAGAGTTGTGTTTTTAATCATAATACATAGGCATAAATGGGCAAAATGTCAAAAGTTGCTTACATTTTTTATTATATATTCTTTTTGATTTCAAGAAATCGTTTTTCTTATTGTTAAAATGAAAATGAAATAAAATAATTGTGAATAAAAATTTTAAATAACCATAATAATAAAAAAGTGTAATAACATTAAAATGCGTTATAATGCAGTGTGTAAAAAACATTTTAAAGTGGATGCTGTACGTTATTTTCAGTGCCAAAAGACCCAGTGGAAAGTGCAAAATGGGGTAAATTTGTGGCAGTAAATTGTATGCCAAAATTCCGGTTGAAAAATTTCATTACCCAAAATAAATACATGATAAAAACAAAACAAATTTTTCTTAACAGGTGTAAAGTTTTTGGCATTTTTACCATTTGTATACACAAACAAAACGCGTGTTGTTTTTTCTATTGTTGTAGTTGTTTGCAGACCTACTAATTGGGCCAGTGATGCATTTTGAGTTTTTAATTTTTGGGCCAAAATTACGATTTAAAAGGGCCAAAATACCTTTGACAGGGCCAAAATTTTTTCCCAGAAATATCCTGCTTATATTGTGGCCAAATAGAATCAGTGATGCTGACTTGTGGTAAAAAACAAATCAAAACAAGTGCAATAAAATAAAACGTCGAAAATGGCGATGGATTGTCCATATATTAGAAGAACCATCAAAAATATTGCTAAATTTTGCGCTTACTTGGAACCCTATAGGTAGAGGACGCTCCGTCGGGCCCTTGAAGAAAATCTGTAGGAGAGCTATTGATGAGGAGCAGCGTCCTGCAAATCACAATAAAGCGAATAAAATATTGAAATACAGTTGCACGGTTGAGGTCCTATGGTCGAATAGGAGAAAAGAACGACTGAAGATAATGGACAGTCTACTACAGTGATTTTTGGTATTAACTTGATATACATACATACTTACAAAAAATAATTTTTATTTAAGGCAAGATAGGTTTGCCAATAAAATTATGAATTTTTTTAATAAACAAAACAATGTTGTAAATAAAATTCATGTTTGGAACAGTGAGAAAGTTACATTGGAAAATGTACTGAACGATTAATAGCCTATTTCCAATGTGCGAACGAATTCTTTCGTTCGCATAACTACATTGAAAACAAAAACAAAGTCTAAAAATTTGTTTTTGTTTTCAATGTAGTTATACGAAAGAAAGAATTCTTTCGCACATCGGAAATAGGCTATAATACTAGTTAGTTGAATTTTAAGCTGAAAGGGCCAAAATAGTTTAGAAAGTACCACAGGGCCATCAAACATTCAAGAGTGCCACAAATGGCCCAATTGTGCCACATTTTGCATCACTGAATTGGGCCATGGTGGCGTTGAAGGCACAGCTGTGCTCAGGGCTGCCAGATTTGACGATTTATCGTAATTTTGGCGACTTTTGGTTCTGAAATTAGCAAAGTGCCGATTTGCTGTTTTTTTTCTAAAAAGTGACGATTTTATTCAGTCTTCAAAATAAGACAATTTTAATGCCCCTATTGCGGTTCTCCACTTTTGTAACAGTTTGGTTGTCTTTGGTAAACTTGCATTGCCATTCTCAACTCGACTGGCAGTTGGCTTTTCAGTTGTGTATCTGTTTTTTTCGTGGTATTGCCGTTTTCAACTTTGTAAAAGTTTGGTCGACAGAAACGTTATAAATGCACAACTGTTTATTAGTAGTTTAGTTGTTTTCAGTTTCAGTTGACTTTCATTTTTAAAAGCAAAAAAAAAAAATAACAATGGAAAAACCGTAAGTAGAAAGATTTGTTATACTGTATATTAGAATTTCACAGCATTTAATACATTCGTAGATCTTTGAAAATTACAACTAAAGCACAATTTGAGAGGCTTGTTAATCTAATGGAAAAAAACCCAGAGATTGCACGTGGAAAACCAAAATTTGGTATGACCAAAAACCAGTGTAAAGATATATGGGACATTAACAAATTACTTTAATATAAGAGGAATAGCCACTACGCGAACAGGTGGTTTTTAAATGATCTTTGATTTCATCCAGCAAATAACAAAACGCTTCCTTGTTTAGTCGGAAATAACTTTTAAATCTACAAATTTAAAATTATTATTTAGTTACATTTTTTTATTTTTCGAATTTATTCTATGAGTTAAATTTAAATAATTGGAAATTTTTCTGTACATAAATATACTTCATTGCTATCCAACGGAAGGCTAAGGTAAAATGTAACAAGAAATGACAATATAATAGTCTGGTAGTGTATAAAGTCATTCCTAAAAAAATTTAAGGAATAGAGCTATTACAAAAAGCTTTATAAAATACATAACTGAAATTTAACTCATAGAATAAATTCGAAAAATAAAAAAATGTTGAATATAATAAAGTTGCTTATGAAAAAGAAATAATTCCCAATATCTATTATTTAGTTGTGTTACTAATTATAAGTTCTTACTTGGCATTAGGTAGTTCAAGAGGGTTGGATTCATCAGGAATTTTTCTTCTTATACGTAGCACATCTGTACAAGAGTTTTCATTTTCATCATCATAAAATAAATCGACACTAATATCCATTGTAAATACTTTTTATTCAATACACAATTAAAAATACTTTTAGTTTAAAAAATTATTTAATTTTATAAAGTTTTCACTTGTCAAACGTTATATTTAAAGTTGGTAAATGGATATTTTAAGTTGGCAACTTTAAAGCAAACTCAACTAAAAACCGTTGGGTATCACAATACCTAAAATGTGTTTGGTTGTGCATAAGTTAGGTTGACTCTCACACGACCAAACTGAGTTGAGTGGAGAACCGCAATAGGGGCATAAATCTTTTGATGTTTGTTATTAGGCAACACAGAAAAAAAATATTTTTGTAAACAAGAAAGCTTAAATTTTTATATTCATCGCTATTGTAAATAAAATTATACTAGAAATTTGAGCTCTTTTCCATAAAAAATTTTATGGGCAAAAGCAAAATTTTGAGTCAAGTCAATTTAAGTAAAAATTCGTACCAAAACCTTGATATTGAGAGTTCACTCGTGTGGGGAGTAGGTGAAGTTATGGACTGATTTGGCTCATTTTTAACATTTAATACTCCATATATATGAAAAAAATGTAAGCCAAATTGTATCCTTCTAGCTTATATGGGTGCCATGTTGCCAAAACTACAATTTCGCGAAGAAAGGTTATTTTAGGTAAAAAGAAAAATAATAAATTAGAGGAAGATTTAAAGAAGGTAAGGTTTACAGGTCAAAAATAGAGATTTATGGGTATAAATTACAGGCAGTCGTGGTTTCTTGTTAATATCTTAGGCATTTGCACACTATTCCGTACTTTATCTAATACAAATGTATAACAATGTTTATATACAACTTTGCTATTCATAAGGACTCAGAATAAACATATATACTTTAAAGGGCCTAATATTAAAATTGTAGCAATTACAAAAGGAAGGACAAACTTATATAAAAACGAACTTGTATATATACCCTCTGTGGCAAACGGTATACAAATTTGAAATTTTTTAGAAAAGAGCCCGATTGAAAGTATATTTTATGCTTAAGACTTTGAAAAACCTTAGATTATTATAATATAGTAATTAAAGGTTTACAAAACAAATTTTTTATAAAAATTTTGCTTAACAAACGTTTGTTAAATTTAACAAACAATTTCATAAACATGCGGAGGTATATTTATGTATATAATATGGTTTTGTTTGCTTGTTTTTAAATAAAAATCGAACAAACTTTGTTCAAAATCTACATTTAAATTGTCCGATTTTTTAAACAGAAAAAGATTTAAGATTTGTGGCAGCCCTGGCTGTGCTACTTATTTTGCTTACTTGGAGGCCACACGATCAATTTTTGTCTTTCAATTCCTTTCAATTTGCTCTCACTCTCATTTTTTTCACTAACACACTCACACTTTTTAAATTGAACACGAGATTGCTCTCAATTTTAGCTATCCATTTGTTTGGCAATTTTACGTTCAATTTAACAGATGATTAGAAGTTTAGTGAGCAAATTTTTCGCTTGTCAGTATAAATTGTTTTCTTGATGACATCTTGAAAGTAAATTGCTTAAAAATTGCGTGCAGCCTACGTCACAGCTTTAAATTTATGTAAATTTTGACAAACAGTATATGTAAAAGACTATCAACAAAAAGTTGATCGTGTGTCCGCAAGGTTAGTCTCAATTTACACGTTTCCTCTTTTGATGCTAAACTTCTTTTAAATTCCCTTTTGAATATGCCATTATGTTCACACGCAGCAACCGGTTTCAACTTTTTTTGCTTCAAAGCAACAACACTTATATTCAAAGCGAACCAAAGAGAAAAAGAAAAGAAAAAAATTTACATGCAGCCATTGTTGTGCATATACCTACGAATGAGAACACAAAATGTACTGCCCAAGTACAGGAATCTCCGTACCAACCCCTTTTCTTCTTGCTTCCCTCTCCATAAAACACAAGAGTTGAGCATCAAAAGATGAAACGTGTGAATGTAGACTTACTAAGAAAGAATAATGTCAAAAGTTGCTTGAGTTTTTGACAAGTCAAATTCAACTACAGGTGGTGTCGAAACGCCATCTGAGTTTGACAGTTCGAGCCAATTTGTTTTGAATTGTTAGTGTTTTGTTAGGAATGGTTGACATTTTGAACCGTAAACACCATAATGCAATGCAAAAAACCCTATGTTTTTTTGGATTGTTGTAGTTCCGACACCGCCTTGGTTTTTGACATATCGACCAATGAAAGCAAAATATAAAATACAATGTTGCGTTTTTGGTGTTGTACTTGTAGTAATATCGCCGGCCCCGTTAACATGAATTCGCCTTGTTAATATCTTGTCTCGGCAATAGAATTGGATAGTTGCCACGGTAATAATTACCACTTATTGCACGTGTGGTCTGGGGGTTAAGACTAGCGTTGTCAACTTTTAATACTCAAAACACGCTATTTTCCTTCTAAAAATGAGCTAAATCATAGCGTTGGTAAGCATATATGTATAACAAAAAGGTGCTTTTTCTATCGCGCTAAATTAAATTTTTAAAAATCCTACATCGTTTTCTCTGCTCTATCACCAAAAAAACCAATTGTTTCCCGCTTTGCATCTACTAAACATTTATACATGTTTGGATATCCCTATGTAGAGAAACATGTGCAATATATTAGAAAATATATATGTACGTCATGCATAAATAAATAAATCATGAATAAAGTCGACTTGAATACTAGGTGGACCTATCGCTACAACAATAAAAAAAATCCGCCAAATTAAAGCGTTTTTTATAAAACGCTCTAAGACGAAAAAATACGCTATGCAATATTAAAACGCACTACATATATCTAGCGCGAAACGCTCTAATTGGCATCGCTGGTTGAGACAGCTGTTTTAAGCAAAATTCTTAGTAAACTACAGGGGTTTTCTAATAAAATTTTATCAATATTAACAGTAAATCTTACATTAAAATAAACTTAAAATGTTTCTTTAACACACAAATTATACTTTAACATTAGTTGTTCTAAAGCAAAATTGCAAAACAATACATAAATTACTTAAAAGGCATAAATTAAAATAACAAATAAGCCTACAAAAAAATTATAAAACCGGGAGCGGTATATTTAAAGTAAGAAATGTAAGTAACCAAAATATTTATCCAGAAAGACTTTTGTAAAATATGTTCAATAATTATATACATACATAAGTACATACATACGTACATATCTCTATAATATTAATGACATGCATACAAAGTTTTTCGTTTTATATTTTATGTAAATAAAATAGCATGCACATAAAAATCTATTAATTTGTATTAAATCCATTAATTTTGATTTTTATTTAAACTACTACTTTATTAAATTTTAAAGTCTATTTTTTCAGATAATATAATAAACTTTTTAATTTTAAATGTCAATGCCAATAAGTAATGTAAATCAGGGAGGCTACGCGCCTCCGGGCTATGCCCCAAATGCTCCTTCAGCTCCAGGAAATTTTAATCCAGGTGCACCACCACCAGCTAACTACGTGAGTATTTATTTGTATGTACCTAAATTATGTTAAGGAATAAATAACAAACAGTTTGTAAAATATTTCCGAAACGCCCCTAAAAAGTTTTTAACCAAAATCTAAGCAAAACAAAAAAGAAAAAAAAATGTAATCGTGTACATTCATAAATAAACATTGTAGATTGATGTCATAAATTACATTCATATAGTACGTAATACTTACATACTTATACAAAAAATATATTAAATTTGTATTTCCTTTTTATGATTTCAAAAATACAATGACGTAATTTGTTATCTTTACTTTTTCTTCATAATTATTTTTAGAATGCATCTCTTAGACAAATAATAAGTAATTTCCCTTATCTTATTACTAATGAAGCTGCTAATAATTTAAATTTATGTAGGGTATAGGTACCTATTCGAATTACACATTTTGAAAACTGTTAATATCGTCAAATTAATTGCAAAAGGCCATAACCATAGTATGTATAATATTTCGCTAAAATTATAAGGTTGTTTATGCAAAACCAAAGATATGGAGAAAATCAAGTTTTTAATTTCTAATTTTTATTCAACTATGTACATTAGACCGACTCAAGTTGTATGGAGCCGAAAAAAGTGTTTTAGTTACCCCTCTGAAAATAAAGCTTTATATGTTTTATGATAATTCCCAAAATATTTTGGTTCTAGCGTTGACCATCCGTGAGCTGGACCATTTTTAAAAAAGGTCTTTTTTCAGTTTTTCGAATTTTTTGTACTTTGCTCCAAGACGACAAAAATAAAATTTGTTATCATCGAAAAGGGTTTTTGAAGCAGCATCCAATGGTATATAAAACTACCACTTGCGACCTACTAATTGAGATATTTAACTAAATACATATTTTCGTTTCGGGTTTTCAAACTAATACCAATACTTTTTTCTGTTGTTTTCTTCCTATTTAAATATTCGTGTCTAGTTTTGTCTCAATAGATTAAAAAAAAAAAAAAAAAATTTATGAAAAAATTATGTGATCATATTTGTCCGCACCAACATTATTATAATCTGTTTAGTTTAAAAATTGTATTTGCTTCGGAAATATTTTGTGTGCAAAGTTTGCAAATCTTTCATCTTAATCACCTTTATCGAAAATATAACTTCCGTCGAAATTTCGCTAAAAAATGTAACGTACAAAGCTAAATTTCGAAAAAAAATGTTTACTTTTTATTTACGATAGGCGCTAATATTGAAAATGGAAGTTTTCTAAGCAAAATAAAAATGTATTAGTTACGGTTTAAATCAATTAGATTTGGAACAGAGACACTTTATATTTTGATAAATTCTTTTTTCGCAATCCAAATAGTTATTAAAAATTGTATAAAGTATGCCTCTTTAAATTGTGAATAATTAAATTTTATTAAAGATTCAAAATATGTATGTATACTTAATTAAATGTGATAACCTGTAAAAAAAAGAATGGATTTTAAATTAATTTTTACATATATTCATAATTATCATCAAATGAACGATTTGGTCCACCACCAGGGCCTCCTGGACCTCCGGACATTTGATTAGGGACTACACCACCCATTGGGACCCCAGCCGGACCACCACCGACTCCACCCATTTGTGGTCGGAATTGTTGACCAGGTGTTGATTGTTGCTGGAGTAAATGTCTAAGACCAGGATTATTATTCATCATGGGTCGAACCATGCGTTGTTGCATTTGTTGTGGAGGCATTTGTTGCTGCTGGGGATTATTTGGATTACCTCCAGTCATCATAGGCATACGTTGGTGTTGCATCATTGCCATTTGTTGTTGTTGCATGGGATTATTGCCAACCATCTGATCCGGCCCACCAGACATGGGTGGTCCACCCATCATTTGTTGGTTCATTGGACCGCCGGCCATTTGCATGTTCATTTGTTGTTGTGGATTGTATTGGCTGAAATGCTGCTGTTGTTGTTGCTGGTTGGGATCTTGTTGTTGCTGCTGTTGTTGAGGATTCATACTGTTTGAGATTTGACTACTCATTGGATTTTGCAATTGTTGTTGGGCTTGCTGTTGTTGTTGTTGTTGTTGCTGTTGTTGTTGCTGCTGCTGTTGTTGCATACTATTAGGTCCACTACCAGCTGTCTGTTGCATGCCCATTGATTGTTTCTGTTGTATGACTTTGCGCAAACGTTCAACAAACATTGATTGATTGTTGGGTATAAAACCCAGGAATGCATTCTTTTCAGCGGTATAGAGAAGAATTAAAACCTTTATATCACAAGCTGGCATATTGGGTGGTGTTGTAAAATGCACACAGCCAGCAAATATAGTTGTCATGTTTTTGGCTAAAGCATCTAGGGCTTCGCATGGTTGAGGTTTGAAAACTACCATTTTTGAGTCTTTAAGAAATTGTCCTCCTATATTGCCAACCAAATGTTTTGGCATTAGCTGCATTAATAATTTTGATGGCCAATTGATGGCCTTGATTTCAGGCTCGCCATCTTTTATATTGGCTGTTACAGTGCATTGAAGAGCACGGGATATTTTTTGTTGGTCAGGTTTACTTTTTTCTACCCACTCAAGTGTGCCCGACCATATCTTATCCCGCATGACTGTCTGTTCTGAAGATGGACCAGGATTTTGTTGACTTGCCATCGATGTATTGGGCTGGTTGTTGGCCACTACTGGTACTTGTTGCTGTTGAGGGTTTGGTCCACCAGGGCCAGACATATTAGGATTCATAACATTTTGTTGCTGTTGTTGTTGTTGTTGCTGCTGTTGTTGAAGCTGCTGCATTTGCTGTTGCTGGTTTAACATTTGCATTCGAATTTGTTGTTGTTGCATCATTGGATTAACATTTTGATTCGGGGGTGCACTAAGTTGCGATATCAGAGCAGAATTTTGTACAGGCATGCCTCCTTGATTGACTGGCCCTCCCATAGATACCATTGGACCGCCAGGTGCATTTGGCAAAAATTGAGGCCGCGCTTGAGGTTGCTGTTGGTTGGGATTGAAAACCCAACGATTACCCTGTCCTTGGAAATTTGTGTTTTGCATTGGATTTTGTGCACCAAATTGCTGTTGCTGCTGCTGTTGTTGTTGCTGCTGCTGTTGTTGCAGTAGCTGCTGATTTAGAGTATTTCCTTGTTGATTGGGATTCATGCCAGACATTTGAACGACTTGTTGCTGTTGATGCTGCTGCTGTGTTGAAGCATGTGTATTATCCATTTGCAAACCTGTGTTTTGCTGCTGCTGTTGAGTATTTTTTTGCTGCTGTTGTTGATTATTACCACCCACAACTTGATTGGATGGATTTCCCATGACAGCTGCAGCACTATTTGGACTTTGTGGCCTTTCCTTGAGATGATAGCCTTTAAGCAATACTAAATGTCTTATATTTTTAGCATATTTCTTTACGGTTAATGGTTGATCCCCGTCAGCTTTCATGAAGATTTTAAATAATATCGGTATTTTACGTGGTGCAATTATGGAAAGATTAATTTTACGTTCATGAAAAAGCCCTGCTAATTGTTCCACTGAAAACAATTAAGAAAAAATTTGTATATAATAAATGTTTAATAAATACGATATAATCCAAAATATGTATGTGTGTATATTGTTTATTCTTCCAGCTTCAAGCCTTATGTGTGTTTTGTGTACATATTCTTCTTTACATATTTAATGAATAAAAAGTACGTTTTTGTATTTGTTTAAATGGTCCTAGTGAAAACTTTTAATTTTAAAAGAAAAAAAAAAAAAAAATAGTACTGCATTAAAATATAAACACATCGCACTTATTGTTAAGATCAAAGTTTGTATTTTTCACTTTTTGTAAAAATATAGTGCTATTTTGTCTACTTTTCGGTAAAGAAATGGTTAGTTTAAAAATTATTCTTCATAGGTACCTATGCCCTTAATATTAAATTAAAAATTGTTTTGCTTCTACTGAAAATTTTTAAATTTGTGCTTTCTTCATGATCAAGTACCTACGATGTTTTTCTATGATTATTATGAAGAGTATGTTATATCAGATCTCGCAGTACACACTGCTGTTAATTCAATTCTACAAAAATTACCTGTTTTTCCTGTATGTTTCCAACATTCAATAACCGGCATCGAATACGGCGGACTATTACACATTAATATACAATGTTTTTGAGTAGATAAATTCCCATCTTTATTGTAACGTGCCCGATGTTCTTTCATATCATCGAAACATATGTGGGCTGTGGCTAAACCTTCTGCTAAATTTGCATACGATTCCATGCCACCACCTACCAATGGAAGACGTTCGAAAAGATCCATTACTTTCTGAGGCGAAGCATATGGACCAAATGTCGTACACATCGGCTCCAATAAGTTCGCCGTTGCACGATAGAGTACAACACAATATTGTGTGGAATATCTTTCTGATATAAGGTATTCACGATCTTCTATAGGGCCTTGACTAAAATGTTCTAAAGTGGGCACAATGTAATTTGTTTTCAGTTCATTAATGTATGCACCGTTGGCTGCCGTGCCCTCTACCAAAAACACCACATCGGCTAAAGTCTCCATTTCCATTTTTGTATATTTTAAATGTTGATAACAACAATTTTGTTTTGATTTCACAAATTTATTTAATTTTTATTATTTATATGCAATTTTGATTTGTTTTTTTCTTTTCTTTACTGTCGCTTCATAGTTTGGCAAATGCCGTGGAACAGATAAAAACAAATTATGGTGCTGCCATACGAACTTATTTTATTTGCTTTGCTTGTATAAGTATGTATGGTATCATCTGCTGTTACAGAAAAACAATAATGTTATGTTTAACAGTATGTAGCTTAGATGTTATTAAAACAATTGCCTCTGTTAGCAGACAAATAATAATGCATTAAACACATTCGAGACAGCAGGCAACACGAAGGCACGACTACAAATGCTGCAGGTTGCAATTGTAGCCGCGTAATCAGCTACTGAATTATTTTGAAGACGACAGCTACAATTGAAAAAATATAAACAGCTTTGTTTTTTATTATGTATTTACATTTCAGTGGTGCCACTATCATTTTTAATTTTTATAAATTTAACAACATGCATAATTGCAGACTCGTACACAAACTTAATTTAAGCCTACAAAAATATAAATACTTATTTATGATAAATTTTTTAACGTAAAAACAAATGAATTTATTAAAAAAAATTTAAAATATTTTAATTGTATTGTTTTTGGAACTCATAAAGAATATCATCTTCATGGCAGGTTGAATAAAAAAATCCTAATATGCATTATAGTCGCGAAAAAGTAAACTGAAATGTCCTACGGGATGTTATCTTTTTCGTTTTATTTATTAACTTTTCTAAATTGTAAAAAATGCAATAATAAACATATGTACCTATATTTTTTTCAATGACTTAGTTTTCATCTGTACAAAAAAGAAACTTAGATCTAATTTGTACCGGCTACAATTTATAATTGAAGCACAGCCGCCAATAACGTTGTAAGTTACAAAATTATTATTTTTCAGGAGAGCAAAAAAACGTTTTTAACAGGCAGGATTATTTATTTTTTAATTTTTTTGGTAGATTATCAAAAATAATTATAATAAAAACTTGTATGCAAAATATCAAGAAATTTTAATTTTATATTACATGCAAATTTACAGTTTATAATTTTTTTTAGTGGAAAAACGTTTCATATCCACAATCGCGATGTCATTTAAAACGTTTTTCCACTTCACAAGCGGCTTTTAAAACGTTATTCCACTTTGCAAAACCAATTCGCTTGTATCATTTTGCTAGTAACTTACAACTTTCTTCCACTGTCTGACTCTTTGTACCGCAATTTGACGGCGTTCGGTTGCATAATTTTGGGTTATTTGATGTTTAAACAGTGTAAGAGAGTAATGTTAATGGTAATCTGCAAAAAAAAAAGTTTTTGCAAAAAGTGGCTTTTACAACGTTATTCGCGGCTTTGCTTCAATTAATAATTATACAATCAGTCATGTGTTAGGTGCTACATATGACGTTTGTCAGAAAATTAGTTCTTCAAAAATTTTCAGATAGCGAATTCTGGGTATTTTCTAAACATCTGCCAGCCATCCATTACTGACATTATTGTCTTTCCAGGTTGCAGTTACACGAACTTGCGCTTAGCTATTGATATTGAAATTAGAACAGTGATTGCGCAATTACGTTTTCGATGCTTCAAGAAAACATTTGTACAAACTTGCTTTAAGATCGGCATATCTTGGTCTATGTAATGTTTTCCTGTATGCTTTTTCCTATGTATTCTTCAAATCCTCGAAAATTTTGTGACGTTTCGTTTTTATTTTTGAGATGGCAACTTCAGATATACAATAATACAACGCCGATAGTTTTTCTTTAATGTATTTCTCAATTTTGTTTAAACTCTCAGCTTTCAGCTTAAAATTTAATCTAATTTGTTATCGTTTGTGCAAATCAGTACTTTTACTAATACGATCTGAAAAGTTAACTTAGAGTTAACGTTTAGAGCGGCACAGAAACGCTAAAGTTTGGTTAACTTGACCGCAAGATTACTGTATCGCGATTCTACTGTAATTTTTTGGTTCAACGCACTAAGTTTATGAATTATAGGTCGTAAAGGTTTCAGAGCACTTTATCAATAGTATAGGAAGAAAAATATAATCTGAATCTTTAAAGTATTGGTATCATAATAAAGTCTTTCGAAACACATTTCATATGATGTATTAAATATACCGATTTATTAACCCCTTAAGAGGATTTATCTTAACATTTTGTCGATATATATAATAATATTTCCTCAAATATAATATGTTATAGAGAACACCCCAAGTTTTTGTATGCTATAGTTTTAAAAAAATTTTATTTTGGAAAACTTCACAATTTATTTATAAGTTTGAGTTAAAATATATAGTGGTAATAGTTTATGCACTTGTTACATATTGAAATATAGTAATATGTAAATATTTTAAAAGTGTTCCGGAAGGCTGAAAACCCGCAATACAGAAAAACTTTATTAATCAAAGTCCTAATAACTTTGGTAACATGTGTATATTATTGTTAAATAATTATTATTATATCGACATAATTTAAAGATGAAGCAAATTTAGTAAAAAAGTCAGTCAAGAAGTATGAGCATTTAAAATGGGCTCTTAATGGGTTAATAAATCGGTGTGCTTTAAATACCATGTGAAAAGCACTTTCAACTTTTTAAATGATACCCATACTGCTAAAACTAAGAGCGTTTGCGTGACAAACATCTTCCTATATAACTTCTTTTAAGGATACTAAAAAGTAATAATAATATAGATTTGGTGGTGAGCCGCGCTTATACTATTGTTTCAATCCGGTTCTTTGCTGTTTAACCAAAAAATTATTATTATATATTATAAGCACTAATTCTTCTAATTTTTGATTTTATTAGCAGCACTTTTTCTGTTTTGTAGCGTACAAAAATAGAAATTAGTTTAATTTGACTACAACGACAAAATTAGCATAGACAACAACCTGCAGCCATTTAGCCGTGTCGTCGTTAAAATAATCATTTCCATATACACACATGTATTCTATTGTTGACATATTGAAGTCGGTAGTCTGCTGTCTCGAATGTGTTTAAAGCATAAGTTGTTATAGGTATTCAAATGTTTAAAATATGTGATATGTATGTACATATAATGAAGTTTTATGTATATATAAAACAGCTTGACTCAATGTTGTTCTATAATTTTTCAAACAAAAATTATTGATATATTATTATAAATTATTCGACCATCCATTATATTATTTCCAATTCCTATTTATTCAAGCTTATGGTCCAGTTTTTATTTTATAAAAAATTAATCTTTATATTTCTATCGAATTTTCGTAACTCCGTTGTGTTACGTCTTCAGGATTGAAAATTTTTTAAAAACAATTACCTACATAAAAAACAAATTAACAAAATTTCTTAAAATAAAAATATTGACATTTGAAAAAACTCTTATGCTAACAAAATATTTAAACATAATGGGTACGTTCATATGACGTAGCTGTTGACCTCAACTGCTAGAAAACTGTTGACAACTGTTGAGCCGAACATTTTCGTCTTAGAAACGGCATTATGAGTATAATGCAAAATTAACAGCTGATAAACATAAGCAATTGAAAAAAAATAAAGTTTGAGGTTGAGCACAACATGTTGACTTTAGGTAGCTAAAAAATTTTATGATGGAATAAATGGCCTCAAATACTCAACTGTTGTGTTGAGCGGAAGTGCTCAACTATGCGTTTCTAAGACAAACACTAAACGGTTACACAACAGTTACGCCTTATGAACGTGCCCAATCTATTACAGTTTAAAAAAATTTTATTTAGTTTCCGTTTCCATGTTTATTAACTAAATGTCTATAACTATGGGCTACACTATCTGTGTCTGTCTTATAATTTATTCTCAACAAATTTGGAACCTTTATTATTTGAAGCATTTCTAACATATAAAAACGAGAATTGCTGGACATAAATCGGATCAGAAATATAAACACAATATTACATTACAAAAAACAGCATTAGCAACCCACTGTGCACTGTGCGTTACACAACGGAGTTACGAAAATTCGATAGAAAAATAAAGATTAATTTTTTATAAAATAAAAACTGCACCATAAGCTTGAATAAATAGGAATTGGAAAAAAATTATTGATTATTTTTGCAACGTTATGAAAATATGCATACAGCAAATTAATCATAATATTAACAAGTAAGAGTGCTATATTATTCTATGGAGAATCTAATATGCCATTCACCATGGTGCGCTAAGAACAGAAATTTATATAAATACAGTACTTTTCGTTTATAGTCAACTACCTTTTTTATTCACATTAGAGATATAGTCCATTTTATCTTTATTTTCTACGGCTAGAACTTTTATCTTCTAGCCTAGAAGTAAATTTAATAGAAAGTATTTACGTAATAGTCCTTTAAGCAATATAAGCAAATTTGATATAGGTATTAAATGTTAGCATAAGCTTAAATGAAGCAAATTGCTAGCGTTATAGTCACATTAGCTACATGCACTTAGTTCCTTTTAGTTTTCGAAGCGACAAACCATATATAATAACTTCTAATTAAATCGTTTAATTTTTGTCATCAACTTGAAAAAAAACTTGTCTTGGTATCAGTGATGACATATATTTTTTTTTATTATTTTAACTATATTCTTATACACTTGCAACCCTGTTGCAAAGGCATAAGCCTGCTGCCGGTGTAATCAAGATTTTTTTATTTTATTATCTATATGCACATAAATTGATTATACTCGAACTCGGTAAAATGCCTCATAGTGGCATATATGTGAATAAGTTTTATAGTTGCATTACCGATATAGTCCATGATTTGGCTGCAACTAAAGGATGTGACTATAAGCGTACCTGGAGTATTCGAAACTGAAAGCTGTTTATATCCTACGTTTAACACGAATAAAACCGTTGTTTTTACACCGTCTCTAAAGGAGCTAACTGAAGAGGATATCACTAATAAAAATAATTTAGAGAGCTCTCCAAAAGCAAGTTTAGACTATTTGCGTTTCAAGTTGCAAAAATTAACAATATTTCTAATTCTTATGATGTACGTATGTACATATGTATATCTACCATCTTAGGCAGATTGTTTCTGTTGGATTTACACTGATTTTTTTAAATTGGTTTTTAAAACCTGGAACTTCTAGGGAGTAGGGTTGTAGCGAATACCGATACCGATATATCGGCGATACTTCAGATTTTTCGATATATCGGCATCAGCGATATTTTTCTGTCAATACGACGCTACTCTTAATCTTTATTGGAGTATTTTTGAATTTAATTTTCTATTTTTATTTTTTTGCATAGCAACTAAGAGAAATAACACATAAAAAATCAGAGCATAAAATCAAAACAGAATAATGAAATTGTTTCATATAAAAAATAAATTAACGTAGTTGGAGAATAGTCCCTAAATTTATCGGCTGACATAGCTTTAGCTAAAAATAAAAGATGTGAGGCTTTAGAAAATAATTAAACCTATTGTTTATCAACAATTCTTGACTCTCGACACAATGCTCGGCCTTCGTCAGCATTCTTTGTGTCACACTGGATAGTGATACTTTATAAATTGAATGTATTTAACTCAACTATTTTGACGAAGGCCGTAGCGGGCCAGAAAATGCATTACATTCTGCTGGTGTCTAATAATTGTAAATTTTTCTGTAAAAATATACTTCATTGCTATCCAACGGAAAGCTAAAGTAAAATGTAACAAGAAAATACAATATAATAGTCTGGTAGTGTATAAAGTAATTTCTAAAAAAATTTAAGGAATAGAGCTATTACAAAAAGCTTTATAAAATACATAACTAAAATTTAACTCATAGAATAAATTCGAAAAATGAAAAATGTTGAATATGATAAAGTTGCTTATGAAAAAGAAATAATTTCCAATATCTATTTGTTAAAATAGTTTAGTTAAATACATTCAATTTATAAAGTATCACTATCCAGTGTGACACAAAGAATGCTGACGAAGGCCGTAGCGGGCCAGAAAATGCATTACATTCTGCTGGTGTCTAATAATTGTAAATTTTTCTGTACATAAATATACTTCATTGCTATCCAACGGAAAGCTAAGGTAAAATGTAACAAGAAAATACAATAAATAGTCTGGTAGTGTATAAAGTCATTTATAAAAAAAAGTTTTTATTAAATTTTTTTTAGAGAATATTTTTAGGTTTTTACTAAAAACGTAAAACGTACGAAAAAACAGAAGTAAGGAAAACATGTGAGATCAATTAAAAATGGATAATCATTCAAAAAGCAAATTTCGATCTACCAAAGGTTAAAATACAATTTGGTTTAAGGATTGATGTTTGACTACTGACGTCAGCAGTCATCGATGGCTGCGAGTGTAAGACGGCAAATCCGTCTGAGGAGACCTAGTGGTTGAGGTCGAAACATGTCAGGGTAACCAGCCGCCTGGGTTCGAATCACACGCCAGCCAGCCTGGCTTCGAATCCCAGGTCAGTCAAGAATGAAAATTATCAATAACAATTTTAATTAATCTTCCATGTTGTAAAAATTCCTCTCTTCATAAAAATAATTTAATGAAAATTAAATTTAATGAACTTAAGCCTAATTAATAGTAAAAATTTGGATTAAAAAAACATGAATAGTTCAACAAAATAACCACAATACTAATTATTGTTAAAGCTAAGGCACAAGCTCTATGTGTTCATTTGTCCTTCAAGTTGTGCTGGAAAATGTCAACAAGAAAAAAAGAAAGACAAAAACATGATAAACAAAAAATGTACTTTGGACTTCAAGAAGAATTCTTGACAAAAGTACGAAAAAACAGAAGTAAGGAAAACATGTGAGATCAATTAAAAATGGATAATCATTCAAAAAGCAAATTTCGATCTACCAAAGGTTAAAATACAATTTGGTTTAAGGATTGATGTTTGACTACTGACGTCAGCAGTCATCGATGGCTGCGAGTGTAAGACGGCAAATCCCTCTGAGGAGACCTAGTAGTTGAGGTCGAAACATGTCAGGGTAACCAGCCGCCTGGGTTCGAATCACACGCCAGCCAGCCTGGCTTCGAATCCCAGGTCAGTCAAGAATGAAAATTATCAATAACAATTTTAATTAATCTTCCATGTTGTAAAAATTCCTCTCTTCATAAAAATAATTTAATGAAAATTAAATTTAATGAACTTAAGCCTAATTAATAGTAAAAATTTGGATTAAAAAACCATGAATAGTTCAACAAAATAACCACAATACTAATTATTGTTAAAGCTAAGGCACAAGCTCTATGTGTTCATTTGTCCTTCAAGTTGTGCTGAAAAATGTCAACAAGAAAAAAAGAAAGACAAAAACATGATAAACAAAAAATGTACTTTGGACTTCAAGAAGAATTCTTGACAAAAGTACGAAAAAACAGAAGTAAGGAAAACATGTGAGATCAATTAAAAATGGATAATCATTCAAAAAGCAAATTTCGATCTACCAAAGGTTAAAATACAATTTGGTTTAAGGATTGATGTTTGACTACTGACGTCAGCAGTCATCGATGGCTGCGAGTGTAAGCAGCAAATCCCTCTGAGGAGAGCTAGTGGTTGAGGTCGAAACATGTCAGGGTAACCAGCCGCCTGGGTTCGAATCACACGCCAGC
The DNA here is from genome assembly GCA_943735925.1 of Pollenia amentaria. Taxonomy (NCBI): domain Eukaryota; kingdom Metazoa; phylum Arthropoda; class Insecta; order Diptera; family Polleniidae; genus Pollenia; species Pollenia amentaria. The sequence continues at coordinate 95,644,902 of OX031009.1, read as the reverse complement.
CAGCCTGGCTTCGAATCCCAGGTCAGTCAAGAATGAAAATTATCAATAACAATTTTAATTAATCTTCCATGTTGTAAAAATTCCTCTCTTCATAAAAATAATTTAATGAAAATTAAATTTAATGAACTTAAGCCTAATTAATAGTAAAAATTTGGATTAAAAAACCATGAATAGTTCAACAAAATAACCACAATACTAATTATTCCCCAAAAATTTTTAAAAATGTGCTCTAAAAATGGAAAAATGGCTATTGGAAACAAAAAATTCAACAAGGGTAATCACGATGGTTATAGTACCAATTTGCAATTTGTAAATTTGTAGAGCATATTATGATTGACCGTGATCATACAATTTTTATTTTTTGTACAAATGTGCTCATTTTCTAAAAATGTTTTCTAAAAATATAAATCAAGCCCACAATCTCAATGTAAATCCATTTAAAATAAATTTGGAATATTGTGTATGATATTATTGATCATCTTAATTCGTTTTGTGGTTTATTCACATTTTGTATTGTATAAAGCTCCTACTTATGTAAACATGTGATATCATTGGAAAATAATTTTAAAGGACTATAGCATGGTACTATTTTTTGATGCTAGAGTAATATTAAACGGTATCAAAGATCAATCACAATCACTCAAATGGCATCATTAGATTTATCTTTTCCGTGGTGCCACATATGTATGTATTAGGGTGGGTCAAAAATGATTTTCTCGTATGGACTTTTAATAGCGTAAATAAATATGTTGTATTTTTGTATTCATTAGACCCCTGTAAAATATTATTAATTTATTTTTAGTGTAAGAGCCCGCGCTTTGATCTTCAATTTTGTTAAATTTTAAATATAATAATAAAACATTTAGTCAATTCATAAGGTATCCTAACATGTCATATTGTCAAAATGTCCTAATATTTCACAATGGTTTAAAAATATTGTTGTACGGCTCAGCCGCTCAGCGCTGGACTTTTCTGATTAATTACGACAGCACAATAAACACAGCAAGCAACGTTCTATTTATTTAAGACACTTTTTGTTAACAAACCAACAACAATATTTTTAAACCATTGTGAAATATTAGGACATTTTGACAATATGACATGTTAGGATACCTTGTGAATTGACTAATTGTATTGCAGAAAATCATACTGTATCCTAACGAGTTTTAAGTTCTTTAGAATTCAGACACACAGGCAATTCATTCATTGAAACTTATTCCTTCTTCCATGAAATATTTTTCATAAAATACATATAAAATAATACATAATAAAAAGATCAGATTGGTATTATCTGAACTGTTGTAACTTCTAATCGTTATTATGGAAACCAGAAGCCAAGGTTATTTCTGCACGATATTCGGAAATGAAGAAGATTTTGATGATAACGTTTTACCCACTTGCGAAGATGTTATGAAATGCCATGAGTGGAATAGGTTGCAACTACAAATAACGATGAATTCTACCAAAGAACCATCGTTTTTAGATATTGCAAAACTTGTAGCTCAAAGGATATAATGTGTTTAGAAAAAAATAGTCTCTTCCTACAGTTTCATATAAAGTACAAAAATTTCAAAAAGTCGTTGAAAAAATATTCGTTTATCAAAAGAAAATTTTCTCCGATGTATCAGAGTTTTGTTGGATATTTGTTCCAGTAAATGTAAGCAAATTGAGCTTTGTTGCTGTCTAAGGCAGTATAAGGTAATCAAAGAAAAACAGGAGTTTTTGAGTGGCCAAAGGGGGGTGAGAAAGATGCGTATTGGAGGAATAGATAAAGTTCTTACAACTTAATTGCAAAAAAGCAGCCCGAGCACCAAAGGCACAAAAAAACGTAAATAAAAGTCATGACAAAATTAACTCAAAACAGCAGGAAATGGAGTTATCTCTAAGTAATTTTAGTTATTCTTGTGATGATTCTTTTAATTTACCTTCCACGTCAAAGGCAAAAGGAGAAAAAGATAAAACAAAAATAAATTTTAGTTTGCCTATGTTTTAAAAAACTTGTGACCGTTACGGTGTTTCCGATAGTGCAGCTATTGGTTCTTCTGTATTGCAAGATATATCTCCTGGCAGTGAACCAATTGATAAATCAAAAATAAGACGGGAAAGACAAAAAGGACGTAAAAAACACATTCAAAACCAGAAGCAGCTAGACCTACCAGCTTTATACTTTGACGGCCGAAAAGATACGACGCTTAATCACCCTTATTGTGTTTGGCGTTTTTGCGGTAAAAACTAGTCGTTTTTTAAAAGTGGTACCGCGGTTGGCGAAAAACGCCAATGAATACGACACTTTTCAAATCTACTACATAAATGACGTTAAAAGAGTACCGTGTTTGGCGTATTTGTCTGTCAAAAGTGTAAAAAATTGTCGTTAAAATAGGTGCGTTTGAGTACTTTTACAGTAAAATGCAGTAAATGAGTAAACTTAAAAATTTGCTCTCACAAAAAGCTGTTGTCCAAAAAAGTACGCGAACGCAAAATTTTTAAAAATTCGTAAAATAAAGGCAACAGCTGATGGCAAATAATTGAAGTGTTTGAAAAATGTTTACACTTTTGACTACTTAACTCGTTTTCTTATCGAAACTCGATTAAATACTTTTTATAACACGAATATTTTTGGAAAATACAAACAAATTATTTTATGTAATCTTTCATATTTGTTTGTTTTTTATTTTATTTGAATTTGCTAACTTGTGTCCGGCTAAATTTTATCAAGTGTACACGAATACCTTTTTACTATTGATAACTTTAAAAACAAGGGCTGTTCTAAGTACCCGAGTACTTGACACTTTTACAACTCCAAAAAATTAACATAACAAAACAAAGTTTCAAAAGTTCTTTTTTTAAACAATTTTTTCACAATTTGTATTCCTTTTGCTTGCTACTTTTGTTTGTTTACCTTTTGAAACATATGTTTTTTTGTTTTACTAAATTTTACTGCAAAAATTTCTGCAGTAAAAATTTGTAAGTACTCAGTCAAGAACTGCCACTTTACGCTCTCAATTTGTGTTCTCATTTACTGTACTTTGTGTACGCGAACGCAATTTAGTAAAATGCAGTAAAGTTCAGTAAAAATAGTAAAAATTTTGTGTTCTCGAACACAGCTAATATTTGCTCACGGCGTTACTCAAAGTTATTAAAATATAAGTTCAATGGAAGAATATACAAATGAGTATGCAAAAAACATATTTAACCAGACATGTTCCAGAAAGTAAAAGTAAATTAAGTCTAATTTTCCACATTTTAACAGAAAATCAAAAATTCATAAAACGATTAGAAAATAAACTTCAATAAAACGTGATGTTGTTCTAATGCATGTACATTATGTATGTATGTATTTTAGCGTAAAAATTACAACTGTGTTTCAGTCAAATTAGTCGAAATAAAAGAGCAAAAATTTTTGCAAAACGCCTCAATAAAAGTTTAAAGACCATAAATAATAAAGAAGATGGAACGCCGTTCCCAAAGATTTGAATTGTACCCTATCCCGTTCCGTCTTAGGAAGTGGAAATGTATTCGCTTGTTGTCTTAGATGCTTCTATATTTTATTTATGAACGCTGGTTGTTTCTTCATCTTCAGAGGATGAATAAAAAGCTACACTTAACATTTTAACACAATAAATTAACAGACATTTAATAATTATTGTTTTTTATTTATTTATTATTGTTTTTAATTAGTATTGTGGTTATTTTATTGAACTGTTAATGGTTTTTAATCCAAATTTAGATATTTTAATAAGGCTTAAGTTCATTAAATTTAATTTTCATTAAATAATTTTTTTATGAAGACAGGAATTTTACAACATGGAATTAATTAAAATTTTATTGATAATTTTTCATTCTTGACTGCGCCGAGATTTGAAGCCAGGCTTTCACGGACAGATTGCCCAGACTAGTTTCGATTGTAACCACACAATCTCTTCAATGGGGCTTGCCGTCTTTACTCACTCGGCTATTGAAGCCGGCTGACGTCAATAGTCAAACATCAATCTTTAAACCAAATGGTATTTCACCGCTAACTTTTTGTTATGAATACGGCTGTAAAAGTATTAGCTGAGTATTGTGTAAAAGTGTATGCTCAAGTATGGTTTGAAATAAAAACAAATCCAACTTGCAAACATGGGTCTAACATTTTTTGGAAATTGGTAACAAACTCACGATACCTTCCTGCAGAGTTAAAATTAGTAATATATCCCGCAATTGAACGTAACGCCTATTTTGCTCACCCAGAAAACTTGCTTCTATCGATGTTGTTGGATGAAAAAAACAGTGGGAGAACTGACAGCCAGACGAATTCAAGAAGCAGGAAGCTCACCTCATACTGGAAATCAACCTTGCGTGTTTGAGATCCCGACTATCCATTTTGACGCACGTAACTACTTTGAAGTTATAAATTGGAATCAAAAGTTCTTCGATCCACCAATTCTTCGTTGAGTGTCAAGAAAGTGATAATCTAAATTTTGCCAAGCTGCCATGTCATACTTATGTGGCATGTGGAGATTTTAACATTAATTTGTTATGTGATGATAGCCATAAGGCAAATCTGCTAAATTGCATAAGTTCGGTTGGTCTGTTGATAGTTAATAAGCAAAATCCTACACATTTTTTTTAACAAATTTCTACCCAAGCCTACTTAATTTGTTTATGTTATCGGATACTAGCTACTTACTGCTATTTGATAAAATATCATTTGTCTCAGATCATGACCTTTTGTTTTGCTTAATAAAACTGAGACATATCATTTGGTTTCGTATAGGGATTTTAAATCAATTGATTATCCTTATTATTTTCTGCCCTTGTTAATAGTAACTTAAATGACTGCTGGTATGAGTCTACAGTAGATAACAAATTGGATGTATTTCTAGCAACAATACTAGACATTTACAATCAACATGTACCGTTGCGTAGTTATCACGGTAAGAAATCCTCTTGTGGTTTAATGCGACTCTTAAACATTCAATTCGTGAGCGCAATCGATGTTATAACAGATGGAAAAGAAATCCCTCGACTTCAAACAGGGAGTTCCATAATAGAGCTAGGAATCGTGCTAATTTGGATGTGATGATCCACACCTGTCTACTATCCCTCTTATGTTTGCCCGAATGAATTTAAAATTTTCCACTGTATCTGATGATGAAGTCTATAGAACTGTGATGAACATTCGCTCTGAAAATAACATAAACTTATGTTGCTGGATTTATAACACATATCATTAATTATTGTTTAACAACTTCAACTTTTCCAAAAGTATGCAAAAACAAGCTCTCCAAATTTCCATAGTGACTTAAGACCTATTAGTATACTTCCCAGCATTTGAAACAATAATTGGTTGAATTGATCTACACCCAGATGAATTGGTCACTTCCAACAAAACTATTTTTAAAGAAAATTGTAAACATATTATGGTTAAATTTAACCATATTATTATCACCGACAACCATATTATGGGTAAATGTGTCCTCCATCAAGAAGGCACAACCATATTATGGTTAACTCCGAACATGTTTTGGTCAATAATAACTAAAATATGTTTAACACTTATAATAGCATGGTTGGCTTTCAACCATAGCATGTTGCTCTTGGAGAAGAGGAAAATACTATTGTTAATTTAAAAACAAATTATTGTCATATTTAACCATAACATGTTTAGAGGCAACCATAATATGGTTGTGGCTTCTTGATGGAGGACACATTTAACCATAGTATGGTTGTCGGTGATAATAATATGGTTAAATTTAACAATAATATGTTTACAATTTTATCTAAAAATAGTTTTGTTGGAGGTGACCATATTTAAACATGTTTTTTCTCTGCGTGTATGCAAATTGCTTGCTGTCTTCGTTGCAATCTGGGTCTCGTTTATACCATAGTTGTACTACTGCTGTACTGAAAGTACTACATGATATTAGACCATCATATAATGTGGGTTTGGATCTGTCGCTGATGTGCTTAATGGAATTTTCAAAGGCCTTTGATATCGTAGCGCATTCACTTCTTTGTAGGAAATTGGAATGCTTCTTTGGCTTTGGGCGAAGTGCATTGTCTCTCATAAGTAGCTACTTATCTAAGCGTGTACAAAAGGTGGTTATCGGTTTAAGAGAGTCAGGTTTCAAGGAGATATATTCTGGAGTTCCACAGGGCTCAGTTCTTGGACCTCTGCTATTCAGTAATTTTATAAATGATATATTTTATGTCGTTAATTTTGTAAACATTCACACAAATGCTGATGATATCCAACTGTTTATATCTAGTCGTATTGGCCTTTCCGATGACATGTGTTACAAACTTAATGAGGACCTAAAAGCTGTTTATAAGTGGGCTGTAGATAACAACATTATGCCGAATCCGGTAAAATCTGTCTTATAACCCATTAGCAGGATGAAACTTCATTTTATTCAGCTTCCAATAATTAGCCTCGGTCACACTCCACTTGCATATGTAGAAAAAGTCAAGTACCTTGGTGTTCACATCAACTCCGCTCTGTCATGCAGTGATCATATCAATAGTGTTATACGCAGTGTGTTCTACAGTTAATTCTACCTCTTATAACTACTTCTGCGGTGGTGTATACTCTCTATATGGACTCGTAGTCTCTACAAAATTTATAATTCTCGTTTAACAATGCAACTCGTTATGCCTACGGTATTCACAGATTTAGTAGTGTTTCATCCTGGAGGACAATGATTCTTGGTTGTAACTTAGTGGACTACCTTCGTATGCGAAACCTACTATTTCTACCACAAATTACTAAAAGGTCGATCGCCGACATACCTGTTCGACTAAATTTCATTTGACCAGGGGTGTGACACTAATACCACCACGATACAGATTTTTCTTCATCAATGCCATAAAGATTTGGAACTCGTTGCCCTCAAATATAAAACTAATTGTTGAAAGACAGAAATTTAAGAAAACTCATGGATTATGTTTTACAAAATTGCTAGCCTAAAATTTCATATTTCTCTTTACATTATCTTTCTCTTTATTCCGTCTACCAAAAAGTTCTATTGTATTTGTTTTTTCTAATGTTATACTAATCGTTATGTTTAAAACTTGATTTTATAATTATATTTTTATTATTATTATTACCATTGTTATTACATTAAATATTATTACTATTATTATTTGTGACTATTAATACTATTATTAATATTTTTGTTAAATTTTTTGTTTGGCCAAGTGAATTGATTTTCCAGATATTGTTGTTTTTAAGCTAATAAGGCCTAGAATTTTCTTGTAATTAAAACAAAATTTTTTATTACAATTTTTCCAACGTTTCGTCGGTATATGCCGACATCTTCAGGGGTCGACTATTTATTAAATACAAACATTTTTTAGACAAAAAATATTTTCCAAAACATGTATAACTTACAATATTGTACGTCTTTACATTAATATTTAATATTTAACATAAAACGTGAAAAATTATAAACAAAACATGGAATTGAAATTTTAAAACACTACTACTACCTATATCACAGTTTCTTTTTAATTTAAGGCCTTATTAAATACACTATGCTAGCTGAAAAAACAGGCAAGCCGGGCACATGGCGTTTCAACATAATTCGGGTACGCCGAATCCAGTGGTGCCCACGGTTTTTTAAGATTAGCTCTGGTTTTCGAGATATACCGTTATTTCGAAAATGGAGGAGGTTGCACAACATATATTCGCGTAACTTAAAAATTCCGCAATAATATGAGTAGTCGTTATTGAAACATAATTTTTTTTTTGGAAAGAAAAATTAATTTTTTTATCAAAATTTCGAAACTTTTGTTTTTTAAAAATTCATAAAAAATTAAAAAATGCAGCTAGGCTTCTAATCAGCAGAGTTATGACTCTATTACAGCAAAGGCTCGATATATACATTCAGGTATGTGATGAAATTCGATCGATTTCAAAAGTAAATCGAGTTTTCAAATCGATAAGAGTGTGATGAATATCGATAGATTTCATTTTCCATTTTTGTTTTAATTCCATATTGTTTCAATCAAAAATGCAACACTTACTTCAAATGCAACTCTAATTTAAATAACATACAAACTTGTGTAGTGGAAAGTAATTTAAAAGCTAAAATTATCTTGTGGAGCAATAAAAAAATTTTAATAAGCCTAAGAAATGGCTTTTATTATAACATCTTCTATTATTTTGTTGGAGGAAGAAAACAGAAAAGAAAATATAAAGAGAAAACGCTTGAGAGACAAATCAGATCCATTGGATTTGCCCGAAAACATGTGAGAAAATTTTTATTTTATAAGATGTAATTTTAATTTAATTTATTTTTTAGATTTATACAATGTTTTCGCCTCAATAAAGAAGGGTTTATGATTGTCCTAAACAATATTGAAAGCATTTGGGAGGATACCTCCATTTCAATTGTATTGCAATTGGCATCTACACTACGATTTTTGGCTGAAGGGAGTTTTCAACGATATGTTGGAAACGATATAAACATATCAATGCATCGTACCACCGTTTCAAAATCGTTGAAAAAAATGTTAAACTGTATACAAAGAAAAATTTGCCCAATGTTTATTAAATTAGAATCCAGCGAAGATGATTTAAGAAAATCTAAACAATTTTTTTTTGAAAAATTTGGTTTACCTGGTGTTAAAGGGTGTATAGACGGCACACACATTGCTATTAAAAGTGTAACTGGCGAAGAACACCTATATTTTAACAGGAAAGCGTACTACAGCATTAATGCAATGATTGTGAGTTGATGCAAAGAATGAATAACTTCATATTTTTCTTTAATACTCTTTATTTTATTTTAGATATGTGACTACATGATGAACATAAAAGCTGTCGATGCAACTAGGCCTGGCTCGAGCCACGATTCATTTATATGGAACATGAGCAGAGCACGAAGCGTTTTGTTGGGTGCATACCAAAGTGGTGAACGTGGTTCGTGGCTTCTTGCCGATTCAGGGTATGCCCTTGAGCCCATTGTTTTAACGCCATATAGATGTCCAAGTAGTGTTCCTCAACAAAAATTTAATAAAAGACATACCTCACCTAGAAATATTGTAGAGAGGACAATTGGGGTTCTGAAAAGCCGTTTCAGGTGCTTGTGTAGAACCTTGTGGTATAAACCGTCAAAAGCAGTTCAAATAATAAATATTTGTTGTGCTTTGCATAATCTTTGCAACTCTCTAAAAATAGAGCTTACACCTGAAATTGTTATTGAAGGAGTCAGCAGTCAAAGCAACGAAATAGATGACGAAGAGGTCCCTACCGAATCTGCTCTTCAAAATGGTGCTGCAGTAATAAGAGATGACATAGCTGAAAGTTTAAATTTGATTTTTTAAAACACATATTTTTAAATGAGTGGAAACATTTATTTTAAGCTTTTTTATAACAATTTCATTTAAAAATAAAATTTACATTTTTGGTTTAATAAAATTTAAAATTGTTATTAAAAGCTCTTATTTAAAAGAGTATTTTATTAACAAAAAAAAAAAAACAAATTAGAAATGGTTCTTAAGTTCTTCTAATTCCAATTTTTTTCGTTTTATTTCAATATCCTCTTTTCTTAACTTGTTTTTTCAATTGCAGCCTTTTCTAATTCTTCGTGATGTCTTTTAAGCTCCTGTATAAGACTGTTTGTTAAATTTTCTACAGATTTGTAGACGCGTCTTATATTACCCCCAATTACTTCAAGCTTTTCAGAGTTTTTCTCGCATTTATCTGACAATTCTTTCACCGAGTTTGACAACTGCTTTCCGTTTTGAAGGTCACTGCCAATATAATCTTTTAAATAGTCCTTGAAATTGTCTTGATATTTTGAGGAAGTCCACTAAGATGTGCTTGGTGTCTCTCTTAAGGTCTCATTTCTTTTTGCTTTTGGCATTGAATGCTCAACTAAAGTTTCTTCCTCATCTGAAGATGACGATACACTTTTCGTTGTCCCAAATGAATGGGAATTTTCTATTCCCTCCACAATAGTATACAAACCACATAATTGTGCAATAGTCTCATCTTTTTTGGAGATGTAAACTTGATTAAATGGGCCACCACCTGTTGCTCTAGCCTCTAATTTGTTTGTAGCGATTTTATTTTTTACACCAGCCTTCCAATCACACCATACCTGGTAAAAAATGATAGTTTATTATTTAACCATTTTGCACAAATTAACATTGTTTAAATACTTACTTTCTTCCAACCGGACATATCATGCAATGGAGGACCCAACGAATTTAATTCTTTGGTCAAATCCTTCCATAGATTTTCTACACAAAGCTTCTCACCTTTGGTGAAGCCTCTAGCAATATCGGAATTACTTTACATAAACTTTATGAAGGCATCCTCTTGACGTAAATTTTTGTGTTTTCCCCTATAAAATTAGCAAACAGAATTATATTTTTGTTTTTATGCTTAAATAAATTGTACTTACATTTTTTCTAATAAAAAAAACTAAATTCACAATCCAATGCTAATGTGATTTAAAAACGAATTCAAACTTAAAATAACGATTTCCATCACATACCAAAGCGATTACATTTTTCATAGAATGAAATGGAATTTGAAATCGAGAACATAAAAACGAAAAAATAACCACATCACACCTTTTACCTAAATATACTCGATTTGATATCGAAATCGATTTTCATCACATACCTGATTATGTTGAATAAAGAATTTAATAATAAAAAATATCCTATGAAATGCTCCATATAAATTATATTCTTCATATATATTGAAGAAAAAGTCCCAAAAATTCCCTAGTGGTATATAATGTTTGACCGACCTCAATTAATTTCTTGTCCTTAACATTTTCTCAAATTATACTTTCCCTTTATCAACATTCCTTAGGGGGGCTCCCATACAAATATTGCGTTTTATGAAATTGTTAAATTAATTAAAATTTGTCGACTTTTGTAAATAAAATCGAAAGTTGCAAACAGATTTTAATCATTTATGGTTTGTTTTATTTGGAATTTCGATTTATATACGTCTGCAAGCATAGCTGCATTTTCCAATTTTGTATGAATTTTTAAAAAACAAAAATTTCGAAATTTTGTTAAAAAAATTTTTTTTTTTCCAAAAAAAAAAAAATTATGTTTCTAAAACGACTACGGATATTAAATTTTATTGCGGAATTTCGGTTTTTTAAGTTTTTTCAACTAGCTAAAGGGTTTTTGAGTTACGTGAGCATACGTTGTGCAACCTCCTCCATTTTCGAAATAACGGTATATCTCGAAAACCAGAGCCAATCTTAAAAAGGTTCCCAGCTTTTCACGAAAAAAAAGTGTCAATTTCTTGCACAGTGATATTAATGTAAAGACGTAAAATATTGTAAGTTATACGTGTTTTAAGTTATACATGTAGCTGGCATTAATGTTATTGGTGTCTTTCTTTACGTTCATTGTTTTCGTGATGTTTTTTTTGAATATGCAAGCTTTCTTTTATATACCTTTCTCTTTCTAACTTTTCAAAGTCTTAGATTTTAACATTCTCGAAGTCAGCTGTATATGTGTCCATATTCATTTTATGTTCTCTAATTCTTGTCGAGAGTGCTCTCTTCGTTGTACATATATAAATCATATCACAGTTTTCTTATATTTCCTTTGCATTTTACTTCGTATACGATATTATTGTGTTGGTCCTTTCTTATTGGTGCTTTAATACAGACGAAACTTGAATCAAGACGAGAGATGCCTAGATTTGACAGTAAACAAGATTTTGTGACCAAATTATAATTTGGTGATTTTATTATTTTATGTTGTATAGGAACCAAAGTTTTATTTTTTTTAAGTTTATTAAAAATGTTTTCAGTTTTAATTAATAATAAATTATAGTAAATAAAATATTAAAATTTAAAAAATTGCTTTTTTCAGAGATACTTAATTCTTAGGAGCTCCGGCGAGGGCTCAAGTTGTGACTTTTTTTAACTTTTTTTTGTTGCTCTTTGAATATGATTCGAGAACTCCTATTTTTTTCTCGTTCATCAGTGACCCACCCTAGTATGTATGTATATTAGTATTTGTTTTTGGAAATCCTTTGGAAACTTAAAGTAAAAAAATAGTTTCAAAAATGTTTGTTTGAATTGGAATTTTATTTGAAAATAATGTACTGTTATCACCTAATAACAAAACACAAGCCACGTTAATCATAAGCATTAGTTCAACAAACGTTTCGTTTTGTGCAAAAAAATTTATTAAGTAATACCGTTTTGTTTTATAATGTTGTTTACTTACCCTTTCGGGACGGCTTTCGAATTGCAATGTAATAAGGATATTTTTGTATTCAATATGTTAAAGACTTACTGTGGAAACATTCTGGTAAGGAAATGTGGCGCTCCAATAGTGGGGAGACTATGGGTTGGCCGGTACGCTATTATACCAGCCATCTCTTGAGATAGTACAAGTACGTACCAACCGTCCTCAAAATATAAATTATGTTTATACAAAATAAAAAGAGTTCAACTAAAAAAAAATAAAGCAATTCATTCATTATTTTTTTATTAGATCTTGCGATGAAAATTCATTCGAAATAATAATACTGAAATCCAAAAATTACGTTAAATTTTGCTTTTAGCTACACTAATAAATCTATGAATGAAAAATTGCACAACAATTTTTGAATAGTCGAAATCTTCACTATCTACATGTCAAACAAATATCTTAGACTTTTTTTTTTGCTACAACAAGCACAACGCTTCTTGTTATACCCTGAATGGAAAGGTTTAGTCATTGTACGGGTTTAGTTTAAGGACCTGGTCTTTGGGATCTCAGAATGGCTGTAGTTTCTAAATCTTCCTTTATCAATGACTCGGCAAGTCACTAAAAATTGCTTGAACAATATCTTTCTTTTTTTAAGATCATCGTAAATCGTCGATTTGTTAACAGCTGCCATCATTATTAAACAATATATTCCCTTTTTCACCATTTCTCCGATTTTTCTTTCAAAGTCGCAGAAACCACTCATTTGATCTGCCAGATCAACTATCTCATCGAAAAAATACATTTTCAGCACCCTCATCCGACAAAATTTCGTTATTATAAATAACAGTCGCCACTTAGCTTATAGTTATCACTATTTGAAGCGAAAAAGTCTTCCACGCCATCGGTTTCATCGTCATCATCGAGGAACTTTTGAAAATATTCACGGCTAATAATTCTGGGTATAATAAGTAAAAAAATCTTTTCTTTGTTAAAATTTTTTTATGATTGCCCAAAATAGAGTAGACTTGGAAAAATTTGTTCTTATATACTGTGTTGTAGGGTATCATATTGTCGGGCTTGACCGAGTATATTTTCTTACTTGTTTTTATTTTTTTTTTGTGTTTTTAAAGTATTTTGCTTAATTTTTGACAAAAGCTTAAGCAAGCTTATGCATATTATAGATGGGCCTTTACTGGAGTTGAGGTAAACTTAAAAGTAAATTTTTACAACAATTAGAAAATAAATATCAACTTAATAAATTTGCGATCATTGTATTGCGGCATAAAAGATGGTGCAAAGAGAAATGCAAAAAGGACAGCTTCACTCATTAGTGGGAAAGATCTCTAGACTACAAGGATTTTTTGTAGTTGCATTCCTGGATATTGAGGGAGCTTTTAAGTTAGACCTGAGTCGGTTATTAACGCTATGGAACTTTTGACGATCGGTAATGCCACCACTAGGGGCTATGTCACCACTACTTTGGAACCTGTTTATAATTTATTTTAAAATAAAAAAAACGCAATATCTCGTGCCACCTCTGTATAGTAAGTACTCTGTGGTGCATAACTGGAATTAACATAATGTATAGCCACTTTGGCAAAATTCAAGAAAAAATACAGAAAAATGGTAAGAAACCCCAATATTTCGTTAAAAGTTGCCAATTAAGGTTATTGAGTTTTTAAGTTGTCTTTTTATTTTGAGGTTAAATATTAAGAATATGAGTAGTCCACTTGCAAACAATTTTACCGCCATTTAACCGCCATTTTATTTGTTTTTCAAAAAAGCCTTCCTAACGGCTAGTTTCTTTCGTATTCCATAACACTTTGTGAGATAAAAATCTAATGAGTTTTGTTGCGACTGTCAAAAAATCTAATTTAATATTACAGTTTGTGTTCACACTATCACACATGAACATGCTTTTGTTAAAACGCAACTCTGATCAAATGAAAAGTACCCTACCAGAAATGAATAACCAAAACTAAAAAAAAAATTTTACTAACACACTTGCCACAATTTTACATTGAATTAATAAGTTAGAGAGAGAGGCATAGTGAGTTAGAGAGAGAGAGAGAGGCAAAATCACATGAACACAAGGTTTCGGTCAGCTCTTTCATTTTGCGAATATTGAATTTTACAAAATTAATTTTAAGGTAAATTTCCGTTAAAAGAGGCACAAACTTATATGTATGCATATTGTTCAACAAAATGCAAAAAACAGGGCGATTGCCTAAGGAGTTATGAAGCATTTCAAAGACGTGTTGGCAGAATTCTAGAAATTATTTTACTACATAAAAGCGCCATAAGCTAATGTTGCAATCACTCCAATACAATATATTTTTTATTTTTTTTTTTTTTAACTTTTATTTAAAATATACGTGTAAATTTTTGAACAAAAATTTTTTTTAATGTTTTTCAATATTTCTTCTTTTTTACATTCACTAAGAACTGATAGCGCGAAAAATTATTCACGGGAGTTTCATGATAGCATTTTTCCCTTCGAGGGGAATAAAAATTTCATGGGAACAAAATTTCCACTTGTTTTTCACGATTAATTAATACAAAGTATAATAGTGTAAACTAGCCTTAAGCCATTATCAATCTCGTTCAAAACTCGAAAAGTTTCGTGGAGCTTGTAGTAAAATATTCAATACATATGTATAATGTTATATTTAAAATCAAATTCAAAAAGAGAAGATAACTTAGTACGAATTTAAGTGACTGAGATGTATTTTTTTATGAAGGAAATTGCCACACTTTCAAAATCGATACCTCAATTAATACTAAAACCTAAAATATATCTATGAATATGTATAAAATAAAAAATTAAAGTTTTGGTAGTTAATACAATTTAAACTTTAACTAATCTTTTTACGAAAGTGGTAGAGAAATATGTTCTGTTATAAACAACCAGTTTTAAATAAAAAAAAAAAAAAATTCAATATGAAACCCATCGGTAGAAAGCCACAGTACTCCAATACAGTTTAAAAAAATCGCTTTCAAAAATTATTTTCAAATTCGCAGATTTTTTAATTTTTCTATATGATATCGAAAACAAGTTCCAAATTTTGTTCCATTCGTGATGACATGTTTATGGCTAATATACCAGAAATAAAAAAAAAACGATAGCATAGCTGCATTTTCCAATTTTGTATGAATTTTTAAAAAACAAAAATTTCGAAATTTTGTTAAAAAAATTTTTTTTTTTCCAAAAAAAAAAAAATTATGTTTCTAAAACGACTACGGATATTAGAAAGAAGTTTTACTTTTCTTAAAGGAAATTTTATTGCGGAATTTCGGTTTTTTAAGTTTTTTCAACTAGCTAAAGGGTTTTTGAGTTACGTGAGCATACGTTGTGCAACCTCCTCCATTTTCGAAATAACGGTATATCTCGAAAACCAGAGCCAATCTTAAAAAGGTTCCCAGCTTTTCACGAAAAAAAAGTGTCAATTTCTTGCACAGTGATATTAATGTAAAGACGTAAAATATTGTAAGTTATACGTGTTTTAAGTTATACATGTAGCTGGCATTAATGTTATTGGTGTCTTTCTTTACGTTCATTGTTTTCGTGATGTTTTTTTTGAATATGCAAGCTTTCTTTTATATACCTTTCTCTTTCTAACTTTTCAAAGTCTAAGATTTTAACATTCTCGAAGTCAGCTGTATATGTGTCCATATTCATTTTATGTTCTCTAATTCTTGTCGAGAGTGCTCTCTTCGTTGTACATATATAAATCATATCACAGTTTTCTTATATTTCCTTTGCATTTTACTTCGTATACGATATTATTGTGTTGGTCCTTTCTTATTGGTGCTTTAATACAGACGAAACTTGAATCAAGACGAGAGATGCCTAAATTTGACAGTAAACAAGATTTTGTGACCAAATTATAATTTGGTGATTTTATTATTTTATGTTGTATAGGAACCAAAGTTTTATTTTTTTTAAGTTTATTAAAAATGTTTTCAGTTTTAATTAATAATAAATTATAGTAAATAAAATATTAAAATTTAAAAAATTGCTTTTTTCAGAGATACTTAATTCTTAGGAGCTCCGGCGAGGGCTCAAGTTGTGACTTTTTTTAACTTTTTTTTGTTGCTCTTTGAATATGATTCGAGAACTCCTATTTTTTTCTCGTTCATCAGTGACCCACCCTAGTATGTATGTATATTAGTATTTGTTTTTGGAAATCCTTTGGAAACTTAAAGTAAAAAAATAGTTTCAAAAATGTTTGTTTGAATTGGAATTTTATTTGAAAATAATGTACTGTTATCACCTAATAACAAAACACAAGCCACGTTAATCATAAGCATTAGTTCAACAAACGTTTCGTTTTGTGCAAAAAAATTTATTAAGTAATACCGTTTTGTTTTATAATGTTGTTTACTTACCCTTTCGGGACGGCTTTCGAATTGCAATGTAATAAGGATATTTTTGTATTCAATATGTTAAAGACTTACTGTGGAAACATTCTGGTAAGGAAATGTGGCGCTCCAATAGTGGGGAGACTATGGGTTGGCCGGTACGCTATTATACCAGCCATCTCTTGAGATAGTACAAGTACGTACCAACCGTCCTCAAAATATAAATTATGTTTATACAAAATAAAAAGAGTTCAACTAAAAAAAAATAAAGCAATTCATTCATTATTTTTTTATTAGATCTTGCGATGAAAATTCATTCGAAATAATAATACTGAAATCCAAAAATTACGTTAAATTTTGCTTTTAGCTACACTAATAAATCTATGAATGAAAAATTGCACAACAATTTTTGAATAGTCGAAATCTTCACTATCTACATGTCAAACAAATATCTTAGACTTTTTTTTTTGCTACAACAAGCACAACGCTTCTTGTTATACCCTGAATGGAAAGGTTTAGTCATTGTACAGGTTTAGTTTAAGGACCTGGTCTTTGGGATCTCAGAATGGCTGTAGTTTCTAAATCTTCCTTTATCAATGCCTCGGCAAGTCACTAAAAATTGCTTGAACAATATCTTTCTTTTTTTAAGATCATCGTAAATCGTCGATTTGTTAACAGCTGCCATCATTATTAAACAATATATTCCCTTTTTCACCATTTCTCCGATTTTTCTTTCAAAGTCGCAGAAACCACTCATTTGATCTGCCAGATCAACTATCTCATCGAAAAAATACATTTTCAGCACCCTCATCCGACAAAATTTCGTTATTATAAATAACAGTCGCCACTTAGCTTATAGTTATCACTATTTGAAGCGAAAAAGTCTTCCACGCCATCGGTTTCATCGTCATCATCGAGGAACTTTTGAAAATATTCACGGCTAATAATTCTGGGTATAATAAGTAAATAAATCTTTTCTTTGTTAAAATTTTTTTATGATTGCCCAAAATAGAGTAGACTTGGAAAAATTTGTTCTTATATACTGTGTTGTAGGGTATCATATTGTCGGGCTTGACCGAGTATATTTTCTTACTTGTTTTTATTTTTTTTTGTGTTTTTAAAGTATTTTGCTTAATTTTTGACAAAAGCTTAAGCAAGCTTATGCATATTATAGATGGGCCTTTACTGGAGTTGAGGTAAACTTAAAAGTAAATTTTTACAACAATTAGAAAATAAATATCAACTTAATAAATTTGCGATCATTGTATTGCGGCATAAAAGATGGTGCAAAGAGAAATGCAAAAAGGACAGCTTCACTCATTAGTGGGAAAGATCTCTAGACTACAAGGATTTTTTGTAGTTGCATTCCTGGATATTGAGGGAGCTTTTAAGTTAGACCTGAGTCGGTTATTAACGCTATGGAACTTTTGACGATCGGTAATGCCACCACTAGGGGCTATGTCACCACTACTTTGGAACCTGTTTATAATTTATTTTAAAATAAAAAAAACGCAATATCTCGTGCCACCTCTGTATAGTAAGTACTCTGTGGTGCATAACTGGAATTAACATAATGTATAGCCACTTTGGCAAAATTCAAGAAAAAATACAGAAAAATGGTAAGAAACCCAAATATTTCATTAAAAGTTGCCAATTAAGGTTATTGAGTTTTTAAGTTGTCTTTTTATTTTGAGGTTAAATATTAAGAATATGAGTAGTCCACTTGCAAACAATTTTACCGCCATTTAACCGCCATTTTATTTGTTTTTCAAAAAAGCCTTCCTAACGGCTAGTTTCTTTCGTATTCCATAACACTTTGTGAGATAAAAATCTAATGAGTTTTGTTGCGACTGTCAAAAAATCTAATTTAATATTACAGTTTGTGTTCACACTATCACACATGAACATGCTTTTGTTAAAACGCAACTCTGATCAAATGAAAAGTACCCTACCAGAAATGAATAACCAAAACTAAAAAAAAAATTTTACTAACACACTTGCCACAATTTTACATTGAATTAATAAGTTAGAGAGAGAGGCATAGTGAGTTAGAGAGAGAGAGAGAGGCAAAATCACATGAACACAAGGTTTCGGTCAGCTCTTTCATTTTGCGAATATTGAATTTTACAAAATTAATTTTAAGGTAAATTTCCGTTAAAAGAGGCACAAACTTATATGTATGCATATTGTTCAACAAAATGCAAAAAACAGGGCGATTGCCTAAGGAGTTATGAAGCATTTCAAAGACGTGTTGGCAGAATTCTAGAAATTATTTTACTACATAAAAGCGCCATAAGCTAATGTTGCAATCACTCCAATACAATATATTTTTTATTTTTTTTTTTTTTAACTTTTATTTAAAATATACGTGTAAATTTTTGAACAAAAATTTTTTTTAATGTTTTTCAATATTTCTTCTTTTTTACATTCACTAAGAACTGATAGCGCGAAAAATTATTCACGGGAGTTTCATGATAGCATTTTTCCCTTCGAGGGGAATAAAAATTTCATGGGAACAAAATTTCCACTTGTTTTTCACGATTAATTAATACAAAGTATAATAGTGTAAACTAGCCTTAAGCCATTATCAATCTCGTTCAAAACTCGAAAAGTTTCGTGGAGCTTGTAGTAAAATATTCAATACATATGTATAATGTTATATTTAAAATCAAATTCAAAAAGAGAAGATAACTTAGTACGAATTTAAGTGACTGAGATGTATTTTTTTATGAAGGAAATTGCCACACTTTCAAAATCGATACCTCAATTAATACTAAAACCTAAAATATATCTATGAATATGTATAAAATAAAAAATTAAAGTTTTGGTAGTTAATACAATTTAAACTTTAACTAATCTTTTTACGAAAGTGGTAGAGAAATATGTTCTGTTATAAACAACCAGTTTTAAATAAAAAAAAAAAAAAATTCAATATGAAACCCATCGGTAGAAAGCCACAGTACTCCAATACAGTTTAAAAAAATCGCTTTCAAAAATTATTTTCAAATTCGCAGATTTTTTAATTTTTCTATATGATATCGAAAACAAGTTCCAAATTTTGTTCCATTCGTGATGACATGTTTATGGCTAATATACCAGAAATAAAAAAAAAACGATAAATGCTACCTTTTGCACTATTCATAGTCTTATTGAAGTGCCTTAAAAGTTGAAAAAAAGACTTAAGATATCTTTATTTTACCCCACTTCAAGGGAAAGCGAATAATACGTTCGAGATCCTCGAAATGTGCATATATGTTATTTTACGAAAGTTTTTTTTTAAAACAAAAAATTTTGAAATATTTACGAAAAATTGTATTAGGAACGAATTCGTAAAATTAAAAAACGCATGAGTAAGTTTAAAGTTAATTGTATGTAAATTACTATCAAGAAAATCTTGATCGTGTGGCTGCAGGGAGAGAAATATCAAAAGTTGCGTTTTTGACATAGTCGCCATTTAGACAGGGAAACATTTGGAAGGGAGTTTGGCAGCATATTACGGGTGGGGAAAAGTGTATGGTTTTTGTGTTCGGTACTCGGCGACTAGGGTTTTTTCCCGGGAATTCCACTTTTAAAATGTTTCACTTTCCCGGGATTTTTCATGCGGGATCCCGGGAAATGTTAAAAAAAAATTGACAACTTAACGTTTAGAAAACGGCGGCTTTTATTTTGGTATTTGTGCCAAATAATAAAAAAAATAATTGGCAACTTTACGTTCACAAAGCACCTGCTTTTACTTTGGCATTTGGGGAAATTTATTGTGAGCAGCGGTTTTTCTAAAGAATTTTACATTTAAAGATATTTTGTCAAATACGAGTATATTGCTGTTTTAAAGTAATATATTGAAATCATTAGTCTCTTTTTTTTTGTTTTTAATAAAAACAAATAAAATTGTTTTAGATGGAAAACTCAATTGTATGGACGTTTTTTAAGAAAAAATCTACTGAAACGGCGATATGCTCCTTATGTGCTAAAATAATCTCATGTAAAGGACGAAGTACCAGCGGATTATTGCATCATTTGAAATCTTTACACAAGATAGATTGGGAGAAAGAAGAACGTAAACGCGAACATCAGGAACAAATCCCCCTTAATATAAGAAAAACTCAGCCTACATTAGATTCATTTCAAAACAAAAATAATTTGTGTACCACTGTTACAAAATTAGCATCTGTAGACGGATTTTCCATAAGATCAATAACAAGAAGTGAATACATACGTAAATGCATGGACCGTGATGGGTTTAATCTACCAAAAGCAGAATGGGGAGTGCAACAGTTAATAATAAAAAAATTCCAGGAAGTAAAGGACGAATACATAAATAATATAAACTTAATATTAGCTGAGGGTGGTAGATTTTCGTTGACTATGGATGAATGGACTAGTCTGAAAAATAGGAGATACCTTAACATATGTTTGTTAGTTAATAAACAAACATTTTTCAATTTAGGAATGGTCTATATACCCGGTAGGTGTGGAGCGGTCGAAATAAAAACCTTAATGGAAACTCGTTTAAGAGAGTACAATATAGAATTTGAAAGTCATATAGTTTCCACCATTACAGATGGACCTAATGTGATGAAAAAATTTGTTAAAAATAGCGAAGCTGAAGGGATCTTTTGTCTCAATCATGCCATACATTTGGCAGTCGTTGACGTTTTTTATAAAAAAGAAATAATTTGTTCTGCCAGTGAATCAGAATCGACAGAAAACAATGATGACTTTGAAGCTGATTTTCCAGATTCTGCCATAAATTTAGTTTTAAACAGTAACTACAAAGAGGTATTAAATCAGACACGCCGCATTATAAAAATATTTAAAAAAAAGTCCAACAAAAAACACTATTCTTCAAAAATACGTAGTTGAAGAGCATAAAAAAGAATTGGCTCTTGAATTAGACATTGTAACTCGTTTGAATTCGATAGTGCCAATGCTAGACAAGTTTCTGTTATTAAGAAATTCTATTAAAAAGAGCCTTATTGATTTCGAAATGGGTGATCTATGGATTGAAGAAAATATAGTAACATTAAACAATATGCTTAAAGTTTTGAAACCCATACAGATGGCTGTTGAAAGGTTGAGCCGCCGTGATACAAACATATTAACTACTGACGCCATAGTTAACACTTTATGTCAAGAAATCCAATCGATTCCTACTATTCTTGGCGAAAAAATGTTTAATGCTTTACATCTACGTATTGATGAAAGGAGGGACAAAAAATTGTACACTTTGGTAAAATAATTGAAAGAGCCTGATTTCTTCAACCATAATCACGAAAATTGTATGTTTTCCTATGATTCTAAGTACTCAGTAACTGAATATGCTGAAAATCTTTTTAATCGTCTTTTTGCCAAAACTAATAATATTGAAGAAAGTAATGATGATGTTGAAGAATGTGGTGCCGTCAAAGAGAAAACATTTGAAGAAGTTTTAAATGCAGCTATTAATAATGCTAATGTTTGTGCTCCATCTTACTCCAAAAGTACTTTAAAATGTTTATTAAAGAAAGAATTGAAATTTTTGGAAGGAAGTGGTCAAAAGACCCAAAATGTTGAATTTTTGTTTTATGCACTTCTAACCATTCGTCCTACTTCGGTAGAAAGTGAGCGGGCGTTTTCGGTAGCAGGGCAATTTGCTAACAAAATTAGAAATAGGCTTTCTGACGGGTCTATAAACGCTTTAAGCGTTTTAAAGAATTATTTCCTAAACCAAAAAATATGAATTGGGATTATTAAAATATTTTCTTATTTTAAGAATTTCTTTTTATATTTTGGATCTCAAATTATTTTTTTTATATTATTTTATGTTTGTTTTAATTAACTGAATTGTTGTTTTTGTTTTTATATTTGTAAGTCTACTTTTTTGATCTCACATAGCAAGAATACGTTTTTCGTGTTGGAAAAAAGCTGTAAGAAATTCTTTGTTGACAGATGCTTTGCTTTTTGAGAAAAAAAAAGCAACAACAGTAAAAGAATGTTGCCGGCATAGGGTTGCCAGTCGGGCTTGTTTTGGCTGTCCAGCTTTTTAATGGCCTGTCCAGTTTCAAGCTAAAAAGAAATTTGTCCAGCTAAAAAAATTTTCCACAAAATGCTCTTAATATTTATTGCTTTAAAATAATTTTTATAAATTTCCTTATTGGAACATAATGCATCTGCAATAGCGCCATCATTTCTATTTTTGATTTAATTCGTATGTACAGTACTATTTCCATCACAGTACTATTTCCATACTCAAGAGCTGAATATGCAAGATTTTTATATCAATTTTTTACTTAAGATAAATATGGGAGCGATAATTAATTCTACATTAAAATAAGAAACTAATTTTTTGAGTTATGACGTTGTTCCAGCAAATGAGAGGTATGTAAATATATAGTACATATGAATGAACTGAAAAAATTTAAGTTTAGTTATATTTTGTTATGTTAGTATTGTAGTAAAGTATTATAAAAAAAAAAAAAATAATATTAATGTCATACTCGTACATATGGGTATTTTTTAATAATATTTTTTGTACAATAAACAAGTAACTTTTCGTGAAAATTTTATTTCAAAATGTCCAGCTTTTTTTTAATATCCAGCTTTTTTAATTCACATGTCCAGCTTTTTGATAATCTGGATCTGGCAAGCCTATGCCGGCAACATGTTCGTCTGTGTAACCGAGAATAAAAAACAAAAGAGAATTCCAAATGTTTCCCTTCCAAATGTTCGCTCGTCTAAACTCGGACATATCGATTAAAAATCTGCATGAAACTTAATAATGATGTTCATGAAACTTTCATTATAATTTTGTATTTGCTTCGTTTGTATTCAGTATAATGAATAACTACGAAATGAAAGCAACAAACACACTAAATTTAAGAGACGAATAAGATGCAATGTTTTTGTTAACTTAAGCAAGAGAATATGAATACCAACAACAACTCTGAAACAAAACAACCACTGAATAAATGTCGAATAAGTTCGTGGAAAAATACATTTATTTTAAAGTCAGTTGAAAGAAATGAAAAACATTAGGAAAAATAAAAAAAAAACAATAACCATGAAGAGTAAAAGCAACAAGATAAGGAAGTACATTAATATTAAAATAATAAAAATAATACAAATTTGACTTTGTTTTCAATGTAAATTAGTTGTTTTTAATGTAAATTTTTACACTTCAAAAAAAAATTTCATTTTATTTTCAAAAACATTTTTCAGCGATGTGTTTTGCTTGGAAGTACATAAAAAAGTTGCTAGGAAAAAAATTTAAATTTAATTTAAAAAATGCTTTACAAATTACATATATTATTGTAAAGGTAACAAAAAAGAAAAAATTACATAAATTTACTAAGTGGCAACATTACTATATGTAAATACTCAGTTACATATTAAAACAAATGAGAGAGAGCAAAAACTGTAAAACAAAAGTCGTTTCATTGAACAAAGTCTTTGTGTTTGCCATATGAAACGAAATGTGTTTGCTAGTAGCATGCATAAAATAATAGTTTGTTCAGTGGTCTGAAGTTTGTTTGAATACGAACTTCATTGAATAAACATTTCAGTATGTTCATAAATGAAGTTATTCATGCAGCTTTTTAATATCGATCAACGAAAGCAACAAAAAAATACATTGTTGTGTTTTTGGTGTTGTTACTTGTTGTAGTATCGACACAACCGTGTACATTCGCCTTGCTCTTTGCTACAAATGAAAATTGGGAGACAGATTTTTTTGACAAGTCTGTCCAACTTGTAAATGTCTATGATAATTTTTCATAAAATAAAAAACTAGCAAGTTAGGCACATTTACTGTATCCAGTAGCCCGTTTCTGTATTTTTCGAATCGGAAAATTTTCCGCATGAAACGAGTGAATTTCAACAAAAACAGTGTAAAAAGAAACAAAAAATGGTTTTTCTCACACAAGTGTTTCTGTATCTTTACTTTGCGAGAATTTTCCAGCTATTGTTGGAAGGATGTGAAAAAAGAGTTTCTGTAGCAAAATTATAGAATAGTTTCTCACAAGAACTGTCAAAATAAGTCACATTTCCAATTGGTGCGCGAAAAACAATATTTCAAAAATTAAAAACTATTTATTTACGAAAAATTGTATTAGGAACGAATTCGTAAAATTAAAAAACGCATGAGTAAGTTTAAAGTTAATTGTATGTAAATTACTATCAAGAAAATCTTGATCGTGTGGCTGCAGGGAGAGAAATATCAAAAGTTGCGTTTTTGACATAGTCGCCATTTAGACAGGGAAACATTTGGAAGGGAGTTTGGCAGCATATTACGGGTGGGGAAAAGTGTATGGTTTTTGTGTTCGGTACTCGGCGACTAGGGTTTTTTCCCGGGAATTCCACTTTTAAAATGTTTCACTTTCCCGGGATTTTTCATGCGGGATCCCGGGAAATGTTAAAAAAAAATTGACAACTTAACGTTTAGAAAACGGCGGCTTTTATTTTGGTATTTGTGCCAAATAATAAAAAAAATAATTGGCAACTTTACGTTCACAAAGCACCTGCTTTTACTTTGGCATTTGGGGAAATTTATTGTGAGCAGCGGTTTTTCTAAAGAATTTTACATTTAAAGATATTTTGTCAAATACGAGTATATTGCTGTTTTAAAGTAATATATTGAAATCATTAGTCTCTTTTTTTTTGTTTTTAATAAAAACAAATAAAATTGTTTTAGATGGAAAACTCAATTGTATGGACGTTTTTTAAGAAAAAATCTACTGAAACGGCGATATGCTCCTTATGTGCTAAAATAATCTCATGTAAAGGACGAAGTACCAGCGGATTATTGCATCATTTGAAATCTTTACACAAGATAGATTGGGAGAAAGAAGAACGTAAACGCGAACATCAGGAACAAATCCCCCTTAATATAAGAAAAACTCAGCCTACATTAGATTCATTTCAAAACAAAAATAATTTGTGTACCACTGTTACAAAATTAGCATCTGTAGACGGATTTTCCATAAGATCAATAACAAGAAGTGAATACATACGTAAATGCATGGACCGTGATGGGTTTAATCTACCAAAAGCAGAATGGGGAGTGCAACAGTTAATAATAAAAAAATTCCAGGAAGTAAAGGACGAATACATAAATAATATAAACTTAATATTAGCTGAGGGTGGTAGATTTTCGTTGACTATGGATGAATGGACTAGTCTGAAAAATAGGAGATACCTTAACATATGTTTGTTAGTTAATAAACAAACATTTTTCAATTTAGGAATGGTCTATATACCCGGTAGGTGTGGAGCGGTCGAAATAAAAACCTTAATGGAAACTCGTTTAAGAGAGTACAATATAGAATTTGAAAGTCATATAGTTTCCACCATTACAGATGGACCTAATGTGATGAAAAAATTTGTTAAAAATAGCGAAGCTGAAGGGATCTTTTGTCTCAATCATGCCATACATTTGGCAGTCGTTGACGTTTTTTATAAAAAAGAAATAATTTGTTCTGCCAGTGAATCAGAATCGACAGAAAACAATGATGACTTTGAAGCTGATTTTCCAGATTCTGCCATAAATTTAGTTTTAAACAGTAACTACAAAGAGGTATTAAATCAGACACGCCGCATTATAAAAATATTTAAAAAAAAGTCCAACAAAAAACACTATTCTTCAAAAATACGTAGTTGAAGAGCATAAAAAAGAATTGGCTCTTGAATTAGACATTGTAACTCGTTTGAATTCGATAGTGCCAATGCTAGACAAGTTTCTGTTATTAAGAAATTCTATTAAAAAGAGCCTTATTGATTTCGAAATGGGTGATCTATGGATTGAAGAAAATATAGTAACATTAAACAATATGCTTAAAGTTTTGAAACCCATACAGATGGCTGTTGAAAGGTTGAGCCGCCGTGATACAAACATATTAACTACTGACGCCATAGTTAACACTTTATGTCAAGAAATCCAATCGATTCCTACTATTCTTGGCGAAAAAATGTTTAATGCTTTACATCTACGTATTGATGAAAGGAGGGACAAAAAATTGTACACTTTGGTAAAATAATTGAAAGAGCCTGATTTCTTCAACCATAATCACGAAAATTGTATGTTTTCCTATGATTCTAAGTACTCAGTAACTGAATATGCTGAAAATCTTTTTAATCGTCTTTTTGCCAAAACTAATAATATTGAAGAAAGTAATGATGATGTTGAAGAATGTGGTGCCGTCAAAGAGAAAACATTTGAAGAAGTTTTAAATGCAGCTATTAATAATGCTAATGTTTGTGCTCCATCTTACTCCAAAAGTACTTTAAAATGTTTATTAAAGAAAGAATTGAAATTTTTGGAAGGAAGTGGTCAAAAGACCCAAAATGTTGAATTTTTGTTTTATGCACTTCTAACCATTCGTCCTACTTCGGTAGAAAGTGAGCGGGCGTTTTCGGTAGCAGGGCAATTTGCTAACAAAATTAGAAATAGGCTTTCTGACGGGTCTATAAACGCTTTAAGCGTTTTAAAGAATTATTTCCTAAACCAAAAAATATGAATTGGGATTATTAAAATATTTTCTTATTTTAAGAATTTCTTTTTATATTTTGGATCTCAAATTATTTTTTTTATATTATTTTATGTTTGTTTTAATTAACTGAATTGTTGTTTTTGTTTTTATATTTGTAAGTCTACTTTTTTGATCTCACATAGCAAGAATACGTTTTTCGTGTTGGAAAAAAGCTGTAAGAAATTCTTTGTTGACAGATGCTTTGCTTTTTGAGAAAAAAAAAGCAACAACAGTAAAAGAATGTTGCCGGCATAGGGTTGCCAGTCGGGCTTGTTTTGGCTGTCCAGCTTTTTAATGGCCTGTCCAGTTTCAAGCTAAAAAGAAATTTGTCCAGCTAAAAAAATTTTCCACAAAATGCTCTTAATATTTATTGCTTTAAAATAATTTTTATAAATTTCCTTATTGGAACATAATGCATCTGCAATAGCGCCATCATTTCTATTTTTGATTTAATTCGTATGTACAGTACTATTTCCATCACAGTACTATTTCCATACTCAAGAGCTGAATATGCAAGATTTTTATATCAATTTTTTACTTAAGATAAATATGGGAGCGATAATTAATTCTACATTAAAATAAGAAACTAATTTTTTGAGTTATGACGTTGTTCCAGCAAATGAGAGGTATGTAAATATATAGTACATATGAATGAACTGAAAAAATTTAAGTTTAGTTATATTTTGTTATGTTAGTATTGTAGTAAAGTATTATAAAAAAAAAAAAAATAATATTAATGTCATACTCGTACATATGGGTATTTTTTAATAATATTTTTTGTACAATAAACAAGTAACTTTTCGTGAAAATTTTATTTCAAAATGTCCAGCTTTTTTTTAATATCCAGCTTTTTTAATTCACATGTCCAGCTTTTTGATAATCTGGATCTGGCAAGCCTATGCCGGCAACATGTTCGTCTGTGTAACCGAGAATAAAAAACAAAAGAGAATTCCAAATGTTTCCCTTCCAAATGTTCGCTCGTCTAAACTCGGACATATCGATTAAAAATCTGCATGAAACTTAATAATGATGTTCATGAAACTTTCATTATAATTTTGTATTTGCTTCGTTTGTATTCAGTATAATGAATAACTACGAAATGAAAGCAACAAACACACTAAATTTAAGAGACGAATAAGATGCAATGTTTTTGTTAACTTAAGCAAGAGAATATGAATACCAACAACAACTCTGAAACAAAACAACCACTGAATAAATGTCGAATAAGTTCGTGGAAAAATACATTTATTTTAAAGTCAGTTGAAAGAAATGAAAAACATTAGGAAAAATAAAAAAAAAACAATAACCATGAAGAGTAAAAGCAACAAGATAAGGAAGTACATTAATATTAAAATAATAAAAATAATACAAATTTGACTTTGTTTTCAATGTAAATTAGTTGTTTTTAATGTAAATTTTTACACTTCAAAAAAAAATTTCATTTTATTTTCAAAAACATTTTTCAGCGATGTGTTTTGCTTGGAAGTACATAAAAAAGTTGCTAGGAAAAAAATTTAAATTTAATTTAAAAAATGCTTTACAAATTACATATATTATTGTAAAGGTAACAAAAAAGAAAAAATTACATAAATTTACTAAGTGGCAACATTACTATATGTAAATACTCAGTTACATATTAAAACAAATGAGAGAGAGCAAAAACTGTAAAACAAAAGTCGTTTCATTGAACAAAGTCTTTGTGTTTGCCATATGAAACGAAATGTGTTTGCTAGTAGCATGCATAAAATAATAGTTTGTTCAGTGGTCTGAAGTTTGTTTGAATACGAACTTCATTGAATAAACATTTCAGTATGTTCATAAATGAAGTTATTCATGCAGCTTTTTAATATCGATCAACGAAAGCAACAAAAAAATACATTGTTGTGTTTTTGGTGTTGTTACTTGTTGTAGTATCGACACAACCGTGTACATTCGCCTTGCTCTTTGCTACAAATGAAAATTGGGAGACAGATTTTTTTGACAAGTCTGTCCAACTTGTAAATGTCTATGATAATTTTTCATAAAATAAAAAACTAGCAAGTTAGGCACATTTACTGTATCCAGTAGCCCGTTTCTGTATTTTTCGAATCGGAAAATTTTCCGCATGAAACGAGTGAATTTCAACAAAAACAGTGTAAAAAGAAACAAAAAATGGTTTTTCTCACACAAGTGTTTCTGTATCTTTACTTTGCGAGAATTTTCCAGCTATTGTTGGAAGGATGTGAAAAAAGAGTTTCTGTAGCAAAATTATAGAATAGTTTCTCACAAGAACTGTCAAAATAAGTCACATTTCCAATTGGTGCGCGAAAAACAATATTTCAAAAATTAAAAACTATTATTTTTTTAATTTGAATAGAAAATAAAAAGAATCTAAATGCTGAATGAATAATTTAAATGATGAAAATAAATTAAACTCAATAGGTATATTCTGTTATTTTACATTCTTTTAGCCTTTCCTATTTAAGTACAGAAACACTTTTTCTCACAAATCGAGAAACGATGGAATTTTTTGTTTCACACTTAATGTGAGAAATTTTACGAAGCGAGAATTACAGAAATGAGCTACAACTGTGCGATACGAAAGTCTGTCTTCCTTCGTTTAATTGTTTGTAACTATTTTCACGTGGTTCTTGTTCCTAAATTTAAGAAAATTATATATTGTATGTTATTGAATAATCCTTAATTTTAAAATTATGAATATTATTATGATGCACATTTTCAAAAGATTGTTTTGTAAACAAAAACCTAAAGCAGCTGTTTTAAAAATTTGTACAAGTAAAAAATTTAACAGTAAAAATTGCCAACGATATTTTGTCCCTCAAGTATTTACTTTCTTTGGACGCTCTCTACTTTAAAATTTTTTGGGTTTCTAAAAATTTTCAGTAAGAATTGCAACAAATTCGTAAACACTTTTAGTAAATGAACACACCTTATGTGGCATTGACAACAGATTTTGAATCATACGACTGTGTATGATAGTGAATCTCTGCTTTAACTTTGTATTTAATTTACTTTCCTTCCCACATAGTTACGCAGCTGCTTTAATAAAAACAAAGTTGAGAAACTCGAAATATGTAATAACAATCATGGCCCAATTGTTTGGTCTGCTCGAAACGCCTGCTGATTTTTTGTCGAGTTGTGTTTTTATCGTGCAATTGTTTTTGTAGAAATTGTTTTTGGCATCTTGTCCATTTTTTACACAAACAAATGCATTGGGTTTTAACATCTTTAACATAATTTACACAAACAAAATGCGTGTTGTTTTTTCTTTTGTTGCATTGTTGTAGTTTTGCGCAGACCTACTAATTGGGCCATGAGTACAATCAAGCGAAATTTTTGTGAAAAGTTAGAGTGAATGTCAAAATTAT
The DNA here is from genome assembly GCA_943735925.1 of Pollenia amentaria. Taxonomy (NCBI): domain Eukaryota; kingdom Metazoa; phylum Arthropoda; class Insecta; order Diptera; family Polleniidae; genus Pollenia; species Pollenia amentaria. The sequence continues at coordinate 95,614,505 of OX031009.1, read as the reverse complement.
TTGTTGAAAACATAAACAAGGGAGTTTTTTGTTTATAAAATATACACAATTGCTTTAGAAGGTAAATCTTTTTCCTGTATTACAAATTTATTGTGGCTCCACTTATTCCTTACGTACTTTTTATTCCTTGATTTTATATTCACTTTTTTTTTGTTTTATAAAATTTAAATAAGTTTTTTTTTCAAGTATGTATTTAGATTTTTATTAAATTTGTAAACAAAGCTTGATATTCATTCATGGTACAACTACACAAGGTAAACTCGTTGCTACAACAAGTACAACAAAACAAAAACAACAGTCAATTTGTTTTTGTATTTTCTACCGAGACTTCAAAAAAAGAGCAACACTGTGCCTTCAGAAACACAAAATAAAAATACAAATTAAAAAAAAAGCAAAACTATACGTGAAGGAAAATAAAAGTTTTTTTAAAAGTTTTCTTGTAATATGTTACATTTTTTTATTTGCCGTAACAAAATAGAAAATTAATATTATGTGATGGTTATTATGGATACAATACAAAGTGGACAATTGTATATAACATAAAATCTATAACATATGCCTCGCAAGCCCATGATCACCTATTGGGGCTCAAGGTCGTGATGTCTGGGAGGTCTTCAAACGTAATGCCCACTTAATGAACGCAACTGCTTCAGTGTGGTCAAGAAGGTTAAAAAATATAATTGAAGCAATCTAATTAGCCTGCTTGCAATTCGGGTATTTGTGCCTTGGCGCCCAATAAAACCATATCCAATTTTTTAATTTCCGGATGGCCTTTTAACGCCTTTTCCGCACATTGATTTAAAATATTGTTACGAAAGTAAATTTAGTTGAGAATAAGTTTAGTTTATTAGTAATTTTATTAGTTTATAATGTTATTGTATTAGTTTCGCATATTTCTAATGTAAACCCACTGTACAAAGTTTTCTAGTACAAATGTAATGTTATGATTGTTATAGATAACTGTATAAGATAATAGTGTTAAGATTATTTGTAACCCATAAAGTATGCTTTAGTTTATTGATGTATAAATCAATTTAAATTCAGCCACAGTGTTAATGCATAATGATATTAGCTGTAAGATAATAAAATCTCGATTCGCCCAGAAATGTCGAAAATGTTACAGACATTTCGACGAGTCGAATGCTCTAGAGACATCTAAATGTCAGCGAACAGAGTATAAATACTCGCGAAGGTTGGCATCGAAATCAGTATTAGTACGATTATTTAAGTGTACACATCGCAATTATAAGTGGTAAAATTGACTAAGTTCTAAATAAAGTGGCGTGAATAGTTTATAGTACATCTAAAAAGTAAAGTGTTTAAAGTGTTTTATTTATTTTATTAAAGTTGCAATAAAAGAACTCAAGAGGTTTATTATAAAGGAAATAAACCAAAAACGTTATTGAAAAGGCAGTAACGTAACAATTGGTGTCAGAAGTGAAACTGCAAAAATAAAATAAATTCGAAATAAAAAATTAAATTAAAAAAATAAAATAGACAGCAATGAAATTTGAAGAACTTAAAGTGGAACAGCTCAAGAAAGAGTTGAGCAAGTTAGATCTACCAACTGCAGGAAATAAAGCAGAGCTGCAGAAGAGGTTAATAGATGAATTCGAGCGACGCAATATCGACATTGGTAACCACGAATTTGAGGATAAAGAAGAAATAGAGGTATGCACACGTGCAGTTGCTAGCAGTATGGATTTAAACACAATGTTTGCTGCTATGATGGCAAAAATGGAAAAAATGTCGGAAGAAAATTCTAGAAAAATGGACGATAATTCCAGAAGCATGGTGATGATGATAAAAGAAAATACGGATGAAACTTCTAGAAAAATGGACGAAACTTCTAGAAAAATGGACGAAACTTCTAGAAAAATGGAAGAGAAATCGAGCACCATCCTGGCCGAAAAAAAAAGCTTGAGAAACTGCAGGAGATTTCAACTATGATAAATGAAAGAGTGGACGATCTGGAAATAGAATTCAACAAAAAGTTTTCGGATGTAAAAATAGAAGTTGATGAAAAACTACACCATCTTGAAGCAAAAGTAAAGAGTCTTCAATGTCAAGAGGGACCAGTACGGGTTATTCCAGAAGTCCCTAGTAGAATAAAAGCCCCAAGTTATGATGGTAGTGTTTCATTTAATGTTTTTAAGTTCCAGTTTGATACAGTTGCTAACAGAAATGCATGGAACAGTGATGAAAAGGCCATAGAGCTAATTCTTGCACTAAAGAGGACTGCAGCTGAAATTCTAGAAAGTGTACCAGTAAGTTGCAGAAACAATTACTGCAGCGTAAATATGGTGGCGACCACAAAAAGGAAATATACAAAATGGAATTACGTGGTAGAATGCCAAAGGCTAATGAGACATTACAGGACTTCGCACTGGAGATTGAGCGGTTGGTGTAGCTTACCTATCCTGGTGAGAGTCATTCATTCTTGGATCACTACAAAACTGAGGCATTTGTAAACGGTATTCGGGATGCAGATATAAAAATTGCGATATGTACGTCACAAAAGTCTACCTTTGCAGAGACTGTTTCATTTGCCCTAGCCCAGGAAACCGCTAGAATTATTTCAAGACCACAAGTAGGCAGGCTCGATGTGACCGCCACTGATGAAAGGGATATTGTGCAGAATATAAAAGAGGCAGTTATGGAAACTTTAAGCGAGAAGCAAACTAAAACTAAAGTAAATGCTTTAACTGAGGAAAGATTGGTCACATGCAGAGAAACTGTAGAGCACAAAAGAAACGTTCTAGATCTGCTTCACCGCCCAGAAACAACCAGCGGGCTAACCACCACTCATCGGAGTAGTCGCCGTTAAGCATGGAGGGAGTGCTACCATTCGCATCTGAGGACTCGACAATAAATTTTGTAGTGCAAAAGAGCAATAGAAGTGTTACAACATGTGGTTACATCGATGGCAAAGAGCGCATTTTTACTATCGACACTGGTGCAGGATTTTCAATTATCAAGCCTGACTTGGTGAGCGGAGCTGTCGAACCACTAAGCGGAGTAAGCTTGCGAACAGCAACAGGTGAACCTGCTACTGTCTATGGAAAAACACGTGTGGTATTAAGAATTGCTGATATAGTCACTTTTCATGAGTTTCTTGTGGCTGACATTGTAGACGAAGTGCTGATTGGCGCAGATTTTATGATTCGTCAAAACATCAAGTCTGGATATGGGAAAACACATCATGTATTTGGGTGATGTTGAAATACCCCATGATGTTGGGTATGGAAGCGAGGCTCGTGTGGGACAGCCTCTCGCTTGTACTCGTCCGAAATCGTCAGCTCGCAGAAAAGTTGATAAACGTGAAGAAGCGGTTGCTTATGTAAGACAGCTAAGTAAATTGGAGGACAAGCACTATACGGAGTCCGATAGAAGGAAAAGCATCAGTGAAGGTTGCTCATTGCAGGTAGAGCCCAGTAAAGACTGGATAATAGCGCAGAGAAGTAATCCTGTATTGGCTAAGATTATGAGGGACAAAATGGCAGGTAGAAGACCAACTTCTGAAGAAATTACATCGGATGGTTCACTGATAAAAGCATATTGGGTACAGTGGAATAGTCTTCGAATGGCAAATGGTTGCCTATACCGAACATGGGAGAGCGCAGATGGCAAGGCAGTTAAAAGCCTAATGGTTGTGCCGTCTACTAAGGTATTTGAAGTGGTGCGGAAAATTCATCACGGCACTAGTGGAGATCACCTAAGTGTAAGGAAAACCGTAGAAAGGTTGAAGGAACGTTTCTACTGGGTTGGATGTAAACAAGCCGTGAAGGACTGGATATTAAGATGCAAAAAGTGTGTTGCAGCCAGGGGAACAACAACTATAAGCTGTGCGCCGCTCCAGCAGTGCAACTCTGGTGCACTTAATGTACAGGAAGATAATGAGGTATCTTCCTTGGAGCGGAGAAGTTCTTACGAACTTCGTAAGTACGAACGTGTGAGCACTAATTTGCCCAGATATGATCGGGCGGTGAACTCTGAAGGATTTAAGAAGGGCCAGTTGGTTATGCTGAGAAATCCACAACAAAAGAAAGGATTATCTCCCAAACTACAGACACATTAATAAGTGTACACATCGCAATTATAAGTGGTAAAATTGACTAAGTTCTAAATAAAGTGGCGTGAATAGTTTATAGTACATCTAAAAAGTAAAGTGTTTTATTTATTTTATTAAAGTTGCAATAAAAGAACTCAAGAGGTTTATTATAAAGGAAATAAACCAAAAACGTTATTGAAAAGGCAGTAACGTAACAATATTCATATATGAATTAATAACCGGCTTTGTAAGACTTTCAAAACATGCTCGACTCATTTGATTATTAAAATCTACACCATCCGTTAAGGAATCTATTAACAGTTGATTGGAAGGTAAATGTTTACAGTTAGCAGCAGCAGAACGGATCTTGGCTAATGAACGATGACTTTCATGTGGATGCAATTTATATTTTCTTTGCAATTCTTTACAAATAAATTTTACCAACTATTCTGTAAAATGTTGTCCGATTATGGAGAAGGGGCCAAAGCATTCCACCTTTGTGTATAGACCATGCTTAACTTCGAACAAGCTAAATTTGAGGTCATACCTCCATATTTTACACTTAACACATATTTGACATTCTCCTAATTCTGAATAAAAAACTTGACTTGTACTTTAAATGGCGAACACTCTTTAACAACCTCTTTGTCTTCATCATCATCGTCGGACTTCATGGCTTTCAACAAAAATGTGTGCACTGAATCATATTCACAAGATATCGTTTTTCTGGCCTATGCCAATGATTCTTTCATTTCGTTTACGCATTTTTTATAATGTTTTTGTATTTTATTTATATTCACAAAATTTTTATATTAAAAAACTGTTTTTTAATATAAAAATTTTTTGTATGCAAAACCAAGGCAAATATATGTATGTAAACAAAAATAAAATTTTTTTGACATTTGGGTTTTAACTGGGGTAAACAGCTGAAAAACATCTGGGCCAACGAGTCTACCTTGTGTACTTGTACCATGTATTCAGTACACACAAATAAATAAATAATAAGCAGATGACTCGAAAATGTCACCTGTATGAATTCGCCTTGATTACAATTAATATTATAATGCAGGGTTCCCAGTTTTATTTTATACTTTATCCCCAAAAGTACTATTTTATTGTCCTCATAATTCCTCACAGATCCTAAAAAAATAACATAAAATTATGTCAAGAAAACATTTTTATACATTTATTTATTTAATTAAATCCATTTGTGTAATATTAAAACTATTTCAGAAAGCTCTTGAAAAGGGGATCGAAAAAATTTAAATTTAAATATAACTTATTTTTGCTCGAAAAAATAAAAATTATTGTTATCATCTGACTTTTATGAAATAGGGAATAATGATTACGGTCCCTGATTTTTATTTTAAGCGGTAAATTTCTAACGATTCAGAAATAATTTTTTTACTAAATATCAATCATGTTATGACACTATTCAGTTTAATGAACGATAAATACATATAAATATAAATATTTTTATAAATTAATTTTTTTTCACAAACAACACTTTTTTAATAAGCATTTGGCTTTTACTTTTTTAAAAGGGATTTGTTCCTGGACAACAGCAAGGCTACGCACCAGTCCCCCAAATGCCTTACGGCGAAGTACCGTTTGGTAGCGGAGGTCAGCCGCCATATGTAGGCGCACCGCCACAGCAAATGTCTTACGGTGGGGCTCTACCACAGCAAATGCCTTATGGTGGAGCGCCACTACAACAGTATAATGGTGGTTTTCAACCTGGATATGGTCCACCACAAGCTCCAATTGTAACGCAACCAGGGGGGCCTATGCCACCCGGACAACCAATGGGACCTCCAGGTAAGATAATATACAAACGAAATTTTTTTTATTACGTATTATATTTTAATATCCGTTTGATTCATTTATTATCCACGTTAGAAAATCAAAATTTAAAAAATTAGGCATTTTATTTATTTTATAACTACGTATGGCTCAAAATCACCAAAGTTGTAAATTTCAAGATTGATTTTATGCCAGAAAAAATTTTATGCTATAATGATGGCTCCTAGTTTATACCATTGCAAAATTTGTATATTAATAAACTTTGACAGGGCAGCGCACACAATTCTATACTTTTTTTTATAATATTGGCTTTTAGTGAATATCTTTGATAAAATTGACAAAAACAAAACAAAGTACATACCTTAAGCATCGTTTAATTACATGGGCTTATCATGAATCTATATTATATACAGAAACATAATTTAAAACAATACATACAAAATCTTCTACAAGCAAAATACAGGAAAAAAAAATTGAAGAAGTTGCTGTTATCGTGCATTTAAGAAATTTCAAAATATTCAAAACTCCTATAATCGAATTAACTTTACATCATGTTCATGTAAATACAAGTTCTGTAATATAATAAACTATCGGATTGTTCACAGAAAGCTGGTTATCAGTTTATATTGTGATGGGTAAAAATAAAACTCAAACGAAAATTTTAGATCTGATGGCAAATATTCACTTTACCACTACGTTGTACACTTTTATTTTTAAATTGATATCAGAATTCCATTGACTTCTGCGCTAATAGTATTACGTTGCCCATGTCTGATAAAAATTGTGCAGGTAGCTTACTTACTATTATGCATGCATTGTTTAAAAGTATTGGAGGGTTTGCTGCTAGTGGTACAGAAATGACGATTTTCGGCAAATACTGCCAATCATATAGAACGTTAAGCATAACTGCATCTTTTGAAGAAAAAAAAAGAAGAAAAAATAGTAAAAATAAAGGTACTCTAAGGTTCAGTTGTTATTCAACATTTGCCTAAGCCTTAGATCATGTTGGTTAAACTAACGGCGTGAAACTGGCCCTTAACATAAGTTGGGCTAATTGAGTGACTTTGGTTTGTTTTTTTTCGACCTCAATTAACTGTTCCTTCTATTTTTTCCTTTTTTTTTTGTTGAAATATTTGTTTTAACTTCTGGCTTCTCTAAAATCACGCCAGAAATAAAAAGCACATTTTATTAAATACCGCTGAGTGAAGCAGTTTAGCTAAGAAAATAAAGTCAATTGTTTAAATTATAAAACTGATTTTAAAATAAAATTAAAAGAAATTCAGTAACTCTTGTGAAAAGACATAAAGTTATAAATTAATTTCCGATTGTGGGTAGTGCCTTAGTGACCAAAGCCCATAAATTTGCTGGTATAGTTTTTTTATAAAATCACAATTTTTTTGTAATTTTCACTAAACACTTACAAAGATAGTACAGGGGAGAATCACGTGCAAACTATCGTCGGTTAATAACCTATGCTGGGATTGGCTAGCACTAAATACCAGGTAAATAGTTAGGACAGTAATTCCTTTTAAGGTGACCTAATGAAACATTTTTTTTGTTATTGCAAGTTTGCAATAAGCCTTAAGGAGAAAATTTCATCACGCCAACATCGCGCCATCTGTGTATAGTATCTTATCCCCAAGCCCTAAAAACCTTCTAACCTAATTGTATTGGTTAGGTTAGGTTAATAGAATCTAACCTCGATCAGAGTCTTACTTCTGCCATTGACATACGCACCAATTAGCCCTATTAGTGTTAGATATTTATTGAAATTTATTTGAGCATATTAATATATATGACGTAAAACTACCTTAATAATTGCCCAACCTGTGTTTAATGACCTTTTGACCTAGCAAAGAACATATTGTTTTTGGCTAATGGCTTAACAGTGTCATTGAAAATGGGAGACTTATCCCCTCATGGGTGTACACTGGCAATATACGTACTATTATATAATCTAATAGTAATATTACACTAACTACCTTAACCTAAAACAAAAAAAAAAAAAAATAAAACAAAAATAGAGAAGGAATTTACTAATGTCTACCTAAAGCAATAATTAAAACAAACCTAATCTAAATAAATAACTTCCCCATACATTTCTAACCAATAACCCATGATATACATATCTGACAATCCGCCTTATGTAAAGTATACTGATTAATTTGTAACGTAATAATAATCATCTAACAATACTAATTAATAAGTTCAAAGCAACCTTATATGCCAATTCCCCATCTTATGAAATCACCTTTTAATCTATACATAAAACTAATAGATACTTAAACTACTATAGTTAAAACGTCCCTTACATAAAAAAAAGAGAAAAAAAAGAAAAAAATACTAACCTACGTATTTGTCAGTAAATTTAACAGATTCACATTTATATTTTATTAATGATCTTACCCTAGAACATATTATATACTACATACCTACGTACCTAAATACTTAACCACAATGCAAAAGTATGACTCACTAAAAATCCCAACATATTTAGACCTACGCACATAAATATAATAATACTCCACCAAATCATCAGGCCTGATTGACTTCGTCGGATCTTCTTTATGTAAGTACTCAGAACAAGAGAAAAAAAAAACCAATAACAACAAATATAAAGCCGTATAGTAGAGAAATTATATCGATTAACTCCAGAGTATTTAAATAAGGAAGATGGTACATTATCTCTTTGCTAAATTAATTTTTTTTCCATGGTACTCAATATGATTTCTCTTAAGAAGTTGTTGTTATAATATGTTATTTGTTGTTATAATATGTTCCTTGAGAAGGTTTTAGCAACTTAATTTCGATAGCATATCATACTTTTATTTCTTTCTTTATAACTTCTACTTTGCACCTTTGGTATCACAGCCTACGACCATTTCCCTGAGCTAGGACCGTTGCATAGCTAGGTGTGCAAACAGTGATAACCTGGAGTGGCTAATTGTCCGTTACAATATGGCTATTAAATTATATTCACAACAACAAAATACATATATTATTTTTTTTTTTTTAATATTTTGTTGCTGATAAGTCCGCCTTTCGTGTACAACCCATATGTCTTTTCTAAAAAATGCTCAATTTATGCGTATTTTTTTGAAAAATATTAATGTTCCCGGAAATAATCAGTCGTTCCCGGAATGACAAACTTGTTACCGAAATGATGATATTGATATCATAAGGTATAAGTAAGGAAATATTTGAATTGTAAACAACGGGTAAAATATTTAAGTTATTTATTTATAGGATAAGTTAGCAAAAATATTTAAAATACAAAACAAAACTTATTTTTCGAAAACCCCAATATCATTATCAAAATAACAATATTCTTAATTTTTTATTTTTAAAGCAGTTGTGCTACGCACAGATCTCAGAAAGGTTACTAAAATTTCCCCATCATCGTCATCGACACATGTCTGGCAGGCAGGTTGCAACATATCTGAAGCAAATATTTGGCTTCTCAGTAGGAACTTTAACAAGCAAGAATGTCCTATGTATATTTTCTTTTGTATAAGATATATTTGATTCAACATCAATCTGTTTATCTTTAATCTGCTGATTAAGAGATGTTGCCATTGAATCTTCATCTTACGAGGCAATTTTAATTTTTGCATCTCTTCTTTGTAGTTTTTTCTTTAAAGGCTGAATATTAAGGCTCATCCCTTTTAAGTTAGGTTAGCACTATCCTTTTTAAGCCTTTTTTGAGTTTTTCTTTTTTTTTTCCTCAGGAGTCTCCATTACGCTGTAATTAAAAACAACGAATTTGTAAAATCAATTAATAAAAAATTGTAAGTAAATCGCCTTTGAAAACAATAACTATCATAACGATAACGCAATGCCTATTTTGGCAAAGTGCCATCATGTCTGAAAACGTTCCCTAAATGACCGTTCACGAAATGACGGTTTCAAATAAATGCGCGCTTTGATTATACAGCGGCCATTTTAAATGCGACCTGACCCTCTCAATAGTAAAACATTTGTGGCTACTTTATTGAATCGTGTCGTAAAAAAGAATTTTATTAATAATTACATTTAATAAACTCGTTCACGAATTGACGGGCTATTGATGTACGCTCTACGAATATTGAATTGAAAGTTACTTACTTACCACTTAAATATAAGGTGTGTTCCACAAGATCTCGGGCAAGTTCGGACTAATGAGAGTAAAATGAAAATTACTCTCTGAATTTGCCAAAACTACCCAAAATTGCTGGAACGCAAAAAACCATTTTTGCACTTCTTCAAATACTAATGATACTTACTTTTTAAATTAAGATCGATTTTAATGATTTAAGACGCTTAAAAGTCATAACATTATAAAACCAAAACATTTACATCATTGTCATTTTTTATATTTTGTTTTATTTTATGTTAAAGATTAAGGGAAATATGTATGCAATAATGCATTTACCACTTTAATTTTTTCATTAAAATTTTATATTTTGTTTTCTAATATATTTTTTAATAAAAATTAAACTTTTTCTTTTGCTTGTAAATTTCCTGATTAATTTTTCAGTTTCAAATTAAAAAAACAGCTGATTGTTTATTCTTGTCCGAACTTACACATATAAAAAGTTCGTGCAAATTTGTACAGGAAATTAAAAAAAATACTCTCTCAATTACTCTCTTAAATGCACAAAAATTTTTATGTGGAACGCTTTTGGGTAACTTTGTGCAAGTTCGGACTGTTTCGTTATGCATCTGGAACAGAGCTATACTTTATTTGACGATAAATGCATTGACAGCCGGCTTTTTATTGTTTTCTTCTTCTACTGACGTTTGACACCTGAGGGCTGTGTTCACTTAAATTTATTTTTTTTTTTTTCGATTATCGATACGTTTACTGAAATGACTTGTGCACTATCGGACAAACTATTTTTGCATTTTTAAAATAAGAAATATATAATATTTTAGTATCCTTTTCAAAACTAAATTTTGTACAATAAATACGGTGTATTTACTAATGACTGGTGTTAAATGCCTTAAATTTTTCATCAATATTTCCCGAAATGACTTTCTCTGCATGTATGTATAATTTTTTTTTTTTTTTTTTTTATTAGAGAGCGGGGAGATTTCTCCCAACGGAGAAATTTTGTACAATAAATACGGTGTATTTACTAATGACTGGTGTTAAATGCCTTAAATTTTTCATCAATATTTCCCGAAATGACTTTCTCTGCATGTATGGTATATTGATTTAATTTAAAATTTACTTCTTTAATTAATTGTATTGTTTGATGTACAGATAAAGCAGGTTAGTTGTAGTAGTTTTATAAATTTTATTTTTTCAATAAAGTCAAGATTTAATATTAATATTACATTGCTAGCAAAACCAATTCTGCACTTTGGTGATTTTGAGCCGTATAAAGCTCATTTGCTGCAACAACGTCATTACTCAAAAATAAAAGTTTCAAAGAAAACCACTTTAAAGTCTTAAATTTTAACACATCATATTGTAAAAAGAAAATATTATCCTTCTTCCAAGAGTTAAATCTTTACTGCACCTGGTTTACTACGCATTAGTGATATTTAGACAAAATTTGCGATTTTGAACTAATGACGTTGTTGCAGCAAGTATATTATAATAAATTAAGGTTTATTTTTGTAGCCTTAATTTTAGTATTGCATCTTTTGGTACAGAATACAATGCGTTCTTGTGTTTAATTAAAAATGAGATTCTTTAAGCATACGACACACAGTGGGTAATTTCACGAGAAGGCGCTCAAAATGCCATACGTTTTGACTGGGTCGGTATGTTTTATGAGATTTTTTTTGCTCGATAGGTGGGATCTTAGCCTTTAATTTGCGATAAAACCTAAAATTCGATTGATAGGAAAAAAGTTATGGGGAGTTAAAAATGTATTTTAATTTTGTTGTTGAGTTTTAGTGTAAAAGTTGAATATTTCGAATATATATATTTTTTATCATTTCCATTTTTTCTGTTGCATTTTACAACTGACACTAATTTCTCAAATTTAAATCTTGTCAGAAAATGCCAACATTTGGCACCTGTCAATTTTGTAATCCCAATTTTCACAGGGGCCAAAGGTTGGCTTTTTTAAACAAGAAGACTTGTTATAAGGATAAAACTGAAAATGAACATTTTGAAAAATTTCAAAATAGTATTCTTGGCTATCGATAAATTTTAAAGTAATTTAACTTCTATTTTGGGTTTAATATGTATATGTACTTTATTTTAATTAATGTATTAATTTAGATATACTTATACTTAAATCAAAAATAAACTATAATCTATAAAGTACTTTAAATTCAACAATATTAGTAAAAATTTATTCTAAATAGCTATGAGTTTCATTTTCCAGAAGTTGTTTAGCTTCTTCCTCTAATTCGATTGAAGTTGATTTAAATTTTTGTCAAATACTGAACAATTATGGAAATGGTGTACACAACAAAATAGTAATAAGATCTCCATTAGTACAACATCCTGACATTTTTCTTGTGTTATGCTTGCGGAAAAATCTGTAGTCTTTGTTCGTTTTTTCTTGCGCTTCTTCAGATAGATCTCCAATTGGTAGCATATTGTGTTGAATTATTTGTTCCCCATGGTACAGAATTTTATGAACTGTGGTTAGCATATGCCTCCTAGAGTATTTTTTGTTATAAAGAATTTTTGTTTCATTTGCATACTGGCCAAATTTTTTTGCATCTATCTTTCTGCTACATGCTATAACTTATACTATGATTTGGAATCGTCTTATTAATTCATAATGTACTCCTGTGATAGGTGCTGCAGTTTCAGGATCGGAATTGAATCTCCCTTGCAGTGTTTCCATCATTTGAATTTCCTTCTCCTTGTTTTGGCTGGTCTATTATAAGTCCTACCTGAAGATATTTTTCTTGAATTTGTTTTTTTTTTATTTGCTTTTTCAACTAACGGGCCAAATTTCAAATCATAACCCAATATAAGAATATGCTCCATAAATATGCTGGCATAAAGAGGTGACACTCCAAATATTTCATTAATTGAAACTATCGTCTTGTGATGGGGGTTGACTTAATTGACTTGATATCTTTTTTGCATATAGTACAGCTTAACCAAGAATTTGTTTCGGTTAAAGCTTGTGCAACTTTTCCGTCGATCATTGTAAGCAACATTTGAAAATTAACTTCAATGCATTGATCATCAAATTTAAATATTGAAGTTCTTTAATTTGATCGCTTATTTTTCAAACTTCTTTAGTTATGACATCTTTAGTTTCCTTTTTGTAAACAAACTTTATGGGACTGCAATACTTTGTTAAGAAGGAAATTTCATTTTTCCATACTTCCATTTATGTAGTTGTACTAGTTGACGGTTCTAACCCAATATAAGTTTTTCTTAAATGTAATGGAACGAAAGATACCATGAATAAGTTAGCATCAGAAGAATTTTCTGCATTACATTTCTTGTATTGTTTCTGACCAGAGCTTCCATCACATCCCCATTTAAAAATGAAAGTCACGCTGGAATTTTTAAGTTTTTTAAATGAGTCAGCATCAAGTGTATTTAATAATCGTTCTGCAGTGTGTTCGAGAAGATTCTGCTTAAGTTGAAGTCGCACTAATAGCAGTAAGTGAAGGTAATCAATTTTTTTAAAAACTTTGTGACCGGTATGTGCCGCTTACAAAGTCGGAGAACGTAAAAAAAATAATTTTGGCCGCCTTTTCAAAATATGAACCAGTGTGCGACGGTAATTAACTGATAATTTTTTTTTAATGTTCTTCATTTTGCATTTATGGTTATTGTTGTTTTTATAGATGGGATTCTTAGTCAATAAACTTTGAGTGCGGCTATTTAATGTTACGTCTGATTTAATGCACATAGACATGTTTACAAACACTTAAAATGTTTTCCATATTTAAAACAGATAATTGTATTGTTTTCGCTGTGAAAACAAAAATGACCTAAAATTTCTAGACCAGAAATACAAAACAAAAAAATATTATAAATCAAGTGAACTGAATTGTATATTAAAAAGATAGATTTAAAGTTTGTGAATTATCTTTTTCCCTAAGAGGCTTTTTAGAATAATAGAATTTAACTAATTTCTTAAAGCGAATCTACTTACATAGTGGACCTATTGAAAAACCTTTTCCCAGGATTTCAAATGTTGATAGAAAATATTTCAATATAACTTATTTTTAATATTATAAAAAAATTTGATACCCATGGAAAAAAGATAAAATATATCACGATTTTCGCGTTTTATGTGAATAATTACAAAAAAAAAAAAATTAACATTATTTTAAAACAGATTCAATTTGAAAAGCAGAACATTATTTCCACATACGTAGAATTTGTATGAAACCCCGAAACGAAACTATGTATTTAGCTAAATATCTCAATAATAGGTCGCAAGTGGTCAAGTTTTATGTACCATTGGATGCTGCTTCAAAAACTCTTTTCGATGATACCAAATATTTTTATGTCGTCTTGGAACAAAATACAAAAAAATTCGAAAAACTGAAAAAATACTTTTTTAAAAATGGTACAGCTCACGGATGGTCAACGCTAGAACCAAAATATTTTGGGAATCATCATAAAACATATCAAGCTTTATTTTCAGAGGAGTAACATAATCACTTTTTTTTTGAGTTGCTCTACTATACTAACACTAACTCAGGATTTTTGTTATGGCAAAATCACTTTCAATCAAATATTATTAAAAATATGTCAGTAAGTTATATAGGAATCGCCAAAAGTCAAATTATAAGAAGACATCGGTATTTAGAAGGACATTTGTATGGAGGCAAGGTAAAATAAAGAACCTTTGGGCCCATTGTATTATTAATAATGGACCTACTATTTTCAATACCAAAAAAATTTTATTATGAAAAATATTTAAAATCTGAGAAATTTTTCTTTTCATAAGCTACTTTATTATATTCAAAAATTTTTTATTTTTCGAATTTATTCTATGAGCTAAATTTCAGTTATGTATTTTATAAACCTTTTTGTAATAGTTCTATTCCTTAATTTTTAGGAATGACTTTATACACTACCATAGAATAAATTCGAAAAATAAAAAATGTTGAAAAGTATTTAAGTCAAATTTTATATTGAATACTCTTTGAATATACATATGAAACCATAGTATACAACATAGTCAGTGATGCCATTAGGATACGAAATATACATTTTTCGTATATTTTGATGACTTCAGGTACCATGTATAATCCTGAAATTTTTCGTATCTTTTGAATCTTACGCAAAATGTACAGAAATAAAATATTAAACTATCCGTCTCTGACAAAGTTTTTTAAAGTTATCATTTCGTTATGAATACTAAAAAAAACAGAGACAACTAAATACAAAAAAAAAACATGTATTTTGTTGTTAGGTTTTCTCAAGGCCTATCCAATAGGTCTGCGCAAGGAGCCAGATGTTTATTTTGTTTTTTCCCTTAGGTTGTCAAAAGTTGTTTACGTTTGGCTTATTCATGTATAGTTTTGTTTACGTTTTTTGCCACACATACATGCATACAAAACACGTTTTTCCTTTTTTTCCCCTATGTAGTAGTAAGATTTTGACAACCGTGAGCAATTTTACACAAACAAAATGCCTGTTGTTTTTTGTATTGTTGTAGCGGTAAGCAGACCTATTGGATAGGCCTTGGGTTTTCTAAGTTCATCTGTCGTCTGCTTATTCTTGTGCATGTGTGTTAAGATGAAATTTAGAAGAAAAATGTATATGAACTTTTTGATATAATCGCATTAGTATAAACGCCTTAACTCGTATAATAATTTTTACAAAAATTAATTTGTTTTGATAACATCCAAAGATAGTTACATATAATTAATTTTAAAGTTTGCTTAAGCCTGTAGTACACGGCATGTAAAAAGCCACATGCGTATGTGGTTCTGACGTTATTTTGACGTCATCACACAACACGCAATGTGTATTGTGGCTTTGCATTGACGTCAAAATTACGTCAGAACCACAAGCGCATGTGGCTTTTTACATTCCGTGTACTATAGGCTTTACTGTATTTTAAAAAATGTTATACCTTATATTTATGACTTAAATAAATATAAAAATGAATTTATATGATATCATTTTCTTTAGAATATTCATTAAGTATGAAATAAAAATGTTATGTTAATTTTCAAATTTTTTCAAAATGTATCTTTTTGGGAGAAAGTGTATCTTTTTAGAAACTAAAATGTATCTTTCTCGAAATCTCACTGGCAACACTGAACATAGTATAGAACAGGGGTTTCCATTTCTTTGCACAATTGTGCACACCACTACTAACACATATTTTTATACTCTTCAATTCAGTCGTCGATGTGACTTCGACAAGTGTGCATGTCTAGCGGATGCTATATTATTTTGTTTCAGCTTACACTCAAAAAATATTGTGCGGTCAAAAATGCTTTTGGTAACATCCAATGCCTTGCGTGCAATTTTTATTTAGAGTTTAAATTTTAAGACTGAAATGTAGAATAATGTTACATATCATAAGTTTACATGCAAAGCAAAGAACTTTGCAAAATGGTAATTATTTGAGATTTAAAAACAATTTTTAATATTTCAGATAAAAAATTTCAAAATGTCTAACAGTCCTATGTGGAAGAAGCTGAAAGTCACATTTATTATATCGTTACCTTAATATAAAAAGGCCCCAACTCATTATTTTTGGAAATCCGTTTTTTTATTGATTATTGTAGAATGGTTGCTAATACACATTCTATTAAAATTTCAAGCAAATTAGATTAAAAATAAAGAAGTTATAAGCAGAATACAAAAAGCCCTAACTCATACACACAATTTTTCTAAAGAAAAAAAGGCCTAACTCATACACACAATTTTTCGAAAGAAATACATATTATGTATTTCAATCTGAATTCCTCGTTTAATTTTAATAAAGATGTTTTTTGACAATGGTTGTGTAGCTATATTATTTCAGCTTTTATTAAGTTTTTTTCTTCTCCTGTAAAAAGTGTTTTTGATGAGTTGGGGCCTTTTTATATTAAGGTAACGATATGTTTTATTTTACATACGTATATGGATTCGGTTCTTATAATTTTACAGCACTTTTTTATTTTTTCTTATGCAATACTAAAAATTATTATTATAAATTATTATCTGATCACTAATTCCACTAACACCGTGGTAATAGTTATAAAACAGATTACCCAGTTTTTTTGTTTAAAAATATTAATGTGTTCTTATAAAAAGAATTAAAAACTCTGCTAATTTTTTTATTGAGTGTGATTATACATTATGCTGTTAAAAAAATTATATATTTATTTGATGATACGTCATTTTTAATTTTGTAAATAACTTAAAATTATATAAAAATACATATGTAACGTGAATCCTAATCAACAAAAATTTCAAATTTTCAAATAATATCTACATTGTTTTGCATTAAAGCTAACGATATGTGTTTTGTTTGTGAAAAAAATTCTTTGATGCCTGTAAAAGGGTCCCTTTTTCTTTCGTAAAAAAGACGTACCTAAATGCAGAAATTATTAAGAAAAAAAATAGCCACAAGAATTTGTTGGTATTTTGTGCTTGTAAAAATATTTTTGTTTCTGTACCAATCGCGTCGGTAGGTTTTTTTTCTTTGAAAACACTTTTCTTAAGTAAGTAAAAATATTTAAAAAACAAGTTAAAAAAGTCTTGTTTTCCTACAATTTATGTGTAAACCTATACACATAAAAGCAAATGTTACAACAGGTAAAATTTTTAGGTAAGAAGGTGTGTTTTATTAATGTATTAATGAAACTTTATTGTTTGGCACTATTTTTATTGCTTACTTTTTTTATGCTACAATTATATGACCGAGTCCAAAGAGTTAACCTTACTAATTTATGGTATTTATTTAACGTACATAACTTTGACCTGTTATAACGACTTTCTACATTTTTGCAGGCACTCAGGTGCGCATTTGGTATTTTGTAAAAAGTTATGATATACCATTAGCTAGAATTAAAATGTATGCACAGATGTTTGAAGTATGAGTAACCCAACAACGTGAATACCCTTCCTATTTTACTTACCACTATGAATACCCTAACTTTTTACTAAAATAACTTTTTAACGTTATAATTCTCATGTAATTTATTTTATTTTTGAATAAATAGACCAGGGAAATCCATTTCTATGCACAATTGTGTATATCACTACTAATTAATATTTTTGTTTCAGGTTAACAGAAAAAACTTTATGATGGCACTTAAAAGATATTGTGCGGTCATAAATGCTTTTGGTAACATCCAATGCCTTATGATGATCTGTGATGATCTATTAATGATCTGTGTGAACTTGTAATTTGTATTCGATGCATAGACAGCGAATACACTATTTTTGAGTCCATGTTTACTTTAGAAACATTTTATGGAAATGTAACTGGTACGTTGTTGTATGATGTTGTCACAGAAAAGCTTCTTTCCATTGTAGACATAAATAAATTTGCTGGAGTCTGCACAGATGGAGCCAATGTAATGTTGGGCAAATATATTGGGCTTATAGGCCAATTAAAAAAACACGAATTTGCAATTAATAATTTGCACTGCATAATTCATCCGACCGCTCTTGCATCGAAATTCATAAATGATACCCCAGCTATGAAGACAGCAGAGGATAAAATAAATAAAATTCGAGGCGGACATCAAGCGCTTACCCTCCGAAAATGTGTAACCTTTTTAAAAAACAAAAATGCTGTGAATTGTGACCTGAAAATGTTTACAGAAGTTCGGTGGCTAAGTCGCGGTGATTGCCTGAATAGACTTTATGATTTAAGAGAAGAAGTTCTTCAGTTCCTAGAAACTGAGAAAATAGAAAAAGTTTTAATACAGTGTTTAAAAGACAATAATTTTATTTTAGACTTAGCTTTTTGGCAGATACGAATTGCAAGGAAAGGAACGCAATATATGCGACTTGTCAAAAATCGTTCACAATTTTAAAACAAAACTTTTTCTAATTTTTTCCCAAATTAAAACTGGTGATTTTTTCCAATTTTCCAAAAGCCTCACTTGTTTATAGAAATCTCGAAATCGACAAAAGATATGAATATGCCGAAATATTTGAAACACTTTTCAATAATTTTCAAGACAGGTTTCAAGATTTTGTAATTTTACAACCGCTATTAGATCTTTTCGAAAACCCTTTTCGTTGCGATGTAAGCAACTACGAATTTGATATTCAATCAAAACTAATCATACTACGAAGCGAAGTAAATGCTCCAGACGAAGATAATATTGTAGAGTTCTGGAAAGATTTGGATGGCGAGTTCTATCCTGAACTAAAAAAAAATTCATTTAAGTGCCTCTCTTTATTCGGCACTACTTACCTATGCGAACAAATTTTTTCGGATTTAAAATTTATTTGATCCAAGCAACGTAATAAATTAAGTTCATCTTATTTGAAAAGCATTCTACTATTACGAAACTGCCATAAAAGTATAAATTTAGAAGATTTTATTTTATAAGTTGTATAACACAAGGGAACAAAATTAAACATTTTTTGTGTTGATAGAAAATTTGTAGCAGTTCTTTACCAATTCAATGTCGCTGATTTTAAAACTGCACTTTTTTTTCTATCCAAAAATTTTTTGGAAATCCCTGGTATAGAACTAGTATGCCGACTGGTGAGAACGTTCTCTTTTTTTATAACTCTCATCACTTCTGTGTGAATTCAACACACATAAGAACAACAAAACAAAACAAAATTTGAAATTTTTCAATTTAAAATTTTTCACAATATAACACTTCATGTTTAATTTTATGACTTAAACACATAATTAATAATTTTTTTCAACACATTTTGCTAATTTGCTTTTGCAAAATGTTTTTATTTTTCGCAAACTAAAAATTTTTAAATAAATTTTTTTGACACTAAATTTTTTCTGTTGTTAATATTATTAAAGCCAGCAGAGTAGCATTTTGTGGTATAAAAATAATATTTGAAATCATTAATTATTTATATATTATCCGATATTGCAGAATAACAATTTAGCAAACATGGCTTTTAAAAGTTTATAAATGCATTCAAGCATTCAATAAATTGAAAATTTATTGAACTAAGAAAATTTTATTTTGGAAAAAAAATTGTTGCCACATTCTATATGATTTTATGCAACTATGTTTAGTGGTGGAAATAGTTTTATACAACAATACATTTGAAAAAATCTTACTAATACAAACATAAAATATGTACCACTGACAGGAACATAACTCAGTTGTCAGTGGACCCTAATTTATGTTTGGATTAGTAAGATTTTTTTAAATGTATTGGTGTATAAAACTATTTCCACCAATTTTCAATTTATTAATTATGTGTTTATGTCATAAAATTAAACATAAACTGTTATATTGTGAAAAATTTTAATTTGAAAAATTTCAAATTTTGTTTTGTTTTTGTTGTTCTTATGTGTGTTGAATTCACACAGAACCAATATGTGTGAGGGGTGAACTAAAAAATTGGGAACACTCTCTCGAGTTGGCATACTAGTTCTATAATATGCTATGAAATATTTTAGCCCAATTTGATCATCCTAGCTCATACAATAAAGGCGCTATATGCCAAAATCATTATTTGAGTCAAAAAGTTTCTTGGCTAAAAGAATTAAGAACCGATTTTGCGCATTGTCACGACCAGTTTTTACTAATCTTATTTAAGGCAAAAGTAAAAAAGAAGTTCATAGGTAAAAATAAGTGTTGGTCAATGTTTTTTCTTAAATCTGAGGCATTTAAGAAGTGATCGGTCGGAATATTCGGACTAAATGTGATATAATAACCCTATTACGGTTTATAACTTTATTCTATTAGTTCAGCAGACATTTTACCTCTTTGTATTATTGTTTACCACCCTATATAAGTGCGGTAAACAAAAACATTAGAAATCAATATTTTAGAAATTACAAATATTTTAACCAACTCATATATATTATACCTTTTCCACCTGTGGTGCAGGTTATAAAAAATATTAAATCTAATCTGAGCAATCTTACCAGTATTTACAGTTTTCTTTTACCCGGATAAAAGCAGTTAGTAAAATAAAGATGACTACAATGTTATTACGGATAAAAATTTAATTTATGAAACAAAATTGTAAAAATTATAAACGGTTCGGAGACGAAGGCCTCAGCCGCTCGCACTCTTTATACTACTTAAGAACCACCTTGACTTGAGTTATAACGGCTAAAGTTTGATAAAGATATTCCACTCTCGCAGATCAAGCAACTACATAAATGCTATCCAAAGATGGTCCAATGAGACTACTCTGAAAAACTGCTCCATTATAGATATAAAAGCTCACAATGGACGTTAAAGCTTTCCTGACCTCATCTCAAGAACATAATTGCGGTTATAACTAGCGATTAGCCCATTGAGAAACACTCCCAGAGGCTAAAGATCCCTTACAGTGATCTTTGTAGAAATTGCAATAACTTTGATTTTTTTTTGTCAAAGAACCATTAGGGTCAAACCAGTCTGATATTAATATGGTTGGACTTTATTCCTTCATTAAATTGACCGGTTGGCTGAAAAATAAAGCTTGCATGCATGTAACATCGGCCGTCTGGGCTTGATTGCGACTGTCAATATAACCTAGCCTAACCTTGATATCGAGATAAAAGAAGGCACAAAAAAAAGTTAAGTTAGTTAGCTGCTGTTGCTGCGCTTACACTAGGGATGCCAATCGGGACTGATTTTTGAAAATCCCGGGATGCGGGATTTTGAAATCCCGATCCCTAAATCTCGGGATTTTGTGGATCCCGGGATTTTTCGGAATTTTTTTTTAATAAACAACACTTTTTAAATATTCAAAAGGTTTTATAACATAGTATATAACTAGTATGCCGACTGGTGAGAACGTTCTCTTTTTTTTATAACTCTCATCACACATATAGGTTCTGTGTGAATTCAACACACTTAAGAACAACAAAAACAAAATAAAATTTGAAATTTTTTAATTTAAAATTTTTCACAATATAACACTTCATGCTTAATTTTATGACTTACACAGTACAACATTTTTCAGTTAATTGATTGCCAACTCAATTCTGTGAACTGTATGTGAAATTAGACCCAAAAAGAAGAATTTCTGCATCATTCGTTTTGTCTTCTTACCTGCGATTTGAAGTTAGTATCGATTTGAAGTTAGTACTATCGTATAGGGGAATTTATCACGTTTTAGGCCCTGTTGTTTGACATAGCTCGACAACCACTAGCCCAATTTAGTTGAAATAAATTTTAAAAAATTAAGAATTACAATTCCCTTAATCTGTTTATATATTGTTTTCCTATACAAGTAACACTTTCGAAGTTAAAAATGAATGTATGAAGGGAAAAAATTATTTTTTGACTAAAAATTTAAATTTTTTTTTTTAAAAATACATAAAAAATGCAAAATGGAAAAAAGTTTCAAGTCTAGTTATTTTTTCGCAAAGTCACATAACCTATGAGCAAAATGAGACAAAGATCATAAAAATCGATGCACGCGTTTCGCTTTTATTCGCAATTGAGTAAATGTATGAATTTCAAAAATTTGCTCGAGATATGCACAACATTATTTGGAGAAAACATTGACACCTTTTTCATGATTCTGAGAATTAAAAAAAAGGAATAAACAAAAGGTTATTTGATTTTTATGATTGCGGTAATAAATGTACGTGGACAATTAAACGGAAAGTGGACCTTTTTATTATTTGGGTTTTTCCGGTGGCTACCTATATGATTTTTTTACAGAAATTGCACCCATATTTAAGGGTGGTCATTATTTGGAAAGTTTTGCACAGTTTGAAACGTACAAGTGCTGAATCAGGTATATAGCCAGCCGCCCTTAAAATATGCGCCCATTTATAAGTACCTGGCAGTAAAATATTCAAAAATACGTAGTATTTATAGGTGTGCATTGATCGATTTTTGGCATTCAGCCAGTGCCGACGAACGCGAACAGTAAAAGTGATTTTTCTCCAGTTTTTTAAAAGTGAATAACAACAAAACATAAAATATATCAATATGGAAAACAACAAGTGCCCATATTTGGATGAATATTGTTACGTTTGTGGTCATATCGTCCGAAAAATACAGAAAAAAGATCGAAAAAATTTGTTTACTGAGCAATTCAAAACCGCGTATTGTAATTATTTCGATGAAGCAGATTTAAGTGGTGCAAATTTTACGCCGAACACAGTGCGCAACAGTTGTTATACTACCCTTCTAAAATGGATTCACGGAAAAAGTAGAAAGTTATCTTTTATGAAGCCAGTAATTTGGGTGGAAGACACAACTGGACATGATGAATCCAGGTGCTATGCATGCATAAATTTTCGTCCTGGATTAAACAGACAACAATTGAAAACAAAAGTATACACTGCTGCATTTACTGCCACACTTCCAGTGCAACGCCCTGCTGATACCGATGCACCTAAACCTCCGAGTGCGGATACTGTGTCCCTGCTAGCCGAAACCGTTTTCACCAATCCGACCGATTTGGATGATGCTGATTGGATACCCGATATTGAAAATAGTGCACCACAACCGCTACCACAAATCGAAATGGATTACATTGTGGCCAAGCTGGGACTATCACAACACGACTCCGAATGGCTGACATCATTTTTGAAGAGAAGAAAACTCACACAGCAAAATGTCAGCGCAACATCATACCGACAACGCCAAGCTGACTCAGGCCATGAATATGAACAACCTACGAAGAAAACAAGATCATCAGAACCACAAGCGTCAACTTCTACAAGGATGGATATTGCCAATAATTGAAAAAATGTTCTAAATTTTGTTTTTATGCATATTATAATTGCGTATTAATTGCATCTTATTTTATTTTCATTAAGTTTTTATAAATAAAGTTTTTTTTTGCATGATAATTTTTTAATTTATATTTTTATTTTTATTTTAAGGGTGGTGGCTATAACTGATTTTTGAAATTCATACCTTTACTCAATTGCGAATAAAAGCGAAACGCGTGCATCGATTTTTATGATCTTTGTCTCATTTTGCTCATAGGTTATGTGACTTTGCGAAAAAATAACTAGACTTGAAACTTTTTTCCATTTTGGATTTTTTATGTATTTTTAAAAAAAAAAATTTAAATTTTTAGGCAAAAAATAATTTTTTCCCTTCATACATTCATTTTTAACTTCGAAAGTGTTACTTGTATAGGAAAACAATATATGAACAGATTAAGGGAATTGTAATTCTTAATTTTTGAAAATTTATTTCAACTAAATTGGGCTAGGGGTTGTCGAGCTATGTCAAACAACAGGGCCTAAAACGTGATAAATTCCCCTATACGATAGTACTAACTTCAAATCGATACTAACTTCAAATCGCAGGTAAGAAGACAAAACGAATGATGCAGAAATTCTTCTTTTTGGGTCTAATTTCACATACAGTTCACAGAATTGAGTTGGCAAATCATGTGTTGTACTGTGTTAAACACATAATTAATAATTTTTTTCAATACATTTTGCTAATTTGCTTTTACAAAATGATTTTATTTTTCACAAACTAAAAATTTTTAAATAAATTTTTTTGACACTAAATTTTTTCTGTTGTTAATATTATTAAAGCCAGCAGAGTAGCATTTTGTGGTATAAAAATAATATTTAAAATCATTAATTATTTATATATTATCCGATATTGCAGAATAAAAATTTAGCAAACATGGCTTTTAAAAGTTTATAAATGCAGCCAGCATTCAATAAATTGAAAATTTATTGAACTAAGAAAATTTTATTTTGGAAAAAAAAATTGTTGCCACATTCTATACGATTTTATGTAACTATGTTTAGTGGTGGAAATAGTTTTATACACCAATACATTTGAAAAAAATCTTACTAATACAAACTTAAAAATGTACCACTGACAGTTGAGTTATGTACCTGTCAAAGAGTCGGCATACTAGTTGTATACTATGTTTTATAAACGTAACAGAAATTTTTAAAAATGAAAACAACAAAACAATTTATTTTATACATATGTTTATAACACTGGCGTCACCCATGAACAAAATGAGCAGATTCTGAAAAAAGCTTAAAAAATTCATTTACAATAAGTTACGTACGTTTGAAATTTATTTTAAAACAAAATGTTTATAAAATGTTTCTTAAAACAGATTTCAAGTTTAAATTATTTATTTATGAATACCGTATGTTTTTTAAGCAAATTTGTTATTATTATTGGAGCGGAAGGAATATGAGCTATTTCATCAATATTACGACTTAATTGTTATAATTATATCAACTTTTATTCTTTAGTTTCTGAATAAAACTTTAATTGGATCGTGAATAATTTTTATTTTTTGCTTGATATATAACAACTATTTCTTGATTTCTATATTTTGCATAAAAATAATCATTTTTAATTTGGAATTATGTCTTAAGCCAAAGCTGAACTTGCTAAACGTAATTGTAATAAAGGCTTGAGATGTAAATCTGCAAATTTCGTTTCTACTTAAAATAATGGTTTGTATTAAGCAAAATACAAAAATCCAGAAATAGCCGTCATATATCAAGCAAAAATTGCAAATTTTAAATACTCGCTGTGTTCCAAAAACCAAAATTAAACTCAAAAATAAGAATTATTTGCAATAGAAAATATAACCCAAATATAATTTTTAATAATTTTTTTTGTATATACTATAAAAATTCAATAAAAACGAACAGTTTTGTACATAAAAGATGATATGTTAAAAATCCCGGGACTCATAAAAATAAATCCCGGGATTCGGGATTTATCAATCCCGAAAAATCCCGGGATTTCGGGATTCGGGATTTCCCGTTTGGCATCCCTAGCTTACACCCCAAAAAATTCATTTAAATATAGATAAAATAAACACAAATTGTCGATAATTAACCATCAAAACACTAACCCTGCAGCCACACGATCAAGATTTTCTTGATTGTCTTTTACATACACTGCTTGTCAAAATTTAAATAAATTGAAAGCTGTGACGTAGGCTGCACGCAATTTATTTAAAATTTGTAATAAAGAAAACAATTTATAAAGACTTACGAAAACTTTGCTCACTAAACTACTAATTAGCTGTTAAATTGAACGTAAAATTGCCAAACAAATGGAAAGGTAAAATTGTGAGCAATCTTGTGGTCGATTTAAAAAGTGTGAGAATGTTGGTAAAAAAAATGAGAATGAGAGCAAATTGAAAGACAATACTTGATCGTGTGGCCTCTAAGAAAGTGCCAGCTCCGTAACTCCCATGTTAAAAAGTCACTTCCAACGAGAAATTTTTCATGAATGTTTTATACAATTCAAAAGTTTATCACACACAATTTTAAAAAGGTTGGTTCTTTAGTTTTTGGAGTTAATATTGAATTAAACTGACATGACTTTTTGTTAAAGAAAGTTTCCGAGTTTAAAATCTCCTTGTTTAATAATGTCTTTTTAAATCAACCGCGCTTCACAAATATATCCATAGATGCATATGTATGTACTTATACATATATCGCGCTTAATCAACAAGAGGGTATTAACTCAAAATTTCTATTTTTTCACTTTTTCGAAAAAATCGATACGTTATATTCATATCCACCCGTTGTAAAAATATAGTGCTATTTTGTCTACTTTTTGGTAAGGAAATGGTTGGTTTTAAAATTGTTTTTTATATGCCTTCAGTGTTAAATTAAAAATTGTCTTGCTTCTACTGAAAATGTTTAATTTTTCAGTTAATACCCTCTTGTTGATTAAGTGCGATATCTATATTTATCTTTAGTACCTTGATATCTATAAAGTATATATATTCTGGCTCCTTAAGTAATTCTAAGTCGATTTAGTCATCTTTGTCCGTCTGTCCGTCTGTTGCAAACACGCTCACTTTCGAAAAACTCAAAAGAAAAGAATGAACTTGGTCTCAAATTGCTTGTAGTTATCCTAAGTATTTTGGAATTGAAATCTAGCAACATCGGTTCCGTAGGATCAGAACTATGAATCAAAATGTGGAACCACCAACCTAAAAAAATTTATAATTTTGATACAAAAACTAACACAAATGGTGGAATAATGCACGGAATTATAAAAAATTTTGCACGAAATTTCGTGAAGATGGGTCCATAATTGACCAAAGGCCCGGTATAAACCCTACTCGCGGAAAACAGTTTAGTACGCCTAAAACCGTAATAAATAACGCTATGATACTAAAATTTGGTACGTCACAGTTTTATAACATTTTTTGAAGATCGGTCCATAATCTGTACAGTTTTGTAGGACTAGAAACCGCACTGCTAAATTTCGTGAAGATCGGTCCATAACACTGGCTTACAGCCAAAAAATACCAAGAACGCCACATGCCTAGATAAGTTAATTGGGACCTCCTGAACACGAAAAACGCTGGAATTATTTTTTCTAAGTACCGTTTTTTAGATAACGGTACTTTTGTGTTTTTCGGTGTATGGTCCCACTCAAACCCTTGTGGAGCCCAACCGAAAGGTAATTGAATGCCTTTTCCGCCGATGTGCTGCAAATTTCTATCTGATAAGAAATGGCTGAGTTATGGCACCTCAAAATTCAAAATTTGCCTATTTTTTACGTTTGTTTCAAAAATTTTCCTTTTTTATTTCGTTTTTTTTCTACGTTATACTACATTTACACCTACACAAAATTTAGTAGATTTTAGTTAAAATCTTAAAGAAATTTTTTGGCGTTTACACCAGTGCTTTTTGACATATTGTCGGATTTCATTTTCATAATAAAAACAGCTGATTGAAAAATGAAAGAAATTGTATTGTAAACTTTTATTAGCAAATATGGAAAGCCAAAAACTAATTTTATTATATTAAAAAAAAGTAGAAAAGGAAAAAAACACCAGCATTTGTTAAATATAAGGTTTCACAAACTGCTGCAAATATTCTACCCGCAATAAATGATACCTGGGAAAAGACGTTTGATACGGAAAAAATCAGCCAAATGGCGAGGAGTTTACTTACGACTATAACCCAAAAGGTGAACAAATAAGAGACAAAATTGCAAATTTTTAAATGTAACAATTTTATTGCAAAACAAATAAAAACTTATTAGAAGTATTAAAAGCGCATCTTCATTGGAATTGCACTGTTTTTCCTTTTTGTAGGTACGTTTTATGTAAATTAAGGCCTTTGTTATGCTACACAGTTTATATTAATATAATTTTCATACCGCTTATTTTTTTTTGCCAAACTGTCAGATTTTTCTTGTTCAGGGCTGTATTTTTTAGTACATTAGTATGAAATTCATAGTTGTATCGTTGAGTATTGCAAGATTTCGTGAGATTTTGCCAAAATCTAGTGACGAACTAGATTTTGTTTTGTATGGGAAATCTAGTAGAAATGAACAAGATTTCGCTCAAAATCTCTTAAGTACTAGATTTTGTCTAGGTGTAAATGTAGTATTATAGTAAAGATCTGGAATGTTTTATTTTTTAACCTAATAGTTTATTTAATTACCAACATTTTAAGTGTAATTTGAAAAAAAATCGGATGAAAAATAAAGGCCCTAATCATGTACAACGCAGCGCAACGCCACAGAACTAACGCAACGCCAAATAATAACATTGAAAGCACAAACAATGTCATAAATATTTTGTAATTTTGTTGTTGCTTTCTACAGAAATTTACATTGCGTTTAAAAATTTCAAACGCTCCATTACTTGTGTCGTTGAAAATTTTAAAACGGTACATGAATTTCTGTTGAAAGCAACAACAAAATTACAAAATATTTATGACATTGTTTGTGCTTTCAATGTTATTGTTTGGCGTTGCGCTGCGTTGTACATGATTAGGGCCAAAGTTTTTATTAAGGATTTTGTGGAACGACAATATTTTCATCTTCATTGCTCACACATCAGATGAAAATATTGTCGTTCCACAAAATCCTTAATAAAAACTTTATTTTTCATCCGATTTTTTTCAAATTCGATTGGGCTCCACAAGGGTTTGAGTGGGACCATACACCGAAAAACACAAATGTACCTTTATCTAAAAAACAGTACTTAGAAAAAAAAAATTACAGCGTTTTTCGAGTTCAGGAGGTCCCAATTAACTTATCTAGGCATGTGGCGTTCTTGGTATTTTTCCAAATTAAAAATTTGTAAAGCAGTGTAATTAACCCTAGACTTCATATAAACCCTACTCCCGGAAAACATTTTAGTACGCCTAAAATTTGATGTTATGATGGTTCCTGAAACTCATCTGACCTCAAGAAATACGTTTAAAATCAATGGTTATATATTATATGATACCAAGAACCCTCAAGGTAGAGCTTGTGGAGGTTCTGCCATTTTGATAAAAACCCGAGTAAAACACTACTTAATGTGTGATCTTCGTGAATATTATCTCCAACCAACGAACATTTGCGTTGAGGAATTAAATCGAAACCTAGTAATTTCATCATTATACTCCCCACCTAGAATTTCAATATCAGAAAGCCAATATAACAAATATTTCAAATCATTAGGACCCTGCTTCCTAGCTGCTGGTGATTACAACGCTAAACACACTTTTTGGGGGTCACGACTTATAACACCAAAGGGTCGTGTTTTGTTCAACACAATTTGTAACATGGATCTAAATGTGGTCGCGAGCGGACAACCAACATATTGGCCTACTGATCTGCAAAAAGTTCCAGATGTCATAGATTTTGGAATGGTAAAAAACATCCCCGCAGAAACGATTTATGCTGAAGCTTCCTTAGAATTATCTTCTGATCACACACCTACAATTCTTACCAGGGCTGTGGAGTCGGAGTCGGAGTCGGAGTTGAAGAGTCGGAGTTGAGGTTTTTGTACCGGAGTCGGAGTCGGAGTCGCAGTACCCAAAAAAACGCGCGACTCCGACTCCAAAATTTTTCGGCATAAAAAATTTAAAAAAATTTCTAATATTTTCCAATATAAAAATTCTTCGAAATTGGCGATGCAATATTTTGCAGATCAATATGAATAAGTAGATTTTAATTTATTTTATGAGAAATAGTTGATTCAAGTACTTTACTATTTAAGTATATTTAGGTATGTTATATTTAGTATACGTGCGGGAAAAAGTCTAAATTACATTAGCAAAACTTATACTCAGTTATTTATCTAGTTGAAAAGGATGTGTGATTTTTTAAATAATTTACTCATGCTAAAAAATGTTAATGACAGGAATTGCCAATAATTTTAATATCAGAATTTTTTAACCATCAACGCTGAAATATTTTCAACATTGTACAGAATAAGTGTTTCTATAGCGCATAAATACTAGTATGTATTAGAAAAATTGTGACGTAAAATTATTTCTCTTTTGTGTAGAAACATCTTTATCGGCCTGCCTTTAATTCCTACCATAACACTCATGTTTTTCTTATGTACATTACGCGGAGATTCCCATAATTCGTTTAATAAAGATGTTTCTACACAAAAGAGAAATAATTTTACGTCTCATTAATTTCGCATCACGGTTAGAGTAGGAGTCGGAGTCGTGAGTCGGAGTCGGAGTCGCGCTTAAAAAATTTCAGCGTTTGGAGTCGGAGTCGGAGTTAGTACTTTTTTCGGACGACTCCACAGCCCTGATTCTTACTATAGCAAACCCTAATAGAATTGTATCTCCGTCTCGTTACTTATCGACATCAGCCTCACAAATAAATTGGTTAAAATACAAACATATCCTAGTGCCCATTGCACAGAAAATATTCCGATTAGTACACCGTAGAACGTGGATCTCGCTATGGTTAATTTTGACAGTTATCTTAAACTAGCTGTTCAACATTCCAGCATAACCTTCAAAAAAACAAAAAACAATTGACTGAAAAAGTGAGAGTTCGAAGAGTGGCAATTGCAAAGATCCCCTCAACTTAAGAATTTACTAAAAGAGTGCACAAAAAGGCTAATAAAGTTACTGCAGTCTCAAAAAACGGATTCTCTGGAAAAATATCTTAAGGAACTTGATGGAACTCCTCAATCTGACTACTCATTATGGCGCGCAGCTAGAAATCTTAAAAGACCAGTTATCACTAAACCACCATTAAGAAACTTAAATGAAAGTTGGGCACGAAATGATATAGAAAAAGGAAATCTTTTTGTTAATTATTTGAAAACCGTATTTACCCCTCATACATCTTTCGATACTGCGGTCGAGTAACCACCTGTTTCTGTTAGAGCAGCTGCTCCAGTAAGATTTGAGATAAGAGAAATCGAAAAGGCTATTCATGATTTAAACCCCAAGAAAGCCCCTGGTTTTGATAAGATCAGTAACAAAATGCATTTGGAGCCACCCAGCATAGCAACGATAATTATTCTATTAATTTTTAATGCTATTTTACGCCTTGAATACTACCCACAAGATTGGAAAGTATCCTTATTTACCATGATACCTAAACCAGGAAAGGATCCCACAAAAGTTGAGTGATATAGACCTATAAGCTTATTGTCTAATATTTCAAAGCTGTTTGAGAAGCTGTTGGTGTCAAAATTAGCCCCAATTTTAAATGAAATTAGATGTATTCCTAACCTTCAATTCGGCTTTAGAAGACAACACAGCACAATTGAACAAACCGATCGTATAGTTCACGCCATAATAAAAGCCTTTGAAGAAAGAAAATATTGTTCCGCTCTCTTCATCGATGTTTCTCAGGCTTTGGATAAAGTCTGGCATGATGGCTTATTACATAAATTCAAGCTAAACTTACCAGTAAACACACACAAGCTGTTAGAAAGAAGGGCCGTTTTTAAGTTCTCCTCAGCCAATTGACGCTGGAGTCCCTCAGGGAAGCATCATGGGCCCACTTTTATACTTAATATATACCTAAGACATGCCAACAAACAACCACACCCTAACTTCAACATTTGCTGATGATACAGCTTTTTTAAGCGTACACCTGCTATGAAGCATCTCGTTACTTGCAGGATCATATATTTGAACTGGAAAGGTGGTTAAAACAATGGAGGATAAAGGTCAATGAGCAAAAATGCGTGCATATAACATTCACCTTGCGTCGGGAGTCATGTCCCCCTATTAAAATCAATAATAAATTAGTGCCCCAACAATCGCCTGTAAAATATCTCGGTATTAATCTTGATCGGCGTTTGACATGAAAATGCCATATAGAAGCCAAACTAACACAAATGAAACTAAAAGCTATTCAAATTTATTGGCTTATTGGAAGAAATTCTGTTCTTAGCCTCGCTTACAAACTCCTACTTTACAACTCTATCTTAAAACCAATCTGGTGCTACGGTATTCAATTATGGGGCACTGCCTCAGCGTCTAATATCTAAAAGATTCAAAGGCGCCTAAATAAACTTCTTCGAATAATCACAGTCGCTCCCTGGTATGTTAAAAACTCAAATATTCACAAGGATCTCAATGTGCCATTAGTAAAAACTATTATTACGAAGTATGCAGTAAAATATTTAAAAAGTCTTGAGTCGCACCCAAATCCACTAGCTCGAAATATTTTAAATGACATCGGCCACTCTAGATTAAGGAGAATATATACTGCAGGACTCATCCGACGAGAAGTGCGCTAAACATCTACATATGTGAAGCCAAACCGTGAACAGAAACCGTGAGGAGAAAAATTTTCGTCTGGCATTGGCATCACAAAAATAAAGTATTAGTGTAAGATTTGATTAATTATTGTTAGTTCATATTTAATATATGAAGATTCAATAAATAAATAATGAGACATAAAAAAAATAATTAAATTTGGTACTGTACAGTTTTGTAGGACTAGAAATTACACTGCTAAATTTCTCGAAGATCGGTCATTAATTAACCCTAGACTTCATATAAATAAACCCTACTCCCGGAAAACATTTTAGTACGCCTAAAACCGTAATTAATAATGCTATCATACTAAAATTAAGTACGTCACAGTTTTATAGGACCAGAAATCACACTGTAAATTTTTTTGAAGATCGGTTTATAATTAACCCTAGACCCCATATAAACCCTACTCCCGGAAAACATTTTAGTACGCCTCAAACCGTAATAAATAACGCTATCATACTAAAATTTGGTACGTCACCGTTTCATAGGACCAGAAATCACACTGCCAAATTTCGTGAAGATCAGTCCATAATTTACCCTAGGCCCCATATAAACCCTACTCCCGGAAACAGTTTAGTATGCCTAAAACCAAATAAAGCCCACTTTGTGAAAATAATTAAATTCCCCTAAATCCATAACAGATATAGATATTGCGGTAAAATTTCTTCTAACTTAGATTCATATGGCCAGAAAAATATGGAATTTTGTGAAATTCACTGTTAACTGATGTATTGAAATTTATTCTAATTTATTTTTTGTAATACCACAAATTAGTCTTCAGAATTTTGGAATGATTGGTCCATTATTACCCTTAGGTCCAATACAAATTACCTTCCTACAAATCATATTAGTTCGGCTAAAACTGTTACGAATCAAGATATTTTACTCAAGCCAGTTCAAAGTTCTAAAAAGAAATGCAGAAAACTTTTTTATTGTCGGTCAATAATTTAATTTAGGTCTAAACCGCAACCAATTTTTATATTGACGTTCGTTTTTGTAAAGATTAGTTAATAATATATACATAGTATATGTATTTACCATATAGAGCCTCCTGTCGGTGGAGGGTATCAAAGATTCGGCACAGCCGAATATAGCACTCTAACTTGTTTAATAATCATGTTGAGAATTTTAAGATAAGATTTAAGTAAGATCTTAAAATATTCAAACATATGTACATACATACATATATACCTGAATTTATGAAAATTATAAATTATTTAGACACATTCACACAGTTTCACTCCAAAATACATACATATGCACATACCCTGTAGACAAAGTATGTAGTATTTTACTAGAAATATACTGGTTGGTTTTAACTTTAAACTAATTGCATTTTCGAATTTTTTCATATATCAAACTATCGTAGTTAACGTTAGGTTGTCATAGGAGCACAAATAGTTTATTTTTGTGCATTTTTATAATTTTGTGCATTTTTAAACTAGTTGCTTTATTTAGAGTAAAAATAATAAAAAAATTAAAAATAAATTTTTTACAATAATGAGGAGTATTTTTTATATATAACTAGCTTAACCCGGTGCGCTTCGCTACACTGGTAAAAAAAAATAAATAAGAAAAAAATTGCAGTATTTTTTTAATGTGTAATTTATTTATTTTTGCTCCCCCTGCACCTACCCCCTTTTTTTTTTTTTTTTGTTTTGAAAGTTGTCCTGTAAAGGTTGATAACTTTTGTGTTCAGATATATGGTATTTAATATTTTTTTATATGAGGGGTACTGCTCCTCCTCTGTCTACCCCGCCCATTTCTATATTGAAATTAATAGTTTACCATAGCAGTAGCTGTAACCACGTTTGAAGACTCTTCCTTTAATAGTTCTTCTGTTGAGCGATACTTAATTTATGCATCCTATGGAAGGTATTTCCACCCTTGCGCCTACCCGCTTTATTTTTATTTTCAAAAGTATAGTATACCATAAGAGAGACTTCTGCAAAGTTTGAACATTCTCACTATAAAAGTTCTTAAGATATGCGATATTAACCATTGGCGTCCTATGGTGGGTACCACTTCCCCCGCTGCTATTATATTTCAATTTGGGGGCTCAGAAGATCCTACTACAAAAAGTTCAGCAAAATGCGTGCAGCGGCTCTTAAGATATGCGATAATTAATATTGGCATCCTATGGGGGGTACCAATTCCCCTGCCCCTATCGAAAAAATAAGTAGCCTATTTTATTTTTAGGGCTCACGTGATGTTATTGTAAAAATTTCAGGAAAATCGGTTCGATAATTAATATTGGCATCCTATGGGGGGTACCAATTCCCCTGCCCCTATCGAAAAAATAAGTAGCCTATTTTATTTTTAGGGCTCACGTGATGTTACTGTAAAAATTTCAGGAAAATCGGTTCGATAATTAATATTGGCATCCTATGGGGGGTACCAATTCCCCTGCCCCTATCGAAAAAATAAGTAGCCTATTCTATTTTTAGGGCTCACGTGATGTTACTGTAAAAATTTCAGGAAAATCGGTTCGATAATTAATATTGGCATCCTATGGGGGGTACCAATTCCCCTGCCCCTATCGAAAAAATAAGTAGCCTATTTTATTTTTAGGGCTCACGTAATGTTACTGTAAAAATTTCAGGAAAATCGGTTCGATAATTAATATTGGCATCCTATGGGGGGTACCAATTCCCCTGCCCCTATCGAAAAAATAAGTAGCCTATTTTATTTTTAGGGCTCACGTGATGTTACTGTAAAAATTTCAGGAAAATCGGTTCGATAATTAATATTGGCATCCTATGGGGGGTACCAATTCCCCTGCCCCTATCGAAAAAATAAGTAGCCTATTTTATTTTTAGGGCTCACGTGATGTTACTGTAAAAATTTCAGGAAAATCGGTTCAGTAGTTTCGGAGTCTATAAAGCGACAAACAAACATACAAACATACATAATTCATTTTTATATATCGTTACCTTAATATAAAAAGGCCCCAACTCATCAAAAACACTTTTTACAGGAGAAGGAAAAAACTTAATAAAAGCTGAAATAATATAGCTACACAACCATTGTCAAAAAACATCTTTATTAAAATTAAACGAGGAATTCAGATTGAAATACATAATATGTATTTCTTTCGAAAAATTGTGTGTATGAGTTAGGCCTTTTTTTCTTTAGAAAAATTGTGTGTATGAGTTAGGGCTTTTTGTATTCTGCTTATAACTTCTTTATTTTTAATCTAATTTGCTTGAAATTTTAATAGAATGTGTATTAGCAACCATTCTACAATAATCAATAAAAAAACGGATTTCCAAAAATAATGAGTTGGGGCCTTTTTATATTAAGGTAACGATATATAGATTATTGCGTTAAGTGGGAAACAGAATAGTCGCTGTAGTACAACGTTACGAATAGCGCTGCAAGTTGTGAAAAGTTAAAAACGGCAGTTTGAAAGTAGTGTCAAGAGAATACGTAGTGTTGTTGTCGTTGCAGTTGAAGTAGAAGCGCAAAGTTCGAAATTTTGAACTTTGTTGCGCTACAGAGCATGCGTCAGCTTCAGCTTCTACTACAACTACTTTATTCTGTTCCAGGCCTTATACTATGTATTTATTTTAAAATAATTCTCATCACCCCTGGAACCAGAGAGACAGAGATAGAGAGAATATTTCCCTTTGTTTACATTACAGAATCAACTCTCAATTATAAAGCTATGGTCACATTTATAAAACATTTAACGCCCCACAAGATACCACTATTTTTATTAAACATTTGCTGGATTTTGCATAACGTTAATAGCTCAAACAGCATTTAACTTTTTATTAATTAAACATATCGCTCATTTCGTGCAAGACCGTCACAACTCAAAATTTGAAACTTCACAGGAGAGCCTTTTTAAGATTCCAACCTATTATTTCTCACCTTCTCTTTCACTAAAATACATTTATAAAATCAAATATTTCTTTTTTGCTACAAAGAAAACCACATGTACAAGAGGAATGCCAAACACAAACTGAAATGTGACCTTGTTGATGTTAATTGCTCAAGTTTGTTACGAGAGGTCATAGCGTCACAAGCATCTCTATTACCGTTATTTTTTCGATAATTCTCTCCGTTCTTAGATCAATTTGTAGAGATTTAAGAGATGAACATTTCTGCATTACTAACTAGAAAATGCCAAATTTTGAGTTGTGACGGTCTTGCACGAAATGAGCGATATGTTAGATACACAAAAATTATTAAAACGAAATGATTTTTCATCAAATATTTGCTAAATGTGAAGATACCTTGAGAAACTCGCAGAATGCCCCGGAACGGGTTTCGTCATCAATCAACATAGTTCATTTGATGTATTTAACTTAATAATTTTAGTAAACGAATTCGGGAATTGTTCTTCTCTTTATTTATTTTTTAAACATAAAAATAATTTGTTATTGTTTCTACAACAAAGAAGTAAATTGATTTTTGTATCGACTTTTGTAGTGTTGTTGCTGTTCCTACAACGAACAAGTAGTATATTTTATGATCTTTCTCATTTTTAACGCCTAACTACTAGTAATAAACTAATCCAAAAACTTACCAGTAACGATTATTTATGTATTTACGTCCAAATTTTTTGTTTGTGTACTCAACTTTCTACTATGATAGATAGATTTTTAAATTCTTATTATTCGAATTTCCTATATACGATGGCGGTCTTAAGTCGTCTTATCACTTGTTCTTTTAATTAAACAATAAAATACTAGCAAATATAGATATTTTTCCACTGCTGTGTGTTATAAACAAAATTTAAAATATTATTCAGTCACAAAGTGAACGTTACTTGAATACGACGGTGATAGTAGTTAAAATATATAAAACAATTTAAACCATAGAACAATAAAAGCACATTTAAATTAATTATGCCCGTTATTAGTGATCCGATAATTAATGTTAAATCCACTCTAGAATTAACAACAAACGCTTATAATAGTGATTTTTCTGGTCATCCGAATGATGATAACGGAAAATATCCATCAAAAGCAAGTGAAAATAATAATAATGACAGATCAAAAGTTTTGCAAATTGTTTGGCATACTTTGTGTGAAAAATATAAAAGTTTTTGTAAACAAACGAAGTTGTTAAACAATTTAGTTAATCGTGAAAGCAATAAACCGTTAGCGAAAAAAATTCGTCATTCATTGCTTTTAAATAAGTCGGCGAAAAAAAAGGGCTACAAATATTTTCTTAGCGATGAAGATAAAAGGTATTTTCTTTTTTCATGATATAAAGTTAATTAAATAAATATTTGTGAATGTTAATTGTAATATAGTATTAAGTTTATGCAATAAACTTTATTGTATGCATAAAATACTTATGTCCATATCGCTCATTTGCTGCATAGTCGTCATAACTAACAAAATAAAATTTTAAAGTTAGTAATGCAGAATTGATCGCTGTTTTTATTTCTATCTATACTATACTAATTTTACAAAGCTGAAAATTGTGTATGTTTATATGTTTGTCAGTGTTAATCTCCGGAACTGCCGGTCCGATTTTGAAATTTTTTTCAACAAAATGAAGAATGGAACCTCCTTACGGACATAGGCTATATAAGTACAGGGTCCGGGCGAGCTAAACCTCCTCCTCAGAAAATATTATTTACCGTTTTAGCAATAGCTTCCATACTAAAAAGAAAAACCAAGCTATTTAAACGTGAGGACGCTGCT
This sequence comes from Pollenia amentaria, assembly GCA_943735925.1. Classification (NCBI taxonomy): domain Eukaryota; kingdom Metazoa; phylum Arthropoda; class Insecta; order Diptera; family Polleniidae; genus Pollenia; species Pollenia amentaria. The sequence continues at coordinate 95,576,499 of OX031009.1, read as the reverse complement.
CACCCTCCATTTCGCCTCCAGTATATCTCTCCGCTCGACCACCCACTGACCGAACGCGCATTGCCTTTTGCGTTTGCTTAACCTTAACAGCTAAATAGCTAAACCGATTTTGATGAAATTGGAAATATAGGAACACATGGGAAATTTCTGCCTATCCGAAACGATCTTAGACCACTCTGCGGCGTTGCCCCCAGAGTTAATTTTCGACTAACTATTAAAATGAAATTAAATTCGGTTGGATAGAGTCGTGTGTTTCATTGTATGTAGATCAATATATGATTTAAATTTCATTAAAATCGGTAAGATCCCTTTCAGACTCGGCAAGTTAATTGTGCAAGTCATCAGCAAACATTTTCCCAAAAAATTTTAGAGAAGGCAAAGATATTAGTAAATAAAACTGCAGAGTGAATGAGAATTACAAACACTCAAAAAGTCTTTTTTGCAACGATATTAAAGCTTAAACAAAATACCAATAACAAACGGTGAAACTTACATATTTTGTGAAAATGTTTCCTGATTATCTGGCCTAAGCAACCAGTGAAATACGCATAGAAACAGCTTAACCTCCAATAATAAATTTCAGTGTAATTATCAAGTATATAAATTGGGAATTAAGCACAGCAAACAAAATCTTATTAGTTTAAACTTAATACTCGGTTTAAATGAGAACGGAAAAATTTGTATCGCATTTAGTGAAATATGCAGTTAATTAAGCTAATTCGACAGACTTATCCAACAATATGACAGCTACATATAAACTGTCAAAGTTCAGATGTCCCTATTAAAAGACCCTTTAGTAATCAGCATATACTAGTACAATTGTTAATTTTAAAATTTTTTGGTTTCGACTAATCAAAATGAAATTAGTTGTAAAGATTTATCTGACAAAGTGTTAAAAATTTATTTTATCTTCTGTCAGTGATTAGATTAATAATTATTACAGGTAAACTTCGATATTCCGAATATGAAGGGGATCGAAAAATACTTATATGTAGCTATGAAAAAATACGAAAAAAAATTCGTTATAACCAATGCAAGTTTAACTGCCCCTCTATACCAGCGATAGATATTGCGACATATATTGAGTAAATGTCAAAATTATGGTATCTCTAATCTAGACAGCACTTTTCTATACATATTTATTGCCGGCAATTTATGTTGCAATAATTGGATGTCAGAAGCTAAAAGGCCAGACTCCACTTTTTGAAAATGTCTCAATTTTGTTATATTACTATATTATTTATTGTGAAATGTTTAAAAATGATTTTGTTCTTCTATTATTTAAATATTTTCCATTAAAAAATATGAAAAATCGGTATAGGGCTTGAATCTTATTTGATTTTTTTCAGAAGCTACCAGCCAGATAATAGGTAAATATACATAATAAAATTGGGGCATAACATATTGGTGTAGTATGAATTAATGCGCTTCACGTGTTCGATAACTTCCTTTTTGTAGCATCTTTAATTTTGGAAATAAATTTTTCAAATAAATGTTATTTAATCTTCTTTTTATTTTGTGGAATAAGGCCTTTTAGCTTTTAACACATGCAATTGTTAGTCAGTCTTCGATGACAAGTATTGCTAACATAAAACGTCAAATTTGTTTGTCAGTTGTAAAAAAGAGCAAAAAGAAAAAATAGAAGCAACTTGTGTGGGAAAGATTATTAAGTTTGGGAAATGGTAGCAAATTAAAATATCAGTAAAATAATTAAAAATAAATAATTTATCTTAATCTTCAAATTGTCAAAAATAAATGATCTCCTGTTATCGCATAACACGTTTAAATAAAAGGAAAACAGTCTTTAAACATCGCAAGCTTAAAAGATATGGCGTCTTCTTTTCACCTTCTTCCATGATACCAAATACAAAATTGGCAACCATCCAAATCAAACTCTTTTCGGCTCTGTTTTGTAACTCTAATACATTTTTTTAATATATTTTTTATGTATTTGGTCGTAACTGTGTCTCACTGGGTACGGGCATCTTAGTGTATTTTGTTAAAAATTCCAAAATGTATGGGTTCGATTCTGTTGTGGCATCTGTTAGTTAAGATTGTGTCGTAGGCGAATTACATTTTTCAAACCACACAATAAAGCACTGGGAAATCCTCTTTTATAATTTTCGGAAATTTCTTCACCATTCGTGAATAAAATTCTTACTGGCTCTACGCATTTTTAAACAAATCTAAATGTACACATATACTTAAAAGCAAACAGCTGAAATTACAACTTATTATGTGAACTTCTTCATGTCCCAATTAGTAGGTCTGCTCGAAACGCCTGCTAATTTTCTGTAGAGTTGTATTTTTATCGTGCAATTGTTTTTGTAACAATTGTTTTTGACATCTTGTCCATTTATTACACAAAAAAATGCATTGGGTTTTGACATTTTGAACATAATTTACACAAACAAAATGCGTGTTGTTTTTCTATTGTTGCATTGTTGTAGTTTCGCGCAGACCTACTAATTGGGGCATGAACTTCTTTTTTATTTTTTGTAATGTAACGTTAATTTCATGGCATTCTGTTGTAGTTTTTATAACTTGAGGGTTATACGCTCAAGTTTTGTCTATCAAGTTTTAATACACTCACACTTTTTTACCAATACACTCATACTTTTTAAAATTGAAGCGAACTTGCCTTTAAAATTATCTTTCAAGTGAGTATCAATTTACGTTCAAGAAAACAGCTGATTACAAGTTTGGTGAGAAAATTTTTCGTTTGTCTTTATAAATCAAACACTACTATCGGAATGGCAGTTCTTAATACCCACTATACGTCTCTGGAATACTATCCCATCAAACATTACGGCAGCAAGCAACGCATTAGATCTTAAAAGGAAGATTTTTTAGTTTTATTCTCGAACGTAACTTTTTTTTATTCTGAATATTTCTGATATAAACACATCTGGATTCTACACCCAATTTAACATATTATTATTATTTAAATTATTATTATATTTTCTTTTTTTTAGTAATAATTTTTTAACTAATTGTATACTTCTGCCATTTTTCAATTTTTTTTCTTTTCAGTAAGTATATTTAGTTAATTTTATACTTTTGCTATTTTCAATTATCATGCTTTTAAGTAATTATTTTTTAACTAATTGTATACTTCTGCTATTTTTAAAACTTAAGTTTTGTTGTAGAAGCTCACACAAATAAATAATAAATTGTTCTCTTGATGACATCTTGCAAGTGAATTGCTTCAAAATTGCCTGCAGCCTACGTCACAGCTTCCAATTTTCGGAAATTTTGACAAACTGTATATGTAAAAGACTATCAAGAACAACTTGATCGTGTGGCTGCAATGTAATGAAAAAATTTGCAAAAATTATATAAATCGTGTACGGGAAAGAGGACGCATATGAGGAGTTCCATTACAAAATGCAACAATTCCACTTTTCAAAACGCAACAATTCCAAATTTGTTTTCTAAATAACTTAACAACTAACTGCAAGACAAACTAATTTATTTATTAATTGCTTTAGTGTTAAATAGAATCATCGCTGTTATAGTGGAATTGTTGTATTTTGTTATAGATCTCCTCATATATTTTTAATACAACAGATTGACTAAAAATTATAAATTTCAGCAGGGTGAATCCAGTAAAAGAAAAAATTTTGAGATTTATAAATTTTTTCTATTGGCAAAAATGGCATATGACAGTAAAAAAAAACTTGCCCTGGTTATAACTATAGTTTTTTTTTAACCAAATTCTATTTTACACGAAAATACTAATAAATACCTCTATTTTAGAGGGAAACAAATTACCCACTTTTTTGTTATTTAGGCATCGTTGTTTTGAGCTTTTAATGAATACTTCGTTATATAGAGGCTTTATAGCTTAGAATTTCTTCGTTATAGCTATGGAGCATTTTGTTATTAAAAACTTTGCAATAAAGAGTTATTTTTAGGGGACTTAGCAAACAAATTTGTACATATAAGTTTTTCGTTATAACGAAGTGGGCTATACCGATGTTTCACTGTATAACTTTATAAATGATATGACGATATTTCTCTTATTTTGTTTTCAAAGTAATTTAAGTAAAGATAACATTTTAAATAAATATTTCTTAAAACCTTTTGTTTTTAATTTTTTTATATTTTACTAGCTGACACAACAGACGTTGTTCTGTCGAAATTTCAATGAATTTTTTTTATAATAATTAGTATTGTGGTTATTTTATTGAACTGTTAATGGTTTTTAATCCAAATTTAGATATTTTAATTAGGCTTAAGTTCATTGAATTTAATTTGCATTAAATTATTTTTATGAAGAAAGGAATTTTTACAACATGGAAGATTAATTAAAATTGTTATTGATAATTTTCATTCTTGACTGACCTGGGATTCGAAGCCAGGCTGTCTGGCGTGTGATTCGAACCCAGGCGGCTGGTTACCCTGACATGTTTCGACCTCAACCACTAGGTCTTCTCAAAGGGATTTGCCGTCTTACACTCGCAGCCATCGAAGACTGCTGACGTCAGTAGTCAAACATCAATCCTTAAACCAAATGGTATTTTAACCTTTGGTAGATCGAAATTTGCTTTTTGAATGATTATCCATTTTTAATTGATCTCACATGTTTTTCCTTACTTCTGTTTTTTCGTACTTTTGTCAAGAATTCTTCTTGAAGTCCAAAGTACATTTTTTGTTTTTCCTGTTTTTGTCTTTCTTTTTTTCTAGTTGACCTTTTTCAGCACAACTTGAAGGACAAATGTAAACATAGCTCGTGCCTTAGCTGTTAACAATAATTAGTATTGTGGTTATTTTATTGAACTGTTAATGGTTTTTAATCCAAATTTAGATATTTTAATTAGGCTTAAGTTCATTGAATTTAATTTGCATTAAATTATTTTTATGAAGAAAGGAATTTTTACAACATGGAAGATTAATTAAAATTGTTATTGATAATTTTCATTCTTGACTGACCTGGGATTCGAAGCCAGGCTGTCTGGCGTGTGATTCGAACCCAGGCGGCTGGTTACCCTGACATGTTTCGACCTCAACCACTAGGTCTTCTCAAAGGGATTTGCCGTCTTACACTCGCAGCCATCGAAGACTGCTGACGTCAGTAGTCAAACATCAATCCTTAAACCAAATGGTATTTTAACCTTTGGTAGATCGAAATTTGCTTTTTGAATGATTATCCATTTTTAATTGATCTCACATGTTTTTCCTTACTTCTGTTTTTTCGTACTTTTGTCAAGAATTCTTCTTGAAGTCCAAAGTACATTTTTTGTTTTTCCTGTTTTTGTCTTTCTTTTTTTCTAGTTGACCTTTTTCAGCACAACTTGAAGGACAAATGTAAACATAGCTCGTGCCTTAGCTGTTAACAATAATTAGTATTGTGGTTATTTTATTGAACTGTTAATGGTTTTTAATCCAAATTTAGATATTTTAATTAGGCTTAAGTTCATTGAATTTAATTTGCATTAAATTATTTTTATGAAGAAAGGAATTTTTACAACATGGAAGATTAATTAAAATTGTTATTGATAATTTTCATTCTTGACTGACCTGGGATTCGAAGCCAGGCTGTCTGGCGTGTGATTCGAACCCAGGCGGCTGGTTACCCTGACATGTTTCGACCTCAACCACTAGGTCTTCTCAAAGGGATTTGCCGTCTTACACTCGCAGCCATCGAAGACTGCTGACGTCAGTAGTCAAACATCAATCCTTAAACCAAATGGTATTTTAACCTTTGGTAGATCGAAATTTGCTTTTTGAATGATTATCCATTTTTAATTGATCTCACATGTTTTTCCTTACTTCTGTTTTTTCGTACTTTTGTCAAGAATTCTTCTTGAAGTCCAAAGTACATTTTTTGTTTTTCCTGTTTTTGTCTTTCTTTTTTTCTAGTTGACCTTTTTCAGCACAACTTGAAGGACAAATGTAAACATAGCTCGTGCCTTAGCTGTTAACAATAATTAGTATTGTGGTTATTTTATTGAACTGTTAATGGTTTTTAATCCAAATTTAGATATTTTAATTAGGCTTAAGTTCATTGAATTTAATTTGCATTAAATTATTTTTATGAAGAAAGGAATTTTTACAACATGGAAGATTAATTAAAATTGTTATTGATAATTTTCATTCTTGACTGACCTGGGATTCGAAGCCAGGCTGTCTGGCGTGTGATTCGAACCCAGGCGGCTGGTTACCCTGACATGTTTCGACCTCAACCACTAGGTCTTCTCAAAGGGATTTGCCGTCTTACACTCGCAGCCATCGAAGACTGCTGACGTCAGTAGTCAAACATCAATCCTTAAACCAAATGGTATTTTAACCTTTGGTAGATCGAAATTTGCTTTTTGAATGATTATCCATTTTTAATTGATCTCACATGTTTTTCCTTACTTCTGTTTTTTCGTACTTTTGTCAAGAATTCTTCTTGAAGTCCAAAGTACATTTTTTGTTTTTCCTGTTTTTGTCTTTCTTTTTTTCTAGTTGACCTTTTTCAGCACAACTTGAAGGACAAATGTAAACATAGCTCGTGCCTTAGCTGTTAACAATAATTAGTATTGTGGTTATTTTATTGAACTGTTAATGGTTTTTAATCCAAATTTAGATATTTTAATTAGGCTTAAGTTCATTGAATTTAATTTGCATTAAATTATTTTTATGAAGAAAGGAATTTTTACAACATGGAAGATTAATTAAAATTGTTATTGATAATTTTCATTCTTGACTGACCTGGGATTCGAAGCCAGGCTGTCTGGCGTGTGATTCGAACCCAGGCGGCTGGTTACCCTGACATGTTTCGACCTCAACCACTAGGTCTTCTCAAAGGGATTTGCCGTCTTACACTCGCAGCCATCGAAGACTGCTGACGTCAGTAGTCAAACATCAATCATTCCTTTCTTCATAAAAATAATTTAATGCAAATTAAATTCAATGAACTTAAGCCTAATTAAAATATCTAAATTTTTTTTATAATTTTGTATATTTGAATATTTGAAGGACTGACGTCATAAGCCACCCGAATTGAAGAAATGGGTTTATTGCTTTTCCTATTGATTATATAAAACCCACGTGTATTTTACTAAAAAGTGTTTTTTTAAATAAAAAATTAAATAAAATTAAAGCCAATATGTATGACTGTTACCGGTTGTGTTATTTATGTTTTTCCGTTCACTTTTAATATTAAGTTTAAACTAATAAGATTTTGTTTGATGTGCTTAATTCCCAACTTTTATTCTTGATAAATACACTGAAATTCATTATTGGAGGATAAGCTGATTCTATGCGCATTTCACTGGTTGCTTAGGCCAGGAAACATTTTCCCAAACATTTTTAGAAAAGTCAAAGATATTAGTAAATAACACTGCAGAGTGAATGAGAATTACAAACACTCAAAAAGTCTTATTTGCAATGATATCAAAGCTTAAACAAAATACCAACAATAAATAGTGAAACTTACATATTTTGGGAAAATGTTTCCTAAATGTTGCCTAAGCAACCAGAGATGCGCCTAGAAACAGCTTATCTTCCAACAATACATTTCAATGTATTTATCAAGAACAAAAATTGGGAATTAAGCACTACAAACAAAATCTTAATGAAAAATTATGTATTCCAAAGAATTACTTCGGTAACTTGGGTGCCCCGTATGCTAGCTGGTAGTGAGCTAGTCTATCATTGCCGGGGTTGCGGGTTCGATTCCCGCCAGAGACTCTGGTCTCCTGCAGACAAGCGCGGAGCTTCGCGGGATAATCGTAGGAATAATAAAAAAAAAAAAAAAAATAATTAAGTTTAAACTTTATTCATTTGCTTAAAATTCCACGTGAAATAAGTGCTGCTTATATTATTTCGCAGTTATAAAAAATTTTGCCAGAAACAAATTGCACAGAGTACAACTCTATCGACATAATTTCATAGAAGTTCCGCACAAGTTTGTTTCATATGAGTTTTGACAGCATTTCACGTGAAATGTTGAACAGAGTACCAGGCTTAAAACAAAATAACATATTGTTACCAACTGTATTAATTTTCATTACATACTTTTGAACATATTTTAGTCCATTTTTAGGTGTGGGTATAGTGCTGCGATCGGCAAGCTATACTATTACATTTTGCGATTGTATGCGTTGTATGTATTTTACATATGTTGTTGTTAATGTTGTTTAATTCTCTACAATGTGTGTGCACACGTACGTAACAAAAGAGCATAAAAGAGAAAAGAGAAAACGCGGCGCCCTGATTTTGCCGATCGCAGGTATAGTGTGACAAATTATGAAAGGCGCTATAAACGTCAAATTCCATACGTAATATATTTCGTACTAAAATATACAATTTTTCATATTTATTTTTACGTTTATTGTAAAAAAAATCATCAGCATTTATAAATGTTCACTGTCAGATTATGGGTACCCTATTTTTACCTAACTGTAAAATTTTTTTTTTACCTCACATCGTTAGATTCGTCTTTAAAACTTAAGCGACCTTATTTGAAAACAAAGTGTCGGATTTAAAAAACAAACTAACCAAACCTTTAGAGAAGTGTTTTAAAATAAAGCAAATTAAAAAGGGATTAAAAAAATATATATGTATGTATGTATAATATTTGTAGGTTATCAGCCATGTTCTGGAAATCGAATACGTAGGAGTGAAGTTGGAATCAAATAAATTTTAAAAAAATTAACTGAGATTCTCCATTGATTGAGAATTTCCAGCATTTGCAGGAATAATAAATTGGCTTAAAAACTTTTTCATAACTGGCTGGCACCTCTCAAATAAAGTGCAGTGACTAAAAAAGTACAAAATATCTGTGTTGTTTAATTATAACATCTTAAGTTGAGATAAGATAGCAAAAAAGTTTTAAAAAAAAACCTGGTGAACAAATAATTTTTCACAAATAATAAAATAACCCAAAATTAAAGAAAAATTTTGTTTATAATACACAATTTTTAAAATGTAAATAAAAACATATACGAACAATTATTAAAACCCCAAACATTTTATGGCTGACAAAAAAATTTCATACTTATATGTAAATATGCAAGATGAGCAAAAACAAAAAAAGGTGATATTTAAAAAAAATCACCAAATAATGGTGCAAAAACGGGCAACGTTTTTTCAGCCTAAAAGTTCAGATTTCCAATTTTATCGTGATGTATAACCTTTTTTAATTTTTTTTTTACAAACAAGTGAACAAAAAATTATTTTCGAGGCATGGGAGAATAAGTACTAGGGTATGTATTTAATCCGGCTTTTGCTTTAATCGGTTAATCGCTCGATTAATTAACCAAGGTTTTGGTTTAATCAGTTAATAATCGGTTAATTTTGTAATTGATTTTAATAAATGAAAATGCATAAATTATTTGTTACTTGGAGTTAATTAGTAAAAAAAAACAATAACATAACAAACATAACAATTCTTGGACAAACAAAAAAATAATTCATAAATATGTAAACCATATTTTTAATAAACCGTGAGATCATTTTATTAGTTATTTCAATAGTTTAAGGAGATCTTATAAAATATTATTTTTGAAAAACTATTTGGCTTAAATGTCTAGGATTTATGCGTTTATTTTCTTTAGTTTTGATAAAACTTGACTTGGAAAAAATTCTTTCATTTATCGTAGATCTTGGAGAAATCGAAAGCAACTCATAATACAGAATATCTTATTTCTCAGTCCTTTTCCCGGATTTCTCTTAACATATACAAATTCCATTATGACATTAGAGTCCTGTTTTAATTTTTAGAAATTTTTAAAACTTCTAATTGCTTCGGTAAATTCTGTTAAAAGATTGATATGAGAAGATATGAGAAGAAACAAATAACTAAACGCATACTTATAAAAAGTACGTGAAACAAAAAGCTGTTTACAGCAAACCATTATTTAAAAGGAAGACCACTGAACACGTTCTTTGTTTGTGCGAAAAAATATTTTCTTAACACATACCTTTTATATATGAGACGAAAAAAATAATTAAAAACTCAAAAATATATGTTATTATACTACGAAAAATTAAAAATTTTGTTATATCGGTTAATCGACTGAAATTAACCGGTTTAATCGTTAATTGAAAATAGTCAATTTTAAATTAACCGATCAGTGAATCGGGTAGTAATTAATCGGTTAACCGATTAACGGTTAACCGGATGAATACCCTAATAAGTACAAGGTATAGTCATTAGAAATTTTGTTCTCAATTTTAAAACCCATATAACGTCGAACAAAAGAAAATACGGGAAAAAAAATTAAAACAAGCGTCAAAAATCAAATAAATTAAGGGCCTAATTGTGTAACTCGCAACTCAACGCCAAAAATTTTCTTTGAAAGCAATAACAAATTCAAAAATATTTTATAATTTCGTTGTTGCCAAGGCGAATTCATTCCAGGTGATCTCGGTAGTACATCAAGTACAACTCCTACAAAAACCACAAGCAATTTCTTTTTGTAAAATCATTGTACAGTGTCAAAAACCGAAACAAATCAAAACAGAACCAAAGATAATAAACAAAATTTTGACATCCAACAATAACCTGTAATGAATTCGCCTTGGTTGTTGCGTTCTACAGGAATTCATATGGAATTTTTAAATTTCCAACACCTTATACATATATTGTGCCGTTGACAATTTAAAAAAACAATATGAATTTCTGTAGAAGGCAACCACAAAACTATAAAATATTTTTCAATTCCTTTTTGCTTTCAATAAAATTTTTTGCATTGCGTTGCGTTTTACACAATTAGACCCTAATTTTATTTTTTGAAAAATTTCTTTATTTAAAAATTTTCTGATACCAAATTTTAACTAAAAATCAATTTCAAATAAACAATACATTGAACAAAATACAGTTTAATATAAAAAAGTAAGTTTGCAATATCTAAAAAGTGCAAAATATGTTGAAATTTAAACATTTACAAATGAGTAATATTTCGTTGTTTGACATTACATGGGTAAATAATGACAACTGTCCCTAATTAACATACCTGGTACTATGGTTTCGAACGAATTTTTTTTTATCAAAAAAATAAAAATTTTTCTAAAAATTACTATACGAAGCTGTAATTTCATATTTGCGTAATGTGCTTTGTATCTGTATGGCATTAAAGTGCCTTTCGGAAGTGAGAGTTATATGAGGGGTATGGTACAATGTGGACCGATTCTAATAAAATTTAGTGTAATATTTGATGTTCATACAAGAGTTCTGGCTTAATGTGATCGGTATATCTGTTACTGCTGGACATTTATTAGCGTTTAATTGGTTTCCGGAAGGTCATTTGAATGAGAGGTACCCGAAAAATTGGACGGATTTAAGTCCAAGTCAACAAATGTCATAGATTTCCGTCGAAAATTGCGACCAGTACCTTGTTTACAAGAATGAGTGACTTGAGTCAGAAAAGATTAAGCTACCAAAAAAAAACAAAACGAAGTGGGTATGTTAATTTTTACGAAATATTAGGAATTTCGTAAGTTTATATTCCAACAAACCATAAACTTATGTAAAATTTAACACATTTTTGAAAATAACATGAAAGCGATTTCAAAAGTGGTGGAAAAATATATCTCCATTGACATTAAAGCTAAGAAACCATTTTAACGAAAACAGTTTAATTCATAAAAATCTCTTTTGCAAAATAAAAAGTTATAAGCGATTGAATTTTCAAAATTTATTATATTTTTTTCCGTCAGATAATAAAAAGGTGCATATTTAACCCGTTGGTGTCACGTTGGTGTCCCAAATATCACGAATTTTACCAAATGCAGCTTTTACAGATCTACCATTTGTATAGTCAGTTTTTAAAATTTAAGTGTGATTTTCGGGCAAAAAGTATAATGTCAAAGCTTCGTGTTATTCTAATATGCATATGTTGAAAAATAAAGTTCTTGTTGAAAAAATGTTAATATAGCCGACAATATCTTGAAATTTATACCTTAAGATACTGCTTAGATGGACCATCTATGCTGACAGTTTCTATATTTACTACCTCTTTTATTTTTTTGCCTGAAACACACTGCACGTGTTTCAAACCATTTTATAAATACTTTGACATGTTGTTTCATGTGAGTTTCCCAAAAACTTTATTATAAAAAAATCTGTTTAAGTACATAAACCAGTTTCAACATTTATTTACACAGTTCTTGACTTTGAAATATTTACCCTTTTGTTATTCAATTAGCATAATTGTTACGTGAGCACACACATGACACTAAATTACATATAACGTTTCATAATACAAAATGGCACATTAAGGTATTCTATACAATTCAAACAAAATTTTAATTAAGTGGAAAAATAGTAGACATATCTTAAAATTTGTTGTATTCTAATTTAGTTGAATTTAAATGTCACCTACACAAATGTTTCTTCTAATGTGTATTTTTACAGTTCATTTTGAATAAAAAAATTGTATTTGATCTGTTTGCAGGCGATTGGATGAGTATACCTCCCGGCATACCGAACTGTCCACGCGGTTTGGAATACCTTACTAGTATAGATCAGCTTTTAGTTAAGCAAAAAGTCGAATTGTTAGAGGCTTTTACTGGTTTTGAGACCAACAATAAATTCTCCATTAAAAATGCACTCGGTCAAAAGGTCTACTATGCGGTGGAAGATACTGACTGTTGTACACGTAACATGTGTGGACCTGCACGTCCATTTGATATGAAAATTTTTGATAATTTCCGCAATGAAGTTATACATGTACATAGACCATTGGCCTGTTCCAGTTGTTTGTTCCCGTGCTGTTTGCAATCGATGGAAGTTTCAGCACCTCCTGGTAATGTTATTGGTACCATCGAACAGGAATGGACTATTTGCGCACCAGCATTTAGAATTAAAAATCATATTGGTGATACAGTTTTACGTATTGAGGGTCCATTTTGTACATTTTCAATGTGCGGTGATGTCGAATTCAATGTAAACAATTGAGATTTTATTTTTTTCAACTTAAATTGTATATTTTTAATGTTTGGGTCTGCTTTGTTTTGCTCACTTAGATTGTTTCTTTGACTGGAGAAAATATTGGCAAAATTTCAAAACAATGGTCAGGTTTAGCACGTGAGATTTTTACTGATGCCGATTTCTTTGGCCTAACTTTCCCATTGGACTTGGATGTGCGTATGAAAGCTGTTCTTTTGGGTGCAACTTTTCTTATTGTGAGTATATCTGTTTACATTTTAAATAAAATTTAATTAAGCCAAATTGAGTTCTTTTAACTCAAAGTTCTAAATACCTAAAATATAAATATATCCGCAAATGTTGCCCATATTTAAAATAGCCGGAGGAATTTGACGGCAAATATATATATGTATATACATGAGTAACTAGAAAAGTTCATGTTTAACAATACGAAATAAGTCAATGATTTAATAATTTTAATCTATGTTATTGTTTTTTTTTTTTTTTTAAATACTAAAAATAAGAACTAATCAACTCAGTGAACATTGTTGATAAACCCTTTATTTTGTAATATATAGTTTTGGTCATTGCCGCCCTAAATTTAATTTGCATAAAGTTGTACAGACCTATAGCGGAGCTTAAATCGAGTGTTTTGAATTTTAAAATCAAGCCTTTATATTGTGCTGTGGCGTATATTTTATTTCAACATGTATGTAACAAAAATTATACTATAATATGAACTACGAAATACACAACTGATATAACACTACTTTGAATTGAACTAATACAAATGTATGTGTAATAGATTCGCTTCATATGACTCAAAAGTACAACACCTCGTTATCAAGATTTTAAGGATCTTATAATTCTTGATTGAAAGAAACTATACGTTCAAGAAATCAAAATTAAATAATTCTTATAGTTCGTTAAAGCTTGTTATCGTGATCGCCTTTTAAATTTTTTTGTTTTTTTTTTTTTAATTTGGAAACTCGGTAAAACAAACTCTAAATTCTAAACAAAAATTATTTCAGTTTTGAAACTGTAAGTAAAATATCACAAAAAAGTTCTTAATTTTACCAACTCCCTTTACTTCTTAAATTTTTACTTGCCAAAAGTATTTCAAATTTTAATAACATAACCCGTTAACAGCTGCCAAGTGACATGTACAATTAAACTTATAACATATCGTCCCCTTAATAAAACAATAGTGTATACGCATGTACACCATTATTTTTTTATTGCATAATATGAATCTACATAACTGATTCTAAATGTGGTCAAAATTTGGTGAAATTCTACTTCCACAAAGTGGGTCAAAAGATCAATTGAAATATTAGCGTATAATTGCGTGTTTAAAATTTTTCATTAATAATTGTGTAAGTGCAGGTATGGTGTTTTAATTAGTTGTTACTCTGAATATAGTTTAAAAGAAAAATAGTATATAAAAAGCATACACTTTTTTATTATTTACTATTTTTTTTATTTTATAACAAAATACAATCGAAAAATGACGTATATTGATATACACAATTTTTTAACAATACAATATTTGTAGTCAATCTGTATGACACTTTACACTATTTTATATATCATACAACATTTCTCTGTGTGTTAAACGGTTGACGTATACAATAGCTTAAATCCTGTTTACACTGTTAATGTCAACTCTTTGATACAAATTATAAAATAAATAAAATAGCCTAAGTGACATCATGTACTTTAAATCCCATTTATTTGCAATTGAAGCACTTGTAAATTAATTAAATAACACCTACTTGTAGCCTGATTATTCCACCACATATTTAAATGACCACAACTAAAAAGCATCGATTATTTTCTGGAATATTACTGTTTTCCCAGTTGTCTAATAACACAAAAATTTTAAGCTCCATTTTCTCGAAATGGCAAAAAAATTATACACTATTGTTTTATTAAGGGGACGATATGTAGGTCTGCTGTACACAAGTTTTTACATAATTTCATATAAAATATGTTAGTTGATGTTGGTCTAGGTAGGTAGGTAGAAAGGCTGGTGTGAAGTCTCCTTCACACCTTCACCCAGAGACCAATATGGTCCATTGTGACGCCTTGTTTAGATATAGATAGATGGAAAGTAGGTGAAATAAATAGCGAAAGTATAAGAAAAGATACAAATGATAGATAAGAACAGAAGATATCAGACCAAACCCGAGAGAAACCCTACTCAACACAAATTCGTCCTACGTTCGACTAGCACCCAGTCTCCTGCTACGCAGCCAGGCCATCCACGAATCCTATCAGACCCTGGAGTCCACAGCCCGAGACGTCCCCTAATTCGCCTAGGAATCTGCTGCCCAGCCACATCAGCCTGCTGCCCTGTAGATTAGGACAGTGGCATAGAATTTTCTCAACTGTCTCTAACTTCTCCGGATCCTTACACAACCCGCACATATCCGACAAGTCGGTTCCCATCCACTTCGCCATCCTGCCTATCATGCAGCGGCCCGTTATAATTCCTATCATGGTCCTAACGCAGACCCTACTCCTGCCCACCAGCGACTTCGAATCGGACTTCCTAAGCATCCCTCAGCAGTCCGTTCGGTTCCCCCAGGCCCGATTGGTCACGCCCAGAATCCATTTCCGATCCTTCAAAAATAGAAGACTATTGGAGGCCTAACCGCCTCCATCCAGTTAGGATCCTAGTGATCCGGCACCCAGCACAACCTTAACACATACCCTACTAAGGTTTCCTCCAGAGCCCTCCTACAACCATCAACTAGCTTGGAGTTCACATAACAGCCCCTTACGGCCATAAGAGCCGCCTGGCTATCCACGTATATTGTGACCTCCGAGCCCCTACCAATGCTGGTCTCATTGTAGACCCCCGCACCCGTGCCTCTCATCTTTGAGCCTATCACATACTGCTCAATAGGCAGAAAATGTAGAATGACATCCAGGGCCGCTTGAGGTGTACTTCTCATGGCACCTGTCATGCCGTTTGAAGCACACCTCTGAGCCTTAGACGGAAGGTTCCTTCGACTAACCACTCTCAATGACTCCCACCAAACAGCATCCATACGTAAGAATGGGTTTAACCACCGAAGTGTGCAGCCATCCCACCACTGACTGCCCAGCTCCTACCTATCGATGATCTGCAAGCATAGTACCCATTGAGACCTCTCTTAAGTCTCTCCTGAGTATTCCTTCCCCATGTCCAGAAAAACTCCTAGATACTTAGCGCTATCAGATAGTCTAAGCTCTACTCCTCCTAGTACCGGCAGCCTAAAATTCTCTACCCTGTTCATCCTAGTAAAAATAACCAACTCCGTCTTCTCCGGATTAACTCCCAGTCCCTTATCACTCGCCCATGCTGACAGTTCGCCTAGCGCCCCTTGCATAACTTCGCTAATTGTCGGCAGAAACTTGCCCGATACCAATATCACTACATCATCCGCGTAGGCCACGACTTTCTGACCCATTCTGTCAAAAAGTCCCATAACGACATTGACAGCTAAGAGCCATAATAAGGGAGAGAGTACTCCCCCCTGTAAGGACCCCCTAGTCACCAGTCCGAGTAAATAACTTTGCTGCTAAGCATCAGAGTTATCCAAGAACAACGGCACCCCTACATTAACCAGTGCGTGCCTAATAGCCTCTATCTACAAATTGTTAAAGGCGCCCTCTATATCCAGGAATGCCGAAAAGGTGTATTCCTTGCTTCGCAATCCCCGCTTTACATAACCAATCACATCGTGAAGCGCACTCTCAACACATCTACCATTAAAATAAAACCATTAAAAAAAGGCGTGCTGTGTGCCGCTGATGATGCCGGCGTCAATCTTCGTCCTCAGATGTAGATCAATCAGTCTTTCCAACGCCTTCAAAAGAAAAGGCGATTAGCTGATTTGTCTAAAATCCTTGAGTTAAGGGTGACCGGTTTTTCCCGCCTTAGGTATGAAAACTACCCTGACCTCCCTCCACCCTTTAGGAATGTGCCGCGGGAAGTGAGTCTCCATAAGCAGACATATAGATTTAGAGCTAGATTCCGTCCAGGAGTTGTCCGGTCTCTGAATAAATCCCGGGACGACCGGGTCCATGGATAAAATTCTCTTGAACCTGAACATCTCATTTATAGATTCCACTGGCTCGTTAAATTTGATTCACGAGTCCCTTTTCGCTCTTCTGATATCTCCCTTATATCTATTGTAACTCAATCTAAAGTTACTCCAATCCTCTTCCCTAAGCGTATACTTCGCTCTATTGAACAACCTTCTGACAGTGGACCTTTGAGTCATCAACTCGTCTGTCCACCATCTTGGTTGTGTGCGCCTGCCCGGAAAGTTCATTGGACAGGATCGCTCATAGCTACTAGTCAATACGTCCGTGAACCTCCAGTTGTATCCAGTCGTACCTCTAAGGTAATTTTTTACCAATCTCGAAAAATAATCACAATCCGTCATTCTCGAATTCCTATACGGACATCTTTTCGACCTCTCAAACATTAGATTAAAGGACAGGCGATTATGGTCAGAGAAGGAAAAATCCAAAGCCACCCTCCAATCCACCACTAATTCCCTACAGTTCTTTAATGTAATATCAATCACTGCCTCTATTCCTAGTTCCGAACGTTGGGGTATTCCCCCTGTAACAGATAAAAAGATTGCTGGCAATAATAAAATCAAACATAGACTCACCTCTTTTGTTGATGTCGGCAATTCCTCATTGGGTATGGTGTGCATTGGTGTCACAACCTAGTACCAGCCTCGAGCCGCTTCTGCCTGAGTACTCCACTAATTCTCGCACAGTGCAGGCTTATCTGCACCACTTTCAACCTCTTAGGGTCTATCATTTTTAGGAAACCTAAATTTGATAGACCCCAACCCGAATATTGCAACCCCTCCTATCGATTCCAGCTTTTTAAGAGACTCCCGGTCCACTGCGAACCTGAAGTCTCTTCCCTGGTTCTCTTTACAACCCAGTGAAGCTACCAACTTCCACTGGCTTGTATTGAGTCCCTTGTTCTGGTTGGCCAGTACCCCCAGTATGACCAACACCGGTTTTATATGTGGAGAAATCCATACCGTGACTACCGGCATTAATGGCAACTCAGACGCGAGTATAACGTCCAGTCTAGCTTCAGGGCAGGAGGTGCCACAGCTACCGATTGCGGCCTTTAAAAACTCAAAGGTTTTTTGATTGCCGCAACTGACAGTTTTGACACCTATTGGCCAGTCAGCCCCTTTGAACGATACTTCGTCCGGACTTTCTTTAACACTAAAGATTTCGTCGAGTAGTTTGTTCTCTAGCACCTGCTATCTCTCGACACTGATTCTTCCATCAGGATCCATACGATCAATGACAGCCGCCAGATTACCGTCCTTACTCGACGACTCCTTTAGTTTATTTCACGTGGAGGGTTGATCCTCTCTGGAGCCAGTCCTCTTAGTGATCTCCTAGCGGGGATCTTAAAGAGACCTGACCACAGTCTGACCAGTCCTCTTAGCCGCAGGGGATTTCTGGTCATCACCAGACCTCACTCTTACCAACCCCTTTATTGGTGCCCTTAGCAGAGCTCTGTCGGTGATCACCCGAATTCCTTGAAGATGTTGACTGGTTTGTCCCGGTAAAAATTCCTTTAGTGACTCCTTTTTGGGAGTAACTGTCGGAAATTATCAAGACATTTCCAGTTCTCATCGCGCTACTAGTAGTGGGTAGTTCGTTCACAGGGGTAACTCCCTTAACTGTGACCATAATGTCACGATTAAGAGGGCCAGGTGTTAATCTTTTACCATCATTTCGGTTATCCGCTTCTTTATTAGAGGATTCAACAGCAGGGGGTGCTGAGGATTCGTTGTCTTTACTGACAACATTTGATTCCTTAGTTGCCCATGCTATGTATCCCGTAGGATAGGGAAGCCCTAGGATAGCACCGACAGAACCGTGGATTCGTTCGAATCTAGCAACGTTCTTTCGGTGCTTCCTCAGCAGATGCCTATCCCGCCCATCGTGCAGTGAGGAGTCTTTCTTGGCTATCTTTTATAGAAAGCCCAAGGAGACTCTCACACCACTCTTGGCTTTTTCATGCCTCGTTCGGCTACCCGTGTGACCTGTTCTGTCGCATCTCGCCGAACAACGAATTTTGAAAAATTCGCGAATCCGCTCTCCATCCCGAGTGTGACTCCGGAAGCAGATGGTCCAGCCCTATGGTCCTGATCATTAGTCGAAGTCACTGTCATTTCATGCACATCATCAGAGCCCAGGGTTAGATTACCGAGTCTTTCCGAGGCCACTGTACGAGACGGGGAGTCGATTGGGGAGTCTATCATGTCCGTCACTGTCAGTTCTGCCAATAACTGACTCTCCTGCAGCAGAATATCTGTGAATACCCAACAAGTCGGAGTCTGAATCTGGCACCGACCCTGCCGAGTTGTCAGTGATATTCCCTGCACCAACTCCTTTTTGTTTTTTAAATTTGTCCAGTTTTTTGTCCCACAATTATGCACGTATAAAAAAGGACCATCTCGCGCAGTGAGGGCTTGCACGGGCTAGGCAAGAACTACAACTGACCTTTGCCATCGGCGTCAGAGGGATGTTCGCGACCAGTTTCTTTAACCACTAACTAGCCATTCAGGTCCTCGGCACTGCTATCAACCACCTTGACCTTAAAAGTGGGAAATGTGGGAAAACAAAGGGGGGTAGGTAGGATTATAGGTAATGGGGGTGGGATAGGGGATGGATGGATAACCCTTGGTCATGCTGGGCTTAAAGCTAATGCCTTCAAACTTGTTCCGACTAGACTGCACCGATTCAAGTTTTAAGATATACACTACCGCCGGCACTTAAGCAAGATAGTTATCCAGGTAGTAGTGATGTTGGTCTAAATGTTGGCTGTGTGTTTTTTGATGTATACTTCTCATTCAGCATTCATCCAGAGTCAAAGGCCGGTGCGCTAATTACTCGTCGAACAGTCGCTAATTTACTTTGATCGGATATAAAAATGCCTGAGTTATAGTCAATCGCAGCTAAAATTTTATTAAAATATTATCGTTTTTCACCAATTATTGTCATTTAAGGCCGGGTTTTTGAGATGTTTAATAAGTTTAATCTTGGTTTAACGTACTCTGAAACGCGGAGATTTCCGGCGATTTTTGTTTTATTATTGCATTAAAGATCATAATTTTAAGCAAAACTAAGCTGTACTTCTCATTCAGCATTCATCCAGAGTCAAAGGCCGGTGCGCTAATTACTCGTCGAACAGTCGCTAATTTGCTTTGATCGGATATAAAAATGCCTGAGTTATAGTCAATCGCAGCTAAAATTTTATTAAAATATTATCGTTTTTCACCAATTATTGTCATTTAAAGCCGGGTTTTTGAGATGTTTAATAAGTTTAATCTTGGTTTAACGTACTCTGAAACGCGGAGATTTCCGGCGATTTTTGTTTTATTATTGCATTAAAGATCATAATTTTAAGCAAAACTAAGCTGTACTTCTCATTCAGCATTCATCCAGAGTCAAAGGCCGGTGCGCTAATTACTCGTCGAACAGTCGCTAATTTGCTTTGATCGGATATAAAAATGCCTGAGTTATAGTCAATCGCAGCTAAAATTTTATTAAAATATTATCGTTTTTCACCAATTATTGTCATTTAAGGCCGGGTTTTTGAGATGTTTAATAAGTTTAATCTTGGTTTAACGTACTCTGAAACGCGGAGATTTCCGGCGATTTTTGTTTTATTATTGCATTAAAGATCATAATTTTAAGCAAAACTAAGCTGTACTTCTCATTCAGCATTCATCCAGAGTCAAAGGCCGGTGCGCTAATTACTCGTCGAACAGTCGCTAATTTGCTTTGATCGGATATAAAAATGCCTGAGTTATAGTCAATCGCAGCTAAAATTTTATTAAAATATTATCGTTTTTCACCAATTATTGTCATTTAAAGCCGGGTTTTTGAGATGTTTAATAAGTTTAATCTTGGTTTAACGTACTCTGAAACGCGGAGATTTCCGGCGATTTTTGTTTTATTATTGCATTAAAGATCATAATTTTAAGCAAAACTAAGCTGTACTTCTCATTCAGCATTCATCCAGAGTCAAAGGCCGGTGCGCTAATTACTCGTCGAACAGTCGCTAATTTGCTTTGATCGGATATAAAAATGCCTGAGTTATAGTCAATCGCAGCTAAAATTTTATTAAAATATTATCGTTTTTCACCAATTATTGTCATTTAAGGCCGGGTTTTTGAGATGTTTAATAAGTTTAATCTTGGTTTAACGTACTCTGAAACGCGGAGATTTCCGACGATTTTTGTTTTATTATTGCATTAAAGATCATAATTTTAAGCAAAACTAAGCTGTTTCGTCAAAAGTTTGTATACAAACTTGGTAAGATATCAAAAACCCAGCCTCAGAAGATGTTTTGTACCACAATTAATAAGAAAATCCAATCTTAAAATTTTATTGCATAGTCCATTTGATGACAATATCTTAAGCCATAATGGACCGAAATCGGATAAAAACTCGAAATCCTTTCATAAAAAATTTCCCCGTTTTAAAGATTTTCTAAAAAAAATTCAATACAAAGACAGTAAATTACTAATTTATATGGTCCAATTAGTAGGTCTTGCGCAAAACTACACCAATGCATTTGTTTGTGTAAAAAATTGTAAAGATGTCAAAAACAACTGAACAAATAAACAACTCTGCAAAAAATCAGCATGCGTTTCGAGCAAACCTACTAATTGGGCCATGCTAAACTATAAAAAAAATTAAATACATAATAAAATAAATAGCGGCTTTCATTCATTGTATTAAGTGTACAACTCTGTTTTATATAATACGGGTTTATTCATTTGAAGAATTTTTGTTTTGACGCCTTTGGATTTCTTTTTTATATTGAAGGCGAGTCAGCGCCCCATAACTGCAGACCATAATTCCAGATTGGCTACAAAGTTGTAAAGTAGGAGTTTATAATCCAGACAAAGGGTGACTTTTCCCTTTTATTTTTATTTGGTTATTATTTTTAAATGAAAATATTTTCTGTACAGCAAGTCAGGAACTGAAAACAAATTTTAATGCTTATGAAATATTCAGGTTTGTGATGAAAATAAATCGATTTCAAAACGATCGTTTTTAGCAGGTGTGATGAATTTCAACCGATTTTAAAATCCACTTTTGAATTAAAGTCTTAATTTTTTATGTCAAAATACAATTCAATTAACATATGGGCATTTCCATGTCATCGTACGTGACATTTGTACGCCTTCGGAGCGATGGAGTTTTTGCGCAAATAGTAGTAACTGGAAAACTTATTAATCATTATGTTTCTTTTACAGGGCACTATATATGAAAAAAAAAAATGTTACATTCGAAACCTTGTTGTCCAAAATACCTAGCAAAATAGGTGTATATCGTACGTGACATAAAACGGAAGTGATTTTGGGGTGAATGTAAAAAAATCCGAAAATCTGCGAATTGTGGGATGTATTTTTCCTTTTTTAAATTTTTTGCATTAAACCATATATTTTTCCGTTATAATCCGTCATTGGAAAGAAAAACATTTTTCTGGATGGTTTAATAATGAACCAAATGTAATATCGTACGTGACATACCGTACGTGACAGATTTTTCTCTTATAGTATATACAAGATATGAAATATATTTTTGGGAAATATATGCATACAAAAACTTAAAACAAACAAGTCAGAAAGTATAGTCGGCCAAGCCCGACCATATAATACCCTACACCATAATATTTTAAAAACAAATTTTTGCGTGTCCCTATTTTTAACCCATCGCCAATCATGGTCGCCGGAACAGAATTATGCTATGACGTTAAGAGTTATATAAAAGTTATTTGTGCCGTATATTATCAGATATCTTCATCTATATGAGATATTCTTGCCTTTCAGCGATTTTAGGAAGGGGGTTTATATGGGACCTATAGTTAATTTTGGACCTACCAGCATAACATTTTATCACGACATAGTACTTGTCGTAAAAGGTATTGTCGCCAATTTTATGTCAATACCAGCATTTATTAGAAAGTTACAACATTAAAAGCTATTTTCTGGAGTAGTATTTGAATGAGTGCTATGGTCAAATATGGACCGATACCAATTATAATTGTATAGATCATTAAGACTGCAAAAAAATTATTTTTGATCAAATTTCAACCTAATACCAACATAATAAGATGATACATTTAGTTGAATTTATGGTAATACAATATCGTACGTGACGACGTTTAACAGCTTATAAAATTTTTATTATACCTATTTAAAAAAAAAATCGGGTCAATATTTTTTTGCAACAAATATATTGCTTTGAACTTTTATTTTGAAACACGTTCGACTGATCAAATACCAATGACATAGACAAATGATGTTTTCGCACCACGTACGTGACATTTGAATAGCACCCAAAGCAAACCAAAAAATATACCGCTAATCAAACTATATATTTGGTCTCTCCTCGTGAATTTTGTTCATTATTGTTGTAACATTAATTTTAAGGTATAATTCCAATGTTACCAGTATCTGTATTTAATCGGCAGAAAAGTGAAAATTGTTGATTGCAGTTACTAAAAATGAATCAAAGAGATAGTCAGTTTTAACTTTTATTTTTTGCTCTTTAAAAATTGTAATAAGCTGTAAACCCCTTTGCATAGTAAAGTTTGAGTGTTTTTTTACTTTCTACCATATTCGAAAAATAGTTTCAAGGCTTTTTATTTTTTGAGTCGTGGTTGACATTCTCATGGAAATGCCCATATGCAATATTAAATTTTAAAGAATGTAGACAGGAAAATAGCAAAAGATGTATAATAAATAAATTTTTACAGATACGGAAAACGACATTATCGACTTCAACGTGTTTTCCATCACATACCTGATTATTTTAATCCAATAGTGAAAATATCACGAAATCTGATGATAACACTGGTCAACACACCAAATGTTTCCTGTTTTCTGTCCACTGTTTTTAGTTAAATTGAGAGTGCTGATTACGACGGCATCATAAGTTTTTTTTAGCAGCTATAGTTTTGAAGATATGGTGGTGACATTTAATATTTGCATAATTTACGCCATTTATTTTATTATTCTCTTAATATTTCACGAATAACTCAACAAGCTTTAAAATATCTTTCATTTGAATAGAAACACATTGGTGAGTATTTTAGGATATCTTACTTGTATTGCAAGGATGTTCAAAATTATGTATTTTTAGATTAGTCCTTAAAACTTTGAAAAATTAAATTGTTTCCCTCCATTTTTTCAATATATGCACAAACTAAATATTCCAACGAACTTATTTTAGTAAAACAACATTTTAATACATTAAAAGGGTCCTGAAATATTTAGAAAACCTCTTCACATTTTATCTTATTTTCTACATGTTTTAAATAGTACTAAAAGTAACTAGCATCAGGATGATTACGGGGCTCCCGCGAGATCATTGGCGTCCCAAATTAAATAGTACCTATTGTTTATCTTGATTTGAGATATTAATTTTACAATACTTGAAATATTCAGCTTTTATGATGTCGAATGGTTAACGATACTGCGCAAGAATATATTGACACAAAACTGTTTGGACTGTTTGTACAAAGTCTTTTCTTCGTAGCCACTTTGTGATTGATGATAAATTTGACATAAGAACCAAATTATTTTTAATGGGGTTAAAAAGGAAAATTCAAAGTATTTTTTTTAAACTAATGCACAATATCTCTAAAACAAGAGCTGATAGACAAAAAATAATTTTGTATTCCTACCCCCATATTCATAAAAAATATTTTTGATTAATGAAAGGTTAATTAAAGAAATTTTCAAAAAAAAATTCGTTTCATAAACCTGCCTAAAATATATATACTCTAAAATATTTTTTATGAATATGGGGGTTAATGAGCGGGCAAAATACATAAGGATCTGTTATTTTTATTTCAGAAAATTAACATAAAAAAGTCTTAAGGACTAAACCAAAAACACAAAAATTTTAATATCCTTGGAATAACCGTGAGATAACCTGATATATGTATATAATAATGTCCCTGCTCAACCAAAAAAAGATTTGTGTAGATTAATAATTCAGAAAGTATTTAAAGTTTGAAGGCGCGTTCGCAAAAATGCTGACCGAATAAAACAGAAAATGGTGTAAATTGTTCAAAAAATGCCACTATATATTTAAATGTAGAGCTGTTCGAAAAACAGAAAAACAAAAACTGATGACACCGTCGTCGTCAGCAGATGAAAATATATAAGGATCAGCAATTTTTATGTAAGAAACTTTTTAAAAGTTCCATTTTGTTGTGTAGTGTAATTAGTAACCCAATTATACATTTATTATCGATAACATTGTTAAAGCAACACAGAAAACCTAATCGGCGAATTGTTTAATAATAAAATTTAATTTTTCACTAATGCAGCGGTTGAATAAAGCTTTTGTGCAACAGAAAAAATTAAAACATAAAATAGTTCACTTGTAGTGAGTATGTGTCAATATATGTTTGTACTTTTAGTAAAAGTAATTTGTTGTATCGCTAGAAGCTTATTAACTTATCACAAACTACATATCGTTAGCTAAAATGCAAAAAGGCGTAACTAACAAAAAATTAAAAATCGGGTTTTGGATTGATTATTATGAATGCCATGAAACTACATGTCTTACCAAAATTTTACACTTTTGCGATCGAAAATGACGCTTTTTTTTTAACAAAAAACAAAGGGACGTAACTACAATTATGGTTATTTGATAAATGCAAAACGGCGTAATTACACATTTTTTTTTCTAACAAAATATAATGAAATGCTTTTCTTTGAAAATTGTTTAAAGAATTCCATGGACGACTAATCAAAGCATGTTTTTCTGACGTGAGAAAAAACTTTGTTCAAAATGTTTATAGTTTTCATTTTACAAAGTTTTTTTCTTCTCCTGTAAAATTATATTTTTGCTAGTTACGGCTTTTTGAATTTTAGCTAACGATATATATGAGAAGTCCTCTTGCAAACACCGCTAAAGTTAAAAAAAATACAAATTCTGTATTTGTATTTGAAAATGCCTCCCTAAGCCATTATCAATCTTGTTCGAAACTCGATTAGTAACGCGCAATTTCTGGTTAACTATTTAATACACCTGCAAAACTCTCTACATTGCTTGGCAGTTCACTTTCAAAAAACTGTTAATCGATTTTCTCAGGATTTGGTTTAATTAACATAGCGGTCTTTGCAAGTGGACTAATTATATGTACGGTGACCATCTATTCTGAGTTATACAGAACAGTTCTATATTTGAGAGCTTTGTTCTATGTGAATTAAGGCCCTAATCATGTACAACGCAGCGCAACGCCAAATAATAACATTGAAAGCACAAACAATGTCATAAATATATTGTAATTTTGTTGTTGCTTTCAACACAAATTCATGTACCGTTTTAAAATTTTCAACGACACAAGCAATGGAGCGTTTGAAATTTTAAGACGCAATGTGAATTTCTGTAGAAAGCAACAACAAAATTACAAAATATTTATGACATTGTTTGTGCTTTCAATGTTATTCTTTGGCGTTGCGTTAGTTCTGTGGCGTTGCGCTGCGTTGTACATGATTACTGTATTAAATAAAATAACTAAAAGAAATACAATCCCAATTTACCTCGCTTTTCTCATTACTGGAAGCATGTAAAATTGTGCCTTTTCTCCTGAAAATTTATTAAAGTAATAACTTGGAAAAGAGTAAAAGATCATAATTTATGCCAAATTGGTTCTTAAGAGCATAGCAAGTTCAAGAACACTATTTTTGACATTTAAGAAATAAAAAGGATTTTTTTTAAATTGCGAGAAATACAGAGCTATTATATATCTATAAAAAATAACTTAGTGCCCATTGCACAGAAAATATTTTGACAATTATCTCAAACTAGCTGTTCAACATTCCAGCATAACCCTCAAAGAACCAGAAACAATAACATATATTCTACAAAGGTCGAGCGTCTATTGACTGAAAAAAAGGAGAGTTCGAAGAGAGTGGCAATTGCACTGAGTGCACAAAAAGGCTAAAAAAAAGTTACTGCAGTCTCAGAAAACGGCTTCCCTGGAAAATATCTTCAGGGACTTGATGCAACTCCACAATCAGACTGCTGATTATGGCGTGCAGCTAGAAGTCTCAATAGACCAGTTATCTCTAAGCCATCATTGAGAAACTTGAATGGAAGTTCGGCAAAAATTTACATTGAAAAAGGAAATCTGTTTGTTAATCATCTGAAAAATGTATTTACCCTTAATATATCACGATATAGCAGCCGAGTTACCTCCTGTGAATGTTAGAACAGCTATTCCCCTAATATTCGAGTTTAGAGAAATCGAAAAGGCTTTTTGTAATTTAAATTCCCAGAAGGCACCCGGTATTGATTAAGATCAGTAATAAAATGCTTTTGGAGCTACCAAGTATAGCAAAGAAAATTATTCGCATTATTTTTAATGCTATTTTACGCCTTCCATACTACCCTCAAGAATGGAAGGTTTCCTTAGTAACCATGATATCAAAGCCAGGAAAGGATCACAAAAAAGTTAAGTCATATAGGCCTTATAGCTTATTATCTAATATTTCAAAGCTATTTGAGAAACTACTAGTGTCAAAATTAATGCCGATTTTAAATGAAAATGATGTATTCCAAATCATCAACTCGGTTTTAGAAGAAAACACAGCACAATTGAACAAACTCATAGAATAGTTAATAAGAAAAGCCTTTGAAGAAAGAAAATATTGCTCAGCACTCTTCATCGATGTGTCTCAAGCTTTTGATAAAGTCTGGCATGAAGGCTTATTACATAAAATGAAGCTAAACTTACCAGTTACCACACACAAGCTGTTAGAAAGCTACTTACTCGGTCGTCAATTTATTATTAAAGAAGGCGATTTCTTAAGTTCTCAGACAATTAACGCTGGAGTCCCACAAGGCAGCATCCCGGGCCCTTTATTATACTTAATTTATAATTCGGACATGCCAACAAACAGCTCCACCCATACCTCAACATTTGCGGACTATACAGCTTTTCTGAGCGTACACGCAAGCTGTCAAGAAGCATCTCGTTACTTACAGGATCATATATTTAAACTGGAAAGGTGGTTAAAACAATGGAGGATAAAGATCAATGAGCGAAAATGCGTACATATAACATTCACCTTGCGTCGGGATTCATGTCCCCCTATTAAAATCAATAATCAAATAATAACTCAGCATTCGCATGTAAAATATCTCGGTATACATCTAGATCGCCGTTTAGATGCAAAATTAACTCAAATGAAACTAAAAGCAATTCAAATAAATTGGCTCATTGGAAGAAATTCTGTTCTTAGTCTCGATTGCAAACTTCTACTTTACAACTCTACTTAAAGCTAATTTGGTGCTACGGTATTCAGCTATCCGGCACTGCCTCGGCTTCTAATACCGAAAAAATTCAAAGGCGCCAAAATAAACTTCTTCGAATAATCACAGCCGCTCCCTGGTATGTCAAAAACTTAAATATGCACAAGGATCTCAATGTGCCATTAGTAAAAACTATGATAACGAAATATGCAGTAAAATATTTAAAAAAGTTGGAACTGCACCCAAATCCATTAGCTCGAAATATTTTAAATTATGGCGGCCACACTCGCTTAAGTAGAAGAGACACTGCAGCACTCAGATGAGTGATAAACACCAGCATATGTGAACAGAAACCGCGATGACGAAATATTTTGTCTGGCACTGGCAGGACATAAAGTAAATATTGAATAAGATTTGATTAATTATTGTTAGTTCATATTTAATATATGAAGATTCAATATATAAATACTGAAAAAAAAAATATGTTTCTACAAAAGTTTTAAAGAGAATTTCAAATGCATAATACACATGGACCATTTTGTAAATATGTTGCTTGATAATAATTTTAAAACAACTTGTTTTAAGATCGTTAATATGCTTTTATGACCACTCTCTCCTTGACACTCTTCTAACATTAAGTTCATATCAGAGTTTATTTGCTTTAAATCCGAAATTTTTTGAAGCAAAACAGAGTAATTCACGTCACAATTTTTAGTCTTTCAAAAATGCGAAGTTTCGCACAAGTTGACGTGAGCATACATTTAAGCAACAAGTACATAAATGCATACGCAAAATAACAGACGACATCTTTTTTTAGAGTTTATTTTTGATTGTCTGCTATATAATCGATTATTTTTTAATTTCAATATCTGTCCGTTTTCTATATTTCTTGAATTTTTATTTGATTTATTTTTTGCAGCATTCATTTTGATAAAATTAAAAAAGTCCGTTTCATTTTTTCTTGTCGCACAAAAAAAAAGTGTACGGTTGGTGCTTACATTAATAGTTGCTCTTCTTAGTACTTTTTTTTAGATAAAATGCTATATTTTTGAAGATTGCCAGCGCCATTCAACTGACGTTCAACATATGTTTTGTGCAAGAACTTGAACTGATTTTTCGCACATGCTGGTGGGTAGTGCGATGCGCAAGAGTCAGTGCGAAAATATTTTCTACATAGTTATGTTTCAAAAAAAAAAACTTCGCATCTTTGCAAGACTAAAAGTAGAATAGAGTAAAGGCTGTGTCAGATACAACTTTGTCGCTTTGCGTGACGTTTCTACCTTTGGCAGAAAAACGCAAAGCAAAAGGTGTATGGCACAGTGATAACTTTGACAACACTCACGCATTGTTTGTTTACTTATAAAAGCGGTTGGTAATTTGTACATTTAATTATTTGTTATACAAATAAAAGTTAAAAATTTAGATGGACGGTTTTTTTGGATTGAATTTGGCAAAAAAAAAGCGATTGCGATTTATCGGTTTCAGGTTTACCGATTTTTTGGGATCGGCGATATTTTTCTGTCGATACGACGATACTTATATTAGATTTTTTTTTTTTTGAACAATTTAATTTTAATTATACGAGTATTAACCAGGGACCGTAACAGTTATTCCTTTTTTTCATAAAAAACTGATTATAACAGTTATTTTTGGATTTTTATTTTTTTGAACAAAAATAACATTTATTATTTGAGATTTATTTTTTCGATCAAAAATAACAGTTATTTTATGATTTTTATTTTTTTGAACAATAATAACAGTTATTTTTTTATTTTTTCTATCAAAAATAGTAGTTATTGTATGATTTTTATTTTTTCGAGCAAAAATAAAAATTATTCTTTAAAGAAATGTACGTGTTATAATTATTTAGTTGACTTTAAATATTTATTTTAATGCGCATAAGATATCCCAATGATGATCACACATTTAAATAAATATTTTAAGACAACTCAATAATTATAGCACGTACATTTCTTTAAAGAATGATTTTTATTTTTGCTCGAAAAAATAAAAATTAAAAAATAATTGTTATTTTTGTTCAAAAAAATAAAAATCATAAAATAACTGTTATTTTTGATCGAAAAAATAAAAATCAAAAAATAACTGTTATTTTTGTTCAAAAAAATAAAAATCAAAAAATTACTAATTTTTGATCGAAAAAATAAAAATCAAAACTTTAAAAATCATAATATTTTATCATAGAAAAGTTCATAAGGATCAATATGTTATACTTGAATCAGTTTGCCAGCATGTTCTTCTTTGCTTTTTTTGTTTTAAAATTTCAAAATAACTGTTATTTTCTATCCTTGTTATTAACCATTTTTTCGAATGTGCTTCTATGAGTTTTATTTAAATTTGTAATTCAATTTAATTTCCAATGCTTATTTTCTGCACAATAACTAAAAAAATAAAACATTAAAAACAGTGCATAAAATCAAAACAGAATAATTAATTGTTTCTTTTAATTCTTAAGCTGGAGGTCTACGCCATGCGTTCTTTGCGTTTTTTTTTTTTGTACATTTGTATGTATGTATTTTAATAAAAGCTAAACCGAAGAATATATTGACAGACTATCTCCATTATGGTACCCACACACGATGCAAAATTTTGTCGAAACACGTGTTACTATTTGTGTTTCAGTTTTAACCACAGACGATGACACTAAAAACGAAACATCAGTATTGCGTGTTTTTTTAATATACTACTACAAAACACAAAAAAAAATTTTTTATTAATTTATTCATTTATTATTGGTGTGCTAATAATCCCAAACTTTATTTATAATTAAAAACACTGAAATTTATTGTTGTGGGAAAGCTAGTTTCTATGCTCATTTCGCTGGTTGCTTAGGCCAGCTCGTCAGGAAACTTTTTCTTTGCGCATAGAAACTAGCTTTCCCACAACATAAAATTTCAGAGTTTTTAATTATAAATAAAGTTTGGGATTATTTGCACACCATAATAAATGAATTAATTAATAATAAATATTTCATTCCGAAAATTATTTTTGAATTTTTTTATTTTCCTTGTATACCAATCATATTTTATGTCCCATAAATTTGGAAAAATTTTATATTCAATTATTATTGTTTTCCAACTCTCACAATTTGCAATTGTTGCCATTTTCCGATTTCTTTCTTCATATATTTTTCTACGAGAGTTGCAAAAGCATCTCACTCAACAACTGCTCTCAACAAAATGAGAAAGAAAAAACATTCAACATAGCCACACACGATGAAAGATTGCGTTTGGAAACATTAAATATCAAAAATGTTTGATAATTGAGAAACCAAAAAGGTATCAAGAATTTCAACCAGAAACATCCCCGCACACGTAGCAACATTTAGTGAAACATGCCCATGTTTCGACAAATTTTGCCTCGTGTGTAGGTAACTTTAGAAATAATATTATTTGAGAATACATTAATAACATCGATTGGATGTTGAATGTATATTTTCAATATGATCTATGGTTTTGTGTGACAATCGAAGATCATTTCAACTTGAAAAATCATATGATTATGGTGGCTATTATGAACTAAATTCGATTTTCGACAGCAGTCGGATTAGCTGATCGAACAAATCTTTGTTTGGTGTTATGGCGTACAGTCGATAAAAAAGTACTATTGTTATTTAGTTTATTCACAGTAATACATTTTCTATCAGCTGTCACTTAAAATAAAAAAAAAAAATTGTCTACAAATTTAAAAAATTTAATTTAAGTTAAACGTGAACATGACAGAATTATGGTTGTTTTCAAACAACTTTGCTTCTGTGAGGTTTCATCTCACTTTTTTACATGCTGAAGTTTTATGCAAATCATTTTGTCAAAAAAGAAATTTGTTCCATAAAGGCTTGTTTACACTATCACGCATTTCTTACGTTTTCAATAATACTTTGTGATAGAAATCTAATGAATTTTGCTGTGACTGTCAAAAAATCTAATGTAACATTGCAGTTTGTAGCCACACTATCACACATGAATATGTTTTTGTTAAAATGCAACCCTGAAGCAATAAAAAGTATAAGGGTTTAGAAAAATTTCGAAAAACGATGAAGTAATACTTGTCATTTTCATAACACATTGCACTCTCACTATTACACTTTTACTTATTACTTGAGTTTTTGACATGTATTAATACAAAGTATAATAGTGTTAACTAGCCTTCCCAATAGCTGTTTACGAACTACGTTGGACTTCCATTAAATGAAAAAAGCTGATTAAGAATTTGGTATACGAACACAAAAAAAAATATTAACATTTTTAACAAGTTTTTTTAAATTTATTTGCACCGTCGAAGTCGATGTTCGATAGCAAGCGAAAATCGTTTGTCGAATGCAGCTCATAATAGGGTCCTATATTTTGAAATAAACATTTGTTCAAATAAAACTAAAGCTGGGTTTCCGCATACATCGTAATCGTCACCGAAAACGAACACTGAAACTTAAAAAAGTTGCTGTTCGTCAACGTCTGGCTTCTGAATCTATTTCGTTTCATTTGGAAGCGTTGCTGCATAAAACAGAATATGAAACTGGATTATTGTGGGCATTATGTTTAGTTGTCATTGGAAAGCGGAATACTGTGCATAAAAAATATAAAGGGCATTCAGTTCAGATTTTTTTGATTGCAGAAAAGGAAAATTTAACTTATGTTGATCTTTATTATGAACGATCTTTATTATAATTTGAAAGTGTAAAGTTACGTAAAAAAAAAAGTAAAACAAGCTGTCAATCAAATATTTATAATATATCTGTGATGCGGGTTTCTAAAATAAAGAAGAAGTATTAGTCTTCTGTTTTGATTCTGTTTTTGTTGGAGAATTTCCAGTATTATAGTGTCAGATGCATGCGAAACGTCAACAAAAAAAAAAAATAATAATTTATAAAACCAAAGCAAAGAAAAGCTAAGAAAATGTAAAATAACAAATTATACCAATTGAGTTTAAATTATTTTCCTCATTTAAATTCTTTCTATTTTCTACTGAAATTAAAAAAAAAAAATAGTAGAACAAAGTCTGTACTAAATTTTTTCCCCTTAAACCGA
Source organism: Pollenia amentaria (assembly GCA_943735925.1). Taxonomy (NCBI): domain Eukaryota; kingdom Metazoa; phylum Arthropoda; class Insecta; order Diptera; family Polleniidae; genus Pollenia; species Pollenia amentaria. The sequence goes on along the minus strand of OX031009.1, from coordinate 95,543,259 downwards.
CCTTACCGCATCTACAAAGCCAGAGTTGCGCCAGATACTTGCGAAAGTAACTTGCCGAGTCTGAAAGGGGTCTTACGAATTGCTAACGTAGTAAAAATTGCAATTCTGTTATTTGAAATTCTAATTTGAAATTGCATTAATGTCCAGATTATGAAATTATAGTTTTGCAATGTATTTTTATTTTGTCTTTCCTATTTTCCTTTTTATATTTTGTATATGCATAAATACAAATACAACTGCAGGCAACTTCAAATTAAAAACTGAGAGGATAACAAAACAAAACAAAACTTAATTGCAGAGAACATGAAACTGAGTACACCTCCCCAATCTTTTCACCCCTCTTACCGATAAACTCAAGAATTGCTGCGACAAAAATTGCAACTCTGGACGACGACTTTCCAATCTAATTTTTTACACTTGGTTAAATGTTGTTTAAATTGCAACTTTTAGTGTCAACGTTTTTCCTTGTGTTTGTTGTAATAAAAAGTTGCAATTTTCCTTCTTTTAATTTTTCCAATCAAAAAAAATAAAAAAATCTAAACTCAATTATATTTTCAAAATTGTACTTAATTCAGTAAATTTTTCCTTTTTTCACCTTTATTGAACTAAAACCCAAAAAAATATTGAACCATGAATTTATACTTGAAATACACCTTTGGCATTTAACAAAAGAAAAAAATAACTACCTGGCCCACAATGTCCAAAAGAAAATTTTTTCGTATATATATTGAAAACAATAATAAAAAACTTTGAAATTTGTTAATATACGAAATAAATTTCTTTACGACATTGTGGGTCAGGCAGTAAGAAGAAAAAGAATTTAGACGATACTTAGGCTTATTTATACTTTAGGTTGTTTTTTTAGAGTTGATAGTGGAAAAGTGTACAAATAAGAAAATAAATTTCTTTTGGTCATAGTATCGCGCTAAAAGGCATTAAACCCCGTTTAACCATAACATAAAAAAATCAAGCTAAAAAGTCTTCGTCTGAATCTCTTTTTAAAGTATTTATGTATATTTGTACTTATATATACTTAAAAAAAATTATTTAAAACTAGAAAAAATCAGGTATTGTAAAGGTATGTTCAAACCTCAGAAATATTTGACGAAAAAATACAAAAAAGCAATACTACATAGTAAGTTGATCAAGCTTTAGCTTTATTATTAACAATTTTTATTGACTTTTTATCTTTATTTGTCAGAAGATAATTGTATAATTTAATTTATAAACTGTTAAATGATGTTTGATCCAGCAAATGTTTTGCAAAAGCAAACAATTTTTGAATAAAACTAGTGCCTTTGGAAGTCGTCATACTTTTGAATCTTTGATGATCAAATCTGGTTTGGAAGGAATACTACTAGAGATGAGGGATCCCGAGATTTTTTAGGAACATCGTGATTACTGAATGTGATATAAAAATCACTGTTCTTCAAAACTGTGATTGTGATCACGGTTTGTTAGTTTTCCGTTATTTTATAGTTATCATAAAATAAATCAAGTATACTATATTTTCTAGAATATGTTTAATTTTTTATTGCACGAATAAAGTGAATAGATTCAGAACCTAAGAAAACAACAAGATATGCAATAACACATGTATATTTACAAATAAAGTTCTTTTAACAAGGTATTTTTATCACGTGCAAAAACATTGTGGTTTTTTTACTGTCAATAAAAAAATAGCAACATTATTCGTTACTGCATGCGCTATTACCCACATAAACAGTGAAATATCATAAATTTGTGTATGTACATTAGGGGTATAACCAAAAAAAATACCTATCACGACGGGGTGGGCACTTTTGTATATATCAAGAAAACAGTTTTTTGAGATCAATTTGGATAAAAAACCTCCCCCCAAACCGTTTTTTCTAAAAGCTTCCAAAAATGAATAATATTTGAATTTTTATTTTTCAAATACCATACATACAGTCATGTATGTACTATATATTAACTTCAGATACTAAAAATTATCTTTGTTGAAGGAAATAAACTTTAAGTTAAAGTGCATGTTGTTCTGCAATATTGTATTTTTAATAAACAAAAAAAATCCAAATACTAAACTTCAAAGTGATTTGGGGGGGAACTTTTTTAACGCCCGCGAAAAAGTGACCCCTTTTTTCATCATAGATTTTCATGGTCTATTTGGCATGGATAGGTATTTTTTGATAATTTAAAAAATTGTTCAAAAGTTATACCCCTAATGTACATATCAAAATGAGAAAATAACGACTTAGCAAGTACCTGTTACTTTAAAGATTTGACCACAACTGTGATTCGTGATTTTTCAGTAACAGTGATTAAATCACAGGTACAGAAATATCGCCGATCTCTAATACCTAACACGTGGAATAGAGAAATAACTACACCAAGACAGACATTTTAATCATAATTGATTCCTGCCTTCACTGACACGGAATTTTGGATGTCGAATATTGAACAAAATTTCTTTATCTTTGACGAAGGCAATTATTCTTTCCTCTTTAAACAAAGAACATTTTTTCTTTGTATTTATTTTGGAACTGTATTATTTTAAATTTCTTGAAATTTGGAATTACAAAATGATTTTAATAATTGCCAACGATGTTTAGTTTAATAGATTTTAGAAACAGTACAACTAACCACCACTGATGTTAACCGTACGGTAATTACCCTTGTTTACGGTAATTTTGAGCCACAAAATGTAGCAAGGTAATTTCATTTAAAGTACTGTAATTTAAAGAAATTTGGGTTTTTGGCAGTGTGACCACATCTTAAAAATGTTTACAGCTAAATTTGGCATTAGACATAGCCATGAATGCTAAATTTGTTAATATTTTATAATCAGTTTGAAATTTTATTCGAAACTAATTACATTTTAGTGACTTATTTTAACGAAATTAAAATAAATGATTATATTTAAACAAATGGGTAGATTTTGGTAAAACATCAGATACATATAAATATGTGGCACAGGTAGTTGAGATTAAATTAAAAATTAAGGAGCCCGCATACCTCCGATACATGCAAAATTTATCATTTTATTTTTTATAGTTCAATAGGGCGTTTACATTACATCGAAATCTAGTAGATTTAATTTGAAATCTTCCTCCAAATCTAGTTCGTTTACTCTTTTGACATTAGCGAGATTTTGTTTTCATAACAAAAACAGCCGACTGAAAGTTTTTTGCGTAACACAAACTTACAAAGTAAGAAAATACATATTCTTACTTACAGTAGGAAAATACATATTAGTTGCCAAAACATTACGTCCAGACAGTAATTAAGATACTTGAAAAAAATGTGCAACGTGAATGTCGCGGTGCAAGTTCCAACTAACTGTGTTTTATATGAACTTAACAAGTTAAAATTAGCTTTAAACAACTATATTATGTAAACATAGATAACCCTTAACTAAAGCATAACAAATCAAAGCGGAATATATTAATTTTTTTAATTGTTGATATTTTTTTCTACTTTTACGAACAAAACTTCAAATTACTGTCAGCAAATGTCAAAACACTGTCCAATTTAACTGTCTGCGAAATTTACAAGACAGTTGGAAAAGTGTGTATGTATTAGTGAAAAAGTTTGTATGTATTTCAACTGTCCAACAAACTCGAAGTCAAACCTTTGATATGAAATGTCTTTATCATTTGATAAATATAGCTTAAAGTTCAATATTTTTCACTGTTACAATTCGGCTCAGGCAAGAACCCTTTACGACGATACACGTGAGATATTGTTAAAAGCTTTTGCTTACACCTCAATCTACTCCACTGTACAATGGTCGGTATAGACAGAATTTAAAAATAAACCTGTTCAATAATCGATTCATTTCAACACAGTTAATTTTAACCTTAATTTGGTAAGGGAATTAAAAGTAACTGGAAAAAAAAAGAAACTATTTACACTCTTTTACTTCCTTAATATCTTTTCCGTGATAAATTCTTCTTGTACCCGATTTTACATCTTGTAACTCGTAATAGCAATTACCCCTTTTATTTAAGACTTTCGACTTTACAAAGTTAGGAGCCAGCTTGGCATTGAAGCTGTTAATTTTATTACTTAAAACATAATTCTTTCGGAAAACTATATCACCTGGCTTAATTTTCAAAGGCCGGGTACGTAAATTATATCGTTTTTTACTGGCTTCGTAAGCCTTTCTAAGATTACCAAGTACGTTATCCCTAACCAATTGAACTTTATCCGAACGTTCGATTCTTTCCCCAACTTCCAGTTGTCCAATTCTTCGTAAAAGCTCATAATCGGCGCCGTGTAAAATCATTTGCTGGCCAAAAAGTATGTAGTATGGCGAATAGCCAATAGAACTGTGATAAGCACATCGTAAAGCGGCAGAAATCTTACTGAGATTCATATCCCATACGCGTTGATCTGTGTCCAAGTAAGATCGAATTGCAGTTATCACGGATCTGTTTACTCTCTCTGAGGCATTTGCCTGAGGAGAATAGACAGCGGTAAACGTATGTGAGACACCATATCTCTTGAGAAAATCTTCAAAAATACAAGCCTTAAATTGGCTGCCATTATCGGTTACTATGACCTCCGGTACTGTAAAAACATAATCTTCTAAAAAGTCAATAATACTCTAAGAAGAAAATTTTCTAAGAGATTTTAAAATAGGAAATTTGGAAAAATGATCAATAATAATGAGGAAAGCAGTGTTTCCCCTAATGGACCGGGGATATGGACCTAAAATATCCATATAAAATTTCTCAAATGGACGGGAAGATTTGGATTATGCTCCCATGGGAGGTTTCATATTTACGTTAGAAGCCTTTGAGGTCTGACAGACTTCACATTCGCCAATAAACCTTTTCACATCAATCGTCATCTTGGGCCAATATAGATTTCTGCGAATCTTTTCTAAGGTCTTTGCGATACCACAATGACTTGCCAAAGGTGGACAATGCGCATTTCTAATAATTTCCTCCGTAAGAGCCTTTGGAATCCAAAGTTTCCAGCACAATTCCTCAGATAAAACACTACCTCTTGAAAAATCCGACTTTCTATATAAAAAATTGTCAACCACATTAAGGTCCGGAAACTTTTCCCTATTCTCTAGAATGACATTACAAATTTTACTATATTCTTCAGAACGAAAATGTGGCGACTGCAAATCTACCAAAGGAGAAGGTTGGAATTCCATTGAATCAATCTGTTCAAGCCTAGATAATACGTCGGGAACAATATTTAAACTACCTTTTCGGTGCTCTATGGAGAAATCGAATCCCTGCAACTTTAAGGACCAGCGCGCCAACCTACCATTTAAAACAGATTGTCTCATTAACCAACGTAATGAGGTATGATCCGTTATCACCTTAAAAGGATGGCCTTCTACATACTCTCTAAACTTTTGACAAGGTTGACCACAATATTCTTTGCACGAAACTATTAACAATGTTTAATTTTTCATCCTCGTCTACCAACCTCATATCGTCTTACTTATCTGGACGTTTCCAATCTGTGTTTTCTAATAACCAAAATTCACGTGCTTTGCCTGTGATTAAGGGTGTGCCTCAAGGCTCAATTCTGGGTCCACTTCTTTTTTCGATCTATATTAATGATCTAGTTAAACATCTATCATACTGCAGAATTTATTTGTATGCTGACGATGTGCAGATATATATAAATAGTAAAATAGATAAAATTACTACTTGCGTGGATAAATTGAATGCAGATCTGGCTAATGTACACACTTGGGCAACAGCTAATGGACTGTGCATTAATCCATCTAAATCGAAATGCCTAATTATAACCCGTAAGTCAGTAAACTTGATTACTGAACCAACAGTATCTATTAATAATCAACCAATTCAAGTTGTAAACTCAACCAAAAATTTGGGTATCATCTTTAATAATATTCTTTCATGGTCTGATCATATTAATGCCGCAGCCGGAAAACCCTACTCCATGATACGTACACTTTGGACTACTCAATACCTTACCCCACTCAATATTCGTATTTTGCTTGCCAAAACCTATCTTATACCTACTTTGTTGTATGGATGTGAAGTGTTTGCCCACCTTGATTCTACTACTAAGAAAAAACTTACCGTGACTTATAACTCCATATTAAGATATGTTTTCAACTTAAGAAAATATGATCATATCTCAGCATTTGAGAAACGTCTTTTTGGGGTTAACATTATTGATCTTTTGGAGATAAGAACTTTGTTACTTTTTCATAAAATTCTTTTAACATGTGAACCAAAATACTTATTTAACAGATTAGTCCCTACTCGATCTAGAAGATATAATGATATGATACAAATCAGATATAGAACCTCTTTCTCTTAACATCATTTTTATATTTTTGCTATACGTCTTTGGAACGAGCTACCGCCAAAGCTACAATTTATAAGTAACGCTTTGCAATTCAAAAAAGAAATTTTTAAACATTAAAATTAATCATAATTGTTTTAAATTTGTCTTATAATTGTATAAAGTATGCTTGTATTGCTCTTGCCAATTTATTTATTTTTTTTTTTTTCATAATTTTTCATAATTTTTTATAATCTTTTATTATTTTTTTGTTTCTTATTATAACATTATTTTAAATTATATAATATTTTTTTTTTTTTATTGTAATAATTATGCTTATTAACATTGTAATAATTCTGTGCGATAATAATAAGATTTTAAATCTTGTAGCACAGAAACACAAATTAAAAAAATAAATAAATAAAAGAGCAGCCAAGCATTCTAATTCCGTTATGGAGTAATTCCTTTGCGCTCAATTAAGCTTATGAGAGAAGTAAGCTATAGGTCTTTCGACCCCATTTTCATCTTCCTGTGCAAGAACTCCTCCTACTCCTAAAGTAGATGCATCACACTGAATAATAAAAGGGCGAGAAAAATCTGGTGTTATCAGCAAGGGTGCAGATGTAAGATGATTCTTAAGGGCCTCAAAAGAAGCTTGAGCTTTTTCATTCCATTCGAATTTTCTACTTTTAGACGTAAGGTCTGTAAGCGGCGCTGTAAGCGTGGCAAAGTTTTCAATAAAGCGCCGATACCAGCCTACAAGACCCAAAAATCTGCGAAGTTTTAGGAGGTTTCATATCCATTATCGCGGAAACCTTCGACACATCTGGTTTTATTACCCCATTCCCTATAACGTAGCCTAGGTAATTTACCTCGGACATACAGAACTTACACTTGGAGACATTAACTGTAAGGCCTGCACTCCTTAAAAGTTGTGAAACTTGCGTCAATAAATTAAGATGGCTTTCAAACGTATCCGAAACTAATAACAAGTCATCTAAATATACGAAGACTGTATTACGTAGTTGTGGAGGGATGGCAAGGTCCATTAATCGACACATTGCCATTGGAGCATTTGTTAGTCCAAATGGCATAACAACAAATCTATACAAAGGACGATTTGGGACAGTGAAAGCAGTATAATTACGGGACTCTTCCTCCAGCTCTATCTGCCAGAAGGCAAGTTTGAGATCTAATGAAGTAATATTCCTAGCTCTAGGAAGCCGACTTAAAATACTATCTATTTTAGGCATCGGTTATGCGTCCCTAATAGTCATCGTATTAAGCTTCCTAGAATCCAAACATAGTCTAATCTTCCCATTTCGTTCAGCAATAGCCACTGGACTACTCCAAGGACAATTGGGAGGAGCTAACTCGATTACTTTAAGCTCCAACATGCGGTCAACTTCCTGGTGGATCTTTCTTTGCACCGCATTATGGCATAATTCTATCTTATGTTGTAGCAATTGGGTACGACCCAGCCCTTCCTTTTCATATGAAGGAAACATATCAATAACGGCTTTAATACGAGTTTGCTCACAAGAATTTAATTCGTGCATGTCAGGAAAACATTCAAGTTTACCTTCATCATATCAAAAAGATTCTAAAATTTTACTTAACAAGTTAAATTTTTGAAAGAAATCGACACCAAGGTAATAATTTTGGCATAGTTCAGGGATTATATAAATTTTCATTCTTTGCGTTTTTTCCCGAAAAGTAATATCAGTTTCAACGCAGCCTACAATTCTACATTGGCGACCACCAGCCGTCCTGACAAATTCATTCAAAGTCTTAAATTTCCCCTTACCATCTAAAAAATCCCTTGCCGCCTGATTACCGAGACATGTAACAGAAGCACCTGAATCTAACATAGCATAAACTTCTTTTCCGAGTAAATTCACACGAACATAAGGTCGGTGATCCGTTTCCATAGGGCCAAAAGCAAACACAGATTGCCTTAATTTTCTTCTACTACGTCTGATCTTATTCCAATATGATTTCATTCGTAAAGTTGACCGAAGTCTTTTACTATTTTTTCTACCTATTAAAAGAACACTGTCACAAAAAATTCTTGACCTTATTTTCTGATAGTTTTGAAGACGCTGGTGGAATGGTATAATATTATAAAAATTATGTGTTTGTTTATTGTTATGCTGGTCTGTGATTATATTAAGAATGAAGCAGTCTGTTTGGGTAGAACTATTTCTCTGAGCAATAAAGTCTACTTGGGGCACAATCGAGTTGAAAATTGCGCCCCCACCTGATAGTTTCCCCGACTTTTACAGAATGAACAATTAGGTTTTAAAAAATTTTCCGCACCACATCCATAACAAAATATTTGACGATCTTCAAGACAATCTACATACCTATGTCCTGGTTTACGACAATTCCAGCATTTTGTCTATTTCACCAATTTCGAGTTCCATAGAGCCCTCGAGATTATGAACATTTATTTCTCCTTCACTTACTCGTTTGCCAGTGGGCCTAGCATTGGACCTTTCCATATCATCCATTAAGGCCTCCCTTCGAAGTATTAAATGCCTCAAATGTGCTACCGATGATATATTTTGATAAAATAATTCACTTCTGATTTTCGGGCGAAGATTCCTGCGGATAATTTCCAATAGCTGCTGATCTCGAAGAGGATATCTTAACCGGTCGCAAAGATAATGCACAGCATTATAATATTCGTCAAAACTTTCATTTTCCTTTTGTTTCCTCTCACGAATTAATTCTATTATATCATCATCAGAAAGATGATCTTGAAAATGAAATCTGAGACCTTCACACAAAGTAGTCCAAGTTATCCTATTAACAGTTTGTGTAAACCGCCAATACCAATCAAGACATCTGCCAGTAAAAAGAATGTGAATATGTTCACAAAGAGTTTCAAAATCTCCACCTAAGCTACTGTTGGTCAGAGAGGGGACAATGTAAATAAACTTATCAACGTACATTTTACTTGAACAACCACTAAAAGAAATATTTCAGCTCTGAATAAGCTGTGCTATTCTACCGCTATTATGAACTATTGAAGAAGTAGTAGAAAGGCGCTGAAAATTGTTTTGAGGATAACTAGCGTGGTAGCCTTGTGTACGTTCTACATTGGTATGTATAGTACCAGAACTTCGTTCATTTGTATTAGAACTAGTTGGATTCTGTGCAGGTACTGAACCAGATCGTAATGCAGGAAATTCATCCCTCGGCCATACAGGTTCGGCCTGGCTCTGCACCGTCAGTTGGTTAAGTTGTAAAGTTAAATCTCTTAAAGCGGTTTGAATGTTTGAAAATTCAGAATTAAATTTATTCTCCAAGCCTAATATGTTTTTGCGTATTAAGTGTCCAATCCAATGGGTTTTGAGTCTTTTTAGACGACCTAGTAGCCCTTTTGGGCTGTAAGATCCTAGGAATGGCTCCCCCAGCTCCTTGTGGGTATCCCAAGTCAGTGTCTTTTTCCCTACGTATATTATTCAAAGTATCTTCCCTACATTGCTGACGACATTGTGGGCAAGTTTCAGAAGTGTTGAGCCAAACAATTTTTATGAAAATAGTGTCTGCATATTGTTATAACAACATTAACTGAATTTTCCAAAGAACTACAACACACAGAACAACTTTCCAAAATGCCTAACGTTTCCGAGATATTATCTCCACTATGTCTAACTGCCATTTTTGTATATATCTATATATAAACAAGTATTTAACTAAATTATCATACAAAGTTTCACAAATGAAAATCCACAAAACATTTTAAATACCGACTTGATTTGCCAATTGATCGGTGTATTTAAATTTCACATTAGTTTATTTGTCAAAAAAAAAAATTATTATTAATGTTCGATTATTATAAAATTCTAATAATTGAAACGAAGCACAGTTTTACCGGACAATAGACAAAAAAATCCGTCCCTGTAACTCCACGTACAACTAAACTACGCCTGCAAAAATATGAAGTCTAAAATATCGAAAAAAATTTTTTATAAAAAAACCATTTGCAGCAGTGAATATTAATAGCGAAAGTAGTATCTGTCAATCGGTCTAAATAATAGCAAAGCAATTATCATAGCAACTCCAGAAAAACAAATAATTACCCTCGAATCAACCCTCACAGCGAGAAAATTTTATAAGTGGGACTCTAAGCGAGGTTACAATGCTCTATATTTTAATTTCATTTAACAGGTTGACCTTACTAATCAACCTCGGGCCCCACGTTGGGCGCCATTTGTTACGACCTTCTTTCCTAATATTCAAAATGTTGGATTGCCTTCGGCACGTACTGGAAAAGGAACTAGCTCGTCGGCGACCGGGGTGAGTCTTTGCAATCCTTCATCTTGGGCCGTAAACAAAATTCTACATGCCTTTACAAAATTGAAATCTAGTACCTTAAAACATTAAATTAGCGGTTAGAATTATACCCCAACTGAAACTACTTAGACAAATAAGCTAATATGCAGGGCTCGCTGTTGTTCTCCCTGTTAAATTTGTTTGCCCTCCCTACCTTTCGATTCCCCCTATCCTATACTCGTATCAAAGAGAATCCCCTAATACAACAACGATCAATGGCCTAAGCCGACGAAGAAAACAATTTAGTCACTCATATTTTATACCAACAACAATAACTTTATTTTTTGAATATTAAAATTGTACTTTAAAATAAAGCAAAGAAATATTCTCTGACGATGACGTCACAACATTACTACGATACAAATATATAGTTAAATAAAAAAACAACAAAAAAAACCTATTAATGTAATTTTATGATTCAGAAACCGAATGTTTTAGGACTTTTATAACGATAAATGAGTAGGAGTAAAAAGAGTTAAGTATAACGGGGACAATTGGATATAGGTAGAAATGAATTTGTGTATATGAATAAAATTTGTTTTTATATGTAGATTATAGCAAAAAGAAATTAATAATATTATACATGTAAAATTATTGAATCACACTTACTTTCTATTTGGTAGCTATTCAGGTACTTTCCTTCGGCTGGCCAGGTCTCCGGAAATGTTGAGGTATTGTGCTTTTAAGGAGAGATACAAATTAATACTATTTAAGTCTTATTGCTATAATGTCTACTTATCCGTTAATCAGGGATAGATAAAACATATACGAAATTGATTTGCTTAAACTCTTTTTACTTTTACTTTTTAATCTAAAAGTAAGGTAGCTTCAACCTTGTAAAGTGGGTTTACAGGTTGGATGATCCGAACAGGGAATGCACCAATATAGTTTCCGCCCCGCTTTCGTACGTATTGTGAAAGTGGCAGAAATTGTCGTTTTCCACAAAATGACAGTAGAACCATCTACGTTGAAATAGTATAACTTCCCAGCTGGTAGTTGGAAGTACCAAGCTTAGCACTTAGATTAAGGGTGCACCAACAGTATACACGTGGTATCCTCCAACTCAAAGTTTTAACAATATTCCCCACTAGGTTCTAAAATTATTAATTTGGTCAAGAAGGTGTCCCTTATTTTGCTTGTTCCTATACTTACTTGTTAAGATTCTTATTAAATTTGTTTTTTTTCCCTCAGATATAAAGCGATAAATAACTTCAAATTGGAGATCACGTTAAAATTATGTAATATTTATTTTCTTCCTTGCTTAAACTTTTTAACTATCAAATTATTTGTATCAATATGATGACGTAATTGATCTTTACTAAATCACTGACGACAATGAATTTAAACTTATGCAAAATTTTATTTTATATCGCGGTCGTCAGGTAGAAAAAAAATAAAAAAACTTAAAGAAGTATAAAGAGGAGGATAAATAAAAATTGAGTGTAATTCAGTTACAGTGTGTATATACACATATGCATATATAGCTTAAAGTTCAATATTTTTCACTGTTACAATTCGGCTCAGGCAAGAACCCTTTACGACGATACACGTGAGTTATTGTTAAAAGCTTTTGCTTACACCTCAATCTACTCTATTGTACAGTGGTCGGTATAGACAGAATTTTAAAATAAACCTGTTCAATAATCGATTCATAACAAGGTATTCTAATATCTCCTATAGCATAACCACAGCTTAGGATAGACAGAGGCTAATTCAGCTTGGATTATCTTGTAATTTTTTCACAAACGCTTCAAAGACCAGTTCTCGTAGAATTATCAGAACTCTTACTACGTGTAGGGTGACCTTGTGTAAAGTCATGGCATGTCGCTCAATAAGACATTTTTTGCGATACGTTTGACCTCGATTGTCTTTAAAATATTCGAGCTTTATAACGGGCTTCAAGAATTGTAGATAAACAATAGGTTTCATTATTCTCTTAACCCTAAAATCTTTCATTCAGAGTTTATCCTAAGTTAGTCGCAAATTTTTGGAACTCTGATCTATTCTCCATCTTCGTTGTTAATTCATTTATTATATTTTCTAATGATGTTCAAAAACTAGTGGAATATCGTCAGACTATGCAGCAGTGGCTTTATTTATTGATTTTGTAGCCCCTGCGAAGTAACCCAAAATGTTCAGCAAAATTATTTTGATTCTCACAAACATTAATGAAAGTAAGCAGAAAAATCTTAGCCATGAGAGAACATTTTACTACTATAGAGTAAAGTATGACGCCTGAGAATTAAAATAAACAACTCCAATATTCTGTTTTATGCTTTGCTTTAAAATGTGTTATTTTTCTTAAGCTTCGTACAGACGGTGGTCAGATCTTACAATACAAATACTGCCAAAGAAAAATTGCCGCCAAAAGTAAATTGTTAGCTCAGACGATTGTAAGATAACCGTACATTTTCATTGGCAGACAACTTTCTGACTATAAATTCATCTGCCAACAAGATTGCCAGTTAACAGGGTTGTCAGATAATTGCATGGGTAAGATCTGTTTTTAGACGTTGTATAAAAATTAAAATTGCCTGTCTTTTTATAAATTGGAAAAGTGGAAATATTGTTATTAAAGGGAAAAAGCAATACCAAGAATTTCAACTTTTTTATGTTGTTTTAAATACGTTACATTGATTTCATTAAAATTCATTTTAATTTTGCAAAATTAAAGGCCCAACCATAATGTGCTTAAGTTGGCTTCAGCAAATGTGCGAATACATGTAAATCATATGAGGCAAACCATATTGAACTTAAGGAGACGTTTTGTTAAGTTTTATGAAATTGTCATTTGCTTAAGCAAAGTGCGAAACTGATCGCACATTCCGTACGGAATCAAATGTTTTTTTTATTTTGTTTTTGTTTTTTTAAATACATTTGAGAGACTTTTTGTAAATTTTTGACAGTCGGTTAAGCAAGGCTATGCATATTATGGTTGGGCCTTAAACCATTTTCTTTTTTTTTTTTTTTTTTTTTTAACCTTTGCATACCAGGGATGGAAACTATGGTGCAGTTGTACTTTTTTTTGATACATCTTTAAACAAAAAAAAAAATCGTTAGTAATAAAGTCTTTTTTCTAAATACATTTATGAAGAGAGCCAGAAAATATAAAATTGGGTGCCGTCATAGTATCGAAACTACGTTTTGTTATTGAAGTTGGTACAAAATCCGAAACACCATTTTCCATCCTTAAAACGTATGTATTTGCAGCGTTGCCAGCAGAAAAAAGTCCTTGACAATGATGTGATTGTCAGATGCATAAACTTTGCACATCTAACAATAAAAAATAAGCTTCCATCGTCTGACAGTGATCTGCCAATGGCAACGAAGAGTGTTCACATGGTTGTCAGATATCTAACAATATTATTGTCATACAATGGACTGACAAGTTCACACGATTGTATAACATTTTAAGCTCATTTTAATGACAATATTGTTAGATCTGACCACCGTGTGTACGAGGCTTTAGTTGTTATACAAAAATGAAGCACTGAAAATTAAATTGTTCAAAAAAAATTTAAGAACCATCGTCGTATCGTTAGTTAAATATCGCCGAAACAGTTTCGCCAATATATCGGTATCGGTTACATCCTTATTTTATACTTTTAGAAATAAAGTTTGTATTATGTACATACATATGTAGTATACCCATAATATCAATAAAAATAGGTTTTATTCTTAAACCATATTCGTTTCCTAGCAATTCAATTGGGGGATTCACAAGGTGTCATAAAGTCATATGTCTTAAAATAATAACATGAAAAATACGACTGTTGTGAGCAACCCCTCATAATTTAACGTGCTATTAATTACGACAGCACAATAAACATAGCAAGCAACGTTCTATTTATTTAAGAAACTTTTTGTGTACAAACCAACAACAATATTTTTAAACCATTGTAAAATGTTAGAACATTATGACAATAAACCATGATAGCACACCTTGTGAATACCCCAAATATGTATTAGTTTTTACCATGTATGTATATGTGCATATCGTTATATTAAATGCAAATGGACAACACTAGTATGGTAACTTTTTATTAATGAATCGAACGATAACCAATTAACAACACGTTTTGGAGTTTTTGTGTAGTTACGTCTATTTGCATTTAAGGTGACGATATGTATGTTGTTTATTTATTTAATTTTATTGTAAATTGTTTGCATGTTATGTATCTTGTTTGGTTATTAATTAAATTTTTCTCATTTTATTTTATTTTTTGAAGGATGCCATGTTCTTTGAAAAATCTGCTAATGTTGAAAGTGATCGTCCTGGAATGCTGTAAGAATATTATTAAGAAAAAAATATGTATTTATCTTTTTTTTACTAAACTTTTTATGTAAACTAGAAGTACATAAAATTTCTTTTAGTTTAGTAAAAAAATATATTTTGTATTTATCTTTCAATACGACACCGTTTTATAACTACACTTTGTTTACATTTTATTTGTATCCAAAGATATTTTTTTATTGAAATGCAAACAGACTACCATATTATATATTATTTACTGTTTTGTTGTTGTAATTCTTCAAAAAATTTGTAAACTCAGGATATTGTTTATTTATATTTATAATACCTACTAAAAGAAAATATATTTATTTCTTTATAAAGTATGTTAAATTTATTTAAGTGTAAGTTCAGTAAATGCTAATTAAACGCTTATGTAAATTTTAAGTTAATGTAACATTTTGTAATGAGAACTTACTCGTATATTAAATAGTATCTGCTTTTTAAATAAAATTATTGTATACAAAAAGCATAAAATTGTTCTCTTACTTGCAATTTCTAATAAAGAAAATACAGGTAAAGTAATATGTGAACGATTGAAGCCATACAAGACGTGATAAAATAATTTTTCAGGAATACAGTTTCAACGAATTTCCCCCTTCTATATAGATTGAAAATATATAAGATATTAAAAAGGGTGTGCAACTTTAACAACTTTAAATATAATTTGTTTATTGTAAGTTAAAATCGTTTTATTATTATTATTTTGTCTAATTTTCACAACAATTTTTTGAAACCTGAATTATATTAAAGTCTCAGCTCTATATATTTATTGGGTGGTATTATTGATTCCGCACGGAAAGGAAAATTCAACCAACATAAATATTGATGCCAATTGCAATTATTCATTCCTGCGGTATAATCTTTGAGCAAAACAAATTTAACATCCCTGTTTTAAAAATTTCTGTGATGATGTGTCAGTTATTGTTAAAAATATTAAACAATTTGTTAAAATTTTGGAGTACTGATTTTTTTTAAAAGACAAATTTATGTAAAATACACAAGCGCCGAAAATACATATGTATATAATTGTAATATGGATACCAAAGCCTTTTTTGAAGATAGCACTGACGATGATTGCTTAGAACTTCTGGTAGAAAGAAGAGTTTTTCGCTAGAAATCTAAAGATGTGTTATAGATAAATGATAGGGAAATGCAATATATGTTGAAGGCTTTAAATCTTTTAATAGTGGCCAAAACCATTAAAAGCCAGTGCTAAATCTTACCAACATTTTTTTATTTTTGCTGGGGCACGTTTATTTAAATTCTTTCTTTAAATCAAACATTCCTGCTAATTGCAATATAAAGCAAAATAGATGCATGTCGTACGTGACATAAAAATGGAACCAAGGCGAATTCAACAAGGTAAGTGCTACTCGTCAGCCGTTCATCAGCTGTGTCCACGGCGAATTTTCAAAACGTCAAAAAATACTTTTGTTGTCATGTTTTGCGCCAAAATAACCGAAAAATTTTCTGAGAAGAAGCTGATTGAAAAGTGTTAAAATATTATTTTTATAATAAAGCAAATAAATAAAGTGAAAATATTAATTTATTTTTTAAAAAAGTAAAAATTCTAATTTTGAATAAAAAATGCGACGGTGTGCAGTTTGTATGTAACCTTACAATAAAGGTGAAGGAAACTTGTTCCGAGTTCCCAGTGAAGCAGCCGCTAGAAAACATGGGAGAAGAAGGCAGACCTTTTAAAAAAGAATCCATAGTGTGTTCTGACCACTTTTTACCTGCCAATATTTTGCATATTGGTGCAAGAGTTACTCTCTTTTTTTAACAGATGGACAAGCCTAAAGTTTTAATGGAAAATGATAAAGAAACAATTATGGGCGATGTTTCTTTCAAGCCAAATAAAAAGGACCAATAAACTCATGCGGGGTAAGTGAAGTAAAATTTTAATAATAAAAAGTTTTTCATTATTCCTTCCAACTTAGTTTTAACCTAAAGTGAGATATATGTAAGTAAAAGGCGAAAACATTTTAGGAACAAATCTAGTTTACCGACGCAGCTCCAAATGAAAAAAGTACCTAGGTGATAGAAAAATGAAATACAAAAGTTGGCGCAAACGCTTGGTTTCCGAGTTATGGACGTTAAAAGTTTTCATATAAATATCGTGGAGTAGGCCTACAGGGGAAACCACGTTAAAAAAACGCGCCTAGTACACTACCTCAATGGTGGCGTGGAAACGTGTACACTTAAAGAGGGTATTACCTAGGGTATTAATTTATTCGGGCTTTTGCTTTAATCAACTAATCGCTCGATTAATTAACCGAGGTTTTGGTTTAATCGGTTAAATTTGTAATTGATCGGTTTACCGACTAATAAAGTTTTTTTTTTTAAATTAAGTAATTTCAATAAATAAAAATGCATAAATTATTTATTATTTGGAGTATATTAGTAAAAAAAAAACGATAACATACAAACATAACAATTCAAACAAAACAATTCTTGAACTAAAACAAGCAAACAAAAAATAATTCATAAATAGATATGTAATGTTATTTTTTAATAAATACATAAATATTATGTAGTAATTCAAAAATAAACTGAAAGATAATTTATTCTCTTTTTAATTTATAAGTTATTTCAATAGTTTAAGGTTGACAGCAAACCTTTACATATGTATTTAAAATTAAGAAAAAAATATTTTCTAAAGATATACCTTTTGTATATGATAATTTTAAGATAAATCCTCTTAAGGGGTTAATAAATCGGTATATTTAATACATCATATGGAATGTGTTTCGAAAGACTTTATTATGATACCAATACTTTAAACCTTTACGACCTATAATTCATAAACTTAGAGCGTTGAACCAAAAAATTACATCAGAATCGCGATACAGTAATCTTGCGGTCAAGTTAACCAAATTTTAGCGCTTCTGTGCCGCTCTAAACGTTAACTGTAAGTTAAATTTTCAGATCGTATTAGTAAAAGTACTTGGGAGTTACCGCGTATTTCGATTCGAAAGAAATAATTTACGAGTTCGAACAATTTGTACTGTGTATTACGATTTTCGTACAATTTGTTTCGAATGAACGGAAATTTTTTATACACTATCGAAAACCAAAAATCCCTTTCGAAACGGCAACTCTCTATTACGAACAATAAAAATCCCTTTCGAAAGTGCAACTCTGTATTACGAAAACACGAGTCTGTTAAGCAAAAATTGTTAGGAAATTGTTCGAAAGCTATTTTGTTGGTGACAAAGTGAACGAAAAACAAAAAATGTAAATATTTAAATCTTTCAAGATAAATAAAAGCGTAAAACAAACAAATTAAACCAAATAATGTTATATTTGATATAAACTAAATAATTACTAATGTTATTATTGTAAATGTTTTTATATTTGTGGTCTTGAAATTTGCAAAAAAAAAAATATATTAAAAAAAATATGTACATATGTATGTACATGTACAAACAGCAGTATAAAGAAGTGATTGACTTTTTCTTTGGAATCTTCAAACCACAGGGAAATGCAATCAGTTTTAATTAAAAAAATCACAATTATAACATTTTTACACATTGAATAGTATTTAATATGTTTTTTGTTTTGGGATATTTTCGTCCATTTTTGTATTTTAGTAACAGTGCTACCAACTTTTTATCAAATTTCCCATTTGTTTATAAATACAACTCTGTCATCGTTTCGAACGAGTTACGCAGTACGATTCAACTTTCGAATCGGAAATTGCTTTCGAAAAATGTTTCGTTTCGTATCGAAATACGCGGTAACCCCCCTGATTTGTACAAACGATAACAAATTAGATTAAATTTTAAGCTGAAAGTTGAGAGTTTAAACAAAATTGAGAAATACATTAAAGAAAAACTATCGGCGTTGTATTATTGTATATCGGAAGTTGCCATCTCAAAAATAAAAACGAAACGTCACAAAATTTTCGAGGTTTTGAAGAATACATAGGAAAAAGCATACAGGAAAACATTACATAGACCAAAATATGCCGATCTTAAAGCAAGTTTGTACAAATGTTTTCTTGAAGCATCAAAAACGTAATTGCGCAATCACTGTTCTATTTTCAATATCAATAGCTAAGCGCGAGTTCGTGTAACTGCAACCTGAAAAGACAATAATGTCAGTAATGGATGGCTGGCAAATGCTTAGAAAATACCCAGAATTCGCTATCTGAAAATTTTTGAAGAACTATATTTCTGACAAATGTCATATGTAGCACCTAACACATAATACATGACTGATTGTATAATTATTAATTATAAATTGTAGCCGGTACAAATTAGATCTAAGTTTCTTTTTTATACAGATCAAAACTAAGTCATTGAAAAAAATATAGGTACATATGTTTATTATTGCATTTTTTTACAATTTAGAAAAGTTAATAAATAAGACGAAAAAGTTAACAACCCTTAGGACATTTCAGTTTACTTTTTCGCGATTATACTGAATATTAGGATTTTTTTATTCAACCTGCCATGAAGATGATATTCTTTATGAGTTCCAAAAACAATAAAATTTAAATATTTTAAATGTTTTTTAATAAATTCATTTGTTTTTACGTTAAAAAATTTATCATAAATAAGTATTTATATTTTTGTAGGATTAAATTAAGTTTGTGTACGAGTCTGCAATTATGCATGTTGTTAAATTTATAAAAATTAAAAATGATAGTGGCACCACTGAAATGTAAATATGTACATAATAAAAAACACAGCTGTTTATATTTTTTCAATTGTAGCTGTCGTCTTTAATATAATTCAGTAGCTGATTACGCGACTACAATTGCAACCTGCAGCATTTGTAGTCGTGCCTTCGTGTTGCCTGCTGTCTCGAATGTGTTTAATGAATGATGGTTCGAACTATTTTCAGTATAGTTGCATGTGTAAAAATACAAACTGGCGACTGAATTTTAAACACTGGATTTCTTTGTAATTTGGACTCCTGATGTTTGCTAGAAAAAAGAATTTCAAGCAGCTTTCTCATTTGGTGACAAAAACTCTCCAAAGGTAGGGCTTTGAAGCAATTTGAGGACCATCGAAAACGCCTCCGCCAATTGTCGCTAATAAAAGGTTAGGAAATATTGTTGTCTAGTGCTTTAACAAAATGTTTAACTAAGCCCAGATTTATATGAAGTGGTGGCAAGAATAAATTGTCCTTTAAATTAATGCAAGGTACTTAACATTATGTTGTCCTAGGGTGCTTTCGGCTCTTATTCTCTTGTTCATGTCGTCAACACACTTTCCAATTGTGCTTTTCATAGTTCAAATTTCATAGTTGCATATGTTTCTTTCATATTCACGGCATGTGCAATATGTATAGATGGCTTTTCGTTGCCAATATGTAGTAAAACAGCCGTAAGGCTTTCTCTGCTGCTATCAACAAATAGCCATTGACTTGGTACATTTTCTTGGCCGAGCTTCTCAAAAAGACCACTGATGTCTTAACAAAAACAAACAGTCAACCCAATTATGAATAAAAATTCATCGGGAGTTTATTCCCTTCTCCCATTTTTCCTTTGTAAATTCAATTGTAAAAATGGGAAGAGGGCAAAAACTCCCGCGGAATTTTTATTCATAATTGGGCTGATTATCTTTTGTTGTATAAAAATTGGCATATGCCCAGCGTTGTCAGAAGCTTTGGGAAGAAAATTATATTTGGCAAAAGAAAAATCGTATTTTAAAGAGAAAGATATTAGAATTCTTTTAAATTTAAACATTTTAATTCAAAGGCGACATTCATTCATACATACATAATTACCGTACAAATTCATACAAAATTAAATGTGTTTAAATCGTGGTTGTAGTTAAATACTATATACAATTTATTCTTAAAATACTTTTCAAATCCATTTTAATTTTGTAAATAAGACCGTAAAATGGTTAAATCCTCAAAAGGTATACCTTATTAAAAGCTTTCTATTCTAAGATAATGCTTGGCAGCCATGAAGCTCATACATCATATGAAAGCTTAAAGGTTCTTTGTTTAATATTATACTATTTTTGATACCGTTTTATCGATAATATTTTAAGAAACCTCATTTTTTAAACTCATTGAAAAAATGTGGATTTTTCAAAATAAATTCCTAATAGGTTTATTATTAAAAAAAATGTGTACGCCTTTTAAAAGATAATTCCATTCCACCGGCTGCAATGGTGGGGTTGGACCATTGCATATGTTTTCCAAAACCGCTTTTAGTACTTAAACAAAAATAGCAATCAGATTCATTGCTCGATGTTTCTCTCCAAAGCATAGGTTGTAGAGTAGGGATGGGCAATAAATATCGATATATCAAAATATCGATATTTAAAAAAATTATAATCGATATAAATCGCCGATATTAAAAATAACCATATATCGATACATCGATATTTATCTACGACTATCGAATTCGATATTTTTAAGATCTCTTTATAATAAAATTAAACATTTTAACCGTTGTTCAACTGCTTACAATACTCTTGTTTTTTAAGAATTGCATCATATGTTTTTTAACCAATAGTAAGAAAATAACGTCGTTTTTCCATTGTACATTTTCATAGATTACAAAGTTCAGTTTTGTCTCGGTTTTTTAAGCAACAAAAAAATAAGCGCGGAAAAAATATTCTGGAAAGGGTTACTAAAATTATGCAAAGAATCGCCTTAATTATGGCGTATTAGCAGCAATAGACTCATGGAAGTTGGAATGTTAATAATAAAAAAAAAAATATTTAGTTTTTTTTATTGGAGCATATTCTTATATATTAAACATAAAATATTGCACAGTTTACTTTTATAGTATGTGTCACAAGTTTCGTTTACCGGCAGTATATAATCCGGCATTATATAATCCCAACGAATTTTTTTTTAAGATTTCATATGGCGAATAAATAAAAATTTTTTTCTATTCTCGATATCAAATGAAAACTTCGTTCGTATAACTTACCTTAACAACTAAATTTTAAAATTGGTTTTTGTAAGGCAGTAAATTTTAAATTAAAAGAAACAATAAAAAGTTAGAATGGAATTACATGTAATATGCTTGTACAAATGTAAATATGTATTGACATAGGTACATTTATTAAGTATTTAAATTTTGTAAAAAAAAACCTTAATACTTTCGATACATCGATATATCGATATTTTTAATTAATAAATATCGATACTCTTAAGAAATATCGATACGATATATATCGATATATTTTTTGAATTTGCCCATCCCTATTGTAGAGTTTTCTTGTGTGTTCTGTAAGCATAGCTGCCAGATTTCAAGATTTTTGGCATAAAAATGGTCTATTGACGATAGGACGATTTATACCCTAAATTTGACGATTTTTCTTATGACAAATTTTGTTCAAATTAACAAATGTATTTAATATAAGTACATACATACATAATTTCAGTTTTTCTTGAGCTTCTTGGATAATTTGATTTATATGCATTATTTAATTGGCAGTAATTTTCATGTCTTAGCTGTTCATCATATAAAATACGATTTTTTCTAGTTCTATTTGAGCAGTTAGTACTGCTTTATTAAAGGCATTTTACAACCACTTTCTTTAGTCTGCGTTCACATTAAGAAACCAGACTTTTATCTTAAACAGGATTTTCGACGTGAAAAATATACTTTGATATAAATATCATCATATATATACTAAGAATATTTCTTCCACAAAAAAAAGTAGGTGTTTCTTGGCTTTAGTTTATTTTCTTACTTTTCTTATGAATGCCAATTCTTTTGAAAATTTTTTTGTTGTGTTACTTCAATAATAATTTTCTAAACGAAAATTTTTATTTAATTTCAAAAACAGGCGGAGTATCTTAAAATTTCATTGGCAACGGAATTTAAAAATAACATTTAACATTTAAATCTTGTTAAAAATTAGTGATTTTTTACAATGACGATTTTTGTGACGATTAACCTTTGTCAATTTGACGATTTTTTCCTCAATATTTGACGATTTTCGACTAAGTTCAAAAAAAGTAGCAGTACTTACTGAGAGAGAGTTCGATGAAGATGGATTTCTTAAAATAACTCGGCAATTATCACATAATGAACTGGGTGTCAAGTATTGGCCAGTGTTTGCTACCCTTATTTTAAAATAGTTTCCGTATTTAATTTAGTAAAAAATGGTGAAATGTAGCCGTTTATTTTTGGTTATTAATTTGCCGCACACATAACAAAATAGATCCGGCTCATTTAACAGGACATTTTTTTAAAGGTTTTTGCTCATTTGTTCATTTTAATATGTATGTTAGCATGTCTACAATCGCTTGTTGAATAATACTGATATTTTGGCTCTACACCAGGGATGTCAGCGTCACACACAATTGTGTAAGCAAAACTCACATGTACGCTTACACTCTTTTATTTTGCGAGCGTAAAATATAATTTTTTACTGCAAAACACTCTCATTCACAGGGCTATATCACACGGCCTGTTTTGAGGCCCCTTAACAGAAATAATATATTTATTATCTTTGTTTATGTTTTGTTTTATTTCTGTTTTTAACATTGTACAATGATTGACAAATAATATCTACATTGTTTTGCATTTAAGCTAACGATATGTGTTTTGTTTGTGAAAAAAAATTCTTTGATGCCTGTTAAAGGGTCCCTATTTCTTTCGTTAAAAAGACGTACCTAAATGCAGAAATTATTAAGAAAAAAATAGCCACAAGAATTTGTTGGTATTTTGTGCTTGTAAAAATATTTTTCTTTCTGTACCAATCGCGTCGGTGGGTTTTTTTCTTTGAAAACACTTTTCTTAAGTAAGTAAAAATATTTAAAAAACTTGTTAAAAAAGTCTTGTTTTCCTACAATTTATGTGTAAACCTATACACATAAAAGCAAATGTGACAGCAGGTAAAATTTTTGGGTAATAAGATGTGTATTATTGATGTATTAATGAAAATTTATTGTTTAACGTCCACAAACCTAAAAAATGTTTTGTTGTTTCGAGACTGCAATTTAAATTTAGAAGATATTATTGGTAAATAAAAGTATATTTTTTTTATAGGCTAGTAAAATCTTCTCTTTTTATAATGGCGGTTAATAATTATAGAATATGTTTAAACTTAATGGGGTTATTATTTGCATTGGTATGTGCAAATATTATTTTCATTGTTGGCATTCGAAAAGGTATGTTGAGCACAAAATTGAAAATATTGGAAAGAATTGTATAAGGTTTTAAAAAGACTTCATATATTGTCAAGTGCTCAATTTTTCCAAAAAATAAGCAAAGTTTCTGCGAAATGCAGGTTCCAAATTAAATTTATTTAAATAATAACTGATTGTGTCTGTCAATAACTCAACATTTTTCGATAATTGTGTTATTATTAATTGCTCTAAAGTCTTAATAGCAAAATATGTATGTTAATAAGGCCTCGTAATAGGCCTCGCAACCGCAGATTTCTCCCGCTGGGAATGTAAGAGACAAGAGTAATCGCACCAACACAATCATATTTGACACCACTGCTCTACACAAATTTACGATTAACAAATAAGAGTCCTATATTCGAATCTTATATAGCCTTAACCATGCTGTTTTAATATATATATTATTATTGGTTAAATATATATGTATAATACATCTATATATAAATCGGTAAAGGGAAAACAGTTAAAAACACTTTCCTCCTCTGTTTGTCAACCGATTTGAACAAAAAATACATCATTTGATAGATAGCTACATACTGAAATACACAACAGATATTTTATTTAATCTAAGAAGATAAAAAAAAGGCAAAAATGGGTAAATTCGGTAACCTCGTATCTAAAAAACTAAAAGAGTACCAACAAAAATTTAATAATTACACTATGCTAGTTGAAAAAACAGACAAGCCGGGCACATGGCGTTTTAACATAATTCGGGTACGCTGAGTCCAGTGGTGCCCGCGGTTTTTTAAGATTGGCTCTGGTTTTCGAGATATACCGTTATTTCTAAAATGGAGGAGGTTGCACAACATATGTTCGCGTAACTCAAAAACGCTTATTGAAAAAACTTAAAAAACCGAAATTCCGCAATAAAATTTCCTTTAAGAAGAAGAAAACTTCTTTTTAACATCCGCAGTCGGTTTAGAAACATAATTTTTTTAAAATTTTTGTTTTTTAAAAATTGATAATAAATTAAAAAATGCAGCTACGCTTCTTCTGCAGACATATCAAAAACGAAGCTGCAAACAAAACAAGACTTAAATAATTA
Organism: Pollenia amentaria; assembly: GCA_943735925.1. Lineage (NCBI taxonomy): Eukaryota > Metazoa > Arthropoda > Insecta > Diptera > Polleniidae > Pollenia > Pollenia amentaria. The sequence continues at coordinate 95,518,195 of OX031009.1, read as the reverse complement.
AAATCTGTTAGCAACTTTTGATTTTATTCACAAATGTCGACAAATTTTAATTAATTTAAGAATTTCTTAAAACGCAATATTTGTATGGGAGCCCCCTAAGAAGGGGCGATAAGGGGCAAGTATGTCTCGAAAAAATGTTAAGCACAAAAAATTAATTGAGGTCGGTCATACATTATATACCACTAGGGGCGACTTCTGGGAATTTATGGGACTTTTTCTTCAATAAATATGAAGAATATAATTTATATGGAGCATTTCATAGGATTTTTTTTAATTATTAAATTCTTTATTTAACATTATGTATATATGAAGAATATGCCAATGAAGAAAATTTATTTTCAATGACATTTTGACGTAAAAACTTTCACTTTGCGGTAGGAATTTTGGAAAATCCAGTTACCGATTAAAAAATTCTTAGAATTAAGAAATAAAGTCATAAATGCTTACATCTTTGTATTTTATTGTGCTTACAAAACCACACAAATCGGTCTTTTATTGTGCAGTCAAAACCGCACTATCGGTCTTGTAAAAAACTTATATTAATCGTCCTGGCTTTGTTTTTTTTTTTGCAAAACATGGTCATGAAGGTCTCGACTGGTACTTTGATTAAAACAATTACAGTATCAATAAGAGTTCCTCAACCCCTTCACTAATATTTTAGCACCAAGTGTACAAATATACGGGGCTATCAATCGCCATAGACGATTTACGACTTTTTTAAAATCTATTGAGAATAATTCTATAGCGTATTGTACTGACATCCGCGGAAAGTAAAAGAAGGTATGAACTCTAACTACTTTGTTTAATTAGATTTATATTTCATATCATAATGTTATTATTTTACAGGAATTCTTAATGGACTGGACATTCGTCGTCTTATGAAGGACCATCAATTTGAGGTTGCATTGAATGATATCGAGCTATTGGCCTGAAATTGTGTGAAATCAGTAATAGAAAATGTATTAGGAAATCATTGGTCCGAAAACTGGCGAATTTTAATCAAAAATATGCTAACCGCATTTAGAAACTTAAACGTTAGAAGGGACATTCCATTACCACGGGTGCAACATTTAGAAACCTGTTTTAGTTTAGCCTAATTAAATATAAAACATTTTTAATTAAATAAGTCTAAAAGACTACATTTTAATATGTTTACTTTATATAAATTAACCAAAACTTTCATATTATATTTTAAAAGCCAGGAGGAAGGTTCAAATTGCCATCGCGGGGGCAACAAATTTGGCCCAACTTTTCCAGATCACAAACAAAAAAGACATAAATCTGTTAATTCTAATACATTTAATATGTTAAAATAAGAGATCAAACCATATTTATATATATTAATAATTATATACATATTAATTATTTCTTTTTAAATACGTCAATAATTGCCGAAATTTCTATGAACATATTATTTCCATCAGCTTTTTTTTTGGCGCTTCCATATTCGCGATAACATCATCAAATTGCACGTCTGCTATGTCAGTAATGCTATGTTTCCACGGTACGTGCTTCGCTCTCTATTCATGCTTCACAGCCTAATCATGAACGCAACAACTTGCTTCGCCATACAAAATATTGAGAGCGAATCAGGTAGATTCATATTGAATCTACTTACGAAGCAGGAAAAATTCCTCTCTTCTCTAATATTTATCGCAAGTTTATCTGAACTAGCTGAATAAATCGTTTGTGTTAGCGTTGTCAACTCGGTGCGTTTTGTACCATTGTTGGTGCTTTTTTATACTTTTTATAATGATGAAAATATTAGCTTTATTAATTTGGAATAATTATTATAAATTTGTGATCTCTTTTTAAAAAGATCTAAATAGAATTTATTAAATGAATGTACGAAAATGTATCACCTTTTTTATTAAGTTTTTTTGGTATTTTTTTCTATATATATTCAGGGGTGGTCTGGAAATCGAAAAAACGCAAGTATTTTGAAGTTCTTTTTAATACACTCTTAATCCAATTTTGTATAATTTTCTTATAGAATTCTGTATAATAAGAGAAATATTTGTATTGTATTGTATTGGAATTTCTTCTACTACAAAAATCTTTTTAAAAAAAAAGACTTTTAAATTCTTGCGTTTTGCGGTTTCGATTTCCAGAACACCTCTGATTATCAAAGGCTGTTTTATTGTTATATTTTTAATATGAAAGTATTAAACTTCTGAAAACAAACATTATTTTTTAAATATTTTAATAAAAGGATAAATAGATAACTATTGTTAATTTTGAATCCGTACTATTAATCGTAGATCCCTTTTAAAAAAGTTTTGTATAGAATTTATGCAATTAAAAATAATTTGTTATCTAATACAAATGAATACAAGCAAATTTGTTTATTTTGTTTATGTTTTTTTTTTTTCTTTTTTCTAAAAAAACCTGAACTGCAAAATGCTGTTTTATTCTTATACAGTAGAATCGCGAAATGTTTCAGGGGTTGTATAGTTTTTCGAATTATTAACTTTTCTAAGCGGTATTTTATTCTAAAAAATGCAATAATTAATAAAGATTTTTCCAAAATAACATACAAAATTTATTTAAATTACTTTAATATCAAAAAATTTCGGTACATGTAATGTTTTCCTGTTTGCTTTTTCCTATGTGTTTTCCATAGCGTCAAGAATTTTTTGGCATTTCATTTTTATTTTTGAGATGGCTACTTCAAAAGTATTACTTTCTGCTTAAAATCTAATCTGATTTGTGATGTTTTGCCCTGATTTGTTGACATTTTTTATTAATACGCTCAGAAAAGTGTTTGGAACTAAAACAAAATTTCAGATTTTTGTTTTTTTTTTTTTGTTTTAAATGTAAGTCAAACGAATGAGTTGTGCGCTCGTGTTCTAAAACAAGCAGTTACAGTCTAGGGCCAACCATAATAAACATAATCTTGCTTAACCTTCTGTCAAAAATTAACAAAAAGTCTCTAAAATGTATTTAAAAAAAAAACAAAAACAAAAAAAAAATAACATTTGATTCCTTATGGAATGTGCGATCGGTTTCGCACTTTGCTTAAGCAAATGTCAGTTTCAAAAAACTTAACAAAAATATGGTTCAACATGGTTTTACCCATATGATATACATGTATTCGAACAGTTGCTTAAGCCAACTTAAGCACATTATATTTCGGTCTATTTAGAGCGGCACAGGGGCGCTAAAATTTGGTGAGATTAACTTTTTCGCGATTATACTGTATTTTTAATATTCAACTATTATGCAAAATTAATTCAATAAGCTTTTAAAATAAAAAAAGAAAGTCTAAACTTGCTGCTTTTTTAAAATTAAGTGCTTTTTCTCCATTTTGGCGCGTTTAAAAAATTCACAGTTACCAACGCTGATTTTTTTATTAAAGACAACTGTCAAATCGAAGCAAGTAGACAAGTCGTGTAAACACCATGATTCATTCGCATGATTCAGAGAGCGAAGCAGGTGATTCAAGTCGTCGTGGAAACATGGCATAACAATTTCTTTGAATCGTTTGCCATCAACCGTCGTCAGGACATGCTTCTAGTAATAATTTTGAAGCTTGATGAAACGTTGATGGGGTTTCCTCATTCATAAATTCATTGTCTGAATCAGTGTCTAAATCACTGTAAACATCGGACACGCGCAATCTCTTTTTTAATAGCAATAAAGATTTGCTCTGATCCGAATCTGAAGGAAGGGATATATCAGGACCCGGAATTCTTTTTCGTAATTTGTGATTTGTAAGAGGTTCCAAACCGTCATCGGCATAATCACTGTATGTATTACCGCTGGGTTTTGGCGACTTCAAAACCAATGTGCATTTAGAAGAAGACAGTGTGGTGCGCGCCACAGAAATTCTATGAGCCTCTCCAGATTGGAAGAAATGTTTGGATTGAATACCAAGTAAATTTTAAGCCCTTCCCATTGATCAGCCAGCACGGCTATCTTTTCTTAAGCTTCTCCCTTTGCTACAAATTTAGAGAGACTGCGTGCTAAATTATAGAATTCTAGGGCACTGTTAACGATATATTTTCGAGATTTAACAGCGATCCACACTGATCTTTTGACGCTTCCACCAATTCCATCAACGGCACCTTTTAAGTGTAAGGCAGCGAAAAAGTTCCATTCGAGATGATCGAATCCATATTCTGCTTTGAGGGAATTCATACTTGCCATTACATATTTGTAATTTTTGTCAAATGCAGCAATGTTGAATTCAGAAGCTATTTTTTTACAACTTCCACTGCTTTGGTGGGACTGGCTGATAGATTACATTTTTTTGCCACAGCCTTCCCTAGTGTGCAAGAACTTGAGAAGTCAAGGTATATCAAAACAACGAAATGTATAATTAATCACACAAAAAGGTTACGTGAAAAAAAGTTGCTCACATAGAGATCGCGGGTGCAACCAATTTAAGTTATCGTTTATTCTCACCTTACAATCATTACACTCTTAAAAAAAATAATTTAAATTTGCTTTTGATTTCTTCTTACTTTTGCAAAGTTTTTCTGTTAAAAAAGTAAACTTTTTATATCTTTTGCATCGCGGGTGCAACAAGTCAACAGTCTATTCTAGCAGTCAGTAATTCTTACAAACAACATCATATACTTACATTTTTTGCAACACGAAGATAAATGAATATTGTCACTTCACGTTTAGCCGGTAAAGCATAACCTCAAACTCTCAACAACAACTGTTTCGCGCCAGTGTTACTAGTTATGATTTTACAGTTTATACCAATTCTTCGGATGGTAATATTTTCAAAGTCGCCAATAAGAAGATGTGGTATAAAATGAAATAAAAATAAATTGTTTATTATATTTACACTTTCTTCTTTGCACTAATATCACAAAAAACAACTAATAGCGTGATTGAAAAAATCATGCCGGAAATCATCTATACCGGAATCGCCCAGAATGTCATTGAAAATACATTTTTTGCCTTACCAGGCCGAAAAATTTAATGAACAATCACCAGCCGAGTCTGATGAACATGGCGAGAGATTTCACCAAGTAACAGCCAGGCTCGAACACTGGTATAGCGGCAAACAACTTGATTCGCTATTAGGGGATATTTGTTGGAATCTGCAGGAGGAAGATGAATAAATTTCTAAATAAAAACTTTAACTTAACTTTAACTAATTAACAACAAAAATAAATGTTTTAAAATTTTTAAGTTTGGTTAGTATAAAAAATAAAAAAATTTCATCTTTTCTGAAAAAATCAATAGTTGTAGACAGACTTTAATCACTTATAGCTTATTTTGTTTGGAACTTTATTTTTTATACGCGTAGAACCCTAACCTTAAATTTTGCACCTGCAGCGCCTGAGATACCCCTAGACGGGCCAAATGTATGACCAGCTATTTCTATTTTTCATCTTAATCATTAATTTCTAACATACCCACCCGCTATCTCCATTACTTAAGGGGACTTCCATACAAAACGTTCAATGCAGAGTAGAAATATATTGAAGAAAAAGTCCCATAAATGCCCTGGAGTCGCCCCTAGGGGGATAAAATGTATGACTGACCTCCATTAGTTTTTTGTTCTTAACATTTTCTCAAATTTAACTTTCCCTTTATCACCATCCCTTAGGGGGCTCCCATACAAATTTTGCGTTTTATGAAATTCTTAAATTAATTAAAATTTGTCGACTTTTGTGAATAAAATCAAAAGTTGCAAACAGATTTTAATTATTTATGGCTTGTTTTGTTTGGAATTTTGTTTTTATACGTCTGCAAAAAATTAGAAGCATAGCTGCATTTTCCAATTTTTTATGAATTTTTAAAAAACAAAAATTTCGAAATTTTGTTAAAAAAATAATTTTTTTTTCCAAAAAAAAAATTTGGTTTCTAAAACGACTGCGGATATTAAAAAGAAATTTTACTTTTCTTAAAGGAAATTTTATTGCGGAATTTCGATTTTTTAAGTCTTTTCAATAAGCTAAAGCGGTTTTCAGTTACGCGAACATATGTTGTGCAACCGCCTCCATTTTTGAAATAACGGTAAATCTCGAAAACCAGAGCCAATCTCAAAAAACCGCGGGCACCACTGGATTCAGCGTACCCGAATTATGTTAAAACGCTAGGTGCCCAGCTTGTCACGAAAAAAAGTGTAAATTTCTTGCACAGTGTTATCATTGGTCGTTAGAAAAATAAGCGGAAAGGTATCTGGTACTTCTTTGAAATTCGGTTCTTTTGCGGATTAAAAATATTAAGATAAAAAATGTTCGCAATTATTTGTTCTTTAACTAGTACTTTTTGAATTTTGGTTAATATTGGACTTAAGGGCATAATAAACCACACAAATAACTTGGAAAACATGTCATAATTTTACGTTTGTACAAATATTTTGTGTTGTTAATTGGGGTATTTGCTGTTTGTCCAAACAATGTTTGTAGAAATATTAAAATTTTTTAATATTTGCAGACATTTAAGATATTTGTTAAACTTTTTGTTGTGTCTAGTGCTAAAAGTAATCATTTCAGCGAAAACTTTGCAGCAGGGACCCGAAATAACTCTTATTATTTTTTAAATATCCAATAGGTTATGGAAAAAATAACTGAAAAAATTGGTCCTGTAATAATAATTATAAATTACCCAGAAAATTGTAGTTCTGCCATTAACATTATGAAAGATTATTATTTTTTTGGTCTTTGATAACCGTTATGAAAGATTATTATTTTTGCTGGTCTTTGATAACCGCTATGAAAGATTATTAATTTTTTTGGTCTTTGGTAACCATTATGAAAGATTTTTATTCTTATTGGTCTTCTATAACCATTATAAAAGATTTTTATTTTTTCTGTCTTCTATAACCACGCTACAGTTCGCAAATTTTAAGATATTTTTATAAAATTTTGCACACTGACTTATATTTGCACAAGGACGAACTTTTTTTTATTGATTTTGGTAAGGATCCGCAAATTTTTTGATATTTGAAAACAAAAATGTACTTTGGATTTCAAGAAAAATTCTTGACAAAAAGTACGAAAAAACAGAAGTTAGGAAGAACATGCAAATCAATTAAAATAGATAATCATTCATTCAAAAGCAAATTTCGATCTACCAAGGTGAAATACCATTTGGTTTAAAGCTTGAAACAAGAATGTCGATTTTTTGCCATTCGGCCTCCGAAATTGTGTTTTTGAAATGCTTTAAACACAATTCTTTAAAATCTTGAAACAAGTGTAAACAAGCGCTTAAAATTGATGAAAATCTCATCGATTCTAAAGTGAGGGTGAAGAAATCTTAAACAAAAACCGCAACAAATGCAAATATTGCTAGTATTACAAATGGTAATAAAAAGGGTATTTTAAAGAAGCTCTTTTTAGGAATGATTTTTACGAAACTGTTTCATAGATTCTATAAAATGCTTCATTACCTGACGATTTATTGTTTTTTTAAAGAGGTTCATTAATTCTATGAAGCTTTTCATAAACATTGACTGTAACGAAACCTGTTTCATAGATTTTATTAGGAGTGTCATTGGCTGAACTCCAATGAATATTTTCATAAAATTTGTGAAGAAATTCAGTAATGAAATGAAGATAATTCCCTTATAACAGAAACGAAAAAAAGGAAAGAAAATTTTTTTGAATGGATATGGAAGACCGAAAAAAATAAAAATCTTTTATAATGGTTATAGAAGACCAAAAAAAATAAAAGTCTTTTGTAATGGTTACGGAAGACCAGAAAAAATTAAAATCTTTTATAATGGTTATAGAAGACCAAAAAAAAATAAAAGTCTTTTGTAATGGTTACGGAAAAAAATTATAATCTTTTGTAATGGTTATGGAAGCCCAAAAAAAAAAACAGAAACAAACTATAACGGTTACCAAAGACCAAAAAAATATTGGTTATTTGTTACTATTATTCAGAGAGCAGGTTTTAAAAATTCGTGATAAATTATTATTTCAGGATTTTTTCAAATATTGGTTATAACGGTTATATCCCTGCTTTGCAGGGTAAAGACCAGCGATGCCAACTTAGTGCTTTTGGCACTATTTATGGTGCTTTTTGATCCCTCAAAACGCCGAAATTTTATCCTTAGTGCCAAACTGAGAAAAAGCACTAACTTGGTGCTTTTTAAACTTTTCGTTAGTGCCTTTAGTGCTTTTTACAATTTCTACTTTTTTCCTCCATTTTTAATTAATCATGCAGTAACAATTTTGCTAAGTGTACAAACGTTATTTTAGTATGGCAACTCTTTTTTAAGAAATTTACTATAAAATGATATTCAAGCGAATTCACTTTTATGGTAGTTTTGAAAGCACAGCTGTTCTACTTTTTTTACTTAGAGAGATATGTATGTCAAAAGTTGCTTGTATTTTTAACATATCGACCCACGAAAGCAACAAATAAAATACAGTGTTGTGTTGTTATTATTTGTACTTGCCTTAGTATTGCCACCACCTTCAACATGAATTCGTCTTGATGATATTCTTATGTACATTTTTTTATTGTAATAGAACATTCATTCTAAAGAATACAACGGTATTTTATGAAAATAAATTTAAAAGAAAATCAACCAGTGCTCTATGAAAAAAATCAAAAGGAAAAAAATATAAATTCAAACAAAATTTTTAAACTTAAGTAAGTACGTTTTTTTCAAGTTATTTTGTTTTCGTGGTAAATCTAAATTGAGATATTTTTTAGATGGATCCCAATATTCAAAAATATCGAAAAGCTTGGGAAAGAGATCCTCTTTTCAAAAAATGGTTACGCCCGACAAGAGATGTTTTAAAAGCATCTTGTTTGTATTGTAAAACAGAAATTGGAGCACGGTATGCTGATTTAATTCGTCATACAAAAACACTGAAACATAAAAAAGCGATGCAGCCTTTTAATGGACTTCAAGTTTCACAGCCACAATTAGCATTTACCCATTAGCCCAGGGTCGTCTTTGTCTGTATGTGGCCGTTCATACATCATTTCTTGCCGTAAATCATTTATCTGACGTTTGCAATACAGAATTTTGTGACAGCAAAGCCTCCAATTTTTCATTGCATCGTACCAAATGTGCTAACATAGTTAATAATGTTTTGGGCCCACATTTTATAGAAGACTTATTGAAGGATATAAAAAATGTAGACTTCAGTTTAATTTTGGATGAAGGGACCGATATTTCGGTGGAAAAGCTTTTGGGAGTAGTCATCCGATATTACAGTTCTTCAAAAAACCATTTGTGACCACTTTTCTTGGCTTAATAAATTTGGTGGAAGGGAATGCTGATGCCTTACTGGAAGGCTTAGAACGTCTAACAAATAACTTTGGAATTAATTTACATAAACTTATAGCAATTGGCACTGACAACGCCTCTGTTATGACCGGAGTTAACAATGGACTACACCGAAAAATAAAAGATAAGTACAACTTAGAAAATCTAATACTGTTTCGATGTGTTTGCCATTCACTTCAGTTGGCTGTGTGCTCTGCCACAGACAAGCACTTTCCGAATAATTTAGAATTCTTAATAAAAGAAGCACATAATTGGTTTGCCCACTCAACCGTACGACAAAAAGTTTATGTTAAATTTTACAAATTAATTAATGGTGACGAAATGGACCTACATACATAAAGTGACGCAGGTGTCAAATACCAGATGGCTTTCCATTGAAAAGGCTGTAAAGCGAATACTTTATATGTGGCTGGAACTGAAAACCCATTTTAATGTCATTAATGATAAAGGCTATGTTTCTTCACTTCTTAAAGAAATGTATAATGATAACAAAAACTTTATTTATCTCACATACTTAAGTTCGGTTTTAGGAGAAGTGCAAAGGGTAAATTTGGCATTTGAAGCAGAAAATGCTGATCACGTTAAACTTTATAATGATTTGTATCGACTACTAAAACTTTTGACGAACAAAATTATACAAAGCCAAGAAAACTTCGATTATATAGAGGATAATATAGACGATGTTTTAGATGAGTTTTGCTATTTGGGTTACAATTTTGAAAAGGCCTGTCAAGATTTTAAGATTTCAGATGATGAAAAGAAAGTTGCATTAGTTTTACCAAAAACCTTATTTACGAAATAAGAGCAAGACTTCCTAGCAATTTGGAAATTTTACAAAACATTGCACTATTTAGTGTTGACAACATATTTAGTAATCGTAATAAAAACGAAATAATTATTTTTGTTAAACATTTTATTAAAGATGTAGACACTGTTTCAAAAATAGAAAATAGCTTGGAAAATATTAAGAATTGTGAATGGAAAAATAAACAACGAACCGATCTTTTTTGGATAGAAGTCAACGATTTTAAAGATTCAATTGGACAAAATCCATTTTTAGATTTGTCCAATTTCGTATTAAGAATTTTATGTTTACCATACTCTAACGCGGAAGTTGAAAGAACATTTAGTTCGATGAACTACAGTAAATCCAAAATAAGAAACCGGTTATCCTTGAACTCTGTTAATTCAATTCTTCACATTAAATATGGACTTCGTCGAAATAATTCATGCTGTAATGATTACACATTACCACCTAATGTCTGCAGAGATATTTCTTCCAATGCAACATATAAAAAATCAAAATATTTCTTAAAAACTGTTTTATTGCCCAATCCAAACAACTGATGATGATCCAAATGATTTGGATGATATTATTTTTATTGAAGATGATAATAATAATTTTTAATGATACATTTAAAAATTTGTATATTTAAATGTAAATATATTAATTATTTACCATAACTTATAAAAACCTTTTTCTAGCTGTGTACATTTTGAGTTCTGAAATAAAATAACAATTTTAATTTGAAGTTTTAACAACCTTATAAATTGTGTTTCTTAAACTTATGTATTATCGATTAAATCGAAAAAAATGCCTTAGTGCATTTTTACGCTTTTTTTTGCTCCAAATAGTGCTTTTTTTCAATTTTAAAGTGCTTTTTGCTTTCAAAAAGTTGGCATCACTGGTAAAGACGTAGAAGAAGAAGCAATAAAATCTAATTTTTGTGACAGCATTAGGTCTGTCTGCGTACACATATTTTGCATAATTTTGTACAAAATGTCGCAAAATCTTGCAAAAGGTTGTCTGCGTACTCCAAATCTCTTACAGCGAGAGAGCCAAAAAGAGAATTTTTTGACAGTTGCAAGTTAGAGAACTTGCAAAATGTTACTGGAGAAATTTCCTCTGGTAAGATTTTGCAACTAGTTTGAACAGCTGTTTTTATATACTGTTTGAATGAAAGAGTTTACGTGTGCCAAGATAGCGTCGACGAAATAGCGTAGAATTTGGGAATTTAAAAACCGGGAAACCAAAATACCCAAATAATGGGGATTTACAGTATATGAACAAAAAGTTTGCGTCGAATTAAGGAATTTAAAAAGGGGAAGTAAAAATATATTTATATTTTTAATAAAAATATTTACCACAGGCTTTTGCACGGTATAAACTGTATATTTTCTGAATGTAAATAGTTTTCTGGATAAAATGAGCGATGCGTGCAAAAAATATATAGTTTATACCGTGCAAAAGCATGTGGTTCATTGCATAAATCAGTAAAGATTTTTACTGACCATTTTGGATGAACCCAGATTTCTCGGAAACTGTCCGAACGATTTTTTGCACGCATCGCTCATTTTGTCCAGAAAACTATTTACTTTCAGAAAATATACAGTTTATACCGTGCAAAAGCCTGTGGTAAATATTTTTTGTATTTTTATTAAAAATATAAATATATTTGGGCTTAAATCTGGTTTACCGACGCAGCTCCAAATAAAAAAAAAGTACCTAGGGTGATAGAAAATGGAAAAATAAGAAGAAAAAATAAAAATAAGAAAGTTGGCGCAAACGCTTAGTTTTCGAGTTATGGGCGTTTTAAGTTTTTATATAAATATGTGATTTTGCAGAACATTTCCAAATGTATATGGCTAATATTGGTATCATTGCAAAGCGTTTCACTAGATCTTTCTGGACATACAGAATTTATTTTAATATTTTTAGTTTATTAAGAAGTGGGACGAGTTTGCAAAGTACAAAAGTTTTTTAGTAAGCATAAAAACAAATTTATTAATTTTTTCTAATTCTTTAATGTATGTATATACTACATACTAATTTATTTAAGAATTTTAATTAAAATACAAGTAAAACCTTCTTTATGTTTATGTTGTACTAATGAGGAGAGAATCCTTGCCCATGGGCAAAGGCCGTCTATGCAGAGAATCTTTAGTTAGCGATGCCGGTATTAGTTATACCATAGGGGAGGAAATATTTGCGCCCGGCCGAAGGCCGGCTATGCAAGGAAGCTTTAGTAAGCGAAACCGGTGTTTATTATACCATAGAGAAGAACATCCTTGCGTCCGGCCAAAGGCTGGCTATGCAAATAATTTTATTTTGCGATGCTAGTGTCTGTTATTTTATAAAATTTGTATTACACTTTTATTTAAATAAACTACATTCTTTCCTAGTGCACTTCCGTAACATTTCGACGTAAAATGAAAAAAACTGTAATGTGATCTAAAGAGTTTAATATTTTGAAATAAATTATGTATATCCAGAAAAATCTGTTCAAGAGCTTTAAAATGATACCAATATTGGACATATACGTTTAGAATTGTAGTGGAAAATCACATATTTATATGAAAACTTTAAACGTCCATAACTCGAAAACTAAGCGTTTGCGCCAACTTTTTTATTTTATTTTTTCTTCTTATTTTTCCATTTTCCATCACCCTGGGTACTTTTTTTTTATTTGGATTAGATTTGTTCCTATATTTGTACTTCCCTATTTTAAATTCCTAAATTCGACGCTAACTTTTTGTTTATACTGCAAATACCCATTATTTGGGTATTTTGGTTTCCCGGTTTTTAAATTTCCAAATTGTACGCTATTTCTTCAACGCTATCTTGGCTCACGTTTGTTATTTCAATTGTTTACACACCGACCAGCTGTTTTCATGCAAGATTTCACTGGATACTGTCTGCGTACTTTTTGAGATATTCTCAGCCGAAAGAGTAAAATTTGTCTTACTCTCCCAAAAAAATTTACTGAGTATTTGCTACTGGAAAAGTACGCAGACAGACCTATTGCTTGCTACAAAACCAGTGTTACCGTTGGTGCTACTAAAGTAGAAATTTGCCACTTTTTCGACTGCTTGGATACTATTTTGCTACTTTTACAAAATGCACCCAAATGTGATACCTTTTGTAATTCTTGCCACTTTTTGGTACTTTTTGCTAAATGATGTGATACTTTTTGAACTTTCTGTTTTATTAAAACTCCCAGCTTTAATATAATCTGTAATTGTTTTAATATATATGTAAGCAAGCTTATCTGAAATATTTTTTTGTCTTGTAATAAGCTTAAGGTCAAGACGAATTCATTTATCAGGTGGCGTTAAAAGCACAGCTGTGCTACTTTTTTTTTACTTGGAGAGAAAAATGTCAAAAGTTGCTTGTGTTTTTGACATATCGATCAACGAAAGCAATAAAAAAATACATTGTTATGTTTTTGGTGTTGTTACTTGTTGTAGTATCGATACCACCGTATACATGAATTCGGCTTGCTTAAGCATTTATTGCGAATATGTTACAGTGTACATATTAATTATTCGCAAGTAAGTGCTCTTGGGAAGAACCACTTGCTTTTGTGCTTATGCGGTATACCATGATGAAATAAATTCTTATACCATGGCGTATACTTATGCCTGTATAAGTCGAGGTTGTCAGATTTTTTCACCTTCGTGACCAATTATACACCGAAAATTCGACAAATTTAATTTTCTTAAGATTTTTGTTATGAAAAATTCGCCAAAAATCGCAATATTTGATTTTTATATAACATTTAAATAAACATTTTCATGGTTTATGGATTATTTTATTCTTTATATACCTAGCTTCGATAATTTATAAAAATGTAAAATTTTTGCTTTTAGAATTTTATTTTTTTTTTTGTAAATTTTTGAAAACGTTATTTTTTTATATCTCCGAAACTGTTGAAAATAAAAAAAACTAAAAGGGAATTTAATTCCAAGTCGTTCGCTAGTAATAGCATCCAAATCGGACATATCGCTCCACAGTCACGATGAAATATATATATTAGCATCATGCCCCCAACAATGAATAATACATAAAATTAACATTTGCCCTACGATTTTCATGAAATATGCCGTATTTTATTCATACTCGTGGCTTTTAGATTAATGATAAAAATGTCAAATTTTTGTCCTTATAACTTTTGTATGAATTTTTGAAGACCAAAATAGTACTAATCTTGCAAAAAATATATTGCCACTAATTTCTGAATAGCTTCGAAACAGTTTAAAATATAAAAAAAATTATATGGATGACGCAAAGGCTTTTAAAAAACTAGACCTGATGAAACCAATCATTGAACAGATTTGAATTCAGCAAGCTAAGGTCAATTAAAATCACATAAAAACGTTTTTGCTTGCATCTGAATAATCTTTTCTCGATTTTTTCCGTATAAAAATGTTATTGGAAATTTTAAATAAATTATACAAAACACGTGCAAAAACATTATTTTGTGTACTTCTTCGTATTTTAAAACATGTGCCGCCTTTTTTTTCTTAAATCACCTTTTTGGTGCCAATTTTTTTTTTTTTTTTTATAAAAATCTCCTTTTTTGTTACTTTTTGAAAATATCCAACGGTAACGCTGCCCAAAACAGCTCGTTTGAGTACTCTTTACTTCAAAATTCTTTTTTTCTGTTTCTTTTATATTTCTTCTCCGTTTTAAACAAATAGCGAACAAAATTGCCGCAGCACAATCGTCGTCTGCATTCATTGAAAACGAAACAAAAAAAAAAAAAAAAAATTGATGTTTGTACGAAATATGATTGTGTTGTTTATTGGCAAACAGAAGCAAAAATTAAGTGCATGTTTGCGAAGCAATTTGTGTGGTATATTATGCCCTTTAGAAACATAAAAGAAAACATGCATTGTGCTGAATGAATAAAGGGCGTAATAAGCCACACAAATAGCTTGGCAAGTATGTTAAAATTTTACGTTTGTACAAATATTTTGTGCTATTAATTGGGCTGTTTGCCTTTTGGACATGTTTGTAGAAATATTAAAATTTTGAATATTTGGCAGACATGTTGGATATTTTGTGGTGTCTAGTGCTAAAAGTTATCATTTCAGCGAAGACTTTGCAGAGTAAAGACGTAGAAGAAGAAGCAATGAAACCATTTTCAGCCGATAATTCCAATTTTTTAGCATAATTTTTGCCACCAAAGCAGCTCGTTGCTTAGAGCACTCTTTACTCCAAATCCTTTTCTTTCTTTTATATTCTCCGTTTTAAGCAAATAGCGAGCAAAATTGCCGCAGCACAATCTTCGTCTACATTCATTGAAAACAAAATAAAAATGCAGAATTAATGTTTGTACGAAATATGATTGCGTTGTCTATTGGCAAACAGAAGGAAAAACAAACTGCATGTTTGCCAAGCAATTTGTGTGATTTATTATGCCCTTAAGAATCTGTAAGGAGCTTTTTAGTACTTTTTCTGGTACTTTTTTTCGTCATTATTGGACCTAGAAACATAAAGTTAAAAATGCAATGTCCTAAGTGAATGAGAATATATAAGAAGGAACTTTTTGTTACTTTTTTGTTCTTCAACTTATTGACTTTCGTTAATATTGGACCTAGAAACATAAAATTAAACATGCATGGCTCTGAGTGAAAAAGAACTTGTAAGGGGAGTTTTTTGGTAATTTTTGGTTCTTTCACTGGTACTTTTTGAATTTTTATAAACACTGAACTTACCTTTTTGTTTTTCAACTGGTACTTTCTGATTTTTATAATATTATTGAACTTACAAAACCCAATCAAACATTTTCGGACTTGAGTGGAAGAGAACATATGAACCAGAGGTTGGTCCTTCGCGAAAAAAATCAAATGCTCGAAATATGTATGTAAATTCCTATACTTATATGAATGTTTTCTTCATATTTGTTTGATACCCTCCACCGACAAGGGTGGGCTCTATATGATTAATACATATACATACATATATTATTAAATAAGCTTCACAAAAACGAACGTCAGCATTAAAATTGGTTGGGGTTTAGACCTATATTACATTATTGACCGACAATAAGAAAGTTGTATGCGTTTCTTCTTAGAACTTTGAACTGGCTTGAGTAAACTATCATGATTCGTAACAGTTTTAGCCGAACTAACGTGATTTTTAGGAGGGTAATTTGTATTGGACCTATGGTAAATTATGGACCAATTACCTCCAAATTCTGAAGACTAATTTCTGGTATTACAAAAAAATAAATTAGAATAAATTTCAATACAGCAGTGTAATTAGTTTTAGCGTTAACAGTGAATTTCACAAAATTGCATAATATTTTTTCTGGCCATATGAATCTAAGTTGGAAGAAATTTTACCGCAATATCTATATCTGTTATGGATTTAGGGGAATTTAATTACTTTCCCAAAGTGGTTTTAGGCGCACTAAACTGTTTTCCGGGAGTAGGGTTTATATGGGGCCTAGGGTTAATTATGGACCGATCTTTACGAAATTTGACAATGCGATTTCTAATCTTATAACTGTAATATACCAAATTTCATTATGATAGCATTATTAATAACGGTTTTAGGCGCACTAATGGAGTTTATATGGGGTTTATTACGGTTTTTGGCGTACTAATCTGTTTTTCGGGAGTAGGGTTTATATGGGACCTAGTGTAAATTATGGACCGATTTTCCAAAAATTTTACAGTGTGATTTCTGGTTCTATAAAGCTGTGACGTACCAAATGATGTGTATGATAGCGTTATTTATTACGGTTTTAGGCGAACTTAACTGTTTTCCGCGAATAACAGTATGATTTCCAATGGTAAAGAGCGAATTAGTGCACAATTTTATATCATTCCGTGCATTATTCTACCGTTTATGTTAGTTTTTGTATCAAGATTATCAATTTTTTTAAG
Organism: Pollenia amentaria; assembly: GCA_943735925.1. Taxonomy (NCBI): domain Eukaryota; kingdom Metazoa; phylum Arthropoda; class Insecta; order Diptera; family Polleniidae; genus Pollenia; species Pollenia amentaria. Next base: position 95,501,304 of record OX031009.1, on the reverse strand, counting down.
GGTGGTGGTCCACATTTTGATTTATAGTTCAAGTCCTACTGAACCGATGTTGCTAAATTTCAATCCCAAGCTGCTGAGGATAACTACAAGCAATTTGAGACCAAGTTGGTTCTTTTCTTTTGCGTTTTTCGAAAGTGATCGTGTTTTTAACAGACGGACATGGCTAAATCGACTGAGAATTACTCAAGGAGCCAGAATATATATACTTTATGGGCTGTATAATAAAAAAGTTTCACACGGAATGAACGAATAATTTTTTGATTCGAAAGCTTTTTTATTTCTCATTCTTTCAGTCGATACTGAAACAATCGAAATAATTTTTTCAACGTTGTACAGCATTTATTTGAGTACTCAAAACACTGAAAAAGTAATTTCAATTCGTTAAGTATCGAGTGAACGAATTAGATACAAAATTGCTTTCGAATCGAAAAAGTTTTCGATCACGACTGCCAGAATTAATTAAAAAAATTTATAAATTTTTTTTTTTTTTCATTATTTATTTATTGAATCTTCATATATTAAATATGAACTAACAATACAAATCTTATACTAATACTTTATTTTTGTCCTGCCAATGCTAGAGGAAAATTTTTCTCCTCACGGTTTCTGTTCACATATGTAGATGTTTAGCGGTCTTCTCGTCGGATGAGTCCTGCAGTATCTCTTCTCCTTAATCTGGAGTGTCCACTGTCATTTAAAATATTTCGAGCTAGTGGATTTAGGTGCGACTCAAGCCTTTTTAAATATTTTGCTGCGTACTTCGTAATAATAGTTTTTACTAATGGCACATTGAGATCCTTGTGAATATTAGAGTTTTTAACATACCAGGGAGCGACTGTGATTATTCGAAGAAGTTTATTTTGGCGCCTTTGAAGTTTTTCGATATTTGAGGCCGAGGCAGTGCCCCATAGCTGAATACCGTAGCACCAGATTGGCTTTAATATAGAGTTGTAAAGTAGAAGTTTGCAGTCGAGGCTAAGAACAGAATTTCTTCTTCTAATAAGCCAATAAATTTGAATTGCTTTTAGTTTCATTTGTGTTAGTTTTGCTTCTATATGGCATTTCCATGTCAAACGCCGATCTAGATGAATACCGAGATATTTTACATGCGATTGCTGGGGCACTAATTGATTATTGATTTTAATAGGGGGACATGACTCCCGACGCAAGGTGAATGTTATATGTACGCATTTTTGCTCATTGACCTTTATCCTCCATTGTTTTAACCACTTTTCCAGTTCAAATATATGATCCTGCAAGTAACGGGATGCTTCATGACAGTTTTCGTGTACGCTTAAAAAAGCTGTATCATCAGCAAATGTTGAAGTAAGGGTGTGGTTGTTTGTTGGCATGTCTGAGGTATATATAAGGTATAACAGTGGGCCCATGATGCTTCCCTGAGGGACTCAAGCGTCAATTGGCTGAAGGGAACTTATAAAATCACATTCTTTAGTGATAACTGGTCTATTAAGATTTCTAGCTGCACGCCATAATGAGTAGTCTGATTGTGGAGTTGCATCAAGTCCATTAAGATATTTTTCCAGGGAAGCCGTTTTCTGAGACTGCAGTAACTTTCTCAGCCTTTTTGTGCACTCTTTTAATAAAGTCTTAAGTTGGGGGGATCTGTGCAATTGCCACTCTCTTTGAACTCTCCTCTTTTCAGTCAATAGACGCTCGACATCTGTAGAATATATGATTTTGTTTTTGGTTTTTTTGAGGGTTATGCTGGAATGTTGAACAGCTAGTTTGAGATAACTGTCAAAATTAACATAGCGAGATCCACGTTCTCCGGTGTGCTAAGCGGAATATTTTCTGTGCAATGGGCACTAAGATATTTTTTATATTTTAACCAATTTATTTGTGAGGCTGATGTCGATAAGTAACCAGGCGGAGATACGATTCTATTTGGATTCATTATAGTAACAATTGTAGGTGTGTGATCGGAAGATAATTCTAGGGACGCTTCCACATGAATCGTGTCTATGGGGATGTTATTAACCAAACCAAAATCTATGACATCTAGAACTTTTTGCTGATCAGTAGGCCAATATGTTGGTTGTCCGCTCGCGACCACATTTAAGTCCATTTTACAAATTGTGTTAAACAAAACACGACCCTTAGGTGTAGTATTCTAGTTCATTTTTATGTTGGCGGATGCCGTTTGCGTTCCAAAAGCAAATTTTTTAAACAGTTCATGGCTTGTTTAGTACAGCTTGCAATAACATCGATTGCATTCTTAACATTCCCTGCATCATATTACCCATTGTGTTTGTAAAGTTATTTACTGTTTGTACTAATGTTTCCATGGTTTTCTCTAGACGACTTAAATTAGAAACTGGAGTTTCATCATTATTTGGCAACTCACCTTGCATTGGCATATGGTTTGATTTTAGGACGTTAGCGTAGGATGTTCTGTTATTACTAGACTGCGGTACCTGAACGTCATTAATGTAAACTGGATTTGTTGCCTGCATTTGAGGGGGATTATGTTTCGGTCCAACCGAGCGCTTGACGATAGAGTATACAGGGCATCCTCTATAGTTGGTGGCAGTGTGATTACCACCACAGTTGCTACATTTTTTACATTGGGGTCGTTTTTAGACTTATCGCAGAGAGCTGTACCATGTAATTCTCCACATACGACGCAAACAGGGGTTAGATGACAGAATGCCTTAGTGTGACCAAATTCTTGGCAGTTTAAACATTGCACGGGACCATTCCTTTTGTGCGGCTCCTCTATTGTTATTTTTCTTTACAGGATATATTTCAGATTGTAAATGGGGTGCGTTTCGTTCTTTTTAAGCTTAATGTCGACGGGTTCTAACGCCACTCTAAATAGTGGCTGGGGATTTTTTTTCTCTATTTTTAATGTTTATTACATTTTTTATTTTGAAGCCCTTCTCTTCTAAAAACGTTTTATCTCACCTTGGTCCACGCATGAGTCAATGCCCTTAATTACTACCTGATGACCTTTACTGCTCTTCAGTTGATATGTATAAAAATTCTTATTAAGTGCTTCAAATTTTGTTATTACCTTACGAAAATCATCTTCACGATTAACTTGTATTTTTGTCTCATTAATACTACCCCGTTTTATTGCAGCTACATAAAAAGAATTTTCACCTATTACCGAGATCAAATTCTTTGTTAAATCATTTGAGTTTTGCTCTCTAAGATATATCGGCGGTGGCTTAGAAGATTTGATAACGTTTTGTGCTTCCGGGGATTCCTCATCCAGAATTGCATAACGATTTTGTGAACTTGTTCTATCAGCTGTACCATCTTTTTAGACTTTTGAGACCGAAGCAACTGCTGAAGAGGTTCGGCTGCGACCTAGTTTAAGCACTGTTATATACCTATCAATACCTACTTGTACTGGAGGCTTTAGACCACTTTTTACTTGTGGAGCTGAGTTTTCCATCATGCCTGATTTGGGGTAATATTTTCATCACTTATTGAAATCTTTTTTGCCGCTGAGGCACCGCTTGCAAGTTTTATATTTTTTATTGTATTAAAATCAACCGTATTATTAGACACCGAAGGTGATACTGAGTTTTATATTATGCCTGATTGAGGGTTAATATTTTTATCACTTATTAAAATTGTTTTTGCCGTTGAGGCAACGGTTGAAGGTTTTATATTTGTTAGTGCATCTACCGTATTATTACATACTAAAGGTGAGAGGGATCGCGTGCGAGTAATAGGCTTAGCCTTTAGGTATTTGCTATCATCGATTCTTTTTTTTATTTCTGCATTTGTTTCGTTAACACTCACTGTGATATACATATGTATTTCTACTGTTTGAACTCATAAGAGTTTAATTTTTTTTTTTTTTTACTGCTTACAGTTGTTTATCTTTTTCTTAATCTTTTTCTTGTATTAACTTTTTTTAATACTTTATTTGTTCACGTTTTTATACAAAAAAATAAACCGTATGCCGAGCTTAGAAAACACGTCTATCTTCAACGAGCGCGACAGACAGAATGATGATGTTCAATCAATGATGATTTTCAATCCAAATTTCGGTATTTTAATCAGGCTTACGTTCAATGAATTTATTTTTCATTAAATAATTTTTATGAAGAAAGGAATTTTACAACACGAAATGAAACGGCAAACTCCTCTGAAGATATTGTGTGGTTACAATCGAAACTAGTCATGGCAACCTGACCGTGAAAACCTGGGTTCGATTCCCAGCTCAGTCAAGGATGAAAAATAATCAATAAATTTTAATTCATTTTGTGTTGTAAAATTCCTTTCTTCAGTAAAATAATTTAATGAAAATTAAATTCAATGAACTTAATCCTGATTAAAATATCGAAATTTGGATTAAAAACCATTAACAGTTCAATAAAATAACCACAATACTAATTAATATAAATTTAAAACAAAAAATTTTTTTTGACAAATAGCTCGACTATGAACGCTATTGCTAACAAAGTTGCTTAATATGTATAAATATAGACAAATCATATTCATAAATTTTTATGTGTTGCTATGCGAAAAATTCAACACTAAAATAAAAGAAAACATAAAACGACAACAATAAGGGATTTTATGCGAAAAATTAGAGGCAGTCTTGGTTTTTCGTCATATATCAGCCATTTGTGGACCGATCATGATCAGTTTCAATAGCAAACAATGGTGGACTATATGTCACATAAATGTAAAACAGCCTAGCCTTTATCTTATCTGGGGTATTCGAAAAACCCATATAAAACGTAAGACGGACAGACATCGTTAAATCAACTTGATTCCTCATAAGGATCCTGAATATATTTATATACTTTATAGGCTCTCGAACAGTGATGTTTATTACATAAAACATTGAACAAAAACTTACTTGTTACATTTCCGTTAAAAGTCTCCAGAGCAAATATTGTTTCAAAAGCTTTGTATTCACTAAACGGAACGAACACAAATAACAAGCTCACAGGAGATCTTTTATGTCAGTACTTTCGTCTAAGCAAAAGGAAAAAATACACATTTTCTTTAGTTCTCCTCAATTACCAACTTTACAGGTATCCCTAATCGGCGGAAGTTTACACATACAATTAATTCAGTGTCACTGCACTTAAAAATTCTCAAAACAGGTTAATTTTTACTTTTTTGTAATTTAAAACTTTAAATTACAAATTTCGTTCATTGTAAAAGAAATATTTAAAAAAAAAATCCAATAAATCGATGCCTTACTTTCTCAACCTCGTAACTTAAAAAAATATGGTTTCGACATTTTCATATCAAACGATTGCTATTTTTGTGTTCTATTACTGCAACAACTTATTATTTCAATACTTTGTCTCAATTCTGTAAATATTAATAAATTATTGAAATAATAAGTTGTTGCAGTAATAGAACACAAACATAGCAATCGTTTTATATGAAAATGTCAAAACCGTATTTTTTTAAGTTACGAGGGTGAGATAGTAAGGCATCGATATTAACTTTCAATAAACTGAATTTTGTATGGAAATTCAATGGGTTTAACTCTACTCTAACGTACCCTATAACGTATCTGATTCTAATACTGTAATTTAGAAGATATTGTATCTTGTTGTATTAGAAAATCAAGTAATAAATATAAACACAAAAAAATAAATAAAATGGTGTGTTTGATCAAATCGGTTGACAAACAGAGGAGCAAAGTGATCTTAATTGTTTTGCCTTTGACGATTTATATATGTACTCGTAAATGATTTATTTAGTGTAAAAGTTTAATAATGAATATACTTAAATACATACTTACAAATAAAATTTAACGTTTTGAAGTTTCCTCTTATTTCATTCTTTTATTAAAGTATTGAGTAGTATTGAGTCAATATTTCAAAAGTAAATTGTAGTATCGAGTATTCAAAAGTATTTAAATGTTACCACACTAATGCGTAATTTTTGTAACATAAACTATTTAAACTAGGGAAGCAACGATAATGTATAAATTTCATTTTATTTCTTGGAAGGGGATTGCTTAAAAAAATGGAACAGATCACGTAACAGGAATAAAAAATGAAATAAATTTATTACTTGGCACATATTTGTTATTTCTGCCCAAAATATGGTTACTTTTTTCAAAATTATGGAATATATTATGGTTGATTTTGACCATGATTACTGTAGCAGTGGCTTTGCTTATGGATCTTTTAGTCTCTTCGAAGTAACCCAAAATTTGTAGCAAAATGATTTTTATTTTTACATAAATCATTAAAAATGAGAAGAAAAATCTTAAAACTTACAAATACATACAATATTAATCAATAAAGAACGTTTTACTATTATGGGGCAGAAGAAAAAAGGGTAAAGCTGCAGGTACACACCAAGCTTTCAATGCGTTTATGCATCAGTCCAAAAAAGGGTAATGTAAATTGATATTGAAACGCGTAGAACGCAGCATGAAGTACGATTACTTTCTACTCTAGCATGCGTCTTGAAAAATGTAAAAAGTAACATACGCGTAGAACGCATGGTGTGGACCTCCAGTTTAAGAATTAAAAGAAACAATTTATTATTTTGATTGATTTTATGATCTGCTATGAAGAGCAATCTTAGTTGCTATGCAACAAATAAGCATTGAAAATTAAATTGTGTGTTCCAAAAAAACTATAAAAAGGTATCGTCGTATCGTCAAAATCCAAAAAAATATGCTAAAAACTGCTAAAATTAAGACATAAACATTTTAATATATCAAATTTGCTAAAAAAATATATTCATAATTTTACAAAAGAAATATGCTTAAAATCAGCTGTATTTAAAAAAAAATGCTATAAATTGGCTTAATACAAGAATTTTAATCTAATGTATGTATGTATATCATAAATTGATTTTTTTAAAAATATATGCCAAACGAAAAAATATGCTAAAAAAAATCTGCTTTTGGACCAGAAAATGTGCTAAAAAGCAGTTAGCTAGCTCCCCAACTTAATCTGCCAAATCTAAAAGAAGACATGCTAAAATGGAAGCACTGCGTCAGTTAAATATCGAAGATACCGATCTTTCGTTAAACCCAAAGTATCGCCGATATATCGATATTCGTTACCTCCAGTTTCAAAATTCTTTTAGTTTCTGAAAAAAAGCATTTTTTTGATCAAAAAACTTTTATACAAATCGTTAAAAAGAATCACTTACACTGCATGTGTTATGCTATTTATATAGTATTAAAATATACATACATATACCTGAACTTATAAATATATATAAAATATATAAATAAAAATTTATTTCATCCATTTGTTTTATATCATGTATTAATATGCTGTTTCCTGGTGACAGGCAATTGATTGTGTAGTAAAATTTATATGAAAAGTACTAAAAACTGAGTGATTTTCGTACAAATTTTACTACACAATCAAATGCTTGTCAAATGGAAACAGCATATAAATTTTTATATTTTTAAATAAAAAAAATTATAACTAAATTTATGTGAGCTACTTAAATTTCCGAAAAACTTTTTTTAAAAAAAAACTTTTTGCACATGTTTGCTTCTCAAAAAACTTGCAAAAAAAATTAAATCTTACGATATGAAAAAACACTGGCCACCCTAATTAAATCGGCCACTGCATTACCCTCGCACTGCATTACTGCATTGGTTTTAGTGTTTGTAGCAGGGATGGCATTGAGAATTTTATTATTGTACCAACAACCTAATGAAATTGTACTTTATTGACCTTAATTGTAACTTATGAATTTTTTTAGTTCAAATTAACTTTATTCATGTTTATAAAAAGCACCACAAAAATTTATTATAAATTTTATAAGACCGACTCAAAAAAAGTAGTTGATGTACCCCCTAAAAACTACCTTTGACATGTTTCATGAAGATTCCCAAAATATTTTGGCTCTAGCGATTTTCTGCCGTGAGCAAATCCCCGTCAAAAAAGGAAAACAAAAATGGAATTTTTCATGAATAAAAAATTCGTTAAATTTTTTTTCCAATGAATGACCAAATATAATAGATCAATAGGTTTTCTTTGATCCTGCATTAAAACATTTTAAAAATCTAACCACAGACTCGATTTTTATGAAAATTTAAACAACTTAACCATTTTTCGTCCGATTTTCTTTTCCTATACGTCGTTAGAAAGATTTTAGTCAAATATTAAAACTTTACTGCATATTATTACATTTTTATAACATTCATTTAGACATCATTAAAAACCAATTTTATAACCACAAAAGCCAGATATGTGATCATAGAACAAGTTTTATTAATAAATTTAGCTACTATTAAATTAACCCGTTAATGGCCAACATTTTTGGAGGTCATTAAAAAATATTGTGGAAAAGAGAATTATATTTGGTCATTCATTGCGCAAAACCATTTACCGAATTTTTTATTAACGGTGCTTAGCTCACGAGAAAAAATCGCTAGAGCCAAAATATTTTAAGAATCTTCATAAAACATGTCAAAGTTAGTTTTCAGGGGTAAAACTTAAACTTTTTTTACCCGTGTAAGGTAAGCCTGTTTGATATGTAAACTACTCTTTTACTCGTGACTTCGTTCACGTGAACATAAGAGAAAGATTTATAATATTTTAGGAAGGTTTTTAGATCTATACTTATATTATGTTAAAAAAATTTAATAAAAAACATTATAGCAATTATTATTTTTCGCCAACACATGCATACAAATTTTGAGCACTCGATATTCTTAAGCAACCGGCATTGACTTATGAAAAAATAATTAAAAAAAGAAAAAGTACCAATTTTTTTTTCTTTTTTACATCATAAAAATATGTATACTTAAACCTGGTCCACATGCTATTTCTATACCAACTTTTCCGAAAGAAGCAAAAGTACCAAAGGTAGAAGAGTATCAGCGTTTTCTGTATCTTAACGTAGGCTACAATCTGTATGTTTATTAAATTCATTGAAAAAGAAAAAGTACCTTTAGTCCCGTTTTACTCTTCAAAAGGTACCAATTTTGTCCCTTAAAAAGTAGCTTATCCTTACATGCACTCCATGGTCCAAAGGAGTACTTTTTTGACTACTCTTATATAATGCAGTCATGGACCATTTCATTTTAACAAGAATTTTTTAACGACGTTTGGCAACACTTAAAATGCTTGGTGTTAAATTACAGCTCTGGTAGCCCCTATGTCATTTGTGTATAAAATTTGGTTAGAAATAAATATGCGGATAAAAAAATTATTTAAATTAAAGCACAAAATACAATACAATATAAAATGTAAAAAAAAACTTAAATATAAAAAACTGACATAATTGGTAAGATAATTTATCTTATTTAATTACAGTGTAATAACTATAGTGGAATAGAGTAGCTTCGAAATTAACCCCTATGAGTACTCCATGGGATAGTGAAATAGAGTACTTTCGAAACTAGCCCCTAAGAGTACTCCATAGGGTAGTGAAATGGAGTACTTTCAAAACTAGTATTTGTGGGTGCTCTATGGTGTAGCTACATAGAGTAGTTTTGGGGGTACCCCAATGTAATACATAGCTGGGTTACGTGGTCCAGCCCTAGGAAATCGCAATGTTAATTTGAGTATGTTTTAACATACCTATATTTGAATCTGGGTCATATGCTATCCTTTTACCAAATTTCATCCAAATCCATAAAGCGGGTTTCCAGTGATTGAGCTGCAAACTAACAAACATCTAAATATCCAAACGTTCAAACTTTCACATTTATAATATTAGTAGGAGTTAGTAAGAAAAATAAAGTTCTTACTGGTTTTTGATAAATTTACATCATAATAATTAAAATTTTGTAAGTTCAATAAGTCCTTTGTTTGGAGTAAACCGCAAAGATTTGCGGTTCTAAGTCTGTTTCTATCTTTGGTCTTGTTAATATTTTGGTAAGAAAATATTCTTTCCGCATTTACAGATTTTTCGACTTTACACTTTTTTCGAGAGTTCTGGAAACATCAACTCATTTGCCTCATTTTTTATTTCCGAAACTGCTGCCCGGAAATTATATCTTTATTATATTTTAATATTTCAATGTCAGCAAGATATCTTTATGTACATATATTATCAAAATGTTGGTATTCTTTTGCAAACATTTTTCTAATAGTGGTATCATACTATTGGTATTTCCATTGATTATATTTTCTGGACAAAATTTACTCAACCATTTAAAAGATTAAATGTAGAATTTTGTTCTTAAAACTTCGTAAAAATGACTGAAATTATGATTTTCCATATGAAATTACTAAAACTATGAACATTTCTTAACTGTACTAAATTAGCCATGGTGTAGTATTGTACTTTTCAAGTTTAAATAGTACCAATAAAGTACAATATTACAAATTTTTGTCATCCCTGGCTTGTATACACCAGTGATGAGTTTGCAAACAAACAAAAACATATGTACACATTTTTTAAAAGGTGCCCATTTGAGGGTCTTAAAGCACAAGGGGCTTAAGTGCTTTTTTTATTTGAGATTAAGTGCTCATATACCCCGTGTGCTCCAAGCGAAACAGGTATTTTAATGACAACTGCTAGAATTGGTCGCCATATCTCGCTATCGGATAAGAATTCCACTTTCACATCTTGTGTTCTGAACGTTATCCCCTTGTGCTTCAATCCCCTCATTTGTATTATACGACTTTTGTCGTTGCGATTATTGTCGTTCCTTCTTTGAAGTCGCTCTTATGTTTACATTGTACGATTTTTGTCGTTACAACTTCTTGTGTATACAAATATTTTGACACTACGAATAAATGTACAAAAAGACTGGAAGTGTACACTCGCTCGTGTACCCCTTTTAATTCACCTATCTCCTCTTGACTATAAGGTAAGAATCGCAGCGACAAATATCGTATATGTAATATAAATTGCGACTAACTAAAAATTTTTGATATTTAAGTCATCGTCCAGACATGCAGCAATTCTTGGGTTAATGGTAAGACGAATAAGACGAATGGAGAGGTTCTCATTTTCATGTACTCTGCAATTCTATTTGTTTTGTTATTCTCATACATACTTATTAAATTGAAGCTGGCTGTAGGTGTATTTGTATTTATATATAAAATATAGAAAGAAGAAGAGCAAAGACAAAAAAAATGCAAAAATTTAAAAGCTATAATATCATAATCTGGATACTAATGTAATTTCAAAGCAGAATTTTAAAAAATTGTAGCAGCAATAATTGCAAGTCTGAACGGTGACTAAATCCCAGAGCAGACGGTAAAATGAAACTGCAACGAATTGCTTTTTAAATTATAGGTTTGAATCCAGTTTCAATCGTTTCCTGCACGCTGGTTTCAACACAACTCAATTACAATGCGTTTTAAACCCGTTTCAAAATAGTCACGCCATGTGCGGTCTCTAAAAGGAGTCTATGGTATACACCTAAATTAAACTCAAAACTAACTAGAAGTTGCAGTTGCGTTTAACCTTCTGTTCTGGGCATAAGGAACACATAATTTTAACTGCCGTATTTATAAAAATAAAATGAGTTTGAAATGTGTTTAAGGCAAAACTTTCATACAAATTTTTCTTAAAATACAATTCAAGTACATTTTAATTTTTATGAATACGGCAGTAAGAATATAATATGAGCGTTAAACAGATGTGTAAAACTGCAAAAGTTGACAACCTCTGCAAATTCCAATTTTGTATTATGTATACATACCGTATATGTACCAGCCAACACTGATTGTTGGTTTGTTTACATTTTTTGTGTTCAGTGTTGAAAACTTCCCTAAATCAAATAAAACTCTAAAAAGTTTTTAGCGGCATCGCCACACATCAAACTGGCTCATTATACTCACAATTTTGTAATTGTTTTAAGTTCGTACAGACGGTGGTCAGATCTTCCAATATTGGTAAACAGCGATGCTTAAATTACATTTAAGTTGACTTAGGCCCTAATCATGTAAAACGCAGCGCAACGCCAAAGAATAACATTGAAAGCACAAACAGTGTCATAAATAGCTTGTAATTTTGTTGTTGCTTTCTACAGAAATTAATGTACCGATTAAACATTTTCAACGCCACAAGCTATGCAGCGTTTGAAATTTTAAGACGCTATGTGAATTTATGGAAAAGCAACATGCATCTTACAGTGGCTCCATTGTCAGAAAAATATTTTTATTGGCAACGCCTGCTTACAATATTGTAACATCTGACCACCGTCTATTCGAAGCTTTACAAACTTTACTTAACCGATCTACAAATTTTTGATATCTTCTAAGTAGATTTTATTAAATAAATTTCTGTTATCACAGAACAGTTTTCAAATAATAATCTAAAATTATACATTTGCTGTAATTGTTACTGCCTTTTTTAGATTTTTTTTCATTATTTTTTTATTGATCCTCATATATTAAATATGAACTATCGATAATTAATCCAATCTTATTGTAATACGTTATTTTATGTCCTGCCTGTGCCGGACGAAAATATTTCCCTTTACGGTTACTATTCTCTTAATCGGATGAGTCCTGCAGTATCTCTTCTCTTTAAGCAAGTGTGGCCGCAATTATTTAAAATATTTCGAGCTAGTGGATTCTGATGCAATTTGAGCCTTTTTAAATATTCTACTGTTTTTAAATGAGCACAAAATTCTTTCGCGTAACTTTCATTTACACCCAACAAATGAAAATTTTATCTATATATAAGTTAATCGAATTTGCGCTCGTCATCTAAAAACAGGCCAAAATAGCAATATCAATATCACCATGTATATGACAGCATTTAGTATTATAAATACACAAATTATTAATTTTTATCCAATAATACAACATGTATTTATTCTATTTATAGATATATAGCTAGAAATGAAAATGCATTTGCTTGTTTGTTCCCTATCGACTCCTAAACAACTGAACCGATTTTCAGCTGTACAAAAGCCTCGAATGCTAAATTGTAACCGTGTACGCCACTACTACACAATGCAACAAAAAAAAAAAAAAAAAAAAAGAAAAACCATAGGCATTTTGTTTCCAGAATTGCGACGGTTAATACCAAAATGCCTTTAAAAAATGTAAATAATACAAGCAAACACATTAAACGCAAGACAACGAAGAAAAAATGTATGCCGTTTTTTGTTTTGTTTTTTTGCAAAGTCTTGAGTTTATAGAAGAGAAGGGAAAAGAGAATAGCGGGGGAGTACATACTTTGCTGTACTCCAGTGATGTCAATTATGATTGTGTTGGTGCGAATGCTCTTGGCTCTCTTATTCCCAGCGGGAGGAATCTGCGGTTGCGAGGCCTATTACGAGGCCTAATTAACATACATATTTTGCTATGAAGACTTTAGAGCAATTAATAATAATACAATTATCGAAAAATGTTGAGTTATGGACAGACACAATCAGTTATTATTTAAATAAATTTATTTTGGAACCTGCATTTTGCAGAAACTTTGATTTTTTTTTGGAAAAATTGAGCCTTTGACAATATTTGAAGTCTTTTTACAACCTTATACAATTCTTTCCAAAATTTTTAATTTGGTGCTCAACATATCTTTGCGAATGCCAACAATGAAAATTCATTTGCACATACTAATGCAAATAATAACCCCATTAAGTTTAAAAATATTCTATAATTATTAACCACCATTATAAAAAGAGAAGATTTTACTAACCTATAAAAATAAACTTTTATTTACCAATAATATCTTCTAAATTTATATTGCAGTTTCGAAACAACAAAACATTTTTTAGGTTTGCGGACGTTAATTTATTGCGTTGTTTTGAGCAAATGTATTTCAAATCGGAAAATATTTGTTGGCAAAGATATATTGAGGAAAAAAAGCGACAAACATTTGAAGGAATTTTTTTTTTTAATACAGGATATAGTGCCCCGTCTAAATTTTTCCAGAACTCAATAATATTTTCCCTATCTGGATGATTAAATTTTAAATAAACTCATCCGCTTGTATGCTCGTTATCGCTGTCTACAAGACTAATTAATAAAATTCAAATTTGAAGTTTACAGAAGCTCAATAAACACAACATCAAGGCGAATTCATCACAGTTATTCTTGATACTACAACAAGTACACTACACCTCGTACAAAAACCACAAGCAATTTGTTTTTTTAAAATCATTGTACAATGTTAAAAACAGAAATAAAACAAAACAGAAACAAAGATAATAAATAATAAATATATTATTTCTGTTAAGAGGCCTCAAAACAGGCCGTGCGATATTTCGATATTTCCCGCTGAATGAGAGTGTTTTGCAGTAAAAAATTATATTTTACGCTCGCAAAATAAAAGAGCGTAAGCGTACATGTGAGTTTTGCTGACACAATTGTGCATGACGCTGACACCCCTGCTGTACTCACAAATTTGTTTTGTTTTTCGTTCGTAGATTGTACCTGAAGTTGGCTGCAACTTTATATTTATATACAGCGTTACCAGAATCTTTGGAATGAAAATTTTCATATGGTGAAAGAAATCATATTTTGAAGAGGAATATCTTAAATTTTTTTTTTTCTTAATTTATATTTTTTTAAAACAAGGGCAAAAAGTAAGAATTATTAATTTTTTATAAAAACATACTTCTTATTATTTAAATTGAAATACATAAAAACATCATTCGTCAGTATATGAAACTTTATAAAAATACATTTTTTCTTTTCACAAATATTTTTTTTATCAATATTCTAACTGCCTATTTCCGATGTGCGAAAGAATTATTTACTTCGTACAAATACATTTAAAACAAAAACAAAGTTTTTAGAATTTGTTTTTGTTTTAAATGTAGTTGTTCGAAAGAAGGAATTCTTTCGCACATTGGAAATAGTTTATAATATGCATTTTTTTAATATTTTTTATGTCCAGAAATAATGATGCAATTTTGTGTATTCTAGATACTGGGTACAAAAGTGTGCAGCACCAATACGCATCTGATGCAAAACTTCATTGTTTTAAAAATTGACTGTTTAAATAATCGTGTATTTTGTATAAGCAAAATTAAAGTAAAAATCAGAATTTCTAAAATTAAAAAATCATCATTTGAGAAAAAAATCTTTAATCATATTTATGTTTAAAAAAATAATCCAAAATATGATAAAATCCTCATTCTGGCAACGCTGTTTAAATATTATATTCAAACCAAGGTATATTTATAGCAGGTAGTCTTGGAAAGCCTGCCGATTATTTTTTTATTTGCTTGTTTTGTGATACGAATTGTCAAATGTTGTTTATGTTTTTTTTTCAACACGCGTTAAATTTCTAGTTAAAAAAGTAAACAAGTTTTTTTTATCAAATTAAAAAGTGAAAAAGTGATAATATTAAAAATGAAATCAAAGTTATTTATAATAAATAACAATTTTTGGTAAAGACTTAAATATATAATTAGAAAAAAATAACAAACAGAATGAATCTATTTTCGTTTAATGGCGTTTTTTCTTGTTTGTTTTTCATTTGTCTTTTATCAACTCCTTCGCTGTTTGACAGTTCGTATCACAAAACAGCAATAAAAAGCCCTGTTGTTTGTTTTATTGTACAATTGTTGTAATCTCGCGGTTACCTGCTATAAATATACCTTGATACAAACAAGAAAACAAAAATTTGTCAAATTAAACTTTGTGTGTCTGAGCACGAAACAAAGTTTAAAAGAGTATTCAACAGACATTGTCGAAGTAAACTTTGCCTGTCTAAAAGGGGACGTAGAGGTGAGGCCACTTTATAAGTACATTCTCATGTTATCTGTCCCAAAGTGCACCAAAAAAGTTTTCGATGCGTACACACTAGGAAAACTGTGCATCATAAGCCATGATATATTGTTGACTTTGACTGCCAAATATTTTGATGTTTAAGAACTCAGTCTATGTTAATCCTTAATTATAGACTGGTATTTCACAGAATTTGTATGAAATGAAAATTTACACATTTTTCAATTATACCGTTTTCGGTTTGCTTTTTTGAATATCTAATAAACAAAAATTTTGGAGTTTTAAGTTTTCTAGAGAAGGTAAAAACGTTTTGATTTTCACTTTCGTACAAATTTGGTTTCTATGACACATCTGAAATAGCAATGAATAATCATTTATTTTTGTAAGCTTCATTAATTCCTGAATATAAAAAATATAATTAAATTTTAGTACAAAGTTTTAAAAATCTTTTCATATTATAAAATTAAATTATCTTATTCAAACCTTCCACGTTTTATATGATTTTAATATATTAAAAATTTCTTATTCTATTATAAATTACTTTCAAATATTAATAACATTTTTTACAAAAGAAATAATTCCAAACATAACATTGAGTTAAATTAAAAATACACTAATTTTGTATATTAATTGCATTTGAAATTAAAGCCTTGTTTTGTTGGCTTTACTTTATAATTCCAAGAGAAGATAAACTTCAAAGATAACTTGAAATATATTTCTTACCTTCAATAATAAATAGAATAGAACTATCGAAAAAAACAAAATTTTTTAAAAAAGCGCTATATTCGGCGCAAAATCGCTAATGTACTATCACTGAATGTATCCAATAAACAAGTTTTTTTCCTTTCCTGTGTTTTTATTTAGTTTTTTATTTTATGTAAAGACACGTAAAGACGTGTGTTTTCTACGATAAATATTTAAGAAAAAATATGAAAATATAAAATAAAATTTATAACTACAACACTGAAAATAAATAAAAATCTATATACCTACCTACCTATTATTGTCAGTATTTGCTTGTTTTACACTAAAAAAAAAATAAAAACATTTGCAAAAAAGTACAAAAGTCAAACAAAATCAAAGAGTTTTTTTCTAAACAACATAAAATATTGTCTATTAATTTAAGAAAATAATAAAAAGAAAGTACAAATAAATAATATAAGAAGTGTATAATAATAATAATAAAATTTTTGAAAATGCTGTTAATATCTACAATCGTTTACTATTTCGTGTCGATCTATAAAATTTTAAAAAAGTTCTTGTAAGTAAGCTAATTAATAAAATAACTTTAATGTTTATAAATATATAAACATATTTTTTTTGTATAATATAGATATACCTATGTAATAAGTATGCATGTTAAATTTGTTTGTGTGCCTCCAATAACTTTCCAAATACTTATTAAATAAACATACATGCATACTAGAGTTTGTTCCCGGGATTTCTCGTACCGGGAATTCCCGGGATTTTCAGTTGTTTTCAATTCCCGCTTTTTGAAGAAAATCTTTTTTTAAAACTAAAGTAAATTTATGTCGGACTTGTGTCTTTAGTTGTTTTATCCAACCTTTCACCACAATATTTAAATTCCCTACAGTTTAAGGCTTTTAAACTAATTTTTCAGAATAGGCTTTATATTGGGCCTATGATAAATTATAGACCTATCATCACAAAATTTTATTTCTTGTACTAGAAAACTGAAGTGTAAATTTCACAACATTATTATAAAGCTTTGTGGTTAAGGGCGTAGTAAATTGTTTTCTTAGATTGTGTTTCATATGCGGCATTTCAAGTGATTTTGAGTCTTATAAAAGTAGAAAATAGAAATTTTTGCTGAATTTTTAGGGAGGTAGTTGCACATTTGGGTGCTTAACTCTTTTCCTACTAAAGCGATTCTGCTGGAATTCAATCCCAAACAGCCTAGAAGATCTAGAAACAATTTGACACCCAAATGACAAAATCGGCTTAGAATTAATAAAGGACTAATAATACAAATACTTTATGGGACCTTAGATGAATATTAAAAAAATATCACATGGAATAGCAATCTTATGGTGTTTTCTTTTCTACAAAAAAATACCACCTTGTTAAAAGGTACATGTATAAAATGTCTTGCCGACCCTGTAATAATGCAATTTTTTATTTGACGAGAACAAAACACAAATTTGGACCGCCCTGTTTTTGACAGATGACAAAAAGTTTGTTCTTCAAAATATAAAAAACAATATACATAAACCAAAATTTGTTAATAGATTGATACCTATTAAATAAATAAATAAATTAACAAAATGAATGACGAAATTCCAAAAACAATTTTGTAACACCGAATCCACTTAAATTTTATATCACTGACAACCTTTCATTAACATTGTAATGCTTTCTTATGTTTTGACTATTAAATAATAGAAAAAATAACGGCTTAAGTCCAGTTTACCAACGCAGCTCCAAATAAAAAAAAAGTACATAGGGTGATAGAAACTTGAAAAATATGAAGAAAAAATAAAATGGCAAAATTCTCGGAAACGCATAGTTTCCGAGTTATGGACCTCTGAAGTTTTCATATGAATTTGCGATTTCCCATTACATTTCTGAACCTATATGGCCAATATTGGTATCATTTGAAAGCTTTTGAATAGATCTTTCTGGATATAAATATTTTATTTAAAAATTCTTAATCCATTAAGGAGCGGCGATGAATTTACGAAAAAACAAAAGTTTTTAGTAAGCATAAAAACCAATATATGTATTTATGTTTTAAATTTGTTTTTTAATTCACTTTTTTCTAAAATAAACTTAACTTAACTTTTATACATACATACTTATTTCTATCTACACTAAGAAATTAAAAAAAAAATTAAAAAAATTATTCGCTCTCTGATTCGGGAGAAAACCTATGTAGAAAAGCATTAGTAAGCGAAGCCGGTGTTTGTAATACCATAGAGGAGAAAAACTGTTCATCCGGCCGAAGGCCGGCTATGCGGAGAAGCTTTATTTAGCGAAGCCGGTGTTTGTTATACCATAGAGGAGAAAATCCTTGTGCCCGGCCGCAGGCCGGCTATGAGGAGAAGCTTTATTTATCGAAGCCGGTGTTTGTTATACCATAGAGAAGAAAATCCTTGCGCCCGGCCGTAGGCCGTCTATGCGGAGAAGCTTTATTTAGCGAAGCCGGTGTTTGTTATACCATAGAGGAGAAAATCCTTGCGCCCGGCGGAAGGCCGGCTATGTGGAAAAGCTTTATATAGCGAAGCCGGTGTTTATTATACCATAAAAACCCTTGCGCCCGGTCAAAGGCCGGCTATGTTGAGAAGCTTTATTTAGCGAAGCTGGGATTTTTTTGATAAAATTTTTATTACCTAGTGCACTTCCGTAACATTTTGATATAAAATTTTGTAAAAACTGTATTAGGAGCTAAAGAGTTAAAAAGTTTTAAAAAAATTTTGCATTTCCAGAAAGATCTGTTCAAAAGCTTTCAAATGATACCAATATTGGCCATATACGTTCAGAAATGTAGTGGGAAATCACAAATTCATATGAAACTTCCGAGGTCCATAACTCGGAAACTATGCGTTTCCGAGAATTTTGCCATTTTATTTTTTCTTCTTATTTTTCAATTTTCTATCACCCTATGTACTTTTTTTTTATTTGGAGCTGCGTTGGTAAACTGGACTTGTTCCAAAATGTAACATTTTAATAAAATATGTTAATAAAATATGTTATTATTCGACCTTTCCAACATTTTAATAACATTTTATGTAAAAAAGAAAACGCCATTAGTATACCTGTATACACCACTGCTGACTAAGGGTTATATAATTGTAAAAAATTTGTTATTAAATAAATGTTGTAAATCAAATTTCTCATTTCTGCTGAATTTTTTTAACGGTAAAATTGTTTCAGAATTCCTTCTTCGTAATATTGAGCTTTTAGTTCCTAATCACCCTTCCAGAATTTTTATTCCCATAAGACTAATACTTTCATTCTAATTATGCAAATAATCTCTTAATTTGAAAATGTATATACGAATATTGATTTATATTATCCTATTGGCATCAATATAACCTCTTAAGTGTCTTAAAATAATTTGAATCTTAAATTTTTTACGTTTTGGTTATATAATAGATACCAGAAATTAGAAATATTAGTTTCATTGGAGAAATAAGTAAATAAATAAATACAACATTTTGGGCGGGAATCCCGGGATCCCGGGAATTTGATTTTTATTTCCCGCTTTCCCGGGAATCCAAAAAGTGCGGGAATAAAAAACTCTAATGCATACACACATATACTTATATATCTTACTATCAGGGTTGGAACATCGGCATACGCTAATATCTAACTATGTATTTGATATCAAAAGCCTGGCCCACGATGTCGACCGCTATCGTTCGCTTGCTTTTCTATTGACAATCAGCTGATTTGCGACTCACTAACAATTTTCAGCACTACAACGCGAACGACAAGGCTAGCAAACGATAACGTAACAGTTTTAATACAAATTTGCTGCCGACTAAGAAAATTGCGAACAAAAATGACAAAATCAGTCACTTGCGCTATGGTTGTCGACAGAGGCATTCTGTTCAAATATTAAACGAAATTTTTCTTTATTTACTTAAGCGTTCGACAACAAGTCACTACTCATTCTCTTAAGCAGCCCACTAACTATCGGCTTGTCGTTCAACAGGTTTTACATTTCTAACGAAATTGTTTTATTTATTTTCAAATAACTGTATAGTTTGAAAATAAAGAAGTTAGAGTTCTATATTTGGCTGTGCCGAATCTTTGATACCCTCCACCGACAGGAGTGGGCTCTATATGATAAATACATATATTATTAACTAAGCTTCACAGAAAAAAACTTAAGCATTAAAAATGGTTGCGGTTTATAGGTACTTACATTAAATTATTGACCGAAAATAAGTTGGAAGAAATTTTACCGCAATACATACATACATATGTATAGTTTTTTAAAATCATTTTCACAACACTCTTCTATATTTTTACTCCTTTGTTTGCTTTTTTGTTTACTCCTTTGTTCTTTATTTTACTTAAAAATAAAATGGGGCTGGCTGTTTAAGTAAGTTATATTGTCAGGGTATTACACATATTTTTGGAGCCTCAACTACAAGTGTTCGTTTGACATAAAACTTCGTGTAGGAAGGCGATAACTTACAGAATCCGCTCCAGAGAATTTCTGGTCTCCACCAGTAGACGTCTGAGTTTTATATGGTCCTCCACCAGTCCAGAGAAGCAAGCCGATTAAACATTTTCGGCGGCGGCTGAAGACTAAAAATAGTAGGCGGCGGCGGCTGAGCTGCTTTGCGCCGAGTTTTTTGATATAAGTATTTTATATATATATAAAACAAACATGTTAATCAAAACAAAAAGACAAATAATGATTTATTCATTTGAAAACTAAAAATTTTATAAAAGATAAATCAAATTCTTAAGAATAAAAATTCTATTTACAACAAATACCTTGTTAGTTGTACTACGGTCAGTAACAGAGTAAATTGAGATCATTAAGATTTTCTTTAAATTTGGAAATATCAGGCATTTTAAAATAGTAAATTATTACACAACTGGTATTTTTTTAACACTTGTAATAAAGAACATTTTTATTTAAACTTTTCAAACGAATGAAAACAATTTTAACAATTTTAATTTAAAAAATTGATAATAGGTATCCAATCTTTTTTAAATAATCAGAATTCAAAATTATATTTAAATGTAGCAAGTAATAATGATTTGCCAGACTTTATTTTGAAAATATTACAATTAATTTTTAAAACAACTTATTCCGAGTTTAAAAAACTTTTTAAAAAATTATTTTATCCTATATTATCCCAAGCGATATTCTGGTCATCAGATTTAAGTAAAAATTGTAAGATAAAATGTAAATAACCTCCTAAAGGATAATATTAATTAATATTATTAATAATAATAAAATATTTCAGTAAATCAAACACAGTGTTTTACCTAGTCAAGTTTTACTTTATTTTACATAATTGCATTTATGTGAAAAACGAAACACAAATAAAAAATTTCATATTTTGATTAGTTTTAGAACTATTTTATACACTTAATATAAATCTATGAGTTTTAAGAAAAATATTCTATTACATTGTCACCAAACCAAAATACCTCACATTTTGCGTCGAGACATTTATTGCAAAAAACTCAAACAAACAAAAACCAACAAAACAAAAATTGAGTACTGAAAAAATAACAGCACTTAAGATTGTTAGGTAAACACTTTACGGCTACCACAGCATAAAAATATTTACAACTGCATTCACAAAAAAAAAATTATGAGTACTAAAAGCAAACGCCAAAAATGGAACACTAGGATGATATAGGTTAATACTAATATTTAGATTTTTAGTCGAACTTAATGAATTATTTCGGATTTTTTAAGTATTTTACATATTTTATTGCTAACAATTGTATTAGTAAATTATTCAGGCTCAAGTCCATTAAATTATTTTCCTTAGAAAGACAATTGTATTTACTAAATTTTCATAACTTCTAAGAATGCAGAAAAAGTTAATTGTGTATACAAGTGGCAGAATGGAATAGATGTGAATGAAATGAACTTGAGTCTGAATAACTTAAAAATATAGTACTTTGCAAAAAAAAAATTTAAAAATACTTAAAATATCCGTTTTGGATTTCGTTGAAAATTTTTTTTCTTGTTGAAAATATAGATAGCAAACCCAAACTTTAAAGGTTAGATAAATATCTGCCACTACCGATTTAGTATTCACTAACTTAAATAATATTAAAATTAACCAAAAATAATTGAATAACCAATTTTGGATAAATACTAAAAAAAATAGTAAAAATAAGAATCGACTTGAATTTGAGCCGCTGATCAGCCGAGTACTTCGGCGGCGGCGCGGCTTGTTGAAAAATATTGGCTGAGCGGCTAGCCGCCAGCAGCGCCGTTACGGCTTGCTTCTCTGCACCAGTCACGTCGAGTTATTAGGTCTGTCTGCGTACACATATTTTGCATAATTTTGTACAAAATGTCGCAAAATCTTGCAAAATGTTTGCGTACTCCAAATCTCTTACAGCGAGAGAGCCAAAAAGAGAATTTTTTGACAGTTGGAAGTTAGAGAACTTGCAAAATGTTACTGGGGAAATTTCCTCTGGTAAGATTTTGCAACTAGTTTGAACAGCTGTTTTTATATACTGTTTGAATGAAAGAATTTACGTGGGCCAAGATAGCGTCGACGAAATAGCGTCGAATTTGGGAATTTAAAAACCGGGAAACCAAAATACCCAAATAATGGGGATTTACAGTATATGAACAAAAAGTTAGCGTCGAATTTAGGAATTTAAAAAGTGGAAGTAAAAATATATTTATATTTTTTAATAAAAATACTGAAAATATTTATTTTTAATAAAAATGCTAAAATATTTATACCGTGCAAAAGCCTGTGGTTCATTGCATAAATCAGTAAAGATTTTTACTGACCATTTCGGATGAACCCAGATTTCTCGAAAATTGTCCGAACGATTTTTTGCACGCATCGCTCATTTTGTCCAGAAAACTATTTATTTTCAGAAAATATATAGTTTATACCCTGCAAAAGCCTGTGGTAAATATTTTTTGTATTTTTATTAAAAATATAAATATATTTGGGCTTAAATCTAGTTTTCCGACGCATCTCCAAATAAAAAAAAAGCACCTAGGGTGATAGAAAATGGAAAAATAAGAAGAAAAAATAAAATAAGAAAGTTGGCGCAAACGTTTAGTTTTCGAGTTAGGGGCGTTTAAAGTGTTTATATAAATATGTGATTTTGCAGTACATTTCCAAATGTATATGGCTAATATTGGTATCATTGCAAAGCGTTTCTCTAGATCTTTCTGGACATACAGAATTTATTTTAATATTTTTAGTTTATTAAGGAGTGGGACGAGTTTGCAAAAATACAAAAGTTTTTTAGTAAGCATAAAAACAAATTTTTTAATTTTTTCTAATTCTTTAATGTATGTATATACTACATACTAAATTATTTAAGAATTAAAATTAAATTACAAGTAAAACCTTCTTTATGTTTATGTTATACTAATGTGGAGAGAATCCTTGCCCATGGGCAAAGGCCGTCTATGCAGAGAAGCTTTAGTTAGCGAAGCCAGTGCTCGTTATACCATGGAGGAGAAAATCATTGCGCCCGGCCGAAGCCTGGCTATGCAGAGAATCTTTAGTTAGCGAAGCCGGTATTAGTTATACCACAGGGGAGAAAATATTTGCGCCCGGTCGAAGGCCGGCTATGCAAGGAAGCTTTAGTAAGCGAAACCGGTGTTTGTTTTACCATAGAGAAGAACATCCTTGCGTCCGGCTATGCAAAGAATTTTTTTTGCGATGCTAGTGTTTGTTATTTTATAAAATTTGTATTACACTTTTATTTAAATAAACTACATTTTTTCCTAGTGCACTTCCGTAACATTTCGACGTAAAATTAAAAAAACTGAAATGTAATCTAAAGAGAAATAAATTATGTATATCCAGAAAAATCTGTTCAAGAGCTTTAAAATGATACCAATATTGGCCATATACGTTTAGAATTGTAGTGGAAAATCACATATTTATATGAAAACTTTCAACGTCCATAACTCGAAAACTAAGCGTTTGCGCCAACTTTTTTATTTTTAATTTTTCTTCTTATTTTTCCATTTTCCATCACCCTGCGTACTTTTTTTTATTTGGAGCTGCGTCGGTAAACTAGATTTGTTCCTATATTTGTACTTCCCTATTTTAAATTCCTAAATTCGACGCTAAAGGGCATAATAAACCACACAAATTGCTTGGCAAATATGCACTTTTGTCTTGCTTCTGTTTGGCAATAAACGACACAATCTTATCTCGTACAAACATAAATTTTTCATTTTGGTTTTGTTTTCAATGCATGCAGACGACGATTGTGCTGCGGCAATTTTGATCGCGATTTGTTAAAAACGGAGAAGAAATAAAAAAAAGAAAAATAATTTGGAGTAGAGAGTGCCTTAAGTAACAAGCTAAAAAAATTTGAATTTACGGCTGAAATTGATTTTACTGATTCTTCTTCTACGTCTTTACTCTGCAAAGTTTTCGCTGAAATGATTACTTTTAGCACTAGACACCACAAAAAGTTTGACAAATATCTAACATGTCTGCCAAATATTAAAAATTTTTAATATTTCTGCAAACATTGCTTCAAATGTTTGTCCAAACAGCAAACACTCCAACAAACAACACAAAATATTTGTACAAACGTAAAATTTTGACATGTTTGCCAAGCTATTTGTGTGGTTTATTATGCCCTTAACTTTTTGTTTATACTACAAATATCCATTATTTGGTTATTTTGGTTTCCCGGTTTTTAAATTCCCAAATTGGACGCTATTTCTTTAACGCTATTTTGGCTCACGTTTGTTATTTCAATTGTTTACACACCGATCAGCTGTTTTCTTGCAAGATTTCACTGGATACTGTCTACGTACTTTTTGAGATATTTTCAGCCGAAAGAGTAAAATTTGTCTTACTCTCCCAAAAAAATTTACTGAGTATTTGCTACTGGAAAAGTACCCAGACAGAGCTATTATTGATTATCCATCAGACAAACACGTTAAAACATTGAGGTTATGACCGATTGCACAAACGACAACCTCAAAAATGTTTACTCGTTACAGTTATGTATGTATATGACGCCAAGTAATTAACCAATACGAGAACTTAACATTTTTGATTTTTTGAGATATGACTATGTTGCAATAAAGGAGCGATATGTGTATAGTTCATTTGTTCTTAGATAAATCTTGTAGAAATTATAAACGGAATGACAAACTTATAGAGACCCTTTCTAGCTGTTGTAAAGTATAATTGTTGAAACAATAATTTTTTTGTTTTTTAATCTTTTCCTTTTTTCTAATGTATATTTGCTTGGTCTTTTTACGAATTATTAATTTGCTGAGTGCTTGAGAGTTTTCCATATAAATTTTACTACACGTTCGTTCAATCACTTCTGTTGTGAAAACAACACATAAAACAATTTAATTAACGACTATTGTGGTAAGCCTTAATGTTAGTCATTCAAATATGGCAATACTGCTGTTGATTTATGAATTAATATTACTCGTTGTTCCCCTCCAAGCAATTGGTAGAGTGTTTTTCGATTGTCTACGAATTTTAACTACTTCGTCACATTTGGTAGTTAAACAGATTTTTCGGAATTAAACAACAACAAAATACGGTAGAATCGCATTATGAGTTCTTAAATTATACTTTTTCGTCACTTTAGTGAGTTGTTCAGATAATTGTAACAGTTATACATATGCAACAATGGCACAATTGAATATTTCACATATTATATTGACTTCTTCGCAACGATTTGCTGTATAATAGTGAATATTACAAAAGCAAAATACGTAAAAGAGCACAGTGTGTATTTAAGTTGCCATGTGATCGGTGCTACGTGCGTGTAAAATAATATTAATATATAAAATTATGTAAAATAGAGTGAAATTTTTAATATTTGAAAATAGAAATAGTTATAGTATTGTACTTAAAATTGGGACTTCGCGGAATCCAAATGTTACCGAAAAAAAAATGTTCACATAAAAATGAGTGCACAAAACTGCCCAAACTTATTCTTCGGTTAGATTGGTTAAAGTTTTAATAATTTCTCATGCATATTTTTTTTAGAGCAAATGAAAATGAAATTGAAAATAATAATTTGATAATTATCTTTTTTAAAGGATATTAGTGATTTTTTTTTAAACTGTCTGTTTATTTAATGACTTTAAAAATTTTAGTGTGAAAATTAGTGCTTTTGTTAAATTTTTCTAGTGAAGATCAACAATAACTTTGAGTGAAGAAAGTTTGTAAATAAAAATTTGCAATAAAAAGATATGGTAGTTATAATATGATGAAAGTTTACAAAGTTAGTGTTTGAACAACTTTGTGATTTTGTGTAGTTTTCTTTAACAAAATTTGTCCACATTAGGTTCTTAACTTTAAAACATTAACAGCTATTTTGATTAAATGTAACGTAGAATTTTTAATATTTGTTTAACTTTAAACTCATTTTTTTATATTTTACTTAGATTTCCCTTACAAAATCAAACAAAGATTAACAGTAAAATGACCCACTTTTTATTAGAAAAAATGTAACTTCAAAAGAGTACTTTTTGGAGCCAACAGCGATACTACTAAATTTAATTGATATTAAACTTCCAAAGCGCTCTAATTCGTCATATAATATAGACACTAAGTGGATTCTTAAAGTAAATATTACCATAGTGGGACACTTCTTCCCGAACGATGTAACTACATCAATAAGAATTGAATAGCAAAAGCGATAGGTTTTTGCTAAATGGGGAAACTATTTAGATTATTTTTCGATCGAAATTGTTTGCAGGGTCTCATTATAAAAAGAACGTTGAGAGAAGCTCGAGTGTGTGTGTTGTGTATATAAACCAATGTTGCCGATTTCTGTGTAATTATCCAAAAATAGAACAAAAAATTTTTTTTCTTCGACTATTTTTGGATCATAAAATTTTTGTGTAATTTCGCCCCAACATTATTTGTCAAACACTTTTATTTTATTTAAAAAGTATTTCACTCCGTCAATTTACAATCAGACATTTGTTAACTCTACATATATAAATATGTTTTGACAATTTGAGTGTTAACAGCTATTGGTAAAAAAACTGTCTTTGTAAGTATCAGCAAATAAAAATAAACAAAAACAGACATGAGGCGTAAGTTGTTGTCTTGCAAAATATTTTTATTTTTTAAATGACGTTGGTGTATATCGGACGATGTTTGAAAATTCTGTTAGGTCAGCTGTGGAATACTATCTAAGCTTGTGGTTTAATTAGCACTTACTGCGGGTTCTTAAATGGTTTCGATTCGCGACCATGCGTTTTTAACTGGCCTTTACGTTCATCGGATTTAACAGATCCTGACATTTAACATTTGAAAGAAAGATTGTATGTTAAAAAGCCATGAGCTATCCCCAAATAAATACCAACATTTTGCGAAAAGTTATAGAAAATATGGTAGAAAGGGCACGTATATGCCAAAGCCTATCAAATAGGTCTGCTTACCTCTACAACAACACAAAAAAAACAACAGGTATTTTGCTTGTGTACAATTCCTCGCCGTTGTCAAAATCTTATTACTACATAGGGAAAACAAAAGGAAAAACGTGTTTTGTATGCATGTATGTGTGGCAAAAAACCAAAAACGTAAACAAAAATATACATGTATAAGCAAAATGTAAACAACTTTTGACAGCCATACCTAAACAAGAGCGAAACGCGTTTTCTAGCTCTCAAAAATCCTCATGCGCATTGCGCATACAATTTGTATGTAGCATAGCGAAACCACGCGACGTAACCGCAGCAAAAGCGCTTTGCAATTGGAAAATCCAATTTTGACAGCGCATTAAAATAAGCAGGTTTACTATATTTGTTGTTTTGACAACCCCGTCTTATCGTTTGATAATAAAAAATGGCAAATTAGCTATTTTTAGGTCAAACTAGCGGGTTTAATTCTATTTCTTATATCTATTATGAGGGTTTTAATAAACACGAAAGTTAACACTACTGTTTGTGCCACAACGCTGACGCTCTTGTTTAGGTATGGCATATCAGCGTAAAAGCACAGATTACACACAGATATGTAAAAAGTGAGACGTGTGAAAAAAGCCCAAATCAGTTGCGAGGGCAGCAGACAAAAAGCGTTTTTTGGTAGTGAAGTGGCAATGTGTAAAAACAGGCCGCTACAATCAACACAAATTGCGTGATCAAAACAAAAATAATAAAACACAAACCACGTTTAACAAAAGCATTAGTTCAACAAACGTTTTATTTTGTGCAAAAAAATGTATTTAGTAATATTGTTTTGTTTTATAATGTTAATTACTTACTTAAATATTATTTACTAGTATTGCGATAAACTTAAAAGTTAATATTTATAACAGTTTTGCAAATAAATCTTAACTAAATAATTTTGTGTTCATTGTATTGCGGTATAAAATATAGTTCAAAGAGAAAGGAAAAAATTACAAACGGAAAGTTATATATATACCCTTTTACCTTCGGTGAAGGGTATAAAAAGGGCAGCTTTCTAAGAAAGAGACAAACAATCTTCCGTCTCGTGACATATCTGAGTGTAACCTGTGGTAAAAGATACGCGGAAGAGAACGTTCCGCCTTCCACTCTTGTTTATGTACGGCTACTGTTGCCAGAAGTGCAGATTTATCTGCATATTGCAGATTTTCCGTAGAGGGAAGCGAACTGACACCAAATTAGTCCCGTGATAGGTGTTTGGTGGTAGGGCCCGGTTCGCTTTATATGAATGTGACCTAGCACTTTTATATGGGGTTGTAATGGGAGTGGGTCAATTGACACCTAACAGCCACCATGTGACAAGTCACACACCTATTCTCAATAAACGTGTTTTGTGTTAGTTACTACATGGAGTATTATTTCAATACAATGTAGTATTATTTCAATTAAACAAGTCTCAGAACTAAATTTAAGAACCAAATTTTAGAAAGTCCGAAAAAATGTGTTACACCACCGGTGAATACTGTACTGTAATTTATTACTTTTTCTACCTTTTGGTTCTTCATAAACCAATTAAAGGATTGGCTCTCCTTTCACTGGCCATGAGTTCTTTCTTTTTGTACAATTGACAAAAATTGTCCGTAGGGTTATGCCCCTAAAATATAGAAATGCAGATTTTGAGATTTTTGACCGAAAACTGAAGATTTTTTCAAATTAAAATAAAATAATCTAAACCATAGTATAATAAGTACCAGGTAGGTTCATTAGGGGGAGAGTTGTCATTATCAACCCATGTAATTCCAAACAACGAAACATCACTCAATTGCAAATATTTCAATTTCAACATATTTTGCACTTTTATATTGTCTATTTGAAATTGATTTTTGATTAAAATTTGGTTAACAAAATTTTTATATTAGGAAATTAAAAAAAAAAATTATATTAATTTATTTTATTTCCTTTTGTTTGACATTACATGGGTTTTAAAATTGAGAACCAACTTTCTAACATAGTATCATGGTCCAATTAGTAGGTCTGCGCTCAACTACAACAATGCAACAATGCAACAAAAGAAAAAACAACACGCGTTTTGTTTGTGTATACAAATGGTAAAAATGTTAAAAACTTGTCACCTTTTAAGAAAAATGTGTTTTGTTTTTATCATGTATTTATTTTTTTTAATGAAAATTTTCAACAGGAATTTTGGCGTGCAATGCTTGCTTCCGAAAAATGGTCTGCGCAAATTTCATGTAATGGGGCCAAATTCTTGACACAACTTTCACCCCATTTTACACTTTCCACTGGGTCTTGTGGCACTGAAAATAACGTACCGCATCCACTTTTAAAATGTTTTTTACACACTGCACACTTTTTTTATTATTATGGTTATTTAAAATTTTTATTTACAATTTTTTTTCACAATTATTATATTTTATTTTAATAAGATAAAATAAGATAATAAGAAAAACGATTTCTAGAAATCAAAAAGAATATTAAAAAAAGTATAATAAAAAATGTAAACAACTTTTGAAATTTTCCCCATTTATGCCTATGTATTATGATTAAAAACACAACTCTACAAAAAATCAGCAGGCGTTTCGAGCGACCTACTAATTGGGCCATGATTTCAAATATTATAATTTATTATTACAAATATTATTTTCATACCAGAAAACGCTACTCTGCTGGCTTTAATAATATTAACAACAGAAAAAATGTGTGTCAAATAAATTTATTAAAAAATTTTAGTTTGTGCAAAATAAAAACATTCTGCAAAAGCAAATTAGCAAAATGTTTTGGAAAAAATTATAAATTATGTGTTTGTGTTATAAAATTAAACAAAAATTTTATATTGTGTAAAATTTTAAATAGAACAATTTCAAGTTTTGTTTGTTTTTGTTGTTTTTATGTGTGTTGAATTCACACAGAACGTATATATGTGAGGGGTGAACTAAAAAATTGAGAACGCTCTCTCCAGTTGGCATACTAAGTAGTTGTATACTATGCTTTGTAATGACTATACCTTTTACTTATTCTACCATGATCTAAACGATACAAATAAAATGTATTTATCTTTTTTTACGTACATTCTGGGTTTAATTAATAATATAAATATAATCTCATAGAAATAAATGTTCAATCTCGAAGTCATATGTTTTTAAATGACGATGACGCTGGAGTAAACACTACGTAATTTATAAGAATTTTTGAGTGACTTTTTATTCAAATTTTACTGCCCCTGATGATGATATTCAAGGAGTATCGAAATATTGGAAATATTTAATAAATAAAATATAACCTCGAGCTTGAACATTTATTTCTTTGAGATTCTATAAAGAAATGGTCGAATAAAAAACGAACTTTTATTATTAATAGAATGTTTCAGTGTGGTGAAAACTTAAATAAATGCTTTACAACACTGAAAAACAATTTCGATTAGTTCAGTATAGACTGAAGGAATTAGAAATAAAATAGTTTTCGAATCGAAAAAGTATTCGATCACGACTGCCAGAATAAGGCTCCAGTTCACAAATCAAAACTATAACCACCATGAAAATTACGTTAGCGTCACTCTGTTCTTTAACTTTTCTTCTTCAATATTTGTGAAACTCGATGTAAATAAAAAATTGCAACCGTGTTTTTGAAGCCAGTTTTCTGCCTATTCTAAACACTTTTGAAGTTTGAGTTGTGCCTGTTTATGATTAAGTGTACGATATGTACCTACATAGTTATATGTTGTTCAAAATGTTTTTGACCCCCGATCTCTTGAAGTAGCGAACATTTTATAATTAATTTTATATATGAATGTGTAATTTATACTTACTTAAAATGAATAGTATTACTTCTCTTATATTCTGTGAAATTGAGGCAAGTTTTATTAATCAAACTTTCCGAATAATCAAATATAAATAATATAACTGAATTCATTTGTCTTGAGTGTCTTCGTTTTGCTTCTGTGATACATATCTACTACGTGAAAATATGAATTTATGTTGGAAATATCTTAATACTTTTGAATAAAATCCAAGAGAAAATTAAAAAGTGGCTTTGACGATTTAAAAGTTCTGGCAACACTGGGTACGGATGTAAGGGAATAAGCAAAATAAACATCTGGCTCCTTGCGCAGACCCATTGGATAGGCCTTGGTACATGTGAAGAAAAAAAATTTGTTTTATGTAATATATAAAATTTTCGATAATTTTGATGCTTTGTCTGTATTAAATTGAATTTGGATTCCGGCAACACTGATATAGACGACTGATGGGACTTATGGCCCAATTGGGCCATTTTAGGCCCTATTGAATGTTGCCTGCCCTAAGTCCCATTCGCTCTTTTTTTTGGCCCTTTTTAGACTTAGATATCTTTTAGTCGATTAGTTTCCGCCCAAAAAAATTCTTTAAAAAAATCGCTCCTTTAACACAACTTCTGTTTTCTAAATGAACGTTAATTTGTTGTTGCCGATTTATAAATTTTTTATTTTCATTTTTATACATATGTACATATGTATGTATATGTACAGGTGTGTATGAAATATAACGTTACACTTTTGCAAAGAAAAAGGAATAAAAACGCTGAAATTTTCTTAGAAAAATAAAATATTCAAAGGTAATAAAGTTCCTCAAAACGAAACACAATGGATAAATATGTAAAAAGGTTAGTAAATGTTTTATTTCAGAAACTTCTTATTGTAAAATAATGTAAATAATTCTTAAAAATGATTATTGCACAACGAACGAAGATGTTTTAATGGATAGAACCCAAATTCCATTTCAGAAAACAAGGGGTAAGCAAGCTTTTAAATTTTTTTAATTTATTCAGCTTATTAACAAAATTCAATTTTGAACATTTTGTTTTTAGTACAAGTAGCTCAGTTCAACCAAAAATTGCAAAAAAAAGTAATGAAGATTGGCTGAAGGCATATCCCTGGTTGAAGAAGGTACAACATGAAAAGGTACGTTTTAGATGTAATGTAAAAGTGGGTGGAACCAAGTACCACAAAAAATTGGAGCTTGAAGCTAGATCATCCCCAAAAATAAATAACTTTTTGTCGTTAGAGTTACGGATTCTGTTAAAAACGATGCCCAAAACTTGGAGTTAATGTTAACAAATTTTGTGAAGGAACATAACTTATCATTTTCTGTTTTGGATCACCTCGGAAAATGATTAAAAAATGGAATCACCGACTCAAATATTGTAAAAAAATGCTTTATTCACCGGAAAAAAGCAACGAAAATAGTAGCAGACTGTACTGGGCCATCAAATTTTAAGCAAGTAGTTGAAATTTGCAAAAAACAATACTATTCAATTATAATTGATGAAAGTACAGATTGTACAACGACAAAAAATCTTGCAATATTGGTACGAATTTTTAACGAAAAATGTGTTGACCGCTTTTTAACTCTAACGAAAATTCCTGACGGATCTTCAAATTCCATTTTTAATATAATTTCAATAGTATTTCAAGATAACGACAACCCTTTTACAAATTTGGATGGTTTTGGTGCTGACAATTGTTCGGTGATGATGGGTAGAAATTAGAGATGAGCGATATTTCTGTACCTGTGATTTAATCACTGTTACTGAAAAATCACGAATCACAGTTGTGACCAAATTTGTCAAGTAACAGGTACTTTCTAAGTCGTTCTTTTTGTATTTTGTTACATATACAAATTTATGATATTTTACTGTTTGTGTGGGTAATAGCGTTTTTTGAATGAAATGTCGAATGATATTGCTGTTCCTTTGATTCTCTCTTCTATCTTATTAGAATTTTTATGCCAAAATTTATTTGTTCAAGTATGTATGTATATGAAAGTAAACAGATTTGAAAGCTCTTACAATTTGTTGTTGTTTCTTTGTAAAGTGCTTACAAAAGCTCGCGCATTGTACATATAGCTTGGCCGCAATTGCTATAAAAGAACAGAAAACTGATAAACCGTGATCACAATCACAGTTTAAAGGAGCAGTGATTTTTAAATCTCATTCACTAATCACGATGATCTTTAAAAATCACGGGATCGCTCATCTCTAGTAGAAATAATGGTGCACACGCTTTATTATCTGAAATTCAGCCGTCGTTATATGTTAGTGGTTGCAAATGCCACAATTTAAATTTGGCTGCACAACATGCTTCTGAGTGTTTACCAAATGAAATCGATACATTACTTAAAAGTATAAACAAATATTTTTGTAACAGTTCGTCTCGAAAGGAAGATTTTGCACAATTTCAAAAATATTTTAATTCCGAACCCCACACCATTCTCAAATATTCACCAACGAGGTGGTTATCTCGTCAAGTTCTAATTGAAAGAATAATTGAGCAGTGGAACCCATTATTATATTATTTCACATTATCAGATTTCGAGTCGAAAGAAAATGAAAAAACTAATTTTATTTTGCGCAGTCTGAAAGATGACAATAAAAAAATGTACTTTTTGTTTTTGTCGTATGTGCTGAAAACAATAAATGACATAAAAGATGAAATGCAATCAGAAGATACAAGAATTCATATTATTATAGTAAGGCTTACTTTTTTGTTTCGTCACGTAATTTTTTAAACAACAGATATATTGATGATTTACACGTTGCTGATATAGATCTAAACTCTCACCAACTTTCAACCGAAGATATTTATTGTGGTGTAGAAGTTGAACTGTTTATAACAAAAAAATGCATTTCTGTTCAAAGTATTCTAGAATTTAAACTTAATATAAAGACATTTTATATATAATTTTTGCCATATTTAAGAAAAAAATATAACTTTAAAGATTATTATTTAAACTGGTTTTCCAAGTTTTCACCATAACACGTTTTAAGCGGAGACACAAACAATATTGTACCATTTATTTTAAAACTTTTTCCAAGTGAAGAAAAAAATATCGAAAAATAAACTGTGAGTATAGATCTATATTGGAATTCGAAGAATTAATTTGATTAGAAAATTATACTATGAGTAAGTTTTGGAAAGAAGTCGGAGATGTGAGAAATACTTTAAATGAACCACTGTTTTCAAACAGTTCTCGCATAGCTCAAGGCATACTGTCTATTCCGCATTCTTCCGCAAGTGTGGAAAGAGTTTTTTCCGTGCAAAATTTAA
Source organism: Pollenia amentaria (assembly GCA_943735925.1). Classification (NCBI taxonomy): domain Eukaryota; kingdom Metazoa; phylum Arthropoda; class Insecta; order Diptera; family Polleniidae; genus Pollenia; species Pollenia amentaria. The sequence goes on along the minus strand of OX031009.1, from coordinate 95,466,566 downwards.
TAAAAACCAAAGTACGAAATAGATTACAATTGGAAAGTTTGTCTTCGTTAATACACACAAAAGATTTTTTAAAATCCAATAACTTACGTTGCTACGATAACCAAGTTTCCAAAATATTAAAACAAAAGAATGTTACAAACCTTGAAATACCAGATGAATATTTATTAGATTGAAATTTTGAAATTTTTAGTATTACTGTGTTTATTAAGACTGATAATACTTATTTTAGTTCCTTAAAAGATTTCACAACAAAAAAAAAAAAATTTATATATAAGTAAATATATATAAATGTATAAACCTATGTAAGTATATATAAATTCAGTTATATATACATATAAATACAGTTAGTCAATTAACTCTTTTCAAAATAGAACTATTTCAAAAAGTTAATATGAATTTTCTAATTTTCTTTTATATTATTTCGTTAAATTAAATAAAAATCGGCAATAATGAAACAGTTGTTCCTTACATATGGCTGCTAATTATAATATTTTGAAATATTTTTATTTTGAAAATAATCGTTTACTTTTATTTGACTATTATATATGTATATATAAGTATATAATACTAATATTGTATATATCATAAATATTCCAAAATTTATCAAAAGTCAATTAATTTATATTTGATTTGTATTTGATTTAATCAAATGATCATAATTTTTTATAAAATTTTAAAATAAAAAATATGTAAATGCACAATCAAAACTTAAGCCTGATCTTTTTCTGATTTTTAGTATTAAAACCCAATATACCGAAAAAGCATCTATTAATTATAAAATGTAATACATATGGATTAAAAATTTATTTCAAAGCTTGATTTCTATAATAAAGGGATTAGGCCCCTTTTAAGTAAATTTGGCCCTTTTTCGTTTAAATTTTAGCACAAATTGAAAATTTTCAAATCCCATCACTGATCCTTATCACAAAGTGGTTGTTGGTTGGCAGAATACTTGACTGACTTTTCAGTTGCTGGTGATGATGACTGGCCTTTGTTTCGAAAGAGAGAATGATTTTATGTTCATTTTTTACTAGTACAAACTGAATCAAAGGCATGTATTAGTGCCTTAAACAATAACAAAATAAAATATCTCAAAATAAAGAACACAATGTTTATAGGTATTTGTTTTTATTATTATTTTTTAGTCGTTTTTATTTACCACTAATAGTCGGATGACAATGAGCGAGCAAGCAGGCACTTAGTAGACGATTTTCTATGAGTATAAAGATTCTAGAGAATTTTGTATTCTTTGCATTTTAGTTGACTTTTGATCGGTCTACAAGATAGAAACATTGTTTTCGCAGATTGTCGGTTGTTCTTTTCGAAATTATCATTTTAATAAAAAAGTCAGACACAAGCCCTGCTGCTACGAGTACACTCAGTCATAATTATAAAAAGTGTTTAATTAAATGCTTTTAGTTATTAATGATTATAAAATTCAAGGCTTCTGTTTTTTAAGTATTTATTAAAAAAATGTTGATAATGTGAACAAAGGAGCAATATTTCCTTAAAAGAACACAAAAAATTAACGTTAAACATAAAATTAATTATATAAAAAGTTTAAAAATTATGAAATAATAATTTTATCAGTTTTATTAAGTGACTTTGTTTATTATTGTTAATCTGCTTCAATTAACAGACTGACCTGGATTAAATTTTATTTAAAATAAAAATTCTCTAAATCACTTTCCACTAAAGGAATTAATTAAACACGATGGTAAGATCAATATTAATTGTAATGTAAGAATGGAGTTTATCTGTTAATAAATTGAATGTTACTATTGTAATGCATCGGAAGAACTATTGTGACCCTAACTTCTTTGAGAGGTACAGTTTTATGTTAAAGAGAAAACAAGTAAGAGTACTATGCCGAATCTTGTATGCCCTTCACCATGGTGGAATAAGAACGGAAAGTTATATAAATGCCGTTCTTTAGATATATATAAATATAACTCGCGCCACGCCAACTTTACCGATCCCGTCATTATGTTGTCAGATGTTGTGTATTGATAGTCAAGATGCTTGTACTTTATTTGAAAATTTATGCTCTTTCCGTTCTCAAAATATACAGAAAAACAGAGACGGAAATCATTAAATCAACTGTACAGTACAGTATGTATATACGTAGGTATTTGTAATGTGTAAAAAACGCAAAAAATATATAAAACAAGACTTAAAATAGGTATACCTACCTACTTATACTTTGTTATTTTCGGTGATGGGTATAAAAAACAACAACAAAATGGAATTTTATGAAAAAAATTCGTGTCGTGTTTTTTTGCTCATATCTCAGCCATTTGTGGACCGGTCGGGCTGACTTTCAATAGCAAACTTAAACCGAGCATATCTGACATAAATATTGTATACCTATAACACAGGGTCTCCAACTGAGATAATATCTGATATAATATGTGAGAGAACGTCGGCAGAATGAGAGAGCACATTTCTTCATGTTAATCTTAATCTTAAACAAGGGGAACATGTATCTTATAAGATTTCATAATTTACGGATTTTCGTACAGTAAACTTGTGTCGTTTTTTATTATATTTTAGTTTTTTTCTTTGTTTTTAGTATTTATTATTGTTTTTCAAGCACTTTTTACAAGATTTACACTATTTTCACTAAACAAATTAAACATTTTAATGATAGCGTCTTAATATTAATTCATATGTATGTATGTATGTGTATTTTTGACAGCTTATCTTATAAGATAGTTGTTATAAGATTTCTCATAACAACTGTCTCATAACATTTATTATAATATTAATACTAACACTATTTGAGAGTCCACACGTAAGATACTACTCTCTGCGATTGAATTTGACGTTTGCTGATATAAAAATCTTATATCTTATCTCAGGTGGAGACCCTGTGTAAGATCAATATTGTAGAAATTACAAACTTAAACTTACCCTTTCCATCTGGTGTGAAGAGTAAAACAAATTACTGCTTATTAATGCATACATATGTATATTCATAGGCACATATATTTATTTTTATTTACAAATATTTGTAAAAAACTGTTGTTGCTATGTGGATAATAATATATTTTATATGTTCCAGTTCTTTTGTGGTTTTGTCGTTGTTGTTTAATTGTGATAATGTTATCATTATATTTTAAACTGTCTCAAAACAAAGTACACCTTTTATTTAGTTTTTGTAACAATTACACAGTGTTACAAAAGTGAAAGAAAAAAATATGAAGGGATTCTCATATAGCGGTTATAATTTGTTAGACTCTATTGATTACGATTACGAAACTACTTAAAAGTTTTTAGATTACTTCGATTTTGAAAAAAATCTTAAAACTACAGATTTAAAAAAACCATTAGTTTGTTGTTTTAAAATATTTTCTTTTCTCTTAAAACTTATTTATTTAGAGTTACATATACAATTACAAATTATATTCCAACTTTTTTAACCGAGCAATATTAACCTTTAGCCCATTGTTGTGAAACAGACCAGGGTATCTGGCTCACGACCAAATAGACTATCATGGCACTTGTAGAAACCCATGTATATAAGTATGTATCTGTTATATCGATTTACGTGAATACCGGTCTTGCGTCTTAGCTTCACGATGGATTTCAACTACTTGGTGTGTTAATATTAAGAACTTACCAAATGTCCTGGTGTAAGGCTCATTTGCACACTCAGGTATTTGAGTGTATAATTTACCAAAAGTAATACACCCACATCTTGTTTAGGAGCCGGAGCTATCTGACTTCCACTTATTTTTTCTTACTAACAGCAGCTTCTGTCGAATAGCAACAATCCCTAGGGATCTCTCTACGAACCGAACTTTACCGCAGAGCAAAGATTAGTCCTTAACTGGACGTCAATTTATCCGCGACTTTCGGTTTAAACCACAACCACTACGTGATCCCCGAAAGCAAATTTTCAAAGAAAAGCAAGGCTTCCGTAAAGACAATTATCCTGAAACACAGGAAGCACCACTCGCAAAAAGCATACTAACGAAGACCTCACCAATAGTCAGACCGGTGCTTGCACTCACCGGTCTCAGATAAGTACTGAGGTAAAACTTCGAACCCATTAAGTCCATTGGGCCCCAAGGAGCTCTGTCATTTGAATGTTTGGTGCATTACAGGTAGCATTCACCAAAAGCTATGAGATTCCGAAAAATGCCAGTACATTCGTTCTTGATTAATATTTAATCAAGCCATTTTTGACCAGAGTATGTAACACCAAGTGGTCTGACTCTTCAAGGTGATTTAAATTCGCCCCCTAAGAGGCGCAGGACATCCCCCGGGGGATGAAAAATTACTGTTTAATCGACGTTGCTTACTTTGATTATAAACCATAACTTATGATTTAAGTGAATTAAGGCCCAACCATAATGTGCATGAGTGCGAACAAGTGAATCAAATGTGCCAAACCAATATTGCACTGCAGGGCACAATTTGTTAAGTTTTATGAAATTGCTATTTCCTTGCGCAAAGTGCGAAACTGATCGCACCGTAAGAAATCAGATGTTTTTTAATTTTTTTAAATGCGTTAATTTTTGACAGTAGTTTAAGTAAGTAAGAAAGCTGAATTAGTATATTTTTCATAAAAGTGGTAAAAAGCATCTTTAATACCATTGATGCCAACTTAGTGCTTTTGGCACTATTTATGGTGCTTTTTGGGGAGGAGTACTCAGTTTCATGTACTTTGCAATCCTGGGGGTCTACTCTCTATTGCAATACGAAAGAAAATGATAGCAAATCTAGTGATTGGTACTCTTTAATGCGTTTGCGCATTAAATTAAATTTTCCAATATCCAACTCTTTTTACATATTTTGACATTTCCTTGCAGTCAATCTGCTCCATCTTTTTTTTATTGAGTATTGCTTAATTTTCAAACAATTTTGCGAACGTGATAGAGATTACCAAGTTGGCATTTCGCTTTCGCATCTGAATTGTATTCGCACCGCAATAGAGAGTAGCCCCCTGCTTTATTTTGTAAATCTCACATCGGTTGCAAAGGCCTCATTAGTTGTTACTTTCCGTTGCCGTTCTGTTTCGTTCCTTTCTGTTGCAAATATTTTGTAATTACTTTTTCTGTGAAAGGCATCATCTGTTTTTAAAAGAAAAGCATTGAAATTGTAAAAAAAAACTTTTCGTAAAAAATAAAAAACTAATTTTTTGTGTCAAAAATACGTCAATTTTTAAAAAATCCTTAATTAAAACTAATTTTTCTAGCTATGTATAAGCAAAAAATTTAATTTTTTTCATATCACAACAAACTAATATATACACACGTTGGCCGTAACTTAACGTTGAATTCTATTTTCAACAGATTCGTCCGCATCAGAACAGAACGAAAAAGTAAAAACAAACCACACATACAGACTTTCAATTGAACAGAAACAAAACAGCTGATTCGTAACAAAACAGAACGTACAAACTAATTCTGCCTTTTATTGCAATAAAAACAATTAGTCAATTCACAAGGTATCCTAACATGTCATATTGTCAAAATGTCCTAATATTTCACAATGGTTTAAAAATATTGTTGTTGGTTTGTTAACAAAAAGTGTTTTAAATAAATAGAACGTTGCTTGCTGTGTTTATTGTGCTGTCGTAATTAATCAGAAAAGTCCAGCGCTGAGCGGCTGAGCCGTACAACAATATTTTTAAACCATTGTGAAATATTAGGACATTTTGACAATATGACATGTTAGGATACCTTGTGAATTGACTAAATATTTTTAAACCATTGTGAAATATTAGGACATTTTAACAATATGACATGTTAGGATACCTTGTGAATTGACTAAATATTTTTAAACCATTGTGAAATATTAGGACATTTTGACAATATGACATGTTAGGATACCTTGTGAATTGACTAAATGTAATTATTTTAGTTACACATTTTATTAAAGAAAATTGCTTGAAAAATATAAAGAATTGTAAATGGAAAAATCAACAACGAACAGATCTTTTTGATTTTTTAGATTTGTCAAATTTTGTATTAAGAATTTTAAGCTTGTCATACTCTAACGCGGAAGTTGAAAGAACATTTAGTTTGATGAACTGCAGTAATTCCAAAATTAGAAACTGATTATCCTTGAACTCTATTAACTCAATTCCTTACATTAAATATGAACTTCGTCGACATAATTCATGCTGTTATGATTACACTCCACCACATAGTCACATAGTGTATGCAGTGATATCTTTTCCAATGAAACATTAAAAAAATCAAAATATTACTTAAAATCTGTTTTATTCAAACTCAACTACTGATGATCCAAATTAAAGTTATGTACGAAAATGGTCCTCCAAGAACGCCGTCGCCATTTTTTTAAAATATTTGGTAACTGGTTTTATGTTCAATTATCGATTAAATTAAAAAAAATGGCTTAGGGCTTTTTACGCTTTTTTGCTTGAAATAGAGTTTTTTAGTGTTTTTTTTTTAAAGTGTTTCTTGCTCCAAAAAAGTTGGCATCACTGTTTAATACCTTACGTTCAAATGAGTGCATAATTTTTAACTTTACGAGTATAACGCAGCCATTCCTTTTTTGTTCCATTATAACATACCTCAGCAATTTATGAAACGATCTGGCTTTTAATAGAAAACTTTAACGGAGTATATGTGACATAAATGTATAACAACCTAGTCCCATCATTTCTGAGGCCTTCGAAAAACCAATTTCAACGAACACACGGACAAATGGTAAGATGGACATCGTTAACTCAACTTCACTATTAATAAGAACCAAGAATCCTATATATTCTAAGTCTAAGATCAATATTGTAGAAATTACAAACGGAATGACAAACTTATATATACCCTTTACATATGTGGTGAAGGGTATAATAAAAGCATGTATGCACACATAAACCGTTTTCTTTTCTGGCATTTATGTTTCCTTTATGCTGTTTTTAGTCCTTCTTTGTGTTCTTTTCCGAAAAATTAAATAGTTTAAGCGCGTAATAAGTTCTTTTCTTTTAATTTGTTATGTTACAATGTTACATGTCTTACTCTCAATTTTAACAAAGGGTTAGAAATGCAGCACTATTAAAGCAGCTGTATTTGTTATTGTTTTTGCGAAAAAAATATTATTTTGTGATTTTTGTATCTTTTGATTAAAAACTTAAATAAAATAAAATACATCACAATGTTTTTTTGTTCTTTCCCAATATATAAAAATGTAACATATTCAGCCCTATCGCAAATAAATTGCAGATCTGAAAACGCCATTAATATTGTTAACTTTTCAAGTATGTGTATTGTTAACTGAAAATATAAAAATAGTACTTTGACTATTAGATATTGAACTTTAGACACAGATATAATCGCTTGTGCAAAAAATCATAAATTTGTCATAAATTAATTGCAAATATGCAATTTTATGAAAAAAGTATTTTTCCCAAAATCTCATTTTTCAAGCAAAATCCTTAAAAAATTTTCCCTGTTTTTAGCAGTAAAATTAAAATATTACTTAGAAACTAATTTTGGAAATACTATCGTTCAAAGTGGAAATTAAGTCATAGAAAGCTCTTTAAAATTTACATTTTCTGAGTTCGTTTGTCGCCCTGTATTTCAAAAGTTCAATACGGCTCACATAAATAAGGTTGGGTCGTCTATGAAATTTTAACGATATTTACTAAGTTTGAGAATTGTTTGGTAGACGAATTTGATGTTAATGTTTCTTAGATATAAGTTTTACAGCTCATTGATTTTGAACGAAAATATTTGGTTATCGTATTTTTTATTTGAAAATGATGAAGAGACCAGGCCTGTTAAGTGGAATGAATTGCTTTACGAATTGGCTTAGCAACCACATAAATTTTATTCCAAAAAAGAGCTTTGAAACTTTAAAGTCTACATAAAACAAAACTGCTACATACGCTTAAGATTAAATATTTTCAAAATATTTTATATCTTTGATATTAAAAAGGATCTAAATTGGCCCTTGATTTCATTCAGCCCTTTTGTGTATGTCGCTCCCAGAAAAGAGTTTTGGTTCAGTGTTTGCATGAGAATAAATAAATACATGTCGTCACCTAAAATGCAAAAGGGCGTAACAACACTTTTTATTTTTTTACAGGAGAATCAAAAAATTTTACAAAATCAATAACAACAAGGTGTAGTTGGCGTTTGAATTTCTTTAATAAAGTCGCCATTTTGGATCGCATGGTTCTAAATTTTTTATGAACATGTTTAATAAAACGAACAAAAATTAATCAAAAACTTAATATTGAATTTTTTTTGTTACGCCTTTTTGCATTTTAGGTGACGATATAGTAATACAAAAAGAAATGTTGTCAAAATTACTTAATACGAAAAGGATCTTTATAGAAAAGTTTAATATTTTTTAGTTTTTTTCTAATATAAAATTAGTAATTTTTTTAGGATATCGAATAACATTCACAAATTCAAGAGAAATATAAAAAAACAGTCCACCTTAACCATATGGGTCCCTACAGCGTCAAAATATCGTATAACTAGAATTTAAGATTGCGGCCTGTACCAGTAGAGGACTGGTAATAAAAGAAAAACTAAGAAATTTTTCTGATTATATGGGTTTATTAAAAGTATTTTTGGTTTTTATACATTTATATATATAGTGGTGTAGGATCGCAAAGTCGTCTTACAAAATGTTAATTATAGCGTGTTTTTAATTGTTATGAATAAATATCTTCTCAGAAATCGATGCCGTGAGAAAACTGGCAGCGGTGGTCTACTATTGACGGAAACATAAACCGGCTAAAGTTGACATTTTACAACACCTATATCTGTATGTTCTTTTAACCTTATAATAGCTAATACATATTCTTATACGGGTTGGAAATATTTTCGGGGGTATCACAACATAATATTTTAAAACTTAAACAAAGTTTCAATAGGGTCGTACCTTATATTTTTGGACTTTCTTTTAGGAATCAGAGACATATGACTTACTACGTGGTTAAGGTACTGGGTTGTGACTTCGAAGATTTTATTAAACTAAGGATTATGTTACAATTTTATAAAATATTTAAATTTGGGGCGCCCTATCTCCTTGAAAGATTTAGTTTTAGTCACTCTAACCAAACAATCTCATTAGATTTTCCAAGATTTTCAACTCTTGCTATGAATAGAAATTTCGTTTTGCGTGTGATAAGAATGTGGAATCTATTAATTCCATATGAGGACCGTAGATTCAATATCAAGTTTAAGGAAAATGTTGCTGTCTCAACTTAAGGGTGGAAAACGTTGTTTATTTCTACTATTTCAGGTCTTTAAGCTTATTTTATTTTATCATTTTCAGTAATTGTGCAAATAGGGGGAGGTGTTTGGCATACACTAGAATTCTAATTAACAAATAAATAATAAAAAAGTGCTAATTTTTGAAATGTAAATCATCTGTTGATATAAACCTACATATATATAAAAATTATGTATGATCTTTTTTATAAGCTAAGCCAATTGTATCTTCCGGATTAATTAGGCTCAATGGGCTTGTGATCCAAAACGAATAAATAAATGAAATGTAAATACATATATAAATAATTTAAAGAAAAATCTTTAAGATCTCTGAACTCTTTTACGGCGCAAATAAATATTTCTGTGGCGGCAGTACGCCATTTTGAAAACTAGAACGACTTTGATGTCTTCAAAAACAATGAGACTATGTCAGTAGTGCGATTCACTAACTTTTTTACGATAATCGTATCTTTAAAATAAATATAACGAAAATTGCTATTCAGTAACAATTTTAACGTATTCGCTATCGATTTATGATCGAATTGTGACTTTAAGCAGTTTTTGTTTTCGTTATTTTAACGACAATAATTTACGTTGTGTTTATATAATCGATAAAGTGTATTTAATGTTAAAAGTGGTTGAGGCCCGACTTCTTACATACATATTACATACATATGTATATGTATGAACAAAAACAAAATTCTAAATTCAAAATGTAGAAAAAAAATTACGATTGTCGGATCGTTAAAAGTTCTACGTAACATTTACAAAACAAATTTAACAAATTCAGCAGGAAGAAGAAATTTAATTCATTACTTACATATATATATATTAACATATGTACGTATAAAGGTATACTAAGTTTGTCATTCCATGTGAATCTTTTTTTAATATTCTTCGAAGGACCCATAAATTTTTTGTATTAATAGTCCTTCATTAATTCTAAGCCGATTTTGCCATTTGTGTGTCAAATTGTTTATAGATCTTCTAGGCTATTTGGGATTGAATTCCTGCAGAATAGCTTCAGTCAAACTAACATATGTGTAATTCACAAGGTGTGCTATCAATTCATATGATCGAATTGTCCTAAATAATATTTTACAATTGTTCAAAAAAAAAACATTGTTGTGTTTCAAAAAACATAAAAATTGCAATGCTGTGTTCAGAAATAACTGTGCAGTAGAAATCTAAATTAAAAGCGGTTGCCCACAGCAGTCATATACATTTCTACTTTCATAAGATTCAAAATCATTTGAAATGCCGCCTATAAAACACAATCTAGGAAAACACTTTACTACGTCCTTAACCGAAAACATAATATTAATGTTAAATTTACACTTCAGTTTGCTAGGACAAGAAATAAAATTTCGTGAAGATAGGTCTTTAATTTATCATAGGCCATATATAAAGCTAATTCTCAAAAATTAGCTTAATAAGCCTTAAACTGTAGCAAATTTAAATATTGTGGTGAAATTAAATTGGATAAAACAACTAAAGACACGAATCCGACATAGATTTACTAAAGTTTTAAAAAAAGATTTTCTTCAAAATTTCCCGGGAATCCCGCAATTATATTCCGGGAAAGCGGGAATTGGAAACAAATGAACAAATTCTAATACATACATATCAGGGGTGCCAGATAATTTTGGTAAAAAATCGGCATTATCGGCACTTCAATTAAAGAAAATCGGCAAATTAAAATTATAACAACAAAAAATATTTTTATTAACACAGAATAAAAAATCAGATTAATTTAGCATAAAAACATAAAAATTAATAAAAAAATATATTTTTTTATTAATATTTAAAAAAATATTGTACATTAAGCCTGGTATTCTGTTCAGTATTTCGTGCGAAATGTTGTCAAACTCCATAAAACTCCGAAAAAATGTTGATAGAGTTGTACTCTATTTATATTACGAAAAACATTCGAAATGTTTCAAGCAACATTTTTATTTTCCGTGCGAAAGAAGTGCAGCTCATATTATTTTGCACGGAATTTTGAGCAACAGGTTATCATTTTTTGTAATGTTTTATTTTGTATTTGTAATGGGGTTTTTATAACAAGCGCTTCACAAAGAAAAATGTAGAAAAGTGCTAAAATTAATAATACAATTTTATTTTCTTGTTTTTTGATTTGGGAAATTATAAAATTAACATTGTTTTGAATGACAATTAAACTAACATCATTTTTGGTTACCTTAGCAAAAATGTTGTATACTTGCAACCAATAAAAACGTTAATTTTTGAAAAATCGCGAGATATTGATACATGTCAAAATTTTCGTGTGAAATAATCAACATTTAACAGAGTACTAGGCTTTATGTAGGGTTGCCATTCGTACTGTTTTTATCAGTACATGTACTGTTTTTCGTTAAAGTACTAATTTATGCATTACAAACAAATCAGTACGCAAATGTACTAATTTTTTCACTAATGTACTGTTTTTGTGCTGTTTTATATATTAGTTTTGTTCAGTATATAGTTTGCGATACAAATATTAATATATGTAGATGTTCTTGTCGATGAGTTATTAAAATTAAAGGTTTTTACCAAGTCAGCACGAAAAGAGAGGACAGTAGAAGAAAAATGGAAAGAGTTTCTAAATGCGTTTACGAATTTGAAGAAATGTGTAATTTTATTTTTTTCATTCCACATTCAATCACTTTTGCAGAACGAGTCTTTAGATTTAAAAGTGGCGAAAAGAGAGAAACAGGCTCCTTATAGAGGAAAGAAATTATGGACAATGTACAAAAAGGCCATACATATTTGTAACATTGTAACTTGTGTATATTATACTTTAATATTTATGTCCATACATATGTAAATTTATTATTTATAAAAATATAGTATAAGATCGTCTGAAAAACGATTGTGCCTTTTGCAATCGAATTTCTAACAATTAGTTGTGTTATAGATTTTTTTGTTATTCACTTTGTATTCCCACTATAAATATACAATTAAAAAACATAAAAGCTTTTTATGTTATTAACATGCAATTTTATATTAAAAAAAAGTACATTTACTGTTTTTTATGCAATTGTACTGATCTTTTTTCTCTTATGTACTGATTTCTCTGATTTTAAAACTGGCAACCCTAGCTTTAGGTTAAAATTGTTTTATAGTTTTTTTTTTTTATATTAACAAATATTTTATAGATACATATTTAAGTTTAATAGCTTAATTAAATCCATTTAAATATCAACATCAAAACAGCTTGCATTATTAAATTTTAAGTAATCTTTAAAGCAGAGAATTCTTTGAAGGGATTCATTTTGCAGGCAACATCGAAATTTGGTTTTATTAAAGTTGACTTGGCTAAAAATTCTTTCCACATTTGCGCAAGAATGTGCACGTAGAAAAAAACATGTTTAAATATGGTCACATCCAACAAAACTATTTTTAAAGAAAATTGTAAACATATAACGGTTTAATTTATACCATTTTATTGTCACCGACAACCATATTATTGTTAAATTAGCTCTCCATCAAGAAGCGGCAACCATATTATGGTTGCCTCTAAACATGTTATGGTTAAATATGACAATATTTTGATTTGAAATTAACAATAGTATTTTCTTCTTTTCCAAGAGCAACATGCTATTGTTGAAAACCAACCATGCTTAAATTATAAACATATTTTAGTTATTATTAACCAAGGCATGTTTGGAGGCAACCATAATATGGTTGTGCCATCTTGATGGAGGACTAACTTTACCATAATATGGTTGTCAGTGACAATAATATGGTTGAATTTAACCATAATATGTTTACAATTTTCTTTAAAAATAGTTTTGTTGGAGGTGACCATATTTAAAAATGTGTTTTCTCTGGGTGTGGAAGGACCATTTGTTGTACAAACTTTGACAGTACTGGAAAAGCCAAAAAATTTGTAAATTTACTTCAATTCCTTCTAAATCTTCTGAAAAGTTTAAAAATTTTAAGTCTCTAAATTAAGCGTCTAAAATTTGTTTTTCTTTTTCAGAAATAAAGCTGGGAAACTTTCAGAATTTGCATAAAAGAAATATTTTCCTTTTTCATAATTTTGTAAATTTAAATTTTTAATCGATTCTTATAAAATACAGTTTTAAAAAGAAGGTTTTATAGGTTATGACAAATGCTCCAAAGTTACCCAAAATTAAAAAATTAAACGTTAACAAGCAAAGTTACCGTGGTTTAAGTGTCAAAAAATCGGCAAGTCGACCCTTTGCTAATTTTAAGGCAAAAAATCGGCAAAATGCCGAAAAATCGGTAAATATGGCAGGCTGATACATATACCATTTCCACTTGGTGTGAAGAGTATAAAAACAACAGAATACAGAATTCTTATTTGCTTCCATTTTTTTGCATTTAAATTTCTTGCTGTTTCTGTTTCAGCTTAATGTTCTATTTAAACTAATAGAACACATTTTAAAGCTACACACGCATGGAACTAAATTTGTAAATATTAAAAACACTTTTTCTTTCAACTATTGACGTTAAATTTTGTTTATAAAACTTTTCTTGTCTTGTATTTAATAATTTATGTGTGTATGTACATTTGTAGTTAAGAAACTATAAAAATAGGAAAAAACTAGTTACTCGAATTTAAAATCATTTATTATCTTATCTTTATTAACTAGGCGTATGTTTTTTGTAGTTTATAAAATACCTCTACAAGGTATAATGATAATGGGCAATGTAATAAATTATATGTAGGACCAGCGAAAACTAAATTGAAAACAAGAATTGTTGCACATGAATCAAAGGCGTATCGTTACATCCCTAGAATAGGTAGGTATATCTTTTTTTTTTTTTAAAAAATAATTGACCATAAGCTCGTAATCAATACAAATAATACAAAACTGTTAAATTTCAACTGAATTAGAGTTGAGTTGTAAACCGTAATAGAGGCATTTATTGAATTAGAAATAAAAAATTGGTCTAATTTGAAATTGTATCCAATTTAAGAGTAAAATTCATTTGTATTTATTGTTTATAATTTTTTCGGTCTTTACCAACATTACTTCCTTTCATGTTTTTCTAGTTTGTTTTGTTCGTATATTTCAATGACACTGTAATTTCTGTTCCGTTTAATGTTGCCAATTTTATTCTAGCATATTGTAGTTGGTTCGAAAGAAAACAAAAATATAGTATATACATACATACATATGTATTCACATACGCATATAAGCGGAGTTCAGTGTTTTGTGCAAATGGTCTTGCGAAAGAGCAAGTGCAAAATTTCATAGCTTTTTTATGAAATCTAACGGGAACTCTGTGTATTTTGTTGTTGGATTCAACAAAAAAGCTATGATATTTTGCATTTGCTCTTTCGCAAGACCATTTGCACTTCACACTGAACTCCGCTATAGTATATTGTGCATTTACAACAGGGATGCAAAATGAAAATTTCCAAATTGTACCAACATGTTAATAAAATTGTAAAAAAAAAAATTTTTTTCACAAATTGTGTTTTTAATTTTTATTTTAACAACATTAAAATCGTACGTAACAATTAGAGTTTCTACACGAGAAAGAATTCCCGGGAAATGTTTTCCAGGAATTTTCGGGAATTTCAAATTAACTTTTTTACAATTTTACGTTTTGTTACATTGATGCTCATTGTCTTGTTACTTAAAAGTACAACTCTGTCAAGTTGTTTATTGTGAGATATTTTTAGATCAAACAACAATTTTATTGGCAAGCAATACAAAGTTGTGAGAGTCAACACGATCGGTAGTGTGGAAATATTTTTCTTAAACCAACGATTAGGTGCAATGTTCCCTTTGTCCTAAAAGGCTGACATATAACGGTGGCAGTACAAGTGGGTTGCTCCGAGAAGTGCACAATGTAACCTTGGAAGTATATCACACTGGTTCCTCTAAAGGGGGTTAACTCAAAATTTATAAATTTTCAGTAGAGACAAAAAACTGTTTTCCTTTTATATGTTTTTTATATCACAAAGGGAGATACAATTGCATTTTTTCGATAAAATACTAGAGAAAATGAAGATTTTTTTATATTGGGTAGGTATGGCCACTGTACATCGATTTCTTGCATAAATTGAAATTTGAAAAATTTTGAGTTGACTCTCTTTAGAGGAACCAGTGCGATATGTTATAGAGGTTTCCCATGTGATTTTTGCAACTACTTCAGGCGTTGTAAGATATTTGCAGCATAAAAAGTCTTTAAAGGAAATATATATTCATTTAAAAAAGTAAAAAATTGTGTCTTGAACTCATTTAATGAAATCATGATTTTATCCTAAGAACCCTGAGATTCCCGGGAATAAGATTTTTTTAGTTTCGTTTTCCGGGAATAGAAAAAGTTCGGGATATTGGAAACCCTAGTTAAAATTCAAATGTACATTTTTTATATCTATACTAATATTATTAATCTGAAAATTTTGTATGTTTCTATGTTTGTATGTTTGTATGTACGTACAAAGGCTATATAAGGTTCAACTTAACTGCTTAGGATAGGGTACAGGGGCGCCAAACCTCCTTTACTCAGAAAATATTAATTATCGTTTAAGAAGAGATATATTAAAGCAACAGTTACCGTACTTAAAAGAAAAACAAAACCATTTTAACGTGAGTACGTTGTTCACCCTCTATTCCGTCTTTAGTCTATCAGTCCGAACGACCGTCCCCTGACCGAATGTGAAAGTGACTTTTGCGTTTGCTAAACTTTATTGGCTAAATAGCTGAACAAATTTGAATGGAATTTTAAATACTGGCTTTTAGTTTTTATAAAACTAGGACCAAGAGTGAAGAACTGCCTCTCTGAAAATATCTAACCAATTTTGATGCAATTGGGTGTAATTATTACGAATTGGGTGTAATTTGGGTAATTTCTTTAAGGTTTAAATTATGTGTAATTTGAAAATATAATAATCATAGTTTTTTAGAACCTGAAGTTTTTTGAGAAAAGATATTCAAATTAAAAACTAACCTGGGGGAAGATATATATCCAATATTTAAACATATAATTAATTAAATTTTTATTTTGAAACATTCGAATGCTTTAGTTTGGAGAATATTTTGCGGAATTTGGAAAGAGAGAGAGTTGTATAAAACCTTTACAGGAATTTTATTTACTAAAAAAGGTATACAGGGTGTTTTTAACGACCATAAACCTTCAAACTGTAAAAAAATCTCAAAAAATTAGTTGTAATCGAATATCATATGAGTCGCTAACATTTGAAACTGATTGCATAGAGGCACCACCGCGCCTGTCCTTTAAGAAACACATTGTAAAAGTCCTGTCTTGGTCCAATTTTTCGGGCCTTGCTGGCTGTATGTTACAAATAACATGAACAATGTTTGCTTCCAAGGCGTTAATTGTTGCTGGTTTATCAGAATTAGCCAGTAACTTCACGTAGCATCACGATAAATAATCGAGAGATCTATCATCGTAAGAACTTGAGGGCTAATTGACAGGTTATTTTCTTGAAATCAACATATCTGCTTCATATGTGGGAAAATTAATTGCACCATTTAAATCATGAAGTCGACCGAATCGATGGCTTAATTTCAAAGGAACTTTAGATAATAAGGTAGCGCTGTTCAAGCATGAATCTTTTAATGATGATTTGCCAGAGCAAAAAAAATTCAAGAAGTAAGTGTGACAGTTCGTTTAACAGCTAACTTTTCGTAAGTTCTATCGGGCATAAAAAATAGCTTTTATAAAGGAACGCCAATGAACGTTTTAAATCTTCCCTAGATATATTCAACCAAATGTGATAGACGAACTCATTATTTTAGGAGTTTCATTTAATATTTTGTTAATTTATTTTCAGTCTTTAATGTTTTTTTTATCAATTCATTTCAAATTACAATAAATCTAAATAGTATGACTAATGTTGATATCCTTTAAATGTTTTTTTTGTGTTTTTTCTTTTTTTTAATGTTTTTTATTAAATAAAACATTAATTTTGAATTTTGCTGGTGGTAACACTGTGTTAAACTGTTGTACCCAATGTTACACCAACTCGGAGAATGTTATAATATTTAATATCTTTTTTAAAAGCATATTTTTAGGCTGCTTGAAATAATAGAATTTAATTTTAGTCATACAACATAAAAAAAAGAACAGGAATTATTTAAGCCCCTTGTACATTATTCTACAAGTCTTGATATTTGCTCTCACAACATTCAATGATTTTTGTTTGGTCTTATTTTAAAAAACTAAAAAAAAAAGAAAATATTTTTCATTAGATTTGGCGTCTACACTATCATACTTCAAATAAAAAACTGCTTTTAAAATAGAAACAGCTGTTTAAACATTTTCAACACCACAAAATATGCAACGTTTAAAATTTTAAAATTATATATGAATTTCTGTTGAAAACATCAACGAAATTATAAAATATTTTTGACTTTGTTTTTGCTTTCAATGTAATTTTTGGGCATTGTGTTGTGTTTTACACAATTACTGCCTAATTACTTTTATTAAAAATTTTTTAATTCACTCTTGGATTTTATTTATTTTTTCTTCTTTAATCAAATTTGCAATTCTCATTATTTCGCATATGTTTAGAAACGGGTTTTTTGTGTTTTACTTAATAACTGATTCAAGTAACCGTTTTCTCTTGATATCTTACTTATAAAAATACCTACATACCTACCTATATGGAATTTTTTTTAAACTTTTTTACGTTTTATTTTTTTCCAAATACAAATTTTTATTTGGACGCATTTAGTCTAAACGTTAAACTGGATTAAATTTAAAATTTAAATCATTAGTAAAAGGTACAGATGTATAAATACACATATAGATGCATACAGTGGCACAGAAAACTCTACATACACCCTAATTTTTTTATTTAGTAAAAAAATAAGTGTAGGCTGCTTATGATACCCAGAATACAACATACTTTTAAAAAATAGTTCTTGCAATCAAAATTTAAATATTTAAATTAATTTTGTTAAAATAGTATTTTAAGCCCATATTACGGCTTACAACTCAACTCAGTTGGGTTGAAATAAAAACAACTGCTAGCGATTATTTGTATTTTTGTGATGTTTTTGTTAACCGCAATATAACAGAGTTTTAAATCATAATACAAAAACTGCAAAATTTAAACTGAACTAGAGTTGAATTGTTAACCGTAACAGGGGCATTACAAATTGGACACAATTTGAATGCTAGGATAACATTCGGTTTTGCAGTTTTGTTTTTATTGTTGAGCTTTCGGATAAAACACGTTCACTTATTGTAGAAGTTAGATCTTATTGAAAATGTATCTGAATTATCAAAGTCTTCTATTAGATTAAACGAATATTCATTATTTAATTTTATATTTCCGTATATACTTCACTAATACATATAAATAAAACTTTTATTTACATGTGATATTATTTTTTATTACAAAGTAAGTTGTATAAAATATACTAGTTGCGTTTTACTTCAGACTAGTTGCACATGTTTTTATTTCTTATATTAAATTTACGTTGGGATGGGGATGTCATATGAGCCCAACTAGTTCATTTTCATGCAAGTTGTATACTAGTTTAAAAACGAGTTTCGATTAGTACTATCAGAAACCGAAATCAAAATGACGTGCACATTGTGTCGTACACTGTTATCAATGACGAAAATTGTATGTACTAAATAATAGTTTACAACATTTATCAGACACCCAACACCAACAATAATTATTGTATGGCACCCTAGGGGTTTTGTCATCATTTTACTTTTACAATTTCATGTATTTAACTCAACAATTTTAACAAATAGAACACGGATTTATTTTTATTTTTATAAGTAATTTTATTTATTAAGTATGAAAAAATATTGCCATAATTCAAAAATTTCACTTGTTGTTTTACATTAAAAACGTCCGAAATTTGCGTATAAACACAATTTGCCTCTTCATCGATTTAACCCTCGTCAAGCGTAAAGGGTACAATGTAACCTTTTCATTTTTGATATGCTATAACTTTTTTTCCCTTAATTACCAGATCAGTGTTGCCAGTGAAATTTGGAGAAAGATACATTTTAGTTTCCAAAAAGATACATTTTGAAAAAATTTTAAAATCCATTTTTAACGGTTAACATTTATTAACATACCATTTCTATTTTATATTTAATGAATATTGGTATCACATAAATTCATTTTTATATTTATCATAAATATTAGGTATGTAATTTTTAAAAATACAGTAAGCAAACTTTAAAATTAATTATAGATATGTAACTATCTTTGGATGTTATCAAAAAAAAAATCATTTTTGTAAAAATTAAGATACAAGTTAAGACGTTTATACAAAGACGATTATATCAAAAGTTAATATAAATTTTTCTTTTAAAATTTCATCTTAACACACGAATAAGCAGACGACAGAAGAACTTAGAAAACCTTAAAACAAAATACATGTTATTTTTGTATTTAGTTTCACTGTTTTTTAGGATTCATAACGAAATGAAAACTTTAAAAAACTGTCAGAGACGTAAAGTTTAATATTTTTTTTCTGTACATTACAATGTCAGGTTTATACATGGTACCTGAAGTCATCAAAAGATACTAAAAATGTTTCTTTCGTATCCTAATGACATCACTGCATCAGATGCCCGAAATTCTGTGACTTCTCCACACGCCCGAAAAATGAAAAATTTGAATTAACCCAAAATTTGTCAACTCAAATTGTCAAATCGATGTATAATCTATCCAAAATTGTTTTTTTAGTTTTGTGGTGTTTTTATGACGTAAAATTAAATCGTTTTTTACCAAATTGTTTTTAATTCTGATACAGAGAGGTTGCAATTTACGTAGAGTGCAGCTGATATATCATCATATTGTTATTGTTTTGTTTGTTTGACTCGAAAGAATCCAGTTCTTTTGCAATTATTAACATGACTGTGCCAAAATGTAACTAGTTATGAATTTAGCTTCGGGATTATTTATAATATGTAGCAAATACAAATCGCCGATTTAAAGGGTAAACCTGTTTACTACTTCTAATGTTTTCTATTTCTAGCTTAAGAAGCAAACCTTTATATATATTTGCTTTTCTTCGTCGATGCGGCGTCTCTTTATCTCTGGAATGGTATCAAAATGTCATATAATGTAAAAAAATGGATTTAGCATCTTTACATTCTAAGCATTCTAACATTCTTAGAAAATATATTATAACTTAATTTTTCGAGCAGTAGTAACCTTAACCTTTAGGCTGTTGTAGTGAAACAGGCCAGGGTCTCTGGCGGGAATTATAAAAAATCTATTTTTTTAGTTAAATTTTTCGTCAGCGTTAAAGGCGTTATGAACCGATTTTATTTACATTAATTTAACACATCGCACTCAATCAACAGGAGGGTATTAACTCGAAGCTTTTTTCACTTTTCGAAAAAATCGACACGCCTTATTCATATCTACCCGCTGTAAAAATATCGTGCTATTTTTGGTTTTAAAATTGTTTTTCATATGCCTTCAAGGTTAAATTAAAAATAGTTTTGCTTCTACTGAAAAATTCCAAAGTTTGCGTTAATACCCTCTTGTTGATCTAGCGCGATATGTAATTTAAAAAAGTTTTGTATTGTAGTAAAGAAAACTTTTTTCACAGTTTCCCATAAATTATTTCGGTACTTGATACATACTTTGAAAAAATACCTTAAAAAAGAAGATACACAATTTGTTTGGTATATTTTGATACGAATAATTGATCTAATCTTATGTCACAGAGCATAAGATTCTCGAAAAGATAAAATAAATGGTTATTTTTAAATGTATGATTCGATTTAAATAAAAGCTCTTCGTTTAATACAAAAATATTATTTAGGTAAAGTTTTGTATTTAAACAATGATTGTAATGTTTTAAACAATTGTGACTAATGTGCAGTTTTTACAACGCAAGTGATTGAACGCGTAGTAAAATTTATATGAAAAGCATTTAGTTTTTGAGTGTTTTTCCTATAAAAATTGTACTACACGTTCAATCATTTGTGTTGTGAAAACAGCACATTAAAATCGTTTGATTTTCAATCATTTATTTAAGCTACACACATTTTTATTTCAATCGCTACCGGAAATTACATTTACAACAAGTTATTGAATTAAATGAAAGTGTACTTGAAATGGATGTTTAGTATATTAATTGTAAAACGAAGTTGTATTTAAAACACAAAACATATGACAAATTATAACAAAATAATCTACGAGGACTACACCATTTCCGTAAAACGAATTGCACTTTTCTAAAAATTGTATAAACTCTGTGTAAAATTAACGGTCTTATGATTTTTGATACAAAGTAAATCGTATTGATTTAGCATCAACAAGTTAAGACTTTGCACCTAGGGCCAACCCAATGTAAAAGCTAAACTTACTTTATATTTACGTATTCATTTAGTATTTACAATTTACGTATTCATTTAGTTTTTGTGAACATTTCAGAATCCAGCAGCGGAACAGTCAAATACTCTTGTCTTTTAAGATACTCTAAAGAATAAAAATTGCCCTCCTGGGCAATCTGTAAGTCCCCCATTTCGCTTGGCAAATATAGATTCACAAATCGGTTTTTATTTAAGATATAAAGTAAAAGTATAAACTTAAAAAATTTAGTATATTATTGTTGTTCGTAATAGATACGAAAGTATTCACGGGACGTAGTGAATAGGGTATTCATTTAATCGGGCTTTTGCTTTAATCGATTATTCGCTCGATTAATTAACCGTTTTTGGCTTAATCGGTTAATAATGGGTTAATTTGGTTTTTTTTATAAATTAAGTATTTCAATTAATAAAAATGCATAAATTATTTATTATATATAACATAACAAACTAAAACGAGCAATCAAAAAACAAATTAATAAATATGTAATACATATGTTTTAATTCATGTATATTATGTGTTAATTGAAAAATAAACTTTAAGATCATTTTATCATTTTAAATGTTATTTCAATAGTTTAAGAAGATCTTATAATATTTCAATGTTTCAATGTTTATGATTTAAGCGATTCTCTTCTTTAGTTTTGATAAAACTTGATTTGGAAAAAATTCTTTCATTTAGCCCAGTACTCTGTTCCAATCTGTAAAAAATGTTGAGCAACATCTATTATTTCATACGCGAGTTTGCACAATTTGACGTTTTTAATCTTTCAAAGTAGCGACAAGGAAGAAACGAGTAATACATATAAAAAGTACGTGTATGAAAAAATATTTTCTAAACACATACCTTTTATATATGAGTGTTTCGTCTCAATACATAATTAAAAACACAAAAAAATATGTTATAATACTAAAAAAAAATTTAAATTTTGTTATATCGGTTAATCGACTGAAATTACCCGGTTAAATCGTTAATCGAAAATAGCCAATTTTAAATTAACCGATCAGTTAATCGGGTAGTAATAAATCGGTTAACAGATTGACGGTTAACCGAATGAATACCCTAGTAGTGAAGCAAAGAAACAAATTGCATTGAACGATAATATACTTATTATTGGATGCACAATGAGAAAGGCGTTTCCAACCTTGACGCTTTTTCAATAAATGGAAATATTTGGGCTTGCTTATTAAATAAATTTCAGATTATGATACTGTTAAGGCACACTTTCTTGAATTGAAGATACCTATCAGTTCTTTAGCTAAAGCTAACTGAAAATCAATGGAGGTCACGTTGATTCAGGGTCTGTTGGCCAATAAGAGTTTTTCATGTATTATGTTGATGTTATGAGCCCATAAATCGAAAAAGTCGAAGAACAAACGTAAATAAAAACGCCATTTACTTCTACGATCGATGTTATAATATAATTTTCCGGATCCGTGGCCGGAGACCTTCGACCTGAGCTTGGTAAAACGTTGGATGAGTAGACCAATACAGATGAATCGATAGGAGTTGTATTTAGCTCATACGTATGATAATACCCATATAAGACTTCAACTTAGCCACAGTCAAAGCGAACATACATCCTTTGTGCAAAGCATATATGTACATAGGTAAGATTGCCCTTCTATTATGAAGTACAGCTCTAAAATATATAGAAAGTCAGCATTAACTCACAGCGGAAGGTCTTTTCAGATCGTATGAACAAAGCTGGTATTATTGCCTCTTGTACAACATTAAATTCGATGTTAATGGCTTATTGCTATCCCAAATAGTTTATGGTCAATTGGTTCTTTTCTACCAAGTAATTCGACGTGCTTAGTACCCTCAATGATAACTTCTATTTGCATTTCCAGGGCATCATTTTCAAGAAAAAGGCATCTTCTTTGTCCAAGCTTATAACAACTTCTCCTTCACATCACTGGTGTTGCAAAGTGAAATTTGTTCGATGCTCTTGTCGAAGAAAATAAAAGTGATCTCGGTCAGATCCACTCATTTTAAATTTAAATACTGTTTTCTTAAATTTTTCTAGAATTTAAATGTTAATGTAGAGATTCTTGGTAGATGTTTTTAGGAATGTTAATTTTCGTTTCAACCGATGTGCAAACATAATTGCAAAACATAGGGCCTGTTCGGAAATGCATCACTGCGCTGCATCTGAAGCGCATCTATGATTAGCTTGCGATGCTCATGCAAATCAGCTTGTTTGCCGCCCGTATTGGTTATATTATTGAACACAATATGCATCAGCAATTTTTGTGATGCGTGTTTTAGATTTGTTTGCGCATCATCTGCATTTGTTATGTATTGCATCAGATGCAGCGCAGTGATGCATTTCCGAACAGGCCCATAATTTCATCAGCTGTAGGCAGCTTGGAGTTTACGCAAACTTGACAATTTTATTTTTTTGATATATAGTCTTATTCCAAAACAAAAATGACTCTTATCACCTTGCTTCCTATTTTTACACAATAGCACTCCTCGGCATAATGACCACTCTTTTGCCGAAATTCAATCTTTTGAATTTGGATCCTCGTAAAGAACAAGTGAAGCCAGATAACATGCATGTATCCAAAGCAGAAACTATCCGTTCATTGATAAATGACTGTGGTGCACTTTTTACAACTTTCGAATTAGAAGTTAGAGCGTACACTTCCATTCCACCAGCGCTGCCATTGTCTGACGATTCGGTAGATGAATTGAATTGCTCTGTAATTAAATTCATATTGAATACAAATGATAAATTGTTCGTAATCTACAATATATGTACATTACTTATCCGTTGCTAAGGTATTCATTTCAGTGGTCGCTCCTAATCGCAGTTGTTCTTTTGCCTTTTCTCGCTCCAATTTTCTTTTTTCAATGCCAACAAGAGCCACGTCAAGGCCATATCAAATAGTCAATATCAAACAGATCGTCTAATTCTTCGACAATCTTTTCGTCGGTTTCTTCCACTCCTACTACAATTCGCTTTATGACCGAAGAATTGTTTCGCGTCAGAATTAGTGCAGCCATTGTTCGCACTTTCAGTTTAAGTACCTATACGAATGTGAAAATTATACACTAAGAACTTTTAGTGTATTTTTGCGATCTCAAATTAATTTGAAAATCAAATGCATACCCGTTTTATTTAAAAATTTAGTTTTTATATATTAGTTTCCTTTGTCTCACTTTTTTCTGGGATACTTTCAATTTTAACTAAATTAAAACCACAGTTTTATTTTTTGATTTTTTGCTACAACCTGTAGTATGCTTTAAATTCAAATAGCATAGGACAACTAAAAGGTTCAGTAGGAACAGAGTTATAGACTCCAATGTGGAACAACCCTCCTAGCAAATTTATTTTTCTGATACAAAAATTAACTTTTAATTAGTTTTATAGGACCAGAATGTTGTTTATAAATAAGCAAGTAAAGAAGAATAACCGATAATGGGGGAAAAAATCAACCCTAAAATCATGGAGAAAAATCTTCGTTTGAATCTGTTGTGTTTTTAGAAGCAACTTTCAAAAGGAATTAAAAAAATACATGATTTTTAAATCACGGTCTGAATCTGGTGTAACCAACTCTAAATTAAGGCAAAAAAACTTTTACAAAAAGAACAAATTAGTCGGTCGATTCCGAACATTTGCACCCTACACCACACTATTTTCCGAAAAAATTGTAAGACTGTTGCCTTGTTCCCTTGTTAGGTTCCATATGCAATTATCGACATATTAAAGCAAACGTAGAAGAATTTTTAACGCCGAATATTATCTAGGTAACTACATCTATTTGAGATTTTATCATCTTAAAGTAATTTAAGGGAGGGGGTTTATATATTACCTACGTTTAATGCTTTACCTACCAGCAAAAAAATTTCGCCATGGCATAGAAGCTATTTTTTTTATCAATACGAACCCATATTTATAAGGCAGTTATAATATTATATTCGTGAGTGGTAGTTGTATGGGAGCCATGGTCATATATGGATTGATTCCAAAATTAATTTCGTAAGATAATTTAGGTTGAAATAAAATATATTTGGGCCAAATTTGGTTCAAATAAGATGGTTTATAGGCGTAAAGACTCTATTAGGAAAAAGATTCGTATGGGGGCTATGTTTAATTATGGACCGGAAATTATCTTTAAAATTTCGACCTGTACTTTGAGCAGAAGGTCTACATGGACAGACAACCAGCCATCAGGACGGACGACTCTGATACTGATTCTAAAGGTACGGTCAGATATGTTAAACATTTGCCGAAAAACGTCAAATATTTATTTGCCGTAATGTGACCACAAAATATTTATTTGCGACAAACAGGAAAACAGCTGATTTTGGGCTAATAATTTGTTTGGTGTCAAACAAAAATGCTTTTAATGTGACCACTCAATAACAAATATTTGCCTGTATTTTGAGCAAACAAATATTTGTTCTTACAATTATTTTGTTAGACCAAACAGTAGCAAATAACTGCTGTAAGGAACAACTTAAAAAAAAATACCACTCTAATCAAATAAAAAAACACAAAGTATTGAAAAAATAGTTTTGTAAAATTTAACATTTATCTAATTTATTTATTAAAATAAAACACATGATTTTGGAATTCCATTAAATTCGTTTTTGATTTTCAGTATTTTTTGTTGTTGTAGCCAAATCGTCGTGCGGTTACTGCCTTGGATCAAAAATAAAAAAAGTTATCTAATTATTGTAAAAAACCCTTTTTTGAGTAATAACCATTTTAAGATATCAAAAATGGATTACGAAATATAAAAAGAACACTGAATTATATATGTGTAATCGATTTAAAATTCAATCATTTTAAAAATGTTTAAGCAATTTTACACGATATGTATTTTGCGGTGGGTTTGTTAGATGTAAAGTCCATATGTTATTTAACATGTCTGTCAAAATTGACAATTACAGAAGGTTAATCATTTTTGGTTTCACACGTTCCTTTTTGGTTTCACCTGGCATAACCTAAAAACATTCACATTAGCAAGCTATTTACTGATTTATATTTATATTCACTTTTTATTGTATTTTAGTTAATTTAAAATGTTGTTTTTTTAAGAATATGTGTAAATAAATAGATTTTAATATATATTTGCCTCCACAAACAGACGACTTGCAAAACAGGTGATGTCAGATGGTTTGTCAGATCAAAATAGAACACGCTCTAATTGAAAGAAATTCCTCTATATTTTCCATCACAATTTGTATAATAGTGTTTTGGCAAAAAAAATTTATATATTTTGACAGTTTGGTCAAATATTTTGCTTCGGCAAATATTTTTTTAAGTGTGACCATATGGAAAACATGTTTGCTAATATGTGTGTTTGCCGCTATTTGACATCTGTTCGAGCAAACAAAAATGAGCAAATAAATGTGCGTAGTGTGACCACAAAATGAAACCTACATTGTTTTGAAAAAAATTTTGCCAAATAAAGGCAAACATATTTGGGGCTAATATTTGCCATATGTGACCGTACCTTAAGTTGATCGATATACTACAACAAATATTTGTATGTGTTTCATATATCAGCACAAACTTATAATAAATACCCTATTCACTTAAATAAGATATTATTATATAATATTAGTCATACTATTAAGAATCATATGGGAATTCAAAATAATTGAAAAAAATAACATTAAAAACCTAAAAAAATTAATAAAAATTAAATAAAAAGTCAAAATATTTACTTCTACTTCCATATAAATAGGGAAGGTTTAAAATGTGCATTGCCGTTCATTTGTATACTTTATTTAGTAAATATAATTCCTGTAACGGTTTCAGATGACAGTCTCAAACCAGTTAAGGGCACTAAATATTTCTCAAATTTTATTACTTGTTGTAATATTGAGGTTTTTTTTAGTACAAATAGCTTATTTTTCAATAAACTTCCGGTTCTAAATAACTATGAAGATCATATTTATCGAAATCTAATTGTTCATCTGGCGCCAATCACTATCAATCTTTTGCTTCATATGGAATTTCAGTATTTTTTTAATAAACAGTGTCTTTGGTTGAATATACTCTAAATGTTTTTTATCAACAATAAAAAAAGTCATTCCTAAAAAAAATTTAAGGAATAGAACTATTACAAAAAAGCTTTATAAAATACATAACTGAAATTTAACTCATAGAATAAATTCGAAAAATAAAAAATGTTGAATATAATAAAGTTGCTTATGAAAAGAAATAATTCCCAATATCTATTTTGTTTTACTTTATTTGGAACTTCTACAACTAAACATTGGTTTTAGTGAGTAGAAATCTAATGACGTTATAATCAAAAATATTTATCAATAACATAAAAATATAATAATAAAGCATAAAAATAATATAAAAAGGTGTATTATTATAACAATTAATATGGTATTATAAAATATAACAAAGGTGAAAAAAGATTATTAACATACATATTTAAATAAAAAAGTTAGCTATTTATGAATAAAATCTAAAAAGCTATTGTTTGAAATGGTCTTAAATGGAATACAGTTGTTAACTAAAATCAAATTCTTATATTATTTGTTTTAAAATGAAAGAATTTCAAATTACACCTGATCTACACCTCAAAGAAAATACACACGCTCTACCAACAAGAGTAAAAATTACACCAAATTCGGGTATTTACCTACAAAGTAGCAACACTGGAATGTGGTTATTCTCGAAACATGTAAATTCGAATTCAATCCCGTGTTCAGTCAAGAATTATCAAAAAAAAATTTTAATGCATTTCATGTTGTAAATTCCTTCTTTAAATAAAAATTATTTAATGAAAATTAAATTTGATGAACTTAAGCCTAATTAAAATATCAAAAACTTCAATTACAAACCAACAGTTCAGTTAAAAAAACACAATTGTTATAAAAAATATTTATATTTCATAATATATATTGTAATATTATTTTATTTGCCGGTGTACATAAACCTTCAACTCTTTTCATAACGCTGTCAGACAGTTTTAATTTTATCATAGAAGGTAATAATAAGAAAAATACGCATACTTTTTTATGCAAGGTGTAGGTGAAATAATAAAGTATATAGCAAAACAGATCGACAAGGTCTTTAAATATCGCCAAGTACATACATACATATGTTTCTTTAAAAAGAAAGAACACGGTTTGGTTGCATGCGATTAATATTGAAAAATAATTTTAAAGTTTTGGAAATGGTGTAATGATAGTTAAGATACAAATTAATGTTAGTTAAATTCTTAGGTAACTGCTAGCTACTCTTCTCTTAATATTTTTTTTTTTAATTGCAGGCTTACTTGTGTTTTTTTTTTAATAAAAAAGATACATTTATAAAGCCTTGTTTGTATGTATTTGATTTAATATTATAATATTAAATCAAATTATTATGTGTGGAAAGGGTATTATGCGTTTTTTCTGATGTGTGAAACACATAAAAATATTGATTCTATATCCATCCACCTTTTAGTATACCGATCGACTCAGAATCACTTAATCGATCTAATATTATCCATCTGGTTGGCTGGCTATCTGTCCATAAAAAACTGGTGCGCAAAGAACAGGTCGAAATTTTAGACATACTTATTTACAATTTGTCAAATATATATGAATTATTTGTCATAGAGGCGATGTAGAGAATCGGTGCACAGTTCCAAATAGCACCCATATATTAACTTTTTTCCGGAATAGAATTTGTTTGCTCATAAACAATCTTATTATGTTAGAATCGTAGTTAAATTTGGCCCACAAATCGATTATTGTAACCTGAATCATCTAACCATATTTGACTTTAGATCCCATACAAATATCACTCCCAAAAATAACTGATAATGCCACAACTTCCTTAAAAACGTTTCTAATAATTACAATAACTATCATTAGTTTTGTGGTTATTTTATTGAACTGTTAATGGTTTTTAATCCAAATTTCGATATTTTTAATTAGGCTTAAGTTCATTAAATTTAATTTTCAGTAAATTATTTTTATGAAGACAGGAATTTTACAACATGAAATTAATTAGAATTTATTGATAATTTTTCATTCTTCACTGCGCTGAGAATTGAACCCAGGCTTTCACGGACAGGTTGCCCTGACTAGTTTCGACTGTAACCACACAATCTCTTCGAAGGGTTTGCCATTTTACTCACACCGCCATTGAATTTTACAATTACAATAACTTTTATACCAGCTGAAAGTTCCAAAATTGAATAGGGCCAGCCCAGTTTAGTCCCTTTTCAAAGATTACTTTCAGACGGTAAAATGTCATATAAGTAGATGTTGATATCTCTATAATATTTGGCATAAATGACTATTATATAAAACTGAACCTCATACCAATATTTTATTCTGGTAAGTCTTTGATTGCACAGTGTCCCAAATATGATGAAACTCTTAAACATTCCTCAGTAAATTGAGTGGTGTAGAGTAGCATATGATCGGGCTTGACCGACAATACTTAATTACTTTTTTTTATAATAAATATGAATTGTTTGCAAAATTTAATAAATTTATTTCTTTACAAAAAAAAATCTGATACGACATGGCATAATACTAATTGATTATATCAAATCCTTAGCAATGACAATTATAATTATTTTGCAATAGAAAATACAACTATTATTAGTTATCCAGTTCTAATTAATTTGGATTTATTTGTCTTGAAAAAGGCAATAGTATTAAAGTAGTAAAATCTTTTCAATATTTAATTTTCTAAGAACAAGTAAATTTTAAGATGTATATAAAGTATATATATATATCCTCCATATTAGTTCTTTAAACGTAGGCTTTTTTATGAATTTCATGAAACTGAAGAGGCTTACGGAGTAACAATGTCGCACAATATGAAAATTAAGCAACAGTTTGATGTTCCTCTTTCATATGATTCGTAAAAATTTTTGAAATTGATTGGTTTAATTTGAATTTAAGACTTAGGCTAATAAATCAGTGGAAGTTAAACGCACTTCTTGGTTAAAAATGTGTTTAAACCATAACATCTATAAATCAGTAAATATATAAACCATCTTTAAACGCATAAAATTGGGCGTTCAAACTACCAATATAGACCATATGACTTTGGCAGCATTTATCGTAGTGTTGCCACATGTTAATTTTGCAACTACATATCATAAATGGGACACTGATTTACAACTGTTAAGTTTCAACTACATACATATATGTTTAGTTAACCAAACCAGCGTTTAAAGACTCACTGATTTATTAGCCATCAAAACTTAAAATGTTAGCTTTTAGCTTACAACAACAAATGTAACGTCCAAGGCGAATTCCGAACAAACGGGAGATAGAGTTATGCTAATTGTCAAATTTTTTTTTATGGAATTTGACATTTAGAATACCTATACCTACATAAAAAAGAGAGAGTTATGCTAGACTCTGCGGTCACCTGTATGAAGTCGCCTTGGGAATGTCTGAACGTATACGAGTTTTCGAAGGGACACCAAAAGAAAGTACGAATATTGTTGCACGGCCATGTCGCATAGTCTAAAACAGGTATATACGCATAAATTAGAATTTATAATAAAAAAAGCTTATATTATTGTTGATTACCTTTTATTTAAATTTTCTAATAACAAAAATGCCATTTAAAATAAAAAATCGCATATAAAACAAAAACATAAATGAATTATTCTAAAGAAATATTTATTAATAAAAGTAAATTTTTAAAGCAGTAGCTAAGGATTTAAGTATTTTTGCTATTGATTGACTCTAAACAACAAATAAATGAAAAAAAAAAAATTATGAAACAAACAGCGAATAAACTAGTCAATATGTCAGGCAGCAGCCAGCCAGCCTAAGGCGGAAGACTGCTAAGTAACTTGTTAGTAAGCATTATTGGTTGGTGGGTTAGTTGACTTAGTGGCGCACTGACCGCCTGACGGATTGACAGTCTATCTGTTTAACTTTTTGGCCGTCTCAGCAGCTTTCGGCCCAACTAATGTTTGTTTGGTTAAAAAAAAGTTATTGTTATTGGCGCCGTTGCTGTTATTTTTAAGATCTGTCTAGAGCAGAGCAGAACAGAAAAGGGGACTGAAAACACTTGTAGATCAGTTTTACTTACTGTTCGTACTACAATTACTTTGACTTGCTGTCAAGTTACTCACCGTTCATTCACAGACATTCAACCAAACACTGTTAACTGTGTTTATGCTTTTTTGAATGTGAGTGAGTGGAAGTGAGTGTGCGTGTATGTTTAATTGTGGATAGCCTCGGTTTTAGCCATATAAATAAGGAACACTTATTGTCTCTCGGATTTACTAGTTTCATGTTCTAAACGCAAGTTGGACGTCAATAATTAAAAAAATACACTTTATTATTACTATACATAAAATCTATTTTTTAATGAAATGATTTTCTTTTAATTAAAAAAATAAAAATTAAAAACCAAAAAAAAAAAAATCGGTGGAAATGTAACCAAATTTTTAAAAAGAAATTTAAAACTTGAAGGCGCTGTGGCCATTGGATGGTGTTCAGGAAGGAGTAACATCGATCAAATAGTGAAAATGTTAATCGTAAATCAAAGGAAATGAAATTAGAACAATTTTAAAACAATTGAAAATAATAATTATAAGTTTAAACTTATAACAAAAATTAAAAAAAAAACAATATTTTCAAATCGCCAATATATAAAATAATTTAAGTGATAATAAACATATTGAATTAAAATAACTGAGATAAATATAAATTTTGAATATATGTAGAAAATAAGTTTAGTTTTCGCCCAATTAAGAATTTGTTATGGCATATTAAATATGAACATAAATAAATTTAAATTTTGTTAACGTAAATGTTTAATTATGCAAACAAAAACGTCTTAACAAGTGTGAAATCTTTGATTCAGACTTTGGAATATTTTATTGTTTTAATAAAAAATAGAGTCATTAAATAAAACATATTTCGACATTTTTCGCTCTTCACACCACATAAAAAGCAACATTATATAGAGCTCGATTACGTTAAAATTTTACTTTATTTCCTTTTATTTTCTAGACAAATTGGACTCATTTGGCATATTAAATGCAAAAAAAAAAAACATTTTAGTAAATGGATTAACCGTTAAGAAACAACAGATTTTTTACGGTCCTAGCATTTTTACAAAACCATACCCCCAACATGATTTAAAAATAACATACATACGTTGTTATTTCACAACAGCACACACTTTAAGACTTTATAGCGGTTGTCACCCTTGATAGTAAAGAAACCTTGTAGAACTTGTTAATCTTATTTATTTAGTTAAAGTACTTACATTTACAACACTGTAACAACAAAATTTATAAGACTAAATTTTACTATGCTGTGGTTGACACGTGTGTCAATAAAACAGTTGACAAAACTCTATCGCTCTCGTTCTCTCACTCAGCAGATTCATTAATTTACAATACATACAAAGAAGACACTCACGCTTTGTAGTATAAAATCGTGTTAAATAAAACAGAGTTTTACACTTAACTTTGTTGTTTTGGTTCTTAAATAAAATCTAATTTTAAACGAATTTTGGACAGAAATGTGTGTGAATAACTTATGACCTCGAATCCATAGTTTCTAAAAGAACGTTTGAATGGTTCTTCTAAAAGTTATGTATCAGACATCTTTGGGCTGTTCAAGAAAAACACAGATAATATTTCCTCACGTCATTTAAGGATTTAAAGCTCTATTTGAATCAAAGTTTATGTTAAACCATATTGTAATAAGTACCAGGTATGTTCATTAGGGAGACTTGTCATTATTTACCGATGTAATATCATAAATTTATTTGAGTTTTGACGTTTGTATTAATTTGTTTTCTAATTTTCTTTTGTTTTACGTTATATGGGTTTTAATATTGAGAACAACATATCTAATGAGTATACCTTGTACTTTTTCTACCATGAGTTAAACTATATGCATACATATTTGAAATATAATTTCAAGGCCTCGAAATGAATGAATTCTAAAGACTCTAAAAAACTAAAATAAAATAATTAATAATTCAATTTTCAAATAAAAAAAAAAAAAAATTATCAAAGTTGTTTGTGGGAACCAGTGAAATGCGCATAGGAACAGCTTATCCTCCAACAATAAATTTCAGTACTTTTTATCAATTATTTAAAAAGGGAATTAAGCACAACAAACAAAATCTTTAAAAAAAAAAAAAATAATACAAAAAACCTAAAAATGCAGTCTCATCAAGATACATTCGGATCAGATGCCTTAAAAAATCGAGGACATCGGCGTTCTGATACTTTAGGTAAATCGATGCCTATAACATCTCTACTACTTAACTACACTCCCTCCAGACTGCAAATATCAGCAAATATACGTAGTGATGGTGGCAATGGCAATACTTCTCCCACCCAGCAAGAGCTTCCACCCTTATACTTTCCCATACATGATGAATCAGCCAATCGTGATATGGAAACATTAAAAAAATCTCCAGAGACGCAGCAGCAAAATTTAGATACTGATGATGAGTTGGATATTCTAGAACAAGAATACGAAATTTTGGTATCGGAATGTAGCAGTAGCAATGGTGAATCTGACCAAGAAGGTGACCGAAGAAAGTCCAATTCTGAGGAATATATTTCATTAATAGGAAATTCGAAATTTTATACTCCTTGTTTGACCTGTGTAGGTTCAGCACCTGCCGAGTTATCCTCCCGACCAAGTGCTATCAATGAAATGTGCCGACGATTATGTACCGAAGAATGTCGTTTACGTTTAAGTTTGGCAGGTTTAGTAACACCTTCAGAAAAAATATCAAACAATCGGAAAATGTTGGAAGAATATGTTAAAGATTCTTTAGAAAGACCCGTAGATGAAATTTACGATTCACCGCCAAAATTACCTCCCCGGCCGGTCGAAAAGTTTGATGGAGCAAAGCTTACACTAGAAGCCAAACCTCCTACATTGCCCCTACGACCTCCAGGTAACATTGCCATACAACGTAAGAAATTCCTTACAAACATGTTAATGCAAACGGCCAATATAAGTAGTGATGATGAAGAGGACTTGGATAAACAACAGCCTCCTAAAGAATTACTAGATATAGTGACCAGTATAATTGTGCCCACATCATCACCACCAGCTGCAGCAACAACAACATCATCAATACCCTCAGATGAACAAAACGTAGGGGAGACGCATGAAAACATAAAAATTGATCCACATGAATTGGAAATGCTCAAGGATTTTCGTGAGAAATTTGAAATTGCGGAAGCACTTGTCAAGACCTCGGCAATGACCTCAACATCAAAAATAAAACAACGTCTGGCCGCTCGTAAACTGGAAATTGAAATGGATAATGCTAAAGCACTCGCGACCGCAACAAAACACAAAAATAAAAATATAACTGAAAACACACATGCATCATCCAACACCACGTCTGCCAGAGGAGTAGATGACAGCAACTATAAACAACAAACTGGTCTAGCCAGCATCGATGTTGCTGATGATGATGACGACAATGGCGTTAATGGTGGCAGTAATTTTCGTACAGGCAATACGCAAGGTGTGCCCGATGCCGTTACTAAGCAACAACATTTAAGCCATACAATTGTAGACTCTGTGTCTCCGTACTACGATAACGAGTATGAACCACCACGCGAATTGTTACTCTACCTTGTAAGGTAATTGAACAATTAAATACAA
Source organism: Pollenia amentaria (assembly GCA_943735925.1). Lineage (NCBI taxonomy): Eukaryota > Metazoa > Arthropoda > Insecta > Diptera > Polleniidae > Pollenia > Pollenia amentaria. The sequence continues at coordinate 95,431,448 of OX031009.1, read as the reverse complement.
AAAAATATATTTTTTATAATCTTTATTAGCGTTTAAACTTTATGTATAAATTTTAAATGAATTTAATGTATGATTAAGTTACAAACTTGCGTTGAATACATCTACACCATTTCCAATTCCATTTTAAAGGCTTCTAATTTTATTAAAATAATTTTGATTTTATGCATCAAATATGTTCAATGCTTTTAAATTTAACAATTATTTGAAAACCAAAAACTCGATATCGATTTAAAAAATACCAAATTTGACATTTACCGTTTTAAAAAGTGATCTAGACACGTTTGTGTTCAATTTTACAACGGAAAACTGTTCCACTTTAGTAACTTATTATTCCCAATTTGATAACACATCGTTGTTATATTGACAACACATTGTCCTCACCTGACAATGAAGTATTTTTATTTTGACAACACGCCGTTCTTATTTGACAATAATATAAAAACTATGGAATATATATTTTTTATTATCTCATTTATTTATTTAAGTCAAAACACTAAATTATTTCTTTGAAGTTAGGCAAAAAGGTCTTAAGTCAGAAACTATAGTCTTTCGTAATCTTCAATTGAAAATTATTTAATTGTCTTGTTTAATTGACTTATTGCCTCAAGAGCAAATGATGACGAATGGAAGCAGTTGTGTTAGACTTAAGTTTTTGATACCAAACGAAAAAGAAAACAAATTGAGTAAAACCTTTTTGCCTAACGTCAAAGACTTATAAAACAATTTCACGAATTTCAAAATACGAAAATCTAAATATTTTTTCCTCTTTTCAAATACTGCAATAGTATAATTATTTCGTTTTGTAAATTTTGGTCAAAAATAAAATTAATACATTGGTATTTTAATTCCTACACCTTATATTAGTCTTAACTTTGAAGGTGAATTGGGACAATCCTTAACAAAATTGCAGCACAATATAACTTTTGATTTTTGTAAACTAATATCGGGTGATACATTGAGAGGTTTGATTTATAATTAAAATAAAACACATAAATTTGGAAGTGAACTTAAATCGGTTATCGGTTAAAAGAACAATTTATGGAATTTACTTACTTTTTAAAAATTTTATCATGTAAATGTTGGCCATGACTACGCCTGAGGTGGTCCATTCAGAAGGTCCATTTTGAGGTGACTGGTATCTCGAGAATTACACGAGTAATGTTGGCTTCCAAAGCTTCAATTGTAGCTGGCTTATTCCTGAAGACTACAGAGAAAATATCGCAAAGGTGTGATATCGCACGATATAGGTGGTCAATTTACCGTAGCAAAACGTTAACTTAAGTGCTTACCAAAAGGATTTCTCAATAAGTCATTATTTGACGCGCTTTATGGCTCGTAGCGCCGTCTTATTGAAACCAGAACTCACCGAGACCATGCGCTTAAAATAAATACAGAAATTTTATGTAGTTTTCTACATCTATAATTATTTTATGTTAAAATATTTCAATAAACAACATTTAAATAATTATTATTTTTCGCCAGCACTTACAGGGGTATAATCACCGCATTCGATATCGAGTAAATTATTGAATTTTTCTGCATACGATAGACACTGACGTAATGAATGAAAACTCGAGAGACGTAAGGTCATTTCATTCGATATCGAGTGTAATGATACCAAAATAAAAAATTTTGATAAATTTTTCTCGATATTGTATTATTATTAGACCCCAGATTAGTTTTGAGCACTAGATACTCTTGAGCAACCAACATTCAACTGTCCAAAGTATATACAGACAGATTTTAAAGAGTACTCCCTTGTTAAGTCCCATATGCAATTATGGATGGACTTATTAAAATAAAATTATGTTATGAGATTAAGACTTGACTTGAGTTTTTAAATATTTGTTTCATCTTACATACAAAAGGTATGTGTTTAGAAAATATTTTTTATACAAACATGGAAGGTGTTCAGTTATCTACATTTTAAATAAGTGTTTGCTGTCAACAGCTTTTTGTTTCACGTACTTTTTATATGTATATGCTTATTTATTTGTTTCCTCTCATATTTTCTCATATCAATCTTTGAAGAGAATTAACCGAAACAATTAGAAGAGTTTAATATTTAAAAAAGAAATAAAACAAGACTCTAATGGCATAATGGAAGATTTTATAAGTTGAGAGAAATCCAGGAAAAGGACTGATAAATAAGTTATTCTGTATAATGGGTTGCTTTCGATTTCTCCAACGTCAACGATAAGTAAAAGAATTTTTTCCAAGTCAAGTTTCATCAAAACTAAAGAAAAGAATCGCTTAAATTTTAAACATTTAAACCAAATTATTCTTCTAAAAGATTATTTTTTAAGGTCTCCTTAAACTATTGAAATAACAAATAAAATCATCTTACAGTTTAGTTTTCAATTACTACATAATAATTATGTATTATATAAAAAAAATATGTATTAAGCGTTCAGACCCAACATATATTTTTAACAAGTTTTATTGACTTCCTTATATTTATTTGTAAGAAGATAATTGTATAATTCAATTTAGAAACTATTAAATTATGTTTGGTCCAGCAAAAGTTTTGCAAAATCAAAAAATGTTTGCAAATTTTTTAATAAAACTAGTGGTTAGGTGTAGTACGTCAAATATTTAATAGGTGTGAAAATAGCTTTACATATTTATGAATTATTTTTTTGTTTGCTCGTTTTAGTTCAAGAAATGTTATTGTTTTTTTTTACTAATAAACTCCAAATAATAAATAATTTATGCATTTTTATTTATTGAAATTACTTAATTTATAATAAACCTTTATTAATCGGTTAACCGAACAATTAAAAAATTAAAGCATTATTAACCGATTAAACCAAAACCTCGGTTAATTAATCGAGCGATTAACCGATTAAATGTATAACCTACTAATAATATAAGAATTCTCTACGCCGAATATTATATAGGAACCTACATCTATTTGAGATTTTTTCGTCTTAAAGTGATTTAAGGGAGAGGTTTATATATGACCTCTTTTCAATGCATTACCTACCAGCACAAAATTTTGTCATAACATAGTAGATATTTTTTTTTAATCATAAATACCAATATTTATAAGGCAGTTATGACATTACAACTGTTTTCGTGAGTGGTCTTTGTTTGGGAGCCGTGGTCAAAGATGGACTGATTCCAAAATTTATTTAGTAAGAAAATTTAGGTTGAAATAAAATATATTTGGACCAATTTTGTCCAAATGCCAACATAATAAGATGGTTTTTGATCACAAGGTCTCTATTATAAAAAGAGTTCTTATGTGGGCTATGGACATATTCTCAAAATTTAGAAAAAAGCATGAACCAAATTTCAATAAATTATCTAAACAATTGCGACCTGTACTTTGTGCAGAAGGCCTACATGAACAGACAACCAGCCAGAAGGACAGACGACTCAGATACTGATTCTAAGTCAATCGGTATATTACAACAAATATTTGTATGTGTTTCACGCACCAGCATATACTCATAATGCCCTTTTCACTTAAATAATGTCAATATTAGTCATACTATTAAGATTCATATAGTAATTCAAAATCATTTAACAAAAATAATATTAAAACCTCAAATAAATTAATAAAAATTAAAAATAATAAGTTCTACTTCCATTTATCTAGGGAAGGTGCAATATGTTCATGTTCATCCTTTGTATACTTTATTTAGTAACTAATATGCCTGTAATGGTTTTTCAAATCATGTTAACAAATGTTAAGGGCGCTAAATATTTCTCAACTAAAGCATTTTCAATGTTAAAGCAAAGACAAAACATTACTTTTTGTAATATTGGAAACATATCTTTCTCCAGGGGTTTTTATTAGTATTGATACATACGAGTACTTGCTTTTTCCAATAAATTACGGGTTTTGAATCACTTGGAAGCTCATATTTATCGAAATCTTATTGTCCATCAAGCTATCAATTACTATCAATCTTTTGGCTGAAAAACTATGGAAATCCTTTTTTTTTAAATAAAGAGTGACTACTGTTGAACATACTGCAAGATTAACAATATCTTAAATGGTATAAAAGGTACCACTAAAATCAAATACTTGTATTATTTGTTTTAAAATGAAAGAATTTCAAGTAACACCTGATCTACACCTCAAAGAAATTATCCACGCTCTACCCACGAGAGTAAAAATTACATCAAATTTGAGTAATTAGCCTCAAAGTGGTTACACTGGACGCTATGTAATGTGTAAACCAAAATTAAAAATTTAAAAAGAGAAAAAGTACCAAATTTTTCCGTTTTTACATCATGAAAAGTACCCTTTATTTTACTCTGGGCCATATACTATCTCTATACCAAATTTTTCCAAAAGATAAAAAGTACCAAAGTACCAATTTTCCCCGATTTAGTAAAAATTGTTTACTCAGTTATGGCTCAAAATTGAACGAAAGTTTTCTAAACTTCAAAAACTATTTAAGCAAACTACGAACTGCAAATAATTTCATGATTGATGAATCTTTTACATATACAGAAAGTAGTCACCATGTCCTCTTAATTGATATACAATAACGTCAAATTAGCAACGTCATAGTCATAGTGTCTCGATTAGCTATAAAAAAATAATTAAGCCATTTTTATTTACCAAAACTTCATGAAAATATTTTCAAAGAATGTGCAACAAAATTGTAAATAATGCAGCTATGATAAACAATAATGTTCTGTATATTGAATTCAAGTGAAATTGAAATCAAACAAATTTTGAAAACGCATGTGTTTTAAGAGTTCAAAAAAATATTGCCTTTTATATACTTTATACTTTTTGTAACACTTATCTTTAGCAGAACTACTATTAAAATCAGAATTCATGAATGTGCCTTGAGTAATTCCTAATAATAATGTTTACAAATCTATTTTTTAAGAATGAAAATAATTTTTAAGTTTTATAACAAAGTATAACTTTTATAATGATTTAAGTTTCATCGTTACGATTTCTAGTTTAAATATTTTGAAAATTTTGTAGATTTTAGATTGCGACTTTGTCAGTTATACGAAGCAGTGTTGCCAGAAGTAGAAAACATCTCTACGTGTAAGGGCTTCCGCACTAAAATAGTAGCGTAGGGAAAATCGGCCCGATTTTTAAAACTCTTTGAATTGTAGGTACTTTTTTAATTACATAAGTGTTTTTCAACAAGAAAATTCTATAAAACAGACTTTGGCTGAGTTCAAACGATCATAATACTTTGTGATTAAAAACAAAATTGTGGGCCTGTTCATAAAGGTATTAGTGTTCCTCAAATTCATTACTAAAGCAGATAACACATAACCAATTGTCAAATACAGAGAAGAAAGAAGGCTCCTGCAATAATAGATCATCAGCAAACTTGCATTGGCAATGTAAAGCAATGTTTGCTCCTATGATGCACAGCAGTGATACATTAACGAACCGGCCCTGTATCATCATGTTAACGATGCACAGTTTGCTTTTTGTGTTCGCATCGATAACTCTTTTGGTGCACTTTGTAACAGATAACATTGTAATATTCTACACGGTTGCAATGTAGAATGCATTTAAAAATAGAGTTGCGTTGCAACTGAATTTTCTTATCTCAAAAGATCCCTTACATACCGTCCAGACTAGCCATCGCTAAATGTTACATGTTCTGCATTTTTGTGTTCGTTTGTATAAAAAATGCAACTGTGGGAAAAATGTTAAAGTTTTTTTGTGAAAATTTTGATGAAAACCATGTTACGTATTTTGCCTTCACTTATACTTAAGGTGTTCATACTGCCCTGTTTTGCAACTTTGTTTGTACAACCAAAATCTTATTTTGTTTGTCATAATATATACAGCGCATAATTTTGTGAAAAGATTATTTAAAAACAAAATATCAAAATTGTTACTCATTCAAATGGAAAAAATCTATGCTTATTATTATCTTGTTAATTTCTTCCAAGCAGTTAGTGATGCCAATGTTTGTTTTAAAACCGCAATAGCGTGCGGAATTCACTCATATAGCTTTAAAAATAACTAATTAAGTACATTAATGAAATAGCGTTATGCTGGGTACCGCCTATGCAATGCATTTACGCAATCTGGCAAATTTCATTCATTTTCATTCATTCGAGATTTCATCAACATTAAAACGTTTTAGCTGTAAATAAACGCAGGTAATTTTGTTCTTATGAAATTGTAAAACATGTAACACTTTGAGTGATTATAGGTAACATTAGAAAGTGTTACATATGTATACTGTTACATATTTTTCTCAAAAAAGAAATCGTCATAACATCACCGCAGTATTGCCATATAAATAAACGCCATCTTGATTGTTATTGTTGCTTTTTATAACATCAAAGAACATTAACAATTGGATTAACCTGGAGGGGGGTTGTTAGAAAAATTTGTGCTTAATCTAGTTAGTAATTCGATCTTTAAATTATAGAACATAATTAATCGACTGATTACGATTGACATTGACCGATGGAAGCGGTGTTAAGTAATAATTCAGATGTACTGTTGATAAAGAACACGAGTGCTTTTGACTTTAATCATTGTAACAATTATATTTGTATGATTTAATAAAAAGTATAGGAAAAATATTGTCTAGAATTGTATTAGACAACTGATAAGAATTTTTTTATAATTTGTAATTTAACTCTAATTAAATGGCTACAGATGTTATACGAGTAAAAAAAGATAACGTTTATTATCTGACACTAATTAATTTTAGTTTGTCCAGACACGACAGTCGTATGTATAAACATGTACGATTTTACGCTGAAAATTCAAAAGGTGCTTGCTCGTTAAAATTGTATGCAATTTTTTTAAAGTATTTTAATTGCATTAAACGGCATTACAATGGTAACAGTTCATTTTAAATATCGAGAACATTTAAATGAATAACATTTAATTATTTCTTTTTTAATTTTAGGAACACTTGTCACAAAATCGGTTATTTGACATTATGATATTGTCAATTTCCATATCACTTTATATGGTCCAATTAACTTTTTATATGCAATAATTAATTGTTTAAAATCAATCATTTTTAAAGTGATTTTAATTAAGAATTAAAAGTCATTAAAAAGTTAAACTAAGTTTTATTTGACAATAAGGACCTCCAAGTATTAATAACATTCATACTTAGATATTATACTGCAACAATTACAACTCGATTTATTGTTTTTGTATGTTTAATCGTTGTTAAACGATATCGATTTCCTAAAATGATGGAGTTTTTGCTAAAATCATCACGTTTGATTGTAACGTCAAGAACGTTTACACGCCGCGTTGCTGTTCCCATACCAAGGTAAAGTTTCATTTATTAATATTTTTTTTTTGCACATAAGACAATAACTTTTGGTGATTTTACTTAAAAAATGTACATATTTATTTTAATTAAGTAATGATGTCATATGTTTTGAAACAAAATGTTGTTTTAACTGAAGTAGTCGTTTCAAAAAGTGTTATAATAAAAATATATTAATAATATTTAATACAAAGTATGGCCCAATTAGTAGGTCTGCTCGAAACGCCTGCTGATTTTTTGTAGAGTTGTGTTTTTAATCATAATACATAGGCATAAATGGGCAAAATGTCAAAAGATGTTTACATTTTTTATTATTGTTTTTTTAATATTCTTTTTGAATTGAAAAAATCGTTTTTCTAATTGTGAAGTTAAAAATAAAATATTATATTTGTGAAAAAAATTGTAAATAAATATTTTAATTTCCACAGACGAACATGTTGACCAAGGGGACACTTCTTCGATATCTGGTAAAGCATTACCTTTGTTTTCTTCAAACCCATATGCAGGCGGCGGAGGAAAGTTAGCAGTCTTTAATGTGTTGTTCAAATGATTACCTCCAGATTAATTTTTGTTACTGTTTGTAACATGCTGTGTACATGGTACTTTCGGCATCAAATGATAAATACATTGATGTTGCTGTATCATCACTGGGGCGGAGACGATACATGTTCTCCATTGGGTCCTTCTTTTAGTTTTTTATTCATTATTTATATTTTTTTGTAAAACTGTAAAACACAAACAGCATATACTGGTAGTAAAAATGTATTTATACATAAAATATAGCAAAAATCTTCCCATTGTCCTTTCGTTTTCATTTTCTTAATCGCACAATTGGTTCTAAGCACTTTTTATTTTAAAAAACTTATTTTACCAAAATTTTGATTGAAAATTTTTCATTAAACAAAATAAATACATAATAAAAACAAAACACATTTTTCTTGACAAAAGACAAGCTTTTGACATTTTTACCATTTGTATACACAAACAAAACGCGTGTTGTTTTTTCTATTGTTGCATTGTTGTAGTTGTGCGCAGACCTACTAATTGGGCCATGATACAAAGTGAAAATCATAAGCAATTATTTTGCAAGGGAATTTGGAAAAAAAAGGTCTCATAAACATAAAAAGAAGCTTTATAACATTAGGCAATAGTTCCCCTTTTTACGTGATTCCAGCAAAAACTTCTCTTACCAAGTAACGTATGATGTTATCAGAAATTTCGTTAAACACTAATTACTTTATAACTACAATCACTAAATATTTTCAGAAGTGATGTCCCCATTTGAACGCATTTTTTTCAATAAGAACGTATTTTATATGCATGAATATATAAAATACGTTAGCTGTTCCAAATTTCCATAATGATTTATTATTGTCATACCATCGGAATTGATCCCTCTCTCCTACTCTAAACTGGCGATCAACTGGCAATGAAACTGTTGATTTTTGATGTTGGGCTGGGCGGATAGCATCAAGTTTAATTTTAAGGTGTCGACCAAGGTACTACACCCTCTAGTGTTTTCAAATTAGCTAGTGGAGTTGCTCTATAGCGGAGAAGAATTTCTTGCACCTTGATATTGAGCGGTGAATTGTCCTCTTCCATACCTTTTAATTTGGTTTTTAATATTTGCACGTAGCGTTGTGCTAATCCGTTTCTTGGGGTGTCCTGGGGCTATAAATTTATGTACTATGCCATTATTTATACAATCACTTCTGAATGCGTGGCTTTGAAAAATAGTAGCGTTGTCTGAGACAGTCACTCGTGGAAGACCATGTATAAAAAAAGATGTCCTGTAGCAACGTTATTGTTTTTCCGAGGTAGGGGCATCTCGTTGTTATCTGATTTCAGGCCATTTCGAATTTGTATCTACCAGCACTAAAGTAATGGTTTTGAAATGGCCCTACATAGTCTATGTGGATTCTTTGAAAATGTTCATCGGGCTCCTCCCAACTATAAACTGGAACTCTTGATGGACTATTTCTTATTTTAGCTTAGCTAGAGCATGACCGCACTATTTGCTCGATATCAGTGTCAATAGCCTTCTAATAGCAACATTTTCTTGCTTACTGCTTCATCTTTACGATGCCAATGTAAGTATGGTGCAATTATTTAAAAATTTCTGTGCGCAGTTTTGCTGGTATCACGACACAGTTTGCTTTGAAAATTATAGCATTTTTAATTGAATAATGCGACCAACGTTGTCTCCATTGACTAAATCTTCCTTTAACTTTGAAAGCTCTTTGTCCCGGTCTGTGTCGTTTGCAATTGTAATTGCCGTAACTGAATATGTTAAAATTTGATTTACGAGTTGTTCTTGAATTATTCTCACTTCTTCATCAATAATATGTATACATTTTGATGTTTCCTTTATAAGTACCCCGGATAGACAATCTACTTATACAATATCTTCAGCTTTCCGATGTTCTGTTTTATAGTATATGTAGTAATAATGCATATCTTAAAAATATGCCAGATGTCATCGCGGGAGTTTTATTATTGTAGTGAAATATTCTGGATAGTGGTCTATTATCGGTTGTTCACGTGGATTCTTTACAATAGAGATACATAAAAAATTTGTCTATTGCAAAAATTATTGCCGACGCGTATCTATTAAGCAGGATGTAGTTTCTCTCAGCTTTTGTTAATGCACGTGAGATAAAGGTTGCTCTTCCCCATTCATAACGCTCGTATATTTTTTTGGACCAAAAACAGTACATTTCACTGAAATTTTTAAAAAAAAAGCAGTAAATCGATTTGGAAAAACAGTACTTTTCGCATTATATATTTTATTCAACATATAAAAAAAAATTAACAATCATTTCTATCAAAATCAGCTTTTGTGGTTGTTTTGTATTTGTTGTTTGAAGCAATTTGAATAAGCAATGCCGGCTTCGTTTTGAGGTAATTGTAGAAATCAACGCATTTGTACTTCAAATTACATTTGATGGTCAGAATCGCCTTCAATGAGAGAAGATTCGTTCCACTGATGCTGAAGTTCCTGGCAAACATAAAATATATTCAACGATCGTGGCCATTTCTTTGAATTCGCAATCGGCGTTATTGAGATGAATAAATATCTCCACCCACCGATCCACAATCGAAACATTGCCTTCTCTCCATTGCATAATTTTGTCGCTCGTACAATAGTTTTGTATATATCGAAATTGGGTGTGCAAATTTACCGCATTTTCATTGGCATTGTACAAATTGTATTCGCTCAACTTGTTCATAACGGATTCGACTTCATTCCATGTTGGTGTTTCTTGCAATACTGCCCACGCAAAAAGTTTCAGTGGCTCGAACGGTGCTGTCCATAAATGTAAGTAGGAGAGTGCAGCGGCTGCGAAATTAGTTTAAATTAGTATAAAAGCATTCAAATCAAAGCAGGCAAATTACCGAAAAAAATCAGTGCGTATAGCAGCCATCTCAATCGAATTGTACCCATTGTCAATAAGTTTTTGCTTTTCTGCTACGACAGCTGGTGATAAAAAATTATCCTCTTGACGCATTTTTAGTGTTTCTTCGATCTCATTTAAACAGTGTGCAACTTCGATTGCAGTGACATCATCACCTTCAATTGATAAAAGAAAAATAAAGTAGAAAGAGAAGAGGAAAATTCTATATAATTAGAGAAATTGAATTGGCAGAGAAGAGGAAAATTCTATATAATTAGAGAAATTGAATTGGCACCCCCAATGAATTTTTTTACCTGCTCTTGAACGAATAGCAACCAAAATTTTGATGATTCTTCACTGAAAAAATCCTTTAACTTTTTTTCTCCTCTTTCAAGTCCAAGAAAATACATTTAAAGAGCATCATAGAGTTTCAAAATACGCTTGATAGCTGGTCCGAGAGCCAAAAATCGTGTTTTTGCATATCCGAGCAGCCTGTTAAGTTCCACTTCTGCTTCTTTACAAAAAGCTTTCAATGCTGTCATACGTACAGTGTTAAGGTAGAAGTAAGAATATGTTTTAACAACAACCCACTCTACGTCGAATGGTATTTCATCACATGCGAATTTCAATGCATTGTGTGTTATGTGAGCGGCACAGCCGATGCCGACCAAATGTGGAAGCCACTGCTTTAATCGGTGATAAACATTATTCTTTCCGCCACGAGTTTCTCCACCAAAATTAACTTTTGCATTATCGCCACAGAAGCAGACGATTTTCTTCCTCAGGTCGTAGTCACTGGCAGTAGACGATATTAGATCGGATATTAAGGTGGAATTTTCACCAGCTTCTTCGGTTAAATTCAAAATTTTAACGCGTACTCCGACAATAGGGATAAAATATCGAACGAGCACAGGAAAAAGTTTGATATTTCCATGGTTTAATGCATCTGTGTAGATTGACACATAACTACAGTCTTTTAAATCTTGTTTAAGCAATTGTTCGACGTGCGGCGCGAAAACATTGGTGACTATTGCTTGACATTTTTGCTGCGCACACGAAAACTTTATTATTTTAAAACATAATTTAAATATTTTTGTCGCACAATCCGACGATTTAAAACTGTGATTAGAATTAATAACATGATATGCCCACACTCCTTCCATTGCCGATATATATAAATCCAAATCCGATTGAAAATGTGACCTTATCGATGTGCTGGTAGAAGCGACAATTTAAACGTCTTGATGTTTTTTTGTTTTGATATGCCGACCGATATCCGCGTTACCACCAAACGCAATAGAAAAAGTAGCTCTGCACTTTTTGCACAAAACATCACTATCACTTTTTGTTTTTTCGAGAAACGGATACTTTTCACGAAGTTTTGCATTAAATGTGTTTTTTCGTCTTGATTTAGACATTATATATTATATAAAAATTAAAATTATTAAAATGAAGATAATAGAATTGAAAAAATTAAGCGACGTGTTCTCAGCAAGTATGGACAAAATCCGGGAATGCGTTGCCCACAAAATAGTTGTTGAACGTGGGCGTCGTTGCCCACAAGGAAACACGGTTTTTAATTGATTTTAATTATTTATTACGGATTTAGCACTTTAATTTCAAGTTTAATTTGACTTTTTGGAAGACGCTACTTTACGAATTGAAGTTGGTAGAGATAATAATAAAATTGTAGCAAAGAAGCACGAAAAAAAGTCGATGCCTGCCACGATTATCTTCACCGGCGCCACCAATCGTAAACTTCTTCTGTGCGACGATTCGACGTCAACCGCCAACGCACAACAGAGGCAGTTGGCGGCTGGCAACGAATCCGAGTAGAATGCTTATTTTTGAAGTAAACAATATTATGGCATGAATTCGCTGTTTGCCGTTTTTATTTCTATTACGTTGCGAAAAACAGTATTTTGGGGGAGAAAAGCAGTACGCAGTTTTTGATGTCGAAAAACAGTATAATACTGCGAAAAACAGTACAGATACGAGCCTTACCCATCCACGATGTGTGATAATACGGCCGCTATACCAGTTGGGCTTGCATCGCACACTAATACTACTGGTAGTGTTTAATTAAAGCCCTGTAGTTCATGTGGCTGTCTCCGAGCTGGTTATAATACTAGCCCCTCTGTGACACAACCAGTCCGAATGCTAGCCATATGACTGGCCACTTTAACAAGGGGATGCCCTACGAGGGGGTAAATTGTCACCAAGAGGCCACAAAAAGACAGTTCATTAGCCGGTTCTTCTTGGCTTACCCTTAACTGTCTCCTTATACCAACCATAAATCTGTCCCAAGAAGGTTAGTTAATTAGCTGTGTCTACCAAACCATTCCCTTGCTCTATAGTTCATGTGGCTGTCTCCGAGGTGGTTATAATACCAGTCCGAATGCTAGCCATATGACTGGCTACTCTAACATGGAGTTGTCCTACGAGGGGGTAAATTGCCACCAAGAGGCCAAAAAAAGACAGTTCATAAGCCGGTTCTTCTTGACTTACCCTTAACTGTCTCCTTATACCTGCCAAACCACTCCCTTAAAAAAACCCCAAATCATTTCCTATTTTTTATGAAATAAAAGTCATATTATAAAATTTTATAATTTATTTAACATAAAAAAAATTATTTCGTTAAAAAAAAACAACAAATTCGTTTACTGATTAAAAAAAAAAGAAACATAATTAAATTTCGTTTTCAGCTATTTTTTTTAAATAGCGCTTTTTCTGAAGGCGTATTGCTTCACGCAGTTGATTTTCTGGGCCACCGTCGCAAGCGTTTGGAATTATTGCTTCTGAAATTAAAATTTACCTGTCTGGACAAAGTATAAAATGTTTTATTTACCTATGAAGACATCAAAAAAGGTTTTCATTTTTCTTAGCGACTCTTTACCGTGAATTCCGTGAATTCCGAAAGGACAAATTTCAAGTTTTTTTTTACACCTTGTGGTGTAATCAATGATGTTATTGTATTTATCTAGATAGAAAGTAGTTTAGAATATAATACATTTAGGGGCATTATCTCAATCTCCGATTAAAGTGCTCTTTAAATATCAGGCACTTTTATTTGTTGGAACGATAAACTGCCTCTTAACATTTTTCGTTTTCTCATACTACTGTTTACGCAGCACGAGGTTATTTATTTTAGGAAGGCAACTCTGGTGAAAATTGTTTAGTACAATAGGTTTTATAGTTTTGAGTGTAGTATAAAGTTGCTTGCAATGTTTTATTTGCGTTTATAGAATCGATAAATTGGTAAACTTCCTGTTAACACAAGCGGTCGGATAAACGGTAATCAAATATTGAGAAAATTCTGCTGACAGGAACTTTTTCGATGCGATAAAATATAATCGGAGATTGAGATAATGACACTTATAATTGTTGTTTTACTTATACATATCGCTCATTTCGTGCAAGACCGTCACAACTCAAAATTTAAAACTTTACAGGAGAGCCTTTTTAAGATTCCAACCTATTATTTCTCACCTTCTCTTTCACTAAAATACAGTTATAAAATCAAATTTTTCTTTTTTGCTACAAAGAAAACCAGATGTACAAGAGGAATGCCAAACACAAACTGAAATGTGACCTTGTTGATGCTAATTGCTCAAGTTTGTTACGAGAGGTCATAGCGTCACAAGCATCTGTATTACCGTTATTTTTTCGATAATTCTCTCCGTTCTTAGATCAATTTGTAGAGATTTAAGAGAAGAACATTTCTGCATTACTAACTCGAAAATGCCAAATTTTGAGTTGTGACGGTCTTGCACGAAATGAGCGATATGTACTTACATAAAGTTTTCTGTTTTCGTTACATATTTTGCTGTTTATAGAAGCAAGCTCTTCTATCGACTTAATTGGGAAACAATTGGCGTCGTCTCTTTGAAGTCCATGAGCCTGCGTGGACATATTTTTAAGCAAAACTTTTTGCTCAGCTAGGGCTTCAACTATTATTTTCATTTGCTCTGTAATGTAAATATCGAAATTGTGATAAATAAAAATGCGTGAACGAAAGCCTACGCACATTTTAATGTTACTTACCTTGCATTTGACCCAGTTTTAGTTCCATAGCATCTGCAAAGAAAAAAATTAGAAATAAGAAAAAATATATTAATGAAAGGAAAAAGGTGTCAATATAACAAAAACAATTTACCTCTTAACTCATTCATTTCTTTCTTACATTCGCAAGTTTCTTTAGAAGTTGGGTTTCTCAAATAATGGAAAAATGTTAAAACCATTTTGAAATAAATTTACCAAAAAATACTCACTTTTACTTTTTTTAGGCGCATATCTTCTCAACTGAATGGGAGAACTATTTGAGGCGGACATTGCTAATAATTGCTGACAAATGAAATTTAAAAGAGTTTGCAGTTAAAAAATTAATGGAGCATTGGTAAAAGAACAATATTATTTGCGTACGGAATTCCTACTGCTTTATGTTCAACTTCTGCCAGCGAAAACATTTCTGCAGTATCAGATGGAACTACGTCTGCTATACAAACTCCTAATGTTATTGATTCGCAAGGTTCGTTATACAGATTAAGCAAATTTTTAAATTTTCTTCCTAATATATTGCCCCCTGTTCTTTGGAAAATGATTGTACTTCAATCGGTGTAAAATCTTTCATGTAGCACAAATTATCTGGATAATTTGTACTCAAGAAAAAATTCTGAAATGTGCATTTTTTTTCGGTGAGAGATGGTTCAGCTTTATCTGGCAGAACTAAAAAGCATTCATCTACTAATGTGTTATGAATTTGTTGCACGATTTTACTTGGTTTTCGCACCTTTTTTTTTTCAAAATTTGCAAATAATTTTCAAAAGAATATGAGGATCCTAAAATTGGGTTATCTACCAATTTCACAGTCTCCTTAACATGGAGCAGGCTATGTACATTATAAGATATACTATTTTCTCCAAACAATATTGAAAAATTTTCAACAAATAAATCAAGGAGATCTTGAGCGGTTTCTTAATTCGAAGAACGCTGTTTTTCTGAATATAGAAGTCTGCACGCTGAATGTAGCAAAAGAAATTGGTAAAACAAGTCCTCATGAATTTCATCTTTGAGTACAATAACCCCTGTGTACAGCAAAAATTGCCTAAACTCTGTGGCTTTCCAGTGTAACAAATCTTCTAAGGACCGTGGTTTCCGAGCAAACTCTTTTGGAACGCATTTTTGGATTTCCAACAGTTTTTGTGAAATGTTGCCTATATTTTCCTTCGACACTTTTAAACGCAATTTCCTATTTACAATTCGCAAAAGGAATTTTCTCATCACACCTAAATCGATGAGGTGCATAAGGTCCAATGGAATTTGCGTAACCATAGGCAAATGTAAATGTTCGAAGGGAGACTTTTTATTTAAAAACTTTGCGGAATGAATGGAGTATTTACGGTTCGCAAAATCTGCATCTGTAATTAATGCACCCGATTTTGTTGAATACGTCAATACTCCATCAATCTTTTTTGCAACTTGAGTGCATTTGGAGCAGCCATGTTTTGATGTGTGTGAAAGAGTGCCACTGACGAAAGCTCTTGTAGGAGCATCACATATAATGGCTCTTATTTCCAAATAGAACAGTTTCCCTCCAATCTCGATACCATTGGAAATAAGGTGTGCCAGTTCAGTTATAAATTTACCTAAGTATTCATTACAACTATTGGGCTTACTTCTTCCCATATATATACCTGCCGGAAAGACAAGGCAACTATAAACATTGTTAAGCCTTATCAAAACAGGCCAAAGTTGTGTTTTCGAACTTCGAAATAGGGGCAAACCGTCAATGTTAACGTCTAAACTCAGTTTTTCTGGAAATGCAACATAATCTGAAAATTTTTTTAACTGCTTTGCAACCCCCCCCAGCTATATCTACAATATTGGGTTCTATTCCATTTTTAGTTTTATAAAAATTGTCTACATTTAAATTTTCCTCCCGAAGAATTTTATATAAATTATGTGCGCACTCGCGACTGGGTCTATATTTTTTAAACCAATTTCTTAATTTTCCACTCAAGCTTTTAGTATCGTTAGCCGGCAACAAATTGTTTGTATTACAATATTCAAAATGCATTATATTTTCTTCCGTGTTGCTATCTACAACACTTTCCACACATAAACCAGCTGATTCTGTTTCGAAACACAATTCACTCTTTTTTTTTAACCCAGCATCCATAAATTTTTTAACAAACAGTTCTTTTTCATGTTTTATTTGCCTTCTTATATTTCTTTTACTCATAATTCCTGTTTAAGTTTTATTTTTTTTAACAAATATTTCACCAGTTTTTTTACTCACTTTTATTTACTTTAACAATTATTTCACGAGTTTTGTTTACTTTAACAAATATTTCACTTTTGAATTTTCTATTAACTTGTTTTACCAGTACTTAAAACCCAACTGAAGCGCAATCAACTGTTTCCAAAAAACTCCCTTGTTGTTTTTGTTCTTTTAGAAAACGATATTTTCCTCGTGTTTTTTTCTTGCATGTCTTCTTTTGACTCGCACATTCTTTTGCAATTTGTTTTAGATTAAGATTAGAAATATTTGCATTCAACTATTGTACTGTTGTTGTGGCTTTTCTGATTGTGTTGTCATACGTTCTGTTTCTCTCTCTCTCATAAAATGAACGAAATGGTCAATGACATACATTTTTTACTATCCACCATCTGCGACCCAAAAAGACAGCTAAGTGCCAGCACAAAGTGACAGTAAAATTTTCCACAGTTTTAGAACCAGTCTTCCGAGTATAGGATCAAGTGGATAGTTTTATAACCAGTCTACAGTGTATAGTACTGCAACTTTTGGGGTAAATTGGCACGAAAAAACTACAGGGAGGGTACTAAAACTCTATCTTTTTAAATTTCTTGCTCCAGATTTGTAAATGCTTCCTGACATTCTTTTGTCCAAACAAATTTTTTATTTTTTTCTAAAAGTTGGCGTAGGGGAATGTTAACGTGGAAACTTTGGATAAACACTTTTAATTATAAGTTATCATTCCCAGGAATCTTTTAATTTCATCTACACTATAAAGCCTCGGGAAGTTTACAATCGCTTGTGTTTTGGTAGCACATTTTGATATTTTGTTATAGCTCACAATGTATCCGAGGTAATTTATTTTTTCTTTAAAATTTTCACATTTGTTTCTGTTTAAGTGTAATCGGTTTTTGTTTAATCTTTGAAGACAATTTATTAGGCGACTTTCGCATTCTTTTAACGCTAAGTCGTGACTTACAATATCGTCATGAGACTTTCCGTCTAGACCTTGCAAAATTTGATCGATAATCCGATTAAATTCACTTGGGGTTGATTTGTTTTCAAACAAAAACCGGTTCACTTGATATGTACCCCTGTACCAAACTACTTTCTGAGTCGATCTTAACTTGAAGATATGCCTTATATAAATCCAATTTGCAAAAAAAAAACTTGGATTTTTTTATGTTGTTGAAGATTTCATCGAATTTTTGTATTGAATAGTAAGCAGATTGCAACTGAGGGTAGATAACGACCTTAAAATCAACCACTGACCGAACGTTTCAATCAGGCTTTGGAATTACGACTAATGGGGATCCCCAATTGCTTGTGTTTATATTTGTAATTATGCCATCTCTTGCCATATTGTCCAGCTCTTGTTTTACTTTTTCTCGCAGTGCAAATGGTACCTGCCTTGCCTTCATATTAAATACCCGATGTCTTCTTCACAAAATGATGAAAAAACTGCAAGGAAAAATAAGAATTAAAAAAGTTATAATTTAAAGTAAAAAGCTCATTCTGCGCCACTCTGTACAACATTAGTGCCTTAACTAATACGATTGAATCAACACAATATCGCTTATTTTATCGATTTATACATTTGATGTCGTAATTAGTAATTGTAATAATTAAAATTTAAAATGTAATAATTAGTAATTAGTTAAGTTAAGTGGTTCCTTAACATCAGTATTTCAGCAGCCCTTTTCTTCCTTCTACTGCAATATCGAAACGACTCCGTACATGTTTTGCAAACTTTGTGTGGGACCCAATATTTGATTTTTGGTACAAGTTGTTTTCAAAATATATTTTCTATGCATTACTAATAAATTAATTTTACTATATTTGTTCTCTATTGCTGTACATGTTAAACAAAATGGATCGAGATAATTGGTAAAAATATTTGCAGAGTATTATTAAAAAATTATAATAATAATGAAAAGTAAAAAATATTATAACCACTTGAAAGTTACAATAGTCCAAATAGTTCAGATACTTCGCTGGAAGGCGCGCATCTGAAATGTCCAATTATATGTGACATTGGCTCATAAATCAGGTTGAGTGATGGCATGGGCTATGTTGGCTTTGAGGGCCGTCGTGGATTGTGGCTTCTTCCCATAGAATTGCTAATTAAAAATAATAGCCCCGTATGAAAGTCTACCGGGTTTAAATTGAACTATCTCGGTGGCCAGTTTACATCACCTTCACCAACGTCATTTTCAAAGAAATATGGACCGATGACGCCGCCGGCCCAAAATATACACCACACAATTTTTTTTTCGGGATGCATTGGCCACTTTAGGATCCAAAATTGAAAATTTTGTTTGTTTACGTACCTCATCGCTAAAATGACTTTTCGATAAAAGTTTCTCGAACAGAACACCAATTTTAATAAAATAATTTTATAACTTGTAAGTGTTGTTTAGCGATCTATCCGTCTATGATAATTTGGCAAAACAGACTGAATGGAGTCCCAAATAGACATGACATAACCGTAACCATACAAAACAGATTTTTAAACCAACCTTATGGTTAACACTGTATTTGATTATATGTATGTAATTAACATAACGCCATAACCATTACCATACAAAACAATTGAATTTTGGTTGCTATGGTTATACTTATAGCAATGGCATTATAATTATGTCACGTCTAATTGGACCTTAAATGACAGCCAATTCGACATATGCTTTAACAAAAATGCCGCTATGAACTATCGCAGTTCAATATTAAAAAAAATTGCATTAAAACTTTCAAATTAAACACTTAATTTTGGGCAATATTCCTGTTCCAAATATATAAAAAATTACAAATTAAATTATATTTTAAAAATAGAATCAATCGCAATTTACTCCAAAAAAAATTTTTTTTTCTAAATCACATCTACTCACATTTTATTGATTTAAGTCATAAACATGATCTAAAAATCACAAACCTCTTGCACATCTCTAATGTTAAAATTGTTTGCAAAAGCTTAGTAGAAATGAAATTTATGTTAACTTACTCGTTATAACAAATTGCAATAGTTGCGATTAGTAATTTTGTAAAAAAAAATCATTAAATTTATGCTTGTTAAAAGTGACATGTTTATAACTTTTTTCATTGAATACAAAAAAAATCTCAACCAAACTTTAAAAACATTTTGTAGTTTTTTGTATAAATAAATAGTTATAAGCGTAGAATCTATTAACGTTTTTTTTTAATAAATTAGCATAACTAAACAAGAAAACAATTTAGCAATCATAATAGTTCACGTAACATGAAAATTCAATTGTTCAAAACTATAAAAAATACAAAATAATTCAATACAATTGAATTCTTTTTATCTTTATCTTGTGTATAATAAACAGGAGCATCTCAATTGTTTTCGTATGTAACGAATATGAAAAGATTTTGTTTTTGTTGTTTTATACAAATTTTTTTTTTTTAATAAAATGAATTCAACACAATGTTGATGAGAGCACATACACTTTGTTAAATAACTAAAGGGATGAAAGGGTTTCCTCCTTTTGGAGGATTTGCTTTCAAAATTTTTATTGATAGCAGACCCTCGGCCGACCTAAAATAATTTGCCATCAAATCAAAAAACAATTTCTGTTTTACATTTGTTTTATATAAAAAAAGTTTATAAATATATAATTTAATATAAACATACATACGTAAATGTATATTAAACAGTTATTTTAATGCATGTCTCATCAGACTAGTAAATAATTGTTACAATATAAATTCTAATACTCAATAATTCCTATTCATTTTTATTTGAATCGCTTCTTATCGCACATAACTATTTTATATGCCCGAAGCGCCAATCACAGCGAATAGCTCTTTTTTTAATACAATACAAATTTTTGTGAGGACTATTTCCCCAAATATTTAAAAATATTATTCCTAACTAAATCTTTTAACAATATTTTAATATTAACTTTTTATACGAGCCGCCAAGAATGTTCGGTTTCGCATTCGAATTTGCGAACTATTTGCGTATTTTTGCCTTTTCAATCCCATTTTCGAAAATGTATGCGATTATTTAAAGCGAATATCTAAAAATGTCAATATCAATCGTGTACGTTCTGACACTCGCGATTGGGACATTTGCGATTAGGACTTAAACTCGCAAGAGAGGTGTTCTGTAAATCGCAAAGACTCTTGACTCAAGTCGCAAGAGTATACTAAAGTGAACTGATGAATGAACTAAACTTAACATCAAAGAAGCAATAAAGTGATGAATAAATGAAATTAAATATGTTTTCTTTTTATTTGCAGCAAAACTATTTGATTTTATTTTTAAAAATTCTCTTTGATCCTGTGAATTTTATCTGTCCATTGTTTTCTTATGCACTGTTGAGTTCAATAAACAGCTCATCTATATTATCTGCACAAAATTTTTGTTATTTTTTATTTTTATTATTATTATTTTTCCTAAAATCATGTTTTTTTTATTTTTCGAATGAAAATCCGAAATATGGACACTCGCAAGAAAAACACGTGAGTTGAAGAATATGCAAAAACAAGTTAGGAAATTTCTAACTCACATGCGAGTGTCAGAACGTACCAAAATCATATACCAACTTTTTTAAGAAATTTATTTATCGGAGTTAATTGAATTTACTTATAAAAGGGATGAATCATTTAAACTTATGGTTAAAAAAATATAACTTGGCTCATTTGAACTTTGAGTATTAGAGACCTTATGTACAAAAATTTTGTTTGCTTTATTTATAATAAATATTTGGAACAAAAATACTATGGCAATTTCTTCCGTAATAACTTTTATAAAATCTAGTTTCAAGGCGAATTCACGGTGGTGTCGATACTACAACAAGTAACAACACAACAATGTATTTTTTTGTTGCTTTCGTTGATCGATATGTCAAAAACAGAAGCAACGTTTGACATTTCTGTCTCTAAGTAAGAAAAAAAAGTAGCACAGCTGTGCTTTCAACGCCACCAGAAAGATGAATTCGCCTTGCCTAATTTCTTTCATTTAATTATCATAAATGAATTTTTTCATTAGTTTGCCTTGTATTCCTTGAAATTAAATTTATTTACAGTATTTATTTAATTATTGCACATCACAATAGTGGAGAATGCATTTGTACTGATGAAAGTAAAACAAGTAAGACAGTATAGTCGGTCTAGCTCGACTATATGATAACCTTCACCAGAGCACATAAAAACAATTATTGCAATTGCACCCTATTTAGGACCCATGGGCAATCATGGACCTCCAGAACAAAATTATATAATTGAGTTTAAGATTTATTAAAAGTTCTTGGTGCCGAATATTATTTAGATACTCGTATCTTTATCTATATGAAATTTGTTTGGTCTTAAGTGATTTCAGGAAGGGGGCTTATATGGGATCTATGGTAAAAGTCATTTATAAGAAAGTTATGGAATTAAAAGCTATTTTCGTCAGAAGTATTTGTAAGGGAGCTATAGTCAAATATGGACCGATTATAATAAAATTTGGTAAGATGATTTGGATTGCAAAAAAATTAGTTTAAACCAAATTTTATCTTAATTCTAACATAATAAGATGGTTTATGGGAACAAAGACCCTATTCCGGAAAGAAGCTTGAATGGGGGCTATGTGAAATTATGGACCGATTCGCCCCATTTTGAATGGGATCAATAGGTCCTTGTGCCAATTAGAACCTGTGTGCCAAATTTCATCAAATTCCGAAATTGCGACCTGTACTTTGCGCACAAGGTTTACATGGACCCCAGCCGGACGAACATTATTAGATCGACTCAGAACAGTGATGGAAAACTTAAAAATTGAGATAGTATTAACCATCAAGCAAAAGAGTACTTTTTTCAACATTTTGGTACTTAATTTAAACATATTTTTTATTGCATACATATGTATTTGCTTGTGATTTAATATAAGGTACACACGTTTAGATGTCTAAGGCCTATAGTACACGGCATGTAAAAAGACACATGCGCATGTGGTTCTGACGTAATTTTGACGTCATCACACAACACGCAATGTTTATTGTGGCTTTGCATTGACGTCAAAATTACGTCAGAACCACATGCGCATGTGTCTTTTTACATGCCGTGTACTATAGGCTTAAGGCTGTTAAGCAATTTGTTTATATTACTTAATGATATCATTAGTAATATTATAATTGTAACAACAAGAACCATTTGACATTAATAGATCTTTAGTTTTAATTAAATTTGAAAGAGTTTGTACTTGAAAACGATTTCTTTTTTTCGTTTTTATAGCATCTTGCACTGAAAACGTGCGCTTAACTGCTGCTGATAAATGGGGTATTGCCAAAATTCTAATAGCAATACGTGAATTATCAGGAAACATAAGTTCGTCCATTTCGTTCTTAATTTTGCTTAACATGAACGAAAAAAAGAACAATAAATTTTGTGTAGGCAATGTTGTCAATATTAAAAAAAAACGCTAAATTTCTCAACAAAGAAGCATAACAAGAAAAGAGTACTAAAACTGACGTGGGGGTACCGTGGTATTTTTGAAATGAAAAAGTACTGAAAAAAGTACCATAGTACTGAATTTTCCATCACTGACTCAGAATCACTTTCTGAGTATGTTTAAAGGTGGGTCTTGGACCAATATTTTATGGTGTTACAAACATCAGCACAAAATGCATAATACCCTCTCCATGATTGTGGTGTGGGTATAAATGCTCTGAAGAATTAACAAGGGAATGAAAAACACACGCAGCAATTAAAGTGGGAACAAAAAATACCCAAATGCTTTAGTTTTTTAATATGAGTTTGAGATACATATGTATTTGCGAAATATATTAATTAAGTATGTTTGTTAATTTCGTTGATAATATTGCAACAACAATTCTTTAAAAAAATTTTTGCGCGCGTCCGCCCACGAGGTAATTTTCAAATACTAGAAGTATAGGCAAACATTTGTAACTGTTTTGAAAGAAACAAGTACCGTTTGGAGTGTATTTCTTTCATTTCTTATTTAACTTATTTAATTGTTTGACTAACAGTAACGCATAGCATTTGTCATTGTGGTTGTATACAAACGTTTTGTACACACATTGACTTTTGTTGTGTGTTTGATTTTCTAATACATTTTTGCAAGTCTTGACTTAGCACACATTCGCAACACCTAAACTATTTATGTTGGAATTAAAAATTTATATTTCTATTTTTGGATACTGGTAGTTCTCAGGAATTTTAAGATTTCAAAATACTTTTATAACTCCTTTTAACTGACCAAAATTTTAGTTGGAAAATTGAAATTTCAAAATTCAGTTGCATTGACATTTTCTATACTGCTATTATTATTTTTTCTTGCACTGTAATCGTGCATTATGGTGGCTCATTTTTTAGGTTTTAAGTATTATAATCCAAAGATTTTATTGTATTAAAAAATAACAAGCATTTAACAAATTTAAATAAAAGAAAATATTAACAAAACTTCAAAATATGCACGAGTACTTGCGATACGATACGCAATATATGTAGATTGATTTGTACGTCTGTATTCGAAATTGTCTGTAGAAAATACAATTTTTTTTTTTTTTTTTTTTTTTTTTTGAACAAGATGTCAATTCAACTTCTAATTTTCATTTTAATTGTATTGTGTTATGCCTTTTTGTACTATTTCTATTGATAGTCAAAATTCACATTTATACCGACCAACTGATACTATTTACTGATTTTGGTTGTAGTTTTCGTTTTCGTTGACGGCGCACGTGAGATACAAGATACATTTAAACAAAAAAAAAAAAAAAATTAAAATAATAAATGAAAACAAAAATCTTTTAACAGCAACAAAAAAAATTAAAACCAAAATGCAAAATAATACAAAACCAACCAGTTCCCGTTCTAATATTTCACATTTCAACAAAATCAGTTTTATAAAAACCTCTTTCAAGAACGGTTGTTTAAGAACAAATTCTTCTCTCCAAAATCCAGTTTTTATTCAAACATTTTTGCAATTATTCGTAAATTTGTTTAAAGTAAATGTGAAACAAACTACTTACTGTGTATTAAATTCAATTAAAATTTATAAAAAGATAAACTAAATAAACAATTTTTATTTAATTAAAAAAGTAACGAATAAATGGCTAATATGGAGCAATTGTTGGAGAAGAAACGTGCCGGCAAACCGCCATGCAGAAACGACCGTAAAGCGTATTTGCAAAAAGTTATGCTGACCAGGTATTTCACCAAACACATTAATATCTTCCAAATACATAATTAGAAAATTAATTATAAATTAATTTTTTTTATTTTTGTTCGTATTAAAGACTCATAAATGCAATACAATTTTTATAAATTGAATGCTATTGACCGATTCTATAACAATATTTATAAAAAAACAAAAACAAGATAAAATTCTAACAGTTGAATTAACAAGATTTGTTTAAACAAGATTTATTTTCGTTTAAAAAAAACAGACCGCTTTAGGTTTGCAAATGTAAATTTTGAATGATAAATATGCTAACAACACTAGAGCAAAACAAAGATAAGTGAAATTGAACTTAAATTAAACAAATTATTAAACATTAGATAATAAGCTTTATTATAAAATAAAATTGTAAGTTAGAATTTGCCGAACTTTTTCTATACCTAACAATGCAATTAATTAAACCTTTGTTCCTTTTCTGAGTCACCCAATATTAAAAACAATATTTTATAGTGGGTTATATTTGTGAACATTCCAATAAGTCGTTATTTGCAAGCAATAACTCCGTGATGAACTTATCTCAAATTTGTTGGAATAGTTTATAGAATTTTTCCCCATGGGCTACAACTTTACACTAAAATCGTCACTAAATTGCTTGCAATTCAAAAAATCGAGTTAATTATTATTAAATATACTTACTTTATTTCCAAATTGATAATCTGGCATCGGATCTTAAACATAATATAAAAATAACTTTATCAAAAAAAGTCTCGAAATTCCAAAATCAAATTTTGTCAGATACGTCCTCTTTGTAAAACGTACATTAAAAGATTTTAAAATAGTTGGGTTATTCACAAGGTGTGCTATAAAGTCATATCGTCATAATGTCCTAAATAATATTTTACAATTGTTTAAAAAAAATATTGTTGTGTTTCAAACAAAATAAAAATTTTAATGCTGTGTTTATTGATTCCTAACAACTGTACAGTAGAAATCTTAAATATAAGCGGTTGCCTACAGCAGTCATATATATTTATTGTAATTATTTAAATACAAATGACTTTACAACTTTATGACTACCTTGTGAATGAAAAAAAAAAAACGGATTCTCTTCTCAGGTCTGCTATAAATTCATTCAAAAGTCATATAGTCTTCATAAAAACTGATCATTGATTTTAAACTCCTTGTGCTTAGCAAGAACTTAAAGATTTTTAACTATAAAATTGCAGAATTTTTCGGCTCCAACAAATGTTGAAAAAAGTTTTAAAAATTTGTCGTTACTGAGTGAATTTTAAAATTTTATCCGGCATGTCACGCATTCCGATCCGTATGTGCAATTTCGATCGGTTTGTTTTTATGTATTTTTTGATTCCGAACGATTTTGTACATTCCGTAAAATGATAAAATTTCTGTTTTCAAATAAAGTATGGCTGAGTTGTGTGGATTTGCTAGTCGTTTGCGTTGCCACCAATCAAATAAGTGGTTTGCTTAAAAACTAATGTGGCCAAGGTTGCCAATTTAGCCAATTGTCGGCTAGATCTGGCGATTTTTTTCCATCTAGCCATAAAAAAGTTTAGATTTTATCTAGCCGGAAGATCTAGCCATTTTGTTTTTCTCATAGCCATTTTTATTTTAATTTTTGTGTTATTTTTTTATGAAAATTTATTGGCAGTTTTCTTATATTAATGTGCTTACTTTGATTCTTCTTGATTTACATTAAATACATTTGTAATGCAACAGTGTCATTTACCGTAAATAAAGTTTTAGCCGCCTTGAAATATTAACGGTAATAAGAACCGTCCAGAACTTACTACTTATCATCTGATAAGGTGGACAAGAGAATCAAAAAACCCGATGAATGAAAAAGGAGTTTTTCTGTGTATCCTAATTGTAACAGTTCCTTCAGTTCCTTCAAAGAGGGATTATTGCCCAAATGAAATCGATCTTTAAAATTTAATGGTTTCGGATTCTATTCGTAGAAATTGTTTTGATACGATATTTCGTTATATACATTTAATTAATAATGCAGAGAAACAAGATTATAAAATCTTCAAGTTACTTTTTTTTGTGTAAAACGCATTATATAAAAAAAAATTATGTAATAAATCTTTTTGGTAAGTTTTGTTTATAATAAATATAAGTTTTATTTGAAAAATGCAAGGCCCAAAAATTTTATATACTTCCCACTGTTACGCTTTTTTTAAAATAGGGTTTTTGACTTAGGTAAATTGCTGCTTAAAATTTCATGAATATAATTAAATATTTAGTTCCTAGGTTAAATAATGAAGTTCTTTAATATTTTTAAAAACCTAGCCATTCCTAGCTATTTTTTTTAATTCTAGCCTTTTTTGAGCTGCCGAGTTGGCAACCTTGAATGTGGCAATACTTCGATTGAAAAAATATTTATTTTGTTTAAATATTTAGAAAATGCTAAGCATATTAATGTTATAATTAAACATTAATCAATAATTTTGACTTATGTAGCTATATTAAATTTGATCTTTAATAAATCGTTAAAAATAGAAATTCAATTTTGAATATTTGAAGCGGTTTCATTTTAAAGAAATTGTTCGTTATTGTTTTCTAAAGACCCGACTTTCGGAGTTGTCACCACTTTCGATTGGAATTGCGTTTTGGAAATGACTGTATATTAGTGTGACCCTTCATTGTATGGGGAAAAGGTGTTCGAATTTAGGGTTCACCCCCTAGTAATATGCGAGCACCAAAAAAACCAAGAAAGCCAAATTTTGGGCCAATAAAAAAGATTTAGGGGCGGCTCTAAGCGACTCGAATATCGAATAAACCGTTTTTTTAATAATGTATAATTTACGTACACTTACCTTTTTTTTATTTATTTTTATTTATTTATTTGCTAGATTTTCTAATACAACAAGACAAACATATCTTATAAATTACAGTATTAGAATTTGACAAGTTACATATATAAAAGATGAACCTTTGTTGTAAATATACCTGTAGTTTAAGTAATTTTCTAATTTTAATATTGGGCAACCTTATAATTTTTATGAAGAATGTCAAAACAAAGTGTAACAAAAGTCAAAAAAACGATGTTAATACCAATCCAAGGCGAATTCATTCCAGGTAATCTCAGTAGTACAACAAGTACAACTCGTACAAAAACCACAAGCAATTTGTTTTTGTAAAATCATTGTACAATGTCAAAAACCGAAACAAATCAAAACAGAAACAAAGATAATAAATAAAATTTTGACATCCAACAATTGTAAAGCTAAAGAAAAAAAGTAAAAGAAAAAATGTAATGAATTCGCCTTGTACCAATCGTTTATAAAAGCTTGTATTGTTGTAAAAAAAAACAATTCAAAATACTACAAAAAAAAAGTTAAGTTAAAAATGTAAATAGCAATCTGTGTGAGCGTATTCTAAATAATAAATATGAATATTTTTATACAGATGTCATCTCTGGAAATATTTCGAAAGGGATTAAAAAGACAAAGTTAGGTGCCTGAAATGCCCTAAAATTATAACTTGCAAAGGCTCTTTAACGTCACGACTTTTGAACCACCTTTAATTAGTCCACAAGCTTGATATAAAAGTGCGCTAGATAAAAATAATAAATACTTTACTAAAAAACGCTGCCAAAAATGAATCATTAAGTGAAATATTAGCTCGTTGTGATGCCGAGGACGCCCGTTAAGGCACTAAAAATTTTTAAGTATTTCTAGCATATCTTCATGCTTAAAACTACCACATTCCGGCGGAATAGACGATGTGGGAAAAATTCACCAAAATTGAAGAAATCAAACAAAGTCATGAAAGGTTTTTAATTTAAAGGTGTGTGCTGCCTGCAACTTTTCAAAGATATGATTATGACTGATGATTTGATATTAGCACAAATTAAATGCAGGCATATAGACATGCTGAACCACCAACAAATTAAAACTGTTTTAAAATAAAATTGGGAGATAATCTCAAATAACAAATTAAATAAATTCCTATAAATTTTCCAGATCAAAATTCTTTAAAAATTCTAAGTCATAACTATGGCGCATATTCATAATTGATCACTTAGTGTTAACTTTTTTAAGTTATTCACAGTTGGTTACGTTAACACGAACATTTTGCACTTAATTATGGGTAAAGCTGTAACTAAATGCCAACTAATTAAAACATTCAAAGAACAGCTGATTGATTTATTTTATAATTTATTTTTAAAGCAAAACTTTTTTGGCGACCAACTTGTGTCTCTCTAAAATACAGAAAACAATCAATACTTTTACAATTTCCAAAATAATTGGGGGATTTACAAGGTGTCATAAAGTCATATGTCTTAAAATATGAACATGAAAAAATACGACTGTTGTGAGCAACCCCTCATAATTTAATGCGCTATTAATTAGGACAGCACAATAAACATAGCAAGCAACGTTCTATTTATTTAAGACACTTTTTGTTTAAAAACCAACAACAATATTTTTAAAGCATTGTAAAATGTTAGAACATTATGACAATAAACCATGATAGCACACCTTGTGAATACCCCAAATAAATTTACCTTATTTATTTGCTACTTACGTCCATTTCAACTGCGTCCAAAAAACATCCATACAAAAAAAAGAAAAAAAAACTGGAGATGTGTTTTTGGTCAACAAAATTCTATTGTATAACTTTATTTTTACGGGACCCTATTTTAATTGATTTATATACATACTATAAACAAAATATAACTTTTTTCGAATTTGTATGAATTCTTTAAAGGATAATACATATTTTTTTAATAGCTTTGTAAGCTTTTTATTTATGTAATTACAGTATGGTCAAAAAATTATCGACATATTATTTGCTCTATACGGCATGGCTGCATTTTTTCTATCAGTTGAAAGTAGTTGCTGCGCTAGTAGAAAAAAAAACTTTTACTTCTGAAAAATTCATAACACTCAAGAAATAACTTTTATTTCGAGAAAAAAATACTAATCAGAAAATAACTTTTATTTTTTAAGCAAAAAATAAAATTGAAGAAACGATTTAAAATTAATTTGTAAAGTAAAACTTATAACTAGGGATGTAACGAATACCGATACCTATATATCGGCGATACTTCAGATTTTCCGATACATCGGCGATATTCTACTGTCGATACCCCGATACTTTTTACATTTTTTTTTTTTGAATATTTTCCAACAAACAATTTAATTTTCTGCTTATTTTTTGTAAAACAACTAAAGCTTCGTACAGGCGATGGTCCGATCTTACAATATTGTAAGCAGGCGTTGCCAATAGAAATATTTTTCTGACAATGGTGCCATTGCATTAATTTTATATGTCGGCCAAATACAAATGAGCTTACTATGTTCACACAGTTGCAAGACATTTTTAATCAATTTTAATACAATTTAAGCAACGCTGCTTACCAATATTGTAAGATCTGACCACCGTCTATACTAAGCTTAATAGAAATAATGCATTTAAAAGCAGAGCAAAATTAAATAATAATGAAATTCTTATGTTTTAATTCTAAGCGTTTTGCTTTGCACCAAAGCACAGAGCTGATAATTCAAATTTAGATCGCAATGTATAGCCTTCTTTGATCGTAGGAGTGCAGGAAATTTTGCATATATCGTTATTAGTTTTTAATACAATTATTTGGCTTTTTTAACAACGAAATCGGGGTAGCTTAATTTTTAATATTTGTCATATAATATTTGCCATATAAAAAAAATTATAACAAAAAGGGCCTTAACCAGAGTGGTATAAAGGCTCACAAGTAAGTACTATTAGTTTCACAACCAAGTTAAGCCATGTTTCTTATTTATCACCTTTTCAGTGATCCATATTATTAAAAATTTTAAACTTTTCAATGTGTGGAAACCATAACAAATAAAAATATTTATCAAAAAGTAGTGAAATAACAGTTATGATTAGTGTCCGACCAAACGCTCGGGTTTGTTTACGGAGTTCGGCAAAAAATAGTGTTTGGCCAAAGTTCGGAGTTCTGAAAATCACGTGATTTCAAATCACATGCTTTTAAAATCACACGTGTGATTTTGTGGTGTTCTGAAAAT
Organism: Pollenia amentaria; assembly: GCA_943735925.1. Lineage (NCBI taxonomy): Eukaryota > Metazoa > Arthropoda > Insecta > Diptera > Polleniidae > Pollenia > Pollenia amentaria. The sequence continues at coordinate 95,400,369 of OX031009.1, read as the reverse complement.
CATTCTGTTTTTGTATTTCTCGGTGTGCTTTTGGCAATTGAAAACTATAACAAATAAAAATATTTATCAAAAAGTAGTGAAATAACAGTTATGATTAGTGTCCGACCAAACGCTCGGGTTTGTTTACGGAGTTCGGCAAAAAATAGTGTTTGGCCAAAGTTCGGAGTTCTGAAAATCACGTGATTTCAAATCACATGCTTTTAAAATCACACGTGTGATTTTGTGGTGTTCTGAAAATCATTCTGTTTTTGTATTTCTCGGTGTGCTTTTGGCAATTAAAAACCATAACAAATAAAAATATTTATCAAAAAGTAGTGAAATAACAGTTATGATTAGTGTCCGACCAAACGCTCGGGTTTGTTTACGGAGTTCGGCAAAAAATAGTGTTTGGCCAAAGTTCGGAGTTCTGAAAATCACGTGATTTCAAATCACATAGAAATCACAAGAAATTAATATGTATTTCACGGAACGAAAAACAGACATATTTCAAGAATGGAAAGAACCATTCAGTTATTTAGTGCTGCTGGACAACTTTACTCAGACCGAAGAATAAAGCTACATAGCATTAAAGCAGAAAAATTGATTTTTAGCCATTAAAATATGTAAATTATTAAATTTTGAGTACTAACATGTATTCTTTATTGAACTTCTTCTGTACTATAGTACGTACCATGGTTATTTTCTGCATGTATATTGAACTTTTTTTATAGTTTCTGATTTTTTACCTATAAAATAGTGTAACTACTTTATAGTGCAATTAGTCTTTTGGTTTTGCACACGAAATCCTAAAATTTTATTTTGTTTTAAATAAAAAAATTTAAAAAAATATTACTGTTTAGATTTAATGTCAAAAATGTACCGAAGTTCGTCTACGGGTTCGGGTTCGGTTTAAAAAAGTGCGTTCGGTCGGGCACTAGTTATTATTAAAAAACATCGAGCAAATCTCAAAAAAAAATAATTGTTACATATAAACAAACGTAAGTGGCCTTCAGCTACTTCACCTAAGTGCCTAGTTTTATTGCTTTACGAAAAGAAATAACAAAGTCATAGGGTTTCCTACTGTGCATAGTCATGAAATGTTCTCCTATTGCTAAGTCTTGTAGATATTTGCACGTTTTCAGATTTTCTGCCATTTTTCATTTATTTTCACTTAAGAAGAATTGAGAGATACCTCAGATCTCGTAATATATCTAGAGTCGCAGATCCGCTTGTTTAGGGCGCAATGACATGTTATACCCAAGAGAGACTATTTTCGACTGCCGGTCTTGTCAAACGGATTTGTGAAATCTACTATTTCTGCAAAAGCTTTTATATAAGCTTGTCATTGTGTTTTTCAACAATTAGGATCTAAGTATACATATGTATATATTGTAGCTCCTTATGAGAAGAGGATTTAATTTAACGATGCCTTATTCGTCCGTCAGTTTGTTGAAATGGCTTTTCCTAAGACTTCAGATATCATGGGGTCTATGTTGTTATATATTTATATCACATATAGTTCGGAATAGTTTGCCAGATGGGGTTACAAATGCCAGAGATATGAACAAAAAAACATGGTTCGTCGTGCCCGACCCTTCAAAATTTTTAACCATAAAATTTAACTTGTTTTATTATTTTGCGTTGTAAAAAAATTACTCTAGTTGAGTTTTGTTAATTTTAACTTGAATTTAAATTCAATATTCGTATCGATATCGGTATCGCCGATATTTTCTTTTGAATATCGGTATTGTATCGGCAAAATGGCGTATCGTTACATCCCTACTAATAACCGTTACGGTCCCTGGTTTAAATTATGTATAACAAAAAAGTATATATTCAAAATTTTCATTGGAATTTTATAAATTCAACAAGTCAAAGTGCCTAGCGGGAACCCAACTAATGAACACTTCTTCTAACTAAACACTTAACAACTATTTGACAAAAAAAAAAAAAAAAATTATAAAAAAAAACGTAACCGCTAAATATAACAACAATTTTTTTTAACCCTTTTATATCTAATAAATCGTAGTAAAATCAAATTAATAAATTTTTAATGCTATTGGATCTTCTTGCAATTGGGTATTTTGATTTCTTGTCTTATTAAACCATGACCACCCAAATCTTACTATGATAACATTATATGTAATGGTTTTAGGCGTGGTAAAGGGCTTTCTGAATCTGGATAGGATATGAAGCCTATAGAAAATTACTGGCCGATCTTCACGAAATTTAATGCTATGATTTCTATTCAAACAACACTAATAATTCGATTCGTTAGCATTGTTGATTTCAGAAAAGTATGTTTCTATCCATTCTTTTCTAGACTGGTGATAGGACTTGTATCTGTGTGACCTATCTCACGTTGCAGTCATGCTTCAACTATAAATCGTGTACATAGTTGCCTGAGACGTCATGATGTGTTTTGACTATTCAGGCTACATTACTGTTCGCCTTCTCACTCTAGCTAGCTTCTAGCGGAAGCCGGAAACCATTATCCGGGGAAGTAGTTAGCTGCTAGGACAGTCAGGCAAAGGAATCATTTCTAGTCACTCCCAATTAAATGACAGTCAGCAATTTTCCGCACTACGTGCACGTTTTTGGAAGCTCAAATTGTGTTATTTTTTTTTAAGAAATGTAAATTTTTTGTGGTGGTTGTTCCATATTTGGCTCAATAACTATAAATTTGTATACTAAATCGATTGTGATGTTTTTTAATCCCAAATTGCTTAGGATAACTGAAAACACTTTGACACAAAAATTGTTCTTTTCTGTTGAGTCTTTCGAAGTGAGCTCTTAACAACAAATTATGGAGGGTATTAAAATAGTGGCTACGTTAGGGAATTTAAAAATTTGCTTAGTGCTTTGCTTAAGTAAACCTCAGAGATAATTTATAATATCGTTCAATTTTAATTAAATCTTCTTTGTCACTTGTTTAACGTGTGACTAACAATTAATTCAATATCACTTATTCATTTATGACGTTTCGAGTATTACATGTGTTTTTATTTGATTGAATAACAGAAATTCCAAAATACACACCAACATGCAGCAAAAATAATTAACTGTGCTAAATGATATTTTTATAGCGAAGAAAAATGGTTTTGTTTTTAGAATTTAGAATTTACGTCACAAACAAATGAACAAACAATTAGAATAAAAACTAAAAAGAATTAAAAAATAAACAAAACGATATGAATACGTTGTTAAGAGTTAATCAGCCAGTCAGTTTATAATGAAAGTTTCTAAAGTTAACAAGTTGTTCTAAAAGATAAAAATAATTTTATTAGTTGATTATAAAAAAACAATACCCCTATTAATCTATTTAACTTCCGATTTTAATATTAATTACAAAATTAAGCACCTGAACACACACATGATAAAAATCGTGTTAATATTGTAAATCACTAAATGCTCTGGAACCTGATCAGGTTCATTAAATACTTTTTTTTTTAAATAATACTTATAAGTATTAAATATAAATGTGCTTTTAAAACTATTGTAATGTACACTCAAAAAAATGTGTAAGTAAATTAAACATAAGTTAGTCAGAAAAATTAAAATAAAAATAAAAAATTGGGAAAATTCAGGGCAGATTTTTAATTTCTAGCTTCATGTTAAAAAATAACTGATTTATAATAATAACATAGTATCAACAAAATAGTTTATGAAATTGCTACCACAACAAAAAGGAATTAGGACAGTGATCCCTGTAATAACTGGACACTGGCTGGTAGGGAATCATGCGGGTAGAATGGCTCTGAAATTCAGTGACTACTGCAGAAGTTGTAATTTTCTGCACCAATATCCGGAAATTCAGGACAGTATAAAGACATCTGAGAAACCAGCGTTTATCTGTTCGAATGATCTATCTAGAATAGAACTAAGGTTGCTTCTTCTTTTCACTAGGAAAACGAATTGGTTGAGATGCCCATCATAAAGAGCGGAGTAGGACCCAAGTGAACCGTCTTTTAGATGCTGTTTTATCAACATCACTAAACCGACACAATTAACACCTCTATTAACCGTGAGGACAAAAATTTTCGTCTGCAATTGGCAGCACAAAAATAAAGTATTAGTATAAGATTTGAATAATTATTGTTAGTTCATATTTAATATATGAAGATTCAATAAATAAACGATGAAAAAAAGCTTAACCGACCCGACGACAACAAACATTTTTATCAAATTTTTATTTTTTACCATTATTTTAAGTTTATTACTACCTTCTATTTATTTGCAAATATAATATTTTAGATGAATAATCGAGAAAAGTGTCATATAAGAAGGAAGTTTTCTTTCAAACAAACGTTAAAGAAAACTACTAAAATATGATCTTTTCACTAAAATAAATCAAAATATGCAATAAAATACAGTTGCCCAAATTCTTTTTTTTATGACTGAAAATCATAATTAAAAACTATAAAGCCCACTACCAGAAAACACTTTAGTACTCCCAAAAGCGTAAAGAATTATGCTATTTAAGTAAAATTTGGTCCGTCATCGTGATGATATGTCCAAAATATATTATATGCTCCATATAAAGTCCACGACAATATAGATTTTGCGGTAAAATTGAGCTTTAAATGGTTAAAAATAACACCATGTAATTTTAAGATAATCGGTAAATAATTTACCGTAGGTCTGATATAAAGCGGCCTTCCGAAAAACTATTTAAGAAGCAGTAAATTCTAAATAAATTGGTATTACTGTATTGAAATTGGGTTTAATTAAGGTTTTTTTAATTCTATAAATCACTCTTCCGCATTTTGTGTTGAATGATCCATAATTTACGATAGGTCCATTATTAGCTATGCGACATGTCCCTGCAACAATATTCGTATTTTTTCCCCTTCGAAATCTCGTACACGTTCAGGCGTTTCGTTTTTGGTCGGAAGTCCCAATTTTACATTCAACTATGAAATTCACATTTGAATATTATATTTCAAAAATTTATACCAAACATATTAAGGAGAAACATAAAATTGATGCTTGATTTTGTGGGTCATTGTTTGCCCCGCAAGCGTCTCTACACCCCTTGTCATTAATCTTCTGTTTCATTAAATATTTCTGCGCGATATGTCGCAAAATCTTAATCAGGTATATAAAATTCCCTAAATTAATCAACGAATTGCAATACTGTGAGGTCAGCACTATTGTTATTTTAATCTTCCGATTGCAAAACGTTATATAAAAGATGCAAAATTTCACTTAGATCACAAACATGTTCGTCATTTAATTTCGGGGTGTTTTATTTAGGAACAACTGGGGGCTATTCTCTATTGCAATGCGAAAGCTTAATGCCAACTTAGTACTTTATCACTTTCGCAACATTTTTGGAAAATGAAGCAATGCTAGTAATACAAATTAAAGATGGCGCAGATTGACAGCAATGAAATGTTAAAGAAATTTTAATTTGGAAAATTTAAATAAAATATACCCGGAAAGAAGTTTATTTTCTAAATTAATCAATTTCGTTTCTTAAAACATGAAAATCTATAATTTCTTGATTTTAACTAATTTCTTTCGTATTTAGTAAAATGTTCTTAAATAAAAAAACATTTTGCTTTTACCACACCAAATAATTTAAGTAAGTAATTTTTGGCTTGGACCAGATTGTGCAACATTTTCTTGGCTTATATTTTCTGGTGATTTAGTAAATAATTCTTTCCGTGTATATTGATATATAGAGATTAAAGAGTACCAATCACTATTTTTGACCTCCTAAAATTTTCTTTATAGTATTAACTTTACTTTAACCTACCAGGTTGGATGAACATTTCTTTACTCATTGCTCAGTTAAGGTTAAAGTTATTTTTTATACGGCCGATTAAATCGAACCTTTAGCTATTGATAAGTAGTAAAAACGGGACTAAGCAGAGAGAAAATCCGTTATATAAATACCAAAACTAACACCATTCGTTGTCAAAAGTGAGCCAACTACGTTTGTGATCAATTTGATATTTTTCAGCCACTTCGTTGTCATTTTGTCATCATTTGGTCTCATTCAGAAAACAAAATGGTAATATATTATCACCATTATGGTGTCTTTCCGATAACATGTTGTTTTTATTTTTGATAACACATCGTTGGTCTATTGACAACATTCAGTTGTCATTTCGACCACACAATTTTCGACCCAAGCAATAATTAACATTTTAAATTTATTTATCTTAAATTTATTTTTAAACAAGAATACACAAATTACAATAAATTTTTTAATAAAACAAAATTGCAGTACAATATACATACATATTTACTTGTATTTTTTCATTAAAGCAGCGTAGACCCAAGTGTGGTGTATACCGCAAGCTTCATATGTCACATTAGCATCTTAAATAAAAGAATTGTAAAATTAACTACAAATTCCATATAAATGTATATTTTAACTTACCTCTTAAATAATCATAAATATGTTTTTACTAGGGATATCGCTCTTATCGCTCTTTTTGCCGATACGATACCGATACTCAAAAAGAAATATCGGCGATACCGATACCGATACAAATATTAAATTTAAATTCAAGGTAAAATTTACAAAACTCAGCTAGAATAATTTTTTATTATTCAAAATTATAGTGTTAGAGATTTTTAATATTTAAAATCGACGAGATCACAAATCCCACATCAGACTTGCAGTGAAAAATAGTCTCTCAGATGCGATAGAATTTATTTCTGCACCAAGCGGATCTGCGTCTCTCGAAATATTAGGAGATCTACGGTATATCACCACTTCTTTTCTAGCAAAACAACACCTTAGGATGGACAGAGGCGCATCCTCCTCTGATTTTCTTATAATTCTTTCACAAACGCTTCACAGGCCATTTTTATATTTATCAGAATTTTTACTAATTGTAGGGGTCTCCGTGTATTCCATAATTTCAGAATACATAGTCATAGCAAGACGTTTTTTCGATACGACTGAAGTCGATTGTCTTTAAAATATTCGAAGAATTTTAGATCAACAATAGATTTCATTATTTAATAAACTCTTGAATCTTTCATTCAGAACTATTTCTAACGAAGTAGCCAATTTTTGGGCCTCTTAACTATTCTATATCTCCGTTTATTTATTTATTATATTTTCTAAAAAAGTTCGAAGACTGTTAACTAGCGAAATAACGTCAGACAATGTAGCTTTGGCCTTGCTTAAAAAAACAAAACGGAATTGCAGAGTACATGAAACTGAATACAACTCCCCAATCTTCTCACCCATCTCACCAATAGTTTGTAGAATTGCTGCAACAAAAATGTTGCGTGCCGTGATTAAAATTGAAAATTAAGATATGTCGGGTGCTATTATTTTGAATGAAGTATTCTAAAAGCAGAAATTTTATAATAAAGGGTCCGCCATCTAACGTGTTTTTTTTCAACTAGTGCTTATTTCGTGAATGGTAACACTTAGCTCATGTCTGATTTGACAGATAATTAGTTTTATCCTTCCGCTGAACGAATATGGTTGTGTATATGCTTGAACAACGCTGGGAAATATTGCGACATTACTTTGAAAATGATGGTAATGTTGCAGAATGTGTGCGAAAATTGCGTACGGATTTTGGAAGATGAAAAGCACCGTCAGCTTTTCTTGTGAAAAAAGTGAAAGAAACTGGCATCCTCATCGATAAACCAAAGCGTGAAAAGCCAAAAAGTGCGTACACCCGAGAATATTGCTGCTGTGCCAGAAAGTCAATTCACTCTCGTTCTCAACAATTGAACATTTCGGAGACATCATTGAGACGAATTTTGTATAAAGACCTTGGTATGACGCCATTTGAATGAAATTATTTTCCATTATTAACCGGAAGGATTGTACTTTCATATAAAAAAAGAAATTTGAGAAAATATTCAGTAGTTTTTTTTTTTATAGCATTTTCAAAACAAAAAAAAGTTATTTGGCGGACCCTTTATTATAATATATGGCAAAGAAAACAATTTTACAGTTCTTTTTTATGGGGTTCGACCCAGTTTAATATAATTTGTCTGTGAAAAAGAAAAAATAGGTCAAAATTGAGGCGTGTCATAAAAGTGAATATATTTAAATCTAGAGCTATAAGTTTTAAAAGGGCGTTCTTGCCACGTGCAAAAAATTGGTCATTAGGGGGAAAGGATCCGAGTGGCGGCCAGAATTTGTCGGATTAAAAATTCACCAAAGGCAAAAAAATTAAGCCATAGACAAGCCATGAATAACGATATTCAAAATTTTATGATCGGACTATAAATGGCGACGCAGTGTACAAAAAACTTAAAGGGCGATATCCAAAGACGTGCAAAAAATGAAAAAAAATATTTTTTGGAATTGTTTTTGACTAATATTTAACCCTAGTGGTTGACTGGTTCAAATTAACTTTTAGAACCACCCTAATGCTTATATATGTATGTACATTTACTGCCTGGCCCACAATGTCGACAAGAACATTTCTTTCGAATATTTATATTGAAAACAAAAACAAATTTCAGTTTTTTATTATTGCTTTCAATATAAATATGCGCAAGAAATGTTCTTGTCGGCATTGTGGGCTTGCCAATTAATTTTTCTGTTCTTTTTCAAATAAAAAATATTTTCTATCGAGTTTTTATCATAAATCTTTTTTTTACTAAATAATGTATAGTTATTCCAAAAATATAAAAATATCGATAATAATGGACTTCCCTGAATTAATACTTAGTTAACCTATGTTTCGACCAACTGTGCGGCGCCCGTATAATCTCTCTCTGTTTTAAAAAATTTCTTATTAGTTATTTTATTTTCATTGTGAGATCAACTTAGACTTCGTAAAGCAAATTTGTAAACTTAATTCTTTAAATGCAGATTAAAAAGCCTAATACATAAAATTAAAAAAAAAAATTAAGAATTATTTTATATTTTTACTTCCTATTACACGCAGAAATTTATTCGATTACATCGCTTACTGGTTTATCACATTTTACTCACATTTTACTGAATTTCTACAGTAAAATTCCATAAATTCGTATTATATTTGGTAACGATTGCAGTAAATACACCAAGGCCGGGTTTTTTAGATGTGGATTATGTTAAAACTTAGTTTAAGGTAGCCTGAAATCTGATTTTTCCAGCGAAATGTTATTTTTTTTCTATTATTTAATTAAAGAACAACATTTTAAGCAAAACTCAGCTGTTCCGTAAAAATTTTGTATACAAACTTTGTAATGGCGACACAAATCTGTTTTCGGAATAACTAAACCTAGTTTAACTGAGATCTCAAAAACCGAGCCTAAAAGACTAGTTAACAAATTGATTTCATTTAAAATGTAAATTGCATGTTAATTTTTATTAAGAAGCTCTTCCTCCATAATTCTAGTTGACTTTTGTGTCCACATTTAATTTTTACTTTTAATATCATTATAATTTCAGTAAATTGTCTGCCTCTAATATGAATTTAGGATCCACACGTCAAAGTCATACCTTATTTATAATATCTATATATTTAAAAAAGATTATATTTAGAACCCCCACCTTGTGAGTATTAATAAAATCAGTGCTTTATGAGAATGTCATCGTTTTTTGATTGTATAATTGAATGGTCTTTTAAAATTTTATTTTCAATATTATTACTGTTTTTAAGCGTGTTACTGGTTAAATTTAAATGTGTGTTTTGTATGTATGTGTGAAAAGCTCCCTTAAATAACATTAAAGAAATGTCTTTAATTTCAATGTTTTTATTATTTGCAGCTTTTTAGTTTTTGTTTTTTTTTTACTAATCTTATTAAGATTTTTTAATTTAAAGTTTATTTTTCCTTCGGTAGTTTTGGTAATTAATATTTTTTTTTTTTTTTTTGCAGAATGGGTTCATTTAATTCGGCTCCCAAAATAAATAATTCCGATTGTCAGGATGATAGCCTAGAGGTTCCCAAAGGTCTGAGTACACCAGAACTTTTACAACACTGCAAACATTTACGTGGTGAAAATCAACCGCCGCTTCTTACACGTTTCTTTTTAAAACCCCTGTCTACATTAACAGCCCAAACAGTTTCATCAGACATAACAGATGGTTTCCGTTGTCTTAAATTAGATGCAATATCTCGAGGTTTGAATATTTTATTTATAGAATTTTATTAACATACTTCCATTTAAAAGTAAATTGTATAAATTTGATTTTAAATTAATGCAAATTGTATCTTTTTCACTTGCGTTTAATTGATATTTTCCTAAATCGCTCACAGTTTGCAGCGCGCCTATAGCTGATCCAAATTATATACGTTTATTGCAGTGGAATCTATTATCACAAAGTAAGTTTATTAAAGTATTTTTTTTTTATCCGACAGGATGCAACTTAGAAATTTATTTAAAAATTTTAATTTGGTACATCAATTTATGCACATTTTTATACCCGTCATCAAAAAAAAAATTATTATAGCAATTTCGTTTTTTATATACATACAATCATGTTTGTATGTATAAAGAAATACTCCATAAGGGGCTCAAGTCATTCCAGGGATTCGCTTAGGTCCATACGAATGTTCTTTTGGTATAAAGCTGCGTTCAGCAGCCTTAAAAAACCTACAATCAGTATAGAATTGTATTAACAAGTAACACAGGAAATGCAGGAAGTACATATGTGACAGCGCATAGAGAAAGGGACCTAAGGGTAAAAAAAATCAATTTTCATTTTTTTTTTTGATGTGGACAACATCTGAGCGCATCTGAGATGTGTCGCTTTCAAATGAGACCAATACCAACACGCTCAATGATGGTACACCAAAGATACACGTATTTAAATCTTTAAAATGGTTTTAAATGGTTTTTACCCTTAGGTCCCTTTCTCTATGCGCTGTCACATATATGTACGTATCGAACGCATGAAGGAAAATTACTTTCCTCTCTGTATGCACCTAAAAAAAAGGTTATCAAACGTAACAAGGCATAGAATATGTGGTGTGGAACTCCAGCTTAAGAGTCATTGACTTTCAGGGCCAACCCAAGAGATCGTAAACGGTTCATACGAAATGGGACTTTCTATTTTTGTAATTTCTTAATTTTTTACAAAAGAAGCCTAGTCAGGATGAAACATAATAGGCTGATTTCATAAACGCAGTATTGCAAAGCATCACTGAAAACAAATGCGTTGACAAAGCTTCACAAATAAAAACAATGCACACATTTCGCAACCATTTTGCAGTAAGTACTGTTACCATGCAATAATGCCCTCAAGGTCTTGTCTACAGAAAAGTTTTTGAGTTTGTGAAGCAATTCCTTTTAGCGTTGCATTGCAATACTGCGTTTATGAAGTCAGCCATACACAAAATGCAGTGTAAAAAAGTCCAACTTAATCATAAATCCGTTAATTTTGTTTTTTTTTTTTCTTTCTATCCTCTTACAACTACAATTCGTGTTGGAAAAAAACCAGCCAATTGTAGGGGAATGTAAGAAAGAAAAATTGACTGTTTATTAGCTGCGTTCGAGAACACAAAAGTTTTTACTATTTTTTACTGAACTTTAGTGCATTTTACTAAATTGCGTTCGCGTACACAAAATACAGTAAATGAGAACACAAATTGAGAGCGTAAAGTGACAGTTCTTGACTGAGTACTTACAAATTTTTACTGCAGAAATTTTTGCAGTAAACTTTAGTAAAACAAAAAAACATATGTTTCAAAAGGTAAACAAACAAAAGTAGCAAACAAAAGGCATACAAATTGTGAAAAAATTATTTAAAAATAGAAAAGTTGAAATAAAACTAAAATAAAAACAAAAATAAAAACAAAAAATTAATAAATATTAATTAATTAAACTTGTTTGTAAAGAATTTATATGGCTAAACACCAACTTTTGAAACTTTGTTTTGTTATGTTAATTTTTTGGAGTTTGAAAAGTGTCAAGTACTCGGGTACTTAGAACAGCCCTTGTTTTTAAAGTTATCAATAGTAAAAAAAAGTATTCGTGTACTATTGATCAAATTTAGCTGATCACAAATTAGCAAATTCAAATAAAATAAAAAACAAACAAATATGAAAAATTATATTAAATAATTTGTTTGTATTTTTCAAAAATATTCGTGTTATAAAAAGTATTTAATCGAGTACCGATAAGAAAACGAGTTAAGTAGTCAATAGTGTAAACATTTTTCAACACTTCAATTATTTGCCATCAGCTGTTGCTTTTTATTTTACGAATTTTTACAAATTTTGCGTTCGCGTACTTTTTTGGACAACAGCTTTTTGTGAAAGCAAATTTTTAAGTTTACTCATTTACTGCATTTTACTGTAAAAGTACTCAAACGCACCTATTGTTGTGTCTTTGTTGAAGCTTTGATATTGTTACATGTAAGACCTGAGTGTTTAAAATTCTTATTCACTTTATGGTCTTACTTGTATAATATTTTTAGCTTTTCTAAAGTATTTGGAAAAAGTTTCCTGACGAGCATAGAAACTAGCTTTCCCACAACAATAAATTTCAGTGTTTTCATTCAAAAATTGGGATTATTAGCACATCATTAATAAATGAATTAATTAATAATAAATCCGTCGGTTTAGTTCTCATAATGCTGTTTTCAATATTAGTTCCGAAATCCGAATAAAATTACAAATAACTCCTTCATATAAATGTAGAACAGCTTCTATACAATTGCTTTTTTCAAAAAGAGCATTAAGTTATATAACTCTATTTTATGTACCCATGTTGAAACATACAATTTTTCAAATGAATATAGTTTAATTTAATTTTTTACATTTCAGCTCTTGGTCAAAATAATGATGGCTTTGTACGATGTCCTGACGAGGCTTTAACTTGGGAAAATCGTAAATACCTAATAGCACAAGAAATTTTGCAAAACAATCCTGATATAATTTGCTTACAGGTAAAGTCGATTTCAATATACATAAAAGGTATTCACGTCAAAAGTTGCACTCTTGCGAAAAAGCATAAGTGCAAAAACATAACAACAACCACATAGACAATTATTTCGCCCAAACGATGCAAAAAAATTGTTAAAATGTTAAAAAGTACTCATAAAATAAACTCTACACTAAACAACAACGCAGGATTTCCATTTTGACGTACATGTTTTTCTTTGAATTGAAAAATATTATAAATTGTAGTGTTTAAAGATCAACTTTGTAAAAAATTAAACAATTAAAAAAATGAAAAGCGTAAAAAATTGAAGAAGCAGAAATAATAAAAATAGTGATGAATTATAAATTCGACTTGTAAATTAATAAAGTTAATCACTTTGGGTATTTTTTAAGAAATTACGGCTCAAATTTATTAAAAACCTTATATTGTCATATGAAAGGTGCGTTGTTAAAAAATTGTTCGGAAAAGGTGCAGTGGGTTGCTCACGTCAAATAAGTGCAACTATGCTATTCTGCACAGCTGCAAGGGTAAGAAAAATTGACGTGAATATCTTTATACATTCTTAAAACCTTAAAAAATTTAAATAAAGTAAAACTTACTTATCAGGAAGTAGATCACTATAAGTTCCTTCAACACATTTTGGGTGCACAAAGCTATGAAGGCATTTTCTTCCCAAAGCCCGATTCTCCTTGCCTATATATTGAAGAAAACAATGGTCCCGATGGCTGTGCCATTTTCTTTAATCGCGATAAATTTGAACTAAAGAATTTTGACACCCGCATTCTAGAGGTATGGCGTGTACAAAGTAATCAGGTAGCCATCGCAACAAATCTTAAGATTAAGGCAACAGGACGTGAAATTTGCGTATGTACTACACATCTTAAGGCACGTCACGGTTCCTTACTTTCGAAATTGCGCAATGAACAGGGTCGTGATTTGATACGCTTTGTGAAACAGTTTGCTGGCGATAGAGCTGTATTGTTGTGTGGCGATTTTAATGCTGAACCCATCGAACCTGTATATTCGACCATTTTGAATTGCGAATTCTTAAAATTATCCAGTGCCTATTCGGATATACGTGCTGAGAGTGACGAGTGTAACAATGAAAGTACAACCGATGATAAAATGGACAACTGTGATAAAGTGCAGAAATCCATAAAGAATGAACCGCCATATACCACCTGGAAAATACGTGAAGATGGCGAAGAGTGCCATACAATAGACTATGTTTTCTATACCAAGGATAATTTGAAGGTAGTTGAATTTTATTAACTGATCTATGAAACAAAAACTAGTCATTGTATTATTTTGTAGGTAAAAAACTGTTTGGAGTTTCCTCGGGGTGATGAAATCGGCAAAAATCGAACACCAAGCTTCCAGTATCCATCAGATCATTTCTCTTTGATATGTGATTTTGAAATAATTGATCAGCAACCAACTGAAGCCACACAGGATAAAAGTAAAACTCAATGATTAATTGAGAAAAGTGAATAAAACATATTTTAAGTTTTAAGTTAAAACAGGGGAATATTATGAATATGAAAGATTTTGTTTTCTTTTTATTTGATTTTTATTTTACAACTACAGCCTACTTTTCCTTATTAGATGTAACAATAAACCATAATTCAAAAAATACGCTACACAAATACAAGCCGACAAACATACATATAAACGTACATCCACATAGATGCAGATTCACTCTTACAAATTGTGATATTAGTTTTTAGTTACATACAAACATTGATACATAAAAGAGAGTACATACCCAACCAGCAAAATAGTCCGACGTCTTCCATATCTGAGAGAAACGTAGACGAAAATTCGGAATCATATACGAATTCTGTCAGATTTCTGACCCAAAAATGTTGACACGAATTGTGGCAGACATGTCGTGGGAAAATGGTCCGACATTATGTGCGCTCGTGTCCTTTTACATCAAATTGGAGTAAATAAGTAATTACTGAGGAAACTGAAAAATTACTCTTAAAAAAGTTGTTGCCCAAAAAGGACGCGAACGGAAAATTTGTTAAAATTCGTAAAAATTAGGGAACAGCTAATGGCAAATAAATGCAGGGTTGAAAAATTTTTGACTACTTAACTCGTTATTTTTTTGTATCTTTCATAAATGTTTTTTTTTTTTTTTAATTTATTTGATTTTGCTAATTTGTGTCATTTTACGTTTTTTCGAAAGTACATTAATACTTTTCTTGCTATTGATTACTTTAGAAACAAGTGCAGTACGTAGTACCCAAATACTTTGCACTTTAACAACTCCAAAAAAATAAAAAAAAGAAAAAGAAGGTTTAAAAGTTGGTATGGAGGCATATATGTATGTAAATGCTTCACAAATAAGTTTCATTAATAATTAATTATTCATTTTTTGTTTTTGTTTCAGTTTTATTTCAACTTTTCCTTTTTTAAATAAAATTTTCGCAATTTTTATGCTTTTTGTTTGATTAATTTTGCTTGTTTAGCTCTTTACTGCAAATATAAAAATTTCTAAATACTCTAGTAGAACTGTCAGTTTACGCACCTATTCTTATTTTTTTCTGACAGATAGATGAAAGTATATAGAATAAGATTATAATCTAATAATCGCACGGATTTCTGTAAGAAGTCTTTTACTTTATTGCAAAATAAAAGTTTATAATAACGAATTTTACATGTAATTACGTACATACATACGTACTAGAGTTTTTTTATTCCCGCACTTTTTGGATTCCAGGGAAAGCGGGAAATAAATATCAAATTCCCGGGATCCCGGGATTCCCGCCCAAATTTTTTTATTTATTTATTTACTTATTTCTCCAATGAAACTAATATTTCTTACTGACTATTACGCTTAAAATAATTAAATCTAGTATCTATTATATAACAAAAACGTAAAAAATTTAAGATTAAAATTATTTTAAGATACTTAAGAGGTTATTTTGATGCCAATAGGATCATAGAAATCAATATACGTATATACATTGTCAAATTCAGCGCTCATTTGCATAATTAGAATGAAAGTATTATAGTCTTAGTGCAATAAAATTTCTGAAAGGGCGATTAGGAACTGAAAGCACAACATTGCGAAATAGGAATTCTAAAAAAATTTTACCGTTTAACAAATTCAGCAGGAAGGAGAAATTTTGTTTAGCAGTGGTGTATGAAGGTGTTTGTCATTCCACGTGAATCGTTTTTTAATATTATTGTGAATCCTTCATTAATTCTGAGCCGATTAAGTCTTATGGGTGTGAAATTGTTTCTAAATCTTCTAGACTGTTTGGGAGTGAATTCCAGCAGAATCGCTTCAGTAGGGAAATAGTTATGCACCCAAATCGTCGGCTGATAATGTAATTGTCGTATGTGGATTCCGATAGTTTCGAGTAAATTGAGTTTGAACACATCTAATTTGAAAATTCCTTCAGCCTATACCACATACGACAAACTCAACACTCCATATCTCGAAAAGCGGATGAGGTATCGAAAAACTGATTACGTCAAATGAAAGATCAGGTCGGAAAACCTAAGGAATCGATCATCGAGGAATCGACATTTAAATTATCAACCGACGAAATGTGGAACTACCTTCCTAAAAACTCCACAAAAACTAACAAATTTGACATTAAATTTCCACAAATTTCGTGAATGTCGGTCCATAATTTACCTACGGCTAAATGTTTAGACCAATCATGTAAATCATTTTGTTGTGCAATTTAGCATATTCTACTTTCATAAGATTCAAAATTACTTGAAATGCTATATATAAAGCACAATCTAGGAAAACACTTAACTACGCCCTAAGCCGCAAGACCTTATAATATTATTGTAAAATTTACACTTCAGTGTGCTAAGACAATAAATAAAAGAAGATAGGCCTTTAATTATCATAGGCCCTATACAAAGCCCATTCTTAAAAATGAGCTTAATACGCCTTAAACTGTAGTAGATTTTAATATTGTGGCAAAATTAAGTTGGATTAAGCTACTAAAGGCATAGATTTACTAAAGTATTAAAAAAAGATGTTCTTCAAAATATCCCGGGAATCCCGCAACTAATTCCCGGGAAAGCGGGAATTGAAAACAATTGAATTCCCGGGAACAAACTCTAATACGTACCAATTTCTAAATCTTTTTTATAACAATAACATTTGCAAAAAATGTCTGAATCAGACAACGTCGGAGTATTTAACTGGCTGGGTAAATACTTACACACATACACTCTAGTTATTCTTTTGTAGTTTATTTAAATATTTTGTGTTTTTTATTTTGTATTGTTTGTTTTTATTTTTTTATTTTTATGTCTTTTGTTTTACTTTATAAACGAGACATTTATCAATAACTTTTATAGAGGTAATAATAAAATAAAAAGTGAAAATAAATGTTTTATAAACATTGGCCTTTCAATATATTTTAGCCGTCTTCTTGAGAAACGCCCCATAATCAAATAAATAAATCGATTTTTATTTTTATGTAAGCAATCTTATCGAATAAACGTACATAGTATGAACATATGTATGTAGATTTAACATGGAAAATATAAACCGACATTTATGTACATATGTATATTATCTTACCAGTCACATTTGATGTCGTGTTTGCAATCACGCTCTTAAAATAATTTATCATGCAAAAATTTCAAACAAGCTGCCTAAAAATGTATTTACTAGTTCACTGCGCATAGAATAATTCAAACATTAAAATAAGATTTTTACTATTATTAAAAAAAAGTTTAAAATTTTAAATACTCAAAAATAAATCTTTATCTTTTTCCGCAACACTTCAAATATTCTATAAATTTTATATGTTGTATTTGATTTCAGATCCAAAACTAAGGTGCAACATGTGACGTGAATTACCTTACAATAAATGTCTAGAGTAAGACAAGTTTAAACTTAATTGAAAAGTTATAAAATATAATCTTTTGAGATACAGTTCCTGAAAAGCTAAAAATCCTAACGAAGTTTTTTATTGATTATAATTACACTGTCGTGGTGAAAAATTCTTGCAAATTTTATGATATATATATATATATATATTATATCCTGTATTTCCTATAAGGAACATAGATAGTTGATCAAATATAATTTCAAGTTTTCCAGATATTGACATTTTAATTTTTTTGGATACCCTATTATTTATTATTCATCTAATGTACAAATTATGTGTACAGAAAGCGGTCTTATTGTTATTTTTGCATAATATAAGATACAACTTGTTCTTTATCAAATTTATAGTTAATAAATAATAAGTTCAACAAAGATTTGAATAAAAACTTTATGCAGTAAGAAAAATGTGGTCAAAATTTAAAAAAAAAATAACTTCGAAAATGGTAAAAAAAAAAATTAAATTAGTAATTAATTGTTTTATTGTATCATGTATAATGGAAACCTAAATATATATCACCGTATGTCGTCATAAACGATTATTAAATTAAACAAACGTTTATTAAGTCAAATTTTTATTGAAAATTTCTTTCGTAAACCTTAATTTAATAATACTTATTTTAAAATAGTTGCATTATGGATGACCGTTTTATGTTCAAATTATTTGCATATAAGACAAACCCTTAATGAACAATAGGGCATCCAAATCGATTCCGCAGCCCCAAGTTATATAAGATCAACTATCAGTACTTTTGCCCGAAAAAAAGTTCGAAATCCGAGCACAGTGTTATAATTGTATATTTTTAAATTAAATCAATAGTTCTTAAACATAAAAGGCTTACGAAATTTAATTAGTAAAATTTATATAGTAAAAGGTTTGTTTAACGTGGCATAGAATTATTAATAGATTTTGTAATACAAAGCGTTCGTATCTTTTTCCTTTGTATTGTAAATTAATGAAACTGCTTAGAGATAGAGAGAGGGCGAAAGTTCCGGCAACGATTTTATTTTGGTAAATTAAACACGTTTTTACTACAGCTATTTGTGTGATTTTTTAACCACAGCGTAATAAGTAAAGTTTTAATATATTTTGTTGATGCGGTGTTGTAAATATTAGAACCTTCACTACATCAACAAGATTAATAAGATCTACAATGGTTCTTTACTACATATCAATAGTGAAAACCGCTAATGTAAAAGTAATAAATAGAAATCGGTTGTACTAAATTTTTCAACTCTGGTAATACTACATTTTCATTAAACTTTACTTAATGCAGAATGTTGCATACTTTAAGGCCAATAAAATAAGATCTTGGTATTAGGGTTTGCGAATATATGTTTAGCGAATGCGAAGCCGAATAATTATATGATTTTTGCGAAAGCGAATACAATATTTATGTTCAATTATAATACCAATGCATATCGTCATCTTAAAAACCTAATAACCTATCTGCAAAAATTTCAATATTGAGTTTTTTGTGGATTTGTATTCCCTATATCATAATGCATATGTGTGCAAAATTTTGAACATGTAATATTACCAAGTGATAACCAAATTACCAAATAGCCTATCAGCAGGTGTACAATTTTCTGAAAACAAATAACCTAAGTAGCTATTTATTTAATTTCCTTTTTTTAAACGAAGTAACGTTTGATTTGTTGTTCTTTGTGTTGTATTATATTTTATTTATTGTTAAAAGTGAAAAGAAAATAAAAAGTGCTGTAAGGGATTAGAAAGTTTTTCAAAAGGCAAAATCGTTTACGAAAAGCCAAGAAAAATGAAACCTGGATGCACGTCAAAATGTTGTGAAAGGGCTTCGAATATTTGAACGTTTTTGCCAGATATCATGGGACCAAAATAAAACGTATGTAACCAGTAGTATTAAACTGTGGTAGAAAATTCCCGACGCACAAACTAAAAAGCATTTTTTTTATTTAATAAAACAAACTGTTTTTAAAAATCTTTGTCCATAGGATTTAAATTTCGACAGTTTTTGTACCTAGAGGACCGTTACGTACTAAAAAAAAGAGAAAAATAAATCATCAAAAATCACGATAAAAGTTTAATTTTGTTGCATAGTGTAATTTAAACAAATATTAATGTGCTGTTTTCACAACACAAGTGATTGAATGTGTAGTAAAATTTATATGAAAAGCACTCAGTTTTTTTTAGTGTTTTTCATATAAATTTTACTACACGTTCAATAACTTGTGTTGTGAAAACAGCACAAAAGTACTTTTTATTTGCTTAAACCAGTAAAAGAAACTATAACTGTTATTATTTAATGTATATACTATTCATATGTATAAAGAAATTGTTATTTATTCATATTAATTAGTACTGCAGATAGGTTATTTGGTTTCAGATTTTTACAATTCCAAATAACAAAAGCTGTGTTTAGAAAAACAAAATTTTCTTAACCGATATATATTTCTGATTTAATTTTAATCAAAATATGTAATTTTCGTTTCAATATTGTAAATAGTTCCAATTTTATAACGTTTTTCCCTCTCCTGTAAACTTTTGAAAACTACAGATAGGTTATTTCGTCGTTAAGGTGACGATTTACAATTCTTGGTGGTATATATTGTGTTTCTAATTTTTTACACTAGTCCTTGCAAGTTTAAGTGACGGTTATAGTAAATGTTTTTAAATTTTGAACATGTAGCTTGGTTATCAAACCAAAACATCTGTAAAAAAAGCTTTAATCATGAAAGAAACAGTTTTTGTTTGTAAATTTAGTGCAAAATTTTAAGTTGCACTCAAATGAGTGAAGAACAAAAAAGTTGCAATAAACTGATGATTGCTTGTTCTTAAATCTAACTACATACATATTTTTTTTTTGAGTACAACATTTTTTAACATCACTATCACTCATGATTAGTGAGGCTGCTAATTTTCAATTCATCACTCAACATCAACAAAATGATTGCAATAATTTTGCACTATCTAGTGAGTTGAAACTGCAAAATTAGTCTACTACCCCCACCTATGGTTTCAAGTAAATAAATTTTAACCCCCATATTCATAAAAAATATTTTAGGCTTATGATACAAATTCTCATAAAAAATTCGTTTAAACCTTTTATTAATCAAAAATATTTTTATGAATATGGGGGGAAGTTTTCTAAAAAAAGGAGGCAATACTTACTCGCTTCATATATTGCCATATTATTATCTCAACAACAAAATCAAATTGATTTAATTATTATTAAGTTGATTTAATCCCTAATTCGTACTTGAAATAATCCGAAAGTGAAATAATATTGATTCTAATGACATATTTAACATAATTTACACAAACAAAATGCGTAGTTTTGCGCAGACCTACTAATTGGGCCATGGCCCAAATGCTCCTCATCAAAGTTCAAAAAAATCTGTGTGCTCATAAATTCCGTTAAGTAAATTAACTGCTTGTTTGTAGAACGCGAGCGCAAAAGTGACTCGCTTAACTTATATACAACAAAAACAAAATTTCCAAATTTGATTTTGTTTTATATGTAATGGCGATTTCTTTTCTGAGAAAAATGTTGCATAAAGGCCATGTCAGATAAAACTTTTGCTTCGCGTTGCGTTACCGATTCGCTTTGACATCTAAGATAAAATATACATACTTATACGAAACATGTCACATAAAGTACTTTCAAAGCGGAGCGAAGCAAAAAGTTAGCCAACTCTCATCTTTTTGCGCGCTTTGACAATTGGCAAGTACAATTTTCTTTTGTTTTTTAATTTTTTTTTGCCAAATTCAATTCCAAAAAACCGTCCAATTAAATTTTTAACTTTTATTTTTGTAACAAATAATTAAATGTACAAATTACCAACCGCTTTTATAAGTAAACAAACAATGCGTGAGTGTTGTCAAAGTTTTCATTGTGGCATACACCTTTTGCTTTGCGTTTTTCTGCCGAAGGTAGAAACGTCACGCAAAGCGACAAAGTTGTATCTGACACGGCCTTAAATGGTACATGCCAAGGCGAATTGACTAGAAGGTGGGGTCAAGTCAGCATATGGTTATTTTTTTCGCCAAATTCAATGTCAAAAATCGCCAAAGCATTTATTTTTTAGTTTTTGACAATAATATATGTATTTTTAGAATAATTAAAAATATTTTTTTATAAATCCCAAAAAAAAAATTTGTTCCGTATCGCTAAAATCCGCCAAAAATTCAAAAGTCTCCAAGATATATTTTGTTTAATTTTTATATAGAACAAAGTAAAAAATAATTAGTAAGCACAAAATGCAATGTGTAAAATATTTTATAGTAGTCTACTCAAAGCGACAAAAAAAGAATTTTTGAGGTAAGTTTTAAACAAATATTGGATATACATTACATTTGTATGTAGTTGCAGTTCTATGATATATCTAAAACGTTATATACTTCACCGGGAAGACTCCCTTTTTGTGTTGTTTTTTGGAATACATTGTGAAGGAACAAAAGAAATGAAACATGTACTTTTTACATTCAATTTATAACTCGTTAAAACGTGTCGAAAACTTCATATCGCATTCTACTTCGAAGGCGAATTTTAGTGGTGTTCATTATTTCAACACAGGCATTACTAGTTGTAATAACCAGCATATAAAGAACAGTCAATGCAAGTTCCTTTAAATGGTACGTAGCTTCCGTATCCTTGTAGCTATAAATTGTTGGCCTAAACTGATTAAAATTAGATGGAATATCATCATTAAAATTCTCTTAACAAACGGTATTTTTCCATTGTGTTTCATTAACATCCAAAGGTAAGTTAGGATTCATTAAAATTTTTAAAATAGAGCAATTCCATATGAAAGCGATCACCTTTTGGACGACCCCTCTCCGATTTTAAAATAAATAGTCTCAATCGATTGCCCAGCAAAAAATAATGTACCTACATATTTTTTTTTTTTTTTATAGTGACTGGTTTAGTGGTGGTGTACACCACTGTCATGTGAAAAATTGAAGAATTCTTCATAAGGGACCTCATTGAAATTTGTTTTAAAAAAAAACTACTAAAGCGATCGCAACGAGTGATAGCTCGTTGGAAAGGTATTGAATCAGGCTTTAATAAAAATAAAATTTTCCTAATTTTTCTTAGAAATTTACCTTTAAATTTTCCCAAGAAAATTTAATTTTCCGATTTTCCACAGAAGCTCTTAAATTTTCCGGCTAATTTTTTTTTTTTTGGATTCCTCATAATTTTTGCTTTAAGAATCAGCAATAAAAAAATGGGCCGCGACTCCTTGTTTGGACAGGAGAAGAGCATTTAAGAGACCACCTTGTTAAAAATACATTTTAAAAATTACACTGTGCACGAAATTGACACTTTTTTTTCGTGACAAGCTGGGCACCTGGCGTTTTAACATAATTCGGGTACGCTGAATCCAGTGGTGCCCTCGGTTTTTTAAGATTGGCTCTGGTTTTCGAGATATACCGTTATTTCTAAAATGGAGGAGGTTGCACAACATATGTTCGCGTAACTCAAAAACGCTTTAGCTTATTGAAAAAACTTAAAAAACCGAAATTCCGCAATAAAATTTTCTTTGAGAAAAGTAAAACTTCGTTCTAATATCCGCATTTGTTTTAGAAACATAATTTTTTTTTTGAAAAAAAAAATAATTTTTTTTATCAAAATTTTGAAATTTTTGTTTTTTAAAAATTCATAAAAAATTGAAAAATGCAGCGAGGCTTCTAATTTTTTGCAGGCATATAAAAAACGAAGCTGCAAACAAAACAAGCCATAAGCGATTAAAATCTGTTAGCAACTTTTGATTTTATTCACAAAAGTCGACAAATTTTGATTAATTTAAGAATCTTAAATATTAATTTAATTATTAATTTAAGAATCTTAAATTAATCAAAATTTGTCGACTTTTGTGAATAAATTCAAAAGTTGCTAACTGATTTTAATCGCTTATGGCTTGTTTTGTTTGCAGCTTCGTTTTTTATATGCCTGCAAAAAATTAGAAGCCTCGCTGCATTTTTCAATTTTTTATGAATTTTTAAAAAACAAAAATTTCAAAATTTTGATAAAAAAAATTATTTTTTTTTTCAAAAAAAAAATTATGTTTCTAAAACAAATGCGGTTATTAGAACGAAGTTTTACTTTTCTCAAAGAAAATTTTATTGCGGAATTTCGGTTTTTTAAGTTTTTTCAATAAGCTAAAGCGTTTTTGAGTTACGCGAACATATGTTGTGCAACCTCCTCCATTTTAGAAATAACGGTATATCTCGAAAACCAGAGCCAATCTTAAAAAACCGAGGGCACCACTGGATTCAGCGTACCCGAATTATGTTAAAACGCCAGGTGCCCAGCTTGTCACGAAAAAAAAGTGTCAATTTCGTGCACAGTGTAATTTTTAAAATGTATTTTTAACAAGGTGGTCTCTTAAATGCTCTTCTCCTGTCCAAACAAGGAGTCGGGGCCCATTTTTTTATTGCTGATTCTTAAAGCAAAAATTATGAGGAATCCAAAAAAAAAAAAATTAGCCGGAAAATTTAAGAGCTTCTGTGGAAAATCGGAAAATTAAATTTTCTTGGGAAAATTTAGAGGTAAATTTCTAAGAAAAATTAGGAAAATTTTATTTTTATTAAAGCCTGATTCAATACCTTTCCAACGAGCTATCACTCGTTGCGATCGCTTTAGTAGTTTTTTTTTAAAACAAATTTCAATGAGGTCCCTTATGAAGAATTCTTCAATTTTTCACATGACAGTGGTGTACACCACCACTAAACCAGTCACTATAAAAAAAAAAAAAAATATGTAGGTACATTATTTTTTGCTGGGCAATCGATTGAGACTATTTATTTTAAAATCGGAGAGGGGTCGTCCAAAAATTTGCCAATTTTGATCGTTTTCATATGGAATTGCTCAATATCTTTAACAACGAATTTTATCAGTGATAATTTGTCATATTTTATAATAGAAAAATGTTCATAAACTTTAGTTATATTAATTTTTTAAAGAATTCTACTTATTACTTCCTTCAAGAGCACATTTAAATATGAAAAACCAATTTCTCGAAGATTTTCATTATCTTCATCAGCCATTTCAATATAATTTAGTTTTAAATACTGGTCATACATATGAATGCATCAAATTTCATACATTGAAATACCAGAATAAAAAAATTTAATATTTTCCTATTGAATTTAACGAATTTCAAAACAAATTCATGGCTCATCAAACATAGCCAACAAAATCGCCAACTATTTTATAAATCGCCAAAAAATCGCCATGTCGCCAAATCGAAAATTAGGTCGCCAAACAAGTTTGAAAATCGCCACGTTTGGCGAGAAATCGCCACATCTGACAGCCCTGTTCGGTGGTCGATTTGTCAAAGTTTGTATACGAACTAGTTTTTTTTTATGTAAACAAACATTTTTTTTACTAGCAATATTTTTTACAGATGGACCACAGAAACAGTGTTGTTGTAGAGTTGACCTCACCTTCTAGTGAATTCGCCTTGGTACATGCTCTACACCAGAGCCCGGCAACACATACATGCAGACTTTTTGTTTTTTGTGAGAGAATAATAACTCTCCCTCTCAGAAGCACTTAAAGAAATTTTTGTGTTATTTTGTTATTGTTAAAATCAATCTGGCTGTTAATGTAAAAACTGAAAACATAAGCGTATGTTTTATTTAAAATAGAAAACAAAAAAATCATTAAAATTAAATAAATCATATTCTTCAAGAAAAATAAAAAAAACTATAATTTCATAAAAACGTGTTAATATATTAAAGCAAAAATAAATTCAGAAATTAATTACTTTCATAAAACTTAAACGATTCTTCAGGAAAAATTGAATGGAAAACAACCATTTAATTTAATTTATTTCGTTAAAAACTAATTTTCATTATTTGTAATAACATTTTCAAAAACTTCATCCCCTAAATGTTCATCTGTTAAACTATTTCTAAGTTTAGTTTTAATTAGCTTTAAAATTGAAAACGAGGACTCGCATATATATGTTGACCCGAACATAGAGTATAATTGTAGGAAAACAAGACTTTTTTAACTTGTTTTTTAAATATTTTTACTTACTTAAGAAAAGTGTTTTCAAAGAAAACACGATTGGTACGCGATTGGTACAGAAACAAAAATGTTTTTACAAGCACAACATACCAACAAATTCTTGTGGCAATTTTTTTCTTAATAATTTCTGCATTTAGGTACGTCTTTTTAACGAAAGAAAAAGGGACCCTTTTACAGGCATCAAAGAATTTTTCTCACAAACAAAACACATATCGCAAAACAATGTAGATATTATTTGAAAATATAAAATTTTTGTTGATTAGGATTCACGTTACATATGTATGTATTTTTATATAATTTTACAAAATTAAAAATGACGTATCATCAAATAAATATATAATTTTTTTTTAACAGCATAATGTATAATCAAGCTCAAGAAAAAAATTAGCAGAGTTTTTAATTCTTTTTATAAGAACACATTAATATTTTTAAACACCAAAACTGGGTAATCTTTTTTATTACTATAGTGGAATTAGTGATCAGATAATAATTTATATAATATAATATAAAAAAATATAATATAATAAAAAAAATTTTCGGCAAACAAGAAATCAAATTCCCATTCTGTCTTGAACATTTCTCGCAGTGTTATTCTTAAGCAAGCGTCAACAGAACCTTCTTGTTTGAATGTTCGTACGAAAATAAATGATTTTGTTTGTTTTTTACAAAGTGAGAGCGAATGTTATTGTGGGAAAAAAAGCACGGTGTAGTACTTTTGCCGAGCTCTGCTCTACACAAAAGAGATAGAGCATGTACCATTTATGCAACATATTTCTCAGAAAAGAAATCGCCATAAGTTAAACAAGTCGCGTTAATACACCGTACAAGAAGACTACCTGACCACTATATTGGGTAAAGTTTCTATTAGTTTATTAAGAGCAAAATGAAAAAGCTAACCGAAACTTTGTGTACATGTGATTTTGCCTCTCTCTCTAACTGCATTATGTCTCCCTCTCTAACTTATTAATTTAATGTGAAACTGTTGCAAGTGTGTTAGTAAAAAAAAAATTTTTTTTTTAGTTTTGGTTATGCATTTCTTGTAGGGCAGTATATATGAGAATTTCCATTTGGTTGTATAGGTTATGACAAGTGCTCCAAAGTTACCACAAAAATAATAAATTACATGTTAACAAGCAAAGTTACCGTTTAAAGTTATATTTATCAAAAAATCGGCAAATTGGCACTTTGCTAATTTTAAGGCAAAAAATCGGCAAAATGCCGATATATGTGTTAGAAACTTCTTCCCAGAATGTCTGCACTCCTTCTTTGTAACGACTATTGTATCCACTAACGAGCTGCACAAGCACCTTCATTTTACCACATACACTAAGACATTAGCTGAATTGTGCCTGACAGCGGTTAAAAAAAAAAATTAAAAACAAATTGCAGAGTACATAGCAATAAACATTAATTGAAGTACTTCCGAGGGTGGTTCGTATGCGTGTTTAGGAGCTTGTTCTTTAGGCGTGGCTCTCTGGGTAAAACAGCAATCAATATCTCAAGCTTATACAGCATAAAGTTTACACTTTTAATAAACAGCAGTTGACCAAAGTCTCATCTGGAATTATGGTAACCAGTAAGAATACTCAATCCAACATACGTGGAGAGGGTATTATGGGTTTGTGCTGATATGTGTACCACATAAAAATATTGGGCTTCCACCCTTTTTTTATCATACCTATCGACTAAGAATTAACTTCTGAATCGACCTAACGATGCCCGTTCATCCGGCTGGCTGTATAAACTTTGTACGCAAATTTCAGTTCACAATTTTAGAGACAATTTAATGAAGTCATATAATGTCATATAGACGAATAGCAAGAATCAGCCCATAGCGTCATAAAGCCCCCATACAAACTTCTTTGCAAAAAGAGTCTTCTCTCATATAAACCATCTTATTATGCTGTTATTTCGATTGAACTTAGCCCAAAAATATTTTATTCTAGCCTTAATCGTTTAACCAATTTTATTTGATCGGACTATATTTGACCACTTGTCATGGTATTGACATGAAATTTATTGGCGATAACTTAAATGTCATGAGATGTAAGTGCAGTATTGACCAGAGGTCCCATACAAATGATTTCCAAAAAATCTTATTCAGATGTAGATATCTAGATAATATTCGGCACAAAGAGCGCGTCCATGATTGCACATTAGTCCCAAATAGGATACACTCTCGAAAATTTGTGTTTGGTGTTGGGTATTACGTAGTCGGGCTTTCACTAGTTTTTTATAATTATGTAAATATCATTAAAGTGGTGAATATTCCCAGCAAATTTAATTAAACCCATTCTCAAATATATATTGCTACCTACTTAATGGTTAAATACCAGCCAAAACTAATAGCATTTTCAAAAAAAAAAAAAGAAAACTTTTTGTGAATTTCTTAATATGTATAATTCAAATAAAATTGATATTCAGACCTCTTATTTTTGTTTGCTGGAAATGTGGGGAATAATTATTTCATACAAACACAATGATAAAATGCTTACAAACACGAATCATAGATTACATAGATATGAAACTCGCTTGTCCAAAACCTAAGTCTCTTGTCAAAAAAACTTAAGTGAAAAATAATGAATGAATGAAGTTACTGTTTTTGTGTAAAATGTTTTGAGTGCGAATTTTATAGTCTTGTGCAGACCTTTAGTATCCACAAGCAATGACATCCTTCGTTGCCATTAAGTTTGCCAACTTTTCATATTGCTCTAGTGTTGTTGTAGGTTTTGGCCTGCAATAAATTAAATAAAACCTTAAAAATTATTTTAAAAAAAATAACATTTATTATTTACAAAATATTATTGCTTACATTTTTTAACTTTGTTAAAACCAAAAAAAAAAAAAAATCTAGAAGCTTTTTTAGATATTTTAATTAGGCTAAAGTTCATTGAATTTAATTTGCATTAAATTATTTTTATGAAGAAAGGAATTTTTACAACATGGAATTAAATTCAATGAACTTAAGCCTAATTAAAATATCTAAATTTGGATTAAAAACCATTAACAGTTCAATAAAATAACCACAATACTAATTATTAAAATCTAGAAGCTTTCAGTGTTATACAAACAAACTTAGACAAACGTAACTACGATGGAAATGCAGAATACATAAAATCGATAAGAAATATATGAAACGAAACAGAGTGGAACGCAGAGTACCAAAGTTACCAAGCGGTGGAAATTATGTTTCGAATCGAAATGCAGAATAAGGGTGAATATTCGGCACATACTATATTCATGCTATAATTTTGTTTTGGCGAGTTCATGATTGCCTATGGCTCCAAAATAGGGCACACTCCTGAAAGCTTGGTTTTAAATTGGTATATGGAATCAACTTGTTATTTACTTACTTGTTATTAATTAGTAGGATGTAGAGGATCATATGGTCGGGCTTGACCGACTATATTTTCTTACTCTTTATTAATTAAGTTAATTTGCTCGGTAGATTTAAAAAAAAATTAGAACAAGAAAAAGTGATCTTGAAACGCACTTTTCCATTTAGCTTATTAAAAAGCATATTGAATATATGTTTGCTCAATTCTGTTACTAAATTTTGAGTTAATTTAATACTTCATTAAAATAGGTCATAAATAGTTTTTCGATTACCTGATTGTATATACTAAAGAAAAATTAAGTCACGCAAAGGGCATTTTGTAACGAGTAATATAATTTAAAACTAATATTTAGTGCAAAATAGTTTTATTTGATGGGATTTAAAAAGAGTATTTTAAGTATTCGTAATAAAAAACTATATTTAGCTTAAATTATTATAATAAAATAAAAATGTCGGGATTCTTATGTATTTTTTTACGACTGCGCATCAGCAACACCAAAGGCGGATATAAAAACATTAACAACTGTAACTATGAAAATGCCAATGACTGTATAATTATTGATTTTATTTGCTCGACAAATCTCTTTTTCGTTCTTAACATTATATTTCCCATTCAAAATTAAACCAACTCCAACGGCAATCTGTAAGGAACACATTAAACGTTTACATTTATGTAATAAATACCATTATAATTTCAATTGAAGTGCACGGGTAACTTACTTGAAATATAATACTTAAAGAGATGAAAACTAAACTGGGATAATAGTAGGGATGTCTTTTATAGGACTCCAACACATAACGCAATTGATTTGCATTAGCTGAGAGTAGGGCCAAATCCATCATTCCTTGCGCTAAGGTCTTTTTGTGTTGATAAGCATTAATGTCGGGTATAGGAGTATCGACTCCATCAATGTTAACAAAACCGGTGCTATTATAACCGGGAAATGGAAAACTGGGACGTCTGGAGGGAGGCTTTACAGGATTATGATTTGGTACAACACCACTTTCACTTTCGGTTGGGAGTAGACCATCATCAACACCCATACGTGGACCTAAAAAAGTTGGTCGATCATCATAATCATCATCGTCATCGTTTTCTGGTACTTAATTTGGGGTGTTATTAAGGGATTAAGCAATATAATAAATAGAAAGGCGTGAACTTGGATACTGGAAATGTGAAAGGGGTACATATTATAATTTTAAGTACTTACTGGCTTTAGGAATACGAGGTATGCGGCCATCAATTTCTTCAATATCTGTAGAAGGAAATAATTCGTGTTTCTGAAAATAAATAGGAGATAAATTAAACTTTTACATAATTATAGGCTCATCAATTTGTATTTTATATCTCATAAGTATAATTTGGCTTATTAAAATTAGGAGTGATAATAATAGCATTACCAGTGATAGTTAATTGCTTCATTATTTTGAAAATAAACTTTTTAGTTTTTGATGACTGAATGAACAATTCTTAATTCCTAATGCTGGGTAGGCACTATGCAATGCATTTCACAATCTAGACGATTTAATTCATCTTCGTTCATTTTCATTCATTCGAATGAATGAAATTTGCCAGGTTGCGAAATCCATTGCATAGTGTATATCCAGCATAACTAACGTACCCATAATACTAATGCTGGCTACACACTGTGCAATGCATTTCGAAATCTGACAAAGTTCATTCATTCGAATGAATGAAAATATATGAAAATGAACGAAAATGAATTAAATTGGCTAGATTGCGTAAATGCATTGCATAGTATGTACCCAGCGTAAGAAACTAGATACCGATTAGTTGCCAAAAACACAACTAATTGTCGTGACGTAGGCGTCCAGACAGTAGTTAAAACTGTTCACTTTTAAAAAAAAATTCTAACGTGAATGTCGCAGTGCAAGGCCCAGCTAAGCGTGTTGTATATGAACTTAACAAACTAAAATTTTTTTTAAATTTAATTGTTGATTTTTTTTACTTTTGCGAACAAAACTTCAAATTTCTGTCAGAAAATAGCTGCGTTCGAGAATACAAAAGTTTTTACTATTTTTTACTGAACTTTAGTGCATTTTACTAAATTGCGTTCGCGTACACAAAATACAGTAAATGAGAACACAAATTGAGAGCGTAAAGTGACAGTTCTTGACTGAGTACTTACAAATTTTTACTGCAGAAATTTTTGCAAAAGTTACAAAAATTGTGAAAAAATTGTTTAAAAAAAAGAAAAGTTGAAGTAAAACTAAAATAAAAACAAAAAAATTAATAAATATTAATTAATTAAACTTGTTTGTGAAGAATTTATATGGCTAAATACCAACTTTTGAAACTTTGTTTTGTAATGTTAATTTTTTGGAGTTGTAAAAGTGTCAAGTACTCGGGTACTTAGAACAGCCCTTGTTTTTAAAGTTATCAGTAGTAAAAAAGTATTCGTGTACTATTGATCAAATTTAGCCTGACACAAATAAGCAAATTCAAATAAAAAAAAAAAAAACAAACATATATGAAAGATTACATAAAATAATTTGTTTGTATTTTCCAAAAATATTCGTGTTATAAAAAGTATTTAAACGAGTACCGATAAGAAAACGAGTAAAGTAGTCAAAAGTGTAAACATTTTTCAACACTTCAATTATTTACCATCAGCTGTTGCCTTTATTTTACGAATTTTTACAAGTTTTGCGTTCGCGTACTTTTTTGGACAACAGCTTTTTGTGAGAGCAAATTTTTAAACTTACTCATTTACTGCATTTTACTGTAAAAGTACTCAAACGCACCTAATGTCAAATTTGACTGTCTTCGAAATTTGCATGACAGTTGGAAAAGTGTGCATGTATTAGTGAAAAAGTTTGCATGTATTGCAACTATCTTGCCAGTACTGGCAAAATGCGTCGGGAAACATGCCCCCCTATTTAAATCAATAATCAAATAATACCCCAACACTCGCATGTAAAATACCTCGGTATACATCTAGATCGGCGTTTAACGTGGAAATGGCATATAGAAGCTAAATTAACTCAAATAAAACTAAAAGCAATCCAAATTAATTGGCTTATTGGAAGAAATTCTGTTCTTAGTCTCGATTGCAAACTTCTACTCTACAACTCTATCTTAAAGCCAATTTGGTGCTACGGTATTCAGTTATGGGGCACTGCCTCGGCTTCTAACATCGAAAAAATTCAAAGGCGCCAAAATAAACTTCTTCGAATAATCACAGCCGCCCCCTGGTACGTCAAAAACTCAAATATCCACCAGGATCTCAATGTGCCATTAGTAAAAACTATGATAACGAAATATGCAGTAAAATATTTAAAAAGGCTGGAACTGCACCCAAATCCATTAGCTAGAAATATTTTAAATTATGGCGGCCACACTCGCTTAAGAAGAAGAGACACTGCAGCACTCACCCAATCAGATGAGCGATAAACACCAGCATATGTGAACTGAAACCGCGATGACGAAATTTTTTGTCTGGCACTGGCAGGACATAAAGTAAATATTAGGATAAGATTTGATTAATTATTGTTAGTTCATATTTAATATATGAAGATTCAATAAACAAATACTGAAAAAAAAACTGGCAAATGTAAACGCCGTGTAAAGTACATCAAATTACACTGCGGAACAGCCATTTTGCGGCCTGGAACTTTGTGTAATTTTTTTACTAATTTGAGGTCGCTTATTCCAAATCTAACCTTCATTTTTCTCTATCAGCTCCAGTTTTAGAGATATACCGTTAAGTCCAAAATTAAGGTACTTTCAGCACATATATTGAAATAACATGAAAATGGTGCATCATATTCCCTTAAGAAAAAAAACCGAAATTCGCTAACAATATTATCTTTAAGACGTACTAACATTGTTTTAAATTTGGCCAGTAATTTCAGAGATATTGTTGAGGTTTTTAAAAAAACAAATAAAAATTTAAGAAAAAAAAAATTGTTTTGTTCTTTAAAAATTCATAAAAAATAAATGTGCAACAAAAATCACAGTTTGGGTCTAAAAGCATTTAGTTCAACATTCGTTCGAATGAAATGAGCTTTATTTCATTGCAATCGGTGCACAACTTTTGATTGTGTTCACAATTTACCGAAAAACGTATTTTAATGTGTATGTGTGAACAAAAAAAAATATACATTAAAATATGTTTTTTTATGGATAAATTGTGAATACAATCAAAATTTGTGTACCGATTGCAATGAAATAAAGCTCATTTCATTCGAAATACATTTATTTTTTATGAATTTTTAAAGAACAAAAAAATTTTTTTTTTCTTAAATTTTTATTTGTTTTTTTAAAAACTTCAAGAATATCTCTGAAATTACTGGTCAAATTTAAAACAGTGTTAGTACGTCTTAAAGATAATATTGTTAGCGAATTTCGGTTTTTTTTCTTAAGGGAATATGATGCACCATTTTCATGTTATTTCAATATATGTGCTGAAAGTACCTTAATTTTGGACATAACGGTATATCTCTAAAACTGAAGCTGATAGAGAAAAATTTAGGTTAGATTTGGAATCAGCGACCTCAAATTAGTAAAAAAAATTACACAAAGTTCTCGGCCGCACAAAAAAAGTTCAATTTTGTTCCGCAGTGTTATCAGTCACTATCCATAACAATCTAATGATCTTTGAAGCACATAGACAGTTTTTCGAATTTAAGTCGTGAATCGCTCTCGATGAGCAAGCAACTTATCGCACACAAATTTCATCTTATTGCTGGTTAGAGATGGTTCGATGTAACTACCTATGCGGAGACTACTCGTAGAAAATTCTGGCCCTTTACACTGGTTAACAAATTTTCAACATTTTGCCATCACCTCAAACTTGGGGCTGCCGAACACGAATATGGCATTTATTTATTTTTCTTAAGAAGCGTTTCCGAAATATTCGCGAAAAGCCTGTTTTTCTGCACTTTATAAAGCTTCTTCGAAAAATCTGAAGAACTGATTATTTGAATTGAATTAATTTCCTTTTTCCGTCCATACCTATTATACCGTGTCGATCGGATAAAAATTCGCTAAGTTACAAGCCTTTAGAATTGAAATAAATTTATTTTTCTACGTTTTTTTCAAAATTTAAAATATTAAGTCCCTCCGTTAAGAGAAACAAAAATTTTTTTTAATTTTTCAAACCAATCTTAAAGACAATTTTGTTTTAAACGAATTTGTCACAAAATTGCGATAGTAAGAAAAAATCCCCTTTCTTTCAAACGTGAAGCGAGTAATTCCGAGTTCTCTTTTGACGAACGTGAAGCGAGTAATTTTCTGACTTCAAAACTCAGTGTTGCAATGTAACCCTGAAAGGCATAGATTGTATAAACTCCACAACTTTTCTGTAGACAATGCCTAGAGTTTATTATTGCATGGTTATCGTATTCACTGCACAACTGTTGCGAAATTTGTGCATTGTTGTTACTTGTGATGCTTTGTGAGCGCATTTGTTTTCAGTGAGGTTATAAAACACTGCGCTTATGAACTAAGCAAGTATTTTGCAAAAGACCGATAGGAAAGCAAACTGCCTTAAACCGCTATAAAGTACCAAAATGCAGTAGTAGCGTTGATTAAAGGAACTATTTATGAAAATTAAAATTGGGATGTTTTCACTAAATATGTCGTTACTTTTAAATTTTTTGTCCGATGATTACAACTGTACGCTTAGTGCGTTTGGAACAAAATATTCGGCCTTATTACGAGAGTCGTTGTGGTTGAAGTCGAAGTCGTATGAAAATTTTGTCGATATCAATTACGACAATGACAATGCAAAACACATAGAAAGTCTGTCGTATTTGTGTCGTTTACGACAATCATAATACCAGGTTAAAAACAAATTAAAATTTTTTTTATTGCGACTTAAAATGGTAAGTTTTGAAAAAAGGTAAAAAAAAAATAAAAATCGACACATCATAGACATGGGCTGAAAGAGAAAAGACAAATCTATGCAACAAATTAAGATTTGTGCATTTCAGATGAACAGTTCTCGAGATTTTTTTGAAATAGCTAAAGCAACTGCCGAAAAACACGATTTTCGCGAATATCTCGAACACGCTTCTAAGGAAAAATAAATTTATCTTAAAAATATCTAATTTTTGAGGATAATTTTTTTGGGTCATAGTGTTATATATGGAAAAGGACTCAGGTGTGGGACCGAATAATCAGTTTTGGTATCGGAATTGCTAATCGGGAATTAATTGGTGATCGGCATAAATATGTCCGATTTTTGCCGAAGGCCGAACTTTTTACTACCATTATATGCAAATGTAACCAAAACCATGCAAAAATAACCAACTAAAATTCAATTTCCAAAATACGTTTGTGGTAAATTATAATTGGGGTATTCACAAGGTGTGCTATCATGGTTTATTGTCATAATGTTCTAACATTTTACAATAGTTTAAAAATATTGTTGTTGGTTTGTAAACAAAAAGTGTCTTAAATAAATAGAACGTTGCTTGCTATGTTTATTGTGCTGTCGTAATTAATAGCACATTAAATTACGAGGGGTTGCTCACAACAGTCGTATTTTTACATGTTATTATTTTAAGACTTATGACTTTATGACACCTTGTGAATCCCCCAAATGTTTCTAAAAAAGGTAAACAAGCAAGCAATATCAGAAAAAAGAGGAAAACAACTTAAAGCTTCTATATAGAAAAAGATGGAGCCAATTCCTCACATTAAAGTGGAAGAAAATAAATAAAATAAATAAGCCCATACGCATTAATATATTTAAGTACTGAAATGAAATTTTCATTTCAATATGTAGTACATATATAGAATCCTTGCGAATTCCTAAGAGGAACATAGGGCCACAATGTAGTACATATCGCTCCTTTATTGCAACGTGGTCATGTCAAAAAAAATAAAACTTCGTAAAATGCGAGTAAGGTTTTCAAAATGCATCTTTATGTATTGATTTAATAAAATATATTTTGCTATAACTTCGGATCAGTTTGAGATGAATTACTGATTTATACATATGAAGAAGGTAGGAAAAAGCTCTTTTAATTAGTAACATAAAATTTTTAATTTTTTGAGATATGACTACGTTGCATATAGGAGCGATATGTACATTGAAACACTTGTTGGTAAACATTTTTTGGTTTGTTTTTTATATATCCAAAAATTTGTATAAATAAATGGTTTTTTCTGCTTAATAAATGAATTGATCTAAACAATTTCAATGTTTTTATGGGATAAGTAAAGTACGGCTTCGGCTTTGGTTCGGCCGAACTTAACTGGCATCGGTCCAGAAAAATGACTTCGGTCGGACACTACTCAGCGGGCTTTAAAGCTGTCAAGATTTCCTCACCTCAGAAACCTAATTGCGGTTATGATTGGCCTCTTGGGAAACACGCTCAGAAGCTGGAACTCCCTTATAATGACCTGTGTAGAATTTTCGAAGACAAGGAAGAATGAAAGACTCATCGTTTCTGCCATTTCTCGGCATTTGGAGACCTCCCAATAAAAATTGGAGCTTCCAACAAAGCAGGTTTGTAAGGGAGAAACGTTAAAGTTTCGGTTAACATATCGCTTACGGAAGACATGAATTTTATATGGCGAGTTCCCACTTTGAAGCAATACATTTTTGACACAGAAAGCGCTTTATTCAGGGCATATAAAAATTGGTGAATGTAATGATCAGCTTTGTACACTGAATTTATTGTAACCGTTATTTTTTAATATGCTCCCTTACAAACCTGCTTCGTAGTAAGTGTGGTGGCTCTTCAAATTTTATATACATATTTTAAATTTATTAAGAACTCGCATAAATGTGTGCTTACTTTTTAAAATGTACCATTAGTGTTTCGCAAAATAAGAATTACTGGGCTATGACTCAAACGAAGAACCCTAAAGGCCGAGTCACACGAAAGGCCGAGGCAATCAATGCTTTAATGGCGAATATTAAATCAAAACCTATACAATTTTATTTATTTAATTTGAGTTTATACATATATTTTTTTCCTGACACACAAAACCAAAAATTAAATGAAAACAAGTCATTAAACAAACCCATAACTTCCAATAACCTCAACCAAGGCGAATTCATACAGGTGACATTTTCGAGTCATCTGTTTATTGTTTTTTTTTTTGTGTGTATACTGAATGTCAAGCTTTGTTTATATTTTGTGAAAAAAATAGTTAAAATTTAAAATTCAATAAAAATCTAAATACTTGAAAAAACTTATTTAAATTTTATAAAACAAAAAAAGTGAAAAAAAAAATTAAATTAAGGAATTAAAAGTGCGTTAGGAATTAGCGAAGCCACAATAAATTTGCATTATTTGCAATTGTGTATATTTTATTAACAAAAAATTCTCTTGTTTATATTTTCAAAAAATCATTTTGACATTCACTCTAAATTTTTACAAAATCTATGACGTTTTCGACAAATACAATAGCAATTTCAGAAAACGCCTAGTTAACGACACTTATAATATGGCCGATTATGTGCTTTTAATCTAGAATCGTATTACCAATTTTAATCAAACTATTCAAGACTTATTTGAAACTTTTATTATTAAGCCTCCTCTATCCACTATAAACTGGCTTGTTTTTCGCCATTATTATGAGCATAAATGGATTTTGTGTGCATGCGTGGAGTAAAATGATCCAACGACCTTTTATATAACTGTCATTACCCTGCAGAATACCTGGGATCAAGTCGCCACTTTTATCGTAACTATTTAGTGACACTGTTAACAAATTGCATTTGAGAAAAAGAGGAATTTTTTGACAGCTCTGAAGCAAAAATTATTGAAAAGGATGCAACAGTTTATAGTGAAAATAATTATAAGTTATTTTTATTATTAAAACATGTTATTTAAACAATATATCGTCCCCTTAATAAAACAATAGTGTATAATTTTTTTGCCATTTCGAGATAATAGAGTTTAAAATTTTTGAGTTATTAGACAAATGGGAAAACACTAATATCTCAAAAAATAATCGATATTTTTGAGTTGTGGTCATTTAAATATGTGATGGAATCATCAGGCTACTAGGAGATGATATTTCATTAATTTACAAGTGCTTTAATTGCAAATAAATGGGATTCAAAGTACTTTTATTTGTTTTATAATATGTATGAAAATCATAATACACTATTTTATTTTGTATGGTATACACTATTTTATTTGAATATTTTACACCAAATATATTATTAAAAAATTGTGTATATCAATATACGTCATTTTTCGATTTTATTTTATTATGAAATAATAAAAATAGTGTATGCTTTTTATACACTATCTTTCTTTGAAATGATATTCAGAGTAACAACTAATTAAAACACCATACCTGCACTTACACAATTGTTAATGAAAAATTTCAAACACGCAATTATACAATAATATTTCAATTAATCTTTTGACCCACTTTGTGGAAGTAGAATTCAACCAAATTTTGACCACATTTAGAATCATTTATGTAGATTCTTATTATGCATTAAAAAAATAATGATGTACATGCGTATACACTATTGTTTTATTAAGGGGACGATATGCAGGTATGTATTTGGAAATAATTAATTTCCTTATCCACTGATATTATTCGTGAAAAAATGTACTAAAAATTTTCAAAAATTTAGACAAGAACTCCTCAAAGGTACTGGTGAATTTTTGGTTCCAGAGCCCCCATGTGGTCCCAGAAGAACTACCTAATCAATAGTTCTCATGTAATTACTGGATTTTCAATGGCAAGCACATGTTAAATGTCTATATCACAAAGTTATGTCTTGTCTACAGTTGGTATCAGTAGTACTGCTGACAAAGTCAATGGTGAATCAGTTCAGTTTCACTAATGAAATTTCCTACAGGGTAGTTTGTACAATCATTGTATTGAATTAATCACTCTATACATCTTGATATTTTTCAATGAATCAACTTCTATGTATGTAAGTAAGTGTAAGGAAAAAAAACATGCTTGCAAGTTTAATAAATGATCAGAAAAACAATTCATATTACAAAAACCTCCAAATTTACAATTTAAATATTTTTAAACATTCCGCAAGTTTTATGGAAAGCTTAAATTTAATGGGACTGGACGCGATTTGCTACATAATCTACCATCGGAATCTGAAAATTAAAGTCAAAGTGTACAAAAAATTAGTTTTTGAAAGGCATAATACCAGAAAAGATTATTTAATAAAAAGCTCCAAAAAGCCACAAATTAAGTAAATTGTCTGGGTTAGTTAAGAAGGTGGTATCTTGTATGAACTAATTTTATTAATTATTTAGAAATATTAGTCTATATGCATAAATGTAAAAATGAATCCGTTTGTTTCGAAGCTTAAAATTTGAAAACGAGTGGTCTAGATTGGATACTTCTTTTTGCGGGTTTTTTTTCATCATTGCTAAGCAAAGGTTTAGAAAAAAGTCGATAAAACAGGGTACAAATTCGTACTTATGAGTAATTGTTGCAAACACGTTCTTTTTTCAAAATAATTTTGCTCAAAATTTAAAGATATGTATGTACATATGTATGAATGTTCATTAACACAAGGCCGTATTTCTTTTAAATAATTTTAAATGAACTTTTAAAATATAATTGAACCACAATCGAATTAAAGGCAATACACAGTTCAATTACATTGATGTATAAAACGGATTATACCTGGAAATGAGATAATATTACCAAAAATAAAAAACACAGTTCACAGATAAAAATATTGAAATGTTGATTCATTTTTTTACTCGAAAATGTCATTAAGAGCATTAATTTGGATAATTTGAATTGGTGGGGCAAAAAGGGTAAAATTTAGTACTCTCGGTACTTTTTGTTTAAAAACATTTTTCTAAAAATAGTTTAAAAAATGGCCATGCAACATGAATTACATAAAGAATATATACATACCTATATCCACTTTATAGAAGAGTTATAATAAATTTCTTAAAAGAGTTAAAGAGTTTATCTTTTTAATTTTAGTAATAAACAATCAGAGGACTTAAAATGAAATTTTATTTATAATGTATAAGATTTCTCCATGACGTGCTAATTACCAATTTTTATTTTTGATGAAAACACTGAAATTTATTGTGGAGGGAATGCTATTTTCCCAAAAATTACTTTTTATAAATTTTTTTTTTGACAAGAAAAAAAAATTAAAATAAAAATTATTTCTCAGAGCATGGTGAAAACTTTAATTAATTATGCAACGACAAGAAAAAAAAATTAAAATAAAAATTATTTCTCAGAGCATGGTGAAAACTTTAATTAATTATGCAACGACAAGAAAAAAAAATTAAAATAAAAATTATTTCTCAGAGCATGGTGAAAACTTTAATTAATTATGCAACGACAAGAAAAAAAAATTAAAATAAAAATTATTTCTCAGAGCATGGTGAAAACTTTAATTAATTATGCAACGCAATCCGAATTAAAACACATAATGAAGTAATTAGTAAAAGTAAAATATTTCATTATGGAACAAAAAGGGAGAAACAAATAAAAATTTAATATTGAAAAACCTACTTGAATACTTTGGAGCCAAAAGATTCATTATAGAGGGATATAAAATTATCAACAGCAATAGTAATGCACTTACTTACATACATACATTTGTAGCAATATGTTAAAATCGAATTTTCGCGAAAAAGAACTTTTTATTGTTAAAAATTGTTCTTTTGAAAATCGGATAAAAATGTGGCAACTAGAGCAA
Organism: Pollenia amentaria; assembly: GCA_943735925.1. NCBI lineage: Eukaryota > Metazoa > Arthropoda > Insecta > Diptera > Polleniidae > Pollenia > Pollenia amentaria. Next base: position 95,359,709 of record OX031009.1, on the reverse strand, counting down.
GAAATATATAAATAGAAAACAAAAATCCTATAATAGATAATAGAAAGTACGGCTACACAAGCATTTAAATTTACTTGCATGTATGCCGTGTATATACAAGTATTTCTATGCAATTGCGAAACTGATTAAAGATAGAGAATTTGAAAAAGTGATATTTTCGATTTTTAATTATATACTAAAAATCATATTTTTATCTGTTTCGATTTCGATGTATTATGGCTTATGTAATCAAACATACTATTCAATAAAATTTTAAAACTATGGATATTTTTTTTTAAATTGTGTTACAAAATATACGAAATGACAATAATTGGTGAAAAACGTAAACATTTTAATGAAAACTTTAGATTTGGTCCATTATAACTCAGACAATCAAAGCCAATAATCCATTGTTCGATGCGTAATTTAGTAGCGTTTTAAACAAGATATCGTTTTAATTGAACCTGCCTTTGACTCTGGGCGGCGCGGCGGCTGAAAGAGAAGTATACAGAGAAAAGAACAAATGATCCGTTATCTGATAAATGACACGTTATACATTTGTAATATATGGGCATTTCCATGAGAATGTCAACCACGACTCAAAAAATAAATAGCCTTGAAACTATTTTTCGAATATGGTAGAAAGTAAAAAAACACTCAAACTTTACTATGCAAAGGGGTTTACAGCTTATTACAATTTTTAAAGAGCAAAAAATAAAAGTTAAAACTGACTATCTCTTCGATTCATTTTTAGTAACTGCAATCAACAATTTTCACTTTTCTGCCGATTAAATACAGATACTGGTAACATTGGAATTTTACCTTAAAATTAATGTTACAACAATAATGAACAAAATTCACGAGGAGAGACCAAATATATAGTTTGATTAGCGGTATATTTTTTGGTTTGCTTTGGGTGCTATTCAAATGTCACGTACGTGCATAGCTGCCAGATAAAATTGGTTGAAAATCGTCAAATTTTGAGGAAAAAATCGTCAAAATCGTCAAATTGACAAAGCTAAATCGTCACAAAAATCGTCATTGTAAAAAAACCACTAATTCTTAACAAGTTTTAAGCATTAAATGTTATTTTTAAATTCCGTTGCCAATGAAATTTTAATATATTCCGCCTGTTTTTGAAATTAATAGCCTATTTCCAATGTGCGAACGAATTCTTTCGTTCGCATAACTACATTGAAAACAAAAACAAAGTCTAAAAATTTGTTTTTGTTTTCAATGTAGTTATACGAAAGAAAATTTAGGGTATAAATCGTCCTATCGTCAATAGACCATTTTTATACCTTAAAATCGTTAAAATGACGATAAATCGTCAAATCTGGCAGCTATGCGTACGTGGTGCGAAAACATCATTTGTCTATGTCATTGGTATTTGATCAGTCGAACGTGTTTCAAAATAAAAGTTCAAAGCAAGATATTTGTTGCAAAAAAATATTGACCGGAATTTTTTTTTAAATAGGTATAATAAAAATCTTATAAGCTGTTAAACGTCGTCACGTACGATATTGTATTACTATAAATTCAACTAAATGTATCATCTTATTATGTTGGTATTAGGTTGAAATTTGATCAAAAATTATTTTTTTGCAGTCTTAATGATCTAAACAATTATAATTGGTATCGGTCCATATTTGACCATAGCACTCATTCAAATACTACTCCAGAAAATAGCTTTTAATGTTGTAACTTTCTAATAAATGCTGGTATTGACATAAAAATTGGCGACAATACCTTTTACGACAAGTACTATATCGTGATAAAATGTTGTGCTGATAGGTCCAAAATTAACTATAGGTCCTATATAAACCCCCTTCCTAAAATCGCTGAAAGGCAAGAAAACCTCATATAGATGAAGATATCTGAATAATATACGGCACAAATAACTTTTATATAACTCTTAACGTCATAGCATAATTCTGTTCCGGCGAACATGATTGGCGATGGGTTAAAAATAGGGACACTCAAAAATTTGTTTTTAAAATATTATGGTGTAGGGTATTATATGGTCGGGCTTGGCCGACTATACTTTCTGACTTGTTTGTTTTAAGTTTTTGTATGCATATATTTCCCAAAAATATATTTCATATCTTGTAAATACTATAAGAGAAAAATCTGTCACGTACGGTATGTCACGTACGATATTACATTTGGTTCATTATTAAACCATCCAGAAAAATGTTTTTCTTTCCAATTACGGATTATAACGGAAAAATATATGGTTTAATGCAAAAAATTTAAAAAAGGAAAAATACATCCCACAATTCGCAGATTTTCGGATTTTTTTACATTCACCCCAAAATCACTTCCGTTTTATGTCACGTACGATATACACCTATTTTGCTAGGTATTTTGGGCAACAAGGTCTCGAATGTAACAATTTTTTTTTTCATATATAGTACCCTCTAAAAGAAACATAATGATTAATAAGTTTTCCAGTTACTACTATTTGCGCAAAAACTCCATCGCTCCGAAGGCGTACAAATGTCACGTACGATGACATGGAAATGCCCATATATAACAACGTCTATATATTTTATATAAAATTATTAAATAAAAAAACTTGTTCTTTGTCGAAAATGTGTTATTACAATATTCAAATCATTTCACTGTCATGAATTTTTTTTGCAAAAGCAAAAATGCCCTAAATTTGCCCTTTTGTTTTGTAAATGTCACAATAACGGACTAATACTCTGTTCGAACTGGCGAAAAATGTTGAGCAACATTGATTATTTCACGCAAAAATTTTAACATGTATCAATAGTTTCACGCGGTTCAGACGGTGATTTTTTCCATGTTTTTTAAGACATGATTTTTGGTGTTTGTTGGCGAACGGTGTAGTGTAGCAAGCGGGGTAGAGAAAAAAACACGTTTTCTGATCTATGTGTCTCTTTTTATATTTTTCTTTGCACCTATTCGTATTTTTCTTATGTTGCTTCATTTTATTTTTTATTTCAATGTGGCAAAGTAAAGAAGAATTACCGATAATGAGGAAAAAAATCAACCCTAAAATCATGGGGAAAAAATCTTCGTTTAAATCTGTGTTAAATCTGTTTTTGGAAGCAACTTTATCTATCTAGTGATTTTTCAAAACTTAACGTTTTTATTAGTTGCAAGTATACAACATTGTTTTGCGAAGGTAAACCAAAATCATGTTTTTTTTGTTTGTCATTAAAAAAATTAAAACAATAAAATTTTTATAATTTCCCAAATAAAAAAGAAATTTAATTTTATTATTAGTTTTAGCGCTTTTCTACATTTTTCTTTGTAAAACGCGTATTACAAATGCAAAATAAAAAATTACAAAAACTGATAAGCTCTTGCTTAAAATTCCGTGCGAAATAATATGAGCTGCACTTGTTTCGCACGGAAAATAAAAATGTTGCTAGAAACATTTCGAATGTTTTTCGTAATATAAATAGAGTACAACTATTTCAACATTTTTTCGTTTGTATTTCACAAAATTTTTTTTATATTGACTTTGTCAACATTTCGCACGAAATACTAAACAGAGTACCAGTACCCATGTTCTGTTACTTTGGTGAGAACTTCTCGCATCGAAAACATGTGAAACAAAATATTCCACCGTTTCTCGAAAAGTGAGAAAAAAGTGTGTCTGTAACTTATGTCGAAAACTGTCAAAAGAGATTACGTCGTTACCAAGGCTAATTCAACTACAGGTGGTGTCGAAACGCCATCTGATTTTGACAGTTCGAGCTACTTTGTTTTGATTTGTTAGTGTTTTGTTAGGAATGGTTGACATTTTGGACAGTACACACTAACAATGCAATGGAAAAAACGCTGTGTTGTTTCTGTTGTTTTTGGATTGTTGTAGTATCGACACCACCTGTAGTTGAATTCGCCTTGGTCGTTACGTTATAAATATCATAATATTCCACTCGAAGCCGATATTAAATTGCAGATGTTGAGAACTCCAGTCAAACATATCGTTGACGCCGACCAAAATTTACTAAAATTGCAACATTTAAACGACGGTGGCGAAAATACAACCCTCGGCTATACCAAATAGTTTGGAAACATTCATATATTTTTCAAAAATGTTAAAAGGAAAATAATTAAGCAATGAAAAAATCTGACAAGCTAAATACATAAATCACATTTTCAAAGTAGAATGATAACGAAAACTGTAGTTGATTTAAGGAATTCCTTACTTACGGTAGTATTGACACCGATTCGGCTTGATTTAAGTACAGATGAATTGATTTTTCTTTTCAGTGTACATATATTTTTAAATTTATCTGCAACCGAACAAATTTTTGTATGTATGTAACAAATTCTGTGTATAAAAAGGAATATCTATTTCAATTTTTATACCCTCCACCACCACTAGTGATGAATGGGGCTATACTAAGTTTTTCATTCCGTGTGAAACTTTATTTTAAACATCTAAGATCCCATAAAGTATATATATCGTTACCTAAAACGCAAATGGCCCTATCTAACATTTTAAAAATTTTACAGGAGAAGCAAAAACTATTTAATACGATAAATTTATAAATTGCATTAAACTGTTTATAATTAAATTTTCTTCTCTTTTTCTTGAAAAACCTACCAGTTGTTTTGGCAATTAGCAATATTGCATATTTTGCAAATTGTTAGTTTGGGCTTTTAGCACTTTTCGCATTATCGATTGTAGATAGGGCCTTTTGTTTTTGGTTAATATAATCGCTTATTTTGGTCGAAAGATTTCAAAATGTTTTGTGGACATTTGAGTTAATGCAATACATAAGAATCAATGAAAAGTTCGATTTTTAATTTTTGGTTGGTAAGGGCCTTTTGCGTTTTAGGTAACGATATTCTGGTTCCGTGAGTAATTCTCAGTCGATTAAGCCATGTCCGTCAGTTGAAAACACGTTTACTTTCGAAAAACGCAAAAGAAAAGACAAATGTGAACAGAAACCGTGATGACGAAATCTTTTTTGTCCGGCACTGGCAGGACATAAATCAAATATTAGGTTAAGATTTGATTAATTATTGTTAGTTCATATTTAGTATATGAAGATTCAATAAATAAATACTGAGAAAAAAAAAAAAAAAAAAAAAAAAAAAAAAGAAAAGAACAAACTTTGTCTCAAACTACTTGTTGTTATCTTAAGCAGTTTGAAAATGAAATCCAGAAACATCGGTTAAAAATTTATCATTTTGATACAAAAACTAACATAATGGAATTATGCGCGAAATGATATAAAATGTTGCACGAACTCGCTTTATATGACTGCGTTCGTTTTTGTGAAGCTTAGTCAATAATTTATATGTATTTATCATATAGATCCCACTCCTGTCGGTGGAGTGTATCAAAGATTTACCACAGCCGAATATAGCACTCTGGTCCTTTAAAACTGTGACGTACCAAATTTTAGTATGATAGCGTTATTTATTACGGTTTTAGGCGTACCGAACTGTTTTCCGCGAGTACGGTTTATATAGGGCCTATGGTCAATTATGGACCGATTTTCAGGAAATTTAACAGTATGATTTGCAGTTGTATCGAATTTTATATCAAGCCGTAAATTATTCTAGCATTAATGTTAGTTTTTGTATCAATATTATCAATTTTTTTAAGGTGGTGGTGTCACATTTTGATTCATAGTTCTGATCCTACTAAACCAAAGTTGCTGGATTTCAATTCCAAACTGCTTAGAATAACCACAAGCAATTTGAGATAAAGTTTGTTATATTCTTTTGAGTTTTCGAAAGTGAGCGTATTTTCAGCAGACGGACAGACAGACGTGGCTAAATCGACTTAGAATTACTCAAGGAGCCAGAATAAATATACTTTATTGGGTCTTAGATGTATAATAAAAAAGTCCTGTATTTCAAGTGCGATATGTAATAAAAATATTATTTACTTCTTATTTAGTCTTCAAGCTCAAGGTCATTTTTATATAAAAAAGTTTAATTAACAATCCAATATTTCGCTGTCTCCATGGACAGCTTCTTCAGGGATTTTTGGTTTTTACATTTTTAACAAATTTTTTTTAAAAAACAAAATTTTAAATGAAACAACAATAATTGACAATATGAAAAATAATAAAAAATTATACACAGAAAACAAAAATTATTCTATTACATTTTTACAAACTTATTTTAAAATAATTATTTCCTATCTTATTCTTATAAATTAAATGTCTGTACATTGTCTGTATCTGTTTAAAAATTGATTCTTTGTTCTATCCCAATAAGCAATTTTGCTGGAATCCAAGTATAAATCAAGTGTAACTCCAGTCCTGTTTTCCATTTTCAAGTCTTGAATTATACTTGAATTACACTGTAATTCAATAGCATACTCCAGCAAAATGGGTACTGGTAATCCAGTCCAACATAACAATGTAAATACAGTGTAATTCAAGCGTTGAGTTACAGTTAAATTCCAGCCTCAAACACATAATAATTAAACTTGAATTAAAGTATTTAAATCAAGTATAAATCAGACCTATAAAACCAATATAAATCAAGCCTACAATTCCAATGGAAATCAAATTAAAAAATTGAATATTGAAGAAAGAAAAAAAATTATGGTGTATGAAATTATTGATCTTTTTTAATAGTTTGTGGTTTATTCACATTATACTATAAAGCATCTGCATACAAATGTGATATCATTAGAAAACAACAAAAAAGTGCTATACGATGGTACATTTTTTTGGTGCTAGAGTAATATAATACGGTATCGAAGACAATAACGCAAACGGTACCATTAGATTTACTTTTAAAATTTTTCCGTTATACCACATAAATATTACATATGTACATTGTTTATACATATGTATGCATGTATATTTGTATTTGTTTTGTTGAAGACCTCCTTACGTTTGATTAAAGTCCAAGGAAATTAATAATTTCAGCGCACAGAAATAAATTTTTAAAAATATTTTTCCCCAAATATTTTTTTTTTTTTTTGATAGCTTAAGCAATACAAAAGTTTAAAAAAAGAGTTTCAAACATTTTGTATGAACTGGAATTTGACTTGAAAATTGGGCATAAATTAAAGCTGAATTCCAGCAATATTTAAAGCACTTGAATTTCAAAAATTTTAGTGCTTATTGGTATGTTTTAGGGTATTCAATTGATTAGTTCTTGTTCGATTAATCGAACAATCTTAGACGATTAATTGTTCGACTAATTTAAAATTGCTGATTTCGATTAAAGGACTAATCGAAGAATTTATGCCGATTAATCGAATAACAACACATATATTTTTTCTGTCAAATGTATAATTTTTTAAAGTTTTAATGCCCGTAATTTCTACAAATAGATATCTAGCTGTGTATAGATATCTATTGTGTGACGTATTTTAAAACCTATTTTTACCTACGGGGTAAAGTGTAGTGTATTTTAAACCATCGATTTTCGATAGTTAATTCACGTGGGCCAATTTAACGTTGAAATTGACAATAAAGTGTTACTGGATAAGTAAAGATAACTGTTAGGTACGAACACGACCAGATATCTGTTAGTAGAAATTACGGACATAAGTCAAATAAACAAACCAAATGTACATATGTGTCCGTGACTGCTCACTGAAAAAATTTTCAGTCTTCAGTAAATTTTTACTGACCATTTTTAATTATAATTGAAACAAATGAAAAAAAAAAATTTTTAAACCTGGAGCCACACGTTCAATAAACCACTTTCAAGTTGTTCACAAAAACTGCTTGCCAAACTTGTTTGAATTGACATCTGTGTTACAGGCTGCACTCAATTTGATAATCAATTACATTTTAAAAATGCCTCCGACGAAGAAACAACTCAAAATAGTAGCATGACTCAAAGTAATTTGTAAAAAAGGACAAGCATTTTTTGGAACCCATTTTTTTTAATAAATCACATTTATATTTTTTAGAAATATATATTAAAAGATTTTGTTTGTTGTGCTTAATTCCCTTTTATTTAATAATTGACAAAAAAAAAATACTGATATTTATTGTTGGAGGATAAGCTGTTCCTATGCGCATTTCACTGGTTGCTTAGGCCAGATCATCAGGAAACGTTCTCCTAAATAATTTAAGAAAAGCCAAAGCTATCAGCAAACAAGACTACAAAGATAATGAGAATTACATATGTATGTACATACACTCAAAAAGTGTTATTTGCAACGATATCAAAGCGTAAACAAAATACCAACAATAAAACAGTGACTTTATCTTTTCTTACATTCCCCACATTTAAGAAATATATTTTTTACAAAGAAATTGCCAAAGTTAATTTGTGGTCAGTTGTTAAATTGAACTTAAAATTGGCAAAAAAAAAAAAAAAAATGGAAAAACATTTAAACAACATTTTATTTTCAAAAGATTATTTTAAAAGATATGTTTAATTGTTTGTACATATAAAATTATATGATCTCAATACATGTTTTATTTTTTAATCGTTGTAAAGGTTTTATAAATTAGTATAAATTGTTACGTTTGTTTTACTTTTTTGTAAATAAAATATTAAAATACTAGTAATAAATAGTGTTTATTTACTCAAGTACCAATTTTATCTAAAATTATCGAAAAAAAATCTCTTAATTTATAAAATTTCTGTATTTTAAATAAGTCAAAAATGCCCAATATCAATTAATCGTTTAATCGAACAAATATAAAAGCCGATTAAAATTAAAATTGGCACAATGTTATGACAATGCAGTTTTTTGAGAAGATGTATTTTTGATCAGATCCATGTCCTGCTAGTCTAGTTTTTATTTTGTTTTTCGTGGTATCTGTATACACTTTACTACATATTTCATTACACAGTACAACACATGATTTGCCAACTCAATTCTGTGAACTGTATGTGAAATTAGACCCAAAAAGAAGAATTTCTGCATCATTCGTTTTGTCTTCTTACCTGCGATTTGAAGTTAGTATCGATTTGAAGTTAGTACTATCGTATAGGGGAATTTATCACGTTTTAGGCCCTGTTGTTTGACATAGCTCGACAACCCCTAGCCCAATTTAGTTGAAATAAATTTTAAAAAATTAAGAATTACAATTCCCTTAATCTGTTCATATATTGTTTTCCTATACAAGTAACACTTTCGAAGTTAAAAATGAATGTATGAAGGGAAAAAATTATTTTTTGCCTAAAAATTTAAATTTTTTTTTTTTAAAAATACATAAAAAATCCAAAATGGAAAAAAGTTTCAAGTCTAGTTATTTTTTCGCAAAGTCACATAACCTATGAGCAAAATGAGACAAAGATCATAAAAATCGATGCACGCTTTTCGCTTTTATTCGCAATTGAGTAAAGGTATGAATTTCAAAAATCAGTTATAGCCACCACCCTTAAAATAAAAATAAAAATATAAATTAAAAAATTATCATGCAAAAAAAAAACTTTTTTTTAAAAACTTAATGAAAATAAAATAATATGCAATTAATACGCAATTATAATATGCATAAAAACAAAATTTAGAACATTTTTTCAATTATTGGCAATATCCATCCTTGTAGAAGTTGACGCTTGTGGTTCTGATGATCTTGTTTTCTTCGTAGGTTGTTCATATTCATGGTCTGAGTCTGTATCGTCATCCGAGATACACATACTATTCAAGGGCGTGTTTCTTTCACTGTGTCCACCAATTTCAATGTCTTCATCTTCGGTGCTTTCTTCAAACTGCATAATTGTGGAACTCCACCAACAAACCTCCGCAAGCAATGCATCCAATTTTTTGCTTTTGAACCGCTTTTCAAATGGCATGGTCACCTGGTGGAACCTCTCTCCTTGTTCGTCTGATTCCTGAGGTGATTGTGCCAAAAAAGTATCGAGGTGGTGGTGCAAGAAATGCAATTTCAGCGTCATGGATGCACCGATTTTTTCGAAATAAAACAGCAACTTGTCCACTCGTTGCTGTATCTCTTCTCGCTGGACACGGTTCTTTCCTAGAACGCCTTCTATTACTTCTTTCAATGCGTTCCATGCATGTTGGTGGTCGTGATGCTCTGAAAGCAAATGTGTGAAAGAATCACTTTTGATCAATTTCCGAATATCAGGTCCATTGAGAATACCTGTTTTAAATACATAAGAAAAACGAAAAAATTATTGGTAATGCGAATGTATAGAAATTAACAAATTTAGATATGACAATATTGAAATACAGAGTACGATACGTACCGTTTTTAATTTTCTCATCACTGAGTTTCGGAAAGATGGATTTCAAACAGTCAAAGGCGCCGTTAACTTTTTTGACCACCACTTCAACGAATTTCCCAGCTATTCCCAGTTTCATGTGGAGCGGTGGCAACAAAATATCATCCAGGTCCTTTATCATAGGTTCATTGCGTAATTTTAATTGTTTGTTGAGCTCGGGAGTTCTTCCTTTCCAATCTTTACATTGATATTGATTTCCTTTGTATCGTGAATCCCAATTACAAAGGAAGCAGAAGTATTTTGGATATCCGCCCTTTTCTATAATCCCTTGTAGTATGTTGACCACCTTCAGATCGCAACAAATGTTCCATTTGTGTTCATCGTATTTGATTTTCTTCAAAATTTCGCCCAATGCTGCATACGTTTCCTTCATAGTTGTGCTGAAGCCCAATGGAATGCATGGTTTTTTATTTTTTTTGTGCAGCAGCACAGCCTTCAAACTAGTAACTGAACCATCGATGAATAAACGCCAGTCGCCAGCGATATAATCCATTCCCAATTTTTTCACTAAACCTGGGATATCATGGCAGTACGTGAACGTATTTGCTTCGTCAACGGAATAAAATTTCTGAAAATCAGCTTGGCGTTGTCGGTATGATGTTGCGCTGACATTTTGCTGTGTGAGTTTTCTTCTCTTCAAAAATGATGTCAGCCATTCGGAGTCGTGTTGTGATAGTCCCAGCTTGGCCACAATGTAGTCCATTTCGATTTGTGGTAGCGGTTGTGGTGCACTATTTTCAATATCGGGTATCCAATCAGCATCATCCAAATCGGTCGGATTGGTGAAAACGGTTTCGGCTAGCAGGGACACAGTATCCGCACTCGGAGGTTTAGGTGCATCGGTATCAGCAGGGCGTTGCACTGGAAGTGTGGCAGTAAATGCAGCAGTGTATACTTTTGTTTTCAATTGTTGTCTGTTTAATCCAGGACGAAAATTTATGCATGCATAGCACCTGGATTCATCATGTCCAGTTGTGTCTTCCACCCAAATTACTGGCTTCATAAAAGATAACTTTCTACTTTTTCCGTGAATCCATTTTAGAAGGGTAGTATAACAACTGTTGCACACTGTGTTCGGCGTAAAATTTGCACCACTTAAATCTGCTTCATCGAAATAATTACAATACGCGGTTTTGAATTGCTCAGTAAACAAATTTTTTCGATCTTTTTTCTGTATTTTTCGGACGATATGACCACAAACGTAACAATATTCATCCAAATATGGGCACTTGTTGTTTTCCATATTGATATATTTTATGTTTTGTTGTTAGTCACTTTTAAAAAACTGGAGAAAAATCACTTTTACTGTTCGCTTTCGTCGGCACTGGCTGAATGCCAAAAATCGATCAATGCACACCTATAAATACTACGTATTTTTGAATATTTTACTGCCAGGTACTTATAAATGGGCGCATATTTTAAGGGCGGCTGGCTATATACCTGATTCAGCACTTGTACGTTTCAAACTGTGCAAAACTTTCCAAATAATGACCACCCTTAAATGTGGGTGCAATTTCTGTAAAAAAATCATATAGGTAGCCACCGGAAAAACCCAAATAATAAAAAGGTCCACTTTCCGTTTAATTGTCCACGTAAATTTATTACCGCAATCATAAAAATCAAATAACCTTTTGTTTATTCCTTTTTTTTTAATTCTTAGAATCATGAAAGGTGTCAATGTTTTCTCCAAATAATGTTGTGCATATCTCGAGCAAATTTTTGAAATTCATACATTTACTCAATTGCGAATAAAAGCGAAACGCGTGCATCGATTTTTATGATCTTTGTCTCATTTTGCTCATAGGTTATGTGACTTTGCGAAAAAATAACTAGACTTGAAACTTTTTTCCATTTTGGATTTTTTATGTATTTTTAAAAAAAAAAATTTAAATTTTTAGGCAAAAAATAATTTTTTCCCTTCATACATTCATTTTTAACTTCGAAAGTGTTACTTGTATAGGAAAACAATATATGAACAGATTAAGGGAATTATAATTTTTAATTTTTTAAAATTTATTTCAACTAAATTGGGCTAGGGGTTGTCGAGCTATGTCAAACAACAGGGCCTAAAACGTGATAAATTCCCCTATACGATAGTACTAACTTCAAATCGATACTAACTTCAAATCGCAGGTAAGAAGACAAAACGAATGATGCAGAAATTCTTCTTTTTGGGTCTAATTTCACATACAGTTCACAGAATTGAGTTGGCAATCAATTAACTGAAAAATGTTGTACTGTGTTATCCTTACCCTTGCAAGGTATTTTGTTAATAATATAAGATTTATCAAATTACTCTGTCCTATCTTCCATTTTACTAATAATCTATCTAAAGTGTTATATGTTTTATGAGCCATGCTATAATATTGATGTCATAAATATTAGAATTTTCCAGTCGTTCAGACATCATTGGCACATAAGTTAAGGACTTATCAATCTAAGGTTCAGTAACTGTATTCCCACTGCATTCCCTATATCCCTTGTACTGTCCAATCAATCTACAAATCAATTCTCCTGGGAAATTTATATCCCCTAAAATATAAAATAAAAAACTATATCACTAATATATAGTACTATATCTATTAGATTTTTGGCAGTATAACTCTTCTCGGATGTTTTGGATAATAATTAATAATTCTCCCTGAAGAAATTGGTTTTTAGTACCAATCTACTAATAAATTATTCTCCTTTCTTATAGTTTATGTGTCTAAATATGGAAGTTTATTATCACATTCCTTTTTAATTGTAAATATAAAATCCTGGTGAAAGGATTTAAATATGTTAAACACATTTTCTGTTTAACATTCTGAAATAAATAATACAAAATAAATCATCTACATATTTTGTTTTAATTTGTGGTTTAATAGATAATCTTCTAATACATGTATCAAGTAGCTCCTCCATAAATATATCTGCTAAATTTGAAGAAGCTGGAGAACCCATAAGTAAACCGTTTGGCTGAGAATATATTTTGTTATAATATTGAAAATAATACTATCATTTATTCAAAATTTGAGAATTCTTAAAAATAATTCTTTTGCAATAATTGTATGTTCTCTAATAATAATCCATTTTTCTTTTATAATACCTCAGGCTTCATCAATAGAAATACTAGGGAAAAAAGATATTACATCTAACGAAATTATCTTCTCATCCTTTTGTATCTTAATGATTTGAATTCTAGTTTTAAATTGTAATGAGTTCTTAACGTTATATATTGGATTTTCTGTTATCTTTCTAAGAGTTCCTGTTATATATCTGCTAAGACCATGAGATGGAGCATAGATGCTCGAATAAATTTGGTCTTAAAGGAAATGATTCCTTATGGACTTTAGGAACTCCATATATTTTGGGTGTTGTAGCAGTTGTTGTTTTCCAATTTAAAATGTTTTTCTACTATATCATTATTTGTCTGTTTTTTTTTAATCGTTGGATCTTTTGTCAATATTCTATATGTTGAGTCCTCATTAAGAATATCTATCATTCTTGAGCTATAGTCATGTTTATTCATCGCAACGGATTTATTATTCTTATCTGCATTAAGGATTAAAATGGTGCGGTTGATTTTCAAAAAATTTTCAGTTTTCCTACCATTATTAAGAATAAACTTGTCTCTATGAGATAAATTAATTTTATTCATATGATCATCAATTATAGTAGTAAGTCAAGTCCTTGCTATTTCCTGTTCTTCTTTTCCTCTAACAGTCTGAACAAAATCTTCTCCATCTGCTATAATATAAAGGTCAAATAAATTAAACTAAATAATATAATTTAATCTTATTTGTTTGTATTTAATAAATGGAAAATTATTTAAAATTCCGGATTAACAATGAAGGCAACATTTTCACTGGATAAGTTTTGAATGAAAATTGTAATAATATATGTAAACAATTGTCACAAATTTTTCTTTGGTAAATACTAGGGAGATCGATTATTCGACTTTTTTCAATAACCGGTTTTCGAATATTACGAATAGTTGCTATTTTAAAAAACCCGGTTTTCGGTTAAGCAATTTTTAAATAACCGGTTAACCGGTTTTAATTCGAATACTTAAAAACACAAAAATCAAATAAGTTTTTAAAATAAAACGTTAATTTGAATAAAAACAAAACAATTTGCAGAGGTAAGGAACCAACAAAATCAGACCTAACAAATATTTTACGATAAAATCCAACAAAAGTGGGACCATTAAATTGATCAAACTTCAGCTAAGTTTTCAGCAATTTTTTATTGATTTACTAAACTTTATTTCTAAAAAGATATTTGTATAATGTTATTTAGAAACTGTTAAATGATATTTGATCTAGACAAACTTTTTGCAACAGCAAATAAATTATAGGAATTTTATAAAGTTAATTTTTGAAATATTCTCTCAAATTTATTTTGAATGAGTTTTACTTTGTTGGTGGCTAAGCTATCTATATAAATCAACCATATTTTTCAAAAGTTGAAAACAAAACCTCTTTGCCAGGATTATCTATTTTAAATTATTTTGTTTCAGCATTATATATATATTTCTATAGAAACGAATAGTGAACTGAACATTCTTTTTGTGTAAAATATTTGTCAATTCGTCGACTACAATTTAAAACATTCCATGACATTGCTCGATTTCTTCATTTTTGATTTTTAGTTCTTGGCATTTTAATAAATAAAACTGGTAGAAATTTTTCCCATATGGTTGATTCCGCCGTAATGTTGTAGTTTTCAGCATGAAAAGATGCTAGAACTACTTAAGAGTTTTTAGTGCCTTAACGGGCATTTCGTCCTCGACAACACAACGGGCTAATATTTCACCCAATGATTAATTTTTGGCAGCGTATTTTGGCAAAGTATTATTTGTCGTCTCCTTAGAACTACTTCCAGCTAAGTATCATATGGATCACATTAATGTCAACCATGTATAATAATTAAAGGTGATTAATAAGTCGTGACATGGAAGAACCTTTGTAACTTATCATTTTAGGGCACTTCAAGAACTTAACTTTGTCTTTTTAATCGCGTTCGAAAAAGATCTAGAGATAACCCCTATATAAAAATATATTTAATATTTAGAATACTCTTGTACAAATTACTATTGACTTTTTAACTGCACACGTTTTTTTTAGTATTTTGAGTAGTTTTTGGTTTTTTTTCTACAAGAACACACGCCTTTATAAGCGATTTGTATTTACAGTGTTCATAATGTTTTTTAACCTTTGTTACATTTTGTTTTGACATTTTTCATAAAAAGTTTAAGTTTGGCCAATATTTAGTTAGAAAATACTTAAATTGCGGGTACATCTACAACAAGAGTAAGGAAAATGTATATAAATTACACATTACTCAAATAACCGGTTTATTATACCAAAATAACCAGTTTATTCGATATTCGAAAAATGGGCATTTTAAAATAACCGACTTGGGCAAAGTTAAAATAACCGGTTAAAACCGGTCGAATAATAACCGTTCGATCTCCCTAGTAAATACGCGTGATTGTGAAGAAAAAAATTTTTTACATTGTAAAGATCCAATGAAAATATTCCTTTCATGTGATTCTGTACTAAATCTTTTATGACTAATTTTCATTTGTAAAACTGCCCTGGGAGGGGATGCATTTCACGCTTCGGGGTCATAATTTTTTAGGGAAAATCGTTCTTGTTTGTCTGCCTTTTATGCGTTTTAAATTGTAGAGTAGACTTCAGGAGTTCCGTCTTCCTTTGTACAGTTCTTCGATCACCTTTCGTTTTGCGTAACAGACTATCACTTCGACTAAAAGGCTTTTTATACTGAACAACATTTAAACGGTAAAACGCATTGAAGATGTAGAAAATGTAGAATAAATAAAAACACAAAAATCTAATTGGCTTTTGAAATAAAAAGTAAATTTGAATAAAAACAAAACAATTCACAAAGGTAGAAACCAGAAAAATACATAGATATGACTTAGGGAAAGTTGTAGGCGTTAGTTAAAAGTAGGATTTTGTCGGACGTATAACAAGTTATTTATTATTTTCACTTTACTTTAACCTACCCGGTAGGATGAACTTGCCTTTAACACTTCACTTCAGTTTAAAGCAAAGTTTTAATAGTAAAAATTTTTTATACGTTGGACAAATCCTACCTTTAACTAACGGCAAGTTGTAATAATGGCCCTTAGGGTTTTTGAAAAACTTTGGTTTTAAAAAATTATAGGAATTTAATAAATTCATTATTTGAGATATTCTACCAATTTTATTTTCCCATATCAATGGCTCCGCCGGAATGTTGTTTAGATTTTGTAGTGCATTAACGGGCATTCCGTCTTCGGCAACACAACGGGCTAATATTTCACCTAATGATTCATTATTGGCAGCGAAGATCCTTTGCAACTTATCATTTTAGGGCACTTCAAACATCTTACTTCTGTATAAAAATATATTAAATATTTAGAATACTCTCACACAAATTGCTATTTACCTTTTTAACTGAACCTTTTTTTTTAATTATGTACATTAGGTATGTAACTTTTTACAATTTTTGCAAATAGGAAAATTGGCATAGCATAGTTAAATAGAGCGTAAACAAGCATAAACCCCCTTATATGTTTAAAAAGGGACCAAACTTTACATAGTTTTAAAAAATAAATATTTTCCTTATAATAAAATTAGGGCAATGCAAGCACTCGGTAATGCTCGTTGGAATTCTAAAACTATTCTCGCAATTTTGTATTTTATACTTAATCCAGAATATCGATTGCAATTATTTTCTATTTGTAAATTTTTTTGTGATGCTTGGAGCGAAGTTTGGTTTTCTGATTACACTTTCAACAAAATCAATTTCGCCACACTACAAAAATCATTGTCCGGCTTTACGAAAGTAAATGAACGTTTTCTTCGACAACGGGTCAAAAAACCATCAGCTATGTAGGAAGTGCAGCAAGTTTTTAGTTTTTTTTTCAAAGAACACATGATTTTATTTGAGATTTTTATTTATTTAAATCGTTCATAATGATTCTTGACTTTTGTTAAATTTAGATTTGACATTCTTCACAAGAAGCTTATGTTAAAAATAGCCGGTATATGTATACCAAAATAACCGGCCTATAACCGGTTTGGGCAAAACAAAAATACCGGTTAAAATCGGTCGAATAATAACCGTCTTATCTCCCTAATGCGTTAACATTGTTCACATCTTATATCTACCATCAATCGAAAATGTCATCATTTCGGCTGTCAAAAGAATTAAGAAAGCACCCAAAATGTTTACGAGTAAAAACAAAATTATAACTAACTGGAGTTGGAAAATACTTTAGTTATTGGATGAATTACTGTTTTCCAAGAACAAAACGAATTGTTAATGCAGTTATTGCATATTAAAAAGCCATTCTGGAGGAATGTTCCTGTCTAATTTTGGCACAAAGGTTTTTCCTCTTTCAAAACACATGTAATTTTGTTACGGATAACACAACAATAATATAAATCTTTGCCACTTTTCTAGCGATGACACTAAAATAATAAAAAGATGTAGAATGGAATAAAATGACAAGGAACATCTTATATAGATGTTGATTTTTATCCCTATGTATTTCTTATGGGAAGATGTTAACATCTTCGCAAACTGATGTAGATGCTCATCAGCGTGAAAAGCCTATAAGGTAAATATGTCATATTATTTTGCCATTTACACTCGGCCAAGGTATATTTATATAAATGTATCTTATACCCAAATCTCAAAAATACAAAAATTTTCATAACAATTAAAAAAACAAACATCAAAGACTTTAACAATTTTTCACCAGACCTAATTTTGATAAGTCGCAATTTACACTATGGACAGTTCTTACCGGTCAGAAGAAGTTTGTTGGTAAGGGGTCGATGATGTATGCTTTTTACTCTTTTCCTCTCTCGCCCACAAACTCTGTCTGTTCAGCAAGAAATGTCTATAGTGTAAATTGCGACTAACTGGATAATTTCTGCAAGGCAGGTGGCCGCTCATTTTTAAAATTTAATGCAAAAATTTTTTATATAAAAATATAGCGTGTTAAGAATTTATTAGTTAAAATTTAGGACGTAATGTTTGAATATACATGTCACGCACACCGCTATTTGTGCAGTAATATATTGTATGCCCTAAAAAAAAATTTGACATCTGACAAATTCAGCATGGGTTCTTTGTCAAAATTGAAAATAGTGTGCATTGAAAATAGTTTGTCGAATTGATTATTTAAATTCAACAAGCTATTCGCCAAAGTTGCCGATAAAAATTTCAGTCATTTTAAATTTTTCTTAAATAATCCGGCATTGACTTTATTTTGCCCGCGTTGCATCAGGATATAAGGGACTAAAAACTTTCAATTCCGTCCAAATCTTCCATTACTTTTTTAAGGCAAATATGAAAGTTTGCATTTTTACCGATCTAAATTTCATAAAATAATTATTTCTTATAAAAAGTAGCTCTATTTAAAGAATTTTTTTAGAATTTAGAATTAAAGAATTGCAATTTATTAAAATAGTTTTAAATGTCAGATAATAATTATTATACATATTGGCATTTTCTATTGAATATAATTATAAAAACAAGTTAGAGAGCTATATTCGGCTGTGCCGAATCTTTAATGCCCTCCACCGACAGTTCGAATATTTCAGGAGTTGGCTCTATATGTGATCTATAAAATATTGGCCGACCATCAGAAAGTTTTATGCTTTTATTTATAGTCATATAGAACTTTATTTGACCTTACTTTAATAAAATATCATGATTCGTAGAGTGGTTTTTGCTATTAAAAACCCTAAATTAGACTAACGTTCAATATCCATATCATGTGTAAATTTTTTTAAGCATTTTATACGTTTTAAAGTTCTTTTCAGAAGGCTAATTTATGTGGGAACCATGGAAAATTTTCAATATTCAAATGAGAATTAAGAATTCAAATTATTTTACATTCAAAATATATTTGAATATTCAACTCATTTGACTTGGGCTGGTTGAATTGAATGTGTTCTTGTTTATTTTGTCTCTTGTAATTCTCTCATTTGTTTCGCTTTTATTGGATGCTAAACTCATTGTAGTTAAAAAACAAATGAGTGTGTTGAAATTTCTTTTTTTTATTCTTGAAGACCTCTATTATGAACCGATCTTCACATAATTTGACAGTGTGACTTCTAGTCCTATTATACCGTGACTTAGTCGTACTAAACTGTTTTCCGAGAGTAGGCTTTATGCTAAATTATGGTAAATTATGGACCGATCTTCACGAAATTTTACAGTGCGATTTGTAGACCTATTAGCATTATTCGCTACAGTTTTAAGGGCACTTTACTGTTTTTTAAGAGTAGCCTTTATATGGGGCTTAGGGTAAGCTACGGACCGATCTTCACGAAATTGGACCGTATGATTTCTAGTCCCTTTAGACTGTGACATACCAAATTTAATTACAATAGCGGCGTTCGTTATGGTTTTAGGCGTACTAAATAATTTTCCGAGAGTAGTCTTTATATGGGGCATATGGTAAATTATGGACCGATCTTCACGAAATTTTACAGTGTGATTTCTAGTTCTACTAGACTGTGCCAAACAAACTTTTATTACAATAGCATTATTCGTTACGGTTTTAAGCGTACTAGGATATTTTCCGAGAGTAGACTTTATATGGGGCCTATGGTAAATCATGGACCGATGATTTCTAGTCATTTAGAACGAATATGCAAAATCTTATTTCAATCCCTGCAATTTGCCACCATTTATGTTAGTTTTTGTAACGAAATTATCATATGAGGGTGGTGGTTCCATATTTGGATTTAAAACTCTCATCATACTGAAGCGATTTTGCAGGATTTCAAGCCCAAACTTCTTAGGATAACTAGAAGCGATTTGACAACAATATTTTCTTTTTAGTTGTTCGAAAGTGAGCGTGTTTTCAACAGGCGGACATGGCTAAATCGACTTAGAATTACTCATGGACCCAGAATACACATATGTACTTCATGGCGCCTTAGATGAATATTAAAAAAAAGTTTCACACGGAATGACAAATTTAGTTTTCCACTAGTGGTGGAGGGTATAATAATTATTTCAAAATGTAATTGCAACTTTACATGATACAATAATAATAATAAATACGGTTACTTATCTTTAAATCAATTATTGTTAAAAAAAAAACAGATACAAAAACTTACATGATCATTTTTATTTGTTAAATTCTCCATTTCATGACCTTTAGTCGTATTTTTGTTATCCATTTCTAAAGTTATGTGTTGCTGATCCGTCATGATGTTAGTATCAAAGTAATTAAATTCGCCCGAACGTTTTTTTATTTTATATTCTACTTTGTTTTAATTAATGTTTATAAATTTTCACACGAAAGTTGTGTATATATTTTTAAACTTTCACTTCAATTGCCTGAATGTTTTATATTTAATTCTGTTGTAGTTGTTATTTATTTTTCTTTGTTTTATTTAATATATTTTGTATTTTTATACACAAGTTGTATATTTTAACTTTAATCAAATTCGTAATTTTATCTGTACTGCGTTCTGTACACGTTCTGACAGTATAAACAATATTTGCAAACTAAACTGTTTTGATGCTGTATATTTATTGCTGAGTCTAAATGTTCGAATCCGTGGGAATAGAAAAGAGATTATTGAACAGAGATGGAAACCATGGTAAAACTGTGCTTTTTTGTACATTTTAAACTTTGTTGTTACCGTGGTACTACTGCGATTTTATTGTTAAAACTTAACACTTTTATGTTAATACTAAAAAGTTTTGTGCTCAATTCTGAAATATTTTAAGATCAATATTTTTATTAAAAAATACTTTAAAGCACATATTAAAACTTCGGTAGCAAATGTAAATAAGAAAAAAAGCTCATTATAGATACAAAATTGAAAAATCAATTTTCCATCCCTGTCTTTAACTATTAAGATATTTGTGCAATTACTATTTACTCATTTAATTAACTTAATATTTCTCTTAGGCAGATGTTCTTAAAATTTTAAGATTTCAGTAGGAAAAATCACCGAAATTATGTCTTTTTTACTTTATTAATAGAATTAAACCTAATAAATCAAAACAAATACTTACGTACATACATAGGGGGGATTCACAAGGTGTGCTATCAAGTCATATCGTCATAATGTCCTAAATAATATTTTACAATTGTTTAAAAAAAATATTTTTTTATGTTGTTTGAAACAGAACAATATTTTTTTTTAAACAATTGTAAACTATTATTTAGGACATTATGACGATATGACTTGATAGCACACCTTGTGAATCCCCCCATAGTATGTAGTTTAATATCACCAAATTTCTTCCCCGAATTTCCAAGTTATTGAGTAGGGCGTAGAATTTCGTGCATTTATTATTGGCAAATATGCTTAAACAATTCAATATATGCTTTAAAAATTAATAAAAATTTGAATCTATTAATTAAAAAAAATTTAAAAAAACTAAACCAGATACAGTGTATTTTCAGTAATTTTTATTTATTGAAATTTTGACATACACGTTTAGCGAATTTTCTTCACTTTTACGTATAAAGATCAAATTTTTCAATAGTAAAAATTTTTTTTTTGGCTGCACAAAAAACTAAAAGCCAAATAGAGCGGTTTATTGTATTCATAACAACAAGATAATTTTCATTGCTTTAAAAAAAAAAAAATTGGATAGAAAAAAAATGTTAAAAATTTTTCTTATTCCGATTAAAAAGATTCCTTCCGATTATTCCGATTTTTGTTTGAGAAAAAAAAAACATTTGAATTAAATAAAAATAATATGCAAAAATATGCTTTTTTAGAGTGTTATATTCGGCTGTGCTGAATCTTTGATACCCTTCACCGACAGGAGTGGGCTCTATATGATAATTATATATATTATTAATTAAGCTTCACAAAAACGAACGTCAGCTTTAAAATTGGTTGCGGTTTAGACCTTTTTTAAATAATTGACCGACAATAAGAAAGTTTTCTGCGTTTCCTTTTAGAACTTTGAACTGGCTTGAGTAAAATATCATGATTCGTAACAGTTTTACCTTTCAATACAGCAGTGTAATTAGTTTTAGCGCTGACAGTGAATTCCAGAAGGCTGTTTAATATGGGACAAGGCGAATTCATACAGGTGACATTTTCGCGTCATTATTTTGTGAAAAAAATAGTTAAAATTTAAAATTCAATAAAAATCTAAATATGTAGTTGAAAAAAAAATTATTTTTCCCTTGTTTATATTTCCAACAAATAAATTTGACATTCACTTTAACTTTTTACAACGACAAAATGCATAGTATTTTTTAAAAAAAAAAGGGATAGCTCTATCTTATGATGAGGCCACCTGTATGAATTCGCCTTGATATGGGATCTAAGGTAAATTACCGACCGCATATTACGAAATTGCATGTTATTTTTCTGGCCATATTAATCTAAGTTGGAAGAAATTTTACCGGAATATCTAAATGTGATGGTTTTAGGCGAATTGAATTATTTTCCCAAAGTGGGCTTTATTTGGCTTTAGGCACAATAAACTATTTTCCAAGAGTAGGGTTTATATGGGGCCTGGGGTAAATCATGGACCTATCTTTAAAAACATTAACAGTGTGATTTGTAGCCACATAAAACTTGGACGTACCAAATTTTAGTATGATAGCGTTATTTATTACGGTTTTAGCCGTACTAAACTGTTTCCCGGGAGTAGGGCTTATATGGGGCCTAGAGTTAATTATGGACCGATCTTCACGAAATTTAGCAGTGTGATTTCTTGTCCTACAAAACTGTATTGTACCGAATTTAATTATGATAGAATTATTATTTACGGTGTTAGACGTACTAGACTGTTTTTCGGGAGTAGGGTTTATATAGGGCCTAGAGTAAACTATGGACCGATCTTTACAAAATTTTACAGTGTGATTTCTAGTCACATAAAACTGTGACGTACCAAATTTTATTATGATAGCATTATGTATTACGGTTTTAGGAGTACTAAACTGTTTTCCGGGAGTAGGGCTTATATGGGGTCTAGGGTTAATTATGGACTGATCTTCACGAAATGTAGCAGTGTGATTTTATGTCCTAGAAAACTGTATCGTACCGAATTTAATTATGATAGCATTATTTGTTACGGTTTTAGGCGTACTAAGCTGTTTTCCGCGAGTAGGGCTTATATGGGGCCTAGTGTAAATTAAGGACCGATCTTCAAAAATTTTACAGTGTAATTTCTGGTCCTATAAAACTGTGACGTACCAAATTTTAGTATGATAGTGTTATTTATTACGGTTTTAGGCGTACTAAGCTGTTTTCCGGCAGTTGGGTTTATTGGGGTCTAGGGTTAATTATGGACCGGTCTTCACGAAATTTTTCAGTATTATTTGCAGTTCGTGCAAAATTTAATATCATTCCGTGCATTTTTCCACCATTTATGTTAGTTTTTAGTTTTTGTATCAATATTTTAAATTTTTTACGGTGGTGCTTCCACATTGTGATTCATACTTCTGATCCTACTGAACCGATGGTGCGGGACTTGTAGCCAAACTGCTTAGAATAACTACAAGCAATTTGCGACCAAGTTTGTGCTTTTCTTTTGCGTTTTTCGAAAGTGAGCGTGTTTTCAACAGACGGACATGGCTAAATCGACTAAGAATTACTCAAGGAGCCAGAATATCTATACTTTATGGGGTCTTAGATGTATAAAAAAAAGTTTTACACGGAAGGACAAACTTAGTATACCCTCATTCACCACCAGTGTTGGCGGAGGGTATAAAAACGATGGCTGTTTATATACCAATGTTGTAAAAAATATATCTTTTTTGGTTCTGCAAAAATCATGAAGAAGAAATATATCTTTGGTAGGAAAACTTGTTATGTTTATTTTGGTCACATACATTTGTACACCAAATACTAAAAAGTCATAAGTGCATTAATTAATTTTATTGGCGGTAGCACCGAAAATGCTTTTAATTTCCATATGAGATCATTATCAAATATCGCTTTAACTCTTTTATATCAAGATAATTTGGCATAACCAACATATGGGCATACCCAGGAGTGATGTGACATTTGTACACCAAAGTGACGTGACATTTGTACACCAAAATCGTGGGCCAATTAGTAGGTCTGCGCGAAACTACAACAATGCAACAATAGAAAAAAACACCCATTTTGCTTGTGTAAATTATGTTAACGATGTCAAAACCCAATGCATTTGTTTGTGTAATAAATCGACAAGATGTCAAAAACAATTGCTACAAAAACAATTGCACGATAAAAATACAACTCTACAAAAAATCAGCAGGCGTTTCGAGCAGACCTACTAATTGGGCTATGACCAAAACGTTTAACAAACAAGTTAGAGTGCTATGTGTATTCGGCTGTGCCGAATCTTTGATACCCTCCACCGACAGGAGGAGGGTATGAAATATATATTATTAACTAAGCTTCACAAAAACGAACGTCAGCATTAAAACTGTTTGCGGTTTAGACCATTATTAAATTATTGACCGACAATAAGAACGTTTATGCATTTCTTGTTAGAACTTTGAAATGGCTTGAGTAAAATATCTTGATTTGTAAAAGTTTTAGACGAACTAAAGTAATTTGTATTGGACCTATGGTAAATTATGGACCAATCATCCCAAAATTCGGAAGACCGATTTCTGGTATTACAAAAAATAAATTAGAATAAATTTCAATACAGCAGTGTAATTAGTTTTAGCGTTAACAGTAAATTTCACAAATTTGCATGATATTTTTTCTGGCCATATGAATTTAAGTAAGAAATTTTACCGCAATATCTAAATGTGATGGTTTTAGGTGAATTGAATTATTTTCCCAAAGTGGGCTTTATTTGGCTTTAGGCACAATAAACTGTTTTCCAAGTGTAGGGTTTATATGGGGCCTAGGGTAAATTATTGACCAATCTTTACGAAATTTTAGTGTGATTTCTGGTCCTATAAAACTGTGACGTACCAAATTAAGTATGACTAATTGCGGTTTTAGGCGTACTAAACTGTTTTCCACGAGAAGGGTTTATATGGGCCTATGGTCAATTATGGACCGATCTTCACAAAATTGTATGTGATTCCGTGCATTATTCTACCATTTATGTTAGTTTTTGTATCAAAATTATCAATTTTTTTAGGGTGGTGGTTCAACATTTTGATTCATAGTTCTGATCCAACTAATCCGATGTTGCTGGATTTCAATACCAAGCTGCTTAGGATAACTACAAGCAATTTGAGACCAAGTTTGTTCTTTTCTTTTGCGTGTTTTCAACAGACGGACAGACAGACGAATATGGCTAAATCGAAAGAAAATTACTCAAGGAGCCAGAATATATATACTTTATGGGGTCTGAGATGTATTATAAAAAAGTCTCACACGGAATGACAAACTTAGTATACCCTCATTCACCACAGTGGTGGACGGTATAAAAATTAAAAAGTCAAATTTGTAAAATGTTTTTTTTTTGATATTTTCGAAGTTAATAAGCAGCGCTATATTCAGTTAAATAAAATTAAATTTAAACAATCGCACTTAAGGTTTTAAAGGTACATATAAGCGAGGCTTGACGTTACAAAAAACAGAAGAGTATTTTGACTACAAAATTGCTAGACTCATTGCATAAAATCTTTTTTAGTAGGATTTGGAATAATATAAATTTATTTTTCAAGCTATCAAATATAAAAATCTTTTCTCGTTTTTTTAGCCTTAAGTTCGTAAGGATGAATTTCAAATTTTCTCAATTTTTGGGTGAGCGTGTTTTCCCCAAATTTGTTGGGAGCAATATAAATTTTATTTTTCAAACAGATATGTGGGACTTCAAACGTAGCAGGTTTGTTAGGAAGAAATGTATGAGTTTCGCTTACCATCTCGCTTACGGAAGGCATGAATTTTATATGGTCCGTTCCCACTTTGAAGCAATACATTTTTGACACAAAAAGCGCATATAAAAACTGGTGAGTTTAACGATCAGCTTTACGCTCTGAATTTTTTTTAGTAATTTTTTAGTATTCTCCTTTACAAACCTGCTTCGTAGTAAAGGAATGGCGTTGCACTTGAAATTTTATTCTTTTTTATAAGCCTTGTTAAGAATTCGTTCATTTAGTCTTCGTCCAGACTTGCAACTTTTGTTGCTGCAATTTTTAAAAACTCTCATTTGAAATTGCATTAAGTGGGGAACAGAACAGTCGCTGTAGTACAATGTTTCGAATTTCGCTGCAAGCTGTGTTAACAATGGCAGTTTCAAAGTAGTGTCAACAGAATACGTAGTTGTAGTAGTCGTTGCAGTTGATATTGAATCGCAAAATTCGAATTTTTGAACTTTGTTGCGCTACATTGCATTCGTCAGCTTTAGCTACTACTACTAGGGATGGGCAATCAATATCGATATATCAAAATATCGATATTTAAAAAAATTATAATCGATATATATAGCCGATATTAAAAAATACCCATATATCGATACATCGATATTTATCTACGACTATCAAGTTTTTAAGATCTCTTTATAATAAAATTCAACATTTTAACCGTTGCTCAACTGCTTACAAAACAATTTTTTTAAGAATTGCATCATATGTTTTTTAACTAATATTAAGACAATAACGGCGCTTTTCCATTTTACATTTTCATAGATTATACAGTTCAGTTTGGTCTCGGTTTTTTAAGAGATGACAACAAAAAAAAAAAGCGCGAAAAAATTTTCTGGTTTGGGTTCCTAGAATTATGCAAAGAATCACCTTAATTATGGCGTATTAGCAACAATAGACTCATATAAAATGGAATGTTAATAATAAAAACAAATAGTGTGAGATTTTTTCCACTTTGATTTAAAAGTTTATGTTGTTTGAAAAGTTCTTATTTTTTGACTTTCAGTCGATTTTTTTAGTATTCATATTCATTTTGTGTTCACAACTGATCAATATATTAAGGTTTCTTAAAAAAAAATTTTTTTTATTTTATTTTTTACTTTTTAGTAACGAATAGCTTTAATTAATACATTACAATTTTCATGCTAAATAAGAAAATTTTTTACATGTTTTGTATTTTATATTCATATAATAAAACAATTTATATTCGTATTATAAAACTTTACACTTGTGATTTAGTATTTACTGTTATGATAAATTTCGCAGTCTCTCCATCTCTTCCAATGTTTAAATATTGCACGGCTTAGGCCCTGTTAATTTTTCGCATTGTAGTGCTTCGATTCGTATGCCGTTAAAAGGCGGTTAAAAAAACCATTTTACAAAAAAAAAATTCTGCCCCGCTTCATCTATTCGTGTATTGTCATCGGGAATATGTATGCCTTCAAAGTTTCATCCATTTGCATTGAGTAAAAGGCGGTTAAATTAACGTTACAAGATTTGATTTGCCGAAAAAAAGCTAAAGAAAAGCATTTAAAAATAAAATATTGCACAGTTTACTTGTATAGTATGTGTCACAACTTTCGTTTACCGGCAGTATATAATCCGGCATTATATAATCCCAAACATTTTTTTTTTTAGATATCATATGGCACAGAAATAAAAAATTTTTTGTATTTTTTACTATTTTTTTTTTGAATTTTTTTATTGTAGAATTAACTGCCGGTCCCTCGGTTTCAAACGAAAACTTCGTTCGCATAACTTACCTTAAAAACTAAATTTTAAAATTGGTTTTTGTTTTAAAAAAAAGTTAAGCAAATGACAGTTTCGTTCGAAATCGAGGGACAGGCAGTAAATTTGAAATTCAACGAAACAATAAAAAGTTAAGAATGGAATTACATGTAATATGTTTGTGCCTATGTATATATGTATTGAAATTTGGTAATAATTTCATCTTAATACGTTCGATACATCGATATATCGATATTTTTAATTAATAAATATCGATACTCTTAAAAAATATCGATACGATATATATCGATTTATTTTTTTAATTTGCCCATCCCTAACTACTACAACTTCTTTATTCTGTTCCAGGCCTTAGTGTCCAGATTATGAAATTAGAGTTTTCCAATTTTTGTATTTTTATCTTGTCTTTCCTCTTCTCCCTTTTATATTTGATATATAAATACAAAAAAAAGTGTTAGAATCGCAAAACAAAACAGAATTGCAAAGTACGCCAATAAACGCAAGAATTGCTGTAAGACAAATTGCAAGTCTGGACGATGACATACTTTACTTCATCTGTGTAAGTCTTCTTGCGTAGCGCATAAAAGTGAGCTTATGTTTTAAAAATTGGGTAAATAGCAAATAAAATATGGTAAAACATGTTTGACTTATGTTCACATACAAAAATCTTTGACTAAAAATGAATATTTGAACAAATTGTCCGAAATAAATCACAAACAAAATAATTTTTATTGAAACTAAAGGGTAGCCCAAACAAAACGCACGATGGTAATTGTAAATAAAAAAAAAAGTTTTGAGAGAATTATCTTTATGTTTTTTATTATGATAGAAGGATCTATGACAAATATGTGTGAAACAAAATATCGGGCAAATGCTCAAAATATCGGCCAAATACCTTTATCTGATTGTCCGTATTCTCAATGACTCTGAGACATAATTGAGGTTCAATGTCATTAATGTGCCGAATTATCTCATCTTGTAGCTCTTGAATTGTTCTTGGTTTATTGACGTACACTTTTTCTTTTGAATATCCCCAAAGAAAGAAGTCCAACGGTATCAAATCACATGATCGTGGCCAATTGACATCGCCACGACGTGAGATAACACAGCAATTGAATTTATTGCGCAAAAGAGCCATTATTTCATTCATTTTCGAAGAAGTACGGCCTTTTCGCGACCCACAGAAATGTTTTTCGCAGAACGAACTGGGCGAGCATACACAGGTGTTTGCACATTTCCTACAAACCCGGTTTGCTGAAAGTTGCGCACAATTCTCACGATTATGGACACATTCTGACAAAAAAAATCACGAAGTGCACGAATTACATTTTGATTTGCATGCCCATTTTCGTAAAAGGCTTCAACAGACTTAACGCGCTGCTGAAATGTGTTTACACTAAAAAAATTTTTTTTAAAAATATAGTAAAATCAACTTGAAATTTTGCTATTATTACTGAAAAATTAACAATTTTTTGCTGTCAAATTTGTTTACACTTAAAAAAAAACTTTAGAAATATTATCTAAAATCTTGCTACTACTACAGAAGAATCTGTAAGATTTGTTAATATTAGCAAAATAAATCCGGTGAATTCCGATTTTTTTTAAATTTTGATACGAAAATATAGGTATTTATTTTTTGAATATTTCTTTTTAATTAAAACATTTCATACATATGTGGAAAAAAACCTTTTAAAAATAAAAGCAGCAATAGATTTTAATAGCTTTTGTAACAATGTGAGGTTCTGTTTATTATTATATCTTACTAATACAATGTCTGTCTTAGATCTAATGAATTATAATTAATGTTCATTTAATTGAAAGATTGATTGAAAATATTTCATATTCTGTTCTGTGTGATTTCTGTTCTTTAGTAGTTTCTTGACTTCTTCATCTAAATCCCGATGTTCCACTTTCCATTGCTTCGAGTACTGGAGATGAACGGATCTGACGTTGCCAATAATATATTAAATAGATCTTCATTTGTAGAATTTCGTGAAATTTTTCTAGTATTGTGCTCTCTATAAAATCTGTAATCCTTATTCCTTTTTTCCTGAGCTTCCTCTGATAAGTTTCCAAGTGGCACCACCCGGTATTTAATGACATCTTCTCCATGATAAAAGATTTTGTGAACTGTAGCAGACATATTTCTCCATGGGTAGGTACTTGGTTGTATATATTTTTGCAGTTTCCTTAGCAAAATCTCCAAATTTTCTAGAGTCAATTTCTGCATTGCACGCAAGTACTTCTAGGATTATTTTAAATCTAAAAATGAGGTTAAAATCAACACCTGTTATCTGGATCTGAAAATAATCTTCTTGCGGTATTGCCATCATTTGTATTGCCTGACCCTTGTGTTGTCTGATCTATAATCAACCCAAATTTTCGATATTCATCTTGAACATTTTTTTTTGAACTTCTTAACTCCTTGTTGGTTTCGTTGTTTTTTATTGATCCTGAAGATCGAAATCCATATCATAACTGATTTTTAGTATTTGTTACATAAGTCGTATTCTTGCATGTAGTGGTGATAATCCAAATTCATATGCATAAGTATTATCTTATGATTTTGTCGGGACTTGGTTTAATTGGCTTGATGTTGCATGGCATATGATGCAGCTGGATGCAGCCTTCGTGTTAGTCAAAGCCTGGCCTACTTTTTCATCTATCATTGTTTGCACTAATTGGTAGCTATTTTATTGATTGTAGCAAGCGTTCGGCTGTGTGATCAAGTAGAGATTGTTGTTGTACCTCTGGTGTGATTGTAATAGTGTCCTTTAATGACAAACAAACAGTCCATTTTAGCAGCTGTTATGTGATTATATGCTGGATACAGATTCGAGCCTTTTTCAATCGCATGCAATCTGAGCAAAATATATTGCTGTTTTGTTAATTTCAAATCCAGAAATAATGCTAATGCCTCCTCATTTGTGAATTGTTTTGCATCGCTCGGAGTTGGTATACTTTTAAGAATCCGTTTTGTTCTCAATGGATTAGCTTTAACAACTTTTTAATGATATCCACTTTTGTCAATTGTTTCTGTAATCCTTAAGCTTCCGCCTCTTAGATCTATCGCTACAGTTTTTTTATGGTCTCCCACGAGTGTTTTCATTTGAAGTTTCTGAAGCGATCTGGACAGAAAGTTCGTTCTCTAACCAGTTTGCAAAGCTCTTATAAAATCTATCTTTGCTGTAATCAACTTTCCTGTATCGCTGTTTTAAATTTTTGATGAAAACAGATAATTTATTTTTTAAAGGTACGTTCATACTGATGAAAGATTTGAAAGCAAACATCAAATATTTCATTAACGTAGTCTGAAAACAAAATATTTTTGAGTATCAAATAAAATAACAGCTGATTTTGAGCAAATAAAAGTATTTGCCGGCAAACAAATATTTGTCCAATGTGAACATAGTGTGAACACAAAAAATCAAATATTTTAGTAATTTTTGAGCAAACATTTATTTGATATTACAAAAAAATTGTAAGAGCAAACAACGACAAATAATTTTAGCCATGTTCCGGATAGAAGCAATTTTTCCTGTAAGTCTTCGGATTCTTTACAATTTTAAAGATTTTTTATAATTATTAGACTTTGCTATCGTGCCGTTATTAGCAAATTTTTGCGAATTACCGCTAATTTAGCAATTTTTATAGAATTTTTGACATTCCTTATAGTTTTAGGCACTTTTAATAAATTTTATGGCTTGTTTGAAAATTAAAATGGTTCGCGAATTTTCGCTATTTTTGCAACATTTTTTTTTTGTTTTTTTGCCTACATTTTGATTTTTACCCGATTTAGCAATTTCAAATATATTTTAGGGGTTTTTTCCAAGTTTGCAATTTTTCGCAAATTTTAGCCATGTTCCCGTTACCCATTGTCTTCCAGTTTTTTTTATCTTTTACATTCTCCTCTTCTAACACTATAAAAGTTGCTGCTCCACAGAATAAAAAAAAATAAATTAACTTTTGCGCTCATTTTTACTATTTGTGAAATATATTATTATTTTTGAACACTTTCATTAAATAATTATTTGATGCAAATATTTATTTTAGTCTGAACGCATGGCAAACATGATTTAATTTATTTTATTTGCCAACTGTTTCAACAAACAAAAATTGTCAAATATTTGAGCTTAGTTTGAACATTAAACAAAATATTTTTTTGTTTCACACAGTTTAAAGCAAATATCAGAACAAATATTTTCGTCGAATATTTCATTAGTCTGAACGTACCTTAAGTCCAATTGTATTTCAGTGCTATAGGAATTTAAGTTTCCTTTTTTTCGAATGTAATTTTTAACATCTTCCTTGTTTTTGTTTCTAAAATACTCTCCGGCCAATTCTTTATAGCTGAAGCTCTCCATGTTTTTATGAAAAACGTTGTTATTGCTCAGATATATTATATCCACTGAGTTTGCATCCGAATGTCACTTGCTCTTAAACCTTTTCATACTTTTTTCATACCAAATACAGGTAGAATAAAAAGGATTAAAAAACTTAAAATCCATTGATTTATATGCTATAAAATACCTGACACAAACTTAACAACGCATTGCATAGTTATAGGGTTATAGAATATTATTAGAGTCATAAAAACAGATAAAATAAAAAGACCAAAAAAATTTAAAAATCCTTTCTAAGGTGGGATTTACAATATACCTGCTTAGCGTAAACGCGTGCTTAAGCTCTTTATTCTACTATAAATTACGCTAGTGTGAACGTAGTGTAACGGATGAGGTTGAATCAGGGCAGCTATTCGTTTTTCTGATTGTGTAACAATA
Organism: Pollenia amentaria; assembly: GCA_943735925.1. Classification (NCBI taxonomy): domain Eukaryota; kingdom Metazoa; phylum Arthropoda; class Insecta; order Diptera; family Polleniidae; genus Pollenia; species Pollenia amentaria. The sequence goes on along the minus strand of OX031009.1, from coordinate 95,327,213 downwards.
ATAAAAATTTTTATATGTACCTGTTTTTATATGTATTCTGTTCGATCACGATCATATTCCCTATATCAAAAAATATTTTTTTAAGGCAATAGCACATGATTTCTGTTACTTCTGCAAACATTTTTGCGGAATAAAAAAAAATTATAAAAAAAATTTTTTGGAGTAATTTCATGATTTATTAACAAAAAACAAACGGCCCTATCTACATTAGTGATTAAATGGTACACGCTAAAAGACCTAACTAACGGTTTTCATAATATGTAACATTGTCAATTGTTAAAGCAACCGGTAGATTTACTGCCGTATAATTTATTTATTATAGAAAAATAAATTATAAACAGTTTAAGGCAACTTATCAATTTATCATTTCAATTAGTTTTTGCTTCTCCTGTAAAATTTTCAACATTTTAGATAGGGCCGTTTGCGTTTTAGGTAAAGATTTGAAGCTTGGTCCTTAAAAATACCAAAATTTTTCTAGTATAAACTTCGGCTGTACCTAGAGATAAAATATTCCAGGAGGCTTTATATGTGAACTACAATACATTACGAACCCCAGTACTAGAAGTTTTCTAGGTTTAAGTCGTATTCAGTTGAATTCGTGGAGTACGCCTTGTATGGGACCTACATTTGTATGTATGTATGTATGTTAAATTACAGGCTTAAACTATGTGGTAGTTTTATTATTTTATTTCTAGTCATATAGAAATTAATTGGACCTTATTTGAATAAAATAACTTGGTTTATTTTGGTTTTAAGCGAATCAAAATGATTTAACATTCGACATCTCATTACGAAATTATTATATAATTTCTAGTCTTATAAGACTATGGTAAATTATAGACCGATCTTCACGAAATTTAGTAGTATGATTCTAGTCACATAAATATAGTTTTTGCCAAATTTAACGGCCATCGGTGCATTCCGCTACCAATTTTTGTTAGTTTTTGTAAAAGAAATATAAATTTTTGTTTCCAACTTAGCTGATTGCGCTTAATTTCAATCCCAAACTGCTTGCGAGAACTAGAAGCAATTTGGCATCAAAATTGTTATTTTCTCTTTAGTTGTTTGGAAGTGAGCGTGGCGGACAGACAGATGGACATGGCTAAATCGACTTAGAAGTACTCAAGGACCAAGAAAATATACTTAGTATAGTATAATCAACAGCACAATTAGATCTAATATGAAGGGAATTGTTTTTAAAAAATTTGCACACTAAAAAAGTAAATCTGGTCTTTTAAATCTTAAGTTTTGATATTTGTACTCCATCGGTGGAAAGGGTATTATACGTTTTTGCTGATGTATGTAATACATACAATATTGTTTCTAGGCCAAGTTTTTAGTATACCCATCTGGTCCGAATCACTTTATGAATCGATGTAACGTCTTCCATCCGCCCGGCTGGCTATCCATGTTAACCTTATGCGTAAAGTACATAATAAATGGTTAGAATCAGTAAATGATTTTGCAAAACACCCATACAAATTTTTTTCTGCTTGTGACCATAAATAATCTTATTATGTTTGGCCCGAAAATATTTTGAAGCAAACCCAACCCTCTTACCAAATTTTATTTTAATCGGTCTAAAACTTCAAAAAATTTAAATTTTTCGTCCTTAAGGTACCGTCACAAATGGCAAACATTTGACAAAACTGTCAAATATTTGTTTGCCCTAATCTAAACACTAAATATTTTTGAGGGGCAAACAGAGAAAAAAAGCTGATTTTTGGCAAATTTCCGCAATTTAGCAATTTTTATCGAATGTTTGCCATTCCTTATAGTTTTAGTCACTTTAAATAAATTTTATGAATATTTTTGCCATTTTTTTTTTGCTTTTCCCGACATTTTGTTTCCACGTTTGCAATTTTTCGCAAATTTGTGCCATATTCGCGATAGAAGCGATTTTTTCCTGTGATTATTTACAGCTTAAACGATTTTTAATAATTATTAGACTTTGGTATCATGCCGCTATTAGCAAGTTTTTGTAAATTTCCGCTAACTTAGCAATTTTTACCGAATTTTTGCCATTCCTTATACTTTTAGGGACTTTTAATAAATTTTATGGCTTGTTTGATATATTACAAATTTTTTTTTTTTTTTTTTTGTTATTTTCCGACATTTTGTTTTTTTAACCGATTTCAAATAAATTTTAGGGTTGGTTTCCAAGTTTGCAATTTTTCTCAAATTTTAGCCATGTTCCCGATAGTTTTTTTTTTTTCTTTTACATACTCCTCTTCTAACACCATAAGAGATGCTGCTCCGCAGCATAAAACAAATAAATTTAACTTCTGAGCTCATTTTTGGGTACTTGAATTTTTGAGTACGACTCGTACTTAAAGTAAGTATAAAAAGCTTAATATATCCCGAGTGTTTTTCTTTCTGTGTACGTTTTATAAAAGCTGTCGAAACAAAATGTATACCAGTGATGCAAGCCACCGGTCGTCAGCCGGTTAGCCGCCGCCACCGACAGCTTTTTTTTCTATCCGGAGCCGACGGAACCCAAAAGCAACCGAAGGCAAAGCAAGAGCCACAACTATGTCTAACACACAAAAATGTCAAGAATGTATTGCAAGCGTTTAAACCCAATAAATTGTAGAAAAAAAATAAAATATTCGGAAAATATGGGATTTTGATTTATTCACTCAATTGCTTATAAGTTAATCATTTTTCGGTCGATTTTCTTCTGGTTGGTGTTTGTTCTTACGTAAAAGTATTTACTTTTTTCCAGCGATTTGTACTTTTCCGTCGGCACAGAATCACTGTAAAATATGATTTTGATATATTTTGAACCGCTTTACCAATCCAAGATCCGAGTATACATATTTGTTCGTCATCTCATGTATTTGGGTACGAAGATCGACCCAATCGGACATTTCTAGATCGAGATATGATTTGTGAAGTGAAAAAATTTCGAAAAAATTAAAAAAGGACAATATCTCCAAAACTGTTCCATAAAAAAATTAACCTTGATTTTTTAATTCAGCGGAAGAAAATACGTAAGAAAATCTATCTTTAATCAAATGTACATGAAAAGAATTTCATTTTGTAAACTAGTGTAATTATTAAAAATCTTTAAAGCTGTTAAGAACTAGAAAAAATTGCTTCTATCGGGAACATGCCTAAAATAATTTGTCGTTGTTTGCACTTAGAATTTTTTTGTAATATCAAATAAATGTTTGCTCAAAAATTACTAAAATATTTATTGTTCAAATATTTATTTTTAAGGGAAATATTTTTATATGCGAACACAGGGCAAACATGTTTTCCCATATTTTATTTGAAGCTATTTAATATCTGTTGGAACAAACAAAAATGGGCAAATAAATATGCGTAGTGTGACCAAAACATAGAATTTTTATTATTTTAAACAAATTTTAAGAAAATACAGTCAAAAAAAATTGGAAAATTATTTGAAATATGTATGTGAATGTACCTTTAGGAATATAACTCGAGTCTTTTTGGTTGAAATTTTATTCTTATTAATTTTAATTAAAATATTTTTTTTTTAGATAAGAATAATAGATTTAGTGACATTTAGCATTTATCAGGCGAAGTCGTAGTGGCCGCATTAAAAGACAAAATTTAAATTATAATTTATAGATCCCTCATTAAGCCTACTTCTAAAATATTCTTCACGAGTCATGAAATTATGCTATATAGCTAAAAGTTTGCGCAATTTTTTTTAGTTGCCAACTTGTATTATAACGTATGTAAATAAAAGAGTGATTTTTCTAACTACGTATTTCGATGTTAAGAATAAATTTGATACTTTAAAATTTTAGTACTATTTTTCAAAAAAATACATACACGATACAATTTAAAATTTTGATTTTCCAGCCCTGGTACATATATTGATTTGAGATTAAAAAATGAATAAACATAAAAAAGAGAAATATAAATAATTAAAGAGCGCAAAATAAAAAATAAAAGCACAGGCCAATAACCAGTGTGGCCATTTTAACATTTTTGCAGCTAAATTTAACATTAACAATTATTATTTAGCTGCAAAATTTCCATTTAGCAGCCGGCATTTTATTAAGCATTTTATAAAATGGTTTTAGCTTTTTTGAGCATTATTCTAAAAATTTTGACGAATAGTTTTATTGATTTTACTGCTTTTTTTTTGTATAAATTATACAATATTTTAATTAAAAATAATTGTACCCAAGAAGAAATTTCGAATGAAAATGGATAATTCTTATGTTAAGTAAGGCAATATTAGAAATGCCGTCATCCTGTTAATTCTAAAAATTATTTGTCCTTTGATATTACGATATTAAAGTCCACACAAATTTCACTTTTTATTTAGAAAAAATACAATATATATATTTAATTTTAGCTGCATGTACTACATATTTTTATGTATCTGATGTATAAACAAAATCAGCACACTTGTTTTAATTAATCATTTATTTCAATTTCGTTAAAAAAATAAGTCACTAAAATGTAATAAAATTTCATACTGGCAATACATTTTTAACAAAAATCTTTAAAAAATGTTAACATTATATTTAGCATTTTTTGGCCATCTCTAATGCCAGATTTAGCTGTAACAACTTTTAAGATCTGGTCACACTGCCAATAACAGCAAAATTCACGAAAGATGCGAGCTCAGCGTTCTCAGTTTTTTATCCTCAAATAGGGGATTTTTTTAGTAATTGGGGTTTAAAATTTCTTGAAAATTCCCGGATTTTTTTAAGAAAAAGCAATTTTTTCTCTGTGGATTTGTGGGGATAATATATTATTATATTTGCTATTTGTGCAATGGCAAGACCGCTTTGGTCAAGACGTGGGTACAAATTAAAGTCGCTTTTGGTTCGAAATTTTTGTCATACCAAATATGACAAAAAAATAGGTTTATATATAATTCAGTTTGCTGTGAAAAATTTATCCCATCTTCTCAAATGCTAACAAATGTTAAAAAAAAATTACATTGGCTTATGAACTAGAATATTTTAACTGAAGTTTTTGAAATGAATTGATGCATAATTATTTTTCTTGTGCGTTTTTTAGGTTACTCTTTGTATATACCTGTGTATGTAGAACTCAAAGTACAATTAAATTTAGTTTTAGTAATAATACACAAATTAATTTAATTAAATAAATAAATAAATGTATGTATATTTTTACTTTGGCATAATATTTTATTTTTTAGCATCTGTGAGAATTTTTGGAGATAAGAAAACAGTTCTTTTCAGATTTTTGGGGATGAAAAATCGTAAATTGGGGATAAGCTATAAAAAAAAACTGGGAGCCCTGTGTGAGTTTTCTATGAATTAATAACGCCAACCAGTGATGTCATATTAGGGGATGTTTTAAAAAGGGGATACAAAATTTAATTTGGGGATTTTTTTGGGGGTTTTTGTATTCTTTATTTTTAGCAACTGAAAATCTTTCACTAATTAATGACATTTTCATGTTAAATGTATTTAGTGAAAACGTAAGAAAAATAATTGAGGCGATAGAAACTAATTCATCCTACTTAGCATTAGATTTAATGGATTTGAGCTACAATTTTAAAGAAGAAAAAAACAATAGATTCAGTAAAAGTAAAGGTAACTATGTTTTTTATATCGCACTTAATCAACAAGAGGGTATTATCTCAAAATTTTTATTTTTCCACTTTTTCGAAAAAATCTACACGCTATATTCATATCTGCCCGCTGTAAAAATATCTTGCTATTTTGTATACTTTTTGGTAATGAAACGGTTGGTTTAAAAATTCATTTCCATATGCCTTCAATGTTAAATTAAAAATTGTTTTGCTTCTACTGAAAATGTTTAAATTTTGAGTTAATACCCTCTTGTTGATTAAGTGCGATATCTCGAAAGCTTATTACAACAAATGGTAAATTTTTTCAGATTAAAATAACCGCAGTTTTAAAATTAAATGCTGGGGATTTTCCTATTGGAAACCCAATCACAAATTAGCGACGCAATGACTAATATATATTTTGGCATTTTTTCTCATAATTAAATATGTACATACATGCATACATATACAATTTGTAAACTTTTTTTATACGTAACTCTTTTTAAAAGTTGACAACGAAAATTATCTTTTTTATATTCGTTTTCTTTTTTACACAGAACTGGTTTTTATGTTGCATAAAAAATTAAGAATATCTTATTGAATTTATTCTTTTTATTTTCTTTTCTTTATCACCTTTACTTTACTTTTAGAGAGCCGGACAAATTATAAATGGCGAAACAAACAAATCGAATTGTGACACAATCCGTAAAAACAAAAATTAAAAATGTTTTTTTTTTAACATTTTTGCTTCTTAAGAGAATGTGGCGTGCCAAACATTCATAATAATGCAAAAAACTAAATAAAAATTTCTAACAAAAACCACTAGATTTTACACTGCTGATTAGTATTCAAATAATCCACATATGTATGTACATACTTACATACATACATACAGTGTCGGACTAAATTATTGGCACAGAAAGAACTTTCAACTTCACGATTGATTTAAGAGACCTGGCCTAACATTATTTAAATAATGAAAGATTTAAAATTTTATATAAATTGGCTCTTATTCGACCTTTAAAATTTTTTAATTAATCCTTTTTATTAAGCTTGAGGTCTTCTTCTTTTTTTTATAAATAATATTAAATTTTATTGAATCCAATATTTCGGCACTTCGTTGTGTGCCTTCTTCAGGGATTTTTTCTTGAATATTTGACAAAAATTAACAATTTTCAATAAATTTAACAAATTTAACAAAATGTCATATTTTCAATTAAATACAAAAAGGTTTTCCAATTTTAACCTAATCTATTACAGTTTAAATAAATTTTTAATATCCGTTTCTATTTTTATAAATTAAATGTCTATAATTTTGGGCTACATTTTCAGTATCTGACTTAAAATTAATTCTTGATATTGTTGGTATCTTTATATTTTGCAACATTTCTAACATAAGTTTACGCTTATAATTCTTTTCCGTGTTCAAAACTGATATATTTTCAAAATCAGGATAATGGTTTAGACTTGCACAATGGGTTGATAAAGCTGTTTTTTTGTGATGAAATATTCCTATATTTTTGATCTGACTTATGTCCTGCTATCCCAGTTTTAAGTTTATTTTACGTTGTACCAACATACACTTTACTGCATTGTCCATTAACATTTCCCATACAAGGTATTTTATAAACTACATTTGACATTTCCAACTTATTTATGTTATCCTTCATATTAGTGAATAATCTACCTATTGTGTTATAAGATTTATGTGCAATTTTATAAATTTCCGCATCATACATAATTGATTTTTCTAACCTTTCCGAAAATCTTGATACATAAGTTACCGACTTATAAATTTTCGGTTCTGCGTTACTGTTGGAATTGTTTATTCTATGGTTATTATATTTTAATAATAAATCAGATATCATTTCTTTTGTAAAACTATTTTCCATTAATGCTCTAAAAATTGTTTCTTTATTATTCCTATGGAAACATGTATCACTTATTGTCAATACCCTTCCTATAAAATTTTTAGCAGTGTAAATTATTACTCTTTTTGGATGATTTGAAAAATAGTTAATTATTCTACCAGACGATGTTGGTTTTTGATACCAATCAATAAATAAACTTTTTTCTTTTCTTATTATCAAAGTGTCTAAATAAGACAATCTTGATTCAAACTCCTTTTCCATTGTAAACTTTATATCCGCATGAAAAGAATTAAATGTATTTAAAATGTTTGTTATTTCTGATTTCTTAATTATACAAAATAAATCATCCACATATTTTGTCATAAATTTAGGTTTAATATTTAACTGATCTATACATTTATCTATTAATTTCTCCATAACAATATCTGCTACAATAGGAGATGCAGGTGAACCCATAGGAAGTCCTTTTAATTGAACATATATATTACTATCCAAATGAAAATACCTATTATCAATTATGCAAAATTTCAGAATACGTAAAAATAAATCCTTATCTACATTAGTGTGTTCCTCTAACTTATTCCATTGTTCCTCTATTATATCTATAGCAAGATCTATAGGTATACTTGGAAATAATGAAACTACATCTAAAGAAATTAATTTCTCATCATCATTTAATTTAATATTTTTAATTTTATCTTTAAATTGAAGAGAATCCCTTACATTATATTTTGAATTTTCCGTTAATTTTTTAAGAATTTATACATGAACATATTGGTCTTAATGGAAAATCAATTTTATAAATTTTCGGAACACCATATAATCTAGGTGCATTTGCTATATTAGTTTTAAGTTTATTCTTTTCCATAACTGATATTATACTCCTCCTAAAAAGTTCCTGAACAAATTCATTATTTATCCTTTGTAATCTATTAGTAGGATCCTTACCCAGTTTCTTATAAACTGAGTTTTCCTTCATAATATTATTAATCCTTAAATTATAATCCGTTCTGTTCATTGCTACTGTGGTATTACCTTTATCTGCATTTAAAATAAGAATATTCCTATTAAGTCTTAAAAACTTTTCCGTTTCCTTTACTTTATCAAGAAAAAATTTATCCCTATTAGTCAATCTCATTTTGTTCATGTAGCTATCTATATTTGTTGTTAGTTTTGTCCTAGCTATTTCTTGTTCTTGCTTTAGAGCAGTGGTGTCAATTATGATTGTGTTGGTGCGAATACTCTTGTCTCTTACATTCCCAGCGGGAGGAATCTGCGGTTGCGAGGCCTATTACGAGGCCTAATTAACATACATATTTTACTATGAAGATTTTAGAGCAATTAATAATAATACAATTATCGAAAAATGTTGAGTTATGGACAGACACAATCAGTTATTATTTAAATAAATTTTATTTGGAACCTGCATTTCGCAGAAACTTTGCTTATTTTTTGGAAAAATTGAGCATTTGACAATATTTAAAGTCTTTTTACAGCCTTATACAATTCTTTCCAAAATTTTTAATTTGGTGCTCAATATATCTTTGCGAATGCCAACAATGAAAATTCATTTGCACATACTAATGCAAATAATAACCCCATTAAGTTTAAAAATATTCTATAATTATTAACCACCATTATAAAAAGAGAAGATTTTACTAGCCTATAAAAATATACTTTTATTTACCAATAATATCTTCTAAATTTATAGCCTATTTCCAATGTGCGAAAGAATTCTTTCGTTCGCATAACTACATTGAAAATAAAAACAAAGTCTAAAAATTTGTTTTTGTTTTCAATATATGTAGTTATACGAAAGAAAGAGTTCTTTCGTACATCGGAAATAGGCTATTATATTGCAGTTTCGAAACAACAAAACCTTTTTTAGGTTTAATTTATTGCGTTGTTTGAGCAAATGTATTTCACATCGGAAAATATTTGTTCGCAAAGATATATTGAGGAAAAAAAGCGACAAACATTTGAAGGAATTTTTTTTTAATACAGGATATAGTGCCCCGTCTAAATTTTTCCAGAACTCAATAATATATTCCCTATCTGGATGATTAAATTTCTAATAAACTCATCCGCTTGTATGCTCGTTATCGATGTCTACAAGACTAATTAATAAAATTCAAATTTGAAGTTTACAGAAGCTCAATAAACACAACATCAAGGCGAATTCATCACAGTTATTCTTGATACTACAACAAGTACACTACACCTCGTACAAAAACCACAAGCAATTTGTTTTTGTTTAAATCATTGTACAATGTTAAAAACAGAAATAAAACAAAACAGAAACAAAGACAATAAATAATAAATATATTATTTCTGTTTAGAGGCCTCAAAACAGGCCGTGCGATCGTGCGATATTTCCCGCTGAATAAGAGTGTTTTGCAGTAAACAATTATATTTTACGCTCGCAAAATAAAAGAGCGTAAGCGTACATGTGTGTTTTGCTGACACAATTGTGTATGACGCTGACATCCCTGCTTTAGAGGCAACATATGTTTTTGTTTTAGAATGATTGTAAGCACTTAACCTTGAACTGGAGAAAGAGAGAAGAAGAATATTATTATTTATTTTCCTCTTGTACTTTGTTGTTTTCTCCGATGTTAACATAAGCACTCACAAGTCAAAAAGACCAGCAGAGAAGGTCCGATATGTTTTCGTTATTATTCTACTTCCAAAACTTGATTCATTTAACTAAATATACTTATAACGAAAAGAATACGGGAATTTTTCTTCTTTTTATAAATTATTTTAAATATGAAAATAAAAAAATGCATGTTTTTCTTCTTGCATTGTTGTTGTTGTTTTCACACAAAACACGTTAAACACGATTTTATGGATTCAATATTTAACAAGGTTATTTTAACATTATTCATTTTAAATTAATATGAAAAAATTATAATTTTTTTAAAATTATTATGATTTTCAATCAACATTACGCCTTGTAAAGTTTTTCTGTGTGTATGTACATATGTATGTATATATACTTTCTAGAAATGTATAAATTTTTACCCATTGGAAGTAGCCCCCATTGTTTGCAAAGTTTCAAAGCATCTTTTTTTCGTTTTTAATTCCCGAACAAAAAGTTTATGATATATTTTCTAGTGGTATTCAAACTATGTTTGTTAGCAATTGGTGAGACAAAATAGTAAATACATACTATGTAATACTGTTATATATGTAGTTAAAACGCATTTAAAATGACTTTGGTGCTTTAAGAATATCAATATTTTTGCAACAAAAAACATGAACGAAAAATAATTATAAATCTATGTGTACCCTGTAAAATATGTCAAAAAATATGGCACGTAATATATGTCAAAAAAAGTCACCCTGGGTTTCTTTACAAGGAAGCATAAAAAGAAAAAAGTACTAGAACTGACGTGGGGTACTGTGGTATTTATAAAAAGAAAAAGTACTGAAAATAGTACCATAGTACTGAATTTTCCATCAATGATACATTTATTTAAATATAATAGTGCATTTACACTTGTAATTTTCAAACTAGTTTATGATCGTAAACTACTTTCATAAACTATATCGTTTACATCAGCAGTTTTGACAGTTAACAGTTTAACTGCCGTGTCACAAAACAGCTGACTTCAGTAAAAAAAACTTAAAAACGTTGGTGCACGTACATTTATACATACGATAAACATACCTTTTATTTTCGTTATCCATATTATTAATTTTTAAACTTTTTCTTGATGTGTTCCTTTTTTTAACGCAAACTTTTTTAACTTAATTTTTTTTTTTTATGAAATGTCAAATATCACTAGCGTTGCCAGAGCAAAATTTGAAAAGAACAGAGTTGCATTAACAAAAACTGGTTGTTTGCAACTAGTTTATCTCAAAAGCTAGTTACAAACGTGTTTATAATTTGTATGGATAAACAAGTTTCTTAAACTAGTTTATCATCATAAACAACTTATAACCTGTTTATGGTGTAGGTGTAAATGCACTATAAAACACTCAAAGAGATAAGGAGAGAGTAAACCATCCAGACAGGGTTATCGGTTGCCAAAGTCGCAATTGTAATCTTTTTAAGCGGTCTGCGACTTTTTTTTATCACCGACTTTTGCGACTTTTTTATTTTTGTTGCGACTTTTTATCCTTTTTTCGTAAAGTTTCTCACAAGCAAAATTTTATTTGCAGTAACTTATAAATTTTCTTAATTTTTAAAAAAAAAAACATGGCTAAAGTTACGTCGTTAAAATTTTAAAGCAATTCACAGATTTTTGTTCATTTGGCAACACTTTATCAGTTTTTTGCAACGTTGTCACGTATACAAAGTATTTAAGAAATTTTTCGCAAATTTTCAGTAAAATTTTTAAAGAAACGTTTTAGCAAAAAAGCTTTTTGAAATAAAAAATTGCAGTGCTTATTTTACAAAATTGTTTTTAGCCGCCGAGTCATTGAAATATGAAGTTTTCGTAAAACATGGACAGGTAAGTACCAACAAAAAAATTTATTTTATTCTTTGAAATAAGATTTCTTGTTAAAATATAAGAAAATCTGAAAACGAAATTGAAATGGAGCTAGAAATACGTGTTCAGAGGCAGACGAAACCACGGAGTATGAGACGGATAACGTTAACATCGCTCAAGGTATTCGAGAGACTGGGAACTGAAATATAAAGCGCTTAAGCAAGAGTTAAATTGGCTTTTTTGCAGTTTGTATTTGTAAACAGCTCATCATCAGCGACTTGGAAAAGCAAAAAACAGTAATTATAAGGGTTTTCATGAAATCGCTTGAAATTGCTATTTGTACAAATGAGCAAACTTGCAAGACTCGTTTCATGAAGCGCCTTTTTCACTTTTGTGTAATTTTTAACAATTAATGTCAATATTTAAGAAACGCCGCCAATACAAAAATAAATTTAAAAAAAAAACAAAAAATATAAGAAAGTTGAAATTTGTGTCTTAAAAGGGAAATTCATGCTTAAAAATATCCAAAAAAAAGCCAAAAGACTAATTTGCTCAGATTATTCCAAGAATTTGTTGTTTTAATTGTTGAATTTTTCGTTGAAAATGGCGGTTATCCTAAAAAAAATCTGTTAGTATAAATGCACAATTGAACAGCACAATTGTTAGGAAAATTTACTAAGTTTGTGTTAAGGAATTCTCATAGGTTAGGTTAGGTTAGGTTCCATTGGCAGCCGTGATCAAGCACAGCTCACGTGGGTCCATTACTTAGTCCCCGTTGTGTTACCATCACGCCGTCTCCCATGGGTCCTATGAAATCTGGCTGCTAGTATTCCCATGCAGCCAACCGGTCGATTCAATAAAGGATTGGATCCTGTTTACATCAACATCAGAGAGACAAGTTTTGTCCCCAAGGGTTCTTCGACCAAACATTTTGAGTCTTAAGTCTCCGAAAGCCGGGCAGTTACAGAGAAGATGTTCCGTTGACTCTTCCTGCTCCTCATCGCCGCAACTTCTGCACAAGTCGTTATAAGGGAGCCACAGCCTCTGGGCGTGCCTCCCAATTGGCCAGTGGCCAGTTATAACCGCAGTTAGGTTTCTTAGATGATGTCTGGACAGCTGTAATGCCCGCCGTGTCCTTTTTTCATCTATGATGGGCCAGATTTTCCTGGTTTCCCCACAGGTGGTTTCATCGTGCCACCTCTGACTGGCGATAAGATGAAACTTGTGCGCTATAAGTTGCTTACACCTTGGGAGTGAAGCACCTACATATGTGGAACCGTCCCGATTCAAGGTGGTACCTGCATGCGCCAACGAATCCGCCATGCAGTTCCCATATATGTCCCCGTCTCCGGGGACCCAATTAAGGGTGACCAGTGTATGTCTCGCTATCTCCTCCAGAGACATCCGGCATTCTCGGACAATTCTCGATGTGATGAACACATTCTCCAGGGATCTTATGGCCGCCTTGCTATCGGTAATAATGTGAATATCCCTTCTAGATATTTCACCGTACCGGATGCGTTTCGCGGCTGTGTGGATGGCCATTATCTCGGCCTGGATGACACTGCAGTGGTCCGGCAGCCTTTTAGGAATGCTCCAGTTTAGCTGCTCGGAGTATATGCCAGAACCGACAGCATACAGTGTTTTAGACCCGTCCGTGAAGATTCGAATCGCATTCGCGTGGATTTGCAGGTCATCATAGTGGACCACGTTATCCACAATGCTTACCGTGAAGCCTGGATCGAAGATTGGCCCGGGTGTGACATAATCAACATCCATGTGCCAATTAATATCATTCAGAATGTTAGCATGTCCGATATTATAATCCCTCCATGCTCCGGTGGCCCTTAGTCTTACCGCCGCGTTCGCAGCTAACCTTTTCGCCAAAATGTCTGGTGATAACCAGTTTAGAATCGTAAACAATGCCTTAGAGGGGGTTGGTCTAATGGCACCTGTTACCGCTATCGCCACCATTCTCATTGTACGTTCAAACCTGGCCTTGAGCGCCGGCCACCAAACAGCTGCCCCGTAGAAGAGAATGGGTTTAATGACACATTCGTATAGCCAGTATACATTCCTCGGGTTAATTCCCCAGTTTAGGCCAATGGCCCTTTTGCAGCAATATAATGCAGTAGCCGCTTTATTAGTCCTGGAGCTGGTGTTCATCCTCCAGTTCAGTTTACTGTCCAATATTAGCCCAAGATACTTGGCGCTGTCAGACAGTTCCAGTGACACCCCTTTTATCCTCGGGGTATTAAATTTGGGAATTTTGTATCTCCTTGTGGATTTACATCCAGTCCACATCCCTGGCACCATTTTGTTAGGACGTCCAATGCGGACTCCATTAGTTCAGACAAAAGTCTGGGATCTTTACCCATAGCCACAACTGCAACGTCATCCGCATATGCAACCGTTCTGCAGCACGTCCTTTCCATGGCTCTGAGTAGGGTATTTATATTCAGATTCCAAAGTAAAGGTGACAGTACACCACCTTGCGGGGTGCCCCTAGTTGCAACCTTTGAAATGTTCGAGGCGCCCAAGTTGGATTCGATACGCCTGAAGTGCAAGATACTGCTGACAAATTGAATGATCGCTGGGTCGATCTCCAAATGTCTCATAGCGGTAATAACCGATTCAGGTTTAACGTTGTTGAAAGCGCCCTCAATATCCAGGAATGCAACTAAAGCAAATTCCTTGTAATGCAGGGATCTCTCTATGTGGCCCACCAATGAGTGAAGCGCAGTTTCAGTGGACCTTCCCTTCGTGTAGGCGTGCTGAGCCGGTGACAGGGAATTGGGTCCTAGTGATGATCTAATGTGAATATCCAAAATCCTTTCCAGTGTTTTCAGTAGAAAGGAGGATAGACTAATTGGTCTAAAGTCTTTAGCCATAGTGTGAGATGTCTTCCTACTCTTGGGGATGAATACGATCTTATATGATGTCCACGTTGATGGGACATGTGAGAGACTCAGGCAGGCTCTAAATATTGCCAAGAGCCATGGCATCAATATTCCCAGGTTATTTTGTAGGTCCGCTGGGATAATGCCATCCGGGCCTGGAAATTTAAAGGGATGGAAGCTTTCGACCGCCCATTCCACACGATGGCGAGTTATCGGAATATTAGAGATATCCCGAGCGCCACTAAAAGTTTCCTTCCTAGGCACATCATCAGTGCAACCTGGGAAGTGTGTATTCATCAGGACCTCAAGGGTGTCCCGACTGTTTGTGGTCCAGGATCCATCCATCTTCCGTATATATGATGGAATAGCTGGATTAGAGGATAAAATCTTACGAAGCCGACTTGTCTCCGAGGAGTTTTCCACGTCACTGCAGAATTTCCTCCATGACTGTCTCTTGGCCTTCCTAATAAGATTCTTGAATCCATTAACTGAGGACTTGTAATTGTTCCAAACACCATTACGTTTTGCCTCATTAAAGAGTTTCCTGCTTTCCTTGCGTTTTTCAGCAATTTCCGCATTCCACCATATGGGCTTAGCTTTGCCCCTCCTGTCAATTATTTTACAGGCTTCGTTTGTTGCCTCCATTAAGGCACAGGTCAATGACTCCACTGCGGAGTCGAGCATGGACACACTGTCCATGAGAACTGGGCACATAGGCAGCTTGTCCCCGAGTACACTCGCATAGATAGACCAGTTGGACCTTCTTCTGTTCGTGTAGGGTTTAACTGAATCAACTCTAAAGGAAAAAATGAAATCAACATACATGTGATCAGAGAAGGAACAGTCCTTAGACACGTTCCAATCGCTAATCATATCCGCGAACTTATCACTAATAAGCGTAATATCAAGAACCGCCCTTCTGTTAGTCACAATAAAGGTGGGCTCACTACCCCTACTGTTAGTTCGTTTTCTACTATGAAGTCCAAAAGCGACTCACCTCGTGGATTGACATCCGAGCTTCCCCAGACGGTATGGTGTGCATTAGCATCAGCACATATTACCAGGGGGATGTTGCGCCTTTTAGCATACGACATCGCCTTCCTGGTTGTGGAGTTTGGAGGATTAGCACCCTGGTCGTGTGCCATGTAGCAGCTCATAAACCAGACTGTACTGGTTTTGCATTCTACTGCGACAATGCATGTGTCCTTATCGCTAAAATCAGAAAGAATGAAAGCTTTAAGGATGTTTTTGACCATAACACAAGCCCTGGTCTTACCTTGATCGGCTGCGTACAGAGTACTGTAACCGTCTAAACTGAGTCCGCAAACCCTGTCTCTATACAACAATGGTTCTTGGATGCATATAAGCTCCTCCGTGCCTGAAGCTAATCGGAGGAGAAGGGCAGCTGACGCCGCTTTAGAATGATGAAGGTTGATTTGTGTCACCTTCATCATAGCTCATCACTATGGACGACTGTGACGTTGGCATCCTCTGGATCGTCGTCCGATTCCAGAAGGATGTCCTCATCATCCGCCACTCCCATCTTACCAAAGAAGTCACCCACAAGTCCAATGATCGATTGGGTGTCTTCATTGGCCGACGACGTAGCAGAATCGTCTTCCATATGCTCCGTTGATGCTGTTGTTGTGGTGGTGGTAATCGCCGGAGCTTGAGGCTTCCCTTTGTCGTCACCTTTATAGACTCGGAGGAAGATAGTTCCAAATCCATAGAAAATCTTCCCCTGTGTCTTCCGAAGTGACGGCAGAGAGTCACTGTTTATTACAACAGTGGCCTTCCTGGACTCTTCAACAGATTCAGAAATCCTCACTACTTTCCAGTCCTGTGTGGGTAGCTGGGGGTTACTGAGCTGTATTATTTCCAGGATCTCCTTGGGGTCGGATGGCTCAGCGGGGATCTTGGCAATAGATCTGGGCCTTTGCGGTACATCGGCCAGAGGTATTGCCTCAATCTTAGCGCCCTGCCAAACTTCCCCCAGGGACTCCACGGCATCCTTGTACAGCAGCGCTGAACGCTCATCTGCACACGCTATCAATTTAATGTGCCCTTGATACCAACCGGCATCTTCACATTGTGGTGGTGGTCCATGGTTACCCCTTAGAACACTCAAGAACGCCCTACTAAGTGCGACGACAACCAGCTTCCAGTTTTTGGATGAAATGGTGCCGTCACTTGCGTTGCGGTCAATGATCGCCCAAATGAGGTGGTCTTTAGCCACATCTTTGTACGGCCTGTTTTGCGGCCGTTGAGGCGTGTGTTTGGACCTTTTAGTCCCAGGAAGCGTGTCCTCCCCATACCGTTGCCATTTAAGCGCTGCTTCGGTTGGCTTCCGTTCAGGATTGCTTTCCTCTGCAGAGGGAGGTGCACGTTTTAAACCCTCAATATGGGTTTTTGCCCACTGGAGAGAGGTTTTCTCCTGCTCCGTGAGCCCACCAACCGGTTTTTCACCAAGTCGGCCGATGATTTTGTAGGCGGAGCGCCTGGTTATGAAGGCCCGTTTGGATAGGTTTATTTGCCTTTGGGGTTTTTTAATAATTGCCGTAGAGGCTGGGGGAGGTACATCAGAGGGCATCGAATCTTTCTTCGTATGCTCTCTTTGCACAGGTTTCGGCACATGGGAAACTGGATTTCCGGTAGACTGAGTCTGCACCGTCAAGCCAGCACCCGAGGAAGGGGTTTTGACGGGTTTTTCTCCCGTCCGGACCTGGGAAGCCTTGGAGGTACCTGGTTTCGAAGAACCCTGTACCAAGCTTGGTTTACGACCGTGAGTTTTTGCGCACTAGTAGCTAATCGTCTAGCAGAGCCTGGCGCAACCACCTTGCTAGACGAGGTTTGAGTAGCATTCGACATACTACAGCCTGATACCGACGCTGTAGTAGTAGGGTCTCCGGAGATTATGAAGCCCTTTACCGGATACGTAGGGCGTGAATTTTCGGACATTTCGTGGGGGGTGTGGTGGGGTTGCATTTTATGCCTACTGCCAGGCGAAATTATACCTGCCGCTCCTCTGGAGACAGACGCAGACCATCAGCCGCTCACTATGAGAACAGACGCTTATGGATTTTATTGCGGACCGACAGCCTTCAGAAGGCAAACAATTGACCGTAAAAGGCCAGCGGACCTAGTCATTAGCCGCTCCAACTAGGAGAAACAGACGCTAATAGACAGGGGGGGTAGTTCTTGGTTCGTACTCGGTTTAGACCCTTCTGGCATGGGAGGCCCTACCGGTCTTGACTAACGTCACTACCGCCAGCATGACTCTAAACGTCCTTGTACTTAAGCGCTCGCATCGCGGCAAGATGACTACCCATTCGCGAGGGAAGGAATTCTCATACATATTTGACAGTTCATTTGCGAGGATGTAAATATACACACAGATTGCGAGACTTTAAAGCGATATTTCCTTAATGCAAAAGAGGCTTCTGAAAATGAAAAATGTAACTGACTGTTTCGTTTAATTTCTTTTTGGGTTTGTTATGCTTTTTATTAATAAAAAAACGTTAAAAAAATATGTGCGACTTTTGTTTTCACAAACGACTGTTTTGTGCGAATTAATTTTTAGGAAACGATCTTTTGTGCGACTTTTCGAAAATTCCCAGCGGTAACCCTGTATCCAGGGCTGCCGCTTAAAATTTTTTTATGGACCAAAATTGTCTGCAAAACTTGCCATAATCCTTTGAGCGAAAGAAAACTTAACACAAAGCAAATAATTGTGACTACAAAAACAGGTTGTTCAGGATAGTATTAATTTATAATTTGTTAACGATATTTACCAGAAAAAATCGTTGCTATAATCACAAAAGTTGCCTTTTTATTAAGTTTCTTACTGCCCGGTCGCCGATATCGAACGTTAACGTTCGCATAGTAAATAACATTTAAAACAAAAACAAAATTTCATAAATTGTTTTTGTTTTAAATGTAATTTTCTATGCGAACGTTAACGTTCGATATCGGCGAACGGGCAGTTAAACCTTTTTTTTAAACGATATGCAATTATACATACATATAAAAAACCAATAATAAAAAATTAATCACAATTTGTTAACTTAAGTTTGTACAAATTTTTAAAAATATTATTTAACTTTATAAGGCCTAGGCCGAGCTCCAAAACATCCTAATACTTTGCAGACAAAGTGAAAAATGTATCAAAAAGGTTAACAGTGCATAGTTTGCTTATGGTTTTCGCGTTGATAATTTTTTTGGTGCACTTTAGCACAGATAACATTGTAAAATTCCACACGGTTGCATTTTAGAATGCCTAAAAAAGCGAGTTGCTCTTCAACTTACGTTTTGGAACTCACCCATACTTTTTGCAAGTTCTGCGGCTCTTATATCTACCATTGACTTTATAAAAACATGTACAAAATACTATTATAATTATACACTGTTCTATAATTCTTACAATATCTCCCTCCAAAGAAGTCCATCTTGTATAAGAAACACCGAAAATATTATGGGGTGGTACAGAACAGTATTCCTGAAATTCTATTATTTATGTTATTATTTTAGGACAATGCGAAAAATTTTAAATAAGACCACAATGAACCTCAATATTTTTGTCATTTCTAAGTAAGCTTACCCATATTACCAGCCATGTACTTAGCGCCGTTTGTTGACAATCCTTTCAAATTTTTTAAGGAGTATTGATTGTTGATAAAAAGGTTTTTATAAGAAGAAAAATGTAAGCGGCATCTGCCTTGGTAAGCTTAAATATCGTGACAAAACTATCCTTTATACCACTAACAGTGTCAAAGTAACTTGCTACTAACGTAATACTTTTAATTTCATTGCCATTTCATTTGATTATTAATGAAACTATGGATGGCTTCATAAACGATCAAAAAAATTATGTTTTGTAAAAGATATCAGATTTGCACTTGTCTGCTATGTGACCAGTGTTCTAAATTTGTTAAAATAAATATAGTACATTTTTTCAAACTGACCAAAATTAGAGTTGGCCTACCATCCCACCAAAAAAAAAATATCCGACCAAATTTTGTCGGAAAATACCAAGTTTGGCAATCTTGAAATCATATACAAAAAAAAGAGTGAATGGATTGAATATAAAATTTGTTTACAGTATATGAATTTGAGATTCATTTATATAAAACAAAATATTGCAATGACCCATGAAACAAAGAAAGCAAGATAGTGGATTTAAATTTAATAACACATTCACAACTTTAAACAATTTAAAAAACATTATTTTTCTGCGCATGTACGTCAAAGTAGTAAAGCTATGTTCACATTATGTGTATTTGTCATGTGGATTGTCACTTTTTCACACGTTAAATTTGTAAATATCGTCTGAACACCTCCAAACAATATCATGTGTAATTTCTCTGTGTACAGTACACATGACATTTTTGATTTAGAATGAGTAATATTTTCAAGTGACAAAGCATCTGACATCAGCTGGTTCGTATTAACAAAATTGTTTGTGGCGGCAAAAATTAATTGAAATTTTATCTTACACATATAAATAATAATAGTAAATAAATATAAAAAAACAAGTTAGAGTGCTATATTCGGCTGTGCCGAATCTTTGATACCCTCCACCGACAGGAGTGGGCTCTATATGATTAATACACATATATTATTAACTAAGCTTCACAAAAACGACTGTCAGCTTTTGCGGTTTAGACCATTATTAAATTATTGACCGACAATAAGAAAGTTTTATGCATTTCTTTTTAGAACTTTGAACTGGCTTGAGTAAAATATCATGATTCGTAACAGTTTTAGTCGAACTAAAATGATTTTTAGTAGGGTAATTTGTATTCGACCTATGGTAAATTATGGACTAATCATCACAAAATTCTGAAGACAGATTTCTGGTATTACAAAAAATAAATTAGAATAAATTTCAATACAGCAGTGTAATTAGTTTAAGCGTTAACAGTGAATTTCACAAAATTGCATGTAATTTTTTTTGGCCATATGAATCTAAGTTGGAAGAAATTTTACCGCAATATTATTTATTTTATTATTTTCCCAAAGTGGTTTTAGGCGCACTAAACTGTTTTCCGGGAGTAGGGTTTATATGGGGCCTAGGGTTAATTATGGGCCGATCTTCACGAAATTCAGCAGAGTGATTTCTCGTCCTATAAAACTGTGACGTACCGAATTTCATTATGATAGCATTATTTAGAGGAAGTGCGGGTAATGTGGTATACCTATTTGATTTTAGATTGACAAATTTTTAATTTTTGTCTGATTAAAATATGATTAACCTATTAACATGCTTCATATGTTAGGCTCCCACGAAGCCATTTGCGAAAAATATTAAACCCACACTTTCAGAGGAATATAAGAAAATATTGCAAATCTCATTAGATACGACTTCAAAAAATGTGCGGGTAATGTGGTACACCAAGTGCTGGTAATGTGGTATAGTGAACTACATTACCAAGTCATAGTATTTTCTTTAAAATTAGTCGTGTTATATATAAATTTTTACTTTATTGCAAAACAAAAAAACAAGAAAACAACAATTCATGTAAACAAACAACAATTTCATTAATATTTTATTTGACAGGTAATGTGACAGGTAACAAATAAGCTGATTTAAGGTATACCACATAGGCGCACTTGAGGTTTATGCAGATATTTATTAATTTTAAATTATTTACTACAGCTATTGAGAATTGCATATATTGTTCACTAATTTGGTACTTCCCAATTACTTTAGTTATACACTTAAAAACTTTTATATGCACCTTTACAAGAAAACTTTATTTGTTAACAGCACCCAAAAAAAGTCGACTTCGCAGCCAATAAAATTTTTCGACACTCACACTAAGAATGACTTTCAAAAATAAAACAGATCAAAGTTTTATTAATTTTTTGAGAGCGGCAAACCATTTAGATTGGTTTCATTACGCTTGATTTGTTAGTTTAAGAAAAAAGGCACTGTACCACATTACCCGCTCTTACTCTATTACGGTTTTAGGCGTACTAAACTGTTTTCCGGGAGTAGGGTTGATATGAGGCCTATGGTTAATTATGGACCGATCTTCACGAAATTATGATTTGAGATAATTTTAATTATGAGATAAAAGTATGACTTGACATCGTATAAAGCGAATTCGTACAAAATGTTATATCATTCCGTGCATTATTCCACCATTTATAATAGTTTTTGTATTAAAATTATTAATTTTTTTAGGGAGGTGGTTCCACATTTTGATTCATAGTTCTGATGCTACTGAACCGATGTTACTGTATTTCAATCCCAAAATGCTTAGGATAACTACAAGCAAATTGAGATCAAGTTTGTTCTTTTCTTTTGCGTTTTCGAAAGTGAGCGCGTTTTCAACAGACGAAGACAGACGGACATGGCTAAATCGACTTGGAATTACTCAAGGAGCAAGAATATCTTTACTTTATGGGGTCTTAGATGTATTATAAAAAGTTTCACACGGAATGACAAACTTAGTATACCCTCATTCATCACTGTGGTGGTGGAGGGTATAAAAATCAGCCAAAAAGAAATTAGTTTTTTGACTTAGTTCATTTTTTAAATTTAATATTTTGTAGATACTCGTATTACATTTAAAAAAAAAAAAAAAAAAATTATTGTTTGTACGCCCAAGTATTCCCTTTAAAATGACATATTCGTATGTGATGTAGTTTTGGAGATATTGAAAAAATAAACTCAACACATTCTGCTAATTCGGCGAAATTATGGCATTTTGAATATGACGTAACTTTTGAAAAAAAAATGTAAAGTTTTTTTTCTTTAATATAAGTTCCTTTTTTCTCCCTTTGCTTTTTTAACTGCCTTAATTCTTGTTGACATACATTTTACTAAAGCTGCTAGCATTTTTGGGTTAATTTTTTCAAGCTTTCACGGCAAGCTTCTAAGACGGTGTTGGGTGGGTTCCTCTGGGCAAAAATTTTGTGTTTTAGAATGGACCAAACGTACTCAATGGGTACATGTCTGGCGACTGAGAAGGACAATTTAATATATTATTTCCTATTTTCTTCAAACAAAAGTTTAACAATTTACGCAGTATGCTTGGGATTGTTGTCCTGCTGCATAAAGACTCCAGCCTGTCGTAGTTCTAAGCCGAGTATGGCTAATCTTGGATTGAACGGGTGTTCAAAGGGCACTCATTTCGTCTCTGAATTAGCCGAGTGCTCCAAGCTGGTTCCAGCGAAAACAATCTCAAGTCATTAATGAGCCGTTAACTATTTGAGTTAACATATTTCTCTTAATTCTAAAAACTAACAACTGCAGTAAAAAGTAGCGCTTGTGTTTTTTGTACGAAAGTACGATGTCATCTTTTGATCATGCTCCGAGCATACGCATCAATTCTTCAAAAATTCGTGACTCGAATTGCCGACCCAGGTCGCTGGTTACACGAACAGGCACTGCAAAGAATGCAATCCAACCATTGTTCAAAGCAAAAGCTATGCTTTCGGCTGTTTTGGAATAGCGACAGGCCACATATAAAAACCGATAAATTTGGCACTCAATATACGTTTTTACAAAGTTCGCAATGTCCTTGGACATATTTGTCTTCACATAGCGTTTGGAAATAAATTTCGTAGTCGCCTCCTAACCAAGATGTGCTAAACAGTGTAGCTTACTTATAATCGTCGAAAGTGAGATGAAACAAATATCTTAAGCAACGCATGAATTACGTCGCAGTATAACGGTTGTGTTGATTTTGGAATCGAGAGCTATTTTAATGTCGACGAGTGTTAATTTGACTTAAGACGTAATTCTAGTTCAGAGTCTTTACCCTGCTCATCTGCAAAGCGATTAAAATTGTATACGGGAAAGAAGATCAGCAACATTATTATCGCTGCCTGATACATGTCGTATATCAGTCGAAAACTGACTTATAAACTACAGCTGACGAACTCTTCGTGTAGACGTTTTTTTCATTGTTCTGCCGAAATGCATAAATTAATGGCTTGTGGTCAGTAAAAATTGTAAATTGCCTTTCCTCAAGTAAAAGCTGGAAATGGTTCAAACCCGGTTAAACAGCGACCAATTCTCGATCGTATGTACTTTACTCCCTTTGGGTGTCCGTTAGTTCCTTTGAATAAAATCCAAATGACTGGTTTACATTATCAATGACCCGATGAACCGCAGCTCCGACAGCTTCATTAGATGCGTCCACAGTAAGTAAGTGGTTCATTTTTCGCTAGGTGGCTTAATAGTGTGGCATTCCCCAACTCGTTTTTAAAGGCATCGAAAGCTGCCAAAGATTCTAGTGTCTACTGGATTGGACACTGATTTGCCGTAGCCTGGGGAATGAAAGACCGATAAAGCCGCAGATATCGTATGCCCCAAAAAATCCACCTGATTCTTGCCAAATTCGCACTTTGAAAAATTAATTGTTGAATTATGCTTTCGTAAATGGTCAACAACAGCTCGCAAATGAATCTCGTGTTCACCTACCTCGTTTGAAACAATTAAGATGTCATCAGTATATGAAAAAACAAAATCAAGATCACTAAGAACATAATGTATATATCTTTAAAAGGTTTGGGCTGCGTTCCGCAAGCCAAAGGTCATAAAATTAAATTCAAAAAGACCAAAAAAGATTATTATTATAGCCGTCTTTGATACGCTCGATTTAGGTCAATAACAGAAAATATACGCTCTCCATTTAAAATTGTACGGACGTCTTGAATAAAAGGAATTGGGTAACGATCCGGCAACGTTATAGTGTTTAAAGCCATAAAATCGCCGCAAGGCTGCCACGAGCGCAACCGTTGGATATTTTTAAAAAGTGCCAAAAAAAGAGGATATTTACAACAAAAAAAGGGGGCACCAAGAAGGAGATTTAAGAAAAAAAAAATAAGTACTCCAATTTATGTTTTCTACGTATTTTGTTCAAATTATTTTAAATTGCAAATAACATTATAAATGGTCAAAAACATTATGCAACAACACTGGTCAGCAAAAACCCCAGAACGTCGCACAGTGGGAAATTTTACGAGAAGGCGGTCAAAATTCCATAACTTTTGACTGGATCGGTATTTTTTTATGCGATTTTTTTTTGCTCGATAGGTGCGATATTAGGCTTTAATTTGCGCTATAAAACGTAAAATTCGATAGGATAGGAGCAAAAGTTATGGGGAGTTCAAAATGCATTTTCATTTTTTTGTTGAGTTTCGGTGTAAAAGTTGCATATTTCAAATATGAATTTTTTTATAATTTATCATTATTTCTCTTGTATTTTACAACTGATACTTATTTTTTATTGTCGAACTTAGATCCTGTCAGAAAATGCCAATATTTGGCCCCTGTAAATTTTTTAGTCCCAATATTCACAGGGGCCAAATATTGGCATTTTCTGACAGGATCTAAGTTCGACAATAAAAAATTTTTTAGTCCCAATATTCACAGGGGCCAAAGGTTGGCTTTTTTGGGACGAGACGAGTTGTTATAAGGATAAAACTGAAAAGGAATATTTTGAAAAATGCCCAAATAGCATTCTTGACTATCGATAACATTTTAGGTAATTCAACTTTTATTTTGGTTTATTTTTATATATTAATACAAATATATACTTAAATCAAAAACAAATTATAATCTATAAACAATTTTAAATTAAACAATATTAGTAAAAATTTCTTCTAAATAGCTTTGGGTTTCATTTTCCAGAAGTTGTTTAGCTTCTTCCTCTAATTCGATTGAGGTTGATTTCCATTTTTGTCGAATACTGGACATATATGGATCTGATGTGCACAACAAAATAGTAATAAGATCTTCATTAGTACAACATCTGGACATTTTTCTTGTATTATGCTCGCGGAAGAATCTGTAGTCTTTGTTCCTTTTTTCTTGCGCTTCTTCAGATAGATCTCCAATTGGTAGGATATTGTGTTGAACTATTTGTTCCCCATGGTATAAAATTTTATGAAATGTGGTTGGCATATGTCTCCAAGAGTATTTTTTGTTATAAAGAATTGCTGTTTCATTTGCATACTGGCCAAATTTTTTTGCATTTATCTTTCTGCTACATGATATAACTTGTAAAATGATCTGGAATCGTCTTATTAATTCAAAATGTACTCCTGTGATAGATGCTGCAGTTTCTGGATCGGTAAAGAATCTCCTTGCAGTGTTTCCATCATTTGAATTTCCTTCTCCTTGTTTTGGCTGATCAATTATAAGGCCTAGGTGAAGGTATTTTTCTTGAATTTGTTTTTCTCTTTGCTTCCTTTTTTCCACATTTTCTTTGTTTTTATTCACTGTTTCGCCTAACGGGCCAAATTCCAAATCAAAACCCAATTTAAGAATATGCTCCATGAAACGAATTCTAGTATGAAGAGGGGACATTCCAAATTCGTATGCTTCATTGAAACTATTGTGTTGTGATGGGGGTTGGCTTAATTGACTTGATGTCTTTTGACATATGGTACAGCTTGACGAAGACTTTGTTTCGGTTAATGCTTGTGCAACTTTTCCATCGATCATTGTAAGGAACATTTGAAAATTAATTTCAATGCATTGGTCATCAAATTTAAATATTCCCGGTTGAAGTTCTTTAATTTGATCTTTTATTTTTCGAACTTCTTCAGTTATGACATCTTTAGTTTCCTTTTTGTAAACAAACTTTATTGGTCTGCAATACTTTGTTGAAGAGGGAATTTCATTTTTCCATACATCCATTGCTGTAACTCTACTGGTTGACGGCTCTAAGCCAATATAAGTTTTTCTTAAACGTAATGGAACGAAAGATACCATGAATAAGTTAGCATCAGATGAGTTTTCTGAATTACATTGCTTGTATTGTTTCTGACCAGAGCTTCCATCACATCCCCATTTAGAAAATAAAGTGATGCTGCAATTTTTAAGTTTTTTTAAAGTTACACTAATAGCCGTTTGTGAAGGTAAGCACTCTTTTTTGACAGAAACTAAATCTCGATATGCTGGAAAGATTCCACAATTTTTTTCATTGGTTCGCTTTCGCAGTTCTGTATACGGATTTTTTGTCAGTTTTAAATCCAAAAATAGTGCAAATGCTTCTTCTGGAGTAAATTTCATTTCTTCAGTTGGTGTAGGCATACTTTTTAAAATCCTCTTTGTGCGTTTAGGGCTCGCTTCCACTATTTTTTCAATTATTGCAATTTTTGTTTTCTTATTTTGCGTTGGTTGAATTTGATGCAGAAATGAATCCTTTATCATACTATGAGAAATTTCTTCATTGATATTTGCAAGCTTGCGTCTTCGTGATCTTTCACTGCAATTGTCAATTTGTTTTGCGGGCCGACCCACTTTTTCAGTTTCCTTAGCGGTAATTGACAGCTTCTTAAAAATCAGATCATTTGTTAGCCATTTTTCGTTGCGTAAGTAAAAAATTTTCTTGTTTCTAGAACATTTAAGGTACCGTTTTCTTAATGTAAATGAAAAATTTTTAATTTTTATCTTATGAATTTTGATTTCTTGTTCGTTGCATAATTTAAAGAATGGATTATTCATTATTATTCATCTTTCTGTTGAAAATATATATGTATCTGCGAGAACTTTATAACTGAAATTAGCCATTGTTTAAACAATAATGAAGGTAAAATTATGAATGCATGCATTTTTATACTCTTGATAGAAGTTTTTTTAAATGATCTTTTGTTACCACTTCTTGGAAACATATAAAACCCTTTTTTAATTACAAATTTAATCTTTTATTACCATTTCTTTGAAACATAAAAAAACCCCTGTTTTTACACTTTTTAAATGGATAACATACCGGCAATAAATTAACAGGTAACATGTAGGTAATTTTCACGTAAAATATAACTGCTCTTCCATTTTTTTAAATTAAGTTGCAATTTTCAGGTAATTAAACTATGTAGTTTATGTTGCGGCTATTTACTAATGTTTAACCTTTTAACTTACTCAAAAATCTAACGTGTTAGTCTATTTATGTCGCCTATTCGTTTTACAGCATCCGTTCACCCACAATAAGTTTATAACAATGGCAATACCTTTACCTTCTCAAAATTAATTGATAACCTGACGTGCTAGATAATTTATGTGGCCAGAACTGCTTTATTTGTCGCAAATTCTTTAAGATTCACCTTCTTTAATTTCAGTAATGTTTCCTTGCAGGACTTATTTTTTGAACCGAATATCTTACCTTGGGTCACCGAAATTGCTGTAGTTCGCAAGATCGTATCCAGATGTGTGTACAATGGGGTATAGAAATGTAGGTTAGATTCTGGACTGCAAGAGAGTATAGATTTTTTTGACGCGTTTTGACGGGCAGGACTTATGTTCTATAAAATAGGAAATTTCCGGGAAATTTTGACATAAAAAAAAAGAAAATTAAATGGTTCTACAGGTCGCAGAGTTTAATGCTTTAAACCACGTATAGCTAATAAGATAAACTAATACACAAAACTTATTCTGTCAAAAAATCTTGAAAAACAAAAAAGTTATGAGCATTTCAACTTCAAAAGTTTACTCAGAAATTCAAAACTATAACCAAATACTGAGAAAGTCCATTTGGGACCACCCTGTTCTCAATGAAATAGTTGAAATAGGGTTGAAATTTTTTGGCTCCCGAGGTTCACTAGTATTTACTTTCACATGAATAAAAAAATTTCAAAATCGGAGAACATAAAAAAAAAATAGTTTTGGCCGCCTTCTCAAAATATGAACCAGTGTGCGTCGGGAGCAAGAACTTTTTGATGCGATTTTAATCTACATTATTGAGCTGAATCCAAATCAGTTTACAGATTTATGAGCTAGACCAAAATTTCGCCCAAAATAAGGCAGTTATGCATTAAACACATTCGAGACAGCAGGCAACACGAAGGCACGACTACAAATGCTGCAGGTTGCAATTGTAGTCGCGTAATCAGCTACTGAATTATTTTGAAGACGACAGCTACAATTGAAAAATATAAACAGCTGTGTTTTTTATTATGTATTTACATTTCAGTGGAGCCACTATCATTTTAAATTTTTATAAATTTAACAACATGCATAATTGCAGGATCGTACACAAACTTAATTTAAGCCTACAAAAATATATATACTTATTTATGACAAATTTTTTAACGTAAAAACAAATGAATTTATTAAAAAACATTTAAAATATTTTAATTTTATTGTTTTTGGAACTCATAAAGAATATCATCTTCATGGCAGGTTGAATAAAAAAAATCCTAATATTTAGTATAATCGCGAAAAAGTAAACTGAAATGTCCTAAGGGTTGTTAACTTTTTCGTCTTATTTATTAACTTTTCTAAATTGTAAAAAAATGCAATAATAAACATATGTACCTATATTTTTTTCAATGACTTAGTTTTCATCTGTACAAAAAAGAAACTTAGATCTAATTTGTACCGGCTACAATTTATAATTAATAATTTTACAATCAGTCATGTATTATGTGTTAGGTGCTACATATGACGTTTGTCAGAAAATTAGTTCTTCAAAAATTTTCAGATAGCGAATTCTGTATTTCTCAATTTTGTTTAAACTCTCAACTTTCAGCTTAAAATTTCGTTTGTACAAATCAGTACTTTTACTAATACGATCTGAAAATTTAACTTACAGTTAACGTTTAGAGCGGCACAGAAGCGCTAAAATTTGCTTAACTTGACCGCAAGATTACTGTATCGCGATTCTACTGTAATTTTTTGGTTCAACGCTCTAAGTTTATGAGTTATAGGTCGTAAAGGTTTAAAGTATTGGTATCATAATAAAGTCTTTCGAAACACATTCCATATGATGTATTAAATATACCGATTTATTAACCCCTTAAGAGGATTTATCTTAAAATTTTGTCGATATGTATAATAATATTTCCTCAAATATAATATGTTATAGAGAACACCCCAAGTTTTTATATGCTATATTTTTAGAAACTCCATCATATAAAATTTTAAAGTTATTAGGGTTAAAAAAATTTTATTTTGGAAAACTGCACAATTTATTTATAAGTTTGAGTTAAAATATATAGTGATAATAGTTTATGCACTTGTTACATATTGAAATATGTAAATATTTGAAAAGTGTTCCGGAAGGCTGAAAACCCGCAATACAGAAAAACTTTATTAATCAAAGTCCTAATAACTTTGGTAACATGTGTATATTATTGTTAAATAATTATTATTATATCGACATAATTTAAAGATAAAGCAAATTTAGTAAAAAAAAGTCAGTCAAGAAGTATGAGCATTTGAAATGGGCTCTTAATGAGTTAATAAATCGGTGTGCTTTAAACACCATGTGAAAAGCACTTTCAATTTTTCAATGATACCCGTACTGCTAAAACTAAGAGCGTTGGCGTGACAAACATCTTCCTATATTACTTCTTTTAAGGATACTAAAAAGTAATAATAATATAGATTTGGTGGTGAGCCGCGCTTATATTCTTGATTCAATCCGGTTCTTTGCTGTTTAACCAAAAAATTATTATTATATATTAAAAGCACTAATTCTTCTAATTTTTGATTATATTAGCAGCACTTTTTTTGTTTTGTAGCGTACAAAAATAGAAATTAGTTTAATTTGACTACAACGACAATATTAGCATAGACAACAACCTGCAGCCATTTTGCCGCGTCGTCGTTAAAATAATCATTTCTATATACAAACATGTATTCTATTGTTGACATATTGAAGTCGGTAGTCTGCTGTCTCGCATGTGTTTAAAGCATTATGCTAATTAATTTTATCATAACTTGAGATCGATTTTACCGATTTTGTCAAAACACGGACAGATGATTAGGAACAAAAATTTCATTTGAGTGAACCAAATATTTTTTTTTAATATTTTGAACTGTTTCGGAGTTATTCAGAAATAAGTGGCGATACATTTTTTGCAAAATTAGTACTATGCTAATTTTTTGTATTATTCACCATTGTGGCCATGACTTTTATTTCGCCCAAAATAATTCGAATATGCTAATAGATTTCATCATGACTTGAGAACGATTTGTCCGATTTGGAAAGAATTACCAGCGAATGACTTGGAATTAAATTCTCTTAACATCTTAAGGCTAGTTTACACTATCACACATTTCTTACGTATTCCACAATACTTTGTGAGATAGAAATCTAATGAGTTTTGTTGTGACTGTCAAAAAATCTAATGTAACATTACAGTTTGTAGTCACACTATCCTGATCCAATGAAAAGTATTAGCGAAAATTTCAAAAAACGATGAAGTCGTATGGGATGTCAAATTTTTTTTCGTGATACTTGTCATTTTCATAACACACTGCATTCACACTATCCCACATTTACATATTACTTGAGTTTTTGACAATAGTGTAAACAAGCCTTTAGCAATATTTTTTTTATATTTTTAACAGTTTCGGAGATATTAAGAAAATAATAGTGTAAGATTCTTAAAACTACCGATTTTTTTATTTACGGTTTGTAACAGAACGCGAAGAAAATCTACATAATATCCTTTTAGGTCATAGTCCAATTTGTGTATCCCTTCCAAAAAATAGAATTTTTCGAGGTCCATAAAATAAGCATTTGTTTGAGCAATAATTTCATCGTTGGAGCTAAATCTTTTTCCACCGAGCCATTTCTTAAGGTTCGGAAATAGGAAATAGTCACTGGGGGCTAAATCCGGAGAATATGGCGGATGAGGTACCAGTTCGTAGCCCAATTCATGTAATTTTGCCATTGAGACTGCACACGTGTGCACGTGTGAAAAATAACTTTTTTCTTGGCCATATGGGGTCGTTTTTTTTAAATCCTCGTTAAATTGGTCCAGTAAGTTGGCATAATATTCGCCGTTTATTGTTTTTCCCTTTTGAAAGTAATCGATGTGGATTATCCTGCGTACATCCCAAAAAACTGTTGCTATCACCTTATTGGCCGACAAATTTACCTTGGCCTTCTTCGGAGCCGGTTCACCAGGAGAAACCCAATGTTGAGACTGCTTCCGGAGTGTTGTAATGGATCCATGGTTCATCCACAGTTACAAAACGCCGCAAAAACTCATTCGAATTGCTGTTAAACCACTCCAAGCAATCCTTTGAAGTTGTCACACGATTACGCTTATGGTCAATTGAGAGCAAACGCGGCCCCCATCATGCAGACAGCTTTCTTAAACCCAGCTGATCATTTAAAATCGAAACCACACTGCCATATGAAATGCCTATGGCATCAACAATCTCACGCACTTTTACTCTTCGATCGGCGAACACCATATTGTGAATATGTTCGACATTTTCGGGTGTATTGATTACAATTGGCCGTCCAGAACGTTCTGCGTCTTTTGTACTTGTGCGACCACAACGAAAGTCAGTAAACCACTTTTTTACCATTGAAATCGATGGTGCAGAGTCCCTATAGTATTTACCAAGCTTTTCCTTGGTTTGATTGACGGTTTTTTTTTTGCAAAAAATAATGTTTAATCAGCACTCGAAATTTACTTATTTCCATTTTTAATAAAATTCACGAGGTTGTATGTTTTGAACAGCTGTTAAACGCAAAGTAAATGACGGAACTTGCTCAAAACTTGACAGTAGTCTATTAACAGGTGGTACTTGATATATAACTACGAGGGAAGTTCGAAAAGTCACGGACTTTTTGATCCGCCTCGCACATAAGTATCTTATAGAATTTTAAATTATGATTTATTAACAAATTTAAAAAATTATCTTATTTTTATATATCTGTGTTATATATCTGTGACAAAAAGGAAAAAGTTCTTATGTTGACTTAAGCCAAATTTGAGTTAATGACACCTTTAAGATCTTCACGATCAAAAGTACACCTTGTCAAAGTTTCAATTATTATGTACGATTTTTAAGAAGTTATAGCAAAATGACTTTTTGGTTATCTTCTTTTAATTTACAATTACTTTTGGACATTAGGATATTTAGAAATATAAGCTCAAAAAAATAATCGCAGGGAAGTGTTGCTTATTACCTTTAAACATTTTCTCTCCTTAACAAATGACCTTAGCACGTTTTCCTTATTGCCACATATATTAAATTTATTTTATAAACCAAATTATTGCAGCCCAGTAACTCCAAGTTACATTGAACATTTTTGCAAAAAATTAAAAGCTTAGAGACAGATGTCAAAGAGCTGAAATTAAACTTAGCCAAGTCAAATGCAGTCGTAGACGCAATGTGCAAAACTTTTACGGATGGACAGGTTCGCAAAATGATGTTTCCTGGCAAACATATGGGTATTTAAAGCAATTTTCACCACACACATACACGCAGAGCAAAAATATGGTTGGTCATGGTAACGGCAACTACACTATGCTTATTGTAACAATATATTGTTAATGTACACAAAATATTGGCTTTTTTTATTTAATATCAACAATTTTATAGTTACTGTAAACTTGTCAATGTTTTTCGCAATAATAAATTTAATTATGGTTCACTAAGAAAAAAAAATAATTTTTATAACAACAAAATAATGATACCTTTGAAAACATATTTGGGGGATTCACAAGGTGTCATAAAGTCATATGTCTTAAAATAATAACTTGAAAAAATACGACTGTTGTGAGCAACCCCTCATAATTTAATGTGCTATTAATTACGACAGCACAATAAACATAGCAAGCAACGTTCTATTTAGTTAAGACACTTTTTGTTTACAAACCAACAACAATATTTTTAAACCATTGTAAAATGTTAGAACATTATGACAATAAACCATGATAGCACACCTTGTGAATACCCCAATTATATTCCTCACAACCATTTAATGATATTTAATAGCCATAACATGGTAACTTTCTAAACGTGTACTCATATTATGTTTAATAATATTTTATTCAACATTTTTTATTTTTTCGAATTTATTCTATGAGTTAAATTTCAGTTATGTATTTTATAAAGCTTTTTGTAATAGCTCAATTCCTTAAATTTTTAGAAATGACTTTATACACTACCAGACTATTATATTGTATTTCTTGTTACATTTTACCTTAGCTTTCCGTTGGATAGCAATGAAGTATATTTATGTACAGAAAAATTTACAATTATTAGACACCAGCAGAATGAAATGCATTTTCTGGCCCGCTACGGCCCTCGTCAGCATTCTTTGTGTCACACTGGATAGTGATACTTTATAAATTGAATGTATTTAACTCAACTATTTTAACAAATAGATATTGGGAATTATTTCCTTTTTCATAAGCAACTTTATTATATTCAACATTTTTTATTTTTTCGAATTTATTCTATGAGTTAAATTTCAGTTATGTATTTTATAAAGCTTTTTGTAATAGCTCTATTCCTTAAATTTTTAGAAATGACTTTATACACTACAAGGCTATTATATTGTATAAAGTCATTTCTAAAAATTTAAGGAATAGAGCTTTTTCGCTTTTTTTAATGCGTGTATGTTTTTCAATTTTTAAAACTAAACTGACTAAATAGAAAAACAAAACGAAAACATCAACAATTAACAGGTATGTCAAAGAAAAAAAAAACCAAAAACGAACCGATACATCCCTCATTGATCCATTTGGAGTATTAAGCGAGGCATAAACAACAAAACAAAAAAAAAAGTTTCGACAGCTCGCTTATTACTCCAAATGGATGAACAAGTCATTACTCCTTTATTGCTCGATTATGGATTATTTTTTACTGGGTTGTTTGAAAATGGTACAAAAATATTGACCATTGTTTTGTGTTATTTTAGAGAAAAAGAATGATAATTCAAATAATTACGACCTACGCAAAAAAATAGGTTACAAATATTATGTTTAAAGTTGCATCATATTATGAGGTAAAATACTCGTATCTGTAACAGTTTTACGTTAAGGTTGCCAGAAAGTAAATAAGCATAAATATATATTAAAAATATTTTTCGATTTTAGATTTAATCTACATATTATAATGATTAACATGTTAATAATATGATTA
This sequence comes from Pollenia amentaria, assembly GCA_943735925.1. NCBI lineage: Eukaryota > Metazoa > Arthropoda > Insecta > Diptera > Polleniidae > Pollenia > Pollenia amentaria. Next base: position 95,292,618 of record OX031009.1, on the reverse strand, counting down.
CTTCTTAACTTATTATGATTAACATGATAATAATATGATTACACTAAATTATAATATGATGTAATAATAACAAATTAGGTTTAAAATAAAAATAGTATGATGTTATATTACGAATGCATTTGGTCATAATATGATTTAATAATAATCGTAATATGTTGGCTACAATCATGAATCTTATCATGATATGTTGCTCTTAGAATATATTTATCACAACCATGTTTTTTCTTTGCGTGTAGTTGCACAAATCGTATATTAATCGCAAATCCTAGATTAATTTAAGGCAAAGTTTAGCAAGTTCAGCTATAATAAACTACGAATTACTATAACTGGCAGTTAACAGTAGTCTTTTTTTTAATAGTTTTTGTATTGTATTGTAAAATATTAGGATATTATGACAATATGATTTGATAGCATACCATTTCAAACACCAAAATATGAATTGCTTTAACAGTTTGTAGGCTGAACCAAAAACAGTACAAAAATCAGTACAAAGTGTAAAAAACAGTACATTTGCGTACTGTTTAGGGTGTTATGCATAAAACTGTACAATTTAAAAAAAATCCGTACATGTACTGCAAAAAACAGTACGTCTGGCATCCCTACTTGGCACTGAGGCCAGGACTGATCCATTGCATGCTCTTCAGAGAATGCAACTGGATTGTTGTTCGCTGGCATGGTGGCTAGGTATGTCACAGGATTGGATAATGAAAAGTTTTCTATTTTTTGCATGCTACATTTATTATCATAATGCGCAAAACACATTGTTAACAAGCCATATAAACTCTAATTTTTAAACACATTTACTTACACTGGTACAGCATCCGGCAACAATGCAATGTTTTTGTTTTGTCTGGCATTCAATATTTATAATAATAATAAAAATAGTTCATTTAAAATAAGCTTTTAAAATTATAATTTCTAAAAACATTTAGGCTCACAACAGATGGTGAAAAGCAATTAAAACGAAATCCTTTGTAATTTTTGGTTTGAAACCAGTTTCTATCGTTTTCCACGTACCCCGCCAAATAAATTGTACCACAATGTGATCAAATTATCACAATCATTTCGGTTTTCTTTGAGAACTGATTAAACGCAAACACGAGTTTCTAACACGCCGGTTTCAATACAACTGATATCCAATACGATTCAGACCGGCTTCAAAATGGTCGCGTTATTTCAAAGGAATCAATGGCACAAACTCAAATTAAACTCAAAAATAACAAGTTTTAGTTTCATTTCACTGTCTGTTTTGGGCCTTACAATGGCACAGCATCCGGCAACAATGCAGCACTTTTTTGTAGCCTTATAATGTTTGTTGGTCCAAAATGGTCAGCGCAAACTACAGCATGTCGAGAGAATTCCAGACTGCAAATTTTTGTCCACACATCATTTCCAGGGTTTTGCTTCTTTTTGCAAATGCAACAACTTTTCAACAACTTCCGTTTGTTATGTAAACATAAACAACTTGGACATTTCTGTACATGTTGGCAACCTATTGACATTTCTCTACCCATTTATGCAAGAAATAAGTAGTACAGCTGTGTTTTCAACGTCCCCTGAAAATCAATTCGCCTTGGTGGCCCTTTACCCTGAAGCCACACGATCAAGTTTTTCTTGATAGTCTTTTACATATACTGTTTGTCAAATTAACATAAATTGAAAGCTGTGACGTAGGCTGCATGCAATTTGTAAGCAATTTACTTTTAAGATGTCATCACGAAAACAATTTATAAAAACAAATGAAAAATTTGCTCACTAAACCTCTAATCAGCTCAGTGATGCATTTTGAGTTTTTAATTTTTGGGCCAAAATGACGATTTAAAAGGGCCAAAATAACTTTGATAGGGCTAAAATTTTTCCCCAGAAATATTCTGCGTATTTTGTGACCAAATAGAACCAGTGATTCTGGTTTGTGGTTAAAACAAAATCAAAACTAGTGCAATAAAATAAAACGTCGAAAAAGCAAAAATTTTGCGCATACTTGGATCTGAGGAGCTGAGTCCTGCAAATCACAGAAAAGCGAATAAAATATTGAAATACAGGTGCACGGTTGAGGTCCTATGGTCGAATAGGAGAAAATAATGACAGAAGATACATTTTTTGAAAGTCTACTACAGTGATTTTTCGTATTAACTTGATATACATACTTACAAAAAAGAATTTTTATTTAAGACAAGATAGGTTTGCCAATAAAATTAAGAATTTTTTTTTAACAAACAAAAAAATGTTGTAAATAAAATTCGTGTTTGAAACAGTGAGAAAATTACATTGAAAAATGTACTGAACGGTTAATAGTAGTTAGTTGAATTTTGATCTGAAAGGGCCAAAATAGATTAGAAAGTACCACAGGGCCATCAAACATTCAAAAGTGCCACAAATGGCCCAATTGTGCCACATTTTGCATCGCTGAATTAGCTGTTAAATTTAACGTAAAATTGCCAAGCAAATGGAAAGGGAAAATTGAGAGCAATCTCGTGGTCGGCTTAAAAAGTGTGAGTGTGTTAGTAAAAAAGAGAGTGATTTGCAAATTGAAAGTTATTGAAAGGCAAAACTTGATCGAGTGTCCTCCAAGTTATAGAAGGACAAGATAACCTACTATTTAAAGTAACAGAAGAATAACATTAAGGAAGTTGTTTAATTACACTGAAACAGTTTTAGAATACCATTGAATTAGTATGTTAATAACATTGAAGCGGTCATATTTTAACATTTTGGTAGCAACAAAACGTAAAATATTTAGCAATATAAAAACAAACGAACAGTACGTGTCAGTGATGGGATTTATGGCACAATTGGGCCATTTTTGGCACTATTGAATGTTGCTTGGCCCTATGGCCCTTCCGCTCTTTTTTGGCCCTTTTTATATTAACATTCTTAGCTTTTCTAAAGTCTTTGGAAAACGTTTCCTGACGAGCTGTCCTAAGCAACCAGCGAAATGCGCATAGAAACTAGCTTTACCACAAAAATAAATTTCAATATTTTTATCAAAAATAAAAATTGGGAATTTAGTACGTCATATAGAAATCTTATTAATAATATATTTTTTGGTTTTTAGGCCCTTTTGAATTTCAGGTGGCAATACAATCTTATTTGTAAGGTATATACGAAGAAATATAATTTAATAATAAAAAAGTTCAATCTGAGTGTGATTATTGAAACCGGAAATATGCGCTTAAAAACCATTTTATAATATTTTCATATTGTAAACAAATAAAAATATATAGTCGGTTAAGCCTACGACACAGTATGTATAGACAAATTTCAGAGTGTTTATGTTTGGGGCTCATTGGCAGTAATGAACCAACAAAAATAAAATTATGTTATGTGGTTAAGATTCATTTATTTGTTCACTTAAAAAAAAATTAACAAGTGCCCAAATATGCTTCAAAAGGTGGAATATACCATATTTACTAAACTACTCTTTTGTCTATGCAAAAAATCCTGTAAAGATTAAAAATATGCACTTACAATAAAGCAGAGTTGTAAATCATTATTCAAAAATGCTTCAATTAAAAAACTTCAATTAAACAAGAGTTGAGTTGTAAACCGTAATAGGGGCGTTAATTTATCGTAAACTAGGAAATGTCCTACATTTCTTACAGTTCTAATACTATGCATACGCTTTTTTTATATATATTTGTTATCAAGTTTTATGTCTCAAACTTAAAAAAAATGTAGATGTTAAATACGAACTTCTAAATTAAAGAAACTATATGTAATAATAACTTACAAATTTGTATTAGATTTAATGAAATGTAAATACTTTTTCCAAAATTTAAAAATTAAAAAGCCTTATCTTTTTCCGATTTTTAGTGTTAAAGCAATTTTCCAAAGTTGAATTTCTATAATAAAGGAGTTTGGCCCTTTTTCAGTATATTTGGCCCGTTTTCTTTACAATTTTGGCACAAACTGAAAATGTTGAAATCCCATCACTGGTACGTGTGCCTGCGTTCATACGGCTCATGTTTTAATGACATGGTTGCTACTTTATAGGTGTGTGTTATTATCAGTGTTGCCAGAAAACTTTGGGCTCATATCCCTATAAAATCCCCATTTCTAAACATAACTTTTAAGTTTACTACCCTACAAGAAGTCTACCGGTCATTCAAATAGTTAGATGACCCGTATTTCTAACCGATTTATTATAGTTTCTATTAGATTATATTCAATGTTAAATTGCTGTAAGTGTTTAGTAAAAAAATTTTTTTATTTAGTTTTGGTTATTCATTTCTTTTAGGGTAGTTTCGCCCCCACTTGACACTTACTTTCGAGAGAACCAATCCGTTATACAACAAAAACGTACACATTTTAAGAAAGCAACAAAATGCACTTTTTTCATCCATTTGTATGCGTGTGTGTTTGCAAGTACAAAAAAACGAAAACATTTTTAAACAACAAAAATTATTGGATTTTTTAACCACCGTTAATATATGTGTGTACGTATGTTTGCAAAATAAATTAAAATGCTTTTAAACACTTGCTGCTGTATTCATAAAAAATAAAATAGATTTCAAACGTATTTTAAAACAAAATTTCCATACAAATTTTCCTTAAAATAGATTTCATATCCAATTTAACTTAACGACTTGGGACAAAAATTATAAATGAAATATTTAAAACTTCGCACTTTAGTTGGCGGAATTGCAAAACAGATGTTGCTGGGTTCATATACATATATCCGGATCACTAAGTTTTTTTTTATACAAAAATATAGCACATTTGTAGCGCTTTTACCACAAGAAAGATTGAGCTTTTTCTTTTTGGAGCTAACATTAACTACGTCTGTGTTGTTAATTTCAAACACATAATTTAGGAAACTATCGAGAATATATTCTTCTTCATCGGCAGTACTCGATTTAGTTGTAATTGAATCACTTATCGAGTTGTTGGAAATCTGCACTTGGCAAGTTGCAATTAGTTTCTTAACAACTTACATTTAAGCTATTGGGCGTTAAAATCTCGATAATGCAATTGCTCATGTTGAAACTAATAATCGATTATGCAGCGGACTAAGTGCTAAACAATATGATTTAAACTCCAAAGAGTTTGCATTTATGAAGAAATTCTCCTCACTTAATTTGTCACAGGTTCAATAGATTCTATTATGTCTTTTGCATTTTTAAATTATTTACCATATTGTATGTTGAATCCCAGCGCGTAGGACAATCTTGCTGGGGTAATTTTGTAGATTTTCATTTAAAAACGTCTTTAAACCCGTTTGAATGTTTTCTTAAAAACATGACAATATTTCGGCAGTTTTGAATTTCCTGTTTTATTTTTGCATTTTTTTATAGCATCATGGGCACAAAGTTGTGAGGTATGAGCCATGGTGGAATAAGTAGGTGGCAGCGCTACAGCAACAAATACAACATTACAACAAAAATGAAAAATAAGTCTCCGTATACGTCAAAAACTATATTAAACTAAAATCAAATTTTGCCGCCGAACGCAATGAAATAAATTAATTTTTAGCCAATTTTTATTTCAATATGGTTACTAACTTATTTAATTTTAATTTAAATAATCAAAAACTTTAATACAATACAATAATCACAGCCCAAAACGTGGATATTTTGTAAACATAAACAAAACTTTGACATAATCCTAGACAAACAATACAAGAGCAAAAAATCGTCATCTGGCGTAGTAATGCCACCTGTTTATTTCATCATGATATGAGCAGCACAACGGCATATGTCAATATCTCCCACTAGCATTTCACTATGAAAATCCATTAAATTTATAAATATATACTGTTGTCAAGTATAGCGAGGATATTTTCTTCCTCACATAAACAATGTTATACAATTTTGGTTGACTTTTTCATATTACTGCCATTGCCGCTGGTTGTTGTTACAATCTGCTGTAAATTTATTTTGTATTTATTGAGCACATTTAATATTTACATAGATATATTTCTGGATGTACTACAATGTAGCCCATTTAGTTCCACCATGTCCAACATTGTAGAATGGATAATGTCTTTTCTCATATATTGTGCAGAAAATGTTGCGTAAAAGACGTGAAGCAGCATACATTTTCAAAGAAATTAAACGATTTTCACATTCCTTTGGTATTGTCTTCACTATATTTGCTTCAACTTCTGCCAAGGAGTTATTACAATTGGCTGCATTCAGGCTAAAAATTTTTCCAAGTATCCTTCGCAATTCTCTTGCAAATTAGATCAATTATATTTCGCATGCTAACTGAATTTTAAAAATTAAATGACACAGCTTCCTCGGTTACTAGTTCAATATATGATTTCGTAAACAGTTTTTTTTTCTAATTTCACATATAATATTTTTGGTTTTATATTTGCAAATTGGTCTAAGTATATTCTTTTCGTGTTGTTTGCCTGTTTTATTTTCCAGACTTATTTTATGAACTTGTTCAATGTGTTTCTTTAAATTATATGTTCTATCTGTCTTAAAATCTTTTTTACAATGTTTGCACACGAAAATATTTATTGTATTCTTTTTTTATGTATATATTTTAAAATATTTATTTGACTATTTAAGTCATATTGCCAGGGTATCCCACGAAATTTTGCAGCCTCAACCGCAAGTCCTCGTTCGAGCTAAACCTTCGTATAGGAAGGCGAGAGCCTCCAGAATCCACTCCAGAGTATTTTTTGGTCTCCACCAGTAAGCATCTGAGTTTTATATGGTTCTCCACCAGTCACATCGAGTTATAAATGGTTCTCCACCAGACAAAACGTAAAAAAAATTAAGGTTAAAACGATTGCACCAAGTTAATGCTAACAACCGCAAAAACTGTATCTCGGAACAGTTATACGACGCCAAGCCATTAACCAATGCGAGATGACAACGCAAAACGCACGAAAAGCAGACAAACAAGAACGATCTGATTGTCCTTAAAAAATAATGACAACGAGCGCGAGCTGCTTCCCCACTCAGAGCAGTTTTACGAGTGATGTAGAAAGCTTACAGTTTACTTTTAACGTTGACGAATTCAAATAATTTAAAATAACGATATTGCCAGTATACATAAACAACATTTCTTTCATAAGTAAATCTTGTTGGCAATATTGTTAATATTTTTAACTTCGTATTTTCTTTGAGCACTAAATAATATTAGTTCGTAATTTAATAATTTTAAAGTGATATTGTTTAAAGCTGGGTATAAGCCTTAAGGCTATAAGACTAAGCCAAAGAATAAATAACAAATTTGGATTATTTTACATTATTGAACTTGTTTTAATTTATTTTAATATGGCACTTCTGTTGACACATCGTCATAACTATGATATATTAATAATATGGCATCGCGAGAAAACATGGGCTTTACGTTGCCTTTACACATGCAAGTAGTGGCATGCCACTGTTCTATACATATTATCAACGAAAAAGTGTTCGAAATAGTCGAATCTCATGCCATTGGCTTTTCTGTTTACACATGCCACTGCCAGTTCATTTTCAAAATGTCGTCGAAGCGTCAACTTGAGATAATTTGCTTACTTCTCAAATTAAAAAAAAGTACCAGAAAACAAAAAGGAGTTACCGTCTTCATCACATAGTTTTAGTTTTGGGGAAATAGTTTACGTTTATTTATATTAGCATTATTTTAGCAAAATTAATGCTCTATAATTAACAAACTTGCTTTTTTTAATGGGCGTTTCAAAAAATGAATAATAATAATTCATTTAACAGTTAAAACTTTAAATAAAATTCGACAATAATCCAGTAAATTTGCATTATATGGTTAACAGGGTAACATTGCTAATCGTTTTGACATTTAGTGGCATGCAAGTGCCAATTTTCCACTCGCATGCAATTTTTGCTGCCACTGGAGCTGCCATTGCGAAAAATGTGGGTGTATTAGTAAAAACTTGTGATTGTGTTGAGTTTTTCGAACTGGCAGTGGCATGTGTAAATGCTAGGTTAAAAACATGGCAATTACATTACAAAGGCACGAACACGAATGTGTGAAATGAATTAAAGCGACGAGTGTTTCTTAACAGCGCTTATTCGTTTGACAAAAATAGTTCTAGTCAACTTTTAAATTTCATAAAGCAATAAGATTGAAAAAACGCTTATTAAAAATAGTCAATAAGTAAAATTTTTTGGTATTGTGGTTTCAATTTAAATTTTCCTTTCAAAATTTACATTTTATGAATATGGACAATATTTTTTAAATTTACTTAAAAAGTTTGTTAGAATATGGTAATTTACGGTATTTAAAAACTAAATTTGTATATAAAATGTTGCAAATATTTTTACCGCATTGTGGGTTGAATACTCATTAAATAAATATTAATAACTATGAGTACATAAAACTTCTTAAGCTAGGGTTACACGATTGCCGCAATGTAGCAATTTGTAACAATTTTTATTGTGCAGTTACACGATTGCCTCAAATTTCATAAATTTGGTTGCCGTAAATTGGCGCACAACGATTAAGGGCCAATAATTGCCGACTTCCAGTTACACGATTGCTATGGTATGCGGAAACACTGAGAAACAACTGTTGTGTTTAATTACTTTTATCGTCGTCATAGGCCATGGTTGCTTTTTGTTTCGATTTTAAAACGCGGCGTCACCACTTTTTAAGTTAATATATTTCTCCAAATTCTAAGAATTTATTACTGCAATAAAAGTCGCACTTGTGTTTTTTGTCAGATAATTCGAAAAACTGTTTTTAACTTTATTGCCAAAATTCACTTATGTTATTTTACTTTAAAACTACTACTCTTTACATATTTACAGTGTTGTATTAAAGTTGTAAGATGATAGGGATGCAAAATCCCGTCAAAATTTTACTATTCAGAATTATTCCGTTCTTTCACGCCAACACTTTTATCCAGCCAATTTTACTGCCGTCCGTCGGGTCCTTATCTCATAATTATTGTCTGATCTAAGCATGTTACATGCATTGAATCTTTAAAGCGGATTTATTCTTATTTTTTTGCAAAATTCAGCCGTTTTCAGCGTTTACTTTTGCTTAAAGGTTTTGCTGTTTATTCTAGCTACTGCATTTAATCCACTTCCTACGATTTTAGTGCTAACATCTTGATTGTACTCTTTGCTCAGTATTTGCCGGGCCTCAATAGCTATATTGACTACACCACTAACAATTAGTCGCTTTGCTTCCCGGAAATCTGTTGGCGAAAGTTTTTTTGGGCGAACAGGTTTGTTGCTTTTGATATGCAAACTACTTTCTTGAGGAAGTTGCGGATGCAGTTAGAACCCCATCAAATGATGCGCAAGTTGTAATGGCAAGGGGACTTAAAACATCTTTTAAGCAGCCTGTTTTATGGCTTTGACAGTTGCATGACACCGGAACTTATTTCAAATATCACAAGGGAGTTGCACAAGGTAGAGTTCCCGGTTGTTTCAGTTTTATGTGACATGGGACCTACCAACCGCAAGTTGTGAAAAGAATTAGGAGTTTATGTAGGTAAGTTTGTACATATTTTTACAGCTACCTTCTTAAAAAAAAAATTTTTGTAATTTTTAATACACTTTTACCAAGGGCAATTATGTTTGGTAGTGGTAGAAAACCACTTCATGTTTTCCAGTTTTCTGTTCCTTAAGTGCACAAACGAGATTCGAATTTGTGCTTTTATCCCTAACTTTAGTAATAAAAAATTTCGGTTTTCATTAGAATTAATTTTAATTAGTCTTAATTAGAATTTAACGCTTGTGCTATTGCGCTTAAAAATAATTAGAATTTAATGCTTTCATTTTATTTGTTATATTTCGTCTGTTACGATTAAGAATTTCAATTAATGGCTTTAAGCTTATTTTTTATGTTGTGTTAAGATTTCTTTTTAAGATATAATACAAAGTAACATTATTTATAAAGGATTTTAAACCTAAGTCTCACTTTTCAATTTAAGACATTATATTAAGTTCTTCGTTAAGATTCGGTTTAGTATTAAGGGCTCATTTTAAACTTTATGAGATTTACCTAATTATGCAAAAACGATTATTGAATTTAATGAACGTTTACACAAAAAAAAAATTGTTTTTTAAAATTTTATTAAATTTAATTGTTGGTAATTGAAAATCTGGCAACCTTCTACTGCTTGATGTTATATATATCCTAGATGCCCTTTTTGTAATTTACTATGTTTTTAAGTTGTACAAACTCCATGTCACTTTACTCACTTCCTTTTTATATTTACTTAAATAAACTTGTATTTTTTCCTTCCGAAATCAAGTCGTTTTATTAAAACATGGCAACAGGTTATGGGGCAGAACTTGATTAAACAAGTGAAAGGAAACTGAATTTAAGAAATTTAAAGTTTGAAAATGTCCATCTCCGTCTTTTAACATTGAAAAACCAATTGGCTGAGAAAACTACGCAACATGGTCATTTACAGTCAAAAACTTGCTGCAGCATGAGAAACTCTGGGACAGCGTAGAAGGTAAATATCCATCAAGAGGGATGGATGTGCAAGTAGACACCAAGGCAACAACAAAAATTATTTTGCTGGTTGACAAAATAAATCATGTTCACACGAGGATGCTAATACTTCCAATGAAGTGTGGAATAATTTGAAAGCGGTTTTTCGAGATTCTGGTCTTACAAGGAGGGTTGGATTGTTGCGGCAACTAGTTAATACGAGTCTTTCTAGTTCCGATTGCATTGAAGATTATGTAAGTAAAATTGTGTCAACCGCCCACAAATTTAAGGAAGTATATTTGCCAGTGAGCGATTAATGGATTGGAACGTTATTGCTAGCAGGCCTTCCTGAAGAATGTGCACCCATGATAATGGGCATTGGAAGCTCTGGTGTCAAAATAACAGGCGACTCCATCAAAACAAAGTTATTACAGGACATCAAAACACCGACAACAGGCGATGCTTTGTTCGCTAAAATTAAAAAGAAGACCAACCCAAAAAAAAGCGGTTTCGTTGTTTTAATTGCAACAAATGCGGTCACAAGGCTGCTGATTGTCGTTCAAATCAAAATAAAAAACAAAACAGAGAAGTTAGTTTTTGTGCTGTGTTTGCAGCTGGTGCAATAAACAGAACAGAATGGTTTATCGATTCGGGTGCCAGTTTAAACAAGTCCATGAGAAAGGACTGGTTCAGTGAAATAGAAGAATCTCATTTAAAAGACATTGTTGTGGCAAACACACAAAAACTTCAAGTTGAAGGGGTTGGTACTTTATCAATGTCCGTAAAAAATGAAAAACGTGACGTAGTGCAAGTAAGAATACACGAGGTTTTATACATTTCGGCCTTAACTGTGAATCTGTTGTGAGTAACATCCGTACCTAAACAAGATCGGAGCGTATTTTCTAGCTATCAAAAATCCTCATGCCCATACAATTTGTATGAAACACCCCTAAATAACGCGGCGTCAACGCTTTGCAATTGGAAAATCCAATTTTGGTCAAACTAGCGGTTTTAATTCCACTTCTGATTTATATTATGATGGTTTTAGTAAAAACGGAAGTTAATACTACTGTTTGTAACACAACACTGACACTCTTGTTTTAGGGATGCCATATCAGCGTAAAAGCTACACGGAGAAAACGTTCTGCCTTCCGCTCTTGTTTAGGTACGGCTGTAAGTCATATGACGAAAAGAGGCCTTGCTGTTCAATTAGCAAAAAAAACAAATGCTCAATTATAAAAGATGGACAGACCATTACAACGGCGTTCCTTGAGGACAATATGCTTAAATTGATTCATGCAAAACAGTTGTGAATGGTGGCCACACAAGGTGACATACAGTTGTGGCATGAGCGAATGGGCCATCTAAAAAAAAAAACAAAATATTTAGTATCAGTAATGCAATTTCAAGAAAAAAAACTTTTTTAATTTTGATACCTTCTGTCCATTCCACACCTCAGAAGCTCAAAGTAATGATATACTTCAATTGGTTCACTCGGATCTTTGCGGCCCTATGGAGGAGGCTTCAATATCCAATGCTAATGGCCAATTTTCAGGATTGATATTAAAACACATTTATGTTTAAAATCGTTTTAAATACAAAATTCTCTTCTTCACTAAACATTAAATGAAACTTAAGTCACCGATGTGGTACATTTAAATTCAACTTAAGTTTCCATTGGATTAACTTAGCAAGGTGGCCTCAATATCACAACAATACAAAAACAACAGACAAACTAATAAGAACCAGCTGTTTTCTGAGACCACCTTGTAAATAATTACACTTTTTTATGATATTTTTTTTGTTTTTGGTAGTGCTACCATACTTTTATCTTAATTAAATAAGACTTTTAATATAAAACTCAAAAAATCAATCTGTAATTAAATACGATTTAAGTTTTTATGAAAATTAACATAATATAGATTTAAATACTATCCTGAAAATTGGGCATAAGTATTTTATATAATTTGTCGATGATTTTTCGCGTAAAGTTTTTATTTATACCTTGCGAGTGTACCGGCATATTTTGAAAAATTTAAAGCCAGAGTGGAGAATGCAGGTTCACCAAAGAAACTGTGGGCTGAGGCCGTTTGTAATGCAGTATATCTAATTAACCGATCTGTTTGTTCTGCAATAAATAAAAATATACTGCAGGAAGTGTGGTCAGGTGCCAAACTTAATTTAAGCCATTTACGGGTTTTTTACTCACGTGATATCGCTTATATACCTGACGAAAAACGTAAAAAGTGGGACCCGAAGTCGCAAGAAAATAATTTTTAATATAAAATCCAAATTCCTCGAAAAATCAGACGCTAAATTTTTTTGATAAATATGACAATAATTCAGTGGAGGTAAGCAGTAACGAGTCTCTACAGTAGTTGAAGATCAAGAGTCCGATTATGTACCAACCCGTTGAGAACGAACACCAAAATCTGCTAATATGCCTGATTTCTATTCAAATTCAGTGGATGAAAATTCATATGATGATCCAGTTACAGTGCAAGACGCATTAAACAAAAATGATGCCGAAAATTGGAAGCAAGCCTTGGAAAATGAAATAAAAGCGATAATAGACAACCAAATTTGAAAATTAGTAGACTTGCCCCCTGAAAGAAGTGTTTAAACCAAAAAAGAATGAAAATGGGGAGATAATGAGACACAAAGCAAGACTGGTCGTATACAGTTGTTCACAGAAACCGGGAATTGACTATCAAGAAACATATTCACCAGTTTTGCGGTATACCTACATCAAGATGGCAAGAAGGCATCAAATTCAATGTGAGAGGTAAAGTATGTAAGCTTAACAAAGCCATTTATGGATCAAAGCAGGCATGTCGTGAATGGAACCGAAAGCTGAACCACGCCTTAAAGGAAACGGGTTTACAACGGTTAAAGCTGGATCCATGTATTTATTTTTAAGTTTCTGATGCAATAATATTTTTTATTGCAGTTTATGTCGACGACCTGCTATTCATCTCAAACAACAATTCGTTAAAGTCCAAGGAAAAAAACAGCCTACAAGAGCTTTTCTTTATGAATGATTTTGGGGAGGCTAGGAGCTGCGTTGGTATTCGTATAACAAGAAGTCGCAAAACCGGTGAAATACATATTGACCAATCAGCATACAGAACGGAAATTTTAAATAAATTTAACTTGTTCGATTGCAATCTCGTTTCAACCCCCTTTTATATCATCGTAAGGCTAACAAATTCTTTTTCCGCAATAAATCTTCAGAGTTGTAAGAACATATCCCACCAGGAGGCTATAGACAGTTTGCTATATTTGGCGCAAGGAACTCGTCCGGACACAAACAATGTAAGAGCAAAAACTCGTCATCTGGCTTAGTAATGCCACCTCTTTATTTCACCATGCTTTTTATTGCATTCGCTTACTTTTTTTTTTATTTTGGCTACAAATTTTTTTTTGTCGTGGCTCCTCTGATTCAGACGGGGATTTTTTACAGGTTTTTTAAGACATAATTTTTGATGTTTGCGGGCGGACGGTGTAGAGAAGCAAGCGGGTACAGAAAAATCACATTTTCTGTTCTCTGTGTCTTTTTTTATATTTTTCTTTGAACACATTCGTATTTTTGCTATGTTGCTTCATCTTATTTTTTATTTCAATGTGGCAACATCTCTTTACAATACAAAACACGGAGCTCATTAAAGGTGCAAAGGTACACGACATGTTTTTTACATCTGACTTTTAACTTTTCAAGTCACATGTAATTGTGCATGGCTTATAATATTTGGTCACACACGGACATGTAATTTGCTTCTGACATTGTCTCTGTTTTTTTCGCATAGTTATTGCAGAAACCAAAGTAGTTATCGGTTTCAAAATATCGTGCTGCCGCCACAAAAATTTTTATTTGCGCCGTAAAACAGTTCAGCCATCTTTACATTGTTTTTCTTTAAATTCGAAGAAACCAATTTAGTGTAATATAATAAACCGTTTTTTTTACATATATGAAAATAATTTATATTCAATGTTGAAATTATCATACATACATTGGTATTGTAAAACATTAACTTCAGCCGGCTAATGATTCCGTCAATAGTGCACCGCCGCGGCCGGGTTTTTTACGGCATAGATTTCTGACACAGCTGATGTCAGATGGAGAAGAATATAGAGCACGCTCTAATTGAAATTTTGTCAGATGACTTTGTGTCTGACTTTTACAGATGCAATGTTTTAAAGGTAACAAACGACATGTATGTATTTTACAGTGGGAAGTCAGATGTAAAAAACATGTCGTCTACGGGCACCTTAAAATTGCTTGTTTTTACAAATTAGCATGTAAAGAAGAATTACCAATAACGGGGAAAAAATCAGCCCTAAAATCATGGGCGAAAATAATTCTTTGCAACCGTTTATTTTTGGAAGCAACTTTTAAAAGAAATTAAAAAAAAACATGATTTTTAATTCACGTCTGAAATGGGTGTTTGTCAATTGCCTTATTATTTTAAAACACAAGAAAAATTAAATTCCTTGAAATTAGAGATGGCAAGATTAATCGTAAAGATTAAATTAATCGATTAATTTTGACCAATTAATGATTTAATTGTATCGTAGACTTGCTTTCAATTAATTGCAATTTTAATCGATTAATTGGCAAAATAATCGTTATTTTTTTTTAATATTTTTGGTATTTTATTAATTTTTTTTCGATTTTTTTATTTCGAGCACATGTTTTTTTTTGTGCTTGGCAGCATTGTTTCTTTGTTCTTTCTTACATCACTAAGATTCTTGTTAGACCTGAAATACACCACTTTTGTTGAAAGCAATCCTTTGATTCTCTGTTGAACGTTAAGGAGAGAAGAAGAATGAAACATATTTACTTCTTCTTCTCTCCTACGGTTGAAGCCACAAAAGTTGCCGAATGTAAATAGGGACTTAGAAAGAAAGAAAGAAGATTCTTGTTCACTAACATTGCGCAAAATGGCACCTATAAAAAGTAAAGCATGGAAATATTTTATTAAAGAAAAAAATAACCTGGTTGTGTGTTACTTTTGTAAAAAAAAAAGTTAAAATTTTCAAACAACACATCAAACATGTTCCAGCATTTAAAATTGAAACATGCAGCTGAAGTTGATAAGTTTAAGGTAACCCTGCGGCCACACGATCAACTTTTTGTTGACAGTCTTTTACATATACTGTTTGTCAAAATTTACATCAATTGGAAGCTGTGACGTAGGCTGCACGCAATTTTTAAGCAATTTACTTTCAAGATGTCATCAAGAAAACAATTCATACTGACAAACGAAAAATTTGCTCACTAAACTTCTAATCAGCTGTTAAATTGAACGTAAAATTGCCAAACAAATGGATAGTTAAAATTGAGAGCCATCTCGTGATCAATTTAAAAAGTGTGAGTGTGTTAGTGAAAAAAATGAGAGTGAGAGCAAATTGAAAGGAATTGAAAGACAAAAATTGGTCGTGTGGCCTCCTAGTAAGATAAAATAGTTAATTTCCTTCAAAGATTGGGTGCGTAATGCATTATTTTATAGCATGATTCCAAAACAAACGACGATGACAGTGAAACCATTGATGAAAATAGTGTGGATACTGTGATCGATATTTCAAATGAATGCGAAGGTAGCACAGATAAAATGCCGAGTAGTAGCGCCAGTCAGCCAAGTAGCCGGCCAAGTCAGTTGAGGAGCACCGTTAGTCAGCCATTACTTTTAAAAGCATTTTCCAACATTCAGAGCTATTCCTCCGGAACAAAAAAAAAAATTACACATGAAATCATGCACATGATCGTCAAAGATAATTTGCCGTTTACCTTTGTCGAAGGTATGTTTTGTGTTCATTTATTATTCTATTATTTTATTCTAAGAAATTTAACTTTTATTAAAGGTGCTGGCTTCTTAGACTTTATGAAGGAAAATTTCCCACTTTACAAAGTCCCAACAAGGAACACGATAAAGGCTGAAATTGATCAACTGTATGAAGTGGAAAAAAACAAATGTGTGTCATTGCTTTCAAATCTGCGTTGTGTAACCCTGACCACTGATATATGGACTAATATAGACATGAAAAGCATGTTGGGAATAACCGTTCATGGGTTGCTTGATACAAAGCCATTTAATGGAACAATTGGTGTGTATGAATTGAGTGAGTCCCAAACAGCTTCCCATATATCTGAGATTTTGTCCGTTGCAATGAAAAATTTTTCTATTGAGGAAGATAACGTTAAATCTGTTGTCACAGGCAATGCAAGAAGTATTGTCAATGCAATCTATGAAAAATTCGGAAAAAAGCGTAATTTTCCATGTTTCGCCCATACGCTGAATTTGGTTTGTTCGAATTCATTAGATATATCTGATGAACAAGGTATTATTTTAAAATGCAAAACAATTGTGAAATGGTTCAAGCCAATGACGACATGCGAAAGGTGCAAGCAGCCGCTGGAGTACCAGAGGGTAAATTTTTGAAACTTTTACTAGATATAAATACGCGCTGGAATTCCACCTATTATATGATCGAGCGGTTCATCAAACTTAGCGCCTACGTCAGCCAAGTTTTGTTAAATTACCCGGATTCTCCACCCATGATAACGTCAAGATAAAAGGATGAACTAATGGAAATATGTACATTATTAAGACCTTTAGAGGCCATGACAGTGCAGATAAGTGGCGAACGACATGGAACTCTCAGCCAAATAATACCTCTAGTTCATTGCGGTCATGAGCAAATTTCGAAAATTCACACATGTCTACGGTGACCATTCGTCCTTTTTTTAAGAGGACAGTCCTCTTTTTTTTGATACGATGTCCTTTGAGATATTTTTCAAAAAAGAGGACAGTAGATTAGACTTTTTTGAGTGACTTGTTATACTAAGTTGGCAGGGCTGTGTGTTTGCAAAAATGTAACATTGTGATTGGATGAGAAGTGGAGAAAAGATGATACATCAGTGGATCAAATAAAGATGAAACACTTTGTCTATTTCAAGAAAAAAATTTTGGAGGTAAAAATATAATGAAACTTGTAAATCTTTATTGCGCCAACATAAAGATTACTTGCAATTGCTAATAATTTTTGGATAATCGGAAAAGTCCTAATTAAATGTTGTTACTTAAGAATCACTTTGATATGTAAAGTGCAATTTTTAAATGGACTGTGCAGATTTTAAATTATTGTTATATAAAAACAGTGAAAATACATTCTACAGAAAAATATCAATTATTTTTAATTATTAAATTTTTTGTTTTAAAGACTTTTGCGTAATTTTATATAGTGTTTGCCAAGTGGTCGAAATTCGACCATAATTATTTATGCAAATATGAAGAAAACATATGCATTTGTTTATTTTCGCCTTGGTGGATCGATTTGTCAAGGGACCAACCTCCGGTCCCAGGTTCGCAAATGTTATAAGTTCAATATTATAGCGATTAATATTGTGCACTTACGTAAGTAAATACCTTTCAAATGGTGTATTTTTTGTTCAAATCGGTTGACAAACAGAAGAGGAAAGTGTTCTTAACTGTTTTGCTCTTGCCAATTTATATACATATATATATATATATATATATATATATATATATAGATGAATTTCTATGTACATATATTTTGTTTTTTTATTGCCAAAAAAAAACAGTATATGTTTTGCTTGTAGTTGTACTTGCTAGTATATCATATTGTTTGAATTATCTTATTACCTATAAAATAACTTTGATACTATCATAATTTTTACTACATTTCGAAATGTCCCTTTTTTAGCATCAAAAAATATGGTCACCGTACCCATATCAACCAGCAGCACAAAAACTGAAACAAGAAATTTTAAAGCAATTTGATAAAAGATTTGCGACCATAGAACAGTCTTTCCTCTTAGCTGCATCCACTATCTTGGATCCCAGATTTAAAAGGGTTAATTTTAAGGATCCATTGGCTTTGTCGTCGGTATTAAGATATATTCATGCTGAAATAACCGATAAAGATGACAATATGGAAACAGCAAGTGAGTCATCGGTTGAATCAGAACATGATTTTGATTTCTCGGCTCCACACAAAACTCTCGCGCACAAAAAAAAAGAGAGCATGTGACGATGTGCGACCTCAAGACGAGCTCACTTTTTATTTAAACTCCCAAGTTTTGCCACTTAAATCGAACGTAGTATATGCTTGGGCTGACATGAACAGTTTATCCCAAGCTCTATGAAGTCTCTCAAAATTATTGCCTTTTGATTGGAACATCAGTGCCTGCGGAACGGTTGTTTTCCAAGGCTGGATCCACCGCAACATTAAAAAGAAACCGACTAACAACTAAAAGGTTGTCAAAATTATTATTTTTACAAACATGGGTGAATAAAAAATAACAATTTTTCAAGTAAATTGCTTTTAATTATTTTTTTTTTTATAAATCGGCAATTAATCGACAACTAATCGATTAATTCTTATTAATTGCAATTAATTGCAATCAATTATTTTGCCTCTGCAATTAATCATATGATTAATTAATCGATTAATTTTTTTTATTTTGCCATGTCTACTTGAAATGAAATATATAGCCCATTTTATGAGTGTATGAATTGGGTGTTTGTCAATTGCCTTATTATTTTAAAACACAAGAAAAACAAGTTAGAGTGCTATATTCGGCTGTGCCGAACCTTTGATACCCTCCATCGACAGGAGTGGGCTCTATATGATAAATACATATATATTATTAACTAAGCTTCACAAAAACGAACGTCAGCATTAAAACTGTTTGCGGTTTAGACCATTATTAAATTATTGACCGACAATAAGAAAGTTTTATGTGTTTCTTGTTAGAACTTTGAACTGGCTTGAGTAAAATATCATGATTCGTAACAGTTTTAGCCGAACTAAAATGATTTTTAGGAGGGAAATTTGTATTGGATCTATGGTAAATTATGGACCAATCATCCCAAAATTTGAAGACTGATTTCTGGTATTACAAAAACTAAATTAGAATAAATTTCAATACAGCAGTGTAATTAGTTTAAGCGTTAACAGTGAATTTCACAAAATTGCATGTAATTTTTTTGGCCATATGAATCTAAGTTGGAAGATATTTTACCGCAATATCTATACCTGTTATTGTTTTAGGTGAATTTAATTATTTTCCCAAAGTGGGCTTTATTTGGTTTTAGGCGCAATAAACTGTTTTCTGAGAGTAGGGGTTATATGCGGCCTAGGGAAAATTATTGACCGATCTTCACGAAATTTGACACTGCGATTTCAAGTCCTACAAAACTGTGACGTGCTAAATTTTATTATGATAGCATTATTTATTACGGTTTTAGGCGTACTAAGCTGTTTTCCGGGAGTAGTGTTTATATGGGGCCTAGTGTGAATTATGGACCAATCTTCAAAATAAGTGTGATTGCTGGTCCTATAAAACTGTGACGTACCTAATTTTAGTATGATATCGTTATTTATTACGGTTTTTTCCGGGAGCAGGGTTTATATGGGGTTAATTCTGGACTGATCTTCACGAAATTTAGCAGAGTGATTTCTTGTCCTACAAAACTGTAACGTACCGAATTTAATTATGATAGCATTATTTGTTACGGTTTTAGGCGCACTAAACTGTTTTCCGCGAGTAGGGCTTATATGGGGCCTATGGTCAATTATGGACCGATCTTCACAAAATTGAACAGTATGATTTGTTATATAAAGCGAATTCGTGCAACATTTTATATCATTCCGTGCATTATTCCACCATTTATGTTAGTTTTTGTATCAAAATTATCAATTTTTTTATGGTGGTGGTTCCACATTTTGATTCATAGTTTTGATCCTACTGAACCGATTATGCTGGATTTCAATCCCAAGCTGCAAACAATTTGTGACCAAGTTTTTTCTTTTCTTTTGCGTTTTTCGAAAGTGAGCGTGTTTTCAACAGACGGACAGACGGCAGACAGACGGACATGGCTAAATCGACTTAGAATTACTCAAGGAGCCAAAATATCTATACTTTATGGTAGTGGAGGGCATAATAAAATTCCTTAAAAATTACAAGCAAAACTTAAATAATCAAGAAATTCGTTCGTGCAATTAACCGAGAAATTTTCTCAGATATTTAATATTTTTATGAAATATATAACCCATTTTATGAGTGTAACGCAGTTAAGCGGGATACAATTAATGGATCGATTACGGATAGCAACACAACTTCAGTTGCCAAATTTATATTATTTATAGCAACTAGGGAGATCGAGCGGTTATTATTCGACCAGTTTTAACCGGTTATTTTAGCTCTGCCCCAGTCGGTTATTTTAAAATGCCCATTTTTCGAATATCGAATAAACCGGTTATTTTGGTATAATAAATTGGTTATTTTAATAATGTGTAATTAATATACATTTTCCTTACTCCTGTTGAAGATATACCCGTAATTTAAGTAATTTCTAATTGAATATTGGTCAAACTTAAACTTTTAATGAAGAGTGTCAAAACAAAATGTAACAATCAAAAAACATTATTAACACTGTAGATACAAATCGCTTATAAATGCGATTATAAAAATCATTGGTGAAATATAAGCCCATTGTGTTGCCGAGACGAAATGCCCTTTAAGGCACTAACAACTCTTAAGTAGTTCTAGCATCTCTTCATGCTGAAAACTACAACATTCCGGCGGAATCAACGATATTGGAAAAATTTCTACCAGTTTCATTTATTAAAACACCAAGAACTAAAACACAAAATTGAAGAAATCAAACAATGTCATGGAAGGTCTTAAATTGTAGTCGACGAATTGACAAATATTTCACACAAAAAGTATGTTCGTTTTATTATTCGTTTCTATAATGCTGAAACAAAATAATTTGAAATAATTAATTATTTCAATGTTTATTGGTTAAAAAGATAGATGGCGCGGCTCCCCGTTTACTCCTTACTTCAAAAACTGCTAAACACCTATCCGCTTATTTTTTAGCGCACATGAGGTTAGGGAATTTACCCGTTTTCACCCTCTAAACATAAAATGTCCAAAACTCCCATCCCAGGGAATCGATTTGGCGAGAGGCCAACATCCCGGGCAAATTTCTACATTTTAGCTTCAGGCGTTCAGGACGTGCGATAATGAATCAGTTAGTAATGTCACTATGTTATATTATATAGATAGATGAAGAAAATATTTAAAAAAAATTTAACGAAATTAGGTACGATTTTCTCCTCTTTAAGGATCGAATTTCGAAAAAGTACCAATTTGTATTTCTTAGACGAGTAACACATGTGTTATAATTTTTATTTCTATGTTTATTGGTTGAAAAGATCGATAGCGTGACAAAAAAGCTTCACAATACAGGTTTTACCCGTTTACTCCTTATTTCAAAAAAGTGCTAGATACATGTCCGCTTATTTTTTAATGAACAATAATAGGTATTACATTTTTTTTGTATCTCTTTTAGTTGAGTAGATATGAGGTAAGCGAAATTCCCGTTTTTCGTCCTTTTTTCTATTGAACAACAATAAGCATTACATTTTTTGTATCTCTTTTAGATTAGGAGATATGAGCTAAGTGTGATCGAATTGGCCCAGTTCCCGGGGCAAATGTAAACTTTTAAGCTTCAGGCGTTTAGGCTGTGCGATGAAAGATAAATAGATGGAGCAAAAATCTCTTGAAAAAAGTTGCAAAATTAGGTACGATTTTCACCCCTTAGACGTTTGAATTTCGAAAAGGTACCATATTTGCATTTTTAGATAAGTTACGAATGTTATATCATTTTGATTTCTATGTGCATTGATATAAAAGATAGATTGGGGACAAAAAATTTCCAAAATACAGGTTTTACCGTTTTCTCCCTAAAACGGCCGAATTGCAAAATAGTACCAAATACCTGTTCGCTTCTTTCATTTAATGAACGACAATAAGTATTAAATTAAAATGTAAATTCTCATTCACTCAAGAACTTGCACGTTTTACTTTATGTTTCTAGGTCCAATATTAGCGGCAAATCAAAAGTAGCAGGTACAGCAAAAAAAGTACCAAGAAGCGCCTCTTACAGATGCTCATTCATTTAACGCAATTGTTGTTTAATTGTTTGTTTGTATGTGCAATACTAACGAAAATTCAAAAGGTACCTAAAAGTAAAAAAGTACCATTTAAAAACACAAAAAAGTGCCACAAATTTCCCTCTAATAGATTCTTATCCACTCAGGACATTGAATGTTGAATTTTATGTTTATAGGTCAAATACAGATGGAAATTCAAATAGTACCAGTTAAAGAACAAAAAAGTACCAAAAAGCCCTTTTACAGATACTCATTCACTCAGGACCTTGCATGTTTAATTTTATGATTATAGGGCCAATATTAACAAGAATTAAAAAAAGTACCAGGTAGAGACCGAAAAAGTACCAAAAGTCCTCTTACAGATTCTCTTTCACTCAGGACCTTGCATGTTTAATTTTATGATCATAGGTCTAATACTAACGGAAATTCAAAAAGTACCAGTTGAGGAGCAAATAGTACCAAAAAGTACCTTTATAGGTTCTAATCCACTCAGGACATTGCATGTTGAAGTTTACGTTTCTAGGTCCAATATTAAAGATAATTAAGAAAATTGCCAGTTGTGGAACCAAAAAGCTAAAGTAAGAAATGAAATTTCACGTATTTTCCCTTTTTGGTACTTTTGTCGCCCCATTGAAGCATAAAAAATATCAATATTGTAGTGGGAGCCCATCATTTAATACGTATATGTCAATGAATAAAAAAAAATGTTTCGTAAATAGAGTACCAAAAATAGTTACGGTTTTTGCCCCATAAACGTCCGAATTTCAAAAAAGTACCAAATTCGTATTTGGATTTTTTAGATAAGTTTCAAATGTGATATAACCCTTATTTCTATGCTTATGGGTTTAAAAGATAGATGGAGTGACAAGAAAGTACCAAAACACAGGTTTTAGCCGTTTACTCCGTTAAAGGCTGAATTTCCAAAAAGTACCAGACAACTGTCCACTTATTTTTCTAAAGAACAAAGATAAATATTAAATTTTTTTATTGCATCTCTTTTAATTTTGGAGATATAATGTT
Source organism: Pollenia amentaria (assembly GCA_943735925.1). Lineage (NCBI taxonomy): Eukaryota > Metazoa > Arthropoda > Insecta > Diptera > Polleniidae > Pollenia > Pollenia amentaria. The sequence continues at coordinate 95,269,242 of OX031009.1, read as the reverse complement.
ACCGAATTTACCCTTTTTACCCCTACACATTCGAATTTCCAAAATCGTCTAAATTTCAAGTTTTTAGCTTCAGGCGATTAGGCTGTGCGATGATGAATCTGTCAGTCAGTAACGTTACAATTTTATATATAAGTATATATAGTTTAACGCAATCATTTTCTAAGAAAACTTTAGTTCATAAATTCCGTTAAGACCCTAATCATGTAAAAAGCAACACAACGCCAAAGAATTACATCGAAAGCGCAAACAATATCATAAGTATGGTTATGTTATTATTGTGTTGTTGCTTTCTACAGAAATGCACATTGTATTTTAAACTTTTAAACTCTGCATAGCTTGTGGCGTTGAAAATTTTAAAACGGTACATTATTTCTGTGGAAAGCAACAACAAAATTACAAAATATTTATGACATTGTTTGTATTTTCCATGTAATTCTTTGGCTTTGCGTTGCGTTTTACATGATTAGGTCCTAAGTAAATTTAAATTTTCAACCGTTTTTTATAAAATTAGTAAATACTTTTAATACAGTTTAAAAAAGACTTTGCACTTGGTTTTATAAGTTATGACCAGTGCTGCCAAGACTAATAGAAGTTTTACAACCAAAATTTTTGAAAAAGTTACCAATTGTAAAAAAATATAACCAAATTACAAATGCCTCTTTTTAATTTGCACTTTATAGGAAAAAATTAATTACAAATTAGGAAAACAAAACAAGAATTATAATTCTTGGTAATATTGAAAAAAATAACGAGAAATATAAACAAAAAGGTTTTACATATTTTTTTGAGACCTTTCTCATAAAAAATGTTTTTATTTTATAAGAGTTAAACCCGTCAAATTTCCATACAAAATTCAGTATATTGAATGTTTATATATTGAATTTTTTTTGTATATGTCCTTTACAACAAGCGAAATTTGTACTTCACAGTTATAAATAACGAAAAAGACATATTTAATTATTTTCCGCTTTTTAACTGTCAGTTGTAGGGCTGTAAAATGTGGCAATATTTTTATGGTTTTTGGCGATGAAAATTTACTTTTGGCTATATGGCGAAATTGGAAACTGTTGGCGGTATGCGCAATGCATTTTTTAAAATATTTTTTAATAAACATATCTTTAAAATGCTATAAAAATGGGTATAACTTGTTTCTCTTGTTTGTAAATTGTATTTTATATTTATAATTGTTATTATTACTGTTTCAAAATTGTTCTATTTGAAATATTTTGTGATACCTATTCAGACCGTACATTTAATGGGCAAAAAGTATATGACTGACAGTCAAAGGTTTTTTTTTATAAAACAAAAATATTGCCAAATCATTATCTTAAATTAACGCAATTTTCTTACAGTAAATTTCATAAATTCTAAAATTATACAGCCATGTCACAGAGTGCAATTCCGTTCAGAATTGAAGAAAACATATTTGTATATTGATAGAAAGTATATTTTGATAGTTTTTCGGCCTTTAAGAAACAGACAACACCCATTCCGTTTCCGAATGGAATTGCACTCTGTGACATGGCTAATAGATTATATGTATATCAATTTATTTTTAAAATTTCTATGTGTATTTCAATATATTAAAATATACTACTAGAAATAATGTAAATTTAGGACATTTTACTTTTATTCAAGTTTTAAGAAACACTAAAATTACTTTTGTGTACTTGTTTAGTCATGTTCTGATATCGATTCCGCATGATATTGTTACGAAATTAGATTTGTCTAAGAATTATTTATGGTTTTAGTTATCAGTTATCTTGTAAATTATAGTTTTATGTCATATTAGTTACTATTCTTATGAACACCACTGTGCTAAATTTTCTAGCAATTGCAATTGTAGACATTAGATTTATTTAGTGGATAAATTTGGTGAACATTATAATTAATTTCAATAAAGTTTGTTAAGTTGAATTCGTGTGTGTATTAATTTTGATTTGCAATTGGTAAGAACTCAAAGATTTATTATAAAGGGAATAAGCCTTAACGCGTTTTATAAAGTAAAAACGTAACAATTGGTGTCAGAAGTGAAATTGCAATAAAAAAATTCCGCTATTAGCGGAATTCACCCTTAATAGTAAAGTCCCTTGTAGACCTTGTTAATCTTATAATTTTAGTAAAAATGCTAACATTTACAACACTGCAACAACAAAATGTATTAGACTAAAATATACTACGCTGTGGTTGAAAAATCCCACAAAAAGCAGTAGTAAACAAAGTGTGTGAATTTACCAGAATAAAACAGTTGAAGAAACTTTATCTGTCTCTTTCTCTCACTCAGCAAATTCATTAATTTACAATGCATACGAAAAAGACACTCACGCTTTGAAGTATAAAATCGTATTAAATATAACAGAGTTGTACTCTTAATACAAAGGGTGAAAACCGATAATGAAATTCGATAAGCTAAAAGTCATAAATGTCGGTCGTGCTCGATGAGAAAAGACGTGTTTCTTTTAACTCCGCATACGGTTCTTTTTTTTTAACATAAATTAATTAATAATATCAGTGTAACAAGCGAATTTGGACGCTCAATATAAAAGTGAACAAAAGAATAATTATAAAAAAATTAAGAAAAAAAAATACAAGTAAAAAAAAATATACTTACATATGTATGTATGTACGTACGCACATACATACTTGCAAATAATCTGTGCAAAAAAATATTTATTCTTTTTTTCTTTTATTATCTCGGTGTAACAACATTATACATAATAAAAAGAGCACAGTCAACAAAAAAAATAAAAACAAAAAAATAAAAAAAATAAAAAAACGGTGAAAAAAACAAAAACAACTCTATATGAGTAATAACAATGAAACAACAACAAAAGTAAATGATATTCATGCTAGTGAAAGCAATGTGGAAATAAACACAACAACAGAAAACAATACAAGCGTTACCGCTGTTACCATAATCCCAAAAATAGACGCAATGTTAAACAAACAAGAAAAAAGTTGTCAAAAACCACAAGTGCAAGTTGGTATGGATAGGTATATAACAGTGCTTAAACGTGGTCGCAGCCCTGCCTCTTCAGCTGTTGCCTCTGCCTCGAAAGTTCCATCTTTTGATAGAATAAACTCGCAAAATCGTTTTGCAATTCTGGAGGATGAATCTTCTGAAACACCCAACGTCATAAAATCGTCGAAGCCACCCCCGATATATCTTAGAGAGCAAAACTCAAGTGAGCTAATAAAAAGTTTAATATCGGTGATAGGTGAAAATTCGTTTTACGTAGCTGCAATCAAGCGTGGTAATATTAACGAAACAAAAATACAGATTAATAATGAGAATGATTTTCGTAAATTAATTAATAAGTTTGAAGCACTTAAAAAAAGCTTCTATACTTACCAGCTGAAAAGCAGCAAAGGTCTGCAGGTTGTGATAAAGGGCATTGACTCATGCGTGGACCCAGACGAAATAAAAACATTTTTAGAAGAAAAGGGTTTCAAAATTAAAAATGTTACAAATATTAAAAATAGGGAAAAAAATCCCCAACCACTATTTCGAGTGGAGTTAGAGCCCGGCGACGTTAAGCTAAAAAAAAATGAAACGCATCCCATTTACAGCTTAAAATACATCCTGTACAGGAAAATAACGATAGAAGAGCCGCACAAAAGAAATGGGCCTGTTCAGTGTTTAAACTGCCAAGAATTTGGTCATACTAGGGCATACTGCTATTTACCCCCTGTTTGTGTCGTATGTGGAGAACTACATGGTACCGTTCAGTGTGATAAGTCAAAAAATGACCCTAATGTAAAAAAATGTAGCAACTGTGGTGGTAATCACACTGCCAACTATAGAGGATGTCCGGTATATTCTATTGTCAAGCGTTCTGTTGGACAGAAACTTAATCCCCCTCAAACGCAGGCAACTTATCAAGAAAACACTAACGGCGTTCAAATACCGCAGCCAAATAATAACAGAACCTCGTACGCTAATGTCTTAAAATCTAATCATATGCCATTGCAAGGTGATTTACCAAATAATGACGAAATTCCCACTTCTAATTTAACTCGGCTAGAAAAAACCATGGAAACATTAGTGCAAACCGTTAACAATTTTACCAACACAATGGGTAACATGATGCAAGAAATGTTAAGAATGCAATCGATGTTATTGCAAGCTGTACTAAATAAGCCATGAACTGTCTAAAAATTTGCTTTTGGAACGCAAACGGCATCCGCCAACATAAAAATGAACTAGAATACTTCCTTAAAAATAAACAAATCGATGTTATGATGGTTTCTGAAACTCATCTGACCTCGAGAAATACGTTTAAAATCAATGGTTATATATTATATGATACCAAGGACCCTCGAGGTAGAGCTTGTGGAGGTTCTGCCATTTTGATAAAAAACCGAGTAAAACACTACTTAATGTGTGATCATCGTGAAGATTATCTCCAAGCAACGACCATTTGCGTCGAGGAATTAAATCGAAACCTAGTTACTTCATCAATATATTCACCACCTAGATTTTCAATATCAGAAAGCCAATATAATAAATACTTCAAAGCATTAGGACCCTGCTTCCTGGCTGCTGGCGATTATAACGCTAAACATACTTTCTGGGGGTCACGACTTATTACGCCTAAGGGTCGTGTTTTGTTTAACACAATTCGTAAAATGGATCTAAATGTGATCGCGAGCGGTGAACCAACATATTGGCCTACTGATCAGCAAAAAGTTCCAGATGTCATAGATTTTGGAGTGGTTAAAAACATCCCCGCAGAAACGATTTATGTTGAGGCTTCCTTAGAATTATCTTCCGACCACACACCTACAATTGTTACTATAATGATTCCAAATAGAATCGTATCGCCGTCTGGGTACTTATCCAAATCACCCTCACAAATAAATTGGTTAAAATATAAAAAATATCTTAGTGCCCATTGCACAGAAAATATTCCGCTTAGCACACCGGAGAGCGTGGATCTCGCTATTGTTAATTTTGACAGTTATCTCAAACTAGCTGTTCAACATTCCAGCACAACCCTCAAAAAAACCAAAAACAATATCATATATTCTGTAGATGTCGAGCGTCTATTGACTGAAAAAAGGAGAGTTCGAAGAGAGTGGCAATTGCACAGATCCCCCCAACTTAAGACTTTATTAAAAGACTGCACAAAAAGGCTAAGAAAGTTACTGCAGTCCCAAAAAACTGCATCCTTTGAAAAATATCTTAAGGAACTTGATGCAACTCCACAATCAGACTACTCATTATGGCGTGCAGCTAGAAATCTTAAAAGACCAGTTATCACTAAACCACCATTAAGAAACTTAAACGGAAGTTGGGCAAGAAATGATATAGAAAAAGGAAATCTTTTTGTTAATCATTTGAAAACCGTATTTACCGCTCACACATCTCTCGATATGGCGGTCGAGTTACCACCTGTTGCTGTTAGAGCAGCTGTTCCACTAAGATTTGAGATAAGAGAAATCGAAAAGGCTATTCATGATTTAAACCCGAAGAAAGCCCCTGGTTTTGATAAGATCAGTAACAAAATGCTTTTGGAGCTACCCAGCATAGCAAAGAAAATTATTCTCTTTATTTTTAATGCTATTTTACGCCTTGAATACTACCCTCAGGAATGGAAAGTATCATTAGTTACCATGATACCTAAATCAGGAAAGGATCCTACAAAAGTTGAGTCATATAGACCTATAAGCTTATTGTCTAATATATCAAAGCTGTTTGAGAAGCTGTTAGTGTCAAAATTAGCCCCAATTTTAAATGTAAATAGATGTATTCCTAACCATCAATTCGGCTTTAGAAGAGAACACAGCACAATTGAACAAACCCATCGTATAGTAAACGCCATAAGAAAAACCTTTGAAGAAAAAAAATATTGTTCCGCCCTCTTCATCGATGTTTCTCAAGCTTTTGATAAAGTCTGGCATGAAGGCTTATTACATAAATTGAAGCTAAATTTACCAGTAAACACACACAAGCTGTTAGAAAGCTACTTAGTCGGTCGAAAGTTTATTATTAAAGAAGGTGCTTTTATAAGTTCTCCTCAGCCAATTGACGCTGGAGTCCCTCAGGGAAGCATCATGGGCCCACTGTTATACCTAATATATACCTCAGACATGCCAACAAACAACCACACCCTAACTTCAACATTTGCTGATGATACAGCTTTTTTAAGCGTGCACGAAAACTGTCATGAAGCTTCTCGCTACTTGCAGGATCATATATTTGAACTGGAAAAGTGGTTAAAACAATGGAGAATAAAGGTTAATGATCAAAAATGCGTACATATAACATTCACCTTGCGTCGGGAGTCATGTTCCCCTATTAAAATCAATAATCAATTAGTGCCCCAACAATCGCATGTAAAATATCTCGGAATTCATCTAGATCGGCGTTTAACATGGAAATGCCATATAGAAGCAAAACTAACACAAATGAAACTAAAAGCAATTCAACTTAATTGGCTTATTGGAAGAAACTCTGTTCTTAGTCTCGATTGTAAACTTCTACTTTACAACTCTATCTTAAAACCAATTTGGTGCTACGGTATTCAGTTATGGGGCACTGCCTCGGCTTCTAATATCGAAAAAATTCAAAGGCGACAAAATAAACTTCTTCGAATAATCACAGCCGCTCCCTGGTATGTTAAAAACTCAAATATTCACAAGGATCTCAATGTGCCGTTAGTAAAAACTATTATTACGAACTATGCAGTAAAATATTTAAAAAGACTTGAGTCGCACCCAAATCCACTAGCTCGAAATATTTTAAATTACAGCGGCCACTCTAGATTAAGGAGAAGAGATACAGCAGGACTCATCAGACAAGAAGAGCGCTAAACATCTACATATGTGAACAGAAACCGTGAAGAGAAAAATTTTCGTCTAGCATTGGCAGGACAAAAATAAAGTATTAGTATAAGATTTGATTAATTATTGTTAGTTCATATTTAATATATGAAGATTCAATAAATAAATAATGAAAAAAAAAAAAAAAAAAAAAAAAAAAAATAAGCTAAAAGTTGAACAGTTTAAGAAGGAGTTGGGCAAGTTGGATCTGACGACTGCAGAAAATAAAGCTAAGCTGCAGAAAAGATTAATCGATGAATTTAAACGACTTAATATTGGCAACGCAGCTTACGAATTTTATGAAAAAGAAGAAATAAAAGTTGCTACCCGTGCATCTTAGCACAATGTTTGCTGCTATGATGCAGAAAATGGAAGAAATTTCAAGAAAAATGGAAGAAAACATGGAGAGAATTGTAAAAGAAAATTCGGCTGAAACTTCTAGAAAAATGAAGGAAAACTCAAGTACCATTTTAGCCGAAATTCAAGAAAATTCCAGATTGACAAATGAAAAACTTGAGAAGCTTCAAGAGATTTATACTGCTATAAATGAAAGTGTAGACGATATGGAGATAGAATTCAACCAGAAGATGTTTGATGTAAAAACACAAGTCACTGATGTAAAAACTAAAGTCACGGATGTAAAAACGCAAGTCACGGTTTGTGATGGAAAACTACATCATCTGGAAAAAAAAAGTAAATAGTCTTCAATACCAAGAGGAAGCGGTGCGAGTTTTTCCAGAAGTCTTGAATTTGTTTAAGTTCCAGTTTGAAACAGTTGCCAACAATATTTTAAAGGAAATAAGAAGCATGAAGGAGGCAGTTTTGCAAGCTTTGGGCGACAAGCAAAATAAAACCAAAAGCAAAGTAAAATGCTATAACTGTGGTAAGACTGGTCATATTCAACGAAACTGCAAGTCACCAAGAAAACGATCCCGATCTGCTTCGCCACAAAGAGACAACCAAAGAGCTTATCGACGTTCATCACAAGAGTCGCCGCTGAGGCTTAGAAGAGCTAGCATATCGGAGGAAGCATCTGAAGGTTCCACGATTAATTTAGTAGTGAAAACGAGCAACAAGAATATTACGACCTGTGGGTATATCAATGGTGAAATTTACATTTTGACTATCGATACTGGTGCAGGGCATTCCATTATAAGGCTGATTAGATAAGGAGATATGTCGAACCACTAAGTGGGGTAAGCTTGAGAACAGCTACGGGAGAGCCTGTCATTGTATATGGCAAAGCAAGAGTGGAAATAAGAATGGCCGATATGATCGTTTTTGATGAATTTATTGATGTTGAAATTCTGGACGAGGTCATAATTGGGGCAGATTTTATGATTCTACAAAACATAAGCTTAGATATGAGAAGACAAATAATGAATTGGTATGGTCTAGAAATACCTCTTAACGTTGGGAACGGAAGTGATGCCCTTGTAAGACAGCTAGTCACTGGTAATCGTAAGAAATTTTCATCCCAGAAAGACGATGGAAAACGTGGAGAGCCGAGCACACACTCAAGACGGCCAAGTAAATATATGAGAAAGCACTGTAGGCTGAAAGCAAGAACTGCACCAATGCGATTCGCCTATTACATCTGGAACCCAGCGAAGACTGATCAACGGCGCAGAAAAATTATCCCGTATTGGTGCGAATTATGAAGGCTAAGAAAGTAAAAGAAGGTAGAATACCGACTCATAAAGGAATTACATTGGAGGGTCCACTGATGAAATCGTATTGGGCGCAGTGGAATAGTCTGATGGTGGCAAATGATTGCCTATACCGTACTTGGGAAAGTTCTCATGGCAAATCGGCTAAAAACCTTATTGTAGTACCGTCTTCCAAAGTATGCGAAGTCGTGAAGAGATTTTACAAAGGTACTAGTGGTGGACATCTAAGCGTAACTAAAACCAAGAAGTTAAAAGAAATCTACTATTGGGTCGGTTGCAAGCAAGCCGTGATTGATTGCATAATAAAATGCAATGAGTATAACATCGCCACAGCAGTACAACTTTGGTGAACAATCCGTACCAGCGGATAGTAAGGGCTGTTCCCAAGAGCAAAAAAACGAGTTAAGACAGAGCCGTGTCAATTCATCAAATAACAAGATAAAAGTCAGATAAGAACGGGCGACAATTTCGGAAGGTTTTAAGGAAGGCCACTTGTTTTTACTTTTTAATCCACAGCGCAAGAAAGGATTATCTCCCAAGCTGCAGACTCATTGGGATGTACCATATAAGGTGATAAAGAACTGAATGACGTGGTGTATCGAGTTCAGAAATATAAGAGTCCAAGATCAAAAATTAAGGTGGTACATTTAGAACGACTAGCCCATTATGGAAACGGAGAATCTGAGAATATTCGGGACGAACAGGCTTAAGTGGAGGGCAGTGTTACGAAATTAGATTTGTCTAAGAATTATTTATGGTTTTAGCTATAAGTTATCTTGTAAATTATAGTTTTATGTCATATTAGCTACTATTCTTATGAACACCGTTGTACTAAAATTTCTAGCTATTGTAATTACAGACTTTAGATTTAGATGTATAACAGTTAATTTAAAATAATTCGAACACAACATTCTAGAATCTACTAGATGGTTCTTGAATCAACTAGGTATAGTTTTGAACTTTAAATATATACTAACTCATAAAAGTTTAGTTTAGTTTTATTGGAGATATTAAACGGCTCAGTTCGTTACTTACAATAGTGGTTAAATTTGGTGAACATTATAATTAATTTTAATAAAGTTTGTTAAGTTGAATTCGTGTGTGTATTAATTTTAATTTGCAGTTGTAAAGAACTCAAAGGTTCCAATACCAAATCAGATGTGTATGTAAGTTCTCTTTTAATAAAATTTATTTTGGTTTATTAGGTTACAAAAAATAGTCTATTTCAGAATAGGGAAATGAAAAGTTAAAACGCTGCGAAAATTACAAGCATATTACAATTGCTAAACAGTTAATGGCACCTCAGCCGCAACTTCAGCAACATTCCGTTTTATAGCCATTTTAGCAACACCCGAAGAACATTCTGAAGCACCGCCCATTAAAACTAAAAGCAAGCCATTGTGTGCCATGCTTTTCCAAATCTTTGATATCCATTTATTAACACTTTCTATAGTGTTATCGAATAATGATGCTCGCAATTCGTCCGATGTAAATTTAAGATTACATAGCGTTAAAGCATTTTCCAATGATATTTCTTTGCACTTGCGGACAGCTTCTTTGTTAGACGAGAGTTCGTGAAGCAAAAAGCATTTTGGAGAATTTTCCGGAATAGCTTCTTCAGCTTTTTCTAATAATTCTTGTATTGTCAAAGGCAGCGGGTTGGCAGTAATAATAGCTGTACGTTTATCCCTTTGTGATGCATGAGCAAATAAATTATTTTTTATAGTGTCACCGCTGGCAGCGCGAATTATATCATGCAAACGTTTTTTTTGTATTAATATTTCGTCACCGAATTCCATACTGTTAGCTAGTTTTAGTTTAACTAGTTTTAAACTTGAAACAGAATCTTCCACGGAATCGTGCCCACCTCCTTGTTCCTGAATTGCCTCTTTAAGAAAGGTCATTGCCAATGTTTGTAATTTTGATTTACGCCTGCGTACACCACTTAGATTAAAGCAAACACTCGTATCAATAACGTAGGGATGCATCATTCGCATCGCATTCAAATCACAATTTAGTGATTGACCTATTAAAATTGCGTCGGGAGGCAAAAGGTCTCTCACTTCCTTATGAACATCTTTTAATGTTTTCGTTACAGTCATCATGATCTCTTCAGTGATACCAGAATATTGCGTTAAATAATCGACAATTTTGTTAGTGGGTCTTACAAGGGTTTCATATATAGTTTCAAAGCTTTCATTTACTATTGAAATACGAGTCAATTCGCTTACACCTTTAGAAGTACGACACATTTCACAATCGATACCAAACAGAGGACTCTGATTGGTCACTGGTGCATATTTGTCCTTCGTCATTACATACCTAGAGAAATGCTTATTTAACTCTCCTCTTAAGGGCATTGGATAACCCTCGTCCACCATTTGGAGAGCAGAGAGCAGGAGTTTAGTACGTGGAAATTTATCATTGGGATGTAAGTTATTACACGCTGGATCTACTGGCGTATCTTCTACAGGAAATATACCCTTAATCAGAAGAGTAGGATCTTTGTTTAATTCTACAGCAGCCTCTAAGGAACCATGTTTTTCAATTAACGCATGAGCTTGGGCATTTGTAAGAGGCACTTGTGTTAATTCTTCAATCATAACCATTGATTCGCCTTCTTTTTTGCTACTTGGCATTACCACTTCTAACTTGGTTTCGAATATTTTATTAATTTTCCCAAATTTACTTTCATTTGATAAGTAATGGTATAACGATAACCCTTCAAGGCACACAACCACTGTATGAGACAATTGTTGTGGCTTATCAAAGAAACACCACCTATCAGGAGCGCATGGCGACTTTTTGCCTAGAAGAGCGGACATTACTAGATGTTGAATGTCTGTCAAGAAAATGGGTGTACGCTCTTCATCTTTAACTGAAAGCAAAGCCCGTTGACCAAACTCACGCAATCGCAGATTAGGAACATTTTGTAACTGACGTTTACGTTCCTTAAGCTCTTTCTTGAGTTGTTTATATTGGTCCTCAGACAAATTTAAAATATTCAGCTCTTCCGCCTGTTGATCGGAAGTGACATCGTTGTCTGTAGATTGACCTTCGTTAAATATCTTTTGTTTTTTACTCACAGGTTCCTCAGAATTGCTGGACAATCGATTTTTCTTTCCATGTTTCTTTTTTTTGGTAACCTAGTAAAGATAAATAATTTAAATGTATTGTATCCAACCATACTACATCTCATTACCTTTATAAAGCCATCGTCATTATTGTCTTCTATATTTTGTTTCGAACCATCATGCGGCAATTCTTGTTTTTCAGCCATAACTTCTTCTTGTCTGTCCTTGTCGTTTAGTTTCACCAATTTGACTAAAGCGGCCAATTTCTTTTTCTTCTTTTCGGTACGAATTTTTTGCTTTGAGTTCAAAGTTCTCATTACTTCGATAAAAGATATTTTAGTTTTAACAAAAACTCACTGGATCATTTAATTATGTATATTTTATCGTAAAATATACATATATTTTTTTTATGCCCATGTGTTACGTTTAATTGTTTTGATTTGTTTTCGTCAGAGGTGTCAGCATGTGCTACTAGAGATGGGTAAAAAATATCAATATATTGAAACATCGATATTTGAAAAAACTGGTCGATATATATTGCCTATTTATTTAATACCCATATATCGATATTTCTACAAATATCGAATTCGATATTTTAAGGAACTCAAATGCTATGTCCCAAGGCGAATTTAAAAAGGTAAGTGCGACTCTACAGCTACAAAAAGCCACATGTATTTCTATTTTGCAATTTAGTTGCTTTTTGTTAAAAACAGCTGACCAAGGCAAACATTTTTCTCAAAAATTTTTTCGGTTATTTTGGCGCAAAACATAAACAAAAGTATTTTTTGACGTTTGTCGATTTTATTTTGAATTCGCCGTGGAGACAACTGATGAACGGCTGACAAAACCTACTTACATTTTTAAATTTGCCTGCAAAACAATCGGTAATCGTGTGATCCCAGCTTTAGAGTGGGACAACTATTATAAAATTGTTGAAAGGGTGTTATGCGCCCTATACACGGTTCAATTTAGTTGTCAACTGAGTCTTTCAACTGAATTGATACTTGGCCACACACTTCTTCAACTGAATTGAACGATTTTAATTCAACTGTCAAATTTAGATTTTTTTTTACATACAGTTTGACAGCTGATCAAGAGACTTGAGCACACACAGTACAATCGAATTGAAAGACTTAGTAGTCAACTTGAAAAAATCAAAATCTTTTGATTTTTCTTTACTTGGAGGCCACACGATCAATTTTTGTCTTTCAATTCCTTTCAATTTGCTCTCACTCTCATTTTTTTCACTAACACACTCACACTTTTTAAATTGATCACGAGATTGCTCTCAATTTTAACTATCCATTTGTTTGGCAATTTTACGCTCAATTTAACAGCTGATTAGAAGTTTAGTGAGCTAATTTTTCGTTTGTCAGTATAAATTGTTATCTTGATGACATCTTGAAAGTAAATTGCTTAAAAATTGCGTGCAGCCTACGTCACAGCTTTCAATTAATGTAAATTTTGACAAACAGTATATGTAAAAGACTATCAACAAAAAGTTGATCGTGTGGCCGCAGTGTTAACCAACTCGACAACCGTCAAACTAATCAACTGACAAGGCCATACACGCTTTGATTTGGACAACAACCGACTCAGTTGACAATTGAATTGAATCGTGTATGGTCTGCTTTACCTAGCATTTACACATGCCACTGCCAGTTCGAAAAACTCAACACAATCACAAGTTTTTACTAATACACCCACATTTTTCGCAATGGCAGCTCCAGTGGCAACAAAAATTGCATGCGAGTGGAAAATTGGCACTTGCATGCCACTAAATGTCAAAACGATTAGCAATGTTACCCTGTTAACCAGATAATGCAAATTTACTGGATTATTGTCGAATTTTATTTAAAGTTTTAACTGTTAAATGAATTATTATCATTCATGTTTTGAAACGCCCATTAAAAAAAGCAAGTTTGTTAATTATAGAGCATTAATTTTGCTAAAATAATGCTAATATAAATAAATGTAAACTATTTCCCCAAAACTAAAACTATGTGATGAAGATGGTAACTCGTTTTTGTTTTCTAGTACTTCTTTTTTAATTTGAGAAGTAAACAAATTATCTCAAGTTGACGCTTCGACGACATTTTGAAAATGAACTGGCAGTGGCATGTGTAAACAGAAAAGCCAATGGCATGAGATTCGACTATTTCGAACACTTTTTCGTTGATAATATGTATAGAACAGTGGCATGCCACTACTTGCATGTGTAAAGGCAACGTTAATAAAATTTTTTTTTTTCAGTTTTGGTTATGCATTTCTTGTAGGGCACATTTCTAGTAAAGAGCAGGGCTGCCGCTAGGAATTTTTGTAAAGCCGCAGAAAAGTACGTTTCATAAAAATAAAGTCACACCAAAAAGTCGTTTTTGAAAATAAAAGTCGCACATTTTTTTTTAATATTTTTATAATTAAAAAGCATAACAAAACAAATTTAAACAATACAGTCAGTTGCATTTTTTCGTTTTCAGAAGCCTCTTTTACATTAAGGGTTTACATGATATCGCTTAAAAGTCTCGCAAACTATTTTTACACCCTCGCAAATGGACTGTTAAAATTTGTATGAGAATTCATAAACACAAACTTCATAAATTTGCCCAACAATTGCGCAGTTCAATTGTACATTTATACAAATAGATTTTTTTATGCTTACCGTCGTTTTCAAAGAAAATTTTAAAAATTTAAACAACAAATTCTTGGAGTAATCTGAGCAAATTTGTCTTTTGGCTTTCTTTATATATTGTATATTTTAAGCACAAATTTCACTTTTAAGATATGAATTTTAGCCTTTTTATATATTCTGTTTTCTATTTTAATTTATTTTTGTATTGTCGTTTCTAAAAAATTCACATTAATTTTTAAAAATTACACAAAAGCTAAAAAAAAGCGCTTAATGAAATTTTCCCATTTTCACAAATCGCCAGGTGATTATTGTTTTGTTCTTTACGCCATTTTTGAAAAAATGAGATAGGAATGGGTTCTATATGGCATCAATAATCTCTTTCATATTCCAAATAAATTTTTTTGATATATCGTATAGAATCTGAGATATTTAGCATCGACTTTGCTCTACATCCAAATTTTTTAGGTTCATTGAAAATTGCTTTGCTGCATAGGCAATTTTTTGCACATGGAGCAAATTTTGTATACAAAACTAACAGAATTATACTTTACTATAGTTTAGCGCCATTCGCATAATGAACAACGTAGGTCAAAATAAACTGTCAAAATAGGTAAAATCTGACGAATTCCGAATAAAATTTAAAAATTCATCGAGAGAAATACAATTTCAAAACGTAACAATAATAAAATCACTCTCCATTAAATGCATTAACATCGGTAACTATTTCCAATGAAAAGAAAAACTATACAAAAGATTTGCTAATAATCCTTCTATGGGAAAATAAATAATATTTAAACAATTTACTAAGAATTAAGGTACAAAATATTAACAAAGTTTTCGGTTGTTGATACTTTTATGCTTATATATAATTATTATAGTTAACTCAAAAAAGGCTGCGGGCTTAGTCTTTAGTATAAACTGCTATTTTTTATAATTTTTTATTAATCATAACAGTAGAACTGTTTTTATGTTATATTGCTAATAAAATATAAGTATTGCAAAATCTAAAAACCATAATATTCTTTCATTTCATATTATGTTGCATCTGCAGTTTGGGGCTTATAGGAGAATCTTCTCTGTTTAACAATTTTTACCATTCCAAAACATACCAACCTGCCCTTATAACAATCTATTTATCACGTTTCTTCAATCGATTTCATTGGTTTCTCCATAAACGTTCTTTGCTCCACGTCAAAGAAAACATCATATTACTAAGTAAAATTTGATATGGAGCACAAACCGACAAAATGGTATTTTAGTAAAACTTTTATAACTTTGGATTTATTGCATGTAAGTTCATGAAAATGTATAGTTTTGTTAAAAATTTACGTAGCCAATAATTAATAGAGTTTAAAAAATCTATCGAGAAGTTTTTAAGAATATTAATTGTAAACCTATTTTATCGTTTTTCTCAAAACCAACTTGATGGTGCAAATAATAATAACCTGACGAAATAGCAATTTTAAGCAATTTCAAGAAAAACTGTGCTTTTTTGTTTTTCCATATCGCCGAAGATGAGAAAAGGCAGCATTGCCTCTATGTCTTGCTTAAGCCATTCATGATTCAGTTCCCAGTCTCTCGAATAGTATTGCGAAATATTACGTTTTTTGGAAGGATCTGCAGCTATATTTCTTGTGAGAAACTTTGCAAGAAAGGGTAAAAAGTCTGTAGTGGTGTAGTGGTCATCTGTTTGTGAAAGAAAAAAAAAAAAAAAAAAAAACACGGAGTGGCCAGATTGCCAGCGGCGCTGGTATTCCCGCGTTTAGCTCGGCTGAAGCTCGCCGGATGGGGTGGTTCTTGCCGGCAATCTGTACCTAACACACACACTAACACAAAAAAATTATACCAGCTATTGGTTAATATTATATTTTCCGGGGCTCAAAGTAGTCCTGCATCTCCCTACCAGTCATACCTATACACAAAATATTTGCCCTCCCACTCGAGATCTTCGTCTCGCCATGACGTCATCGCCTCGACGTCCCAAATCTAACCTGCAACCATTATTTCCCCTACTTACCGCCGCTTATTATTTAGATTTAGCCGATCATATTGAATGAAAAAAACTTCTAAATTTTCATTTAAACATTATAAAAAAGGGTGCTTTATTTATTGAAAATATAATAACAAATTTTAAATAAACTTTTCTTTTACAAACGAATTCAATGTTGTAAAATGAGCAATGTATTATAATTTACAAAAGCCAATTTTTAATTTACTTTATAAATGGTAACAAAAAACAAAATTTTATTGGGGTACAAAAAGTTTTTTTTTTTCTTTTAATTAGTGTTCTATCACTTTTGAATTTAGTTTTTTTCTTTTTGCTTCCTTTAGGGAGGATTCCCTAGTCTAAATACTTCGGACACCTCAGCAGCTAGACCCACAACAGGTAGTGGTTGGTTTTCTGTCCGTCCGTCTTTCTGTCTTATGCTACGCTCAAATCCGGTATGTGTATAAAATTATCCACAATATAGCTCGCCTTTTAATTAATTTTTTTTTTGTTTCTTTTTTTTTATTATATTTTTTTTTAATATATTTTCCTTTTTTTCTATGTCGTTTTACATGAACTATATTTGTATATATGTATATGTATATAAGTTTCAGGATGCCCCGCACCTTCTACTACTAGAAATCACCGGTTTTTATCTAAATTAGGCCTTAGATCACCCCTAATCTTACGCGCACGTTTGGTTTGATACACTCAAACGGAATGACTTCAACTTCAACCCGACAGGTACGCCTACCTACTTATATATACATATATATTCAAATATATTTAATTTATAAAATTTTTATGTTTTTTCTTTTTTTATGATATTATCTAATATTTTTTTATTTATAACATTTTTTCCTTAAAAATTAGGTAAAAGGACCGTCGGTCCGTATGGTCGTTCGAGTTATGGTGTGACTTACGAGTGTCGAAAACCAATGGCATACCAGGAGCACCTCAGGAGTGACGGCGCTAAAAAGCTTATCCGTCGATGGATGGAGTACGGGATGTTGTGGCTTTGGCGGTTTGGTTAGAGCTTTTAGTATTTGTTGGTTTTAAAATTTATTTTTAGAGTTTAAAAAAAAGAATTGTCATTTATTTATTTGCACTTTATTATAATTTACGTGAACTTTAACAATTTGAATTTTAGTTTTCATCTCTTAATTTTTACAACAATTGATTTAAATGTGTTTTTTTTTCTTCAATAAAAATTCAAACAAACGTTAGTTAAAACTTTTGATTTTCTTTTTTTTTATTTTACTTCTGTTGCCTTTTGTTTTTGTTTACCTTCGCTTACACTTTTTTCATACCAGCTGTCATCATATATTCATTCCGTTTCGCGCTGCCTACTACTTGCTTCTTCTTTTTAATTTATAAAAACCTACAGGGGGTAATAAAAAAAAGTCTCACAAAAAGTCGCAGACCGCTAAAAGAGGGTCAAATTGCGACCTTAGTCGAGACAACGGTAACCCTGGTAAAGAGCATGAGCCAAGGCGAATTCATTTTTCACATGAATTCGCCTTGGGCCGTGCTAAAGAGTTGGCAGCTACAGAGTTGGCATTACTTCTTTTTTTTAGTTGTAGTTGTTGTTGCAACAGCTTTTTTTTAGTTGATTATTTTAGTGTCAAACACAAAGCAAACTGCCAAGACTGAATTTGTATTATTTATAGAATTATACTTTGGTTATCAAATCCCGGTTTTAACAAATTATATTCTAAAAAATATCGAAATAAAAACCATAAATGCATAATTTTGAATTGACGCATTAAAAAGCTTAATTTGAGGTAAGAACATAAAACAGTACATATGTAAATACAAACAAAAACGTTTGTAATTAAAAATAGAATAGAAGTTTTTGTTCTCAATTGCACCTAAAATACGAATATTGTGATAAAAAAAAGTCAGTTTTTGCAACAAAGATTTAGAAAAGTTTCACTTTCCTTGGATTGGTTTCAAATTACCCCTTCAACAAAAAAGCCACGGAAGAGCAATTGCTTGGCCTCGGAATATTGACTGCCTTTAATTGTGCAAAGTTGGTAGTTAAAGGTACACAATTTCAAAAAATTTGGCCCTAAACTTCTTTTGGTTATGATTAAGATTCTTTTACATGCATTATTATGCCCTCCACGAGTACTAGTTGTGAACTAAGACCCCATTAAGTCCTTATTAACTCTGCGTAATTGGTCCCTGAGCAATTATGCGTAGATTTAGCCATGTCCGTCTGTTGAAATCACTCACTTTCAAACGACTCAAAAGAAAATACCAAAATTGGTATCAAACTATTTCTAGCTCTATTAATTCAAGGTACACCAATGTAATTTTTGTTGCTGCAAAGTCTTGCAATTTTTGTATTTTTTGTCTTGTCTTTTCTCTTCTTTTTATATTTTATATAGGTATAAATACAAACACTCATACAGCCAACTTCAAGTTGAAAACGGAATTGCAGAGTACATGAAGCTGTGTACCCCTTCCTAATCACACCTCACTCACAAATGAACTCGAGAATTGCTGCAACAAAAATTGCAAGTCTGGACGATGACATACATACTTAGTCATCCTTCAGATCGGTCCATAATTTACCTTAGACCCCATATAAAGTCCACTCTCAAAAACACTTTAGTACGCCTTAAACAGTGACGAATAATGCTAAAGTATTCAATTTTGATCTACCACAGTTTTATATGACTAGAATCACACTGTCAAATTTCGTAAACATCGAGAAGATTGATTCATTATTTACCATCGGCCGCATATAAAGCCCACTCTCGGAAAACAATTAAGTAATCGTAAAACGCTATTAGAATAAAATTTGGCCAGCCAGAGCTTTCTAAGACTATAAATCAATTTGTCAAGTTTCCTGAAGATCGGCATATAAAGAGTGAGCCAGAAAAAACTTTCTGAACTTTATACAACTTTGACTCAGCACCAGAACTGGCTCTGCGCACAAAATAATCGGAGCATTCAACTTTATTAGCTGCTTCTCTGACAGAAGTGTTTGGGGCTCTTAGAAAGAGTTGTAAGACTTATTTTGCTTTACCAATACTTGTTAGACCTTGGTTTTCTTCCTGATCCAGGTTTTCTTTCAATGTTCAAGTCTTCCTTATACTGTTTAATGGCTTTTGAAACAGTGTGACAATAAAACTTCCTTTCTTTCGTACCTTTTTGAAAGTATTGTCCATTTTGACCGAAATAACAGTTGAAGATGAATGATTTAGAAAAAATAATATCTGACATATTCTTAAAAGCTATCGTGATAAAAATAATAATAACTTGTTGGACCAAGAATAAGTTTTTGATGAAATAGTGTTTTTTTTTCTGACTCGCTCTTTAATTTACCGTAGGTTCCATATTAAACCCATTCTGGAAATATTCTAACTATCAGTGCAGGGCAAAGATTCGGCAAAGCAGAATGTAGCAATCTAACTTGTTTTATGTTCATACACAGTATAATTAATATGTGCGATGATTCTATCTATTTACTTAGTTAATTATATACATATGTATATTATTTACATACGTACAGCCTTTTATACATATGTATGTACATCTTTTGTCTAAATTTAAAAATTGTGTTTATTTTTTTTTTGTTAAAAAAAAAAACAATTGTTTGTACACTTGTGTTTTTTAAAGGTAAAGAAACACAATAAACATTTTCAATGAACGTTTCATCTTATTTTTAATGCTTCATTGGAGTTATTTTATTTCTTTTGTTTGTATGTATATAAATTATAGTTGATGTTTGTACTTTTTATTTAATTTCTTACTTTTTTTACACCCTTCACCACATGTGAAAAGCATGAATCAAAAAACATGATTGCGCATTGCGCAGATCCGTAATTTTTTGTGTGACGAAGAAATAGAATTTTTGTATGTGCATTTGTGATGTCTTTAATTTTTTGAGAACAAACACTCATTTACATTCTATGCTGACGTAGATGCGCAGTAGAAAATTTTTTTCGACGGCTGAGTGCGCAATTTTGTTTTTTTTTTATTTATAGGTGGAAGGGGTATACACCTATCGCATTTTGAAATAATTGCACATATGGTCTCGATATCGTAATATATATAATCAATGCTTAGGGTTAAACATTTTTATATCTTTCAGGGATTTTTAGGACACGCACAATTGATGCTTCTCGTTAAAATTTTAAGCTACAACGCATTTTTACTATTTTTTAATGATTAGTACTTTTGTAATTGAAAACACAACTTACTTGGCTCGTTTTGATAAAACTAAAATGAGACGCGAGAATTTCACAATAATTTAAGTCACGGTAAAGCGAATAGCGGACTAATGTGAGAAACAAATATAAAGAACAATCATCGCTATCGCTGCATGTCGGTCTATTTGACATTGGTAAAATAGAGGCGAAAATATTGAGACCGAAACCGACTTTTAATCGAGTTTTTTGGATATATCGATGGTCCTCTAATAGACCAATGGTAAACAAAATTGATGCGCTCCGACTAAAAAAAAACAAAAGTATTAGCAGTTGAAAAAAGCCCTAAATCATTTTAGTAATTTTTTTCAAAATAGAAAAAAGCCTATTACACTGTCCTAGTTGAAAAACCAGACAAGCCGGGCAACTGGCGTTTTGCCCTTATTCGGGTACGCTGAATACAGTGGAGCTAACCGTTTTTAGGTTAGTTCTTGTTTTCGAGATATACCGTTATTTAGAAAATGAAGGAGGTTGCACAACATACATACAGTGAAGGACTAAAGTCTACATGCAACCTACTTTTTTACGATTTTTGGGAATTGGTAACGATAATGAAAAATGTTTTTATTCCACCAATTAAGACACTATTAAACATTATTAAAAAAAAAAAATAAAAAGAAAAGCTTAACATGGAAATTTAAGCGTTAAGCAAAATCTTAAGAAGGACTAAAGTCTACATACAACGTGACTACTTCTAGGAAAACCTGAAAAATACAAAACGAAACATGGCGAATCCCATTATTTTAACTGATATTGAATTTAACTTACCACAACAATTTTTTAAATTAGTAACATTATATTTAAATATTGTGTTTAGAAAAATTATTGATGTTTTAAATGGGGAATAGCCAAAAAATATCTATTTCAGTGAGAAATTTTATAAGAAATCTTCGTAAAGAGCAAAAATATTATGGAGAAATTGCAAAAACTGTAAAATCTGTCGGTTTACAGTACAACAATTACTATAAACTATATTAAAAAAAAAAATGGAAGTGCTGAAAATCATTCAAGATATGACCGTAAAAAAATCTGCCACGACGCAATGTTAGCAGTTTTCTAAAAGAAGTAAATGCGGGTCGGAAAATAAGACCCCCAAAATTGGCGGAACATATGGAAAAATGTTCCAGAAATAGTGTCCACCCAAAAACTATACAACGACCTTTGCATGAGAGTCGCCTTACAAGCAGAGTTAAACGCGAAAAACCATTTATATCTGCCAAAAAGCAAAAACTCTATCTTGAATTTGCTAAAACACATTAATAAGATACGAAACGAATCTAAGTTACTGCCGAGATTAAATACAATATTTTTGAAAGAGATAGTTCCAGAGTTTGGAGAAAATCCAACACAGTCTTAGATCTAAAGAATATTATACCCACAGTCAAACATGGAGGTGGCAGTGTATGGTTTAGCGAGCCATGGCATCATCTGTATGTGGTAATTAGGTTTAAGTTGAATGCACAATGGACCGTTATCTATATAAGAACATATTAGAACATAATTTGAAACAATCGGTTAAGAACTTAGGTATTTAAAATAACTGGATTTTTCAGCAAGACAATGATCCCAAGCAAACGGCGCACATTGTTCGCCAATAGCTTCTATATTATGCTCCCAGACAACTTAATTCCCCACCACGACCACCGTATTTTAATCATAAAAAACATATCTGGGATGTGTTAGAGGAAAAAAGGTAGAAAATATAAAATAAGCAGCAATGAATGGCTGAAAATTGCTTTAAACCGAACTTGGGCAGAAATAACTGCTCAAATCACAGAAAATTAAGTAAACTCCATGCCTCGACATTTGCCAGCTGTGAACGATGCTCAGGCGAACCATCTAAATATTAAGTTTTAAAATATTTAAATTTTTTTAATGTAATTTTTAATTCTATTGTTCCTTTTTTACTGTATGTACACTTTTGTCCTTTGAAATTTTTAATATTTTTGTTATTATTGCTTTTGTTATGTTTTTGAATTATATTTTTGTGTCATGAATAAAAGTATTAAATAAAAGTAGGTATACAAGTTTTTCTCAATTTCGTTACCAATTCGCAAAAATCGTAAAAAGTAGGTTGCATGTAGACTTTAGTCCTTCACTGTATGTATATTCGCGTAACTCAAAGCGGCTAAACTAAAACAAAAAAAGTGTCAAATTCTAGCAGTGTATTATTAATAAAAAAATATTTTTTCCCTATAAACAACAAAATTATCCCTACACTTTTCTCTACGTTAAAAATTTATTTTTAGCAAACAGCAAACAAATACATACTCTGTCAACATTTTGTAAATATAATTAAGCATTTATTAACATTTATTATTTATTATAAAATCATTTATTAACAACAAGAAAAAAACCAAAATAAATACACAGTCAGCAAAATACTCAGACATTTCTGCAAATGTCTGACTTCATTCTTAGAGACTTCGTTCAGATTTCTGTCAGACATTGATTATACATAGTGTCTGGCCGCTTTCTGATCAATTTCGCATGTATATATCGGAGGAAATTTATGTACCGATATGTCTAAAAGATTTCTGATGGAATTCATATAGATGTGTCTAAGTGGTTATGTGTGTTTCTTTTTTTTTTTTAATAATTACAATTCGCATTAAGTTTTTTTTTTTCATTCATTATTTATTTACACAGTACAACACATGATTTGCCAACTCAATTCTGTGAACTGTATGTGAAATTAGACCCAAAAAGAAGAATTTCTGCTTCATTCGTTTTGTCTTCTTACCTGCGATTTGAAGTAAGTATCGATTTGAAGTTAGTACTATCGTATAGGGGAATTTATCACGTTTTAGGCCCTGTTGTTTGACATAGCTCGACAACCCCTAGCCCAATTTAGTTGAAATAAATTTTAAAAAATTAAGAATTACAATTCCCTTAATCTGTTCATATATTGTTTTCCTATACAAGTAACACTTTCGAAGTTAAAAATGAATGTATGAAGGGAAAAAATTATTTTTTGCCTAAAAATTTAAATTTTTTTTTTTAAAAATACATAAAAAATGCAAAATGGAAAAAAGTTTCAAGTCTAGTTATTTTTTCGCAAAGTCACATAACCTATGAGCAAAATGAGACAAAGATCATAAAAATCGATGCACGCGTTTCGCTTTTATTCGCAATTGAGTAAATGTATGAATTTCAAAAATTTGCTCGAGATATGCACAACATTATTTGAAGAAAACATTGACACCTTTTTCATGATTCTGAGAATTAAAAAAAAAGGAATAAACAAAAGGTTATTTGATTTTTATGATTGCGGTAATAAATGTACGTGGACAATTAAACGGAAAGTGGACCTTTTTATTATTTGGGTTTTTCCGGTGGCTACCTATATGATTTTTTTACAGAAATTGCACCCACATTTAAGGGTGGTCATTATTTGGAAAGTTTTGCACAGTTTGAAACGTACAAGTGCTGAATCAGGTATATAGCTAGCCGCCCTTAAAATATGCGCCCATTTATAAGTACCTGGCAGTAAAATATTCAAAAATACGTAGTATTTATAGGTGTGCATTGATCGATTTTTGGCATTCAGCCAGTGCCGACGAACGCGAACAGTAAAAGTGATTTTTCTCCAGTTTTTTAAAAGTGAATAACAACAAAACATAAAATATATCAATATGGAAAACAACAAGTGCCCATATTTGGATGAATATTGTTACGTTTGTGGTCATATCGTCCGAAAAATACAGAAAAAAGATCGAAAAAATTTGTTTACTGAGCAATTCAAAACCGCGTATTGTAATTATTTCGATGAAGCAGATTTAAGTGGTGCAAATTTTACGCCGAACACAGTGTGCAACAGTTGTTATACTACCCTTCTAAAATGGATTCACGGAAAAAGTAGAAAGTTACTTTTATGAAGCCAGTAATTTGGGTGGAAGACACAACTGCTGATTGGATACCCGATATTGAAAATAGTGCACCACAACCGCTACCACAAATCGAAATGGATTACATTGTGGCCAAGCTGGGACTATCACAACACGACTCCGAATGGCTGACATCATTTTTGAAGAGAAGAAAACTCACACAGCAAAATGTCAGCGCAACATCATACCGACAACGCCAAGCTGACTCAGACCATGAATATGAACAACCTACGAAGAAAACAAGATCATCAGAACCACAAGCGTCAACTTCTACAAGGATGGATATTGCCAATAATTGAAAAAATGTTCTAAATTTTGTTTTTATGCATATTATAATTGCGTATTAATTGCATATTATTTTATTTTCATTAACTTTTTATAAATAAAGTTTTTTTTTTGCATGATAATTTTTTAATTTATATTTTTATTTTGAGGGTGGTGGCTATAACTGATTTTTGAAATTCATACCTTTACTCAATTGCGAATAAAAGCGAAACGCGTGCATCGATTTTTATGATCTTTGTCTCATTTTGCTCATAGGTTATGTGACTTTGCGAAAAAATAACTAGACTTGAAACTTTTTTCCATTTTGGATTTTTTTATGTATTTTTAAAAAAAAAAATTTAAATTTTTAGGCAAAAAATAATTTTTTCCCTTCATACATTCATTTTTAACTTCGAAAGTGTTACTTGTATAGGAAAACAATATATGAACAGATTAAGGGAATTGTAATTCTTAATTTTTTAAAATTTATTTCAACTAAATTGGGCTAGGGGTTGTCGAGCTATGTCAAACAACAGGGCCTAAAACGTGATAAATTCCCCTATACGATAGTACTAACTTCAAATCGATACTTACTTCAAATCGCAGGTAAGAAGACAAAACGAATGATGCAGAAATTCTTCTTTTTGGGTCTAATTTCACATACAGTTCACAGAATTGAGTTGGCAATCAATTAACTGAAAAATGTTATACTGTGTTATTGAATCTTCATATATTAAATATGAACTAACAATAATTAATCAAATCTTATACTTATACTTTATTTTTGTCCTGCCAATGCTAGACGAAAATTTTTTCTCCTCACGGTTTCTGTTCACATGTATGTAGATGTTTAGCGGTCTTCCCTTCGGATGAGTCCTGCGGTATCTCTTCTCCTTAATCTAGAGTGTCCACTGTCATTTAAAATATTTCGAGCAAGTGGATTTGGGTGCGACACAAGCCTTTTTAAATATTTTGCTGCGTACTTCGTACTTATAGTTTGTACTAATGGCACATTGAGATCCTTGTGAATATTAGAGTTTTTAACATACCAGGGAGCGACTGTGATTATTCGAAGAAGTTTATTTTGGCGCCTTTGAATTTTTTCGATATTTGAGGCCGAAGCAGTGCCCCATAGCTGAATACCGTAGCACCAGATTGGCTTTAATATAGAGTTGTAAAGTAGAAGTTTGCAGTCGAGGCTAAGAACAGAATTTCTTCCAATAAGCCAATTAATTTGAATTGCTTTTAGTTTCATTTGTATTAGTTTTGCTTCTATATGGCATTTCCATGTCAAACGCCGATCTAGATGAATACCGAGATATTTTACATGCGATTGCTGGGGCACTAATTGATTATTGATTTTAATAGGGGGACATGACTCCCGACGCAAGGTGAATGTTATATGTACGCATTTTTGCTCATTGACCTTTATTTTCCATTGTTTTAACCACTTTTCCAGTTCAAATATATGATCCTGCAAGTAACGGGATGCTTCATGACAGTTTTCGTGTACGCTTAGAAACGCTGTATCATCAGCAAATGTTGAAGTTAGGGTGTGGTTGTTTGTTGGCATGTCTGAGGTATATATAAGGTATAAGAGTGGGCCCATGATGCTTCCCTGAGGGACTCCAGCGTCAATTGGCTGAGGAGAACTTATAAAATCACATTCTTTAATAATAAACTTTCGGCCGACTAAGTAGCTTTCTAACAGCTTGTGTGTGTTTACTGGTAAGCTTAGCTTCAATTTATGTAATAACCCTTCATGCCAGACTTTATCAAAAGCTTGAGAAACATCGATGAAGAGGGCGGAACAATATTTTTTTTCTTCAAAGGCTTTTTCTTATGGCGTTTACTATACGATGGGTTTGTTCAATTGTGCTGTGTTCTCTTCTAAAGCCGAATTGATGGTTAGGAATACATCTATTTACATTTAAAATTGGGGCTAATTTTGACACTAACAGCTTCTCAAACAGCTTTAATATATTAGACAATAAGCTTATAGGTCTATATGACTCAACTTTTGTAGGATCCTTCCCTGGCTTAGGTATCATTGTAACTAAGGATACTTTCCATTCTTGTGGGTAGTATTCAAGGCGTAAAATAGCATTAAAAATCAAGAGAATAATTTTCTTTGCTATGCTGGGTAGCTCTAAAAGCATTTTGTTGCTGATCTTATCAAACCCAGGGGCTTTCTTGGGGTTTAAATCATGAATAGCCTTTTCGATTTCTTTTATTTCAAATCTAAGTGGAACAGCAGCTCTAACAGCAACAGGTGGCAACTCGACTGCAATATCGGGAGATGTATGCGGAGCAAATACGTTTCGTGCCCAACTTCCTGTTAAGTTTCTTAATGGTGGTTTAGTGATAACTGGTCTATTAAGATTTCTAGCTGCACGCCATAATGAGTAGTCTGATTGAGAAGTTGCATCAAGTTCCTTAAGATATTTTTCCAGGGAAGCCGTTTTCTGAGACTACAGTAACTTTCTTAGCCTTTTTGTGCACTCTTTTAGTAAATTCTTAAGTTGAGGGGATCTATGCAATTGCCATTCTCTTCGAGCTCTCCTTTTTTCAGTCAAGAGACGCTCGACATCTGCAGAATATATTTTACTATTTTTGGTTTTTTTGAGGGTTATACTAGAATGTTGAACAGCTAGTTTCAGATAACTGTCAAAATTTACAATAGAAATATCCACATTCTCCGGTGTACTAAGCGGAATATTTTCAGTGCAGTGGGTACTGAGATATTTTTTATATTTTAACCAATTTATTTGAGTGGCTGACGTCACTAAGTTATCAGACGGATATACAATTCTATTAGGATTTGTTATTGTAAGAATTGTAGGTGTGTGATCAGAAGATAGTTCTAAGGAAGCTTCAACATAAATCGTTTCTGCGGGGATGTTTTTAACCACTTCAAAATCGATAACATCTGGAACTTTTTGCTGATCAGTAGGCCAATATGTTGGTTATCCGCTCGCGACATTTAGATTCATTTTACAAATTGTGTTAAACAAAACACGACCCTTAGGTGTAATAAGTCGTGAACCCCAGAAAGTGTGTTTAGCGTTATAATCACCAGCAGACAGGAAGCAGGGTCCTAATGATTTGAAATATTTATTATATTGGCTTTCTGATATAGAAAATCTAGGTGGGGAGTATAATGATGAAATTACTATGTTTCGATTTAATTCCTCAACGCAAATGTTCGTTGCTTGGAGATGGTCTTCACGATGATCACTCATTAAGTAGTGTTTTACTTGGTTCTTTATCAAAATGGCAGAACCGCCACAAGCTCTGTCTCGAGGGTCCTTGGTATCATATAATATATAAACATTGATTTTAAACGTATTTCTTGAGGTCATTAAGTTGAAAATAGTTATTTTATTTTAGATGTTTTTTTGTTTATGTAAAATTTTTAATGTATGTAAAATTTTTAATTATAAACTTTTATTTTCCAAGAAAATAAAAGACTTCTTACAGAAATCTATGCGATTATGAGACTAGAAGTTCATTCCATATTCTTTCAGCTATCTGTCAAAAAACAATAAGAATGCTGGTTAACACATCAGGATTGTCTGTGAAAAAAATTAGAATTTCCCTCGACTTGTCTGCCAGAATTCGTGTCAACCCCTTCATACATTTTTAGGTCAGAAATCTGACAGAATTCGTATACGATTCCGAATTATTTCTCGACGTTCCTCTCAGATATCTGGAAGACGTCGGACAATTTTGCTGGCTTAGTATGTACAATGCTATACTCACACATCAAGAATACTTAGTTTAAATATAGTTTTTAATATATGTAAGTGTAATATTTTTTTTAGCAAACTCTGTACTAAATATGTAAAAGGGAAGGCTCTGTAGAATTAAAAAAAAATATTTACTTCAGTTCCCCTAAACAAAAAAATAAAAAAACCGTTTTAAAAAAAATATATCATTCCACATCCTTAAAAGTTTTCATTGAATTTTTAAAAAATTCCAAATTGTATGATTTTATTTCTCTTAGTTTAGATGGTGTGATTGTCCTGGCATTCGCACTCACATTCGCTAAAATAGCAAAAATACATGGTCTTGGCATTTGTTGAAGATTTCAAGGCTGTTAGGGCTCATAGTATAGAGCTTCGGTCGAAAAATACTACATTTGTACTTAAGTGCTATTGTAAAAATTTAAAATTTGAAATGAAAAAATACGAATATTTACATATTTTTACACAATATATTGAAAATGAGATAATATTTTGAAAATTCCCTACATTTGTCCTTTTACCCTAGGTTTTAAATTTTCTGAAAAAATCCCTACAAAAAGGGAAAACTCCTTACTATTGGCATCACTGTGTTACAATGACTTGCTTGCATAATGTGACATACGGATGTGCTCTAGAATCCTAATCTGAATAACATCCACATATTTTTATTCGTTTTCAATTAGATTAGTAAAGGCCTGTATTCACTATCCTATTTAGTCGCACGATATGTCAAAAAAATCGTGTGTGCTCATAATGTATGACAGTGTGGCTTAAAAATGAATTGAGTGACAGATTTTTTTGACAAGTCTGTCCGACTTGGAAATGTTTTAAAAATTTTCATAAAATGATAGATTATATGCGATCAGAGTTGCATTTTCTTGTAAAGTAGATGAGTCATTTGAGTTTGCATCTTTTTTGTGGGATAGTGTGGCATTGACAGCAGATTTTGCAGACATTTTTTTTATGTCGGATAGAATTCCGTCAGATTTTCGTGTGAATGAATCGTACGATTATGTAGGATAGTGAATACCGGCCTTAAGGGGTTGGTGCAAGTTAAACGAATCGACTTTTATTATTATATGTGATAACATTTTTAACAAAGCCATATATTGGTTTTTAGTTTGAAATGTTCTTTATTCAATTTAATCAAGAAAATATGTTTGTCATACAAATATTAATATGTACAGAAATTTCTTTTTTTACTTATCCAAAAAATGTTTGTTTTTATTAAATATCGCTTGTAATTAGTTGTATAAAAGATAAAACAAAAGCTCCCGGTATTTTTATATAAAAATTTTATTTCTTACAGCCGTACCTAAACAAGAGCGGAAGGCGGAACGTTTTCTTCAGCGGTAGCTTTTACGCTGATATGCCATACAGTTTTGCCAGGTAATTTTGTTCCCCCCCCCCCCAAAAAAAACACCCCCAAATTTAACGTATTTTAAAAAAAGGATCCCCCTAAATGTAAAAGTTTAGATAATAACTTTATTTCAATTAATTTAACTTGACTCAGTTTTAATTAACGTTCTTATATCAATTTAGGTAAAGCAAAAATTGCAAAATTTTTAACATTTTACTGAAATACTCCCAAAAGAATTTTTTTTAATGTTTCTGGAATATTTTTATTTTATAAAATATCTTAAAAAATAATTTATTAACAGTTTAAAAAAGACTGTAACATATGTACAATAGGCATATTACTTGTTACAATTTTTGCAAATAGGTAAAATGACATAGCCTAGTCGAATAGAGCAGAAAAAAGTATGAAGACCCATTAAATTTTTTTTCGAAATCGCATTAAAGTTTTCGCACCAAACGCAGTTACTTTTTTTATCAATAAATTTAGAAATTTGAATAAATATTATTTGAGTAAAAATTTTGAAAAAAGTGATAAAAGTGTGACATGCAATACTTAAGTTTAGCGAAGCAACCTCTGCGCAGAACGTGCAATTAAAATTGTGCAAGACATTTTGAAATTGTCTAAATCATCACATCTTTAAAAGTTATTTTAAATATAAAGTGAAATAAATGTTTTCAAAATAAAATATTTAAAAGAACTCTGTCTTTTGTTAGAAATCACGTGCGGAACATTTTTGAACCCTAATCAGCTAAAAAAAGGGATATTAATTACTTGTACAATATTTGCCACCATGTAGAGGTATGCCAAAATTTTCGTAAAATATAGTTATATGCCTAACGTACAATCATATATAAATTATATATGTATGTATCTGATCAAAATAGAGTTATTTGCTTTTTTTAAATATTGGAATAAAATTTCTTCAAAAATATCGAGTGTTGCCAAGTCATTTTCGTTAACTTTGTACATCTTGTCGAAATTAAGAAGTTGGAGCATTTCAGGTGTTGGATTAAAGTTGTGACATGTATTTTTCGATGAATAAGTAAAATAAAATTAAAGATATGGCAAAAGTGCACTTTACGGGGCGTACGAAAAAAAAAAAAAAAAAATTGGACCCCCTCTGGAATAAAAAAAGAAAAAAACCAAAATTAAAATTTAAGGGGGCTGAGGCACCTGGGACCCCATGGATCAAAAAAAAGCGGCCCGCCCACTTAGTGGTATGTGTGGGTACTCAAATTAAAGGTAATTGTGTAAAAAAATACGAAATTAATAAAATTTAGGTCGAGCGGGATTTCTGGGTCCCTCTGGGGGTAAACAAATTGCCCCTCCCACCCTTATAACTATGTGTGGGTACTCGAATGAAAGGTATTTTGCTTACGATTGTAAATATTTTGTTTTTATTTTGCGTAGACAAACAATTTGTTATAAAAATCGCAGGATTTTTTTTTATTTTTTTGTAACTAAAGCTTTTTTGTATAGATGGCCTTCGGCCGGGCACAAGGATTTTCTCCTCTATGGTATAACAAAGACCGGCTAACTAAAGGTTTTCTGTATAGCCGGCCTTCGGCCGTGCGCAAGGATTTTCTCCTCTATGGTATAACAAAGACCGGCTTCGCTAAGTAAAGCTTTTCTATATAGCCGGCCTTCGGCCGGGCGCAAGGATTTTCTCCTCTATGGTATAACAAAGACCGGCTTCGCTAACTAAAGCTTCTCTGTATAGCCGGACTTCGGCCGGGCGCAAGGATTTTCTCCTCTATGGTATAACAAAGACCGGCTTCGCTTACTAAAGCTTCTCTGCATAGCCGGCCTTCGGTCGGGCAAAAGGATTTTCTCCTCTATGGTATTACAAAGACCGGCTTCGCTAACTAAAACTTCTCTGCATACCTATAAAAGATACATAAATTAACCTAGAGAGGAAAATATTAAACGAATACAAAAACAAAATGCATATTTGCAATCGTGAGCAAATTACCTTTAATTTGAGTACCCACACAGATATACATAAGTGTTATGGGGGGACACTTTTTTTGCCCCAGAGGGCCCTAGAAGTGCCGCCCACCCAAAATTTTATTATTTTCGTTTTTGTTGCACAATTACCTTTAATTTGAGTACCCACACATACCATTCAGTGGGCGGGGCGGTTTTTTGGACCCAGGGGTCCCCACGGGCCTCAGCCCCCTTAAATATTAATTTTGGTATTTTTTTTTTAATTCTGGATCGGGTGGCATATTTTTTATATTTTTTTTTCGTACGCCCCGTAAAGTGCACTTCAGCCAAAGATATTAAACAAAAAAAAGCAGAAGCTTTACAATATTTACAAAAAAAAAAAACATGAGTTGATGTTTGTTGTTTTTGTAATTTTATTAAAATGTTATTCTATATATTCTGTTAAGATGCGATTCTTGTGTGATGAGAATACATAAGTTTCTATAATGGTTTAGAAAATGAACATTTACCGACCTCTTGTCAAATTTTGTATCCGTAATCTCTCTTACTCAATGCATTTTGCTTTTACATGATAGGATTTTTCTCATGCTACATTATTTTTTGACATGTTTTAATCAGAGTACCGAAACGCTCGCTCATTCGCACTCCCATACGCTATGAATTTCCAAGAATAAATAGTACCATCTGCAGGTCCTTAGTTTTTTGCTTCCAGCAGACTGCCATTATTTTTATGATATGATTTTTCCATCATTTATTTCGTTTCCAACCTTATGAGTTTATATATGTACATACATATATACTTTTTAATAAATGTTAATACAGTCGAATTTCCCTATAATGAATCTGTTGCTATTGGATCAGAATATATCTACATTATTACTATAGAAAGTTTATAATACAATAGAAATATTTTTTCGACGTTTATTACAAATAATCTGGTATTTTTGTTAGGATTGCATTCTTCCAAGTCGTCCTTCATCAATATCCTCAAAAAGACTGTTATAAAGCCTTTTGTGTTAAATAATAAATTACTTGTCTTCTACATCTTTAGAATAATAGCATTTCTTATAAAGTACTGAAATATAAATTGCTTAGCTAAATTTTGTGTTAATCCTTTTACGGCTTTATTAAATACTAATAGTATTTTTTTAGGATAAGTGCTTCTTTATACAACATTTTCTTTCACTGAATACGCGGGCTGCTATCAATACTACTTTTAATTGAAAAACTCTTTCATTCTTCTTATTTAAATTTTTCAGAAATTAACTAATTAAAATTTACTTCTTGCAGAAGTTTTTTTGAAATAATTCCTTATGTGGAGACAAATATGCATATATGTATATAAGTCAAATTTTTTACAAAACTTGTTTATTGTAAAGAAAAATTCCATTGAGAAAATTCACTATAAGGAGATCAAAATACACGTTAGTTATAATGGAAAAGTTGGATTTTTAAAATCAATTTATATTTAAAATTAATGAAGTACATTTAGTTTAATCCACTTCTAATTAGAAATAAAAAACTATAAATAATATGTCATAATTATATCTCTAATAATATAACATCTCTACGTTCTCAAATGCAGTTAGGCCAGTTTTTAAATCAGAGAAAACAGTACATAAGAGAAAAAAATCAGTACAATTGCATAAAAAAAAGTACATTTACTTTTTTAATATAAAATTGCATATAAATAACATAAAAAGTTATAATCTTTTTTAAAACAAATCTTGAATTCATTCTATAATTTGAACAGTGACAAAATTTAATTAATAAAACCGAATTTTTTCCAAACAATAACTCAATTCCGTATATATTTTTTAGCGGGAATACAAAGTGAATAATAAAAAAATCTAAAACACAAGTTACGGTCACACTTAGCAAATATTTGACGAAAAAAACTTGACTAACATGTGAACTAAAATTGTATTTCCTTTATTCTATTATATTTTTTGAATATAGGTCAACATAAAATTAAAGAAAAATTACATAAAAGTATTTCTTTGCTTATCTACCAGCATAAATAATTTCATTTTGCAATTAAAAGGTCATGCTGAATGTCTTTTATTTTGCGGAAACAGCCAATGTCTAATTTAATCGAGAACAGCTTCAAAAGAGTTTTGAGCCAATTTTACTTAGAACTCTTCTATAAAAAACTAAAATTTTAATTTTCTCTAAAATTAATTATTTGACATTGGCCTTTTTAGCACCAAGCTTTAGATATAAGGACAACAATGTTAAAAACAAATTCAACACTTGAAATAACGAAGCTTGTTATGTATTTATCTTAAAAATAATTTAAAAAATTATTTTAAAGTGATTAACAACTAATAACCTTTAATAATTGTAATTATTGCAAAGGGCACAATCGTTTTTTAGACGATCTTATACTATAGATTTTTATAAATAATATATTTTCATATGTATGGACATAAATATTTACAGTGTTACAAGTAAAAATATTTATGGCCTTTCCACAATTTATTTCCTGTCATCAAGAAATTGTAAAACTCATTACAACAACAATCAAAGTTTGTCTTTATCTGCAACTCACTTTCTAGGTTTTATATTAGGAGCCCGTTTCTTTCTTTCCTCCACTTTTAAAACTAAAGATTCGTTCTGTAAAATCGTTTGAATGTGGAATGAAAGAAATAAAAATACACATTTCCTCAAATTCGTAAACGCACCACCGTTTAGAAACACTTTCCATTTTTCTTCTACTGTCATCTTTTTTCGTACTGACGCGGCAAAAATCTTTATTGTTAAGAACTCATCGATAAGAACATCTATATTAATATTTGTATCGCAATTTGACAACATGACAAACTATATACTGAGCCCAGTTAATATATAATAACAGTACAAAAACAGTACATTAATGAAAGAATCAGTACATTTGCGTACTGATTTGCTTGTAATGCATAAATCAGTACTTTAAACAAAAAACAGTATATGTACTGATAAAAACAGTACGAATGCAGTACTGCCTGCACTGCATCAGAAAAGAAAACCTATTTCACCATGTCAACGCAATCCTAATGATGCTGCATATTAATTGTGTGATTATCATTTTTATATGTGCATTTAACCATGTTTTTATTTATTGTTTAAACGCAGTATTGCATTTATAGCCATGTACATTATCTTTATGTTCTGTTATACCTGTAACTTAACAGAAATATTTAATTATTTAATGTTTTAAATGATTGTTTAACTTAATACTATCATACTTTCGTTGATGATTCGTCGTTTTGCTTCAGAGAATTACAAATTAAAATAACGTAACACACATAACTAAATAAATAACAGTAAAAATAATATTTTTTTATCAAAAACAAACTGGTTATCGCATTTTTATTCTAAATATTTAATATTACTCTAATATCTCATATAATTTCCATTTTACAAAATTTTTTGCTTCTCCTGAAAACATATAACATATTCTGCATTTAAGATGACGATATGTGCAGTTCTTTTAGTTTTTTTTTTTAAATAATATTTGCCTACAAAAAATTCAACACACACTTTGGCTCGTTGCCTTTAACAAAAACAAAATACACACAAAGACATTTCGTGCTGTGGTCATGCAAACTGTCGAGCAACAACAACATTACTGGTGAGGAGCGTTAAGAAAATTTTTTGTTTCCTCATTTTTCATGACTGAGGAAAGGCAAAAATTTATTTTTCCTCACGCTCATGAATGAATTGGCAAAAAAATTCACAATTCATTCATGGTTGTGAAAAAAATTACACGTTTTAAATTCCTCATTCATGAAAAAATTCATGAATGGTTAAATATGAGCGATCATATATGAATTTTTCGGAACTCTGGTTTTAATACATTGTATTACCGTGTAAACTAGCCTTAAGTACGTATAGTACATTGAATACTTATACTCGTACATATCGATGTTTTTAAACGGGGACCCAAAATACAAGTTATTTGGAAATTTTACAACAAAAAAAAAAAAAAGCTTGTAGAAGTAAATGTCGGAAACATAATTCAAGTATACCATATTGATCTTTATGAACTAGTCTATGATAATATATTTATACTTAAAAAAAAGTTATTTTTTGTTTTTGGTGTTGTTACTTGTTGTAGTATCGACACCACCGTATACATGAATTCGCCTTGCAACGAGCCAAAGTGTGTGTTGAATTTTTTGTAGGCAAATACTTTTTATTGACTTCGATTCAATATTGGAAAATTCATTATAAGGAGATCAAAAAACATTTTATAGTAGTTAAATTTAATGAAGTAAATTTTTTAGTTTAATGCACTTCTAATTAAAAATTTAAATTAATAAGAGATTATATATAATATGTCATAAGATCTATAATAATATAATTTCCTTACGTTCTCAAATGCGCTGCATCAGAAAAGCCAAATCGTTTCACCATGTCAACGCAAACCTAATGATGCAACATATTAATTGTGTGATTATCATTTTTATAGGTGCATTTAACCACATTTGAATTTATTGTTTAAGCGCAGTATCACATTTATAACCACGTACCTTATCTTTATATTCTATTATCCCTGTAATTTAATAAAAATATTTAATTATTTAATATATTAAATGTTTGTTTTACTTAATAATATCACACTTTCGTTGATTATGGGTCGTTTTGTTTCAGAGAATTACAAATTAAAATAACGTAACACACATTACTAAATAAATAAAAATAAAATTAATATTTTTCCCTCAAAAATAAATCGGTTATCGCATTTTTATCCTAAATATTTAAAATTGCTTATATATCTCAATTAATTTCCATGTTACGACGTTTTGTGCTTCTCATGTAAACTGTGATGTTATATTATTCTGCATTTAACATGACGATATGTGCAGTTCTTTTAGTTTTTTTCTCAATAATATTTGCCTTAAAAAAAAAAACAACACAAACATTTTGGTTCACCAGCCAAGAAATTATTTTACAAAAACAAAACACACACAGGCTAATCACGCTGTTCAGCGGGAAAAATTGCAAGCGATTAACTTTTTAGGCCATTGGTGTTCAAAAATGTTTTGCATATGTATTCTGAGAGAATTGTTTAAGTACAGTGACACGCAAAACTAAACGCACAATTTTTATTAATATTACATCACAAGAATTTTTTTTGGTTATATAAAATTTATAATAATGCAGTTCACACTGAATTAAGTGTATGTGATAAACTTCCGTTGATTAGGGGTTTCTGTAGAGTTGGTGATTAGGGATTAATTAAGAAAATTATGATTCTTTTCATAGCTATATGAATAGGTATACCGATGAGGAAAAAAAACCTTTTTATTAGAAATAAAAATTTGTTTTTTTTAAATTTAAGGAATGGCTATCAGTTGAAGAAAATATTGAAAATAAATCAGATTTGATTTTTTTATCAGGTTTTTTTTCCTCATCGGTATATCCAGTCATATCGCTATGAAAAGAATCATAATGCCTCTTAATAATATTTTCCCAATGTCCTTTAAATGTTTGATAACATCAAAGACATTGGGCATAACCAAAGGCATTTTTTATCATAAAATAGTCTTGCAATTCCATATTATTTAGCAACAAACTAACGTAGCTTCCGCACATGTGCATTCGTCGCTGTCTGACGAGCAACTAAATTAATTTCATTATTATTTATTTTACACACTGTATTTGAACAAATATCAATGCATCTATCGTACATGTGCACTTGTTGCTCTCACACGTACGACAAAAATAATGAGCGTAAAAAACAAAGGGGTGGGGCTTCTAAACAATTGTTTGCCTGAATGAGCATCACTGTTTTAGGCCTTAAAAAGATTTACTATTGAATTTTTAGTGAACTTTTACGTATTCCACTCGTCCTTCTTTGAAAAGTTCTTTTAGAAAGGTTTTTAATAAATATTTTACAAATTAAAATTTTCTATTCTATTCGTTGGTTTCCAATTACACACTTTGTTAATTAGTTATAAAGTTCGAATGCGGCTGGGAGATCTTATGTCTGCAAAAGTCCTTCTATAAGGCCTCTTTACTATTTTATTTTCCCGCTAGAAATGGTCGGGCAAATCGCGTTTTTTTATAAAGAATTTTAACGTGAATTATTTCATATTTTTCATATCTGAAAAATTCACATGTGAATTTTTTTTTGGTCACTCCTCATGAGTGAGGAAATTCAAAATATTTTTTCACTCACTCTCGTGAGGATGAATCAGCAGAAAAATTTTGAAATTTTCACGCGAGCGTTTCGGTATTCTGGTTTCATCCCTATTTAGGTATGGCTGTTAGGAATAATTTTTGGTACAATCAAGAAAACAAAACATAACTTTTTAACAGCTGATAAAAAGGTGTTTTTATGTTTTTGACATGTAGATATTTTTCGAACTAAAACTTCGAATACACAAAAACATGCGGATTTGAGAACACCAATTTATTTTTATTATGCGGATTCTAAAAATGTTGCGTTTTCAATTCCAACCGAAACCTAGAATACACCTGATTTACTGATAACCAAGGACCGGATTTTTATTCAGTTTAAATCGCCTTTAAGGCGTATAAAACATGCCCTAAGAATAGAAAAATATGCGCTACCAATTGGAAAAATATGCACTTGTAATTTTTTTTAAAACATTTATTTATGATAAAAAACATTAATATATCAAGAAGAAAAACAAAAATAACATAAAAACGTAAAAATTCAGTCTCATAAACGCAAATAAGCCACAATAAACACTAAAGTAGAAGTTAATATAAAGTGAAGCGCAAAAATATAAAGCAAACCCAAAAGTAAAATAATCATGTAAATTAAGTCCCTTGTTAGATATTTATTTGCACCTACATATAAAATGAATTATGAACAATAAGAAAAAACTTTGTTTATGTAAAGACAAAATTATTTTTAATAGGGGTAATCACGATGGGTAGTGCAAAGTGTGAAAACGATGTAAACGTGTGCAAAGATACACACATTTGCACAACACAACAATAAAATGTACGTATTTGCAATTTGCTTTATTTTACTTAAAAGAAGTGCATATTTGGTCAGTTGCAAGTAAAAGAAAAAAACATCTTTTGACATACGGACTGCCCTATTTTTTCACTGGCTTAAGGCATTCTTATTTGTTAAAAAATTTATTTTAATCACCCCTATTATGAAAGTCGACATGAGTCGACGGCACCAGAATAGTAATTGTATTTTCTGAGTCGTTATTGACAATTATCGATAACTATTGACAGTCACTTGATATTTTTTAAGGCGCGTTTAAGTCAACGTCGAGTAGAATTGTCTCTGTTTTAGTCGACAGGAAATTATGCGACGCCTCAAATATAAGTTAAAGAAATTTTAAGTGAATGTTAATATATTTATTAAATACGTTAAAATAAAAAATGCAAATTTAAAAGAAGTTATGGGCACAAAATAGCGAAAATTCGCGAAAATTTTTAATTTATGACGATTGCCTTAAAGAGCAACAAAGCTACGCAAAATTGTGAAAATTTGAAAAAGTTTGCAAAAATAGCGAAAATTGGCGAACATTTTTAATATTTCAAACAAGCTGTGGTGTAAGCACAATCGTGTGTTAAATTTACTAGCGCTTACCAACACCTTTTTGGTATGCAACTTCTTGAAAGTTTTTATGTTAAACAACACTAAGGGAATAATTTATATATTTCTCTTTTCTCGTTTTGACAACCACGTTTTTTAAAACTGTAATTTTAAGTAATTAATTAATAAAGAGTATATTGAAATTATTATTGGATTACATTTCCTAGTTGTTTTATTTGGGCACATAGCCGCCACAAACTGGTGACCCCGACGTGAATAGAACAACGTAAAGGAAGAGATTGAAAATGAACACAGGCCCCGGCTGCAGCACCGATGGCAAAGTGGTCAACACGGATACTACAGCAGCGATCAACACTATGCCTAACGAAACTGGTCAAACAATAAATCGCCTGTCAGTCAAGGTTCCACCGTTTTGGCCAGACCATGCTGAAATAAGGCTGGCGCAAGTGGAGGCTCAGTTTGCTGTCACGGGAATTACAAGCGATCCGGCAAAGTTCAATACGGTAGTCGCCGCCATAGAGTCCAACGTTCTTGTCAGAATATCGGACGCGGTATTGAATCCCCCGGATAGTGGTAAATACGACAATTTAAAGAAATGCATTCTGGAACGTTACTGCGAAAGTGAACAGAAGAAAACCCAAAAACTACTTTCGGAAATAGATTTGGGTGACAAGCGCCCTACACAACTTCTAAATGAATTAAGTTCTTTGGCCAAAGATAAGGTGACGAACGATTTTTTGAAAACATTATGGTTGCAGCGTTTGCCGGTACAGGTAAGCGATCCAATCATAGGATCAGATTTTTTAAAATTTTACGACCTTTTGGTTGACGTGAAGGGCAGTAGCCTTATCGATCGCACTACATTGCTTGAGTCGAAGGGCGCACCAATAAAACGTGATTTTGTTCGCGTCCTTTCGAATGTTTCATGTGGATCCTATGCTCAACTGGTACATGAATTTAGTGACCTGGCTACAATTAATGCTAATAGGGAGCCAACAAATACGAAAACCACACATTTTATCACAACTACAGGTGCCCCAATTTTTGCTCGAGCACGACGACTTTCAGGCGAAAAATTGTCCGCTGGCAAAAAGGAGTTTGAGTATTTAATAGAGAAAGGAATTTGCAGACCGTCGAAAAGCAACTGGTCGAGCGCATTGCATCTGGTAAGAAAATCCACGGGCGAGTGGCGGCCTTGTGAAGACTACCGCGCTTTGAACAATATTACGATACCTGACAGGTACCCAATACCTTATTTGCACGATGTGACCAATATTTTATATAAAAAGAAAATATTTTCTACACTTGAACTGCAAAGGGCGTATCACCAAATCCCAGTAGAGCCTAGTGACGTACCGAAAACTGCTATTATAACACCTTTCGGGTTATATGAATTTGTATACATGACGTTTGGTTTGAGAAACGCCGCTCAAACATTTCAGCGCCACATAAATGAAGTGTTAAAGGGACTCGATTTTGTGTTTGTTTACATAGACGATATACTTATAGCATCAGAGTCTAAGGAGCAGCACACAAATCATCTCCGAATTGTGTTTTAGCGCCTCCGTCACGCAAATCTTGCTATTAATTTTAGCAAGTGTCGTTTTGGCCAACAGGAAGTAACGTTTTTAGGCCACAGGATCAATGCCGAGGGTTTAGCACCACCTGAGGAGAAAGTAAAGGCAATACGAGATTTTTCGCGGCCAATATTGGCAAAAGATCTCAAAAAATTTTTGGGTATGATAAATTTTTATCGGATATTTATACCACACGCTACTAAAAACCAGGAAGTTCTGCGCAGTTTAATACCAGGGAACAAGAAGAATGACAATACTTTAATAAAATGGAATGACGATGCTAAAAACGCATTTAATGCTTGTAAAGACGAACTAGCAAACGCCACACTGTTGAATCACATGGCCCCTGACGCAAAACTTACACTCACAACTGACGCTTCTAATGATGCGGTTGGTGCCGTACTGCACCAGTTTGTGAACGACCTTGCTCAACCACTTGGTTTCTATTCTAAGAAACTTACCGACACACAAAGAAGATACAGTGCCTACGACCGCGAACTGACAGCAATATACCAGGCAATACAACATTTCAAGTATACTCTTGAGGGAAGAGATTTTGTTATATTTACCGATCACAAACCTATCGTTTTTGCGTTTAAGACAAAAGGCGATAAAGCGTCTCCGAGAAGAGAACGTCAGCTTGACTTTATAAGTCAATATACCACCAATATTCAACACTTGCCAGGAGTAGAAAATAATGTAGCTGATTTGCTGTCGCGTATAAACATTATTACAAACGATATCAGTTTTGATGAAATATTAATACAACAAGAATTTGATACGGAACTGTGCAATTTATTAAAAAAAGGTAGGAACGATTCCATTACTCTTACCAAATTGGCAATGCCGGATTCGGCAAACACACTGTATTGCCATATTTTTAATAATCGCATAAGACCGTATGTACCAAAAAGTCTTCGACAAAAGGTTATAAGCAAACTTCACTCTTTGTCACATCCCGGAATTAGAGCAACAAGAAAGTTGGTGACAGATCACTATGTGTGGCCTGCAATGTCAAAAGACGTGGCAACATTCGTTCGATCATGCATTCCATGCCAAAAATCGAAAGTCTATCGCCATACAAAAACACCATTAACCGATTATGCATCAGTCGACGGTCGTTTTGAGCATATTAATATTGATTTGGTTGGACCATTGCCAACATCAAACGGGTTTCGATATTGTTTAACGTGCATCGACAGATTTTCTAGATGGCCCGCTGCAATACCGATGACTGACATACCCGCACAGAACGTTGCCAGTGCCTTAGTTAGCGGTTGGATATCCACTTATGGTATTCCCCTACGTATCACCACGGACTTGGGACGTCAGTTTGAATCCGCGGTTTTTAAGGAATTGATGGAGATCCTAGGGGTGAGGCATTTACGTACGACGCCCTATCATCCCCAATCTAACGGAATTATCGAACTTTGGCACAGATCGCTGAAGGAGTTCAGCCCTACCCTTAATTTTGCTTGGTATGCGTTCAACAGTTAAGAGTGACATCGGGTTAAGCCCTTCAGAGTTAGTCTTTGGCGCACCTTTAAGAATTCCGGGAGAGTTCCTTGTTTCTCGTACAACCACAAGCATTACAGAATTCGCGGAATCTCTTCGTAGAGCTATGCTCGATTTACCATTAACAAAACCACAAAGACATGGAATCACACAGCATTTTGTACAACCAGCATTGAAAGATTGCAAATTCGTTTTTATAAGAGTTGATCGCGTAAAACATCCCCTAGAGCCAAGCTACGAGGGACCGTATAAGGTATTGTCTAAACACGAAAAATATTTTATTGTTGCAATTAATCGACGAGAAGCGAAAATATCCATCGATAGACTTAAGGCCGCTTATATATATAATAATGCGGCAGACACAACAACAATACAACCCGACAGCAACGCAGTAATGCAACAAGACATTGGTGTGGAAGAAGATGTGTCACGAGAAGTCGCGATTCAAACGCAAACAAATAATCCGGACCAGCATCGTTAGCTTGCTAGCTTGCTAACTAGGCGGGGGGTATTGTGGTGTAAGCACAATCGTGTGTTAAATTTACTAGCGCTTACCAACACCTTTTTGGTATGCAACTTCTTGGAAGTTTTTATGTTAAACAACACTAAGGGAATAATTTATATATTTCTCTTTTCTCGTTTTGACAACCATGTTTTTTAAAACTGTAATTTTAAGTAATTAATTAATAAAGAGTATATTGGAATTATTATTGGATTACATTTCCTAGTTGTTTTATTTGGGCACATAGCCGCCACAAAGCCATAAAATTAATTAAAAGCCCCTAAAACTATAAGGAATAGCAAAACTTCGGTAAAAATTGCAAAATTAGCGGAAGTTCGAAAAAATTTGCTAACAGCGGCATGATAGCAGAGGGTTTTATTTACTAATAATCTTTAAAGCTATAAAGAATCAGAAAACTTACAGTAACATATGGGTCTTATCGCGAACATGGCGAAATTTCCCGAAAAATTCAAAATCGTAAACAAATTCTAAATATAATTTGAAAATTTATATATTTCATAAAAATGTGCTATTTAAAGAATATTTTGCATTTGATTTTTATTGGAAATTTTTAAAAAATTCCCTTTTTATGGGAAATTTTTCGAAAATAAGCTATTCATCCCTATTATGAAAGCCGATGTCGACATGAGTCAACGGTATCGGAACAGTAATTATATTTTCTGAGTCGTTATTGACAATAATCGATTACTATTGACAGTCACTTGATATTTCCTAGGGCGCTTTTAAGTCGACGTCGAGCAAAATTGTCACTGTTTTACTAGACAGGAAATTTTGCGACGACTAAAATGAAAGTTAAAGAAATTTTAAGTAGAATGTAAACATATTTATTAAGTCCGTTAAAATAAAAAAATGCAAATTTGAAAGAAGTTATGGGCAAAAATTTTAATAGTAAATTAAACCCGAAAATTCGGAAAAGTTTGCTAAAATAGCGAAAATTCGCGAAAAGTTTTAATTTAAGACGATTGCCTTAAAGAGCAACAAAGCTACGCAAAATTGTGAAAATTTGGAAAAGTTTGCAAAAATAGCGAAAATTGGCGAACATTTTTAATATTTCAAACAAGTCATAAAATTAATTAAAAGTCCCTAAAACTATAAGGAATGTCAAAAATTCGGTAAAAATTGCAAAATTAGCGGAAATTCGCAAAAATTTGCTAACAGCGGCATGATAACAAAGTCTTATATTTATTAATAATCGATAAAGCTATAAATAATCCGAAAACTTACAGTAAAAAATAGCTCTTTGCGACGACTAAAATGAAAGTTAAAGAAATTTTAAGTAGAATGTAAACATATTTATTAAGTCCGTTAAAATAAAAAAATGCAAATTTGAAAGAAGTTATGGGCAAAAATTTTAATAGTAAATTAAACCCGAAAATTCGGAAAAGTTTGCTAAAATAGCGAAAATTCGCGAAAAGTTT
Source organism: Pollenia amentaria (assembly GCA_943735925.1). Classification (NCBI taxonomy): domain Eukaryota; kingdom Metazoa; phylum Arthropoda; class Insecta; order Diptera; family Polleniidae; genus Pollenia; species Pollenia amentaria. The sequence continues at coordinate 95,225,066 of OX031009.1, read as the reverse complement.
TAATTTAAGACGATTGCCTTAAAGAGCAACAAAGCTACGCAAAATTGTGAAAATTTGGAAAAGTTTGCAAAAATAGCGAAAATTGGCGAACATTTTTAATATTTCAAACAAGTCATAAAATTAATTAAAAGTCCCTAAAACTATAAGGAATGTCAAAAATTCGGTAAAAATTGCAAAATTAGCGGAAATTCGCAAAAATTTGCTAACAGCGGCATGATAACAAAGTCTTATATTTATTAATAATCGATAAAGCTATAAATAATCCGAAAACTTACAGTAAAAAATAGCTCTTATCACGAACCTGGCAAAAATTCGCGAAAAATTCATAATCGGAAACAAACTCTAAAATTAATTTGAAAACGCTTAATGGGTTAAAAAAACAAACTGTCGGAAAATAGCTTTAAAAAATTAACTTTAATAGTGAAGAACAAAAATAATAGAAAAAAAATTGGAGGTGGGATTTTTTTTTGTCAGATTTTCGGAGACCAATGAGGTCCATTGTGAATCCCTTCAGTAAAGGAGAAAAGGGGAAAAAGAGAAGTAAAGAAGAAGAGTAGAAAATAGACCTAAGGTTTGGTGCAGATTAGTAAATACGTAGGACAAAATTCCCCCTATGGCCCCCCATCAGAAACAGCCTTCCTATTTCCCTGACAAACCCCAGTAGATCGGTTGGATTACATCCAGTGATACACCCTAGTTCGTCGTGAAATCTAGCCCCTAACCATTTCTGCCTGGGGCCGTGCATCCTAGGACAGTGGCACAGTATATGCTCAACCGTCTCTAGCTCCTCGGCATCCCCGCACAACCTGCAGAAGTCCGGTATCGCAATGCCCCATTTACCCATTAAAGCTCTAACAGAACAGTGCCCCGTCAGGAACCCTATAAGGGTCCTGAGACTACTCCTATCCAGTCCTTATAGAACCCTGGTTGCACCTGCGTCCAATCCGGGCCATAAGGCACTAGACACCCTGCAATCCGTTCTATCCTTCCAGGACCGGTTAACGGCATCACGGAATCTTTCCCGGATCACCCCATATTAGTGATATAAGGGGGGTTTTACCCCTCTGTCCCTTGCCTCTAAGTCTAGATTCGAACCCCCTCTCGCGAGTTCGTCTGCCACCTCGTTGCCATCCACCTTACAGTGTCCTGGTACCCAACACAGCCTTATTGTGAATGCCAACATGAGCTCTCTCAGAGCATTCCTACACCGTGCAACCAGGCACGATCGCACAGTATAATTTGACAATGCTCTTAACGCAGCCTGACCATCGACGTAGATTGTCACCACAGATCCCCCTACGATGTGACCCAGTGTCACTTCCGTCGCCCTCCAGATCGCTAGGATCTCAGCCTGGAAGACACTGCACTCATCCGGGAGTCTGAATGACCTTTTCACGTCGGTGTCAGCAATAAAAACACCAGCCCCAGTGCCAGTTTCCATCTTGGACCCGTCCGTATATACTGCCCATCCCTCAAACAGTCCGTTGGATCCACGCCAAACTTCCCTGTCCCGGAACTCCACCGGTGGTGTTACACCGAAGTCCAAGGTCATAGTCCTATGATCCGAGATTCCCCCCGGAATACTTTCCTGATCAAGCAGACCCACTTCGTATAGAATCCTTGTGTGGTCATCCCGCCTAGGTCTAATCAACGAAGACTCGTAGAGTCTAAGTAAGCCACACTCTTCACATAATCTTCAATGGGGGACAGATATAGTAGGATGTCCAACGCCGCCTGTGGCGTGCTTCTCCTTGCACCAGTGATGCCAAGAGATGCACTCCTCTTGGCCTTGTTGAGCATCTTCCTATAGCTGTCCACTCTCAACGCATCCCACCAAACAGTGCATCCATAGGTAAGAATAGGCCTAACCACCGATGTGTAAATCCAGTTTACCATATCTGGTCTTAGTCCCCAATTCTTACCGATGGAGTTTCTGCATGTGTAGTAGGCATTGAGTCCTATTTTCATCCTTTCCTGGGTGTTTCTTTTCCAAGACAGTTTACAGTCGAGGAAGTTACCCAAGTACTTAGCACAGTCAGATAGAGTTAACTCGACGCCATCCAATACTGGCCCATTAAAACTCTCTATCCTGTACCTTCTGGTAAAAAGAACCAGCTCAGTCTTCGCCGGGTTTACCCCCAGCCCTCTATCCTTCGCCCAAGCCGAGAGTTCGCCCAACATAAACTGCATAATTTCACCGATCGTGGACAGAAACTTTCCCTGACCAGTAGTACTATGTCATCCCCATAGGCGACGGCTTTCATACCCTTGGAATCAAATGATCTGATAATCCCGTTGACCGCAAGCAACCACAGTAGAGGAGATATAACAATCAATATCATCAAAGTTGCTTCTTATCACTTCTGCAACACGGTGTATTGCAAAATAAAACAAGTTTTGTTATTAAAATATGCAACATCAGCCATATTTGCAAAAATATGCACTAACAAACCGATGCCATTTTACTACAAGTTTCATGATTCGCAAAGATATTTAGCTTAGGTTGATCTCAGACTGACGACAAAAAATATGCATTTGCATAAACATTTTTCATTAAATCCTGCGACGTAGAACAATTTTATGTACTTCGTCATCAGTGTGACCATTTAGGCATTTTTGTGGTTAAATTTAGCATTAAAAATGTTTATTAAAGGCTAGATTACACTATCTCACAAGCCTTACGTATTCCATAATACTTTGTGAGATGGAAATCTAATGAGTTTTGTTGTGACTGTCAAAAAATCTAATGTAACATTACAGTTTGTAGTCACACTATCACACATGAACATGCTTTTGTTAAAATGCAACCCTGATCCAATGAAAAGTATTAGCGTTTAGAAATTTTTCAAAAAACGATTAAGTCGTATGGGATGTCAAACTTTTTTCGTAATACGTGTGACACATTGCATTCACACTATCACACTTTGTCATATTACTTGAGATTTTTACATGTATTAATACAAAGTATAATAGTGTAATCTAGCCTTAAGCTCCATTTTCATTTAGCATTTGACATTTTATTTAGCATTTTTATAAAAAGTTTTTAGATTTTGTATGCTTTATTTTAAAGATTTGAAGAAATATTTTTATACATTAAACTTAATTTATTTGATCAATTGCCATAAGTTTTGACTTAAAGTAGTTGCACTCAAAAGGAAATTATTAGTGTCCGACCGAAGTCACTTTTTTAGGCCGATGCCGAACTTTAAACAACAAGAAAAACTTCGAAATTTTTGAAAAAGATAAAACCATTTATTTATACAAATTTTTGGTAATAATAAAAAAAACAAACACGAAACATTTTATTAACAAGCAGTTATATCAATGTACATATCTCTCCTTTATTACAACGTAGTCATGTCTCAAAAAATCGAATATTTTAAGTTACTTAAGAAAACTTCTTCTTTATACCTTTTTTATATATTTATATATTTAATTTAGGTATTAAACAATTAAGATAAAACACCTCCTAACTTAAGCGAGTTCAAGAATGAGCAGACAATGAAAAGAAAAAGTGCAAAAGGCAAAGGCATAAATAAATAATGACGTTCATACTGCAAAAACAGAGTTACTATTAAATTCACTTTTCAACATATTCAACAATACTGTATTAACTCAAAATTTGAAAATGTTCAGTAGAAGCAAAACTATTTTTATTTTACATTGAAGGCATATGAAAAATAATTTTTAAACAAACCGTTTCAATAACAAAAGTTCGACAAAATAGCACGACATTTTTACAGCGGTTAGATAATAATATTATTATTAATAAAATAAAAATTTTGAGTTAATACACTATTGTCGAAAAAGTGGGTTATGTAAAAAAAAATCTGTATTATATGTTAAACTGAACCAAAGTTATAGCGAAATATATTTTATTAAATCAGAACATAAAGTTACATTTTGAAAACTTTAATCGCATTTTGCCGAGGTTGTTTTTTTTTGAGATATGACTACTCAAAAGTTTTATGTTTTTATGACAGAACAGTAATTTTTATGCATTGATACCAATAAGGTTCTCTGATTGAAATAAAACTGCCCAGCTACACTAAACAATTGCTCAATGGCAACACTAGTTGGTGACGCAGATATTTCATGGCTTTTCAAAACTCAAATATATTAATGCTAATGGGCTTATCATTATATATATAAACAGGCAAGTCGATTTCTTTTGCTTCCTTTTACGCCAACTCTATACATTGGATATTTTTTGGCAGAAGTGCACAAGTTACATTTTATTGAAATCGGTTCAGTATTTTAGGAGTTATAGGGCGTTAGAAAGTGTTACTAATACATAAAAAAAACTCGAGCAAAAAAAAAAAAAAACACATAACAGAAGCAGTATGCTTTTTTGTGTTTATATAGTAAAAAAGAACAACAATATGCATAGTTCTCTGCTATGCCTTATGGCATAGTGAAAATGTGTTTATATGTGTGATACCGACGATGCTGGACGGAAAATCAAAAAATTTAGATATGACGGCGAATATTACGTCCAGCACCAGTGTGGCCAGGTCTAAAAAAATTTTACAGCTAAATCTGGTATTAGACATGTCCAAAAATTGCTAAAAATTATTTTAAAAAAATGCTAAGCTTATCATTTTTTTTCTCATATCTCAACCTAGCTGAATTTCAATTAAAAGAGCAGATGTGACAGAAATATAACACCCAAGTCCCCATCTGTGGTCTTATGAAAACCCTTTATCTTCGGTGAATTGTATAAAAAAAAATTAATACACATACATTCAATATGTATGCATTTAAAAAAAATTATATTTTTGATTCATTTGATATCAGAGGAACGCATAAAAATAAAATTGTTTATATTTCTTATTAATTTTTTATATTGCTTGCATCAGAGGTCTTGCGGGCCGCCTAAGTTTGAAATTTAAACTGAACTACCTGTGCTACATATTTATATTTGATGTTTAGAAATGAAGAGGCGCAGTACAGTGTTTTGTATGGATATGCAATATATTAAACTAGTGCCTCAATTCATCGCCAGTGAAATGAGTAACAAAAATGGGAGCACTTACATTATCTAAAAAAGTTTATTGCTTCCTCCGATTGCCATACATTTTATGATAATTTACCTGACATTTTGTAATACTTTATTTTTTTTTTTTATTCACCTATATTTTTGATTTATCCTAATAAATTGTTTTAAAGTGAAAGACTTCATCAATATTTTTTTTATTAAAAAAAAAAATCCCTCTCAGTTCGACGCCGTGCTCAGGAGCTTGGTCTACAAAGAACAACTTTGGCCACAATTTTGCACAAGGATTTGCATTTAAGATTCAGTGGACACAAGAGCTTCTTCCACAAGACCATTTACGCAGCCAACAAACAAAGTAGTATACCTTCCCGGCGGACACCCTGTATATATATGGGGGGATGTCATATCAAGTGATCCAACTTTTGAAATCGATGCCTTCCGATTTGTATGAAATTTACGCCAAGGTTAGTCCTATTGGATAGTAGTTTACAAACACATTTACCAGATCGGTCAAAAAGTTTCTGAGTTAGAGGGGGTCAAAATTTGATATTTTGGCCAAACAGGTGTTCTTTCTCATCCATGTAACTTATTATCTATTGGCTTTTTCTTCAATCATTTGAAAAAAAAAATTATTTGTTTTTATTTTTAAATTTAAAACTTTTTTTTATTTTTTTTAAGCAGGTACTTTTTTCAAAAAAGAAAGCTTAGAGATTTTCCTTAAAGCCGTCACACCAGTGTGGCCATTTTGGCATTTTTGCAGCTAAATTTAGCATTAAAAATGTTTATTTAGTTGCAAAATTTTCATTTAGCACTTGGCATTTTGTTTAGCCTTTTTGATTTTACTAAAAAAAAAATTTATAAAATATAATAAATTTTAAGTTGTAATCAAAATGAAATTTTGTATGAAAATGGATAACTCTTATGTTAAGAAACATCTTCCCTTTACCTTATCATGTTGATTATAAATATTATTTGCCCTTTGATATTACGATATAAAAGTACAAGGAAATTTTACTTTGTATTTAGATAAGAATTCAATAGTGTAAATGTTTGAAAAAATTTTTTGCTCTAAAAAAATGATTTTAAAGCTTCAACTTTTCTTAAACTATAAAAAATAAAATGATCTAAAAATGTTGTATATTATATAATAAACCATTTAAATGTATCAAATATCAGAGGTTTGCAGGCCCGTTAAATTTAATCTTTAAGCTTAACTCCCTGTGCTTTATGCTATGATTTACCAAAATCTAGCCATTTGCTTTAATATAACCATTTACTTCAATTTCGTTCAAAAGTTAGTCACTAAAATGTAATTAGTTTCGAATAAAATTTCATACTGGTAAAAAATCTCTAAAAAATTATAGCATTTTTTGGCCCTGTCTAATGCCAGTTTTAGCTGTAAAAATTTTTAAGACTGCTGGTGTCCTAAATGTAAACTGTGGTATTGCTTTATATTAGTATTAGTGAATAAAGAGACAAATGTTCTTGAAAAAAATGTGAAAAAGTATAACCAAATTAGAAAAGCCTTTTGTTAATTGAAAAACATTAAAATTAATAAATAACAAAAAAGGAAAAAATTAAAGAATTTCCGCTTTTTAACTGTTAGTGGCAGGGTTGTGCAATGTGGTGATTTTTAAATTCTTTTGTCGAAATTAAATTTACCTTTGGCGATATGACGATTGTTTTGGCGAAGTTGGAAAGTGTTGGGATATGGGAAATGGAGTTTTTGTGAATATATTCCAATTTACATATACCTAAAATATTAATTAAATGGGTATAATTGTTTCTCTTGTTTGTAAGTTGTATTTTAAAATTATAATTGTTATTATTACTGTTTCAAAATTGTTCTATTTGAAATATTTTGTGAATCATTGTTTTATATTATGACGATTTAAAAAAATTCGTGTTTCAGAACGTAAATTTAATGGGGAAAATGTATATGACTGACAGTCAAAGGTTGTTTTGTTATAAATAAAAAATATTGCCAAATTATTATCTAAAAAACATTAAATAAATATACATATCGATAGGTTATAATAAGTAAAATTGTAAATTTCTTTAATTCACGCCATTTTCTTACAGTAAATTTTATTTAGGAGAACGTTTCCTGATGATCTGGCCTAAGCAACCAGTGAAATGCACATAGGAACAGCTTATCCTCCAACAATAAATTTTAGTATTTTTTATCAATTAATAAAAAAAAGTGAATTAAGCACAACAAACAAAATCTTTTAATAAATAATAGTATTCCCACAAACAACTTTGATAATACATTTTTGCAAGTGCACGTGCCTAAAAAACTGAACGGGCAAATTGTTTTTATTTTGATTTCTTGCGAAAACAATAAAAGCACTTTGTTTTTGTTTTTAATATGTTTTTTCTTTACCCACTTACAACTACAATTAATGTTGGGAGAATTCCAAATAATTGTAGCGGGAAATGTAAGAAAAGATAAAACTCATCACTGATTTATTGTTTGGTATTTTGTTTAAGCTTTGATATCGGTGCAAAAAAGACTTTTTGAGTGTTTGTAGGTTATTCTCATTCCCCCTGTAGTCTTGTTTGATAGCTTTGGCTTTTCTAAAATTATTTAGGAGAACGTTTCCTGACGATCTGGCCTAAGCAACCAGTGAAATGCGCATAGGAACAGCTTATCCTCTAACAATAAATTTCAGTATTTGTTATCAATTATTAAAAAAGTGAATTAAGCACAACAAACAAAATCTTTTAATAAATAATAGTATTCCCACAAACAACTTTGATAATACATTTTTGCAAGTGCACGTGCCTACAAAACTGAACGGGTAAATTGTTTTTATTTTGATTTCTTGCGAAAACAATAAAAGCACTTTGTTTTTGTTTTTAATATGTTTTTTCTTTACCCACTTACAACTACAATTAATGTTGGGAGAATTCCAAATAATTGTAGCGGGAAATGTAAGAAAAGATAAAACTCATCACTGATTTATTGTTTGGTATTTTGTTTAAGCTTTGATATCGGTGCAAAAAAGACTTTTTGAGTGTTTGTAGGTTATTCTCATTCCCCCTGTAGTCTTGTTTGATAGCTTTGGCTTTTCTAAAATTATTTAGGAGAACGTTTCCTGACGATCTGGCCTAAGCAACCAGTGAAATGCGCATAGGAACAGCTTATCCTCTAACAATAAATTTCAGTATTTGTTATCAATTATTAAAAAAGGGAATTAAGCACAACAAACAAAATCTTTTAATAAGTTCTAAAATTATAAATTATATATCAATTTATTTTGAAAAATCATAAAAATGCCTATGTGCATTTCAATATATTAATATATACTATTGGAAATAACGAAAATTTAGAACATTTTACTTATATTCAAGTTTTTAGAAACACTTAAACTACTTTTGAGTACTTTTTTCAGGAATGTTCTGAAATCGATTTAGCGTGATAGTATGCACTTTCTACTCTAAGTACCACTTACTTTTACTACTCTTCAAATCAGGAAAAACTACGAGCATTTAAAAAATTAATTGAAAATCTCCATCAATAAAACTTAATTTGATTTCAATTTCAGAACATGGCAGTTTATAATGTTATAATCACTTTTAGCAATTTTTTTCCTAACAAAAATCCTTACAAATATCTGTTAGGTGTTTTGAAAGGGATTTTTTTGTTTTCGAGAAAATCGTAGTGCAAAGTACACATTGTTTGAATTCGTATATAATTTCCTTCGAATTGACCCCCCATGTAAATAAAAAGGTTACAAATTTTAAAAAACGTAAATTGAAAGTGTATAAAAAAAAACATATTCAAACGTATTTTATATTTTAAAAAAATGTAACCAAAATGAAAAAAATATTCACATCTCCACATTGAGAAAAAAAATAACCAATTTTGGTTAGAAATAACCAAAAATGGCAGCGTTGGTAAGCATCCGCCGCATGTGCACTCGTCACTTGATACATGACCAGGGGTGCCACATAATTTTGATAAGAAACGGCATATTTTCGGAAAAAAATCGGCATTATCGGCACTTTAATTCAAAAAATCGGCAGATTAATAATAACCATTTAAGAACAATAAAACAAATTTCTATTAACACACAAAATAACAAAACATAATAATTCAGCATTAAGTTACATATAACCCATACAAAAACATAAAAATTAATAAAAAAAATTAATATATTTATAAATAAATTGTAGTTAATTTAAAAAAATGTTGTACATTAGGTTAAAATTGTTTTTATAGTTGAAAATTTTTTTCAACATTTTATTTTAACAAATATTTTATAGAAACATATTTGAGTTTAATACTTCAATTAAATCCATTTTAATATCAACATCCAAACAGTTTGCATTATTAAATTTTAGGCAATCTTTAGAAAAAAAAAAAATTCCTTGAAAGGATTCATATTCCAGGAAACATCGAAATTTGGTTTTATTAGGGATCACTCAGCTACAAATTCTTTCCACATTTGCGGAAGAATGTGGAAGGACCATAATTTGTTGTACAAACTTTGACAGCACTGGAAATGCATCCGCAGAATCCCCACGTTTTAAGTCTAAAATTGTTAAATTTAAAATTTTTAACTCTACATTCAGAGTCTAAAATTTGTTTTTCTTTTTCAGAAATAAAGCTGGGGAACTCTTTCAGAATTTCTATATAAAAATTAATACAGTTATTAATAATTCTGTTAATGTCGCTTTTGTTGAGTTTTGATTTTGAAAGTAACTCATTAGTTAATAAGCCCAAATACTAATCATAAAAGTTAAAAAATTCTTTGTGTTCATAAATTCCGTTAACTAAATTTAATTTTTTAATCGTTTTTTGTAAAATAAATTAATACAGTTTTAAAAACACTTTCCATTTGGTTGTAGAGGTTATGGCAATTGCTTCAAAGATGCTCAAAATTAATTAATTACACTTTAACAAGCAAAGTTACCGTGATTTAAGTGTTTTCTAAAAATCGGCATTTTTGGAGCAAAAATCGGCAAATCGGCACTGCTAATTTTAAGGCCAAAAATCGGCAAATATGGCAGGCCTGTACTTGAGGACTAAATTGTGTACTCTCGTGGACTAAATACAAGATCGTAAGAATACGTGTGAAGAACATGTTATCAGCGTTACTGTTGGTGCTACTAAAGTAGCAATTTGCCACTTTTTCGATTGATTGGATACTGTTTTGCTACTTTTACAAAATGCACCCAAATGTGATACTTTTTGTAATTCTTGCCACTTTTTTGGTACTTTTTACTAAATGATGAGATACTTTTTGAACTTTCTGTTTTATTAAAACTGTAATTGTTTTAAAATATATATGTAAGCAAGCTTATATGAAATAATTTTTTGTCTATCGTGATAAGCTTATGATGCACTTATTGCGAATATATTATGTAACAAAATTCGCCAAAAATCGCAATATTTGACTTTATATATAACACTTAAATAAACACTTTCATGGTTTATCGCTTATTTTATTCATTATATACCTTGCTTTGCGATAATTTATAAAAATGTACAATTTTTGCTCTTAAAATTTTTTTTTGTAAATTTTTGAAAACTTATTTTTTATGAAAAATTTATCCACTTATTTTTAATATCTCCGAAACTGTTTAAAATATAAAAAAACTATTGGTGAGATGCCTTAAAGGGCATTTAATTCCAAATCATTCGCTAATACTAGCATCCAAATCGGAAATATCGCTCCCAAGTCATGATAATATATTCATATTAGCATCATGCCAACAATCAATAATACATAAAATTAACATTTCTCCTAAGATTTTCATGAAATATTTCGATAACTGATTAAAATCCTTATAAATTTTTTATGAATTTTTAATGCTCTTATATCTTTTGTATGAATTGTTGAAAACAAAAATAGTACTAATTTTGCAAAAAAAGTATTGCCAAAACAATTGAAAATATAAAAAAATTTATATGGATGACTCAAAGGCTTTTCAAAAACTAGACCTGATAGAACCAATCATTGAACAGATTTTGATTCAGGAAGCTAAGGTCAATTAAAATCACTTAAAAAATTTTATGCTTACATCTGATATAATATTTTCTGAAATTTTTTTTGCCATATAAAAATGTTATTGGAATCTTTAAATAAATTAAACAAAACACATGCAAAAACATTATTTTGTGTACTTCTTCCTATTTTAAAACATGTGCCGCCTTTTTTTCTTAAATCACCCTTTTGGTGCCATTTTTTTTTTAAATTCCCCTGTTTTTGGTACTTTTTGAAAATATCAAACGGTAACGCTGTATGTATTACTTTCCACAATTGTGGTTTGTGCTGGACATCAATGGTATAAAAATACTTTCAAGTTTATTGCTCGTGAAAACCCTATGTAATATTTTTTTATTCGTTTCTTTTCAAGTCATCATCCAGACTTGCAATTTTTGTTGCTGCAATTTCTAAAAATTATGCTTTGAAGTCGCATTAGTATTCCCCATTATGAAATTATAGTTTTGCAATTTTTGTATTTTTATCTTGTCTTTCATTTTCTCCTTTTTATATTTTATATACATACCAGCTTAACCCAGTGCGCTTCAATACCCTCAATAAAATAAAATATGTAATTTTCTTCAATACAAATCTAGTGCATGGCTTATGAAGTTATTTGTACCAAGTTTGAATACAGAAATCTTTATGGTATTTGTATTGGAGTTGTTCCGCCTATGTCAACAATAGTGCAGTGGGCCTTTTATAGATATCGTTCATTTATAACCAATCTATTTGTTCCAAATTTGTAAATTGTAGCTGTGGCCGTTCTCTAGATATACAGAAATCTAGTTTGATCCACGCGCACTTCTCTAATCCCGCACATTTCTTATAGATGCTGTCTGTATATTAATAATCATTCTATAGGTAATATTACACTTACCGTTCTTCACGCCCACTTATATAATCTCGCCCACTTTTTGACTAATGTTGCGTATTTATCACCAAGCTATTTTTACCAACTTTGGAAACTAGCTATTACCGCCCTGTAGATATACAGAATTCTCTTTTGCCTTTGTATGTGAGGTACAACGCCCAGTTATCAACTCCCAGCTTCTTTCTTACATATGTTGCGTATCGATAACCCATCTATGTGTACCAAATTTGGGCAATTTTGCTCTTACCGTTCCTTAGATATAAATAATTCTATGTTATGCCACTTTTCCAATCCCGCCCACACTTTGTCGGATGTTGTTTATTAAAAACTAAAATGCTTGAACCTAATTTGGAAACTTTGGCTCCTGTCGTTCTCCAGATATACATAAGTCTATAATGTCTTTGTATTGGAGATGCCACGGCCAAAATTCCAATCCCGCCCATTTTGTCACAGATGTTTTGTATTGATAACCCAGTTATATGTACCAAATATGGACAATTTTTCTCTTACCATGTTTTAGATATAAATAAATCTATTTTGTGCCACGCCCACTTCGCCAATCACGTCCATATTTTTCAGATGTTGTGTATTGACAACTAAGATCCTTGTACTAAATTTTGAAACTAGGCTGGTCCGTTCTCTAGATATACAGAAATTTATATTGTCTTTGTATGGGAGGTACCACGCCCAGTCAAAATTTCAAAAAATATATATAGCCTATAGATCCTTCCAGACCATCAGTTATATACTGTAAAAGTTTTATGAAGATCGGTGGTTTAGGCGGCTATAAGGTACATTATATACATATATATAGATGTATAGATAGGATATAAGAAAAAACCAAATACAAAACAAAACAGAATTGCAGAATATAAACTCGAGAATTGCTGCAACAAAAATTGCAAGTTAGGACTATGACTAAGTGAAAACGTCAGGGTATAAAAAAAACCGTTTGAATGTGATAGAGACTAAAAAAATTACAAAAATCAATGGTCGAAAAGAAAAACTTGACTCAAAAAAGAACGAAAAATGGAATTCAAAGTAAGTCTGTGTTCAAACGGCTCATGTTTTATTGACCTGATTGCTACTTTATGGGTGAGAGTGGCGAGAGGAAAAGAAAAGAGTACACACTGAATGTACTGTCAGTACGCTTTGCTTTCTCATTCGCTATTTTTTGTTCTTTTTCGTATTGATAGACTATACAAAAAAAAAAAAAAAAAAAAAAAAAAAAAAAAAAAAAAAACATGTCGTCAACATGACAATTATCATTTGAACGCCAATTCATGTTCAATGAAGAAAAATGAGGAATCATGTCAATAAGACATGAGCTGTATGAACACAGACTAAAATTACACACAGATTGTAGATGCAACAAATTGCACATGGTCTACACATGCAAGTTGAAATTACACACAATACGTGTAATTACTCACAGATCGGCAACACTGGCTAAAAGTCTCCTATAATCGAATACAGTGTTGCCCATAAGGTTGGTTTAAACAGCTGTTTTGTATGGTTATGTCAAGTCTAATTTGAGCTTAAAACAAGCAAGTAATATCTGAAGAAACAACGAGGAAAACAAATTAAAGCTTCTATGTGGGCAAAGCAGGACTTAATTCCTCACATTGAAGTGGAAGAAAATAATGAAAAGGTTTTCCAAAAGCCATTACCTATCTATATAAATAAGCCCATAAGCATTTATATCGTCGCTAACTAACCGGCCTAACTAACATTTAACCAATTTTACAGGAGAGCACTTTTAATGTTTTTTTTTGTCTTAAATGTAGGCATTTCCTAGCCAAAATACGAATGAAATTGGGTTCATGCATTATTTGTTATGTAGAATAACATCTTGTAGTATAACACAAGTACGGTTGCCAGTTTTCAAATCAGTGAAATCAGTACATCAGAGAAAAAAATCAGTACAATTGCTTAAAAAACAGTACATAGGTATACTTTTTTAATATAAAATTGCATATTAATAACATAAAAAGCTTTAATTTTTTTTAAAACTAAACTTGAATGCATTCTATAATTTGAACAGTGACAAATTTAATTAATAAAACTGAATTTTTTTAAATCCTTATATATATTTTGCGGAAATACAAAGTAAACAACAAAAATTCTAAAACACAACAAGTTGCTAAAAAAATTCGATTCTTAATTTCTTGTTAGCTACTTGGTTTAATATTTTTCAAAGAAACATTAATTTTATTAACAGCAAAATTTGAGTTCATTGCGTCTAAAGCTTCGTACTAAAAGGGTCAATGTCAATATGTTGCTATTTTGACTTAATTGTTGCATTAGGTCTTTTCTTAACCTACGGTCACACCTAGCAATATTTGACGAAAAAAAACGTGACCAACATGTGAACTAAAATTTTATTTCCTTTATTCTATTATACTTATATTACATTGTATTGAATATAGGTCAGCATAAAATTAAATAAAAGTAGTTTTGTGCTATATCTACCATTATTAATTTAATTTAGCAATTATAAGGTCATGCTGAATCTCTTTATTTTGCGGATACAGCCAATGTCCAATTTAACCGAGAACAGCTTCAAAAATTTGACATTGGCTTTTTATCACCAAGCTACAGATATAAGGACAACAATGTTAAAAAAAACAAATTAAACACTTGAAATAACGAAGCTTGTTATTTATTTATCTTCAAAATAATTTAAAAAAATTATTTAAAAATGATTTACAACTAATTACTATTAATAATTGTAATTATTGTAAAAGGCACAATCGTTTTTCAGACGATCTTATACTATAGATTTTTATAAATAATGTACATATGTATTAACATATGTATGGACATAAATATTTAAGTTATAATATGCTATAGTTACAAATATTTATGGCCTTTTTGTACATTGTCCACAATTTCTTTCATGAAATTGTAAAACTCATTACAACTATAACCAAAGTTTTTCTTTAACTGCAAGTCACTTTCTAGGTTTTATATTAGAAGCCTGTTTCTCTCTTTTCTCTACTTTGAAAACTAAAGACTCGTTCTGTAAAAGCGTTTGCATGTGGATTGGAAGAAATAAAATTCCACATTTCCTCAAATTCATAAACGCACCACCACGAAGAAACACTTTCCATTTTTCTTCTACTGTCTTCTTGTTTCGTACTGACTCGGCAAAAATCTTGTTAATAACTTATCGATAAATACATCTTTATTAATATTTGTATCGCAAACAATTTGACATTATGACAAACTATATACTGAACAAAATTATATATAATAACAGTACAAAAACAGTACATTAATGAAAAATCAGTACATTTGCGTACTGATTTGCTTGTAATGCATAAATCAGTACTTTAAACAAAAAACAGTACATGTACTGATAAAAACAGTACGAATGGCAACCCTAAACACAAGGTGCGGTATGACTAATGACGTCTACTTGTGTACTTAACTAAATTTTCAAAAAAATTTCAGTTTTTTGAGTATTTTAACGCAATAAATTATCGGTCAGCACCACCAACTAGTGTTGCCAGCGAGCAACTGCTTAGTACAGCTGGGCAGTCTTATTTCAATCGCAGAAGTAACCTTATTGGTATCAATGCATACAAATTACTGTTCTGTCATCAAAACTTTAAACTTTTAAGTCTTGAATATTAATTAATATGCAGCACATAGCGCTTCTTTATTGCATCGAAATAAATAAAACTTGGCAGAATGCGATTCAAAATGTAACTTTATGTACTGATTTAATAAAATAAATTTTTCTATAACTTTGGTTCAGTGTGAGATATAATACTGATTTTTTACATATAGAGGAGGGATGAAGGAGCACTTTTCTTAAGTAACTTTAAATTTTTTATTTTTTGAGATATGACTAAGTTTCTATAAAGTGCACATTGATATAACTCCTTGTTAATAAAAAATTTTTTGTTTGTTTTTTTTTATTACCAAAAATTTGTATAAATAAATGGTTTTTTCTGTTATAAATTAATTGATCTCAAAAATTTCAAAGTTTTTTTCTGTTTTGAATTTGGGTCAGTGAAGTTCGGCTTCGGCCTCGGTTCCGAATAGAGCCAATTGGGCCGAACTTTGGAATCGGCCTCGGCATCGGCCTAAAAAAGTGACTTCCGTCAGACACTATGAATATAACATTCGGAATTTATGTTTTTATAAAATATTTTTATACCCTTCACCACAGGTTGAAATGTTTTATTTAAGTTGGTCATTTCGTTATTAATTTCTAAAATATTAATCTTACACCCTATAAATTATGTATATACATGTATTATAGATCCTTATGAGCACCGAAGTTGGTAAAACGATGTCCGTCTGTGCATATGTCCGTGTGTATGTTGAAATGGGTTATAAGCAGAAACTCACGATTGCCTCTTAATGGTCATAAAATCACCTGTTGTTGTTTATTTTTTATTTTTTTTATTTTAATGTGCAGATTTTTTTTTTGCTATTGCTAGTGATACTGTCATGGCTCTAAAATTTTAAATGTTGATACGAAATTAGAAGTGCCGTTTTCCATGTTTGTTCGCATCTCTTTTTAATGAATTAAGGCTGGGTTTTTGAGATATCAGTTTAGGCTAAGTTAATCTGAAAACAGATTTGTGCCGTCATTACCAAGTTTGTTTACAAAATTTTGAGGGAACAGCTAAGTTTTGCTTAAAATGTTTGTCATTAATTAAATAATAAAAAAATAACATTTCGGAAAAATTCGAGTTTCAGAATAAGTTTAAACTTAATCCACATCTCAGAAACCCTGCCTAAAGGTGGCCGTAGACGACATGTTTTTTACATCTGACTTGTCAACTTTTTAAGTCATATGTAATTGTGAATGTCTGTCAAAATTGGGGTTTTACAGAGGGTTTATAATATTTGGTCACAAACGTTCATGTAATTTGCTTCAGACATTGTCTATGTTTTTTCTCTGTAGTTATGGAATAAACCAAAGTAGTTCTTAGTTTCAAAATAGCGTGCTGCCGCCACAAACATTTTTATTTGCGCCGTAAAAAAGTTTAGCCATCTAAACATTTTTTTCTTTAAATTTGGAGATACCAATTTAGGATATTATAATGAAGCGTTTTTTATTTATATATGTACATAATTTATATTCAATGGTGAAATGATTATACATATATCGGTATTGTTAAATATTAACTCAAGCCGGCTAATGATTCCGTCAACAATGCACCGCCGCTGCCGGTTTCTTCCTGGCATAGATTTCTGACACAGCTGATGTCAGATGGTTTGTCAGAAGAAAATAGAGCACGCTCTAATTGAAATTTTGTCAGATGACTTTGCGTCTGACTTGTACAGATGCAATGTTTTAAAGGTAACACACGACATGTATGTATTTTGCAGTGGGAAATTTGACAAGTCAGATGTAAAAACATGTCGTGTACATGCAACTTAAGTAAGTTAAATATTTAACACATTGTTATCATATAAAGTATGTACATTAGGGGCATAACTTTTGAACAATTTTTTAAATTATCGAAAAATCCCTATCCATGCCATATAGACCATGAAAATCTATGATGAAAAGTGGGTTCACTTTTTCGCGGGCCTTAAAAAAGTACCCCCCCCCCCCCCCTAAATCACTTTGAAGTTTAGTATTTGGATTTTTTTTTTGTTTATTAAAAAATACAATATCCTTATTGTAAAAACACAAACCATTCATTTATATTTTTATGCTATTTCACAAATTAGACTTATACCACCAATTATACTACATCCAAACAGTTAAAAGTATGTTAAAATAACACGTAAACTCTTTTTGAACAAAATGGAACCAACTCACAATCCCAATTGTTTAATTTTATTTTCATTTGTTTGCAGTTTTGCTAAGACAGAGAGGTTCTCTATCCCATATACTCGTTGATTTTTGTGTCAGTGCATAGAAGTGCTCTAATTTGTAACCGGAAAAATTCGGAAATCTGGACCCAAAATTTTGGTAAATTTCAAAAGATTCGAGAAGTTCAAAATATCGAATACCCACTATATGAATTAAACCAAGTGCCCAAACAGAAAATAGTTATTGGAAGATTTAATGCGTTGTTCCAATTAGAAAAATCAAAAATAAATAGATGTGAAATTGTATCTCAAGAACTATCCGATTTGTGGATTAAGTTAAATATTCTATATATAGAAAAGTAAAAATGTTGATTTTTGTGTATCAAAAAACTCAAAAGCATCCGAAGGCCAATGAGTTTGAGTTTGTTTTGAAGCAATGTCTTTGCCTCCACCTCAGTACATTGGATGTCAGCACCATGTTTTAGATCTTGTTCTAAGACATGTTATGGATGCTTCGTTAGATGGAATAAGTACTTCTCCAAATATTGCTTACGATTTCGTGGCGAGACGACATGCAATATTTGTACGAATTAGGTAGAGCTTTTAGATACTTCATTGAGCAGAAAAAATTCCCATTCATAAATTTTAAAACAATACCGCCGCTAAGTAATGCAAGATGGAATTCAAGAGCAATACTTGCAATTCTAGCATTTATACTCATTCCGAAATATCGTGAAAAGTTATACAGAGTATGCGAATTTATATACCAGGCTCCACTGGTATAACGTTTGGTCTTTTGACCACTGCTTTAATGAAATTGATTTTGAATCTTTAAAGCAATCACTGGAACAATTTACACATGCTTGGGAATGCTTTCTTAAACATTGGGTGAGAGAAGACTCTAAAATTCACAAACAACAACGAAGTAACATTTGCGCGGAACGTGGAATCAAACTTGTGCAAGATATTTTTCAACATTTCAGAACAACACGCACTTTGAACTTAAAGTTTATTTCCTTCAACAAAGATAATTTTTAGTATCTGAAGTTAATATATAGTACATGACTGTATGTATGGTATTTAAAAAATAAAAATTCCAATATAATTATTTTTTGGAAGCTTTTAGAAAAACGGTTGGGGGGGGGGGGGAGGTTTTTTATCCAAATTGATTTTAAAAAAACTGTTTTCTTGATATATACATCAGTGGCTACCCCGTCGTGATAGGTATTTTTTTTGGTTATACCCCTAATGTACATACGTACATATGTATGCAGTATAAAGGTAAATACATTAATTTAATTTAATAATGATCATTATTTCTTGCCAAAGTCAAACAATTTATGTAAACAACGTGCTTGATTGTTAAAAGTTTTTAAAGATGCCGAAACAAAGTGTAAAAACTTCGCTGATTAATTCTGTAATTAATTTTAGTTTGTTAGAAATTGAAAACATTTATGAAGAAAGTGGTATGTTTAAATATAAATAAAAATTCTATAAAATATGTCAAAAAATTATGAATTTTTTAGAAAGTGCTATCTTTATTGGTGGTTCCGTTGATGATGAGCTAGTGGAGGAGTTGGTAGAAGAAGAAATAACAATGCTGTATGATAGCTTAGATATCATAAAAACATTACGACGAGGAATTGAATATTTCGTACCAAGTCTAAAGTTTGGTGCGATGACATTTTAACCCAATTTGATGAAGATCGTTTCCGCCAAATGCTACGTTGCAGCAAATCAGAATTCTTTTTTTTTTGTCTTCACTAATAAGCTCCAGTAAATAGTTTCAACATAGAAATGCATGTAAGCAATTCAGTATATACCAGCAGCTAGCAATAGTTCTATATAGACTCGGCTCAAGTGGTGAAAGTGCCAGTATAAGAAAAATAGCAACAATATTTGGCATTGGTGATGGTGGAACAATTCAAAATATTACAAAAAGAATTTTCCGAGCATTTGTTGAACTGAAGCAGAATTACATATTTTGGCCTGATCAAGCGGAAAGAGCAAATATAGTAAGGGAAACTTTTCACGAATTACCTTTTTGCATCAGATATGTTGACGGGACAGAGTTCAAATTGGCAGATACACCAATAGAGAATTCTGTGGCATATTTTTCCAGAAAACATATTTATTTAATTAAAGCTCAAATAACGTGTGATTACAAATTGCGGATTCGTCATGTCACAGTGGGATCACCTGGAAGTGTTCATGATGCCTTAATATATTCTTCTTGTCCATTGGCATTGAATTCATCAAAATATTTTTCTGAAGACGAGTGGATTGCCGGGGACTCAGCTTATTCATTGTCAAATACAGTAATAACTCCATACAGAATGAATTCTACAGGGATGACTCACTCAAAACGTAAGGAGTTTAATTTACGGCACAGCAGATATCGCGTTAGAGTAGAGCATTGTATTGGGCTATTAAAGGAAAGATTTTGTAGTCTTAAGGAGTTTCGAAATCGTATGTCAAGTAAGCATAAGAAATTATGTTGCTTTTGGATATTGGTCTCATGTATTATTCATAATATTTTACTAAATGATGATATCGATTATAACAGTAGTAGCTACCCACCGGAAGACGTGTCCGACACAATAACCGCAGAAAGTGATCAAAGTAAATTTGACATTAAGCGACAGGCTATTCATCAAATAATGTTTGGATAATAACTTAAGTAATAAATAAAAATGTGAAGTTTAATTTGAAAAAATATTTTTTATTCAAATAAATTAAAATTATTAAGTATGCATGTATTAAGTATGTCTTTAAGTTTTAGATCTAGTTCCTCTTTTTTTAATTTCATTTCGACCTCAAACTTTTCTTTTGAAACTCAAATTCCTTTTCAAACTTTTCTTTTTCAAAATTAATTTTCAACCGCTGGGTATCATTTCTCTCCTCTTGAAACTTAGCTAGTTGCGAGAGGGAGTCTTTTGGAGCAGTTTTTTTTAGCTTTTCTACAAATGCAGACACTAGACGATGTTGGGGTTGGTTCTTCCAATGGACTTTCTATTACATCTTTATTATTTTCCTTGTTAGTTTCTACCTCATTTTCTAATTGGATTGTAGAAGAATGTATGTCTGTCACTTCTAGTATATCAGAACCAGAAAATCCAAAAAAATCAGACGTGTTTATGTCTGAATCAAACACGTCCATTTCAGCGTCCCTTTTCTGACCAAATATATCTTTAAGTCGATCATAATGACAGCACATTCTTCGTAATTTATCTGCATAAATAAGAAATAAACTTTGATTGTGTATTTATTTCATTTCAGGAAATTTTTAACCAACAAATTTACCATTTACAGAAGTTACGCCATTTTCTAAATCTTCAACAAGAATACCGGCACCTGTATTACATCTCCAATTTTCAGCTTTAACAAAACAATTTTTTAGATAACGCACCTTCCATTTTACAATATCTCAAGAGGCATGCACTTGCGATTCTTTTAAAAATTTTTTGAAATAAATTTGAGCCGTAGGTTTCTTGAAAAATACGCAAAATTATAAATTTTATTAATTTATAAGCCGAATATATAACTTACCTCAAAATTTCTATTTTCAGACAAAAAATCCAGTATATTTATTATTTCTGCTTCCTTCCATTTTTTAGAAACTTTTTCTTTTTCAATTGTTTTATTTTTCACACTGCTCACCTTTTCAACAAATCTTTTTCAATTTAAAGAAAAAAATTACGTTAAAAAAGTATTCCTGCGTTGTTGTTAAGTGTAGAGTTGATTTTATGGGTACATTTTAAGCATTTTTTTCAATTTGGCAATGCCATAAAAAGTTGCAATATTTTTATGCTCTTACTCTGATAATCTTGCACTTACTTAGACCCTGACAATTTTGCATCAAATGTGAGAAATAATTGTCTATGTGGTTGTTGTTATGTTCTTGTACTGTTGCTTCAAAAGTTGTTTGCTTTTATCTGCAACTGAGCGAATATGCACTACTATTTTTGCTCAAGGTTTTTTTTAGTGCAAACGAAGTAAAATTAAGCAAATTGCAAATACGTACATTTTGTTGCTGTATTGTGCAAACGTGTGTATTTATGCACACATTTACATCGTTTGCACACTTTTAACTACCCATCGTGATTGCATTTAAAAAAATTTTTCACATTAAAAAAAAAAAATTAAGTAGCGGTTACATTTAAATGGACTAACAAGTAAAATCTCCAAAATGATATGAATTCATTGATCTTTTAAGAAGTGTGATATTTGCTTAAAAAATAAGTGATCAGTGATCCCAAATAAATACGATACTAAGTTAATAGGTCATTTATGAAAATGAAGTAAATATTTTATGAGTATTTTTTCACTTTTGTTTTATGATGTTTTTATCTTTTTTTGTGAATTTAATTTTATTTGAAAACCATTTTTAAATGTCGAATTTTGGAGGATAAAAAGTGATCTCAGATTTTTATCGTAGATTGCTAGGACCATTTGTTTACGAAATTAAATTAAAAAATAAATTTTATATAATTTTGGTGAAGAAGACTGTGTTGTTACCTAATAAATGCGATTTAATATTTTTAGATCGATTAGAGATCGATGTTTTAATCGTGTTCGCTCAAGGTAATTAAGCTTATGAAATAAATTTGAGTTTTATGTAAAAAGTTTTTTTTTTGAGATTTTCTAATTTAAGGAATAATAAAATCGCTCAGACATTAAGTTAACTACCCCTAACGTGAATAATTTTTACCTCGTAATTTTTCTCTTTTTCACGTTTTTGCGATCATGAAAAACTTCCTCGAAAAAATTAATTCAAAGGAGAACAATTACGTGAAAAAATGTTCGCGGCAAAAATTCTTCTAATCGTGAAAAATTTTTTCCCTTGTAATTTTTCGCTTTCCCTTTGACTTTCTAACTTTATTTTTGCTGGAGAACAGAACATTCATGAAAGTAGTTCTTCTCATAATTCGAATATTAAAGTTTCCAAAATGAATTTTAAGATCGTTAAAAACAGGTCGATTGCCAGGGAATTTGTGAAGCTTTCAAAAGACGTGGTGGCACTTTTATAAATTACGTACTACATAAAAATTAAATAGTGCAATAAACTAATGTTGCAATCAAACTATAACTCCAACACAATATATTTTACTTTGTTTTATTTTTAACTTTTCTTTAAAATCCTCTATACGTGTATATTTTTGAACAAAAATGTCTTATATTTTTAATTGTTTTTAATCTTAATTTTTTTTATATTCACTAAGAACCGATGGCATTTTTCCCCTCACGATAGCATTTTTCCCCTCGAGGGGAATAAAAATATCATGGGAACAAAAATTCCACTTGTTATTCACGATAGGGGTGAATATATACAAAAAACGATTTTTAATTTTAAGAATTTCCAATTATAAACATTCGGCTATGCCGGATCTTTTATACCCTTCACCATGGTGCGATAAGAACAGAAAGTTATATAAATACCGCTATTGTGGGCGTGGAACAAAATAGATTTTTATGTATCTAATAAATCTATTTTGTTCCACGCCCACTTCTCCAAACCTCCCTTTAGAGAGGTTGTGTAATGATGCACCACATTTGGAAAATTTCTCTCTTAGCGTTTTTTGGATATAAATAAATATATTTTGTGCCACGTCTACTTTACCGATCCTGCCAAAATTTTGTCAGATGTTATGTATTGATAACAAAGATGCTTGTATGTACTTTATTTGTAAAATTTTGGTCTTTCCCTTCTCCAAATATACAGAAAAACAGACAGACAGACGGACATCGTTAAATCAACTGTGCTGTACATGTAGTATTTGTTATGTGTACAAAAACGAAAAGAAACCAAAAAATGTAAAAAAAACTTGTGCAAGGTTATTTTTGGTGGTGGGTATAAAAAAACAACAACTTGATATATTAAAGGCAGTTGTGGATTTTTGCTCATATATCAGCCATTTGTAGGTCGGTCGGGCTGACTTTCAATGGCAAACTTTAACGGAGCATATATGTATAAATATATAACAACCTTGTTTCCATCATATCAAGAGTCTTTGAAAAAACCCGTTTCAACATACATACGGACTGAGGGACGGACCGATAGACGGACATCGTAAAATCAACTTCACTCCTCATAAGGGCCCAGAATATATTTACTTTAAAGGGTCTGAGATCAATGTTTAGAAATTACAAACGGAATGACAATCTTATATATACCTTTTCCACCTATGGTGAAGGGTATATTGTGCACCCTTAATTTTGTGCACCCTAATTGTGCACCCTTAATTGGGGTGCACAATTGTATGGGGGCCATGTGAAATAATAGATATACATACATATTTTCAATATAAAATAATTTTTATATATACGTAATATATAAACCAAATTTGATCGTCCTAGCTCGTATGGTGTGCCAAACCATTATTTTAGCAAGACAAAGGGAGTTGTCTATAACTCGGTCATTTACAAACCGATTTCGCTAATTTTCACTACCAGTATTCTACTAAGAATACGAGTATTTAAGGCAAAAATAAAAAAGGAAGTTCATAAGCTATAAGAACTTCACTAAATAGCAGATGAGCTTGCTAAAGAAGGTGGTCGTCTGAATGATTTGTAGATATATTCGTTGGCTTTCCACTGGCTCAAAGAAAGTCACTTATTCAGCGCAATTCTTATAGACTTGCACAATTGGGGTGGACGCATGGATCTACCTGGTTGTTTAAAGATTTTTAGAACAATGGGAGCCGCTGACCTATTATTTAAATTTACGGCCATGTTCTGACAATCGTACGATTTGAAATCGCAAAACGCCAGATTTATTTTATGGTGTTCTAAAACTCGTGAGTTTTGCCTGCGATCTGTCATAGTTTATTAAAAATTTTCTAGTTCCCTGGAACATACTTTTGCAATTTTAAGTCACCAAACTTATTGCGGTTGCGATTTACACAACACTAATTATGCGATTTAAGGACAGAATCGCAAATGTTAAGCGTTTTGCGATTGTCAAAACATGCCCGTTAAATAATTTTGGAAGCGGCCATAAAAGTGAACGAATTAAATTAATTGGAACATAAATTTTAAAACCTGAAGCAAAAATTTATTTCGTATTTTTGTCATATATATAAAAAAAATAATGACGTTAATATTGAAATGTAAAGCAAGGACGCCAGGATTTATATTTTGCTATTCAGAATGGAAGATTTGTTCTTGCAAGTGGCAAGACATTTTATAAAAATGGATGCATTGGGTAATATATCAGTTGAAAATTTTAATTTAACTGAAAACAATTTACCTTTAAATGAAATTTTTTGTGGAACCCGATCTGACATATTTTTAGAAACATGCAAAGTTAACAAGGAAATTGTTTATAAATTGAAAGAAATGCAAAATCAATTTATATCAGATTTTGCGAATTATTAAAAACTTAATTTTGTTTTAAAAATAAAACATTAAAAATAATAAGCCTTCACTCCAGAAAATATTGTTTCCGTGAAAACCAAAAGCATTATACCATTATTATTAGTGTTATTTCCAAACGAGAAAGAAAACTATGGAAATATCAATTCTCAATTCCGTGCACTAGAGGATCTTCAGAGATAAAGCATTTCACCACTGATAGTATTTAAAGTTTTTGGAAAAATAAAGCCAAAAAAAGAACGAAATGGACGAACTAAAGTTTAAAGTTTTTTATCGATACCACGTTCCTCAGTTGAACACACGTTTTCAATGCAAAAAGCTGTTCCAATTCGAAAAAACCAAAGATCTATTAAAATCAAATGATAGTTGATATCATAGTTATAATACTTCTAATGATCTCTTAAAGTAAATCTGCTTTAATTCAGTGTTATAATTAAAACCTTTATTTTGATTATAAATGTTTTAAACTTTATTTAAGAACTCAGTTCTAAGTGTGCAAAATATGTAAAAGTCTGAATTGAATGAATCAGCCAAATAAAAAATTAGGCTTTTGACTTAGTCCATTTTTAAAATTTAATATTTTGTAGATATAACATTTAAAAAAAAAAATTTTTTTTTAAATATGTGTTATGTATTGTTTGTAGCCCCAAGTATTCTCTTTAAAATGATATACACATCACAAAATAAACTCAACACATTCGGCTAATTCGGCGAAATTATAACATTTTGAATATGAGGTAACTTTTGAAAAAAATTTTTTTTAATTTTTTTTCGTTAATATATGTTACTTACAGGATGAAAGAAACCTTCACACCAAATTTTATTCAAATCGAAAGGGGTAGGGCCGCACTCTTGGTCGATTTGACATGGAATTACCCAATTGCCTTTAATAGAATTAAACATTGTTTTGCTTCTACTGAAAATTTTTAAGTTTTGAGGTAATACCCTCTTTATTATCGAGTGCGATATGTATTCTAAATTTCAAATTCCATACAAAAAACATTGACAATCGCAAAACTCTCTCTGATCTATATATTTTATGAATGTGCCGTGTGTTCTATTTTCTTAATTATAGTTGAGAATTTAAAGCAATATTTGAATATTTAATTGTTTGAAACTTTTTTGATCTTTACGTATTATGCCACGATTGTGTAGTGATGGGTTTTTCAATATTTTACTATACACTTTATAGGACCGTTTTCAAAATTTACCGATAGCTAAAAGTAGTATTTTATCAGCCGTATAAAAAGTATTAAATTATTATTACTTTACTTTAACCCACCAGGTACGATAAACCTTCCTTTAGCTTATCGCTCCCTTTAGGTTAAAGTAAAGTTTGAATAAGTTCGATTAAATACTACCTTTAGCTATTGTTAAGTTGTGAAAACGGGCCTTAATCAATAATTTAGTTTAGACATCTTTGGAAAATAAAGTGCGTTTACTTAAAATAAAAACAGGATTTTTTTTTTGTATAAGACATGTACATATGTATGTACGTATGTATCTACGTACATACAAAAGACAATGTGTAACTTGTTAATTCCATATTTTGGACATATTTCATACCGGTAATATTTAATTTGTATAGTCTACATCATTTTTTATTTTATTTATTTTTCCAATCAAGTTTTTGGTCTGCACGAATATTATTGAGAGTTTAAAAATGAAACCTGAATAGCTTTTTTTGCATAAAACGTTGAAATAGTATTTATTAATAAATTTAGATGAGAGACTTAAAATTTAAAACTTTTTCGTTTAATTAACCCACATCTACTTAAAGCACATTGATCTATAAATTTTTTTTTATCTAGAATAAAAAAAAGAATCCATAACGCAAAGTATTTGTTTGTTTTTATTTAAATTGTATATTTTAAAGTCGTAATAATAATACATATATTGATAAATGCAAATACATATTTATTTAATTCGATTAAAAAAATTTTAACCGCAATATCGGGTGTTTTTTTTAGAGGCAGAGAATTTTAAATTGAAATAAAATAGAGAAAAACGTTTTTGATTACCATCGAATTGGCTTTTATAATTAAAAATCATAAATAATACCCCCACATTCATAAAAAATATTTTCGGCTTGTAGCAGGTTTATGAAAGAAATTTTCTATGAAAATTTGTTTAATTAACTTTTTATTAATCAAAAATATTTTTTATGAATATGGATTTGTATTGTGGTTATTTTATTGAACTGTTAATGGGCTTTAATCCAAATTTCGATATTTTAATCCGGCTTAAGTTCATTGAATTTAATATTCATTAAATTATTTTTATGAATAAAGGAATTTTACAACATGAAATGAATTAAAATTTATTAGTAATTTTTCATTCTTGACTAAGCTGGAAATTGAACCCAGGTTTTCACGGACAGGTTGCCCCCGATTGTAACCACACAATCTTTTCAGAGGGGTTTGCCGTTTATCACTCACCACCATAATTTAATGAAAATTAAATTCAATGAACTTAAGCCTGATTTAACTATCGAAACAAATCATAAATGTTTAAAAATGTTTTCTGGCATGTTGCCGTCGCTGCTAGAGCATACATGGCGTAAGCTTATAGTCATATTTTCACAAACCCAAGCCCAGTAAATCAGGCTCTATTTCGGCAAAAACACGTTAAAGGATAAAGCCTACCAAACAGATTTTCTGGATGTAATGGGGCCTTAAGGATGATTTTTGTTCCAAATGCGGCAATTCTTTGTTTTTCGAAACGAACCCTGAATTTCAAAATTCATTGGAACAATTTGCAAATGATGCTCTGACGTAAGTTTGTTGATAATGAATTGCCAATCCAAACTAACCTCATAAAAACCGAAAATTTTCAAATCAGCTTAAGTAGATGATAGTGCTGCCAGTTTTAATCACTCCGTCTCTAAAAAACACCCACTATATACTATTACTTTTGTGATAGTAATTTCAAGTATTTGATTCTTTATCTAAAACTTTGTTAGTTAACAATGAGTGTATGTTTTATCATTTTTCTTTGAATTTGTACATACGAACGCAAAACAATAAAAAAAGTAAAAGTTCGTGGCAAGTTTAACACAAAAAGTATTTTAAATTATTTTAATAAATAACCGAAAATGTATGCAAGCTTATTAAAAAGTTAAATTTCAAAAATAGAAAATATTTAGCATAAGTCTAAAAGTGACTTAAGACTAATAGAATAATAATAAAGTGTTAAAAGGGTCTTAAAAAATATTAAAAAAATAGCACAAATAGACTTCAATTATTGAGAATGTTCTCAGAAAAATATTTAAAATTATTCAGTATTTTATTGATAAATGTTGGAAAATTATTGCCTAATGATCAAATAGAGCATGCCTAAAGATCATAAAAAAGCCATATTCCAACCGATTTATCTAGCGATCTTGACAACCAGTCTAGATTGCTCCTCCGAATTGTTTTTGAACTCAATCGGTAACTTGCATTTTATTATTTCCACGTGTTTTGGTGCTCTTAAATGAGAAATGCATCTATAAAAACTAGCTTATATGTTTAAAAGAAAAACGATCATAATATCATCAAAAAAAAATATTATTGCTTCAGAAATGCTTGTAAGGTGAGTCGGACTAATGTATGTAAGTCCCACTCACCTTACATGGGTAAAAAAAAAAGTTAAAGTTGTACCCCCCTGAAAATTAACTTGTTTTATGAAGATTCCCAAAATGTTTTGGCCCTAGCGATTACACTAGGTCACAAATAACAAACTTTTGTCTGTTATTTGTTTCTAGCATACTTTTTCTCATGGATTTGGACCTACTGAACACGAAAATGAATTTTAAAAATTTTTCTGTCGATTGGTTTGCGAGATACAAATTTTTTAATTTTTTTTTTTTAATTTTTGGAGGTACACTTACTATGTTGAGCATATCTTTAGTCTTCTTTGACCTATTTTATCCTACTACTACTCAAATTAAAGACAATTGAGCCGTCTACAACTTATTTTCAGAAAATTTTCAAATCGGGTTAGTAGTTTTGATGTTGGCGGCTTAAAAAGGTTAAAAAACTGGGTTTTTTTAGTAAAAATGTGGCTGAAAAATTCATATAAAAATTCATATAAAATATAAAACGCGATGTTAACAGCGATTTTAATTTTTTTACGTATAGCTGACACTTTTCCAAAGAAAATAAGCCCTTACTTAACAAAATCTGATGACAAATGGCCGACTTATTATTTTTTTGGTAAACGACCGAAATTCCTCTATTTCACGATTTTTTGATTTTCATTATTTGCACAGCTTACCTACCCAACGCAAACGAATAAATACATTTGAACTTAATTTAAAATAAACAAATTAGTCTTCGTATATTATTTTTTAATTTATTTACAGCACTACATGCTCATACATATTTAAACATAAGGAGACACGGTTATCAATTGCATTTCAAAACTGTCTGTGAAAGTGTAAAGAAGTTAATATTTAGAAAACGCAAGGAAGACAATGAGTAAAAGACTACGTGTGTTCGAGTGTTTGAACGATCCAGACAATTTCTGCAATGTTTGTGGCCAGTTTATAAAAAAAAATCACGCACACAAGTTTACTCCAGCAGTACAATTGCACTATTTGAATTATTTTGGTATTTCACCAAATATCACAGAACCATGGACACCTAAGTCGCTGTGTGATCTTTGCTATATAATCTTAACCAACTGGGCAGCTGGCGGAAGGTAAGAATTTTTATTTAAACACATTATACATAGCGAATATAGTAATTTATTTTAATTTTAGCCGCCATATGAAATTCGATACACCAATGATGTGGAAAAAGCCGCTATGCCATTCCACAGACTGTTATTTTTGCCTCACCACAAACAGTGGGGTAGGAAGATTTTTTAAATGGAACTACGCTCAAGTGGGATCGTTTGCGCTTCCAGTACCACATTCGCATGATGTGCCATATCCAGTGTGCCCTGGTGCATCTCTTCAAAAAGCAGAATCGTCAGAAGAAGAGTCCGAGTCAAATGCAAGCGAATTTGAGCCGGGTGCAAAGCGAAAATTACTGTCACAGGCCGAACTAAACGATTGGGTGCGCGATTTTGGTCTCACTAAGGAGAAATCCGAACTTTTTGCGTCTCGGATGATAGAGTGTGGATTTGCGGCTTCAGAAGTGAAAGTATCAACGTACAGAAACCGTCACAAGGAGTATGCAAAATTTTATACAAAGAAGAGAAGGAGAGAATTATCGAAAAAATAACGGTAATACAGATGCTTTTGACGCTATGACCTCTTGTAACAAACTTGAGCAATTAACATCAACAAGGTCACATTTCAGTTTTTTTGTTGGCATTCATCTTGTACATGTGGTTTTCTTTGTAGCAAAAAAGAAACATTTGATTTTATAACTGTATATAAAATAAATAATAAAATAAATAATAATAGGTTGGAATCTTAAAAAGGCTCTCCTGTAAAGTTTCAAATTTTGAGTTGTGACGGTCTTGCACGAAATGAGCGATGTGGTTTTTTTTTGGTAATTTTTTTCAATAATTTTTGTCTACATGTCTGTTGAACGAAAACAAAAACAAAATATTTTCGTTGAAAGACAATTGAAAATAACGGCATCGTACAATAAGTAACTCATTGTATTCGATCAGTATCAACTAGTATCTGCTTTTGTAAAACAGATATAAACAGATATGTTACTCTCATTCTCTTTTTATCAACTCATATCCACTATGTTACAAAAAATATCCATATCAACTTATATCAGAAACAATCGACAACTTATCCATACACACTCACTTTAGTAAACACAAAGAAACTTGTACAAACAGATATATCCGTGCACGTCTTTACCTTACATGGGTAAAAAAAAAGTTAAAGTTGTACCCCCCTGAAAATTAACTTGTTTTATGAAGATTCCCAAAATGTTTTGGCCCTAGCGATTATCTCCCGTGAGCTAAACACCGTCAAAAAATGGTCAAAAAATGCTATTTTTCATGAATAAAAAATGAGGTAATTTTTTTTTTCTAATGAATGACCAAATATAACAAATATTAAGGCATTGCTTGTATCTGTATTAAAACATTTTTAAAATCTAACCACTGACTCGAGATAGCGAGTTGTTTATGTCAGTTTAAATAACTTAACCTTTTTTTGTCCGATTTTTATTTCCCATACGTCGTTAGAAAGGTGTTGACAACCGCTTGAGATTTTAGTCAACATTTTTATAACTTTAATTTACACATTATTAAAAACCCATTTTATAACCACAAAAGGCATATATTTGTGCAGAAAACACGTTTTATTACTAAACTTAGCTACTATTAAATTATCCCGTTCAAAATAAACATCTTAAAGAGGACATTAAAAAAAATTTTGAAAAAATCTCGTTTAGGAAACACTTTTGTTTGTATCAAATAGTGGCAAAATTTTTAGAAATATTTTTTGGTAAACATTGAGTAATTACTCTTCTGTGCCACTAGCTGAAATATTATCTACCAATAACTGACAAAATTATTAATTTCTTCCCTAAAATCACAACAAAAATGTTTCAAGGCTATTCAGATTTTCTTGTGATTTTAGGGAAGAACTTAATAATTTTTTAATTTCTTGGTAATTAATATTTCAGCTAGTGGCACAGAAGAGTAATTATTCAATGCTTATCAAAAAAAAAAAAAAAAATTGCTTAGACCCCTTTCAGACAAGCAAAGTTTACTTTGCAAAGTCTTGAGTTTATTGAAGAGAAGGGAAAAGAGCATAGCGGGGGAGTACATACTTTGCTGTACTCGCAAAGTCGTTTTGTTTTTCGTTCGTAGATTATACCTGAAGTTGGCTGCAACTTTATATTTATATACAGCGTTACCAGAATCTTTGGAATAAAAATTGTCATATGGCGAAGGAAATCATATTTTGAAGAGGAAAATCTTAAATTTTTTTTTCTTAATTTAAATTTTTTAAAACAAGGGCAAAATAGTAAGAATTATTAATTTTTTATAAAACCATACTTCTTATTATTTAAATTGAAATACATAAAAACATAATTCGTCAGTATATGAAACTTTATAAAAATACATTTTTTCTTTTCACAAATATTTTTTTATCAATATTCTAACTGCCTATTTCCGATGTACGAAAGAATTATTTACTTCTTAAGGTACGTTCAGACTAATGAAATATTTAACGAAAATATTTGTTCTGATATTTGCTTCAAACTGCGTGAAACAAAAAAATATTTTGTTAATGTTCAAACTAAGCTCAAATATTTGATAATTTTTGTTTGATGAAACAGTTGGCAAACAGTGTTAATAAAATAAATTAATTCATGTTTGCCATGCGTTCAGACTAAAAGAAATATTTGCATCAAATAATTATTTAATGAAAGTGTTCAAAAAATAAAAATATATTTCTCAAATGGTAAAAATGAGCGCAAAAGCTAATTTTTTTATTTTATTCTGTGGATCAGCATCTCTTTTAGTGTTAGAACAGGAGAATGTAGAAGAAGAAAAAAATGGAAGCCACTGGGTAACGGGAACATGGCTAAAATTTGCGAAAAATTGCAAACTTGGAAACAAACGCTAAAATATATTTGAAGTCGTTAAATCGGTTAAAAAACAAAATGTCAAGAAAAAAACAAAAAAAAAATGTTGCAAAAATAGCGAAAATTCGCGAAAAATTTAGATATTTTAAACAAGCCATAAAATTTATTAAAGGTGCCTAAAACTATAAGGAATAGCAAAAATTCGGTAAAAATTGCTAAATAAGCGGAAATTCCCAAAAACCCTAAAATATATTTGAAATTGCTAAATCGGTTAAAAAACAAAAAAAAAATTTTGCAAAAATTGCGAAAATTCGCGAACCATTTTAATATTTCAAACAATCCATAAAATTTAGTAAAAGTGCCTTAAACTTTAAGGAATGGCAAAAATTCTATAAAAAATTTCTAAATTAGCGGTAATTTGCAAAAATTTGCTAATAGCAATAGCAAAGTCTAATAATTATAAAAAAATCTTTAAAATTGTAAAGAATCCGAAAACTTACAGTAAAAATTGCTTCTATCTGGAATTTGGCCAAAATTATTTGTCGTTGTTTGCTCTTTCAATTTTTTTGTAATATCAAATAAATGTTTGCTCAAAAATTACTAAAATATTTGATTTTTTGTGTTCACACTATGTTCACATTGGACAAATATTTGTTTGCCGGCAAATACTTTTATTTGCTCAAAATCAGCTGTTATTTTATTTGATACTCAAAAATATTTTGTGTTCAGACTACGTTTATGAAATATTTGATGTTTGCTTTCAAATATTTCATCAGTCTGAACGTACCTTTACAAATACATTTAAAACAAAAACAAAGTTTTTAGAATTTGTTTTTGTTTTAAATGTAGTTGTTCGAAAGAAGGAATTCTTTCGCACATTGGAAATAGGTTATAATATGCCTTTTTTAATATTTTTATGTCCAGAAATAATGATGCAATTTTGTGTATTCTAGATACTGGGTACAAAAGTGTGCAGCACCAACACACATCAAGCTGATGCAAAACTTCATTGTTTTAAAAAGTGACTGTTTAAGTAATCGTGTATTTTCTATAAGCAAAATTAAAGTAAAAATCAGAATTTCTAAAAATAAAAAATCATCATTTGAGAAAAAAATCTTTAATCATATTTTTGTTTGAAAAAATAAAAAAAAATATGATAAAATCATCATTCTGGCAACGCTGTTTATATATTATATTCAAACAAGAGAAAACAAAAATTTATCAAATTAAACTTTGTGTGTCTGAGCACCAAACAAAGTTTAAAAGAGAATTCAACAGACTTTGTCAAAGTAAACTTTGCCTGTCTGAAAGGGGTCTTAGAAATCTCCTCAAAAAAAGTTGGCCATAAAAGGGTTAAATAAATTTTTTTACTATTTGATAACAAATGTACGTATTTCCTAAACGAGATAAGCTTTTTGGAGATAAACAACTGTTTTTTAATTATGTCTTGTTAAATGTGCCTTGATATCAATTATATATTATTTTTTTAAGTATACAACTGGACTTAAATATTTTCCACAATTTCTTTATAATGACTTAAAAATGTTGATCATGAACGAGTCAATTTCAAAACAGCTAAATTTATTAATAAGACGTGATTTCTGCACAAATATATGCCTTTAGTGGTTATGGGTTTTTAATGATGTCTAAATGAATGTTTTAAAAAAGTAATATAGTGCAGTAATGGGTTTTTGACTAAAATCTCAAGCGATGGTCAATACTTTTCTAATGACATATAGGAAATGAAAATCGGACAAAAAATTATTAAGGTTTTTTAATTTGCATAAAAACCGAATTGAAAAGCATCAAAAAAAAAACTGACGTAAATATCTCGCTATCTCGAGTCTGTGGTTAGATTTTTAAAATGTTTTAATGCAGAATCAAAGAATTCCTAAATATCCATTATATTTGGTCATTCATTGGACAGAAACAAATTTACCGAATTTTCTATTCATGAAAAATACGATTTTTGGACCCTTTTTTTGGGAATCTTCATAAAACATGTTAAAGTTAATTTTCAGGGGGGTACAACTTTAACCTTTTTTTTGTTGCCCATGTAAGGTGAGTCGGTCTAATGTACATATTTAAGTACATATATTAGAATTTAGACTGACACTAAGCAAATTAATGGATCAATTTTTTTCGAAAGTTTAAAGTCCTTTTCCCTTCCAGCACACGGAAATATTTACAAATATTTGTTCACATTTTTTTTTTTTTTTGATTGAATAAAAATAGTTTCAAACATTTTTGTATGAACTAGAATTTTACTTGAAAATATGGCATAAATTTAAGCTGGATTTTAGCAATATTTTAAGCACTTGAGTTTTTAAAATTTTAGTGATAATTGGGTTAGTTTTTATTATTTCTGTAAGATATTTTTTACATTTTTCAAAAGTTGAAGTTAACATTAAATTGGAAAGTTAATTTTTGGTGAGATAGTAAAAGAGATTATATATTTTACGCGGCAGTACTTTAACTTGATACCAAATTTCATAAACATCGTATCAGTCGTCTGGACATAATATTTCCCATGCACGCACACCTATAGAATACATATGTTTATAAAAATGCCAATTTCACCAAGTTCAGTTATAATTAACCATAAATAACTGTCAAATACATATTTTTAACTGGAAGTTAAAGTTGATTTTAACTGAACTTAGTGAAATTGACCGTTATTCATAATACAGGGTGTCCGCCTGGAAGGTATACTACTTTGTTTTGCCGCCATTTTGGCAAATATTAGTCTTGACAGTTCATATTTGGCAGTCGTGAAGTAGACACGTGGCAAATTTATTATGGAAAAATATTCGATAAACCAACGTGTTTTAATCGTTAAAACATTTTATCAAAATCAATCATCGATTACTGTGACGATGAAAAAGTTACGTGAAATTTTTGGGAGAAACAACGTGCCAACAAACCGTACTATTTATCGTGTAGTGAATGATTTCGAAGAAAGAGGGTCTGTAGGTGATAGGCCCAAGCATGGACCACAACGTACTGCAAGATCGGCTGAAAACACTACTGCTGCTCAAGAAAGTGTTTAAAACAGTCCATCAACCTCAGTTCGACGCGTGCTCAGGAGCTTGGTCTACAAAGAACAACTTTGGCCACAATTTTGCACAAGGATTTGCATTTGTTTTCATTTAAGATTCAGTTGACACAAGAGCTTTTTCCACAATACCATTTACGCCATTTACAAATAAAGTAGCATACCTTCCCGGCGGACACCCTGTACAAAGAACATTATTGCATGAAAATATTGGTATTGAAAATTCGGTTCAATCTCCAATGTGTATTAAGGAAACATCAATTACTTACACAACGAAACTGTTTTTATATATGTATGTACATATCGTTGGTCTCTTGTAGGAACCCTGCAGTCAGGCTGGGACCAAATGTCTCCATGTCTATACTCATTATACAAGTGACAACCCTAGTAGTAAAAATGTTTCCAATTTTTCTTTTAAGTGTCAATATTAAAAATACAGAGACAATAGATGTGGTACATTTGTAGTAACATTGTCAACAAACGCGTCAATATCCAGAATGAAATGTCTATAGGTACACTGTATTAACTCGTGTTAGACACCAGCACTATTGACTAAATGTTCACCATATCATGTTCTCTCCTGTTGACACTAAGCATATGCTTGTTCTTGTGTTTTTTCTACTGCGCAATAGCTTTTCGTTATTTCATTAGTATTATTAAACCGGTTTGCTGAAAAACAACGTGCGCGTGACTCTTAAACTAATTTCTTAGTAAGAATTTAAAAAATATAATTATTTTGTTTAAAAATATAAAAAATACATACTTTCTTTTGAAATGAGCAAAAGAAATTATAAATATATTTGTTCCATAATTTATAGAAACGTACTAGTAAATTCCTGGTTCGAATGTCTCCATAAGGTCCCATAAGAACTATCAAGTCAATATATAGTAAATTGTTATGCTGGTACTAGTGGATTTTCAATGACACGCACACGTTAAATGTCAATAGCATTTAGCCTTGTATAGGGTATAATTAGACAGTAGTACTGCCGACAAAGTCAAAAGCGAGTCAGTGTAATTTTACTAACGACATTTCCTGCAGGGAAGGCAATAACTCACATAATTGCAACTTTACAGGAGAACGTAAAAATATAATAGAAACTGTATGTATCAAAATGTAAAATTGCTTGTAAAACCGTTATTTTTGATTCTATTGGGTATGGGCTGAAATATATTGGAAGTACAAAAACTCAAATTCGAAAAAATCGTGTTATGGGGGTTTTTACATGAGACCAACGATATAAAGATATACGGACATGTTCTAGAAATAGAAATAAAGAGAAATTAAAATCGAATGAGATTGTTTTTAAGTTCAATTACTTACAAACTGACCTAAGATTCTTCTGGTTTTAAACATCTGCATGCATTATGATCCAGCTACAAATTAATGTTTTTATTTTTAAATTATTTTTTTAAATAGCATAATTAAGATATGCCAACAAAATTTTTTCAGAAAAGCAGGTCAGTTTTCTGAAACAAAAAAATTTCCATATATGGCTTCATATGCACTCCAATCTATATCATCCTAAAAATGTATTGCCATATATGGCGCTTTATGCAACAAAGATAATATAATTTTTTTTAATAATTTTTATATTTATATTTTATTTAAGCAATCAAAAGTAATTAAAATGTAAGGAACATAAGTAAAAAATACAAAAGTAACGCTTCCATGGTTGAATATTTATAAGATTAAAAGTAATTAAAAGCACAGTAAAGAAAATAAGTATTGCAAAATAGAAAACCGATCGATCTACTTATGCGTGGAATAAAGCAAAGCAATTTCTTTTTTTGTTCAAACAAAGATGGACCCCGCATCTAGTACAATATATGATCGAAATTTGCAATCATTTTGACAAATCTGGCGTACTTTTTTCCATTTTGGAAGATGATCTGTAGAATCCAGTCTGACAGCAGTTAGTGGAAAGTCCTGGCGGCGAGCTTTGTTTTTTGAATATTTCTTTGGCACGTTACAGGAACTCGGGGTTGAACCACAGGAATCTGAACCTCTTTTTCTATTTGCTAGAGTAGTTGGGGTGGAAGCAGGTACCGTAATGTTTATCCGTAAATGCATGAGAAGCCAAATATGGCACGGAAAATTTGGACGAATTTTTCTGTGAATGCATGAGAGGCCATATTTGGCTGTTCTAAAAATTGCGTGATTTTACGAGTTCTACATGCACAATTGAAAAATATTCACATAAACACTATTCACAAAGCTATATATTCTATAAAAAAAAATTATATAAGCATACCAACTTACTTGTAATTTAAAAAATATGTGTTTTCTTTTATATATTTTCACTATACGAAGGGACCACGCGTACTTATAAACAAGACTGAGGGTTTCTATGCACCTAAGTAAAGAACAGAGTTTCGTCTCATAATCACAAAGGCCTACTTATGTTTTTCAAAAACTTTTATTTTTCGTAACTGTTAATTTTTGTTGATAATGTGCACTTGAAATTGAAAAGCCATATATGGTTGCATATGCAGTAGAGGGTTAAGAGTTGTTTTTGTAAAATAATTTATACTAAAAAAGTGAAGGGATAAAAAGGAAGATTTTTATGAACTTTTATTACAGGGTCCTTTTTTAAATTTGCTCGATTTTAAATCCACTTCATTTCGTTTTCTAGCACATGCCCAATATATTTAATTTGTGTTACAGTGATAATCATAATTTTTAGTATTTTACTAAACTAATGCAATTTTTATTTCACCGAACAGAATAACGGCCTAAGTTATGAAAATCCGTTTCATAAACCCTTTATTAACCTGTTTTATTTTTTATGATTTAGGCAGTATAACTTTTATTAATTAATTTATGCAGCCAAAATATCAAAGCGTATAATAAACAATTTCTGTAACAACATTATTATCTTCATATAACAAATATTTCTTTAATTTTCTTTTACTATGTATGTACGAGTACCTTCATTTACCAAACGTTTTATAATTGTAACAATTTGCAACTTAATATGCACTGATATTCACATTATACCTACAAAAAACACAAACTGTTATCAGTAAATTTTGTTGAAATATTTGTCTTAACAAGTTTGTTTTTTCTTTAAGTAACAATTTTCTTTTATTTTTTTTTTTAGTTTGTGCCCAAAACACGTACGTTAATGTGTAAAAAAAACCAAAAGATTTTTGAACAAGCAGCTACTAAGTCATATGCGCAATATTAATGTAGATATTTAATTCATTTATATTTGTAAAATTTCAAAAAAGACTTAATGGTAATAAAGAGTTAGAGCGGACCAGAAAATTTTAAAATTATTACAAATAATCACTTTAACTATGAGGCGGCCAAATATTAAGTGGCTTTTTAAAACCGGCTGTTTACTTGTCATAGTTGGAACTCTATTTATTCTACTAACTGGATACTTATCAGCCACTTCATATACAAATCGGTTACGAACTCAACGACCACATGCGGAGCCATATGAACAGCAGCAAAGACAGAATGGAGAATTAAGACAACACTTATTGGATGAGCAACCTGTGGGACCAGCACCGGTTAAAGAGCTGCCTTTTAAAAAACATGTAGGAAAAGCGCTACCTATCGTGCCACCAGTAAAACAGCCTGAAATAAAAAATAGTCATGGAAATGCAATTCAGGAAGAAGAGGAAGTAATGAATAATGCAATTGATGAAGAAGATCCAAATCAGCAACAAGAAAATCTTGAAGAAAACCCACAACAACGACAGCAACAAATAATGGCACCAAGTCAAACGAAAAAAGACTGGCACGATTATACCGCAATGGAACGTGATGCACAGCGTGTTGGATTTGGTGAACAGGGCAAACGTGCTGCTAATAACGATGAAACGATACGGGATTTAGAACGCAAAATGTCATTGGAAAATGGCTTCAATGCATATTTATCGGACATGATATCGGTGAATCGTTCGTTGCCTGATATACGAAATAAAGGGTAAGTTTCTTTTGTTAATAATTAAAGGGTTTTGTTATGACTTCTTCGTTTTACAGCTGCCGATCTAAACAATATCTTTCTAAACTGCTAACAGTGAGCGTTGTTATTCCATACTTTAATGAACATTTTAGTGTTCTAATGCGTTCCGTACACAGTTTGGTAAATCGTTCGCCACCCGAGTTGTTAAAGGAAATCATACTAGTTGATGACTTCAGTGATCGTGAATATCTCTTTAAGCAACTGGACCAGTATGTTGCTGAAAATTTCCCAAAGTTGGTACAGATTGTACACTTAAGTCAAAGAACCGGTCTAATCGGCGCTCGTATGGCCGGAGCACGCAAAGCTACAGCGGAAGTTTTGATATTCTTAGATTCACATATAGAAGCAAATTACAATTGGCTTCCACCTCTATTGGAACCGATAGCTTTAAATAAGCGAACAGCGGTGTGTCCGTTCATCGATGTTATTGATCACAGCAATTTTGAATATCGAGCTCAGGACGAAGGAGCACGTGGTGCTTTTGATTGGGAGTTTTATTATAAACGTTTACCACTGTTGCCCGAAGATTTAGTGGACCGTTCTAAACCTTTTAAGAGTCCAGTTATGGCTGGGGGTCTGTTTGCGATTTCACGAGAATTTTTCTTTGAGTTAGGTGGTTATGATGAAGGTTTGGATATCTGGGGAGGTGAGCAGTACGAATTAAGTTTTAAAATATGGATGTGTGGAGGTGATATGTATGATGCTCCATGTTCACGTATCGGTCATATCTACAGAGGTCCACGCAATAGTTCGCCCAATCCCCGAAAAGGCGATTACGTTCATAAAGTAAATTAGAAAGTAAAATCTAAAAGAAATCCTTTGCTTATTACATTCCTTTATCTTTTTTTTTTCTAGAACTATAAACGTGTGGCTGAAGTTTGGATGGACGAATATAAAAACTATTTGTATGAGCATGGCCAGGGTATTTACGAGAACATTGATGAAGGAGATCTAACCGAACAGAAAGCTATACGCACAAAATTACAATGTAAATCTTTTAAATGGTTTATGGAAAATGTTGCGTTTGACTTAGTCAAAGTTTATCCACCTGTGGAACCAGCAGATTATGCCTACGGAGCTTTGCAGAATATAGGCACACCTACACTATGTGTAGATACACTGGGAAACTCCCGTCACTCCGAAGTTGGTTTATATCCTTGCCATGAGCATCTAACACGACCTGGACGCAATCAAAATTGGGCTCTTAGTTGGCATAGAGATTTGCGCTTGCGGCGCAAGCTTGAATGCTTAGACGTCCAACAGACCTATAAAAACGCTCCAGTTTGGTTATGGGATTGTCACGGACAAGGTGGCAATCAATTCTGGTCATATGACCGTGAAAATAAATGGTTAGTGCATGGTCGCAATAAGGGTCATAGTAAAAGATGTTTGGAAGCTTCACCAAGTGATCGCAAGATCTATGTTAATATATGTGATGAAAGTAACCCTCATATGCAGTGGAAATTTGGTGTTGTTAACAGCACTGCATTAGACAGTTTTTGGAATGGGATTAATTAACATGTCTGTCTGCGGCATTATGTGATTTTACCTTTTGTACTTAATTTAGTTGCGTTTGTGTGTTTTTTACCATAGTTCTAGTAAGCAAGACTCGTGTAATAATAATAATGATGAAAATTCTGTCGTTTCATTGTATACAACGCTAAGTACAAGTTAATGTAAATAAGTTCATGCACAAGACATATTATTAATTTACATACTCATTCTAGTTTTAAATGTTTTATTTTGAATATAAAATACGCCAAGTATTGTTATAAATATTTCTTTGTCACAAAAAAGTCAAAAATTCCATGTTTGCCAATATATTATTAAATTTTAAGTTTTTTTTTGCAATAGAAATAACTACTAAGTAAGAAAAATAAAAAAATAATGAACTAAGAGAAAACAAAGTGTTCTGTGTACAATTAGATAATTGTTATTTAATAAATTGTACTTTAAAGACATTGTTTTTTTTAAAAAAGCATTTAAAATTTTATAAAAATCTATTAAATATATGTATGAAATATTATACATCTTAAGCTGTCTCAAAACTAGCAGTTTGTTTTACGATTTCTATAATATTTGTTGTCTAGCACTGTCCGTTTGTGAGTCGGATTGATATGGTGTATTTTTTAGTTGTTTTAACATTTTTATATTTTCTTCTTAGATGACATAGATACATATGTATAAAGTATATTATTTGGTATCATTTGAAAGGGCTGTTACACCTCGTATCCATTATGCCATTATGTTAATGCATTTCCTAACCTGAGGTTTACACATGTCAGCTCATTATTGGTTTGACCTACTGACTATTTAAACAAAAATTAAGTTAGGTATGGGGTATATGTATTTTAAATGCCCCCTTTTTGAATCCAAACCCTGTTACACTAAATTTTTTCTTATCGTTTCTGAGATATTTAGCATTAATTTTGCTCCATATCAGGGGGGCTACTCTCTTTTGCGATGCGAAAGAAAATTGTCGCAAATCTAGTGTTTGGTACTCTTTAATGCGTTTGCGCATTTGTTTTTCGCATATTTTTTTTCTTTTCGCAAATCATCATTATTTCTTTTATTTAAGCTTTCCAATTCCAATTTTTTTTACATATTTTGCCATTTCATTAAATCTGCGCTATCTTGGGTTTTTATTATCAGTATTGCTAAATTTTCAAACAATTTTGCGAAAGTTGGCATTTAGCTTTCGCATCGAAATTGTATTCGCATCGCAATAAAGAGTAGCCCCCCAGCTACTTTAAAGTTTATTAAGTATTGTTTTGCTCTACACGAGACTGAGTGAAATTAAATAAAATGACAGCAAGAAAATAAATTTTACTCTTGCTTCGCTTCTTTGTCGTAAGAAAAAAAGTAGTAAAAGCAAAAACAGAAATTAAAAACAAAAGGCTACTAAATAAATTATGTAAAGAAATTTTTTAGAAATAAATTAAGGAAAGTGGCGTATGCGGCACAAAACAATAATTTTCACTTTTAATAAAATACTATTAAACTTCTAAGTTCGTTCATGAACGTTCAGAAAAATTTACATTTTTCTTCAAAACATGCCAGATGCAGTGGCGAATCAATGGGCAGCCGACACGAGGATGGCTCACTTGTGTTCTTACAACGGTCCCTTTGTGATACCCTTAGCCAATGACAAGAGTCAGCCAGTATTCACCAGACTATTCTCCAGAAGTCACTGCAGCCTCGAACTACCAAGACTCCTTGCAGAACAGAGAGATCGATTTCCCAAAATGCCTAAACCTAATATCCTTGAGACCGGGACATTGTCATAGAAAGTGAATAACCGTCTCCTCCTCCTCATCATCATGACAACTCCTACAGTAGTCATTATAATTAAGACCCATTCTCCCCGCATGAGTCTATCACCCAGTGACCCGTAATGACCGATATCACCGTTCTTATCTGGTCCCTACCGATACCAAGCAGCACGCGCGTTCTTGCCGCGTCATAGCCAGGCTATCGAGCAGGTATACTCCCCCTGCCATCTCCAGAGCCATTCTGTACGACTCCCGTCCGGTGGGAGTCTTGCAGCGAGCTATTGAAAGGCCGATCAGGCCGTCGACGAACATGTCCAAAAGACTGCCCTGTTTGGCCAGACTGTCTGCAATTTGGTTGCCCGTGCATGCGCTGTGCGTTGGTACCCATGCCCTGGAATGTTCCGCGATCTGATTTAGACATCCGGCATTCCACTGTTAACATAGATGTCGTGAAGACACCAGCCAGAGCTGCAACGACAGTATTGCTGTTCGTAACTAAACATATATCCCTCGATATACGTTAGTACCTCAGCCAGCTTAGCGCCGCCTTATGACGGAAATTTCCGCCTGCAGTACACTACTGCCATCGGGCAGCCTTAAAGAAACCCTTATGCCCAATTCCTAGATGAAGAAACCTCCACCTAATCTAATGCCCATCCTGAAACCTCTGCAAACGGCATTAAGGTCGCGTGTTATTAAACAGCTCATCACCAATACCACGATGAACTGTAAACTAAGCACCGAAAAGGGTTCCGGAGTGCAATAGTCCAGTCATATGATGTGCGTAGCGTGATCCTTGCATGACTGTAGTCCCGCGTAGACCAAATGCCCACCGCTCCCAGCCTAGTCGCGGAAATTAGGGTCAACTGTTCGGCCATGATGGAAACTGGCGGCCAGTTCAGCCAGTGATGTTATATACTTTCTATAAAGTCTCTACGCAGCCCGAAAACATCCCTATTTTTCCCTACGCGCTCAAAACATTTTCCCTACAACTTTTAAATGATAATATATCAATGCAAATAAAATCGTTCAGGTGTAAGGATACGCATTTTTTGTTAAATGATTTTCGGTGCACTGAAAGCATAGTTGGGGTTAGTGCACTAAATATTGATTTAAATCAGCAGTGCACTATCTCTAAATAAAACTGGAAAAAATTTGTTTGCACTCGTTTTTACCAGCTTAAGTGATGATTGGGTACGTTCGTAAATGCATCACTGCGCTGCATCAGTGATTTCAAATGTTTATACAATATACATCAAAGAAGTAGATGGGGACCAAAAAATTGTCAAATACTCCACAAAAATAAAAGTCACACAATAAAAAAATTATAATTACTTTTTTATCGGCATCAAAAAAAGTTTGCTTTTCTGATGCAGCGCAGTGATGCATTTACGAACATACCCATTGCTACTTTTAACTACCACAAAACGAAGATTGAATGCAAACATCTTCACTCAATTCAAAGAGTGCAAAAATATAAAAAATGTAATTTTGTATGAGCATACCCAGGCAGAAAAAGACAATCAGCACGATCTGCCGACAATACAACGTACTGTTAACCAAATTTTCAATGTACTCACAATATTAAAACGATAACGCCAAATGTGCGTCTTCCGA
The DNA here is from genome assembly GCA_943735925.1 of Pollenia amentaria. Classification (NCBI taxonomy): domain Eukaryota; kingdom Metazoa; phylum Arthropoda; class Insecta; order Diptera; family Polleniidae; genus Pollenia; species Pollenia amentaria. The sequence goes on along the minus strand of OX031009.1, from coordinate 95,180,625 downwards.
CTCTTGTTTTTAGTGTTACCACAATACTAAATTTACAATATTGGATTCACGAATTTAAGACGTAGTCACAACATTTACTGCCAATTTCACGATGTCGAAAGAGCGCTTTCTTTCGCACAAATACATATGAAACAAAACAAATTTTTGAGAATTTGTTTTTGTTTACCATGTAGTCGTGCGAAAGAAAGCGTTCGTTCGCATTTAGTGAAATAGGCAGTTAAATGATAACGCCAAATAACCGTCTTCCGAATACTGTTTTCAATATTGTCACAAAACCGTAAATTAAAATTTACAACATTGGATCAATAAACATAAAATGGTAATATTAATTTAATGATGAAATAAAAGATATTACTCTTTTACATAAATAATTACATGTTACGTGCATATGGATTTAACTACATAAATTCGTTAAATCAACAAACAAAATTTTGCAGTAAATTTGTATATTTTTTCTTACCTTAAATAGTTTTTTGTTTAAATGTTGATACGACACTACATAGTAAATTAAGAATTTATTTTTGTTTATACAGGTTTGTAGCGGTATAGAATTATTGTAAACTCGGTATTAGGAAATTAAGGTTTAGTTCTTGTATATACAGTATTGTGCCGGTGTAGTTTTATTGTAACTAGGACATTACGAAACTAAAGTCGTATATTTGTATTTAGTGTGTTGTACCGGTGTAGAGATTTTGTAAAAACTACTAAAAAACTATGGTTGTAATTTAGCATCTTCTGTGTTGTGATGTTACACAATTTTTGGAAGAGTCAACATTTTGTATTTACAGGGTCGCACAGTGGTATTTCTTCATACATCTAACTGCAAAAATAGAAGGAGTGCTCCTAGAACGATGACATTTTGCACACTTGTTCAATTTTAAGTAGAAAAGAAAAATTAAAAAATTTTTCAAATCCGTCGACTGCTTGGGGTACCTCCCTTGGACCGCCATTTTTTCCACGAATCCTCAATTTATAGGTATCAATTCTTCATAGAATTTGACGAAATTTGGCACATGTCTATTAGTTGATCCAAGAAAGAGCTCGACTAATTTTGGTTTGAATCCGTCGACTCCTAGAGGTACCTCCCTTGGACCGCCAATTTTTCACTTATTTTTCTTTTAAATGTATAGGCCTAAATCCTCAATATAATCTGATGAAATTTGGCAGACATCTATAAATTTATATAAGAGATTGTTCTGCTAATTTTAGTTTAAATCCGTATGCTATTAGGGGTGCCTCCCTTGGACTCCCATTTTTTGCTTATTTTTCTTCTCAACGTATGGGCCGCAATACGCAACGGAATTTGATAAAATTTAGCAGATGCCCATAAGTTGATCTAAAAAAGAGCAGTACAAATTTTGGTTGAAATCCGTCGACTCCTAGGGTACCTCCCCATTTTTCTTTTCAATGTATAGGGCGCAATTCTCAATAGAATTTGATTAAATTTGGCACACGCTTATTAATTGATAAAAGAAAAAACTAACAATTTTGGTTGAAATGCGTCGTCTTGTATGTAACCTGAATGAAAAAATTTCGTATAAATATAATTCTCATTAAAAATACTAGTAATATTTAATTAAAGAAATGCTAAAAATTGGTTATTCCCTCCCAGCTCGAATAAAAAATATTCATATAGGTAAATAATATTTAAGCATTTTATTCATCAACTATCATTTCTTTAACTACATCATCCAATGCTAAAATATTCTTATGAGGTTGACGTCTTAAGCTACTAATATATGGATCGGGCGACTCAAGCAAACGATGAAAACCATCAGTATTCGTTGCAGTTCTACTGCACTTTCTAGAAAACATTAATCTAAATTTCCTGTAATCTTTATTACGCGCTTCTTCTGCTTCCTCCTAGAGCATACCAATTGGGAGTACTGCTGCATCTATTATGTCCTTTCCATGAAGAAGAATTTTGTGGACAGTAACAAGCAGCTTAAGCCTAAAGGTATGCAAAGCAAAACTTTTTTATTACAAATACTAGGTTGCAATATTCGTGAATTTTTTTACTAAATTTGGATTTTTTTTAAAAGATTGACAAAAGTCGGTGAATTTTTTTGACTAATTCGAAAGATGAGCCTTTTACCTTTCATTTCGTTATACTGAGAGCAACGAGCTAAACCGAGCTAACTGACTTTTTCTCCAACGAAAACAGCCAATGCTGAATTTTTAAGGAAAATTTTGATGCACTCATATCTCCCAAACTATGTACGCAATAACTTTTTCTTTTCCTTTAAATTAAAAACAAGACTTCGGATTTAAATAAAATCGACACTCAAATTTTTCCGCTAGAAACATCTTCGATATATAAATCTCTGAATTTAAACAAAACTACCATATATTCCCCTTTCACAACATTAATCTGATTTCAACCGATCTTTTCTAAGAATATGTATACATATATTTTAAAAGAAAAGCAGATTTTTGCTCGCCAGACTCTTCTCTATAAAATACATAGCATCATTAGATTTTTTAAAAGTAATAGTCAAAAAATGCCTTTTTTGCAGCAGATATCCCATAGTGGGTCGCGGCGGTACATAATACTTAAAAGAGTCTTAATTTCTGCCTTAGTAGTTTTTGATTATTGCTATGATATGCATAATAAAGAACATGTCAATAATTTGTCGATAACGGAATATCTCATGGCTTTAATCATAAAAAAACTATTTTGTGTTTGTAAATTTAGTGCAAAATCTTAAGTTGCACTCAAATGAGTGAAGATAAAAAAAAATTGCAATTAACTGATAATTGTTTTCTCAAATTACACTATTTGTTTTTTGAGTGCAACATTTTTTAACATCACTATCACTAATGTTTAGTGAGGCTGCTAATTTTCACTCAACATCAACAAGATGATTGCAATAATTTTGCACTGTAAGTTGAAACTGCAAAATTAGTGCACTACCCCCATCTATGACTGAAAGGTACATGCGTCTTGTAAAAAGAGCGGATAATGCAAATTGAAGATAAAGTTATCTAACTAAAGGTATGTTCAGACCTAACAAATATAAGACGAATAGATCCAAAAAAAGCGTGACGAGTAAATTGATCAAATTTAAGTTTTATTTTTAAGTTTCTATTGATTTACTTAACTTTATTTGGAAGAAGATAATTGTATAAAGTAATTTAGAAACTGTTAAATGATGTTTGATCTAGTGAATTCAAAATTGAAATTGGGCAAGCGATCTCTCAAAGAAATTTAACAATTTGCCATGTCGTATCAACAATTATATTAGTATTTTGTCCCAAATCGAAATGATTGCCAAATATATGCAGTTTTGTCACATTTTTGAAAAGTCCCTACATTTTAATGATTTCAAAATATCTGTTTTTCTTAGAATAAAATCCCAACGAATAGGGATTTTTCCCTACAGTGATGTTATACTAAGTTCAGCATTGTAAACAGCACCTTCATCGGTGTCGACCGAAGTGATCATCAACGCAACCAGCCTATATACTTTCTCAAGCATCCTGCAGAACCGCCCTCTACATATGGCAGGCCAACACGCTGTGACCCCATAGAAGAGGATCGGGTTTACCACTGCCTCAAAAATCCATTCAACGCCACAGGGGCCAAGGCCCCAGTTCTTGCCCACAGATCTCCTGGAGGTGTTTATGACCACAATAGCCCTATCAACCCTCGAACGAACGTTGAGTTTACTATCGAGAATCAAGCCCAGGTACTTAGCACTATCCGAGATTATCAGCGCCGTGCCATTTAGCCTAGGAAGCCTAAAGTTATCAACCTTGTACTTCCTGGTGAAGAGTGCCAACTCAGTCTTCTGTGGAATGACACCAAGTCCACAGGAGATACTCTAGGAGCTTTGAATATGAAGTGCAGATTCCATACAACGGCACAATGTGTCCAGGTGTTTACCCATGACCGCCGCCGGCACGTCATCCGCATACGCTACGGCTATTATCCCTAATCTGCCGAACAGCCTCAACAAAGTTTTCATCGTCAAGTTCCATAGAAGAGGGGACAGTACCCCACCCTGCAAACATTGGTAGCACCCATCGTGGATTCAATGATCCTTTTGCCGAGTGGACTACTGATAAATCTACAAATAGGATCGACAACATCCAACTCCCTCATCGATTCTAAGATGGAGTCAGATCAAACATTATTGAAAGCTCCCTTAATGTCCAAAAAGGCTACCAGCGAGTATTCCCGAAACTCAAGGGATTTCTCAATGTAGACGACTAATGAGTGAAGCGCACTATCTACAGATTTGCCCTTGGTGTAGGTATGCTGCGAGGTAGAAGCAAATGTCTTGGAATAGAATTCTTAGACGAATATCAATGACCTTCTCAAGGGTTTTGAGAAGAAATGACGACAGGCTAATTGGCCTGTAGTCCTTAGGCTACACCCTGAACCTAGTCCAGCGGGTAGAAACGTACGAGAACCTGATTCATTCTGTATAGATAGCGGACAGCCACGGAATTAGAAGGTCCGCATTCTTCTGAAGGCCGGCCGGGATGATTTTTGAGATCTCAGTTAAACTAGGTTTAGTTAATATAAAAACAGATTTGTGCCGCTATTTCCAAGTTTGTATACAAAATTTTGTCGGAACAGCATAATTTTGCTTAAAATGGTATTTAATGAAAAAATAAAAAAAAATCACACTGAGCCGGAAAAATCCGAGTTACAAAGTACGTTAAACTAACTAGATTTAAACTTAATCCACATCTCAAAAACCCGGCCTTTTGGTAGTCGAAATAAAGAGAAAGATAATGTTAAGAGAAATATGAAGTTATAGGCTAGCAATTTTGTGAAACATAATACATAAGTTTTTTTAAATTTCTGTCTTTCAACAATAAATTTTATATTTGAGGACAACGAGTTCCAAAGCTTTATGGCATTGATGAAGAAAAATCAGCTTGAGTTTAGATATTTGTATCGTGGTGGTATTAAAGTCACACCCCTAATCGACCTGCCGAATGAAATTTTGTCAAACAGGTATGTCGGTGATCGATCATTTAGTAATTTGTGTAGAATTACTAGGTTTCGCATACGAAGGTAGTCCACTAAGTCGCAACAAAGAATCATGGTCCTCCAAGATGAAACACTACTAAATCTGTTAATACCGTAGACATAACGAGTTGCACGAGTCCAATTTGCCGCAGAAATAGCCATAAGAGGTAGACTTAACTGAAGGACAAGACGTTTCTTGATTTCAGTCGGAGTGTAAGTTAAGCGTAGGTTGCGCAGTGTCACACTGCGTATAACATTATTGATATGATCACTGCATGACAGAGAGAAGTTGATGTGAACACCAAGGTACTTGACTTTCTCCACATATGCAAGTGGAGTGTGACCGAGACTAATAATTGGAAGCTGATTAAAATAATTTTACCGGATTAAGCATACGGTTGTTATCTATAGCCCACTTAACACATGTAACACATGTCATCAACAAGGCCAATACGACTAGATATATACAGTTGGATATCATCAGCATTTGTGTGAATGTTAACAAAATTTACGACATAAAATACATAATTTATAAAAAATACTGAATAGCAGAGGCCCAAGAACTGAGCCCTGTGGAACTCTAGAATGTATCTCCTTGAAACCTGACGCTCAGATAAGTAGCTACTTATGAGGGACAGTGCACTTAGACCAAAACCAAAGAAGCATTCTAATATCCTACAAAGAAGTGAATGAGCTACGCTATCAAAGGCTTTTGAAAAGTCCTGTAAGCACATCAGCGACAGAGCACGGACACAGCAAGCAATTTGCATTGATGAATTCAACCATTTGTCATGACATTATTGTTTTAAATACCTAACCAAGAGCAGGAAGTATACTAATGGGCCTAAAGTCACTAGGGAGATATGGAGAGCTTGTTTTGGCAGCCGGTAGAATCCTACCATTTTTTCATACTTGTGGAAAAGTTGAAGTTTTAAAACAATAATTAATGATATGTGTTATAAATCCAGCCACATAAGGTAATATTATTTTCAGAAATCGTATACATAAACCATCCTCACCAATGGCATTAGATCGAATGATCATCACAGTTCTATAGACTTCATCATCAGATACAGTGGAAAACTCAAATTCATTCGGGCAAACCTAGGAGGAATGAATAAATAGCACCTGCCATGTTTGACCAATCTCATGGTGGTCTTAACCACTGGGTGACAAAAAGTGCAATTACCGGCCTTTTAAGCCGACTTTTTATGATCTCCCTTTCCGTGACTTTGAGTTTAAGTCAATAGTCAGACCAGAGTCGTGACTCCGGGGGCTAATGACTACCGTGGTACCAGATAGGTATCTGACCAGCCGCGATCTAAAGAGTTATGTAAATTTCGAACTATACCGATTACCCGATTTGCCTAGAGAAAGTAACACAATAAGGTGGCATATCCTTCAAATATTTTCACATACCCTTGGGGGATTTAGGAGTACATAAATATCATCACTGTTAAGCTCACTGTATTGTGACTTCAGGACGAAAATTTATTTGTGAAAGAGGGCCATTGTCATGAAAGTTGACACCATCTATTCCATGATTATACCCCTGAATTGCTTTCGGCTGTGCAATGCCGTTTAACATTAGCCATTGGCTCGACTGCGGAGTTATTGCTAGTTACATTGGCTATAGCGCTGTCATTCCCGAGCTCATTCAATAGACATATGAGATGATAAGAAACAATTATCAAAAAAAAAACTATGTACATATATGAAAATCGGGATCAGGAACGCTAATTATCCAGTAAATCCAAAACCGTTTGAGTCACCATATAAAACACTGTAGAATAAATCTCCACTATCAGAGAACATGCCAAATATTTTAAATCCATAGCGGATTGGTTTTCTCTTAACGAACATTTTGCACGAGTATCATTCAACATAAGAATTATTTGTATAAACTACATACAATTTTTATTGAGAACATCAACAAGAGGGCGATGTTCACTTGATATTTTCAAAGGCGCTTTTAAGTCAACGTCGAGTAGGATTATCTCTTTTTTAGTCGACAGGAAATTTTGCGACGACTCAAATGAAAGTTAAAAAAATTTTAAGTAGAATGTTAACATATTTATTAAATACGTTAAAATAAAAAATGCAAATTTAAAAGTAGTTATGGGCACAAATTTAATTAGTAAATTAAACACGAAAATTTGGAAAAGTTTGCTATAATAGCGATAATTTGTAATTTAAGACGATTACCTCAAATAGCAACAAAAGCCATAAAATTAATTAAGGTGTTATGATACTTGCTATTTTTTGTATTGGATTTTTTTAGGATTGACTGAATGAAACAATAAATGCGAGAAAGAACAAGAAATACAATACAATATAAAATGTAAACTAAACAAACAATATTGCCCACGTTTTGTTCCCACGAAAACCGTCAAAAAAGCTATAAATCGCAAAAAAAAAGTTAAAACCCGCTACTTTCGATCAAAAACTAAAAAAGTTAGCAGCAGTGCTAACATTTAATCTGGAAATGTCAATTTTAAGTTACAAATTTTTATATTTTTTTTTGACAGTCTAAGATTATTTATCGATAACACACGTATATTTTTTTGACATTTCAAGATTTTTTATGGTATAATCAAACTCTTTACACTTGTACAAATTTTCAGACTTTCTTTTTGTTTTCAATGTAGTTATGCGAACGAAAGAATTCTTTCGCACATTGAAAATAGGCTATAAAAGTCCCTAAAACTATAAGGAAAAGCCAAAATTTGGTAAAAATTGCAATATTAGGGGAAATTCGCAAAAATTTTGTAACAGCGGCATGATAGCAAAGTCTTATATTTATTAATAATCGTTTAAGCTATAGAGAATCAGAAAACTTTCAGTAAAAACTACCTCTTATCGCAAACATGGCGAAAAATTCAAAGTCGAAAACCAACTCAAAATTATTTTGAAATCGCTAAATCTGTAAAAAAAAACAAAATGTCGGAAAACATCATAAATAGCTTTAAAAAATTTGCATTAATGATGAAGAACAAAAATAATAGAAACATAATTAGAGATGGGGTTTTTTTTTGCCACATATTCGATAACTAGTCGACGTCGACACAACTTTCAACAAATAAAAAATAATGTCGACAACGACTTACATAACAGGGGTGAATATGTTGTATCTTAGCAACTACTATCTGGTAGATGTAAATACCGCTTAGATGTTCTGAACCGATTGCCAAAATGAGGTAATGCTATTGTAGTGCTTCCGGCCAGTAGTCGTTTTTTCGACCCCCAAAGATTATGGGCATTTATAAGTAAGAAAACTTGTCAACTACAAATAGATTTTTGTCGATTCTCATAATGTACTATTTATGCTTTAAAAATAATGAAAATTAAAAATTTAATTTTTAATTAAATTTAATTTTTAATTAAATTTTTTATTTTTTAATATATTTTTTTATTCAAAAAGAGCTTTTTTAATCTTCTTACCAAGTTATTTTATAAAGTCTTTAGAAAATCAATTTATTTCTAATATATTAAAAATTATTCCAGATTTTATTTTTGTGAAAACAGAATAAAAAAAATTATGGCTAACTTTAAAGATATACGTTAATAAAAGTACTGGTCGAAAAATCGACCGGTGGCAAAAAATGGGTTAAGTTTCTATTAACAAGGTCAGAAAATAATAAGGGAAAGTCAATTGATTTAAAATCCATATTAGAAATCAAATGTGATGTCTCATTTTTATTAAGTCGAATATTAACTGAGCAAAACAAAAGGTCATGATCTGAGACAAATGATATTTGATCAAATAACAGTAAGTAGCTAGTATCCGATAACATAAACAAATCAAGTGGGCTTGGGCAGTAATTTGTTGGAAAACGGGTTGGCATTTGCTTATCAACTATCAACAGACTAACCGAACTTATGCAGTTTAACAGATTTACCTTACGGCTATAATCACATAACATATTAATGTTAAAAGCAGAGTACGGAGAGTGCTCGAATTAAACTCGCTCGCGAGCGAGTTCAATTCGAGCGAGTTTTATTTTCAACATTGAAAAGAATTATTCTTCGAGCGAGTTTTATTTTTGCGAGTTGAAAAATATTGCTCGCGAAAAGAATTCAAATTTTAAGAGTCAAAAATAAAACTCAACTCGCGAGTCGAGCTAAAAAGAATTGTTCGCGAGTTTTATTTTTGGGTATGAATTTTTTTTAATTAAAAATATATTTTTCCTGTTTATTTGTTTGTATGTGTGGATAAATGTGTGTATGTATGAATATTTTATCGAAACACAGAACAGCATTAGCAAATGGATCAGAAGTAAAGTGGGAAAAGGTATTTATTGATACAGCAAATATGTATTACGTTGTGACAAGTATAACTAACCATGAAGAAGAAATAGCAAAGGAAAGGATTCGTTTAAAAGAATGCAATCATGTTATACGTTTCGAAAATATAAAAAAGGCAGTTCATTAATTTCCTATGAATCGTAAACACTTCTATGTAAGTCACTAATGAACGCATACATTTTATTACACATCATTCAAAATTTAACATTTATACGTATTGCACATATATTTTAAAACACACTTATCTACCTGTTTATGAGCAGCATTCACTTGTGTGCATTTTTTTTAGTATAAACATTACTTTTACAACCCTTTTCCACACGTCTTGCCAGCCATTTTAACATAAACATTAATATAATAAGTTTTTCAGACCCATTGCACTGACATTTAAACACTCACTAGGGATCAAACAAACATATCAATGATCACATTTTCTATAAATAGTCGTGATTGTTTACTACCTGCTGATGTTTTCTATAAGAATCAACTAATTTGGTTGTCACAAGACAATTATGTGATGGCTACCCTAAAAAACTCTTAATTCATTTATAACACTGGTCTTCAAAAACAAATGTAAGTCTTTTAATAAAAACATATAAAATATAAAGATTTTGAAGCGGGTAATTTAAATCCGTTTGCAGTTTCAAATTTTTTTATGGGCTTGCCTAATATTCCGTCCGAAATAAGGGCCGATTTTTATAAAAACACCAACAAATGATTATTAATAATATTTCCTTTAAGTCAAACGAATAACATTTTTTATATTTTCCACTGTTTCGGACATTTTCAGAAATTAGTGGCGATAAACTTTTTTTTTCAAGCAAAATTAGTACTATTTTTTGTTTTCAAAAATTTGTTACAAATTTAGAACATTTTTTTTTTATTATTTATCAGAAAGCCAGATATATTGCGAATAAAATGAGCCATAAACCATGAAAATCGATTGACAAATGTTTATTTTATTCATAATTATTAAAGGCAGCTTTTATGAAAATAATATGTTACCAATCTCAAACACTTTTATTTAAGTCATTTAAGAACGCATACATTTTATTACACATCATTAAACATTTTGCAGGTTTACATATTTTTAAACAAGAAAACATTTATACATACAAACACACATACATTCTTATCAACATGGTTATGCCCAGCATTCATATGTGTGCATATGTTTTTATAACCCCTTCCTACACATTTGCCTGCCCTTCGTTTCTAAAAATTCATATGTATGTATATTTTTACTTCGCACAAGCAAACATTAATTTTTTTAAACGAGTGGCTCGATATCAACTCGTATGCGCTCGTTTTCTGCTCGCATAAAATTTGTACTTACGAGTTGAAAAATAAAACTCGTAAGCACAAATTTTAAAACGAGTTGTTATCTGCTTACGAGTCGAGCACAAAAATCTTATGACTCGTAAAATGAGAGAGTTGACTCGAATTGTGCTCGCGAGTAGAATTTTTTCCTACCCTGGTTAAAAGCTTTACATACCACATAAAAATCATAATCTATTATATACGTGTTCAAATCAGTGAAAAATGCATGCCATTTGAATACACAAACAAAACGCGTGTGTTTTTTTCTATTGTTGCATTGTTGTAGTTGTGCGTAGACCTACTAATTGGGCCATGATACAATCAAGAAAACAAAATAAAATTTTTTGAACAATTCATAATATAATCAGAGTTGCCAGAACTTTTAGAGGTAAATTCAGCAAAAATCATAATTTTTCATCAAAAAATCTGCAAAATCTGTGTCTAGATTTTAAAATCGTCCGGAAATCTTTACAACACATTGAGTGCATTTTTAATGTAGTTAATTAAAAAAAATATTTAAATATTAATTTCCAAATATACGGCTATGCTCTGGAAATTTAAATCGATGGAGATTTTCAATTAATTTTTTTTAAATGTAGCTTTTCCTGGTTAGAGGTAGATCTAGTAAATATAAGTAGTCCAACAATTTAATTAATTAGGCTGAGAAAGGGTTGATCACGTCTTTGTAATTAAAAAAAAAAAAAAACAAATTAAAAGTTAATTGCTTGACATGTTATTTAAACTTTCAAAAGTCTTATTGAGAATCTTTATTTATATTTTTCTGTACTATAAGTGCAAAAATCTTTCTTTCATAAATGGTTGTTTTTTTCGTTTTTAAATGCAAGAAGTGGGAATAGTGCAACCAAAACTGACATAGTAAAGTAGGTGCTGGTTCACACTGTTCAAGTTCTAGCCCGTCAAGTCTTGAGCTTTTAGGAGAGAAGGGAAAAGAGAATGCCATTTCTTTTTCTCGCTCCCCTAAAAACTTAAGACTTGACGTCTAAAAAATCGTCAAATCTGCAATTTGACAATTTTGGGTAAAAATCTGCAAAATGCAGATAAATTTTTTTTGTTTTTTTTTTTAATTGTTCGATTACGGATGGCAACAATACTGAAGTTGTGTTGCCAGTTGCCAAATTTATATTACGTATTGCAACTGTCAACTAACAGCTTGTATTTCAGTTGCTATATTGTTAACATATTGGCAGCTAAAAATTTATAGTTGCTGCTAGCATTTTTGAAAGTAAACAAGGCGCAAAACTAAGAAGCAAATATATTTTTTATAAAACACTTGTGTTTTTTAAGTTTATGTATTTATATTTTTAATTACAGATTTTAAAATCAGGGATGCCAGATACTTTGTTCCTTGTCCCCAAAAAATATAAAATAAATCCCCAAATGAAAAAGTAATTATTTTGTTTTTTTTCTGACGAAATTTAAAATTTTTTTAAAAATAATAAGAACAATTATAATAAGAAATCCCGAAAAATCTCTACATAAAACATATGTTGTTGATATTGAGGTAGATGTTTATCTAAGTAGTGCCTCTAAAAGTTCGTAATGCATTTTATTACGAAGCTTTGTTTAAGCCAAGCTCAGTGTTGAAAATACTCGCTTTCAGATAGGAATTACAAGCAGAACAATATGCTGTTTGAAGACGTTCGGTTTTAGCCAATCTTTAAATAAACATTAAAAATACATATATCCGTCATTTATTTAATACTAAGATGCATCATAAGTACTTACCAATAGCCCAGCATTCCTTTTCCCAGACTTTATTATGTTGTCTTTCATATTTTATTATTTTCGGGGAAGACATATTTTCTTGATAATATTTTGGTAAGAAAAGATGTTTTCTACATTTGTAGATGAATGTGGAATTGATAATATTCCTTTCACAATTTTCGAGATTTCTGGTAACATTCCGGTATGTGATGGAAATCGATTTTGAAAATGTATTTGAGCATAAAATTAAGATTTAAATTCAGTAATGGATTTTAGAATCGCTCAAAATTCTGCACACCATTTAACATTCACTGCTAACTACGAGTTATCTCGTAGTGGACATCCGTATCGGTGATGCCGGCTACGAGATAACTCGTAGTACTAAAGGCACAACCATAATATGCATGAGGCCGCTTAAGACAACTTAAGCAACTGTGCGAATACATATAAAACATATGTGGCCAACTATAATGAACTTGAAACTTCGTTAAGTTTCGTCAAATGTTATTTGCTTAAACAAAGTGCCAAACTTAACGCACATTTCGTACGGAATCAGCTGTTTGTGTGTTGTTACATAAAATAAAATGAATTGAAATGGATAAAGAAAAACAAGAATATAGAAAAAGAAGAATTTTACATACATATATTAATTTTGTATAAATTTTTTATTAAAAAGTATGTAAAACAATCGCCAATTTTTTTCTTTTTAAGACTTTTCTAGCAAATTAAATAAAACATAAAATAAACAAATACAGGGCTGTAATTTTTAGTACTTCTTTATTTGAAGTACTCGCAAGAAAACCAAATATTGCACAAATATGCAACATGGATCTTAAGTTTATGTATGTACATTATGGCGACCTTAAAGTCTATTTTCTCATGCATTTGACAGACTTTTTGTTAATTTTTGACAGTACTTTAATCTAACTTATGTATATTATGGTTGGGCCTTAATGATTTTATTACACATAATATAATTTTAACATGACATGTCAAGTTGACTTTATTTTGTTATTTTGGCATAGAGAATTGTTTGATTTAACTATTGGAAAGATCCCTACGAGATAACTCGTTTTAGTTACTATTTTATTGACGACAATTTAGTACCGTTATTATCTCCCATTTTTCTCTTTGTTTTATGTTTATGGTGAAATATTTATAAGTTAAAATTACCTACAATACATATCTCATTAATAGAATACAAACAAGCTTTACGACTTAAAATTTTCTAAAAACAGAATGGAAGGAAGGAATCGGTTTCAAATGCTTCTTAGATTCCTTCACTTTTCAAATAACGAGCAACAATCAAATGATCGTTTGTTTAAAACAAATCTTGTTTTGAAACACTTTAACGAAACAATGAACCGTATATATAGTCCTCGGAAAGATCTGTGTATTGATGAGTCTATGGTTCTCTGGAGAGGAAGGTTAATCTTTCGTCAGTACATTAAAAGCAAGAAACATAAATTTGGCATTAAATTATTTGAGCTTTGCGAATCAAGGAGATTTTAAGGACCCAGATATATGAAGGCAAACAGCTTGATGCGTTCTCCGGAAAAAAGCATGCAAGAAATGTTGTAATTAATTTAATGGAAGGATTTCTCGACAAAGGTCATGTATTATATATGGACGATTTATATAATTCTGTAAGTTTAACAAAAGAACGTACAGAGAGGTCTACCTCTGTTTGTGGTACTCAACGTTCTAATTGAGGGAAAAATCCAAAAAATCTGACCGAAAAGAAACTAAAAAAAGGAGAATCAAAATGGGCTCGTTCAGTCGTTTGCAAATGGAAAGATAAACGAGAAGTATTAACAATCTCAAACAAGCACGACGGTGAAATGGTGGAAGTCACTAATAGAAATAAAAAGTTTCTATACAACCAGATATTATCCGTGACTATACCTTAGGAATGGCAGGAGTTGATTGAGGAGATCAGAACATTTCGTACTACTCATCTTTAAGAAAGTCTTCGATGGTATAAGAAATAAGGTTTCAAATTTTTCGAAATGTTCATCCATAATGCCTTTTTACTTTATACAGAAAAAAATCATTCACTTCCAAACTTGACGAATATGTAATACTCATATCAATGGAATCTTTATGTTTATATTGAATTTTTATTTTTATAAATACAATTTTTATTTTCATTATATTGCAGTTTATTTATTACCACATCAAACAATTCTTATTCAAAAATAACACTACGAGATATATCGTAGGTCGGCATAGGTAATTAAATTTTGTTTATTTTACAATTACAATATAATTACAACCTTAATACAATTTTTTAGTGTTTCTTACACAATATTTTCGCATTCTTTATCATTATTAATAAAAAACTTGAACTGGCCTCAGGGGTTGGTTTCATAACGACAGCCATGGCAGCGAATGCGTTAACAACGATTATTTTGAAATCGATCGATTTTTATTTCATACCAAATTAATTCATTTGCCTCATTTTTTATTTTCGAAACTGTAGTCCAGAAATCAATTAACACTTAATTTTTGTTAGATATTAATATTTGTCAATAAGATCTCTTTATGTTATCAAAATGTTGATATTCATTTGGAAAAATGTTTACTAATTGTGGTACTATACAAAAGTTTTTCCATTGATACGTTTTCTGGCGAAAATTTATTAAACTACTTTACTTCCCTTTTCACAATCCATGATTAAATGTTAATTGAAACTATTTAACGAAAAAGTTGTTGTTAAACATAACCGAAGAATTTATCCCGGTTAAGTTTTTGTTAAAATAAAAATCAACAGAAAATGGAAAAAAATAAATAAATAAATAAATTTTTCGTAAACATACGGAGATGGTATTGCCACCCTTTCTATTTAAAGTTTTTATTATGTAACCGAAAGATGGTGAAACAGAAACCCTTACCGCTGGTTAAAAAGTGTTTGTTAACCTAACCGACAGTTTGTTAATGATCTTGTTAAATTATTTGAATTATATATGTGGGCTGGCTCATGCTACTATCGGGGTCAGCAGATGGCGGATCGCTGGACGACCTGCAGATATGCAGGTTAGCCGCGAATATTGAATAAGCAGTCCCCGACCAAGAGTGACAGGGTAAGAGGGTACACTAAAAAAGGTGTCATTTTGTGGCGTGGCGAGAGGATACCGCCACTAACTAGATATCTCCCCGCAGGGTGTGCACTCAAGAGAAGTGAAGTTATGAGAGTGACGCCTCAGTGGTTCCCCCAGTCAACGTGGCAGTACTAAATTCTCTTCCCATGATGGATCCTTCTGTGGGACACTCAGCGCAGCGGGTTGTGAAAATAAAATGTGAAAATAAAATTTCCGCCGAGAGGCATCAAGACCAAGCCCACTACGGTCTTGATTATGGTATTACTGGAACCACTATTTTGAACTGATGAACCCTGGGCCGACGGTTATGTCATTCTGGGACCTCGGTAAATGAAAGTGGAATTTTATTGAAATGGCTCCCAGGCTAATGTCACAGCTGTCCCCGTCTCGTTAAAACTTGGCAAGTCTCAAAGTGCGCTCAATGTTTGTCAACATTAGGTTGCTGGTGCAGGCTCGGATGCGGTTTCCCGACTAACACGGACCTGGCACTGGCATGGTGGTCTCATAAGGGCATCATGTCAACCCTCGCATGGCCTCCCTGCATGCATTGATAACCATGGGGTTTTTAATGTGACTGCACATCGAACGGAGATAGCGGCTTTGAGTTGGGACCACGTAGATATGAATACTGACAAGGAATTTATATTTAACAAACAATTTACGTATAGTTAAGAAGAAATTTTGTTCGTACCATTGTACTTTTCAAGTTTAAATAATACCATAAAAATACAACTGTACCAATTTTACCAACCCTGATTTGTATAGTTTTAAAACCAGTACACTGGTATAAAACCGGTAATAAGAGAAACGTTATACGAATAGCGGTATTCTAAGCAAAAAACCTTGATAAGAAGGCCAAGCGAAACGTTCGATATCGCCGGGCATTTATAATATGTATTTCAAAAATTTAACTTTAAAAGAAGAAGGCACAAAACAGATATAACGGGTTTTTAATAATTCGAAAACCGGATGAACAACTCTAACTTCCCTTTTCTTATTTAAAAAAATTTTTTTTTTACTTTTAAAGAAAAATGCAATATTTTTTTTATTTTTTTTTGATGCTTTTCCTTTTATTAATTTTATTATTTATATGTTAAATAAATATAATTTATGTTGTTTTTTTGTCTTTATTTGGTAATCTTTTATTTTTTCAAATGTTTTACAATTAAATTATTTCACATTTTTTCTCATTTGCATAATCTAGCAATTGTTAATAATAATTATTATTTATTTTTTTTTATCAATATTGATACTGACGTCTCGGTTTTTTAAAAATTTTTATTTCCATTTTCTTATTTGTTTGTTAAATTTTTGTTTTACTGAATGACATATATCTGAAGCATTCGCAAATATTATTAAATTTTGTTATTATTTGTTTAAATACGTATGTTGTTTAGTTGTTGCTGTTATAACGAAAAAAAACTGAAGAAAATTAGTACAACTGATGAAAAAAATTAATTGAAAATGAACTGGAGAATGGGTGGAGTTGGTGGGGTGTGCTGAAATTAAAATAAAACACCAATTTTTTTAAAATTTTTTTTTTGTTTAATAATTAAAAATTTAAATTTATTTTCATAATTTTCTGTTTTTAATCTTAAAAAAATTATTTAAATAAACGAAACATTTTGTATTAAATAATTAATAAAAAAATAAAAGAATTATTAATATTAATAAAAATAATTTAATTAATTGAAAATATTACTGAGCTATTTATTTTTTATAATTTTATGTTCGTTTATGCGTTGGTTTTTTTATGTTTATAAGTAAAACGATAGAGATAATTTTGTTTTTTTTTTATTAAAACTTATAAAATGGTGAGAAAATTTTTAAGAATTTGTTAAAAAAAAAAATTCAAGAAAATGTATAAAACTAAAATTAAAAATAAAGAAAAAAAAATACAATTAAAATATAACGACGTTGTTTTTATTAAACTAGAAATAACTTTTAAATTTATCAATCAATCGTTCAATTGATTTGACAGTTTATCCAATGACATACAAATAAATTGTTTTTTTTTTATTATTTTAAATGAATTAAAAACTATTTTGATTTTTATTTTTTGTTTTTTTTTAAATTTATTAAAAAAAATTAATTTATTAAGCAAATTAAGAATTTATTTAGACACAAGAAAATATAATCATGCAATTGGTTTTATTTTGTAATTTTTCAGTTTTATTTTTTTATGAATTGGATGGCAGATTTATTTTTAATTTTTTTTCTTTTGTTTTTATGTTGTGAGTTTCTTCTTTTGTTTTATAAATTTGTGTAATGAGTAAGTTTTTATTTTGGTTTTTTTTGTTACATTTAAAGAATTAATGAATTAAGACAAAATTAAATTTGAAATTATGTATTAAAAAAAAATTTATATATAAATTGTTGTTCTCTTAATTGTTGCTGTTGCATTTCTTAATACTTGCATGGTTTTGAGTCTTTTATCAATTCAGTTTTATTTTTTTTATAACAAAAATTAAAAAATATATTTAAATTAACTAAATGAATTAAAGTTTTTCTTGTTTCTTGTTTCATTTTTGTTCTTCTTTAATAAAAATGCTTACAATTTTATTAGTTTTTTGTATGACTTAATTTTAAAATGTTTTTTTATTCTCTTAAATTTTAGAGCATATTTTGTAAAATAAATATTTTAGGCATAAATGTATAGTGTTTAATTATTTTTTAGGTTTATAACTTTAATAATATGTTTTTTTTATTTATTTTATTCTGTTTATTTTTTAATATATGATTTTAAATTTAAAAATAATATTAAAAAAATGTCTTAAATTGTTTGTTTGTTTTGCTTAATTTTCTTTTTGTTTTACCATTCGTTTTCTTAATCTGTTTTTTATTTTTCCTTTTCTAAATTTTTAACTTACAAACTATAAAAAATGTCTCCCGTTTCTTAAAAAAAATAATTATTTTTACTTTAATAAACTTTAATTTCTGGTTTGTTTGTTTGCTGTGCCTAAATGATGTCTTGTGGGCATAATTAATTTTATTTTTTAATAATTAATGTTGGGGTTTTTTTTCTTAATAATTAATAATTTATTTTCAAATTTAATGTATCAAATTTCTTTGAATGTGATGTTGAAATAACTCAATACTTATTTGTTAATGATTTTTGTTCTATTAATTAATTTTTTTATTCTTAATTTTTTGTAAAATTATTATTTTTTATACAATTTATTTGTTGTGTTTTTTTTACAATTTTGTTTTAATTTTTTAAGTTTGTGATTTCTTTTTATTTTGTTCGAATTTAAAAGCGAAATTTAAACAAATTTATTTGTGGCAAATGTCTAAGAAATTGTCCAATTTTAGTAAATTTAAAACAAAAACAAAAAATTTAGCTAAAATTAAGAATTTCATAATAAAAAAAGAAGAAATAGAGAATAAATTAATGTTTAAAATATCTAGCAGGAAAAAAACAATTCAGTTTTAACTTTGCATATGTTTTTTATTTTAGCGTATAAAACTTAATTTGAAAAGTTTTTTTTATGTAGCAGTATTTGACACTTATTTTGCTCGAGGTAAATTCAAATATCAGCTGAATACGGCTGTTTAATTGTTGCAATATAGACGAATTTTCAAAAAAAGCTTCCCAACTGTGTAAAAGTTTTCGTTTGATAAAACGACAAGTGAATAAACTTTCTATAGCTTCTTTAATAGTTAAGATGGCTATTTAAGGAACTGAGACAGGCAAAAGGTTGCAAAAGCAATTCACTACTCTGACTACGAACCTCTTGTCATTTGACCATATTTTGCCTGAAAGTGCTGATAAGGAACTAAGGACTGGCGATTATAAATGATTAACAAACAATCGAACGATTGCCACAACACCGATCTTCTTAGAAGGTGCTGCGCATGTCCTTAGAAAATACTTTGCCTTTGACGGAGACTCTTCTGAAAGCGCATCTTCAAGTCAGTCAGCAACCCTCAGACCTACAGAAAGATTTGTAGTTTCTGCTGAAACAAGTCAAAGAGAGCCACCGACAGCTTCATCTGCCACCTCTTCTAACTTGTCCAAATCATAGAGCCAGATTGAAAGCAAAAGAATGAATAATCAGCCAGCTCTCCATAACAGAGACTTCTAGGGGGTTTTAGGGGGTTTCACTATTTGCTTGTCTGTACATAACAATAACTAAGTAATACTAGATATATTTTAGTTTTTGAAAAGATTAAAAAAAAGCGTTTTAAGGGTGAAGTATTCATTGAAAAATACGAGCCACAACTTAAATCAAACACCTGAAATGCTCAAACTTTTTAATTCCGATAATATGTACAAAATTAACGAAAATGATTTGGCAACACACGACATTTTTGAAGAAACTTTATTCCACTATTTTAAAAAAATAGCAAATTTCTACTAACACATTTATTTATAATGATTGTACATACGTTACAGTTTTTTTTAACTGTTTATAAATTGTTTTTTAAGATCTTTTATTAAATAAAAATATTCAAGAAACTTAAAAAAAATTTTTTTTGGGAATTTCAGTAAAAAGTTAAACATTTTGGGATTTTTGCTTTATTTAGGTATTGATGTTAAATCGTAAATTATATGAAATTAAATTATTATCTGAACTTTTACATATGGGGTGATATTTTCAAAATACGTTAAATTTGAGGGGTTTTAAATTTTTTTGGGGGGAATAAGCAAAATTACCTGGCAACACTTATATAAGCCCATGAAGATGTTCTTAAAGCTGCTGAAGCCTGAGACGAGTATAAGAGAGCCGAATAACTCTTTTTAACTGGTCTAAATGAAGAAAAACAGCCATACCTAAATAAGAGCGGAACGCGTTTTCTAGCTGTCAAAAATCCTTATGACCATACAACTTGTATGAAGCATCCCTAAATAGCGCGGCGTCAACGCTTTGCAATTGGAAAATTCGATTTTGACAGCGCGTTGAAATAAGCAGGGTTACTATATATGTGGTTTTGACGACCCTGTTTTTATCGTTTGATAATAAATAATGGCAAATTAGCTATTTTTAGGTCAAACTAGCGATTTTAACTCCGTTTCTTGTTTCTTTTATGAGGGGCTTAGTAAGCACGAAAGTTAGCACTACTGTTTGTGACACAACGCTGACGATTTTGTTTAGGTATGGCATATCAGCGTAAAAACTACGCGGGAGAAAATATTCCGCATTCCGCTCTTGTTTAGGTACGGCTGTAAGGTGTTTGGGCTTATCAAGGATTTAATGCCGATGTCATAATGCCGGTAATAAGGTCTAAAGACATAATAGAATTGTTTTGTGTTCTTCTATCTAGAGGACCATTATTGGATACGCCTTGCCGTGAGAGAATGAATGAAGTGAAGGAAAAGCCCGGTCCCTATCCAGACAAAAGGAGTGCCACTGAAGAGAAAATAACAGTTTATAGAATTACCGCTGTTCACCCAGAAACAGCTTAGCTGGCTCCTTTTAAAAATATCATTAATACAACCATATCCTCAGCCTTCACGGCTGCACAAGGCTTCACAGTAAGTAAAACTCAAAAGAATGATCTTTGAAGCCCTGGAATACATGTTCTTCGAGTCGAAGTTTTTGAGGCAACCTTCTGAAGATCAACCATCTGGCAATGTAGACACAATGATACCATTAGCATCAGGATGGTAACATCGAATATTCTTCAAGATGCGACAGCCACAGCATACACTCATTGGTTCTCTTAGTTTTCCCAAATGTTGATCCTCTCCAGGCATTGAGCTACTAAATTGATATAACTAGGAAATTAATCGAAATCATCAGTATTTATATCTTGATTAAATTTTTTTTTATATTTTGCTTGACGCCTGGAAACGTAGGAATGTTAGTTTAATGCTCATTTATCCCAGTAGCCTTATTTTCTTCTGTACTTGTTGTTTGTGTAATTCTTAGATCTTCAGTTTGTATTAATTTAAAATGTTTTATGCAATCTAGACTTATTAAGAAGTCGTTCTTAAAATGTTCATTATCTACAACAAGAGAAAGAATTCTTAGGCAGATTACTTACACACACTCACCTACAAAATATTTTATTAGAGAAAGTACTTTCCCAATGAAATACGAGGCATAAATATGTTCTATTAAATACTTTAAAACTAAAAACTGGACCATTTACATTCAGTAGGTAACGGATATAAGAAACGCCATGAAAATTTATTTTTAAAACGTTTTTTTTCTTTAAGCAATTATTTTTTATAAGAAATTTCTAATACAATTTTATACTATTCTATAAAAAAACAAAAACTTTTTGTTTCAAAAGTACATCCAAATGTACACACTAAGTTGGATATTTAAAAATTGTTTTCTTATAAAAAATATTTTGTATGCGTATTTTTATTGTTGGTGCTTGGCAAAATATTTTTTGTATCAGTTTTTTCCTTATAAAAAGTTTTCTTATACAGAATAGTTTTTATATTGACACATATGAAAAAAGACACGATGCTTTTGAAAATTTTCTTTAAAGAGGTTTTTTCTTATATGAGATGTTCTTATATCCGTTATCTATTGTACATACATATAAAAACATTTTCCAATTTCTTTTTTCGATAGTCTCCTAATGATCTCGTTCTCCGCGAGTGTTACGGAAAAATCGCGTCACTTGCACAACTCCATTTTAGGCTTAAGCACAAAAGAGCTAAAACGTTGTATGAATAAGGTAAGCAGACCTTGTACCTTTTTTTATCTGCTAACGTCTCACACAGTTGGCAGCATTGGTCACCGAAAAAAATCAGAACGCTTCCATTTGACACATTAAGGGCTAATAAATCAGAGCAAGTTAAACTCTATTTTTGGTTTAAAATGTGTTTAAGCCAACAAATCTATAAATCAGAAAACATATAAACCATCTTTAAACGCATAAAATTGGGCGCTTAAACTACCAATACAAACCATATCGCTCATTT
This sequence comes from Pollenia amentaria, assembly GCA_943735925.1. Lineage (NCBI taxonomy): Eukaryota > Metazoa > Arthropoda > Insecta > Diptera > Polleniidae > Pollenia > Pollenia amentaria. Next base: position 95,158,307 of record OX031009.1, on the reverse strand, counting down.
CGTACAAGACCGTCACAACTCAAAATTTGAAACTTTACAGGAGAGCCTTTTTTAAATTCCAACCAATTATTTCTCACCTTCTCTTTCACTAAAATACAGTTATAAAATCAAATGTTTCTTTTTTGCTACAAAGAAAACCACATGTACAAGAGGAATACCAAACACAAACTGAAATGTGACCTTGTTGATGTTAATTGCTCAAGTTTGTTACGAGAGGTCATAGCGTCACAAGCATCTGTATTACCGTTATTTTTTCGATAATTCTCTCCGTTCTTAGATCAATTTGTAGAGATTTAAGAGAAGAACATTTCTACATTACTAACTCGAAAATGCCAAATTTTGAGTTGTGACGGTCTTGCACGAAATGAGCGATATGAATTTGTCTACATTTATCGTAGTGCTGCCACATGTTACTTTTTACACTACATATAATACATGGGACACTGATTTACAACTGTTGAGTTTAAACTACATATAAATTTAAGTTTAGTTCAACTAAACCAGCGTTTAAACACTTACTGATTTATTAGCCATAATTGTTCCTTTCGTATTTTAAACATTAGTTTATTAGCAAATAAATTTTTAAGTTTTAATCGTTATCTAAAATCAGTTGAGTGTAGTGGTTTAAAGGTATGAAATCATATTGAAAATAGTAATTTGTAATATTTAGTTTGAGCTCTCGAGTAAGTGAGTAAATATGCATATTTTCTATGTATTATTTATTAGTTAACCAAGAAAGTTTAGTGGTCTATTACCAGACAGTTTGTGTTTATTTGTAATTTGTGATCATGATCTAAAAAAATATTTGTATTACTTCAGTTTTTCTTTTATTTTATTTTGTTTGGTTATAAAGTAGCGAGATTTATTAAAAATTTAATTTTTCTTTGTAGTAATAATATTTCTTTCTCTCATGTTTGTGTTTTTTTTTTGTTTTGTACTTTTGGCAATGATCTTTTTCTAACAGTATTTTTAAAAATTTTTTGTTTGTATTTTTCTTTAAATTTTAGGTTACAACTCAATTTAAATAATTTGTATAATTATTTTATTATTAATCACTCTTGTTTATTTTTGTAATGAAAATCCTTAATTTGCAAAAGAAAAAAAAAACAAACAAAAACTTAAATAGACAATTTTACGATCAAAAATAAAATTTGTGTTCTGTATTTTTAGTTTGAATATACGAGTACATAACTATTTCTAAGCAGCTTTTTATTTTATGTTTAATGTAATATTTTGTTTTGTTCAAAAACTTTGTATATTTTTTATTTATCTGTAATTTAAAAAGTATGAATTCGTATGATGTATGGTTTTGGGGTTTGAAGGGTTTAATAAAAAATGTTATACCCAGCAGTCATTTGAAGGGTTAAAATCATAAAAATCGGCAAAGCAAAGTTATCGTTTAATGCTCTGCCTCATAGTTAACTACTCAATCAATAGCTCTCTCTTATTCAGCTAAAAATGGCATAAAATCTTGCAAACAATTATTTGACAATAAATAAGTGAACCAAAAAAAAGCAAACAAAAAATTATATTATGTAATAGTTATTAATATTTGTATTATGGCACAAAAGTCGGAAAGACCTAATGAATTGAAAAATGTTAAACAAAATTCAGTCGAAGATTTTGAAAGCAGGTCTTTAGTTAAGAAATCACTTTCAATAACTCTTTTTAGTTTCGATTTTTAAAAAGATTTCGATTTCCATATTGTTGGAAATTTATGTTTGCATTGGTTGTTGTTGCTGTTGGGGTTGTTCCAGCATTTGCTGTTGTTGCTGCTGTTGAACAGTTGTGGACGTTGGACTACTGTTGCCCTCCTGATAAGGCCCCGTAACCACACATGGGTGCATAGGAAACAGGGTTGTCCACGAAGTTGTTGTTAATGTGGGTGCTCGGAGGGCAACTTTCTCGTTTTTTGGCTCACTGCCATTGTTGTTGCTATTTTGAGAATTTTTTTTAGCTGATTCTTTTTTCTTTTTACCACCAGAGGGAGCATTTCCACCCCCGCCTGCACCACTGCCTTTGCTATTACCACCTGAACTACTCTCCTTTTTTCCAGCATTCGTTTTCGTTGATATAGGCGTGGTGACTGTTGCCGTTGTAACTGCAGACGAGGCTGCTTCTTCGTCCTCTTCCTCGTCTTCATTTTCTACAAGTTCCTTCTTAATTTTTTCCTTTTCTTCTTTCGCCTTGTTGTCTAGGTCTGTATTGATTTTTTTAACACGCATCTTTTCTTCCCACTCGTCAATACCGTGGTGAGTACGATTTAGATTACGATGCTGGTAAAAGATTAGTGTCATGCGTGTCGGCTCATGACGGTTAGGATGTTTTAGCGCGGTGGTGGCATGCATTTCATGTTTGGCACATTCTATCAAAATACTGCCATGATTTAAAGCTATTGCAACTCCTCCCATTTGGGGATCTTGAAAAGGCTCAATGTTCTCATTAAATTCGGTCACTTCTCCAATCGGTTCAATTTTAATGGAATTATTATTTGTTGTGGGACAAGTCGAATTAGATGAGTCTGTAGCCATAGAAACTGGTGAAGGAGTGGCGACACTCATATTTGTGTTGTCATTTGAACCTGTAGTAATGGTTGTGGTGGCCGCAATACTGTTGTTTCCATTGGCAATATTGTTATCGGGTGATGTAAGACCAGTGTTAACGTTTGGTGGTGCACCAGTTTCCCCAGTAAGGTTATTTGAAGCTGGGGTGTTGTTGAGATCAGTTATACTTGTTTGAGGGTTTGTTAAAGCTGTAGTGTTCTGGCCGCAAAGTGATGTATTGTTGCTTGGCATTGACGGCGGTGTGTGAACTCCACTGTCGTTTCCTGTTTTAATACTACTGTTCCCATTCGAAAGAGACGTTTGAATTGGAAGCATAGAGCTCGAGTTAAGCATTTGCCCAGTTTGGTGTATAGGTCCGGTTGCTGAGGGTGGTAAAGGAGCTGAAGAGTATGGTGTGGCTGTGACCGTACTAGCCGTACCCTGATGATGGCCATACATATTCCAATTGGCGGAAGGCGGTGGTGTGGGAGGAGGAGTTTGTTGAGGATACATCCCATATGGGGAATACGCCTGATGGTAGCCATAATTATAGTTCATATTTTGGTAGGCATCATATGCAGAATATGCTGAGTGAGGTGGTGGATACATTTGGTAGTTATTAGGATACTGGGAGTACTGAGAATAATCTGTTGGTGGCTTTGGCTTGACAAAACCTTCTTCAAGTGGTGTCGCATGAGGATGATGAGGTGGAGGAGGAGCATGAGGATGATGTTGAGTCGTTAGATTAGTCATTGGTGTCATAGGAGTAAGAGTAGTTAACTTACTTTCTGCTGTTAAACTGTTGTTGACTAATGTTGTTGAGTCTGGATTCTCTTCACTGCCGCGACTTTTTACCTCTCCGCGTACGTCATGAACTTGGGTCAATTGTTGGCTGCCTGCAGTCGGTAAATTATTGTAGCACCCGTTATTATAACCGTTACCTTCGATTTGTGCTGGCCCAGTGGAATGTTGAGAAGTCTGTGTCTGATGACCGCCACTGGGCGTCGTCGCTATCGTCATGGGATTGATGTTGGGATTTGTTGCTACCGTTGGAGTTGAAGCTGCACCAAGAGGTGGTGCTGTGCCCATAGGACCAACCGGGTGTGAAGGAGCGTGTGGATTGTGTGGATGAGGTGGAGGCGGCCAGTTACCATAGTAGTTACGCGAGTCTATATAGGAACCGGTCTGATAGTCATAGGAGTATGGTGAATCCAACACCGTGCTTGATATTTGATTCGATTGGAGCTGGGCATCTGTGAATGTATCAATCATAGTCGCCATGTTCATTAAACTAGAGTTGGACGACATTAGCTGATTTGTGCTACCTCCAGAAGTGCTGCCGTTGCTGGCTGAGGAATTGGAATGATTGTTATTGTTGCTTACAGGCGGAGTGGAAAATGCACTGCCTGCCGGACTGGGGTTATTAGTGACTGGAGTTTGACACCGAGGTGAAGGAGTTGTTGGTGGCACTGATGTTGCTGTGGTCGCTGACTGTTGGGATTTTGCTTTCGACTTTGATTTTGGTGCTGGAGTAACAGCTCCTGTTGGACTGCTGTTTGCGCTTGTATTAGTGTTTGTCGAGCTACCATTGGAGTCCTTTTTAGCTGCCACAGGTGTTAAGCCATTTGTAGCGGTTTGGGAGTTGCTGTTGGCTTCAGTTGCTGGTGCAGGTGTTGAGGCATTATTTTCAGCTTCTGGTGGTGTTGTCTCATCCTCTTTGCGTTTTTTGCCATGTCTACGACATGGTATTAGAGGTGTCGATCGAACACGTACTTCGCAGGGAAATCTAAAACAAATAATTAAACAATTTTTTATTGATATTTAATTTATGAATTCAATAGATGTAAAAATAATTAACATGAAATGTCAACTCTACACTCACTTGTCCAGAATTTGAACTGCACCAGTTCGATGTTTGTCTCTTTGTCCTTCAATTGTTTCGAATTCATCAGTTGTATCCATTGTATATAAGGGCAAGATATGAAGTTGTTCGTCATCAGGGTTGGAGATATCTCGGTTAGTTGGTTTGAGTAAAGCTACCTGAACCGTGCAACCATCTTGCATGTTGTGTAAATCCCGGTGTGCATGAGCGCAAAAATCTAAACATGCACTGACGCCTGAAAATGGTTTACCCTCCTTATTACCAAGCCGGCAGTCTTGAGCTTCCTTCTCATAACGTGTTTGATTGTCATAGGAACGTGGACACATTTGCTTGAACAATGGTGCCAAAATTGTGGCCAGTATATTCATGTGCTCCTCAATAGCAGTCTCTTCGCTTTTGACAGAAAGACGGAACTTTCGTACTGTTTTAGAACGAGCATATTTACAACCATTATAATACATGGACCATGAACAGCCAAAGCTGTAAGAGGCACCGGATGTTTCAGGGTCAAGACCTTAAAAATAAGATGTGACACATACGATTATTTGTGGTTTGTTTAAACAAAAATTGAGTTACCTTGACAAGCGCAAGTTCTATTTTCATTTGTGGCACAACGTCGGGTTGTGGGCAGGCCAAATTTGTTAAGTTTTGGTATAAGATTCTTGTAGGCATTGTCGGCTTCCAAACGAGGCATACCATCCCAAACAACCATACATACAACAATATATGCAGCTATGCATCTGGAATGGGAGAAGTAATATGTTAAAATTTTTGGTGTTCGAAATAATATTATTACGTTATTTACCTATGACCAGGGCGCTTTTTAACAACGACTAGAATCTTTTCTTCAGGATCAGCCCGTCGTATGACCCATTTTGCCAGTGGACAACCCGTAGAAGTTTTACCTTCCTTACCGCTATACAATATCTTTTCTATACGTAATTGTCTACCCGTAACTTGTGTTCTCTCTTCGAATTCTCTTCGCAAATCCGCCAAATTGGAAGCGGTACCTAGAATAAATATATTTAGATTAGCGATAATTAGTCATTTAAATTTTTTTTTAGCTTCCTACCGAGATGAGTGTAGTATGTACCAGGTTCTGGGGGACTTTTGTCAGATTGAAAACAATCACACTCCGGAACTTCCGTTTTGTTTCCCTTTTCTAATCGATCCGAAGTGTCAAAGAGAGGATTAATTTTTTCATGTTTAACAACTATTTCATTGTTTTCCTCCTGTTTGATATTCTTTTTCTTTGGTTTAGCACCATTCTGGTTGGCCGCCTGTGCCTCTTCTTCTTCCAATATTATTTCGTCTTTGGTTTGTATTCCCGTACAGGAACCATCTTTTAGATGTTCTGCAGTGGGGGCACGAGTGCCACCTTGACGACAACAGGAGAATCCAGTGCTATTTTTAATAGCTGCTGGACCTCCTTCACCATGAAAAGGGTAAGCGGTAGCACCATAACCACTATCAATATTTTCAACTTTTGGCTCTAATAAGCCTGATCCCAGATGGCTATGAGGTGGTGCATGTCCCAATGGATACCGATGAGGTGGAATAGGATATGCGTGAGCTGGTATATCCTTCTCATAGTTGGTTGGTAACGGTATAATACTGTTAGTTTCTGGTTTACGATCCACATCCATCATATGACTATTGTGGTGATGTAAACTTGGTGTCTGATGTTTGACTAAAGGGCCATTCATTGTTTTTGTATGACTATGAGACATGGCGTTTACATGCGGATGCATACCGTGGGCATTACCAAAGGATGAAGCTGAGTGTTGATAGTTGGGGACGAAATTTTGTTGATAATTTTGCTGAAAACTCGTAGAAGTACCATAGTAACCTGTGTTGGGATGATATCCAGCCGCTGTAAAATCCTGTTGACTTTGATGGTGCGCATGTGAAGGTTGCTGAGGCATCGATTGTGAACCCGAACCGGGTTGACCCTGAACCTCATTTTGACAAAAGTCCGCATATTGCACAAAGTTTTGATAGTTGCGTTCATATCCTTCCATTTTGTTGTGTTGACCTGGTATTAAGCCTGGTTCAGTTTTAATGTAAGGAGCATGATGATAATCTGGGTGTTGTGGAGGATAATGTGAGGGTGGATGTGGATAAGGAGTATTCTTTTCCAACTTTATATTCGCCAGCTGCGCCAAGTGATGACCACCTCCAGGATCATGACTATTTTTATCTATATCCGCATTATCGGCGTTTGCATGATTGTTATTAGAGGTGGCGGTGGCCGCGGCTGCGGCTGCGGCTGCGGCTGCAGCAGATGAGGCTGAAGCTGAGGCTGACGATGAAGACGATTTTTTACTTCGACCTCGCGACTTTTTCGGTTCACTATGAGCGGTTGTAGTATGTTGTGGAGGTGTTTGTGCCAGAGGTTGTTGGGGATGTTGCTGTTGTTGTTGCTGCTGATGGTGTTGATGATGATTATGATGATGATGATGAGGGTCCGCAGTTGGAAAACCAGATGCCACAGGCTTTTTAAAAGAGTTTGCATGGTGTGGTTTCCAAATTTGGTCGCCACCACCTCCGATTGGTTCTGTTGAAAGTGAACTTTCCGTTGCTAAGCCAGGTTGTGTTTGCTGATGAGAGGGCTGTTGCGTTGCCGAAAGTCCACTAGTACTATTTGAACCATTGGCATTCATTACTGAATCGCCTCGGAGATGGTGGCTATACGATAAAAAATGACCGGTCTGTTGCTGTTGCTGGTTAGTGTTCGGAGCATTTAGGCCAGTTAAAGGCGGAGCTCCCGACATACCATGTAGGTCAGGTGGCGCAGTTCCAGTAAGCGGATCTTTGGGATCATTCTTACGCATAATCATCGACTTAATACGAGTATTTAGATTTAAACGTTCTCCACCCGGACCAGTTGTTTGTTGATAAGGATCATTGGCTGCCTGTGATTGGCTATTCCAATTCCAGTCTTGTTGCATAGGTTGGGGGTGCTGGGGCGGTGAGGCAATATTTGCATGAGTTTGTTGTTGTGTTTGCATACCGGCAACATTGTGATGAGGCGAAGCCGGAATGGTTGTGCCACCAAATTGTTGCTGCTGCTGTTGGGCTAACGGCATATTAGCATTGGGCGATTGTGGTATTTGATTAGGTGACTGAGAAACATGGCGTGGCTGTTGTGTCATTGTCTGAGGTTGTTGCATGACACTACGTGTGGGAGATGGTGGCACAGTTTGATTATTTGATGCCAACATTGGAGAACCTGCCGGCTGCGAAACAGATGTATTATGAGCAATTGTTTGACCTCCATTGTGACCTGTTGTAGCTGCTGATATCGATGAAGATGACGAGGAATTATTTGCTGCTACGGTGGCATGGGCAGCTGTATTTGTATTACTGTTGTTGTTGGTATTTGCGCTTGAAGTCTGTTGAGGACTGCCGCTGTAATCGCCTGAATATCCGTTACAGTTGAGTGAGCGCGGCGGCACGCTGCTCACCCGTGGATACCCAGGCGTGTCGTTTCCCGACATCGTCTTATTGAGATCTGAAACATTGCCCAAATGCTGCTGTTGTTGCAAGCCCACCGCTGTTGGCGCTGCAGGAGTGGTAGATACCTGCCCAGCATATGTAACCGAAGCCGGCCCAAAGCCTACACTCTGTAAGCCGACCTGGTTAATAGGCGCACTGGAAAGTTGTTGACTCTGGAAATCATAACGCTGAACGGGCGCTCCATATGGCGAGCGACCATAATTTGGATCAAATCCTAGACCAGTCTGTACATATCCATTTGATGGGTAACCGTATGATTGTGTCTGAAAGTCCAACGAATTAAGCGATGTAATGGTTGGCGTATTCTGTGGTATTTGTTGAATAAATTGGTTTTGCCATCCCTGTGAAGGATCAGCCTGCCATGTGGGATAGAAGGCCATGGGTGCCTAAAACAGAAAAAAAGAGTTTACATTTTTATTTTTTTATTTCTTTGCGTTTTTTCTAATGCAAATAAATACTTTAATACTTTTAGTTCGGTATTTGTGTGTTTGATTTATGTTTTTGAAAATTAAAAGAAGTTTTCCAACATATGGCTTTACAAATTGCTACCAAACTAGTTTTGATCCGAAATCCTATTAAATGAAGAATATTGTTATTGAAATAAATTTTTAGTTTTAAATACAAAAATCAACCCCTACAACCCCTTTTGTTTTTCAAGGGATGTTTGATACACAATTTTAGAATTAAGTATTTTATAAAGCGTAAACAAAACTTAGTTAACTAATTGTGGAAAAATTTCATAATAAATTATCTAGTATTTAACTATTTTTATGCAAATTAGTTTTTTATTATTATTATTATTTGTTTAAAGCTATCTCGCTTTTTCTCTATTGTAAGTTGTGTTTCGAAATGGGGTGATTCAAATATTAGAAATTGTTTTTGAATATATGTGTGTATTTATATGTGTATGTGAAAGTAAATAAATAAAAATTAATTAAATTTGAAATAAATACAATTTTTATTATTTTAGGAAAATTAAATATTTTTTTACATATCGATAATTTAACAAAAATCCCAATGAATTAAGCGATACAAAAGTTATTCGCCTAATCTATTTGCCAGGACGATAAATATTATTAAGGCCATAACTTAATTCGTCTTAAATATGATATATGTATGCATGTATATGTACGCGTTAATGATATCAATTTTAAATATTCGAAAATACGAATACGAATATTTGCGCCAATATTATATTATATAGCATTATTTACTCGTATAACGGTTTTAGGCGTTCTAAACTTTTTTCCGGAAGTTGGCTCTATATGGGGCCTATGGTCAAATAATGACCGATCTTCACGAAATTTTACAGTGTCATTTTCAGTCGTATAAAATAAATTTTTGCAAAATCGTATATCATTCCGTGCATTATTCCACCATTTATGTTAGTTTTGGTAACAAAATTATCAATTTTTTAGGGTGATGGCTCAATATTTTGATTCATAGCTCTGATCCTACTGAACCGATGTTGCTGGATTTCAATCCCAAACTGCTTAGGATAACTACAAACAATTTGAGATAAATTTTGTTCTTTTCTTTTGCGGTTTTCGAAAGTGAGCGTGTTTTCAACAGACGGTCAGACGGACATTGCTGAATCGACTTAGAATTACTCAAGGAGCCAGAATATATATACTTTATGGGGTCTCAGATGTATAATAAAAAAGTTTCACACGGAATGACAAACTTAGTACAGCCCCATTCACCACTAGTGGCGTGGACAGTTTAAAAGAACAATATGAATTTCTATAGAAATCAACAACAAAATTCTAAAATGTTTTTGAATTTGTTTTCATTCAATGGAATTTGTAGCGTTGCGTTGCGTTTTACACAATTAAGCCCTAAATCTCTTTTGCTTCGATAGCAATAAATTGAAAAAAAAAACTATCACACTACTAAATGTATTTAACATTATTATGAGCAGGGAAACCGGAAATATGCACTAAAGAACCATTTTATAATATTTGCATATAATAAACAAGCAAAAAAGTATAATAGCGGAGTACAGTATTAAGTGCAAATGCTCTTGCGAAAGAGCAAATGCAAAATGTCATACCTTTTTTTGTTAAATGCAACAACAAAATACACAGAGTTTCCGTTAGATTTCATAAAAAAGCTATGAAATTTTGCATTTGCTCTTTCGCAAGACCATTTGCACTAACCACTGAACTCTGCTAGTATATTTCATATATTTTTCTTTAATTCTTCGAAAAAGAAAAACGTTTACATTAAATATTCTAATTATGTTTTGAAGGAAAATTTTGACAATATGTTTTAAAAAATAAAAAGATATTCGTAATATTGTTGTAGGTAAAATTTGCAAACGGTTTCTTGATTGATAATGTGAAAGAAGTGAAACTGTAGCTGTCATTGTAAATCAAGCCTTATACTTACATATTTTCTAATTTCGGTTTTCTCACTCTTACTTTACCAGTTGTCGATGCGTTTTCACTATTTGGTTTTTGTTTGTATTTGTTTTTTTTTTTTGGAACGTATTTGCAAAATTTTCGCGAAATATTCGCTTCAATTTAGCGAATGCATACTGGAGTGTCATGAAATAGGCGAATATTCGGCTATACGAATCCGAATATTTGTAACATGACTAGCACATATCGCTCAATTGGTGTAACGTCGTCATAACTCAAAAAAAAAAAAAAAAATATATATTTCGAAATAAGCGTGCTTAAAGCTTTTAATTTGCTAGCACAACTTAGAAAAAATAACGACCATTCTCTCCAAACGGGGAAAGTATAAATGATATAAAAATTTAATACAAAATCCGTTCCATAAACCCTTTATTGACATGCTTTATTTTTTATAACTTAAGCTAGATTTACACGATTGAAATCTTCAATAAATTTTAAAGAAATTTTGCTGTTTACACGAGTTTGAAGCATTTTGAAGAGCAATTTTGAAGAAAATTTCAATCGTGTAAATCTAGCCTTAGGCCGTAATTATATATAAAATATAAAAAATAACATAGCGAACAATTCTGCATCACTAACTCAAAAATGTCATTTTTTAAGTTATGACGACGTTGCAGCAAATGAATGATATGTACGTGAAACACCCTTTGGCGAAGATGAATTTAAAATAACGTCACATAACCGGTTAGAAAAAAATTTTAAAACTTTAATCAAAATTATTTAAAACAACTATTGAAATAACATTCTCCTTTCTTTGTGAGTTTTGCAAATTTATAACAGACTTATATCAGTTCTGCTTCATTAGAAAGATAAATTTATTATATTTAACAGTTGCTTGCTGGGATGTGTCCCATTTTGGAAATTGTATGTGTATTTGTGAGTTTTTAAATAAATTTTTTAAATACAATTTTACGTACATCATCATTTCATTCAAATTTTAAAACTAAATGATTGTTGTTGTTATCGCTTAAGTGTTTGTATCTGTAGAATTTGTTCGCATTTAAACGTCATCAATTGATGACGATTTGTTATAAAAATTAAAAAAAAAAGTAAAAATTATTTATCAATGAATTCGACTTGTTGTTGTTGCTCTGTGCTAAAATATTTTTGGTTTATTTATGAAATATTTTGTATTCGTATTAAGCATTTATTGTACTTTTATTGTATACATAAATTTATTGTATTATTATTTATGCATACAACAAAAGAGAAAGTTTTATTTTGTTAACATGCAATTTCCGTTAGATATGGGAAAAAATTGCATAAATAATTTATTTCAATTTAACTTTAAAGTGTGAAAATTAATAAAAACAAAAATGAAAACAAGCAAGTGAGAATTTCATCTAGTATTAAACATCGTACTAAAACCCTTAATTTGGGAGAGCACTTGAGGTTGGATTTTTATGTATAATATACAGGTGCACGATCACTATCGATAGCTTTTGTTTGAAAGCTGAGAATATGAAACTCTGTTGAAATTTCTGTTCAATAAGGTTTGGTAAGTCATCATTAACCGTTTACCGCTAGAACAGCGCTTCAAAGTTGTGGAAATTTACTTAAAAAAAACCCTGCGAAGTTCATAGAGCACTTCGTCCATTTTACGGTCCACCAGTGCTGTCATATTTTATTTTTAAAAATCTTCATTTCTGAAAAAAAAACTTTTTTTTCCAATCGTCAAAGAAAATAAGAAGGAATTAAAACACAACACGGTTTGTTTTTTTTTAATTAATTCATTTATTAATGATGTGCTAATAATCCCAATTTTTTAATGAAAACACAGAAATTATTGTTGTGGGAAAGCTTGTTTGTTTAATTCACTTTTCTTATATATTAAAGTTCTTTAAAGTTTTTAATGGTACATATGTAGTTCATTTTATTTTATTATATTTATAATCTAATTAAACGAGTACAACTTCGGGGCTTGACGGCTAGACGAATACTGCCTAACCTCTGATTTGTCCTCCTTTTGTTCTTCTGTCTTGCCTCAGTCAGGGTAATGTCGCTAAAATTGCAGTTCGTTACACTATGTTAGATTGTCTATCGAAATGTACAATGTCTCTGCATGTTCAAAAGTGGCGTGATGTTTGGTCCGTTATGTCGTTTGCACAGTGGTCCGACTGTCCATCCTACATTCGGCCCTCCTGACACTGGCTATATTTTCTTGTACTTGTTATATTGCGTGTTATATTTTCTTGTATCGTATCGTATCGGTCGTGTTTTAGCTTTGTTAAGACCTTGTACGGACCTTAAAACTTTGGTCGTAACTTCATGCCAAGATCAAATTGGGTACTCTTAACGGCGACCAAATCTCCCACCTTAAATTCTGGTGCTGGAACTCTATTTTTATTGAACGTTTTGCTGTTTTCGGTTTGTATTTTCACTATCCTTTTTCGTGCTTCTTGTCGAATTAGGTCTCTCTTGTTTTGCAGTTCGTCTATCGAAAACTCATGGAGAATTTGATTTAGTTGTGGATTTTCTCCCGTTCGCATGTTAATGCCTGTCATTAACTGGAATGGTGTATGTTGGGTGCTTCTTGATGGACTGTTGTTTATCATCTGCTGAACCTTGTCGAAGTACCTATACTAATGATTTGGCTTTTCAGCACTCATTTTGGCTAACATGGGCACGATTATACGGTTGATGCGTTCGGCTTGCCCATTTCCCCTCGGAACTCCCGTAGCTTTTAGTAGATGCTCTATCTCTTCCTCTTTGCAATATTCTGCGAACTCCTTAGCTGTGAAGGCAGATCCTCTATCGGATATGATTCGCTGTGGGTTACCAAATACTGCTGATTGTCGTCTTAATTTTTCTACCACTTCCTTACAACGAGTGCTTTTGGTTGGATATGACCAGACAAATTTTGTAAAGGCATCGACAACTACGAATATATGGTTATACATTTTTTGTGTAGCTTCCATTGGTCCTACATGATCAACGTGGTATGCTACAAAAGGTTTATCCGATTTTCGATCGCGGCGAGCATGCCTTCTTTCTTCCTAGTTTTAGCTTCGGTTATAATAAATTCTACACAGTTTTTTACAACTGCTTTCGTTTTTACTTCTAACTTTGGCATATAAAACTGTTTCACGACCAGTTCCTTTGTTTTCCTTGTTGCAAAATGCCCTTGGCGGTGTGACATCTCAATTACCTCTTTTTCCATTGTAGAAGGTATAACGATTAATTCTCTGCCGGGATCTTTATGTAGAATACCATACTTTATGTAGTAATCACCATACGAGTTTGTTTCAAGCACTTTGCAGACAGCTTTTATCCACTCATCGTCTTGTTGCGCCTCTCTTATGCGATGTTGTAGTGAATCTTGAATCCAGGCGCGGATTGAGGGTGGGTGAAAAAAGAAAATCCCCCCCCCCCCCCCACCTAAATTATAAAAATATGTTTTGCTTATTTCGATAATACACGAATTTCCGAATGTACAAAATTTTTGGAAATCCCATCAAGTTTTTGTTTTTGTTTTTTATAGAATCTCTAATCCAATTTTCAATAAGTATCCAAGTATTTATCCTAATAGTTTTTAATTATATATTTCCAATGAAACATCTAGTTTACTGTTTTTAAATACATATTATTATTCATTCAATCCCAGCAAGTGCCATCTATATCCGAAAAATAACCGTTTGGGTTAAAAATGCGAGCGGTTGAATTATTAATAAGCTTTAGTATATGCAATATTTTTATTTGTGTTATGATAATTATTTATTATATACATTTGAATATAACCGTTTCTCGTATCATAGTTTCATCATAGTAGGCTTTGAATTTGAATTTTATATGCCTTGCCATTCCACCTTTCCATATACATATGCATATATGTATTGGTCTAGTAAAAGTTCACCAAAGAAGAATTATATAACTGTTAAATTTCAAGTGCATTAATAGCTTTGTTTCTTTACTTTTTGGGTAAAGTTCGTGAAAATGAGAGCAAGCATGAATTTCTCTCACAATGATACAAAATTACACAAGAGTACGGGAACAGAAAAAACCATTTTAAGCACAAAATAAAAAGTCAAAGTGTTTTGACGGTCTTAACAAACCAATAAAAGGTTGCGCCACTTTTGAAAAATTGTATATTATCTGTCGAAATAAACTACTATTAACAAAAATAGAACAATACAAACACTTTTACAACAACTTACATTATTTTTCTTGATATTTTAATATAAAACCTTTTTATTTAATAACACTATTTTATTCTACAACATTTTCCAAAATTTGTTCATTAGCATTTTTTTCCATACCTTTTTTGGTTTTGTTTATGTTTTACAGCTGTTTAACAATTTACACGAAGAAAAAGTTTGGGCTGTTTCGTGCAAGAAGAAGAAGAATTTTATTCTCTCAAACTCGCTCTCTTTTACACAAATTTAAAGTACGGGAACGCTTTTTGTGCAAATTGGGATCCCTCGGGAGTAGAGTAAAGAAACAGAGCTAATAAGAAAAGATCTTTGATAGGTATACAAAAATACATAAAAATTAGTGCAAAAATGGTGAGTCCGTAATTTTTTTTTAATGTAATGTACCTATAGGAGAGAGAAAAACTTTCTAAAGTCTTTAGTTCTGAATATATTTTAAGGCTGTATATCCAGTTTTGCGTCATTGCCGACTCTTTATTGGCTTGCAAACCAACTAAAAATAATACATTTATGTTTTACATAGCTTTTTGTACTTTTAGTGTACAGTTTAGTATGTCCATTTGCAAAAATAAAATATACTATAAAATTATTTTATTTATTTCAATGTTGACTAATAACAAATTTTTTTTGAAATTTTCACATTTTAATGGGCCCTAGCGCTTTTTCTTTAGCATTTTTGGACTTATAACTTTTACATATATGTAGTTGCAAAACAAGAACTAGAAAAAAATATTTGCATTTTTTTCCGCAAACAATGTATTTTTGTTTACTCTATTGAACTGCATCAAAAACTTAATTTTCAAAAATTAAAAATTAGCGCATTTACGACTGAAGGTATGTATGTATATGCAGCCAAAATTATTTTTGTCTTTCCATTGTTATAAGCTTTAAAATTCCTTTCTAAATAAAAATAATTTAAATAAAAAAATTAACTGTAATCAACTTAAACCAGAATAATTATATACATATGTATCTTTAGATTAAAACCCAAACATTTCCACTAAAATTCATAAAAGATTTTGTTTGTTGTGCTTAATTCCCTTTTTAAATAATTGATAAAAAAAAAAATACTGAAATTTATTGTTGGAGGATAAGCTGTTCCTATGCGCATTTCACTGGTTGCTTAGGCCAGATCATCAGGAAACGTTCTCCAAAATAATTTTAGAAAAGCCAAAGCTATCAGCAAACAAAACTACAGAGGGAATGAGAATTACCTACAAACACTCAAAAAGTCTTGTTTGCAACGATATCAAAGCTTAAACAAAATACCAAACAATAAATCAGTGATGAGTTTTTATCTGTTTTACATTTCCCGCTACAATTAGTTGGAATTCTCCCAACATTAATTGTAGTTGTAAGTGGGTAAAGAAAAAACATATTAAAAACAAAAACAAAGTGCTTTTATTGTTTTCGCAAGAAATCAAAATAAAAACAATTTGCCAGTTCAGTTTTTTATGCACGTGCACTTGCTAAAATTTATTATCAAAGTTGTTTGTGGGAATACTATTATTTATTAAAAGATTTTGTTTGTTGTGCTTAATTCCCTTTTTAAATAATTGATAAAAAAATACTGAAATTTATTGTTGGAGGATAAGCTGTTCCTATGCGCATTTCACTGGTTGCTTAGGCCAGATCATCAGGAAACGTTCTCCAAAATAATTTTAGAAAAGCCAAAGCTATCAGCAAACAAAACTACAGAGGGAATGAGAATTACCTACAAACACTCAAAAAGTCTTGTTTGCAACGATATCAAAGCTTAAACAAAATACCAAACAATAAATCAGTGATGAGTTTTTATCTGTTTTACATTTCCCGCTACAATTAGTTGGAATTCTCCCAACATTAATTGTAGTTGTAAGTGGGTAAAGAAAAAACATATTAAAAACAAAAACAAAGTGCTTTTATTGTTTTCGCAAGAAATCAAAATAAAAACAATTTGCCAGTTCAGTTTTTTATGCACGTGCACTTGCTAAAATTTATTATCAAAGTTGTTTGTGGGAATACTATTATTTATTAAAAGATTTTGTTTGTTGTGCTTAATTCCCTTTTTAAATAATTGATAAAAAAATACTGAAATTTATTGTTGGAGGATAAGCTGTTCCTATGCGCATTTCACTGGTTGCTTAGGCCAGATCATCAGGAAACGTTCTCCAAAATAATTTTAGAAAAGCCAAAGCTATCAGCAAACAAAACTACAGAGGGAATGAGAATTACCTACAAACACTCAAAAAGTCTTGTTTGCAACGATATCAAAGCTTAAACAAAATACCAAACAATAAATCAGTGATGAGTTTTTATCTGTTTTACATTTCCCGCTACAATTAGTTGGAATTCTCCCAACATTAATTGTAGTTGTAAGTGGGTAAAGAAAAAACATATTAAAAACAAAAACAAAGTGCTTTTATTGTTTTCGCAAGAAATCAAAATAAAAACAATTTGCCAGTTCAGTTTTTTATGCACGTGCACTTGCTAAAATTTATTATCAAAGTTGTTTGTGGGAATACTATTTTGGAGAACGTTTCCTGATGATCTGGCCTAAGCAACCAGTGAAATGCGCATAGGAACAGCTTATCCTCCAACAATAAATTTCAGTATTTTTTTATCAATTATTTAAAAAGGGAATTAAGCACAACAAACAAAATCTTTTAATAAATAATAGTATTCCCACAAACAACTTTGATAATAAATTTTAGCAAGTGCACGTGCATAAAAAACTGAACTGGCAAATTGTTTTTATTTTGATTTCTTGCGAAAACAATAAAAGCACTTTGTTTTTGTTTTTAATATGTTTTTTCTTTACCCACTTACAACTACAATTAATGTTGGGAGAATTCCAACTAATTGTAGCGGGAAATGTAAAACAGATAAAAACTCATCACTGATTTATTGTTTGGTATTTTGTTTAAGCTTTGATATCGTTGCAAACAAGACTTTTTGAGTGTTTGTAGGTAATTCTCATTCCCTCTGTAGTTTTGTTTGCTGATAGCTTTGGCTTTTCTAAAATTATTTTGGAGAACGTTTCCTGATGATCTGGCCTAAGCAACCAGTGAAATGCGCATAGGAACAGCTTATCCTCCAACAATAAATTTCAGTATTTTTTTATCAATTATTTAAAAAGGGAATTAAGCACAACAAACAAAATCTTTTAATAAATAATAGTATTCCCACAAACAACTTTGATAATAAATTTTAGCAAGTGCACGTGCATAAAAAACTGAACTGGCAAATTGTTTTTATTTTGATTTCTTGCGAAAACAATAAAAGCACTTTGTTTTTGTTTTTAATATGTTTTTTCTTTACCCACTTACAACTACAATTAATGTTGGGAGAATTCCAACTAATTGTAGCGGGAAATGTAAAACAGATAAAAACTCATCACTGATTTATTGTTTGGTATTTTGTTTAAGCTTTGATATCGTTGCAAACAAGACTTTTTGAGTGTTTGTAGGTAATTCTCATTCCCTCTGTAGTTTTGTTTGCTGATAGCTTTGGCTTTTCTAAAATTATTTTGGAGAACGTTTCCTGATGATCTGGCCTAAGCAACCAGTGAAATGCGCATAGGAACAGCTTATCCTCCAACAATAAATTTCAGTATTTTTTTATCAATTATTTAAAAAGGGAATTAAGCACAACAAACAAAATCTTTTAATAAATAATAGTATTCCCACAAACAACTTTGATAATAAATTTTAGCAAGTGCACGTGCATAAAAAACTGAACTGGCAAATTGTTTTTATTTTGATTTCTTGCGAAAACAATAAAAGCACTTTGTTTTTGTTTTTAATATGTTTTTTCTTTACCCACTTACAACTACAATTAATGTTGGGAGAATTCCAACTAATTGTAGCGGGAAATGTAAAACAGATAAAAACTCATCACTGATTTATTGTTTGGTATTTTGTTTAAGCTTTGATATCGTTGCAAACAAGACTTTTTGAGTGTTTGTAGGTAATTCTCATTCCCTCTGTAGTTTTGTTTGCTGATAGCTTTGGCTTTTCTAAAATTATTTTGGAGAACGTTTCCTGATGATCTGGCCTAAGCAACCAGTGAAATGCGCATAGGAACAGCTTATCCTCCAACAATAAATTTCAGTATTTTTTTATCAATTATTTAAAAAGGGAATTAAGCACAACAAACAAAATCTTTTAATAAATAATAGTATTCCCACAAACAACTTTGATAATAAAATTCATAACTTAATTTTAAAATTAGTGAAGCATATTCCTTCTTCCAAAATTTTGTTAACAATTGCATTTTGTTTTTTTTTTTGGTCGAAAAATTGTTCAAGCAATTAAGTATGCTGTAGTCAAATAAATAGTTTCAAGTAAAAAAAAAAAACATTAAAAATAAATAAAATTATTTTTATAGCAAAAACGTTATTTAAAAAGATTTATTTATTTTAATTGATCTGATCTTATATTTTATTTTACCTTATTGTTGAGTTTTTTTTTAATACAATATAAACATATCGTTTTTAATAAACTTTTAAAAACAAATTTTTTACTTGTTTTGTTTCATAAAAAATTCCCTCCCCCCCATAAGACTTAAGCTGGATCCGCGTCTGCTTGAATCATTAGGTACGCCGCTCGACTCAGGGCGTCTACGTGCTTCATTAGGTTACCAGATCGGTGCTCGATAGAATAGTCAAATTCTTGGAGGAATAGCGCCCATCTTGAGACTCTGACCGGAATATCGTCTTTACGCAAGTTCATGGCAAATGCGTTACAGTCGGTAATTATTTTAAATTTGATGCCCAAAACGTATACCCTCCACTTCTTCAGAGCTTCTACTATGGCCAACACTTCTAGTTCGTACGAATGGTACTTCTCCTCGGACGACGTGGTTTTTCTACTCTTGTATTCTACCGGGTGAAATTTCGAGACTTCTTCTTCTATTTATTTTTTTAGTTTCTATTTATTAAAAAATATAATATCCCAATAAAAAATTTTCCTATTTTACGAAGCACTAATGGTACATTTTAACAAGTAAGCACACATTTATGCGCTACGCAATAAGACTAACGGAGATGCAGTAAGGTAAGTGAACTAATTCTTAATAAATTCAAACAAAAAAATTATATATTGTTTTCGTGATTGTACAAAAATTATTTCTTAAAAAATAAAATTTGTACATACATTAAAATGACAGGAGCTTTTGCTTTTTTAAACAAGCGATGTGAATTAAAAACAACTTGAAATTTTTGGTTAAGTTAAAAAAGCTTTTTGTATTAAAATTGGTGTGAAAATATATATTTTTTTGATTAAATTGGATAAAGAATATTTTAAACTAAAAACCAAAATTTTTTGCTTTTGCTAAATATGTTATCACATATAAGAATAAAAGTCGATTCGTTTTACTTTCATCAACCGATTACTACTCTAATTGAAAACGAGTAAAAACATGTGGTTGTGTATTGTAAAACACCAAACATGCTGAGGTAATGCACTTTCGAGTGAATTCGGATTCTAGAACACACCCGGTAAAAAATATACATTTCTATGAACTTATATAAAACATAAATAAAAATTCAATTCATTCATTTGTTTTATATCACGTATTAAATTCTTGTATTTTGAAATGAACTAAACTACTTAAGTGAAGATTAATTTTTTACACATTATAACAAAATTTATGTGAGCTACTTAAATTTCCGAAAAATTATTTTTTTTTAAAAAAAACTTTTTTTTACATTTTAGCTTTACAAAGAACTTGCAAAAAAGATAAATCTTACAATATGACAACACTGCGGTCAACATAATCGGCCTAGTAAGCGAGCAATTAGTGCATATATTGACCGTTTTCGCATTAATTTTACTCTTCTCGATTTAAAACCATCAACAAGACAAATAAATGTGCGAACCGAAAAGAATATTGCTGCTGTAGTGCGAAGCCTATCGCAGTTCTAAGACCGCAGACCCATCATTAAGTATACTAATGGTGTTCGTCCAGCTGGCTGGCTGGTTGTCTGCCTATCCATGTAGCCCAAATGTTTAAGCACAAATGTTTAAGTTGTCAAAAGGACGAAATTCAAAATGGTGAGAATCGGTCTATAACTTCAAATGTCCCCCACACAAACTTTTTTTTTCGGAATAGGTGCCCATAAATTATATTATAATGTTGGTGTTTCGATCATATTTGGTCCAAAAATAAGTTATTGCAACATAAATCGTCTAACCAAATTTTTGTTAAAATCGGTCCATATTTTATCCCATACAAATATGACTTCTGCAAAATGTTTTAAATGTCATTACTTTCGTATAAATGTATAAATTGCCCATGGGTTCCATATATGGTACACTCTGGAAAAATTATCTGAATATACTGTGGTGTAGGGTATCAAGTGGTCAGGCTTGATCAACTTCACATTCTTACTTGTTTTTTCGTTTAATGTAATAAATATTTGAAAGAATTTGTATTTTTATACCTTCCAAAATATTTTAAAATATAGTACAGATACCTATAATTTTTTTTTGCTTTAATAAGAAAATCATTTAATTTTTTTATAAAAATAAAACAATATTGATTTTTTTTCATGTATTATTATAGTTTGTTGTTAATAAATCTTCGAGTCCATAAAATATTGTTTCCAATACAAGGAAAATGCTAAAAATTATATGGAACATGAAAGCAGATAATGTTCTTTTTTTTTGTTGTTTCCTACACAATAAACATAATTTCGTAGCATATAAATTATATTGTTACACTCAAATGCCAATGTTTGTAATAAACGTAAAGTTTTTGTCAATGAACTAAAAGGTATTGATGTTCTTAGCACATATATCCTCCTGAATCTGAAATATTTTCGAGTGTTTTCTTGAAATTTTTCTTTTTCTTGTGCTGGTTTTTTTCTGTGTAGAGCAACATAAATTATAAATTTATGGCTTTAGGCAATACACTTTTTCAATGTAATTGCAACAATATGTTGCGATATTCACACACATGTCTCTATATACATGCATATGTATATGAAAGCAAATAAAAGACATGCAGACATAAATAAGGGTATACAAAATTTTAATATCTATAATTTATTTATTTAACTTGTTAGTTTGAAAATAAATGAAAAAATTAAAATAAAAGTGGGTATGCAAAAATATTACAGGAAAAAATTTTAAAGAAATAATTATAATTATTATGATAAATATTTAAGTACAAACAATTAATGTTTAATGAGTTATTTTACAATAATCATGTATTTCTCATTATATAAACTAATTTCAGAATTCAATATTTGTTTTTTTTTAAACTGAAATCCTATTTAACAACCCTGATAGTAAAAAGGAAAATTTCATCCCCCCTGCGTCTTCCAAAACGTGATATATTGCGGATTTTCGGATATACTTACGTAAGTAACACGTGTTTGTTATTACGTATGGCATTTATAATTATCGATATTAAAAACATTTTAGATTTTATTGCTAAATATTTCATTTTTTAAATGATAGGAATAAAAGTTTTTCTATTTTAACAGAACAGCAATGACCTGCAAACTTGACATATACGTCCATGTCATGGAAATCGAAATCACGTGAAATTGGAATCTCTCCTGTATTCAAATTTTATAAAAATATTTCCTTTTAAAAATTAAACTTTATTACTAGGCCTTGTCAATAAATCTGTGACTTTTTGAATTTCCTGCCTCAACACTAAGGGAAACATTGCTCCAGTCAGCAGGCATTTGCCAGTTAATTCCAGTCTAAATTTAAAAAAGCTGCGTCATTTAATATGTGTTTGACAGCCGTTGACAGCATACCACCTTGTGATTTGCGGAGGAAAAGTTCGTGCGCTAATCAGAGATTAGCAATGAATCGTTTTTTCGCTATTCATAGTCACTTATGAATTTTTAAACATAAAGCTCGATTGACCCATGCATTCCAAACAATATATTTGTCCGGATTTTTTTTTTATATTGAGTTTGACGTCTTAAGCTGGGATCACACGATTAAGATTTGACTTCGCCCAACAACCACGAAGTCAAACCTTTGATATGAAATGAATTTATCATTTGACATCAAACACAATTCTCATACCTTTTTCAATTGTTTGTATTTAACATTTGAATTCAAATTGTTAATGATTTAAATATAAACAATTTGACATACAATGTTTTATCAATTTCATTGTTATCAAATATTATTATCAATTCAAAATTAAGCTTGGAAACACTGGAGCGAAAAATTTTTGTGGGATAGTGTGGCATTGACAGCAGATTTTTCAGAAACTTTTTTATGTCGGATAGAATTTCCTCAGATTTTCGTGTATATGAATCGTACGATTATGTAGGATAGTGAATACCGGCCTTAAACGGCAAGTAAAATAAAGCGGAAAAGTGTTGAAAAAATAGGTTTGTTGTACGATCGCGGTGTTACGCCATGACAATCCATTCATCAGCACCTATAAAGCATTAAAATTAGCAGATGGTGGCCATATATACTTCAAAGTATGTTCCTTAAATGGCTTAATTGATCGTATGTTACAGTTAAGGGTTCTAGAACAATAATTTTTAAGTAGGTGAAAAAAGTATTGGTGTTGGATGCACCATGGTATAGAGTTGTCAAACCCGATTTCCGAATTATTCGAAAAGTCGATGTTTTTGCATTTTTTCGGCTTTTTAAAAAGGCCGGTTTTCGAAGTACTCGAGAAACCGGTTTTTTGGTCACGATTAATCGATTTTTACTTTTACTTTATTTTTTCATTATTTTACGTTCAATGACCTTTATAAGTAACCACTTTCGATGTTCGCAACACTATTTAAATGTTGTCATTTCTGAGTGAATGGGAATATAAATAAAAAATTTAAAGTGATGAATTACAATAGAAAGAAAGAAGTTTTTAGTAGGCGGCAAAAAAGTTCGCACAGTTCGCAGATTGCTGGAGTACAATATTTAAAAACAAAATATTCTGTTAATATATGCATATATTTTTGTTTTTGAAATTTATTTTCTTACTTTTTCTTTTTCAGAAATGAGTTTTATTGTCTGGCAATATTTTAAAAAACAAAAGAAAAATGCAAAGCACAGTGCTTAAGATGCCCAAAAATTTTGTGCTGCAAAGGGTCTACAACATCGGCACTTATGAATCATTTGAAAAAAATTCATAAAATTACGATTGAAGGCGAAGAGCAGCCTTCTACTTCCAACTCCCTGTCTGAATCTTCAAATAGCATTTCAATTTAGGTACCCCGGTAGGATAGCTGGCAAGTGCCGTGGTTGTATATTGAAGCCTTAAGATATAAAAAACCAAAGGAAAATTTTCAATAATTGTTGACGAGTGGACTGACCATTCAAATTTGAAATATTTAAATGTTAGCGCTCGGTGTACTGATGTCAGTGGAGAAAATCAAGTGGTATTTTTTCTGCTTTAATTAAAAAACAAATTTAACTATATGTTTTACAAATAAGCAAAAACTATTAGAATTTGAATTGGACCTCTATAATGACATAGTAGCCTAAACACACGATGGTGCTGCAGTTATGAAAAAATTGGGAATAATATTCCAGCCATTGGATAATTGCGTTACAATCACGCAACACATTTGTGTGTAGTTGATTCCTTGTACAATAAGATACATTTTCAAAAGTCAGATTATTCCGAAGATTTAGACTTACAAAGTTTATTGGAAGACTTAAATTCGTCAATAGATCTTCTGGACAACATTGAACCAACTATTGTTAAATTCAGACAGTGTGTTAAAATGTTTAATAAATTACAGTTAAAGCAAGAAAAATGGCATCATTATGTTAAAAAAGGATTTGGTCATCAGGTATTGCTCCAGCTAGACGTTAAACACAGATGGAATTCATTAGTCAATTTGTTTTCTAAATTTTTGAAATTGAAAACTTGTGTATATCACGCTTTGCTAGATTTAACCCAGCAAAACATTTTCAGATACGGAATTTGGATCTTTAGAAAGCCTTTGCAGCTCTTTGCAGCCATTGGAAATCGCTGTAAAAAAGTTGTCAAGTGATTCCGCAACTCATTTAGAATCTGAAGCAATATTTAAATTTGTATTAAAAGCAATCAAGAAATAACGAACTATAATATCGAAAAAATCTGCTTGATTCTTTTAACCAAAGAATTAATGAACGTAGAATGTTGTATTAAATACGCTTCTACTCTATTTATACTCGGGAAGCCTTCCAGTATCTTCGGAAAACATAACATATTCATCAAAGTACCAAGCCATTGAATTTGCAGAAGGACTCTACAACAGACTTCTTAATAATTTCCAGCTGTATGAGTTAAGCGACAGTTCAGACTCTAACTGATGATATTTTGAAAGCAAATCTCAAAACTTAGAAGAACTGCTTAATTCTACGTTAAAAAAGATTCAAACCCCAGCTAAAAGATCAAAAATAATAAATAACAATGAACTAAAGGAGGATTTTGACTACATAGATAAATTTTCTTAAAGATCTCTTAAATTAGATCTGCTTTACAAGGTATTACTGACAATCAACCCAACCTCAACGATTAGTGAACATGGTTTTTTCGTATCATCCACTATCAAAACTAAGTTGAGAAATTGAATGTCCCCTAATCATCTGAATTTTATTCTATTTTTGAAATACTGTTTTAAAAAAAAAACTAATAGCTTTTTATTTTTACTAAACTGATCTATATTTACATTTAACTTATGTACATTTAATGTGGTTACATACTAGGGTATTCATTTGGCTAACTTTAATTTTAGAATTGGCTTTTTTCGATTAACGATTAAACCGGTTGATTTCAATCGATTAACCGATGTAACAACATTTTTAACTGTTTTTGGTACTATAACATATTTTTTCATATTCATATTTATTTCTTCCCATATTCAAAAGAAATGTGTTAAAATTGATCTTCATTTAAAATAACAACAACAGCTTTTTTGTTTCACTTACTTTTTATATGTACATATGTGTTTAGATATTTGTTTCTTCTCATATCTTTTCATATCAATCTTTTAACAGAATTAACCGAAACAATTAGAAGTGATAAAAATTTAAAAAAATTAAAACAGGACTCTAAGGACATAATGGAAGATTTTATACGTTTAGAGAAATCTAGGAAAAGAACTGAGAAATTGGATATTCTGTATTATGGGCTGCTTACGATTTCTCCAACATCAACGATAAGTGAAAGAATTTCTTCCACGTCATGTTTTATCAAAACTAAAGAAAATAATCACTTAAATCCTAAACATTTGAACCAAATTATTTTTCTAAAAGATTATTTTATAAGATCTCGTTAAACTATGGAAATAACTAATAAAATGATTTGACAGTTTACTTTTTAATTAATATATTAATATGCATTGATTAAAATATATGTATTTTATGAATTATTTTGTTTTGCTCGTTTTAGTTCAAGATTTGGTATGTTTGTTATGCTGTTGTTTATTTTACTAATTAACTCAAAATAATAAATAATTTATGCATATTAAATTATTGAAATTACTTAATTAATAAAACAAACTTTATTAATCGGTTAACCGATTATAACAAATTTAACCGATTATTTACCGATTAAACCAAAACCTCGGTCAATTAATCGAGCGATTAACCGATTAAAGCAAAAGCCGGATTAAATACCCTATTATTAGTTTTTATCTCTGAAGTACGTACAAATTGCTTTTTTTTGTTTTACTTTTTATTGTTTTTTTTACTTTTTTTTATTAAATAAATAAATTAAAAAACCGAAAACCCGATTATTCGACACCGGTTTTTAGTAACAAAACCGAAAAACCTATTTTTTTCAGAAGTCGTTTTTTCGAAGTATTCGAAAACCGGGTTTGAAAATGTGGCGAATATTTAACAACTCTAATCATGGTATTATTAAGGTTCAGAAAGGTGGAGCTGATAATGCTAGTACTAAAATAAAAAATTGGTTAATAGTACCCTACAAGAAATGCATAACCAAAACAAAAAAAAAAAATTACTAACACACTTGCAACAATTTTGCATTCGTTGCTCCACTCTAACACATATGTAAGAGTGCAACAACTAACAATTCCAAAATAATGCTAATTTTTCAATATAATTTTGTCATACGCTTGGCCTGTCGATTCTTGTAAAAATAATTGAATTGTTTAAATTAAATATTACAAAAGTTATTTGCCATGTTAAGTAAAAAAACTAATTTGCTTATCTCGTTTGCAACTACGTTGCAAATTAAAGTAAAGGAGGGCGTACTGATGGCGCCTCCAGATTTCTCTAGAAATAACAGACGTCATTAACGAAGCAGTCGTGTTAAAAGAAGTGTGATACTCGTCAAAGATTTAGTAGTGACAATAAAGGAGCAAATTATACCAAATATTTAAAATCCTGATGACTTTTCAAGTATGTTTGCAAGTACATATGTATTCGGTTTTTTAGTCACAAGTTGTAAACAAAATAATATTTCTTTATATGATCTACGAGAAATTAATGAGTAATGAGTACGTTTACCTCCATTACAAAAGAACTTTTATAAATAAGATCTAAAAACGAAATAAAGACCCATGTAAGAAAGGAACCTTATAGAGCAGCCACAGAAATGACGTTACGTGTTCCCGCGCCCACAAAACACAAACGAGCAAACACACCACCTCATAAGCGGTATACATTTACAGAAAAATCGTCAACTTCATACATATAACATAAGGAAGATGTAATCGTCAAATCCTCACTTTGCTATTTCGTGGATAAATTCGTTTGCGAATCATAGTGGCTGTTAACATTGTGCGATTTTTGACGCTGCGATTCTGGGTGATAAGGGAGAGGAGGAATTAATTCTTACTTAAGTATGATTCGCATTTTGATTCGCCTATACATAGCGTTGCCGTTGGAAATGTTCTAAAATGGGCACAAGAATGGAACTTTCCAAAAAAGGCTGCCACCTACTTATTCCATCATGTAAAGACCTGTTTCGCTTCGAAGCCCATTTTGAACAGGGTTGATGTTGCAAAGAAATTGTTGTTTTTATTAAGATATTTTAAAAATTGTATTATCCCGAAACGTCGCATACTGGGAAATTAAAACATTTTTTTAAGACAAGGAAAATTTTCTTGGTTTTAAATTTAAATATATTTATGCCTTAGGTTAACAACAACAAAATAAGAATTTAATTTTATGTCATGAATTATTTCAAATATTCTTATTTATAATTGTATGTGTATATTTTCCTTTATCTTTTTCATTTTCTTAAATGACTAAAATGAAGGTGGATTTAAATTGTCATTAAGATTTATTTTACTGACATTAACCACCATAATTTAGAGCACATACACACACCCACTGTTGTATACATAAACACAAGGAAACATTTTCACAACCCTACATTTCACCCCCCGGAAATTATAATCACCTGACTAGTATTTGTACGTATATATTTTTCTTTTCTTTTTGTTGTAGTTGTTGTAAAATGGATGTCGGTTGGCTTAGATATGAAATCTTTATAAATTTAAATACATTAAATACTTTACATAATATACATATACATACATACACACCTACGCATTTTTCATTTAAATTCCTAAGGGAATTAACAAATTTGATAAGGATTTGCATTTTAAATAAATTTAAAATTCTTAAAATCGTTCAGGTCTGGATAACTGACATAATGATCATGATAATAATTTGAGAAAATTGTCTTTAATACTAAAATAAAGGAAATTTTTCTTACCATTTTAACTAGGGATGTAACGATAAGCGTTTTTGCCGATACGATACCGATACTCAAAAAGAAATATCGGCGATACCGATATCGACAAATTGACAAAACTCAAGTAGAATTATTTTTTTTTATACAAAATTATAGTGTAATATTTAAAATTGATATTTTTATGATTTAAAAAAGATAAAATTTGTTTTTATTGTAATATAAAAAAAAAAATTTATTATCAAAGTTGTTTTTTGGAATACTATTATTTATTAAAAGATTTTGTTTGTTGTGCTTAATTCCCTTTTTTTATTAATTGATAAAAAATACTAAAATTTATTGTTGGAGGATAAGCTGTTCCTAAGCGCATTTCACTGGTTGCTTAGGCCAGATCATCAGGAAACGTTCTGCTAAATAATTTTAGAAAAGCCAAAGCTATCAGCAAACAAGACTATAGAGGGAATGAGAATTACCTACAAACACTCAAAAAGTCTTTTTTGCAACGATATCAAAGCTTAAACTGGGGAATGTAAGAAATGATAAACTCATCACTGATTTATTGTTTGGTATTTTGTTTAAGCTTTGATATCGTTGCAAAAAAGACTTTTTGAGTGTTTGTAGGTAATTCTCATTTCCCCTGTAGTCTTGTTTGCTGATAGCTTTGGCTTTCCTAAAATTATTTAGAAGAAAGTTTTCTGATGATCTGGCCTAAGCAACCAGTGAAATGCGCATAGGAACAGCTTATCCTCCAACAATAAATTTTAGTATTTTTTTATCAATTAATAAAAAAGGGAATTAAGCACAATAAACAAAATCTTTTAATAAATAAAAAAAAAATATTTTTTTTTTTTAGAAAAGAACAGTGTAAGAGATTATAAATATTTGAAATTTAAATTATGTAAAAAGATTATGGTTAAAAATACAAGGTATTCTTAACTTTTGCGCAGATCGCAAATCTGTTTGAACCAGACCTGCAGTGGAAAAGAGTCTCTCAGGTGCTACAGAACTAATTTTAGAACCTTGGAGTTTCTGCACCAAGCGGATCTGCGTCTCTTGAAATATTAGGAGATCTAAGGTATATCTCGAATTTTTCTTTAGCAGAACCAGAGCTGAGGATGGCCAGAGGCTCATCCTATTCGGATTGGTTACAAACGCTCCAAAGCACATTCTTAACAATTTCGAAATTGTCATTGTAACAATTTGTTTTAGTTTAAAAAATAAAATACTTTTCTATCAATAACTTTCAATACAAATTTAAAAAAAAAATATTATTTTTTGGCATTCATCTCGGTAAGAATAAACGATAGGACTTTTATTGAAAACTGAGTCCATCTTTGCGGTAAGTAAAGCTTTTATTTAAAACTTCTTATCGATAATTTAACGCGGTTTAATTTATTCTAGTTTTGAAACTACAGTTGATGATTGTGTCAAGAATTTGTTTTGTACACGTGTTAATACGAGTACCTTCTTCTGTTAAAGATATTTGAGATGAGATTCTTATTATATTTAAGTAAAAAAATTAACATTTTTAATGCATTTCTTTCTTTTAAAATTGCAATACATTTTTCAAAATAAATGACTAACAAAACATTTTGTTAATATGACAAATTTGTAATAAAAATTTTCATTTGATTGCTAACAAATATTTTATTATTTTATTCATTGTTAAACATATTTGTTTATTGTGAACATTTTTAATTATCAAAAGTATTTTTTATATTTACAAATTCTGTTGTTGGTGCCTTTTCAATTAAAAATTATTTGTATTGACGAATATGGTATTCAATATGACAATTGATTTGTCGTAATTTTTTTCTGTGTAGGCTTAAATTCATTAAATTTAAATTTCATTAAATTATTTTTAGTGAAGGATGAAATTTACACTATGAAATAAATTAAAATTTTTGTGATAATTTTATTCTTGACTGAACACGGGATTGAACTCGGGTCGAATTTTCATGTTTTGAGAATAACTACATTCTCATCATCCAAATTCTTTGTGTCCTACGGTTTGCGCCACTGTGTCTATAGTCAAACATCAATCTTTAATCAATGGTATTGGTGGATCGAAATTTGCTGTAATTGATTATCAATTTTCAATTCATTTACAATTTTCTTCCTTCCCTCTGTTTTTCGTACTTTTTGTCAAGACTTTGTCTTGAAAAAACCCAAAGTACATTTGTTTTTTTTTTTGTCCTTCAAGTTGTACTAAAAAGGGTCAACGAAGAAAAAAATTGCATGTAAAAACTTGTAAAAAACATTTCCTTTGTATTTTTTTGCAACACATATTGGTTTTAATTACGAATTTTAAGAGTTTGTCTATGAGTAAGTACGATTAAAAGGGGTTTCCTCAGACTCTGAATTACAAAATAAATACGAATGAATGAGAGGACCAAACTGTATCGGAGTTTTGCGAAAATATTGCATACTGTATAATATTTTATGACTTTGGTTCGGTTCAGCTGTGAGCCCTCCATATGTACATATCGAGCCTTTGCTGCAATAGAGTCATAACTCAAATAGAGTCATAACTCTCTCTAGAGTTGAGTATATAAGATATTTGTATGAAATTTTTTCACAATGTAAAGAAACGATATGGCGATTAACTCTATATTATAAGCTAGTAGGCGGGCCTATATTCCACTCGGAATTAAAGAACTAAATGGATTATCTCAAAAATCAGATTTTTTTTTCTATAATTTATACAAAAACGGTTGTTTAACTCACCATCGGTTGTTGAGGTTGATCCTTCATGGTTTGAATTTGTGCGGTTATTTGATGTTGCTGAAGCTGGTGATGATGATGCTGGGGTAGCTGCTGCAGCTGTTGTTGTTGCTGCTGCTGCTGATGGTGCAACGACTGTTGTTGCTGCTGCTGCTGTTGTTGTTGTTGTTGGGATTGAGTGTGAGCACCAAGCTGATTATGTTGTTGCTGTTGTTGGGTTAATTGTTGCTGTTGCTGAGTATGTAAAGAAGTTAAGTGGTGTTGCTGTTGTTGAGTATGTTGATTACTTGTTGTTTGTGTTAAATGCTGCTGTTGCTGTTGTTGTTGCTGTCGTAATTGTTGATTATTTGGTATTTGCTGTAGATGCTGTTGCTGTTGACTTGATTGTTGTTGGTGATGCAATGTATTTAATTGCTGCTGTTGTTGCTGTTGAGTATTGCTTACCAACAAATTATTAGCAACCACCGTACTATTATTGTTGTTATTGTTATTATTATTGGTATTCGTATTTGGTGAGGGATGTGGCACTACTGTTGCCGTCACTGTTGTGGCAGCTACTGGACTAATAGTTGAATTAGCAACCTGACGTGGTGAATGAGCAGTTGCTGTAGAAGCGGCCGCATTTAATTTCGCAGCTTTAGCAGATGGTTTACGACCACGACCCGTCTAAAAAATAAAAATAAAAATTAACAACAATTCATTAGATTTAGAATTTGAACTTTATGTTCATTATATGTATCCTGTGTATTTAATATGTACATGTATGCACAAAATTATAGTGCGGTTTTTGTTTTGATTTCAAAATTTACATTCAAATATTTTCCTATAATCACTTTAAACATTTTGTGCTAAAAAAAATTTGTACTCTTTTGGTTTGATAAATATTTTATATCGTAATTAACCTCGTAAATATTGCTTAAACATTAAAAAATTATTTGAACAGAACAATTATATTCACTATAATTTAAAAAAGTTAGACGACATTATTCAAATACAATATAAGGAAAATATGAGAGCCTTTTGGTTCACGTAAAAAACTTAACCATTACATTTTGTGTTTTGTTTAAAGTGTTCTATTACTTCATTCATTACGTTGTAATGGGTGGTTATTATAAATTAATTACTCAATTTCTACTCCGGTTTTTGCACACAATCATTTTTGTCAGTCAAGAGAAAGGAGTCTTTAAAACTTGGTATATAAAGTTTTTTTTAAACTGATTTGTCTAAAAAGTTTCTCGAAACATTTAGTTTTAATTGAAATTTGAGAAAAAAAATATTTGAAAATATAAAAATAACTAAGTAATTTTGTAAACAAATTAAAACTCATAAATCAAGTTTTAAGAATATTATTATGCAGACAAAATAAAAAAGCCATAAATTTAAATTTTTTTCTTATATAAATTTTTGCAATTTTTATTAATAATGCATACACCACGATACCAACAACAACAACAAGTACCCATAAATATAGAAAAAGTAAATACAAAAAATAAAATATATTTTGCAAGATGTGGAAAGAGTAAGAAAAAAAATGAAGCCAATTAAAATAAATTTTTTACAACACTAAAACTTGTTGAAAAAAATACACTAAAGAAAATATTAAGGATGTCAGTTTATGTACTTGCAACAAGGATGACAGCGCAGAAGTGGAAGTTAGGTGACCAAAAAGGGAGGAAAATTAAATGATGGCCACTATACTTTATAAAAATACACAAGTACGGGCCAATTTTTGTTTAACTAAGAGAAAAAGTCCCAATTTTTCCTTACCCCACTAAATTTTACGCTACTGCTTTGGCATGTATTTTAAAGATTACACGTATGTATGTGTGTGTGTAAGAAGATGAAGTTTGTTCGTCGTTTGTATTAAAAAAAAATCTACAACTACGACACAAAATATGCAGACTATTCTCTAGTTACGAGTACTAAAATGCAGCAGCAGCTGTTGCAAGTTGTATGCTTTTGTTGTTTGTTTGTTGCTCTGTTGTTATCTTAAAAATATCATAAAAACAGCAAAAAAATAAATAAGAAAAGCTATAAATTAGCATCATAAATTTTAAATTTTTGCTCTATGTTTGACTAATGAATAAATGTATGTATGAATGTGTGTATGTGTATATGAGTATTTAGCTGAAATACACATATTTTGCATATGAGTGTTCGTTTTTCGAAAATAGTTCGAAAAACGAAAGACACTTATATCAATTAAAACACTAGAAATTATATATGCAAATATGTAAATAAGTAGATTGTTATTAGATTTTCCATTCGAATATAAACAAGTAAGAGTGCTATATTCGACTGTGCCGAATCTTTAATATCCTCCATTGAGAGTTCGAATTTTTCAGGAGTAGGCCTTGTAAGGGTTCTATAAATTAAAAGCCGTTCTTTATTAAAGCTGATCTCACAGTATTATAATTCGTTGCCTTATTTTCGTAATATGTAATGTTTTGCTTAAGAAATATTACTTCCGAGATTGGGCTTTATATGAGGCCAATGTTAAATTATGGTCCGAGTGGGCTTATGCAGACTAAGTACCAGCAAAATTCAAAATTACGTTTGAGATGAAGAAAAATTACCCGATTCAAATATAAAATGCTCCCAAAATTTTGAAAACTTAGTTTGAAAATCAGTCATATATTCGTGGAGCTTAAAGGTGACTTCATAGCGCACATAATCGTCCATCTGAACTACAGCATATCGCTCCTTTATTGCAACCAAAAATTTTAAGTAACTTAAGCAAAAGTGCTCATTTGTACCTTCTATATATGTAAAATAAATAGTAGAATATCTCAAACTGAACCGAAGTTAGAACAAAATATATTTTATTAAATTTGTATGCAAAGGTACATTTTTATAACTTTAATCGCATTTTGCAAAGTTTGATTTTTTTGAGATATGACTATGTTGCAATAAAGGAGCGATATGGGATGAGACCAATCCACAACAGACTCCATTACATCCTGAAAAATGCACCGTTTGGTGCAGCTCGCGCCGGTGGCATCATCGGACATTATTTGTTTAAAAATTAGGCCAAAGGGTTGATTTCGAGAGAAGGACATGTCAATTAGTCTCCAAGTTTATGCGATTTGACACCGTTCGATTATTTCCTGTGGTGCTCCGTGACGTCACTAGTTTATGCTGATAAGCCAGCAACAATTGACACCTTGGGGGCCAGAAATTATTGAAAAAGTAGCCCACAATTGGATGTCCAGAATGCGTTTCGTCCTGAACAGCCGCGGTGGCAACCATATGCCAGAAAACATTTTCAAATGTGTATGACATGTTTTGAATAAAATTTATTGTTTTATGTTATTTTTTACAGTTTTATGTGCTATAAGAAAAATCCTTTATATTTTCAGTCTGTTTCTTAAATCAGTTTTACAACGTTAAAGTCGCTAAATATTCTCCGAACTAAAGCATTTAGAAGTGTCAAAGTAATATAAAATTTATTAAATTTTGGAATTTTGGAAACATAGTTTTTGGTTTGAATACCTTTTTCCTATAAACTACGTATTCTAAGTCACTATAAAAATCATATATATCAAAATCTAAGAGTCCATTTGGCGCAGGTATGTTAAATGGGGTTTTAAATTTTGTACCAACTCCAAAAATAAATTTACTTTTTGGACCTTCACGGTACCATTTTTTTAAAATTTATTAAAACAACAAAAAAAGTACATAAAAATTCAATTGCACACATAAAAAAAAAAACAACAAAGGAAAAATGACGAACATTGAAGACAATGAAAAATGGAGAAATTTTATAAATGGATTTAAAAATTTTACAGCATTAAGGGACGTTAAACGCGAAAGTTATAAAAATAAAACAAAAAAAAAAATGCAGGATATGAATTTTTTTTTTTTTTTAGTATCATCGTCTGTGGTAAAAAGGAATCAAAAGTAGTAACACAGGTTTTGACTAATGTTGCCTCGTCTGTGGGTACCATAAGTCCCCTTTTACAATGTGGCAAGTGAAAGGCCGACATACGAAGTTTGTAGGCGAGGGAGGAAAAAGTAAAGTGTATCACGCATACAGCGTCGCCCCTTTACGAACAAACTTCGTCTGTCTGCCTTTCACTTGCCACATTGTAAAACGGGACTAAGCGCTCTATACACCACAGTTCTAGTCGCATATTAAAGCGCCATTTACATTAACGATTTGTTGTACAAGATAAATGCAATAAAAAACGCTCTATAATTTGTTGGCTATACTACAAATTCAAAAAGAGGGAACTATGAGAAATTTTTAAATTTTACCAAATGAGTCACGGTAGTACCACGGTACTTTAGAAGGTCAAAATGTACCAAAAAAAGTACAATTGTACCAATTTTAACATCCCTGATTTAGCGCCATTCATTATCAACCTTTTGAAACGATGAAAATCTTTTCTTAATAAGACACATTGACTTTAGTGGAGAAGCCTGTGCATTTTTTTGGATCAACAATATTTTAAATGGTATATACATTTTTGTTCTGAAATAAAATCTTAAAATTATTTGTTTTAAAACGAATTAAGTAAACTGAACTACACCTATAGAAATTACTCATGCTCTGCCCACATCAGTAAAAAATACACCTAATTCGGGTAATTACCCCCAAGGTGGCAACGCTGGACTAATGGTAAAAAAAACTTGACAAAATTTGGCAGATCGATTTATAATAATAGTCTGCGTTCGCACTATGAATGTTTTCTTTCAGAAAGTCTGAGTTTATTGGTGACAGGGGAAGAGAGCATGCTATTATTTTTTACCCCTTTTTTAACCCATTTTGTTAAAATTTCATTCAAAACTAAATTAAATTATTAAAAACGTCATTTATTATTTCATACAAATTGTTGCTGAACAAGAAGTAGACTAAATTTTTTAACAACAATTTGTATGAAATTCTATA
This sequence comes from Pollenia amentaria, assembly GCA_943735925.1. Taxonomy (NCBI): domain Eukaryota; kingdom Metazoa; phylum Arthropoda; class Insecta; order Diptera; family Polleniidae; genus Pollenia; species Pollenia amentaria. The sequence goes on along the minus strand of OX031009.1, from coordinate 95,122,554 downwards.
TGACGCTTATAAAAATTTTATTTAGTTTTGAATGAAAATTTTAATCAGCCCAATTATAAATTAAAATTCCCCGGTAGTTTTTTCCCTTCTCCCATTTTTCCTATATATATTTTATTGTAAAAATGGGAAAAGGAAAATGTTTTTTCATGACTGGGCTGTACGCCGAGAATATGTGAATAAGTTATTTATCCGAATCACAGTTTTTGCTGAGAAATGTCATACTTTTGCATATTTTATCATTAAGGCATTTTTTGTCATCTAAAGTTGAATTTTGCTGATTTTTGGTTTTTTGAATTTTCGCATATTTTTTGGTTGTTTTTCTTTTTTTTGCATGGAGCTTGATAGAAATTTGGACGGAAGTCGAAGAAGAGGGAGACAATCACACACCTGTCGCCACCAAATCGAAATTGAACCTGCCAATCAAGACAAGAGCTGGAACGAGATAAAAGCACTCGGATCGGACAAACCAGAATGGAATACATTTGTAATGACCCCATGCTCCTTATATGAATTACTGAGAGCTAGTTGCGCTTTACATTTAGTATCAAAAGGGATAACATTTGAACAACATGGGCCTTAAATACAAGCTTATTGCTGGCGTTACGTTACATACGCTGGAAATGCCCATATATATATATATATATATATATATATATAAATATATATATAAATATATATATGGGCACTTCCAAGATTGTAAACGGGACATTCGCACACGTTTATATTGACAAAACTGTAAAAAACAACCTGATTTTCATTTTTTAAATTAATGATTCTTGTAACTCTCAATTATCTCTTTAATTTCCGCAAATGAAATTTTTCGCTTACTGTCGTGGTTTCCGAGATAATTGCAAAAAACCAGTGATTGTAAACGGGGAAAAAAATGGAAGTGGGTTTTAAGGGGTAACCGTTTAAACAGTGATTTCTGCGAGACCTGACACAATATTTTATTGGGATTAATTTTAAAATGTTGCGTACTAATGTACCCTAAAAATGGTTTCGATTTCAAAATAAAATATGAATTAGGTTTTTTTAAATAAATTGTTAGAGAAATTGTAAACGGGACATTGTAAACGGGACAATTTTTACACCATGATTTAAAATTTTTTTTATGTTGCTATTTATAATCCTTTATATAAGAAACTTAATAAAAAATGTTTTTCAGATCATAAATATGCCTTAGATTAGAGTATTGTTGTTCCAAATGCATATTTTCTAATAGAAACAAGTATGTGCTAAAAGTTGTAGTACTTCGTTTACCATTTATCTTTTTTTTTCGAACCAATTAATTTATACGCACCAAAGTTTATGTTCGTTTTTTGCAGATATATTTTATTATAATGTAACAAAAAAAACATACTTCAAGTATAAGAATTGAAACATAAAAAATAAAAATGTAACTATAATTTTATTTTTTTTAAAGAAATTGCCGTTTCAGCTACATGTATTTCCGAATTTTTGTTTCAGAAAATCCAATCTTATAATTTTTTTTATTGTCTTCACACCTTTTATTTTCCATCTGTTTAAAAATATTTATTTAAATTAAAAAAAAAATTCTTAATTCTTAAAACAAGTATACTAACGATTGTAAACGGGACACACTTTGAACACTAACAAAAAAAAAGTTGTTGTTGTAAATGTTTCAATTTTCGATTTTTTTAACAAATTCACTACTTTAGCTTTAAGCTTTAGTTTGCAAACTGATTTGATCAATGATCACCGAGTACTAAAACTAAATGCCTTTTTTTGATTGTAAACGGGACAGAGAAGTAGCATGAAAGACATAAGTAAAATTTTTACCGTTACTTAGACTTTTTTCGATCTCTTCTATTTTTTTCTTTACTCTTCGGTGATTGTACAATAACTTAGTAAGAAGAGTGCGAACTATATTATACTAAGCACTGAAAAAAAAAATTGGAAAAATTAGACAAATAGAGGTCAAATGCAATAATATTAATTTTACACCATTCAGATCGATTTTTTCGAAATAAACAAAAAAAAAACAAAAAAATTTTTATATATTAAAAAAATATAAGCAATTCTCTAAATAAATCTTGAAAAGAAAATTTTTTTTTTTCATTTTTTAAATTTGGTCCGTGGTTGACGTTTTTTTGGAAATAGCCATATACATATACATATTTATGAAAATGTTGGTTATGGCATTCCTTCTACCTTTCTCGCCTACAAAGATACAAAGTCCGGCTTGTAACTTTTAAATAAAATTTACCATTTTATATTTAGACATTTGAAAAGAAAAAAAACAATCTTTATTGATACAACAAAATACTGTGATTAAAAATTAAATTTCTGCATTAAAATCTATTTAAAGTTCAAGTAAAAAAACAACTCTCTCTGCCACAAATTTTTGCTTCAACGTTGTGTAATTTTAATTTTGTTAAACTAAAAATAACAAGGAAATAAATAAACCACAACCAAAAAACAAAAAAATAAAAAATTGTTTAAAACTTTTTTAATTAAAATGTAAGTAAATAAACTTTAACAAAGTTTGCAAATTTAGTGTTTCAAAAATTAAAAAAAAAAAATAATAATAATTAGAATTAAAATTTTCAGAGTTCCAAGCCAAAAATATTATTTAAGGATTATTTATATGTTCGTATGTATTTGGCATTGATATTATCGGGCATTTTCTAAAAATCGAAATGAAGTGAAAATAAGATTGAACGAATTTTTAAATTCAATTATTTACAAAAGGACCGTATTTTCTCCTGTTTTTAGGAGTTGTAGTTGTAAAAATAATTGACTTAAAGAATGAAGTTGATAAAAAGGAATATTTGTATGAACTTTCATTACAAGGTACTTTTTAAAGTTGCTCGAATTTATGCTAGGAACACAACTGGGACGAACGACGAACTTTTGGCCGCGAAAATTCGTCGCCAAAAATAAAACATATTGTTGTGTATGAAAATACACGCGGCGACTTTGCAACAGATTTATTTCTATTTCATACGTCGACGAACGTAGAACAAATCAGTAATGTTTGGCTTTAGTTGACAAGTATTTTAGTATATAAAGCTACTTCTTACTTTAATAATTGTTTTCTTATAATTGTATAACAAATAGAATCTGGGAATTATTTCTTTTTCATAAGTTACCTTATTATATTCTACATTTTTTATTTTTCGAATTTATTCTATAAGCTAAATTTCAGTTTTGTATTTTATAAAGCTTTTTTGTAATAGTTCTATTCCTTAGCTAATAGTCTGGTAGTGTATAAAGTGGGAATTTTTACTGAAAAATTCGTCGTGTCGGGCGAAATTCGTCGTTCGTCCCAGTTGTGTTCCTAGAATTAAATTCACTTCATTTCGATTTCTAAAACATGCCCGTATGTATGTATTTATTTGTTCAAAATCAATTTTATTCGCTTTGAACACAGTTTACATCAATAGTTGTTCAATAGTGTCAACAAATCGTTACTTTCAAAGACAATTGATGATTTCGTGCTCTATTCTTGATTATTTTTCAATAAGATTTTGATGGTTAATAAATTTAATGAAATTATTGAGGTAATTAAAAAAGCAGAATAAGGAATAAATATTTTCATTTATTTATATTTTAAGAAAACACAAGAACTACTACAAGTTTTTGTTTAAAATTAAGATCCAAACTTTAAATTTGTGGGGATTTTAGGGCTATTTTAACGGTAAATGTAGAATCTGAGTGACAACCAAAAGTTTCATCAGTTAACAGTTAACCACAAAATAATTTATGGTGGACGGTTGAGTGAAGAAAATTATCGACATACTTTCAAGCAAATTCGGTGCATTGAAATTCTTTTCATAATCACTTAAAGCTCTCTTCTACATTTGTATTCCATTATAAAAAAAAAGAAATTCTATTTAAATATTTACTTTTCATAATTAACATTTAAAACTTTTTTCTCAACTATTTTTCATAATTGCCATTACAATTGTTTGTTTATTTACAGAAATATTTATTTATACTCGTATATGTATACGAGAGAGAATGTTGTAAATAATAATCAAAAAGTAAACTTTTATATCTCTGTTACTTTATGTTGTTCTTGTTGCTGAAAATTTTGTTGTTTGTTTCATTTAAAGTTTTATATGTATGTACGTTTCAGTTTTTATCTTATATTTTACAGAAATTGTTTACATATCCTGAAGGCTTTTTTACATTAATGTATATGTATGTATCTCATTCTCTTAGTCTCTACACTGAGAGTAAAACTTTTTGCTATAACTGATAAAAGAATTGTTATTTCTGTTATATTTTTTTTTTAAATAACAAAAATTCTATAACAACCACAACAACTAAATAAATAAAAATAAATTTTCATAAATGACAGCTGTCAGGCATAAATTGTATAAAGTACTTGTAACAACCAACCATAATAACCATTATACTAACTTCACACTCTCTCACACACCCACATATTAACTATGTATGTTATTCTCTTACTGCTTGATTGTTGAAAATTGTACTGGAGTATAAGAAAATGTTTGCCTTTATTTACAAATAAGATACATAGAGAGAAAAAGGGGGAGGGAGGGAGAGAAATTTATGTTTTTTTACATTTTCTTAAATCCCTGCAGGAATCCTGGGATCAAGTGTTTCTAAGTCGCCTTTTTAGCCGATTATTATGGTTACTTTTTGGTGACAGAGTATACACAGAGGTGACACGAGACGAAAGATATTGCGTTTTTTCTATCTCTTTCTTCGAAAATTTTCTATTTGCACCATCTTTTATGTTGCAATATAATGAACACAAATGACTTTAATTGAGATTTATTTGCAAAACTGTTGTAAAAATTCACTTTTAAGTTTACCGCAACAAAAGTAAATAAGTAAATAACATTACAAGACAAAACAATATTAGTAAATACATTTTTTTTTGCATAAAACAAAACAATTGTTGAACTAATTCTTTTGTTTAAAGTGGCTTTTGTTTTGTTATTTTTTGATTTTGATCACGAAATTTGTCTTGATTGTAGCGGCCGAGGCAGCTTTCGAAGAACTGATTTGGGCCATATTCACACGTCACTTTACCACCTCTGTGGTATAAAGCTAGAATTAATTAAAGGTATACAACAACTTCTAGTGAATGTTCGGACTAAACAAATTATATGCAGGTCCTTGAATTTATTAATTTGACTTACCCACTTATATTATAACGGCATAAATCTAGTAAAAATATTAAAAAAATTTAGACCAGTGGCCAGTTTCACCAAGTTCAGTTATAACTAACTATAACTTTAACTTACAGTTACCAATATGTTTTTGAAAGTTATAACTGATAGTTAATTATAACTGAACTTGGCGAAATTGACCGTAAAACTATTAAAATATAGTAGTAAATCACTGGTTTTATTGTCTCCGTATGGTCCAAGAAGAACAACTACCTGGGCAATAGTCCTAAGGTCAGTAGTGGATTTTCAATGACATGCACATACTAATTGTCCTTAGCACAAATCATTGTTTAGTCTACAGTTGGTTAGTAGTATTGGTGACAAAGTCAATAGTGAATCAGCACAGTTTTACTATTGACATTTCCTACAGGGATGTAAGTTTGCCTGTATGGTAAATAGTAAATTTATTTTATTTCAGAAGATAAAAATTAATGTTATAAATAAATTACAAATTAAAATAAATGAAGACAAATATTATTGTATATTCAAATACATAAATATAAGAACAATACATAGACATATCCAGGGCACATTCATAAGGTCCCAGCGGGAAAACTCAGAAGACATTCTTCCTTAAGGCCCAATTAAAGGCCTTAGAAATTTTTTGATTCAATTACCATTGTGATCTAACTGCTAAAGAATGCCACATTCCACATTCACTTTTATGAGAAGGGAGAGAAGAAGGAGAAGGACTTTTGTTTTTTGATTTGCTACAGCAAAAGCCAAAGAATTCAGATTCCGTTATAAAATCACCATTCTCTGGAAAGCCTTCAAAGAGCCATTAATTTGAATGCCTTTCACATTCTCTGGAGAAAGAAGCGAAAGCGGAAGGCCTAACCCGCAGTGACAATGTGTGTAAAAAGGCCTTCTAGAAGGCATCCGCCTCTTTCTTTTTCCCCGCTGGTGTATTCAGGCATCAAAAAAGGCTGTAATTTTTTTATAATAGGTGTGTTTATTTACTTTACTAGCATAAACATTTACAAAATTTTTCTCCTAATTTCTTAAAAAATAAAATAAATAAACGCTTTACGAGCCAAAAGTAGCAAGTTAGATATATCGACACTATTCAACTGTAGGAGGCGATATTATTTCTTACGTTTTGAACTATTTGCGCAAGAATATTGTTCTAAAATTTTAGAAAAATAGATACTTATGCTATTGAAATAATTATAATTTTAAAGTTATGAAAATTATTTTTGTTTTGTAAACAAACACATGAAACAGGTGGTTGAATAATTCTTGCTAGTAAAAATTTTACTATCAGAAATTTTCAACAAATTGTTGTCTTCCAAAATGTTATGCTTTTTTTCACTCTCTCGTTGCACGTTTTTCGATTAAGTGACCACCTACGAGTAACAATTGCTGAAAATAAGCCGTAATTTTCTGTAAATGAACACACCTAATGAATTTTGACATTTAGAGACTATTTTTATATATAAAAAAACGATCAGCTGGACGGCTACGTATACCTGTTTAGCGTACCCTGGACATATATAAAAAATACTTAGCTAACATATGTTAAGGAAGCAGTCAGACAATGTGCGGTTTCCACAAAACAGGCGATTGATTTTGAAAACCGCACATAAGACCTGTTACGTTCATTGGCATTCATTGTGTTAGGCAATCGTCGTTCGTAAATTATTATGATACAGAACACAATAATTTACAAAGGACATAGTGTTGAAGTACTTATTAGTAGGAGTAAATGGTACGTTGCCAATAGATTACCTTATGCATTCCTAGGCAGTGCATAGTAGAGACAATTGATTGCCTTTGGATGACAAAAAACATTTTGAGTCAAAACTTCCTAAAAAAACTGGCGAACTTTCAATAAAAATGTGAATCTAATTTTTTATATTATTACATATAAACAGTCGAATCTCTTATGACCAGCATCCAGAGTAACCATTAAAACGTATACGGACAAGGAGGATGTCCTCTCAAAATAACTCAATGCTTTTCTTATGGAACACTGCCGGGACCAGTGTCCGCCAGGGCGGGTTATCTGCTAAAGGAAAGCGTTATTTTACGGAGAGTAAAATTCGTATTTGTTATTTTATCAAAAATTAACTTAATTTTTTATTTGCTCTGTACAAATTCGAATTAATGTCGATTAAATTGGATGAAAATGTGATTTACTTTCGAAATAATTTCGGCTTATTTTGCATACTGGGAAGTATTTAATCAATAACAAATTAAAAAAAAAAGAATGCAGATAGTAAAAGAAAACTTTTGACTAAAGTACACCTTTAAAACTTGTAGGAAGTTATCACTTAAAACACGAATAAAGTCTGTATATTTAAAATTATTTAATGTTTAGTGTTAAAGTACAATTGTTTTTAGTTTTTGTCTTTTTAATTGCAATTTTAGGTGCCCAAACAATCAGTCTGTGCATACCATTTATACACAAAAAACAAGTTTACTTCTCTGTAATTTACAACACACCCTCAAGCATCTGGCTGGAGGGTCTTTAAGTTTAAACTTTGACAAGCAAGTAACTTTTGAACTGTTTAAGATTTTAATAAAATACAAGAAAACTAATGCTCTTAGTAATTCCTTTTTTTCTGAAAGACAAAAAATTAAAACTTTTTAAAGGTTAAATGTTGAAGAAAGTTTCATTGATAATGTGAACAAATTTTTATAAGTTATAACTTTTTTAAATCATTATTTCATAATTTAAAAAATATATAATTAATAAATTTTTTAGTTGAAAGTTTTACTTCCAACTATTTCATTAAGAAGCAATAAAGTAAAATTCGAACACCCCATACATATAAACATGGGGTTAGAAATATGTCCATATTTCCCCTCTTCTCAAATTAAAGTTTGTTTTAATATTTTCCTGTCAGTAGCTGTTTAATCTTTGTATGTTAGCATATCTAAATTTATGTATGACAAAGAAATAATCTTCTTTAGGCAAACTCAGCCATCCGGTTGATTAAATGAAGGAGTGGATCATATTCAGAACAATGTCCGAAAGCCAAGTTTTGTCAATAAGAGTTATTCGACCAAACAGTTTGAGTCTTAAGTCTCCGAATGCCAGGCAGTGACAGAGAAGATGTTCCGTTAACTCCGATTATTCCTCGTCGTTACATCAACACAGATCATTGTAAGAGAGCCCTAGCCTCTGGGCGTATTTCCCAACTGGGCAGTTATAACTGCATTTAGGTTCCTGAGGTGAACTATGGCCAGCTTTAAGCCCGCTAAATCCATTTTCCATATATTTATATATATATACATATATTTTTTTCTGGTTTCCCTACTGGCAGTTTCATCAAACCATCTCTGACTAGAAATTTGTGTGCGATAAGCAGCTAAAGCTTCGTAGAGACGGTGTTCAGATTTTACAATATTGCAACGTCTGGCAATGGGCTGATAATATACTGGCACAGAAAAATTTGCTTCCAAAAGACGATTGTAAGAAAACCATAAAATTTTATTGGCAGACAACGTCTGACAATAAATTCAACTGCCAATAAAAATTGTCAGTTGGCACGGCTGTCAGATAATTGCATAGCAAGAATTGCCAGATCGGTTTTTAGCAATGCCAGAAAATTAAAATTGCGTGTGATTTTATGAATTGGAAAAGTGAAAATATTGTTATTGAAGGGAAAAAGCAAGAGCAAGGATTTTTAATCGATTTCATTGATTTTTATTAAAATTCATTATAATTTAACAAAATTACTGCCTGTTTTTCAAAATAAAATAAAAATTTTCGCTTGGAAATATGTATGTATATATTGAAACAATAATAAAAAACAACTTTTTTTGTTTTTTCTTATCACTCATGCATCTCAGGGATGGAAACCTTGATGCAGATGTTGTTTTTTTTGAGACATTGGTTGCTATCATTAAAAAAATTTTGTTTATTAATAGAAAGTCTTTTTTCTAAATATATAAATCAAGAGATGAGCCAGAAACCATAAATTTATTACCTTCATAGGCTAAAACTTAAGGTTTGCTGTTGAAGTAGGTGCAAAATCCGAAACTACATTTTCCATCCCTGATAGGTATGTATGTGTTTGCACCGTTGCCAATAGAAAAAGGTCTCTGACAATGATGCCATTGTCAGATGCATAATACTATGTTTCCACTATGAGCAAAACAACTTGTTTTCAGCAAAACTTGTCAAAGTGTTTCCATTATGTTAAAGTCTTTTTGGTTTTCGAATTTTCGAAATTAATGTGACATTTATATATGTTGTAAACAAACATGTAAGCCAAACAACATATGTGTTGAACAAATTTTTTTTAGCATAGAATTTCCTTGTTTGTTTTTAATACACAGATATACATATACATATGTACAAAATTGTGCGTACATTGTACGTATATAAAAGCACATCATTTACTACCTTTTCATTATATTATTTCATTATTTTACGTTGCAATATAAAAAATCAGCTGGAAAGTTGCATTAACCTTTTTAAAAAGTCTGGTTATTTTGGTGAGTATGTCACTTTTTCGAATTTGCCAATCATCAATAATGGATAACTCAGAGTTGTATTCGTGATTTTCAAAAATTTTCGATATGTTTTGGAGCAAAACTAGTTTTTGTTTGGGTTTTTCTAACATGAAAAATGTATGGGAAAACAAGTAGCAAAACACTTGTTTTACAGCAAAACTGGTTTTGTGGCCCAAAACATGTAAGTGGAAACGTACTATAAGCTTCGCACAACTGACAATAAAAAATAAGCTTCCAATATCTGATAATTATATGCAAATGGCAACGAAGAGTGTTGACACGAATGTCAGGTATATAACAATATTATTGTCTTACAATGGCTTGACAATGCCTTTTTTTGCCAACGTTGTCAAACAAAAATTGCCAGTTCATATAGATGTAAGATATTTTTAGTACATTTGTCTGACAATATTGCTAGATCTGACAACAGTCTTTACGAAGCTTTGCTTTTCGACAGTGAAACACTTATATCATATGATAAGTGTATATATTTTTTTTCAAGAGTTTCTTTATTGAATCTTCATATATTAAATATGAATTAACAATAAGTAATCAAATCTTATCCTAATGCTATAATTCATGTCCTGCCAGTGCCCTACAAAAAATTTTCTTTTCACGGTTTTCGTATATACTTTATTCCATATAACAATCCTTAACCCTGGATGGTAACTGTTCGTCGAATTGACGAAGATCATTTCCACTTTATCATATATCTTTTTATGTGTATTCAAATTAAGGTCTTGTTTTCAGCAACGTTAGCTGATGACGAAAGCTTTAAAAAAATAATAAATTTTAAAACACAAAAACTTGCTAAAATTCCTATCAAATTTTAAGATAGAAGAAAAACTTAAATTTTTAATGCTTTATTTTATTTTTTAATATAAATCTTTAAAAATCCTTCCGAAAGAATTTTTTTTTAAAAGTTCGTCGATTCGACAAAAGTAAGCTCAATGCACTAAAATGAAGAGTTACCTTTTAGGGTTAAGTCAAATCTGACCACTTTGCGGTTAAAACAAGGACAGGGAACTGTATATTGCCCCTATTTACTGAAATTTAAAACAATATATAAGCAGTTCCTATTAAGCACAGAATTTATTACCTCAAACATTGCCATGTATGAATTTACACAATTGATTTTTTTTATTTGATAATTAGTGATTTGTATGCAAACAAACCCTGTTTTTAACAAATAAGAAACAAATTTAAGTAAATACCATTTAAGTTAAATTGATTTTTCAATCACGATTTTATAAAAAAACTATATTTTGATTTTTTTCTAGTGATTTTTTAAAAATTTTTTTTAACATTTGGATAAAACAAATGTAAATAAACTCTTTCTAAAACCTGAATACGGAGAGTGTAAATCATTGTGGGTATTTGCATAAAATTATGTAAATTAATGGCATAAATGAGTATGTGTGTGTGTATGTAAATGGTGCTGCATGCTTCACTCAATGCTACTAACAAAAATGCCAATAAAAAAAATTATGTATATAAAAATTTTAAAATCAACAAAATAAAAAACAAATATAAAAATTTCATAAAAATATTTAAATGAATAAATAAATTGTCAACTGTTTAAAAATGCTTAAAAAATATTCTGCCTGTAAATATTTGACAACTTGAAAATGTTTTTTCAAGCAAAAATTATACAAAAGTTTTCATTTGCCTTTAAAGGACAAAATAAAATGTAGAAGCAAATAAATATAACTGACAAAATTAACAAGAAAATACTTTTTTTATTTTTTTTACGAAAGTTTTTTTTTTATTTTTTTTGGAAAACCTTCAGGATAATTTTGTTTACAGTCATGATTTTTTACAAGTACATGTGGCACAAATGATTTCGTTTTTAAGTTTATTCTTTTTGTTGTTGTTTTAACTTGGTAAATATGCAACTTTGTTAGAAGTTTTACTAAACAAAGTTGTACGTTTTCAAAATGATTTCCTATAAAAAATGTTCCTAAATTTAGCTTTTAATTAAGGTTCTATTGTTAAACATTTGTATAAATGTGTTTATATACTTACATGCATATAAATTTGTATACACAAGTAAATACAGTTAAGAGAAAAATTCTAGAGACACTTGGTAATAAAAAAAAATATTTGCTTTAAGAGTTTCTAAAAAGGGTGCAGAACCTCTGGAATAAAAATAGTGAAAACCATAGTAAACGACCAGAACAGAAAACGAGGAAAAAAAATTATGCTAGGAACACAACTGGGACGAACGACGAATTTTTCAGTTGAAAGTCGCTAATTTACTAAAATACATCTAAATTAAAACCAAACAAGGTCACCTGGTACTGATTTGTTCGTCGTTCGCTGGCGTATGAAATATAAATAAATCTATTGTAAAGTAGGCTTTAGGCTTAGGCGAAGACGAATTTCGGCGGACGCTTTTATTGTGTGTAGTTTCATATACACCAATATGTTTTATTTTTGGCGACGAACATTCGCGGCTAAAAATTCGTCGTTCTTATTTTGATAATTTCGAAGCACCTGCTTTAAACTTTTTTCCTAAACTATTTTACTTGAAGCTAGTCATTTAATTATTGCCCCAACTGTAAAATTGTAACTGTTATGTCATGAATACAAATTATATGCCAAATGGATTGTAGGAGAATGAAATTTAATTTCCAAATTGAAATTCAGCAAAATAAATTGTATGTATTTCAAAAAATTCAAAGAATATTTAATAAGACTTTTTTTCAACAAAATAAAAAAATACCTGTGCTTAAAAATTAAATTTAAAGTTTGATTTAATTTTCCGTAGCCATTTTTCTTTAGCATCTTCCGTTCATATTATTAACATTTTTTCTTACTTCCGTTACTGCGCATTTTATCATGTTTCCGGCATTATTTTGATTGAGCGTTTGCTGTAAATTAAATTGCAAATATATTTTATTCATTTCTTTTTGTTTTCTTTTGCAAAGGGAAACTGCTAAAAACATATTTTATTCGTTTTTTTTTGCATAAATAGAAAATTTTAAATATGTAAATCTTTTCTTTTTGAAATTTAAATTTTTTGATGATTATGTATATTCTTTAGAAATCTTTGTCTATTTAGAAAGGGCGATTCATCATGAGGTTTGATTTACAATATGCTTTCTTACAGATCACGCGCTACTAATATCAAACTGCTTTGTCATTTTTGTTCAGTAACGTTTTGCTAACCATCATTGAAAGACACACACCACAACAGCGTCTCCAAATTTTCCAGCTGTATTACGAAAATCAGCGTTATGTGAGAAATGTTTTTCGTGCGATTCGGGCATCCTGAGTCCCAGTTTACATAAGTGGATGATACTCGATCGGTTAGACCACATCCAGCACGTAGTGAAGTGAATACTCATAGAAGCTGACCGTGATGAATCAATTCGTTGCCGTTCCCAGCAGCTTGGCTTGTCGCCAGCTAAAATTGACGCTTTGGAAGCCGTGTTATTCAGACGAGTCATGGCCAACATTTACATGATATCATTTTCAAACAGTTAATACCATAAATTATTTTTTTAACCGATAAGTTTAAGTTTACTTTCATATTTATGTGTTTTACTTTACATTATAAATCAAACCTCACGATGAATCAACCGATATATCGCACTTGTTCAACAATACTGAATTAACTCAAAATTTCAAAATTTTCAGTAGCTTATGAAAAATAATTCTTAAACAAACCGTTTCATTACCAAAAATAAGACTAAATAGCACGATATTTTTACAGTGGTTAGATATGAAATTTAGCTGTCGATTTTTTCAAAAAGTAACAAGTAAACATTTTGAGTTAATACACTATTCTTGAACAAGTGCGATATGGTTTTATCTTAGCATGTAATTTGAATATAAATATTTGTACTATTTTGTACATACGTCGCTAAAATAACACATTTTTCTAGAAAAGAGGCAGCTTTGCAAAAAAAAAAAAAAAAAAAAACCAACAATTTTTAATTAAATTCATATATTTTTTAAGAATGAATTTTCTTGTTTTTGTTTTAATTTTATTTTTAGAATGTCAGATAAGCTTAAAAAATATTCAAAATGCTTAAAAAAAACGAACAAGTAACAAAGACTAGATACAGTTTTTTTTGTACAAAGACAATCTTGTGAGCGTACATACACTAAAAAAAACTTTCAGCATACTACATTCATAATATTTTCGATTTCATTTCAGATTTACCAAATTCCAGCAAAATTTTCCATATATTTAATTTAAAATCTTAATTATGTCTCATTGGCGGATGCTTTATCTGCAAACTAAAATAACTATCTTAAAAAAAACTTTCTATTATTCCGTGTAAATTAATTATTTTTGTATAAAATTTTAATTTGATAAAAAACAAATTTTAAATAAATATTACTTACGAATTAAGTCTATAAAATTTCGTTCAGTGTAATAAGTTAAATGCTCGTATACATTAATAATCCTTGGCATAATGTTTGTTTATCTTTGCAAATATTCTTAAAGCTTAAAAAACGAATTTAAGCATACCATATTAAACGTACTACATACATGTGGATGTAATATATTATATGTATTTAAATGTAAAAGCGGTTTTAAGCCAAAGTATACGGAAACACAACGTAAACGCAATGAACATATAGTTTTAAAAAAATCTTCGATATACTAAAATTAGTTAGGAGTTCCCGAAAAATCTTAGGATGGAACATTTTGCGAAATCCTTCACTTAAACTTAAGGCTTTGTGCCATTAAATGTTAAAACTGTAACTTCGTTGATGTCAAAAAAAGTTATTTTAAAATTGAGCAAAAAATAGAAGAAATCAAAATTCAAGAAATATAAATAAATTATCAGATTGCGAAATTCAAAAAAATAATAGATTATTTATCAGAAAATCTAAAATAAGCTCTAGTTAAAGATGGCGTCTGTTATTTTGCGTCTGCATTTATGCAGTTGTTGCTAAAATGCATGCTCACATCAACTAACGCAAAACTTCTCATTTTTGCAAGACTAAAAATTGTGACGTGAATTAATCTATTATTTCGTAATTGTAAAAAAATGTTGACAGAAACATTTCGAAACTTTTTCACAAAATGAACAGAGTACAACTCTATCAACATTATTTCATAGTCACCTATTCCGCACAGGGTTTTTTCATATGAGTTTTGACAGCATTTCACGTGAATTATTGAACAGGCTACCAGGCTTTAATTGCCTCAATTTATAGTAACGTGAAAATTCTCGACTAATCAGCCTTTAAAAACTATTTTACGTAACGTTCAGCCAAATCCAAACTTTTAAACATGTCAACAATAAAGTAAATTATTGGTTATTGGTTGTTGTGGAATTTTTTCTTTTAAAATAATATTAAGGAAATTGATTTTTGTATTTACATATTAAATAAAAAATAGTTTTGCTAAAGTTTTTTTTTTATTAGGTATAATTTTCGTATTGTTTACAATTTAAAATCAATATTTAAACAAAAGTGAAACGTATACATAAAAAAACCATAATTTATTTCAGATGATTTTCTGTTTATTTTGTGCTGTTTAAGACAGAAAAGCAACAAAAATAAAACTTAAAAAAAAATTCGTATAATAAGAGTGTAAGAAGAACTTGTTTCCTTTTTATTTTATTTAAGTTTAAAATAAAATATTTTAAACAAGGCTGCCTTGAATGCCTTGTGTGTTGGCCATTATGTGTTGTTGCTTGTCGGTGTGCCAGTCAGCCTGCCTGCCTGCCTGCCTGGCTGGTTGCCTGTTAAGCTCGTTATTTGTTTAGTTGATTTTGCTGGTTTTGTTTTTGTAATTTTCTGTTAAAGCTGCAAAATGTTTCATTATTATTTTTCCTTTTTTTTGGATTTTGCAGTTGGCTTGGTTAAAACAACAAATACACTACCATAAATTTAATTAGAGTTTATTTGAAAAAACAAACAAACAAAAATTCTTTAAAATTAAGGATGTTAGTTAATTTTGACTAACTCTATATTTTTATTATGACGATTTTGTTAAACTTATTTAGTAAATAATAATAATTGCAGGATTTTGACTTTATCGAAATGTCGTGGAGTGTGCTGGCTTGTGGAGCCTTGATAGTAACAAACGTTCTTTTGTTGTTTAATTATTGTCAGACATGCCATTAATTTTGGCATGTCAAGTCGTTAACGAATTCCTTTTTATTTATTTTGTTTTATTTTAAGTTTTTGTTTCATTTTAGCGTTTTGTATTGTTTTTGTTGTAGCTGTTTAGTTTATTTTTTGTTCATAATTTCTGTGTTTTTTTTTTGTTAAGAAGCAAAATAATAAACAAAGCTGAAATCTTTGTTCTTGTTTTATTTTTTTTTAGTTTTTTATAGCTTTAATTTTGTTTTAAATCACAGGAACTGCACATAATTTATTTATGTTTTAACGTTTTTTTTCGTTGCCATTTTCTTAGGAAACAAAAATGTTAATTAAAAATGCATTAACGAAAAATAAATTTAAAATGAATATTGACCACAAAAAAGTCAGAATTTAATTAAAATAAAAATAAAACTTCTGAAATATTTCCCAATAAACAGAATAGTATCAACGTTGATTCGTCAGGATGAAGAATATTAAAGAAATATTTGATTTCAAGAAATTAGGGAAATTAGGCATTAACTCAGGGTAACAAAATTCTCCAGATAGAAAATTAATGTTGAAATGCATGATACTAAATTTTCACTCAGTTGTTTAATAAATAATAATAATAAAATAAAGCAATATCAGAAAGCAGAAAGTGAAATTGAATGTGGAATAAAAATGGGGCTGGAGCTATAGCGATATATCGACTAAAATTATCATTACGAATCAATCAATATTGTTAACAAAATAGTAAAACAGTAAAAATAGTTGCGTTAAAAAAGAGGACCGGTCTTCAAAATAAGGCCTCGCAACAAAGGAGCTTTTTGCAAAATCGTAGCTCTAATACAGTAGAACCGCGAAAAAGTTAACTTGCGTAAAAGTTAATCTCGCGGTTAACTTAACAGAATTTCAGCGTCCATGTGCCGCTATAAAAAGTTAGCTCTCTGTTAACGTATGCATTTTTCGATCCCTTATATAGGCCAATCTGCGCTACCCTTTACATAATTGTATTTGGTGGCATATTTAATTTGACGAACAACAACAAAAAAAAACAAAAGGAAGCAAAATGTATCAAAGAAAAATTTGCGCGTGAAAAAGTATAAGTCAACGTAATCATTGTATGTGAGAAAGGGGTCTAAAGCTATGTTCACACCTATTAAATATTTGACGTCCTACACGTAACCATTAGTTTTATTAAAAAATTGTTTGCTTTTGCAAAACGTTTGCTGGGTCAAACATTATTTAACAGTTTCTTAATTGAATTATACAATTATCTTCTTACAAATAAAGATAAGGAAGTCAATAAAAATTGTTAAGAATAAGGCTAAAGCTTTATCAATATGCTGGTAATGCTTTTTTTTTTGGATTTTTTCGTCAAATATTTGTTAGGCCTGAACATACCTTATTAAGTTGGCAATATTTCGGAAATTAGAAAAAAGAACATTGTGAAATATTTGTTTCTTTAATTATTTTCTTCCAGATTAAAATTAATAAAATTGATTGCTTTGAATTGCTTGCGATGCAGTTTTTGTTCTTTAAGCACAAATTAATTCAAAACTTTTTGTTTTCATATGGGTATAAACTTTTTTCATTAAACAGAAATTTCTCAAACTTTTTGTTTTGCTTTTTTTTACAATTTATACGTTTTTAAATAAACGAAAATTAACAATTGAGTTGAAAACTTTAACGTAGCAGGTAATAATATTTTAAAAGGTTTGATAAAATATTTTCTTAAATGTATTTGTTTTTCTGTTAAACGTTTTAAAATAAGAAAATTTTTATTTTTTATGTTTAAATTTTAATTGCAACTGAACGTCTTTGTTAAGTAACAAAAGCTTTTAAAACTCTCTTAGCGCTTTTTTTTTTGCATTTAAAAGACTTTAGCCATTTCCTTTTCCTCTTTTCTCTTTTCCCTTTATTCTGCAATTTCTAGATTTTGTTCGCTTTTCCTTCGTTTTAGTAAACAGCCATAATTCAATTTGTCATTTTGAGTTTATTGTAAAATGGAAATTAATGACATCAGAAGTTTTACTTAATGATGCTTTTAAAAAACCCAAAATCTGTGTAGCAGCAGCCCCAAAGCTGCATCAAATATAATTAAATATTTCAGAAATTTCATAACGCAACATGTTGTGATTTAATTTTTGGGATGATAATATTGTTATTTTCTTTTTTATTATTATTATTATTAAAAACATATGGCATTTGTTCAACAACAGTGTATTAACTCAAAATTTAAATTTTTTCACTTTTTGGAAAAAAAATCGACACGTAATATTCATATCTAACCGCTGTAACAATATCGTGCTATTTTGCCTACTTTTTGGTAATGAAACGGTTGGCTTAAACATTCTTTTTCATATGCCCTTAATGTAAAATTAAAAATTGTTTTGCTTCTACGCAAAATTTTAAAATTTTGAATTATTACAGTATTGTTGAACAATATGCTGAAAATCATTTTGCAAGTATTTTGTGGTGGGCGAAAATTATTTAATAATTATAAATAATTGCTTGTGAAAAAGATACAAATGCATTAATAAAAGATTTTGTTTTTAATAAATTAAAAAATAGCTTAACATTAAGGAAATATGCGTATCCACTTATGTTTGATCTTATAAAACTTTTGTAAAGTTAAACTTTTTAGAAAAATAATTAGTTGTAGAGAAATACATGGAAAATTTATGATGGAAAGATTCAGCACAGAGATGTTCAATTTTATTTTTAAATTCAGCATTCGATTATTCAGGCACAAAGATCACAAAGATGTCAGCTTCCCATCGGTATGATGATATCCGAACGCATTAAGATGCAAAAAATAAGGACTATAGAAAGTACAGGTTAATGTTTTCTAGGAAATTCGATACTACTTATCTCGACAAACACTGGCATTTTTGTCGCTTAATGGTTTCATCAGATTATTTTACAACCAGCTTAAGACATAAGCCATCCAAACCAGATTTGGAATGTGATGACGTCGTCAAAGAAACGATAGAGGAAGAACAAATAACGTTTTTTGTTATATAATAAACATAATATCAAAAAATTCTTATCTTCGTATGGGTTTAATGGACGGTGGGCGTGACCAATTTTATTGAAACTCGGCATGAGTCTTTTTATTCCAGAGGAGGTATGTAACAAATTTGTAGACTTTTGCTTGGATAGAAAAAATTTAATGCGAAAAAATCGATTTGGATTGCAGGAAGGTAGGTGGTGGCCATAGCTTAGAAAATTACACTTAAAACAAAAACAAATTTTGAAATTTTGTTTTTGTTTTAAATGACATTTTCTATGCAAACGTTAACGTTCGAAATCGTTGAACAGGCAGTAAATAAAATTATTATAAACGTCATATACATTATCATACAAATTGTTGCTGAAGTAGAAGAAGACTCTACTTGACTAGCAACCATTTTGTTTTTTCTTCTATCTTATTTCTTCCCAAAGTGTTTCATATATTTCCCTTTCATTTTTGAACAAAAATGTAACTAAAGTTTCTTTTGAAAGTTGTGCACCTTCTACTTCAGCAACATTTTGTATGAAAATGTATATGCCGTTTATAATAATTTTATTTAGTTTTGAATGCAAATGTTTTAAAAAATAATAATAAATACGTAATATTGTTCTGGGCAAAATTTGCAATTGGTTTCTTAATCGAAAATGTGTGTGGTTGTAAAAAAACTTTGCTTTATTGTAAACACCAGCAAAAATGTTGCTAGCATTAGGGATGGGAAATAAATATCGATAAATCAAAATAACAAAATTTAAAAAATTTTAGTCGACATATATCGCCGATATTAAAAATACCAGTATATCGATACATCTACGACTATCGAATTCGATATTTTTAAGATCTCTTTATAATAAAATTCAACATTTGTTGCTCAACTGCTTACAGTACTATTGTTTTTTTAAGAATTGCATCATATGTATTTTAACTGATATTAAGACAATAACGGCGCTTTTCCATTGTACATTTTCATAGATTCCACAGCTCAGTTTTGTCTCGGTTTTTTAAGAGATGAAAAGGGTTCCTTTCTTAATAATGGCGAATTAACAGCAATAGAGCATTTTCTTATATATTAAAAATCAAATATTGCACAGTTTACTTGTATAGTATGTGTCACAAGTTTCGTTTACCGGCAGAATATAATCCGGTATTATATAATCCCAATTAATTTTATTTTTAGATATTATATGGCGAATAAATAAATTTTTTTTTGTATTCTTTACTTTATTTTTAGAATTCTTTTTATTGTAGAGTTTACTGCCGGTCCCTCGATTTCAAACGAAAACTTCAATCGCATAACTTACGTTAAAAACTAAATTTTAAAATTGGTTGTTGTTTTAAATAAAAGTTAAGCGAATGAAAGTTTCGTTCGAAATCGAGGGACAGTCAGTAAATTTGAAGATAAAAGAAACAATAAAAAGTTAGAATGGAATTACATGTAATATGTTTGTAATTAAATATGTAAATATATATTGACATAGGTATATTAAGTTTTTAAGTTTGGTAATAATTTCAGCTTAATACATTCGATACATCGATATTTTTAATTAATAAATATCGGTACTCTTAAAAAATATCGATACGATATATATCGATATATTTTTTCAATTTGCCCATCCCTAGCTAGCATTGTATACGAGGCTTTAATATTGTTAAAATTTTGAAAATTCAATTTCACAAACAATCGAAAACAATTCAGTTTTAGAATTTATGTTCCAAAATAAATAAAAAACTGGCTAGTTTTTCCGTAGAGTACCGATGATTGATATGAAAGTGGTATTAACTCGAAATATTGCATATTGTTTGTATATTTAAATACTTGAAGAAATGATAATTCCTGAAAAGGAATATGTCTGAAAATTTAAGAAAACTTAAACGTTATTCCAAATTTCTGTAGCAACAATTTTTAATATTTTTTTGGTTATTATATGGCGTATTGTGATTTGGAATATTATTAAAAATTCAAAGAAAAAACTCTATCCATACTCATAA
The DNA here is from genome assembly GCA_943735925.1 of Pollenia amentaria. Lineage (NCBI taxonomy): Eukaryota > Metazoa > Arthropoda > Insecta > Diptera > Polleniidae > Pollenia > Pollenia amentaria. The sequence continues at coordinate 95,101,869 of OX031009.1, read as the reverse complement.
ATTTTTCATATAAATAATAAAAGAAATCGCCAAAATAATCGTCATCTTTTTTAAATACCGCAAAAAACAAAAATTGCTAGGTCGCCAAGCACAAAATTTCATCGCCAAATTGGCTTATAAGTCGCAATATATTGCGAGAAATCGCCACATCTGATAGCCCTGGTGTTAAGATCAACGTTAGGAGTATTTTAAATAATTGAAAAACAGAGTCTATTCAAGTTTTAAACCTGATATTCTGAAAATTGGCTACATTTGAAAATTATGTAACAAATTAGTTAGAAAAAAAGTTAGTTTCCTAGCAACTTGTTTCATAAAAACTTAAGTAAATTGTACAATAATATCTTAAGTTTTAAAAAAGTTTTAATATTCTGTTGTTGAACACTTAAATAGTCCTGTTTCATTTTAATTATTCTTTTTTTAATTATATATATTTATAGAAACTTTTAATTAATATTTTTCAATATGGCAACAGTTATTTGTGTATTAAAATTGTAACTGAAGCCGAAAAGAAGAAGAAAAAAAATTATTATACAACAAGAAAATCAACTAGTAAATTCAAGTCGCCTTTCCGATGATCTACAAATAAACTATTTCTGCTTTGAAAAAGTGAACCATTATGGTTTTCCGCTTTGCTTTTAAAAAGGTTAAGCTTACTTGATGTAGTGTGTACGGTATATAAAAAAATAAATAAATAAAAACAAGGTGTTATTAAAACGCCAACATACGTTACTTTTGCAATTTTATAATTTTCATGTGCATACAAAAATATACATTAATTATAAGTTGTTTTCCCTTTTCGTAGTTAAAAACTTTATTTCATATGAGATGTTAAAAATCCCAACAAGCCTTCATAAAAAAAATAAACGCAAAATATTTTAATTTATTGAGGAGGGTTTGAATAATTCTTGAAGTAAAGGGTGTATCAAAATTAAGTAGAACAAAGTAAGGCGTCTTCCAAAAGTAACGCAAAGTTTAAATTGGCTATCATGTGTGTAGAAAATAGGGTATTCATTTGGTTAACCGCAAATCGGTTAACCGATTGATTACTACCCGATTAACTGATCGGTTAATTTAAAATTGTGTATTTTCGATTAACGATTAATTTCAGTCGATTAACCGACTTAACAAAAATTTTAATTTTCTGTAGTATTTTAACATATTTTTTTGAGTTTCAAATTATTTGTTTCGTCTCATACACAAAAGGTATGTGTTTAGAAAATATATTTTCATACAAATAAAGAAGGTGTTCAGTGATCTTCATTTAAAATAAGTGTTTTCTGTCAACAGATTTTTGTTTCACGTACTTTTTACGTACTTTATATGTATGCGTTTAGTTATTTGTTTCTTCTCATATCTTCTCATATCTTCTCATATCAATGTTTTAACAGCATTAACCGAAATAATGCGAAGTCTGAAAAATGTTAAAAAATGAAAACAGGAAAATCCAGGAAGAGCACTGAGAAATAAGATATTCTGTATTATAGGTTGCTTTTGATTTCTCGAACATCTACGATAAATGAAAGAATTTTTTCAAAGTCAAATTAAATCAAAACTAAAGAAAATAAACGCTGAAATGGAACCACCGGTAGTTGTTATTAAGCTACCGAGATAGCAAAAGGAGTCAACATCCTCAAGATGTGTTTTGGTAATAACAAACTTATCAGACACACTTGGGTTTACACGGAGACATAGTCTTTAAGATGTTGATTCCTATACCTGCATTCTCAGCAGCTTCCACTAGCCGATCTAATTTTGCGGACATATCGGAGTAATTGTGCGCGGATGACATACATATGTATGTCATCCGCATTATCAAAGTCACCCAATCTTCCTTGGATACCTCGCTTAATACCACTCCCGGGCCTGTTCGCCTTGAGAATAATTGCGTCCAGTACAATGTTGAAAAGAAGATGCGATATTACGCACCCCTGTCATACCCCGGTTCTTACATCCACTTTCCTGCTTAGCTTTTTCTCGTGCAGTATTCGGCAATTTGCGTTGTAATAAAGGTTTTTTTCAGTAGGATGAGTTTGTCGGAAACGAGCGCTTTCCATATTACTGTATGGTTCAGGGTGTCAAAAGCTTTTTCTAAGTCGGCAAGCACAAGATATAGTGGAGACTGTTAAAAAGGCTGTTACACACGATTTCTGCGGACGGAACCCTGCCTGTTCATTTCTTAGTTCTGGATTAACTTCTGTGAAGATCCGATTAGTTTTTATGTGAGCTTTAACTTTGTTTACCATGCTCAGTAGTGTGATGCCACGCCAGTTTCTGCGGCCTGTCAAGTCACCCTTCTTTGAAATTTTTAACCTCAGACCTTTCTTCAGTTCGTCTGGTATGCACTGAGTTTCCCAGAAATTATCTATGGTTGGCTTTATTAGACTAGCACCTAAATACGGGTCGGCTTTGAGTAGTTCAGGGGCTATCCCGTTGAGGCCCGGATATTTTTTGGTTTTACTATAAAAAGCATCTGCAATTTCTGCGAGATTTCGGCACTGCGCTGTGATGTTAGGATTCTCAGTGTGACAGGAGAATTCAAAGGAGAAATTATCTTCGCTGCAGTTAGGCGCAAACATTTTAGCATAGAAATCTGCCCATAGCTCTCTTTGGCTATCATGTGAAGTTATTAGACCACCATGATCGTTTTTCACTGGCTAGCTAGTGTACGTGTTGCTGTATGTCAGTCTCTTGACAGAGGCATACAGGTCACCGGTGCGGTAAGTTTCCGCTGCTGCTTGGCCTTCGTTAGCAATGTCACTAACTTATTTAAGTTTGTCCTGCCGTGCACTACGTTTCACGGATCGGTATATATTGGTGTATTATTGTTGGAGGGCAGTCTTGACAGCGCACCTTTTTACGGAATTCATACGGGTTTTTATACTTCTTCATTCTTCTACTTCGTTACATGTATTGTCAGATATCCAATGTTTGCGGGTTTTTTCAGCGTAACCTATAATATCTCTGGCAGGTTCTATAAATGAATTCTTAATGTGTTGCCAGCTAGCGCGCTGGAATCTTCGAAGCAGTCGACCTAATAGCTGCCAATCTCACGACTGCTACAAGTAGGTGGTGCTCACTTGATATGTCAGCACTTCTACGGTTCCGAAAATCCAGTAGAGACCCTCACTATTTTCTACAGATAGTAATATGGCCTATTTGGTTTTCCATCACTTTATCCGGGGATATCCATGTTACCTTATGAATGCGTTTATGTGGAAAAATTGTACCACCAAAAGCGAGGTTAATGTCAGCACACATATCAGTAAATATGTAGCTCGCCGTTTTCGGTTTTTATACCAATACCATTTCCAATTAAATCAAATTAATTGGAGCAATTAAAAAAATTGTTTGAAACAGCATCACTTGATTTAATTGAAAAAATTTTGGTTAACATTTTTTCTGTGTACTTTCATCTGAAAGGCGAAAAGTTGTGGGACCGGTGATGGTGGAGAGTGAAGTGAAGTTGTATAGCCCTACTTGTTAATGAGTGAATAAAGGACGGTTTAAGGCCGGCGAAGACCTCGATTTTGTGAGTTAGCGAAGAGTTAAGGAATTGATGATGAGGGGTGAGACTTGGAGTTAGTTAGAGTCAAAAGCCTAGAATGGTTATTGTTGGAGTGTGGTAGATGAGGGTTGAGACTTGGAGTCGGTTAGTCCAAAGAGTCAAGAGCCTAGGATGGAGAACAAGATGCCAACTCTCATAGAATGTGCCTTTCGCAGAAAGATGTTCTCTCACAAATACTGCTCTCTCATGGAAGGATGGCTTTGGGGATAAGGTGGTGGTTGTGGTTGAAACCCAAATCGCGGACAGGGAGTTCCTGAACTGCAAGAGAGCTTTTCACTTGTGCAAGTTTCGAATCGTGAGGATGGTTCATCTCTGTTGCTATCCAACCATAACATGATTGCAGGTAATATGGTTAAATTAACAACAATATGTTAAAAAAATTTAGTTAAATATAGTTTTCTTGGAGGTGACCATATTGAAAATGATATTATCCCCCAATTGGAATGAAGTTTATTGCCTTAAAGTCTGATGAATTCAAAGTTGAAATTATTGTAAAAGAAAACCGAGAAATGTTTGTCAGCGTCTGTATATATTTTATATTAATACAAATAAACATTACATAACTGCTTTTTTGGAAACATTAAAATTAAATTATGCTTTATTACAAAAAAAATGCGAAAATTATAAAAATAATTACAGTGCAATGAACCAAAAGTAGGCATTTTCTGTTGCCGCCGCTTACCATGCCATCCATTCCATACCTTAAAAAATAAAAATAATATATAAAAAAAGTAAAATATTAACGTTACAAAAACAACGACCAAGTCATGTTTTAACTTATAAAATATTTTCAAAAATAATAATAATTATAATGAAAAAAGCATAATAAAGAAGAAGAAAATATAAGAATAATTTATTAACAATTTTTTTCACTTGCTTATTTTTGCTGTTGAATATTTTCAGCTCACAGCAACAGCAACAACAATAATAATAATAAATTACTAAGAAATTTAAATTAGTTTTTTTGTTGGTGATGTTGTTGTTGTTGCTATTTTATATCATATACATACATATTTTATTTAAGAATACGATGGCATAACGACGGCAACAACAATTATTTATTAAAAATAATAATAAAAATATATTACAAAAAAAGGTGTGGTGCTGAATATTTGTGGTGTTCGTTCGATAATTTTTGTTGTTGTTGTTTTCTTACTTTCCAAAAGGTTTATTTATTTAATTTACTTCATTTTGCCATAAATGTCGGTTTTCTTATTTTAATGTTAAATTTTGTATTATTTTTTATAAATGAGATAGAAATTTGATAACCATTAAAAAATAATTAAATATAATTAAAATGGTGGGTGAATGGGGAATTTATGTATAAAATAAAAAGTTTTTTCTTTATGTTTAAAGCATAAAGTGGGTTAAAAGAAAACAGTCTTTTAAACTTTGACCGACCTACATAACTAAACTTTTTATTACGAATTATAAAATTCTATAGAATTGTTGGAAAAAAGTAATTTTTCCTAATTTAAAGCTTAGGAAGTTGTGCAGTTTTTACAGACGGGTCTAAGATGGAGGTGGGCACTGGGTCAGGTGTCTTTTTGGTGGATAGGGACAACCGTAAGTAATAAAGGCTTTCAAATAAATGTAGTGTCTTCCAGGCGGAAATCTCTGCGGTTTTTAATTAAGGGGACAGAATTGGTGAATGGGAACACTGAGAAACGTGGCGTGGAAACTTTCTACGTCGGTAGTCAGGCGGGTCTCAAAGCTTTGAATGAAGAAAAATCCAACAATTTTTTAACAAGCTACATGGTGTCTACTTGGTCAGATAATGCTGGGCTTCTGACAATGAAATTGGCGACGAAATGTCACGAAGAAATTGTTAAAATGGATTCTTAATCTTTAAAGGTATTCAAAATTGACGTTATCGGTCTCCGAGTGGAAGCGATAGTACGCATGAGTTATCATACCCTTTTGCGAACCTTACATAAATCAAAACAGGATGTGAGGCATTTATAACTAATAGCAAGGCTGTCATTGACATCTAGATCAACTGCAGAATGTCTTAATTCTGGGTTCGAACTACGAAGGTTTTCTTTCAGAAAGTCTGAGCTTATTGGTGAGAGGGGAAGAGAGCATACATTCTTATCTCCCTTCTTACCAATAAACTCAAACTTTCTGAAAGAAAACTTTCATAGTGTGAACCCAGACTTAAATGACATTGCGAAGCATTCGAAACAAGGCGAATTCATTACAGGTGATCCTAAAAGCCCTGCTGATAACTTTTCTTCTTTAGCTTTATAATTGTTGGATGTCAAAATTATGTTTATTACTTTGTTTCTGTTTTGATTTGTTTCGGTTTTTGACATTGTACAATGATTTTACAAAAACAAATTGCTTGTGGTTTTTGTACGAGTTGTACTTGTTGTACATCCGACATTACCTGGAATGAATTCGCCTTGATTCGAAAGAAATGCAAATATGGATAACAGGGCATGCGAGCTGCCAGGATATTAGGGAGAGATACCTGGGTAAACCAGTGTTTGTCTATTTAGATGATCTATCTAAGATCGAATTAAGGTTGCTTCTCTTCATTAGGAAAATGATTTGGTTGAAGTCTGTTATGTACGATGGACATTGGCGCTGGGTATTACTAAAGGACATAAGTTAGCAGCTGTATTCCTGATGACTACCCAAGGAATCTAACCTAGTCTGCTTTCTAGATTCTCCCTTTTAAATCTTTAACTTATTCAAAGCAAATTTAACCACAAATTACAATTCATTTTTATTTTTTTTGCGAAAATATTATTTTATGTCATTATGATAATATAAAACTAAAATATTAAAAATATATATAAAGTCTTTCAGTTCGTTGCATGAATCATTAATTTAAAATCGTTTAACGTTCATCTTATTCACAAACCGGAATTGAATTTTTTCTGTTTTTTTTTTTTGTTTGTTCAAACTGACAATTTCTTAAAGCCGTTTATTGTGTTGATTACACAGCATTTAATAATATTTTTTGCTTAAGAAACAACAACTACAAAAAAAAAAAATAATCATGATTTGAACACCTGTGTGCCAGTGACGTTCTCATATTTTTATATTTATCTCTAAAATTTTTATTTATTTTCGTTTTCTTTATTTTCAATACTCGTACATTTTCTTCTTATAGTACCCGGCATGTCTTGAGTTTTGTAGTTGTTGTGTTGATTTCGTTTAAATTTTTTATGGATTCTTAATTTGAAATTATTTCAACGAATTATAAAAATAAATGAACTTTCGTATTAAATTTGCTGAGTTGTGTGTTTCTTTAAAGAGAGAGAAAAAATTATTACCGACATACGAATGTGACAGATTGTCATGTACAAATACAGATTGTGTAACACGACAGACATACAGATGTCTTGTATTTATTTTTGATTTTAATTCAAAATTAATTAATAAGAAACTGAAGATACAGATTGCAAATTAAAAAAAAAAATTTGAATAAAAAAATTTATTGATCTTATTTAAAATGTTGTTGGCCTTAGTCTGCAATCGGAAATAAAATACTCTTTTACAGCCTTAAATTAAAAAAAAAACGGAATGAATTTTTTTAATTGCGCTTGGAATTTTAAATCCGAATTTTAAAACTTTCAATTTAAAAACTTTAGCTTAGAAAAATTTCTATAGAATTCAGTTAAACATTATCGTTAAAATGCTCAAAACATAATTTTAGTTAAATTAACGAAACTATTCATAAATACCTATAATAAAAAAAAAATATTGGTGTGAAGTAAAATTTATAACCCTACCCACATTCTGTTGTGCTTATAGAATAATGTTCACTTCTTAACGGAACTTATGTAAACGCTTTTATGAGGGATGAGTCCAGATTTCTGGAATAGGTGCCAACGTGGGCGAACAAATATAATGATTATAGTTCTTCCATCGTCTTTCAGTCTTAACAGAACGATTTGGAGCGACTAATTGATAATTAACCATTTAAAAATTGAATAGGATTCAATGAATTCTGTGAAGACCGCTGGTAATGGAAAACGATGGAAGAACTCTTTGTTCAAAAATCCTTTTAATTTTGTTCGCCCACGTTGACACTTATTCCTGTTAAGTAGTTAACATTATTCTGTTAGCATAACAGAATTGGCTGACTGAATGAATGTGACTTCTTTTTTTAATTCTTAGCTAATCTTCTAGATTTAATTATTTATTTTAAAAAGAATTGACAAGACAGACTTCATGTAGCCAACAAGTTATCTAAATTGTAATAATCTATAATTTCAAGGACATAAAATGTGTTATTTTGAAAACTATTTTTTTTTTATTAAAATAGCAATTGAAAATAATTTGCAATTTCATGTCATTATATTAATTAAAGTGTTTGTGAGTTTTCTGCCATGTTACGTCACTTTTAACACATGCTGTGTAGATATTTTCAATGTTACTTATGCAACAAGACACAATGAAAGCGCTAGGCGAAAAATCGTTCACATTATACTTAATGTAGTAAGTGCGTATTTGGGAAACTAAAAAGCAGAATAATAAAAAAGTCCTACAAAAAAAAAACTTTGTCTGAGGAAAAGATTTACTTTCTAGTATTTTCTAAATAAGATACCAAAAATATGATACGATCAGGAGCGATTCTTTAGCCTGGAACTAAAGTAGTCTATGATACAAAATACTTTTGAGACAACAAACTTTAGACCACTTTAAAAGTTAAAAAAAAGTTCAAAAGCAATAAATTCTAAAGTGGTAGTTTAATGATAACCATATTTCGGGGACGTTATAATACCTATTTTATTGCATTTTCACTTTTTTCATCTTTTAATTAAACTGTAAAGTTTGTTATTTCAAAATTTGTATTTTGTATCCTAGACCATTTAAGTGCCATGCTAGCCAATTTTTATTAAATATTATTCGGCAAATCAATTAATATTGAGCCACAAAAAATTATTTTAGCCAATAAAACACGATTTTAGAGACATTATGGCTTTTCTTACAATTTGACGATTATATGTATTTTTTTTGGAAATTTGTGTAGTAATCGCTTTGTCGGTGCAATTGAAAATTAGCAATTTGATTGCAATAATAAAAAATTTTCCATATGTTAACACATGAATATATGTTACCTACCAAACATATTTTAAAAGGCTTTAGGAATATTTAGTAATCGAAATAAAAGTCAAGCGACTTTTTTTGAATAGTAAGTTATGCACGTCTTTCACTCTAACCTAAAAAATAAAAAAAACACTGGAACTTTAAAATAATATTTAGTTTTCGAAAATTGTTCTTAAAAATATGTTGTTAGTTTCATTCCTTATTGATTTCAGAAGGTTCTATCATTTTGCGTTTTCCATTATAAGTTCTTATGGCCGAAAAATTACAATAGTAAAAGCGATTTAAAAGATAAAACGACGTGTGTGCTTATTTGTTTGTTTAAAATGCATCATAAATTAAAACAATTTAAATAAGATATTTTTTTAAAAGATCACATTTCTCGACAATAATAAAAACAAATTATCTTCTAGACGAAAAATTCAATTATTTCCACTTTTTCCGCCGAAGGCATATCTTATAATTGATATTTGACCCTGGTTTCTGAATCTCATTCGTAAGTAACTCCATTTGCCGGATTTTTATAAAGAACAAAGAACCCTTGGAAGATCGTGATATAAAGATGTCTTTTGGTTTTTTTTGCCGTTTTATTGGTCGTCAGGTGATGGCCAGTGCTACAGGAGAGGTGCCAGTTTAGTGCTCAGACACGAGGATACTATGGTACTGAGAGGCCTTGTTGAAGCTTTGATATTGTTACAAGTAAGACCTGAATGTTTAGAAGACTTATTCAGTTTATGGTCTTATTTGTATAATATTTTTCCTGACGAGCTGGTCTAAGCAACCAGCGTAATGCGCATAGAAACAGGCTTTCCCACAACAATAAATTGCAATGTTTTTTTTTATTAAAAATAATAATTGGGAGTTTAGCACGTCATTAATAAATGAATTAATTAATAATAAATTTTGTATTCCCGAAAATAACTTTTGAAGTCTTCTCTTTTATTTTTATTATTTTCTGTTTTTGGATTTTTTTTACTTTTGGCCTTACGAGTGGGCATGTAAGGGGATGGACCATCCGGGCAGGGACGGTACACGCACTTAAACAAATATTTACAATCGACCCTTGCCTTAGCACTAAGAGGGAGCTGGTAGCGACTAGTCCTTTTTAACTTCTTGGCACTGATATAAACCACCTTAACCTTAGAAGAGTGGGAAGAGCATCAGGGGGAGAGATAGGATGGTAATGGTGATAAGGAGGGGAAAATGTTTAGGGAGCTTAGGAAGTGGTGGCAAAAGAATCTGCTCACGGTAAGGCGAATTACCTCTTCCCTAAGGTTATTATATTATCTCACGTTTTGTCAAGAGAGGATCTCCACAAGAAGAGGTTCTCTCCCCACTGCTATGGAACCTGGCTCTGAATCTATTTATGTCGTCACTGAAATCCTGCAGCTGGTAGCCCAGACGGTGTTTCGATTGCGGCTAAGGGAAGATTTCTCTCAACGATACAGTATTAATCGCTTACTTGCATTTAAACAAAAACAGTAAGCAGGGCAAGAATAAATATACAATAAACGAATTATATTCCTACACATCTGTATGCGTGAAGCGAAGGTTTAAAACAAGCAATTTTACTTTACAACACTGCAAATCAAATTCATTATAATTTTGCAAAATCATTGTTTATTTATTTTTTCTTTTATTTATTACTATGTGCCTATGGAATTATATTTCTTACAGACAATTTAAAAAATTATTGATTACAAAAAGATACAAATAAAAGTGACAAAAATAATTAACAACAACGTAAAAAAATTTGCCAAAAAACACGAATGCGCATATGAATAAAAAGTTGAATCTCTCTTAAAGAAAATTTTATTGTGGAATTTCGGGTTTTTTGAGTTTGGTCAATAGACTAAACCATTTTTGAGTTACGCAAACCTCCTCCATTTGCGAAATTACGGTATATCTCGAAAATCAGAGCTAACCAAAAAAAAAAAATGGTTAGCACCACTGGATTCAGCGTACTCGAATTTAGTTAAAACGCCAGGTGCCCAGCTTGTCTCAAAAAAGTGTCAATTTCTGGCACAGTGTAATTACTAAGAGCTAAGAAATGTAATTATTGCCCTTTAAATAGCATTAGGGTTAGATGAGATGTCCATAAATCTATATAATTCGTTAAATGTGTTGCTCATTCTCCTGCGAGGGCCAGCATTAGCATAATAAAAAATTAAACTGATAAAGGTACGTAGTTCCAGAATTGACTGTGTGTTTGTATGTCAGCTGCAAAAGAGATGACTTTAGGAATGTGAAGCTTTGTCAAATTTTGCATGGTTGCGTTTAGGAATACGTGGTATTGTTCTACTGCAAGGCATTATGCCTTTAGAAAGACAGCCTATTATATTACTAAATTTTTAATTGAAATTTAAAACTTAACATTTTGAAACATAAAATCAATTTGTCTGATGGGTTCATTAAGAGTGTGTTTGTACTTGCAATTTTGTTGACTTGCTTATATAAACGTTTGTAAGTATTGGTGCAATTTTATGTATGAAAATTTTGTGCGGATATTGAACTCTTAGCATGGCGTTAATTGACCTCGTGCTTAAAATGAAAGAAAAAAAAAACGAGCGAGCGATGGAAGAATGAACGACAATAACAAGAACAACAATAAATAAAATAGTTTGTAAAATGACACAAATAAACTTTTAATAAAACAATTTAATACAAAACAAATTGAAACAAAAATATAACAAATTCATACTTAAATAATTTTATCCATTTAATAGAAAAATTTATTTAAAAAACTTAAATAAATAAAAGAACTTAATTCAACACAATTTTCAATTAAATGGCGAGGTCACTTTCATACCGAGTACAAAAAATAGTACTGACGCTATTTTGAAAAATTAAAATAAAACAATTGAGCAGACAAATAAAAAAAATTAGAAGAAACAAAAACTACGGTAAATCATAATTGTAATTGACAAACTCATGGTCGTTAGCCTAAAAGTAGACTACAAATACCTGCTCACAAACTCTCCCAAAAACAACAACAATATACATACACTCATAAATGTATGTGTGTGACTTTTAGCAAAGTGGTTGCTTGTAATATTATTATCTTTTCAAACAAATCTTTAATTAATTTTATAAACCAGCAAAAACAATAACAACAATTTTAAATTGTTTGTTCGTTGTTGCTGTGCTGCTGTTGTTGTTGCTATTTTTGTTTTCTATGAAATTGTACTTAATTTAAATTTTAATTAGTTTTTCTTAAACAAAAACAACAACAAACCAACAAACTAATAATAAATATATTGTATATAAATATTAAAGTAGAGAAACAAAAAAAAAAAACATTAAAACCATTTAACTTTATGAAAATAAATGCCACAAAAATTAAATTAAAATCCTCATGATAGTTAGATTTGCTATTGCATACAACAACAACAACTTACTATGCAAGAAAACAACAACAAATCAAGCTAGTAAGAAGTAAAATAGCAGAAGAAAAAAGAAAAAAAAAAACAAAATAACAACTACAACAAAAAACATAGAAAAACGTGACAAAAGTTAATTACAAAGTTTTCCTCATCGACAACAAAAACTAAAGCAACATCAGCAACAACATCAACGTCATCAACTTGATGAACAAATAAGTTTTTGTTTTTCTAGTTTGTTCGTTAATTGTACGAGCGTTTGTGTGTTTGTGTGCCTTTGAGAGTTTCTAAGGTAAACTATGATGCATGTTTGTTGCAGCCACATGTTAAAATGCATATGCCTGTTTCTATCAGGGCTGTCAGATGTGACAGTTTCTCGGCAATATTGGCGATTTTAGAACCTATTTGGCGATCTAATTTTATGTTTGGCGATATTTATTATAGAAAAGAAAAAAAACTATATTGCTTACGTTTTAATTAAATATATTGGTGTACTTTCATGCATGCAGCATTTTTAATTCACCATGACTTTTAATTTGACATGTTTTATTTATGCGATTATCATTGGTGAATTTTTTTACGTACTCCTTTACGTAACACGTTTTCCATAGAATATTACCAAAGAAAACTGGCAGGAGCTGTTATATTTGGTGAACGTGGATGCCCGTTTTAATAGCTTGTGCGCACCATAATGTGTTCGCCGAATATGTAACTTAACCTGAGGCACTTGCAGTATGTGGCTCAGTCTTGGGGAAACCCCTAGACTGGATAGGTTTCCAAAGCTGGCCTAACAAAATTTTCCAACATTGTCCGACAGAGAAAAAAAGAGTCTGACAACTCTGGCTTTTACATATGGGAGTGTGTGTGCTAATGTTTTTATAAAGCTATAGCTTAGCATATATGGTCACACTTACAAAATATTTGACGCGCCATACATACATACTACATTTTATAATAAAATTTTTTTTTTTGGATTTTACATGATGTTGATTTGATCAAAAATCATTTAACGCTTTATTTATTACGGTTATTGTTAAAAAAAAAAATGATTGAAAAATTGGACACGCTTTTTTCATCAAATATTTGTTAAGTGTGACCAACCTATAGATTTAGTTTACATGGGTTTTTTATACATATTATTATTTTCCTACTAACAATCCCCTGTTTGAGAAGATTTTGTTAAATTTTTCTTATAATTTGTTGTAGTTGTTACCTTTTTTTTTGCTTCTATAGAATTATACAGCTAGCAAAAATGTTGTTGTTGCTGTTTTCTTGCTGTAAATGAAGTTGATGACAACAATCTTGCAATTTGTGTTTTCTTTCTTTCAAGAGAAAAATTTACACCGAAATCTTGTTTGGCAGATAAAATCCTGAATAGTTCTTTAGCGATTTATTCAAAGAAAGTTCGTTAGTTTAATTCGTTCTTTAATTAAGATGTTTTTTTTTAATATATAATACAAATATATTATTTGAATATTTCTTGAGCAATCTATTAAAAAGAACTAGTTTGATTAGGAAGATGTTTTGTTTAAAAAAACTCTATTAACATTATTCACTTTTTTGACAGCTTTAAATAACTTCTTGATCGATTTGACATCTGTTTAAATCTGTTTAAATGAATTAGTTTTTTTTAGTACTTGTTACAGACTAGTGACAAATGCAAATATGCTCAATGCATTGAACATTTTTTTGATTTAACAATATCGAGTATATTTTAATTTTTATGATAAATGTCATAATTTTTACGGTCTCTGGTAATTTGTGTTACATGATTAACAAATTTTTAAAGTTTTATTTTGGTTTATTGTTTACAATATGAGTTAGTGATAATGCAATAATAATGCACTATTCATGATGTGTTTTAGTAATAATTTAAAAGTAGTGCATTAATTGGGAGTACTTTAGTGGACATGAGTGGGCTCTATATGATAATTACATATATATTATTAACTAAGCTTCACAAAAACGAACGCCAGCATAAAATTGGTTGCGGTTTAGACCTGAATTAAATTATTGACCGACAATACGAAAATTTTGTGCGTTTCTTGTTAGAACTTTGAACTGACTTGAGTAAAATATCATGATTCGTAAAAGTTTTAGCCGAACTAAAATAATTTTTAGGAGGGTAATTTGTATTGGACCAATGATAAATTATGGACCAATGATTCCAAAATTCTGAAGACTGATTTCTGGTATTACAAAAAATAAATTATAATAAATTTCAATGCAGCAGTGTAATTAGTTTTAGCGTTAACAGAACATTTCACAAATTTGCATGATATTTTTTCTGGACATATGAATCTAAGTAAGAAATTTTACCGCAATATCTATATCTGTGATGGTTTTAGGCGAATTTGATTATTTTCCAAAATTGAGCTTTATTTGGTTTAAGGCGCAATAAACTGTTTTCCGAGAGTAGGGTTTATATGGGGCCTAGTGTAAATTATGGACCGATCTTCAAAAAATTCTACAGTGTGATTTCTGGTCCTATAAAACTGTGACGTACCAAATTTTAGGATGATAGCGTTATTTGGTCAAGCAATTTGAGACTAAGTTTGTTCTTTTCTGTTACGTTTTTCGAAAGTGAGCGTTTTATCAACAGACGGACATGGCTAAATCGACTTAGAATAACCCAAGGAGCCAGAATATATATACTTTATGGGGTCTAAGATGTATAAAAAAAGGTTCACACGGAATGACAAACTTAGTATACCCTCATCCACCACTAGTGGTGGTGGAGGGTATAAAAATAATTCAATACTTTGACAAGAAAATAATGTAATGTACAAAATAGTGCATTAAGTGTTAAGGTTTGTGTTAATACAATAGTTATTCCATAAAATATTTTTGATCAATTTAATGGTAATGCAAAAGTAGTGCAAATCGCCTGAATTCTTATCTAAGGTATTACCTCTTTTTTATACTTAAAACTATTTTTTTGATACTAATTTAGATTTAGATTTAAGTAATAAAAAAGCAAACTGGTCAACTAAACTAAAGCAAGTTTTTTGTTTATTTTATTTGCACTCTTTATGTTTTCCTACACTGAAATTTCAAAAAAAACTAGAGGTAAAAAAATTAAGACACTACAAAAGTTGGATATAATTTTTTTAATTTAGTAAATGGTCTGGTCAAATTACCTAGTTCTGCGGCTTTTAATTTTATTAAGAATCTCTCTTAATAACTTATGCACTTTTAAGGCTAACTTAATAATTTAATTACCAAAGTACTAATTCACACTCATCTGAGTGTAACCTGGTCGGCGTTTGTTTGCTTAATACTCTTTTGAACCTGCGTTTACATTCAAACACGAACAGTTTGTTCAGTTTTATTTTTCTTTACCTTAAACAGAAACTTTAACTCGTGTAGAATATTACCGCTAAGAAAACAAAGGAAAAAAGAAAATTGGCAATACTTAAGACTTGACGACTGAAGCCGGATGTGTTTGATGTAAACCGTTATTAAATTTATAATTTTTGACTTATAATAACTGCTGCCATAATTTATTTAAACGTTACGGTTATAAGTTTTATTTTATAAATTTCTTTTTAATCATTTTTTCTTGAATTTATTTTTCGCTTAGAAAACAAAAGTGTTTTCTGAGTTTTATTTATTCCTTAGAAATAAATGTTATTTTTTGACTATAAGTTATTCCTCAATGTTCAAATATACCACATTTTCCATGCAATTTGACATAAAAATGTTTCGTGGAAAGCCATCGTGAAATAGAATATATTTAAGTGTCTTAACAGAACTGCGTCGAAACTACATTTCCCTACAACTTGACATACAAATTTGTTGTAGAAAGACGTCCTGAAATAAAATCTATTTTATTTTGTGAACGTTTTTTCTTATGGTATCACATATAGACACTTATTCTCCTGACAATGATGCCACACTTTCATTAATATCCATATATATTGTACACAAAGAAACATAAGAACAAAAGAAAAAGGAAAAAGAGTGAGAATTTGAAGTTTCTGCCAACCATTTAATTATGGGCTTTATGATTATTGCCTGAATTCGCAGACTCAATTCTGTTTAAACACTTAGAAATAAAAGTTATTTCTTGATTTTTTTTTATTCCCTTAGTAAATAAAAAAATATTTTGCTAAGAAAATAAAAATTCTTTTTTGAGTTTTATTTTTTGCTTACAAAAATAGCAGTCACTTTTTGAATTGTATTTTTTTTGCTTACAAAAACAAAGTAATTTTCTGCACTAAAATTAATATTAACCGATTTAAAAGCGAATTTATACCCAGAGTCCGTGCAAAAACCCTTATTTAGAATATAAAAATTTTTTTTTTTATATTTTACTCAATTTAAAATAGACTTTTTTTAATCTAACAAATAAAATTGAAAAAATAACTTTTATTTATAAGGAATAAATAAAAATCAAGAAAAAACGTTTATTTTCTGAGGATTAAATAAAATTCAATTATAATTTTTGTTTTTTAATTAAAAAATAAAACTCAGAAAAAATTTTTTATTTCTGAGGAATAAATAAAATGCAAGAAATAACTTTTATTTTCTAAGCAAAAAATAAACCCCAAAAATAATTTTTATTTCTTAAAGAAAAAAAAAAAAGAAAAAAGGTAAAGTCGAGTTTTTTAATAAAAGTTTAAAATAAATAAAAATAAATGCATCTTAAGGTAGTCCATGCAACAAGGATTATCTTGCTACCTAATTTCTCTTTTAGTTTGATTTTTTCTTAGTTCAAATTTGAAAAATAATAGTTAACAATAATAATAGTCCCTGATAAAAACAAAAAAGTATTGAAAACTTCTTTTAAAAATATGTCAAGAGCAGTGGCTCATTCGTATATATTAAATAAGCAAAATACTTAAAATAATTTTAAACTTTATTATTTTTAGAGTATTTAGATGTAATACAGAATATAAATTGAATGCAAATAGACAACTTGCGGCAATAACAAAAGATTTATTTTCTAGAAGAATAAGTCAATGAACATGAAGTTTCTTTCTTTACATTTGAAACGTAATCCTTCAAAGTTGAAATATATTAAAAAATGTATTTTAAAATTGATTGTAATCTCCAGGCTCTAGTGTATTATACAATATTTATTACTTAAAGTTGTACATCGTATTACTAGCGAATGAGTAAGTTCGTTTATTTTTTCTTCACTCAACCCAATTCCATTTAATTGTCCATCCAACTATTCGCCTGTCCTCTCTACTCCCACTGCGCAAACTTCTTACTTTCAAGTTTTAATGTAAATATTTTGTTAATAAAAAATATTGAGGATATTTTATATTAAAAATAAAAAATAAAAAAGAAGAAAAACAACAAAAACAACATGCTAAATAAACATTAATTATAAATTGCATTTTTTTTAATAAACTCGCTCACAGACTCTGTAGCTCTAGATACATTTTCTCACAACTATTTAATGTTACTTTTTTGCCTTTTTTTTGGCTTGTTGTCATTAGTTACAATCTTTATTTACTTATTTATTTATGTTTTTATTTATTTATTTACATTTTCTGTATGGTTTATGAAACAAAAAAAAAAAAAAAAACAAAAAATAAAAAAAAAAAAATATATATTAAAAATAAATGAACAAACGAACGAATGAACGTTTCGTATCTTAATCTCAAAAGTTGTTGAACTGTAAAACTAAACTGAAACTAAAAGTAAATTTAAGTGCTTATTTTTTGAGATTTTAATTAAAATTTATGGTTGAGAAAAATATAGTAAGTTACTGATGTTGGTAACGATGATGGTTATAACGATCAACCTCTAAGTGATACATAATTTAAAATCTTAATGAAGATTTCTAAAGGAAATTCATTTACAATTTATAATATAATAAATATTTAATTAAGACTTAAAATATATCTTACTAATTTTTTATTCATCCAAATGAATAAATTTTTAATTCTAATTACAAATGGGCTTACAAATGAATTCTTCAAAAGCAGCCCTACGGTATGCTACACATTCTTAGATTTAAAGTCCTTAGGGGGTTTCAATATCAACTTTTATTTTGCAAATTATTTTGAAATCTTGTAGGCAATTTTGTAAATTTAAATTAAACATTTTTTGTTTCGTTTTTTTTTCTAGAAAATGTTTAAATATGAACACGCAGAGAAAATACATTTTTTAATATGGTCGCCTTTAAAAAAACAATTTTTAACGAAAATGTTTAAACATATTATGGTTAGTTTAACAATATTTTTGTCACCGTCAATCAGATCATGGTTAAGTTAGTCCTCCATCAAGAGGCTACAACCATATTATGGTTTCCTCTGAGTATGCTATGGTTAAATATGACAATATTTTCTTTTTGTCTAATAATTGTTTGGTTTCAAATCAACAATAGTATTTTCCTTCTTTCCAAAATTAACATGCTATGGTTGAAAAACAACCCTGCAATTATAAGTGTCAAATATAATTTCGTTATTATTAACCATAACATGTTCGGAGGCAACCATAATATTATCTTGATGAAAAACTAATTTAACCATAATATCGCTGCCAGTGACCACAATATGGTTTACAATAATATGTTTAAACATTTTCGCTAAAAATAGTTTTTTTCGAGGTGACCACATTGAAAAATGTTTTTTCTTTGGGTGTAAGCTGATGTTATAAAAGTTGTCTTTCGAACACTAATTTGACAGTTATTTGACATTTTATTTACATCAAAATGATTAAACTGTCAATTCATATGTCAAGCTAATACAAACACTAAACTAAATGCTTGTACATATTTTCTTTTTAGTGTTTCTTATTTTTAATAAAAAATTATTATTTCTTAGAGAGGCCAAAGTCTATTATTTGTCAGTTCATGATAGTTGACATAAACGAAACAAACTAAAGACCACCTGCAATTACGAAGAAGGAAAGAAATCTAAAATGAAAAAGAGAAAAAGTAAAAAAAAAACTTCTTAATTAAAAAAAAAAAAAATGCACAAGAAATGACAGAAATGTTGAAGTTTGCAAAAATCCTCATTCTTGTGTGGCGATAGATGGTGGTGGTAGTTGATAGAGGCAGGCGGCGGCGGCGGTGGTGCATTTTAGTATTCAGTGTCATGCCACTTTAAATAATTAACTAAACAAGATAAAATAAACATTGAATCAAAAAGTGGAGGAAAAAACCAAGTAAATGCAAAATACAACAAACACAATAATGATGATGATGGTTATTGCTGGAACTATATGCCAAGCTTTCTTATTTAGCAACAAGAATGCGTGAAGTGTGTATATACTTATGTGTTTAAGTGTATGCTAAAGATGGTGAAGAGATAGCGGCGATGGCTCAACATGTACAAAATATGTGATGGAATTGCTTGTCTTGGCCAAAGGAACAAATACCACTGCAATATGCATGAAATATTTGCGAAAGTATTTTTTTATTATTATTTTCAAGAATTGAAATTTTTCTTTAATTAAAATTCTTCCATTATTATTATTAATTTGTTTTTTGGGTTTTCAAAAAAATATATGTATATCTTATATTTACATATTTATTTTAATGCAAGTGTAATCTTGCAAAATGAGTTTAATTGAAGATAAAAGAAAAAAACTTTTTTTACTTAATTTTTTTTTTCGATTTCAATTAATGTCTGCGTCATACTTTTGAAATACATAATCCATTTATTTTATTTATTTCTCCTTTTTAAGACATTAAAACTAATTTAATACTGCATCTTATAAAGAGAATTTTATTACATTTTTCGTAATTAATTACGTGTATGAATTAAGTTCATTAATCCTTATTAATGGCATCTAAGAAGTACTTTTGAAAAGGAAATTGTGCTACGTCTTCTTAAAAACCGAAGGGGGCGGGGGGTTAATAAAATGTATAACTTTAAGCTCCTTTTGCTGCATTAAGTGTGTGAATTAATGGCTTTAAAACTGTTCAAAAAAAGTTGAACAGTGAACTAATTAAAAAATATTTCTCATTTCGAAATTTTAAGAATTTTCGTTTTTTTTCTCTACACCATTTTTGATTAAAATTGAGAAAATTTTCAAATGAAAATGAGAATTTCAATTTGAAATTGAGAAAATTCCAATTGAAATTGAGAATATCCATTTGATATTGAGAAAATTCCAAATGGTATTGGGAAATTTCAATTTGAAATCGAGAAAATTGCAAATGAAATTGAGAAATTTTAATTTTAAATATATGAAATTGAATTATATGCTTTTTATTATATTCATACAACAAACTTAAGGATGAAGAAATTAAAATAAATACAAATCGCAGTATTATTGACCAACAGGCATATCTTCCAGATCCAGAGCTGATTGATAAAACGTTGTAGTATGTTGTATTGTTCTACTGCAATCTCCAGTAGTTATACATGTCTTTGAAGCCTTAACCACCTCTTCTAAAAAGGGCAGCTTTTGCTCTCCTACATTGGGGGGAATTACGTTCGGTACATTCATCTTTGTTTTCGCCATACTTTTTATTTTTGACCAGATAATTTCAATGGGGTTAAGCATCGGTGAATAAGGGCTAAATCGCAGGAGTGTAGCTGGGGAGTATGGTGAGAACAAAGCTGAATGTACCAAATCTTATTCTCCCAATTTAGTAGAAGAGCAGAGACTTGACTTTTTAGAAGAGGTGATTAAGGCTTTTAAGACATG
The DNA here is from genome assembly GCA_943735925.1 of Pollenia amentaria. Classification (NCBI taxonomy): domain Eukaryota; kingdom Metazoa; phylum Arthropoda; class Insecta; order Diptera; family Polleniidae; genus Pollenia; species Pollenia amentaria. The sequence goes on along the minus strand of OX031009.1, from coordinate 95,081,247 downwards.
TACAACTACTGGATATTGCAGTACATACTACGTCATACAACATACTACAATGTTTTACCAATCTGCTCTGGATCTGGAAGATATGCCTGTTGGTCAATAATACTGCGATTTGTATTTATTTTCATTTTTTCCATCATTATGTTTGTTACGTACGTTCGTTGTATGAATATTAAAAAAATTATATAATTCAATTTTAAAAATTAAAATTTCTCAATTTCAAATGGAATTTTCTCAATTTCAAATTGATATTCGCAATTTCAATTGAAATTTTCTCAATTTCAAATTGAAGTTCTCATTTTCATTTGGAATTTTCTCAATTTCATCTGGAATTTTCTCATTTTCAATAAAAACTGGTGTAATTACTTCAATAAAACAATTTTTATTGGCAAAATATGTAACTATAGCTTTAATAAATTCTAAAAAAAATCAAAACTTTCTCTTAAAAACTAGATTGTAGTTTAAAAATTGCATAAAACATTTTTCCCTGATATCTAGAATAACCGGTAAGAAAAAATATCTTAAGCTTTAACGTTTTTCCAAGACCAGCAAAAGTGAATTTTTTTTACCAAAACTTTTATTTTATTTACAAATTATATCAAAAAGTTTAAAGTGATTTACTCTTACTCTGGTGGAAACAACGGCATTCAGTATCTATCGGTCGTAATTAAAATAGAATTTTCGAACGATATCGAAAGGCTAGATTTATCTCCCTTACTTTCAGAATAGGGTAGCTTTTTGGTATGTATGCAATATTTGCTACTGCGGTATCCGCGCGGCTAGGCAATATTTATCGATGGACCCGCCCGACATTCAGGAAATATTCTTAGCCACCAACTATCTTAAGAAAAAAAAAGCTATGGGATTGGACAAGATTCATCCCGAAACGCCAAAAGCTGCACCGGTAAATAGCGCCTGAATCCTATTCAGACATTTTGGCAATCAAATAGGATATGTGATGAAGTAAAAGAAGGAGTGATTATAGATATACCGAAAAAATAAATCTTTAATCAGGCGCAACGCAGTGAACAAGGTGGGTTTCACCCACACAGATCGTGTACGGACCATACAAAAGCCGCCTACGAATCATCATTGAACAGTCGTACAATGGCGCTCGCCACTCTATCTGGCTTTCATAGACTTCAAAAAGGACTTTGACACCATGGCATACTAGGGAATCTGAAACGCATGGGGTTGCAAAGAAACTTCCACATAAATCGTCGAAATCATCAAAGCCCTGTAATAGACACAAACCCCGTATTCTGCATGCCGGAAGCGTCAGCCGGATAATCAACATTAAAGCCGGGGTAACACAAGGATATGTTCTCTCCATATTACTCTTCAATATCGTTTTTTCCTGTTTGTGTAACAGGGAGCCTTGAGATATAACCTGGGGATTCAACAGAATACTGGAAGACCTCGATTACCCCGACCACATCTGTCTGCTAGCACACCGACATGATGACAAGAAAGGCACGCTAGATTCAATATAGGCAGAGGCATCTAAAGTTGATCTTAAAATAAACATCGGAAAAACGAAAATTATGCGAATCAACGCCACAAATATCGCGTGTCCACAAATCAAGAATCTTATCCTGGAAAATTTAGCAGCATTCTGTTCCCTCAGGAGCATGCGGACTACTTTCGATGGATACAGTGCTGACATCTGAAACAGAATAAACGTCAGCAACAATTTTTTGGGTCGTCTAAATCCTGAAATTGGCGATCTCCATACAAATGTTCCAACAAAAAACTACAAATACTCAACACGTGCGTGAAATCTGCGCATCTACGGATGCGAGTCATGGAATGCAGCAATTAAATGGATTGCGATATCACAACAGGAGTCATGGAATGAAACAAATAGAGAAAATGAAAAAATGGAATACCAGTTCATACCTGAGAAGACAAACAGAAAAGGAAGCTGCAGCAGACAGGATGAGTTGGAGTCAACTGAAATCTTAAGAAGCTGATATATGTCAATGAAAATAATTTATTATGGCTCTACGATCTTTATGAGTAGAGACGTTGATTAAGCAATGTCCGTCCGTCAGTTTGCCTATCCATGTATATATTAAAATGGGGTTTCCCAAGACCCTAGATATGATGCCAACCAGGTTGTTATATATTTATATTTTATATTGTCTGGAATATTTTTTGTTTGCGGTGATTTGAAGTCAAAAGTCCTTGCCAATAAGCCAGCAACGATTCAAGACTTATAAGCTTCCATTATTCGTGTGATACCGCTGGAAAGAGTAATCGAAAATTAGACCTTCCGAATGGACCATCTACAGCGTAGTCGCGGCCAACATTTAAATAAAATACTTAAGACTCCGGTATCAAATTCTATCTTAATTTTTATTTTATTTCATGACAAAATGGTATAAAACCATCACCCATATAACTCAAATTAAGTCTTTAAATAACACAGAATTTCAGAATTGGGCAGTATTCATGGAGTTAACATGAAGAAGAAAAACAAAAAGAACTGCGTTGGCAGTTTTTTTTAGGAAATGACAATTTTAAAATTATTAAAAATTTAAAAACATGATGAAAAAACTCATTTGTGTTATTTCTTGAGACTCATAGATTTATCGGCGTTTTGTTTCTATACAAAATTATTAAAAGTTTAAGAAATTGTTTTAAAACGAATTCGTTTCAAAATACTCACTCGTATACAGAAGTGAATCTAAAATTTTGTCTGACAACATGTTAGTATATTTTTTTTTTTAATAAAAGTAATTCTTATTTAAAAGTTCATTAAACTTTTTATTTAAGAATTAGGATTTTAAATAAAGACAACATTTAATGAATAAAAAAAAAAAAAAAAAAAAAAAACTTATTTAAATAACATCATTATTATGATGGTTTCAAGCTAAAGAAAGATGAATCATATTTAATTTAATTTTTTTTCTTTGATCAAAAACATGATTTCTGTTTTTTTTTAAATTTTTTTTTTTTTTGATATTAAAAAAGTCATTAATTAAATTATTTAATTATAAAGATGTTGTTTGTTTAACCCAGTTCCTTTTTTTAGCTTTTTTGTATTTAAACGCTTTCCGACCTCAAATTAATTTATATTTCGCTTACCAATTATTATTTCTTTTTTTCGAAATTTCGAAAATATTTATATGATGACACTTCCCAAAGATTTTTAACTTACCTAAAATAAAAGAAGAAAAAGAGAAAATTATTAATTTTAAAAAGGAATTTTTAAGTAAAAAAAAAAAATTATAACAAGAAAATATTCATGAATTAAATTGAATTGGTCATGGTTTGTTTGCTGTATCTACACACACACACACACACATTTTGTGTTCATTCACAAAAACTTTTTCGATTAAAATTTTTATTATTATTATTATTTCTTTGTAGTTGTAATTGTTGTTCTCATTTCGCGAACACATTCTCACATCTATAAAATTCATTTGAAACTCATAAATTTTTAATCAACTTAGACGGAAATGGCAGGTAAATCAGTTCTTTTTGATTTAACTTATTAGTGCAAAATTGTAAAAAAGCGAACAGAACAGAGCAGACTATTAACCAACTATATAAAAAAAGGAATATCTTCGAAATCTTACAAAAACCGCATTAAACTGGAACAACAACAAGCTGATTTTTTTTTTGATTTTTGGTTTTCGGGCACGAAAAAAGAAATACAAGTGAAACAAATCGGCTGTGCCGAATCTTTGATACCCTCCACCGACAGTTAGACAGTTAGGCGTGAGCCCTTTATGGCAGCTATAAATTCTTGATAAAAACGGCCGTCAGTATTAAAATTGCTTGCGGTTTAGACCTACACATCTAACATAATTGACCGACAATCAGAAAGTTTGTTGCTTTTATGTCTAGTCATGTAAAACTTAATTTGAACAAAGTTGAGTAAACTATCATGTTTCGTAACAGTTTAAGCCGAACTAAAATTATTTTCGAGAGGGGCATTTATATTGGACCCATGGTAAACTATGTACTCTTTATCGAGAGGACCGATTTTCACATAATTTGACAGTATGATTTCTAGTCCTTTAAAACAGTGACGTACCAAATTGTATTACAAAAGCATTACTTACTACGGTTTTAGACGTGCTAAGCTCTTTTTCAAGAGTAGACTTTATATGGGGCCTGCGGTACATAATGGACCGTTATTGATGAAATTTAACAGTAAGTAAGTGAAATTTAAAGTCATATAGAACGAATTTGTGCCAAATTGTATATCAATCCATGTATTTTACCACCTCTTATGTTAGTTTTTTCAACAAAATTATCAATATTTTAGGGCGGTGCACCGCGGCGGTTACACATTTGGTTAACAAAATGAGCGTGTTTTCAACAGACGGACAGGCGGACGTGTAGATAGACGGATGTGGCTAAATCGACTTAGAATTACTTAAGGAGTCAGGGCTGTGAAGTCGTCAAAAATAGTTCTAAGTCCGACTCCATCAATGGGATTTTTTATGTCCGACGCGGACTACAACTGTAGGGTATTAAAAGATTTTAATACAGTTTTTATATTTTGAAGAAATGTTTAATAAAAACATTCTTTCGTATATTTTATAAGCAACAAAATTATTGTCAGAAATAGGCCCCTCCTATTCGTACTGGCCCTTTTTTATTAAACTAGATCTGACTTAGTTGGCAACAATGTCTGGCTTTAACTTAAATTTTATAAACATCTAAACAGCCAAAGTTATAAAAAAAAGAAAGGAAAAATAACTCCAATAAAAACAAAAATAAAATTCACACAAAAAAGGGATTTTATATCAGATCATTTAAATTTTTATGCCTTTTTGGAGCTAAAAAAAAAAAACAAATAAAAACTGAAACAAACATTAAAAGCACAAATTAAACAAAAAGATAAAAAAGATACATAAAAATTAAAGAAAAAAATACCCTGCAGTCCAAGAGAATAATCTTGAATTAGGGAAATAACCCTACTGATTAGAAAACTAGTTATATCAGAAGAACGATAAATTTTGTCTTAAAAAAATACAAAAGCTGGTTAATATAGAAATTATGAAAAATTTTAATTGACTACACTCTTGACTACTTAGGGAGCATAAAGCATCAGGAGATTACGATTAAGAGATTACCAATGAAGAAAGTAAAAAGTGCAACCGTTTACATTTAAGATAATTAAGGGATGATTAATTTCTGTATATCAAAATACATAAAAGAAATTATAAACTGCGTGTTGAAATAAGGAATTAATTTCGTAAAAAGTTTGTTCCTAAAGCGCATTTACACTAGCAGACAAGTCTTACGTATTTCATAATACTTTGTAAGATAGACATCTAAGGGGTTTTGTTGCGACTGTCAAAAAATCTAATATGACATTACAGTTTGTATTCACACTATCACACATGCACATGCTTTTTTTAAATGCAACTCTGATCAAATGAATAGTATTATTGTTTAAAAAAATTTTAAAAAAAATTATGAAGTCGTATGGGATGTCAATTTTTTTTTATAATACTTGTCATTTTAATAACACATTGCACTCTCACTATAACATTAAAAAGTTAACTGAGTAGGAAACAGCGTAATGCAGTCTCTTCTTTAAATTCACAATGATACTTTTTTTGTTTTAATGTACTTTGAACTCCAACGTTTTCAGGTAGTAATCACAAAAAAAATATTTGTAATTTAAAAAAAAAATATAATTTATAGTTATTAATTAACCGATTATAATTTATTAAAATTTTATTTGTTGTCATAAATCATTGCAATGACATTGGAAATAATAAATTTTATATATCGCACTTAATCAACAAGAGGGTATTAACTCCAAATTTAAAAATTTTCAGTAGAAGCAAAACAATTTTTAATTTTACATTGAAGTCATATGAAAAAAAAGTTTTGAAACCAACCGTTGTTTCATTACCAAAAAGTGAAAAATAAAGCACGATATTTTTACAGCTGGTAGACATGAATATTACGCGGCGATTTTTACCAAAAAGTGAAAAAATAAAAACTCTAAGTTAATACCCTCTTGTTGATCAAGTGCGATATATATAATATATACGAAGTAAGTTTTTAAAGTACATATATACTTTTTATTAAATAAATTTTAAAAATATGTAAAACTATTTTAAAAAGGGCTTTTTAAAAGTGGAAACATAGTGCAACACTTTAAATGTGCACCACATTTTGATTTCAGTTTCTGAGAGTACTAATCAAAACCAGCAATTTGCTAAAAAATTTGCAGAAACCACCGAACGGGGTTTTCTGGCTTAGCTCGAACTTAGATTGGGGACTTTGAGTCAAAAATTTGCAAAAAAGAAGATCTGAAAATAGTAATTTTTGTAATTTTGCGATTTTGAAACACAAGATGCAATTATCTAATTGGTTTACGAGATATTGACCTCAAAATATTACATTTTCTTTGAACAAACAAAGGCTCAAAATAAAGTTTAAGTCAAAATATAAATAATGCGATACAATTTAAATCTGAGCTAAGACAGAAAATTCCAAACGAAAACTTGCTAGTTTCGTTAAGTACCGTAAGTAACCGAAATTAAAATTAAGTGCACATTTGATGACTGTCTTATCGGAAAACTGTATTTTTTTAAAGGGTTTACCCACTTGTCTATTGATGTGAATTTTAAAATTACTACCATGGCATACAACTAGTATGCAGAGTATTTGACAGGCACCTAACCCAGATGTCAAAAATCCGTAACACATGCATCCACACAAAAAAGTTGCACAAAATCGTATTAAATGTGGAAAAAGTTTTTTTCTATAAGAACTTTTCTAAATTCGACCAATTTTCAATTAATATTAATGCTGACTGCATTTATAAACTTTTACAAACAAAGTCTGTTTAATTTTTATTCTGCAAAATCTAGAAATATTTAAAAAATAAAAGATTTTAATTATTTTTTCATGGAATAAATTGCTACTCTGCTGGCTTTATTAAAATTAACAACAGAAAATAATTGAAAAAAAATTTATTTAAAAGGTTTTAAGTTTGTGAAAAATAAAAACATTTTGCAAGAACAAATAAGTTAAATGTGTTACAAAATTGTTATTTATATGTTTGTTTCTTATCGATATAACAAAAAATGTTATATTGAGAAAAATTTCACATGGAAAATTTTTTCATTTGGTTTTTCTCATGTGTGCTGAATTAATACACAACCAGTGTGACCAGATCTAAAAAAAATTTCAGCTATATTTGGCTTTAGACATGGCCAAAAAATAGTAAAAATTATTTCAACAGTTTAGTTCAAAAATGTTTTTTCAACCATTTACACTATAAAATTTTTATCTAAATACAAAGTGAAATTTCTTTGTACTTTTATATCGTAATATCAAAGGGCAAATAATATTTCTAATATTCTATGAATATTCTATTTTTTTAACGAGACAGGTAAGATGTTTCTTAACATAAGGGGGATTTCATGTCAAGTGACCCAACGTTTGAAATCGATGTCTTCCGATTTGGATGAAATTTGCACCAAGGTTAGTCCTTGGAGTAGTTTAGACACAAATTTTCAACAAGATCGGTCAAAAAGTTTCTGAGCTAGAGGGGGTCAAAATTTGACATTTTGGCCAAACATGTGTTCTTTCTCATCCATGTAACTTATTATCTATTGGTGTTAGCAAAGTTTGTCCCAAACAAATTAGATAGCTATTTCTTCAAGCTTTCGGAAAAACTTTTTTTTGTTGTTTTTTTAATTTTTTTTTTAAATTTAAAACATATTTTTTATTTGTTTTGAAGCGGGTTTTTTTTGCTCAAAAGAAAGCTTAGGCCTTTTCCTTTAAGGTAGTTCTGGTCGCTTTTTGGGCGACGAGTGGGTTATGTATAACTTAAGTCTTCCATCGACAAGCGGTATAAAAGCATGGTGTTGAGCGGTGCCATCGATTGTTCCCGCAGCATCGAATCTGCTCTTCAGTGTTTTTTAAGTTTACTCATGATCCTCTTTGCTACTGAAAAAAATTTTAGTTTCATTACAATAGTTCTTTGCCCAATGGAATAAAGCAGTCGCATTTCATCCAAATCGGAAGACATCGATTACAAAAGTTGGGTCACTTGACATGAAATCCCCCATAAGTATTATCCACTTTCATTTTGGGTTCAACTACTCATATTTTTAGTCAAAATTTATTATAATTTATAAAAAAAATTTAAGTAAAATCAACTATTCGTCCAAATTGTTAAAATAATCCTAAAAAAGCCTAAGTCATTTTCTAAAAATGGTAAATAAAATACTTTGCCGCTGAATAAAAATTTTTAATGCTAAATTAAGCTGCAAATTTTCATAAAAAATTCGTTTCATAAACCTGCTATAAACCTAAAATATTTTTTTATAATTACGTGGTTATATTATATTATGCAATCTTAAAACAAAAATTGCTCAAGCCATTGGTATTTCATATAAGTTTAAAAATAAATTTGATAAATACACAAAATTTTTAATTTACCAAGCCTTAATCGAAAGCCATCTGAGTTATTTAGCTGTCCTGTATGGATACAGAAAAAGTGCAGAATTGAATTTACTACAGCGTATGCAAAACAAAGCTTTAAAAGTTGTAGCAAATCTTCCTAATACCCACTCAACTATACCATTATATAAAAACATATTTCCAAGAGTATTGCCAGTTTATGGGATTTACAAAATGAAACTTTTATTATATGTGTTTAAAAGTGTTCATAATATTGGATATCATGCAATACAGTTCCAGAGGAACCAATATACAATAAACACCAGGAATAATATGGGTTTAATAGTAGCCCGGTGCAGGTTAGAAACAAAGAAGCAAAGAATTGAATTTTTTGGTAGTCGTGACTTTAACAATTTGCCACAATATTTGAAAAATGTAAATATAAAATCATTGTTTAACCCTTAGATTCTCGGTAACTTTTTACCACTAAGTTATCTTCTTGGTCTGGCCCGACCACAATTAGAACCGCTTATAAACCCAATTTAATAAAAAGTAAATTAATATATTTTTTATTGAACGTATGCTTATTATTTTAGATAATTTGAATTTATTATATAATTTTATTGATTCTTTTCATAAGCAACTTTATTATATTCAACAATTTTGTTTTTTTTTTGTTGAATTGTTAAATTTTATTATTTCATTATTTAATTTCACATGCAAGTCATCGAATATGTAGTCCTTAGTTTCGCACATTGCTTTTTCGCATCAACCACAGCTGAAACGAGTTTTGAGTTTGGGTTTTGTAGTTCAATTGAACTAAGCGCATAATGGGCACATATCATTTATGGAATTCACGACCCATTTTTTTTGATTTTTAGTCATATTCGAAAAATATTGCAAGCAAAACACAAATTTGGTCTGGCCAGACCAAGACGGTAATCCTAGGGTTAAAGATTTATAAAAAACTTATTTATTACAACAGTCCGCAGAACTGATATAGGGTACGTTCTTAAATGCATCACTGCACTGCATCAGTGACTTCAAATGTTTATACATATATCAATGAAGTGTATGTGGACCAAAAAATTGTCAAATACTCCACAAAAATAAAAGTCACACAATAAAAAAAATTATAATTACTTTTTAATCGGCATTAAAAAAAGTTTGCTTTTCTGATGCAGTGCAGTGATGCATTTACGAACGTACCCATAATATTATTGATCTGAAATGTACAAATATTAATATTTAGTAACTAGCTTCTTATTGCTTTTTTCTTTTGTTAATTATTTTATTTAAATACATAATTGTAAGAAACATATTTACCAACTCGCTTCTAAAATAGGCGCAGATGCTTAAGTGAAAAACTGCAATTATTTAAATAAATAATAAATAAAAAAAAAAAAAATTTTAGTTTCTAAGTTAAAAAATAATAGTTTTTTAACAAAGTACTTTTTTTCTTAAACAATATTTTTTAAAAAGTCTCAGCTTTAAATGCTGCTGTATAAAAAATATACAATCATTTTTTTAAACTAAAACAAAAAAACTGCTATTAGAAAAAAGGCATCTGAGGCCAAATCGCCGCATTCATTGTCGAATGACTTTAATTGAAATCTTACTTTTCGAGATCGCCGTACTCGACGTCGAATAGCTTGAGTCGAAATCCAAGATAGTGGCTTTCAATAAATAACACTTCCCTAGACAACCTAAATCGTTTTTGAAACCTAAAAGCATTGACTTACATACTTTTTTGTAAGTTATTTATTTACTCAATAAACCTTTATTTTATTATTATTTTATATTCATTTGTTTACATTTTTAAAGAATCATATCGGTTTATTCTACTACAAACCAAAAAAATCTATAAAATGTTTAAACAACTATCGATTCGAATGCTATCGAGTGCTGCAATCCGTTTTTGATACGGTGCGAAATTTTATTCGATACTAAACCTAATTCGAATGCGACGATTTGGCTACTGTTGTAAGAATTTAACATTTTAAAATCAATTTTTAACAAAAAAGTTTTGATGCAAAGTTTTTCAATACGGTAATTTCTTATTAAAAAGGTATTTAAAAAAATACCTTCTTTGTTTAGCTTTCCCTTATCAAATGGCTTTATTACTACCAAAAAATTATCTCAGTCCTCCTTTAAAGAATTTACCAATAATCGGAGAGACCTTATCACCTCTAAGCTACAAAACCAACAACAAATAAAATCTCAAAAAATTACACCAACATCAGCTTAAAGTGTGTTCGTTGTTTGTTGTTGGTCTGTCGATTTAAAATTTATTGTTAAGTTAATCGAGTTTTGTTGTATTTTTATTCGATTTTTTTGTTCTTTTTATAAATTTTTTTTTCTTCCATTCTAACCTCCTTTAACTGCAGATGTGAATTTCTTGCTGATGTTTTCAGTGCATTTGTGTGTTTGCGTTTTTTTTTAATTTAACATTTTTATCTCTTGAGTGCAGTTTATTTTATTTACTTTTATTCTTCTGGATTCATTTTAGTTTTTTCCCCATTTTTAATTTGTATTTTATGTTTCTTTATAACGTAGTGGCAAAGATACCCCGCTTTTGCTGTTGTTTGTTTTTATTATTATTTTTTTTTATCTGATTATAGTGTGTGTCTGTGTAAAAAAGTAAATGTTAGTATGTGTGTGTGAATTTATCATGGTTCTGACTGCAGGCGTTGCACTATTTCAAGGTCTCTCGGACACTTTTATTAATAGTCAACAATTAAGTCAACGAAAAACTGTAATTATTATTATTATCATTATTGTTGCTATTGTTGGTGTTGTTTTTAGTTGTTTATTTTTCTAGATTTTTTATTGTTTTTTGTATATGTATTTATTTTGTTTGTTTGTTTATTGTTTTTGTTGTTTACATATTTTGCTATTTTTTATTGTTAAAATTGTTCTTGATATCCATTAAAAACTGCATTAAATTCATTTACTATAATTTTATATTTAGTTAAATGAAATTTACAGCATTGCATTTTTGTATTATTATTTATTTATAAAATGCCGCAAGCACAATAACAAATTAAGTTTAGATATACATATTTAACTTAATTTACAGAGCAATAGTGACGAAGACCTTCAGCGAGTTTTAGTGCAATAGACCAAAGTCGCTGGCGAGTATCGAACCCACAACCCTCACACTGATTACCAACAGGGCACCCGTATTGAAATATGTAAGTACAGTGGAGTTCGGTTATAACGAACTCATTGGGACCAGATAATTTTTTTTCGCTATGGCCGAAGCTTGTTATAACCGGAGTAAATCTTTTTTCTCCCAGAAATATGAGTAAACAAATTTAAAAAAGTTAATTTTTATTCTTTTCTTTCTAATTATATTTGGTACACTAACATTCATTTGTTTATGAAATATAAAACACATAACAAAACATAAATAAAATATGTATGTATTTCATTTAATTTTAAAAAACTGTACATTTTTTAAAACATATTTTCATTAAATTTAAGAAAGTAATTAAAAATGTTCAGGTTGTTTAGTAACATAAACAAATAAAAAATTTTATTAAACATGGACTGCATATACATATCCTCCTTTATTGCAACATAGTGATATCTCAAAAAAAAAAAAAAAAAAACTTGGCAATATGCTGTTAAAGTTTTCAAAATGCACCTTTAACTACTGACTTACAAAATATATTCTGCTATAACTTCGGTTCAGTTTAAGATATAACATTGAATTTTTTTATATATTAAGAAGGTATGAAGGAGCACTTTTGCTTAAGGAACTTCAAATTCTTAATTTTTTGAGATATGATTATGTTGCCACAAACGAGCGATATGTGTGTGTGTACATAATTTTAGCCCTTAAAGAAATCTCTTACATTCTTCTGGAAAGTGAAATTTATCCCTTATTACAAAAAAGATTTGCAATACAAAAAAATTATTAGCATTTATTGGATTGTTTTTGGTATCGACAAGTTTGCAAATTTTCTCACATCCTTGCAAATATTTTCTTCACAAATTTTCTTCATTGTTTGAAAAATGCCAGACAAATACTATCACATTTTTTGTTCATTGTAAGCGTATATGTACATTTTCATACAGTTTTATTCATAGGACAGTTCGTTATAACCCAAAATTTGCTATAATCGGAGTTCGCTATAAGCGCACTAACGTGTATGTAATTTAAATGCGAAATTGTTGGGTCTGGATAAATTGTTCATGATTTGCGATAATTCGTTACAACCGCTATTCGTTATAGCCGAACTCCACTGTTATGTATTTGTTTTTTTAAAATCAAGTTATAACCCAGTGTGCCGAAGTTTTAAGTCAATACAATTTCCAGAATAATTTTATATCATATACATACAGATTTATATCACATATAGACCGGAACAGGCTGCTATTGAAATTCACCCACAACTGCCTTTAATTTTTACCCATTAATCTCTCATTTTTAACCATAAATCTCTAATTTTTATACATAAAACTTTTCCTTTTGAAGTCTCCTTATTGTATATGAATTTAATTTCAATTTTTTACTTTCGCCTTTATATTAGACTTGTAGAATACTGGTAGTAAAATTTAACAAAATCTGTGTGGAAATAATTAAGTTATAGACAAGTAGACATTCTAAATAAATATTGTTTAATTTTTTTTGTAAGCCTATATTTATCCTTTTTTTGCACAATTTAGAAAAAATAATATAAAAATAATTAAATAATATTTGGACAAATATTCGATTTTATTTTATTTCGGTAAAAATCGGGTCAACATTTTATTTTATTTCTAGTCCACAGTTTATAATTTTTATTTGTTTTATTTTCCACTGCGTCGCGACGCGTCGGTTAATTTTAGACATTTTAGACAAGTAGACATTTTAAATATCTAAATATTTTTTGAAATATTTTTGTAAGCCAATTAAAATAAAACTTTCCTGTATTTATCGTTTTATTGCACTATTTAGAAAAAATAATATAAAAATAATTAAATAATATTTGGACAAATATTCGATTTGATTTTATTTCGATACAAACCAGGATCAAAATTTTTTACAATATTTCGGCCCACTTTCTCTCTTTACACCGCAAAAAAGCCACGCTTAATATCGAAAATATAAAGTACACGATATCGATGAATCGAAACTAATTCGACTCATTTTGTGTTCTGGGTAATTTGTTTATTTAAATACTTTAACTGCTCATACTCTTGCATTTCGTTACTAATACTAGTCTACAGTGTATAATTTTTATTTGTTTTATTTTCCACTACCTCGGTTAATTTTTTTTTAGTTAATACTAGTTTTTTTTATATAATTTTTCTTTAAGCGGGGGATCATTAATGATTTATGAAAGGTAATTTAATTTGATTGTTTCTTTTTGTAATATAATTACTAAATTACATTTATTTATGTCGATTTATATTTACATTAAATTAAATTGTTTAACAAAATAAGTTAAATGCTTGAAATAAAATAAGTTAAAGTTATTTTAATTTTAAAATTGCAATGAAACAACCGGATCTTTCTGGAAATTTAATTAAATTTTCTTGTATGAAATGCTTCAAGTCATCTTTAATCGGTTAATCGCTCGATTAATTGACCGATGTGTTGGTTTAATCGGCTTATAATCGGTAAATTTTGTTATTGATCGGTTAACCGATTCATAAAATTTTTTTTAATAAATTAAGTAATTTCAATAAATAAAAATGCATAATTTATTTATTATTTGGAGTTTATTATTAAAAAAAAAAAACAACAACGAGCAAACAAAAAAATAACACATATTTTTAAATTAAAATTACGTATTAATTCAAAATAGACTGTGAGATCATTTAATAGTTATTTCAATAGTTTTAGGAGATCTTAATAATCTTTTAGACAAATTATTTGGTTTGAATGTAAAGGTTTTAAGCGACTCCCTTCTTTTGTTAGATAAAACTTGACTTGTTAAAATTTCTTTCATTTATCGTAGATATTGGAGAAATCGAAAGCAACCCATAATACAGAATATCTAATTTCTCAGTCCTTTTCCTGCATTTCTCTAAACATATAAAATCTTCCATTATTCAATTAGTCCTGGCTTAATTTTTAAAATTTTTAACACTTCTTATTAGTTCTGATTATTTCTGTTAATAAAATTATATGAAAGGATATAAGAAAAAACAAATAACTAAACACATACATATAAAAAGTACGTGAAACAAAAAGTTGTTGACAGCAAACACTTACAAATTTAAAATAAAGATCGCTGAACACCTTCTTTATTTGTTATTAAAAAAATCTTTTCTAAACACAAGCCTTATGTATAAGAGACGAAACAAATAATAAAAAACACAAACAAATATGTAATAATCACCATTTTTTATTTTTACGAATTTATTCTATGAGTTAAATTTCAGTTATGTATTTTATAAAGCTTTTTTGTAATAGCTCTATTCCTTAATTTTTTTTTCCGGAATGACACTATAATAGTCTTGTAGTGTATAAAGTCATTCCTGAAAAAAAACAAAAAAAAAAAAAAAATTTAAAGAATAGAGCTATTACAAAAAAGCTTTATAAAATACATAACTGAAATTTAACACATAGAATAAATTCGAAAAAATAAAAAATGTTGAATATAACAAAGTTGCTTATGAAAAAGAAATAATTCCCAATATCTATTTGTTGAAATATGTAATATTACAAAAAATTAAAATTTTTATTATATCGGTTAATCGGATTATCGACTGATATGAACCGGTTTAATCGTTAATCGAAAAAAGACAATTTTAAATTAACCGATCAGTTAATCAGGTAGTAATTAATCGGTTGACCGTTAATCGGTAATGAATATCCTACTATATACTCTATACACTTTGTCTAACGTTTTTCCCTTCCAGAAAAGAAGGGTTGTCGAGGTCATCAGTGCACTATATCATAACATCGATGAAATTTTAAGAAAGAGTGTTTCACTTTTCAAACAAATGCCATTAATTTCTCCAATTTGATTTTGCATACTGGGTTAAGCTTCTATCTGTGGTTTTCATGGGTAACTGCATATGTCCATTTTTTCGATTTTGAGATGATGCTGCCATACGGCTTACTTTTAAACGCTCTTTATATCGTTCTTAACATTTCTGAAAAAATATGGACCAATTCCGATTTGTTTACGTAATGACCCATTTAAAGAAGTTCAATACCTCGCCCATAGTTCGATCTAGAATGCTTTTTCCGCTCTCCTGAAAAATTTGATTTTAAGACATACGCGGTAACCCATGAAAACCACAGACATTTGCCATTTACATTTTTTATAGTTTTTTTTTTTCAAAAATCACCTTTAAACTCAGAATCTCTTTCTGAGCCGATCTAAGGATATCCGTTCGGCCGGATAGTTGTCTGTCGTTGTAACCTTGTGTGCAAAGTACAGATCGAAATTTTGAAGATAAGACTATTAAAAATGTTGAGAATTGGTCCATAATTTTAGCTTCTTTCCGAAATAAAGTCTTTTTGGCCATAAGCAATCTTATTATGATAGTATAAAGATAAAATTTGGTCCAAATTTATTTTATTGCAATCTTAATCATCCTTCCAAATTTTATTGCAATCTGTCCTTTTGAACCATAGCTCCCCTACAAATACAGCTGCCGAAAAAGCTTTAAATGCCACAATTTCCTCAAAAATTTTGATATTGATATAACATTTGCAACGACAACTTTTAAAATAGCTGCTTTGTTATGTCAAAACTTTGCACGGATTGGTTTGAAATTGACCGTAGAACAGAGAGTTGAAATTGAGGAATAATTTAAAAGATTAATTTTATCCTTCAATAAAGGTCTTCAGGTAGTGATTAGGGGCCTTGACTCATGCATGGACCCAGACGAAATAAAATAGTTTTTAGAAGAGAAAGGCTTCAAAATAAAAAAACATAGCAAATATTAAAAATAGGAAAATAAACCCCAACCACTCTTTCGAGTTGAGTTAGAACCCGGCGACGTTAAGCATTAAACGAAACGCATCCCATTTGCAGTTTGAAATATATTCTGTATAGCAGAATCACGATAGAGGAGCCGCATAAAAGAAATGGTCCTGTCCAATGTCTAAACTGCCAAAAATTTTGTCATACTAGAGCATACAGCTATTTACCCCCTATTTGCGTCGTATTCGGCGAATTACATGGTACAGTTCTTTGCGATAAGTCTAAAAACGGCCCCCAACGTAAAAAAAATGTAGCAACTGTGGCGCCAACTAACCGAGGTTACCCTGTATACTATATCGTCAAGCGCTCGGTTGGACCGAAACCTAATGTCCCTCAAATGCAGGTAAAAAATCAAGTTAACATTAGTGACATTCAGATACCACAGCCTAGTAATAACAGAATCTCCTACGCTAACGTCCTTAACTCAAACCATATGCCAATGGAAGGTGCTTTGCCAAATAATGATAAAACTCCAGTTTCTAATTTAAGCCATCTACTCGTAGAATAAACCAAATCGAAACATATTCATTTCATCTTTATACTCTCCACCAAGAGTTTCAATATCAGAAAGCCAATATTATAAATCATTATAACCCTGTTTCCTGGCCGCCGCACACTGGTTCATATTTTGAGAAGGCGGCCAAAACTATTTTTTTATGTTCTCCGATTTTGAATTTTTTTTATTCATGTGAAAGTAAATACTAGTAATCGTCGGGAGCCAAAAAATTTTAAGCCAATTTCAACTATTTCATTGAGAACAGGGTGGCCCCAAATGGACTTCCTCAGTATTTGGTTATAGTTTTGAATTTCTGAGTCAATTTTGGAAGTTGAAATGCTCATAAATCTTTTGTTTTAAAAAATTTTAGACAGAATAAGTTTTGTGTATTAGTTTATCTTATAAGCATTACGTGGTTTAAAGCATTAAACTCTGCGACCTGTAGATCTATTTAATTTTGTTTTTATGTCGTAATTTCCCGGAAATTTCTTACTTCATAGAGCATAAGTCATGCCTTGTGGTCCGGACTCTAACCTTCATTTATATACCCCATTGTACGTATAGTTAAATCTCTAATGAAAAATTTGTAACATAGTAAGAGGATACACAGTTAAAAAACTTCCTTAAATTTTTTTTTTTTATAACAAAAATAATTTTTATTTGACAAGATCGCCCATGAAAAGTTTTGAATTCCTAATCCAGATTACATAACACTTTTAAAATATGAAAACTAACTATATAGAAATTGGGAGGTGTAGGTTTTATTAAAAAAAGAGATAACCATTCAAAAGTTCAAACTTCAGTTTTCGCTATATTGGGTATCAAATCGCGAATTATATATATATATAAAAAATGATCTTTTTCTAGACTTCCGATTTTTGAAAATTTTTTGCAACATTTAGATTCATAATCGTCAAATATTGGTGTCCTATTCAATAAATTTTCATCCATTTGGGCTGTGATTTATATTAGAGTTTGCTTAATACCGGAAAAATGCGAAACCGCGGTTTCGGTTCGGTTTTCTATTTTTTTTTTTCAAATATTGCATATTGTTGTGTTTGACTGGTACTCTGATAATTTGAAATGTTTCTAAGCTCCAGATTTTTCCCGACATTTCTTAAATAAAATTAGTATAATAAAATAAGTAAAAAAGGTTTAATAGGCTTAAAATTTTATTGGTAATTATTATGGCTGCGGTTTCCATGCGAAAGCATGTTTTTTGTTGATAGTCTAAGAACGATGTCGACCAACTATCTTCCCGAATCATTAAATTTGCGTTTTAATGACATCGATTTGTTTTGCATATTGTTGCATATTTTGGTGAAAATACATATTTTGGTTTTCAATACATTTTTTTGAATATATTAATTTTTTTAAGTGATTTTTTTTTTATAATCCATATTATAAAAAAAAAGTTCTTCAAAAATTTTATAAATACACAAAAAAAAAATTTCCCAAAAAAATTTTTGGATCTATTAATAAATACGTTTGGAGCTTCGCTTAAAATACCTTCTATTTTTAACCGATACAGGACCTTCTCAGAACTTTTTGTTTTTAATTTTAAGAATTTTTGAAACGCCTTGCCATTTTTGCCGGCTGTAATGTATAAACTTTTTTATGAGAAGAACGAGTGTTATGTATAATATGCAATTTCTATAAGTATAAATATATTTTTAAAGTAAGCGCCGTTTTGTTTTTTAGGCATTCAAAACCGCTGATTCGATTTCGGTTAAAACCGAACAGCAATCCCTAATTTATATAAATTTTAATGAAATACCAGTATTTTTCCCAGCCTCGTTATAACTGAAATATTTTTACTTGTGAAATTTGTTCATTAAAGGCTGTTTACAACTAAAAATGTTTACATAATTATTTTTTTTTTATATTTACGTTTTATTTGTTTTATAAGAAAGTTAACAAAAAATTAATTATGCAATTTTGTTTAGTACACACAAAATGTATAATAAAAATTCCAACGAAAAATTGATTTAAATTATTTGCTTCAGCTGTTTTTGCAACAACAACAAACAGCGTTATTTTTTCCAATGCATAAATTAAGCTCAGAAAACAGCAACAACAAAAACAATTTATTTGGCTTGAAAAAAAACACAAAAACAACAACAACATATATAAATAATTACATTTAATTATAGTGATTTTATATAGAGATTATTATTATTTTTTGTTTTTTCGAACGTTAAGTATTTTATAAATACATTTTGTTTTTCTTTTGAGCTTTTTCGTCTTTTTTTAAGATTTTGTTTTGTCATGAGGAGGGTGAATCACTAACGAAATCCACTTAAAAAAAATTTCGAAAAAAAACTACAAAAAGGAAATGCCTCATTAGCATGACAATGGTCTAGCAGTATCGACCAAATACGAAACAATCCCAACAAAATTATTTTATCTATTAAAATATTTTGCATACATTTACAAAATTTGAGAAAAAAAAGTTCAAAACAATTTTTCGAAAGAGATTCTTGAAAAATCGCCTCATTTTACGAATCCCAGTAAAATAGACAGTGTAAATTAAATTGTTATAATTTATTTTCAGTTCTTTTAAGTTCTTAAACACTTGTTTTTTTTGTTTGAATTTTCAATTTAATTCAAGAAAAAAAAGAACTGCAAATGAGACCAATTATAAAAAATAAGTTTCAAGTTCTTTTTCTGAGAGTGTGTGTGTGTGTATATTTTTTTTTATTATTTTCTACATCTTTCAACTTTTTCTCCGCTGGTTTTGTAAGATGCAACCAACAATTTTATGTCTTGTAATGCAATAAATAACGATTATTTCAATAATTGCATTCAATTTATTATTATAGTGGAGATAATTTAATATAAATGGATGTACGTGACCTCAGCTTAATATGTATCCGTGTAGCTTGAATATGCGTATGTGTGTGTAGTGTGTATAAATTGTATTGATATCACTGTTTACAAAAATATAAATCAGCCTCATTCTGTAGAAACTGTAGATTTGAAATTGAAAAGGTTTTTTAATATACCATCTGCTCGTTGGGATACCAGATAATTTAACAGACTTGAAAGTAAAAATTATATTGTTATATAGAGTTAAAAGCTTAAGTTGAATTAAAATTCGAGTTGGAGAAGAGGTTAAGTAGAATTCAAGTGGGAATGGGAATGGGATTGACGCTAAGAAATTAATTGGAATAGATTTGAATTAGAGTAGAGTTAGCAAAGAGTTAATGCAGAGTTAAAAATGAATAAGAGTAGAGTTAGAGTAGAGTCAGAGTAGAGTTAGAGTAGAGTTAGAGTAGAGTTAGAGTAGAGTTAGAGTAGAGTTAGAGTAGAGTTAGAGTAGAGTTAGAGTAGTGTTAGAGTAGAGTTAGAGTAGAGTTAGAGTAGAGTTAGAGTAGAGTTAGAGTAGAGTTAGAGTAAAGTTAGAGTAGAGTTAGAGTAGAGTTAGAGTTGAGTTAGAGTAGAGTTAGAGTAGAGTTAGAGTAGAGGTAGAGTAGAGTTAGAGTAGAGTTAGAGTAAAGTTAGAGTAGAGTTAGAGTAGAGTTAGAGTAGAGTTAGAGTAGAGTTAGAGTAGAGCTAGAGTAGAGTTAGAGTAGAGTTAGAGTAGAGTTAGAGTAGAGTTAGAGTAGAGTTAGAGTAGAGTTAGAGTTAGAGTTAGAGTTAGAGTTAGAGTTAGAGTTAGAGTTAGAGTTAGAGTTAGAGTTAGAGTTAGAGTTAGAGTTAGAGTTAGAGTTAGAGTTAGAGTTAGAGTAGAGTTAGAGTAGAGTTAGAGTAGAGTTAGAGTAGAATTAGAGTAGAGTTAGAGTAGAGTTAGAGTAGAGTTAGAGTAGAGTTAGAGTAGAGTTAGAGTAGAGTTAGAGTAGAGTTAGAGTAGAATTAGAGTAGAATTAGAGTAGAGAAAGTGTAGAGTTAAAGTAGAGTTAGAGTAGAGTAAGAGTAGAGTTATTGTAGAGTTAGTGTAGAGTTAGAGTAGAGTTAGAGTAGAATTAGAGTAGAGAAAGAGTAGAGTTAATGTAGAGTTAGAGTAGAGTAAGAGTAGAGTTATTGTAGAGTTAGTGTAGAGTTAGGGTAGAGTTAGTGTAGAGTTAGTGTAGAGTTAGTGTAGAGTTAGAGTAGAGTCATTGTAGAGTTAGTGTACAGTTAGAGTAGAGTCATTGTAGAGGTGGTGTTGAATTAGAGTAGAGTTAGATTAGAGTAACTCTATTTTCAGAATAAAGTAAGAGTATAGTTAGAGAAGAGTTAGAGTATAGTTAGTGTAGAGCTTGAGTATAGTAAGAGTAGAAGTAAGTTGAATTAAAGAAAAGTTAAAGTAGGGTTGATGTGATGCCAGAGTAAAGAGACTAATGTTATATTAAATTATGGTAGAGTAAGACTATAAAATAAACAAAATGGAGTAGAAGTAGAATCTATTTAGGCTAAAGTAGACTTACAGTTGAGTAAGTTACAGCTGACTGGAGCAGAAATTGATTAAAATTTTGTATTAATTTATTGTACTCGTCTAAAATTAGTAAAGTTTTGAATATTCCTCGACTCCAATTCTTTTTGCATTAACCGGATTTTTTTTAATTTTCTTCCAGCATTGGGCAGATTTCTAACATGTGTTAAAGTAGTCAAGTTTTCTACAAGAATTATGTATAAAATAAGTAAAAGAGGTTCATAAGATGAACAGTGTAAAAATAAATCTATAAATATTTTGTTGCTGTAGTTATTATCGGTAGGTCTACAAAAGTAATTTTATGTATCTGTGTAATATTAAAATCACTTAATGAAGGTATTTGAACTAGAATATAAAAAAATGGATTACATTTTCCATAAAAGTATGTGAGAATTACAAAATGGCAAAGTAATGATAAATAAAAAGACTTTTTTTGTTTGTTTATCAATAAACCATATTTAATGTCAGGAAATGAGAAAAATGAGGAAACAAATACAAATAAAATTGTTTGTATCTGTAACTGCTGATACGTAAAATTATAAGAGTTATTTAAGAGAAAAATCTTCAAGGGCAAAAAAATTACAGGTAAAAGTGAACTTTATTTAAATAAAGTTTGTAATTATTGTTTTTTTTTTTGGTAAAATTAAAAATTCTTTATTCGTTTGCATGGATTTTGTTTGTTGTCTGGTCGAGTTTGCGGTGCCACTCCCATACAAAGACAATATTAAGATTTGGTATGAATAGCCTAGTTATTAATATAGAACATCTATCAAAAAGTTGGCTGAGTTGGAGAACTGAACGTAAGAAATTCCATACATTAGCAGTAGATTTCTTAATATATGGAGAATGGAGATTTTAAAGTTGGGTACAAAATCTGGTAAAAAGTGAGCTGGATTGGAGAGGTGGAAGTGGCACTTTCCATACAAGAACTGTATACATTTTTGTATATCTGGAGAACGGTATCAGTTTCCAAATAGCTGGACTCGAGAAGTGGGCGTGGCATCTTCCATATAAAGACAATATAGATTTCTAAATATACGTATTTATATTTGGAAAACAGTAACAATAAAACTATTTGTACAATAGCTTCGTTATGAAATCACGATATAAATTTTGAACTGTTACTTTTTTAATTCCAATGGGGGCAGCAAAGCGCATTCACTGAGTTTATGCAGTATCCTATATGTATAACATTTAGTTTATATTTTTAGCCTTAAAGTTATGGATAGAGAACAAGAAAATCCGTTGTATCAAAAGCCTGTATTGACACCAATCCGTACAAATTCAGATTTAGGGAGAGCTGTCTGATAGCATTTCAATATCGAAAGGAGTCCGGCAGGGTTGTATAGTTGTATACTGTCACTCTATTATTTAATATTTATTCCGAGAGGATATTTCAAGAAGCCATTAAAAACCTACAAAGGAGTATAAATGAGTGTTATGTATAAAAAAAAATATTAGATATGTTGACGATACCACAGTACTGGCTGATAGAATTACTGGAATGATAATATACAGTGAAATATTTGTTTTAAAAATAAGTGTTCGGAAGGCGAAAGATATATCGAGATATACTTAAAAATACAAAACTTTTTCGTCGAAAGAGTTAATAACTTTCAGTATGTTGGAGTAATAATCAGTGACCAATGGGAAGAAAAAAAAGGTTATTACAAATCATGATATAAATCTTGAAAATAAAATTCAACAAGTACTACTGTCCGCAATGTAAGAATGGGCCATTAAAACAACAGATATGAAAAATCTAGAATGCTTTGAAATTTGGATTTATTTACGTATACTAAAAATAAAATGGACAGAATTCATATCAAATAACGAGACGCTGAAAAGAAATCCTCGAAATAGGGAACTCATAACGGTTAAAAAAACCGCAAAGTATCATACTTAGGACGTTGGAAGTCCATAGATTATAATGTGATTATGACATAATCACCATGGACATATTATAAGAAATTCAAAGTTGTGACCTCAAGAAATACGTTTAACATCAATGGTTATATACTATATGATACCAAGGACCCTCGAGATAGAGCTTGTGGTGGTTCTGCCATTTTGATAAAAAATCGAGTCAAACACTACCTAATGTGTGATCATCGTGAGGATTATCTCCAAGCAACGAACATTTGTGTTGAAGAGCTGAATCGTAGCATTGTAATCTCATCTTTATACTCTCCACCTAGATTTTCAATATCAGAAAGCCAATATTGTGAATATTATAAATCACTAGGACCCTGTTTCCTGGCCGCTGGCGATTATAACGCTAAACATACCTTCTGGGGGTCACGACTAATAACACCAAAGGGTCGTGTTTTGTTTAATACAATCTCTAAAATGAATTTAAATGTTGTCGCGAGCGGCCAACCAACATATTGGCCTGCTGACCCGCAAAAAATTCCAGATGTCATCGATTTTGGCGTGGTTAAAAACATCCCCACAGAAACGATTCACGTTGAAGCTTCCCTAGAATTATCTTCCGACCACACACCTACAATTGTTACTATAATGAACCCCAATAGAATTGTATCTCCGACTGGTTACCTAGCGACGTCAGCCACACAAATAAATTGGTTAAAATATAAAAAATATCTCAGTGCCCATTGCACAGAAAATATTCCGCTCAGTACACCGGAGTATGTAGATCGCTCTATTGATAATTTTGACAGTTTTCTGAAACTAGCTGTTCAACATTCCAATATTGCCCCCAAAAAAACAAAAACTATTAAAATATATTCCACAGATGTCGAGCGTCTCTTGTCTGAAAAAAGGAGGGCACGAAGAGAGTGGCAATTGCACAGATCTCCTCAACTTAAGAACTTGCTAAAAGAGTGTACAAAAAGATTAAGAAAGTTATTGCAGACTCAGAAAACGGCTTCTCTGGAAAAATATCTTAAGGAACTTGATGCAACTCCACAATCGGACTACTCATTATGGCGTGCAGCTAGAAACCTCAAAAGGCCAGTTGTCTCTAAACCACCATTAAGAAACTTGAATGGAAGTTGGGCAAGAAATTATGTTGAAAAAAGAAATCTGTTTGTAAGCCACTTGAAAAACGTATTTACACCTAATATATCTCACAATATTGCGGTCGATTTACCACCTGTTGCTGCTAGAGCAGCTATTCCCCTAAGATTTGAGATGAGAGAAATCGAAAAGGTTATATGTGACTTAAACACTAAGAAGGCACCTGGCATTGATAAGATCAGCAATAAAATGCTATTAGAGCTACCTCGCGTAGCAAAGAAAATTATTCTTTTTATTTTTAATGCTATTTTACGCCTTGAATACTTTCCTCAAAAATGGAAGGTTTCCTTAGTTACCATGATACCAAAGCCAGGTAAAGATCATACGAAAGTTGAGTCTTATAGGCCTATTAGCTTATTATCAAATATGTCAAAGCTATTTGAGAAATTATTAGTTTCAAAGTTAACACCGATTTTAAGTGAAAATAGATGTATTCCAAACCATCAATTCGGATTTAGAAGAAAACACAGCACAATTGAACAAACTCATCGAATAGTAAATGTCATAAGAAAAACATTTGAAGAAAAAAAATATTGCTCAGCACTCTTCATCGATGTTTCGCAAGCTTTTGACAAAGTCTGGCATGAAGGCTTATTACACAAATTGAAGCAAAATTTACCAGCAAACACACACAAACTGTTAGAAAGCTACTTAGTCGGTCGTCAATTTATTATTAAAGAAGGGAATTCCTTAAGTTCACCTCAGCCGATTGGCGCTGGAGTCCCACAGGGCAGCATCCTGGGCCCTCTATTATACTTAATTTATACTTCGGACATGCCAACAAACAACTACACCCAAACTTCAACATTTGCAGACGACACAGCTTTTCTAAGCGTCCACGAAAACCGTTATGAAGCATCTCGTTACCTACAGCATCATATATTTCAACTAGAAATATGGCTAAGACAATGGAGGATAATGGTCAATGAGCAAAAATGCGTACATATAACATTCACCCTGCGCCGGGAATCTTGCCCCCCTATTACAATCAATAATCAAACTATTCCTCAACATTCGCATGTAAAATATCTCGGTATACATCTGGATCGGCGATTAACGTGGAAATGCCATATAGAGGCAAAATTAACTCAAATGAAACTAAAAGCCATCCAAATTCATTGGCTTATTGGAAGAAATTCTGTTCTTAGACTCGATTGCAAGCTTCTACTTTACAACTCTATCTTAAAGCCTATCTGGTGCTACGGTATTCAACTATGGGGCACTGCCTCGGCCTCTAATATCGAAAAAATTCAAAGGCGCCAAAATAAACTTCTTCGTATAATCACAGCCGCCCCCTGGTATGTTAAAAACTCAAACATTCATAAGGATCTCAACGTGCCATTAGTAAAAACTATGATTACAAAATATGCAGTAAAATATTTAAAAAGACTTGAACAACACCCAAATCCTTTAGCTCGAAATATTTTAAATCATGGCGGCCACACTCGCTTAAGGAGAAGAGACACTGCAGCACTTACCCAACTAGATGAGAGATAAACACCTATATAAGTGAACAGAACCCGTGATGAAGAAAATTTTTGTCTGGCACTGGCAGGACATAAATAAAGTATTAGGTTAAGATTTGATAAATTATTGTTAGTTCATATTAAATATATGAAGATTCAATAAATAAATAACGAAAAAAAAAAAAAAAAAAAAAAGTTGTTACAAGACATCGCGAAGTCAAAAATAGATGGAAAGCTGTAAATAGGACGTCATGAACTGTCATGAAAGACTTTCTTAGTTTACAAGATTAATAGCGAGCGATTCATTAGATTCAAATATTCAGACCTGGGCTGTATTCCGCGATTTACCTTTTATGTGCGGATTTACCTTTTGAGTGCGGAAAGAGTTAGTTGAGTGTTTGCCAAAATCCTGTGAGCCGTGTGAAAGTTTTAATTATAAATAAAATATAATTGTTTTACAATACTTGTAAAATAATTGCATTTTACAATAAAATCTTAAATAATTGTTTTGTTCGCCAACAACATTCGTATGATAAATTGCCGAAAAGAGAAGAAGAAGAAGCCTTAAAGAACGCTATCATATAATTTTTATAAAGTTCCCTTTAAAATTTAATTTTGCTTAAATGTCTTTTTCAAATTTTCATTATGATCAAAAGTTTATAGAACTTTTTATGTCTTTTATTATTGTTATTTTTACTGTTCTTGCTGTGATTTAGGTAATTGGACATAAATTAAAGTTAAACATTTTTTTGCCGCTGCTAAATAAAATGTCTATTATGTAGTCTTATTTTTTATAAATTTTTTCTTTTGATTACACAGTACTACAAGTTGTTTCAACATGTATTAATAACACAAGAAAATTGAACATACATATACAAATTGGCAGTTGCTAATAATAAATGTTATTATTAATTGTCCATAACTAATAAATTGTCCAATTGGTTGTTTATAAAAAATTAAAGAAAATAAAACTTAAACCAAAAAAAAAAAAAAAAAAATGTTAAACTCTAAACGAAAAAACCATACGCTAAATTACTGGTATTAGACAGACTGTCGTCACTTTTAGTTGAAAACTTGTAGACACTTCGCTTGCCAATGGCAACGTTAAATTGAAGAAATAAATTGTGATTTATTTCGTCACATAAAGTGCACAAGGGCGTAACAACAAAAAAAATTCGAAATAGAGTTTTTGATTGATTTTTGTTCGTTTATTAAATTACATATTCACGAAATTTAAGATCCCTGCGATCAAAAATGCCGACTTTATTAAAGAAATTCAAACGCCAAGATCACCTTGTTGTTACGGATTTTGTAAAAATTTTTGCTTCTCCTGTAAAAAAATAAAAAATGTTGTTACGCCCTTTTGCGTTTTATGAGAAGATTTGTAAAATAAAATTAAGTTGTAAAGAAAAACCCTCTTATAGTTAAAATTTAAAACAAGCTGAAGGAAATGCGATAAAGATTTAATAAAAATATTAATTTATTTCGACTTTATTCACAACCACCTTTAAAAAATTCCTACTTTTCATCAATTATGTTCTCTCGCTTTTCGTTCAGTGTCTGCACTGTAAAATATGCGTCATTTTTTTCCTTGTTTATTCAATAATCAATTTTCCATTTGCTTATTTATTGAAAAGAAAAAATCTATAAATATTTAAGTTGATTGAACTATTTACGCATTAATGGATTTCATTACAACAACGTAAAAAATATTTTTTTGCAAATACACATAAACAAATGAACTTGATGTGTGTGTGTGTTTGTGTATGCGACTGTAGTTCTTATCAATTTTAATTATACACAATCGATGAGTTTCTTTTGCTTAATTAAACCTTGTCATCCCTTGTTATAGTATGACATTTAAAAAAAATATATATGTATTCAAAAAAAAAAAAAAAAAAAAATAAAAAAAATTAATTGGCGAACAAAATTTTTTATTTTCTATGAAAATAAAAAAATACAATTTTAATTCTTTGAGTTTGAATCTCTGGTTTTAAATTGATAACTGGTTTTTAAACTCGAGTAAGAAAGTGTCAGACGTGACTTTTGCGCTGCGTAGAAAGTTCATTTTATTAATATGGCAAGACAGAAAGTTGATACGTTTTTAAAATTAAATTGTAACTAAAAAAATTCCCACATTTCGTTATGAAAAATAAAAATTTAAAGGTCTATTTTTTATTTATTTTGTTTGAAACCAGTAGGAGTCGAGTCGGAGTAAAGTTAAGTTTGAAATAGAGTCAGAGTAATGTTAGATTTATTAAGAATAGAGATATTAAAGGCAGAGTTGTTTTGAACTTAATATATAATTTGGTTAAAATACCAATCTTTGCCTTGATTAGTACAAGGTGGTCTTATTTTGAAAACGGATAAACGACTTTAATATACTTTAACGATGTGTCAAAATAATACAGCACTGTAGTAAACAATTCAAAAAAACATTTTATTTTTATTTTAAATTTTAAAATGCGTGTTTTGAAATGCAAGAATTTAAAAACATTTTAGATTTCATAGTTCTAAGACTTTTAGAATTTATGAAAGATTCCTCAGAACCACCAGAACGGTATACCATTTCAACACATGTTTATTTATCAGCTGTTGCATACGTAGCAGGTCAAGGTTACCTTGTATAAATTCGCCTTGCTACCAATGTAAATTAACGCGTCAAGCGTTTTCTATCTACCAAAAATTATCATGCTCATGCAAAATATACGAAGCAAACCCAGACAGCGCGTTTGAACGCTTTGCTATGGAAAAACCTAACGCGTGCAAAATAACTGAATTGCTTTTGTTAAATTCGCAAAGTCTACTTTAACAAATTTTGTAATCTTTTGTTGTTGTTTGTCGTATTTAGCATGCAACCAAATGCAACAATTTATGTACAAAAGACGAACGAAGAAGAAGCAAATTTGCGAGTACATCAAAGCCTGGCGTTACCTCCATTCTGCTTCCGCTTCTCTCCTAAAAACTCAAGACTTTGAAAATAAAGCTTTTGACAACCGAAAACGTTTAAATTACATATTTTCCATTAGCACATTTATTACAATGTTTTGGTTTTTGCTTAAACTCTCTAAAACTTAAATTTTTTAAAAATGATAAAACATTTGAAAGCGTTATAGAATTTTTACAATAATTGGGTGCATAGTATACAACTAGTATGCCTAGTTGAGAGAGCGTTCTTAATTTTTTAGTTCACCTCTCACACATATACGTTTTGTGTGAATTCAACACTCATAAAAACAACAAAAATACTTTTTGCTTAATTTTATGACACAGACACATAATTAATTGCGGTATTCACAAAACCACTTGTATCGTTGTATCGATTGTATGTTATATAAAAAAACAATAGTCAACTACACAGAAAAAATTATTAAATTTCTCCAATCACCAAATTAATTCCAAATTCATAATATCAAGCAAACAATTTGTTGATTTTGCACCTATTACCAAAATGATTATATTGATTACTAAAAATTTTGAAATTTTGAAAAAATATTTTCAATAAATGATATTTTTAATTTTAATTAAAAAAGTGATCAAAAAACTTTACCATTTCAAACAATGTGTTAATTTATTTAAATAAATATTGACAATTCCCAACAACAATTCTACATGCTTAAATTATTTTATTTGAAACGAAAAAAGCCAATTAAGATTTTTTGTTATTTAATTAAAATTTTAATTGAAAATTTATTTTAAAACAACTAAAATGTTAATTAAATCAAAATTAAATATTTAATTTTCTTTCAACTAAAAAACTAATTGATTCAATCATCACATTTATTAAATTTAAATACTTTTTAAACCATTTTTTTATTGATAAAACACTTTTTTCTGTGTATGTATTTTAAAGCAACATACAATCGATACAACGATACAAGTGGTTTTGTGAATACTGCAAATAATTTTTCTAACACATTTTGCTTTTGCAAAATGTTTTTATTTTTTACAAACTAAAAATTATTCACTTTATGGTCTTATTTGTATAATATTTATAGCTTTTCTAAAGTCTTATGAAAAAGTTTCCTGACGAGCTGCCCTAAGCAACCAGCGAAATGCGCGTAGAAACAGGCTTCCCACAACAATAAATTTCAGTGCTTTATTCATAAATATAAATTGGGAGTTTAGCACGTCATTAATAAATGAATTAATTAATAAAAATGTTTAAATACATTTTTTTGACACAAATTTTTTTCTGTTGTTAATACTATTAAAGCCAGCAGAGTAGCATTTTGTGGTGTGAAAATAATATTTAAAATCATAAATTCATTAAATATTTTTCGATATTGAAGTAAAAAAATTCAACAAACTTTGTTTTTAAAAGCTTAGAAATACAGCCAGCATTAAATAAATTGAAAACTTTTTGAACCAAGAAAATTATATTTTAGAAAAATCTTACTAATACAAACATGAGTTAGGTACCACTGACATTTGACTTAGGTACCTGTCAAAGAGTCGGCATACTAGTTGTATACTATGTTTGGGTGTGTGTGAAATGGAAGCAACCCTTCAGGAGATTTGGCGTTAATTGTCAAAATGCCACTAGTACAATTACTAGAACAAGAGGCACTAGTGGTAACGGTGTTAGAGTTTTTATATGAAAATACTAGTGCTTATTAGCACTAGTACTTGATGTAGTACAAGAGCACCACTTGTAAACTGATAGCATTTTTGGGCAAAAATTTTTTAAAAAACAAAAATTCTTATTTTGATACTTATTTTTAAATTTAATCTTGATTTGGAAATCGAAATCACGTAAAATTGAAATCGAACAAAATTTGAAATTTATCCAAAATTTGAAATTTATAAAAATATATGCCTTATATTTTGAGGTCCACTAAGTTTTACCACTACCTCTTTTCAAATCAGGAAAATATGCGTTCAATGTAAAAAGAATTTAATTGAAAATATCCAACGGTTTCAATTTCACGTGATTTCGATTTCCAGAACATGGCCGTTAAGCTCCCAATTGGGTCCAAGTGTACTGGTACATGACAAGAACCAATAGTACTAGTGATTTTGCAAGCACACCCAATACTAATTTGAGCATTAAGATAGTATAGAAAAGTATACAGGCGAGAACTAGTACTGGTGATATTTCTACTAGTTTAGTACTAGCTAGGTACTAGTTCGATCTCCGGCAGGGAAAGTTTTCATGGAAGTACAATTTTGACACTGTTGAGGTTAATGAAATTTCACTATCCCTGGGGGCGAAGAATAAATTTTGACATTAGCGTAGAAATTTTTGACAATTTTAATTAACCATTGAAATTTGCTACCATTTCACACACATCCTTTGAGTGAAAGCCCCTTATTTGTTTTAACATTCTTGTTTTTTTATGGTTAATTAAATTGTAAAACAGATATATCTATACCGTTATAAAAGTTTCTGACCACTAAGCCTACACCGACATAATTTAAATACCGAAACCGAAATAAAAAATAGTTTAATAGATACCACTATTAATAACAATATAACAAATACTTTAATATAATTGCCGATACCGAAATTCGTTTCGGTTGTTACAAAATAATTACAGTTTATATATTTTTAGGTCAATATCCATTTTTAATTATTTTTGGCAGGTTTTTTTAAACAAGATAAGTTAAGATTAGTGTTCATTGCACAACGTTGATGCTCGTATTTTGGTATGTTATTTCAGTGTTAAGCCCTCATCTACGCAAGCAAAAAGTTTGGCAGCTTTTGCCGTCGCAGCTGTCAAATTCTATTGCTAAAGCTGGAGGTCCACACCACGCGTTACACGCCCTTTTGCTGCCTACGTAGCTGTCAAAATAGAATAATATGAGTAGTTATATGTAACAAGTTATATGCACAAATACGTAGGATGCATTGATACGTTGAATGTGAAAAGTATGTTTACTTTCTATTTTGGTAAGCGTCACAAGCAGCGTTCGAACAATAAGGTGATATTTTGACAAATAAAATTTTCTTTTTACTTGTGGTAAAGCCGCATAAAAAGCGTTGCATGTAGCTTGAAACGTAGAACGCAAGTAAGGTATTTAAATCATGCAATACTTGAAGGCGATATAAGGCAAGATATAAGCTTGAACATTGGCAATTTGACGCAGTTATTCTACCAGCATTACTGCTTGTGTTAAAACATCACAAATTGATCGTGTAGGTGGGGATTAAAGCTATGCGGTAGAAAACGTAAGTCTTTACGCGCTGATTTAGCTTGGTCTCTCAAAAACTCAGCTTTAAAGTATCCAATCGTTTAAATATTTCAAAACAAACAACCCGGTTCAATTTCGATTAACCGTATTTCAATCAATAATTTGGCAGAATTTGAGAATTTTTTCCGGTTTTACGAAAAATTAATTAATTACACTGTGCTAATCGCATTGAGTACGCTGAATTTTATGGTGATAGTCATTTTTGAAAGGAACATTTTTTTTTCTTAACTCTATTGAATATTTTTTCTAAACCCTATTAAATATATAGGGGAGTTCATGTCAAATGACTCAACTTTGAAGTCGATCTTGTTCAAAATTTGTGTCTTAACTACTATCCAATAGGACTAATCTTGGTGCAAATTTCATCTTAATCGGAAGACATCGATTTTTTTGCAAAGTCAAAACAAACAAAATTTTGTACCAAACAAAAATTACAGCTCCTTTAAAATTTTAATCGCGACTATGAGCCTTTACTTTTAATTTAGCGTTCTCGAACTAGTTTTGCCAGTAGGGTGCCCAGCTCGTTGTTAGAGTTAAGAAAAAAATTTCTTTGAAAAAAAAAAATTGGAAAAAAACTTTTTCTGCAAACAAATAAAAAAAAAAACGAAAAATGTTATTTACCAGTGTTCAATTGATTTAAATTGAACAATAATACCAAAAGTATAAAGAGTATCGCTTTGTGGTACATAAGTATTAAAATTTCTAATAGCGAATAAAAGCGCAAACTTCGAAAAATTACTAGTACCATTGTATGCAGCGTACTCAACTCAGCTTTACTGGTAGGGTGCCCAGCTTGTTTAAAAACAGTGCCATTTATGTAAAATTAAAGGTTAAACTCTTAAAGCTTTTAATATTACGATAACTACTCACTTTGTCAGCACTTGAAAAACTATTAGAGCTGGTTTGTCATTGTCCAGACTTGCAGTTTTTTAAAATTCTGCTTTAAAATTGCATTAGTGTCCAGATTATGAAATTCTAGTATTGGAAATTTTGTCTTTTTATCTGGTCTTTCTTTTATAAATAAATAAAAAAAGGTTTGGTTAGGTTTCATGGGCAGCCATCAAGAGACAGCTCACTTGGGTCCTTCAGTAGTCCCTTTGTGATACCCAGCGTCAATGACCATCCTACAGAGCAATTATTAGATATCGTCACTGCAGATTTCGTATTCCTAATGAAGAGAAGAAGCGACATAAGTTCTATCCTAGATAGATCCTTCAATCAGGTAAAGACCGGTTCTCCCAGGTATTTTTCCCTAATGACTCGGATCCCAGGACATTAAAAATTAAAGTGAAGCACAATTCCCTCTTCCTCCTCATCATGACAACTTCTACAGTAGTCATTGAATTATAGACCCATTCTCCTAGCATGAGTCCCCACAGGCCAGTGCCCAGTTACAACTGATACCACTGATCTAATTTGGTCCCTTTTGAACCTAAGTAGAGAGCTGGTTCTCCGTTCATCATAGCCTGAGCACATTACCTTGGATATTGAGCTAGCCGGTGGACTTGCAGATCCATCTCATCTGCGAAATTCTATCAGAATCGCGATTGATAGTTGACTTACAGTGAGCCATTGGAATAAAAATACACCAATTAAATTAATTTTGTTCTTAACATTTTCTTTCAACATACAAGAACCTGTCAAAATGTCTTTCAATTTATTTTGTAATTATTTCAATTTTAAAATTTTGTATTAATATTTATTTATTTATGTATTTTTAAAAATTTCTAAACTAATTTTACCTTAAATGTTGTCATTAATTTTAGTATGTGTAAGTAATGTGTACATATTGTGTTTATATTTAAATTTTCCTTTTTTTTAGTTCAATTCAATTTAATAAGTTTTACAAAGGGGCCATAAATTTTTATTCTGTTGTATACCCAACAAAACAAAAAGAAAAAAGTAAATCTAAAATAAAAATAAAAACTTCTTGCAATTTTTCATTTCTTCTTTCATATGCCTTTTATCCATTCATTTTATTTTAACAATGCATAGATACCATATTCTGTGTAAAAAAAGAAATACAGTGAGACATAAGGGAATAAAAACTTAATTGAAATATAAAAGTTTAAAAGGCTTTATGCTAGGAACAAAACTGGGACGAACGTAAAATGTTGACCAACACGAAGAACTTGTTGGTAAGAATTTGCTGTGTAAATTCGTCGTATGAAACACAATAACGAAAAAAAATAACAGCTGTTATAATTGAGAAAGTTGCTTAGTTTAGACTTGCAATTTTTGTTGCAGCAATTCTTGATTTTATTAGTGAGATGAGTAGCCCTCCCAAATTTTCCCACCTCTCTCACCAGTAAACTCAAGAATTGCTTCAACAAAAAATTGAAAGTCTGAACCAAGACTTACTGTTTGTGCAAAGAGGAAAAAAATGGTGTGACAATATTAAAAAAATTAAATATTGCTAAAAACACAACTAAAAGCTTTTTTATAGTAACTGTTTAGTATAATTATTTTAAATACTATAAAATAAAAATAAAACATTTCTTAAAATGAAAAGTTACAAACCTGGTACAGATTTCTTCACCGTTCGCCGGCGTAAGAAATAAATCTATTGCATATGGCGAGTTTCGACCGACAAGTCGCAACGCCATGATTATGTATATTTTCATATAGACAAAAATATTGTATTTTTGGCGACGAATATTCATTACCAAAAATTCTTCTTTCGTCCCAGTTGTGCTTCTAACATTATTCATAAAAAATACTTTTTGTTTATAAAACAAATGTCATGAAAATTTGTGTAATAAAAATATTCTAAATCTAAAATATTAATTATGACAGATATTTTGGTACTGCCGACACTGGGCCAAAATTGTGAAGTAAATAGTCGGGGAGTATTAAGGTCAACACAGCTATATCTCATTGGTACTGAGAAAAAATCGACTAATCGATTTAAGAGTTTGGATATTTTCACAATACCTTAATTCTATATTTCTTTGCCCACCGTTCGGCTGAGTTGTGTATATGCATTCATTTCCATTTATACCATTTTTATTTTTTTAAGTTTTTTTTTGTTTGTTGTTACTTTTCCTTGTAAGGAAATTGTGAGAAAAAGTTTTTGATAATAAATTTATTAAAAACTTTTGCATATAAATTATAGTTTATTTTAACAAAACAAAAATGAAGGTAAAAGATAATAGAATACCCTAATATAAATGCCAGTTTCAGTCATTAATACATCTACATAAGATCGTTGCCATATACACGTTAATAGATATAGGAGCCAATAACACTGTGACCCATTTGATTTGTTGTGTAGCCACGATATTCCCTATAACAGATCCAGACGTAAGAAACCAATTGGATATTTTGTTAGGTGAGAGGGAGATTATAATTTTCGGTTAGAACGAAAATGGGTTTCCAATAAGCTTCTGCTAGGGCGGGACAGTTACAGAGCAGATGTTCAGATCTCGAATATCCTTGAGATCACAGTGCCCAGTAAAACGTACAGTAAGTGCGCTCAGTTCGCTTTTTTTCAAGCAAAATTACTTGTGTGATTTTTTGTGGGATAAAGTTAAAAATCTTTCAGTTTATCGAAGCCTAGAAATATTCGTTCATAGTAAAAAACGAATGTTATGGCTAATAAATCAGTGAAAGTTTAAACGCTTATTTAGTTGAACTAAACTTAAATTTATATGTTGCTTAAACTCAACAGCTGTAAATAAGTACCCCACATATTATGTGCTTAGAAAATAATATTGTGGCAGCACTACGATAAATGTTGTGAAATCTGTATTTGTGGCTTAAATGCCCAATTTATTGCTTTTAGGGATGGTTTATATGTTTGCTGATTTATAGATGTGCTGGCTTAAACACATTTTAAGCCTAACAGGTAATTTAACTTGGACTGATTTATTAGCCCTAAGATGACAGCTGAAAAATATTTACAATTAAACAATACGTTTACCAATTTGAGTGCATAATTCGGTAGGTCGAACTCTTCCACCAGGGGTGAAGAATCAGCTTTTTAGTGGATTTTCAAAATATTCCTTCCTGCGACTTTGGTTATACTTACGAAGTCCTCAACCCATAGTCAGTCCGGAGCCTTTTCACCGAGGACTACTGGCTCTTGTGGTACCAGATAGGGTCCCTGAACAGCCGCGATCGCAAGAGATCGTGAACATCTCCCGTGATCTGTCTATTTTGGATTCGCCGAATACCAGATATTGACTACGCCTGGTATCCCCGGAGGATGTAACACTGAAGTGTGAAATATCCCTGAGATTATCCCAACACACGCAAAGGGGGGGGATTGTTATTATGACTGTTCCATGTCTTTATATAAGCCCATGGCAGTCATTTTTTTCTTTACGCAACTCTTCACAACAATTGATTGGGAAAATAGGTGCAGCTAATACATAAAGCTTGTATGGACTATAAAATTGTCACATCTTCTAAGGATCGCGGCTGACTAGGACAAGCCCTTAACAAATTACTGATAAGGACTCTTCGGGTATCACGTGGTATCTGTGGTCTAAGTCCATATCGCGGGTAAGATGGTGATTTCTGCCTATAACACAGGCTAAGGTTGGTTTAGCAGGCGGATGTTCGGGGTACTGTTGCTATTTATTGAAGCTGTTTTGCGGTGAAAGTTAAAAGGCTCTATATTAAGGCTGTAATAACAGGTACTCCCGTTAGTTAAGAACATTTCTTAATGCCTTTACTATCTCCTAGTAGATAAATTTGTTGTAAATTTGGAAGTTATATCCCATTTTGTTTAGGAAACAAAAGTTATAAATTGTCTGCTCAATACAATATAATTTATTCAATGTTTTGTATATTGAATAAACTTGTTTGGTAAAGAGTTTAGTATTTTACTGTACACAAGTTTCGTAAAATTTACCAGAATGGGGGCAATGAGTGTACACAATTATTTTACAGTTTATATGCATGGGGCATATGCAATGGCGCCATATTTATATGTGTAAAAGTAATCGCGTAGTAACTGTGTTTATATTTTATTTTATACATTAATTTTGTTAATAATTTTATTATTAAATAAAAGAGAATGAAAGATATTTAAATATTTTAAACTTATTTTAAATTTTAAGAAACAGTACAAGTACGAGAATTTTTATTTCCTGGAAGTATACAATACTTGTTTTAAATACTCCATAATATATTTACTAAATAAAGTGTTATTAGATGCATTTTTTTTGGGTAGGACCATCACTTTGGGGAGGAGCCCTACAAATGCATTGAATTGTGTTGGAACTTAGAAAAAAAGATTATGGAAAGGAGGACAAAGGGAGTAGTGTTTGTGAACATTCGACTTGAACATATTCATGTTGAAAGTTAGAGGGAAGACTTCAGCAGGAATATTGTTCCACATACGAACAGTCCGGCCAAAAAACGAATTTTCTTTGTAATGCGCTGCACGATTTACCGGCCAAACGACCACAAAAGGATAGGCTCTTGAGGCAAAACGTGTATTGCAAGCATCAATACAAAAAACAAAAAAAAAAAAAACAAAATATTAAGAGTTCTATGCAGATTCAATTACAAATTGTCTAGCTGACATTTTAATGGATTGTTAAAAACAAAACATTTTATTTACATTAAAAATACACGTTTTCTTAAACTGAAAAGTCAACAATTTTTATTTCCCATAATCCTATTACATAATTTCGCATTGTTAATAAGATATTTGAAATTAAATTTTTTTTTAACCTTTTATTTAAATACCCACCACCTGTTTATAATAGATTGTGTTTGGTTTAAATAAAATTAAATAAATTGTTGTTAATAAACGTTCTCTAAAGCTTTTCGTTAGTGACACGTCGCACAGTGGCGCCCGTAGAGCAAGCGAGGTTGCAAAAATCAAAATTTTCATGAGTGCCGACGAAGTTTTGAATAAACCCATGTTATAGGAAACTTTTCAACGATTTCAAATATGCCACTCTTAATAATATCACATTTTTAGTTTAGAAGATATAACCGTTCAAAGTTGACCGACTTTCGGTTTTCAAAAAAACACACAATTTTTAGTCAATTTGTTGCGATTTCAGGTGTAATATCACGAAAAATAGGTAACGAATCGCCTTATTTTTTATTTGTATTGATTGATGTATTTATTAAATGTATAATGATAAAAAAAAAATTAACTGTTTGCTTTGTGTTTCTCCTGGTAAATCACTATTTAAAAACTATCCGTTTTTTCACTATTTTTCAACTTTGACGGAAAATAAAAAAAAACTATATTTTTCTATATTTGCCATACGTGCAAAACCTGTTCTTTGATTATTTCTTTACATAATTCAAAAGGTTTTATCTGCCCGTACGTGCCCGTTTGGCTTCTAGAGGTAAAAAAGTTCAAAAAGACATGGTTGCAGAAATTGTATGGCGTCCATCCCTTATATGTTTTGACTGACAGTAGTTTGATCTAATAGTTTGAAAAAAAACTACTCATTGAAATTAGCAGGTACGTACCTCACATAAACAATACTTTGGCGTACAAATGGTCAGGAACAATATTGACTTATGGTCCCTACAGGTAGGCACAAATCTTATTTGGACACGTGCATAATATCAAAATTGCATTATTTAGCCTAAATCCATATGTATGCAGGGAACAGGTAAATTTTTAGGCATGGTAGCATAAGCCTATATATTGCAAAATAAGCATAATGCCTGGATTAGTCTACGCCTGAAAGTTGGCGCAACAATTACTGAAACCATTAAACAATTTAAGTACTGAAAACATGGCGTTGAACAATTTAAAATTATTTGAACTGTTTAGAAAGTCAACCACACCAAAGTTTTTCACGGAAGTGAAAATTCTTCCTGAGAAGTTGACATTGATCAGCAAATGGGGCTGCGATGGATCATCCGGTCAAAGCGTTTATAAGCAAAGGATATCTTTCGATGACGCTACAATATCGGACGGAAATATGTTTATGGCATCTGTTGTTCCTTTGCGGCTAAAATCGGATGATTCCCTACACTGGAAAAATCCACGTCCGTCATCAGTGCATTATTGCCGACCAATAATGTTTCAGTTTGCAAGGGAATCGGCAGAACTCATAAGGACTACGGTGAAGGACATTGAAGAACAAATAAGCAAGATTAAGCCTACAAAGCTGCAAATTGGAGAAGGAAAATATATTGAATGCAATTACGAGTTCCACCTGACCATGGTTGACGGAAAAGTCGTAAACGAACTGACAGGAACAACCTCAACAATGTCATGCCCGATTTGCAAAAAGAGTCAGAAGAACTTTTTTCAATTCAATTCAATTTATTTCATATATAATATGTTACATCTCAATTTTATATAATTAGTTGTAAAGAGTTTAAGATTAGTATCTTTTTCTGCTTAATTATAATATATTTCAATTAGTTATCATAGACAGAATTATATTGGAGGTAAAAATTTAGCAAAAACCTATCTAAACCCCTTTTTTCGTATTATTTTTATATTTTTTTTATCGATTTTATATTATTATTTGTCGGAAGAACTTTGGTAATTTAAACGATTCTACAAATGAGGAGAATTACGAATATGGAATGTCACCATTGCACGCAAGGATAAGGTGTATGGAATTCTTGCTAAAACTGGCATATACCCTACCACAAGAGGAGGAAAACTTCGATGAAAATACATCAATAAAGGATAAGGAAAAGATCAGAAAGAAGCAAATACAGGATGCTTTTTTTAAACAAGTTGGACTAAAAGTAGACTGTCCCAAGCACGGATACGGTAACTCAAACGATGGAAACACTTCTAGGAGATTTTTTGAAAATGATGAGGCAGTAACTAGAATCACTGGAATTGACAATCAAATCGTGAAAAGATTGGGAACGATCTTGGATGTTTTAAACTGCAAAGAAAATGTCAATTCTACAAAATATGGAGAATATGCGTCGAAAACTGCATCTCTTTTAGCAGAAATGTATCCACAGAAGAAGTTGACCCCGACCGTCCATAAAATATTGGCGCATGGCAAAGATATAATTGAGTACCAGCCTTTGCCAATTGGAGAGCTTTCTGAAGAAGCACAGGAGTCTCTTAACAAATTTTATAAAAAATATAGATTGCAGAACACATTCAAAGCATCAAGGGTAAGGCAAAATAAGGACCTCTTCAACATGTTGGCAGCATCTTCCGATCCACTTATTTCTTCCCTGCGGCATGTGAAGTCACGAATAGAGTTACAAAATAATTATAGTTTAGAAATTGTTAGTCTTTTAGATATACCTTCTCTTACGAATTGTGATGAATATTTTACAGAAAATTGAAAAAATAAATTTAAAAAAATAAATAATTTTTTTTTTTAATTTGTTGGGTAATAATTTAAAACATAAAACCCTTAAGAAAAAAAATAAAAACAATCTAAAAATGTAAAAATAATTTTTTTTAGTTACCATAAAATTGATTTTTCTACTAATTTTAACCTTGATAACCCATAAGTAGGCCCCTACAAAGCGTAGCACCCTTTCCAAACGCTCATTTCATAGGCTGAACAGTTATCTATCATATGCTGTTTAAACTGTTCAATTATTTTATTCGGTTCAAGAGATATGATTTTTGCAACGAAAAAACTCAAATGGCGCCACTGTGCGTCGTGCAGCTGCAGTTTTATTATTTTAAATTTTAAAACAAATATTATTTTGTACAAAACATCTTTTTGTTTAATTTAATTATTTTTTTTTATTTGTATTTTAACATGCAATTTTTTAATTAACAATTAAAAAACTTATTATTTAAAACTAAGAAAAATATAAATTGTTTATCAACCCGTTAAGAAAATTATTCAAATATTTGTTGAATATTTTTAAATAAATTAAACTTTAATTTAACTTTTATGGAATAACTTTCTTAAAATTTTATTAAAATTATTAAAATTTATATTAAAATATTTCTTTATTTTGAATTTACTTTATAGTTCTGGAATTTTTTCACTTTTTTATTTATTCCCATTTTCCCTTAAGAACAAAATGTTTGAGTAATCATAAGAAAAAACATTTTTCATATTTATCTACGCCATGAAAGTAAATATAATTTAGGAAATATTTACATTCATTATAGTGTAAAAACACCACCATTGAAAATTATACACGTAAAGAAAAATGTTAGTATATGGGGGAAAAAAGTAAAAGCGATGAATAAACCCGAAATTAATAGCCGTCCCAAAGTAAAGATAAATGAATAAACTCCTTTTTAACTCGCATAAAGGCTAAACATTATTCAACTGGATTGAACAAAGGACATTTTTGCTTACTAATTACCACAAAGAACACAGTGATATCACGAGACAGAAGATGTTCTGTTTTATATCTGTTTCTTTCGTCGAAAGCTGCACTTTTTGTTAATTTTGTTTTGATCAAAAAAGAAAAAAACGTTTTCTGGCTCTTTCTATGAAACCTGCCCTCACAATTAATTTAGGCATTCTTCTCACCTCTGTGAACTTTATGGTAATAACACATATTTCTTCGAAAAAATTTTCCGTATACCAACCCAGCGAAGGTTGCTCTCTGATCTCTCATTACAATCAAATGTTTATGACAGCACAGAAAAAAGTGTTTTATCAATAAAAAAAAATGGTTTAAAAAGTATTAAAATTTAATTAATGTGATAATTGAATTAATTATTTTTTTAGTTGAAATAAATTTACCAATTTAATTTTGATTTAATTAAAATTTTAAATATTTTGAAATAAATTTTCAATTAAAATTTTAATTAAATAACAAAAAATCTTAATTTACTTTTTTCGCTTAAAATAAAATAATTTAAACATGTAGAATTGTTGTTGGGAATTGTCAATATTTATTTAAATAAATTAACACATTGTTTGAAATGGCAAAGTTTTTTGATCATTTTTTTAATTAAAATTAAAAATATCATTTATTGAAAAAAATTATTCACAACTTTACAATTTTTAGTAATCAATATAATCATTTTGGTAATAGGTGCAAAATCAACAAATTGTTTGCTTGATATTATGAATTTGGTATAAATTTGGTGATTTATATTTAGAATAATATTTATATTTACATTAACAAATTTTCACTTTTGAACAACAGGTGGGACGATTTTTTTTGATAATATTGCAGCAATAATTCTTTGCATGCCTATGCCACATTCGATATACAAGTAAACAT
The DNA here is from genome assembly GCA_943735925.1 of Pollenia amentaria. Taxonomy (NCBI): domain Eukaryota; kingdom Metazoa; phylum Arthropoda; class Insecta; order Diptera; family Polleniidae; genus Pollenia; species Pollenia amentaria. The sequence goes on along the minus strand of OX031009.1, from coordinate 95,039,199 downwards.
CATGAATTCCTTGTATGCGCAATTTGATTTACAAATACTAGAAGTGTAGGCAAACATTTTTTATTGCATTGAAAGGTTTTGAAAGAAACAGGTACTGTTTGTAGTTTATTTAATTAAATTCTTGTAGCCTCACAACACTATTTAAATTGTGCGATGAACAGTACCGCATAACATTTGTCATTGCGGTTTTACACAAATTTGATTTTTTGCTTGTGTTTGATTTTCAAATTCATTTATGCAGGCCTTTAAAACATACATATACATACGTTTAAAGACTTCAGATTTATATAGAGTGTTTTTGACGAAACTGGATTCAAACAAGATGGAGCTAACAGACACTTAGGATGGGTTTTTAACATGGAGATCAGAGATTTAGTCATCTTTAATCTGTGTTTTTAGTTTTTAAGATGAGGATTTATTACTTTTATTTGCCATTATAAGCGGCCAATGTTGGTGGTTTAAACTTATTCAACAAATGTCAACACATACATATATATACATGTATAATAAAAGCAGCTGTTAAAGTACAAAAAAGAATACATATACATAAACGAAAAATGGACTATTCTGTTGAAGATGAAGACTTTAGTGATTATGAAACATGTAAACCTAAATAAAACAATTATAAGAAGTAAATTTCTTTTTATAAGAATTTTAAGAAGGGTGGAATTTCTTCTTCTTTTGTATAAAATGCAAAGTGGCATTGATAACAAGTTGTCATTTTAAAATATGTTGTTGTCATTTTTTGTTATTCAGTATGGCAATGCTGCGAGGTTTAAGCTACAACATAAAAATGACAAACCCAATTAGTCCTCAAATAAATATATTCTCAGATTAATTAATTATAGTTTGCTGCAAAGATTAAACTCGATGTTAAAAACCCACTCTGAGTCGCTGAGAAACGTTTGTATTTGCAAAACAATTAAGTTTGCGTAATAGACCTGCGTATTGACTGCCCAGGAATATAATACTCTGCACAACTTGTGAGTATTTAAAAACAATTTTTGAGAAATTACCTGTGGGAAATAATTGACATACTAAAACAACATTTTCAGGACAGCCGCTGAAGTCCATTCCGATCAAAAGTGGAAGTAATTCTTAATTTTGCATTTCTTAAAACCGAAAATTTAATTTAAAGACCGATCGGAATTCCAACTACGGAATTTAAACCATTTTGATCGGAATGTGTGACAGGCCTTTTTGTTATGAGCTTTTGATTTATATAAGATTAATTTAAGACGTATTTTATCATATATCAACATGAGATTTTCTCTCTTAAAGTGATTTTTGAAAGAGATATGGAATGGATATCTGACTTATGGACACACCAACTAATATGTAAGTTTTTTTTAACCGAAATTTATCTCATAATTAATTATCTTCATGAGTAGCTTCGGCAAATTCTTGTGAATTGGATTTAGTACTGTTGGGAGCTTTTCACTTCGAAGATATTTTTGTGGGCCTCGGTTGAATTTTGGCCGACTCTAACCATTTTGAAAAAGCTCCGTTCTCAGGTTAGTAAAAACGTATGTGCTTAATTTCATACAATAAACTTCAAACCCGAGTCCTGTATTTTGTACACAATTGTTACATGAATACGAAGCCAGCCAGTCAGATAGTCGGATATTGTTAACTCGGTAAAAGTGTTTTTAGGTCGATCGGTATATAAAAAGATGGATCAAAGCAGTTTTTTTGCGTTACAAACTTCACTGCATAGACACAATAATACAAGTAATTTTAAAACAATTACGAATTTATTTCTGTGATCTTAAAATTTTTATCGCATAAGAAAGGAACAAAAAAATAAGAACAACAACATCATAATAATAAGAACTTTAACCAATACATATGCATGTCTGTAATGCTGTGTGTATGTGTTTGTGCTTAAATAAATGACATTTTCTTGCAATGACTTTAATTTACCGTGTCAATATTTATTTTCGTTAGAATAAAATAAAATAAACACAAACACTAACAGACACAGAAAATGGAAGAGGGAACAAAAATTCCTTATTTTTTATAATAAAAATTTTTGTGTTTAGACTTCAGACCCCAGAGTTTTTTAGAGCAAAACTAATGCAAAGCTGGCAAAAAAATAAAATTAACGATAAATATAAAAGTAAAAAAAAATAATAAAAAAATAAAATAAAAATATATCAGTCAAGCCCGACCAGATGATACCTTAAACCACAATATTTAAAAACAAAATATCTATCTATCTTTTTCTTTGTGAGATTTGTTTGCCTTTAAGTGATTTTAAGAAGGGATTGTGTATGGAACCTGTTGTTAATTATGGACCTATTACCACAACATATTGTCATGATATAGTTGCGCTCATAAAATATATTGTCGCCAATTTCTTTATCAACACCGACATGAATGAAGGTGTTGTGGTTTTTGATTCTATTTTCGGTAGTAATAAATGTATGGGAGCTTTTGTTAAATATTAACCGATTCCAGTAAAATTTTGTAGGATAATTAAGGAAGCAATTAAATAAGTTTGGACCAAATTTAGCCAACATAGCAATTTAATAAAGAAACTTGTATGGGGGCTATGTGAAATTATGAACCAATTCGCTCCATTTTCAATAGGCTTGGTCCTTGTAATAATCTATGTACCAAATTTCATCAAATCTCTCCATTCATTCATCAAATTATCTCCAAAATTGCGACTGTACTTTGCGCACAAGGTTTTCATGGACAGCCAGCCAGCCTGACGGACGAAAGGACGAAGTTAGATCGATTCAAATATTAATTCTAAGTCGATCGGTATATAATTTACGTGGGTCTAGGACCAATATTTTTAAGTGTTACAAACATCAGCACAAACGCATAATATCCTCTCCACTATTGTGGTGTGGGTATAAAAAAAAATACTTTAAGGTAGAGAAATTAAAGGAGGAAACTAAATTTTACCCAGAGGAAAAAAATATTCAAAAATGTCTGATGCAATTTGTTAAAATGTTTACTAAATTAGGTTTAACTTAAGAAACAAATTAAACAACTGTGCCTTAAAATAATAACAATAATAATTTATACTTGTTGTCTTAATAATAAATGAATTGTCTGCTGTGTGTGTTTCTTTCTTTCTTTGACACAATTTATTTATGGCAAATTTTAACAAATTTTTTAAAAAATGTGTTATTTTAGCAACATTGTGTTAAATAAAAGAAAAAAAAACGTACAAATATTTTTTTCAATCTACAAGGAAGAGAAAATTTTTATAGAAAGTTGCCGTAACTAGTTTCATGTTTAAATATCAAAATGAAATAAAAAGAAAAAAAAAAATAAAATAAACTTACAAAATATTTATCGTTGGTCTCATATATAAAGGCCCTAACTCACATAATTGTAACTTAACAGGAGAACGTAAAACGTAATAGAAACTATAACAAAATGATAAATTGCTTGTAAAGCTGTTGTTTTTGATAATATTGCATTCCATTTATGTGACGTGTGATTTGTGTGAATTGCATTGAAATCAATAAAAAAATCAATTTCGAAAAATCGAGTTAGGGCCTTTCTTAATAAGGCCAACGATATGCAAGTTAAATAAATACACAAACACTAATGCCAGTCAGTTTATTTAATAGTATATTGCTAAAATGTTGATTACAGTGGGCTGTTACAAAACTCTTTTTTATACATTTTTATTTTTGCTTTTAAAATTTATGGCCTTTGCATGAAAAAAAAAGATTTCTTAAAACAATCAAGCAAACAAACAAATACAATTAATAAATTGAATTATAAAATTGCAATTTTACCACAAATAAAATTATAAAAAATAATCCATTAAGTCAATTAGTTAAATTATCATTTTATATAAAAAAAAAAAACGTATTAAGACTTGAATGTAAGAAAATTTAATTAATACACTTTATTTTTAATTAAATCATAAAATTTTATTACTTTATTTTTAAATTATTAGCTGGAAAAAAATGTATTTCAAACTTCAACAGGAAGTTTTCAGAATATTTTATTAAGAGCTTTAATTTAAACATAAAGAGAATAAATTAATTTAAGAGGGAATGTGTTGCTACTTTTAGGTTCACTCAATTAATTTTCTTTGAAATATTTAAAATAAAGGGTTTCCGATGAAATAAATTTCTACGCGTTTTATGGAACTAAAAGCAACAGAATATTGGAATGGAACAAAATAAAAAAATTATTATGAAAAGTGAATATTTGTTATTTTTTGTATCAAAATTTTAGTTATAATTTTTTACTTCAATCTTGGGTCTTGTTTATTTGCCATCCACATTATTCGATATTATGAAATTACACCAAATATGGGGATTTTTATTTGAGGTGAAATGGTAATATATATTCTTAAGCAATATAACCTAAAATAGTTTAAAAATAAGTTAAAATGAAAAAATTAATTAAGGAGAATTCGATTTGTCGTGTTAGTTATCACATTCTAAAATGATTTTTACAAATTCACCAAACAAATCTAACATTTCCAGGCCTGTTAAAAATACAACATTTTTCAAAACTTAAAAAATTCAATCGTTTAAAACGACAGCACTTTTGTATTAAAATTACCAACAACAAAAATTCAACATGCTATAATTGGACGATTCGACATCGAATAAGACGTTAATGCGAGCTTGTGAATTGGATAACTATTCGTATAATATTAAGAAGAAATCAAGAAAAATAAGTAAAACTATCAAATTTAATCCAGGACATAAAAAAATGTTACCATAAAATTAATACTCTCTTTTTTATTTTCATCAGCATTAAAATGTTTTACAAGAAATAAAAGTATCAATGTTAATGAGTATTTACTAGAATTGTGAAGTACAGTGGAGTTCGGTTAAAGTGAAATCCGCGGGACCGGATAATTTTGTTCGTTATAGGCGAAATTCATTATAACCGGAGTAAATTTTTTTCTAGAAATAAGAGTAAACAAATTTAAAAAACTTACCCCCATATTCATAAAAAATATTTTAGGTTTATAGCGGGTTTATAAACCAATTTTCTATGAAAATTTCTTTAATAAACCTTTTATTAATCAGAAATATTTTTATGAATATGGGTTAATTTTTATTCTTTTCTCTATAATATTTTTTAAAAAACATATTTGGTATATTAACATGCAAACTTTTATGAAATAGGAATTTAAAAACAGGTAAAAAAAACATAAATAAAATATGTATTGCATTTTGTCTTAACAAGACATACATTTTTTAAAACATACTTTCATTAAACTTAAGAAATAATTAAAAATTACCAGGCACTTCAGTAATAAAAAAAAAAATTTTTTTTATTAAACATGGGCTATATGCATATTATGGCTGTCATCTGTTATTTCCTTTTGGAAAGTAGAATAAATCATTGGCATTCAAAAAAGTTTTCTATTAAAAAAATTATTTTAAACACTTGTTGATCTGTTTTTGGATTTGACATATTTACGTATGCAAAAATATGTATGCAAACAGTTCCTCACATCGTTGATACATCTATCCCTCAATATTTTATAAAACGCCAGACAAATTCTAGCCCTTATTTTTTCTTCGCTTTAAGAGTAAAAATTTCCATACACTTTTATTTATGACTTAAAAAACAGTTCGCTATAACCGAAAATTCGCTATAAACGTACTAATATGTATGAAATTGTATGCCCAGCTGTTGGGACCGGAAAAATTTTTTGTAATAACCGGCGTTTTATATAACCGAACTCCACTTTAATAATCAAAGAATGTATATAGTTTTGTAATAATGTTTGTAATTTCTGCTTGTAAATTTTTATTGTTGTTATTATAACTGTTGTTGTAGCAGTTATTGCCAATTTAGTTTATATATTAATATATAGAACAATACAATTGGACATTATTTTTTACAGAGCCCAGCAGTTTCAAAACTGATAATGCAACCTCTTTCAAAAATAAATGCTCTATTTTAATTTTCGATTAATTCTCTCTCCTTAATTTTAAGTCGATTTAAAAAAATTATAATTTTATCTAAACTTAGACCAAATAAATTGTTTAAGAAATAAGTTAAGTTAAAACCAATATTTATGTAATTTTGTTTTACCAATTTATTTCCATTTAGAAAGTATCTAAAAAAGCGTTTAAACCAGTGATGCCAATATTGTGTAGAAATGCGTTAATATATGTACGTCTTATTTTCATTTAAAAATTAAAATTTTTCATATACAATAGCATTGAGTACAAATGCAGAATATTTTTTTTTATCAGAAATGCTATACTATGAGTCCTAACAGCATGGCAAATGTCAAAACCATGTACCCGAATATTCGCCGCCCCCTAATATATAATAAGGCGAAGCTGTATGCGAATATCAAAAGCGAATAGCTCATGAATGAAATTTCTACAAAGAAATTAATTTTGTACCGAGAAAAAACCAAAAATTTTTAAGGATATGAAAGGATATATTCTTAAAATATTATTTTAAAATTCTACAGATCCTTCCCTTTTATTTGGTACCGGAGCTTGCTAAAAATGATACGATAAGTATTTTTGAAAAAATTTAAGTTCTTTTAAAAGAATAAAAGATGCGGAAGCAAAAATCAAATACGAAGTTTGACTTTGTCTTTTCTTTAGATGTATGGATATATAGAGGCATTTCCGCCAAATAGAAAAACTTTAAATTTGTCACACAGTGTTATTTTTGAAATTGAATTTTTATATGTTTGTTTATAGCATTTACATATTTATTTTGGTTGTCTTTTCTTGTTCATAAAAAATGCTTTATTTATAATATTTACAAAATGTTAACAAAATGTGTTTGCGTGTTGCTAAAAACAATAAATTTTTAACGTAGAAAAAGGGATTTTTTTAAAACACATAGAGACTTTTTGAAATTTCTACTGGCATTACTGGTTTAAACCGTTTTTCATCACAAAAGTTTACATCACTTGTATAAACAGCTGTTTGGCTGTTTTTCTAAATGTATGTTCACAATGTGTAAATACAGTATTGGCACCGTGTTGGTGCGTTGTGTACCTTCATTTTTACTTATGTTGTATTGTATATGTTTTGCATCTAACATTTTTAAGATGCTTTATTTGCTTTTCTCTGTGCAGTGACAACCACAAAGTTGCATTAAGGAACAAAATGCATTATCAAAATATTTTTGTTTGCATTTAAGAACATGTTGCCATGTACTACTACAATGCAACAGGCTTTTATATTTAATATACAAAAAAGTGAGCAAAATTAAATTTAAATAAATTTTCTTAATAAACGTTTTCTTCTTGTTTTTAATGTTTCATAACTTTTTAGCAAATTCAGTTTAACAACTTTTTCATTTTAAATACTAAGCTACACATGAGGAATGTACTTGAAAAATATTTGTTGTTTATGTTCTTATCATGACACGTTTTTACTGTTCCCTAATCGTTCTAACTGCTTACGTTACACGGTTACATTACTGCTACTGTCAGCTAACTGGGGCTTTACTTGAATCTATTATTGTTTACCAAAAGGTAAATAATGTATTCAATACTTATTTTTATTACTAGACAAGCCTATTAGTAGTCTGTGTAGAGTAAATTGCCTGTAATGCAAAGATAGTTACTTCAATCTAATATAAATTACCAGAGAATGAGTCAGGTAAGCTACGGAAGACTTTAAAAGACATATTAGAAATTCGCTTCTTCTTGCGATTACTAGACAAATAATTCGCTAGTTTGGATATTCTTTTGAGTTTTACAGGGCAGCCCAAGTTGGAGATATTTTAAGAAATGTTGGGTAATTTACTTATGTAAACTTATATAATTCGTTACATTTACATACATACGTATATGTTTAAAATACTCGTGTGTGTGTGTGTATTTGTGTGGAGGTATGTGCTTATGTTATTATACCCAGACAGCATTAATATACATAAACACATTTACCCGTACAACTTACTCTGCTTGTTTAATGGGTAATTATTTTAAATTTATTACACTCAAGGATTTCCTTCTGCCATTTATTTGCTTTATATTTTTTTGTATTATACTGTTATTATTTTTGTTGTAATATTCCTACTTTTTTCCATTTTATTTATCATTATTATTATTTTTTTTTTTTGCTATAAAATATTTGTATGTGTAAATGTTGGCTTGTCCTTTAGAAGGAAATAAATATTGTATTTCTTTATTTTATTTTCGTTTAAATCAAAAGGAAATTTAAAAATCTTTAATTATTGTCTTTCAATTTTAATATTAATTCCAAGCAACTTTAATAACAATTTCCTGAATGTTTTTCCAGAGCAATTATTGAAAATGGGTTAATTGTTAATGATAAATAAAGAATAGTTCGTATGCAATGAATATTAATGTAAAGTAAAACTTTTAAAGAGGCTTAATGAAAGAATGAGAACGTAAGATAATGAATGAAATTTCGTTTTTCTAATCAATTTATGAAATTTGTTTGTAAAAGTCGAAAGTAGTAATACAATTTTTCTTTAATTGAATAAAATTTCATCTGATAGACGTTAGTGGTATTCAGTGTTTAGTGCAAATAGATCTTAAGGCAACTCTATTTATATTACTGTTGGATTATACAAAAGAATTCTAATATTTTGTATATGCACTTAGTGCAGGTTCACACTGTTCAAGTTTTAGCCGTCCAGTCTTGAGCTTTTAGAATAGAAGGGAAAAGAGAATGCCATTTCTTTTCCTCTCACTCCTAAAATCTCAAGCCTTAAACAGTGTGAACCAGCACTTAGGCAAGACCGTTTGAACGAAACACTGCATTTCGCTATTAATAAATATGTCCATAAACTTTTGCAATGCCAACTGTTTTAACATGTTGTTAATAATAAGGGTTATCACGATGGTTATTATGCACATTTGCAATTTGTAAGTTTACAGTGCATATTATGATTCATTGTTAGCATACCAGGTTTTTGTGCAAATGTGCTTCTTTTCTAAAAATTTACTCTGGCAACACAAAATATTTCTGGCAGCTCTATCTGCATTTATTTACAATTATACACAAGCATATTATAATAATTTTTTTCCTTTAAATGAATTAATGTGATGTTTCCAGGTGACAAGCAATTTTCATATAAATTTTACTACACAATCAATTGCCCGTCATCTGGAAACAGCACATAAATTTTCTATTTTATATTAAAACCGATGAAAAATTTAAATCTATACGATTCCTTAACAAGCAATATGGCGCTAAATGTGTCACATGTTATTGTTTATATTTGATTGTAACTGAGCCAGTATGCGCACTACTATTTTTGCACAAGGTTTTTTTTTAGTACAAACGAAGTAAATGAACAAATTGCAAATATATACATTTTGTTGTTGTGTTGTGCAAATGTGTGTATTTTTGCAAACATAAGCGTCGTTTGCACACTTGCACTGCCCATCGTGAAAACTCTTAATATTTACAATTACATTAAAAAGCTCTTTATGCATATTTATTTTAAGTTGACATACGTCCTCGTTTTCTATCGAAGTATATTTTCCCATCGAAGTTTAAATAAAATTTCATCTGAAATTTTTCTTTTAGGAATTTTTTTATTAAATTTAGTTAGTTGGTTTCCATTTTTTGTTCATTTTGCAAATAATTTATTTATTTCATAATTTACATAAATACCTTCAAGTTATAGCGATGTTTGCAAAATATTTAGTTAACATTTAACATTATGCAAATTATTATTAGTGTATTTTGTATAAACAATCAGGCTGCATTAAAACAAATAAAAACACAACAACACCAAAAACCACATAACCCATGAATTTTAATCGAATAAAGTGTGAGAGTCAGGAATGTACAAGTACGTTCGTTGCAACAACATCAGATTAAAACTAACAGCCAACAAAACCAAAAACTTTGTAATGCCAAAGACAACAACAACAATTGTAAAAATTATAAAGTCACTATATAAATGTTTTCTTTTTTTATATAAATAATGTCAAATTATTCATGGGTTAAAAGTAGGGAGTTCCTTAAAGAAAAGACTTTTATGTAATTTTTATATTGCTAATAAAAAAAGTTAATATTTAGACTTTGATGTTTTTTTTTTTATAAAATATCTAAAAAATTATAATGTATACATCCTTTTTTTGTACTAAAACTTAAATTTTTTAAAGTTACAAAAAGTTTATATGAAAAATTTCCTAAGCAAAATGAAGGAATTTACAAATTGGTTACTTTTTTTTTAAGTTGTCGACTTTTTTACGTTTAAGGGGAAGCCCTTTTTATTCTATTTACATCTTTTCATATACAATATTTAGCTACTATGCCAGTGTACTGTAAAAAACACTTAACAATTATTAAGTTTTTGCTTGTTTTGTTTATTTTTTTTTTTTGTTTATCAATTTGACATATTGACGTTAGGACTAAAAAAGTGCATTATTAAAAAGATGAAAAAAAAACGGTAAAGAAAATCCTAATAAAATAGTTGAAAGTTTGGATGATGATTTTTTTTTTTGTAATTTAAAACTATTTTCAAAGCAAAATAACTTTTGCCTTAAAGTAGACAATGACTAGGAGTCTCAATAAGCAATATAATGGACTCAAAAAGTATTTAAAAATAAAAGTCCAATAAGTTAATTTGTAAATTTCTAGCATGACAATTACATAAGTTGATCGTTATATAAAATCTTGAAGCTTTAAATGCAGGCAATCAGAAAAGCAGTTTTTTACCTTCCCAATATCGTCCTTATGTAAAGTGCTAGTTGCCTTTGAGCCTAGATGACTTTCACAAATACAATTTGGATATATTGTTTATACATTATGGTAACCTTGTCCATAATTTTAATTTCTAATAGGTTTGATTCCCTGAGATGGAAGGACTTGGACACAGTGGCGATATCCCTTACAGAATTCATTCATAAGGATCCCCCTCTTAGTCATATTTTTTAAAAAAACCATAAATTTTAATTTTAAAAGACAATAAAATATCAAATAAGTTTTAAATATTAAAAACAAAATCGATAAAAATGATTGATTTTAAAAGCTTTTATTTAACTTGCATTGTATGTATGTTTGTTCTGGTGAAACTGAGTGACGTCATTCTAACTCCAACATTGCGACAAAGCCAAGATGGTGGACTAGCTTTTTTTAATGCACTCATACAATATGGGTATCAAACGAAAGGGCTTGCTGAGAATAAGTCAAAAAATAAAGTAACACTGCTCTTAATCTACTGTGACGGACTAAGATGAAAGGACTTACTGAGAAAACGAATGCGAGTTTTAAATAAATAAAAATTAAAAACATTTTTTAAAAACAAGCGTTAAGTAAATACACTAAAAAGAATAAAATAAATTAAAAGAAAAAAAGCCTTTTTAAAAAAACAAGGTTTTATTTAAATGCGCTAAAAAGAAAAAATAATGTTTTACTTCAAACTTTAACTATCAACTTATAACGCTATTTCACAATTTATATGATATCGGGAGATTTTAACTATTTCAATTTTCAAACTAAGTAAATAGGTACGAGTACCTAAATCTCGCGACATGCTTTTATATTATATAAATTGTGAAATTAGTTATAAGTTGATAGTTAAAGTTTTGAAGTAAAAATTTATTTTTTCTTTTTAGCACATTTTTAAAAAGGTTTTACTTTTAATTTATATCATAAAAACTTTAAAATTTCGTGTAAATAATCGTATTTTTTTATAATTATTTTTTCACATCCGATATTTTTTTAACATATATTTTATCACATGCGATATTAAAAAAAATTAATTTAACTTTTCGTAATTATCTTCACACACATGACACAAATGCAGTTTCAAAAAGGAAATAAAGAAAGTTTCTGCAGCAAATGTTTCATAATAATCCTCGAGTACTTAACGAGGAGTACAGGCGTTGAACAAACCGTAAACTACATGAGCTATTACTCATCTTGAATGCAGCTAAGTGCATCAAAATAATGCGATTGCGCTGGCTGGGCCATGTCGGTCGATTGAATCCAAGCGCTCCGTTGAACGACAATTACCACGAAAGATGCAGACACGAAAGATCCCGATGAAAAGACTATGTGAAAACATTTAGAACTAGAGTGAGCAGGGTCAAGAAAGTGGTGTTTGGAAATCATTAATTACACGCAGAAAAAACACATTTTTCGATATTATCACCTCCAACAAAACTATTAACGAAAAAGGTACAACATAATGGTTGCGTTAACCATAACATGTTTAAAAAATGATCTTTATAAATAATTTTGTTTGACAGGCCAATACCATCATCAGGTTGTAGAGCCAACTTACATAAGTAAGTAATATTTAATTATTATAAAAAAATTTAACTACAGGCTACTTTAACTGATTAGGCAATAATTCTTGAGCCAATTGAATTTTATATGCAATCATCTCCATATAAACGTTTAGAATACGACGCAGCGATGTCCTGAAGATTCTCAATTGAGTAGCACGTGGACGAGTGCACTCATGGATCCTTGTGGACACTTTCTCGTATAGCTCATCCAAAGCTTCTCCAATGCAAATAGCTCAAGCAGCAGTTCTATCTGGCTTATGACTTTTTAAACCCTGGTTATCAAAACGGGTAATTAAGCTCCTTATCATGTTTACACTAGAAGCTGTTACAGTATTGAAATGTTGACGGCATTTATTTTATGTTGTTACAATTAATTGTTTGGAAGGATATAAGAATTAAAAAATGTTTACACGTTTACATTGAGTATGATGACATTTTACAAATACAAATGTTATAAGCATTTTAAATTAATCAGCCGAAGTTGGCGCACCCTGTACAAAGCAAATCATGTTTTGTTTTTTATTTCACGTTTTGGATTAATATTGATAACTTTTTTTAACAGAATATTGTTTAGACATTTACGGCCAATTTCACTAAATTCAGTTAGCAGTAACTATAACTTTAACTTCCAGTTAACAATATGTTTTTGATTTTATAACTGATAGTTAATTATTACTGAACTTGTTGAAATTGGCTGTTATAGTCATCTTTTGTTGAAAATGTTGGCATTTTTTGGTCAAGAAGAAATACCAACACTGTAGATCAACATTATAGAAATTGCAAACGGAATGCCAAATTTCCCCTCTCATGCGGTGATGGATATACAAATTCGTCTTCGCTAACTACGTCTTAAGCCTCAATCTCCTCAGAACTCAAGTTTTAATTTATTTTCTTAAAATTCCCTTTAATCCAAAATTTGTTTAATTAATTTTTATTTTCTTTTTTTCATAGCAAATTCATTTTATTTATATTTAAAAAAATATTAGATTATCATGAATTAATTTTATTATTTTCTTAGTCAGGCACTTATGCTGATGTGAGTGTGTGTGTTTGTTAATATATATTTTGTTGTTTGTTTATTTGCTTGTATAATTTTTTAGATTTAATTTTTCTTTTTATTACAATTTTTTTATTTTTATGCTGTTTTTTACTGCACATGGCAGTTTTTTCTTTTGATGTTTTTGTAGTTGTTGTTGTTAGTATGTCTCTTGATAGCATTAAATTAAATTTATTTCGCTTGAAAAATGTTTTATATACAATTTATTTATTTATTTTTTTCGTATATGCTTGTGTTCATTATTTATTTATTTTTTTTATGTTGTATATTTATTTTGTTGAGCACTGAGAGCTTTTTTTTGTTGCAAAAAACCTAAATTGTTTACATGCAGCTCAACAACAAATATAAAATCAAGACAACAGCAAGAAGAAAAAAAAGAAGAAACAACATTTTTTTTATACGTTTCTAAGCAGCGTAATGCATGAAATTCAGATAAATATCCCAGCGACAAATGCGCTTTAATATTATATTAGACGTGTACGCCAAAATACAAAGCTTTCATGATTTTTTTAGAATAAGCTTAGAGCTTTCAAGACGGTTAGAGATTTAAGAAAAAAATATATAAGTGTGATACCAAGGCGAATTCATGTATACGGTGGTGTCGATACTACAACAAGTAACAACACCAAAAACACACCAATGTATTTTTTTGTTGCTTTCGTTGATCGATATGTCAAAAACACAAGCAACTTTTGACATTTCTTTCTCTAAGTAAGAAAAAAAAGTAGCACAGCTGTGCTTTCAACGCCACCTGATAAATGAATTCGCCTTGTGTGATACGGTAAGATGGAAGCTGTTTATTTTAAGGGCAGTGTTGCCAATCCATTTGTAATTACACATACCTACTGTGTATAATTTTTATTTGCATGTGTAGCCCAAGTGTTATTAGTTCAATGTGTAATTTATGTATGTGTGATTTTACTTTAAGTTCTATTTTTTCATTAATTATTTGACAGACAAGATTTTCCTTTCGAACATTGAGTTTTTGTCATTTTTTTCAGTTGCCATCACAGTCAAAATTATTTTTAACACCCAGACTTTTTTCACTTTCCATCTCCAAGAGCAGTATTCTACTGTCAAATTGTATTGCTAAGTCTGGGTTTACACTATGAAATTCTGAGTTAATTGTTAAGAGGGGAGAGAAGAATAGCATGTTTAACATAAACTTTCAAATTTGATTTTAATTTTCTTGGCTTTAGAGAAACATCGTTTTCTTGTAAACCTAATTGCAAATAAGTAATATCAATAAGATTTTGCAAACCGAATTCATTCTAAAAAAGCTACTTTTTCTATTTGTGTGTGTAATTTTGCTACTAATGTGTAATTTGGTACACAGTTATGTGTAATTTCCCAATCCTTTATTGGCAACACTGATTAAGGGTGATGTAGCTGTGACATTTCGCCTGTGGATCGTGTTTGTTGGTGCAATTGTAGAGAAGCTTGCGGGGCAGTAAAAGACGTACATGATGAGAAGAAGCGATATTTTTGACAATTCTCTTTTATATGTTTCTTTCCCTCGTATTTTGGTGTTGTTATATATGAGGCAGTGCTGCCAGTTAGAATATTTTCAGCCTCATCTAAATCTAAAGTTTCGACAGCCAGTTCAATTAGGTCTACCGTTTCTTTAATAATTTCTTCCTCGGTTAAATCAGACATTTTTCTTTGATAAAATGTTTACTTTGCTTTACAAATGGTTGTCAGTATAGGCTATTTAGCATATTAATTCTAAATTTCCTAGGGATGGGCAATAAATATCGATATATCAAAAATCGACATTTAACAAAATTATAATCGATATATATCGCCGATATTAAAAATACCGATATATCGATACATCGATATTTATCTACGACTATCGAATTCGATATTTTTAAGACCTCTTTATAATAAAATTCAACATTTTAACCGATGCTCAACTGCTTACAATACTGTTGTTTTTTAAGAATTGCATCATATGTTTTTTAACTAATAATAAGAAAATAAAGCTGCTTTTTCATTGTACTTTTTTGTAGATTACACAGTTCAGTTTTGTCTCGCTTTTTTAAGAAACGACAACAAAAAAATAAGCGCAGAAAAAATGTTCTGGAAAGGGTTCCTATAATTATGCAAAGAATCGCGTTAATTATGGCGTATTAGCAGCAATAGACTCATGAAAGTTTTAGGGTTAATAAAAAAAAATATTTTTTTTTTATTTGAGCATGTTATTATATATTAAAAATAAAATATTGCACAGTTTACTTGCATAGTATATGTAACAAGTTTCGTTAACCGGCAGTATATAATCCGGCATAATATATAGTCCCAATAAATTTTTTTTTTTTAGATTTCATATGGCGACAAACTGAAAATTTTTTGCATTCTTTACTTTTTTTTTTGAATTATTTTTATCGCAGAATTAACTGCCGGTCCCTCGATTTCCAAACGAAGACTTCGTTCGCATAACTTACGTTAAAAACTAACTTTTAAAATTGGTTTTTGTTTTAAATAAAAGTTAAGCGAATGAAAGTTTCGTTCGAAATCGAGGTACAGGCAGTAAATTTTAAATTAAAAGAAAAATGTTAAATTAAAAGAAAGTTAGAATGGAATTACATGTAATATGTTTGTACATATGTAAATATGTATTGACATAGGTATATTAAGTATTTAAATTTGGTAATAATTTCAGCTTAATACGTTCGATACATCGATATATCGATATTTTTAATTAATAAATATCAATACTCTTAAACAATATCGATACGATATATATCGATATATTTTTTCAATTTGCCCATCCCTAACATTTCCCAAACTTACAATTTGTAACTTTATGGCAACACTGCAACGAATAATACAAGAATCAGAAAAATCATGTTTTTTTTTAATTGATTTTAAAAGTGGCTTCCAAAAACACAACACAATCAAAAGATCATTTTTGCCCATAATTTTAGGGTTGGTTATTTTTCCGTTATCGGTAATTCTTCTTTACTTGCTTATTTGTAAGAACAAACAATTTATATGCGCTCCGTGTTTTGTGTTGTAAATAGATGTTGCCACATTGAAATAAAAAATAATAATAAAAATTGTGCAAAGAAAAATATAAAAAAGACACAGAGAACAACAAATTTAATTTTTCTCAACCCCGCTTGTCTCTACACCGTTTGCCCACAAACACCAAGAATCATGCCTTAAATTCATGGAAAAAAATCACCGCCTGAATCTACTTTAAGAAGCATTGATCAATAAAATGTCAAAAAGTCTCTTGAATGTTACAGCAAAAAGTCTTTATGAAAATGCGCGTGGACTTAAGAAGGGACTGCGAAAGAAAAGCTAAGCATTATCGCTGCCTCATCAGCCTTAATGTAAATCGGATCTATGTAGGTCTTCTTATACACCTTACTTTAAAGCTAATAAAATGCTTTGCTTAAAAAAAGCTGATGTTTTGAGCACGCATTATTTTGCTGGGTCAGCAGTACTCACTTAACACATCGTTTCATCTAATGCAACTAGTAAGAAGTAGAAACAACAACAATGTAAAAAATAAAAATAAATAAATGTAAAAATAATGAAAACATGAGACAGTTTTGCTTCTTATTCATTCGTTGTTGTTGTTCTTGCAGTTTGTTAAATTGCATATTTTGTTGTTTTGTTGTGTTGAGAATTGCTGATTTTTTTCAAAACATTTCGTTTATTGTTGTTTTTCCTTTCAAATTTAATTACAACAAAATATAAATAGAAATAATAATAAACAAGAAAAGGAAGCAAAAAAAAGCAAAACAGATTAAAAAAAGCAACAAATATTGAGCACAAAAAGTGTCAATTAATTTTGATATTTGAACCATTTGACACATGCAGAGTAAAATATTGCACAAACACACCAACTACAAATGCATACACATTCTGGTTTACAAAATTACACACACACACACACACACTATAACAAAACGTAAAATCGCCTTAAAATGCGTGTGTACGAAGCCTTCAAAAACAACAATAAATTACATATATCCAGTAAGTAAAAGATCAAGATTGTAATAAGATCAAGAAATATAAAAAACACACGTGTAAATATTGTCTGTGTAATTCTGCATACACGAGGAGGGTGTTAAAAATTTGAATTTTATTACATTTAATGGCAGGAAATAAATTATTTTAAGTTTTTATCATTTATTTCCGGACAAAAGAATGTTGTATTCTTTTAAATAAACATTTCTTGATTGTCATTAAGGTTAATTAACCACAATACTGGCAGTTTGAAATTGAATTTTTAAGTAAAGAAAGAAAAAGAAAGTTGAAGTGGAATTTTTTAAGTATTTACGTAATAAAGAAATTAAGTGTTTGTGTTTATTGCAAAAAAAAAAAAATAAAATAAAAAAGAGAGGATCTGAAAGAGTAAAATAATTAAAAATTAACTAAATTGACTCAATTTCGGTTTGATAACAATTTTGCCGCGCTTACAGGGCCTTCCAGTAGGGTCTTTAAAATATCGACAGTTGCTAGCGAAAATATTGTTGAAGCTACATTAGTTGAATGGGCTCGAATTATTGAGTCTGTTTTGCCAAATCGCAATGGACACATACGACATTTGTTTTCAACAGGATGGCGCTACGTGCCACAATGGATATTCTGCTCGAGCAAATCAAGGCCATGTTCAATTCACGGGGAGATGATTTGATCTTGGTGGCTGGATAATGCGATTTGACCCAGTTACATTTTTTGGAGGGCTTCTTAAGCCGGAGGTCTATGTGAACACGCCTCAAAGGACAGCGTCCCTCGAAGCCAACATAATCCATGCCAAGGTCAAATTCTGCTTGATTTATGCTCCAGAGTCATAGAAAATTGTTCGTTTCGGTTGCGCGAAAACATTTATTTGAAAAAGTACGTTATAAGGGAGCTTTAGTTAAGAGGGTTCGAAAATATGGTATAACTGTAATTTTGTTTGATACTATTGACTTATAACTTATTTAGTACAACCAGGGCAAAATTTCCGCTTTGCGGAACGTGAATAATATTAAATCAAGCACACTAACAGTTGGTCTAAATTGACATAATTTTGCCAATAAGAACCGGAGGGGTTAAATTGTCTGGTGACTCTAGAACCGGTTCTATTGTAGTTGACCTACAATAGCTCTGTAAAATAACAAAGATAAAAAATATACATCAACAGAGTTCGTAGCAAAGTCCTGTTTAAGGGTTTCCCCCCAGGATTTGGGGGTCTCTTTTCACTTAGGGGCAAATTTAGGGGGTAAAAATTCTTATGGGGAAAGTTTGGGAGACATAAATTTATATTTAGGGGTTTTTATGGGGTTTCACTATTTGCTTGTATGTACACAACAATTACTAACTAATACTATGTATATTTTACAGCATGCTTTTGGTTGAGCAGAAATCATTTTTGAAAAGATAAAAAAGAAAGTCTTTTTAGGGTGAAGTATGCATAGAAATATGCGTGTCACAACTTTAAGCTAACATCTGAAATGCTCAAACTTTTTAATTCCAATAATATTTACAAATTTAACGAAAATAATTTGGCAACACTCGATATTTTTGAAGAAACTTTATTCCAATATTTAAAAAGAAGCAGATTTCTAATAACTCTATTTTGAGTTAGTAGAAATCTCCTTCTTTTTTATTCAGTTTAGAAATAGTTTTTTAAGATATTTTATTAAATAAAAATATTCAAGAAACCTAAAAAAAATATTTTTGAAACAATTTCAGTAAAATGTTTACCATTTTGAGATTTTTTGCTTTATTAAGGCATTGATATTAGAAGGTTAATTTAAACTGAGTCAAGTTAAACTAATTGAAATGAAATTATGATATAAACTTAGGGGGTTTTTAAATTTGTTTGGTGGGAGTTAGAAAAATTGGAATTCAAAATGTTCACTTCCGGCTTAGAAGTGCTTTGCGCCTGTAAAGAAATTAATATAACTCCTAAACTTACGGAAATCTCATTCTCTAACTTTTACTATATAAATGGGACATCTTAGGCTTATTTGGATAAACAAAAAGGTATCAAAGTTCGAAAAATTTTAATTGGTAATTTCCGGTTTTGCAGATGATAATTTTTTTTCACTTATCTTAATTTTTTAATTTTATTTTTTTCTAATTCGAAACGTGATTTTAAATAAAACCCCTTTTCAGCACGGTAACATTTAAGAACCTCATAGCTCGACAAATAAACATCATAAAAAAATATTTGGTACACTTATTCATATTTACTAGAACGTCAATTATGCCGAATATATAGAAATTTGGGCCATTTTTTTTTTGGTATGTCCGCTTCGCGAATAATGGCTAATATGACTTATTTCTCTTTCGGGAAACGGTTTGAAAGTGGGAGCTTTTAATTAAGTTATAACATTTTAGGTTTATGAAAAATTTATTTTATATAACTACCAACCATATTATGATCATATGACATTGTCGCTTAGCAGTTCATAATTCCTGTCAATTATTACTCCCTTCACCACAGGTGGAAAGCGCATACATATGTATATAAGTTTATCATTCTGTTTGTAATTTCTACAATATTGATGTTCTGTGTTCTTATAAGCAGCGAAGTAGATTTAACGATGTCCGTCTTTGCGGCAGTCCGTGTGTATGTTGAAAGGGGAGTTTCGCAGAAATGATGGAGACTAGGTTGTTTTATAATTAAGTCACATACACCCCTTTAAAGTTTGCTATGGAAATTCAGCTAGATCGGTCATTAAATGACTTAGATATAAGCAAAGAATCATGGCAGCTTCTAATTTTACTTATACCCCATTGTTGTTTTTTCTATATATCTAGAGAGCGGCAAGAGCTTAATTTTCCAAATTTGGTACGAATATCTTGGTTATCAATAAACAATCTCTCTAAAGAAATGGGCGGGAATTTCTATATATCTGGAGAACGGCAAGAGCCAAAATAGCTATAGGCATACACAGTAAAAATATCTAAATTTAGTACAAATTGCTTCGTTATCAATCACGATATCTGCTTGAATTTTTTTTACTTATTTTAATTTAAAGGGTCTAGCCTAATACAGCGCTCTTATTTGTCCTAATTACAATTATTCTGGGACGTACGTTTTAATTATAATGTCAAGACCGACGCTATGAAACACTTTTTACTATTCAAAATTTTAGATTTTAATTAAAATCTTAAATAGAGACCTTTTTCAATGCACTTTGAAAATCAAAAGACGGAGTGTTAAGTCACCCCCTCCCCCCTTGTATATTTCTCTGATAAGTAAAAATATAACATGTTTTCTTTACTGTTTATATAATATAAAATGTAACTTAATATTTTAAATTGCTATTTATTTTATTTTAGAAATTTATTAATGAATAAATTAATAAAAGCAAACAAATATGAATAACAAAAACAAAAAAATAATAATTTATACAATAATAGTTTGTATACTTGACGATAACCTTAAGTTTATTATAATGATAATTAAAATTTGTTTTGTTATTTTTTAAATTTGTTTTCTTAACAAATAAAACTGCTTTTAATTGTCTATGAAATGCACTTTTAAACAAGGCAGGAAAAAAATTCAAATAATTTAATTGATAAATTATTTTTAATTATAGTAATTCTGGCAAAAGTGATTATCTTGAAAATATAAATTTTACGGAATTCCAATTACAAAACCAGTACGAGAACACTCTTAACCCTCGTCAAGAATGAAAGGGTACAATTGTAACTTTTTCAATTTTCTTCCTTAGTCATCAGATACCTGAAGTTCTGTGACATCTCCACATTTATTACACATAGCACATTTCTTTAAATTTTTAAAAAATATCGTAAGTGCTTCCCCTAGTAATAGGGCCTGGTTAATTTCCCAGTAAAAACTGCGTACAAACCTGGGTTAAAATTCTTTAGACGCTATATAGGTACAATTGTACCTTCGTTTATTTTATTTTAAGAGAACCCAAGAAAACAAATAAAAACCATTTGACAATGAAGATTGATTTATTTTAAGAAGTAGCAAACAATGTGCAAATACATATGTAAAAAAATAAGTTTACTGATACTACGTTTCTACGTAGTCTATTCGCAAATAAAAATTATTTGCGATTTTTATATGTCAATTTTCTTACAGAAAATTCTTATTTTTGTGATGCCAGATGAAAAATTTTATCATTTGGTAGTACTGTATGCATATAAACTTTTTATTTTTTTAAATCAAAAATTTAAAAAAACAACCATTATTTTGTATATTATTTGTATATTTTTTTTGCACAATTTTTAGTTAATTTTAAATTTTTTGTCAAATGGATGGGCCACATCGAAATAAAAACTTAAATTGGTTTAAAGTGTGGCAATGTTTTGATCTTATTTGCAAATAGTGTCGTTAATCAGGAATTGCTTTCGTGAGTTAGCTATTCGCAAATAAAAATTTAAATTACTGTTTATGCGCCAATTTGATCTACTTGCAATATAATCATTTGCGATTAAGCTGTGCGTATAAACGTAGTATGAGATTCTTAGCATGAAAAACATATTTAGTCAATTCACAAGGTATCCTAACATGTCATATTGTCAAAATGTCCTAATATTTCACAATGGCTTAAAAATATTGTTGTTGGTTTGTTAACAAAAAGTGTCTTAAATAAAAAGAACGTTGCTTGCTGTGTTTATTGTGCTGTCGTAATTAATCAGAAAAGTCCAGCGCTGAGCGGCTGAGCCGTACAACAATATTTTTAAACCATTGTGAAATATTAGGACATTTTGACAATATGACATGTTAGGATACCTTGTGAATTGACTAATTGCATCTTTTAGTGAAAACTCATCACAGACAAGATTAACACATACCATGCATGACCTTTTGGCTTAGAGTTGTATTTGTGTTCACATTGGCAAGTATAACACCATCCACGACTGCCATATTGTACTTACGATTCATGTTCGTGTTCTGCTGCTTCAAGAATGCGTCTTCCCAAAACCATTTCTACTGCACTTCGAAGCAAATACTCATAAAAAATTTATTTATGCTACGTTCTTAAACTGTGTCTTTTTTGGGAAATCCCCGTTATGCATATTTAACCCTAGATCTCTAACCCTCGTACATTTTACGCGTAGTTTTTTTTTATTACTGTACTGTTACAAGCATCAAGTGACCTAACAGTACCAAATTCAACAAGTGCCTTTTTTAATAGCAAAACCATAAACAAAGCTTGTTTTGTCGTTGAAGTGCTTTCAGAGCGAGAACATTAAAAGGCTATAAATAGCGTCAGTCTTCTAGCGTTAAGCGTAGTTCAATAAAAAATAGTGTATTGCTTGAGTATTGCATTTTTTTCCTCGGTATGTGTCCATCAAAACATACATAAATGCTGTTTTCATTAGGTAATATTTTCGTCATTTGAATTAAAAGTGTTAAAATTTGTATTGAATATATTTCGCCCAGTTCCTCTAAAGTGAGTCAACTCAAAATTTTTTGTCTCTACTAAAAATTTATAAATTTTGTCTTAACCACTTCTTTAATAGAAATTTTATATATACCCAGGTAAGTGCATTTTTATATGCAGCTACAATTTTATACCCATACCCAAAAAAAACACAAGTAAGAAAAAATTCTCCGGTTTAGGCTCCCAGTGGCTACTTGTTGTTTCCAAACCTGAAAAAACAGTTCACAAACAAAAACCTAATTTTTGAAGGAATAAAAAAAATTGCAGAAATACTAGGCAAAGTGTATAGAGCTAAAAGAAGACTACGTTGAAAAAATTAAATAATTGTTTTTTTTCAAAAAACATGGATTTCAATTAAAAAATCACAAACTTATTGATCCGCCCTCGTAGTGTATATATAAAATTTTATAGAAAATAACTAGAACATTTGATTGTATTTAATTAATAGCAATAGTTTGGTAGGAAATATACCAGAGTTAGTGGATATAAAATATTTATATACTATAGATTGCCAGTTGTATCTTCAATATGGTAGTTAAGCGGCTTAGCGATTAAGTAGTGAAAGTTCTTAACAATAAAAGAGTTTATCAAATATTTTACTTGTCACACTGCATAATGTTAAAGTAAGCAGATTATAAAGTATTCCTTAAAATGCAAGAAGTATGTACCTGTTTTTGGAAGTTCTTTTATTCAAAAAAAGCATTAAAACATTTCGAAGACTTTGAAATTTACATTATTTTGCATATACATAAAAGAAATTATTTTTATTTAGAAGGCACGCGAATGTATAAGAAATTCTATGTTTTCGTGTATGTTACTTTACCTTAGATGTAAAATTCAGAAAGAATTTTCCAACAAGTTAATGCGAATGGTTGGTTCAAAATTATACAATTATTTAAATTTCCTTTGGTCGGATATCTTCCAAAAGTAAACATTAATCTTGGATGAGCCGAAAAAATTTAAGAAACATTAAGATTAAATTTAAATAAATATTAACTTAAAAATTATAAAGAAGTAATAAACGTTACTACACACAAAGAAAGCATATGGTTGGATTTAACATTGCTTATATTTGTAGGTAATCATATAATGGTTAAATAAGATCATTGCTCATATGCTCAAAATTAAGCATATTATGCTCAAACTTAATCATATAATGGTCAACATTAACGAAGTAATGGGTATATTAACCATACCGTGGGTATTTATTTTAGACATCTTTAAATGTGATTTTAAAGTTGTTGTTTTTTTTTTTTTTTTTTTTTTTTTTTTTTTTTTTTTATTATTGTATTAACCCTTCTTTAGCCCTCATACGTTCCTCAAAATAACTTACAGGAAAATTCTTCGGGTGAAAAACCACCCATACTGATTATTTAATGAAAATATACAGGGGGTTTTCCTTTATTGAAGGAGTATTATTATGTATTTTATACAAAATAATATTAAATAAGAAAACAATAAATCGGATGTAACACGTTTTTCTAAATGGGTGAAATTTCACCCGAGGGACTTTTTCACATTTCTTCAAATAATTTTGTAATGTTAAGATATACAAAAAGAAAACTTATTATTAATGCAAAATTTCAATTAAAAAACAAATTAGAAAAAAACTCTAATTTAATAAATTTTGAAACATAAAATGGGTGAAAGCGGCTCAACCTTATAAGGGTTAAACAAAAAATAAAATGACCATTTGATAAACGTAAAAATAATGAAAGAATTATTTTATTTATTAATATGGACTTTAAGGTAATGACTTTAGGTAATGACTTGCCCTAGCCAAAATGTCAACAAAAAATATTAAGAAACGACATCTTTTTCTTTCGCTGCATTTAAAAAAATTCCACACCAAACGACTTGAAATTTGTTCTATATTAAAAAAAATTAAATTATTAAATTTACCTTTGTCACATTTTTAAACGGAATTTAACGGAAATTCTAGCTTTCCCTCAACAATAAATTTCAGTGTATTTATCAAAAATAAAAGTTGGCAATTTCGCACGTCATGGAGAAATCTTATTAATAATAAATTTTGCATTTCCAAAAATAACTTTTGATAGGAAATTCTTTTTATTTTGTTGTTAGATGTAACCGAAGAGCTGCGATTTTTTACAACTCAGCTAATGTGACAAAAAAAATTATGTGTGAGTTTTTAGAAATCGCATTTGGTGCGGAAGGTTTTATATAACCAGCAAACACAATTCTTATCACTAATTTAGTATTGGCTATCACGTGGCGATAGGTACATTTTTTGTAAGAAAATGATTCATAACCGTAGTGTTCGTGCTAAATACATTTTATTAATTTTTTTATTTAAGCCAAGCAATTTAAAGTTTATAAAAAAATTATATGATTTAAATGAATATGTTCAAGGGAAATGCAGATATTTTTATTAATTATTAATTAAATTATTGCAATTAGCTTATTTTTATGTTTTAAACAACGAATTGTTGTTCAAAAATATTAAAAAAAATAATAATATAAACAGTCATAATAAAGTGATGTTAATAAAAAATAAGCAAACTTTTTATTCAAATACTTTCTCATCGTGAATTGAAAATAAGTTTAAGCAAGGTGAATTAATGTAAACGGTGGTGGCGATACTATAACAAGTACAACACCAAAAACACAACATTGTATTTTATTTGTTTCCTTCGTTAGTCGAGATGTCAAAAACACAAGCATCTTTTGACATTCCTCCATCTAAGTAAGAAAAATAAATTAGCTCAGCTGTGCATTCAACGCCACCTGAAAAATTAATTCGCCTTGGGCTTAAACAAATATTTTTATAACACCTTTCGGCAAACTTTTGTTCAGATACTGAAATAATATGTATTTTTATTCTATAAGAATAATTTTTCAGATTTAAAATTATAAATTTAGTAAAAAAGCTAATAATGTACGTTTATTAATACAAATTTTTAAAACATATAAACATAAGCAACAAAGCGTTTGATAGTTACTACATACTTTAAGCTTAAAATAAGAACTTTTTAAATAAAAATGCTTTACATAAGAAATATGGCCTTAGAAATATTTAAGGCCAAAAAATTTTAAGGCCAGGATATTTATGTCTTTTTGTTCATATTTTTGTATTTCCGTCTTTACGTGTTAACAGATGATATATTTGCTAGTTTTGTATTACATACATACATACATTCTTATGTAGTTGTATTAATTTACTTATTTATGGGTAAGATAGTATATCTATATGAGCGCCTGTGCTTGTGTGAGTTGTAA
The DNA here is from genome assembly GCA_943735925.1 of Pollenia amentaria. Classification (NCBI taxonomy): domain Eukaryota; kingdom Metazoa; phylum Arthropoda; class Insecta; order Diptera; family Polleniidae; genus Pollenia; species Pollenia amentaria. Next base: position 95,013,326 of record OX031009.1, on the reverse strand, counting down.
AGATATTTAGTTATTCTTATCGCATCTAAACATCCTCCTTATGCATTCGCAAGAAAATATTAAACACATACAGTGACGGACTAAATTATTGGCGCAGAAGGTACGTTTGACTTCCCGATTGATTTAAGAGCCCTCGTTAAAACGATTTTTAATAAACAAATAGTTTTACTAGGTAGAGTGATTAATTAAATTAAAGATTCACTTTGTTTCTTTTAAAAATGTTGATTAAATGACCTATTAAAAAAAAGAAAACAAAAAAAAAAAAAAGTACCCAATTTTGTTCAACAAAATTATTGGCGCACTACATATTAAACTATTGCGAATATTAAACTTTACTTATACTTTCTGATTTATAACTGCCTCCAGGTTGGCATATTTGGCATAGAGCTCACTCTCCTATCCAAATCTCCCATAAATGTGGTAGAACATGCAAAACATAAAATGCAAGCCACAAACGCACAACATGAGTCGAATGCTTTGCGCCATTATCGTGTTGGAAACAGTGATTCCAGAATTGCAGATTTATCTGCATTTTGCAGATTTTGTACCCGAAATTGCCAAAACAATTTTGTCTTAAAAATTTAGATTCTTTAGCTCGAGGAAAACTTTGTCACTTATGTTTGTACTTTTTCCACTTCTTGCATTGAAAAAGGAAAAATATCAATCATTCATGGAAGAAAACATGTAATAAAATAAATAGATAACAGCGTGTTTGTTAAGTGCTGATATTTTCGGTACTTATGGAGATTTTTTTTTATAGTACACAAAAATATAAACAAAGTTTACAGTGGAAAAAAAATCACGCGAACCAATTTTGAGCAAGAAAACTTTAAAAGAAAGACATAAAGATTAAAAAAAGTAGTTCGACTATAGATCGACATCATATATTTTATTCATAGAAGATTTCTTTAAACTTAAAAATTCGCATTATTTTTACACATTAATAGCCGGACGTATGTATGTCATCAAATATCTGATGACATACGAAATAATATGCATATGTACGCATATACTTATGTATAAATATCTTAAATAATTGCAATAGTTGATATCTTGTGAATTCTCAATAAGACTTTTGATAGTTTAAATAACATTTCAAGCAATCAACTTTTAATTTGTTGTTATAAATCATAAAGATGTGACTAGAACCCATGTTCCGAAAATCGCATTCGAGTGAAATTAAAATCGAACAAATTTTAGAAACTTTTCTGTGTTGCAAGTTAAAAATTTTTTTTTCTTTTCTTATACCTTATATTTCGAGGATCACTTATTTTTACCAAAACAGCTTTTAAATTAGGAAAAGCTTAATAAAAAAACCTAATTAATTAAAACACTCTTATCGATTTCAATTTCCAGAGCATGGCCATATATTTCGAAATGAATTTTTAAATCTTTTTCTAAATAAACTACATAAAAAATATACTAAATTTGCTTTGAAGATTTTTTGAAGGTTTAAAAATCTAGACGCCGATTTTTTGCTGAAAAATTATGGTTTTTTTGCTGATTTAACCTTAAAATTGCTGGCAACACTGGTTGGAAAGTACACAGAAAAAATTAAAATTGATTTAAATTAAAAAATTTGTATTCAGTTTTTCATATTTCATATTTCAGTTTTTCATATTTCGCTAACCTTTGGTTAGCATCGTCAGGAAATTAGATATAATTAAAATATTTTTTGTTTGAAAAATGTTTGTCAAAGGTTAGCGAAATATTGAGAATAAAAAATAAATATTAAAAGGACCTAGAGCTTGAATAAATATAAACATTCATTAAAAAATTTGTGTTATTAATTTAAAAATTTAAGGAATTTGCACTAGTTAACAAATTAATAGTATCAATTAAACGTTTAATTCACTTGATTAAACGTTAAATTTACTTGATTACATTTTTAATGTGAACAATTTTGGAGAATTTTTTCTGTATAACAATGTAGGTAAATTCAACTTTTCGGCTAGTTTTTCAGGTTTTATTTTAGAATATTTATATATTTTATTTTGCCCGTAGCGCCGTCAATGAAGTAGCTCGCCAACCCCTGCTGCGCGCGTACAGCCTCACACAATCACTCCTCCATCTATGTCTGTGTTGGACTTTCTCCAAACCGTTTGGCGGCCATCAGAGCGAAATATGTTAAATTTGCTTTAATCCGAGAACAGTACTTGGTTCCAAAAATAGTTTGATTTACGCAAGCCAGAGTTGCGAAATATTTGAAATACATTTATTTAAAAAGCAAATACAAAATTCAAAATAATTATTTTTATTTTCATTTAAAAATATTTTCTTCAAAATGTGTTTTAAATTTTATTTAAAGGGTGTGTGTGATACGGTATCAAAGTTCTATGGTGAATTAAAATTGTCAAAGATTTCTTCGCTAATGTCAAAATTTATACTAGCCCCTAGGCTAGTGAAATTTTATTAGCCTCAACACATGTATAATTGTAAACAAATAAAGATTTTAGACAACTTATTGTAGTGCTGCCAGAATTTTTTGCATTACCAGAATACATTTTTTGAAAAATAGCACATTTGCACATATAATAAAAATTGTATGCTCACAATCAATCATAATACGCACTGCAAATTTGCAAAGTGCAAATTTGCACAATGACCATCGTGTTTACCATCAATAAAAATAAATATTTGGGGTATTCAAAAGGTGTGCTATCATGGTTTATTGTCATAATGTTCTAACATTTTACAATGGTTTAAAAATATTGTTGTTGGTTTGTAAACAAAAAGTGTCTTAAATAAATAGAACGTTGCTTGCTATGTTTATTGTGCTGTCGTAATTAATAGCACATTAAAATATGAGGGGTTACTCACAACAGTCGTATTTTTTCATGTTATTTTTTTAAGACATATGACTTTATGACACCTTGTGAATCCCCCAATTGTGTATTTGTAAAATACAAAATACTTCTTAATGCTTTTTTAATTAAAAGCAAATGTATATCGATTTGACTTAACTGTCTTGATTTTTTTATTTCTATGTAAATTGGTTAAATTTTTTTTTCAACAAAGTATTTTTAAAATATGAAATTATATATACATACACAGAAAAAATTAAAAATTTTCTTCAATCACTAAATTCATAAAATCAAGCAAACAATTTGCTGGTTTTGCACCTATTACCAAAACGATTATATAGATTGCTAAAAATTGTAAAAATTTAAAATTGTGAATATATTTTTTTTTCAATAAATGATATTTTTAATTTTACAATGTGTTAATTGATTTAATTAAATATAACTCAGGTTTGGACAATTCCCAATAACAATTCTGCAAGTTTAAATTATTTTATTTTAAACGGAAAAATCAATTAAGATATTTTTGTTATTTAATTAATATTTGAATTAAAAATTTATTTCCAAACATTTAAAATAATTATTAAATCAAAATTATATTTTTAATTTTCTTTCAACTAAAAATATAATTGATTCAATTGTCACATTAATTAAATTGAAATACTTTTTAAACAAGTTTTTTAATTGGTAAAAAACTACTGATGAAATTTTTTCTGTGTACATATTCTTAATTTTGTATTTTTGTACTTTTGCTAAGAACTTTTTCGTATTTTTATTTTAACGTAGAAAAATAAACAAGTATTTGTATTTTGAATAACTCGTGAAGTTGAAGGTGATTTCTGTGCCAATAATTTAGTCCGTCACTGTATGTAGAAGGGGAAAAAATAAATATAATTTATATGCAACCAAAAAGATTTATTTATTTTATTTACTTGGTTACAACAACAATAAAGCTACACACATATTTATATATCAAAATAAATAGAAATTAGGGAAAGAGAACAACAACAACAGCAGTAACATTTAATTAAGAAAAAGCCACAAATTTAAAAACAAAAACAACAAAATAAATGAGATTCATTTCAAATAAGAATATTTTCATGCTGTCTAAGATATTTTGCATATTTTTTTTTTTAAACCAAAACAAAATTTAATTCAATTAATTTTATTACAAAATCACTTAAAAATTTTTTTTTTATAATATTTTAAAGCAAATATGTATTTTGAAAATTTCTTTTGTGAGATTGCTATGAAACAAAACGAATTAGTAAAATATGACATTTGTCAGTACTTTCTATAGTCCATCTACCTGATACAGTCATAGTAAATTAATCTGTAAAGATTCTAATAGAACTTGGTCGGATTTAATACGTGAATGTCATTGCTCGAGATACATTTTTATGTACAAACTTCACTATCACTCAAATCATTAAAAATTTTCCGACTCTATACCATAGTATCGATGTCCCAAGTAAATACTGAAGAGAAGTAAATACAACCAATTTACGTAAGTTTGTGAACGTGTAGAAACGAAGAACCAATGATTCAATTACTATGCTAATTCTTCGGGCATATAAAATCTCAAAAATTAGCAAAGGAATGCAAAACACACGTATCAATAAGAGTGAAACGAATAATTCACACATTTTTTTATTTTTTAGGCTGTGAATTAGGTTTAAACTTAGTTTAACGTACTTTAAAACTTTGATTTGTCCAGCAAAATGTGATTTTTTTTATTATTATTTTATTAAAGACCAACATTTTAAGCCAAACAATGTTATATACAAATTTGATAATGGCGGCATAAATTTGTTTTAAGATTAACTAATCCTAGTTTAACTGAGCTCTTGAAAACCCAGCCTGAATGTGAGTTTCGGATATGTATGAAATATTTTTTTCTTTTATTTATTTCTTTCATAATATGCAGGGAAACAATAAATATGCAACTGCATGTTTTTTCTTGTGCGACCAATGAATTGTTAGTGCATATTTTTGCATATTTTACCCTTTATAGCATTTTTTGCATAATTTAACTAAAAGATAATTTTTGCAGCATTTTTTAAGGAATATTTTGATACATGTAAAATTTTTTTAGATTCTGGTTTTTCTGTTTTAAATATCTATTTGTATATCCAACGTGTTGCTTCAATTTCAACCTGTTCATTTAATTTTTACTCTAAAATTGTAAGCCAAAGCAGGTTGTCATGAAAGATAAATATTATTTTAAATTTTATATATAAACAAACATTAAGGAAAAATAAATTTTACGTCTTTTTGGGGATGTAATACATAGAAATCTGGACCAATATTTTAGTATACCGATCGACTCAGAATCAGTTTTAAAAGTGATCTAACGATGTAAATCCGACTGGCTGTCCATGTTGACTTTAAGCGCAAAGTACAAGTTTCAATTTTGTAGATAATCTTATCAAATTTGGTTAATACATTTTAATTGTACTAAGTTGGAAATCTATGTAAATGGTGTTAATCTATCATTCACAAATTAACCATAAAAAATTGTTTTCAAATTAGACTTTTTGTGTCCGTTAACCATCTAATTATGTTGTTATTTAGATTAAATTCGCCAAAAAAAAGTAATTTACTGCAAATTAAATTCTTTTCAAATCGGCTCACATTTTCCCAAAGCTCCCATCTATAAAAAGCTTTAACTTGCTTTTAAATGTTAACATTAATAAACAATTTAGCGACCGTACCTGAAACACCTTTAAGACAAAAAAATCTCATATGGATGTAAAATCTAGATAATATTCGCTACAAGTAAGTCTTATATGAATTTTAAACTCATAACAAAACTTTGCTTATGTGAGCCCATGTCTGCCCATCGTTTCCAAATAGGGTAATATCTAGAAAATTCGTCTGAAAATACTATCGTGCTTTGGCTTTATCGATTATAATTTAAGGATTGTTTTTTTAAATGCAAATGTTTTTAAATTATTGAATATTTTTTTTAGTTTTTTTGCGGCATATTTTTAACAATTTTCAGGCCATATTTCCGAGTTTTTACTGCATATTAAATGCGCATAAAACGAGTGTTTTGGGGTATATTTCTGGTTTCCCTGATAATATGTATTGCAATAAAAATTCTTTGTATGCGTCCGATACATACGACAGGCAAGGAAACATTACAAATTTTAGCAGACGGCAAGAGATCATTTTAAACTTCAAGGATTATATGCAAAATTTTTACAGTATTGAAAGCTTTTGAAAGAAACAAGTACTGTCTGGAGTGTATTTCTTTGAATAATTGTATCCTCACAACACTATTTAAATTGTGCGACGAACAGTAACGCATATTATTTGTCATTGTGGTTGTACAAAAACGTTTTGTTAACACATTTAATTTTTGTTATATGTTTAGTATGAAGATGATTTGAAACAGATTCACTAATAAATAATGGAGCCGGCTAAACAAGTCCTGTGATACCTAAAAAAAAAAAAATTGCAAATTAAAATGAGTGTTTGTGCCTGACTTAATTTTTAAACTCACACACGATTTCTAATGCACTTACGAAGACTTTCATTAGAAACTACTGATACATACAAACTAGAAAACATTTTAATAAAGAAATCTAAATTTTAAGAATTGTTCGTTATGCTGGGTACAGACAGTGCAATCTACATCAATGCAATCTGGAAATATCAACACGTTTTGATGTTGGATGAAATCTAAAATGAATGAAATTTGCTAGATGACGTAAATGCATTGCATAAATTTTCAACTTTTTCAATTAAACGTGATTATGTGTCTTTGGAAATGATTTGTGAGTAAACGATAGTGATAACAAAAATTTTGTACGGGAGCATGCGCGATCATGAGAATTTGAAGATTCTTCTTGTGTGAATACATTTCCTTTCCATGTAAGTGATCGTGAGTCAGAAGTCTCTCATGCGCACAATTCGTCTTTTAACTAAATAGTATATCACTACGGACAATGGCTGAATTTTCCAAATTTAGCGTACCATTACTAACAAACCCAGCAAAAATTTCTTAAAAAAGCACTAACCTTTCAAATACATTAACATATAATATTAACAAGTGATAAATACACCCATTTTTATACAGAGCGCACATTATGCAATTGCAACATTTACAAAAAAGAAACAAGTAAGAAAGTATAGTAGGTCAATCCCGACCATATTTAAAAACAAATTTTCGAGAGTGTACCCTATTTGGGGCCCAGAGGCAAACATGGACCCGCCAGAACAAAATTACGGTATGAGGATGAGATTCATGTAAAAATTGTTTGTGCAGAATATTATTTATATAAGATTTGTTTGTTTATGGGCACAACGACTCTATTCCGGAAATAACCTTGTATGGGGGCTCTGTGAAGTAATGGTACCTATATTCACCACGATTATCTCCAAATTGCGACCACTGCTTTACGCATAAGCTTAAGACAGCCCCCTGGGGCAGCCGTACGGGGCAGCCGTATAAGAAGAAGAATCTACACTATTGTGGTGTGGTCAGTGCTGCCATATTTTTATTTCAAACTAAGCATTAAACGCAGCTTAACTTAAATAAAATCATTCCTCATAAATACATTTGGGGGATTCACAAGGTGGTCATAAAGTTGTAAAGTCATAAGTCTTAAAATAATAATAAGAAATATATATGACTGCTGTGGGCAACCGCTTATAATTTAGATTTCTGCTGTACAGTTATAACGAATCAGAGAACACAGCATTAAAATTTTTATTTTGTTTGAAACACAATAATACTTTTTTAAATAATTGTAAAATATTATTTAGGATATTATGACTTGATAGCACACCTTGTGAATCCCCCAAATGTTTTAATGAACTAAAGTTTTAAAGATAAGCTAAGTTAACACTAACAAAAGCATTGTAAATTTGCATCTTAACTAAGTCAACTTTGAACATTATTTAAATAAAACTAAGTTTAAACTAACCATTACTCACTCAAGCTTTTAAAAGCTTTTTTATTACAAGTTTCGTAGAAATTTGGTAGACATTTAATAGAAATCAATTTGTTATCCTTTTTGATTTAGCTAAGATTAAACTTTGAACTACTAACTTGAGCTTTTTTTTTTAATAGCTTCAAAATAATGCAAATTTAAAAGTTATTTTATTTAAGTAACATAATAATGATGGAAGTCATAATAAAATTATATAATAAAACTCGAGTAATAAAATAAATTTATTTTCTTGTTCATCAAAAACATTAAATTGACGTGCACAGAAACAACAGAAAACGCCAAAACTCGTGATAGACCAAGAGAAACAACAACAAAATATAATTTAAAATAATTGCTTTAAAAAAAGGAAGGCAAAAATTGTATTGAAAATTACATAAAATTACGAAAATAACATATTTCGAATTTTTTAAATTGAGTACAAGTATAAATATTTATAATTTATTTATTTATGTTTCTTTCATTTTTTAGTTTTATTATTATTTTTGCACATTTTGAAAATTTTTGTTTTATTGCTGATGGCGAAAATGTTGTAAAATATAATAAAAGCTAATTGTCTTCTGTTTGCTTTCGTATGCTCTTTATTTAATTCATCATCATCGTCATCCAAATAGCACTTTACGAAATAAAATTTGTTTCCAACAACACAACGCATACACACAGTTCATCGACGATGCAGAAGGAGGATGACGTTTAAAGTAGTATAAAAGTATTTAAGAGCCAAAAAGGAGGATCTGAATAATGGGGATCGTCATAAACACCAACACTATGTGGAGTTAATTGTTTTTTATTATTATAATTATTTTGTTGTTGGTGGAAACAGGATTTGGAGGCAGACAAATCAAATGTAAAACATTCTTGTTTTTGCGTGAGCAACTGGAGAGCAGAAAATAACATCAATGGGATAAAACGTGTCAGGTCAAGCCCGACCATACAAATCCCTATACCTCACTATATACAGACACATTTTCGAGAGCGTACCCTATTTGGCTCCCATGGGGGTTTGACATGGTATCTCTTTCAACATCAATCTATCAATTAAAATTTTTTTTTCAATAAAATTTAGTTAACGCCGCGTTACTCAATGGTTGGATATTATTAAAAATACGTAAACGTTATGAAATGTATCAAAAGAGAACAGAAAATATGTCAAAATTTATAATGATTTAAAATTTATTATGCATAGAAAACGCCTTGTACGTCGATAGAATGTTCGCGCTATTAATAAACATAAACAAACAGTAAATTCCTTAACAGCTGATATGTAAAAACGGAGAAAAATATTAGTCTTATTAAGATGATCCGCAACGCAGCGTCACGCCTACGTAAGAGTACCCCTTTAAACATGCTGAACTGCTGATCCGCAACGTATACATCTACATAAGAGTAACGAGGCCTTTAGTTATTTTAATTACATTCTATTATATCATAAAATAGTCAAAGTTTAACAGTTTTCTTATATTAACGAAAAATCGTTTATTTTAAAAATAATAATCTTAAACTCAAGATTTTTACATTCTTCAAAATTGATGGAGGTCTTTTTTATTAAACTTTTATCACCCATTTAAAGTTTTCATTTTCAAAAATAAAAAACTTCCTTTATTATTAATTTTAAAAATTGTTTTTTATTTTTATTGATTAAAATGGCAAGTTTCGTCGTAAAAACGTGACCCCTTGTACGATTTCAGTTGTCCCTTTTGTTAAATTTTTTTTCTTTTCACAAAAACGAAAAAGGTGTCGTTTCATTTTGCATTTTATTAATTTAAAATCAAATGAATTTTAATGGAATTTAATTTTTTTTTTCTTTTTACAGTCTCATTTTTGTTGTTGCTGCTTTAACATATTTATTTATATAAGTTTTTTTTATTGTTGTTCGTTGTTGACTGTCGTCATGTTGTTTCTAATTTGAATAAATTGCTATAAGGGTTGTTTATATAAATAAATTAGCATAAATTTTTTAGTTCTTATTGCTGCAAATGTTGTTGTAGTTGTATTTATAATATACAAAAGAATAAGAAGAAGAAATAATATAACGAACGTGTGTAAGTGTTCAGTTGGTGGTAGGTTGTGGAAAATATTTCTAATAAAATTCCATTAGTAGAGTTAAAAGGTTTTTATTTTTAGAATTTTCTAGTTTTTATTTGAAATTTTCGAAAAGTCCATTGTAAATTCAGCTGAAATTTTTTTGAAATATTTACTGACAATAATATAATAGATAAGCTACCGGGCTCAACAAAAGTGCTATTTGCGACCGAATACTTATGCCCTTCTTCATAGGTTTACGAATCCAATTGTTCCCTTGCTCTTATGGTGCCAAGATCCGGGAGCATATTTGTTTGGGCGCTAGGTGAAAGAATAGGTTGATTTTGCTGATTTTTAAAACGAAACAATTCTTATATATATATATATATGTGACCCGGTCTATGAAAAGGTGGCTTATGACTCAAAAATTATTACAACTACCGAGAAACTGACGAAATGCATTGTTTATCTTTAACAGCTGATTTTTCGAAATTTGATTTTGACTCATAAGCCACCTTTTCATAGACCGGGTCACATATAATAAATATTTTAGCTTAGTTTTGTCAATGTAGCAAACAAATTAAGGAGTTCACTAAGTTGTGTGAACCAGGGTAAATAGAGAACCGATTTGGCTGATCTTCATACTAGATGGAGTAACTTCGGGTAATTGTGGATTATGCGTGCAATGTGGACCAGTGTCTTTTTAGGAACTATTGAAGTTATGGTAAAACTGCTTTGTCATACGTTTAACCGTTTGTTTGAAACGACAATTGCACATGTGCTTTCGTAAGTTATTGATATCTGGGCTTTTCAGTCGATGTTGAATGCGCCTGGTCAGCTTTTTTTCGGCTCAAGTAACAAAAAAATGTAAAATGTTGGTACAGTTGCATGGTAAATTTTAATTTGGTAAGTATAAAAGCACATTTAGAATAATAGGTAAAACAACTTTTTACCATCGTAAGCCAAGTTCGTCTAATGTGGACCACTCAAAGTAGTTTATTTCCTGAATTCCTTATATTACTTTTTTTATGCCTAGAATGCGTCCTTTTAGTTTGTATTATTAAAAAAGTTATTTAAAATTTAATTTATTTGTTAAAAATTGTTTTGTGTGGTTACTGGATTTTATTTAATAAATGCTTTCGGGTAATTTGGACTTTCGATTCTTGCATTCCACATTGCCCGCACGTACTAGGCCACATTACTCTCCAATTTTTTTAATCTTGGTTTTTGGATTACTTAAAATATTTTCACTTAAAATCCCTTTGACGTAATAAATTTTCACCTATAAAAACAATTAGAGAATAAATTTGCTAATATATTTGTACACAACTTTTTTAACATCCATATATATTGTGGAAAAAATTTGGAAAATTTAAAACGGTAGTCCACATTACCCGAAGTTACCCTACTTACGGTTCCCATATTTTTTAAACCGAAATACAGAACACAACAATTTGATATTATGCAAAAGTTTTTGTTTGATTTTTTTATGTTACAACATAGATTCTTAGTATATAATTATATGATGATCACGAAAACCGGAAATATGCTATAAAAAAGTGTATTATGCTCATTCAATATGCCGTTGAAAGTATAAGATATCAAATACAAGTCAAAAATAAAAATAGGTCAAGTCCATACACCAAAGTACTTACAGGCGAATTTTCGAGATTGTACCCTTTTTGGGACAGATTGGAAGGCGTGAGCTCACCAGAACAAAGTTATGGTATGACGTTAAGATTCATATAAGAGTTATTTGTGCCGATTATGTTTTCTAAGGTACATCATATGTATGAGATTTTTTCTCATAAAGGGATTTTATAGTCTGTCGCTACATTTTATAATAATATTAACATTTGAAAGGAAGTTAAAGCTGTTTACGGATATTGTTAGATCTCCTTCAAAAGTAATTCTGTGTCGATCGGTATTCTTAAAGATGGGTCTCGATTTCTATCTATTACACACATTAGCACAGGAGTATATAATTGCTTTTTCTTTAATTTTTACTGCAGTATAAAATTTTATAGTTTAAAATAACATTTATCTCTAATAATATCAAACGGTTTTGAATTACAATTAAAGAATTAAAATTTAAGTAAAAAACGAAATTGAAGCAACACGTTGGATATACAGATAAATATTTAAAACAGAAAAGCCTGTTAACCAGAATTTCTCAAAAAAAAATTTATTTGTTGCGAAAGCACTTGTAGGCATCTAAAATATTTAACATGTATTAAAATATGCTTCAAAAACGTGAAATATGCACTAAAAACTGATAAAATGCTGTAAAAATGCTCTTTTAACTAAATTATGAAAAAGGGCAAAGGGCAAAATATGCAAAAATATGATATATCAAATCGATGCCAAAAAATCAAAAAAAGCACTAAAACGGATAAATATATTGTTTTTGCCTTCATTTTTCGCATAAAACCAAACATGCAATTGAATATTGACGGTTTCGCTAAAGATGATATTTATATCAAATTTGCTCAGAATTAATGAATCCCATTTAATTTAATAAGCATACATATCTTGGAATTCTCCAAAATAATTTTTAATGATTTTTGGAGTTAGCTTAGGTTTTTTTTAGTAAACTCTTTAACTTCTTAGGAACTTGCGCCCGAAGGACAGGATAAAGTCAAGTAGAATTGATGGGATAAGTGGAGTCTTTGCCGTAATAAGAGAACCATATTCGGCTAACCGTTAGTTAGAATTATTAGGAAATATGGAAAAGAAAATAAACAACATGAGCTGAGCTCATGTAGGTAAAATTTTACAAAAAATATTTTCAATAACAAGCCGAAATGTCTGTTGGGTATTCCCATGAGTTTTCAATGGTCAAAGTCAACACTTTGTCCTAAGAAGTTTTTAAACATTTTTTACGAGTCTTTTGATCTGATAAGTTTAAGAGCTAACTTTAATGCGTAGCTCTAATTTTAAAATTTTTTTGTTTTTCATTCTTAATGAAATCGTGGTTGTTTTCAAAAATTTTATAAGTAGAAAATTAAAATAAATTTTAGCAATTAAAAAACATTTTTGATTTTATTTTTATTAATTGTGGCTCGTTTTAAACAGAAAAAAGTGACAATATGAAAAAAGTTAAAATCATGCCTTTTTCCTTCAACGTTATTGCACTTCAAGAAAAATGCGTCTTCATATTGATGATGCCCTAACATCAAAATTGTGACATCAATGTTATTACAAATGACATAAATAAGGATTAAAGTGAAATTGTCATATTTTATGCGTCATCTATGCTATGACTACAGTGACATCAATTCGATGCCACATTTTGTGAACACTGATAGAAAAGGCGTTATAACGCTGATGTATTTTGATATTAGTACAGACAAACTGTCATAAGTGCGATGACATCATATATCATGTCATCAGTGCGATGACAGACTGTGCAATGATATAATATATCATGTCATAATATATTATTAACATTATTTCTGCTAACAAAGGGCGGAATGCAACAAATGTTTGACCTAAGGTTAATTACAATAACTCAATTTGATGACAGTTTGTCATCGCACTGATGACATGCTTTATAAATCCGACTCCTATTCGTCATTTCTGTGATGCCAATGTATAATCCCATTGATGACATAATTGAAATTGTTGACCCTGATGACAATTTGGCCAAGTGATGTTAAAGCTGACATCACAGTGATGTAAAGTGTCATGGGGTCAAAAACGAAGACAGTTGTCATAGTACTGATGTCAAAATACATCAGCGTAATGACGCCTTTTCCATCAGTGTGGGAGCTCATTACCGATTATAATTTATTTGAAAGTGATTCATATTCCACTCATTTTAAATGTTTTTTTAAATTAATTTTTAAAAAGAACAATGTACATAATGTTTTTACCATTATATGAAAAACTTACCGAATATGTTATTATATTTAAATGAAAAGTCGAGTCGAAAAATTTGTAATAAATCGAATCATTTTCGCCTGATATCGACATAACATAGAAAAGCAAGCGATTTACTTTCAATACAAAAACGACACTCGAAATTAATACGATATTTATTACAAAACAAATGTCATTTGTGAATATTTAACATGACCATTTTTGAATAATTTTTATTGATCGATTTAGCGAAAGTGAAATCAAAGTCTCCTTCTTTCGGAGTAGATTTGAAAATCGATTCCGAATATGTAAAATGTAAAAAACTTAAAAAAAACTTAGAAGGAATCACTAGTTAAAATAATTGTAATGTTTATTTTGTATAATTTATGAAACCTTTTCTAAATTCTATAACAGGCTATTTACATTAGAAAGAAATGTAGTAGATTTCATTTAAAATCTTCCTCAAAATCTAGGCAATGTAAATGTACTTTTTGCCAAACAAAAACAGCTGATTAACATAGACATTTAGCAATTTTTATTACCTTTTTATAAGCAACTTCATTTATTGTATCACATTATTATTTACATATCTGTTCCATATTTTCTTAAAATTTTTATTTATTTTTTAATTAAGCTTGAGGTGTTTTTTATTATAAAAAAATTATTAAATCTATTTAATCCGATATTTCGGCCCTTCATTGATTAAATAAATATTTTTTTTTAAGGAAAAGAGACCTCAAGCTTTATTATAAAATTAATACAAATAATGGAATGGTCAAATAAGAGAAAATTTATATTTTCCTAAAATTTTTGATTTCTTATAACAGTCGTCATTTCTGTTTTTGTTTTGAATTTTAATAAAATTAATTCTTATACAGGGAAGTATTTTTTAGTACTATATAGAAGAAACCATACTTGTATTACTAAGTACTAAAATTTAGAGTTTGAGTAGATTTCCTCAAATTATTACAGTACAAGATTGTGGGTTATCCAATTCGTTTTCAGTACTGTTAAAATTTAATGAATATATAGTTATTTTACGAATCAATTTATTTTTTAACATTTATATTTGTTATTCAAAAAACAAACTACCAAAAAATACTGGGTTTCCGTACTACTGGTATTATTGTTATGAAGTTTGATTTTTTGTTAGCTAAATTATGTTTTTTTAAAGCCATAAAAAAAATGAAAACATTTATGGAAAATTCATTTATTTTAAATGAAATGTAAATGATCCGGTTTTTAAATAAATTTTTAGTTGCTTAAAATCAATTTTCTGTGGAATTTACCTACATAATATTTTGAGTGTAGTCAAAGACAGGACGATATGGCTTGGAATTTCGTAGGTACTAGACTTCGTTTTAGTTAAAACGTGTTAAAGGGAAGGTGTTTTGTTATCTGTCTGCTTTAATAGTTCATGGTTTTTGTAGGTGCATCTATTTAATTGAAAATCAGATTTTTTATCAAAGTTGAACTTGATTTATAAAAGCTTATTTAAGAACCCAGTATGCAACTTTTCAATTGAACAGACTTTTCTAATCGGCATAATAAACTAAACAAATAGCTTGGTAAACATGTCCCAATTTTACGTTTGTACAAATATTTTGTGTTGTTAATTGGGGTATTTGCTGTTTGGACAAACATTTGAAGCAATGTTTGCAGAAATATTAAAAAATTTCAATATTTGGCAGACATGTTGGATATTTGTCAAAATTTTTGTTGTGTCTAGTGCTAAAAGTAATAGTAGAAGAAGAAGCAATTAAATCATTTTCGGCCGTAAATTCTAATTTTTTAACAGAATTGTTTGGCCCAAAACACTCGTCGGTAGAGTACTCTTTACTCCAAAATTTTTTTTTCTTCTCCGTTTTAAACAAATAGCGAGCAAAATTGCCGCAGCACAATCGTCGTCTTGAAAACGAAGCAAAGATAAAAAATTCATGTTTGTACGAAATATGATTGTGTTGTTTATGGGCAAACAGAAGCAATAACGAAGTGCATGTTTGCCAAGCAATTTGTGTGGTTTATTATATCAATTCTCAAACTATTACCGAAAAAGTTTGTCTATTTGTTTTCATTACCAAGTGTGTTTTTTAATTTCTGCATTCTTATTTTTGTCATCTTTGTTATTCGATTTATCGTACCATACCCTTCACCACTAGTGGTGTATGAGGTTATACTAAGTTCGTCATTCCGTGTGAAACTTTTTTAATATTCATCTAAGAACCCATAAGGGAACGAGCCGATTATGGATGGCAACTAAACTGAAGTTATGCTGCCAGTAGCGAAATCCTGCAACTCCGCTAAAGTTAAAATATAAAAAGTTGTTTTCTTATATTTCGACATCAGTGGCGTTGCCTGGTTTCACTGCTGGCAACACAATAGAAGTTCAGTTGCCATCCTTAATTCACCCATAAGTTATATATTCTGGTTCCTTAGGTAATTTTAAATCGATTTAAGTCTATCTGTCTGTACGTTTGTTTAAATGACGCTTGCATTCGAACGACTCAACAGAAAAGAACAATGGTGGTGTTAAATTCTTCTCCTATCTGGTCGAAAAGAAAATCCAGTACAGTCAGTTCAGTTCAAAAATAGTTATGAGCCCAAATGTGGTACAACCTCCCTAAAACATTTATATTTTGGTTAACAAAACTGAAATAAATTGGTGCCAGAATACACCCATTCTGAATTTATTTTGCACAAATTCATTCTATATGACTGGAAATCTTACCTCATTTTTTGAAGATCGGTGCATAATTTATAATAGGCCCTATATAAAGTCCACTATCAAAGAAAGTTTTAGAACGCCTAAAGCCACAAGAAATAACGCTATTGCATTTAAATTCGGTCTATCATGTAAAATTCGATTATCATAAGAAATCACGCCAAATTTCGCAAAGATCGGTCCATTATTTATCATCGGCTCTATAAAAAGCCCACTCTGGGAAATTATTTAAATACGATTAAAGTTAAATGAACAAATGTTGTGCTACAATTTGGTTTAATTTAGCATTATATGGCTAGAAAAAATACCATGTTATTTTGTGATAACCGGTTCATAGTTTACCATAGGCCCCATCGAAAGCACAGTTTCCGAAAAGCAATTTAAGAAGTATTTGATTCTTTACAATTTGTGTTACTTTATTGAAATTTGGTCTAAATCACTTTAGCAAGTAAGCCTATTAATATTTCTGAGAACAGTTATTGTGACATCAGTTTTTTAAAAGATTCGTTTATAATTTATATAAAGCCCACTCCTGAATTATTCGAACTCTCGGAGGCGGGTATTACCAATTTGGCAAAGCCGAATATATCACTCTTATTTGTTTCTTTATTAACTCTAAAATCTGAATCGATTTTGATTTAAAATGTCATCAATGTTTCTAAAATGTTAAACCAATTTGGTTTTCGAAAAATTGTATTGATAGCGAACTGAAATAAGACTCTTAAATAATAAAAAACTTCCTATATAATATTTGTTAAATATTCTATTATATTTCGAAGAAATATCGAGTCAAAAATGTACGAGCTTATTACTCCGTTTCGCTCTGCGCAAAAAAACTCGCTTAATATCGACAGTAACTAGAACTCGGTATCGATGAAATTTAGACTAATTCGACCCATTTTGCATATTTAGGGAAGGATTTTCTTGTACAACACTCTACTTATTACTGGCTTATCTTTAAAAAAATGAAAGCGTGCTAATTGAAGCAGTATTGCCACAATTTGGAAAAATCCCTACATATAGATTTTTTCTCCACAAAAATAGTAGCGAAAGAAAATCAAATATATTTCTAAAACTCTTTTGATTGCAAGTACTTTTTTAAATTGGGATTTTCTTAGTATAAAACTTCTATAAAATAGACGTTATTAGCATTAAAAAAAATCTTAATTTTATATCTTTGTCTGGAATTATCTATTAAAAAAAAATTTAATTCTTGAAGTTTTATAATCCTTTTTATAAGCCCTTTTAAATTAAATTAGTTGAACAAAATGTGCATGGAAATATCAAATTTAAAATTAACTTCACTGAAAAAAATTTCTGGCAACACTGAGATGCAGTTATAGGCGAAACGATAGGTTTTATAATAATTTAACTTTTATATAGTTAAATACCGAAAGACAATTTCTTTATAGTGCTTAATAAATTATTTAATTTCTTTAAAAACGAACTTTTACATGAAGACGTTTTCATAATTGTACCACAACACATAAAAAAATTGGTTTTAGACCCACTTTTTAGTTAGGATGGGCCATGAGCCCCAAATAGGGCACAATCTCGAGGGCAACATATGGTCGAGCTTGACCCACTATACCATCTTATTTGTTTTCAATTAAAATTGTTTTCTTTGAAATAATATTTTTAATTCAAAATATTTTCTGTTACTCAATATAAAAATTAACTTACGTTTTATTTTTTAAAAATTTTGGGGTCTAATCCAAAATGTATAAATCCAGAGAAGGGAGGTCTCCTTTTTAATATTTCTTTGTTCTTTTGTTAAATTTAACTATTATTAAATGTTATTTTTTTTAATTACTTTTTAAAAATAAATTGCACATTTTTTGAAATTTATTGATATTTAAATAATTTTATTTATTATTTTGTATATTTATCATATTTCGTTTTTACTAAATTATTTCACAACACAATGTTTAACAATTAAATTGTAGTTTATTTTTGAATTATTTAGATTTCTTATTAGAGTTCTTAGTACATTTTATTTAGGTTATTAATACAATTAGAAGTATTTTTTTTTTTTGTTAAAAACTTTTTTTGTTTTTTTTTATTAATTTTTCAATTTTTATTTGCTTTAAATAATTAAACAAACAAAAGAAATAAGAACAAATATTTTTCTACACAAACAATTGTCAAAATGGCAAAAGAATGTTTAACTTTAATAACTGGGCAAAAAATTTCATATCAATTTTTTTTAATAGATTTTATTGTTGTTATTTTTATCTTTTATTATTTACGATTTTAACATTTTTGCTGTTTTAACGCAACGTTGCATTGTTGTTGTGCTTGTTGAGGGCGCGAGAGCGCTGATATTGAAATAAATGAAATATTTTTGAAAATGGATTCTAAAAAATTTCTTAAAACATGTGCGTTTTACTCGGGTTGAACTTTTTATTATTTATTTTTTACAGTTATTAAAAATTTAACATTTTTGTTATATTTTTGCAAATAACTTTTGTTGTTATTACGTTAAAACGCACAATCACAGCAGGTGTTTTCAGTTGTTGTTCATGTTGTTGCTTGCGATGATGGGTGATGATGACGTTGACGATGATAAATTTATTTAGGAGGCGTTATTGTAATTTTTTTTGTTGGTTTAATTTTTTTCCTAAACACTGCAGTTTGTTGTTGGTGTTACTACTTTGATAAAGCAGAAGCGGATGTAAACAATCGAACCAATTTAGAAATTGCCCTTCGAACAAAAATAATCTAAACACTCATTTTAAAAGAATTATTTACAAAATATACAAATGTACAGCTTTAAAGTATCGAAAAGATAAAAAGACACTGTTGCAAAATGTAATAACACATAAACTGTCTCGTTTTTTTTTATAAATTCACTATTTGCCACTGTTTCTCATCGATAAAGTGAACATTTTCAAGTAAAATTTCCATTTTGTTCAATTTGTTTTTAACTTTGAATCTAGAATAAAAATTTTCTTTAGAAGAATTTTCTTGAGAATTCAATTTGTCATAAATAATTCTAGTTTTTCTTTTTGTTCACTGGCGTTGTTCTGGTATGGGGTACAGATGGATGAGCTGTTGTTTTTTGTTGTTGCTGCTGCTGTAATTCCTTTTTTTTATTTGATCATAAACGCGCGGTATTTGTGCAATACAGCGACGTGTTTACGTTAATGTTACGTCCTCGAGGAATCGCGATTACAGAATGAATCTGAACGTGGTGTGTAAGCGTAAAGTGTATCTCTGGCAACGACTTTGTGTACAACGCTCGAAGGCGAAACAACAAAAATTAAAGCAACAAAAAAGAAAAAACAACAACGGCCACATTTTAAAGCAGTAACAAGCAGCCTCATACACATCCACATGCACATAAAGAATCGACGAAAGCAACCAACGTCTAGCAACGGCGAAGCAGCAGCAATAACAAAAACAACAACTATATTGTATAAAACACACACAGAGACACGGAGACGAAACAGACACAGATACGACAACGAAAAACCAAACAAAACGATGAAATTAAGAAACTCAAAAAAGAGCACAACGAAAAAACAAAAACACACACAATCAAAACACACGTTTATAAAATCAAGCACAAAAAAGAAATAACAAAACAACAAGAGTTTCTGAGAGTTACTTTTAATAAAAGTACTCTCATCGAAAAATAAAACACACGCACACACACAGATACTCGCCATCAAGTAAACAAACTCACACAGATACAAAAGATACAAAGAAAAAACAGGCAAATAAGAAGAAATAAACACTTAAACACACACACAGCCGTTTTAAATTAATAAGTTGAAAGCAGCGTACAATAACAAAGAGAAGAAGAGATAACAGGAGAGTATAATAATTAATTATCTCTAAGATGCATTTTGCAAAATAGAAATACAAATACAACAACAACAACAATATAAATAAATATGAATATGTACAATAAAAACAATTTCAAAGTGGCAACGTCCATCTTTCGTAGAAAAAGACAAAAGAAAGATACCAACATAAAAATAAATAAAAGTGTGGCCAATTTTAAACAAGGGGTAGAAGTATTCTCAAAAAGGTACAATGAAAAAGCTTTTTTTCTTTCTTTTATTTGAAATTTTAGCGTTGTTTGTTTTTATAGAAGTAATTCCATTTCAAAATCAATATTTTTAGAAAGTTCCTATTAATTATGCCCAATATTAATAGTTTCTGACTAGAAAATGAAACGTTTATTTTCTACTAAAATATTTCAGATTAGCCTTAACCTATGGATGAAATCAGTTACAAACTTCCCTGACGGGAAAGCTGCACCACCAACAAGGTCTGAGTTGTGGATCTTTTATGCGTTTTTACGTAAAGGACTAGTAAATAACAGAAGAATTTTAATGGCTCTATATAAAACTGCTTTGTCTTTCTTTTTTGATACTTGGGAGGATGTATACCAAAAGCAGTGGGAATTTTTCAAAAGCATTTTCACCAACATTAGTATGGTCAATTTAGATAAATTTAGTATAGATAAATCACCACCACCGCTTAATTAAAATTTATTCCAAAAGGTAATTGTTAAGCTCTACACATGAAACACTACTTAGTCTATCCTTGCTAAATTAGGAGGAGAATGATCCTATCTTGGCTAAATTTCGGACAATTTAAAATTTTTACGTTGACAATCCTGACAGTAATTTTTTATGCAAGAAAAAAATTTAAATTCCGTTATTCTACCGTTTTAACTTCGCACGGTTTGTTATACACTTTGAATTATATTTTTCCCTGTCATTACTTCAGATTCGGTTCTTTCGCATGCGTGTTTGTCTAGATACGTACCAAGTGCTTTGTTTTTAAATAATAAACGCAAACATAAAACACTAACTTTAAAGAATAAATGTGATATTTTGCAAAGCCTTGGGAAGAAAAAAACTATCAGGCATATTTCCGAACAATTTTATGGTCCTAAATCAACGATTTGCGACATTAAAAACATAAAAGAGTTTATTTCTAATACCAATAATGGACCCGGGTTCATTTGAACCAAAATAATCTATTACACCATTTCCATAATATAAAACTTTTATTATGAAATAGAAAAGTTATAAAAAAGCAGAAAATCTAGAATGATAGAAAGCGCTTTACACATGGTTTGTGCAACAAATAAAGAATCATATCCCGATTTCATCAAACATTTTTAATGTGAAGATGACGGGAAAGGACAATTTTTCACCGATCTAAGACTGGTTTAATAAATTTAAGAAACGGTATAACATTCGTTATCTAAATATAAATGTATTACTTAGATTATTACAATAATTTTCACTACTATAGTCCGGACAACTCGATAATCCGATCGAGCCTAAAACTATATGTGTCCGGATTGTTGAAATTACACTGCACAAAGTGTTTTGCCAAAAAAAACCTCATCTTCCAATTGCATTGAGAACCTAAATTAATAATTTTTGATTGTTTTATGATAATCCAAAGTAATTGTAATTCTTAGATTATTTGTAATCGACTTTTTTTTATTTTTACAAGGTCTGTTTGTTATTATTGCAAGTAAAAAGTAGCAATAAATTTACGAAATTTTAGAACATACTTGAAAGGTTTTGGTATTTGTCTACGTTGTGTTTAATATAATTGTTTTTAGTAATTTTATTTTATGTTTATCGCAAAAAGGATTGGGGGTATATTAATTTTGTTATTCGATTTGTTATCCGTGAAATCGACTGTATCTTTGCTGAAGGCACGATTGAGATCGCGAGGGAGCTCTATCGTGCGAAATAACCCCATTTGGTTCACCCGCCCTTCATACAAATGTCTCCAAGAAGCGGCCACACAGTATACGTTTGGATGACGAAATTTGTAGCAAATACAGTAAAATTGCGAAAAAGTTAACTCACGTAAAAGTTAATCTCGCAGTTAAGTTAACCAAATTTTAGCGCCCATGTGGCCCTCTAAAAAGTTGACTCTAAGTTTATTTTTTCTGAGCGTATTAATAAAAAAAGTCAACAAATGCGTCAAACAGATTATATTTTAAGCAGTAAGCGAAGTTTTTAAACAGAATTGAATAAGATGGTAAACAAATAGAAAGAAGCACACAGAAAAACATTGTATAGACCGAAATATGATAACTTTAAAGAAAGTTGTATTAATGTTTTTCTTGAAGTAATGGAAAGGTAATTGCGCAATTACTTGTCCAATTTCAATATTAAGAGCTGATCAAGAGTTCGTGTTGCTGCAACCTGAAGAAACAATACTGGCATAGTAACGGATGGCTGGCAAAATTTTGGAAAGGAAACAGATTTCGCTATATCAAAATTTGTGAAGAAATCCTTTTAAAACATGAGTCGGATTTATCACGTTTAATTTATAATGCATGAGTGATTTTACTTGACGCCGATAAACTGTGACTTTTTCGGGATGCATTAGACACTTTTGCATTTCATGTGAAAAAAGTTGGTACTCTTTCTCATTTTGATAAATTTGGTATACAGATAACATATGGTCCAGTGGACGGAATAAACATATTTAAAGACCCCTTGCTTTTCATATGCACAGTTTAATGTTGGTTGCTCAAGATTATGGAGTGCTTAAAATTATATTTATGTGTTGGCGAAAAAGATTAATTCCTAGAATGTTTTTTATTGAAATATTTTAACATAAAATAAGTTTCGATGTAGAAAACAACATAAAATTTCTATAAATGTTTTATATGAAAAGCCCTTTTCCTTAAAATTTTGCTATAATTTTCACGTGACCGAAGTCACGGGTAAAAGCTAATATATACATATGTATATATTAACCTTCTTTATATACACATACATTTATACACACGTATGGTCAAAATAATAAGTACATTCCTATTTCTCTCCAACTTTTTTTTATATTATATTTGGGCTGCTTTAATTTGGTTTGGATATTGCGAAAGTTGTTGATAATTCTATATTAGCAAAGCCGTTTTTTAAAAAAGCGGGCTTAAAGTGTAATTTTGGCTTGGTCAAAAAATAAGTACATTTTACATCTTTTCAGGCAGGTTTGTACATTTATTTGCTAAAGCATTTAATTAAAAGAAAATCAAAAGTTAAACTAAATGAAATTGCTGAAGAAAGAAGACTAGTGCCAATATAAAAAAATACAACCAAGAGATACAGCAACATCTCTGAATAGTTTTCTCGTGGTATTATGCTGGGGTCCTATTTATCGTATTACCAATACTATGGCACGATTTGATTACAAATACATATTGGAGGACACAACGTTGGCATGCGCCAAAGAAACATGTCACTTAGATATGTTTTCCAGCAGGATAATGACCCAAAACACATATCATGCTATGTTAAAGATTGGTTTCGTGAAAATATTATTACTCCCTTGACTGGACAAGTAAGTCAACGGACCTAAGTTCAATCTTTGGGGGAAGTTAAAACAAAGAGTCATTAAGCAAACATTTGAAAATAAAGAATTAACCTACGCATTTTGTTCAAAAAGCGTGGAATGAAATCCCTTTGATAACCTGCCGTTAACTAATTAGCCTTCTGGACGAGGAGATCCTATAAAATTTTTAAAAATAATGGACAATACATAGAATATTATTTAAATACAAATAAACTTTAACAAAATTCGATTGATCATATTAAGCTTTAACTACTGATTTAATAAGAATGATTTAATTAATGTACTTACGAGTATTATTTTCTCCACTAATTTTTTTAAATATTTTTCTTTTTCAATTCATCAAAAATTAAGTTTATGCTTTTAGTGCTTTATTGTTAGTTTTTTTTTTATTAAACTAAGTCCGAATAAAATATATGCATATAAAAAAATTAATTTAAATAAACGTCAATTTTTAATTAATCAGAATTTGCGAAACAATGTTATGTCCTTATTAGTTTGACCATATACATACATATATAGTATTATAATACATAGAGTATATTGTATACGAATTATTAAATTATTAAATGAAACATTTCTAAGAATCAAATAAATAAGTAATGACCAAGTAGTAATAATTTGCCTTTGTCACAAAACTATTATATAGATTTGTACCAAACAGAAACTCAATTTAAATAAATTATTATTTTGCATTAAATTTAATTACAAAAATGTTGAAAAAAAATTTAAATTATTTTATAATTTTTAGTTGGCAGCACTTGACTTAAATATAAATAATTTGGAGAGGATTTTTTACATGTAGTCGTATACAAGGGGAGCAAAACTTATACCTACAACAACAATTAACAACCCCTTTTTTGTTAAAAATCGTTAGTAGACCAACAAAATACACACCGACTCGTTAAACATTTTTTCAAAATGGGGGAGCAGCAGTAAAACAACGTTGCCGCTGAAAAATTTGGAAAAGTGGCTCAAAAATGGTATTTACAAAAAAAAATGTAACGATAACGATATTTTAAAGAATAAAAAAAAGGGTAAAAAGGGTTTTTATAAACAAACAGAAATTTTAAACAATTGTTTAAATGCATAAGATATAAACAAAAATGTATATATGTACATACATATATACTTTATTATTTTTGAATTAAAGAGAAGTTCAAAGCTATAAAAGCTATTGAGCTGATGACGATTGCTTAAACAATTTAACTTCACATTAATTTATTAAGCAAAGAATCATAAATATATATATATATATTCTGTTTTTAGATATGTTTTACTTTGGATTTCAAAATGTACATCAAATATCATAAAGTAAATTCAGAAATTGTGAAAACATTTTTTCTAAGAAAAACTTTTTATGCATAATGCATTTTAGAAATATTTTTTTTCCTTGCATAATAAAAACTGCACTCGGAGTAGGCCTTGAAACCATGAAGGAAAACCAGTTTAGCTTACGCAAAACTAAAGGGTCTCTCATTAAGCGCTTCCTATCTTTAAATTATAAAAATAGATAGCAAAGTATATGTGAGATATCATCGATTTTTTATTTGTGTGAAAGGTCTGTCAATGTCAATTTTTCCATTTCTTACATGACTTTGTCTATTTTTTACACGATAATGTCGGATAAGTCAGGCAAAATTTGACGGATGGCATGTGTTATGTTGGCTGTGAGGGCTGTTGCGGCTTATTCGCATAGGCGTGTGACTGAAGAAAACCGCACAAGAGAAAGTGTAACGGGGTAAATACACGATCTTGTGGTCAGTTCACATCCCCTCTTAGTTCCCCGGTGGTTGTAGTCATAATCTCAGGTATATTGCACGTTTCGGCGTTACATTCTCTGGAGGAAATCAGGTGCAGCCAATACCTGGGATTCGTCCAAAGTCTTAGATTGACAGCTCTCGATTGACCTGGGCCTTCGTTAGTATGATTCTATGTGGAAACTTTACATTTCCGATAGAAAGCCGTATTTTATAGTAGTTTTTCTCCGACCGATGGGGAAGTGGTTTTTTAAGCATGACCTCACAATCGGGTGCAACAGAAAGGTGCTTTTTGACAAAGATGTTTTCGGCGATCACGTGGTAGTGGTGGTTTAAGCCCAAAGATATTTCTGAAAAGCCCACTTAAGTGCTAATTTTTTCTCATTTGTCGGAGAGTTGGGCCCGAGTGAGGAGTATCCCTAGGTGCTGTTGATATTCAACCGAAGCTGCTGATATTTTTCCAAAACCAGTAGAGGTTAGATAGCTCATTTTTTTACACTCAAAATTGATACCTGCACATAGTGGTTATAATCTACCAAGAGGTAAGTCCAAAACTCACGTAAATCTTTTACACATTCCCAATATTCGATGTCGCATGAGCTGTATGGCAGGTAGGGCCATAAAAAGTGGCAAGGATCAGATGGATACTTTAAGGTCACAACGGTAACGCTGGCAATAGAAAATGATTGTACTCATTTTAAAATAATTTTTGTAACTGCTATTAAACTTAAAACTGCTCTCGCACATTCGTAGAAAGAGAAATAGACAGAGAGAAAATAAAGCACATAGAGAAAAAATTAGAAAAATGTGATGAAGATAGGGAGAAGTAAATACCCAAACAAAATAGAGAGCTATGATGAATGTTACTTGCACGTTGTGCGAATATTATTGTTTTCTACAATGATTTTTTGTCTGTCTATTGTTCTAACAAAAGCACGTTTACACTTACAGACAGTTTATCAGTCAGTCTACTATGGCCAACATCCTGATGGGTTCCTAAGAGCCCGTTCTTTTCACTGCACAAACATTTCAAAAGCCTACTCAACCATTTGCAAGTAAAACAACAGAGTTACATATTTACTACTCAGTTAAAGTGTTTGGGGCAAAGAGTATCTGACAGTAATAGTTGTAAAATAAATTTTAACTTGTAGATAAAATTTATTTTATTTTTGTTTGTATTTTTTGTAAAATTTTTGCTTCTTTAACTCATTTGAAAAGAGAAAAAATGAGTAGAAATTTTAAAGAAAAGATGAAAACAAAAATAATATTCTCACATTCGATTTTTTCTGCTTATTAAAATTGTAAGAGTGTTGGTATTTTCATCTTTTGTTTTTGGGCGTGCTTCGTTCTGTTTATTTTGTTATTGTTGGATGACTGTTTTTTCTTTTTGAATTTTGTTGAGTTCAGTTTTCTTTTATTCTGCTTTTTGCAGAATAAAAAAAAAAAACAAGTTGAAGAAGAGAAAAATAATGATCAATTTTTGAAAACAAAGAAAAAGAAATAAAATTTTTTAAAAATATTTGTGGTAAGACAAAGACAAATAAATATTTTAGAATTATTACTGAATTGTCGTAGAGCAAAGAGTTGAAAGTTGGTTGATAAGTTGTTGTATGATTTTTTGAATAATTAATTTATTTTTATAATAGGTACTTACCATATGTATTTCTGACGTTTTATATTACATATTTTTTAAATAAAATTTAAAAAAGTAGATTTTTAGCACACTTACCTAAAAAGATAAAAATAAAGATTAATGTACAACTTTGAAATTAAAAAGAATTTTAATAGGTATAAACATTTATAAAATTGCAAAATAAATTATAAGAATCAAACCTATCACCTAGGTATACATTTATTTACAAGCCGTCATTAATTAATATGAAGGGTATTCATGACATCGCTTAAAAGTCTTGCAATCTGCGCAAACTGTGCATTTTTACGCTTAAGCAAATGAACTGTCCAAAATTGTAGGGGAATTCATTTACACAAGATTCGTGAATTTGACTAACAATTTTGTACCGTAAACTTGTGCTGTTTGATTGTGTGCATTTATAGAAACAGATTTTTTTCTGCTTACAAACCTTTTCAACGAAAAATTCATTAAGATTTCGTTTTAATGTGCTAAATTCCCAATTCGTGCTCTCGACAAACACACTGAAATTTATTGTTGGTGGGATAAGCTGATTCCTATGCGCATTTCACTGGTTGCTTAGCCCAAATCATCAGGAAACCTTTTCCCAAAGATTTTAGAAAAGCTAAAGATATTATACCAATAAAACTGTAAAGTGAATAAGAATTATAAACACTTAAGTTTTATTTGCAACAATTTCAAAGCTTAAACAAAACAACAACAATAAACAGTGAGTTTATCTTTCCTTACATTCCCCACTACAATTGGTTAAATTTTTCCAACTCTAAATGATTACAATTTCATTGTGTGTGCAAAAATAATAAGAAGTTGCTTTATTTTATTGTTTTCGCAATAACATCAAGTTAAGAGATTTGCAAATTCAGTTTTATTGCACTGCGACTTCCATATTTGTTTTCAAAGATTTTCTTGGGAGTCAAATTCAAGTGTTAACAAATTGTTTATTTTATTGTTTTATTTTTATATTTACTTTAAATTATTGTTGTATTGATCATTCTTACAAACTGACATTATTTTTTTTAAAATTACGTACAAGTTAAGGTCAAATTAGACACGACTGAACATAATGCGATAGCCGTAACGATGACTATAGAAATCAAAATTCAATTTGTTGGTATGGTCATGTATGTCGTTATGTTAAGTCACATATAATCAAATACAGTGTTGCCCATAAGATTGGTTCAAACAGCTGTTTTGTATGGATATGTCAAGTCTAATTTGAGCTTTAAAAAGAGGCTTAATGAAACGAGTTTTCCCATTAACACAAATTGAAACTTTAAGCGATTTCATGAAACCCCTTATTATTTTAATGACAAGATTTAATTCCCCTCATTGAGAAAACTTAAAAATTAAACAAACATTTCCATTTACTTATATATCGTGGGTTTCGGTATGTACGACTCATTTGGTTTTTAAAATTTCTCGACTGGGACTAAAGTTGGCGTCGCAATTCTTTTGCAGTTTGAAACGTCAGTCTATGCCATTTATTCATAACGTTTGCACAATATTTGATTTTTATAGCGACAACCTTCACGTTCTATAGTGACATCGTTGCGTGTCCACACTCATGATAATAATATTTTAAGCTGAAACCAGCGTTGCCATATATATTGTTTAAAAAACTTCTTATATCTGAAAAAACCCTTTTTTAAGGAAACACTTTCTTTTCACCAAGGTGCCAAAATTTTAAAGGAAAACATAAACACTTATATGGAATTAATTTTGTTTAAAAATATAGAAAAAAGGAAATAAAAATTATTTTTTTTTCCTTTTAATCAATAAATTAGTTTACAAGGAAATACTTATTAAAAACCTAAAAGGTGCTAAGCCTTCAACGTGTTTAGGAAAGTCATTGTTAAAACGAACTTTACAACGTACAACATAAAAATTTAAACATTCAACTCTTAAGTCCATTTCATCACCTTTAGATAACTTATATGTGTTAAAGATACTTCAGCACCTACAAAGCAGTAAACATAATTAAACACTGTTGCAATAATAAAGTTCAGAGAAAATATATAGTAAGATCGTTTAATTGCATAAAAAAGCACTTAATATTTTCATCTAATATACTGCAAATTTTTCATAATGTATTTTTAATTAACTGCCAGCTGCCTTCGATGGCGGTGAGTGCTAAACGGCAAGCCCCTCTGAAGAGATTGTGTAGTTACAATCGACACAGGGCAGGGCAACCTGTCCGTGAAAGCCTGGGTTCAATTCCCAGTTCAGTCAAGAATGAAAACTTATCAATATTTTAACTCATTTCAGTTGTAAATTTCCTTTCTTCATAAAAATTTAATGAAAGTTAAATTTAATGAGCTTTAGCCTGAATAAAAACCATAACTACAATACTAATAATTTTATAAAAAATTTAAAAACTTAATATAAATTTAAGACGTATTTTCCATATCAAAAACATGCACTTCTGTTTCTATGGTTTTGCCATCAAGGTAAATTGGCCTGAAGTTATGCACGATGCGCAAGTTAATCCAAAAAAGTTAAATGTTTGGTGCGCTTTTAATGCCAGTGGCTAAGGGGCTATGAAATCGGAGTATATGTGGGACCAGGTTGACGCTATTATTTCAGTCCAACAGGACAGTTGTGTAAATGATTTACATGGATACCTGTTCTAAAGCCTACACTATGATGGATTAAACCACTGTCTGGCAAAAATTAGTTTACCAACCGCCCTCGAAAATGCGCACAACCAACACACTCAGGTAGCAATTCCAGTGTACTATCCGAATAGTAGAACACTTTGTAACTGGTGGAAAATGAATAGCTTTTACTTAAAAAAAATTCTGATCGTGCATAGAAAATATTCCTAGAAAAATATTGAAGGCATAAGACAATTTAAGTAGGAAAGCTTAATAAATTGTAATTTGACTTAAAATACACATTCGAATTAATATGAAAATTTATATTAAAAATTATACTCAATATGAGATCTAAAATTCCCAGATTCTAATTGTTAAAAAAATTCGATATGTAGAACGAAATTCGAAATATTGTATAACAAAATAATTGCCATATATAACATTGAATGTTTTCAAGATTTTTCTAAAAATAGCAAAACTACTTTAAAAACTTATTGCTATATAAAACTTAATTTTGAAAATTTTTGAAACAACTGGTGGCAAATTATGGCCTTCGATATCGATCGAAATTTTCATTTAAATTGTATAGTAATTTCAATCGATATTAAATGTCGTACTTTGCCCATTGATTTTATATAGAATCGTACACTGTTTAGACTGTTAAGAGTTTATTAAAAAAGGTTTAACTTTTGGTGAAAAGCATTTTTTGTATGAAAAAATATTTAAACAGTTGTATGGTACAAAACAGGGACTTGGAAAATACTTCCGTAATAAAAATTGTTTTCTGCATTTTTTTCTTGGCGTTGCACAGTGTGACTTTTGTTACTTTTAGGATGCCAAAAGTCGAAACAGTCTAATAAAAGTAGATATGGCAATGAAATTTAGCAATAATAATGATGAGATCGATATAGCATTGGACACAAAAAATGGGCGTGGTCCGCCCACTTTTATGGCCACCCCCCATATAAGGTGTGTTTTCAAAATACCATAATTTCTAATTTAATAGTACTTATTATGGCGGAAAGAAATAAAAATAATTTTAATTTCACAACATTTTTAGATACACACAAATGACTTCAATTAGTAGTTGTTTTGAGATGATAAATACCTATATATTTTTGAAAACAAATTTAAATTTCATATTAAAAAAAAAGCAATCTAAAAATAAAAATAGTTACTCCGAGTCAATATCATTTCCATATTCCGGTACGGATAATAAGCCAATAACTTCTTTTGGTAATGTTCGTCGCTTTGTCTTAGTCGCTTTCCGCAAGCTGCATATAAACGGGTCTGACGATAAGAGTAATCTGTGCAACAAATCCAAATTACTTTCAATTCTAGATGTTTTTTAAAATATCGCAGAAAGGAGCCAAAGGAAGCAAAAACTTATTATTGAATCTGAAACTAGATATATAAACATTCAATCTCCATATAATCACTTAACAGAATTCTACAGAATCATGCAAGTTTTTCTCTATCGAAAAACAAACATTTTTGGAAATAACTCAATTTTTAGTGATCGCATATTTTCATTGATTAAAAATTAAAATAATAACGTTAAAGCTTCAGAAACTTACCAGTCGTTATGGAAAAGGTTGCAACTTAACTAAAGCAAAAAGACTTTTGTAAAAATATTTTGCCAAACAAAAGTAATGCCGCCGCAAAGTTCAACAAAAAATGAAAACTATAAACAGATTTACTACACTTGTCACAGTGACACAAGTTTGACAACTGTTTTCATGTTAATTGTTGTTTTTTTTTTGATTTGTTTTGAGTACATATTCGTAATAGTTGTACATTTTCCTATTACATACCATAAAATTATTAAAATCGGAGAACATTATTTTTTTTTCTTTTGGCATCCTAAAAGTAACAAAAATCACACTGTGCGTTGTGAATTAATACGAAATGGCTTTTACAGTTTTTAGAAAATAAACGTTTTCAGAAAATAAACGTTTGCAAGTAAATGACATTTTATGATATTTTTAACGATTAAAATTTAAACAAGTTATTGTTAATGTTCAACAAAACATGCTCGGAGGCAACAATAATTGGCTTCTTATAAAGGTATAATTTCAGTATCATATGGTTGCCGGTGGCAATAGTATGGTTAAAGTACCCATAATATGTTTCAAAATATTTTGTTAAAAATAGTTTTGTTGGAGTTGTCTATATAGAAAAATTCGTTTTCTCTGCGTGTACATAAGAAATGTTTTTTTTCTAGACAGATTTGGTTTATTTTCCGCCTCAGCTATTCTAAGAGACCTATCGAGTCATAGCCACTCTACGAATAATACTAAGTAATAATTTGGCGCATCTAGATATTTTTGTGGTACACATTACATATAAATTTTGAAAAAAATCTAGGAGATGGTTCTAGAGTTGTTTTGAAAAAGGCATTGTTGTTATATAATTGAAAATAATATTTTTTTAGGCCTTGATGTCCGCCAGTTGTAAAATGTCTTTGGTTATAATTTTAGAAAAAGTTGAATATTTTTAGCATTTAAAATCATCTGGTAAACTACTAACTGTT
Source organism: Pollenia amentaria (assembly GCA_943735925.1). Lineage (NCBI taxonomy): Eukaryota > Metazoa > Arthropoda > Insecta > Diptera > Polleniidae > Pollenia > Pollenia amentaria. Next base: position 94,981,083 of record OX031009.1, on the reverse strand, counting down.
TAATATTTAATACTTTGCTTCTTGTGGCCTAATTGAATATAAAATTTTGCATTTGTTTAATAAATACGCAAAAAATCTATAAATATTAAATACATAAACTAAAATAAATTAATATGTAATATGAAGTTGTTAAGCAGGATATTCTTGGATTTCATTAAATATGAAAATTTTAATTTAAATTAGGAATCACAAAAACACACACACACACATAAACGTATGTATGTATGTATGTGTATTGTATTTATATTTATAAAAGTTTTCTCTCTCTTATTTTAAACGAAGTAATATTTGTTATTGTTTTACCCACGACTTGATATTAATTTTCTTAAAAAAAAATTAAAAAAGCAATAAAAAAAACCAACTAGAAACAATGATGACGATAATAATATTGCAAGCAACGTTGTTGCAGCTGTTTTTTATTGCTGTCAAAATACACAAACACTCACACAAATGTTCGTACATTTATATTACTCATGTATGTTTATTCGAATTTTCGTATTTGTATACTTTTATTTTTTTTTTTAATTTTATTTGCTTTTCCTTTAATAATATTTTTTCATTATTCCCTTTTATTGTTGGTACTTTTTAATTTTTTTTATTTTAAATTACAAAAAAGTCTCAAAATGTAGGAAAAATACCAACTCAACAATGCACACATACATTTAAACAATTACTTGAACACACACACACGCACACACAACACAAACACCTATGAAAGAATATTAAAATAGTTGTTTGTACGTATGTGGGGAGTATTTTTTAAACACCCACCATCGAACTCTACTTGTGTTTTATTCGATTTTATATATGTATGTATGTATTTTGTTGTTGTGTTGTATTATTTCATTTAATTTTTCGTTATTGTTGTTATAATATACCTATATTTTTTTGTCTTACTACGTTTATTTCGTACATTTTATTTATGCCGGCTTCTTTAAAACAAAATAAGCTCTCATACAAATAGAAACAACTAGAGTAAGTAAAATAAATGAGAATGAGCAGCAATTGCTCGTACCAATACAAATGTGATACTAAAAAATTGCTGTTGCTGTACAAGTAAATGCATGTGTAAGTGTAGACAAAATGATTAAAGCAGCAAAGCAAAAATAAATGAAAACTAACACACCAATAATAATAATAACAGCACCAACAACAACAGCAGCAACAAAAGCTTGGGGTCATTATTCTCTTCGACGCTAATGTGCAGATACACAGTCACACTTTCGTACAAAGAGTTTGGTTGTGGCTCCACCACCACCATCATCATCGTCATCTTTTCATACATTTTCATCTTCACCACTTTATTTTATTTTTGCTTTTGCCACCGTTAACTCATCTGCGCTCGCGCCCCAAATGAGGCTGCAGCCACTTTTGTCGATGTTGTTGCTGTTATTGTTGTGTTGTTGCTGTTTTTTTCCTGTATTATTTTTGTCGTAAATGCTGATGAGGCTGATGAAGCTCTTCACAAACAATGTAATAAAATTCAATTATTCTCAGTTACGTCTTGTATTTTGTTTCGTCTTTTATTCGTTGAATGACTGGTTGGTTGGTTGGATGGATGGATGGATGGATGGATGGATGGATGGTTGGATGGTAAGAGTACAGTGTAGAATATTAAAGTATGGATCGGAGCACACCTTATAATGAACACTCGCTGCCAAAAAAAAATAAACTATCATCACAGTCAGCCAGCCATTCCGGCAATTGCAACAGAAACTGAGACTGCAAACTGAAGTTAACAACTAGAATTTTATTGTGTTGCAAGTAGGGGGCGATGGCAAGTTTTCCTGTTTTTCTTTTTCAGCAGTTTTTATTATTATTAATATTTTTTTTTTGAATTTCAGCCTGTATTTGTTTTAAAATTATTACATCAGCAGCTGTATTTAATTTAATCTAATAATATTCCTTACGTTTTTAGACCAAAAATATTGCGTAGCTACCAGGGTTTAAAAAACTGCAGCGAAACCTAAAGCTGTCAAACAAAAAACGAGAAATTGTGTACACGTTTTCGCTTTTTGAGTCGGTTTGACAGCGACTGTTTACATTTAATTATTCAGAAGTAAAAGCAACAGTTTTTTTTTTGGACAATGAGAAATGAAAAAGTAGAAGAAATTGCAGTTTTTCAACTTTGACTGCAGTTTTTTAAACGATGTTGCGTACTATTTACTTCAATGCTTTGAAATTAATTAAATATAAAAATATTTTTATATTAAACTCAATCCTTAATTTGCTGCTATTTGAATAAAAGTTAAGTAAGTTTTAAATAAAAAAAAATCGATGATTGACTTATGACTTCAGATGACTCCAACTCATCATGTGTGCCTTAGCTTCCTTCTCTGTTTTAATTCTCCAGGTATTAGCTGGTGTTCCACTTATTCAGATTCCCTGTGGGTTCAACTCAATGTCTGCTTTTCAATGTCTGCTTTTCACACTTCAGATTCCATAGGGTATAACAAATATATCTCTATTTTCTTTGGAGAATTTCCGTTTTGTAATAGAGATTGGTTGGAGATTGTGGCTGGCCAGAATATTTTCAGGATGCGTCGTAAACAGCAATTGCTGTTTCTGTCATGTCGGTGTGCTAGGAGACAGATGTCGTAGGCACAATCGTAGTCTTCCCGTCTTCAGTTGAATCCCCGAAAGTATAACTCTTGGTGTGGATAAGTCTCGTAACACACAGTAAACAACGATATTGAATAGAAAAAGCAATATAGCAATGGAGAATGAATACATCCTTGTCTTACCCGGCCTTGATGTTGATTGTTCGGCTGTCGCTCCCAACAAACAGAATACGACATTTCGCGTTTGTGTATAGGGCCTTTATGATGTCGACGATTTTGGTGGAAGTTCCTCTATAAGCCAATACCTTCCAAATTGCCGAGTCTTCTGACTGTTCCAGGATGATAAGTATGTGATCCATACACGACCAGTGTGTATACATAGGAAATAATATAGATAATTGTTGACAATAAAGTTATCTATGAAAGAAATACACAGATTAAGTTATTTATCATGTTAGTCAACCCTTTCAAACTACTTCTGGTGTAAAACAAGGCTGTGTTTTTTCCCTTATACGTATTTGAAGACAATCATAATCCCGGAATTAGTCTACTTAATTTAAAGAAACTTTAAACATGACGTTGAACAACTTTAAATTATTTGACCTGTTAAGAAAGTCAGTAACAGCAAAACATTTCGTGGAAACTGAATTCGAGGAACTAAACAGTTTATGCGGCAATATACAGAGAAGCGAAAATATAAAAAAAAAATTTAACTTGATGTATGTCAGTCTAACCTCAAAATGGACAATATCAACACGTACGACTGGGAGATTGAACTCCAAACACCAGGACTGGTTTAAAAATGATATCATCCTGGATACTTTGACAGAAGATGAACCCAGCACATCAACCGGACGTGAAAGAGGAATGCCAAGAAAAACATTGAGGAGTGTTCAAATTTTACAAGAAAGAGCAAACTGGATGATTCGCCAATGATTTGAACACGGAACATTTATCGGAAGTACTGTCTATTAGATATACAAAGGATGGTGGAAAAGTAAGGTCGCAGAATACAAAATCTGTTGTAAGTGCAAGCCCACTGCGACTATAACGGACTAAGAAAAACATTCCCACTCCCCCAAAACGAAAACCTTAAAAAGTATGGTTCCGAAGAAGCTTTGGCTTTGTTTATGGACTTTCTAAAGAGAAATATGAGATACTACGGGCATCTTTAAGGCAACATGAAGCTGACATTTACAAGCTGACGGTTCCAAGCATGTTTCGAAAGCCAAAATAGATACACGACAACTGCATACGGAGCTTACTGAACTGAAAGGCAATATGCAGGATCTGATGGACCATACAGAAAAGCGTCTGTTGGAAAGCCTTCCTGAGAAACTGACATTGATCGGTAAATGGGGCTGCGATGGATCATCCGGACAAAGCTCTTATAAGCAAAATATATATTTCGATGAAGCTACAATATTGGACGGAAATAGGTTTGTGGCATTTGTTGTTCTTTTGCGGCTATGCTTTGATGTTTCCCTACACTGGAGACATCAATACATTATTGTCGACCAATAATGTTTCAGTTTCAAGGGAATCACCGGAACTCAGAAGCACCACAGTGAAAGACATTCAAGAACAAATAAACAAGATTAAACGCACAAAGATCGAAATCAGTGAAGAAAAAGACATTAAATGTTGTTACGAACCCCACCTTACCATGGTTGACGGAAAAGTCGTTAACGAGCTGACAAATACAACCACAACACTGTTATGCCAGTTTGCAAAAAGACGCAAAGAACTTCAGCAATTCAAACGAAGAGAATAATGAATATGTAAACTCACCATTGCACGCAATAATAAGATGTTAAAAGTTTTTGTTAAAATTAGCGTATACGCTTCTACAAGAGACGAAACACTTGGATAAAAAACATGGAATTCATGCTAGGAGAATGGATTTTATATTCAGTGACTACTGCAGAAGTTGTCATGAAGAGTAGCAGATGGAAACTGGGCTTCACTTCCTTTGTCAATGTCCTGGGATACGGGGCATCTGGGAAAAATATCTGGGAGAACCAGTGTTTGCCTGTTTGGAGGATCTATCTAGGATAGAAGTTAAATCACTTTTTCTCTTCATTAGGAACACGAATTGGTTGAATCCTGCAGTGACGCGATCTGAGTAGCTGCTCTATAGGATGGGCATTGCGGTTAAAAATATTTTATTTTACTTCCCATAAAATTTATTTAAATTTGCTAACCCATAAATAGGCACCTTAAAGGCGTATAAGCCTTTTCAAACACTCATTTAATATGTTAATCAATTATTTTTAAAATTTTTGGATTATCTCGTTTGGTTAAAAAGTTATGATTTTTGAAACGAGAAGGATTTGTTGGTGCCCTATGTTCTACTACACTAGCTTTAATTTTATTGTTATTAACTAATTTACAATTTTTTTTGAATAATTATCACGAATAATGACAAGTTTATCTAGGCTATCTTATACATTAATAACTTTAAACAATATATACTCGTATCTATAACTAAATTTCACCAGAGGAAATATAAGGAATTCACAATGGACCGCATTGGTCTCCGAGTGGAGGTGTGGCCCTGGGCGCACAACCCTTCCTAACCAAACATTACTTAACCTAAATTATATAATAGAACATTTATTGATAAGTAAGTTCTATTGTAAAAATTTATCAATAATAATATCAAAGTTGTTTTTGGGAATACAATTATTTATTAAAAGATTTTGTTTGTTGTGCTTAATTCCCTTTTTTTTAATTGATAAAAAATACGGAAATTTATTGTTGGAGGATAAGCTGTTCCTATTCTTAGAAAAGTCAAAGCTATCAGCAAACAAGACTACAGTGTTTTATTTTTGGTATTTTGTTTAAGCTTTGATATCATTGCAAACAAGACTTTTTGAGTGTACGTAGGTAATTCTCTTTCCCTCTGTAGTCTTGTTTGCTGATAGCTTTGGCTTTTCTAAAATTATTTAGAACAACGGCATGGTTTGATTCTAGGCCAGATAGAAGCGATTTTTTTTATAGAGGTTCTTTGACTAAGGTAAATTGCTATGACCCCTTTCAGACAAGCAAAGTTTACTTTGCAAAGTCTTGAGTTTATAGAAGAGAAGGGAAAAGAGCATAGCGGGGGAGTACATTCTTTGCTGTACTCACAAATTCGTTTTGTTATTCGTTCGTAGATTATACCTGAAGTTGGCTGCAACTTTATATTTATATACAGCGTTACCAGAATCTTTGGAATGAAAATTGTCATATGGCGAAATAAATCATATTTTGAAGAGGAAAATCTTAAATTTTTTTTTCTTAATTTAAATTTTTTTAAAACAAGGGAAAAATGGTAAGAATTATAAAATTTTTATAAAAACATACTTCTTATTATTTAAATTGGAATATATAAAAACATAATTCGTCAGTATATGAAACTTTATAAAAATACATTTTCCGATGTGCGAAAGAATTATTTATTTCGTACAAAAACATTTAAAACAAAAACAAAGTTTTTAGAATTTGTTTTCGTTTTAAATGTAGTTGTTCGAAAGAAGGAATTCTTTCGCACATTGGAAATAGGTTATAATATGCCTTTTTTAATATTTTTTATGTCCAGAAATAATGATGCAATTTTTTGTATTCTAGATACTGGGTATGCGCGTAGAAACTAGCTTTCCCACAACAATAAATTTCAGTGTTTTCATTCAAAAATTGGGATTATCAGCACATCATTAATAAATAAATTATAAATTTTTCTAGAAAAGGTTATTGATTATTGAAATTCCAAAGAGAAATTTATCGATAACAGGAATTTGGAGAATAACTAACTCTACGTCTAGAGACGCAATTTGAATTTGTTAACATAAACAATAACGTCCGCAGTATGACGTCACAAAAATGTTCTGTATTTAATATAAAAATATGTGGAGTGGAGTAAACACAAAACACGCATTTGTATGTAAACAAATACTTACATTTTCTATGATGACCAATTTGTTTTTCGCCGAATATTGTTAACTTTGAGTTAACTTTTCTAAGTGTATAAATAAAAAACTAGAAAGAGTGCTATATTCGGCTATGCCGAATCTAAAATACCCTTCGCCATGGGGCTATAAGAATAGAAAGTTATTTAAATATCGTTCTTTAGATATAAATAAATCTATTTTGTGCCACGCCCACTTCTCTAATCACGCGCCAGATAAACACAACAAATAAATAAAAAAAAAACAACAACATGGGATTTATGGGTAAAATTATAGACGGTCGTCATTTTGTGTGGACTGATCACGCTGGATTTCAAAAGCAAACAATTCCGGACTATATGTAAAATAGATGTATAGCTACCGAGTACCCATCATATCTGGGGTCTTCGGGAAACGCATTCCAACGAATACACGGCCAGACGGATAGAAGGGCGTCGTTAAGTCCAATTCCCTACTCATAAGCACCCAGATTATTTATACTTTATAGGGACTTAGTTCAATATTGTAGAAATTACTCACGAAATGACACACTTATATGTGGGTATTTCCACAGCAGAGTCAACTTCTTGTCACGTTACGCCACCAATCATTTTAAATTGTTTCTCAAAGATTAATTTATATTTTATTTAATTTTTTTGTATGTTGGTGTATAGGGCAATTTATTAAAAGAGAGGAACAATTTGAACAATATGGGTCTAAAATACAGGATTAATTGCTTGGTGGCGTAACGTGACACTTCTGTGGAAGTGCCCATGTACCCTTTCCACCAGTGCTGAAGGCATAAAAAACATTGTAAATCAGATAAGATTTTTAGCAGAAAGATCCAAACCAAATTCTTCAAACAATTTATTATGTTCTCATAATTACAGTAATTGAATAAAACTAAAAATTGTTTCGATTTTACTGAAAATGTTAACATTTTAAGTAAATACAGTATTCCTGAACAAGTGCGATATGTATTTATATTGTTTATGGAAAAAGTTTAAAATGAGATAAATAAAACGAAATAATAATAAAAATTTATTATTTTTCAAAATCCACCCATCAGCTTTATCCTTTAATAATCATCCATGAATGCATTTAAAGACATCATTGCACATTCTTAAACATTTGAAATTCGCCTTGGAACATAAATCTTCCCTCAAAATAAAGAAAAACAACAAAAATAATTTAAATATGCGCAAAAAAGCCAACCAAGAGAACCCCCGAATGAGAGCCAGTTAACCAGAGAACGACTGAGAGAGGTAAAAAGAGATAGAGGAAAAACACCAAGGCTAAAATAAGTCTCTTACACCAGAGCTTACATTAACAAGAGTTTTGAACAAATAACAGCAAAAAAAATTATTTTAAAATAAAAATTGCAATAAAGTCATGGAAAAAAAGTAAATTTCCTAACAGAAGAGGAAGAAGATGAAGAACAAGTTGAATTTTTAATTTAAAGTAGGGGATGAACTTTTGCTTATTTTATGGGCCAGGTAGGGGTGGATGGCAGGTTGTAGTTGTAAAATACTTTGTCAGCCAAATGATAAATATTTTAGAGGGCAAAAGTGGCTATAAAAAAACTTTTTTTACAATTTTTTTTGTTCCTGTGTGCTTTTTGTTACTCTTTGAATTTTTGATGTAATTTTTTGCACAAATTTATGAGAAATTATTAATATCTATGTATTTTCTGTTCAGTTTTACATTTTTAACTTTTGTTCTTTTATTTTCTGCGTTTTGAAGCTGGTTGATAAAAACTAAAACTGGACAAAATTGCAATAAAATATAAAATATTGCTTTAGTTTCCTAAACAGAAAAAATGTTTGCAATTTATTAAAATTATTTGCAGGTTTTTAAATTCAAAAAGTCATCATCACTTTATAACATAAATATACAAGCCAGTGTTACCAATTTAGCCATTTTGTGACTAGATTTAGCCATTTTTCATATTGTTTAGCCATTTGCATTTTGATTTAGCCAAATTTTCTTGAAGTTTTTAAAAATTTTTAACCAAAAAATTTTACAAATGCAGCATTAGTTGTGTTGTAACGTTAAATTTGTATTAATTAGTTAACACTAGTGAATTTTACAATAAAAAAAATTAATTTTATCAGTAATTTGGGCTTTCCGTTAGTCAAAGATTTTTCTTATGTTTAGTTTATTCTTACTAAACATGTGTTAATACAAAATAATCTCTTATGTGCAATTTAAGTGTAGTAATTAAATTTCGTTAGTTTTGTAATATTAATATTAACGCATTTTTTGTAATAAAATCTTGTTTAGCTATTTAGCGAAGAATCGGCATCACTGATACACGCAGAGAAAAAACCTTTTTCAATACGGTCACCTCCAACACAACCATTTTTAACGAAATTTTGTTAGCATATTATGGTTAAATTAAACTTTATTATCGTCATCGGCAACCATATTATGATTAAATTAGTACGCTAACAAGAAACCAGAACCATATTATGGTTGCCTTTCAACATGTAATGGTTAAATGTGACAATAATTTGTTGATGACTAAAAATTATTTAGCGCAACATGCTATGGATGAAAACCAACTATGCTGTTGGTTATAAGTTTTAAACATATATTTGTTATTATTAATATGATTGTGGCTTCTTGTGGATTTCCAATTTAACCGTAATATGATTACCTTTGATAATAATATGGCTAAATTAAAAATATTCGTTAAGAATAGTTTTGTTGGAGGTGACCACATCGAAAAATGAGTTTTCTTTGGGTGTGGGTCCAATAACAATTATTGCAAATGGCACTACGAACTAAAGTAATTTCGTTAAAGAAAAGTAATTGAACGAAGAGAGAAGAGAAATTTTTTGCATAAAAAAACATAATTAAATTTTTAGAGCTCTTTTACTTTATATTATAATTTCATATTATAAAAAAAATATTTCTCAAAGGAATGAATATTTAAAGCAATAATATTAAATATACTGAGTTTAATGTGATCTTTTTAATAGAATTTTTCTACACAAACTAGAAAATTTCTCAAATAATTACGACCCAAAGTTCGGCAAAGATTTTGCTGCCCTACCATCTTCTTGTATAACCTTTGATATAACTTCCTTGTCTATTCTTTCTAACTATACGAAAAGGAGCTTCAATTCAAAATGATCCTTTATTTAAATAAGAGATAAATAGAAAAGACAACTTGTTGATATAAAAAATGCTGTTCAGCCGTTTTCCTGAATGTTGTTCAGGATATTGAAAAGGCACGACATAAAGATCAGGTTTTTAAAATTAAAAATCTGCTGCCACTACACCCAGAGAAAAAATATGTTTATATTTGGTCACCTCCAACAAAACGATTTTAAGAGAAAAATTTTAAACATATTATGTTTAATTTAAATATACTTTTGTCACCGGCAAACATATTTTGGTTAAATTTGTCCTCCATCAAGAAGCCACAACCATATTATGGTTGCCTCCAAACATGTTTTGTTTAATAATAACTAAAATATATATAACACTTATAATAGCATGGTAAAGTCTTACATTGACTTTAAAGATTCAAACCAGTAGGAAACTCAAAAGTTAATAATCAATGAATGTTACAATACCCCGGTATGATTTTGTTACAAACTTTGATATAATTTTGGATAGACGGCTGACTTTTGGTCGACTTTAGAAACCACTTCACTTCACTTGATGTTAAAAGCCTCTAGACTTTACTGGTTGATTAGTGATAAATCTAAAGTAAAACCTTGACAAGAAAGTCATTCTGCATAAAATATTTTTAAAACGAATTTTAACATTTGGCATCCAATTATATGTAATGGCTAGCAATTCCTTAGGCAGCGGACCGGTCAAAAATTTATAGAAACATGACCGGAGCGCCAAGGTATATAAGAAATGAAAACATCAATGGGGATTTGGAGATACATCTAGTAAAAGTCAAATTCATATGACTCGAAAGTCATCCAAATCCGCTTGCTAGGTAACTTTTCTAACTCATACGTGAACAAGGCTTCGAAGAAGCCACCTTCCACCCGCTAGGATGCGACCCGTCTGAACACGCTCCACTGGAGAGGGACTGAATTTTCATGCAAGTACTTTCTTGCAAGTATACTATTCGAATTATCAACGTAAACTCGAGGATATAACTGATTGACTGAAAGAACAAAAAGTGTGTGTGTATGTGTTAGTGAAAAAGTGCGAGTGTATAGAACTTTTTTCTAACTTGCACTTGCAAGCCCCAGGTGAAAAACCAGTTAAAAACTTCTCGTAGCCTATTTCCGATGTGTAAAGGAACAAGTGCATTTAAAACAAAAACAAATTCTAAATACTTTGTTTTTGTTTTTATATATTTGTACGAAAAAAGAATTCGTTGCACATCGGAAATAGGCAGTTTCAGTCTCTTCCTTAAATATGCAACACACTCTATTTGAAATTCATTAATGCTGTCGTTAAAGATTGTGGAATCTCCTTAATATTTAATTTACATTTCTTCCCTGTATTCTTAATGCAATTAATGTAATTTATTCAAAAGCATTACAAAATTAAATCAAGGCAATAACAAAGAAGAAGAAAAAATATCAATCTTACGCATACACTCTGCATAGAATAAGTTTGTATGTATGTGTTTTACAATATGTAAATGGATGTATGTGTTGGCGCATAAATACAAGTACATACATTGTAATGTAATTTACTTTTTCTTCATATTTTTAATACATGAAAAGAATATAATAATTTAAATTTTCTTTATCAGGGGGAAAAACGATGGCAACGGCACAATACCATTAACTATAATAATGGCATAATAATTAACATCATTAGCCCTGTTATTATTATAACAATTTATTTTGTAGCTATTAATTTTTATAAAACTGTTGTAATAATATACGAGTATGTATGAAAATAATGTATATTATATTTATTACTTTCATTGTCATTATTCTCATCATAGACAATGTATTTTCGTTGCCGTTTTTTTATTTCTATTTTTCAATGTTTCTAGTACTAAAAGATGGCGCCTTTCGTTGGTGTTTCTCTGCTCGTTCGTTGTAACGAACGTGTGTGTTTCAATGGCTTTAGGCAATTCAGTTCTTTTTTTCAGTTTCTTCTTATTTTTGTGTAAATTACATTTCCGGCAATAAATTTGCATACCTCTGGCTGTATATATGCACTTATTGCAATTATTGTTGCTCTTTATTGGCAATTGCTTACGTTTTCTACAACAATGTAGCACCATAAACCGAAACTTTTCAAGCAAACTCAAGCCATCTTGTTATCTGGGAGAAAACTAGAATTTTAATGAAGAATATTTCTGCGTAAAGTGTTTGATCAATAGCCTCAAAATACATTTTTAAAGAAGGAACACTTTTAAAAAGAATTAAGCTTTTTATAAAAAAAAATTCTTAATCAGAAATGTGATGAGAATCATTCGATTTTCAAACTATCGTTTTTAAAAGGCCTGATGAATTTCTAACTATTTTAAAATCCATTTTAGAATTAAAGTCTACCCTCATATTCATAAAAATAATTTTTATGAATATGGAGGTAAATTTTTGTTTAAAAAATCAGTTCAATTAACATATCATTGGTCTCATGTAGAACGGCCCTAACTTGATTTTGTTTTTCGAAATTTTAGTGATTCCAAAAAAATTCGCACAAATAAATCTCGTCACAAAATTTCATTTTATATAAAAATTCCTGGTTTACAAGCAATTTTACATATTGATATGTACAGTTTCTATTATGTTTGAACATTCTCTTGTAAACTTGCAATTATGTGAGTTAGGGCCTTTCTACATGAGACCATCGATAACAATATAAAAAAAGAACAAAAAAGACAGAAAATAAAAGGAAAATGTATTAGATTTTTTTTAAGAGAGAATAAAGCGAAAACTGAGTATTTATAAAAAAATTTTATCGTTTTTTAGAAAAAAATATTTTTTTTATTATGAGTGTTGACCGACCTTTTTTTCGATTACTCTAAATAGTTTATAAAGTTTCTTATATGCAGGCTTTCAAGGTCATTAATTTAGTGTAAATAAAATATTCTCAATAAAATCCAACGTTTCGTTGGAATTCTTTCCAAGTTCTTCAGGGATTGACTTTTTATTAATATCTGGCAACATTGCAAAAATACAAAGTAAAATAGTAGTCAGTCTGGGTTCAAACTATGAAAGTTTTCTTTCAGAAAGTCTAAGTTTACTGGAGAGAGGTGAAGAAAACAGGCTATTTCTCTCTCCCCTCTCAACCATTAACTCCGACTTTCTGAAAGAAAACTTTCATAAGAACCCAGACTTAATTATAACGATAATAATTATCTACATTTTCGACAAATTAACTTACAATAATCTTTTTCGTCAGTTTACATTATTTTTAAATTATATCACAGTATTTTGTATACCGTATATTTGTTATTTATTTGTAATTTTGCCAGATATCAATAAAAACTCAATCCCTGAAGAAGTTGGAAAGAATACCAACGAAACGCCGGATTTTATTGAGAATAAATAATCTTTTATTTCCATTAAATTATTGACCTTGATAGCCTGCATATAGGAAACTATATAAACTATTTAGAATATTTTTTAGGTAACGCTTAACGATGATGATCTTCCGCTATTCTCCAGCTTGGGAGCAAACAACCTCAATTAGAGAAATTCATCGGGTTAGGTCGGGTGATATTTGTACAGCCTCGTTTCATGTAAATTGTGATGATACTAGTTGGTTTAACAAGCCTTGTGAGCAGTGCTGCCACGATTCATAACATTTCTACAACCAAAATTGTGGAAAAAGTTAGCAAATGTAAAAAAATATAGCCAAATTAGAAATGCCTTTTGCTAATTAAAAAATAAACATTAAAATTAATAGGAAAATTTTAATTACAAATTAAGAGAACAAAATATGAGATGTAATTCTTGTACATATTAAAAAAAATAATAATAAATAATAAGTTAATAAATTGAAGTTCTTTGAATATATCCTTTACAATAAACGAAATTTGTATTCCACAGTTATAAAAAACAAAAAAGGAAAAATTAAATTGTTTTCTGCTTTTTAACTGTCAGTGGCAGGGCTGTCAAATGTTGCGATTTCCTAATCCTCTTGTTTTTTTAATAAATTTAAAATACTGCAAAAAAAAAAAATATTAACTAAATATACATACCGACAGGTTATAAAAAGAAATTTTTGAAATTCACGCAATTTTCTTACAGTAAACTCCATAAATTCTAAAACTATAGATTTTCAGCCATGTCACAGAGTACAATTCCGTTCGGAATGATTCCGTTCGGAACAGAAGAAAACATATTTGTTTTTTGATAGAACGTATATTTCGATAGTTTTTTGGCCTTTGAGATACATAAAACTCGAACTCTGTTCATGAAAACAAAAGTTGATTCATTCCGCAAAGTTTTATCGTAATTTTCAGAAGCACCAAAATACGGAATGAATTCCGTTTCCGAACGGAATTGTACTCTGTGACATGGCTGTGTATGTCAATTTATTTTCGAAAAATCTTTTAAATTTCTATGTATGTTTCATTCAATATATTAAAATATACTACTTGAAATAATGAAAATTTAGAACATTTTATTTCTATTCAAGTTTTTAGAAATACTAAAACTACTTTTGTGTACTTTTTCAGTCATGTTCAGAAATCGATTCCGCGTGATATTATGCACTTTCTACTTTAAGTACCTCTTATCTTTACTACTCTCAAAATTAGGAAAAACTCCGCAGAATGGACGTTTTTATAATGAAAATCACATTTGGTAATTTTTTTCTTAACAATAATCTTAAAAAATATCTGGTTTGCTGTTATGAAAGATATTTTTTGCTTTCGATAAAGTATAAAAACTTCGTAGTGCAAAGTACACATTATTCGAAGTCGTAAATAATTTCCTTCGAATTGAAATACGCTGTATATATATCATGTCCTGTGGTTCCTTAAAAGAACAAATGGCCACAAAAAATACGCTATAATCCCCCATGTAAATAAAAAATTTAAAAGCTTAAAATATTTAAATTGCAAGTTTATCAAGGAGTACATATTCATACGTATTATTATTTTTGAAAAGGGTAACCAAAATCAAAAAAATGTTTACATCTCCACATTGAGAAAAAAAATTACCCATTTTGGTTAGAAATAACAAAAACGGCAGCTCTGCTTGTGAGTTATACGTCAGAGCAGTCTTATTGTGTTTGTTGCTCTCAGCGTTTAGCCATTCCATCCGAATTTTTGCTTGTTCTAGTGGATTTTTATCTGCCTTGTCGTGCAAAGGAGCTTATAGTTACTGATCGTTGGCGAATGTTTGGAGCCGACAACGAGTTCGATAACGTTTGATAATAGATATTTACTTTTAATAACATTTATCGATAAATATAATAAAAATAAACAGAAAATTAATAACTACATTTTTCTATAAAAAGTTTATCAATAGCTAAAATTTTTAAAGAAAATTAATAGACAACAAAGTTATTGCAAAAACAACAATCATAAAAAAACTAATTTGGTTTTTAAGGAAGATATATAAACAACTCAGAGTTCAAAAATAAACATTATTTAATATAAAAAACGCAAATGCTAATAGTATTTGTGCAGTAAATACCTTATAAAAAGGTATTTTTGATCACCGTAATAAAAATACTGTACTGATCCAACTCAACCTAAAGATGAGAACAATTAACTGCCTTCGGTTTTCGTAAAAAAAAACACAAACTTCGTTGTGTTCGGTTTACCACATAAAGGTTCGTAAGTTTGAGTTGTGCTTAGCGCCCTTTTGGCTGGTGAAGACAACATTATTTCTTTTTTACAAAAACAAAATGCATACATACTTATGTTTTTTAACGAAAAAAAAACAAAAAAATAAAAAATAAAAGCAAGCAAATAATGTTTACAAAAACAAAATATGTACGTAACACAAACGCAGGCTATTCATTTTGCAGTGGCGCAAATTACCAATCAATATCAATAATACTTTCTTTCTTTGCTTATTCCTCCATCAATGTAAGAAAAAACACTACAGAACATTAAGATATAATGTATGTATGTCTATAGAACCACTACAATTATACGTTTTTGTAACGAAAAACAGAGCACTACATAATGTTTGGAGCCTTTGTGAAAATAGTTATGAAAGATAGTAGAGGTTGTGCTATAATACACAAACAATAAAAAAACAGATATAGTTTCTGAGGGTGTATACCGTACGCTTAATAATCACATTATTTCTTTTACAGTGAACGAAGAAGAAGGAGAAGCAAATTCAGAACTAAACAAATGTAATTCAATAGTCAAATAAAATAAGAAAAATTTTAAATTTGGTATTTTTATTGGAACTCAAAAATTTGTATATTTTTTTTATAAGACAATAAATAAGAACATATAAAATTTAATTATTACGTTGTTATTTCTGCTGCACGATACTAAATTTTTATAATAAATACAATTTCACTTAAAAATCACTTTGATCTCTGCTTGCGAGTTGAAATAACAAAATTGCTTGTGACTTACAAATAAAGATAAGGAAGTCAATAAAAATTGTTAAAAATAAAGCTAAAGTTTGATCAATTTGCTGGTCATGTTTTTTAGTTTTTTTCGTTAAATGTTTATTAGATCTGAACATACCTCAAGTATTATTTTTAAAATTTATCGAAAAGTTTTTATTCTTTTGTACACAGAAATTTTTTTGCCCCAATTAAAGCATTTATCAAAAATAAAATCAGTTTTAATTAAACATTTAATCAACTGAATTAAGCGTTTAATAAAGTGAATTAAAAGTTTAATTGATACTATTAATTTGCACCAGTAAACAAATGAATAATAACAATTAAACGCTTAATTCACTTGATTAAACATTTAAATCACTTGATTAAACGTTTAATTCACTTGATTAAATTTTTGATTTAAACTGATTTTATTTTTTATAAGTGCTTTAATTGGGGCAGCATTTTTTTCGGTGTTATATTTTTGAAGACAATTATTTTCTTTCTTCTTAATAATATATATAAAATTCTTGTGTCACGGTGTTTGTAACTGAACTCCTCCGAAACGGCTTGACCGACTTTAATAACATTTTGTGTGTGTATTTGTTAGGTATGATAATAGGTCGTAAAGTATAGTTCATATCGCTAGAGGGGTAAAATAGGGCAAAAGGGGTAAAAGCTCCCGTCTCTTTATCTTCTTAACTAATCAACCGATTTTTTTGAAATTTGAAGGAACTTTAGCCTATAATTTTGTGAAATAGGGCAAGAGAGGTAAAAGCTCTTCCTCCCTATATCTTTTTAACTAATCAACCGGTTTTCTTAAATATATAAATATTTTTGGAAATTCCAACATTTAGGGCGTAAAAAGGGCAAAACGGGTAAAAGCTTCCCTTACCCAAGTCTTCTTAATTAATTATCCGATAATAGTTTCAAGTCTTTAATGAACCAAAGGCTATACATTTAAACATTTAAGGCGTAAAATTAATCAAAAAGGGAAAATCAGCCCCTCCTATACCTTCTTAAAGAGTTATTTTGGCAGCGAAAAATCTGGAAGTCGGCGACTTAAACTTCAAGATACAGCAGACGTTTCCAGGCGACTTACTGAGCTACCTAAACAAGGGCGGCAAGCGTTTTTTTAAGCATGAAAATTCTATTTCGAATACATTTTCAATAAGACAAATCGACATAGCGATTTGTCAAATAGGATTTTCCAGCCGGGTGGTGTCGAATTCGAGTTCTAAAGGTTTTTTTCGTATAAACTTTTTGCAAATGAAAAGTTTTGACATACAAAAAACGCTTGCCGCTCTTATTTAGGTAGCTCAGTTAGTATCATACTAGGCATGCCAAACGGGAAATCCCGAATTTCGAAATCCCGGGATTTTTCGGGATTGATAAATCCCGAATCCCGGGATTTATTTTTATGAGTCCCGCGGGATTTTTAACATATCAACTTTTATGTACAAAACTGTTCGTTTTTATTGAATTTTTATACTATATACAAAAAAATTATTAAAAATTATATTTTTTAATGCAAATAATTCTTATTTTAGAGTTTAATTTTTGTTTTTGGAACACAGCGAGTATTTAAAATTTTAAATTTTTGCTTGATATATGACGACTTTTTCTGTATTTTTGTATTTTGCTTAATAAAAACCATTATTTTAAGTAGAAACGAAATTTGCAGACTCACATCTCAAGCCTTTTTTACAATTACGTTTAGCAAGTTCAGCTTTGGCTTAAGACATAATTCCAAAATAAAAATGATTATTTTTATGCAAAATAAAGAAATCAAGAAATAATTGTTATATATCAAGCAAAAAATAAAAATTATTAACGATCCAATTAAAGTTTTGTTCAGAAACTAAAGAATTAAAGTTGATATAATTATAACAATTAAGTCGTAATATTGATGAAATAGCTCATATTCCTTCCGTTCCAATAAAAATAAAAAATTTGCTTAAAAAATATTCGGTAAATAAAATAATTTTTTTTGTATAAATAAACACTATTTGACGTATTCATAAATAAATTATTTAAACTTGAAATCTGTTTTAAGAAACATATGTATAAACATTTTTTTTTAAATAAATTTCAAACGTACTTAAATTATTGATAATGAATCTCGCCCTCACCCTGGAGGTATACTGCACTGCAGTCGATATAGTTTTACAGTTTTTAACTCAGCTATCGAGATCGATGAGGAACTACACTTTGCAGTGTATTAATGTTGTCCCAACTTAATTCACATTAAAAATTGAATTACTGTCAAAAAACCGAAATGAATTGATCTAGAAAAACTAAGAGATACGTATATTTTTTTAAGCTTTTTTCAGAATATGATCAGTTTGATCATGGGTGAGGCCAGTGTTATAAACATATGTATAAAATAAATTGTTTTGTTGTTTTCCTTTTTAAAAATTTATGTTACGTATATAAAACTTTTTGAATATTTAAAAAGTGTTGTTTATTAAAAAAAGGAGCATTTTAAGGCAACACATTAATCCCGAAATCCCGGGATCCACAAAATCCCGGGATTTTAAAAAATCAGTCCCGATTGGCATCCCTAGTATCATACAAATCGATCGATACAGTTAGCGATGTTAACGAGGCCTTAAATTATCCAACAGTGTTTTTGAACTCTCTGGATTTGCCAGGCATGCCACCACACTTTCTGCGACTGTAAGTTGGATCTCCGGTTATTCTACTTCGGAATTTGAACACTCTACTTCTGTGCAATGGTACAAGATTGGTCATTAAAAAATTAATGAAAAACGATATCGAAGCCAACATTTTGGATGGTAAATTCCTAGACGAAAATGCTTTGCTACCACGAACTCCGATGATTCCCACAGACGTCCCAACTTCATTAAAACGCGTTCAATTTGCATTTGTAATGACAATCAATAACTCGCAAGGCCAAAGGCATCACATACATCCTCACACACTTACAATACATTCGTTATTTTTTAATTAAAAACCAAAATATTCACTAGAAATAAGTTATATGGCAAAACAACATTTGCCGGGCTAGCTAGTAATAAATATATTTTACGGAATACTTATAAGTACTAATTGTTCAAGAATTACTCCTAAAAGTATACAATGTTTTAGTAATTAGCCGTAGAGTTCTGAAGTTGTCATGCACTAAAACTTTCAAGTTAAACAAAAACGTTTTTAGTTGAAACCTTTTAACAAAATTATTTATTTATATACATATTTACAATATGTCTGCTAAACTAAAATTGTTTATTGCAAACTACTTCTACAAACAACAGGTGGCTGATTTTACACACTTATTCTGCCTTCGAGGTTCTAGTGCCACATGGATTTATAACAGATTTGTTAAAAAATAAAATATTTCGCCAAAATAAAATAGTTTCACTTCTTTTATTTTAGCCATTTATGGTCGGTTGTATTATTTGTTCACGCATTAATACAAACATCAGTCATGTTGTTACTTCACGTTGCAGTTGCATTCTGTCAAAAAAAAGAGCAAAAACTATAGAAAAATAAAAACTAAAACTGTGTGAGTAGAGTACGTGAAATATAGGTCGTACGGCATGTGAAAACTACTAACTATGGCAATATATACCACAAAACCAACCGAAAAAAAAAACAAATAAAAAATAGAAATCCACACGGAATATTCACACATTTAAATTTTTGCAAACAAATGCGAAAAAAAGAATAACAAACTAAAAAGTCGCTGTGAATGGAGTTGGTGAATGCATGCAATGCATGTGAATGCTGGGCTTAACAACAACAAAAAAGTAGTAAACATTTAGGAATCTCACATTTATAAAAAATATGTTGTGTTTTCACACTGACACACATACACACACATAGTCATAAACATGGATTCACAAAATTGCAAAAAGTGTTGAACAGAAACTAAAAGTTGGCTGAGAGAAACAACGAAAATCAACAGGGGGAAAAAACTAAAAAGAAACTCATTTCATTTTCATTTTTACACAAAACATGAAATTCACGCGAAATTCAATGCACAAACAGACACGAAACACACACACAACCAGACACACATTGGGAAAATGCAACACAGTCCTCGTCACATGCAGCATGCAGAATGAAGATATAACCAACAATACATATCAACAACAACAATAATAACTAACAAACAAACATCAACTGGTCATTGGTGTTTACAACCATGACAACGTTACAAACTCCAGCAACAGCAACAAGAATGACACTCCATTAACAATTGTGTTTTGTAGGAACACACGAGGACGTATACGTAACCTGAAATCCATTTGCTATGAACATTTTTCTACAAACACAAAAATATTCAGTGTAAACAGGACGGTTTACTATTTACTTCATTTTTTATTTTAGACTGGCTCAACACTCCGTTTTCTATTTGAATTTACATTTGAAACGGATGCGGAAATGTTTCCATTTTTTAATAATCGTTTACATGACATTTTTATTTGGCGCAAAAATGTGTAATTGTGTGTGTATGTGTTTAAAACAAAACTACAAATTGTAAATATAAACCAAGTTGTGGGTTATACTGTTTTTAGTTTTTTCTTCTTCATTGCTAAATGTTGCAATCGACCATCATGTTGCAATTTCATTTTTTTTCTCCTTTTGTTTGATTCCTTTTTTCAGTATTTTTTCCAGTAGCATAAAAAGAAAGTTTCTGACCTTGATTTTCATAAAAACTTTTCCATTTTTTTTTTTTTTTTGTTAAACATTTGAATTTGTAGCATGTCGAGATCTACTTTGTGCATAATTTGTATGTATGAATTGTACGTGTGTTTGATACATTTGTTCACACGCACAAACATACCGACACTTTTCCTACAGTTGGCATCATAAAGAAATCGAAATAAATAATAAAAAAAAAAATTCCCAACAACAACTTGCAACATTAGTGCTAAATACTTTAACTCATACACAGAGTTGCAGACACCATGCACATTTATACAAGCACATACAAGTATTCACACTGCAACAGACAGATTACCGCATTTATGAGCATGTTTGTGCGTGTACATGTTAACGTTTATGTGCTTAACGTCAACACTTTTATCCTTTACAAATTCCATAAAAATAACAAGTGTCCCGCGAGTGTTGGAATTTTGTATTTCTTATTGTGCTGCTTAACTGAAAATTTGAATGTATTATTGCACCATGGGAATAACAAATTAACTTTCTACTAAAAATTAAAATTTATCGATAAAAGATTGAATTAGTTTAAAAGAAAACGTAACGTGTCTGCAACTAATTTACAGAGAAAATTTATCGATAATTAGAGATTCGCCTATTGGGAAAATTAAATTCTGCCTGACAAAGTGATAGAAGGCATTATAAAAAACATTCCGGTAAAGTGAGATTTTTCAAGCCCAAATAATTGGCGTGGTATTGCTTTACTTTGTATGGTCAACAAGGTCATTGCCCAAATCATGGCAAAACGAATCTCCGCTGGGGTGTCATCAGCACTGAGACAGGAACAGGCGCGATTCAGACCCCACAAATTCACTATCGACCATATAAACAGTAGTCGTGTTATCGTCGAACAATCTATTGAATAGCGACCACTACTCTATATGTGCTTGATCGCTTTCGAAAAAGCCTTCGACAAATTTAATCACAGCGTAATTTGGAGCGCACTTCGATGCATAAACGTCCGCCTTCAACTTATTTTACTTATTGGGTGCCATGACCACAATGCCAGCTGTCGAATTTAATAAAAAACTGCAAGCTAATGCGACGTCTCAGGAATTATTTACAATAGGAAGTAATCAAGTGGAGGATATCAGCAAGTTTGGTTTACTTAGGAGCATATTTTCCAAAAAAAATTGGTCAAGTGAAGACATTGAAAATCGTGTACAGAAAGCACGCAAAACTTTCGGTAGTTTAAGACCCATTTGGAATTCATATTTCCTCTCGGAGCGCACAAGGTTAACAATCTGTAACACAAATATCAAGTCCACTCTCATCTACGGTTGCGAGACATGGAACGCTGAACCTCGAGACATGCAGAAGATCCAGGTATTTGTGAATCAATGTCTTCGCAGGATATTGCTAATGTTCTGAGCTAGTGGTGTCCTACAACAGGCTTTGGGAGCAATCCAACCAACAACTCATGGCACCAGAAATAAAAAGACGTAAATGGCGGTGGATTGCCCACACGTTAGGAAGATCAAGGAACGACATCACAAGAAATGCCATAGACTAAAACCCGCAAGAAAGTCGAAAAAGAGGACGCCCAGCTCATACGTGGAAAAGGCAAATCTATGTAGAGGCCGAAATGGGTAAAACCTGGGCCGAATTTTGAGCGTTGGCACATGACAGGAATAAGTTCAATCTATTTATTAAGGCCCTATGCTCTTTATAGGATCAATGGGAACATAAACATTAATTGGCTAAATATTAACTCTTCGATGTTCTATAACCTAAATGCCACTAAGTGCACCTTATGGTCTGGCCTGACTACGATTGAAGAACACAGCCAAATAAGAAAACTAATAAAAATTTTGGACATATTTTGTGCTTATTTAAAATAAATCCGTCTTATTTTGTAATTATTTTAATATAATTGGAAAATTCATTCCAAATATACGTTTTTGTCTCTATGCCAAGTTGAATGCACATATCTTTGTTACAGTTACCGAGTTTTTCTGAGGTTTGGTTTTGTTTTTATAAATAACGCACATCGAAAGGGAATTAGTTGAACTGGACGGGCACGGTACCGAATACACATGCTCGCATTGCGAGTTAGGAGTTTATATGAGCTAAAAGTGCAGCCCTGAATTATAACATGCACAATTTTTGTTTTGTTTTGTAAATAAAGAAAGTTCTGTTAAAACCACGTAATATCATATTTCAGACCCCGACGTGATTTTGAAAAGAAACGATCTTTAGAATGCCGAACAAATAAATAGATGATCACAACTTCTTTAATTGCAATATGCTGCCAATAACGAAGTCTCGCCAATCGCATGAGTGTCAGTACGTATTCCTACATTCGGGCTTGACAAACCCTCTCTATGGATCGCACAAATAGAATCTCAGTTTGCTGCCGCTGGTATAACCAACGGCAACACGCAATACCATACATTTGTAACAGCTAAATTTACATGTGGATAGCATGTGCGACACAATTAAGGCACGCAGTTTCGGACATTATGCTGTATCAGAGAAGAAACGCATAAAAAGCTTTTACAGGATTTAAAACTTGGCGACATGCATCTAACACAATTTCTGCGCGAAATGCGAGATTAAGCCGGCAACGAAATGAACGACAACATTCTCAAATATATCTGGATGAGGCAACTACCACCAAATGTACTTTGAATGTATTCATGCACTTTTGATGCAAGCAAAATAACTTTTTTATATATATGCATATAAGCGAGTTTTGCAAAAAGCATTTCAATAGCTAATAAGCGATAAATATGTTATAAATTATAAAACTGAGCAACTTGCCATCATTACAAGGTTAAGATTCATTTAAGTGTTCCTTTTCCCAAGTATTGTTTAGATATCTGTATGAAATTTGTTCTTCTTAAAGTAATTTTAGACATTTGAAAAAAGTTATTGCAGACAAATTTTATGCAAATATTGTCATTTATTAAGAAGTTATGGCATTAAATGCTGTTTTCGGGAGCTATGTTCAAATACGAAGAGATTGTATTTGATTTAAGTTGCAATAAAATATTTTTGCTGGCGAATTTAATCTGAATACTAATAAAATTAGATGGTAAATTAGCAAAAATTTCCTTCAAAACCTGTACTCTGCACTCAAGGTTTATATGGACAAACAGCAGATCAGACAGACGACAGACATCGTTATATATTTATGTGCTTAACACACATCACTACACACGCATAATACCCCCCCTACCCATAGTGATGTGAGTAAAAATAGAAAAGCCATCTGCAAACCAAAAGCCCCAGTAGGTTATAAAAAAATCATCAAGTATCAAAATATGCTTTAAAAGGCTGGAATATGATCAATGAACTTAAAAAAATGGTGAAGAAAAAACTGATTAATTTATAAGCCGTTTTCAGTGTTTAGTACGTTTTAGGTTGCAACTGTTTGTTATTGCAATAATTTTGTCATTTACGGTGGGCGATATTTTAAGCAACTTTGCAACGCTAGATGCGAATTAGGTAACAACTGAATTATTGATCGTTAAAACTTACAAATAGATATTTGATTATTTTGAGAAATTATTTTAAAATACCACGAAGCAGTGCAAAGAAAATATTATCGAACGAGGCATTAGTAGAGAAAAAATACAAGAAATTGCATAATTACGGTAAATTAAATTACTTTAAAGAAATGCAATTGGTAACTCTATTTTTATTAAAAAAGCTATAAAAAATATAAATTATATTCTCTTTTATATTTAAATAAATCTAGCCTGAGTATATGCAACACTTTTTATTTTTCACATTATGTTCCATAGTGCACGTGTAAGTGTGTGCATAAGTACATGTATGAGCGTTCGTCTGTTTCTTACATGTTTTGTGCGAATAATGTTTCCGCTTTCCTTTCTTTTTCTACTATATATGAAATTTTATTTGCGGTATTTGTTATAGTTGCTGTGGTAGTAGACATTACGCGTGTTGTCATATTTACAATTTGCCATGCTTGTTTGTATTGTTGTAGTTCTTGGTTTTTTTTAATATTTTTGCTATTGTCGGTGTAACTGTGAGGATATGTCTGGTTGCTAGAGTTTCCTCTAGACAATCCCTTAAAAATTCATATTTTTTTTGTTAAGTACTACGACAACATCAACAAGAACAACAAATTGCTTCTAGTGCTGCTACAAAAACCATAAGCAGACATTACAAACGTCTGGGTCCTTTTTGATACTTTTTAGGTTTTTTTTTATATTTTTCATTCATTCAGACTTTTTCTTTTATTCTAACAAGGAAAGTGTTTTTAAGCAAAAGAATTTTTTCCTTAACCATAAAAAAACTAAAAGAATATACGCAAAAATCCTTTTTTTACACTTTTCATTCATGATTTTTTTTCCTTGACAACAATCTGTTTTTCTTAATGTGAGTGCCTTTGTATATATGTAAGGACATGTATGTGAGTGTGTTTAAGTCGAAATGAATATGCGTAAATATGTATGTATGGTTGAGTTTGTTGTATTTGTTTTTATTTATTTCTTCAGGATTTTTATTTTACTACAATATTATTTCTATCTTTAACCAACAGCTTTAGAAAGCAACAAGAATAATAATAATAAAAAAAGGAAATATTTTTCATTTCAGTATCAAGTTGAGTTGTATTGTGTGTTGGTTTTTCAAGTTCATAATGTCAACAATCTCGTTTAAGATTTTTTCTTGAATTTGTGAGATTCATTGCAGGTTCGTTTTTTTAGTTTTCTTTGTATATTATTCGTCTATAAGTCTTCATTTTTATTTTCAAATAATACAGCTTACGTTTATCTTTCTTTTATTTTTTTTGCTGTTGAATTAAGTTTTTCTTCATAATGTCTAAAACACATTGAATTTGTAAAGAGAATGGAAAAATTGTAAGTTGTAGAAAAGTGAAAAAGTTTTTCTATTTTCCTACAAAAAAGGTCTGAAGGATGTGTTGTTGTTGCTGTTGTTTGGCAGGTTGTTGCTGCAGACAGTTAGTTATTCGTTTTGGTTTGCTACTGATGTTGCGTGTTCTTTTTACATTTTCTATACATTTTTTTTATCCTGTGGCATTAAATTTTTTTCCTCTACTTTTGCTTTATATTAAAATTGTTTGCCGTTTTCTTGGTGTTTTTTTTTTTTGGATAAATGTGTGTGTGTGCAAGAGTTTAACTATGATTTGGCATATAATTTTGTTTTGTGTTTTTTGCTACGCAACTTTTTCTGGCTGGCAAAACAATTGACAAAAAAGGCATTTTATATGATGTTGTTGTTGCTGTTTCTTCTTTCCATTTTGTTGGAAATGAAGAAAAAAAGTCAATGTCTGGCTTAAAACGGAAGTGATACTTTTTTGCAAAACGAAAAAAAGGAAAATCATGAAACAGAATAGAAAAAACAACATTTCATTCATTCATTTACACGTTCATGTATAAACGCCCACCCAAATAAACATGCAGACGTTCGGACGGACAGACAGACAGAGGCAGACAGACAAGAAGTCTAACATCTGGCATTGGGAATTCCCAAGTTCAACAGTAACAACAACTACAAATAACAATCTTAATACCTGTTTGAATTTAAGTTTGAAAAGTAATTCAGTACAAATACAAAAGCATTGATAAAAATAGAAAGTTTTCCAATTTTTCTTAAAGTTTTCCTTTTGTTTATTTATTTTTTGTATATTTTTTTTATATTTTAATCTTGTTTGTAAATATTTTGTGTAAAAAAAAAAATAAAAAAATCTTAAATATTTATAATATTGAGGTCAAGAACCTTGTTGGTTTGGGTTCCTTTTTATTGTTCGGTAGGGTGTATACTTTTTCTTTTGTTATTATTTGTTTTTGTTGTGTTCTTAAAAAGTTTTACCAAAAAGATTTATTTTAAAAAGATCTTATAGAAAGGAAAATTTTGTTGGATAATTAGTTTGTTTAAATTAAAACTAAATGAGAAAATTAAAAGTTTTTGAACACAAAGGTTAAATATACATTTAACTAGCTTTAACCCGGTGCGCTTTGCTAACCCCATTGAAATAAAATATGTAAAATTTTTATATTTTTAATCAGGCTTAAGTTCATAAAATTTATTTTCGTTAAATTATTTTTATTGAAGAAAGAAATTTACCACATGAACAAAAAACATAAATATAAAAAACGAATAAAATGTACTTTAAGAAGGATACTGGACAAAAAGTATGAAAAACAGAAGTAAAGGAAAAAGCAAGTATGTCAATTGAAAATAGATAATCATTTACACAAACAAATTTCGATCCACCAAGAAAAAGAAATTAGCCGTCGTCAATGGCGACAAAGATTTCTGAAGAAGGAGTGTGGTTACTATCGAAACATGTCAAATCAATCTGTTGTCCGTGGGTTCAATTCCCAGCTCTGTCAAGAATGAAAAATTATCAATTCATTTTAATTCATTTCGTGTTGTAAATTCCTTTCTCCATTAAAAATTATTTAATGAATATTAAATTTGATGAACTTTAGCCTGATTAAAAATATAAAATTTGGATTGAAAACCACAAACAGTTCAATGAAATAACCACAATACTAATTATAAGTAAAATTTATTTAAAACAGAGCTCATGTATTGATAACGAAGTAATTTGTTCTAAATTTGGATACTTTTCTAGATATTTAGGCAATTATATTGTGCTTGTATGAGAGGTTGCACGCTCACTTTTGCAGTTCAGCTCGCTTTTTGACAGATGTTTTGTATTGATAACCAAGCTTTTTGTTCCAAATTTGGAAAGTTCAAGTTTTTTAGTTTGGTTCTGTAAAGAAGTGGTCATACAGTGAGATATATTTAGTTTTTGTCGTGCTGTCACCTTCATGTGAATATTGACATTGTTATGTTTGCATATTGATAGCATATTGATTTCTTGGTGCTGTCATCTATACATTAGAAGTGGCGTGATATCTTTTTCCGGCTGATTTTGTAGCTAAAGGGCTGGTTGGCCTTTGCACCACTTGTTGGTGTGATTTATTTCGCTGTTTTTGTATGGGAGATCCCACGTCCATTTACAAATTTAAAAATTTTACGATTATTGATAGCATATGTTAAGCGCTGGCTAATCCGGAAATTATAAAAATTGGAGTAGTTTATGAGTCTATAGGGAACAAACAAACGCATTTTCTTTATACTTAGATAACATTTCTATTTATACGTGGTCAGGGTTTTACTTTGTAACAAAAAGCTACCAGCCTGGTCTACGATGTCGACCGCTATTGTTCGCTTGCATATTTAATGACAAACAGCTGATTTGCGCCCCACTTACAATTTTTAGCACGACAAGTCGATCGACAACGCAATCGAGCAATATAAAATAGTTTTTATACAAATCTGCGCCCAACTATCAAATATTATGTTGTTGTCGGCAGGGTAATTTTGTTGCAATATAAAACGATATTGTTTCTTAAATATTGCTTGAAACACCAAAACTAAACAAATTTTTATTTGTCTAAAAAATACGATTAATAAAATTTTATTGTTTTATAAAATATTTTTCACAAAATTCTATTGTTGAAATCAGATGTTTTTCTTTACTGCTTTGTAGTCATTTGTAGCAAAACCAGTAGCACAGAGCTGCATTTGTATGTCTTAATTTACTTGTTTTGCCGATTTGTATTTTCAAACTAGCATTTAATTCCAGTTGCTGTGGCAATTTATGATTCAAAAATATGTCTAAGGAAAAATGAATACAAATTATGGAGAATTCATAAGTCAATATCTTTGTCTCTTAATCTTTAAACATGATTGTTTAAAGCAAATTTTTTTTTATTTAACAAAAAAAAAATCACTCTGGGCTTAGTCCAAAGAATATAAAAACTTTCATCGTTTCTTATTAAAGTCAAATGTTGTTGAATCGACTTTAGGTCTTTTCCAAAAATCAAATGAAGCCAATTTTTACTTTCTTCAGAAGTTTCGGATTAACTTGTACAAAAAAACTTTTCTAACATCAATTTATCAAATAATCCTGAATAATATATTGTTCTCCCTGGGGAACATTTTCTCTGGATATTCTTTAAATTACCATATATTTTTGGAAGAATGAGAAAATGTCTTCAGAAAATATTGAATCAGGTTAGAAATAATTACAATTTGCTTTAAAATATTTACTAAATTATTCATCATCTCCAAAAAACTTTAAAAGATCCTTAAATTTCTATTGATTTTTTATTATTAAGTTTCTTTTTGTTTTTATTGCTGCTTATGAAAATAACAACGCCTTTTTTGTATCTGTGTGTTTAATTCTTATATAAATTAACTGTTTGTGTGTGAGTGATAGTAGTTTCTTCTCATTTTACTTGGCCTTTGCTTATTTTTGTTCTCCAACTAGTTTCTTAGAAATATTTTCCATTTATTTCCTTTGTTGTTCGTGGTCAGCAACATTGTCAGCCCTCAGACCAGAGACCATATGTATGGCAAAAAAAGTATATATTCCGAATAAGGTGATTAAGACAGCGTCAAAGATGACTCGGAATGGCTATGGAAATGACGGGGGATAAAAACAAAAACAACGATAACAAAAATTATCATTTTCACACACCTATACGTAAAATAGTATGCCATGTATCACTGACTGTATGCAATCCAGCCAACTGTCTCAGCTGCTTGAAATTTTTCAAGAGACAATGTCAAAATACTCAATGCGCGCATACAAAAACGGACGACATTTGCAATATAGCGAAAGCCAAATGAAAATAGCAGCAAAGAAAACAGAAAACGAAAATAAAACAACTTTTAGACGTGGAAACTCTAAAATAAACAACGAAACGCTCATAACAGCAGCAGCACCACCACGTCCATATGTTTGCTTAAAAATGAACAGGACAAAAACTGAGACAAAGACCCGAGATATTGAAATACTAAAAAGAACAAAAAAGCTGCTATAGACACAAGCATTCAGTTCAACACACGCAAGCACACATACATACAAACATAAAACTTAGCCGAGGAGCTAAGTCGTATCAAGAACAGAATACAACAGACATGATTTCAGTAGTTTTACTGCGCACTCCACAGCACACACACACACTCATACACTATGAAAAATCAATAATTCTCAGACAACATTCCTCACCCTGCTATAATCAACTACACAAATATCCACACTTACATCTATTCATTCACATTTACCCATACATTCAAATAATTTTCCGCATATACACTCACACACACATACAGAGGAAACCGCATCAAGGGTAAAAGTAATAAAGTTTAATTTTTTATTTTTGTTGTAGCTGCTGTGCTTTTGTGCACATGTACAAAAACATTTGAATATGTATGAGTGCATAGGTGTGTAGCTGTGTTTATGTAAGTAGTACATGCATACATTTTCAGCAGCATTTCCGTTTTGTTTTCTTCTCTTCTTTAGCCATCTTTTTTGTTTGTTTTTGCTGTTGTTTGTATTATTATTTTTCCATGTGCAGAGATGTGTTTTTTCTCCCGTATTAAAGTGTTAGTGAGTGAAGTTGTAATTGTTGTTATTGTTGTTGTCGTCGCCATTATTACAATGGTGGAATTAATTCCAAGTTAAAGTGTACGTGCATCTGTGTGAGTATTAAAATACCTGGTTGTCTGTAAGTTGCTGCTACGCGAAATTTTCTTTTTGTTTCAACTATCAACACCACCAGCATTAGAAAACATCTGTAGCAGAGCAGCGTAGGCAACGTCAACGTGATTTTCTTGAGTTCTGAACGTGTTGTAGCTGTACGAACTTTAAGTTTTTCTGGCTGACGACTTGTGTGTTAATGTTGCTGCTGCACAGTGGGAGCTGGAATTTATGGAGCTGGCTTTCTTGTTCTTTATAATTCTCGAATTATGGTTAAAAAATGTATACACATATGTAAATACATATTTGAATTATCAAGTCAGTTTTCGATATTTTCATTGCATGAATTATTTTGAAAAATGGATTCTAAATACTTATGTGCTGTTTCCAGGTGACAAGCAATTGATTGTGTAGTAAAATTTATATAAAAATCACTCAGTTTATTAAGTGCTTTTCATATAAATTTTACTACACAATCAATTGCCTGTCACCTGGAAATCGGGGTTTCAGATATTTTAGTTTTATAATCCTTTTAGTGATGTTTAACGTTCTAAGTAATATCGAGCCCTATTTTCGATTATATCGTAAGCGATAATTTATTGAAATTGTATTTTTTTCTTGCAAATCGTTACAATGACAAACAAATTCATAGACCTTGAATTTGTACCGTTAATAAAGTATTGCATTGCTTATAAAAAAATAATACAGCCCCTTCTCCTGTAAAGTTTGCCTTTGGCGCTTACGATATAATCACAAATGTGACTGATGAGAAATTTGTTCGAAAAATTAAAAAAATCATTTTACAAACAAGTGATTCACTTTCGATAGACGTTTAATTTTTTTTTTGGAAACTGGCTGGTTAAGCGAAAAAAAGTTTTATAAAATCATAACATGTTATGAAGAAAGAAAGCTGGGAAATAAAATTCATATAACAATACAGTTAGAAATGTTTGTTATTGTTATCTTTTAAGCTTCAAACTTTATTAGCCCAATTCACAATCTTGTACAAATAGGCCAATAGTTTTTATTTACTCGACGTATGCAATACTTGATTGCAAATCGGCAGCTGACCGGTGGCTAAGCGCCGTCAACGCTGACTTTATTCTGCTTAAAAGCTAAGGCGGCTAAAAAAGCCGCGGCTTGCAATCAAGTGTTGCTTACGTCGAGTAAATATAAACTATTGGTTTTAAGCGTTGCATATTTGCTAAAGAGTAGCAAGTGCATTGCTGTATATTTTTTAGTGTAGAGTAAAAATATCGTAGCATTTGAAAAACTTTAGAGAATTTACTATAATCCCAAAGGTATACTATAGTATTTACTATACCATTTTGCAAATGCTACGATGCAAGACCATTTGCATAAGATTGTGAACTGGGCTATTATATAACAAGTTGGTACCACTCTGTATTTTACATGGGCCCATTGTTAAGATGTAACTTTTATTTCAGGAACAAGAAATGTATTTCCCTTTTATCGAAAATCCCCCACTGTGTGCTGTCCTTCATTCTATAGCTGACATCGTACGTCCGTTTCTATTGTTTATATTTTTTTGTAAAATTTTTGCACTTTTCTTCCCTTTTGCTGATGTGTGCGAGTATTGGTGTTCGGTTTCTTTTTTTGTTGTAGTATCACTGCAATTTTCTTAAAATTCTTGCACTTTCTCTTGCTCCAAACTTGTCGTCACTCTCTATTATTCTCTTTTGCGCGTCTTTATTGATTTTGCCTGTTAATAAGAAAAAGAGTGGGGGTTGAGGAAAACCAAGAGTATGGCATTTTGTCTTCTTCTTACAACAATACTGTTGTATTTAGTGTTGGTGTGTCTGTATGAGTAAGAAGAATTTCAGAATGTATTGGATTGTAAGCATTTTCCGCACCCTTTAGCAATTTCTTCAGTTTTATCTACAAAATTAATTTGTTTTTCGTTGTTGTTGTCGTATTGGAAATAATTAAAATTTCTTTGTTTAATTTGCTATTTTTAGTTGCTGTTGTTAAATTTGATTAGATTTAAACTTTTAATTAAACAACACCAATATTTTGTAATTCAGAACAAAAATCTTTAGTAAAATGTTTGTGTTAAAATTGTTAAAGAGGAGGACTTGTGTTTGTGGTGTCTGGTGATGGAAAATATTTTGTATATATTCGTTCATTATATTTACATTTTTTATTTGCGTTTTTGTTAAATAACTTTCATATTCATTCCTAATTTTTTTGTGTTAATTTTTTTCATTATTATTATTTATTTGAGCAATTTTATGATGATGCTTCTTATTCTTCTTTCTGTATGTAATTGAAATTTGTGGCATGCCATTTTCTACAAGTATGTGTATGTGTGTGTGTTAAAAAGAGTAGTCAACTGAATAAATTTTCTCGTTATTATTGCTTGTTCTTCTCTTTTATTTTTATATTAATATTTTATAAAATTAAGTTAAAACGTATTTTTTCTACTGCTTTACTTCATATATAATTTTATTTCGTATCATTCTCAGAAAAACTTTAATGTATAGTAAATGAATGCTTTTTACTCATTAAAGTTAA
The DNA here is from genome assembly GCA_943735925.1 of Pollenia amentaria. Taxonomy (NCBI): domain Eukaryota; kingdom Metazoa; phylum Arthropoda; class Insecta; order Diptera; family Polleniidae; genus Pollenia; species Pollenia amentaria. The sequence continues at coordinate 94,948,411 of OX031009.1, read as the reverse complement.
TGCAGTTTTTTTAATTAAATTTTGTTTTATTGCATTTATTTTCCTTTTCTTTTTCATTTGTATTTTTTATTTTTATTGTAAATAGTAATTAATTCAATTATGATAAAATTAAGGACATTTTGCATTGTTGGCTAAATTGCATTTATTCAACACACAACACAGACACAATGGTCAGTGTATGAGTTAGTGTATGTGTGTACGTAGCGTGATGCCCAACAAACATACAAGTTAAATATCTAATTAAGTTGAACAATCCTTTTTCCAATGTTTTTTTTTAATTATATATCTAATGCTCGCCTCTGAATAGCAAAGATTTTAACTAAAAGGGAAAACTTTCTTTTAAAAAATGTTTGTTGGGTATTTTTCACTATCACTCACAGTTTAAACACGTTTAATTTGTGCTTGCGTAGCCAGTAAATATGCCATCATTAGATATGTCATTGTTTTACACGTCAATAGAAGTTGTATTTTGTGTATATTGTGTCGAGTAATTGTTTTCTATTATACACTAATGAATCGAATTGAAATGAAGACAAAAGACAATAAATTTTGTATTTGCTATACAAATCAAATTATTTTTAGATTTTGATTTTTTTTTTGTTTTTGTTTAATTTTTAACTAAGATACTTTAACGATTTTCATGAAATCGCTTAAATTGCACAAATGCAAATGTGCAAACTTGCGAGACTTGTTTCATTAAGCCCCTATTAAACATTTGTGGAATTTTTAACAATTAATGTCAGTTTGTAAGAAACATCAATATAAAAATAAATTAAAAAAAAAAAATTTGAAAAAAATTTTAGTTAACATTTTTGCCTAAAAAAGAGAAATTTGTTTTTAAAAATGCCTGAAGAAAGCCACAAGAGAGTAATTTGCTTAAATTATTTCAAGATATGGTTTGTTCTGTTTTGTTAAAGTGCTTTAATTTTTCGTTTAAAACGACGATGAACATAAACAAATCTCTTTGTATAAATGTGAAATTGAACAGCGTAAATTTACGTGTCAAAATTGTTAAGCAAATTTACGAAGTTTCTGTAAATGAATTCTCATTAAATTTTGAGAGTTCCTTTGCGAGGGCTTAAATATGCAATTTTGCACAGATTGCGAGACTTTGAAACGATATCAACAAAACCCTTATTACTAATAATTTTTTGGAAAGAGTATAAGATGTTCTAATTTAAAAATTTCAGAAAATTTCCATAAAGGTATTCACGTCAATTTTTGTTACCCTTACAATTGTGCAAAATGGCATAGCTGCACTTTTTTGACGTGAGCAACCCATTTTGTTTGCACCATCGACTTGCAGTTTTTCCGAAAAAATTTTTTAAGAACGCCCCTTCCATATGACAATATCAATTTCTTAATAAATTTTAACCGTAATTTCTTGAAAAATACACAAAATGATTAATTTTATTAATTTAAAGGTCAAATTTATAACTTTTCTACTTCCAAATTTTTTTCAGATAAGTTTTGCAGTATTTTTATTATTTCAGCTACTTCAATTTGTTGACGCTTTTTTTAATTGTTCTACTTTTTACAAAGTTCCTCTTTAAACATTACAATTTATAATATTTTTCAATTCAAAGAAAAAAATGTATGTCAAACTGGAATTCCTGCAGTGCTTGTTTAGTGTAGAGTTGATTTTATGAGTACATATTTTTAAACTTGGCAATGTCATTAAAAGTTGCAACATTTTTCTGCTTTTACTTTGATAATTTTGCACTTACTTAGACCCTGACAATTTTGCATCGTTTGGGCGAAATAATTGTCTATGTGGTTGTTGTATTGTTTTTGCACTTATTATTTTTCGCAAGAGTGCAACTTTTGACGTGAATACCTTTAATATGTTTCATAAACAAAGATAATATGACGTTAGAAAAAAGAGTATTATACATTTTTATTTTTAATATTTCATATCAGATGTTGGGAAAATTACTCTAAGAAATTGTTTTCTCTTAATTTTAATTCCTGGTTTATATCCAAAAGAAGTTATTTTTAATGTAATCTTTAAAAGAATAGACACGTCACTACGTTAAGACTTGAAATTTATTGAAGAAATAGCCATCACTGAGGTGGAACAAACCACCAAAAAAGTATTCTAAACGATTTCGTGTTGATTTTTACACAAAAGCAAAATGGAAATGAGAAATTTATGATAGAAACCTTTTTTGTCGTTCGACCAAATAAAATAGATATTTAGGAATTCTTTGATTTTGCATAAAAACATTTTAACAATCTAATCGCAGACTTGAGACAGCGAGATGTTTATGTCAGTTTTTATATGCTTTTTAATTCGATTTTAATGAAAATCTCAATAACTTAATTATTTTTTGTCCGATTTTCTTTTTCATTATGTCGCTAGAAAAGTGTTGACCACCGATTGGTATTTTATTCAAAATTAACCCTTAACTGCACTGTCTTACTTTTGTATAACATTCAGTTAGACATAATAAAATATTTATTATAGTTGGTCATTCATTGGACAAAAAAAAAAATCCGTTTTCGGACCCTTTTTTGACACAGTTTCATAAAACATGTCGTATATTTATGGGGCTTCTGTACATGACATTTGCTCCCTACGTGATTCCTATAACGAGCAATTTTCAATTTTAAGTTTGTTCCCAACGTATTTTCCCATAAGGAGCAATTTTTCCCCATAGGGAGGAATTTGTTATTTAAAATGTTACTTTAAACATAATAATTTGTTTATTTTAAATTTTTTGCAACCAACGTATTTTTAAATTAGGAAGAATTTTTAATATAAATAAAATGAATTTTTTTTCAAATATTATTGAATATAAAAGAGGGTAATAAAAAGAGTATGTCACGTTATATTTTCTTCAATGAAGAGAAATTTAAAAAATTCTAATATATATGTAATAATATATAATAATAATATGTATCAAGGAGAATTCATTTTTCAGTTGGCGTTGAAAGCACAGCTGCGCTACTTTTTTTTCTTACTTAAAGAGAGAAATGTCAAATGTTGCTTGTGTTTTTGACATATCGATCAATAGATAATTATTTTTTTTTATATCGACATAATATAACGATAAAGCCAATTTTGTAAATAATAGTCAGTCAAGAAGTATGAATATTTGAAATTGGCCTTTAATGGGTTAATTAATCGGTATGCTTTAACGCGGCGTCTCCACATACTAATTTTTATTGCTAAGCGCAAAACGTCGTCAGAACAATGGCGCAATAATTGCTGATTATATTGCTAGAGAGCACGTGAAATTGCTTTGCCATTAATTTGCAATTTTCACCATGAGAAAGTTGTAACAAGTAGTTCAGAGAAAATAAATGTCAAATAAACGACAACTGATTTGACATAAGATTTTTAATCAATAATTGCTCAAGTCATCAGAATAGCAATTATTGTGCAATAAACAGCCACTCACGGCGCAACATGCAATACACACGTCGCAAATATTATGGAGCAATTAAATTTGACGTTTGCCACAATCAATTATGCTACGTGGATACCCGGGTTAACACAATATGAGCACTTTAAAATTTTTTTCGAATGATGCCCATATTGCTTAGATTCAGTTTACACTTAAAGAGATGGGAATAAAGTATTTAGAATCTTGAGCGTTAGCGCGAAAAATATATTACTATTGAACTTCTTTTAAGGATACCACAAAGTTATATAAATATCAATTTGATGTTGAGCCGAGCTTATATTCTTCTTTAAGCCGGTTGTTTTTTGTTAAACAAAAAAAAATTTTATTTTTTTGAGCGCTTACTTTTTTAATTTTTTATTATATTAGCAACACTTTTTCTATTTTGTAGTTGACAAAAATAGAAATTTGTGTAAAGGCCCAACTATAATAAGCATAAGCTTGCATAAGCTTCTGTCAAAAATTTACAAAAAGCCTTTCAAATGCATTTTAAAAAACAAAACAAAATTAAAAAAATATTTGATTCCGTGCGGAAAGTCCCATCTGTTTCGCACTTTGCTTAAGCAAATTCAGATTCATTAAATTTAACAAAAACTTTCCTTAAGTGCTGGTTCACACTCTTCAAGTTTTAGCCGTCAAGTCTTGAGATTTAAGGCGAAAAAGGAAAAGAAAATGCCATTTCTGTTCCTCTCTCCCCTAAAAACTCAAGACTTGACGGCTAAGACTTGAAGAGTGTGACCAAGTACTTAGTTCAATATGGTTTGACTCATATTATTAACATGTACTCGCGCAGTTGCATAAGCCTACTTAAGCTTATTATAGCTGGGCCTTTATTTGACTACTGACTACAAAGACAAAATCAGCATAGACAGTAATCTGCATTCATGGCCGTGTCATCGTGGAAACAATCATTTTCATATAAACACATGTTTTGTATGTTTGACATTTTGAAGTCGATAGCATGCGGCCTCGAATGTGTTCAATGCATAATAAGAGAAATGAACCAACGTTTTTATAAAGAGATACAAACGTAACAACACATTTCAAAATTTATTTTCTTTTATATTTCATTAATCCTTTTTAAATTAAAACATTTTATCCATTTGAATAATTTACTAGTATAATATTAAGGATTTTCTAAAATTATATTTGCATTTTTGTTCTCCCCTTTTCAATTATAATTAAAATTCTAATTTATGTACAAATTAAAATACAAAAAGGCAGAATTTTGAATTAAGAGAATTTTTGTGTTAGTAAAATAACATTAATTATTCAAAGAATTTGCAAATAGAATTCAAAAACAAAATTTCAATAGAAATCCAATTTTAATTAAGTTCACTGATAACAATGAATTTATTTAATTAATATTCTAAATAAAAATATAAAACTGTTAAATTACGCACTTACAAATTTTCAGACAGTCTTCAAAATTAAATTGACTTACCTAAAATGAAAAATAAGACGATATAAATATTTTAATTAGTTTTTTAGGTTTAAATAAATAATTTTTAATGAAAAAAAGAAAACTTTAATGAATATCTGGTAATAGTTAATAAGATCAAAATAAATCAAATGTAAGTAAGTCTTTTTAGTTATTACAAAAGTTATAAAATAAGTATAATTATTAAACAAAAAAATCCATAATTTGTTTAATTGTCAGATACAAATCAATCAATAATATTTATAAAAATGTATTATTATAGTTATAAAATTAGAATTATTGTTATAAAACCAATATTGGTTACATTTTTATGTAAATTTTAATTAAGTAAACCCAGAGTTTTTAAAGATTTAATATTTTTATTATTATTTATTTATTGAGAGTTACAAATACAATTACAAATTATTTTCAAACCTAATTAGCCGAGCAAAATTACTTAGACCTTCAGTCCGTCGTAGCGAAATAGATATATATGTAAAATATATATAATTATAATATGTATCATTCATTTTTTAGGTGGCGTTGAAAGCACAGCTGCGCTTCTTTTTTTTCTTACTTAAAGAGAGGATTGTCAAAAGTTGCTTGTATTATTTATTTGTTGAGAGTTACAAATACAACTACAAATTATTTTCAAACCGAATTAGGCCTAATCAGGCCGTTGCAGTGAAATAGACCGTAGCCTCTGGCGGGAATCGAACCCACAACAATCACACTTCTAAGTTAAATAAAAGTTTTATACAAAATTTTCTATATAATTGACAATTTTTTGCTTACAATTTACCTTTTATATATATAATAAATAAGATTGCAATTTTCTTTGAGTTAATATATAACATTTGGTTTATTAAAAATTAATATAAATTTGAAGGCAAAATTCTTATTCAAAACATTTTGAAAATTGCTTAATAATCACTGTCTACAACATTCATTTTATTGTTGTAAACAAGTTAAACAGCAACAAGAGCAACATTATTTATAGTAATAAATTGAATTTTATTAATAAAGTTGTAATATTTAAATATAAATAACAACATCGGCAAATGTTTCCTTTTTGTCCTCCCAAAATATAAACAAAAATTGTGTAATATGTTTTATTTTTGCTAGTATTCGTTTTTATGAGGATGCCACTCCTTTAGAAAAAATTAAAAATTGGTGTATATTATCTTATATGTGTGTAAGTGTTTATATGTATTTATATGCAAATGTTTGTTATGTATATTTGTTTGCTTGTAAAAATAATGTAAACAGGAGGAGTGAAGAGATAAAGGATTTTTTCACTGTAAATAAATATAAACAATGTATAAAAGTGTGTATGTTTGTATTGGCATACAGGCATATAGTGCTACAATACCTAAAGTTTGGTCTATTGAGGTGTAAGTGCCCTGCAGTTCTCGAGGATGTTTAAATTAAATTACCTCAGCAAAAAATTTCGGAAAATTTATGGTCAAACGAATTTTGACTTTTTTCGACCTTGGGCTGCCACCTTTTTTCGCAATTAAAATATATCTGGTAAATTAAGGCTAAGAAAAAAAGTATACAGTATCAAAAAAGTGTATTTTTGTTGTTGTTATTTTTAAGAACGTTATTTATTGCTTTTCGCAAGCTTTATTTAATAATCGTACTCGCTGAATAATAGCACAGTATCTTTACAATCTTAATAAAAGTAAAAGTCTCGCGATTGTTAGGTGTAGAGGTCTTAAGAAAGAATTGCCAATAACTTAAAATAGCGTCAACAAATCACCATTAGGAAAACAAAATTTTATGCCTTTCATTTCGTCCTGACTAACATAACCCGAATCTATTTTAAATTCTAGATAAAACATATCATGCGAAATAAACTATTTTGCGTACTGTATTGTTCTCATAAAATACAGAATATAATTAACCGAAATAACGTACCATACTTTATTATAAAGTACGGGGGGGCAGCCCTAAATACAACTCTAAAGATCTTAAACAATAAACATTTTATGTTCAAGTTGGACACTATATTGGACATAATTTTTAGCAAATTTAATATACATATTAAAAATTGTATGTATTAATCTCAGTAGATTTTTAGCATATTTTCTTTATTTTACAATTAAGCATATTTTTTTTAAGTTTTGGCATATACTCATCAAACACGAATCATTTTTGGTTCATTTTAACATTTTTTGTACATACTTATATTTAAAGTAGGTGAGCTGCAAAACTCGTTCGTTACACTTTATTCGAATTTTGGGAAAATGCTTAAAACATATAGCGCCTGATTAAATGAACCAAGTAAGTTGATTTTTTTTTTTTGGATTCCAAAGTTTTATGTCATTCTTGATTAAGAATTCAACAGTTGTAAAATTTAAACTAAGTGAAATATAGAAAAAATAATAGATTTAATTTTAGAACGAACGTGTTTTTCTACGAATTTTCGAAAGCAGCGAGTTTGGCTACAATCCCTATGGAATCGAACCAGTTTTGCAACACACTATAGCCCACCAAGAAAACTAATCAATGAATTATATATATATATATAATTATATATCTTGAGAGCTATATTCATTTATTAAAATGTAACAATAGTTCTGTAAGGGAGACACGAATTTAAATCTTTTTTAAAATTCGAATTTTCTAATGTCTAATGTAGTTGTCGAAATAGAAAAGTGGAAAAAAACACCAAGTCAATCTTGCTTAGAGTTAATGGGCGTCAAGTGTTGCTTACCACTGAATTTGTATACAATAAGGAGAATGTGTTTAGAGGCAAAGAACATCAAGAGTCCTTGATTGTAAATTGTGAAGTGAGTTCTTATGATTTTAATATAGATAACTTAAAAAAAATGCTTTTTTGGTTTCATTTTATTTATTTATTTAGTCGAATATTTTGACCAACTTTGTTAATCATTCTCAGGAAAACGAAATATAATTTCATTTAAACATGTAGATGCACCTTCAGTTGTTACTTGTATAATTTGTAAAAGGTAAAACAAATTGTTGTTAGCCTTGTATTATTTTTGGGAAATAGCCAGACATTTTGTTGTTGGTCTTGGTGCTGTTTGTCTCAAGGGAATAAACAGTACCAATACCATCATGGGAGGTAAAAAAAATCAAGTCCAATTTAATAAGTAAATGTATGTTATCTTATATGATATAAAGAAAACATATTAGAGTCATATAACAAATTCGGACAAAGGCAAATTTTTAATACAGAAATATAAGCATTTGTGATTTTCAACATGTTTTTGAGGTCTGCTGTAAAATTGTCAAAATGTGGTTTGGTGTAGTTTATCATGCACCTGCAGAGTTGAAAAAATGTGAACTTTTAAAAAAATAATTTTAATTTTTTTCTTCAGTGTACTTGCCCATTATTTTTTTCCATTCCATAATCAATTTTATTATGCCCAAAACCGATAAATAAAATTGCAAGTGAGTATATAAAAGTATTCTCATATCATTTTTCGGGATAACGCCCACATTGATGGAATGTATATCTGGAACAATGTCATGCATTTTTTCCGAGTTTCTTTCCTTTTTTTCTATTATCATTTGCTTTTGAAGTTCAATTAGTGCTTTCACCACAGGAGCTACAACAGATTTCCAATCATATATATGAACATCGCTACAGAATATTTTTCAATAATTCGACTCTATTTCATCACCGATATCTTAGCGCACTTCTAACGCAACGGTTGGAACTGTGAAACAGAGAGTTTTGTTAAAGAATTGGAGATGATAGTACTTTTTTCTTGTTTGGCAGCATGTTTCCAAATGTTAAAACAACATGTCTAACTCTCAAAATCTTGTATGGCGAAACATGTGGTTTTAATCATGATTGTGGCACGAAACATGAATGGGTGAGCGATACACGAAAATTGCTGTCCGTGTGAACATGAAATCGAGTGAGTCGGCTAGCATGTGGCAACAGGGTAATGCGTTTAACACATTCAACGTAGCAGGCTACACCAATACACAATACCAAATACTGCTGGCTGCAATTGTAGTTGTGCAGCCAGCTACTGAATTATTTTGAAGGCGACATCTATCTAGATGCATTTGATGCGTGGAAAAGTAGAAAGTAATTCTACGTCATGAGTTCGATGCGTGTATGCATTCTACGCATGCGCTGTATAACATGTCAATACAATTTTACACTGATTCTACTTTTTTGATAAAATAGCATCAATGCATTGAACGCGAGCTGTGGACTTCCCGCTTAAATCCTAGCTTTCAGTCTACTTTTCTATTTGTGAATAATTATGCTTATTTTGTGATAAAGTATAAGTATTATAAATTTTATGAAAAACCTATCGCTCATTTCTACCAGAACAAATATAGACAACAGAAAATTACCAATTTATCGCCTAGAAGTACTCAAATGAACCAAAGATGAATAGTGTCTATCAAATATATAAAACTTAATTATGTTAACACAGTTAAAAATTATAAATTACTTAAAATTGGGTAACAGTTTGCATTATAATTTAACTCCAAAGAATTTTAAAAGATCCATACAATTTTTTTAAATCCATATTACTGTAGTTTTGAACCACAGTTTTATAGTTTGTATTACATAGAAACACACAAACACCATTTTAGCTAGCTAAATAAAATGATTCAGATATGTTGGGGTCTTAAGAACTGCTGGGTAGTGTTGACAGTGCTGAATATTTTAACATTTAATTTATATGATGAGGTTTATACATTATTTTTTGCATTTTAAACACTTTTATTGTAAAGTTGGCATTATTTTGTAAACGTTTATTATTTGTTGTTGCAGTTATTATTTTTGTTTTTGTAATATATTATCGTTTAAATAGCAAACATAGACAATAAGGCGAAAAAACATGAAACTTCAACTACATGCAAATAAGTTTAATGATGAGTTAGAGCATTTCAAAACGATAAAACGTTTTAAAAAATTTTCATTCAAATGGAGTTTTCGATGCACTTAAAAATTTATAAGTCCGATTAATATAACAAAATTATTAACTTTAAAATAAGTTGTAATTAAAAGTTTTTAGGATATACGAGTTTATAAAAACAGTTTATTGGCAATTCAGTTTTTAGAAAATTCAAAGATTATGACAGTAGAAATTCGATTGCGGTAATTAATAACTATTTAAAAATCGTTTACTGCAACTAAACGGAGAATATTGTCATCGTCAGTTTAACTGAAAATGTTAAAAATGTCGCTGAATTGCATTCAAATTTTAACAACATAAACATGTTTGTTTTTTTTTAACACAACAACAACAGCAACCAATAACAACATCATCAATTTAGTTGGTTGTTAATGTTGCAGAAATACATATAATGACTAACAATATTTTTTTTACAGCTCTGTTGCATGTACAGGGAAACATTTTATATAATAAATAAACAAAAATATAAATAAATGTGGCAGGAGAGGAAACAACAAAAACAATATTATACAAATATCGTTTTCAATTTCGCGAAAAACAGGATGTAAACGAAAATAAAATTGAAATAATGTTGAAAATAAAATAATGTTGAAAAAACCTGCAACAACAACAGAAAAAAATTGTATGTGTATGAGAAAAAACGGAGAAGGAAAAATGAGATTTTATTATACTACTGGATACAAAATGTAGAAGTACAAAATGGTCACAAAAGTACTTAATTGATTGTATAGTAAAAGTAACTCTTTAAGCTACGGAAGGCCGACATTCTTATAGAACGAAGGATCACAAATGAAAATGAAATGACTGTAGTGTTTGGAGTTTTGTTTTATTGTTTTGAAAAAATTTTTATTTGATAAAATTGGGTTTTACAATTTTTTGTTTTAGCTTATTGTAGAAAAATCAATATTTCAGAAAGTATCCAAATAGTATTATCTTGCAAGCCAAAGACTTTATTTTTATTAATACAAAAAAAAAAAAACGGGTTTCCATCCCTGTTGCGTACTAAAAACAACATAAAATACATTTAAGAGCAGCAATAATAAAATCAAGCAACCAACCAGCCAAAAGTAGCTGCACCATACACAGGTTTTAGACAGCCAGCCACAGATGCTGACAACCGAAATAAAAACAAAAACTACAAAAATTTTACTCGTTATACAGAAGAGCGTAGATTTTTTTGTTTTTATTTTCGATTTTATTTTATTTTTTTATAACTTGGGAAAAAAGAAATAACAATCGTTAAAATAAAGCCAGTGTACAGTGGAGTCAGGCTACTGCAAATAATAATTACATATACCAATAAGTAGGTTATGTTAAATCGAGATCGATTCCAACCTAAATTTGATTTTTTTCCTAAAAAAATCCATTTTTAGCAATCGAATTTACAAAAATCGATTATTGGGCTTTAAAAATCGATTATTGTGTTTTTATAAATATTTTGCAAATTCTGCATCTTAATTTTATTAAACCGATAAAATATGTGCACAATACAATTTCAAACTTCAAATTTTTATTTGACAAGTTTGAAGTAAAGAGAACAGTTGCAGTTTTACGTGTTTACCAAGTTTAATAGGGGCAGAACATTATTTAGCGAACATACCCTAAAGCTATATCTATTTTTTAGTGTTTGTGTATTAATACACAACCATTAATTACGTTGATAACTATTCAAGAAAGTAACGGCAATTATATAATGTTTTCTTCTTCGTTATAAAACAGAATAATAGCGAATGGATAATGACGCCCCAGCCATAAAGACATAAAGAAATTATGTTTCAATGGGCAGCGGAAAATGGGTTGACCAATCTTCGTCGAAATGACCAGGTGCAACAAGATCTGAAAGTACTTGTTGTCTACAATTGGCGCCAGCATGCAGAAGACAGAAATAGCTATTTTGCTCCAGGCGAAAACCGACCCTCGGTTTTATAGCCATATAAAGTAAAATTATACACTGATTTATTTAGTATTGGCGTGGTAATCAACAGAACTATTAAAAACAATTATTGTAATAATTTTAAAGTTTTTCCTTACGTTTCCTTCAAATAAAGCTCAAAATATCCAAAAACCAGGTAGAAATTCTGTTAACCACTTCTACACTTCAGATTACTTAGAAGCAGTAAAGTAACAAGTAAGTTTACAATAGATTACTAGGATTAGATAAAGTAACCAAACAAATTATGTTATCAATTATAAAAATTAATGTAAAAATTCTCAATATAAAGTTGTTTCATTAAAGCTTTATTAAGCTTTAGCTTTAAGAGTTTTAATATGGCTATTTGGTTGCATAGTGAATTATTCGTTTTATGTTGTGTTGCAGTTTTTTTTTTGTCGTTTGAAAAAGTATTTAAAGTTGGGGAGAAAAAGGTCCATGTTACAAAAAAAAAGGTAAAAAGTGTAGTAAAACTAAAGTGAACAAAACAACCTTTAACTCAAAAAAGCTATAAAACGTGACCGGCCATTTTTCAATGTCAGACAAAAATATTTTTACATACTTTTTTTGTTTGCAAATTTTATTGTTTTGTTATTGTGAGAATTTTTATTTAAGTTTTATTTTTTTTCAATACTTTTAATAACAATGATGATGGTGGTTTGATGACGTTGTAGCTGTTTTACTGCCATAATAAATTCACGTGGTGATTTGTATTGTTTGTGTGGAAGAAAATGTATAAATTACGGTTTTCCTTCCTTTCTAGAAAATGAAAATTAATGTTGTAATTTGTTTACAAATAATAAAGAATATCCAGTTTTAATGCTCCTAAATATATACTTTGTTTTAAAAATAATTTTTGCTACTAAAATGCTGCTGTGAAGAATTCTAGCAGTTATTTTGCGGTTTTTTGTATGAAAATTATAATTATGATAAACAGTTTTATAATGTTCGGGGGAAAAATAAGTTTTATATATTTTTTTTGTATAATAGAATATTCTGTTCTTTTTTACAATAAAAAAAATTTTCAAGCCATAAAATACTTACGCTACATAAAATTTTACCCTCCGACAACAACAGCAGTGGCTGCCACAAATTTCTTTTTATTTATATATATTTATATTTTTATTATTGTTCTTTTTTTTTAGTTAGTGAGCTCTACCGTTGTTTATTATTTTTATAATTTTAAAGAAACTCTCATACAGTTAAATTTTTTTTGTTGTATACTTTTAGGCAGCATTCGGTTATATAAGATGCTATAATTTTTTGGAGATTCTTAGCATGTTCTACTTTTATTTTTTGCTTGTTTGAAACAATTTTTTAAAAATCTTCTAAGATTGGCATGTTTTTGTTGTACATAAGTTTTGTTAGCGTTACATGGTGCATTAAAATGTATGAAAAATCAATATTACATTTGTATGAATTTGTATAAAATATTTAATTTAAAATAGTTGTTAAGCTTTGAGTGCAAAGTAAAATGAATTTAGAAAGTAACATATGGCCTTTTGGAATCGTTTTCCTACCTAACACTAACAGTTAAATGACAAATTCAAGCCTTGTAATTCTGTTTTGAAAGGCTTTCAAATAAAATTTTATTGATTAAAATATTAAAGTGAGAGTTAGGTCAGTTTAAGTTATAAAGTGTTGGGATTTGTAGATAACAATGGATCGATCAATAATTTTATTCAAACATTCATGTGCTTTTATTTAGCAATATGGCATTTTTTTTTCTAGTTCCTAGTTTAAAGTATGTTTATTAATCAAAAATAACAAACATTTGGAAGCTTTAGCAACACATTATTGTATGCTCCCAAAAGTATACTATTTATTTTTTAATTGTTCACGTTAATGCTATTAATGATTAGTTGGGTAGATCTAAAGTAATAAATATACTTTCTTAAAAGCTTTTTTACACAGTTAATTGCCAGACTTCACCTTTTTTCAGCTAATTTTCATTTTAATCATAGCCCAAAGAAAGGTCATTGAGTACCTATAATTAAGTATGATTTATGGCTTAAAAAGTTATATTTCGTGGAACATATTTTTAGGCTGTTGGTTTTTGATAAACCTTTTTTGTTTTATTTTTGTATACCAATCTTTTTTTCCTTTCATTCTTTATTTTTTTTTTTTGTTTATTAAAAAAAGGAAAATAACCATTAACATTTTTTAATGAACAATTAATTAAAAAATAAATGTATACATTTTTATGCCATTTCCATTAACTCTTTTCATATACGCTTGAATGGTTGGTATCAGATTTGACTCAAGTGGCTGTATGTTTGGTTGGCTGCCTGTTTGGCTGGTTAGCTGCCTGGCTATCTCAGCACAACTTCAGTCAACAATTTTTCAATGTCATCATTTAACATATAAATTCACTTTCATTTGTATACACTCGGCAATGTATAAATTCAGAAGAAGAAAAAACCGAATCAACAAAAAAGGTCTACAATAACTGGTTTCCTTCAATTAATGGCTTAAAGGTACTAAATATACAATCTAAAAAATATTAACAACAAAATGCAATGAAATCATGACAATAAACATAATAATGATGATACTGGTGATGGTCATAATCATGAGGCGCGTTTGAAAGCCTAAATAAAAAAGTTTGCCTGTCTGTCCTCCTGTCTGTATTACCCATTCAAGCCATAGGGCAACAGCTACAGATTATGTACAAAAATTGCTTTTAAAAATGCATAACAATAATGAAATAATAAACAAAAGCAAATTACATAAAAATATGAAGAGCACCACAAAAATGCAAAAATGTGTAGATATAGAAATAAAATAGTGAAAAATCAATTATGTATTTCAAACTTAATTAAAAAAAAACAACAATAAAAATCTTATGTCATTATTTTTCAAATCAACCAAAACACAAACTAAAACTATTTTATAACAATGCTACGAAGTGTCCGTATGTCTGTCCTTGTTAATACAATTCAGTACCCCCACAAGAGTGCATTTTATTTCATTTAAATGGCCATATAAAACCCCACTCCACTTCTACCTCAAAAGAAAGAAAAAAAAAACAAAAATTTTTGTCATAATCATCAGCAAACTCCCAGGCTAAGAATAGTATCGGTTTCAGTATCAGTCTACAGACTTAGCTCAAAACTTTACTTTAACTACTTGTTGTTTAATAGCATTTCCCTTATTGGAGTTGCGACTGCTAGTATAGATTTGAATTTTTTTTTAGTTTTTATTTTATTTATTTTTATTATTTTTTATGTATACATTTTTTATTACCATAAAAAAAACGAAACATTTCAGCCATGTTTTGTCTGGTATTTGTATTTTAACTTTTTGTTCGTTTTGTACCGATACTAGTTGTATGTATTATATTTTTATTTTATGAATTTTTTCTAGAGAATCCACCATAAGCATTCACAATTCACAGCTTATGTATGTATGATTGTAAATGTAGATTCAGTCATAGACATGTGTGTCTCTACATGCAGACTAAACTCATACTGTGGTAGTTAAAAAAATCCTTTCGCTTTCAAACATTAAAACGTCATGTTTTATACGTAGATACATAAATGGCTTATAACAAGAGCAAAAATAATAAAAACGGAGTTTAAAAAACAATTTTTTTATGGCTCTTACAAAATAAACGAAAAAAGTCAGCGAAAAAATAAACAAATACATGCTGCCAAATTGAGTATAAACGACTAAAACAAGGTTAGTACAACGTTTGAGACGAACTTAAAGTACAAACCTACAACTTTAAAATAGTTTTTAAAGAGCGGCCCTAATGTATGCAATAATTTGCAATGCAATTCAGGGAAAGTAATAGGTATTCTAGTGAGAAATGTGGAAAACATAGGCTTAGAAACAGGGTTCGAAACAAATTGTACATTAACGTATAGAAATTTTTGAAAACACAAACTCTTAAACTTCTTTTTGTGCTTTTGAATTTAAACTCAAGCCGTATGCATTCTATACAAAAATATAAAATTAAGAAAACACAAAAAAAAAATACGGCTTATGACGATTGTGAGCTGACGAGCACAAAAAAAAACGGAAATAATGCACTGATCTTGTTTTAATGTACGTGTATTGTTCTTTTAGCGAACGCGTTCTGCATTTATTTGTGAACGCATAATGTACTTTTAATGGACGTGCTGTGCCCACCATACGCTTGCTTCATTTTGGGACTT
This sequence comes from Pollenia amentaria, assembly GCA_943735925.1. Lineage (NCBI taxonomy): Eukaryota > Metazoa > Arthropoda > Insecta > Diptera > Polleniidae > Pollenia > Pollenia amentaria. Next base: position 94,932,578 of record OX031009.1, on the reverse strand, counting down.
AGCATTAATGATATGATATGCATATGCAAAGTGCTCAATACGTATGGTAAAACGAGATCTTAGTATTTGTGATCGTCAGCTCACAATCGTTGTGTATAGTCGTATTTTGTTTGTGTATTAATTAACAAACACAAGAGATTTTTTTTTTATTTTGTATTTTTGTATAGAATGTGTATGTGTACTGTTCATTGCACAGAGTTTTGTTTTCAAACACTGATTATAAGTTTTAGAACTTTTATTCCAACAACCAAGTTAAGATTGTTTGAATATATATTATGATCACATTTAAAACTTATACTAAGTGACTTATTTTTCGAATCTTGATTTATTTGTTTCAAAACTTTTAAAAATCCAAAACTGAAATTTACCACGCTCTTTTTTCATATTTTTTATTAAAAAAACTATTGATGTATAGAATTTAATTAATCAACTATTTCTCACGTTTTTTGTTAACCAATTTAGGCTGAGTTCAATGGTGCTAGTAATTTTTCGAAGTTACCACTCGCTATTAAAAATTTTATTCCCAATATACCATAAATTGATAGCAATGTTTAATTAAAATCTATCTATCTCTGTTTTTTCGTTATATATTTTTCGCGACTTATTTTCAAAGATTTTTTTTTAAATTTTTGATATTTAAATTAGGCTTAAGTTTATCAAATTTAATTTTTATTAAACTATTTTTAGTGAAGGAGGGAATTTACAACATGAAATGAATTAATAATTTTTGATCATTTTATTCTTGTCTGAACACGGGATTAAATTTGGGTCGAATTTACATGTTTCTAGAATAACCATCAGAACCCTTTGCCGTTCTACCGTTTGCGCCACTGCGGCGCCTGCTTGTATAGAGTCAAACATCAATCGTTAACCAATGTTATTAGTGGATCGAAATTTGCAGTAATTGATTAACAATTTTCACTTCATTTACATGTTTCCCCTTACTTCTGTGTTTCGTACTTTTCGTTAAGACTTTGTCTTGATAACTTAAGTACATTTGTTTTCTATGTTTTTTCTTTGGGGGGTTTTTTTTTTTTGTTGAAAATAAGCGCTCGTATTCGTGATTCAAATTTTTCATGAAGCTGTTATTTTTTTTTTAATAGAAATTTTTTTTTCGCAAAATTACAATTAATTCAATATGAATAAAACAATTCGCAAAAACATGTTCTTACCGAAAATACTTAGAAATTACAGTAAAACAATACCAAAATGCTTAATTGCTATTAGTTTAAAACTAATAGCCCGAAACAGGGGGGCTACTCTCTATTGCGATGTGAATAAATTTCGATGCGAAAGCTAAATGCCAAATTGGTACTCTCTATCACTTTCGCAAAATTGTTTGAAAATTAAGCAATACTGGTAATAAAAATCAAAGATAGCGCAGATTTCCAGTTATGAACTAGCAAAATATGTAAAAAAATTTAAATTGGAAAGCTTAAACTAAAGAAATAATGCTGATTTGCGAAAGGAAAAAAAAAGATGCGAAAGGCAAATGCGCAAACGCATGAAAGAGTACCAATCACTAGATTTGCGACAATTTTCTTTCGCATCGCAATAGAGAGTAGCCCCCCAGAACTTATTAAAGCTTTTTTATCTAATATGAGGTTTTAAAGTCAAAGCTTGAAATATGAAAAAAAATTTTGATAAAAACCTGTCTCAATTCTTTGCAATTATTATCCAAACATTAAAATAAACATTCAACTCTCCGCTAGATTTATAGTAAAATCCTGAAAATATGCAACAGATTTTGTATAAGAAGCGCGTCTTAGCATTTTTCATTAATTACTTAAAGTCGAGCATTCTCCGAGCAAACTCTTTTCTAAAAGAGAACCAAATCAATTAAAAAACTTATAATATCGTTATTTTATTTTGCACAATAAATTTAAATGAAGAATGAGCAAAACTATTTATGATACGGAAAAAATCATATGATTTGTAATACTCTAATAGTTAATCCTTTATATTATTATAGCATTTTATTGCAGTTTTTATTATCAACAAAAATAAAAACAAATCAATAATAAAGATACATAGACTGGCAAATTACATGTATGGTAGTATACGAAACTTATATACATAACACTTTTTTGCATACAGTACTACTACAAATGCAATTCATTGTACCTTTCACCACATGTTAGAAGGGAATATTTAAGTATGTCGTTCCGCTTGTTATTTCTTGTTATTTCTATATTTATATATATATACTCGTTTATATATTCCGGATCCTTATGAAGAGCGAAGTTGATTTAACGATGTCCATCTGTTCGTGCGTAAGTTGAAATGGGTTTCCCAGCTACGATGGGAACTATGATATGATGGGAAAAGTCGCCTTTTTGTAACGTAACGCTAGTAAGGAAATAAGGTTTTATTTTAGACCCATATTGTTCAAATGCTATCCCTTTTGTTATAATATATAGAGCTAGTTGCGCTTGATACCAAATTATAAAAAAGTAAATTATACATATACAATTTTTTGGGAAATAATTTTAGTAACTTGCTGGCGTTACGTTACAAGAAGTAGACTTTTCGCTGGAAATACCCATATATATATATTAAATATAGCCCGCTGTATATTACAATTGAAAATCAACCAGATATGATATATGATCAAAAAACCACGACTGCGTCTAATTACCCGTAAGCCTTTACTTTTTGAAACCCTCTTATAATTTATGATCTTAAATTTTTATGATATTTTTGATAACTTTTCTTCTTTAAATAACGTTTTGGAGCAATAACGCCAATACCATAAAAGGTAGGAGGATCATATTGGTCACCCATACAAATATGCTACTGAAACAGGTATTATGAGAAGATAGCACCCATGGAATATCAGCTGGAGAACAATTGGGTTTTCAATACCATCGTGAATGGTATCTAAGATTCGGTACATTCCAATATAGCACTTTTACTTGTTTTTATATAAAAATTGCTTTCAGCATCTGTTGAATGTTTGACTGTGCATTTTAGATTTTATTGTTGGTGACAATAATTTTATTGATACTTAGTTGTATGTACGAGTGAGTAGTAAAAATCGTTCATATTGCACATACACAAACTATTTACTATATCGTTAGTTTCAATCTGATTGTAATGCCATTGGTTTTAGTAATAATTTTTATGTTTTATTTGGTTGTGTTTTGTATGTGTAAGTTTTTTCTCTACAATTCAACATAAATAGAATTGTGGTTGTTAGTTTTGATATAAAATGAAAGTAAAAGTTTATAAAACTATTGTCTGTGTGTATGTATAACTGTTTGCCGGCATAGTACGAGCATAAATATTTTTTTTTGTTGTTCAGAAGAATTTTTGTATCGTACATGAATATTTGATTATAAAAAATTTACTATCAAATTGTATTTATATTTAGAGAGAAATACGTTAAAATAAAAAAAAAAACAAAACAGCTGTTTAGTTGTAAACATTAGGTCTGATCAATAAAAGCGAATTATTGCTTATTTTCAATAATTGTTACTAGAAAGTCTTCACATACATACTCGAAAAACTTGTATAGAGAGAGTGAAAAATCTTTGAAAATTTATAATAGTAAAATTTTTACTGGCAAGAATTCTTTAAACACCATGTTTTTGTTTACAAAACGAAAATAATTTTTATTATTTTTAAACAAAAAGTTTTTCATCCAAATTTAGATATTTTTGATTAGGCTTAAGTTCATTGAATTTAATTTTCTTTAAATTATTTTTATGAAGACAGGAATTTTACAAGATGAAATTATTTGAAATTTTTATTGATCATTTTTCATTCTTGACTGCGCTGAGATTTGAACCCAGGCTTTCACGGACAGGTTGCCCAGACTAGTTTCGATTGTAACCACACAATCTCTTTAGTGGGGTTTGCCGTCTTACTCACTCGGCTATTGCAGCCGGATGACGTCAATAGTCAAACATCAATCTTTAAACCAAATGGTATTTAACCTTGGTAGATCGAAATTTGCTTTTGAATGAATGATTATCTATTTTAATTGATTTAAATGTTCTTCCTAACTTCTGTTTTTCGTACTTTTTGTCAAGAATTCTTCTTGAAATCCAAAGTACATTTTTTGTTTTTCATGTTTTTGTCTTTCTTTTTTCTTGTTGACCTTTTTTCAGCATAACTTGAAGGACAAATGTAAACATAGCTCGTGCCTTAGCTGTTAACAATAGTTTTTCCATAACATGAAATATTCATTTTTCGAAAATTTAGGAACAATATTCTTACGAAAATACATAATTCAAAACAATTGAATTCAGAAAGAAATAACTTCGTATCTTACAGCTGAAAACTGTTGATACTCTTAACCCACTAAACGGCAAGACCGTTAAGAGTCGATCGCTTTGTTCTAAATTTAATTTTTGAATAGTTGCGCAAAATTAAGATTGCGAAATAGTTTGCGGCGCTAATTTGTTGACTATTTGCATTTGATTGATCACAGCTGACAAATGACTTCTCACATAGAAAAAAGTGTTTTATTAATTAAAAAAAATGGTTTAAAAAGTACTATTTAAATTTAATTAATGTGATGATTGAATTAATTATTTTTTTAGTTGAAAGGAAATTAAAAATTAAATTTTGATTTATTTAACATTTTACTTGTTTTGAAATAAATTTTTAATTAAAATATTAATTAAATAACAAAATATCTTAATTGACTTTTTTCGTTTAAAATAAAATAATTTAAACTGGTAGAATTGTTGTTGGGAATTGTCAATATTTAATTAAATAAATTAACACATTGTTTGAAATGCAAAGTTTTTTTAATAATTTTTAATAAATAAATTAACACATTGTTTGAAATGCAAAGTTTTTTTTAATAATTTTTTTTAATTAAAATTAAAAATATCATTAATTAGAAAAAATATTCACAATTTTACAATTTTTAGTAATCAATATAATCATTTTGGTAATAGGTGCAAAATCAACAAATTGTTTGTTGATATTATGAATTTGTTATAAATTTGTTGATTAGAGAACATTTTGAATTTTTTCTGTGCAGAATGTGTTGAGAAGTATAAAAAAATGTAAAAAATTGTTGTCTGAAGACAGTTTTTACTTTTCTTGAAGCGAAACCGTCTTTCCATCTTAATATTGTTTAAATACTTTGGTAAATTTTTGTTTAAATTTGTTAAACTTATATTACTTAATAAACATTCATTCCAATGAAGGTTTTTTTTTCGATAATTTTTAGTAAAAGTTAAAAGTAGTTCTGAGCAGCTCGTTACGACGTTAATAAGTTAAATGTCTATACCCCCGTTTCATAAACGATAATTTTGTTTAACAAACGTAAAATTTTCATAGAAAATTTTTGCTGCAAACCTTTATTAAAAAAAAAAAAATATTTTTATGAATACGGCAGATAGTTTTTAATACCTCGTCGTTACGAGCCGTTAATAATGTTAACTCTCAAATCTTTGGATCAGCTGTTAAGTTTTGAATAAATAAGTACTCTTACGTAACGTTGCGTTGCGGATGGACCTGATAAAATTACAATTTCTATTCGTTTTAACGTAAAAGCTATTAAATAATTTTATGTTTGTTTATAATTACTGGCGTACACGACGTATTTTTTTTGTTTTAATTTATAAATAATAGAGATTTTGACAAATATTCTGTTTTTTTTTAACACATTTCAACACGTTTGCGTATTCTTAGTAACTACCAACTACTGAAGCCTACCGCAATATTTACGTATGAGTAACCAGGCCTTAAGTGTTTACATATGGACTGCTGAGAATTGCTTAACAACGTTTTTAAGCAGTCTGTCTTAAAGGCTTTTTATAACATATTTTTTTACACAACATTTCATCGCATCGTTTGGCTGTGAATTATCTCTACTTAAACCGATATACATATGCATATAAAATACTTTAGGGATATGCAAAATATTTTATAAAAGTAACGAATATTGATTCAATTATGTCTTAAATACCGCATGTCTTCAAAATACTTTTCAGCTTTAGGTTTGTGTTGGTTGGCATCAAATCTAATTAATTCAAAAATAATTTAATTTTTCTGATTAAATGTATAAATTTTAAAAATCACTGTGTAGGATTATTATGTATGTTAATTTTAATTAAAAATTATAACCATAAAAGACAGCAACAATAATAGCAACGACAACATTAATATAAATTACTTTACAACGCATAAGGGCATCCTTATGCATTGGGAAAACAACAACGACAAGAAAAAAAAATGTAATTAAACTTTACATATTTTAAATACATTCAATGTTTGTACATACATATTCATACATATGACATGTAAATATATAGATGTGGTGTATATACTCCTATGTAAAATACATAGACATCATAGCCAAACTGCAAAAAAAAATTTATATAAAGAAGCATATAATAAATAACTAAAATATACACGTAAAACAATAATACAAAACAGTGTGGAATATAATAATAAGGATCCAGGAACAAATAAATCGCCTGAGAAAAGAATACATTTGAAGGATTTTCAGTTGTTTTATACACTGTACATTTTTTTAACCATCTTAGCAGAAGACTAAAAACCACTTCAACAAACTATAAAAATACGCCAGAAAATATTCACGATTAAATGTTAAAAGGATACAACAATTTATGAGGCTTTTGTCTTTTTTTTTTGTTTTTGTTTATTATTACTTTTAGTAGCGATTTTTCTCTGCTTTTTTTGTGCTCTTAAAGTCAAACAGGGCAATTTTTCAACGTGTATAAATAAAAATAAAACTTAAATAAGAGTTTTTTAATACTTTTTATTTTTTATAAAACTTTGTTTAACCTTTTTACAGTATGAAAAAGTGTTAGCGCGAGCGAGGAGTATTTCACATGAACTTCTTATACACCTCGTTATAGTTATTGCCTTTACCTTCCATAGAGAGAATTGAGGAGTAAAGAAGGTTAAATGCAAAATATAAAACAAACAAAATATTCACAAAAATATTACAGGATTTGGGTTGTGCTTATGAACCGCAAAATACACTGTAAAAAGTTAAATAAATCAGAGTTGAGATGGTTCATTCTAAAACCTTTTTATTCTTGAGTTAATTTTTTTTCTTTATTTTTTTATTGGAACTTCATATATTAAAATATGAACTAACACAGAGGAAATGTTATATATACACATTTTTCTCATTGCCGTTAATCTTCCATTGTTTTAACCATATTTCCAGATGAAATAATTGGTCACGTCTGAAGTATGTATCTATAGTATATATCAGATGCAATAGAGGTCCTAGATTGCCTCGCTTTAAGACTCCAGCATTAATCGGTTAAGGAAAACTTAAAAAAATCCCTTCTTTGATAAAAATTTTCGACCAATCATATAGCTCTTCCAAAAATGTGTTGCTCAATTTAGGAATTGTTTTGCTAGTTTAATTACGAGTAACACTTAGGTCAAGAAAAATATTTTATAAAGCAGTCTGATTAGTTTAACATTATAAAAAATATTGCATAGCTTAAGGGCTGCATTGAACACTTTTTTTATATTTATTGAATCCTGATATATTAACTAACAATATTTATACAAACTTTGTCTAATGCAGGGGTTAAGACCGTTTTTTCCTTCGCAGACGTCTTTAAAAACCATTTAAGTTCCACGGACTCAAAAACGTAGTTTCATTACAATTATAAGAAGAAATATTTGTCAAAATAAACGTATGCAGTTTTTTTAGCCAAAATTTACTGGTTTTTATATGCCTTTTATAAAAGAAAAACGTTCTATAGTTTTTGAATATTTGAAAAAAGGGTTTTTTGTATTCCCCATTGCTGGCATTCTAGAAATCTGCCACGGTCCCGTTGTTCTAATGTTCTACCAATGCCGGACAAAAAATCGGTTTCTCACAGTTTTTGTTAACATAAGCTTTATGTTATTTTTTTGTTTTTTTTTATAAGTCCTGCGGCAGTTTTAGCATTGAAAACTTTGTGTAAATATAAGATTTTAAATCCATAGGGGCGATTGTGACGATTATTAGAATTGTATTAAGATTTTATTTATGATAGAGCCGAGGCAGTGCCTCATACTAATTGGCTTTTAGATAGAGTTGTAAGGTAAGAGTTTACAATCTGGAATAAGAGCAGAATTTCTTCTAATGGGCCAATTTATTATTTCTTTCAGTTTCATTATCCAAAAGTAGACAGCATATCACGATATTCTTGCTTAAGTTACAAAAATTAACAACATAAAAATTTGTTGATTAAGTTCGACATATCGTCGGCTGATAATTTAAGTGTCGTATGTGGATTTTTTGCGGTTTTGAGTTATGAGCGATTCCTTAGCTTTTCCGACCTGATCTTTCATTTGACGTAATCAGTTTTTCGATACCTCATTCGGGTTTCGAGATATGGAGTGTTGAGGTTGCCGTATGTGGTATTTGCTGAAGCGATTTTCAATGTAAATGTCGTATGTAACTGCCACATACGACAAATTTACATATAAACGACCAAAAAATTAATTTATTATTTAAATGTCGTATGTGGATTTTATAAGAGTTCAAGCTTCAAACTCAATTTACTCGAAACTATCGGAATCCACCCACGACAATTAATTTATCAACAAATCAACAAATTTTTATGTTTTTTATTTTTGTAACTTAAACAAGAATATCGTGATATGCTGTCTACTTTTGTATAATGAAACGGTTGGTTTAAAAATTCCTCTTCATATGTCTTTAATAACAAATTAAAAATAGTTTTGCTTCTACTGAAAATTTTTTAATTTGGCTTAGCGAAGTTAGTCATCCGTCAAGACTTGCACATTTTGTTGCTACAATTTTTAAAAATTCTGCTTTGAAATTGCATTTGTGTCCAGATCATAAAGCAATAGTTTTTTAATTTTTGTATTTTGATCCTGTCTTTCCTCTTCTTCTTTTTATATTTTGTATATAAAAATAAATACACCAAGTAAAAAACTGTGAGGATAACAAAACTAAACAGTATTGCAGAGTACATAAAACGGAGTAAACCTCCCCAATCTTTTCGCCCCTCTCCCCAAACAACTCAAGAATTTCTGCAAAAAAAATCTGGACGATGACTTACTTAAGCTATGTACAGATGGTTGTCAGATCTTACAATATTGGAAGCACAATTGCAACCAAAATTAAATTTTCAGTTCAGACGATTGAAAGAAAACCTTACAATATAATTGGCAGACAGCTGTCGGACAATAAATTGATCTGCTCAAAAAATTGTCAATTCACACGGTTATCAGATAATGGCTTGGCAGAAATTGCCAGATCTATTGTTAGACATTGTCAGAAAATAAAAATTGTGTGTATTTTTATAAATAATAAAAGTGAAAAATATTGTTAATGAACGAAAAAGGTTTTTTTTGCAAGGATTTTACCTTTTTATATTGTTTTAAATATGTAGGTTTCATTAATTTTCGTTAAAATTAATTTTAATTTTTTAATTTTTGTTTTGTTTTTGCTTTTCACTCTAACTTTTCAGCGATGGAAACTATGGCTCAATTGTACTTTTTTTTGATACATTGGTGGCTTTTCTTTAAAACTCTTCAAAGGATGAACATGTATATGAAACCAAAAAAACAAAATTTACGAAACAGTTTTTGTTATCTATACACTTCTCAAATCAAAATAACGTGAGAGTATTAACGCTTTCCTGTCGTTTTCATGAATGGCCACCAATTTGAAGTTTATTGCTACCGCCACTTATTTTGTACAATTTTTTATTTTTTTTTAAGAATTTTCAAACCGAATCCAAAAAGTACAGTTTCAAATGTCTTTCACAAAAATATAATTGCTTTTAATAATTCACTTTGAATTCCTTTAAAATATACATATTTGTAATTATTAGAACAATTAAATATTACACAACAAATTAAGGACAATAAATACCTAAAACAACGAAAACGGATATGTTTTTAGTCAAAACTAAAAATTTTCGTTACTAATAAAAAGTCAGTTTTATAAATATATATATAGAGAGATGCGCAAGAATACATTAAGTTTTTCATCCCAGATACGTATGTACTTTCAGCATTGCCAATAGAAGAATGTCTCTGACAACGATATCATTGTCAGGTGCATAAACTTCGCCCATCTGACAATACAAAATGAGCTTATACCGCCTCATAATGGCAACGAAGTGTGTTCGTACGATTGTCAGATGTCTGTCAATATTATATTCATCTGGCAGTCTTACAATGGACTGACAATGCTTTTTCTGACAACGTTGTCAGACAAAAATTGCTATTGCACACGATTGCAAGACAATTTTGGCACATTTCACTTACAATATTGTTAGATCTGACAGCAGTTTGACGGTCAATTTAAGCTGACATCAATTTATTAATGACATTTTTACCATTTATATTAAAGTTATCACAACAATGAATAATGAGGTTGTAAAAGTGTATGTGAATTTAATTCTTTTACTGCCTGTTTTCGAAATTTAAATCAAAATTTTCGCTTGGAAATTCAAATTGAAACGATAATTTTTAATCAAAATTTTGTTTAAATCACTAAACGCATATCATTATTTTTATATGCATAATGCTCTAGAAAATAATTTCTTAACTCAATGTTTTTCTCACTGTATTTTTCATATATTGCTTTTTGAATTGAATTTTTACAAACACACACACACATATATAACTATATTGTCTGGACTTAAGCTTATTTCTTATTACTTTTTTGTTCCCCGTACATCCCTTTCGGTCTGAGCATCAAGAACAGCCCAAAAATGAAAAGCAAGGAACACATTATTTATTAGTACACTGTTCACACATACACACACACACACTCATACAATAAATAAGAAGGTAACTTCGACTGCATAATGGAACGTTTTGCAAGTAAAAAATGGGAAACAGAAAATTCAATAATAATAAAATAACAATTCAGAGAATTTATTTTTGTTCAGTATTTTGTTTTCATTTTTTAAAACTAAAACCTATTCTAAAATTTAAATATTTTATTTAAAATCTTATAGTAGATATTATTTGGTAATTGTTTTACAAGATCTATTGATTTTTTTTATAATTTTTTTTTTTTAAAGCAAAGTAGTATTTTAATTTTTTAATTTAAAAACGATACTTAAGAAGTCATTTAAAATGATTTGTTGACCCATACCAAGTGTTGAGCTAATGCTTTTAGCACCTTAAAATATTAGTTCTAGACCCACTGTTTAGTATACCGATCGCCTCAAATTCACTTTTTGAGTCGATCTAACGGGGTATGTCCGATCAGTCGTAATTTTGGAAATGATTGGTTGACATTCATCTCATTGTCACAGGGACCAAGAATATCATACAAAATTTTATTGGAATCGGTCCATATTTGACCATACCTCGCAAAACAATAATGTTCCGAAAATAGCTTTTAATGCCATAACTTCCTTATAAATGTTGGTATTGTCATTAACATCGCCAACAATAAGTTTTGCGATAGCTACTATGCCTTGACAAAATGTTGTGCTGATGGGTCCAAAATAACCCATAGGTATCATATAAACCCCACACCAAAAATCACTTGAAATCAAACAAATCTATTAATATACTATGACTATGTATAATATCTAATCTATCTTATTTTACCCTCATAACTTAGTTTTGTTTTGGCGGGTCCGTGATTGCCCATGAGTCCTAAATACGCTACATCATCGAACATTTGCCTCTTAGGTCTGTGGTGCAGAGCATCAAATGATCGGTCTTGACCAGCTATACCTTCTAACTTGTTTGTATATTAATTAAATAAATTTATCATTTAACCAAAAAAAATTACTCTTAAAGTTTTAGGATATTTGAAAACGATTTATTTTTTTCTTACTTTAAATTAATTTACTGAATGGCCTTTATGTAGGCCTAACAGTAATCAGTTAAATCTTTAAACTAAAAATTAAAAGTGAGTTTCATTCGAGGAAAGTTTGATTGTTGAGGCGGGCCTGGTTCCAGCGGGTTGAAAGATTGGCCTTTCGAAGCCTTTGTGGCATTTGTAGTTCAGAAAAGCGCCATGTGAGCTGATTTGGATGATTATATGGTTTTATAATATATTTCTACACAGAAAAAATTAAAAATTGTCTCTAATCACCAAATGTATACCAAATTCATAATATCAATCAAACAAGTTGTTGATTTTGCTCCTATTATCAAAATGATTAGATTGATTACTAAAAATTGTAAAATTGTGAATATTTTTTTTCAATAAATGATATTTTTATTTTAAATTAAAAAATAAATGATCAAAAAGCTTTGCCATTTCAAACAATGTGTGAATTGATTTAATTAAATATTGACAATTCCCAACAACAATTCCACAAGTTTAAATTATTTTATTTTAAACGAAAAAGTCAATTAATATGTTTTGATATTTAATTAAAAATTTATTTCAAAACAATTTAAATATTAAAGTCAAAATTATATTTTTAATTTTGTTTCCATTAAAAAAATAATTGATTCAATAATCACATTAATTAAATATAAATACTTTTTAAGCCATTTTTTTAATTGATAAAAAACTTTTTTCTTTATAAAAAAATTATTTGAATTTATTGGTTGTTTATAAATAGAAAATTCTTTGGAAAATAAAGCAAAAAGTTGGAATGGGTTTCGAACCCAACAAATCTTTCCAAATAAACTTCTTTTTAAAGTTAAACATATTTCAGCGAAGATAAAACACTTGTTCTTAAAATACAACTAAGATTAACTTCAGAAAGCTTTTAAAGAACTAATTCCGTTGAAAGACTTTCAATAAACGTGTGAATTTTTTAGAACGAGTGTCTAATACAAAAACAGCAAACAAAAGAAGTTAACACTTGAAGATCTTGCTCTAAGCAATAGTTCTAGAGCTGGATGTTGACCTTTTTAACTTTAAACAAAAATCTCTCAGGAACTTATTCTTTTTATATTGTTCTTAATGTTCTAAATATTTTAATTCCGATTTGCAAAGCTAACACTAACCTAGTTTTGAATGTAAGAATTTAAATCAAGCTTTGTTAGACGCAGAACAATTCGAGACTTTTCCTGGCCTTTACACATGCATGTGCAAGTTCGAAAAACTCAATACACTCACACCTTTTCACTAACTACATCATATTTTTCGTCGAAAACCTAAACAGTGCGATCAAATTGACTTGATTACGGAAACAATAACACTGCGGAACAGTTATTTTGTGGCCTGGAACTTTATTGCAACTTTTTACTAATTTGAGGTTGCTGATTTCAAATATAATCTCCATATTTCTCTATCAGCTCGGTCTTTCGAGATAAGCCGTTAGGCCCAAAATGAATGTGCTTTCACTACATGTATTGGAATAACTTAAAAACGGTTCACCATGTTCAGTGAAAAAAAATCCGAAAATCGGCAACAATATTAACTTAAGTATTTGCACCTAAACTACATATAAGATAGAACCCGGCTGTCTGTCCTAAGATCGCGAATGTTTAGTTTAAAAATTCTAAACAATAAAACATTGATTTAAGCACGAGATATCTCAAAGGACAACCTGGGGCCTATTTCATTAAGCTACAAGTTCACAATTACAAGTGTTTTTGCCTGTAAAATTGTGAACTTGTGTATAATTGTGTTTCATAAAAGTACAATTACAATTTTATGACTCGAGTGAATTGTACAAGATACAAGGCTACAAGTCATACTTCTACAAGTGGTTTCGTTTCACAAAACTAAATTTGCACTTGTACACTTTTAGAATTGTAGAAAAAAAGCTTAGGGTCGACGGAGACCCTCAGAAAAATGCTTACAAGTTACAAGTGAACGTTACGAGTAAATTTGATTAAAATTTCATTTTCTACTATTTTTAAATAAAAACTAGTTCAAATAAACACAGAATCCAAAAATTGTAGTATTAATTAGCATTTATTTATTTATTTTGTTTATTTTCAATTATTTTGTTTTATGTTATCTATATATATAAAAATGAAAAATGTTTGTTTGTTTGTTTGTTGGCTTATAGACTCCTAAACTACTGAACCGATTTTCCCGAAAATCGGTAACATCACGCTACTTATTTCTTCGATAGGGGCAGGGGAATTCGTACCCCCCATAGGATGACAATATTAAATATCGCATATCTTAAGATCCGCTGCACGCATTTTGTTGAACTTTTGGTAGTAGGATCTTATGAGCCCCAAAATTGAAATAAAACAGCAGCGGGGAATGTGGTACCCCATAGGACGCCAATGTTTTATATCGCATATCTTAAGAACTGTTATAGTAAGAATGTTCAAACTTTGTAGAAGTCACACTTATGGTATACTACACTTTCAAAAATAAAACTAAAGCGGGTAGGCGCAGGGGGGGAACTACCTCATATAGGATGCATATATTAAATATCGGTCAACTGAAGAACTACTAAAGGGAGAGTCTTCAAACGTGATTAAAGCTACTATTATGGTAAACTATAAATTTCAATATAAAAATGGGCGGGGTAGACAGAGGAGGAGCAGTACCCTCATAGATACAAATATTAAATACCACATACCTGAAACAAAAGTCATCAACCTTTACAGGACACCTTTCAAACATGAGCCCCGAAAATAAAATAGGCTACTTATTTTTTCGATAGGCCCACGGGGAAGTGGTACCCCCCATAGGATACCAATATTAAGTTCGGATATCTTAAGAGCCGCTGCACCCATTTCCTTGAATTTTTGTAGTAGGATCTTCTGAGCACCGAAATTAGAGTAAGATAGCTGCAGGGGAAGTGCTACTGCCCCATAGGACTCAAATGTTTAACATCGCATATCTAAAGAACTGTTAGAGTAATAATGTTCAAATTGGTAGGGGTCACTTTTATGGAAAACTACACATTTAAAAATATAAATTAGGGGGTAGGCGCAGGGGGAGTAACACCCCCATAGGAAGCATATATTTAATATCGCGTTACTGAAGAACTATAATAGCGAGAGTCTTCAAATGTGGCTTAAGGAACTATTATGGTAAACTATAAATTCCTAAATAAAAATGGGCGGGGTAGACGAAGTAGGAGCAATACACTCAATAGGACGAAAATATTAAATACTTCATATCTGAAGACAAAAGTTTTTAAGCTTTATAGGAACCACTCTTATGATAAACTACACCTTTCAAAATAAAAATATAATATATTTTTTTTTTTTTTTTTTTTTTTTTTTTCGTTATTTATTTATTGAATCTTCATATATTTAATATGAACTAACAATAATTTATCAAATCTTATCCTAATACTTTATTTATGTCCTGCCAGTGCCAGACAAAAATTTTCTTCATCACGGGTTCTGTTCACTTATATAGGTGTTTATCTCTCATCTAGTTGGGTAAGTGCTGCAGTGTCTCTTCTCCTTAAGCGAGTGTGGCTGCCATGATTTAAAATATTTCGAGCTAAAGGATTTGGGTGTTGTTCAAGTCTTTTTAAATATTTTACTGCATATTTTGTAATCATAGTTTTTACTAATGGCACGTTGAGATCCTTATGAATGTTTGAGTTTTTAACATACCAGGGGGCGGCTGTGATTATACGAAGAAGTTTATTTTGGCGCCTTTGAATTTTTTCGATATTAGAAGCCGAGGCAGTGCCCCATAGTTGAATACCGTAGCACCAGATAGGCTTTAAGATAGAGTTGTAAAGTAGAAGCTTGCAATCGAGTCTAAGAACAGAATTTCTTCCAATAAGCCAATGAATTTGGATGGCTTTTAGTTTCATTTGAGTTAATTTTGCCTCTATATGGCATTTCCACGTTAATCGCCGATCCAGATGTATACCGAGATATTTTACATGCGAATGTTGAGGAATAATTTGATTATTGATTGTAATAGGGGGGCAAGATTCCCGGCGCAGGGTGAATGTTATATGTACGCATTTTTGCTCATTGACCATTATCCTCCATTGTCTTAGCCATATTTCTAGTTGAAATATATGATGCTGTAGGTAACGAGATGCTTCATAACGGTTTTCGTGGACGCTTACAAAAGCTGTGTCGTCTGCAAATGTTGAAGTTTGGGTGTAGTTGTTTGTTGGCATGTCCGAAGTACTCCAGCGCCAATCGGCTGAGGTGAACTTAAGAAATTTCCTTCTTTAATAATAAATTGACGACCGACTAAGTAGCTTTCTAACAGTTTGTGTGTGTTTGCTGGTAAATTTTGCTTCAATTTGTGTAATAAGCCTTTATGCCAGACTTTGTCAAAAGCTTGCGAAACATCGATGAAGAGTGCTGAGCAATATTTTTTTTCTTCAAATGTTTTTCTTATGACATTTACTATTCGATGAGTTTGTTCAATTGTGCTGTGTTTTCTTATAAATCCGAATTGATGGTTTGGAATACATCTATTTTCACTTAAAATCGGTGTTACTTTTGAAACTAATAATTTCTCAAATAGCTTTGACATATTTGATAATAAGCTAATAGGCCTATAAGACTCAACTTTCGTATGATCTTTACCTGGCTTTGGTATCATGGTAACTAAGGAAACCTTCCATTTTTGAGGAAAGTATTCAAGGCGTAAAATAGCATTAAAAATAAAAAGAATAATTTTCTTTGCTACGCGAGGTAGCTCTAATAGCATTTTATTGCTGATCTTATCAATGCCAGGTGCCTTCTTAGTGTTTAAGTCACATATAACCTTTTCGATTTCTCTCATCTCAAATCTTAGGGGAATAGCTGCTCTAGCAGCAACAGGTGGTAAATCGACCGCAATATTGTGAGATATATTAGGTGTAAATACGTTTTTCAAGTGACTTACAAACAGATTTATTTTTTCAACATCATTTCTTGCCCAACTTCCATTCAAGTTTCTTAATGGTGGTTTAGAGACAACTGGCCTTTTGAGGTTTCTAGCTGCACGCCATAATGAGTAGTCCGATTGTGGAGTTGCATCAAGTTCCTTAAGATATTTTTCCAGAGAAGCCGTTTTCTGAGTCTGCAATAACTTTCTTAATCTTTTTGTACACTCTTTTAGCAAGTTCTTAAGTTGAGGAGATCTGTGCAATTGCCACTCTCTTCGTGCCCTCCTTTTTTCAGACAAGAGACGCTCGACATCTGTGGAATATATTTTAATAGTTTTTGTTTTTTTGGGGGCAATATTGGAATGTTGAACAGCTAGTTTCAGAAAACTGTCAAAATTATCAATAGAGCGATCTACATACTCCGGTGTACTGAGCGGAATATTTTCTGTGCAATGGGCACTGAGATATTTTTTATATTTTAACCAATTTATTTGTGTGGCTGACGTCGCACAGTGGCGCCCGTAGAGCAAGCGAGGTTGCAAAAATCAAAATTTTCATGAGTGCCGACGAAGTTTTGAATAAACCCATATTATAGGAAACTTTTCAACGATTTCAAATATGCCACTCTTAATAATATCACATTTTTAGTTTAGAAGATATAACCGTTCAAAGTTGACCGACTTTCGGTTTTCAAAAAAACACACAATTTTTAGTCAATTTGTTGCGATTTCAGGTGTAATATCACGAAAAATAGGTAACGAATCGCCTTATTTTTTGTTTGTATTGATTGATGTATTTATTAAATGTATAATGATAAAAAAAAATTAACTGTTTGCTTTGTGTTTCTGCTGGTAAATCACTATTTAAAAACTATCCGTTTTTTCACTATTTTTCAACTTTGACGGAAAATAAAAAAAAACTATATTTTTCTATATTTGCCATATTTGCAAAACCTGTTCTTTGATTATTTCTTTACATAATTCAAAAGGTTTTATCTGCCCGTACGTGCCCGTTTGGCTTCTAGAGGTAAAAAAGTTTAAAAAGACATGGTTGCAGAAATTGTATGGCGTCCATCCCTTATATGTTTTGACTGACAGTAGTTTGATCTAATAGTTTGAAAAAAACTACTCATTGAAATTAGCAGGTACGTACCTCACATAAACAATACTTTGGCGTACAAATGGTCAGGAACAATATTGACTTATGGTCCCTACAGGTAGGCACAAATCTTATTTGGACACGTGCATAATATCAAAATTGCATTATTCAGCCTAAATCCATATGTATGCAGGGAACAGGTAAATTTTTAGGCATAGTAGCATAAGCCTATGTATTGCAAAATAAGCATAATGCCTGGATAGTCTACGCCTGAAAGTTGGCGCAACAATTACTGAAACCATTAAACAATTTAAGTATTGAAAACATGGCGTTGAACAATTTAAAATTATTTGAACTGTTTATAAAGTCAACCACACCAAAGTTTTTCACGGAAGTAAAAATTCTTCCTGAGAAGTTGACATTGATCAGCAAATGGGGCTGCGATGGATCATCCGGACAAAGCGTTTATAAGCAAAGGATATCTTCCGATGATGCTACAATATCGGACGGAAATATGTTTATGGCATCTGTTGTTCATTTGCGGCTAAAATCGGATGATTCCCTACACTGGAAAAATCCACGTCCGTCATCAGTGCATCAGTAGGTGTGTGGTCGGAAGATAATTCTAGGGAAGCTTCAACGTGAATCGTTTCTGTGGGGATGTTTTTAACCACGCCAAAATCGATGACATCTGGAATTTTTTGCGGGTCAGCAGGCCAATATGTTGGTTGGCCGCTCGCGACAACATTTAAATTCATTTTAGAGATTGTATTAAACAAAACACGACCCTTTGGTGTTATTAGTCGTGACCCCCAGAAGGTATGTTTAGCGTTATAATCGCCAGCGGCCAGGAAACAGGGTCCTAGTGATTTATAATATTCACAATATTGGCTTTCTGATATTGAAAATCTAGGTGGAGAGTATAAAGATGAGATTACAATGCTACGATTCAGCTCTTCAACACAAATGTTCGTTGCTTGGAGATAATCCTCACGATGATCACACATTAGGTAGTGTTTGACTCGATTTTTTATCAAAATGGCAGAACCACCACAAGCTCTATCTCGAGGGTCCTTGGTATCATATAGTATATAACCGTTGATGTTAAACGTATTTCTTGAGGTCAAATGAGTTTCAGAAACCATCATGACATCAATTTGTTTATTTTTAAGAAAGTATTCTAATTCATTTTTATGTTGGCGGATGCCGTTCGCGTTCCAAAAACAGATTTTTAAACAGTTCATGGCTTGTTAAGTACAGATTGCAATAACATCGATTGCATTCTAAGAATTTCCTGCATCATATTACCCATTGTGTTCGTAAAATTAGTTACTGTTTGCACTAATGTTTCCATGGTTTTTTCTAGACGACTTAAATTTGAAACTGGAGTTTCATCATTACTTGGCGCAGCACCTTGCGTTGGCGCATGGTTTGATTTTACGACGTTAGCATAAGAGGTTCTGTTATTACTAGGCTGCGGGGCCTGAATGTCACCAGTGCTTACTTGATTTGTTACCTGCATTTGAGGGGGATTAGTTTTCGGTCCAACTGACTGCTTGACGATGGTATATACAGGGCATCCTCTATAATTGGCAGTGTGATTACCGCCACAGTTGCTACATTTTTTTACGTTGGGGTCGGTTTTAGACTTATCGCAAAGATCTGTACCATGTAATTCACCACATACTACGCAAACAGGGGGTAAATAGCAATATGCCTTAGTATGACCATATTCTTGACAGTTTAAACACTGAACGGGACCATTTCTTTTGTGTGGCTCTTCTATAGTTACTCTTCTATAGAGAATATATTTCAAATTGTAAATAGGGTGCGTTTCATTTTTTTTAAGCTTTACGTCGCCGGGTTCAAACTCCACTCGAAAAAGTGGTTGGGGGTTTTTTTCTCTATTTTTTATATTTACTACATGTTTTATTTTGAAGCCTTTTTCTTCGAGGAATGTTTTTACCTCTTCTGGGTCCACACATGAGTCAATTCCCTTAATCACTACCTGGAGACCTTTACTGCTTTTCAGTTGGTATGTATAAAAGTTTTTTTTAAGTACTTCAAATTTGTTTATAATTTTGCGAAAATCATTCTCATTATTGACTTGTATTTTTGTCTCGTTTATACTACCACGCTTGATAGCAGCTACGTACAACGAATTTTCACCTATCACCGATATCAAACTCTTTATGAGCTCATTTGAGTTTTGCTCCCTAAGATATATCGGGGGAGGCTTGGACGATTTTATGACGTTTGGTGCTTCAGAGGATTCATCCTCCAGAATTGCAAATCGATTTTGAGAATTTATTTTATCAAAAGATGGTACTTTTGAGGCCGAAGCAACTGCTGCAGAGGTAGGGCTGCGACCCCGTTTAAGCACTGTTATGTACCTGTCCATACCAACTTGTACTGGAGGCTTTTGACCACTTTTTACTTGTGGAGCTGAGTTTTCCATCATGCCTGATTTGAGGGTAATATTTTCATCACTTATTAAAATCGTTTTTGCCGCTGAGGCACCGCTTGCAGGTTTTATATTTTTTATTGTATTAATATCAACCGTATTATTAGACACCGAAGGTGATACTGAGTTTTCTATTATGCCTGATTGGGGGTTAATATTTACATCACTTATTAAAATTGTTTTTGCTGTTGAGGGAACGCTAGCAGGTTTTGTATTTGTTATTGTATCAACCGTGTTATTAAATACAGACGGCGAGAGGGATCGCGTACGAATAATAGGTTTAGCCGTTAGGTATTTGCTATCATCGATTCTTTTTTTTATTTCTGTATTTGTTTCGCTAACACTCACTTTGATATATGCATTTCTACTGTTTGCACTCATAAGAGTTTTTTTTTTCTTTTACTGTTTACAGTTGTGCTCTTCTTATTTGTTATTGTTTATCAACACCGAGAATGAAAAAATGTGTGTTTATGTATGTATGTACATACATGTAATTTTTTTTTCTTTTTCTTGTATTTACTTTTTTTATACTTTATTTGTTCAAAAAAAAAAAAATAAACCGTATGCCTAGCTTAGAAAACACGTCTATCTTCAACGACCGCGACAGATATAATATATGAATGAAAAAGCGTATGTTTGTTTGTTCTCTACAGACTCCTACTGAGCCGATTTTCCTGAAAGTTTCACAGTAATTCCTGATTACCCGACGCTTAACAAAGGCTATTAATATATTTAAATTGTCAAGTAGGCGTGGCACCAACCATACAATAAAAATATGAATAACTGTAATAGTGAACGTATTCCAATTTTATACAAATAGATTAGATAATAACCCATAACATATTTTAAAAGGTAGGTTCAATGGGAAACGTAGGCATGACACCTCCCTTACGAAGACACTTGAAATTTCTGTATATCTGTTGAACTGTTACTGTAAAATCATTCAAATTTAGCCCAAGATGCTTTGCTTTTTAAAAAAATCTTACCAATTTTATTTCGATGGGGGTAGCAAAGCGCACCGGGTTAAGCTAGTTATATGTAATAAAACAAACTATATCATATTGTTTGCTATCGATAAGCGGCAACACCACTAATCATATGTTATAAACAAATAATTTTATCACTTTATAAAACCGACTTACCAGTGTCGCCCTTTTATGTTTGTCCAAAAAAACATCACTCACGTATTTGGCGTATTTTGCACTTGTTATCAGTCCAAGTGCAAGAAACCTCATACGCACGTTCTCCCACTCTTTCATTTTTATCTATTTGGTAAGTTTACCGCTTACGATAGATCTCCCGCACCACACTAAATTTATTATGTTGATTAGCCATTACAAAACAATAATTTTCAACTTTTTTAACACAAGTGGCAAACAACTTTAAACACAAACTACTCGTACATATGATGGGCTAAAGGCACAAGGGGATTAAGTGCTTGTTTTTAAACTGAGATTAAGTGCTTATATACCGTGTGGGCTCCAAGCGAAACAGGTATTTTAATGACAACTGCTAAAATTGGTCGCCATATCCAGCTACAGGATGCGAATTCCACAATCACCTCTTGTGTTCTGAACTTCTCTGAACTTAGCCTAATAATTCCATTTGTAATCTCAATTTTTAAAAAAGCACTAAGACACCTTGTGCTTTAAGCCCCTCATATGTTTTGATTGATTAGTGGTGTTATAACAATCAAAACAACTTATCGATATACATTAGAGTACCCATAATTGTAAAGTATTTATTTTTATCGCTACCCGCACATTTTACGATAGATTGGGTCTAAGAAAAAGAAATATTATTAAAATGTGTTATATTGAGTTTTTATAGGATATTTTAGCATTTTGAGTAATAATAAATAAGAATTGTAAAATCAATATCACAATTGTAGTTTATAAGTGCAAAAAGCTACAAGTGTTGTGAAAATTTTAATGAAACACAATTCATCAGCACTTGTAAGAGTTAGACTTGTGAATGTAACTTGTAAACTTGTAGAATTGTAGTTTAGTGAAATAGGCCCCACATATTTAAAATTTTCTATTTTGAAACATCTTTTTATATAAAAAATTTTTTATTAGTTTTGCTTTTCATAAATTCTAAAGCAATTTTCATTTTTAATTAAAGCAAGTTCGTTTAATATTCTGTATTTTCATTTAAAGTATTTTTGCTTTTTTTTTTTGCTCCTTTTTAAGGGCTAAAGCCATTAAATTTACAGAGAAGCAATAAATCATGGACGTTAAGCTGTGTTTTTTTAAGTTTTTCTTTTTTTGTACTTTCTGTATTCTTCTTATGTCTACTTGGGCTTTATTGCTGCTGTTGTTGTTGTTGTTGCCAATATTTATGTTGTTGTCTTTAGACTTCATAATGATTTAAAGTTTATGCTTTAAATTTTAAGATAAACAATATTTTATAAACATTTTAGCTTTTATTTTTGTATTTTTTTTTCATTTCTTATTTCATAAAAAGCCGTTTTCGATATTTATTGCTGTTGAGAAACCAAAAAAACAAAATATTTCAAAAAAGGATGTGGATAAGAGAAGTCTTTTCTTGCCTTTTTTTTTATTAATTAAATGCAAATTTATTTCAAATATTTTTAGTTAATCTTTTGTATAGAAAATATTTCATTTATTTATTTGTTTTACTTTGCAGAATTTATGGCTTTTAGATAAATAAATGATAAATAGAAATAAAAAAAAAAAAAAAAAAAAAAAAAAAAAAATAAAATAATCTATACACACCGTAAAATGAATGTGCCCCATGCGGGTAAAATTGTACAAAAGTTATCTAAACTTTGAGTTTTTTGTTAAAAGAAAAAGCGAATTTTTAGATTTCAGTTGGCAAGTCATGTGCGGGTATATTGGAGGCATCATTTAAGCCACTCTCCTTTACCAAGCTGCTTCTTTGTAAGATATTTTAATAAAACTGATAAAAGTTCGTGGCAGTTTTAAGCTTAAAAACAAGTCTTATTTTTTCTTAACACACCTGTTTTAATACCATTTATAACTTTTCCCCCATATTCATAAAAAATATTTTATGTTTATAGCAGGTTTATGAAACGAACTTTCTATGAAAATTTGATTAATAAACCTTTTATTAATCAAATAAATTTTTTATGAATATGGGGGTTTGGCTTTAAGATGTTTTATTCCACTGCACCTTTGCTTACACGAATTATAGAATGCGGCAGAATGTTGCAGCCATAACCAGCTGTGAATATATCTAAGTCTAATCCAAAAATACATAAAATTGCATTTAAGGAATTTAAGTTCGATTTTTTTTGCAGACATATAGAAAACAAACAACCTGTATCTTGTACTAATTTTTAATCATTTCGTCGTAAGTCACGAACGTATTTCGAACAAAAATAAAAATTTAAAACAAAAAAAAAAAAAAAATTAAACAAGAAATAAATAAACACTATGGCTTAAACTGAAAAACTCTTTCATCTTTTTGAGTTGAATGAAGGGTTTTTAAAACAATATTTCTTATTTTTTTGCAACACCAGCTGGACATTTTAAAATTTGTAAACACAAATGCTGACAGCTTAAAAAATACTTAAAATACACATACACATTTACTTACATGAGCAGAAAAAAGAACAACACTTCCATTATTGTAATTATCATTAGGAATACACACACTTGTGTTCAGTAAGTTTATGCAGCAGAAGCAATGAAGAGCAATAAAATAGCCCGAAAATTTAAGGTTGATATATAAAATACTACATTCACCAATCGGATTTTAGAGAATCATTGCGAGTAATGCAACGGATTTTTTTCAATTATTTGGGAACATTGGAAATCAGCTGCGCCGTTGACAGAAAGTGACCAGTTTCGTAGAAAAACAGCTTTCACATCACAGATAGGAAAGTTAATGTTCTTTGCATTGGATTATGGCCAGAGATTAGGAATAAGCTTTTGCATTAATTTAAAAAAGCATATCGGCATATTTTAAGCCATACCAACGGCAAATTCCATCTAAAACTTATTCAAATATTATGCTAAGGCGGTCAGGCTTCCAATGGGCTCATACTTTGGAAGAATAAGGAAATTGGTTCTGAGCGGTACTAATCGAGCCTGGGAGAACCGCACGAGCTGCAGGGTATCGCGTGCGCTTTGAGCGGTGCTTAGGAAATCCGATTCGGCTTTGCTGCTGGGCAGGAGTAGGGTCTGCGTCAGGGCTGTCCCAGGCTACAGAACCGCCTGGGATAGTGGAACAGTGTCGTCGGTACGACAATCGGTTTAAATGTCGGTGGATGATATGGGTACAGCACTATAACTTGTTATTAATAATTTTGATTTTTTTTTAAATAAACTTTTAGATTTTATTGAAAAACAGCAGAAAACTAATTTCAAATTTAATGAAACTGCTTTTATTTTTCACTCAACTGTTAATGTTCCAAAAGTGTTAAGTGTTAGAGCAAATATCCTCTGTAGTACGAATACTTTTTTGTGTCTTTTTGTGCCATATAGCACTCACACTTACCTCGATGGCGTAAAGGGTTCTTTAGAGGTTTTTTTTTAACTTAATGACCATTTTGGTAATTTTTTTCGTTCTGCATGCTGCTATTGCCATAATAGTATAGTTGTATACGAGAAAAAGATGTATGTATGTGTGTGCTTAAGTATTTCTTATGAAATTATATTTGATTACTACTTTTAGTTGGTGTTTATTTGAATTTGGCTTTTTTCTCTTCTAGTTTTTGTTGCTTTTTTCATTCCAAAATTGTTGTACGCTCGAGCAAATAGTGAAAATTTGTTTTGCAATGACTACAAATTGTTATTTTTTGGATTTTTTTTTTTGTTTGGCAAGGAGTTATTGACTTTAAACTTGACCAAACTTAAAAGTGCAATGCACTTTAATGTTCTTTCTATAAAAACTGTTCTTTGTCGTATTGCTACAATTTAAACATGAATATATTTTGCTAAGAAATTATTATTTGCAAATAATAATTTTTATGGATGTTTTTGTGTAGTTTATTATTTTAAGAGTACTTTTGATTGATTTGGCTGAAAGTTTTGAGTTTTGTTGGCAATCCAAGTTAAAAAAAAATGTTGAACATTGAAAAAAAATTTAAGAATACAGTGAAAAGTAGAGCTGTACGCGTGACTGGTGTTTGATTCACGATCACGAACGCTTTCAAGGGAAAGAAATGTCATCGATCACGCTGACTCACGAGAAATTTTAACATTCTCACGATTGCGCACGCTCTCTAACAAAAGTTTTGTTATCACGCACGTTCTCTCAGGGATCATTTTCTAAGATCCACAATTGCGCATTCGCACGAAATATTTTTTTTAGAAACTGTACGTTTTTATAAATCAGTTGTTCTAAATTTCTGTCAATATTTTTCACTCAAAATCCTTAATATTTGAACAATTATATTAAAATATTTTTTAAATTTACAAAATTAAAGTGCGTGATTAAAAACTTCAATCAATCACGCAAGTTTTATATTGCAGTCACTTCCACTTCCCCAATGCATGATTAATATTTAAAGTAATTACCATCACAAGTGATTAACACGTGAACTCCGCCTTACACGAAGAATTCACAACATGCGCACACCTCTAGTAAAAAGGCTGACGAACTGTCAAATGTTAATAAATTTCATGCTTGATATTTGTACTATTCAAAAATGTTAAGATCATTTAAACTTGGCTCTTTCAAGGGCCTCTCCCAATATCTTGTAAATATTTGAGCTTTGTAAAGTTTAATAATTACAAAAGTATTACATTTAAACATTTAAACTTACCCTTGACTTGGGTGTTTAAAAAAATTACAACTCTTCTTCGTTTTTCCGCACCCACTAAACTAAATATTTTGCTGCTTTTGCAGCTTTATACTCACATATTTACATATGTTTACATTAAAGCTTTTAAGCGCAGCAAAATACACAAAAATAAAACACACAAAAAAAGAAGACTTGCACATAATATAAATATTTATGTATATTTATCCCAGTGAACATTTTTTGCCGAAGATGCGATTAGAGTTAATATCTACTTACTATAGACCTTTTCCAAAATCGAAGATTCTGCTCAGTTGTGCGAAAATGTCTAAAGAAAGCAGCTTTCTTTGGGGACAGTGTTGCCTGAACTTGAATACCAAAAATGTCTTAATTTAAGAAAAAATTGGCTTAAAACTTTTTACTTAAATTAAATAAAAACATCATCAAAAACATCCTACACCACTTCCAATTGTAATTCAGGAAGCGTCAATTATAATTCAAATTATAAAGCAACAAATTTAAGTTATTTTTCATTTTTACATTTATTATTAAATGAAATTTTATGTGATTTTCTTTTTTACATTAATTATATTGTGAATTACAATTGACGGTTTTTGAATTACAATTGACACTTTCTGATTTACAATTAACGATTTCTGAATTACAATTGACTAATCTGAACTACAATTTCTGATTTACAACTAGAAGAGGTGTAGTATTATACAATTTTTACAATAAAATATAAATAAGAGACTGAAGTTAGGCAAAAAGGTCTTAAGTGAGAATCTGTAGTTTTTCGTAATATTAAATTAAATGAATACGATTGGAAGCAGTTATGATCGACTTGAGATATTGCTACTAAAGGGAAGAGGAAACAATATTGAGTTAATCCCAATCAAAAACTCTAAATGCATATTTTTGACATAATTCCTTTTTCTTTACTTCAAGGATTTTTTTACATAAAAATATTCATAAAATAAATATGTCCTTATTGTGTATCTTATAGGAACTACTTGTGCACACGTTCAAGTTTTGCTTTCAAGTTTTTTATACATACAGCTGGTCAAATTTTAAAACAATTTATTTTCAAGATGTCATCAAGAACTATGACGGCAGAATATTCACACGAGCAAGTTTCACGTTTCAATACACCTACACTTTTCACAAATACATTTATGCTTCTAAAATTGGATACGTGCTTCCTCTCAAATTCTCTTTACAATCAAGAATACAGTTGATTGTACTCGTAATTTAAATGAGCGATTTTTTCGATTGTATTTATTAACTGCTTTCTTAATGACATCTATAAATTAAATTGCTTTAAAACTGCGTGAAGCCTACTTCACAGCTTTCAGTTTTTGTGAATTTTAACAAGCAGCATATCTTTGTAAAAATCTTGAAAGCAAACTTTGAACGTGTGACTGCTACTAACGAAAAATTTACTCATTAAAATTGCAGTCAGCTTTTTTCTTAGCCGTAAATTTTCGAAAGCGAATTTGGCAAAAATTTTAAAAGTATGCATTAGTGAAAAAGTGTGAAATGACCAAATGAACTACACATGCAGTTTGACTAAAACAAAATGTTTGTGTGACAATTAAACATTTTTCATATTTACAAAAATATGCTCTATACTTTTTATGGTATCCACAGACGATGCAACATTTGTCGAAACACGTGTTACTATTTATGTTTCAGTTTTTACCACAGACGATGACACTAAAAACGAAACATCAGTATTGCGTGATTTTTTGAATATACTACAACAAAAATTTATTTTCTTTGTATACCTATCATATTTTATGTCCCATAAATTTGGAAAAATTAGAAAGAAAAAACAGTCAATATCGCCACACACGATGAAACATTGTGTTTGGAAACATAAAATATCAAAAATTTTTGATATTTGAGAAACCAAAAAGGTAACAAGAATTTTAACCAGAAACATCCCCACACACGTAGCAACATTTAGTGAAACATGCCCATGTTTCGACAAATGTTGCCTCGTGTAAGGGTAACTTTACATATGGTTGTGTAAACTTTTGTGTGGTTTATTCGGCCCTAAAGTGTGTTGCCAATCTGCGTGTAATTACTGTCATATTGGATTGTCTTTCGTTTAACACTTTTTGTTTCCGCGAATTAATAAAAAAAAGGTTGTACATGCTCTAGAATTTGGAATTAAGGTTTTAAGTTCCTAATGTTTCATTTAAAAATAATAAAATATGTGTGCAATTTATTTTATGACTATCAAATTTGCTTGCATAAAACAGAACCATTCACAGCGAATTTGGAAATTTTTTTTGCTTAAGCTTGTACATAAACATTTTTGTTCTGTTTTTCTGCGTACGTTATTGCTTATGTTCGAAAATAAATATTGAGCGTGGAGCCATGTGCATCCATTTCTTTTTTACTTCAGCAATTCGTAAACTTTGCTTTTTGTAAACATAACCAAGGACTTAACAAAAGGCCATGCAAGTAGAATTCATTCTATAAAAGCTTGTTTTTTTCGTTTTGTGTGTGTAATTATTTTTAAAATTTTAATTTGGGACACAGTCATGTGTAATTTCCAAATTCTTAGTTGGCAACACTGATTGAAACTCGAAACAAAATTGAAAGTAAAAGTTTTTTTTTTTAGCAATTTTATAAATTTGTATAAAAAAATAAAAATTAAAATTCTGAAAAAATGGCATACTGCAAAATTTTTTTTTATAGCTAAATAAGAAAAAAAAAGTCATGTCTAGCCACTAAATAGGTAAATTGGCAGCACTGTTTGGGAATATACTAGATATGTACATCCACAACGTCAAAAGTGAGTCAACATCGGTAAGAACTTTATATTTTCTTTTTATTATAAACTTCCGATTATAAATTTCTGGCAATTTCAGTAAAAAATTTAGTTGATTCCAATTAAACTGTGATTATGGACATCAAGAGGTTAAAATTATTTTTGTGATAAACTTGTTATGCAGTAAAAAAAAGTATCAAGTTATCGCTAATGTTGACTCACTTCTGTCGCTGTGTGTAGTATATAACAGTAGAATCCAGACCTGCAATTTTTGTTGCAGCATTTCTTGAGTTTATTGGTAGGAGGCGTAAGAAGATTGTGGAGGGGTACTCCGTTTCATGTACTCTGCAATACTGTTGTGTTTTGTAGTTCTCAAACTTTTTAACTTGAAGTTGGATGCAGGTGTATTTGTATTTATATTTGTATATAGAAGAATCGAATTTGTTAATTGTTTTACAATCGAGACGCGTTTTCAGCATAAGAGTATATTTCCATATAATATCGTTGGCTAAAATGCAAAAAGGCGTTACTACAAAAAATTAAAAATCTCGTTTTGATTGATTATTATGAATGCCGTTAAACAACATGTCTTGACAAAATTATACACTTTTGCGATCGAAAATTACGCTTTTATTAACAAAACACAATTGTGCTTATTTGATAAATGCAAAACGAGTTTATTACAAATTTGTTTCTAAAAAAATATACTGAAATGGTTTTATTTGAAAATTGCTTGAAGAGTTCCTGGACGACTAGTGAATGCATGTTTTCCAGCCGTGAGAAAAAACTTCGTTAAAAATGTTTATAGTTTTCATTTAACAAAGTGTTTTTGCCTTTTTTCATTTTAGCCAACGATATACTTCGTAATGCCAAAATGTTTGATAAATCATTTTCATATTGATATGTTTACTGGGATATAGAGGGGATATTAATTTGTTGATATGTGCGTGTGTGTAAGAGTGAGAATATAGTAAATTCGCCTACAAACGCCCACCAGCAACAACAACTTTTAATTATATTTACTTTTTTTCTTTATTTCATTATATTGTTTTGTTGTATTATTTTGTTTTTATTTTCACTTTTTTTAATTTCATATCATTTAATTAAAATCGCTTTTATTTCCCTCTTCGTTTTTTGTTTGTTTGACTATATTCCAATAAAGGCTGTTTTTATGTAAGCATGGATGTTTGTGTGTATGTGTGTGTGTGTTTAAATGCATAATATTTATCTACAACATGGGTGCGATTTTTAATTTAAGTATTTTTTCTTAAAAACCCAAACAAAACACTTAACAAAAAATATCGAAAAATATTAAAAAAAAAAAATTTTAAATTGGTTCTTTAAACAACAACCACGACATAACATAATAATAAATGCTAAAAATTTATATTGTTTAGTATTTTTCTGTGCTTTGCTTTGCTATAGAAATATACAACAATCTTTAACACAAAAACTAATCTTAAAATCACGACATTAAGAAAAGAAACTCTTTTTTTCCTTTTAAATGCAGACACACAACTATAAAAAGGGGCGTAACTCCATTAAATATTGCCATGTTAAAAACGTGGTTTTAATATTTTTTATGATTATTTTATTTTAAATATGCATTTTTTGAAGCCAGAAATGGGTTTCAAATAAAAAATTTGAACTTTGTTTAGCCTTAAACAATTTTTAATTTGCATTTTTTTTTTTGTTAAATGGGGCTCACAAAATTTTAATGAACATTTTTAATTGTTTGATCCTGTAGTTTCTAGTATACCCTCCTCTACTTTGTTTTTGTTTTTGGGGGAAAATAACATTTTAATTGCTCAAATATTTTAGTATCTCATAACTTTTTGCTATATTGTTTCATTATTTTTTTTTACTTTTTATTTTAATTTAAGCAAATTTAGTTTTCTTTTTAAAGTTGTTTTTAGTCATTTTGTGTGCAAGCGTTACAAAAATTTAACTACAATTTTATTAAAAGTCCTGGCTAAATTTTCATTAAAATATTCTAAAATTACTTTCAATGTAGAAAAATAACGAACTAAAATATCGAAAAAAGTAAAAGCTTTTTTCTATTCAAATTTAATGGAGATGGGTTGTGTATGTGCCTCATTGGAAGAGATGCAAACGAAGAAGCCTGAATATTGCTACAAAAACATCAAAAACGAAAACTAATTTTTAAAATTTCATTAAAAATACAATTACACCTTGTACCTTTAAAACACTACAATATAATACAGCAGCAACAACAACAAGGGTAACAGAACACTTAAATAAAAATATATCCCAGTCAACAAATTGCTAAAAAAAATGAAATATTTTAAAAGGTTAGAGGTTTTAAACTATTGAGGTTCTTGTTGGGTCCTTTCTTTTGTATAATCTTTATTTTATTTTATTTATTTATTTCAACTGTAAGGACTTTAAGAATAAAATTCTTTTATAGTCCAGAGGATTACATAATGAACACCACTAGTAATAGTATTAATAATATTCATGATTATAATAGTAATAATAGTAACAAAGGTAATAATAATAATAATAATAATAATAATAATAATAATAATAATAATAATAATAATAATAATAATAATAATAATAATAATAATAATAATAATAATAATAATAATAATAATAATAATAATAATAATAATAATACTAATAATAATAATAGTAACAATATTAAAAATGATAATAAAAATATAATTATAAAATCATGTATTAAACATAACGATTAGTAAAAAAAAAATCAATTACAATAAGACTTCTTGGTAGACGAAATAAAAAGAAAGATAATATAAAGAGAAGGATGAAGTTATAGGCTAGCAATTTTGTGAAACATAATCCATAAGAGTTTTCTTGAATTTCTGTCTTTCAACAATTAGTTTTATATTTGAGGGCAACGAGTTCCAAAGCTTTATGGCGTTGATGAAGAAAAATCTGCTTGTGTTTAGATAGTTATATCGTGGTGGTATTAAGGTCACACCCCTGGTCGACCTGCCGAATGAAATTTTGTCGAACAGGTATGTCGGTGATCGATCATTTAGTAATTTGTGTAGAAATAGAAGGTTTCTCATACGAAGGTAGTCCACTAAGTCGCAACCAAGAAGCATTGTCCTCCAGGATGAAACACTACTAAATCTGTGAATACCATAAACATAACGAGTAGCATTGTTAAACGAGACTTGTAATTTATGTAGTGCGCACGAGTCCAATTTACTATACACCACCGCAGAAGTAGTGATAGGAGGTAGAATTAACTGTAGGACAAGACGTTTCTTGATTTCAGTCGGAGTGTAAGCAGAGGTTAACCGTAGGTTACGCAGAGTCATATACACATTGCGTATAACATTATTGATATGATCATTGCATGACAGAGCGGAGTTGATGTGAAATCCAAGGTACTTGAGTTTTTCTACATATGCAAGTGGAGTGTGACCGAGGCTAATAACTGGAAGTTGATTAAAATGAAGTTTCATCCTGCTGATGGGTAATAAGACAGATTTGGCCGGATTCAGCTTAAGATTGTTGTTTATAGCCCACCTGTAAACAGCTTTTAGGTCCTCATTAAGTTTGTAACACGTGTCATCAACAAGTCCAATACGACCTGATATATACAGTTGGATATCATCAGCATATGCGTGAATGTTAACAAAATTGACGACATTAAATATATCATTTATAAAAATACTGAATAGCAGAGGTCCAAGAACTGAGCCCTGTGGAACTCCAGAATGTATCTCCTTAAAACCTGACTCTCTTAAACCGATAACCACCTTTTGTACACGCTCAGATAAGTAGCTACTTATGAGGGACACTGCACTACGACCAAAGCCAAAGAGACATTCCAATTTCCTACAAAGTAGTGAATGAGATACGCTATCAAAGGCCTTTGAAAAGTCCAGTAAGCACATCAGCGACAGATCACCCACATCATATGATGGTCTAATGTCATCCAGTACTTTCAGTACAGCAGTAGTACAACTGTGGTTTGAGCGAAACCCAGATTGTAACGGAGACAGCAAGCAATTTGCATTAATGAATTCAACCATTTGTCGTGACATTATTGATTCACAAACCTTACCAAGAACAGGAAGTATACTAATGGGCCTAAAGTCACTAAGGAGATTCGGAGAGCTTGTTTTTGCAACCGGTATAATCCTACCAATTTTCCATACTTTTGGAAAAGTGGAAGTTGTAAAACAAAAATTAATGATGTGTGTTATTAACACATCAAAAATAGTTTTCAAGCAGCGTTGCCGTTTTGGTTACTTTTCCCCAAATTTGGTTACTTTTTCTTCCAATGTGTACTTTTGTACTTTTCTTAAATTTTGGTTACTTTTTTCAACACAAAAATAACAAATTTTTTGTTTTAGTACTAGCATTATCCGCTCCGACTTTTTTATTCTACTAAAAAATAATTTTTCGAGAAGTTTAAACTGTATATGACTATTAACTGAGCCATATAAGGCATGGGTGCCTTTGTACTGTAGATGGCTACCATCTGCTACTTTTGACGCTTCACATTTCTAACTTTAATACTTTTCTAGCTAAACGCTAAGGAGAAAGGGGTTTTCCTTTCCAATCCTATACCGATTAATATGATTCTTACTATTTCCACTAGGCTTAAAGAATCTATAATTGCGCATAATTTAGCTTAATTTTGTACGTTGATACCTCAGCAAGACATTAAAAGTTCTACTTGTAAGAGCTCTTTGCATAATAAGAATGAAAGCTCTAGCTAATAAAGTTTTTCAAATAGACGAAAATAAATGTTAACGTCCACTTAAAATTTATAAAAATGATATATGGATATATATATATCTTTAGAAATTGTTCCATCCAAACGATCTGAAATATACTGTCAAAATTGTTTAAAAATCGGCTTAGCGATTTAGGTGTCTATAAGGTACAAACAAACAAACACAGTTTCTTCAAAATATACGAAGGGTTAAGCAGTATTTCGAATATATGTGCATGTATTTGAAATACGTTTTTAAGATCCAAATACTTATTTTGTATTTATATTTTAAGAAAATGCCCAAAATATATTTTGTATTTTAAATACCTGTCGCTCAAGTTTTTTGTATTTCAAATACTTTTGGTCTCAAAATACATTGTCACAAAAACATTTACGATGAAGAAATAAAAAATAAGTTGACTGAAACATTAAGTTCTTTGGCCACTACGGACAAGAATAATTTCATAAAAAATTTTCGTATAAGAAAGATACTCTATGTAGCATTTGCTTAGTGTGATAATGTCCATTGTACTACAAGATGAAACTCCCTTCTGATAAGTGGGGTAAGAACAAAATTTTCTAGGGCTTAGAACTGGAATACTTTGAGAAATTCATATTTCTTTTTGCTTCATATTTCTACTTACACTCAGGGCAATAATTGAAGCACAGCCGAGAATAACGTTGTAAAAGCCACTTTTTGCAAAAACTGTTATTTTGAAGATAACCGTTAACATTACCCTCTTACACTGTTTAAACATCAAATCAGCCAAAATTATTCTACTTAACGTCTTCAAAATGGCATACAAAGATTCAGAGAGTTTAAGGACGTTGTAAGTTATGAACAAAATAATACAAACGAAATGATTTTGCAACGTGGAATAACGTTTTAATAGCCCTTTGCATAACAGTTTTTATTATCATTATTTTTAATAATAAAATAATTAAAAAATAAATAAACCTGCCTCTTTTATTTGCTCTTCTGAAAAATAATTATTTTGTAACTTAAAACGTCCCTTTTAATGAATGCAGAGAACCTGGCACTGAGGAGACGGTATTTCATCTCCTATGTGATTGCCCAGCGTTGTATTCACCACGAAATGGATTATTAGGGAATTACCTTCTACAATGACTCACTGAGACATGGCGGGTGAAATTCGGCAATTTGGTGAAATATCTCACAGCAAAGGGCTGGTTGTAGCTTCCTCAGTTTTGCCCTGCGTCACGCTTGATTCGAGGTTCCTACTACTGACATGTTTTTAGCGTACTACCACGTTAACCAACCAACTCTGCTTTACTTGTTATTGTGAATAGTTTCTGCATATCCTAATGTGAGTAAGAACCAGATTAGATCAGCTTTAGGATAACAGTTTGAGGTATTTAGTTAGATGTACAACAATTCTTAGTTACAAGATTCATAAGTGATTCTTTTGACTGATTTTGAATGCTGTGAAAAAATATTGGACTTCACCCTAGTGACACAGAAGCATTACAACAGATAAGAGGTAAGAAAACAAAATCTTGGAATTAATGCCTGAGGGAAATTTTACATGAAACGTGAAGAAATGCCTGAGAGCAGTAGTACCAGCAGTATTAATAAAGAAAATCATTATTTTATTGTTCTCGGTAACAGGGATCTGATCTACCAATTTGGAGTTAGGCGTTGTCATTTTCCTATTGTTACCAATTTTTAACTTATCCAAAGTTCATGCACTCTCTAAATTTTTTTATTTGCATGTTTTTAAATTTTTAAGATGATTTTCACAACTCGATATACAAAAAAGGGCTAAGTTGGCATCACTGTCTAAGCTTTACTTGAGCATTTCAGACGTGTAGTTAGAAAATTCTGAGACAAAGTTTTAAATTCTACTGTGAAAGTTTAAATATATAATTGGCGATGGCCTAGTAAATGAGATCAGCGATGTGCCACTGAAATTTTAAAGATCTTTTTTCTAAAGTAATAAAAATAAGACCAGCATTATAAGAAAAAGTTCAAGATTTGGTGTTTTTTCCTTATTATTTGTGAAATTTAACTTGATATTGTTAGATAAAACAATTTTTCTTAAAAGTACTTTCTTGCAAAACAATTTGCTGGACCCAACCAACAAAAGCAAACTAATAGTACACAAAATAATTGTATAAAAGCCGACCAATTGTACGCGGGAAGGAGGGAGGGTGGTAGGCAAAAGAGCAGTGTAAGAGTTTTTATAGGAGACCTACAAAATCTTATTATAGAAAAATAAAATAAACGTAGGATGGTGTAAGAAGGTTAAATTGTTAGTTCGGTTCGCCTGTATGCGATGAGTTCGCTTGTGTATGAGTCATATACTAAATACGTATGACGACTAAAATCTATTTTCTTTTAGGGCATGCTGAAGTATGGAAATGTTATGATGATGGTACAGTCTTGTATATAAAGAAAAGAAGGAAATGGCAATTTTCGAAAGTAAAATTAATTAAATTTATACGATGAATATTATTTTTTGAATTTTAAGGACGTCTTACCTGTGTAGAAAGAAGAAATATTATGAAATTGCTTTAACAACAATTGGATTTTGTTTTGTAGAAAATTGTGTTAAAATACTTAAATGTATATTTTATATAAGTTTATGCAACAATTTATGTTTTTTTTTATATATTTTAGTTTAATAGTCTAAAATTATTAAAAGAAAAGTGGCACATAATTTTCGTTTTTTTCTTTCTTTTTAATTGAAAGATGAAAAATGAAACGACAAAAAAGAAATGAAATTTTAATTGTGGCATAGATATAAAAGTCGTGCAAACATGTCGATGTTTTAAACTCAATATGTCTGATGTTGTTGTTCTTGTTGTTGTTGCTGCTAGTGGCAATGTAGCAGACAACATTGCCGCATACCCAACTTAATTAAAAATCTATGTTGACGTTAAGAAGAAAGAAAATAAAACTTTAACAAACACACAAGCAAATGCAACACAACATTACACAACACAAAAAAGCAATTTCTTGATAAAATTATAAAATAACAAATAAACAGCAACAAGATGAGGAGCAAAAAATTAAGTAAAATAAATACTGGCAAAAATACAACAAAGTTCCACTAAAATAATAAAAAAAAACTAAGAAAAAACTACAAAAAAATTTCATCTTTTTTTTTTAACAAAATCAACAAGTAAAATGCAAAAATGTGGTCTAAACAAGTCTACATGCCACGTCTGTCCTTTTATATGTTGCTGCTTGTTGTAGCTGCTATGTTCCTTCAACTCCAACACAATCATCTTTTTCTTACAGTTTAAGTTTAGCAAAATACAACAAAAACAAACAAAAATATATTTGCTTGTATGTCTTTTCTCAAATAACCAACAGATAGACAGAAAAAATATATATTTTTTTGTTTAAGGAAGAAAAAAGTTCAACACGAATATTGAATCCCAAAAGATATAAGAACAATAACAAAAATAATAAAAGAATTTATGCTTGAAAAAAAAAACGAAATACGAAAAAGTGATCTTAGTTTAAAAGGAACAAAACACATTTACACATACCAGTGTTGCCAGGGGAAGAAAATACATTTCGTCAAAAATTACATTTTGAAATATTCCGTGAAAAAGTAGTTAAATTATGCACAAAAACATCATTTAGAATATATATAGATAAACGTGTAAAAACGGTGTTGAAAGTATAAAAGTTCCAGTTGACTAAATATTCTATTCCCACACGTATCAGAAAATTGAAGTACAAAAATTAATTTTTGTTTACATTTTGAGCAATATATCATTCCCAGTTTTCCGAAGATTGAAAACTTTTTTCCATTGGGGACTCAGTCCCAATGCTTCGTGGTTAAGAAGTGCGTGCTCATGCCATTCCTTTGCGTAAGACGCGCTTGCCAACAAAATAAGTTACATCCAAAAATGTGTTTAATAAATCAGTTAAATATTTTTGATTGAAAGATTGGGCTTCGATAGTATTTACTATTTTACTTAATAAATCCGGAACTTGTTTTAAATTTAAAAGCGAAGTTAATGCCATCATTTCTAGATAAATTTATTTTTATAGGAAAGTGTAATTGGGTTTAAAAATTCAAAACTGCTTTTAGAGGCGGGTAGTTCCAATCATTATCAATGAATCGAGTCCTTTTTATAAAAATATTACTTCGTTCTGTTCCATAAACCAAAAATTACGAAAATTTGGCCACGTATAACAAAATTATACAAGTTACAATGGGCCTTCAATAGTAACGAACAATTTAACAAATGTAACCAAACGGCATCACTGGCACACACATACATGCACCAAAACGAACTAAAATAAAACGCAAAAACAAAACAAACAATAATAACATGTTAAACAAACATTCACAACTTTTAAGGAGACCAGGTCAATTAAAGAAGAATTTTATTTTTTTTTTATAAATTTTATTTAAGAATCAATTGGAAACAATTGTTATTTCAATAGAAATGGTTTATTTCATTATATTTTTATTTACTTCCCGCTTACACCAAAAAGTATACTTGCTGTAATTTTCAGAATTCTGCTGCATAAGCATTCCCTTTTTATAATTTTTAGATACATACCAGAGAACGCACACAGGAATATTTGGCCAAAAAGCCTAGTCAGAATTATTAGACGAGTACGGATTGCTATACGATTTTGCACGACTTCATTTTATTTAGCTAAAAATCATACAACTGAATTTCGTGAAGCTCAGTCCATAATTTACCATGGGCTCCGAATAAAACCTTCTCTCGGAAAACCCTTTAGTACGCCTTAAAGCGTAACGAATAATTTTTTTTGGTAAGATTTGTCATTGATTCATATGTCTTAGAAAAACCCGTCTAAATTTTGTGAAGATCAGTCCATAGTTTACCATAGGTCCTATATATATTCTACTATTTGAAAACACTTAAGAACACCTAAAAGAAGTCCGTCAGATAATTTACCATATTCCCATATAACGCAGACTTCTGAAAATCACTTTAAAATGTGTAAAATGCGAAAGCAAATTGTAATCCTGTATTGAGAGTTGGTCTTATTTAGGGTTTTTAATAAAAAAAATCACTCTTCAGAATTTTCTGATGATTGATTCATAATTAATTCCCCTCCTGAAAATCATTTTAGTACGGCTTAAACTGTTACGAATAGAGATTTTTGATTTAAATTAATTTTTATATGGCCAAAAATAAAAGTATAACTTTCTAATGGTCGGCCAATAGTTGAACGTAGGTATAAACCACAACAGGTGATAACACTGCGTCAGTTTTTATAAGGATCGGATAATAATTTATATATCTCATAAAGAGCCCACTACTGAAATATTCTCACTGTCGGTTAAAGGTATTAAAGATGCGACACAGCCGAATATTAGCACTCTTACTTGTTGAAATATAAATTTGTGATTAAACCTTAAAAAATTATTTTATTTATGTGCATCAGAGCGACTCTGTTACCCCTCTCAAAATAAAGATTGATATGTTTTATGATGATTCCCAAAATATTTTGGTTCTAGCGTTGACCATCCGTGAGCTGGACCATTTTTAAAAAAGGTCTTTTTTTCAGTTTTTCGAATTTTTTGTACTTTGCTCCAAGACGACATAAATAAAATTTGGTATCATCGAAAAGAGTTTTTAAAGAAGCATCATCTGGTATATAAAACTTGACCACTTGCGAACTACAAATTGAGATATTTAACTAAATACATATTTTCGTTTCGGGTTTCATACAAATTCTACGTATGTGGGAATAATAATTTTCAAATTGAATCTGTTTTAAAATAATGTTATTTTTTTTTTTTTTTGTAATTATTTACATAAAACGCGAAAGTCGTGATATATTTTATCTTTTTTTTCATATATAGGCAATATGGGTACAACATTTTTTCATTTTTCAATTTATCAATATGTGAAAAATACATTAAAAAATATAAAATTAATAAAAAATACGTAGAATTTGTATGAAAACACGAAACGAAAATATGTATTTAGTTAAATATATCAATTAGAAGGTCGCAAGTGGTAAAGTTTTATATACCATTGGATGCTGCTTCAAAAACCCTTTTCGATGATAACAAATTTTATTTATGTCGTCTTGGAGCAAAGTACAAAAATATTCGAAAACCTGAAAAAAGACCTTTTTTAAAAATGGTCCAGCTCACGGATGGTCAACGCTAGAACCAAAATATTTTGGGAATCATCATAAAACATATCAATCTTTATTTTGAGAGGGGTAACTAAAACACTTTTTTCGGCTCCATACAACTTGAGTCGGTCTAATGTGCATACATATGAACAATTGTGTTTGTAACAAATAATGTTATATATGCCACAGGTAAACAACAAGCTGTTTCATGGGGGTGTGTGGAATGTTCTCACTTATTAGTATTAGCGATCTACTTGTCCTTCTAAATATTGCTTATGATATTCGTCTTTTATAGGCACATTGTGGAGTGTTAAAAATAATGTGAATAAAATTTAAAATTAGTAATTCAAAATACAGGCAAAAATAGAAGCAGGTGTTGTTTTTAAAAATCATCAAAAATAATGGCGCAAGCTTGCGCAAACTTTTTTTTTGGGTTTAAAATTAGATATTTAAAATTTTTGGGGTATACGGCATTATTTACCTTCAGTTTTAAAAACCTATTTTTGGTTTTTTTCCAATTTTTTTTTAAAATAATGAAAATAGCCTTGGATCAAGTCTTTCAGTGAAAAAAATTAATGTAATACCATTATTTGTTTAGCCCCTAAAAGATATTTTATATATGTAATTATCTTGAACTCGAAGAAAAAAATATTAAAAACGCATGTAATTTTCTTCACATTCCTGACTTTTGCAGTGCACATTGGGGCAAAAGGATGTATTTTGTGGCATCAATAAAACCTCATGGGCTTGCCGAACGCTATGTTTATAACTTTAAAGAGCATAATTCTTAGATTGAGTTTATCTAAAAATATGCAAAAATTTCTTGCAAAGCTAAGAAAAATTGCACATAAACATAAAAAAGTATATATAAAATTAAATTAAAGTTTAATATCGAGCTGGACTATTTATCACAGGTATTCATCACGAGTGCCACCATTGGTACTGGGATTTTATATTTGCTGATAAATAATGAAACTACGGACGGAAAATCAAATCTCTTTAGCAAAAATTTAAAAAGTGTTTTTAATAAAAAAATAAAAAGTTTTTGAAAATAATTTTGAAATATTAAGCGAGAGTTAGTAAATTAAGAATAAATTATTAGTTTATTTTATATGTCCTACTACTTTTTAATAACACTTTATTGTAAAAAAATTTTAAATTATATATATAACTTGGAAAATATTAAAGTCGATAAAAAAATATTTAAAGTGCAATTGCACAAAAGGCATTTTTCGAGCAAGCTTTTAAAGCTGTTTCAAGTGCAAACAATTTCAGCCTACCAATCTGCGAAGTTGTTATATGTGAACAGGAGGACTCCTCTAAAACTTTTTGACCATTGAATTTTCACTTTCCTTAATTTTCCAAAAATAACTACTTAAAATGCGCGTAGCTCTTAAAATAATAGATAGAATTAGAAAAGAGTTAATGTAATAGTTGTTGGTAAAATTACCTTCAAATGTATGTACATGGTTATACTAGTTTAAAATTATTTATCTTTTATTATAAGCTTTTAACTTAACACTAAAAATTTTTAATTTATTTTTCAAGTTAAACAAACATTATGCCAATAAAAGGTGAGTAGTCAAATAAAAAAAAATAAATAAAAATAAAAAAAAGTACACAGTCAAGCGCAGAAAAATTTAAGTTTTGAAATGAAAGAAAGAAATTTAAAAATTAAATTGTTGCCAATAACACCCATATACCTGCCCCAACGCCCGAAAGTAAAAATGTTAGCCTAAAGTCCAGAAAATTTACCAAATGGTATAGATTTCGTACATTTTAAGATTTCATTTAATTCGTGTTTGCCTTTTTGGCCAGATTTTTGTATCAAATACCCATCTGTGGAACGATTCGATTGCTCTATTTTATGCTTTGGAATACAACCTCAAAAATAGAGCCTCCTGTTGACAATATAAGCCAAATGGAGTGTCACGAAAAATGCATACATTGCATGCCTGATACAAATGTAAACTAACACTTCCAAAATCAGCGAATACTTCACGAATGTTATGAATGTTTTCTTGTTCTTTCATGTGGCATCATGTTATTTCAACAGGCAGCAAAAGTGAAGGTATTCAATCTGATCTCTGATACATACATATATTTGTATAATGCAAATATGGCCACTTCGAAACATCCATTAATTCTTCGATATTTACAGATTTTTTTTTGAAAGAAGAAAAACAACACATCTAAACATGTTGTGCATACAGGCAAAAGCATTTTTAACATACAAAATGATGTTGTAGTTGTTGCAACAAAAACATACGGCCGAAAAACAACAAAATATGTTTATATGTAAAGAAAAAAAGCCAAAAGAAAAATTAAATATTGAAAAAGTTAAAAAAAATACTGAATTTAAAAAAATCAGTTAAAGAAAACCACTAAAAACAAAAAATTTATTAACAAATATTGAACTATAAATTCCGAAGACATAAAATCTCATTTAACATTCGCAAATATTTGAAATAAAATCTGTTTGTTTTGTTTGGCAGTTTGTTTGTTGTAGTTGTGTGACTTTCAAAAGCAAATATTTTGTGATTTCTTAAACTATGTCAAATTGTTATTGATGACGATGCTTTTGAAGAGATAAAGCAACATTAAACAACAATTACCAAAAAATATTTCAATATATGGCAAATAAATTGCAGGATGTGACAAAAATATTTGAAGACTAGTAAAGTTTTTTAATTAATAAAAAGTAATTGAAATTTGGAATCTAATTGAAATTAGTTCTATAAGTTTAATAACTGTTTTAATTAATCTTATCCACATTCAAAACTGTTTTTGGGCAAGAATTTTTTATACAAGTATTTTGTTAAATAAAGAGCTGAGATTTTTTATATTTTTTCTAGTTATATTTATGATTATATTATTTATTTTAAATCTTATTTTAGATATAAATTAAAACCCTTCGAAGTTCAATATTCATACAGCGCTTTTGTTTTAAGATGGACGTACAATTTCTTAGCAGCTTGCTTAAGGAGAACTGGTTTGTCATAAATTTCCCCATAATCTGGATCGATTTAACTATTTAAAAAAATTATGTTTGTTTTTATAACGTTTACTTTATAATGATCATTTCATACTCTTAAATGGTTGTCTAAATGATAATTAATTTTGAATAACTATCACGAACTGGCGAAGAAACGTACAAATAGTTCGTTTATAACCGACTATTCACTATCCTATTAAATCGAAAAATGTTTCAAAAAAACTGTAGTACTCATAAAGTACAAGAATTGTGGAACAGATTTTTTTTTTTTAAATTTTGATAATATGATCGATTTTTTGTAAAGCCGCTAAATCATATGACAGATATGATCCTGTCAGATTTTTATGTAAATGCATCGTATGATTGTGTAGGATGGTGAACCCCGTCCTTAAGTTAAGTAAAAAAAAGTTGATATGGGATATAAAAACATCTCATATAAGGAAAAAATCCATGAAACTTCGCAAAAAGAACATTTTATTGAATGTAATTCGCCGCAATTCCTCGCATTTGTTGACTTTTAACGTACTTTCAACACTATTAATCGACAAGCAATTTGGCAACGCCTTCTGAATATTGGGATATCTGATAAAATAGTGGATACAATACGCTCCCTATACATTGCCGCACACTGCTGTGTTCGCTTTTCAGAGATAAGGAAATTGAACCATTCGAAGTAAAACACGGAGTGAGTCAAGGTTAAGGTCTTAGCCCGCTGGTCTTCGTCCTGGTAATAAACCCCGGCATCGCAAAAACTTACGCTGAGAGAAATTTGACATATGCTCATTTTGTTGTTGCAGCAATGAAACAGGAAGAACAGGTGTTGCTCA
The DNA here is from genome assembly GCA_943735925.1 of Pollenia amentaria. NCBI lineage: Eukaryota > Metazoa > Arthropoda > Insecta > Diptera > Polleniidae > Pollenia > Pollenia amentaria. Next base: position 94,889,182 of record OX031009.1, on the reverse strand, counting down.
GTGGGCAATCCCTGGTCGGTGTTGGTTGGACCCCGAGTCGTTCCTGTGCGTTGAACCGATTACCGTAAGAATGCTTCATGTTGCTTATACCTTCTGGAATACAAAACAAAATCAACAAACGCACTCACAGTGGTCTTTAAAATTAACTACAAGAAAACTAAGACCATGCGGATATAAACTAACATCACACACCAGTTAAGCTAAATATAACACTGTTGGAGACGTGGACGAACAGTCGTCACAAATTTCAGGGAAACATAAGATTTGCATTTTCAAACCAGCATAAAATCGGTACTGCTGTACGGATGCGAGACACGGAAATTAAGCAGTTCCATAATGAAAAAAGGTGCTCGTAAACAAATGCCTGAGACGTATAATGGTAATATTCTGGTCAAGACGAACTCCGGCGAATATAATGGCTGTGACCAATTAATGAGGATGAAAAATCTCAGATAACGATAAAGAAAGTTTGCAATGGAAGCCACAAATTACGAGAAACATAGGACGTCCCAAGCTAACATGGCGCAGATCTGCAGAGTCGGAGCGATGCTTGCTGTCTCTCCTCTATCTCAAAAACGGTTGGGCGTATGAAAAATGTTTATAACAAAATTTTTAGAAAATTTTATGCTCTAAAATTATTATAAATAATGTCAACATCATTAGAACTATAAAAACCGAGCTAATCGCGAAACACGTTATGACGTTTGACCTTGGATAACTTACGGCGCAGACACGAGATTTAATGAGACATTTAATATAACTTTTGGGACACCAAAATGAAGGTGTATACGAGTTAACAGCTTATTATCTCGCATTTCGCATTTGATTCCTTTTTTTGCTGTAGTGACTGGACCATAAATATTAACTAAGACAATTTCATGATTTGTAGACTAGAGATGTGTGGTAGATGTATAAAAAGATTTGTATTATTTCCAGTCCACACTATTTGCTATACAGTTTTCAAAATTTTCTTTTTTACAATACTAATGGCCTGTTCATCGATTTCGAACGAAGAGTTTCTATGTTTAAAATGTAAAACAAAAACCATATTTCATAATTGGTTTTTGTTTTATATCTTAAGGCCCAAATATAATATGCTTAAGTTAGCTTAAGCAACTGTGCGAATACATGTAAATCAAATGTGTGAAACGATATTGAACTAAAGAAAACATTTTGTTAAGTTTTTGAATCTGTCATGTGAGTAACTGATCGCACTTTCCATTCGGAATCAAATGTTATTTAATTTTTTTTTTTGTTTTTTTTTTTAATGCATTTTGTTAATTTTTAACAGAAGCTTAACCTGCGTCTTACACATGTTTTGATTTTCTATTTAAAATGCATTGTAAAATGTCTGGCATGAGTTAGACAAAGGGTTAAGCAAACTTATGCATATTATAGTTAGGCCTTAAGTTAAGCGGATGAAGTCTTCGTTCGGAAATAGATGAACAGGCAGTTATTCTTATTTACCTTTCAAAATTAACTCTTAAATATAAATAGTTTTTAATTATTTGTGCAATTACGGGCTGCAAATAGTTTACAAAATATATATTTTCTAAAAAGATTTTTAATAGCCAAATGAAATATTAAAATAATTTGCTATTTTTATAGAATACTAGCGGGCCCGTTGCCTGCTTCGCACGGCAAAACAATATAAGAAAAGAAACACACTTGTTTTTAATAAAGTTGGTTTTGTTCCCTATTATTCAACTTTTAGTTCTAATTTCTTACAATCTTAGACTATGTATCACTTAAACTATCTTAGAGCTCTTTCGTAGACAACATTTTTGGTTTTGCCATGAGTTGTTGTGTAGATAAAGAGAACTGAAGGCTTGCCAACACGTGAGCACGGAACATATAACTGGCCGTGTGAAAAGCAAGGATATTCTAAATCAATTCTGCACAATTCCAACGATTTCCCTTGCGCTTTATTTATTGTAATAGCAAATGCAAGACGTATTGGAAACTGTAGTCTTTTGAATTCAAAAGGTAAATCTGATGGAATCATTGGAATTCGTGGAATCAATACATCTTCACCTTTAAACTTCCCCTTTAAAATTGTTGCTTCGATCAAATTGTTCATGACCTTTTAAGCCAGCAATAGTCAATGATTGGCCTTGTGCTTTGTTGATGGTAATAGCAAAGGCAAGACGCAAAGGGAATTGGAGCCGCTTGAATTCAAATGGTAAATCGTTGGAATCGGACATGCCGTTCTCCAGTTATGCGCTTAATAGAAAAAGTGGGCGTAAAAGTAGGCGTGGTAAATTTTTTTTTCGATGAAAACTTAAAGTTGGTTAATACGAACATTTGAAAGAAAAATTAGTCAACTCGATGGAGCCGTTTTCTGATTTTAGGTAAATCGAAAAAAGTGGGCGTAAAAGTGGGCGGGGCAAAATTTTCTTTCCGTAAAAACCTAAGTTGGACCATGGCGATCATTTTAAAGAAAAAATCGTTCAAATCGGTCCAGCCGTTCTCAAGTTATGGATTTTGCCACGCCCCTCCGCCCCCAGACCGAAAATTTCAACCAAGCTTCATATAAACCATATATGGGCCACTGCCTACGTAGTGTATAAGTTTGGTTGAAATCGCGTTTATGATTAGTTCGGCGACGTACATATAGGGACTTATTTTTATATATATAGATTAGAATATTTCGACTCATTTTGTGTCGTGAAAACAGCACATAAAAACCAAAAATTTTCAAATCAATGATATCAATAACAATTAATTTCCTATACATTCGCAATATTACAAAATTTCCTCAAAACTGAAAAAAACAAACAAATTTAAAGGTTTTTTTTTAAAAAAATTCATTAATTCTGCGGAAATTTGTTGTCAATCGCATTAGTTCCTTAGAAAAATTTTGCTTCTTATTTACTTATAATGCAATTTTAATTTCGGTCATATGTCATACGATTACGATTAAGAGTACAGATGAGACTTAAAACTGCTCTGGTATATAGGTATTTTTTTAAGAATCCTTCAAAGAATAAATCCTTGGTGGAGTCTGTGCAACACAAAACAACAAAACAAAAAAAAAAAAAAAAAAAAAAAAAAACAACATTCAAGTATTTATGGCTGCATTTTAAATTAAATTGACGTCATTCATAATAATAATAATAATGAAATATCTCTCAAGTCCATCAAAATTAATTGCTTGCCAAACAAAATTTTCCATTTAACAATCATAAAACGTCTCCTTCTACAATTTTTCCATATAAATGTTTAAGTGGAAGTGGCATCATATGAATGTGTATGTGTGGATATGTTTAACCGAAAGGTAGGACAATTATAAATATTAATATGTAAAACATTTGTATATGCACATGACTGTGTGTATGTAGAAAATAGTACTAAAGGAAATATTAAAGAAAAAAAAAATTATAAATAAAGTAAAATAAAATAGTATAGAATTTAGTATAAATTTAAAAGTAAGAAATGAAACTATGTATGCTATTTAGTACGTATTAAATATTTGTATGTCTGTCTCTTTGTTGGTTAAAATTGTTATAATGCATATTAAAAGAAACGTGTGTTTGCATAGCATTTTATATAGACATATAGACGTGCAAATATATACATATTTTGTATTTATGTATCTTAGTTGGTGCTGTCATATACTTGATGATATAAATATTGTGTTATTTGCATAAAATTCTAATTTAATTGCTGCCGCTGTTGCTACTATAATTTCTACTGCTAGAAAAAGCTTCTTTTAGTTTGCTGTTATTGCTGCCACTTCCTCAACTTCTTTTTTTTTCATTTTTAATGTCTACTGGTTATTTTTGTTGTATTCTATTCTTAAACTTACTACTGCTGCTACTAACTGCTATTATTTTGAATTTTTTTGTTGGTGTTGTTACGTTGTTGTTATTGCTGTAGCACTTTTTTTTATTATTTTTCCATACATACTTGTACAATTTAAAGTTAAAGCTTCTGCAAATATTGTAAAATTTTTTCTATATGTACCTCCGGGCTAACTCTGAATCGTCGTTATTCCGGCAAACAACCAAACCAGCCTTTATTTTCTTCCTTCCCATGTAGTTAAAATCGTATATATGTAAACATATACATATGTATGAGTGTATATGTATCTCTTCTAGTACAACATTGATTTTTCTTTATTGTGCAATTTATTTTATTTTCCAACAAATTTCTTTTATTTTTAAAATATTCAAAAACAGACTGTAAAATAATTCAGTGATTATAAGTTTAAAAATTATAAAATAAAAATGCATTGCAACAGCCCCATAGGAGTTATTTCCGGCTTTTATGGATTCCCGGGAAAGCGGGAAATATATATCATATTCCCGGGATTTACGCCCAAAATTTTTTAATTATTTATTTGCTTAATTCTCCAATGAAACTAATATTTCTTATTTTCTAGTAAATGCTTTAAATAATTTAATCTAAAGTATCTACTATATATCTTATCGCAAAAACAGCTTAAGCGAAAAAAAAAAAATTAAGAGGAGAGGGTTTTTTTTTCATTCATAACGGGCCTGTCACAGAAATCAATTTTGATAGAAAGTTTTTTCAATTCCGAGAAAGCTTATTCAGAAAACGAAAATCGATACATTTTCTCGGAATGAAATCACTTTTAATTTTTCGATCGAAATAAGTTGTTGTTTTGGTTTGCACAATATTTTTATTTGTGATTAACTAAATTACTGTTTATATGTCAATTTTCTTACAGCAAATTCTTATTTTTGTGATGCCAAATGAAAAATGTTATCATTTGGTAGTACTGTATGTATATAACCTTTTTATTTTTTTAAATCAAAAATTGAAAAAAACAAACATTATTTTGATTTGTATATTTTATTTGCACAATTTTAAGTTAATTTTAAACTTGTTGTCAAATTGAGGAGCCACATTGAAATCAAAACTTAAAACTGTTAAAAGGGTGGCAATGTTTAAATCGTATTTGCAAATAGTGTCGTTAATCAGGAATTGTTTTCGTGAGTTAGCTATTCGCAAATACAAATTAAATTTACTGTTTATGCGGCAATTTTCTCTACTTGCAATATAATTATTTGTGAATAAGCTGTGCGTATAAACGTAGTACCATTTAACTTTAAAAAACAAAATCAAAATTTGTCGGAATTACGCAAATCGGTCAAAGTCTGAAGAAGGTAAACAAATTGATAGAAATGAAAATACGGATTGAAACCCTTTTCGAACAATTTCTGTGACACTCCTTTATATTTATAAGAATATTGCTTAACGGTTGGCACTTAAGCCAAAATTGTTTTTGCGCTAAAATCATAACGGTACCCAATGTGACATTGACATTTTAGGAGTAGATGTTGCCAATAAATTCATTTATTAAAAAAAAAACAAAAATGGAAAATGATATCGCTTTAGCTATTTTTGCGGTAAGGGCTCGATATAACAAAAAACAAAGAGTTTAAGATTAATGTAAGTTTAATACACTTAACAGTTGGTTTTGGATCAGAGAAATCAATATGCGTATACACATTGTTAAATTCAGAACTCATTCGGTGGAAAGGATCTAAATTTGGGTTATTTGACCGAAAGTATTGAAGTCTTAGGGGAAGATAGTTTCTGGATGGGCGAATAGGAGCTGAAAACTCAACATTACTAAGTATGCATGAAACAAAGAAAACAAGATAGTGCATTGCGCAGGTCCGTTAACTTTTAACTCTCATTTTGACGTCATTTTTACGCAACTGTAGTAAAGAGAATTAAATTTAAACAAACATCATAGCACATACACGTGTTTGTGTGATCATGTTTGTGCTCATTTGCTACTATGACGTACATGTGCAGAAAAATAATGTTTTTTAAATTTTAGTGCACTATCTTGTTTTCTTTGTTTCATGCTAAGTATGAGTTCTTAAACAATTTCACCGTTTAACATGAAGAGGAGCAAGAAGAATTCAATTTACCTTCTTTAATAACATAAGATTTCATTTACAGTTTCCCCTAATCAGCAGTGGTGTATGAAAGTATACTAAGTTTGGGTACGTTCGTAAATGCAGTTGTTGCGCATCTGTAAAGCTTAATGTTCGCGTAAGCATCACTTGTATGAAACTTGGCATCACTCTCATAGGTCAAAAGTTTTTTTTGCAGTGTTGCCGCAGCAATTATTGCATCAGTTATTTTACTGATGCAATAACTTTTAATATAAAAGAAATCGTTTTATTTTTCTGTTTTGATGTTTTTTCTTGTTATTTATAAGAAAACTGTCCCATTTTGTTTCAATATATTCAATAAAATTTGTTATTACTATTGTTGATAACATTTTTATTATTATTTTATGTTCGTTTATAAAACTTTTGAAAGTTAGCTCGTGCTCAAAAATTCAAACTTTACACAGCTGTTGTGCAGTAAAAAAGCATCAGCATCACAACTGCAACTGGTGATCACGCATCAGCAACAACATTTTGCATTACTGCAGCAGTGATGCACAGTTTTTATGCATTTACGAACGTACCCTTTGTCATTCCATGGAATATTTTTTAATATTCATCTATGACCCCATAAATTATATATATTCTGTATCCTTCATTAATTTTGAAGCTCTATTCACACCTATCAAATATTTGATGTCCTACACGCAACCACTAGTTTTATTAAAAAATTATTTGCTTTTGGAAAACTATTGCTAGATCAAACATCAATAAATAGTTTCTAAATTATATTATACAATTATCTGATTACAAATTATTAAAAATGAAGCTACAGTTTGATCAATCTACTGGTCTGCGCTTTTTTTGAACTCTTTCGTCAAATATTTGTCGAATAGGTCTGAACATACTTTAAGTCGATTTAGCCAGTTGAGTGGAAAATTGTTTCTAGTTCTCCTAAGAATTTTGGAATTGAATTCCAGTAGGAAAAGAGTTATGCACGCAAATGTGGAACAACCTCCTTACAAAATTTACACAAACTAATATAAATTGGTGGCGGAATGCACCGATTGTCATAAAATTTTAACCAATTTGGTTTATATGTCGGCAAATCTCGTGAAGGTCCGTCCATAATTTACCTCCTGCCCCATATTTAAGACCACGCACGAAAATCATGTTAGTAAGGCTAAAAACTTAACAAATAATAAACAATGCTTTGGTGGTGATATTTGGCATAATCTGCTTTTATATGACTCGAAATCACACCACTAGATTTTATCATACGGCTACGCCTTAAGCCGTAAAACTTAATAATACAAAAGGCCATTTTCGAAAATCACCTTAATACGCCTTAAACTGCAGCAAATTTTAATATTATGGTCCCACATAGATCTAAAAAAAGTTAAAAAAAAAATTTCTTCAAAATTTCCTAGAAACCTCTCAATAAATTCCCGGGAAAGTGGGAATTCAAGACAGTGGAATATCCCACGAATTCCCGGGACAAACTCTAAGCCCAATACATTAAGTTTTAAAAACTTAAAGATATACGGCCATATATTGTAAATCGAAATCACGTGAAATTGAAATCGATGGAGATTTTAACTAAAATTTTTTAAAAATTAACGTAACTTTTTCTGATTTCAGAAGTAGTTTTGGTAAAGGTATGTGATCCTCAAAGTATGAGGTATATAAATGGAGATATTTTAATCTACTTTGAACAGAGGATAGAATAAAAAATTTGTTCGATTTCAATTTCACGTTATTTCGATTTCCAGAACATGACCGATTATATTTTGGATTTTCCAAACAATTCAACCGAAATTTTATCAAAATAGCGCAATTCGTATTCTTGTGGTCTTGCACCATTGCAAAAATGGTTTAATTTAAATATACTTAACCATTTTACAATGCAAGGCCATTTGTACTTGATTGAAAATTGCACTTATATTTTTATTAAAAAAAATTGAATCTGGGAATTATTTCTTTTCATAAGCTACTTTATTATATTCAACATTTTTTATTTTTCGAATTTATTCTATGACCTAATTTATTTAACTATAGCTTTTTTGTAATAGTTCCATTCCTATTACAAAAAATAGTTCTGTTCCTATTACAAAAAAGCTTTATAAAATACATAACTAAAATTTAGCTCATAGAATTAATTCGAAAAGTAAAAAATGTTGAATAAAAAAAAATTTAATATAAAAACTGCAACTAAAATCATTTTAACTAATAACGCGTATATGCAGTCTAATAATTTTCTTAAAATGAAGTGAAAATTAAAAACTCTGTCTAATTTAAAATATTACAGACATAATCGTCTATTTGTCAGATTTAGTGCCCCTAAAAAGGAGTTATTTATTTATTACAACGTTGGCAACCGATACCGCTAATATACCGCTTAAAATTTAATGCCTGTATTGATACCGACACCGGAGTACGTTTCGGTTGCCAATTTATATATTTTGCATAATTTATATTTTTGAAAAAATTAATTCATTTGGCAAAGACAATACAATTTTTACAATATTTTTGAATAAAATTCCTTTGATAATTGCCACCATATAAATCATATGTTATCTTAGTTGTTTATACCCCTTTAATGGTTTTTTAACATTCTTGTTTGATGTGGTTAATTAATTGTAATTGTAAAACCGATATACCTATTCAGTTATAAAAGTTTCGTTCCGGTATACCGATACCGATATAATGAAATACTTGATTTATTGAAGCGCTATATATAAAATTACAACTTATATTATAACTTGATTTACTGAGCTATATCATAGCAGATATTCAGCCCGTGGTGGTGCAACAGACCAGTTGGAATAAGACCCTCAATCCTCGCGTTAATAGATTAGTTCACTACCAACAAGCTTCTCGAGGCACCCAGGAGTTGTTAGTTTAAACTAGTTTAACGTACTCTGAAAAAAACATTATAAGCAAAACGTCAAAATTTTGTACACAAACTTGGTAATGACGGGAAAAATCTGTTTTCATCTGTTTTCATAGCCTTAGTCGTATACTTTAATATTAAATGTCCATCAGTTGTGCTTTTTATTTTTTTTTATATGCAAACATTTATACATATATATATAAATACATATTAGTTATTTCATTAAAATCCCCTAACACTATGCTGTTCTTTTCTTATTATACCCTTCACCACAGGTGGAAAGAGTCTATCGAAATTTGTTATTTAGTTTATAATTTATACTATATCTTAGATCCTCTAAAGTATATATATTCTAGGTCCTTGTAAATAGCGCAGTTGATTTAATGATGTCCGTTCGTCCGTGTGTATGTTGAATTTGGGTTTCCGAAGACCCTAGATGTGATAAGGACTACATTGTTATTTATTAACATCACATTTAGTCCGAAATAAATTGCTATTAGAAATATAGCCAGACTGGTAAACAAATGACAACGGTATGAGCAGAAGACCATGACTGCCTATAATTTTTAGCCACAAATCTCTAATTTTTACCCATAAATCATTTACTTTTTGAAGTCTCCTTAGAATCAATGAACTTAATTTTTGTCACTTTCACCTTAAATACGAGTAAACTAAGTGGAACTCGTAGTGAAAACAGCAATATTTCAGAAATATAATTTTCATATATAAGATATATTTTATTTTTAGTTTAACCGCAATAATTTTTATTGTTTAAGAATTTTTTCCCAAAGGCGCTTAAAGTCTTAAGTGAAGTTGAGATAATGGAACACTTTTTATGCGGCCGATAAAATCCTAACTTTTGCTATCCATAATTTGTGAAAACAGGCCTAAATGTATGTTAATTTATTTATTAAAAAATAAACATTTTACTATGCTTACTTATCGTTAAAAAATTTTATATATGATTTTTTGGCACTTTATTGATTTTTTTTGGCTGAAAATGCGATCTTTTCAATCGTTTGTCGAATAAATTTTCAAGTGCTCACTTTTTTTACTTTTTCTTAACATTTTTTTAATTGATCCAAATTCCTCTCCGATTTCTTTCATAATTATTTAGGATTTTATTCCTTTAAACTCACGTTCATATTTTACCAGTAGCTTTACCTCCTTCTTTGCCCACTCTTTTATTGGATTTTTTTGGTACCACTAATGGTACTTGCTACCTCTTCTTCCTCTCCTGCTCATCCTACTCACATTTTTCCACTACCAGCTTATTATTCTTTGTCTTCTTTCCACCACTTTAGCCTGCCTTAGTCTTTTATACAGCGTGTGCGCGCAATCAATTTTCTTCTTTTTCCTTATGCCATCATAGTTTTTACTTGCTGTTGTTGTATTATATTTATTTAACTTGTTCTTGTTGCTGTAATGTTTATTTTGTGTTCTTTTTTGTTTTCAAGAAAAAACGCTGTTTTTCATTCTTGCAATTTTCTTTATTACAATATTATTATTATTTTTTCTTCTTCCCTGTTTTAATAGCTACACGTTAACATTATTTATATTTACGTTTTCATTTTATTTTTTATAGTTTTTTCATGTAAATTAGAAGTGGAGAAACAAATTATGTATAAAAAAACAACGAGAAAAAAATTACAATATATAATATTCGTTGAAAATATTTTGAAGAGGTAATTTATATAAATTATCTATTTTTAAATTAAAGGAAAATTTCAATATGACAATAATATACGGAAAAGGACCCGGAAAAAATTAACTCAAATTTTGACAAAGAGATGAAAAGTCATTTCATACGTAACCGATACAAGTTTCACTGACAAGATGTTGGATAGTAAAAAGGGAACAAATTTAAAAAAGTAGTTCCCGATTCCTGCAAAAAAAAAAGAACAATGAACGTGACAAAAAAATTTAAAGGTCACAATTTTGCCTTATATAACCAATGAAACCATCAGTTACCAAATAATGTAGATATATCGTAATAGTAATAAGTTGAAATTATTGAATTAACACAATAAATTTAGTAAGTTATTTTTAAGGAATATTTGCCAGTTGTCTTGCCGTTAATTTTTAGAATCCTAAAGTTTTTACTTAATTAAAAGAAAGACAAGTAAGAGTGCTGTATTCGGCTATGCCGATTCTTATAAACCCTTCACCATGGTTCAATAAGAACAGAAAGTAATCACAAAACAATACCAACTTACATAAGCAACTTGTGAACATATTTATAATACCAAAATCACAAAAATCTATTGTAAATGTTTATTGGAAAAGTTATAAAGAGCTTTATGTCAATTGGGTTATTCACGAGCGGCAGATTATCAGGTTATATCGTTATGTAGTTATATTTACAGCAACAAAATAGATGTAAAGAATTTAAATAAATTGTTGCTCTGAACATAACTAAATAACCATATAACCAGCCCAATTGTTTTTGTTAATAAAACTAAAAAAGCAGACATTTTTAAATATTTTAAAAATCGTATTTTTAAAGAAAAAAAAAATTAAAAACTGAAACTAAAAATTATTTTTGAAGAATTAAGATTTTGACCAGGGACCGACCAGTAAAAAAATTACACATTAAGCCAATTTTGTGGCAATAATTGAGACATTCGTATATTTTTCTCTATCTCAGTAATTTTTAGAAAGACCTGGCTGAATTTCAGTGACATAATTATTAAATAGACTAGTCTCCATCGTTTCTGGGTCGTTGAAAAATCTATTTTACGAAACACAAGAGCAGGCAAACTGACGGACTGACGGTTCTTAATATATATAAGGTATCATTGACAAACTTATATATACTCTTTCCACCTGTGGCGAAAAAATAGCTTTCCATTATCCTAACAGATAGAAAATTCTGTCCTTTAGAAACAACAATTACTTTTACAAAAATATATTTAAAGAAACCAAAGAAGAAACAAATCAATTGTTTTAAAATAAATATTTCTTATTTAAGCAATAAAAATGTTAATAATTTGATTTATTTAAATTGTATAACAAAATTTTAGCATTTTATTTTCTTAATAGCTCTGGTATCTATCTGTATTGATAAATGATCAAAATAAAATAAATATTTCTAATTTTTTTTTCTTAATAAATATAATTTATGATAAATTTTTTTCTTTAAAAAAAACACAGATATAAACATTTAATAGGGCGTATTTTTCCTGTATTTTCTTTTGTTTATTGTATAAATTAACCCATTTAGTGAGAAACTATAAACTAAAGTTTTTAAGAATTAAAACAAAAAATTTTATAAAAAAATGTATAAAGATATTCCACATCTTTAAATTATTACCAAAATTTCTTAAAGAATAACCCCCTTAGGTCCTAAAGGGGTTAATAAAACTGAAATAAATTGCAAAAATACTTGCAAACTAATACTACATTAACAAAAACAAGTAAGAGTGCTGTATTCGGCTATGCTGCTTCTTTGATACCCTCCACCGACGGTTAGAATATTTCAGAAGTGTGCTTTATATGGGACCTATGGTAAATTATGGACCGATCTTCACGAAATTTGACAATGTCATTTCTAGTCTTACGAAACTGTGACAGACCATATTTTATTACAACAGTGTTATTCGCTACAGTTTTACGCATACTAAACGGTTTTCCGAGAGTAAGGTAAATGTGGGGCATATGGTAAATTATGCATCGATCTTCACGAAATTAATCCAAAATTTTTTCCAACAGCATTTTTCGTGCCGGTTTTACATGTCCGAAAGTGTTTTTCGAGAGCGGAATTTACTCGTATATGGGTTTTATGGTAAATTATGGATCGATCTTTACGAAATTTACTATAATATTTATACTTAATGGGGTTTTAGTTAAATATTAAGAAAGTTTCATACGGAATGACAAACTTAGTATACCCTCATTCACATCTAGTCGTGGAGGGTATAAAAATAAAAAAAATAAAAAAATTTTAAATCTCCACCAGGCTCTGAACAGGGGGAAAACACGTAACAAAATGTGAAAAAAGTATCGACATCGACAGGATAAACATAAAAACCCATAAATAATAATGTGAAATGATAAATTGCAAACTGCACATAATTATGCAATTAAAGTTTCGACGTTGCTTGCCTGTGTTTCGTTGCACGAGAGACTCGTTGCAACATGTATGCATTTGGCTGGTTGGAGCTGCAATGGATGTGCTGTTTCTTCTCCTTTACGATTCCGCTTAGAAAAACTTCTTTTTATGATGAAGTTTTTTTTGTAGTTTTCTTAAAGGCTGGTTTATTATGGTTGCAAAATATTCATTTAAACAAAAACAAAAAAAAAAAAAATAAAAAAAATACATATAAACTAATAAATGTTTGTATATCACCATATAAAAAAGAAAATAAAACAAAGTGATTGCCAAGTTTAAAATTAAAACTCCCATGAAATTATGAATATATGTATGTACTAGGGCATTCATTTAATCGGGCTTTTGCTTAAATCGGTTAATCGCTCGATTAATTAACCGATGTTTTGGTTTAATCGGTTAATAGTCGGTTAATTTTGTTATTGATCGGTTAACCGATTAATAAAGTTTTTTTTTATAAATTAAGTAATTACAATATATAAAAATGCATAAATTATTTGTTATTTGTAGCTTATTAGTAAAAACAAACCAAAAACATAACAAACATAACAATTCTTGAACTAAAACGAGCAAACAAAAGAAAAATTAATAAATATGTATTAAATAAACAATAAACTGTAAGATCATTTTATTAGATATTTAAATAGTTTAAACAAATCTTATAAAATAATCTTTTATACAAATAATTTGACTTAAATATTTAGGATTTCAACGTTTATTTTCTTTAGTTTGGATTAAATTTAACTTTGGAAAAATTCTTTCATTTATCGTAGATGTTCGAGATATCAAAAGCTTCCTATAATACAGAATATCTTATTTCTCAGTCCCCTTCATGGATTTTCCTGTTTTAAATTTTACAGACTTCGCATTATTTCGGTTAATGCTGTTAAAAGATTGATATGAGAAGAAACAACTAACTAAACGCGAACATATAAAAAGTACGTGAGACAAAAAGCTGTTGACAGCAAACACTTAGTTAAAATGTGGATCACTGAACACATTCTTTATTTGCATGAAAAAATATTTTCTAAGCACATTCCTTTTGTGTATGAGGCAAAACAATTAATTAAAAACACAAAAAAATATCTAATAATACTACAAAAAGTTAAAAATTTTGTTACCCCGGTTAATCGGTTAATCGACTGAAATTAATCGGATTAATCGTTAATCGAAAATATTAACAGTTATACCGGTTTTCAGCTATGTAGCCAATTTATGATATTATTATAAGCTGTTTGTCAGTTTATCACTCATACCCAACAAGCAAATGAAAATCAAACGAATGGTTTTGCTTTGTTTAAAAATCATTTATTGGGGTTCTTACGATGTAGTTCTATGCCCTGCAATAAGTTCTGAAAATCAATTTCAAAAGTTTTGACATTGATGTTAAAATAAATTAAATAAAAAAGAATATATAATTTTCATCAGTCAGCGAGTCCGATTAATAGTTTTTACTGTTGAATAGGGCTAATATCTATCACCCAAAAATGTAGGGCGCAGATGTAGCCATTCTTTATAGGCTTTTCTTGGTTAATGTCCCCAAGCTGGCCTTTAATAAAATTGCTCAAATCTTCACGTATCGGTGCCGGGATAATTTGTTCTACAAGTTTTTTATACAGTCGGAAAAATCGGACTTGTCGACTTGTTATGCTATAACTCCTAACTATGGCTTTCTTCTTCAAAATTAAAGAAATTCAAGCTATACATTTTGAGCCTTTGCTGCAATAGAGACATAACTCAAATTTGAATTTCCTAACACCTTAAAATTTAATTCTTTTCTCTAGAGTTGAGTGTATAAGATATTTGTATGAAATTTTTACACAATATGTATGAAGAAACGATATAGCGATTAACTCCACATTATTATCTAGTAGGCGGCCCTATGTTTCACTTAGAATTATATATTATATATATATATATATATCTGGTGAACGGTAACATCTAAATTTTATAAATTTGGTACAAATAGCTTGGCTAACAATACGCAACATCAGTAAAAAAGTGGGCGGGATTAGAAAAGTCGGTGTGTCACAAAATAGAATTCAGTATATATGAAGAACTGTAAGTGTAAAATTGTCCCAATGATTGGGCTTTTATGCTATAATATTTTTACAAAGTGTTAAGAGTTAGAAAATAATTTTATGACTATATATTAAACTCCATAATAGCGCCGGGACTTAAGAACTAGTGTATACATAAAGCCAGAATGATAAAAATTAAGAGTACGATATCAGGAAGCCCTAAAAAAATTTTACTGTGCATATAGGAACTCATAACTTTTAGCCTTTAAACTGTTTTGTTTATCTGTAAAGATGACAGTGGGACAGTTTATTATTTTACTATTTATATTATTTGAAATAAAATTTTTTTTTATTTGAATTTATTTTTTTTGTTTTATTTTTAACATACATACAAACATTATTACATACTTATAAATTATCTCTTCCTTAGCTATAGTTAAAAGTATAAACATTTAATTAAAAACACACAAAACGATAGTTTTTCACACAATTTCTAACTTGTTTTGTTGCGGCTACTTTGTTTGCATTTGCCTACCGCACGCTTCATATATGTACACTTTTTCTGCTTTCTTCTTTTTATTTTATTTTTCTTTATTATGCTTCTTTTAACACACCAGTCTCAACTCCTTTTTTGTAATTATAAATATTTTAATAAATATAAAATTTTAGCAGAAATTCGTAGTTTTTTTACAATCAATATAATAGGTGTTTTTATTTACTTTACTAGCAGAAACTTGCAAAGAGAGAGTAAGTAGGAATTTAAAGAAATTGCTCCCAAAAATACTAAAAAGTAAATGAACACTTTACCAGCCAACATTTGAAAGTTAAAGTTGTGACGAATATACAGGAATATTTGAGTACCCATTAATTATTCTAAGACTTGGGAAAATTTTATACATTACGGTAAAAATTATGCGATTGTATTAATTTATATTTGTTTATGCTGAATGAAATAAATCATGAATTTGATTTTTTTTTATTTAGGAGGTGAAAGAAGAATTAGGGGTTTCATCAATAATAAAAGATAAAAAAAACCCTTTGTTGACAATAAAAGTATTTATAAGACAAAACAAAATATTTAATTAAACAATCTATTATGTGGCAGCTCAATTGAACTTTTATGTACAAATAAAAAAAAGTGGCATCGCAGTTCATTATTTTTTTTCTGAACAAGAATTAAAATTAAGCCATTTATTTTGCAATTAAAGCCAATAAACATAGAAATAAAAACTCTTTTACATTCGTAACTTATACAAAAAAATACATATTTGTTTCTTTTTCGAAATTCAAATATTTAAGGGGTGAAAATTGTACCTATTTTTGGTACTTTCTAAACAAAACATTTTTCTCCATTCTTTGCAATATACGTTCTCAATTATGGGCTTCCACTACAATAATGCATTTTTTTATATTTCAATGGGGAGAAAAAATATAAAAAAATGGTAAAATGCGGAAACTTTAAATGTCTTTGTTTTTTCGTTCTACAAGTGGCACCTTTTTAATTTGCCATAATATATATTAGAAACATAAAGTTATAGGTGCAGGGTCCTGAGTGAATGAGAACCTATAACGTTGGTAATTTTTTTTTAAACTTAGAAACATAAACTTTGGCATTTAAATATGACCACGAAAGAAAGCTAACGAGGTAGCGGGTTAAATTATTGTTAATTATAAAATAATTTTAGATATTCTCATTATCTACTTTATCCTTTACTTATCTACCAAATGCATTTCTTTAGTGTTTGTTTCATAATAAACAAGGCGGACATAAAGTAAAAAATGAGAATATCTCAAATTATTTTATACGTAATAGAATCTTTAATTTTGTTAATATTTTAATTTGCAAACAAATTTTTTATCTAATGGGGTATTACACTGCAAAAGTGTTAAGTATCGGATATCTAGGTAACCATTATACTCACAGTACTAATAACAACACCTGATCGGTTAAAAGCAAAACAAAATACATAAGGGGCAGACTTGGTAGCCTTTACAATGCAACAACTACGTCATCAAGCGGTTAATCATAAGCAAGAGGTTGTCTCTATTTCTATCATTCTTGTATGTAAAGGGCCCTACAAGAAGACTACCGGTCATTTTGCTTATTAGATGACAAGTAGTGCTCACTGATATTTTGGGTATAGTTTCTATTAGTTTATTAAGAGCAAAATGAAAAAAACTCACCGAAACCTTGTGTACATTCATTTCTTGTAGGGGGTTAAATTGAATTGTTTGTAACAATAAACAGTGTTGCCGGCTTACGGTTTTGCATCTCCAAAAAAAAAAAAATCCAAGGTAGAGGACTTGCCACTTAAAACGTTCAAAATTAAAACGAAAAGCTTTTATATTTACCTAAATCTTTGTTTTATAAAAACTCTAATTAATATATAAAAAATAAAGAAGAGCAAAATATCTCAACATAATATTTTTAAATTGGAGCGTCTATCTTAAAGCAAATGCACAATTCTACAACAAATTTATTAAAATTGTCAGTTTGAAACTTTTTAAATATAAACACATGATGGTGCAATTCACATACATGTAAAATTATTTATACTTGTAAATTTATGCGCATATCCTTCAGATATTAAATCTTGATGGTGTGACAAAATTTCACAATCAAGATACTGCGAAGGAATTTAGTGACGCAAATTATTTACCATATTAAGATTCAAAATTATTTCTGAAAGAATGCCACTTGTTTTATTAATTTTTATTGATTCTGTTAGTTTTTGCTTATTATTGCATAATTTTCTCTATTGAAATATTTTTACGTTTTATAATTAAGGAAATTGTAAATATTAAAGTAATAACATACAAATGCATTACATCCATTTACATGTGCACGTTTATTAGAGCGGGGCATTTTTTCTGTGCGACTTAAGCGTATAGAAAGTACGAACTTGGGTGCGTGTGAAACGGTAGCAAAGTTCAATGGTAAAATAAAATGTATTTGTGGCCAAACAAATTTCATATTTGTGCTGTGTGAAATTATAATATCTTAGACAACGTAACATTTTGACATAAAGAAAATAACATTTATATACTGACATTTCTTAACAGATGTCAAGGTCGGCAAATTTTTTGACGGCGGCGTTTCAGCAAAAAGTAGCCGGTAGATCACCTGACAAAATAATTATTTTTCAAAATGAAAAAATTATCTATTACAATTTGTTATTATTTTAAATATATATAATTATTATTTATATAAATATATTTTAACCCGACTTCAAAAAAGAACGATGTCTTGAATTCGGTTGTACTCGTATGTGGTTTTTTTAATGTTTGCTACCGCATAACTCCGTCATGAACCGATTTTTTTAATTTTAATAGGGCTTGTCAACAGATTGTACTTACAAAAAATTATGGAAATCAGACGGACAGTTTTTCTGTTCGGAAATTTTATTTTTAAACACTCCATAATTTATTAACCAATTTTCCTTTAATATGTTTTGCTAGCAACTTGCAAATGTGAACAAATATTGAGAAATGTGGAGGTTTCACATTTGGCTTTTTCAAAATTTTTGGATTTTTTATTAATTTTCGACGTTTTTCTGCGATTTTTTTTATTCTCTACTGGTTGTAACCCATAAACAGATATTTTATGCTTTTTTAAACTTTAAAGATATTTCTCATTTTTATTAAATTTTTTTAAACCTTCGCGAATTGCGCGTTTAAGGTAACACAAATCCCAATGAGCTGATTATGGGATTCATGATTTACCAAACATTATTTATTCAGTTTGCTTATTTAGATTACCTTTTGTGGTATATTATTTAGATTACCTTTTGTAGTCTATTACTGAATTTAAAATTAATGTAAAAAAAAGAAGTATTTTACTTTTATTAGACACTGACAACATGCACAAATTATAATAAGAAAAAATTAAATATATTACTATTTTATAATAGCTTATATAGGTATGCAACACGGCTAAAAAGAAAAGTTTGACTTAAAAAATTAGTGTAAATATGCCTTTCGAACCGGCGGCGACTACAACTCAAAATGTAAATTCGGCGGCGGTTTAGAGGCGACTTTGAGCTGCAAGACCTTGGAGTGTGTCTGTAATAATTGTGTGGTTGTCAAAAATTTCTACGATAATGTCAAAATTTATACTAGCCCCCTGGGCTAGTGAAATTTTGTTCATCTCAGCAGTATAAAAATTTTACTTTCATGAGTACTTTGCTACAGCGTCACACACGCCCTATGAATGAAATTATAAATTGCTGAAAATACCAGACTTCAGAAATGACTTTTGACCTGTAGAATTTCGAAGCAACTGTGCATAAGAGCTGACTGATTTGCTTTGATAAAATATTTTTTCTGATAAAATATCGAACAAACTTTGAGTTTGCAAATAAAAAATATTAAATTAAATACCTTTACAGACTATATACATTCTTTTAAAAATTCTTGCCCCTTAAGGCCGGTATTCACTATCCTATTTAGTCGCACGATATGTCAAAAAAATCGTATGTGCTCATGATGTATGACAGTGTGGCTTAAAAATGAATTGAGTGACAGATTTTTTTGACAGTCTGTCCGACTTGCAAATATTTATGAAAATTTTCATAAAATGATAGATTCTATGCGATCAGAGTTGCATATACTTGTAAAGTAGCTGAGTCATTTAAGTTTGCATCTTTTTTGTGGGATAGTGTGGCATCGACAGCAGATTTTGCAGACATTTTTTTAAGTCGGATAGAATTCCGTCAGATTTTCGTGTGAATGAATCGTACGATTATGTAGGATAGTGAATACCGGCCTTTAGAAATTTATTATTCGTTCGCTATTTTATAATAGAATTTTATGAAGAATCTGAATTTTCTATACGCGTTTATACTCCGAAATAATCACTCTGTAATGTTTATCCACAGACACAAAACTGCTCGAACAATATTGTATAATTAATAAAAAATCTGTAGTTTTGTGTACATTTTATATGACTTGACTATTTTATTTTTTTTTCAGCAATTTATTTTCTAGGAACTTATTTTATGTCATATGCAAAAAAGTTTCACACTTTTGCATATATTTTGTATAAAAGTATGCTCGTGTATGGGATTGTCTATATACGAGTAATAAAATATATACTTGTAGTTGAGTTTATATCTATATATAAATATATGAATGTATGTATGAAAGTATGTATTATTAGTATGTATTTTATATATAAATTATTAAATTTAATTTTATGCATTTACTCGGCTGCCCATATTCATTTTACCACAATATTGTATTTAGGGGTATGTGTGTATGCATGTTTTTGCTACTTCCCTTCGGGAAATAAAAGCAGTAAAAGGGCCTCCTAGTTGGCCTTATTTTTCAGCCATAATTTT
This sequence comes from Pollenia amentaria, assembly GCA_943735925.1. Taxonomy (NCBI): domain Eukaryota; kingdom Metazoa; phylum Arthropoda; class Insecta; order Diptera; family Polleniidae; genus Pollenia; species Pollenia amentaria. The sequence goes on along the minus strand of OX031009.1, from coordinate 94,868,948 downwards.
TCGACTTAATTTTTTAGAACTTCTAGAAGTCCTTGAGAGACTTTTAACAAGATTTTTAAGAGACATTGAGCAATTATTTCTCATTACACTGCCTATTGAAATAAGCGCAAGAACTTAAAAAAATTCGGTCTTTAGATTAACTTCTTTGAGAGGGGATAATTGAATATAAAAAGATTAAGGCCTTGCAACTTTTCCTCCCGCTGGGTTTAATATGTAAGAGTGTGAGTTCGTGTGTAGTGGTATTTTCTGTATTCTACATCAACTTTTGCTATCGCAAATAACTACCTTTCAATACATTTAACAAACTTCATTCTCAACACTACAATAGCCACCCACTACGGCAAATAAATTACAATACACTGGAAAAAATGGATTAGTGTTTTAAACTAACCACAAAAAATGTATGGCAAACATTTTAAAATTTTACGTTTGTACAAATATTTTGTGGTGTTATTTTGGGTGTTTGCTATTTGCACAAACATTTGAAGCATGCTTGTACTTGTATTAAAAAGGTTTAATATTTGGCAGACATGTTGGACATTTGTCAAACTTTTTGTGGTGTTTAGTGCTAGAAGTAATAATTTCAGCGACCACTTTGCAGAGTGATGACGTTAAAGAAGCAACGTAAGATCTTTTTCAGTCGTAAGTGCTTTTTTTTCTTAAGCAGCATTGCTTATTACAAAACAGTTCGTTGTTTAGACCACTCTTTACTCTAAATTCCTTGCCCTTATTTTATATTTATTCTTCGTTTTAAACAAATAGCGAGCCAAATTCCTGTAGCACTATCGTCGTCTGCATTCATTGAAAATAAAACAAAAATTCAACATTTAATGTTTATACGAAATATGTTTGTGTTGTTTTTTGGTGAATGGAAAACGGAAGCAAAGTGTGTGTTTGCCAAACCATTTGTGTAGTTTATTTTGACCTTAAGCTGCTTCTTTTATTGGGAGATCAAATAAACTTTTTTGCTCAACTATTAATTTTTACCATTAAAATTTACTGAAAAGTAAACCTTCACAAAACAAAATTTGGGATAAGGAAGATTTGAATTAAACATGATTATAGTTATTAACGAATGATGTATATTTCGAGGAGCGTTTATTTGATGTGGCCTAATTATGGAGCGAAACTGCGATCTCAGTACTTTAATGCAGAAGTTGTCAAAATAAGGTTGAACACAAATATTATTTCATCTTTTAAGTTAATAACCCATTTTATGGCTTAAGATCAACAATTTATAACTTCGGTGCCCGGCGCGATAGTTGGTAGTGAGCATGTGCGAGGGTTGCGGGCTCGATTTTCGGCCGAGACTCTGCTCTGTTTTACCACATAGGGCTGAAGGTCTAAGTTACTTTTGCATAGTAAATTAAGTTGCAATAAAATTTGTAATGATATTTCTAACATCCCCCGGGGGAGTTTGGTGGGATCAATCCTAAGAATATTTGATCTTTTGGTGATACATTGACACAATTATTAAAGTTTTAGCTTTCTTTTAATATATTTAAAAATATTTCTTGTTTTTTTTTTGCAATTATACATAAAGTATACAATTAATTCAATTTTAGAACATCAATCTCATTAGAAAAAGTAATAATAATTATAAATGCCGTCTGTTTATATAGAAATAAAACTATGCTTCGCCCTGGTAACTCTGATTTATAGGGAACTTCCACTTGACTGTGTACTTGTATGGGATTCGACAATTTCTTCGACATTTTTGATGTTAATACGTCTACTCTATTTGAAAGTAATTACTTGCATGTGTAAAGGCAGGGTTAGTAAAATAGTTTTCAACGTTTCAGTTTTTCTAATAAGATGCTGCAAATTATAAAAATTAGAAGTTTTAAAAGAAAAATGGGAGGTATTTAAATAAAACAAATTTAAAAAGATTCTAAAAAGAAATTAAGATTGATAAAAAAGAGAATTTTGTTCCATATAAAATATTATTGTTTTTTTTCTTGCTGTGTATTTAATGTATATTTCATCCTTTCCTCTTCTAGTTCTATAGTTACTACCGATGTATATTATACAACCGTTCTCTGACTGTATAAGAGTGTACATGTGTATATTAAAACTTACAGAATGGCTTGGATTAATAGCAACCTTTTGCTTAGTCGAATTCCAAATAATTTGCAGCAAAAAAACTAGAGAGAAAGTTGAGACGTTTCTCCGTGAATGTCTTCAATTTCTTATATGTACGACATATTAGAATTATTGTAAACTGCGTATCGAATATTCGGCCTTATTGTGTAAGGCGTTGTTGTTAGCAAGTAAGTCGTTTTTTGTAATAGATTAAAAAATAACACAACCTGTTTTATTTAATATTTTACAAAAGACGACACACTCGTTTACGACAACACCTTACACAATAAAGCCGAATATTTGATATGCAGTTTACAATAATTTTAATATGTCGTCCATATAATTAATTAAAGACATTCGCGGAGAATCGTCTCAACCTTCTCTCTAGTTTTTTTTTGCTGCAAATTATTACAAAATAAGGCCGATTATAAATAGTAAGTAGTAACAGTTAAATAGTAAGTAGTAACAGTTAACCTCATATGTGTCCGGGAATGTTTGAGCAGAAATTCAAGAGGTTTAAGGCTATTTGTTAAAAAAGGCCAAGTCGAAAGTTACATCTCAGAATGAACTAGGAAAACACAAAATTTTGACTCGATATTGGGTGCCTGACCATGAAGGCCATGTAGGCAACTAGAGGGCAGAATGTTTGGCAAATAGAGGCACTCGTTGCCTATTTATAGCTCCGCAGCCATTTTTCGCTTAATCTGCTGGTACATTAGAGAGACGATAAGAACAAGAACCAGACGATAATTCGTTTCGTCTGTAGGCAAAGAAGTTACACTTGCTTGAATTAGTGAACTAAGGGTATATTCTGACCTATTCATGGAAAGCTGTGGTCTCAGATATGTACCATCAGTTTATTTTTGGTAATGCTATTACCAAGCAATGCATATGCTGCGAGAGGGAATATAAGTCATCTAAACATCTTCTCTGTAGCTGTCCTGTCTAGGGACTTATATACAGAAATATCTAAGGGAAATTATTACAGATCCAACTGAAATTTTTGTTTTCTAACCTGGCAAGATAATTCGCAGCTTAAAACTGCAATGGGGAATATATTGGCTGCACGAAAGATGAAATGGGTGGCAATGCTTATTGCCTCCTATATCTTTTTAATAGTTTTAATATTATCTTCAGTTCCACAGTATTGTGAACTTAGTGCTAGTAAAAATTAAGTTTTTTAAGGAACTTAGAATTTTATACGAAAGATTTTATAAAACTCACAGAAGAGCTAAGTTTTTGCTCTATTTTTTTTAAATATTTTTTGAAAATTTTAAAACCAGATAAATGTTACTATTATTTCAATCACCGCTGCAAATAAAATAATGCTTACGTTTTATTTTTTGGCTCATACAATACCAACTGAAAAATGTATAAATGTTTGTTGGGGTATATGCATGTTTTTTAATGTACATGTCTATGTATTACTTTGTATATATATAAATGTGTGTGTGCGTGTGCAAGGATAATGTGCCAACATTTGTGTGTGTGTGTATGTGAAAAATAATAGCTTTTGCTTTTGTGTCTGGCAATTAATTTTAAATTTTCTTATTAAAAACATTATTTGAATTTTAAGTGCTTTAAATTTTTCATGTTTTTCACTCTCAACACAAGAGTGTTTGTGTGTGTGTGTGTGAATGTATAAGTTTTATTTTAAGTTGTAATGAGTTTTCATTAATGTATGTATATATTCTAATACGTATATGTATGTTTAGTTTGTAAGGATATGCATAATATTGCATATGTGAGTAGAAGTGGGTCTGAGTTTATAAATGAAATTATTTTCAAAATATAAAACCACTTTGCTCTTTTTTTTTAACATCAAAAAGGTTATTAACCTAAGAAAAAAAAGTAATTATAGTTTTAACAGTTTTTTTTCTGCTGTACTCGAAAGCAATATCAAAGCTTTAACTTTTAAGCTAAATAAGATTATTTTAAACGCCTTCTATATTCAAATTTATATTTTCAAAAAATACTTAAAATATTTTTTAATTAACAAAAAATTCGCAAAACTTAAAATTTTTCTAAGCAATTTAATCGGGATGTTTTCAATTGCAATAATAAATTCTCGATTTACGTTTTGTTTCTTTCTTTCTTAATTAAAATAACAGGCCAATTTACAAAATTATTACAATCGAGTAGTTTTTAGAATGTTAAGCTTTATTGAATTTATTTCTTTAAAATCTTTTAATTTATTTGAACTTTTTTTTAGAGAGTTAAGCAAGAAATATTTTGGAATTAATTTAAATTACCTTTAACGCTTTATTTAATCTTACTTCTAGTCATATATCAAGATTAAAACAAAACCAAAAGAGAAAAAGAAACTGTAACGAACAACAACATTTCCGTTTCCTTTTCATGCCACACTTACGTACACTCTCATACACACAAACACATTCACAAATTACAACAGCAATAAATTTGAAATTCAATTTAAAATGAACATAAATTTACGAGCAAAGTACAAAAAAACTTTCGAAACATGTCACTTAAAAGCATTTTACCAAAAATAGTATTTTATATAAGTACTTTTATATATTTTGAATCCATATACATATATATTTAGAGTATATAATATGATTATATACAAGTGTTTATAAAATAACATATACAATTCATTAGGATTAAGAGACTTGGATAATATTTCCTGTCTCGAAAAGTAGTTTTCAATTTAAATTTTCTTTTTCGCTAATGATTTCGATTGTTAAAGGCTTTTGCTGCTTAAATGTTTTTAAAGGGTCGTTTACACGATCACACAAGTCGTATGTATTTTGAGTGATATACAACCCTGTCATGATAAGCTGTTATTGTTTTTTTAAATCAAACTTTTCTGAATAAAATCGAAAGTTGTGTAAAAATATTCAGCACCCAGATTTGTATTTAAAATGGAACCCCTTGATTATAACTCCTTATAACCAAAAAGTGGTTTGGAAGTGCTGAAAAAAAGTTCGTCAACTTAAGTAAATCAAATTATATAAAAATAATTTTAGAAATAGAATCTGGAAATTATTTATTTTTCATAAGTTACTTTTTTATATTCAAAATGTTTTTTTTTCGAATTTATTCTATGAGGTAAAAAAGCTTTATAAAATACATAATTGAAATTTAGCTCATAGAATAAATTCGAAAAAAAAAAAAAATTTTTTTAAAAATATTTTCCGAAAAAATTAGGAACCTTCCGTTTTTATTAATCATCAAAAATATTTTTTACAATAAGGGGGTCTTCATGATATCGCTTTAAAGTCTCGCAATCTGTACAAACTGTGTATTTTTACGCTCTCGCAAATGAACTGTAAAAATTGTATAAGAATTCATTATCACCGGCGATAGGAACCTATACTATTACATTTTGCGATTGTATACGTTGTATGAACCCTGTAGTCAGCCTAGAACCATATGTCTCTTTGTCACCACACTTTTTTCGTTAGAGACAAGCGTACTAGTGTATTTCTGGTGACATTGTCATCGAACGCGTCAATAGGAAGAGATTTTTGTTTTACAGTTGCTCTTTTTTATTGCATAAGTTTTTTTTTTTTGTAAGATAAACACGTGTTTTGTGAAAAACACGTTTGGAGCTGCGTTGGTAAACTAGATTTAAACCCAAATGTCTCAATATGATCACAGAATTATTGCAATTTCACTATTGACATTGACCGAGAAAAAATAATATGTACTAGCATTTCCTTGGTTCAAATGTCGCTATGTGATCACAAAAAAAACTACCTAGTCAGTAGTGCTCCAGTCTACTGGTGGATTTGCAATGACAACCTAATGCTAAATGTCAATATAAGATTACATTGGCTGGGGTACACTTGGTCAGTAGTACTACTGACAATGTCACTATATATTCACTAAAGTTTTACTATTGGCATTTCCTGCAGGGAATTCTACATATGTTAATATTAATAATGTTAAATTCTCTTCAATGTGTGTGCACACGTACGTAAAAAAAGAGAAAACGCGGCGTTCTGAATTTGGTTATCGAAGATTCACACCAACTTCGTATATTTTCTTAACAATTTTAACTTGTAAACTTGCAGTGTTCAGTTGTGCATTTATATAAACAGATGGATGGACATCGTTAGATCTTTTGTAAATGTGACTCTGAATTGGTCGATATATGAGAATATGGGTCTACACATAAGCACAAACGTTTATAATATAAGTTTTCTCAATTTTTGCTTATGAATAAAATTTGGCAGTAAAAATTACATTTATCTTTAATTAAGGATTTCTTTGGCTTACAATTGTAGAGCGAAAATAAATTTTAGATGGCGAAATTTAAAAACACGTTGGATTCACAGATATCTACAACACAAAAGTAATCTTTTGACTTGAATTTAAAATAATTTTTTTTATTTACATGCATCAAAATATGGTTCAAAGAAGAGCAATTTGCGATGTAAAAATCGATGCGAAAGTTCATAAAAAGCAATAAAACGGATTAAAAAATTGCTTCAGGCTTCATAAGCCGAACAAGGAAAAACTTGCAATTGCATATTTACGGTTTCCCGGTAATCACACCTTAGGAATTTACTAATTTCGAGAAGACTTCTAGAAACCCATAATTTTAAGATTATTTTTAATGAAAGCAACTTTGAAGAATATTCTCTTTTTTAAAAAAATGAAGACTTTAAGATGGGTATCCACAGACTCTATGCCACAAAAAATCGAATGTCTTTTACAGATAAATAAATTTATTTCGTTAATATAAAAAGGAAAGATGTTTTTTTATAATATATTATTTTTCTTTGAATGCCCAATTTGTTTAGATTTGAATGCATGATCTCTTAAAAATATATTTTTCTTGTTTTTTAAGACAAATAAAAAAATGTAGTTCCATAGATTTTTTTTTACATGTAACTTAGGAAGAAAAACACTTCCTTGGTCAGAGGAAGTAAAAAATCATTTCGATAAAGAATTTGACTTCTACAAGTCATCAAAAAAATGTACGATTTGAAAGAAATACATAGTGTAGATTACACAGGCCAACAAAATCTTAGCCCATAGATCAGAGTATACGGAGTAGGGATCGAATGCATGAGTGCTGAATCCGAATCTGTACTAAGAATTTCTCCACCACATCACGTTTTCGAGAAATCTTAGCTTAAAGTTATTTCGCAATATTCGAGACGTTGCAACCACCGCATCTTATATACACTTCACCATGGTGCGATAAGAACACAAAGGTATATAATAGGGCATTCATTCGGTTAACCGTTAATCGGTTAACTGATTAATTACTACCCAATCAACTGATCGGTTAATTTAAAATTGGCTATTTTCGATTAACGATTAAACTGGTTAATTTTAGTCGATTAACCGATTAGCCGGCGTAACAAAATTTATAATTTTTTTTAGTATTCTAACATATTTTTTTTTTTATTATTTGTTTCGTCGTTTTTAATTATTTGTTTCGTCTTATATGCAAAAAGTAGGCGTTTAGAAAATATTTATGCATTCAAACAAAAAAGGGATCTTCATTTCAAATAGGTCTTTGCTGTCAACAGCTTTTTGTGTCACGTACTTTTTATATGGGCATTTCCATTGTGACTTGACTTGATATTTGTATGACAAAATGTAAAAAATTAAATGAAGAAGTTAAATTTGTAAAAAGTTTATTTTATATTACAAAGTAATAAAGCAGCACTATATTCAAAAAAAATTTAAAACAATCAACCCTAATTATTTGAATATATAACCAAAAATATGCGCCGGCGTGAAGTTCAAAAAAATAGAAGTCGATTTTTACTTGCATTACAAAACTGCATAAGACCGCGAATTGAGCAATACTTTTTGCATAAAACCTTTTTTAATAAGCTTTGGACTTATAAAACTTTATTTTCCAAGTTATCAAATTTAAACATATTTGCTCGTTTTAGGTACATATGGGAATTTCCAGCGATTTTTTGTAATGTAACGCCAGAAAGCAAATAAGCTTTTATTTTAGGACCATGTTATTCTAAAGTTATCCCTTTTGTAACTTAATGTAGAGCTAGTTGCATTTTGCACAGCACATAATTTTTGATAAACGATTTAAATTTCTTCTGGCTATACGTTACAAAAAGGAGACTTTTCGCTGGAACTTTCCACATGTTTGTATGTGTTAAGTTATTTGTTTCTTCTCATATTTTCTCATATCAAACCTCTAACAGAATTAAAAAAATTAAAGCAGGACTCTAATGACATAATAGAAGATTTTATACGTTTAGAGAAATCCGGGTAAAGGACTGAGAAATTAGATATTCTGTATTACGAATTACGTTCGATTTCTCCAATATCAACGATAAGTGAAAGAATTTTTTCCAAGTCAAGATTTATCAAAACTAAATAAAAGAATCCCTTAAATCCTAAACATTTTTCTAAAAAATTATTTTTAAGGCCTCCTTAAACTATTGAAATAACAAATAAAATTATGAAACAGTTAATTTTTTAATTACTACATAATATTTATGTATTAATTAAAAAATATGTATAATATATTTATGAATTATTTTTTAAGAATTATCGTGTTAGTTCAAGAATTGTTTTGTTTGTTATATTCTTGTTTCTTTTACTAATAAAGTCCAAATAATAAATAAGCTATGCATTTTTATTTATTGAAATTACTTAATTTAAAAAAAAACTTTATTAATCAGTTAACCGATCAATTACAAAATTAACCGATTATTAACCGGTTAAACCAAACCATCGGCTAATTAATGGAGCGATTAACCGATTAAAGCAAAAGCCCGGTATTTATACACTAATAGTAGGGTATTAGTATATAAATACCGTTCTTTAGATATAAATAAATCTATTTTCTGTCACGCTTACTACTGCAACCCTGCCCACATTTTGTTGTGTATTGATAAATTAGATGCTTGTACCTAATTCGGAAACTTTGGTTCTTGCCGTTCTCTCGTACGATAGGGATCATGTCTTCTTACCCAATCTCTCCCATATATATATAGAGCCTGTGTATCAAATTTGAACAATGTTTCTCTTATCCTTTTTAAGATATAAATAAATATATTTTGTGCCACGCCAACTTATTGACTACCACCCACATTTTGTCTGAAGTTGCTTATTGGTATCCAAGATCCTTTTATCAGGCTCGGAAACTTTATCTCTTGCCGTTCTACAGATATACAGAAATTTATAATATCTTCGTATGGGAAGTACCACGCCCACTTAATCAATTCCGCCCACATTTTGTCAGATGTTGTGTATTGATAACCAACTCGCTGTAAATTTATTTGGAAACTTTGATCTTTCCGTTCTTGAAATATACAGAAAACAAGCCGGACATCGTTAAATCAACATTTGTGTTCATGCATATGTTTGCTAGTGTAAAAAAAACCCAAGAAAGTTGAAAAAATATAAGAAAAAACAACAACAACAACATGGGACTTTATGAAAAAATTAAAGGCAGTCGTGGTTTTTTGCTCATATCTCAGCCATTTATTGACTGATCTGGCTAGAAAACATACCCGGAGTATATGTGACATAAGTATATAACAAGCTAGTCCTTATCATATCTGGTGGAAATCCCATTTCAACCACGCACCTACTGGCGGACATTGTTAAATTAACTTCGCTACTGATAAGGATCCAGAATATTTAAAAATTACAAACAGGGGCATATTTCACTAAACTACAAGTTCACAATTACAAGCGCTTTTGCCTGTAAAATTGTGAACTTGTGTATAATTGTGTTTCATAAAAGTACAATTACAATTTTGTGGGTACAAGTGAATTGAACAACTTTAAACACAAACTACTCGTACATATGATGGGCTAAAAAAACAAGGGGATTAAGTGCTTTTTTTTAAACTGAGATTAAGTGCTCATATACCGTGTGGGCTCCAAGCAAAACAGGTATTTTAATGACAACTGCTAGAATTGGTCACCATATCTCGCTACAGGATGCGATTTCCACAGTCACCTCTTGTGTTCTGAACTTCTCTGAACTTAGCCTACTAATTCCATTTGTAATCTCAATTTTTAAAAAAAGCACTAAGACCCCTTGTGCTTTAAGTTTTGATTGATAAGTGGTGTTATAACAAGCAAAACAACTTATCGATATACATTAGAGTACCCATAATTGCAAAAGTATTTGTTTTTCCTTAATATTTTTTAAGGAAATGTTTGCCTTATTATTTTTAGGGGTTGGCAAACACTACTTTTGTTCTTATTTATTTTTATGTTTTTAAGTGTTTTAGTTTGTATTTGTTTCTTTTAAATGTTGGACTGTAAGTTTCTACTTAAAAAAGCACACAACCGGTCACTTCAATTTCACAAACAAGAATATCTTTTATTTCAAAATGGACTTAAAACTAGCTTACAGTATAACAGTTACAAAATTCCCAAGCTTAAGGCATACTGTAGTGCCGAATTCAATAAAAATCAAATATTAAAACTAAACAAGTTAATTGAAGGAATTAATTCATTATGTATAAAAAATAAAAAAGTAAAATGACAAAACACCGGCCCCATTGAAGGACCAACGGTCTTCAATCCACTGGCAACACTGCTAATTTGTGGATAGGCCTTTTAACAACACCGTGCCTAGTCTTCAATCCTCACTCTGCCGTCTGCGCAGTGGGTTACCGCCTGAACTCGGCCTGTCAGCCACCGAAGGGGAGGCATGTTGTCTTCGTGCACGACGACAGAGTGAGGATAGCCGAAGTGAAGACTAGGCACGGTGTTGTTAAAAGGCCTATTCACAAATTAGCAGTGTTGCCAGTGGATTGAAGACCGTTGGTCCTTCAACGGGGCCGATGTTTTGTCATTTTACTTTTTATTTTTTATACATAATGAATTTTTAATGAATTAATTCCTTCAACTAACTTGTTTAGTTTTAATATTTGATTTTTATTGAATTTGGCACTACACTATGCCTTAAGCTTGGGAATTTTGTAACTGTTATACTGTAAACTAGTTTTAAGTCCATTTTGAAATAAAAGATATTCTTGTTTGTGAAATTGAAGTGACCGGTTGTGTGCTTTTTTAAGTAGAAACTTACAGTCCAACATTTAAAAAAAATCAAATATTAAAACTAAACAAGTTAATTGAAGGAATTAATTCATTAAAAATTCATTATGTATAAAAAATAAAAAAGTAAAATGACAAAACAGTATTTATTTTTATCGCTACCCGCACATTTTACGATAGATTGGGTCTAAGAAAAAGAATTATTATTAAAATGTGTTATAATTAGTCAATTCACAAGGTATCCTAACATGTCATATTGTCAAAATGTCCTAATATTTCACAATGGTTTAAAAATATTGTTGTTGGCTTGTTAACAAAAAGTGTCTTAAATAAATAGAACGTTGCATGCTGTGTTTATTGTGCTGTCGTAATTAATCAGAAAAGTCCAGCGCTGAGCGGCTGAGCCGTACAACAATATTTTTAAACCATTGTGAAATATTAGGACATTTTGACAATATGACATGTTAGGATACCTTGTGAATTGCCTAATTGAGTTTTTATACGATATTTTAGCATTTTGAGTAATAATAAATAAGAATTGTAAAATTAATATCACAATTGTAGTTTATAAGTGCAAAAAGTTACAAGTGTTGTGAAAATTTTAATGGAACACAATTCATCAGCACTTGTAAGAATTAGACTTGTGAATGTAACTTGTAGTTTAGTGAAATAGGCCCCAGAATGGTAGGTGCAGAGTTCACTCATAGAAAAATGAGTCTTCATATTGATGATGCTCTTACATCAGAATCGTGAGACCAATGTTATTAAAAAGTGACATCAATCCAATGACGAACGTCATCCTAACATTTTGTCATATTTTATGCGTCATCTATGCTATGACTACAGTAACATCAATTCGACGCCCCATTTTTTGCACACTGATAGAAATGGCGTCAAGACGCTGATGTATTTTATATAAGGTAAATTATTATAAAGTAAAAACCAAAAAAAAAATGCATGTCGTTTTTGCTATTGTTGAAGTTCTGCATAGACCTACAAGCACAAAATATAATAATAAGAACATAAGCAAAAGCAAAATAAAATGACAACAAGAAAATAAATTTGGGAAAAATAATTTTATAAAATAATAACACCTCGAGTTATTGAATAGTAAAAATTTATAAAAAAAATATAAAAATGGAATCTTCTTCACCAGCTCCTACACTTCCAGATGAAATTAAGTAAGTATTATTTAAATTTTTACCATATTAAGATATTTGTTTAAATTTTTAATATTTTAGAATGACTTATGAATACTTTACGGATGATAAAAATTTGATCGATTCTTACCTATTTGACAAATCTTTAACTCAAAAGCTACCGTTTAAATGTGCGTCAAAACCTCCACAAATGGAAAACAATAACAGGTACATACTTAAATATTATTTTGTTTTATTTGAAAATAAAAGTTCATTACTTATATACATTCATATGTTATTCAGAATCCTCCCTTCGTCATCAAAGAAAAGGCAAACAAACCCTGAACTGTGGGAACGTAACGTAAGAAAACGGCTTCGAGAATCTGGACAAGCTTACGTTTCTATAAATAAGAAATAATCTCCAGCAAAAACTATGAAACCACCTTGTAGTAATTGCTTTCTCAATTGCGAAAGTCTTTTCTCTGTTGATGACCGCATGCAGATTCATCAGTCATTTTGGAACATGTCTGACGATGAAAAATCCAAGTTCTATTTTAAATTTGTTACACGGCATCCTGTAAAACTCAATGAAAAACTCAATATTTAGTTTTAAATTTTAAGTGTTTTTTCTTGATTTTATTTTACTTTTGTATTATTTAAGTTGTTTACTTTGTGGCTTTTTATGTACCTTTTCATAACAGTAGAACTGTTTTTTCTGTTTTTGTAAAATAAAACCAAATAAAAAAAAAATTTCATTAATGTTGACTTTTTATTAGATTGTAAATATAGAAACATTCATCTCAACAATAAGTTACTCAATACAAAGCAATAAGTATACGTATGCAGCACAAAAAGCCATTTTTTTAATTTTTTTTTTTAGAAAAGTGGCGTATGCGGCACAAAACAATATTTTTCATTTTCAAACAAATACTTTAAATTCTAACTTTTTTCATGAAAGTGCGCAAAAATTTACATTTTTCTTCAAAACATATACCGGAAGCAGTGGTAAAAATATAAAAAAATTCTATCGGGTACATTTTGAGAAATCTTCATGTAAATCTTCTTTCTTCTTTCTTTTCGTTTTTCTCCACTCCGACTTTTTGGCATATGCGCCAAACCAATTCTGAGCTGACGTAATAGCAAATTTTAAAATGTATGCGCTCATTTATGCACTACGCAATAAGACATACAGAGATGCAGTAAGGTACGTGAACGAATTTCTAACAAATTTAAAAAAATTATTGCATTTGTGCCACTACTACAAAGCTGGTTGGTAAGGATGCATATTAAATAGTAACGGGAACAACAAAAAATTCAGTTTATAAAGCTGATCGTAACATTACCCAATTTTTATGTGCGTTATGTGCGTTGAATAAAGCGCTTTCAGTGTCAAAAATTTATTGCTTCAAAGTGGGCACTCGCCATATAAAATTAATGTCTTCAGTAAGCCATATACTAAGCGAAACTTTTACGTTTCTCTCTTACAAGCCTGCTTCTTTGAAAGCTCCATTTTTTATTTTGATATTACAAATGCTTAGGTATATTCCCAGGACTTCGACTTTTTCCTAATTTTGTAGTCCTTTGTTATTGAAAAGAATTTCAATTTTTCAATTATATTTTAATAAATATTAAACAAAAATATTTTATATTGAAGACTGTAAAGTGTTTTGATCAGTTTAAAGTTCACAATGTTGTTTTCTACGAGCATTCGTAGTCGATTAACATCCCCCATCTATTCAGAAGTATTTGCAAATAAATTATTTTTTTATTTTCGTTTTTCTGCCACTACAATTTTCGTGGGTGGTTGTTTTTATTGGTTGGTATCTGTGTACAATTTAAAAAGCTTTTTAAGTGCTGCACACCACCACTTTGGCGTGGGTATGTATATAGAATGTATCAGTGTTGCCACAAGTAAAAAAAATTACGTGTATGTCTTTTTGAACTAAAATAGTAACGTATAAAAAATCCAACATAATTTAAAAATTCTTAAAATTGTAGGTTTTGTTTTTTATTTTTTGTGCAAGAATATGCTATAAATTTAACACAATAAAAACTTAATTTTATGCCTGTGCCCAAAATTTTAATCTTAATTTCTAATTTTTTCTCTTGCATATCAATGTGCGGATATTCATGTTTAATATTTAGTACTTCAACTTAACTTTTCTTGATTGAAATTTCAAGTTTCAATGAAATTATTTCTTCAAAACTTGAAGGGATTTATGTAGGAAAATAACTTTAGGTGTGTAGGAAAAATTCGGATTTTTCATTTTCTTCACGAATATTTTTCACAATATTTTCTGGCAACGCTGGTATTCATACATACATTTATGTGGGTGTGTATGTATGTATAAATGACTTAAATTTATTTTGTGAAATTAAAAATAAACAAGCTCGTTTATATGCCCGTATACATATCCAAACATATAACAACGAAATCCTTGGAGGGTTGTTTACTTTCTCTATTGAAATTTTTTTTCATAGATTTTTATATATTTCGAATAATTTTAAGTTAAAGTGGAAATTGAAAAGTTCACTGTCTTAGGAAAAATTTTTAATATAAACTAAAATAATTTTGTTTAAATTTTAAGATTTAAATTGAATTTTTGTTTGTTCCCTTTTTAAATATTTCATAAAATCATCAATAGAAGTTTTAAATTCTATAACAAAATTTACAATAAAACAATTCTTTTCTTACAAATCATTACAATAACATTAGAAAGCCCACTAGACATGTTAGTTTGTTTTTCTTTTTAACAGTCACGGAAACGGAAATAGAAGACTTGCTCATATGGGAATTTTATCCAAAACCACTATCAGTGTTGTTTCTTCTTATTACTAATAAAGAAAAAAAATACACATACATTAATTTTGAAACCAAACTTTTATTGTTTCTCCAAATTTTGTGTTTTTGTTGAAATATTTTAAACCCTTTTTGCTAGAAAGCGTTTGCAAATCTTGCTTATACAAACAAACATATATGCATGTTTGGTAAACAACACTTTGTCACATAAAATTAAAATTTTCATACACTTTAAAAGTTGTACAGTGTAAGTTTTAGATATTGTTGCGATAATCATAAAAAAAAGATTTTTTAGACTTCCCAGACAAAAACTATAATAGTGTTATTATTTTCCACCAAGTTAGGCCTTCAGCCCATTTTAGTAAAACAGACCAGAGTCTCTGGCGAGAATTGAACCGACCTACCGGGCAATCCAGGACGAAAATTAAGCTCTTCAATGTTTTAGTGTCAAACTAACTCAGATGGAATTGTTATTAAAAATATTTACAATTTCGAAGTTGTTTCAAATATTTCAAACTTTAGCGTCTATTTTTTGTAAAATAACGCTGGTGTTGCCATTTATTTTTTCTGAAAGTGCAATTTATATCGAGCAAAAAAAAACACCAAAATAAAATTGTGGTCCCTTTAAGGGCTTTATATTTTCCGAATCTGTTTTTAATTCAGGGAAAGTTTTTTGTGAAGAATGAGATGATTAACTATAATGAATGTATAATCCATTAGGGCGCAGAAAACAATCGCTTAATTGATCTTCGTCCTAAAATGCTTTACTTTATATCTCTTCTTCACATTACCTCATCGCTCTTCAAAAGATTTTTATAAAATAAATCGTGGTATAAATTATTTATTTTGAGAAACATTAGAGCTGATATTTGTAAGTATTTTCTAAAATATAAAACACATTATGAAGGTTTTTTCGGACAAAATGTCGATTATTATAACGTCTTTGCCCCAAAGTCGTTATAACCGTTTTTTAATTTTTTTTTCAAAACTTCTTCACAATCACTTCTTTTTCATCGTTTTATAGATAGCCCGCTGACATTTTGAAAAATTTTCAAATAATGTAGAAAACTAGAAACTGTCCTAACAAATGAATAGAAAGATTATGAGCATGTCCCACGATTTCGACGGCTGTCGCTCGCTTGCATTTGAAAGACAAAGAGTTGATTTGGGCCCCACTGAAAATTTTCAGCACAACAAGTCGATTGACAATGCAAGCGTGCGATAACGTAATAGTGGACAAGACTGTTTATTTTCAAATTATGCTAAAATGCGTCACCAGTTTCGTTAGTCGAAAAATGTTCTTAAATTTGGGAATATTTTTTTCAAATAGAAACCTGTACTTATAATCAACTGTCCCTCAAAATACAGCAATTAAAACCAACGTTTAAAATAATGTTTAACAAATACATACTATTGAAATATTGTGTTGAAAAAATATCAAAACTAGTGTTATTTTCGATACTTTTCTAAAAATTTTCTCCTCAAAACAAATTTAGGTTGGGTTTTTGATATCTCAGTTAGAAGAAGTTTAGTTAATCTGAAAACAGATTTGTGCCGCCGTTACCATGTTTATATACAGATAAAATAATAAAAGAAAATCACATTTCAGAGTACGCTAAACTTAGTTT
This sequence comes from Pollenia amentaria, assembly GCA_943735925.1. NCBI lineage: Eukaryota > Metazoa > Arthropoda > Insecta > Diptera > Polleniidae > Pollenia > Pollenia amentaria. Next base: position 94,852,323 of record OX031009.1, on the reverse strand, counting down.
AAACTAAATCCACATCTCAGACACCCGTCCTTAGAGAGCTTAGATTCTTGGTTTTCAAAACAGATCTTAGATTTAAAATTGGAGGAAAAGTGATGATCTCCAAAAAAATTAGTTTTGACCGATAACTTTAGATTTTGTGGGTATAATCGAGATTCAAAAATTACAGCACAACAGGGCCTACGTCCTGCGATAGGTTGCTAAAAAAGTATTTTTATTACCCCACCACAATAGTGCAGAGGGTGCCAGCGGAAAAAAGAAGAAGTACAGATGCCGTTTAGAAGGCCTTCTTTTGGCTATACAAAGCTTCCTCGCTCCATTCCATACACATATCTGTTTTACGCACGTTGGCATTGCGGGGTAGGCCTTCCGCTCTCGCTTCTTTGGCAGGTACATAAGAATGGCAACAGGATAAAAAAATATAATTATTTTACTTTTGCTTTGGCAAAACTCAAAACAAAAAATGCTACTCCTTTTCTTCTCTCTTCTCATAGAAGCGAGTGTGGAAGGTGTATATTATCTTTTATACGCAAGAGCCGAGGACCTCTATGAGGCATTCTTCAGCAGTTAGATAATAATGGTTATTGAATCCCAAAAATTTTTAAGCAGGCCTTTAATAAGGCCGAAAGTAAGAACGTCTTCTGAGTTTTCCCGCTGGGATATTATGCGTTTGTGCTGGTGCGGATATGTGAACCACTAAAAAATAATGGCCTTAGACTAACCTTTTATGATGCCGATCGACTCATATTCACTTTCTGAGTCTATTTTATTTTAGACAGTTCATTTTCTCATAGTTTTTGAGACTCTCAAGAGATTTCACGAGGACTCGTAATAAATGAAATGATAAAACAGTGCAAGCTGCTGAGGCCTTCGAAAGTAAAGTTCCGCTGTCACACTGTGTAACTCTTTTTTTTTTTTGTTTTAACCGGCCTTTCTGTTTCTGTTGATCCCAGTAGTTTTAAAAGTAGAAAAGTTATCGATTTTCATACTATATTTTACTATAAAAGATTGTGTATTTGACTCTACATTTCTTGTATGACGCCTTTGCAAAAAATCCGTAATGATCGGCTTCGATTATACATTACCCGGTAATAATAAAAGTGATAACTATATAGAGTTTATTGATTTCCTACTTAAGCCAATACATTTCTCAAGTTTGTTAATATCTAAAGTTTGTAGATAAATACGAGAACTGTTGGGATTTATCTGTTCATACACGTGAGTAAAATGACGAACATGTCAAGTACAAGCAATTGTGTATGAATAATACTTTGCCATATGAGAGACTCATCTATCTTTTCATTATTTTATCCTTTTTGCTGTTGTGGCTTTAATTCTATAGCTTTAGGTTTCACTGTAGAACTTTGATTAATGACATTCATTTGTTTTAAGGAATTTAAGCTTTAAACTTGAATTTTATAAATTAGTTTTAGCTTTTTCCCCTTCTGATTTTATATGAACATAAATTTATTTTCAAAAAGTAGAAGCAGAAACATGAACTAACATTAAATTTTTTAATTAAAAATGCTGAATTAAAATAAAAGAACTATAAATTTTCATTATATATGCGAGTATATTTGTAATAGCAAAACCTTTATGCAGAGTTGGAAAACTGTTGCTTTTAGGTTGACATCAAAATGCGAATATCTTAAAAAAATACGAGTATAAATAACAGTATAAATTTGCACATGTCGCGAAAATTAAAAAAAAAAATCGTTTTTTGGAAGCTCAAATTTTCAATTTAGCAATCGATTTTTAACCATTTTATAGTGGTAAAACACTGTGGAACAAATTCAGGTTAGCAAAAGTTAGGTCGATTCTGAGAGTGAGGGGTGAAAATAGAGACTAAATTAGAAGACCTGTATCGCGGCGTTTGTTTATGTTAGTTCGAATTACATAAAAAAATGAGGAATTATCATGTTCTACATCCATTTAAGATCCAGATGGTGCAAGAATAAAAGCCAGCGGACCATCAATTGCGTCGTGTGTTCTGTTAATGAGCTAAAAATCAACTGGAAGTTGAACCAAATCATCTTCAGCGTAGGGAAACAAGCAGAATTATCGTTTTTGGAGAGCACAATCCTCATGAGACTCCATTATATCCCGAAAATATCACTGTTTGGTGCGGTTTACATGCAAAGGCGTCATCGGCCCATTTGTCTCTAAATTCGAAACTGGTGCCAACATTACCGTAAATGGTGAATGGCGAATGCAAGAGGAAAATGATTCGTTATTTAAGACGGCACAACATGCCATACAGCGCATAAGAATATCAGTTTGTTAAGCCAAATGTTTGGTGATCGAATTATCTCATGAAGTGGAGCTGGCTACCTCATTCGTGTGATTTGCCACCTTTGGACTACTTTTTGTAGGGTTACGTCAAATCTCTGGTATATGCTGATAAGACAATACCGATTGAATTAAGAAACCAACATTCGACGGTTGAGGCAATAATGCCGGGTATGCTCGAAAAAGTGCTGCAAAGATTGACCAGCAGGAAAGCGTTCATTAGGCGCAGTCGTAGATGCCATAGCCAGAAATTATTTTTAAGCATTAAATGCACTAAAATTTGTGACGTAATACAGCCAACATTTTGCTTATTCCATTGAATGTGTTGCGTTTTATTCTTAGCAAAAGTTCTTTGCCTCTTAAATTTAAAAATCACATTATTTAAATAAAATCAACAGAAATGAAGTACATTAGAAATTTTTAATATAAACACAAATATCTTTTCTGTTGTTGTCAAACTTCTTGTGCAGTTTGTTTGGTCCTTTAGTTGACCTGAATGGGTAAAAATAGATTAGAAATTCAAAAGTGCCACAAACAGCTCAATTGGTTGCAATATTGTACGAATGTTTTGTTGCGTAAATAAAGAGTAAAAAGTAATTTAAAAAAAAGAAAAAAATTATTTTGCCATTTATAAGCTGCAAATAAAGGCAAAAATATTTAAAGTAATTTCTATTCATAAGACAACACCAACAATATCTTATTCCACTTTTAGAATGAAAAGTTTCATTACACTTTTAGATTTGAAAAAAGTCTTGTATCATGAAAATTTTTGACGGCTATTTTACAAAGCCATACGCAATAAAGCAATTTTACATCGCATTGAGAAATAAGGCCATATGGCTTTATTACTATATAAAAACTGAAATAAAGTCATTATGGTGTTATTGCTCATTTAAAAATTGTTTGCTTAATAAAATTCTAGGCGCTTCGAAATGTGGTACACATTTGGGAACTTTGGTCCCAAAAAGCTAAAATTGACCATAAATTTTAAAATCCCGGTATAAAATCTCGAATTTAGAAGCGTTAGTTATCGAAGCCAGTGTTTGTTCTACAAGCGAAGAAAATCCTTGCGCCCGGCCAAAGACCCAACCATGATATTTATCGAGCGATTCTTTAAACCAAAACTGCATGTATCCGGGATATAAAAATTCATGACTTTGAAATTCGGAAATTTGAAATCAGGGATTTTTAATTCCTCGGCTTTGCTTACTAAAGCTTCTCTGCACAGCAGGCATTCGGCCCAGTGCAAGGAATTTCTCCTCTATGGTAGAACAAACACTGGCTTCGCTAGCTGAAGCCTTCTGCAAAGCCGGTCTTATCGCCCTCCCCACTTGTATCCTCCTGTACCATATTTTTCAATACTTCACTATAGCAACTCATTCTTTTGGCAATATGTAACTATACCAATTACACTGTTATGGCGTTATTTACACTTTTGTTGCAAGACGACTATGGTGCTACTGCACTTTGATGTGGTAATAAAGCCATTTGGTTTTATTTCTCACTTCATTGAGAAGTAAGGCCATTTGGCTTTAAGGCCGCTGGCTTTATGACACTGCACCGAATTATTAACTCATATTAACAATATTGGGGGCTTGTCTTGTATTGACATCAAATGAATTTTTAATGACGTGCATACAATTTAGGAGTTCGTGAAATGTTTTGGTCAGTCAGTGGTGTCAGTGGAAATAGTCATGAAAATTTCACGCACATCAGACAAAAAAATACAAAAAACAATTGCGTACGAACTTAACCAACACTAGTCCAAAATCACAAAAAAGATATTAATAATGGTCGCATTAGTCAATTGCAGACACTTTACTGTTTTCTATGAAATAGTTGTCAGTTTTTCAACCAACAAGCAGTTAGTGCATACAAACATGACCAACCAGCCAACTCAGTTGTCCGACGGCTGCTAGACATTTAGCCGACACTAAATGTTTGATTTAATATACTTGTGTTTTTTTTTTCTCTAACTATTTAGTATGAGTATTAACAGCTTAAATGATACAAATTACATTTATTTTCATTTTAATTTTTTGCAAAGGCCGAACATTTTTGTACAATTCAATTTATAACACGACTGCTGGTAGATTTAATTTTTTTGTGTGCAAATGGTTAAATGAAATGTTTCCATGTGTTTGTTATTTATTTTTTAAAGCTGTCATCGTACAGATCCCGAGGCGTTGACGGTTTTGTTCCCTCGATATGGAGCTTAATGTACAAAGCAAATGCATGTTTTTTAGGCATAGAAACGAACAAAATAATAATAAAAAAAATGTATGAGCGTCGGTTGATGTTCTTGGGTATTAAAAAAACATGGTCGAGCCCCTTTTTCCGTTTTTGTTGCCGTCGTAGTTATAATTGTTGTTGTTTTGCTCTTAACATTCACATTGATTCACATTGTGTGCGAACAAATTTGTTAGAGCATGCAATGAAACATGAGCACACGTCTAACTGATGTCTAAACAACACAATAGAAATTAACGAGGGCAGTCAGGGAAGTTTCGAAGATATTTTTTTTTGGTTGCATTTGTGTCTGAACTTTAGTCCTTGAGTTTTTTTGATTGTCATTCAGAAATGAAGTCAGACTGTTTACTTAATAAACTTATATCAATTCTTTTTATAAATGTTTTTAACATTCAAGGAACTTAAGTTTTTGACGACTTTAACTTTGTTGTTGTCAGGACTAGCATTAACTTCTTGGGTTCAACCTTCGTTTACACCTACAAGTAATAATTAACTTGCAAGTAGAGTATACATCAGGACTGCCTGATTAATTTTTTTCTTCCCCAAAAAAAAATTTAAAAACCCCCAAAGTTAACGTAGTTCCCCTAAAAATATTTTTCTTAAGTTTGTTGAATATTTTAATTAGGCTTAAGTTCATTGAATTTAATTTTCATTAAATTATTTTTATGAAGACAGGAATTTTCCAACATGAAATTAATTAAAATTTTTTTATTGATAATTTTTCATTCTTGACTGCGCTGAGGCACGAGCTATGTTTACATTTGTTCTTAAAGTTGAGCTGGAAAAGGTCAACAAGAAAAAAGAAAGACAAAAACATGAAAAACAAAAAAATGTACTTTGAATTTCAAGAAGAATTCTTGACAAAAAGTACGAAAAAACAGAAGTTAGGAAGAACATTTAAATCAATTAAAATAGATAATCATTCATTCAAAAGCAAATTTCGATCTACCAAGGTTAAATACCATTTGGTTTAAAGATTGATGTTTGACTATTGACGTCATCCGGCTGCAATAGCCGAGTGAGTAAAACGGCAAACCCCACCGACGAGGTTGTGTGGTTACAATCAAAACTAGTCTGGGCAACCTGTCCGTGAAAGCCTGGGTTCAAATCTCAGCGCAGTCAAGAATGAAAAAGTATCAATAAAAAAATTTTAATTAATTTCATGTTGTAAAATTCCTGTCTTCATAAAAATAATTTAATGAAAATTAAATTCAATGAACTTAAGCCTAATTAAAATATCTAAATTTGGATTAAAAACCATTAACAGTTCAATAAAATAACCACAATACTAATATTGTTTGTTGAATATTTTTAATTAATATGGGGAAACCCCTAATCTGTACACTCTGGTATACATTTGAATATCGAAAATTTCGAATGTCATGCAAGTTGAATAAAAGTTTTTTGCAGAGTCAAGTTCTTAATAAAAGCCAATTATCAAAAATGAAACAGAGTTTCGTTCTTAAACAAACAGTTGCCATTAATAAGTATAATTAATCTTAAAATATGTAAAACAACATGAAATTAGTTGTCCGAAACAATCGATAGTGGTATCGATACTATCGTATCACCAGCGTTAGTTTTCAATCGATGCTGTCGATAGTTTTTGATGGTTTTTTGTTTTACTCAAATTTCTATTTTTTGATAAGCTTTTATCGTTTGACAACGTTTTACAGCAAAACAACTTAGCAGCACCTTTTTTGTAATTATTTTAAATCGGGATGTAGTCAATCCCGAAATCGTTAACATAATTTTTTTGTTTTACCTTTTTTATAAAAAGAAATTCATCATGGCATTCTTCCTTTAGAGGATATAAAACACAATATTGATCTTTTATAGTTATTTGATTGACTCTATTAATACTGTCATTGAAACGAAAGAAAGAAGTTAAACTTTGTTATTTTTTTAAACGTGTCCAACAATTATAGAAATTTTAATGTGAGAAGTGCTGAAAATAATTAAACAAGACAACTACTCGTAATTAAGGAAATAAATGTATTTTTAAATGCACAAAACAAGAAGAAAAACCAAAAGTTTCGTGCGGTTCTATTTTCTAATTGATTGATATGGAGCAATTTCACGAAATTTAGTAGTGTAATTTATACACTACATAATTTCTACCAAATTAAAATTTCAATTATAACAAATCAATGACTAGTTTGCTCTATTCAATTACTATATTAATTATTTTTTTATTTAGTTTGAGTCATCTGTGGTAATTGAATAAAATTAGATTTTTTGTTAATTATTTTTTAATTGAATCAATTAACACATTGTTGGAAATCGCACGTGGTTTTTTTATCATATTTTTAATAAAATGAATTATTAATAAAAAATTAAAGTCATAATTTTTAATTTTTCAAAGTTTACTAAACAATTTAATCATTATGTTAACCTTTTTAATATTAAATGAATTATAAAACTTTTGTTTGTAAACTACTTTTAAAGACGTTTTGTTAATAAATATCTTTAAAATGCATTTATCTTTTAACTTTCAAAAACCCCGAAATTTTTTGAAATCCCGAATCCCGATTGGCATCCCAAGTATGTATGCCACTTTTGCATTTTGTAATAATTTAAAACAACTTCTTAACCTGCCTGAGTAAGTACCACGAATGTAAATATATACAGCTCCGGTAGATCCGCTGCCAGGCAGACAGTCGGATGAAAAAAATGACTTTGTACAAGAAAAAAAAGACAAAACAAATGTATCAATTGCCATTGACAGTTGTTGCCATTTTTGTTATTGCTGTATTAAAGTTTAAATCGATTTGGTTTAGTCTGCCAAGTCAAGTCAAAATATGCCGGTAGACGATTCAACACTCAGCTCCACTAGTAAATTTTATAGCAAACATTTTAACGTTGCCAAGTGTCATTCATTGGTTGGCAACATTCAAAAGCACAATACACATAAATTCACATGAATAACAACAACAAAAGTAACAACATTTGACGTAAAATGGGTGTGATTATTTATTTTTATACATTATTTTTTCTTATTTCTTACTTACTTTTAGTATTAATCATATTAGGCCTATTGTGCTTTAAGGATTATCTGCTTAAATAAATGTATTTGCATGAGTTTGTATATGTGTGTCTAAGTGCGTGTTGTTTGTGTGTCTGTTTTGAAGGTTGTTTTGACAAGTTTTCAAGTTCTAGGTTAAGGTCATTCAATACTTCTTTCAATATTCCCTTAATATACTTGTATTACATTTTTATTTTCATTTTTTGTAGATTTTTGTTATTTATATTTGTCACTCTTTTCTTTTTTTTTGTTTTTTTTTTTCCAACAACCTTGAAAGTTAAACCCTTATTTTACTCTTTTTTTACTTTTCTTGTTTATTTTAATGTAAATAGACCCTTTTTCTTTATAGAGCAGAAAAGAAAAAACACAGAATTGCAAGAAGTATTAAGGTCAAGGCTAAAAGTAAAAAATCCTTGTACTATCATCTTCTTGCAATATAAAAATAAAATAAATTATGTGAGTCCTTCTGATGACTGTTAGGTTTTGTTGTTTAGTTCACTTCATTACACAATTTTTTCCTTCTTATATTTTCCTTATCCTTAAAAACACAACTTTTTGACCCTTTTTTTTAGCTGAAAAAAGTTTTCTTTGGCTTTTTTCCCTTTTTGCTTTTTTATGTAAATAAACACAATAAAAAAAACTTTTTATTTAACCCTTTTCTCAACGAATTTACATTCACAGCAGCAGCAGTATCGGGAAGTTAACAAGCGGTTTTCTTTGTAGCTACTTTTAAGTTAAAAAAGGACATGACACTGCTCTTAGTTTGGAAAAAAATACACCATTTTCCACTGTAATGACCGAATTTGTCATTTTACTAAGATAAATTAAAATAACTTTGCAGATGGTATTAATATAACTATTATTTATTAGATATTCCCTTTAAATATTCTCGAGTCCGAGTACAAAAAGCCAAAAAGCGAATAATTCGCGAAAACTGAAACAAATATTGGCCACACACCTAGATAATGGTACGAAATATTCAGAAATGGTTTAAAATTAAGTAATTTTTAATAAACATGCGATATGTATTTTTTGATACAAAACGTTCAACAAAAATAAATTCACTTTTGCTTAATTAACCGTAGGAACTCAATTGCACCGTATGAACGTAGTAGCGTACGACGTAGATTCGTTGTCGAATTAACATGTATAATATTTTATACAACTGAACACAATAGCTGACGTAAACGTAAAATGGTATCTACGTCGTACGTTGACTTTTAACGGCATGAGCGACCGTATTGTGAAGGGAAAAAATATTATGAATATAATTTCAATTTATTTTTGGGTTTTCAAATTGATTTGGGGTGCCCCGGTAGGCTAGTTGATAGCGAGCTAGTCAATCAATACGGCGGTTTCGGGTTCGATTATCGCCAGAGACCTGGTCTCCTGCAGATAAGCGTAGAGCTTTGTGGGACTAGCATAAGAAAAAAATATTTAAAATGAAAATAAAAGGCAACAAATATCAAAAATTGGAATAAATTGGGAATTTTTAAGATTATTTTCCGCAGTGGGTGTGTGTGAAACGGTAGCAAAATACTCTTGGAGGTAAAGTCTTGACTCTGTAGAGGTGAATAAAATTGCACTAGCCCTGGGGCTAGTAAAAATTTTGACATTAGCGTAGACATTTTTGACAATTTTAATTCACCATAGAACTCTGCTGACGTTTCACACACACCCAGAACACAAAATACGTTCCAATTGGAATTGCGGGTAATTGAAGCGGGTTTGTTAGAATAACGGCGATACGTCCTACTACGTAATGCACAATTTTATTCTTAGCCTAGTAGAAGCAACAAAAAAATTAATTTATGTACTAAGCAGGAAATGGTGCAATTTAATTACTAATATTTTACAACCTGGAGAAGTTCATCAGCCATTTAATTGGGGATTTTTATCTACTTATTTAAAAAGTTGTTTGTTGGTTGATTCCGTTTATTGTTATTTAACAAATTGCTTGCATTTTTTTTATTTTTTTTTTTTGGCTTTTTCAGCATTTTTGCTTTACACTGAAAAGAAAGAAACTTTTGATGCTACTTTTGTACTAGACACATAAGTTTCGTATATAATACGAAAAAAGTAACAAATACGTTCGTAGTCATATTTTTTCGTAAATATTACAAAATTGTTTATGATTTACAAAGAAAACTTTCGTTAAATGCGGCATATGTGCTGTTTTTTTTTTGACGATGCTAAAGTAAATAAAAAAAAAAATAATTTATTGTACTTCACGAAATACATTTTTTAGGAATTTTTATTTCGTTAAATGAAGCATAATTTAAGATTAAATTTTTAATTAATTTTTTGAATAATAAAACACCACTTCCAAAAATAGCTTTTAATGCTATTACTTCCTTGTAAAAGTTAGTATCTAAAAGTTAGTATTTGGCGACAACAACTTTTATAATAGGTATTACGTCACGGCGAGTTTTGTGCTAGTAGATCCAGAATAAGCCATACAACCCTCTAACATAAAGCACTTAAGGACGAAAAATCTCATAAAGATTTTTATATCTAGAAAATAGTCGGCACAAAGAACTCTTTTATCTTAGCCCAATGACATAATTTTACCCGAATAGGGTACAATTTCTAAAAGTTTCTGTAAATACAGTAGTGTAGGGTTTCAAATGGTTGGGCTTGACCGACTTTACTTTCTTACTTGTTTTCCATTAAAATTAAAGGTACATATTAAGTTTTAAATGCGAATTGCCAAATTAAAGAAACTATTAAGTATTTGTTAAAATTAAGCAATTAATTACCATGAATGTTGTAGCATGAGGTTACTTACAAAACATTTTGCTGCCAATTTACAGATTAAACTTCGACGAGTAACCAAAAATATAAGAGTGAAGATGTCTTCGTCGATCATCCAAAGAGAAATAAAAGCCAAATTAATGAACAAAATTAAGATTTAGCAGAGTCACGCATAGAAAAACGCGACGCGCCGTAACAACGCAGACCGAAGCACGATTTCCATATATTTGTACTGATTTTCATTTAATTGGTGCCGATGTTCATTATTTTAGCTCGAAACAAATTTAACTTGATAGACCTTTGAATTGCCATTTGTTTTAAGGGCATTCTTCGCTGATTTTGATCTTCAATCCAAATGGTAAGAAGTGGCTCAATTTTTCTCATTTTTGTTAACTGTTTATGTTGTAACAACGTTCCAATTTCAACAAATTTCAATTTAAATTTAATCAGCGTCTCTGGAATAACTAATGGATTTTATTGTAGAAGGCGCTAGTCCAAGGTTTCTTCAAATAGCGACAGCCTTTTCCCCTGATTTATATTTGCATTACACTTAAACGGAAAAATCTCCTATCCCTGTTTTTGCTTTGTACGAACATTTTTATATTAACGACGCAAATCGAAGTACTAACGAAGCAACCTCGAAGCCATGGGGCGCAAACTGAAACAAGAACGATGTAACTTTGAAATCACAGAAATTTTAAAAATACGCAACTTTGAAATGACGCAAGCCAAAGCGACGCAGGCCGGGGCATTGGTGTATCTTTAAACAGAACCGTAAAAAACATTTAACATAGACAGTTATACCAACATCCGATTCTTGACGAAGTGAATTACTAGTGAATTTAAGCAACTAGCAGCTTGGTCCCGGCGCTGCTGGGGACTTTTGTGAATAACTTAACTCAAGAGCTATCCACCGGGCCAAAATGTTTTTAGGAAACTTATTTTTGCTTAATGAATATATATTGTGAATTTCAGTCAAATCGTAATCTAGCTCCCGACTAAGATAATTCTCCAATTGTCCAAGTTTGTTGTCAATCGATCCAGCAATCTTGAGTTTTAGGAGCACATACATGGCACAAATGTTTTTATATATATACATATATGTAAATATGTACATCAATTACATTTTAGAATGTAAACTGGATTTTTTATCTTATAAGCTAAACAAAAAACTCCCTTTTACGAATGTCATTCAGAGCATGTACAAATTAATTCACAATTATATTGTGTAGCATGAGGAGTTTATAATTAACGATGGATTTAGGTTAATTTGAACGTCCCTGGACTACTTTTTTCATTATCATTTCAATTTGTTAAAAAAAATGGTAATTTAAATACATTTGTATTTGAAATGTTGTAAAAATTCTCGCAAGAAAAGTTTTATAAATGGAAGGCATAAAAAAAGAGAGTTGAACGTTTTCATAACAATAATGTAGAAATTGAGAATCTGCTGGCAACTCATCGCTAACAGTAAACATCATTAACAGTAAACATACTTTTACTGTTAATTTTCTCTATTAAAAGTTAGTAAATTTAATTTTTTAATGAATGATTTTTTTTTAATAACTTTAATAATTTGATTTGAAATAAATTTATAAATTGAAGCAAAGCCGCGAATAACGTTGTAAAAGCCACTTTTTGCAAAAACAGTTTTTTCGCAGATTAGCGTTAACATTACTCTTTTACACTGTTTAAACGTCAATTCACCCAAAATTATGCACCTTAACGCCATCAAAATGCGATACAAAGAGTCAGCCAGTGGAAGAACGTTGTAAGTTACTAACAAAATGATACAAACGAACTGGTTTTTCAAGGTGGAATAACGTTCTAAAAGCCGCTTGCGAAATGGAAAAACGTTTTAAATGACATCGCGATTGTGGATATGAAACGTTTTTCTACTGAAAAAAAGAATATAAACTGTAATTAAGCATGTTATTTAAAGTTTGATTTACTTGATATTTTGCATAAAAGTCTTTATTGTCATTATTTTGGATAATCTAAAAAAAAAATTTAAAAATTAATAATCCTGTATTCTAAAAACGTTTTTTTGCTCTCCTGAAAAATATTTATTTTGTAACTTACAACGTTATTCGCGGCTGTGCTTCAATTGTTGAAATTTTTTTTAACTTGTTATTTTTGCATTTTTTAATATTTTCCACCACTAGTGGTGAATGAGGGTATACTGGGCTTGTCATTCGGTGTGAAATTATTTTATTATTTATCTAAGATCCCATTAAGTCATGATACAAAAAAAAAACAAGATAGTGCATTCAGCTTTTAAAAATGAACTGTTTCTGCGCATCTGCGCCACATCAGCTTATAAGTACAGCTAAAAAGTAGAAACACAAAAAAACAAAGATGTGTATAATGTGCTGAAGTGACGTCATATGCAACAGTTGAGTTTTGTAAATAATAAAAAAAAAAACATGCGCAATGCGTTATCTATATGTTTATATCATTCTTGCCATAAAGTATATATATGGTTTCTTGCTCCTTGAGTAATTCTAGGTTTAGTTACCCATGTACGTCTGCCTGTCCGTCCGGGGGGTGGAATGCGCCTTATATTATTAAATTTTGCACAAACTCCTACAAGCAATTTTCTTGAAGATTGTTCAGGGGCTTGATTGTGGCAGTTGTGATCGAACACTTTCTCGATTCGAAAGAAATTTACTTCATTCAGACGATACTGAAAACTCAAATAAATGCTTCGCAACACTGAAAAAATAACTTCGATTCGTTCGGTTTCGACTAAAAGAATAAGTAATAAAATTGCTTTCGAATCGAGAAAGTATTCGCTTACGACTGCGAGAATTAGCTCCCAGCTGTTTTACGAACATCAGGGCTATGTGAGAAATGTTTTTCTGAAAGCACTATTGCCAACACCATTCGCAAATTGGACTCCCAGTTTACATTTATGGGTGATGCTCGACCGGTAAGACTACATCCAGCACGTAGTGAAGTGAATGTATCAGCTGCAGCTAATAGTGTACGCCAAGACCGTGACGAATGGATTCGTTGTCGTCTCAAAAGCTTGGCTTGTCGTACTCAAAATTTAACTTGCGCATGAATCGAAGCCCGGCGACTTAACTTCGCGCGTGAAACAATGACCTTGTTGAGAAATCATTTTAGTGAGCACTTAGTTTCGCGTTTTGCTACGGCTAATTAGCCACCTAGATCGTGCGATCATACCTTTCAACTATTTTCTGCGGGGTTATGTAAAGTCTTCACCTAAGACGTACTCATAGTCAACATTTACACGATATCATTTTCAAACAGTGTTGTTTTAACCGATAATAAAATTTTCAAGTTCACTTTGGAATTTATTGTATTGTTCAGGTTATAAGGTTACTTGGTTATATTCACAACAACAAAATAAATTTATTAAAATTTTTTTTAAATATATTTCGTTGCTGTTACTATAACTACATAGCCATATAACCTGTACAAACATATTTTGTAAAATACATAAATTTTTATTCGAAAGTCATAAAAAGTTTTTCCGTATTTTACTAAAGCATTTCGCAGTTTGTACGCACGAATTTCATAGTGCGAAATTGTAAACGACTTCGTACAAAAGAAGGGAATGTCTTTTTTTTTTTTTGAGTGTATGATAATTTTATGTTACTTTTTATTATAAATTTTAAAAATTTATTGTAATTGTTTTAAATCTCATTTATGTCTGTGAAGTGTCTGCAGAGTTTCTTGTCTTCTCAAAGTGAAAAATTAAAATATCATGTCTGTTTGTTTTGCCAGATTATATTCTTCCTTTTTGGGTTTTTGCTATTAATTTTTTCCTTATTTCGTGTCGTTGTCTTTTTAGAAATCAATTTGATCGTTTTTTTTTTTGTATTTTTTCCATTTTTTGTTATTCAATTGAATTTTTGTGTTGGCTGTTGTGGGTTGTTTGACTTCATCAGATTGACCTTTTTTATATAAAATGGTTTTCTTGGCTTTCTTGGGTCATGTTTTCTTGATAAATGATTCTGTTTTTTTATATTTGTTGTCTGATAAGTCAAAACAGGTTGTCAAATATTTTACTTGAATTGTTTGAAATTTCTATCTGGGTTTTTTTAATTTGGGTTGTTTTTTTAAGGAGTTCAAGGATCAATAAACCCAATTCCTTATTGGGCTTATTGGCTTATTAAAACAAGTTTAAATGCCTTTAAAAAAATTTCCTTCAAATATGCAGAAAATAAATATTTCAGACTGTTGTATGTATCCCTATATTCAGCAGTGGTTAATAAAAACAACTGGAGAGAAAATGTTTCGATATGGATATTTTTACAGAAAATATATTTAAAGGAATTTCATATTCTGTTTATAGTCCCCACAAATATTTTTTATTTTTTTGATGAGATATGAATCTTTTTCACGGTCTCGGAAACATATAACATAGTTGGACTTTCAATTAACTTTGTAACTGTTTACTTGTTAAATTGATAAATCTTTAAAAACATTTTGTTGTTTCAACATTACAAATAACGACTTCACGGTAGAAAGAACTATGGATGTTTGTCGGAATTTTTTTTTTCTAAAATTTCCTTAGCAACTGAACTTTAATATTTTAATAAACAATGACATATTGGCGCAATAATTAAACAGCAACTAGGACAACAACTTTAATAAGTGGTGCAACAATACATATGATTATGTCAATCATGTAATGCGTTAATTCAATCATAATATTGTTGTGGTAATCAAATTATGCAATCGACCAAAACCGTATGCCTGATAATTTTTTTTTTCACATAAACATTTTCATGTAAAATCCCACCATATAACATGAATAAAAAAAAAACAGTTTGAAGTGCAAAATATTAGCTTACAAACATGTACGAAAACTGCCTGCAACAAGTTGCCAGTGGTTGTGGTCAATAGTAAAAACTATTAAATCATATTTTAGCGACAGAAAAAAAGGGGAAAATTGAGAGAAAACACTGTATATATGTTTGCAACAGTTAAACAATTGTAACGAAAATGCTTTTGCATCACTGTTGACCTTCAGATGAACAACACGAGAAAAACAGGCAGGAGCCACAACATGGGTAAATGCATGACATTCAAATTTAGTCCATTAGAGAAGTTATGCATACAAACAAACAATGAATAAAAACTGTGTCAATGTGTCTGCTGCATACAAACAAATAAACACTAACATGCATTTACTTCAATTTATAACGACAAATAGACAGACTGAAGGACGGACATATGGTAAAAGGCAGACAGATATCGTAGATAGAACAACAATAACGATACGAAAAAAAATAGAATAAAATCATCGTTAACCATGAAAATGTAGATCAAGTGGAAACTTCACTTTCACAATAACCAGGCCAGGCCGCACATCATGAGAAGACCAACTGGATAAATGGACAGCCAGCCAGAGAAAAACAGATACACTTATACCAGTAGGAGCATTTGCTTTTACTCCACATACTAGAACATCAGGGAAGTCTATACACAAAGTTTGAAATTTCTCTCTTTTTTATACCGAATTACTGGAACAGCAAACCCACAAAAAAAAAAAAAACAAAACGAACTAAAAGAAAAAAGTTCATGATGATTTTTTTTATTAAACAAACTGCATCAAAGAGGAATGTTGCAACGAAAAAAATGAGACCATGGTTTGTGCCACTGTATGATGAGGGGATAGAAAAATATCTCCGCCAAGGCTGTGTGTTAAAACCAAAGCGTTGTTCATGTGCCAAAATGTTTTACTATTTTTTTGTAGTTATATTTCTTTTGGTGTTTTGTATTATTTGTAGATCTGGCTGGAACAACTTTTCCTTTAAAGTTTTTAGAGGAGCTGCAGCATAGTCACATACACCAATATAGACACTATTTTAGTGTGTCAGCCAACAAACCAACTAAATGGCAGTCATTTAATACGCGACATTCAATGTCATGCCAAAGTTACATTAAAGCTGCACCATGCAACACAATCATTTTTTTTTTTTTTTTTTTTAGTGTTCATACGCTGCTTTTACTATATTCTAGTCTAAAGTAACGTATTTTTTTTGTATATGTGAGTACGTTTGGCTAAACAGACGACAAATAAAGGTTGTTGTTACAATAATTTCAAAATTTGAAACAGAAAAACAACAACAAATAAAAATAGAACGTATACAAAGAGTTGAAATGTTTTCATATTTAGCAAGTGTATGTACGAGTTGTTTTGAATACAGTACTCTTCTCTGTAGTTTGCATGCACGTAGCTACAACAATTTTATATAGAACGTGGAGAAATATTTTGTCATCATTATTATCATTGCCATAACCATCATCATCATTAGCTCTAACATCATTACCATCAACTACGGTAAACTTTCCATGGCAAATAGCTGGAACACGTTTAATTCTTTTTCTACATGTTTGGTAATGTTTCCCTCTACAGGTCTACTGTGCAGCTGTTGCTGCTGATGTTTTTATTTCTTTTTTTCCCCCAGACACTCTGTGCGAAACTAATGATAGCGTATAGTTTGTTTAACATTCCAAAAACTTTAGACATCCAAAGACATTTATTTTGGTATGAATGTCTAAAAGCTTTCCTTGTTATTTTACAGTGAAAAAGTAACACTTTAGCTAAAAATCGAATAATTGTCGTACTGCATCCACAGGATGTAGTGTTACTTTCACTGGCAAGCGAAAGGCAAAACCTGCAAAATTAAATTTTAAAAAATAACAAAAAAAAATAGCTATGGCACAAGCTCTATATGTTTACATTTGTTCTTCAAGTTGCACAAAGAAACGTCAACGAAGAAAAAACAAAGAAAAAAACATAAAAAGAAATGTACTTAAGTTTTCAAGACAAAGTCTTGGCAAAAAGTTCGAAAAACAGAAGTAAGGAAGAAACATGTAAGCAAATTGAAAATTAATATTGCAATACAGCAAATTTCGATCTACCAATACAATTGGTTAAAGATTGATGTTTGACTACAGACTGGCAGGCGCCGTAGTGGCGCAAACGGTAGAACCGCAAAGAATTCTGATGATTCTTAAAAAATTTAAATTCCACTCGAGTTTAATAGTTACAGCCACACCAATGTTCACAATATAAAAACATACAAACATTGACATACATATGTATGTTTGTATGTACTTTTACTTTTAAATTACTTTCAAGACGGTTGTCATATCGGCGCGTGTAACACTTCCGCCACAATCCAAATAATTCTTTGGAATTATTTGCAAAACATACAAACATTAACATACATATGTATGTTTGTATTACTTCCAACATTTACAAGATCGTTGTCATATCGGCGCGTGTAACACTTCCGCCACAATCCAAATAATTCTTTGGAATTATTTGCAAACCCTAAACAAAAACATACCTACAAACATTAACATACAAGATCGTTGTCATATCGGCGCGTGTAACACTTCCGCCACAATCCAAATAATTCTTTGGAATTATTTGCGAACACTAAACAAAGAAATAACAAATCAGGTCAATCGACCGACGAGTTCACAGAACTGTTTTTGTCTAAATAAATTGCTGAGATCTCTCTTTTTCATTCTTCAGTTAACACTTTATAATTACTATAAATAATAAGTATCAAAAGAAGATAGTTGTCAGTTGTATCTTATACTTAGTTGTCTTGCTGTGCATTACCACAGCAGACAAAACAATAAAATCAATTCAAAAAAGATAAACAGTGTGTTTTTTTTATTAAATAAAATTAACATACATCTAATTGGCGCAGTCGGTAGGATTTGCGGAAGGATAATACTCTTTCTTTCATATTAATGAAAATTACGCGAATCTGCAATAAGCGAACCTTGCATTACCAAGGACTAAACCGTGAACCTGAAAATAGTCGGGAACAATAGTGCCGCAATCCTTACAATACTAAGGAAAAACAACCTTTAAATAAAAAAAAAACTAAAATTAAAGACGTGATATCCTTAAGAACCACAGTCATAAAATTTTTTTTAAAAAGACTAAAATTAAAAAGTGAAACACAGTCATAAAATTTTTAAAAAGACAAAAATTAAAAAAAAGTGATATCCTTAAGAATCACAGTCATAAAATTTTTTCTTAAAGGACTAAAATTAAAAAGTGAAACACAGTCATAAAATTTTTTAAAAAAAGACAAAAATTAAAAAAGTGATATCCTTAACAATCACAAAAATTTTTTCTTAAAGGACTAAAATTAAAAAGTGAAACACAGTCATAACATTTTTAAAAAAGACAAAAATTAAAAAAGTGATATCCTTAAGAAACACAGTCATAAATTTTTAAAGGACAAAAATTAAAGAAGTGATATCCTTAAAAATCACAGTCATAAAATTTTTTACTTAAAACCAAACCAACAAACCGAAAAGAGAAGACCAGCAGCGAAAACCAGGTCAAGCTAAAGAGTAATCAAATCAACAAACCGAAGAAGGAAGACCAAGAAATTCGTGAGCAGTGGGAAACAGGTAGAGCTAAGAAGTGAGAAGCCAGAACAACAACAACACGAGTTCCAGCTACCAAGGAAGGAGGACCAAGAAGTTCGTGAACAATAGTATAGTAAGTTTCATTTAAGTATTAATAGTATATACATATACGTCTTATGAGTGACACGGAATCAGTAGAGTCAACATCGGATTACGTTTCCGATCCCGAGTTTGAACAAACAAACCAATTTTTAGGAATACATACAATAGAACTGGACCCAGGATTTGACTCAAACGACGGCTACCTGACCGAGGTGTACGAACATATTGGACAAAGAAACAATAGAGACACTCAAGAAAGACGTACCGTTAGAAGACGACGAAGACAACGACCTATTAGACCAATACAACATTTTTGAAAGACTTTTCCGTTTTCAATAGACACACTAGCAAAATGACACAGCCCAACCCTCCATCCATTGTTCTGGACCCCATCAAATACCTTGAAAGGCTTCCCGAATTTAATGGGGACAAACGTGATCTTTATAATTTTATAACCCTAGTGGATAGAGTATACCCACTTCTCAGACAATATGACGAAATGTCACAATTAGTATTCTCTGACTTGATTAAAAGTCGTCTTAGGGGCAAAGCTAGGGAGACAATTGAAATTAATTTTCACGCACAATCCTGGACGGATGTAAAAAAAATATTAATGAATAATTTTGGCGAAAAGTATAGTATTGAAGATTTATTCGATCAAATGAGAGCCGTCTCATTCAAAACAAACACAATCGAATTTTACAACGAAATAAAAGATAAATTAAGAAATTTGAATAACAAAACCAGCATGATAATGGGCGGAAACACAGGAGCAGGTCAAATCGCTACAAACAATATGCAAAGCGCCTTGAATATCTTCAAAGAAAAAATACCAGAACCCATGAGGACTATTCTAGCCTGCCGTAACCCGAGCACCCTAGAAGATGCCATGGAAATCCTATTCAAGTCGGGTTATGCATACTACGGTAATAAAACAGTCAAGCCAGGTAACAATTCATACGGTACCAACAATAGACTGAAAATAGAAAACAACTTAAATAGACAATCTAGCGGACATAGTAATTCGAGTAACAGACAAACATACCAGAATTCCCATACAAGGACAAATAACCACCAAGCACCAAACCAGCACTATAACCCACATTATCAGCAGAATCCAAATAACCATAGACACTTTAGTAATCCGAACTGGCGACAGCATAATTCTCATTACCAACAGAACCCTAATAACCAGAATTACCAAAGAAATTTTAATAGCCCGAACATACCAAACTTCCATCAAAATGGACAACCAAATCAAAGAAATAATTTTTTGCCCGTCCCTGAACCAATGGACGTAAACCTCGTTCACGATTCCGAAGAGCCATATATACCTCAAGAGGCATCATTCGAACAATACTTCGACCAACAAGAAATACAAGATACTGATTCTTTCGAAACCCCCCAAAATTTTTCCTTTAGTAGCCACCCCGGCGAATTACCACATATAGTATTAAAGGGCGACCTAAAATTTATAATTGACACTGGTGCCACGCACTCAATCATCAATCCGGGGTTATGCAACCCTAAATGGAAGGTTGATGTACCACCAGTAAACCTCAAAACATTGCAAAACAATGTGAAAACAAACACGGTATATAAAGTGCCATTGTTTTCTGAACTAGGGAATCCGCAAGACTGGATTTACTTAATCGAATGTAAATTCCATGACACATATGATGGTATAATTGGGAATGACATCTTACGTAAATACAAAGCAGTAACAGACTATAACCAAAATATTTTAAAGATAAATAACCAGATAATTCCCTTGAAATTTCCGAGTAATCATACAGTTAAATTTGTCACTAATGTAGAATGCGGATTGGTACACATTACAGATTTCCGTTCTTCCAGCGGCGAAATAATTCTTAGAGAGGGAATATATAATTCAGAAAATTTTAAAGTCGAAATAGAAACCAATCTTGAATGTCCCGAAATAATTTACATTAAACCTGAAAACGCGTGGCCAGTAACAATGGAAAACTACTTTCTTTCAAATGAGCCAATAACAAGTGATAATCACAGTGATTTACCATTACGGGACCAAATTAGAATAGATCATTTGAACTCTGAAGAAAAAACGAAATTTTTGCGATTAATAAACAAATACTCCCAATTGTTCTATCAGACAAATTCTAACCTAACTTTCACTAACGCTATTAAGCACCATATTAATACTGTTGACGACATTCCAATACATTCCAAAACTTACCGCTACCCGTACATACACAAGGAAGAAGTGAGCCGACAAATCCGTGAAATGCTAGAAAACGGGATAATTAGACCGTCAAATTCACCATATTCAGCTCCAATTTGGATAGTCCCTAAAAAGGACGATGCAAGTGGACAAAAAAAATGGAGGCTTGTGGTAGACTATCGTAAGCTTAATGAAAAGACTGTGGACGATAGATACCCCATCCCAAACATAGATGAGATCTTGGATAAACTTGGTAGAAGTCTATATTTTACTACACTTGATCTCGCTAAGGGATTTCACCAGGTCGAAATTGCAGATAGCGACATCCATAAAACTGCGTTTTCAGTTGAAGGAGGGCACTACGAATTCCTTCGTATGCCATTTGGCTTGAAAACCGCACCCGCCACTTTCCAACGCCTAATGAATAACATCCTGAGCGATTTGCTAAATAAAGTGTGCTTAGTATACTTAGACGACATTATCGTCTTCTCAACCTCTCTTGACGAACATTTAAATTCACTACGTTTAGTAATGGATCGACTAAAAGTTGCAAACTTGAAGATACAAATCGACAAGTGCGAATTTCTAAAACGCGAGACAGAATTTCTTGGCCACATTGTGACCCAAAATGGTATTAGACCAAATCCAAAAAAGGTGGAATGCATATTAAAATACCCGATCCCCCAAAGCCCAAAACAAATTAAACAATTTTTAGGACTTAGTGGGTACTACAGAAAATTTATTAAAGATTACTCCAGAATAGCAAAACCTATGACGAACTATTTAAAGAAGGACGCTAAAATTGACTTACATAACACTGAATATCAGAAAAGTTTCGAAACCTTAAAAACCCTACTTGTGAATGACCCCATACTAGCATACCCAAATTTCTCTAAGCCCTTTGTTTTGAATACCGATGCAAGCAATTTCGCATTAGGGGCGGTCTTATCACAAGAAGGCCATGCAATATGCTACGCAAGCAGGACTCTAAACGAACATGAACTTAATATAGAGAAAGAGCTTCTTGCTATAGTATGGGCGGTAAAATACTTTCGACCATACTTATTCGGTAGAAAATTCTCTATCCACACTGACCACCAACCACTACAATGGCTATTCTCGATCAAAGAACCAAATTCACGACTCGTTAGATGGAGACTTAAATTAGAAGAATTTGACTTTACTATAAAATATAAAAAGGGTGCGAATAATGGAAACGCTGACGCGCTCTCCCGCATCAAACCACAAGTTAACTTTTTCGAGCAATTCATGACTAGCGTTATTACAGAGAAAAATGGCCCTATAAATATGTACAGAAACCAAATAATAATTCGAAAGGTGGGGTCAGGATCTCTAAAGATAAGGAACCAAAAAATTTTCAATAACATCAGGAAACTTATTACCGCAAAAAACTTCGACGAAGCCACAATGTTGTTGATAATTAAGAATCACTTTGATCCCAAAAAGCTGAACGCTGTCTTTATCGAAGACCCTGAAACTTATGAAATATTCGAAAAAACAATTTCAATATACTTCGGGCAAAGTAACGAATTTAAGATTATTAAATGTAACAACATCCTTACGGATATCCTTGACGAAAACGAACTGGTAGAACATATCAGGAAAGAACACATGAGAAATAATCATAGAGGTATAAATGAAAACTTCCAGCAATTAAAATATAGCATTTATCACCCCAAACTTAGAAAACGTATAACACAATTTATTAATAATTGTGACGTCTGTAATAGGGAAAAATATGAAAGGAATCCCATACGACCAAAACTCCAAATCACCGAGACACCAAGTGGACCTGGACAAATTGTACATATTGATGTTTTTTATAGCTTGAAAAATACCTTATTCCTGACTTTTATAGATAAATTTAGCAAATTTGCACAAGCAATAAAGATAGAAAACCGAACATGGATAGAATTTAAGAGAGCGGTTACTCAGTATCTGAGCATAGTGGGTAGTATAAAAAAAATTGTTACAGACAACGAGTTAGGTTTTAAAGCCCTACATCTAAAGGATTTCCTCAAAGAAAGAAACATAGAGATCCACTTTACATCGAATAACAATCATTCATCTAATTCAGACGTTGAACGCCTGCATAACACAATTAACGAACATATTAGAATCCTCAGACATGATCCTGACAAAGACATCGATACCGTTGAAGAGAAATTAAACAAGATAATAATGTTTTACAATAACACCATTCATTCCACGACCGGGTGCAGACCCTCAGATTTCATAAACGGAAAGATAACGCAAGATAACTATCCATTGATAAAAGATAAAATCCAAAACACAAAACGTAGGACGATAGAAAAAATTAATCAAAACCGCGAAGACTGTGAACTTCGTACCGGGGACGTTTACATAAAACAAGATAGGGGCGGGAAAAATCACTCAAAATTCCGTAAAGTTAATGTCACAGAGTTCGACGACAATCATGTTATCACAAAAAATGGGCATATATATTACAAATCTCATTTAAAAAGGAAAAGGGCACTGCAGTAACCTCCCTGTTATTTACAGATTCAAGAAGACGAAACCACATTCCTAGAAAACATATTCAGAATTAATAACGATTTGAACTTACTGACAAACCATGTAGACGAAATAGGACACGTTATATTTAACTCTAGACTAGGAGTAATACCATCCGACATATTGACAAAAGAGGAATACGAGCTCATGGATAATATAGAATCCTACATCCATACCAATATTTCCGTAAAATACAGACATAATTTAGTTATACTTACTCTACAAATTCCTAGATTCTTAAACGAGACATTTGCTGAAGTTTAAATTGAACCAATTCCAAATAAATTTAACAGATCACTAGCCTTAAAAGATAATACTTTTCTAATACATAATAATAGCGACACTTTTGATTATAAGAAACTACGTAAAATAAAGGATAACTGCATCCAAAATATTGTAAACAACAAAGAACCAAATTGTAACATGAATATGTCAATTATGGAAGAGGAAAAAGAAATATATCCTGGATTGCTAATATTTAAGAATTTTAAAAGCAAAATCGAAACTAATTGTAACACCACTGTAAACTTTGGCAAAATTAAAACTTTCTTAATTAAATTCGAAAACTGCAATGTAAAAACTGAACACAGATCCTATGAAAATTATAAAATTAATGTTAAAGAAATGTTTGTTATAGAAAGGTTCATGTTAAAAATTAAAGAAAATAATGAATCCCTTCCAAACTTACACTTAGATCCACTAAAATTTAACGACACAATAACACGGATAAACAGAAAACTATTAAGTAATCATATACTAAATATCAGTAGTAATGTAAGTGCCTTGGTTGTCATTGTATCTATTATTATCCTAATCTACATAAGAATGAACAAGAGAATTTACATATTATCTTCGTCGGAGCCTCGAACTAACGGTGGGGGAGTTACAGCCACACCAATGTTCACAATATAAAAACATACAAACATTGACATACATATGTATGTTTGTATGTACTTTTACTTTTAAATTACTTTCAAGACGGTTGTCATATCGGCGCGTGTAACACTTCCGCCACAATCCAAATAATTCTTTGGAATTATTTGCAAAACATACAAACATTAACATACATATGTATGTTTGTATTACTTCCAACATTTACAAGATCGTTGTCATATCGGCGCGTGTAACACTTCCGCCACAATCCAAATAATTCTTTGGAATTATTTGCAAACCCTAAACAAAAACATACCTACAAACATTAACATACAAGATCGTTGTCATATCGGCGCGTGTAACACTTCCGCCACAATCCAAATAATTCTTTGGAATTATTTGCGAACACTAAACAAAGAAATAACAAATCAGGTCAATCGACCGACGAGTTCACAGAACTGTTTTTGTCTAAATAAATTGCTGAGATCTCTCTTTTTCATTCTTCAGTTAACACTTTATAATTACTATAAATAATAAGTATCAAAAGAAGATAGTTGTCAGTTGTATCTTATACTTAGTTGTCTTGCTGTGCATTACCACAGCAGACAAAACAATAAAATCAATTCAAAAAAGATAAACAGTGTGTTTTTTTTATTAAATAAAATTAACATACATCTAATTTTTAATCCCGTGTTCAGTCAAGAATAAAATTTTCAAACAAATATTAATTTATTTTATGCCTTAAATTCACTCCTCAACTAAAAATAATTTAATAAAAATTAAATTCGATGAACTAAAGCCTAATTTAAATATTAAAAACTTGAATTTTAAAAAGTTTTTTAAAAGTTGTTGCAATGAAGAGATATGAGTAAAAAATCAAAAAGAAATTTTTTTTTTGAGATGACTTACAGAACATCTTGCTTGAAATTTGCATTCGATTTTTTTTGAAAAATATACATTTTTGGTTATCCAAAAGAATAAAATAGAAGTAAAAAAGTAAAGTCGGTCAAGACCGACCATATGATACCCTAGAGTACAGTACTTAAAAACAAATTTTCGAGAGTGGACCCTATTTGGGACTTTGGGATTCATATAAGAGCTGTTTGTTTTAATATTATTTAGATCCAAATGGGATGTTTTATCTTTTTCACTGTTACAACTTTGCTTGAATCTAAAATGTGTTATACGTTAACAAGACAAGTTCATCCTACCGGGTAAGTTTAGGTTAAGTTGAAATAATTAATATTTTGTTATACGTCCGAAAAAAATCCCACCTTTAACTAAAGGCAAGTTGTAATAATGGCCCCAAGTGATTTAATGGAGTGTGTTAATATGCGACCAATGATCAATTTTGGACCTATCAAAATTTTGCCATGACATAGAAGCTGTTTAAAAAGCAATAGTTACCAAATTTCGCAATAAAATATATTTGAGCCAAATTTAATCTAAACACCAATATTATATGAGAGGCACAAGGGGTTTTACTCCTTTTTTAAATTTTGATTACATATGGAATAAGTAGGTGCAGTTCAGAGAAGTTCAGAACACAAACGGCGGGTTGTCATTAAAATACCTGTTTCTCTTGGAGCAAACGGTGTATATAAGCACTTAATATTAATGTTTAAAAGAAGGAACTTAAGTCCATTGTGCTTACAGCCCCTCAAATGAAGGTTTATTGGACAAAGACTACTCCGGAAAGAAGTTTTATTGAGGCTATGTGAAAGTATGGACCACTTCTCAGCATTCTCAAAAGATTTTATCCTTATGACAATTGAAATTTATGTACCAAATTTCATCAAATTATCTTCAAAATTGCACAACAATTTGTTGATTTTTCACCTATTATCAAAAAATAATATTTTTAATTCAACATTTTTTTAATTTTCGAATTTATTCTATGAGCTAAATTTCAGTTATGTATTTTATTAAGCTTTTTGTAATAGTTCTATTTCTTCAATTTTTAGGAATGACTTTATACACTACCAGACAATTATCTTGTATCTTACTGTTGCATTTACCTTAGCTATCCTTTTGAAAGCAATGAAGTATATTGTATGTACAGAAAAATTTTACAATTATTAGACACCAGAAGTGATACTTTACTGAAGTGATACACACTGGATAGTGATACTTTATAAATTGAATGTATTTAACTCAACTATATTTTTAATTTTAATTAAAAAAAATGATCAAAAAACTTTGCAATTTCAAGCAATGTGTTAATTGACTTAATTCAATATAGCTCAGATTTTGACGATTCCCAACAACATTTCTAAAAGCTAAAATTATTTTATTTAAAGCAAAAAAATCAATTAAGATTTTTTGTCATTTAATTAATATTTTAAGACAACTAAAATGTTAATTAAATCAATATTATATTTTTCTTTTTTAATGTATTTTGATGCTATGAATATAACTTATAAACATATAACTATATAACCTGATAATCAGCCTTCCTTTAATAACCCTACTACCTTTTCAATTGCCATGGTGAAGGACCTATAAGTGTCTACAAAACCGATAACTCCTACTTTTTATTATTTTTGAACTGCCGCTGACTCAACAAAATTGCTATTGTGCTTGTATTGTTGTACTTGTTGCAAAGTCTTCTTTTCGAAACTATTTGAATTAGCAATTCCTTTCCCTTAGTTTTTTTTCAACTATTTCTGTCTCGTTATACTACAAAACCAAATACATAATTATATTTAAAGATAATACCAAAATTAAATCAATAATGCGAAGTAAAAAAAAACTTAACCCAACTTTATGCAGATAAAATCGTATACAAAAACTATAAAAGATTTGCAAGCAACAAGTGTAATCAGTGAAAGCCTTTTCCCATTTTTATAACCCACATTAAGTTATTTCTTCCTATCAACAATATCCAGTTCAAGGCAGAACACACATGTTGTCATACACTCAATATGTTACAACATTTAGTGATGACACCATTTCCAATAAGTATGTGTCGTCATAAGCAGTACAACTTTCTAGACAGCCACAAGCATCAAGTGTATCTTAATAACTTAACTTTATTTTCCTCTATATTATTTTTTTTATTATAATGTCTGTATTAAGTTGAGGAGCATAAAAGAAATGTAATAAATGCATGTTATGGTTATAAGAACGTAAACGTTTAAACCAGCATCTCTACATTTAGAAACATTTCAAAAGAACTTTTTAACGTCCTTGGCGGTTAATACAAACACGATAACAACAAAAACAATAGTAGAAATTCCATGTATAGAGAGAAGTAAAAAGAAAAACAAAGGAAAAACTTGTACATTTTAATGTCTCTCATGGCCAATGTCATCAGTGAAAGCCCAAAAGCACCATATACACGTATACGAACAGGTCAAAGACGTTGAAGGTTGTTGAAAGCATTTAAATTACCAACAAACATCCCCAGCAGCAGTGACAAAATCAGCAATAGTGGCAATGAATGCCGGGCAGCGGTTAAGCAACTGAATTCAGGAAGTCTACCAAGCAATCTTCATCTACTTCATCATCATCGTCTGGTTAAATACTTTAGCAATGTTGCTCTTCCAAAGTTGTTCCTTTTCATCTCTTTTATTTTTGTGTTTTTCATTTTTTTTAGTTTTTGAACACGAAAAAAGACTGCTTGTCTGGCTTATGGAGGCGATATGTTTTTTACTGAAAGGGATCACTGCTCACTGTCAGTTCCCAGATGTGTTTTTCTGTAATCTTTGCTGCCTTATTAACCCAACACATCACGTGCTGCTTCTGTGTTTTTTGAAAATAAGTAAATTTATGTTACAAAAAAATATATAAAAACTTCTACGCTTCTGCCCCTTTTTCCCTTTCATAAGTTCATTTAGTCAGTGACTTAAATGATGGGTTTCGCTGGGTTAGAAGGTGGGGAAAACAGCCTGTCAGTTATGACTGGGAAATAAGTTTATCAAATTATTGATGGGGTCCTGTTGAGTTTATATTTATGATTAAAACTAAGAAAAAGTAATGGGGAAGTTTAGGCATTTTGATAACCTTCAGTAAGGATGGTGGTATCATCCCATGCTGCCATAAACTAAGACTGCTAACTTATATTCATTACGTGGTTCCAGTGAATAATGTTAACGCTTAGTTTATTTATTATATGTTAGAAAAACAATTACAAAATATTTTTTAAATTAACGTAGATCTTGAGCACATTGACCTGTGTGTGTCTTCACATAATGAGTGGCAAAAAATATAAGACGTTATTGCAGAGCGATGAAATTTAGTGCATGAGTTCAAATAGATAATAGATAAAAACAGTTGTGAATTTGGTATAAAACCCCACAAGGATTCGTTTCCTTCTATTTAAAGGTTGTAAATTTGCTGTATAACCGTACAATGATTTGTGTCCTTTCCACCTATCCTTAAATTCAAAATACTCAGAAAGCTATTAGCTTACTGAATTTTTGTACTAGAAGTACCACTGATAATGTGAATTTTTTTTCCACTTCTGCACATCTTACTCTTACATATCCTTTAAAAAAACGAAACAAGATTAAAGCATTAAAAATTCTTCAACTTGCGAATTTTTTAACATCTAGACTCGAATTTTGTTTTCCAAAAATATTTTTCGCAAAACATTTCAAAGTATTAAAAACACAGTTGAAGAGTCTTTATTTTTCACTTTAAAAATCAAGTCAGTCGTAGGCGGACAACTTTTTCCTTTTTTTTTTTTTTTGAGCCTATATACTCAAGACAATATTTCGTGGATCAAAATTTTGCGATAATTTACGGAATCGAAAGTTACCGACTTTCATATATGTTATCCAAGTAATAATTTTATATTTTCTTTTGAACTTAGTTTGTTATAACTGTCATTAACATATAAGAAGCACATGCCAACAAAAACTCAAGTAATTGATGGTGCTTAAAAATGCATTACCAAGAGAGTTGTGCTGTCGTCGCTATTGTGTTTTATAAACCTTAAATGGACATGTATACGAATATTTTTCATACTTCGAAGAAAAAACATTTTAGTTTTCAAAAAGTTTAACTTTAAAATGCTATAACTCAAAAACTACTGCATTTATCTAAAAACTGTTTGCATTTAAATGAAGTTTTCTTAACAAAATAGTAATTATTTGTTTTAGCTTAAGACATTTGCTTTGACCATTTTTGACCGTAGACACAACACTGTGCATTGTAGTAAAGCAGACGATATTCGAACCCTCTTAAACCTCTCACTCATAGATCGGGGTAGTGCACTAGTTTTGAAGTTTCAACTCACCTAAGTGATGTGCAAAATTATTGCAATCGTTTTTTTGATGATGAGTGATGAATTGTAAATTAGCAATGAGTGATGGTAAAAAAAATTTCAC
This sequence comes from Pollenia amentaria, assembly GCA_943735925.1. Classification (NCBI taxonomy): domain Eukaryota; kingdom Metazoa; phylum Arthropoda; class Insecta; order Diptera; family Polleniidae; genus Pollenia; species Pollenia amentaria. The sequence goes on along the minus strand of OX031009.1, from coordinate 94,822,562 downwards.
TTGAAAAAATAGTTTGTTGAAAAAAAAAAGCCATCAGTTTATTGCAACTTTTTTTTCTCACTCATTTGAGTCCAACTAAATTTAATAATAAAAAAATTGTGTTTTCATAATTAAAGCCTATAATTATTACGTTATTGACGAAATTTCGTTTTGCTTAATTTCATAGGCTTGGTCATCGTCCAGACTTGCAAGATTTAAAAAGTCTGCTTTGAAATTGCATTAGTGTCTAGATTATGAAATTAAAGTTTCGCAATTTTTGTGGTTTTATCTTGCCTTTCCTCTTCTCCCTTTTATATATAAATACAAATACACCAACAGCCAACTTCAAGTTAAAAAGTCTGATAATAACATGAAACTGAGTATCCCTTACTAATCTTCTCACCTCTCTCACCAATAAACTCCAGAATTGCAGCAACAAAAATTGCAACTCTGGACGATGACTTATGCATATCATCACAAAAATCAAAAACCATGCACATAAAAAATTTTTTAAAATTTTAGTGAGAGTATGTTTATATGCAGCTTTTTTGATTGCAAGTTCAAATTTTGCATTATTTGAATTGAGTGCAGGTTTTATACATTCAATCACCGTAAATCTGGGTTCACGCTTTCAAAGTTTTCTTTCAGAAAGTCTAAGTTTAATGGTGAGAGGGGAAGAGAATAAGCATTTGCTCTCTCCCCTCTCACTCATAAATTCAAACTTTCCGAAAGAAAACTTTCATAATGTGAACCCAAACTTAGTGAGAGTGAAAAAAATTTGCAATATCACACATTTTTTTTAAATCTAGTGAAAAAACTACCAATCATTAGTGATGGTACAAAATAGTGCAAACTAATTTTCTTTCAGTTTTATTTAGTGAGAGTGTGCAATGTTGATTTAAATCAATATTAAGTGCACTACTCCCAACTATGCTCTCACTGATGGACTAGCTCCCTTTCCATTAGTTAGAAATTTCTACGACCTAAACATCTGTACTAAAGAACACGGTCAGCCTTCCTTTCTTTTTATTCCGTTTAAAATTAAAAAAAAAAAGAAATAGGTCTTGCAGTGAATATTTTCGTTTCATCATTTTAAATATGTATTTCGTTTATTACCTTCAAAATGAGTAGGGAGACAATTTCAAACGTCAGTTTTTTTTTTTGTACGTTTGAATTACTATGAACTTTTTGCAAACAGACAGGGTCTAGACTCTAGAGACTCAAACACTCAATGCCAAAACAAAGAGAACATAAAAAACGTCACTAGCACAGTTAGACCCTTTGAGCACAAAAGGAGTTTTATGGAATATCATCATTATCACCACCAGAACAAAACCATTGAATGTTATAAAAACATAGTAAAATCCATTTCATACATTGTATGAATGTATGAATAAAAGAACGACAGAATGAATAAATGGATGTGTAAATGATTGTTGCCACTTTGATGGCTTTGTACGTGAGACAAGCAATTGCTACCTTAAACTACTTGCACTGCTGGCTGCCACAACTATTTACAGCAACTTTATTTCCTTAACATTGTCGTTGTTGTTGCTGCTGGTGCTGCTTCAGCTTTAGTTGCGTGAAAGACTTGAAAGAAATGTATGAAGGTAAACAATAACACAATGATTGTCTGTGATCTGTCTGGTGGAGTTTATTTAGATGTTTCCAACTAAATGTCTAGATGTTGGTGGCATTTTGTTTAAATGCCACCGCTGACTGACACTGTCTCTACTGCAGTTGGTCGTAATCGTAGTCATGTGTACCGGCATGTACACACATGTATTGCCAAAAAAAAATAAAAGACGGCAGCTTAAAAAAAAAAAATCAAAAATCCCCAACTGTTTGTGGTGTGTGACCAAGATTTTGAATCTCTGTTTGTTGGCTTATTTGTACTTCTCTTGTGCTGTGTTTGAAACGAGACGTGCCAACGTAACGCATGGTGTTGCATGAAAAACAATAATAACAGCAAACGACAAACAACTGCCAGCAAAATGGATTAGCTTAATACAAGCTGGCGCTTTAGACTTCTTGAAAAAATACTTGGCTTTATGATGGTCGTGGTGATGGTGATGATGGTCATGGCATTGGCTAAAAATGTTCATGCCAATAATGATGATGATGGCATTGACGATGACGTTGAATGTGGGAATGGGAATGAATACAAAACTGTCTTGCTACTTTGCAGACCAATAATCAAAGAACAAACCATTTACTTAAGCATTGACTTCTTTACTGGCTCCCCGTTCCAAACAGCCAACTTACTCGCACATGTCAATAAGTCCGTCAGTAAGTTTTGTTACATTTTGAACGAACGTTCGTTCTCCCTTCATCCGTATGTTTCAGAAGAACTGTGTGGCTGTCTTATTGACTGTCTATTTGGTTTGGGGAGAACAACTTCGACGACCACAGTATAGTGTCTTTTGAGTTGTCTGCCGTTGTGTGAACACGAACATTGGTTTAAGTGCCGCTGGGGAATGTCTGTTCAAGTCTGGTGACGTTAAAATACTTACTCATACCCCAACAGATGAATACGCATGCTAAGAAATTCTTCTTCATTTCTTCAAGGAAAGATCATGCGGATATAAGAGAAAAGGCATAGCACGACCACAGACACCAATGGATTTGGCTGGCAACGTTTTTATTTGCTTTGGAGTATTTCGTGTAAATGCCATAACAAACCCATTACTATGGGCAAAATATTCATTATCGTTTTTATCGTCATCATCTTCGTCATCAGGTTACTAACGTCCGGTAAGCAGTCAGTAGTCTATATAACGAACTACTTATTCATTGCCATCAACGATGTCGTCATCACTACTACCATCGTTGTCATTTATGTTATTGGCGCCTCTCTGTCTAGCAACTTCTCATATTTGTCTACAGCGTATTAGTATTAACGACATATGGATGAGTACTTTGTATGTGTGAGTGTGTGTAAATCCCATTTTTTCCTTCTTTTCAAATTGTTTGGCACTGTCTGTGGTAATTTAAGAGCTCAGTGCTTTTTTTCGTCTTAGGTTTTTTTTGCTGTTTCTCCATTGACGTGTGTTTATTGGAATCGTACATTTGAATGACTTTTTTTGTAATAATTTTTCTTTGGTGGTCGTTTCACAGAAGAGTACAATACATGAACATGAATTTGTGGCAGTTTTTTGTTAAAGGCTGGTTAACAAGTCAGTCTGTACGTATATCTGTTGTGACTGGTATAGTTTTTATGATTAAGTCATCTATATAAAATCAACAAGTGATGAAAAGAAACAGCACTTGCATACAAATACATCTCTACACACTTTAAGCTGGCGGTAGTACAGTGCGTTGTAGTAAAGACTTACGGTGGAAAACATTTGGATTAAGGTAATCTACGTCGCGGCTTCCAAATTTCTGGAAGCTTTGATTGTAAAAGTCCAGAATTAAGACTTTGTAGGAAATTCGCTTAAACAACTAACAGTCGTGCTGTCTAAGCTAAAGAGCTCTGTGTATTTTTTATATGACTTTCAGAACTGACGCGAAACTACATACTGGGAGTTTTTTTCCTAATTTTTGGCATAAATAGTCTCTATATTGAATGAAATTATAATCAATGTTTAGGTTTTACTATTTTTATATCCTTATCCCTCAAGGTTTTCCAGGACACGCACAATTGATGCATTTCGTTAAAATGTTTAGCTGGAACTCATTTTTATTGTATATTTTTATTTTTTAGTTAAAATGTGTCCGCTTCACTATTTGTTGACGATTGAAACCAAAATTTACTTCTGCGGTTCAATTGACAAAATCGAAATTGGACGCAATAATTTAGCAATAATTCAAGTAACGGTAAAGCGAATAGCTTAATAATGTGAGAAACAAACATAAAGAATAATAGAATAATAAAAGCGAAAATATTGAGACCGAAACGCACCCGCACAATCGATGTATTAAGGTCTGAAAGGGATATAGATTAGGATAAAGAAGTTAAACATTTTTTTGTATTAGTCTTCAATACTTAAGCTTTATTCACACCCAAGGCGAATTCATTTTTCATGTGGCGTTGGAAGCACAGCTGTGCTACTTTTTTTATATCGATCAACGAAAGCAACAAAAAAATACCTTGTTGTGTTTTTGGTGTTGTTACTTGTTGTAGTATTGACACCACCGTATACATGAATTCGCCTTGTTCACACCTATTAAATATTTGACGAAAGATAAGGAAGTCAATAAAAATTGTTAAAAATAAAGCTAAAGTTTGATCAATTTGCTGGTCATGCTTTTTTTGGACTTTTTTCGTCAAGTATTTGTTAGGTCTGAACATACCTTTAGCGTGGAATTGCTTAAATTACAGGTAAGTTTCTTAATCGAAATGCGGGCTTCAATACGAAAAAACTTTTTATTATTAAAATGTAACGCAGTGTATAAAATGGAAGAGTTAACGAATGACAATTATCTATTTTCCAATATAATAATAAACCGTATTAAGAGTTAAAATAAACAAATATTTAGCAGTATTTAATTATTTTAAGATCTTAACTGTTACCGGAACTGCTTGGTGTATTTGATCGTGTTATGAGGAAAACTACATTCTATTTATTGGAATTTGGAATTGGTCAATTCATAAACGTCTTAACAATAGCGAAAATTAGTTTACACTAAATACTTAAATGCAAGTTGCACTACAATAGTTAACCTTAATGAATAAACTCATTTAAATCTCTTTTTTCTATCATAAAAACTTTGTTAATTCCGGCTTCTGTATGCGTTTGTTGTTGCTAAGGTTTATGTTACTGTTGTTATTAAATAGCAACAAAAGTCTTTTTTCATCAGTCTTATGAAATATTTTATAGGCACAAACAATGTAAATACAAACATAAGTTTGTATGTATGTACATATGTATATTTTTTACTGACGTTGATGAATTTGTGACAGCAAACGTTAGACATTTACCAGACATTAGAAAAATACTTATGAGATGATAAATACGTACAGAGATTTTTTACATTTTCACACACACATGAACTTAAATACTTATTTGTGTTTTTGTTTAAAATTAATAATCAATAGAATTATTAGACAACTAACAAAAACAGCTTAACTAAACAAATCTACACACATACATAAGTATGTTGCATAGAAAAACTCAAGTGGTTATGTCGCTCAATTGCTGCAACGCGTCATAGCTCAAAAAAACTTATTTCGAAATAAACGTGCTTAAAGTTTTGAATTTACTCGCACATCTTAGAAAAATAACGATGTATTCTCATTAAACGGCGCACAGTGGGATATTTGCTGCCTAAAGTGCATTTTCCGAAATCTAAATTCTATTTTTTTCACTCTATTTCAGTAAGAAATGTATAAATAAATAGCTCGATCCATACTTTACCATGGGCCCCATTTAAACCCGATATCTGATAACACTTTAGTACGCCTTAACCCGGCGCCGGGGGGGGGGGGTAGATTTTAGCTACAAGGACATGTGGGTTGGATCCTAATGACCCACACATTAAACTCGAGGTTTTTTGCTATATATATGAAAAAATATATGTATTCAATTTAGATTGAATATTATCTTATTAAGGAAATAAAACATGACGTTGTTAAAGATAACATATTTATGTTATTAATTATAGTGAGTATTGTGGTAATTTTATTGAACTTTAAATGGTTTTTAATCCAAATTTAGATATTTTTAATTAGGCTTAAGTTCATGAATTTAATTTTCATTAAATTATTTTTATGAAGACAGGAATTTTACAACATGAAATTAATAAAAAATTTTTTTATTGATAATTTTTCATTCTTGACTGCGCTGAGATTTGAACCCAGGCTTTCACGGACAGGTTGCCCAGACTAGTTTCGATTGTAACCACATAATCTCTTCAGTGGGGTTTGCTGCCTTTACTCACTCGGCTATTGAAGCCGGATGACGTCAATAGTCAAACATCAATCTTTAAACCAAATGGAATTCCCCATTGGTGGATCGAAATTTGCTTTTGAAATAGATAATCATTCATTCAAAAGCAAATTTCGATCTACCAAGGTGAAATACCATTTGATTGAAAGACTGCAATCATTAGTAAAAACAAGCTCCAGCATTCGATTTCAGATTTAGCTGAGCACCTGGTAACTGTCTAATTATATTTTCAACTCTAGTACGAACGTTTGTACGAAAATGTTTTTTAACCCAAACTGTACTGTCTTTACCAACATATTGGGAAAATTGTACCTCACGAATCGAAGAATTTTCTATTTGTGATGAAGCATTCCCCTGAAGTGGCGGCGAGTGAAATGTTGATAGATGGAATCTTATATCAGACAGCGGCATATTGTCTTCACCATCACATACATCCTGCTCAGTGTCACTCGTCATACTACGCTCACTGACGCTATCGCCCTCTTCCATTGACTGCGGATCATATAATGCGACATCCGAGTCAGATTCTTCGAGAATTGACAAAATACGCTGCAGTTGTTTTTCTTCTTTGTCCATCTTTATTCAAACTACCAACTATATAGAAAAAACTAAATTACTTTATTGCACAAAAAATATTACTATACCGTTATATTGAACAATAAGAAACAGTTTACCAACTAAAAATAGTATTTGATATGCAAGATCATATTTAATGGGTCATATTTACCTTTTTTTAACTTTAAGCACGGGCTAATCGAAGTACAATCGCCATGCAACTGATTTGAAATTTATAACATTCAGAGAGATTCAATATCACCAGCTACTGAGAAGAGCGTAGAGAAGAGAAGTACATTTTTTTACCACATTCAATTCGAAAAGTGGCGGGTAATTTTGACCCATCCCCCCGGCGCCGAGTTAAACCGTTACGAAGATCGAAGATCGCAATTTTAGTAAAATTTGGTCTTTCATAGTTTTATAAGAGAAAAAAGCACTCTGATAAATTTTGACATTCATAATTTTGGGTTCATAATTTATCATATGCCCCATATGAAGACCACTGTCGGAAAATACTTTAGTACGCCTTAAAACGTAACAATTTATGCTATTGCATTAAAATTTGGATTGTCATAGTTTCATGAGATTAGAGATCACTCTGCCAAATTCCGTTTAGACCAGCCCATATTTTACCATAGGCCCCATATAAAGCCCACTCTGGAAATTCATTTAAATACGACTAAAACCATTTCCCAAAATTCGCCGATTTTTAGCCTTTTACGCCAATAATATAAAAAGTTATTCACAGTCTTAACATTAAAACAAAAACACAAAAATAATCTTACCAACATGAAGTTGATGGTTATATTAGTACTTTTTACTTCTTACTTTAAAAAAAATATCGAAATTTTACTTTAAAAACTCAAAAAATTCGTATTTTTACCGCACGCAAGAAAAACTTCATAACTTTATTCAGCCTTATTACGGTTGTCGTTGTCGTAAACGACTAACGGTCAATTTCATCAAGTTCAGTTAATACTAACTATAACTTTAACTTCCAGTTAACAATATGTCTTTGACAGCTATAACTTATAGTTAATTATAACTGAAATTGGTGAAATTGTCCATAAGTAATTTTTTGTAGAAGATTTAAGAGCACAAGTTGTGTTTTACCTTAATCTATTACAAAAAACGGCACAGTCCTTTACAACAACGACAACAGTAATAAGGCTGATAACTTTGGAAAAACGTTGCAGCACAACGGAAAAATTAAACAACAAAATTTGTTGCCTAGTCTGTGTTCGTACGGCTCATGTCTTATTGACTGATTCTTACTTTTTCTTCTTTGAACTTTCATTGGCGTTCAAACAATTCATGTCATCTTGACGACATGTTTCTTTTCTGTATAGTCTTTAAATACAAAGACTTTAAATACGAAGAGAAAACAAAGCGTATTGACATGTATATGAATCTGTGTACTCGTTTCTGTCGCCAACAAAGTAGCAATCATGCCAATAAGACGTGAGCCGTCTGAGCACAGATCTAGCGATGTAAAATTTTATTTACTTTAACGTGTTGCAGAGATTTTTACTGTTTTTTTTTTTTTGTGTAATTAATTTTCATTTTTGCCGTCGAATACCCCTCTGTGCGGCGACAGTAGAAAAGATATAGTGATGAATTTTATACACAATCTAAAGAAAAACATGGCGAATAATTCTGCATCACTAACTCCAAAATTTCATTTTTTTGAGTAATGACGATGTTGCAGGAAATGTGCGATAAGAGTTCAAAAGTGCGTACATTTTTTTGCAAATTCATTGTGACGAAACTTAAGACAGTAATTCAAAGACATTACCGGTGGCAGCCAAGCGCTAAACAGATTCCTTTTATTTGCAAGAATTATGTTAAGTTTTCTTATGACTTCAATGCTATAGCGTGTCATAAATAGTTTTTATGCGTCACATTCATTTAATTGGTATTAAAAAAAATGTGTGTGTATTAAATATATTTGTTATGACTCATTATTAACACAGCACCCTGTAAAATACTAACGGTCCTTAAATTGTTACTAATTTATTTCATATTCTTTCATTACATTAACTTTCTTGTACTAAATTTAACTTGCAGGATCATTTTTTAAATCATTAAAATTTACTCTCTAGTTTCAACCGTAGAACAAAAACATTAAAACAGAAAGATCAGTAATATCTGAACAAAGTTAAAAACAACAACACTAGAACATTGAAAAGTAATAAACATTTACATACTTATTTGTGACCCAACAAACAGAAACATTTTAGCAAACATAAAAAGAAAACTGTGAACAAAAACAAACATAACATTAAAAACAAATTAAATAAAATTGAAACCAAATACATATACAAAAACAAAATACAAAAGTGTTTTTAGTTAAAAGTAAAAAGAATCAGCAAATCACCCCCCAAACAATTTTAATTTTAATTAAAAAATTTAAATACATATTTTTCACCATGTTTTTAAAATTTAATATTTGAAAAGCGTTTCAACTTACCCCAGTTGTTGGTGTTCCGTTTCCGGTTGAATTTTTAGCTTTTCCACGACCTCGGCGTGATTCGGCGCGAACAGGTGTACCATCAGGACCATAAACAACCTGCAAGAAAAAATATTCGATTATGTTCATAAAAGCCAATTTTACAATGTTAAAAAGAGAAATGCATTTAATTTTAAAGAATTTTCGTTATTGCTACATCCTGTTTGCATCATTAGACAAGAAATTTTCCTCAGTTATGAAATTTCACATGTAGATGTCGGTACATATCTTGTTTAAGGATGCCTGCTCACACTTTTAAGCTAAATTTGTTGATGTGGCAGCATTATTTTAACCAAGCCACCGCAAGAGTCTTTGCTTAACAATTTAGCAAAGTTCACAATCGAGGTGAATTTACTTATTTAGTACTAAAAATATTGGGTTGCATACGGTTTGGAGGGATGCCACATTTTTTTTTAAGATTTTTGCTTGAATGTGGTCAAGTAAACATAATACTGCCGAATACATGAATTAAAGATGATAAAGGGTGGAAAGTAGTTTTTTTCGTTTCACTTTTTCGTTTAAATATAGTGTAATTTGTCTTCCTTACAAATAATGAAATGTTTCACATATAAATTTGACTATCGCGCATTTTTCACTTCGTATAATGAATTATTTCCAAAAAATTTTTTCTAGGAAACTCCCAAAGATGAAAATAAAAAAAAAACACAAGAAACAAATCTGTGTGATAACAATTTTAACGGCCCGTACTCAGTAAACGAAATTGTCACACCGCAGTAGCATTTCTTATGAAAATTTGATAATTATTTCAAAAAGTAACAAAAGGAGTAACAAAAACCAAATTTCATATATTTAAAATATACTAAACGTCGATTACGTCCTATGGTCGTCCGGACGAAACGCCGATACGTTTCGCGGGGAAGGGACTAGAGTTAGGGGTGGATTTGTAGCCTACCTCCCAGAATATCCGCTAAGAATCCAAACACCTTGCTGATATTCCCACAGAGAATGCCGATTGCGTTTCTCAGGCTACGGAGTGGATAGGGTGGCTTAAGGATTAAGCGCTAAAATATCAACCTAGTATCTAAACAACTTGGTGACAATATAAAGGCTTAAGAGAAGAAGTAAGAAAAGCACAAATATTGAAGCAAAATTAAAGCGCTTTTAACCATATAAGTAAAAACACTTTCCCTATTTATAATTTTCCAAAACGTTATACAACAACTACTTATTTTTATTAACTAAATAATAAATTGGCAGAATAATTAATAAAATTTATATATATTAATTTAGTTGAAATACAGAGTACAAAAAAACCGGCATTTTTCAATTTAAGAGCAAAAAAAACTTAACGAAAAAAACAAAATTAAGAAAAACTTAAAATATAAAACATGATGACAGTGGCGCCTCAAGTTGTCAATTCGTCTTAGGTCATATCATCATTCAAAATAGAAACCACTGGGATAATTCTGGTAGTCGTGATCCAATACTTTTTCGATTCGAAGGCAATTTTATTACTTATTCTTTCAGTCGATACTGAAATCAATTCAGCTTTACAATACTGAATAAATAATTTCGATTCGTTCAGTATCGACTGAAAGAAATAGAAATATAATTCCTTTCGAATCAAAAAAGTATTCGATCACGACTGCCAGCATTAGCCCCCAGGGATGGGAAAACTGCTACCTTCGGCTTAGACTTAAACAATACTATGCTGTCATTCTAAAAAAAAAAAATCCTTCAACAAAAAAAGGAAAAAGTCAGCCAAAGTAAAACAATTCACCGATTTTATTATTAGTATATGTACATATAGACCTAGGTACAGTTTTTGCTCTTTATTTAAGTCGGTACACGAAAACTTTATACAACTTCTCACGGTAAAAATTGCAAATTTAGAGCGAATCAATTTTACGTGCTCTCCAGCAATATAATCAACAGTTATTGTGCCATTATTCTGCCGAAGTTTTTGCCTATGCTCAGCAATAAAAATTGCCACGTGGAAACGCAGATTTAAGAAAAACGCAAATGGCTGATACAGCCTTTAAGTTGATAGACGTCCTTATTGAAGAGTGCAATCAAAGCCGAGCCATGTGATTATTTTAAATAAAAATTAAAAAAATATAATGAAGTAATTTAATGGTCCCATGGAAATTAAATATAGAAAAGTTCGACTGTATCGTACATTTTGGTAACAATTTTTTTTGAGGCAATAGCAATTTTGGCATTTAAATATTCTGAGAAAAATTTTTGGCTTTGAAAACGTCTTTAGCAAAGTTTAGCTATTAGCCAGAGTATGCAAAAATTATTTATGAGCTTATTGATTTTATATATATTTTTGTATAAAAAAAAGATTTTGGGAAAAAAGTTTAAGGTGTCTTTTTTCCAAATTAATTTAAAGAAGGGACTCTGAATTTAAATGTTTAATGTAAATAGAAATATTATAAAGTATTTTAAAAATGAAACTAGAGAAATTTGATTATTTAGATGAGTCCACTATGACTATTTATATTTTATAAATTTGTTAACGTATGCCATTTCATTCATTCTGATATATTGCATCTACACAAATGTCCACAAAATATTTTGGAATCTCTCGACCAAAATTAGCGATTTTATTAATAAAAAACTAAAGGTCTAATCTACAAAAGCAATTATATGATGAACGCTTAAATACATAACTAGCCCTTTGCAAAATATATGTACAACATTGGCAATTGTCAAAACAGCAGGTTGGTCTTAGGTAGTGGTCTGAAACAATCGACAGCACTATCGATATTATCGAAGGTTTTTGACTATCGTATCACCATCAAATGCTACCGATAGTTTACGATAGTTTTTATTTTTCCAAATTATTGGTGGCTATTCTAAAAAACGCGTCGAAGGAGTGAACATTTACATGAAAACAAAAACCAAATTTACGAAAATTGTTTTTGTTATCTATACTCTTTTAAAATTAAATTAACGTGAGAGATTTAACGCGTTTATGTCTCTTTTAAAAACTGTAAATTTTGTATGATAAACAAAAACAATTCTTGTAAATTTTTTGTAAATTTGTTTTTGTTTTCATGTTCATTTTCACTCATTGTTTTATTATGCCAAAGGTCAAAACACTTTGTTTAGTGATTTGCGTTTTGCTCACGAAACACACTTGTGACAGTGTTGCATTTTAATTTGACTCAATATTATAACAATTTCGTATTAATTGAACAATAACTCAATTGAAAATGTATATGGATAATTGAGCTCTATAATGGCATTTATTGCGCAAAACTTTATTAAGGTGCATATCTGAAAACGGTATAAGTCAATTTGTCATTATAAATAGTTTTTTGTTTCTCCTGTAAAATTTTCCAAATGTTGATAGATGTTAGATATTTTACAACAAAAAAAAAAAAAAAAAAAAGCCACAATGATGGACTTTTTTTTTATTTTTTGAGGCACTATACTCAGAGCCTCCTGTATCCACTTTGTGTTTATTCTCTAAAGCATCCATCTAATTTCAATGATAAAACAGTCTTGGTTTATTGGTTCCAATCCGTTTTGCATAAACATTTCTTTTTAAATTAGCCTAAAAAGTTTCAATTAGTGTCCACTCAAGACCTTCCATTGCAAAGTAGCTCCCATCCATCATCCATGGTGCAATTCATGGCGAGCCTAAAGCAGAAAAAAAAATCTTAAAAAAGCCCTTTTGCCCATGTTTGATGAGTTCTGAGTGGTTTTCTGAGACAGCTGGAACGGCTTCTTTACACATTTGACTACTCTCATATGTGTTATGTATTTCGTTAACGTTTTATCGTTTGCACTGTATTTATTTGTCAACGAATGATAAGATTTTGCAGTACGTCCCGCAATTTCTGCCCTCTACATGGCTCGAGTTTGGTTGCATTGCAGCACATATTTTTACTCATTTTCTATTAAAACCCCGTTCGAAATCATTTATTGTTTCGTATATGAAAGATTTTTTGAATCGGATTTTTTTACATATTAACAAATCATCCTGGTTCATGGCATTTTTACTACTGAATATCAATTTATTGAACTGATTTCTAGCCAAATAAAAATAATTTTGTTTTGCTATTATATTTTGTAAGCCAAATTTTTAATTTTAAATCAGGCTCAAGTTCATCCAATTTAATTTTCATAAAATTGTTTTAATGAAGAAAGGAATTTGACTACATGAAATGAATTAAAATTTATTGATAATTTTTATTATTGACTTAATAAGACAGAATATTGCACTGATGTCGAACTTACTTACATGTTTCGAGAAATAAGAAAGAATGCGGTTATTCTCTAAACATGGAAGTTCGTCCTGAGTTCAATTCCCCGTTCAGTCAAGAATAAAAATTATCAATAAATTTGAATTCATTACAAGTTGTAGATAGAATTCCTTCCTTCATTAAAATAATTTAATGAAAATTTAATTTGATGATTTTGAGCCCAATTTAAAATAAAAAATTTGGATTATAAACCATAAACAGTTCGATTAATCACAAAGAAACTATTTATTTTTTTGTTTTAGTTTTGCACGGATTGTTAAACAACAGCCCATATTTCATTCCGCATAACATAAGTACTAGTTTTAGTCTAGATGCGAAAAGAAAAAAACAAGTAGCAGTTATGAAGCGATAGAAGAAGTAAAATTTTCTTTTACATTTCTTCTAGCCTCGTCTAAACTTCATTTTATTTAATAAAAACTTAGATAAGATCAAGGTAAAATTATTGCATTTATTTTTAAAAACAGCCATTTTTAATCTCAAAAATACTCAAGGGGACTGTTTTTATATATTTATTTAGATCAGCTATAAAACATGGCGTGTTTCTTCATATTGTGTTGTTAATGTTGTTCTTTAAATAAATATTGAAATATTTAAAGGAGGAGTTGCACACCAAAATAACTAACAAATTGCTAGTGAATCTGTTTTATTAAAAATACTAGAATTTGCATCTCGACACATGTGTGTATATTAACAGCGCACGCGTGTCACAAATTTATTTTTATTTTTTGCATGCAAAAAAAAAAAAAAAAAAAAAAAACCAGCAAAAACTTGGGGTTTGAGTGTGCTTAAAAAAATGGCTGTCATTTTAATTGTGCAAGCACATGTCAACTAAAACAGGCATAAATGTTGGGATTCTATCACGCATAATACCCGAGACACATAAATGCACCGAAGGAAATGCATACAAATTTAAAACACATGAAGAAGAACAGAAATAAAATGAACACGAAAAATATTTTCTGTTTTTAAACCAAAAGTGACAGTTGTTAAATGGGGGAAAGTGTTCACGCCTGATGGGTGTTAAAAATGCAGATGTAAAATAAATGTATTTCAACTAAAAATATTTATGTATTTAAAATAAACACACATACAACCAGACATTTCAAAATGAAGACAGAAAATATTTTCAGAACCCCAACGAAGTAAAAAACAAAGTTAATTCGTTACTTTTCTTCATACTTTTGTATAAGAATTTATTGTCGAAGCCCAACAAAAATGTTATAAAACCAAGCAACAAGCTGCAACAAAATTCACATGAAAATGTTTGGTTTGTTTACAAGCGAATTAAAATTTTAAAATAAGACGGAGATACAAGAACACATGTGTTTCTTAAAAATCATCTTTTCTCTTGATACTTCCCAACCATAAAATGTCATTTTCTTACCGACACGCAACTGTTTTTAATTTACGTACTTAAAAATGCTGCTTTAATTTTAAGATGCCTCTTGAAAATTTTGGATACCATTTGATAAAAATATAACAATTTCCTTTTGGTTTCAAATTTCAAATACTCCACCAAATAAGAAAATGTGTTCTTCCCTAAATAAACACTATTTCAATTTAGGCTTTTGGGTATCAGTCTCAAGTAAGTTCTTAGGTTTAATGTCATACTTAACAATTCAATTCTCAAATATATTATTTCCTTTGGCATTCATGTATGTGTGTTTGAGAATTTGAAATGTTCTTCCAGGAAGAAGGTACTCGTAATTGTGTTCATACACACATAAATTTATTTATATTTAAATTTTAAGTACGTTATTTATTGCTTGTATGCAACGGCAGAGAAAAAATTTTCCAAAGTTTTTCACCAATTAAAGCATTAATTAAAAATAAAATCAGTTTTAATTAAAAATTTAATCAAGCGAATTAAGCGTTAACCCAGTGAATTACATATTTAATCAAGTGAATGAAATGTTTAATTGCTACTATTTACTGGTGTAAATTTAATTAGTTTTTTAATTAAAATCACAAATTTTTTAATTGAACTTTAATTTTTTCTGTGCGGTTGAAAACACTTAACACTTTTATGCACTCCATATTTTGCAATTATAGTTTGGTATTATTTATTTATTTATTTTGCGTAGGGTATAATTTATAAAATTTAGCAAAGCAATTGTATGTAATAAAAATATTTTTAGTTGCAAATATATTTTAATCACTAACTGCCGTATTCATAAAAAACTAAACTGGATTTGAAATATATTTTAAGGAAAATTTGTATGGAAATTTTGTTTTAATATACATTTGAAATCTATTTTATTTTTTATGAATACGGCATTAAAGGTCGAAGGAATTCAACCACTATGCAGCATCTGGAGCCAAAATGTTAATGTTGTTTAATAAACTGTCATAAGATAGATTACTATACTCTCTAAACATGTGATTGGTGTTTTGAATAGAAGTTCCACAGGAGCTTTTAGGATCATCCGCAAGATCCTTTTTGTAAAGATATTCTTGGGTACTAACGGTACCCTTTTTTAATTTATTTAATTTGCATCAAGCTCTTTTTAGTAATTGGAAGTCGTCGTTAAATATTGGACTTTGTCGACGAGAATTTGCCCAATAGTTCGTCCAAGCCACGTCAATTAAAAATTTTCATAGTATAAATTCTTGGCAAGATCAAGGGGAGCGCGTTTCGATTCAAGTCTTCGGATAGTAGGGTTGGTTCTTTTAGACAAACCATAAAGTATCTTTCCGTACTCCCTTAATAAAGCTTGCTTTCTTCTTAATTGAGGCAGGGTGATGTTGTATAAATTTAAAAGCCAGTCACTTGGTATTGTGCGAAGTGTCCCAGTCTCGATTTTCTAGGTGAGACGCCTATTTAGGCATATAGGACTACCATATTCAGTAGCAGATTAAACAAGTGAAAGTGCTGATACGCACAGAGCAGATTGCGTTTTCACCCCATGAAGACCCGGTAAGTTTGTGAATGGTGTTGTTCCTTGTTTTGATTTTTTGGGATTCCTTAATTAGGTGAAGATTAAAATAATGATGGGGTTGTGTAGTGGTCTGATCTTATCAATAAAGACATTCAATTCTCTGCTTTCTTCATTATGGTTCAAGTGGAAGCAGCTAACTTCAGTTTGGGTCGGACTTGGGATAAGTAGCCAGTCACTGCAGAACTTTGATTATAATTTAAGATCAGATGTTAGAACATGTTCGAATTCAGAAAAACTTCTATGCTGGAAGGCAAATGCCATATCACTGGCGTAGATAAATTTATGTGATGTTAAGGCAGGCAGGTTATGGATGTAGTGTTGAATAACAGTGGGGCTAGAATCGAGCCTTGTGGAAATCTGTTATTAAGTTTTCAGATATTACTTGTTATGGAGGAACATATTAAAAAGACGATCACTTAACAGCTTATATAACACTGTCAAAGAACACTGCTGCTCTTTTAAATTGTTTCGGAAACCCGGCTTCAATGAAGTCTGTTAC
Organism: Pollenia amentaria; assembly: GCA_943735925.1. Lineage (NCBI taxonomy): Eukaryota > Metazoa > Arthropoda > Insecta > Diptera > Polleniidae > Pollenia > Pollenia amentaria. Next base: position 94,805,952 of record OX031009.1, on the reverse strand, counting down.
GAAAGGGATTTGGTCTGTGTAACTGTATAGAATTTATTCAAACAAATCTAAATTTAATAATTTTCAATTAAACTGCAAGCTGACTGAAGCGAGATTTTATTCAAGCGCTGTTTGTGCATATCAACGAGATTTTTTTCTCGTTTAAAAGCAACAAAAGACTTGCAATCTATTAAACGCAATTAAGCGAAAAATACTTTATGAAAATTTAGTTTCCGAATCAATAGCTGTAAGTATTTGGAAAACGAGATTATATAGAAATATTAAACCTAGTATACGAGTAAAATATCAGCGTTTACTTCTTTATGATAAACTCTATACAAATGTATTCTTGCAAAGCCATTCCAAACAATTGAATCTTAAAGGTTACTCTTTTACAAAGAATATACATTCGATTTACTTTTATAAAAAAGTTTCAATAATAAAAATTTTTAACTCTCTAATAGCAATAAACATCATTATGATTAATTTTCTGTCACTTATTTTCAACATTGATTTGATTTCACTAAACTTTTATCAACCAAAATAGTAGTCCCTTTATACATTTTACCACTTTTTCTATGGAAATATGCTATTCGAGTTAGTGTGTGTGTTAATGTGGTCAAATGCTCTGGATTTTATTTATTACATTATTTATTATTTATTTGGCCTCAGAGTTAAAATATCAAGTTCAAAGTCATCATCAAGAAAACAACTTTATTATTATGAAAACGTCATAAAAACGCCCACACAGAAAAACCAGACAGAGAACCTATTTTTCCAAAAAAAAAAAAAAAAAAAAAAAAAAAAAAACACGATTACAAACACATAATAACCAAAACAACACGAACACACTCACAAAACGTATTATAACAATAACGTAAAATAACAACAAGAACAGCCAACGAAATACAAAACTTGAGTGAACGAATGAATGAAAAATAAGGATATAAACAGGCTCTCTTTAGGAACTTGAATAATGTCATGAACACTCATACAAATATAGTCGTTTAAAATATATATGTAAAACAACATACACAGACAAAACAACATGTTTAGATAATATATAAATTTATATAAGGACATTGACATTGTCCTAGTAAATATATTTAGTAACAACAAAAACAGCGATATCAACAACAAGAACAAGAAAATCTAAACTTAAAAAAATATCGATTGTTGGAATAGCGTAAGTAAATAAGAATTTTGATTCTGTGTCTTTTTTTTTGCATATGAAATTTTGCTTTGTATGTATTACAAAATCTTTTTCAGTAGAACAAGAAGAACAAAAAATGGCGGCAAAATTTACGAATCACTTCAGATATTTTGTTATGAACAAAATTAAATAATCTCGTGTTAAATTTAGTATGCATTTTATGTTTCTATTTGTATCGCGTGAATTATTTTTATTAAAGAGATCTAAATTTGTGTATGGTTACCTAATTGGAATCAATTTGCTTAAATTTATAGATATATACTAGAAATGAATAGCTTTAGAATATTAAATATATTCTCTGTAGTCTCTAAGAGGCAATTAAATTTTAATGTTATGCTAGTAAAATTTTGTAGCCCTTTAGAAATAAAATTGATATAAAAATTGTTTCGCATCCCAATTCGGCTTGAATCACTTCATATTCGCCAAAGTGTCCTAAAATCTCATATAGTACAGTCATTCGTATGCCCTTATGAAAACTCCATTATTATTATTTTTTTTTTTTTTTGCTTTTGTTCTTACGACTTTCAATACGATCGTTAGATGTTTTAATACAAGGAATTAATTTATTATCAAAAAAGTTGTTTTTGGGGATGCATAATTTTTTTCATTAAAAGATTTTATTTATTGTGCTTAATTCCCTTTTTAATTGATAAAAAAACAAAAATTTATTGTTGGAGGATAAGCTGTTCCTATGCGCATTTCACTGGTTGCTTAGGCCAGATCATCAGGAAACGTTCTCCTAAATAATTTTAGAAAAGCCAAAGCAATCGCAAACAAGACTACAGAGGGAATCAGAATTACCTACACTCAAAACGTCTTGTTTGCAACGATATCATAGCTTAAGCAAAATACCAACAATAAAACAGTGTATTTATCTTTAATTACATTCCCCACAACAGCTTATCCTCCAACAATAAATTTTAGAATTTTTATCAATTAAAAAAAGGGAATTAAGCACAATAAATAAAATCTTTTAATGAAAAAAACAAGGAATTAATATTACAAAAATTTAAGTTTATGAAGAGGTTAAAGTGTAAAGAAATCTGTATTCCATCAATTGGCCTTCTAATTTAGACATAAATTCCGAGAAAAAATACCGTGAAAAAGCATTTAAAAATGTATGAGTACACTCTCAATATTTTGGTTTGAGGGAAATACCAAAAACGGCACTAATCTTCTATATAAATACGGGTTACATTTTGTAAACTTCGTTTATTTCGTTTAAAAAGAATTTTCGTGTAGATATGAACAGTGTAGAAGTTTTTAGCATAACAGTGGTAAAAAACATTTTAAATTTGCTTGAAAGCAACAATAAAACGCATCATTTACTATGTATTTCTTTCGTTTTTGATTTATACTCTTGTAAACGCACATGTATAAAAGTTCAAATGCCTCTGTACATTTTTTTATAAGCTGGTAGAAAGAGAACAAGTGCTTTTTGTTGTTTTCTTAATATGTCTTGTATTGTTGCACTGAAGTCGTTGTTTGTAGTCAACTATTTTGAATAATTATTGCTGAATAAAATTGTTTTATGATTTTTAGCGACATAAAATTAATGAATAAAAGGAAATATGAAAAGCCATTTGTTATAATTCCTAAATTCCAGTAGTCTAAATTTGAAGAGAGAATCGCATATAAATGTAAGTGTCAAGTGGTCAAAATTCTAAACAAGCCCCCAACGATCCTAGAAAGACTTAATTGACGAAGCGGTATATGCATCCAAAAAGCTTTTAATATTTTTTAATAACTCATACATTTTTATGTTTGAAATTATTACTTTACAACAAGTGAAGAGTGCAGTGTTATGAAGATATAGGTTTTATTTCTCAATGGAGTGAAAAATAAGACCATAAAACACCATAATCGTTAAGCAACCAAAGTAGAAATATCGCCGTAATTGAAATTCGAGATTTTAACATTTCGGGCTTTTTAATTCTGGATGTAAACTTTTTAGGGTAAATATTCTTAAAAAACTCAAAGTGAATTTTCATAAAGAAGAACAACGCCAAATTTAGGGTCATATTTCATTTTATTTTTGGGGCTTTTTTTATTTTGTGGTTACATTTTATTAGAAAAATTGGTTTACATTGCATAATGAAAATAAGCCCTAAATTTGGGGTAAATTTTCATTTCCTTTTTGTTGCCATATTTTCTTGCCAAAAATCTCTTCTTGCATGGAAATAAAACCATATGGCCTTATTTTTGAATAAATCGTATCCATATTTTATTTTATTCGACCTTTATAATATATTAATAATATAACTTTTTTGATCACGAGGTCCTTGTGTTATTTTTTATTATTCTTATTTTACAATAACTTAATTAATTTTGCCGATATTTCGTTTTTCATTGAAAAACATTTTCTTGGCTATAATATTGAAAAATTATTAACGAACAAAAAAACAGGAAATATTAATTGGGGAGGTTATTTTCAAAACTTGACTATTGCATTATTATAGACGACAAAAGTAGTCATTTCTTTGTACAGAATTCAAAAATTTAGCAATAATATATTTTGAATAAATCCAAAATTTTAAATGGAATAATCTAGTTTTGACGCGGCTAATTAGAGTGATCAAGTTAACTTATGTGCTCTAGAGGAGTAATCATGTTTTGATTCAAACCAATGTAGATTTATCTTGTCTTGCTGAAACTAGTTTGGTATCAGGAATCATATGTTGTATTAAACTAACATGAGATTCACCTTTAAATAATCTGGACTAACCATATTTTGTTCCAAAACTGTATATTAGAAATGGGTTATGTCATTTTGAAATGGAATAATCTACTTTTGACGAAATCATGCATTTTTTTACTTTTGTTTCGGGTGCAATTATAGAGTTTTTTTCCCAATTATTTTCGCAGAATTTTCATTTCGTTGTTAACAATCAAACAAAAAATTAAAAACCATTTCTGTGGAAAATGGAATAAGCAAGTTTTGACAAAAACCTCTTTAATTATTATTTTTTTTTTGGGTTAGCATCATTCAGTGCACAATAAGACGATGTTAACACAACATAATAATCAAAAATTTTTTCTGTTTTTTTATGTTAATATTTTTTTCAATATTATAGCCCAGAAGAGAAGAAGAGGGCACTGGGACTTGAAATTCTAAGAAAAGTTGTGGGAAATGCTTTGAAAGAGCACGAAGAAAACAATGGGCAACTTTTGAAAGATATTATCTTCAAGACATAATGTGAATATACTTTCAAACTATAATCTAAATTTCAACAAATGCCAACGTTAATTAAAATCAAAAAGAAGAAATATTCCTTAAATAAATCATAAAGTTATATAACTTCACCCTCTACAAAACTTTTACAAAAAAAAAAAACAAATACCCTTTTTTTTAAATAAACCATTAATAAAAAATAAAATCAATTTTAATAAAAAAGTTAATCAAATGAATTAAACGTTTACTTATGTTTATCAACAAAATTAGTACATAAAATGTTGTTAATAGCAAACAGTGAAAAACGGCAGGTTTTTTAAATAAAACAAAGAAAAGAGCTTATATGTACTGTACTTGCATTACCATGCAACCCTTTTTTAAGCTGTGTCAAATAAGCCGGGTTTAACATTAAGAAGAATGCAAAATTATAACAATACACCAATTAAATATTTACCGGCTTATTTATAAAAAATAAAACAGTACCCATGTTCTTTAACTTTGGTGAGATCTTCTCGCACAGAAAATATATGACACAAAATATTCAATCGTTTCTCGAAAATTGAGAAACTCATTTCGAAAACTATCTAAAGAGATTACGTCGTTACGATATATATGTCATAATATTCCACTCGAAGCCGATGTGAAATCGCGGACGTTCAGAACGTCTATCACACATCGTTGTAGGTGACCAAAATTTACTAAATTAAATAAATTTTCAACGACGGCGACGAAAATACAACCGTCGGATGTAATGTTTAGTGTAACTTTAATGTTTGTTGTTTACAAAATAGCTTTGAAAACATTCGTATATTTTAAAAAAATGTTAAAAGCTAAATAATTAAATAATGAAAAAATCTGAAATTAACAAAATACTAACCTCTACCTTGTTATTATTCATTGCAATTTGCATTTTTTATATATTTTTAAGTGTTAAAATTGTTTCTCATTCCGTTTTTATACCTACGTGAATTTAACTTTTTCTATAAATTGGCGAGTAATTTCCTTACGTGAAAGCTTTTACTCGCCAAAAATGGTACAGATGCAGCTGAGTGAGAAAAACAGTTAATTGTTTCAATTTATGGCGTTTTTGTTTCATTTCTCACATTTCAATCGAATAGTTTCTCGACGCGAGAATTACAGAAACAAATTTTCATAGAAAATACGTTTCATAAACCAGTTTTATTTTTTGTAAATAGTTCCGTTAATTGTTTATATTATTATTTACTCAAAATATATTTAAATTAATAAAAGTATAAATATTTAATTGTTTACTTGGGCAAATTTCATTAAATTTTTAATTAGTATCACAAATTTTTTAATTTAAATTCATTTTTATTTTTTTCTGTGTGTTTTGAAGAGTTGTTAAAATAATTTTCGTTTAAGACAGAGTTCTTCCCACCAAATAGTTGTTAAATAGTGGATGCTACAAAAGTGCAATGCATAATTTATGACAGTTTGTATTAATTTTATTGCAATGTAATCGGTTGTACATGCATGTCAAATAAAATTAATTTATAAGATTATTTAAATATTAAAGCAAAAACGTTTTTAATTTGAAAACTGACAAATAAACTTTATTATAATATTATCGAGAACTTATATTAAATAAATGCCAAATAAAAAAACCGATAAAAAGTAGTTATTTCGCTAATTATTGTAAAAAAAAAACAATGCACCTTTTATAAGATGGTTGAAATATTCTAACTTATTTATACATTTGCAAATATTTTGAGATAGAATTTTTAGTAGATCAAAAACCCGATATCAAAAACCTAATTCAGAGTTAGCACATTTTATGGCAAAACAAAAATAAATTTTTTTTCAAATAAACCATTTTGTGAGATGTTTTATTCAATATAAAATATATAATATAAAAACTACAAGAAAAAATATTAAAAAAAACTACAATTATAAAAAAAACTTAACAAAATAATATAGACAGTAAAGGTATTCACGTCAAAAAATGCACTCTTGCAAAAAAGCAAAATGGAAAAACATAACTGCAGCCACACAATTATTTGTGATAAATAATTGTCTATGTGGGGGTAGTTCACTAATTTTTCAATAAAAACGCACACTTAGTGGTAGGGCAAAATGATTGCAAACATGGGTGATAGTGACGTTAAACAATTTTGCATTGAAAAAAATTTTTTTAATTTCAAAAAAGTAATTATCAGTTCAACTTTTTTGTTTTTCACTCATTTGAGTGCAACTAAAGATTTTGCACTAAACTTAAAAACAAAAACTCGTTTTTTCATGGTTAAAGCCAAGAATTAATCTGTTATTGACAAAATTTAATTTTTTTTATTATTTGCTTATGCATATCATCACTAAAATCAAAAAACACATAGCTATAAATTTATTTAGTGCTAGTGAAAAAAACCAATGATCACTTAAGCTGTTAAAAACTTGTGCAAACCAATATTTTTTTGCAGTCTTATTTAGAGTGCAATCAATATTTAGTAAACTCTCCCCAACTTTGATGCTGATAAACGAGCAACAACTGGCACATTTGAGGCCAACATTGTTTGTGTTGTTCGTGACATAAGACCAGCAATGTTTAGAAAGTGGCCCAAAATATTAAGTAAAAATATGCTTCGATGCATTTGGGTGTCCATATACCCGAAATTATTTTCAAATGTTAACGGCATATATCTCTTTTGAATAAGAATTTTTTGAATAACATTTAATTGGCTGTGTTGTTTTTGGCAATTTTAATTTCTATCGGGCTTGAAAAAAACCTCCTTTTTTAATTTGTTTTTTTTTTTTGGATTGCCAAACTCCGTTATACCAAAAACTTAAGGTCAAAAATATTTTTTTATAGCCTCTGAGATTTTCTTCAAAATAAGACAAAACTTCAAATTTATATTAAAAACATTGCAAAAAACAGAACTGAATTTTTGGATTTAGATTTTTTTTGCAAGAACAAACAGTTAATTTCAAAAACAATTTTTAAGCATTCTTAATTGAATTAAATTTTTGAAGTCCACTTAGAACATCCATTTAATACACAACTCAATTATGTTTTTCACAAAATAATAATAAACAATTGCCTGCTCATTATGCATTGCATTTTAAAGAAGTATGTCTTTCTAAATGCTTTCAACAGCATTGAAAAAATCCTTGTTATCTTAGGTTTTTTTGTTTTTACACAAAATAATAATAAAACCCAAAACAAAGACCTTGAATTACCCTAAATTTAAATACGAACAATAAGCAACATAATTTCAAGGTTAAGTGAAAACCCCTTCTACTCGCTGCATGAAATTTAATTTTTTGATGACGGTCAAAATAATACGAAACGAAAAAACGAGAAATTATAAGCAAGTGCTGGTAAAAAGGAGCAGGAGTCGAAACAAAATATCATCAAACAAGAGGAAATAAAAGGACAATTTGAAGACCTTAAAAATAAAAGTTTTATATTGTGTGCTTGTTCGTGGTAGGACAAACGAGCATCACCCCACTAAATAACCGATAATAAATGCAACAATTTCCAACTCAACCAAAATTATCATTCTTTCCAAACTTTGGCATCGAAATGTATAAAAGTCCATATAACGCAAAATTTATATTGTATTAAAAATGTCCTTGAACAGTAGTTACAGTTGAAAATAAATGCAAAGATTTGTACGTTGTTTATGACTGACTACAGCTGTGAATCATTCTTCGTTTCAATACAATTTTGGTTTATGCATTAGGGGAGACAAATCATTAAGGAAGTGTGCCAAAATGGTGTTACAGTGTAAAATTATGTTGATTACTTACAGTTGTTACCCCTCATAAGAAATTTCTATTTTGCTTTATGAAAATCATACCAAATGAAAATATTTTCTCTAACCATCATCAAGTGCTTATACAAGTTAATTTTATGATTTTACCCTTGTTTTCTAAAAAATATTTCGATGACTACATACACACAATTACAAAACACACGCATTCTACTACTTTATTGTGTTGGGTTAGGGTCTATCAATCGGTTACACGTATAACACGTAACCCTAGGGAAACCCTTAAATATTAAAAGATAACTTTTCGCCTTTTTTATTACAGTTTGTGTGTGTGTATGTGTGGTGGAAAGATGGGGGAGGGTTACAAACACATAATCAATGTCATTTAATCTTTTATATACGTAAGAAAACAGGCAAGTATGTAGTGTACATATATTACACACACACACACACACATTTATATGAATGAATGTATATGCAATATATGTGTAGATAAGTAAAAGCATGGAAATTTATATTTATAGTTGAAATATCAAGGTCAAGTTCAGTTGTGTATGTGTGTTTTAAAGTTAACTTTAAATGTGTATGTGTCTAAGTTTTTTGAATTGCATAAATAAAGTAGTAAAACAATACCTTATATTAATTACCAGATTAAAATATTATGAATAAATTTACGAATAAACAACATTAAAAAAATAGTGTGGTGAGCTAGTCTATAAGTACGAGGGTTGCGGGTTCGATTCCCGCTAGAGACTCTAGTATATTTCACTACAACAGGCTGAAGTTACTATTGCTGGGTTAATTAAATTAATATATAATTTTTTACTGTTTTTGTAACTCTTAAAAATAAATAAAATTAAAAAAATTTAACAATTTGAACCAAATTTTTTTTTTGTGGTTAATATTGTTTTTTAAATATGATCATAATAAGAACATAACCAGGTCAATTTATTTTCAATTTATCTACAGACGGTAGATAGAGGCCAATTTTTGTCTAACAGTATTGTCAGTAAATTGTAAGACAAAATATATTGTCAGACGTCGGTCAATCTTGTAAACACCCTTCGCCGCATTGTCAGGCAATTGCCAGAATTTGTAACCTCATTTTTTGGCAGACGTGTTAACTTAATGCACTTGGAAATGGCTTAAAGCCTAGTACTCTGTTTCAATTTGTGAAAAATGTTCAGCAACATCTATTATAAGAAGTATTTTTTAAATAAAAAATTAAATAAAAATGAAAGTAATTATGGATGAAAAGCTGTCACCGGTTGTGTTATTTATGTTTTATCGTTCTCCTTTAATATAAAGTGTAAAATTTTTTCATTTGCTTAAAACTCCAAGTGAAATAAGTGCCAGAAACATTTCGCAACTTTTTCACAAATTGAACAGAGTACAACTCTATCAACACAATTTCATAGTAATTCCGCATAAGTTTTTTTGATATAAGTTTTGACAGCATTTCACGTGAAATGATGAACAAGGTACCAGGCATAAGAGTGAAAAGAAAAATGAAAAAGTTCAATTTTGCAAAATTAAAAAATTTTTGGTGGAAAGTAGTGAAACCTATTAAAAAAGATTACAGTCACGTTCAACCATATTTTATTTCGGCGTGCATTCTCTATACTAAGGAGATCGATTATTCGAATTTTTTCAAAAACCGGTGTTCGGTTATTGCGAAAAGTTGCTATTTTAAATAAACCACTCTAAAAAATCAAATTAGGCATTGAAATAAAAGGTTTATTTGAATAAACACAAAACAATTCACAAAGGTAAGGACCCGACAAAATACATATTTTTGACTTAGAATTTTTAAAGAATAGTTGTTTTAAAAATTTATTACTTGAGATTTTCTCCCAATTTTATTTTAAAAAAGTTTTAATTAGTTGGTGATTCAGCATGTCTGTATGCCTGCATTAAACTGGTGCTAATATTAAATCATATTTTTGAAAAGTTACAAACAACACATTTTAGCCAGGATTATATATTTCAAATGATTTTGTTTCAGCATTATAGAAGCGAATAGTAATATGAATATTTTTTTGTATGAAATATCTGTCCATTCGTCGAACACAATTAAAAGCCTTTCATCACTTTGTTTGATTTTTTGTAGGGTGTTTCACTTTTTTTGGCCGGTGATATTATGTGTGGTTGTTTATTTATTTCATCGGAAGGTCAAAGGTAATAAAATTAAAATAAAACCACTTTTAATTCTATTTTAACAATTTTTTTCTCCGATATTTAATTTTTAAATTTTATTTTTTATTTCTCGTTGTTTTATTAAATAAAACTGGCGATTTTTTTCCATATCGTTGACTTTGACGGAATGTTGTAGTTTTAGCATGAAGATATACAAGAACTACATACGATAGTGCCTTAAGGGGCATTCCCTCTCAGCAACACAACGGGCTAATATTTCAACCAATTATTAATTTCTGGTAGCGTATTTAAGTAAAGTATAATTTGCCGTCTGTTTAGAACTACTTGTAATGAAGTCAAGTCTGGTTTTGCGTACATTTATGTCAAGCTTATGGACTAATTTAAGGAGTCGTGACGGCGAATAACCTTTGCTACATCATTGTACGGGACTTCAGGCCCCAAGCTTTGTCCTTTTAATCCCGTTCGAAAAATCTCCAAAGACGACATTTGTATAAAAATATATTTACGGCCTAAATTATAAAAAATAAAGCATGTCAATAAAGGGTTTATGAAACGGATTTTGTATGAAAATACGTTTCATTAACCCTTTATTGACATGCTTTATTTTTTATAACTTAGGCCGCTAATGTTTAGAATACTCTCTCACATATTACTACTTCATTGTATTTTTTTTTTTTTTTTTACTTTTGTTACATTTTTTTTTTGACATTCTTGAGGTTGCTCAATATTGCAATAAGAATATTAGAATATTTAAATTACGGGTATGTATATTTAGAACAAAAGTTATTTACAATGGACCGCATTGGTCTACGAGTGGAGGTGTGCCATTGGGCGCATAACCCTTCTTAACCTACAACAAAAGCAAGGAAAACGTTTCTAAATTACACATCTTTAAAATGATCGGGTTTATTCCTTAATAACCGGTTTATTCGATAATCGAAAAATTTACATTTAAAAATACACGGCTTGTTAATAAATTGTCGATATTAATTTATTAACAACTTTTGGTATTTTTGCAAATTTATTTCGCTGATTCCCTAAGGCCCGTTTTCACGACTTACCGATAGCTAAAGGTAGGATTTTATCGGCCGTATAACAAGCGTTCCATTATTCCAACTGTACTTTAACCTAAAGTGAGGGATAAGTTAAAGGAAGGTTCATGCTACCTGATAGGTTAAAGTTAAGTTTTAATAAGGGAATACCGCCGATTAAATCTTACCTTTAGCTATCGGTAAGTTATGAAAACGGGGGTAAGTCTAAGCCGGACCTTAGGGGTCTATGAACAATTGCTTTACACTTTAAAAATATCCACAGAAAAAATTAAAAATTGTCTCTAATCACGAAATTCATACCAACTTCATAGATTCAAGCAAACAATTTGTTTGGTAATAGGTGCACAAATTGCTATAATATTGATTACTAAAAATTGAAAATTGTGATTTAATTAAATGTAGCTCAGGTTTTGACAATTCCCAACAACAATTCTACAAGTCAAAATTATTTTATTTCAAAAGAAAAAAATCAGTTAAGATTTTTTGAATATTTTAATTAAAACTTTATTTCAAAGTTAAGTAATCAAAATTATATTTTTAATATTCTTTCAACTAAAAAAATAATTGATTCAATTATCACATTAATTAAATTGAAATACTTTTTAAACTATTTCTTAATTGAAAAAAAATACTGATATTTTTTTCTGTGTTTGTTAATTTTTTACATTGATTTTTTTTTGAGCCTTTATTTATTAAAATAACTAACATTTAAACTTTTTATTAATTTAACGAAAATGAGAATTGAAATAAATAAAAAACCACTCTTCTCTACTCTGAACTACCAAACCGGCATTAAAAGTTCCTCAATGAGCTTTTTTCGATTTTCCCCCTTTGGTTTTGAAAAATGCGAAAATATTTTTGGGTTGCCTGCTTTTCTTAAGGGTTCTGGCCAAAGTGAAAAAAAAAAACAAAATAACAAAACACAATGTAAATACGAAAGCTTTTAACGACAACAACATAAAAGTTATAAATGTGTCATGAAAACGTACCAAAACCTAAAGAAGAAGAAGAAACATCAATTGCTTCCTTTCAGTGTGCCTTTGTTGTTGTTTTATGTTGTTGTAGTATTTTTATAGGTTTTGCGTGCGTATATGTACGTAACTGAATTTCTTGTTGCTTTTGTTTTTACTTGATGTCGTTGTTGGTTTTGATGTTGTTGTTGTGGTTGTATTTAATGTTTTGTATTGTTGCTTTTTTAGGTTCTCGATTAGTACATTTTGGGTTAACGTAGGTCAGGTTCTTTATACCTTGTGCCAGTTAAACGTAACGTATTTTATATTTTCCCAACACAAACACACAAAAAATAAAAAAAAAACAACAATGATGGCAAAAAATATTCACAAATAATATAAAAAAGGGTACATTTTCATAATGACGACAACGACTAAAAAATACGATGATGATGATGTTTATGATGACGACAACTATGGCGTTGATGAAATGTATACCATCCTATCCAACAAACCATCCAGTAGATATTTAATCTACATACAAATCATATTCCTTCCTACTCTTCTCTGTCTACCAGTTTAGTTTGGCAAATTTGTCGGTATGAAGGTAAACAAACAATTTGTGTACGATTATGTCGGTCGGAGTGTATATTGGAAAATAATACACAATAATTTTTGTAAGTTTGTATAGATGTTTTTAAACATTTTGTGGTTGATATAGTTAATAAATTAACAAGAATGAAGATGGAGAGATGAAAAAGGGGTTATATTTTACAGATATCTACTTTCATATATAGTAACAATTTGGCACTGTGCCCTAAATAAAGTTCATGTAAAATTCTTCTTTGGACACAGTGCTACATGAATGCATTACCAATATGTAGGTATGTAATTGTATGTTAATAATGTGTTGGTTTCTTTCATTACTGCATCATTATTATTGGTTAAAATTGGCATTCATTTTCCGACACAAGTCCATCTTAATTGACACAATTATTTTAACAACAATGACAACATGTTTACCATGTCTCACTGTACCAGGATGTAGATGTCGTTTTATTTAATTTTTCATTGTGTGGAATTTAAGAAATTAATTTTTAAATAACAGAAATTGTTGAAAAGTTTTAAGTGAAAATAAATGACAGCTGCCATTCTTGTTATGAAATTAATCATATAATTTTTTTCTTTTTTTCAATTACTGTAATTTTCGCTTATGAAGAATTGAAATTTTTTTTTTCCTTTATTAAGTGGTTTAGTTAAAAAACAAACTATTAATTTTTGTATCGAATGTTGTTTTGGTTATTAATGGATGTGAAAATTTCGTTAATAACGGCCATTTCTAGTTTTAAAATTTTAAGAAATGTAACACTAAATTATGATTTTGTTTAAATAACATTTTCTTACAAATTAAAATGTTTAAATTATATAAAATAAGGCTTGTATCACGGAAACAAAGTCTGAAAATTACCAAAAAAAAGTTCAATGATACCATGATTTTCATTGCCCCAAAACAACTAACTATAAGTTTTTTTGGTTATCTCATATGGTAACAAAAGAAGAACTAATTTCTTAAATTTAAATTTTTTTTTTTTTTTTTTTTTTTTTTTTTCGTTATTTATTTATTGAATCTTCATATATTTAATATGAACTAACAATAATTTATCAAATCTTAACCTAATGCTTTATTTATGTCCTGCCAGTGCCAGACAAAAATTTTCTTCATCACGGGTTCTGTTCACTTATATAGGTGTTTATCTCTCATCTAGTTGAGTAAGTGCTGCAGTGTCTCTTCTCCTTAAGCGAGTGTGGCCGCCATGATTTAAAATATTTCGAGCTAAAGGATTTGGGTGTTGTTCAAGTCTTTTTAAATATTTTACTGCATATTTTGTAATCATAGTTTTTACTAATGGCACGTTGAGATCCTTATGAATGTTTGAGTTTTTAACATACCAGGGGGCGGCTGTGATTATACGAAGAAGTTTATTTTGGCGCCTTTGAATTTTTTCGATATTAGAGGCCGAGGCAGTGCCCCATAGTTGAATACCGTAGCACCAGATAGGCTTTAAGATAGAGTTGTAAAGTAGAAGCTTGCAATCGAGTCTAAGAACAGAATTTCTTCCAATAAGCCAATGAATTTGGATGGCTTTTAGTTTCATTTGAGTTAATTTTGCCTCTATATGGCATTTCCACGTTAATCGCCGATCCAGATGTATACCGAGATATTTTACATGCGAATGTTGAGGAATAATTTGATTATTGATTGTAATAGGGGGGCAAGATTCCCGGCGCAGGGTGAATGTTATATGTACGCATTTTTGCTCATTGACCATTATCCTCCATTGTCTTAGCCATATTTCTAGTTGAAATATATGATGCTGTAGGTAACGAGATGCTTCATAACGGTTTTCGTGGACGCTTAGAAAAGCTGTGTCGTCTGCAAATGTTGAAGTTTGGGTGTAGTTGTTTGTTGGCATGTCCGAAGTATAAATTAAGTATAATAGAGGGCCCAGGATGCTGCCCTGTGGGACTCCAGCGCCAATCGGCTGAGGTGAGCTTAAGAAATTTCCTTCTTTAATAATAAATTGACGACCGACTAAGTAGCTTTCTAACAGTTTGTGTGTGTTTGCTGGTAAATTTTGCTTCAATTTGTGTAATAAGCCTTCATGCCAGACTTTGTCAAAAGCTTGCGAAACATCGATGAAGAGTGCTGAGCAATATTTTTTTTCTTCAAATGTTTTTCTTATGACATTTACTATTCGATGAGTTTGTTCAATTGTGCTGTGTTTTCTTCTAAATCCGAATTGATGGTTTGGAATACATCTATTTTCACTTAAAATCGGTGTTACTTTTGAAACTAATAATTTCTCAAATAGCTTTGACATATTTGATAATAAGCTAATAGGCCTATAAGACTCAACTTTCGTATGATCTTTACCTGGCTTTGGTATCATGGTAACTAAGGAAACCTTCCATTTTTGAGGAAAGTATTCAAGGCGTAAAATAGCATTAAAAATAAAAAGAATAATTTTCTTTGCTACGCGAGGTAGCTCTAATAGCATTTTATTGCTGATCTTATCAATGCCAGGTGCCTTCTTAGTGTTTAAGTCACATATAACCTTTTCGATTTCTCTCATCTCAAATCTTAGGGGAATAGCTGCTCTAGCAGCAACAGGTGGTAAATCGACCGCAATATTGTGAGATATATTAGGTGTAAATACGTTTTTCAAGTGACTTACAAACAGATTTCCTTTTTCAACATCATTTCTTGCCCAACTTCCATTCAAGTTTCTTAATGGTGGTTTAGAGACAACTGGCCTTTTGAGGTTTCTAGCTGCACGCCATAATGAGTAGTCCGATTGTGGAGTTGCATCAAGTTCCTTAAGATATTTTTCCAGAGAAGCCGTTTTCTGAGTCTGCAATAACTTTCTTAATCTTTTTGTACACTCTTTTAGCAAGTTCTTAAGTTGAGGAGATCTGTGCAATTGCCACTCTCTTCGTGCCCTCCTTTTTTCAGACAAGAGACGCTCGACATCTGTGGAATATATTTTAATAGTTTTTGTTTTTTTGGGGGCAATATTGGAATGTTGAACAGCTAGTTTCAGAAAACTGAATTTAAATCATACAGGGAACTGTGGGCAAATTAAACAATTAAAAACCAATGCTGTTCATTCTGACGAGATTTTTTACGATTCTGATCATAAAAATATTTACACAGAAAGAAAAAACGTATACTAAATGTAAGTTTTTTCTTCTTGCTTTAGTACATATCGTTCTTAAAAATTTATGTACGAATAAAACCAAAAAGTACTTAAAACAATCCAAAATGGGATCACTTTCGGAAACCAATATACGTGCATGTGCTTGTAAATGCTTATTGTAGAACTACAACAACACTACAAGAAGAAAAATACAGACAACTTTCATGTTTAAAAAGTAAAATAAGAAGCAATAATTCCCATATTCTATTTGTTAAAATAATTGTGTTAAATACATCAAATTTTCTACGAAGAATTATTACGAAATCCAAATCGGGCGTGCTGCTGGTGTCTTATTATTGAAACGTTTTCTGTAAACAAAGGGCAGAATACAACAACAGTAAAATAAACATGTGTAATGGGTAAGTGAATAATGATATTCTCTTTATGTCTGATTCTCTGGGGTAATGGTTAAGATTATAAACTTATCTCACTTTCGGATTATTTAAAGTACAAATCGGGATTAAGCCAACTTAGAAATAGAAATTCTTGAATCAAGCACAGTTTTAGATTAATTTTATCTCACTTTAAATAAATTCAATCCTGTTTTCGAATTATTTTAAGTACGAGACTCTTGAATAATCCGTACTTGGGTCAAGCATTCTGTACTTGATTTAAGGAAATCCGTACTTACAGTACTATTGACAGCGCTTCGGCTTGATGGATGGGTTGTTTTGTTTTGTCAGTGTACCGTACCGTTTTATGCAAAAATAGTTAAAGTTCACTTTAGTTTACCAATACATTTAAGATCATACACTTTTGCTGGGCTTAATTTATTGCTTAATTAATGTGAACTATAACTTTTTTTTTGAATAAGGGGGTAAGTGTTTAACAAATTTTTTGTTTCAACATAAATTATAAAAAATAAGAAAATAAAGCCGGCCAAGCCCGACTATGTTATACCCTATACCACAGTATATAAAGACACATTTTCGAGATTGTACCCTATTTGGGACCCATTTCCAATCATGGACACGGAAAACGAAATTATGTTTTGAGCTTAAGATTCATAACAACATCTAATTGAGATTTCTAAAAAAGACATCTAAAAATAATTTTGGAGAAGGGGTTTATACGGACCCATCAGTACAATATTTGTCTATGATATAGTGGGTCTTATAAAAGTTATCGTTGCCAAATTTTATTTTAATATTAACATTTATAAGGAATTTATGGCACTTAAAATTATCATCGAGAATGGTTTTTGTATAAGATGCACAATAGTCGAATATCACATTTTTTTGGAAGCAATTAATAACTTTTATTTGGAGGCAGCTAAAGACACTTAATTTTGTGCATATATAGGGTAAAGAGTTATATTCGCCAGGGGGTAAAATCTCACTTGTCGAAATCTAGGAAATATGCTATCATAGGTTAAATTGACTAAAAAAATTTATTGAGAGTGAACATTTCTAAAACAATCTGAGTGCGTATGACTAAAGCATACATAAGTTGGCCAATAATAAAAGATCTATTTTTTTTGCCTATTATTTTACCTATCGAGAAAACTTACTTTAATTGTTTAAATTTAACTTAAATATTTTTGATATGCAAAGTTTTTTCTTTGGCTTATGGCCCTGCAAATTTGTCCCGGAATAAAGGCGTTTGAGAAGAAAACGGTAACAGAAAAAGAGATTCAATGTTAAGTTTACAGAACAAAATGTCCGAACTCGTAAATTGTTTTTTTTTTTCGATTCGATAAACGCGGTAACCCCCCTTTATTGCGCACTTGATAGTCTTAAAATAAATTGCAATAAAGCATTATGAACTTACTTTAATTCTTTTATTAATTCGCGTTAATAACAAACGTCAAAGAAATGACAATCAAATTGTTAAGTTTATGTTAAACATTATTTCTTCAAAAAATGTTTGAACAATTATTTCGCAATATATGTGCACATAAATGTTCTGCGGTCTATACATGGACATATGGTGCTACCAATGAAATTTGACAGTTGAGCACATAGATATTTCGAGGTTTATTGCTCGTGGAGACCCCATGCAACATTTCTTTAAAAGTTTATGTTGCAAGTCAGAGTGCTATATTTGGCTGTGCTGAATCTTTGATACCCTTCACCGACAGCTCGAATATTTCAGGAATGGACTCTATATAATATCTATATATCGATGCCTTACTTTCTCAACCTCGTATCTCAAAAAAAATAAGATTTTGACTTTTTCATGTCAAACGATTGCTATTTTTGTGTTCTATTACTGCAACAACTTATTATTTCAATAATTTATTAATATTTACAGAATTGAGACAAAGTATTGAAATAATAAGTTGTTGCAGTAATAGAACACAAAAATAGCAATCGTTTGACATGAAAATGTCAACACCGTATTTTTTAAGATACGAGGTTGAGAAAGTAAGGCATCGATATAATTAATTAATCTTTATAAAAATGGACGTCAGCATTGAAATTGGTTGCGGCTTAGGCCTACATATGTTTAATTATTGACCGACAATCAGAAAGTTTTGCGCTTTTCTTTTAAGAAGTTTGAACTAGCTTGAGTAAAATATCATGACTTGTAACAATTTTAGCCGAACTAAAATGATTGTCATGGTAAATTATGGACCAATCATCCCAAAATTCTGTAGAGTGATTTCTGGTATTAAAAAACATAAATTAGAAGAAATTTCAATACAACAGTGAAATTAGTTTAAGCGTTTATAGTGAATTTCAGAAGTCTGCCTAATACGGAATCTAAAGTAAGTTATGGACCGTATATCACAAATTGCATGACATTTTTTCTGACCATATCCAGATAAGTTGCAACAATATCTATATCTGCTACGGCTTCAGGCATATTTAATTAATTTCCCAGAGTGGCCTTTATATGGGGTCTAGGGTAAATTATGGACCTATCTTCACAAAATTTGACAGTGTGGTTAATAGTCCCATAAAACTGTGAAGTATTAAATTTTATTAATAGCATTATTTATAACGGTTTAAGGCGTACTAAAATGTTTTCCGAGAGTAGGGCTTATATGAGGCCTTGAGTAAATTATGGACTGATCTTCGCGAAATTAAGCAGTACAATTTCCAGTATTATAAAACGAATTTTGCAAAAGATTATATCATTCCGTTTTTAACTAACATTTATGTTTGTTTTTTTTTTAAACAAAGTTATCAATTTTTTAGGGTGGTGGCGATTTTTCTGGATTTTATTCAAAAAGTGCTTAGGATAACTACAAGCAATTTGACACCAAGTTTGGTCTTTTATTTTGAGTTTTTCAAAAGTGAGCGTGTTTTAAACAGATGGATAGACGGGCAGACAGACGGGCATGGCTAAATCGACTAAGAATTACTTAAGGACCTAGAATATTTATACTTTATGGGGTCTTAGATTTATAATAAAAAAGTTTCACACGGCATGACAAACTTAGTATACCCTCGTTCACCACTAGTGGTGGTAGAGTGTATAAAAAGTCGGTGTTGGAAAAACAAGTTTGCATCACAATAATTCAATGTTCGAAAAGAAACCCTTGGATGTTAAAAATGGAACTAAAACCAAAATTACACACAGATTACGTACGGAACAAATTACATATGGGCTGCAAATTAAATTAGAAATTATGACACACAGATTGGCAGCACTGTTGTATACACAAAAGTTTGCTTTTTGTTTTAAAAAGGTCTGGCATTTGTCTTATTAAAAATGGAACATTTAACACGTGTAAGGCAATTTCATAATTTTGTTTGCAATTTTTTTGCACTAAAACTGCTACTGATTGCCTTTTTTTTTAGAGGCATTAAGTCGCAATCAATCCATTTTTTAATATTAAGGAAATCTTACTCATTATGTCCACCAAGTTTTATATACTTATGGCCAATTTTCAGGATTGACATTAAAACACATTTATGTTTAAAATTGTTTTAAATACAAAATTCTCTTCTTCACTAAACACTTCAATGAAACTTAAGTCACCGATGTGGTTCATTTAAATTCAATTTAAGTTTCCATTGGATTAACTTAGCAAGGTTGCCTCAATATCACAACAATACAAAAACAACAGACAAAGTCATAACAACCAGCTGTTTTTTGAGACCACCTTGTAAATAACTACACTTTTTTATGATATTTTTTTGTATTTAGTAGTGCTACCATACTTTTATCTTAATTAAATAAGACTTTTCGTATAAAACTCAAAAAATCAATCGGTAATTATATACGATTTAAGTTTTTATGAAAATTAACATAATATAGATTTGAATACTATCCTGAAAATTGGGCATTATTTTATTATGTCATGCCGTAATTAAGATGGGCGCCCCGCCGATATGTATTTGGCTTGACAATCAGGGGTGTTCTGGAAACCGAAAACGCAAAACGCAAGAATTTTGAAGTTCTTTTTAATACACTCTTAATCCGATTTTTTATAATTTTCTTATAGAATTCTGTTTAATAGAGAAACATATGTATTGTATGGTATTTGCATTTCTTTGACTACAAAGATCTTATTAAAAAAACAACTTTTAAATTCTTGCGTTTTGCGTTTTCGATTTCCAGAACACTCCTGAATATCTCACAGAAAAAAGTTTTTTATCAATAAAAAAAAAAAAAATGGTATAAAAAGTATTTAAATTTAATTAATGTGATAATTGAATCAATTATTTTTTTTTAGTTGAAAGAAAATTATAAATATATAATTTTGATTTAATTAATATTTAAATTGTTTTGAAATAAATTTTTAATTTAAATATTAATTAAATATCAAAATATATTAATGGATTTTTTCGTTTAAATGAAAATAATTTAAACTTGTAGAATTGTTGTTGTGAATTTTCAAAATTTAATTAAATAAATCAACACATAAAATTAAAAATATCATTTATTGAAAAAATATATTCATAATTTTACAATTTCAATATAATCATTTTGGTAAAAGGTGCAAAATCAACAATTTTATTATGATGAATTTGGTATAAATTTGGTGATTATAGAAAATTTTTAATTTTTTCTGTGCTTAATCCTGTATATATAGAATTATTTGTAGTAAATTTCTTCATATTTGCATTGGTGATTTATATATATAAAGTCTTACTGTAACAACGATCCAACTGATTTAAAATCAACCATAATTTCTGCATAGAAATAATTTTAGACAATATAAGCCAACATAACAGTTTCCTTGTGAGCTCTTTATTACAGCTACTGGTTGTACTATAATATGTAAAACTTTTAAAACTCTTTTGTCCTACACGCAGAGAAAAAGCAATTTTTTACCGAACATTTTTAAATATATATATGTTAATTTAACCACATTATTGTTACCGGCAACCATATTATTGTTAAACTGTCTTCCATAAATAAGCTACAACCATATTGTTTAAAATATATTGTCGACTTAAAACATGTCATCCTGGGCAGTGCTGCTAATTATTTATGGCTAAATTTTTGACCAAAAATAACTAAACAACATTTTCACTCATCAGTATTAATCAAAGAAATCTAATAATTTTTTTTTTTTAATAAATTTTTATTTAAAAACTTTTTATAACAATCAAAAATACAGAAGTAAAGTTTTTGCATAATGAAAAATTCAAATCATAGATTGATAGAATGGACTTTTGTTCTTATTTGTCGTTGTGAAGTTTTATTACTGTTTTTATAAAGTAAAGAACTAGCTTAACCGAGTGCGCTTCGCTACTCTCATTAAAACAACTATTTTTTTCAATACTGATCTTGTTCGTTGTTTATGAAGATATTTGTACCAAGTGTGAATACTCTTACTGTTACCATTCACTAGTTGCACAGAAATCAACATGGTTTTCATGGTTTTGCATTGAAGTTGTCCCTCCAATGTCTACAGTAAGACAGTGTGACTTTAATTGATATTGTTCATATATAATCAAGCTATTTGTTCCAAATTTGTAAATTGTAGCTGTGGCTTTTCTCTAGATATACAGAAATCTAGTAAGATGCACGCCCACCTATCCAATCCCGCACATTTTTCCCAAATGCTGTCTGTATATTATCATTAACTGTTCTTTAAATATACGGGATTCTATTTTGTGCCACACCTACTTATCTAATTGCGCCCACTTTTTGGCTAATGTTACGTACTGACCACCAATCTATTTGTTCCAACTTTGGTAACGTTAGCTATTATCGTTCTCTAGATATACTGAAATCTATTTTACCTTTGAATGTGAGGTACCACGCCCAGTTATCCACCCCCACCTTCTTTTGACAGATATTGCATATCGATAACACCGCTATGTGTACCGAATTTGGACAATTTTACTCTTACCGCTCTTTAGATATAAATAAATCAATTTTGTGCCACGCCCACTTCTCGAATCGCACCCATATTTTGGACGAAGTTTGGCTTTTGTCGTTCTCCAGATATACATAAATCTATAATGTCTTTGAATGGGAGATGCCAAGACCACCATACTAATCTCGCCATTTTTTTTAGAGAAGATGTGTATTGATAAACTACATTTGGAAACTTTACGTCTTTCCGTTCTTCAGATATATAGAAATTTATATTGTCTTTGTATGGGAGGTGCCACGCCCACTCAAAATTTAAAAAAAAAATATAGCCTTTAGATCCTTTCAGAACATCAGTAATATACTGATTGGTTCAGCGGCTTAGGCGGCTGTAAGGTACAAAGAAATAAACATACCCAGGAAAAACTTTTTGAATTGTGGTAATAGGTATAGTTATTTCACACGTTACCTGGTAAGTAGGTGTCATTACAATTTCCATTATTTTGAAAACCTCAATGAGTACTTACTAGTAATGAGTACTTACTAGTAAATACTTTTTACTTTTATTATTTCTCTACTGAATATTTTCTTACTAATAATAACAACTCAATAACTACTAACTAGTTGTGTAGCTTTCAGTACTGAATATTTACTTACTAGTAACGAGCTCAATAACTACTTATTTGGTATACAAACAGTTTCAAGATGTATTAGATACAAATTCTTGTTTTTGTTTATATTTTCTTTTTACTAACTAACTAAATAACAACTAGTTATATTTGGGCTTCTAGTAAGTATATTGTAAGTACTTACAATTCAACTAACTGGTAGTTAAATAATAACTAGATATTTTTTGACTACATGTTAATATATTGCAAGTATTGAATTCTGTAGACAACTCGAACAAAAATAAGTAGTTATTCAGCCGAAAAATAAGTAGTGTTTATATGTCTCCAACATTACTTTCTAACTTACCAGGTAAGTAAAGTTTTTGCTGGGTACATTAATTTGTATATATGTATATAGATCTAGATTAAATTTTTGATGACAAAAAAAACTGAAAACTATCAATTTTACATTATTTTTCTAAGCATTTGCTTACAGTTTAAAAAAGTGTGTTCGTGTATTTACTTTACATTTTTAGTTATTTTGCATTAATATATTTATTTAGAAGGAAACAGAATGCTTATTTTTTGTTATTTTTATTGCGTAGAAAAAATAAAACAACAACAAAATTAATTTAAAATTCCATTTCTTGACATTTAATTGAGTTGAAATCAAATTAAAAATTATTTATTTTCCACCCTCTTTTTTAATTTTTTTTTTTTTTTGCAAATACGGGTAAACATGTACAGCGTTTATGAATTTCGTATTTGCTACCTTCAAGCGGGGAAACTCAGAAGACCTTCTTACTTCAGGCCTTATTGAAGGCCTGCTTATAAATTTTTTGGATTCAATTACCATTCTGATCTAACTTCAATAACCATTCTTATGTACCTGTCAAAGAAGCGAAAGCGGAAGGCCTACCCTGCAATGACAACGTATGTAAAATATGAGTATGGAATGTAGCGAGCAGGCCTTGTACATCTAAAAGAAGGAGTACAGTGGCCTTCGAGAAGGCATCCGTACTCCTTCTATTTCCCGCTGAGCTCTTATGTCCTTCCAGTTACACACACACACACACACACACACAAGTTCGTGCAAAATACAAGCAAAAAATGTTAAAGATTTATTGGAATATGGAGTAACAAGAGAAATTCGCATGATTATTTTAACTACCACCAGCAGATTTTCTTTATTTATTCTATATATCTATATTTTTTTTCCTAATACATATCATACTTTTATTTTTATTTTGGTGTTATTGTTGTTCTTGCTATTTCCTTTGGCATTTAATTTACAGAAAGTGCGTAACGCATTCAGAACAAAAAAAAAGTAACTAACAAAAATATTATTTGATTTTTAAAATAAAATCCATGATAAAGAGTAATACAAAAGAAGAATCCAACTTGTGCAATCTTTTCATATATTGTTTAGCTTTTTTTCTTGTTGCTGTGTGATTCCTTTTTGCTATTTCTCTTTCTCTCAACCATTTTTAGTTAGAAATCAAGGAATTGCAAATGTATTTTAGTAGCAAGTGTGTGTGATGTATGTGTTATATCAGTGTTGCCAGTCCATATGTAGTTATGCATATTGTGTGTAATTTCCACTTAAATATGTTGTCCACTCGTAAAATTTTCATGTGTAATCTGTGTGTAATTTTTTTTGAGTTTTGGTTTTTGATTAATTTTCGAAATTTGTACTTTTAAAATGACGCAGTTCATACTTTCTGAAAGAAAACTTCCATAGTGTTAACCCAGATTAAATTCGATTTTCTTAAACTTTATTTACATATTTTATCTAAAAATGATTGTAGAAAGTGTGAAAATGTTGGCAAAAATATTTGCTACTTTGTTTTCCAAATTTTCCCGGTGTTTTTATTACTTAATTTAGAAGCAATTTTTGCAATTTTTTATAATATCCGTTCTGTATTATACAAACAGTCTATTTTTTGTGCTGTATTTAATAAAATAACTAAAAAATGTACATTAATAATTTATCTCACTTCTGTCATTATTAAAAACCAAGGCGAATTCAACTAATTAATTTGCTTTGATTTGTAAGTGTTTTGTTAGGAATTGTTGATATTTCTAAAGGCCATATCAACAATTGACGTAGCTTAAGTCAACTTAAGCAACTGTGTGAATACATATAAAACATATGTGGCCAACTATAATGTACTTAATGAAACTTTTCGTTAAGTTTCGTCAAATGTCATTTGCTTAAGCAAAGTGCCAAACTGTTTGTGCATTATTACAAAAAAATAAAATAAATTGAAATGAATAAAGAAAAATAAGAAAAAAGAAAATAGGAAGTTTACATGTTTTAATATCTATTTTATATTAATAAGTGTGCACAACAAACAACAATTTTTTCTTTTTAAAACGTTGCATGCAAATTAATTAAAAAATAAAATAAGCAAATATAGGGCTGTAATTTTTGGTACTTTTTAATTTGAAATAATCGCAAGAAAACAAAATATTGAACAAATATGCAACATGGATCTTAAGTTTATGTAAGTACATTATGGCCACATTAAAGTCTTCTTTAATTTGCTTATGCATTTGACAGACTTTTCGTTCATTTTTGACAGTCTCTTAAGCTAACTTATGCATATTATGGTTATGCCTTAACCTTTAGCCCTAGCAATGCAATGCAAGAACCCCTATGTTGCTTCTCTTGTTTTTGTATTGTTGTTGTATCGACACTACCTGTAGTTGAATTCGCCTTGCTACAAACATTCACATTTTTTTTATTTATTTCATATTTGCAAAAATAACTTTTTATTTGCAATAATAACTTTTTATTTGCAATAATAACTTTATTTGCAATAATAACTTTTAAAAGTGTAAAAAATCTTTCTTTATACCTAAAGCAGAACTTCAGGCTTAAAGACACTATTTTCGGTACCAACGATTAATTTTAAAATTTAAAAAAATAAGAACTGAGGTTTTTAGTTCCCAAGAATGGTTTAAATTTTGAAATATGACCTTTTTCGCTCTAAGATCGTTAATATTCTTATTTGATTATCGACTTAACTTCAAGTTTATATGAGGGGCTTAAAGCACAAGGGGTTTAAGTGCCATTTTAAAAATTGGGATTAAGTGCTAATATACCCCATGTGCTCCAAGCAAAACAGGTATTTTAATGACAACTGCTAGAATTGGTCGCCATATCCCGCTACCTGATGAGAATTCCACATTAACCTCTTGTGTTCTAAGCTTCTCTGAACTTCACCTACTAATTCCATAAGTATTCTCAATAAAAAAGCACTTAAAACCCTTGTGCTTTCAGCCCCTCATAGGGTCTATTTTTTTGCTTGAAGTCCGAAATTTTCCAAAACAAGAAATTTGATTGTCATTTTCGAAAGTTTTCAACAATAATTTTGGTTTTAAAACGGACAAAAATATTAAAATAAAGTGACTCATTACCGTAAAGCTTTTTTACATGTAGCAGCTATTTTCATAAATTCAAATTGTTGTGTTCTGTATTTTGGTTTTAAAAAGATGGTTACCGTACTTGTACATATCTTACTTATTTTAAATACTAACAACGGACGTAAATACTCGAAAATTATGGTTCGGTTTATTAATCTACATATTAAAGCATTCAATCAAAAACTGCGACTTTGTTAAAGAAAAGCAATTAAATAACAGGAATACTTGATTATTATTGATTTTGTAATGTAAAACATGTGAAAAAACAGTTTAGTAACGTCTGAATTACTATTTGTTTTGGTTTTCTTTCTTATTCACAAAAAGTAAATTCAATTTCAAACGTATTCTCACAAGCAAAATTTCTAAAAAAAATTTCTTGGAATATTTAGATGCATATCCACTTAAGTTGTTACGCTTTTTATTTTTAACTAAATTAAAAAAATATGCATGTTTAATTTTTCTTCAAATGTGTAATTTGGGACAACGTCATGTGTTATATCCAAATTTTTCATTGGCAACACTGAGT
The DNA here is from genome assembly GCA_943735925.1 of Pollenia amentaria. Classification (NCBI taxonomy): domain Eukaryota; kingdom Metazoa; phylum Arthropoda; class Insecta; order Diptera; family Polleniidae; genus Pollenia; species Pollenia amentaria. Next base: position 94,779,161 of record OX031009.1, on the reverse strand, counting down.
AATATACATATTTATATATGTTTGTGTGTGTGTTTATGTGTCTGAGATCATACATAGTTATGTACGTGTTATTGAAAATGACTGCAAGGATAAAAAGGATATTATTTTTAAATTCTATTTTTATTGCTGTTGTTCTTTGTTTTGTTATGTGTTTTCTTGCTTTGCTTTAGTGTGTAAAATTTATACAGATGTTCATATGACTGCAGTTTTTCTATTTTTCAATGTGTTTATTGGTTCGACTAGAAAATAATAGAAACAACAAAACAATAAATACAACATCAGCAGCAGCAGCATCATTTTTCTATTATTTAAAAAAAAGATAATGGCAACAAAAATTGAATTATAACATTTTGCTTTTCAGGCAATTTGCTACAAGTAGAAACTTTCTATGAATGTTTGGATAAATCTACAGTCTGCCTGCATATTAATGTTTTTGTAAGGATGTGTTTGTCAATATAGATTAAAATGAATCCGTTTTTGAAAGCGTTTTCTCCGCATGTACAATTTCATATGTGTGCGAGTTTGTTCGTTCATTTGTTTTAAACAAGGAAACGCGATTAGGGTTCAGGCAGGAAATGGATTTTGATATTTGCGTTTCTTTTAATGTAAAAAATACAAATAAATATACAATTATAATTTATTATTAGATATTTTATATGTTTAATATTATATTTTTTTCGGTTTAAATTTTTTCGCGATTAGTTTGTTTTATATATTTTTATTATTTTTCCAAAACAAACTCAATTTTTTGTTGAACATTTAATGATATTTATTTTCACACCTTCAAAAGTATGTTTGTGTCTATAGAATTTAAAATGTGTTTCAAATTAGAATGCAATTAATTCTGCAGATTTAATTATAGGTTTTTAAAAAAATAAAAGCGTATACCAAAATGCAACAATTTAATTTTAAATATCGTAAACAGTTTTGGCTGAATTCAATTTTACATACTTATACATTAGGGTAATGACTCAATTTTACCCAAAAATTTACCTCGTGCTGTCAGTTTGCTGGTCGTTTTGACAACAATTTCTAAAAATTCACAGATAATTTTTTTTTTGCATTAGCGGAGTTCAGAAAGGACAATTGAAAAAATTGTATTTCTTGTGTTAAACCTAAGAACAAATTACACAGTGCTAAAGAACTAAAAGAACAAAGCTTTTCTTTATCTGTTTACAATTGCGACAAAGGTAAATTAAATAATTTAGTTCTGTTTTAATATAGAACAAATTTTAACGCGTTTGGTGCGGGAACTTATTTTAAAGTAGCGAAAGAGAAAGATGGCGCTTCATAATATTTTTTTTTTGGCAATTTTGGCTAGGGCATGTCAAATTCGATATTTGCAAAAAAAAAAAAAAATTTAAAAAGGCATCACCCTAATACATATGTATGTATCCAGTTTGAAAGACTTTTTAAGTTTTTTATTTTGAGTTGTTCGAAAGTGAGAGTATTTTTAACAGATGGACAGAAGGACGTGGTTGAATCGACATTTTTGGAACATTAAATTAAAATCACTATTTCGTATACTTAATGAATTTCTTTTTATTGATCTTATGAAACATTAATGTACTTTTTTCACAACACAAGTGATTGAACGTGTAGTAAAATTTATATGACAAACACTCAAAAAACTGAGTTCTTTTCATATAAATTTTACTATACGTTCAATCAATTGAGCAAATTAGATTTACTATTTTTTCCAAAACTTTTCACGTCTTTTGCCAAAAATTTAATTAAAAATTCGTTTTTACAACAGTTCTATGAAGAAATAACTTCCTAGTTATATATATTTTGTAGTAAGAGAAATTTATATTATTTTTGTAGATATTGTGACATTTTTCATGGTAAATATGATATTATAACAATTTGAATTTTTCATGAATTGAAAAACATTTTCATTGATAGTTCCTTTTAATTTAAAAAAAATCTATTGAAATAATGTTAAACAGTTAGTTGGATTTTTCTTTTAAAAGAGATATTAAGTCGTCATCAATCCAATAAAAGATTTTAACGAAATTACGAATCCCAATTGCGTAGTGTTAATTAAATTGCTGAATTAAATTTGTAAAATTTTATTCCGATAATGCAATTTTGGACCAAAGATTCATTAGATTTATGAAGCATAATTCTTTTAGTGTACTCTAATGTACATACAAGTGTAGGCACTTCGGAGGACTTTTCAAATACTGCGACAAAATAAAATTTTTCAACTTAAGATGAGGGTATTCATTTAATCGGGCTTTTGCTTTAATCGGCTAATCGCTCGATTAATTAATCGAGTTTTTGGTTTAATCGGTTAATAATCGGTTAATTTTGTTATTGATCGGTTAACCGATTAATAAAGTTTTTTATAAATTAAGTAATTTCAATAAATAAAAATGAATAAAATGATTTATTTTTTGGAGTTGTTTAGTAAGAAAACCATAACATAACATAAACATAAAACTTCTTGAACTGAAACGAGCAAACAAAAAAATAATTCATAAATATCGCACCTAATCAACAAGAGGGAATTACCTCAAAATTTTTATTTTTTTACTTTTTCGAAGAAATCGATACGTTATATTCATATCCACCCGCTATAAAAATATCATATTTTTTTCCCAACTTGTTGGTTGTGAAACGGCTGGTTTTAGAATTGTTTTTCATATGCTTTCAATTTTAAATTAAAAATTATTTTTCTTCTACTGAAAATTTTTAAATTTTGAGTTACTACCCTCTTGTTGATTAAGTGCGACATATTTTTTAATTAATAAATATTGGCTCATGATCAAAGTCAAACGCTAAAGTCGGTTCTTTTTAAAAACAAATATTAAAATAAAAACATACTCTTAATTATTTTGCTACTATCGACTTTTTTGCTACTATAAACTTTATTTTTGACTATATATATGGGCCATTATGTATTAATTAAAAAATAGACTGTGTGATCTTATAAAATAATCTTTTAGACAAATAAGTGATGCTTTTCATTAGTTTTGATATAACCTGAATGAAAAAAAATTCTTTCATTAATCGTAGATGTTGGAGAAATCGAAAGCAACCCATAATACAGAATATCTTATTTCTCAGTCCTTTTCCTGGATTTCTCTAACGTATAAAATCTTCCATTATGCCATTACAGTCCTGTTTCTAAGTCCTGTTTTCTAATTGTTTCGGTTTGTTCTGTTAAATATTGATATGATAAGATATGAGAACAAACAAATAACTAAACACATACATATGAAAAGTAGATGAAACAAGAAAATGAAGTACACTGAACACCATCCTTGATTGTATGAACAAATATTTTCTAAACACATACATTCTGTATATGAGACAAAATAATTAATTAAGAACACAAAAAATATTTACATCGGTTAATCGACTGAAATTAACCGGTATAATCGTTAATCGAAAATAGCCAATTTAAAATTAATGAATACCCTAGTATTTATGTATTTAGTAGAAAAAAACTATAGAAACGAAGAATTTTTTTTAAGTAACCGAGATTATGTGTTAGTGCGTTCAGTTATGGAACTTAAGTCTATATATATATATATATATATATATATATATATATATATCCTGAGCCCTTGAGTTATTAAAAGACGATTAAGCCATGTCTATCCGTCTGTCTGTCTGTTAAAAATACTCTAACTTTTGAAAGACTCAACAGAAAAAAACAATTTTTGTATTTCCTAAGCAGTTTGGAATTAAAATTCAGCACAATTAGTTCAGTAGGAAAAGAGTTATAAGCCCAAATTTGGAACAACCTTCTCAAAAAATAAATATTTTTGTAATAAAAACCCTCATAAATTGGTGACAGAAAGCACCGACTCTCATTAAATTTTGCACAAATTACAACTGGAAGTTATACTTCTTAATATCTCGAAACTCGGTCCATAATTTACCTAAGGCCCGTTATAAAGCCCACTCTCGGAAAACATGTTCGTACCAGAGTAATGTTGTACCCAGATACGGAGTTGGGCAGATTTCGAGGTTATAAGGGGTCCATTGCGGTTTTTCAAAAATTCATATGAGAAGGATTTTTTTTTTGAAAGTTTCCTGGTGATTTTCTTCAGGTCGCCTCTTCTGTTAGCTTCGGTTGCTGCTTGCGCTTCTGCAGCAAGCACCTCTATCCATCGACGTTTGTCTGTCCGAGCACTACGTGTAACTGCTTTGTCGGTTAAATTATGATTGTGTTGTAGTCAAGACTTTTCCGTTCTGCTTAATTGTGCTTTTATTTATTTTCTTTTAAATTTAATATCGACTATATATTAACAAAACGATATCTTCTGAAGTATATGTATTTTCCCCATCCAATATTCTACAGGTCCGGATTTTGGGAAAATATATTTTTAAGAAAGCCCTGACGAAAATAAAGATACATTCTTATTATGTAAGAACTGTTTAAGTCACTGCTCAATAAAATTAAAGAATACATTTGATCTTTAAGTATTTTAAACATTTAAGTTTTAATATCCTTTTCTTATTTTCAGAATCGGCTTTAATATAATAATTTTTTGAGGAAAAGATTTAAAGTTAAAACAATTTTCAGTTACTCCCTATTTATCAAATGTTATTGCAATATTCTACCAACAACAACGACACCTAATAATAAAAAATCTTTGCAAGTATGTACTTACGTATGCCTGTATGCATGTGTGTATGTATTGTATGCATTTTGTACATGTGTTAAATTAAGTGATGATGTCCTGTAGCAAAGTGAAAGTGTAGAGTGATATATGTAGTTATGTTTGATGTAAGTGAACTATTTTCTTCATAAGTTGTTGTATATTGGAGCAAATGCTCATTATGTTCGAAATTAAATGCTATTATGCGAGTGTAAAACATTTAAAACAGAATGTTTAATTATAAAGAATATTTAATTTATGAAATTTTCTTGTACCAGCACTGGGTACATATTTTAATTATTAAAACGGAAAACAACAAAATATAAAAAAAAATCACAAGAAAACAAGAAAAAAAATACTAATGAAGTTCATTTCAATTTTCCATTTCATTTTTATTTTTGTGCTGCAACGTTTTCAGGCAGAAATATTTCTAGAAATATCTGCAGTCAATGTGGGGAATAAACATATTAAAATTTTTTTTTTAGAAAACTGCAACTAAAGAGAAAACAACAGCAATAACAGAAGAAAAAAAAAACGAAATTAAAAAACTGTTTAAAAAGGCGAAATGAAATGAATTCAGAGCAATGCCAACAGCAAATTGTAATATAAAATACAACAGGAGCAACAAATATGTATGAGAACAACAAAAACATCCAACGGAAATAGAAAATCCTTTGCTATCCTTTTAGCTGAGCAAACTTTCATCATCTTCTTGAGTTAAATTTTTTTTTTTTTTGTTTTTTTCGTTATTGTTTTCGTTTTTGGGGGTTGTGTTCCAAATGCAATGCCATAATAAGTTGATGTTACGTTTGTGTCGTTGTGATGAAGCAGCGTTTTTTATGTTTTTTATTTATGTATATTTTTTAAACTTTTTTCCTTAATACTTTTTTGTGAGTAGAGTTTCTGCTAAAGCAGCAGAAGTGGCTTTTGTACGTGCGTTGACCTACCAACACAGCAAATGGTTTGCGTAGCATACGAGTACGAATAAATGTATTTGGTTGCTTCGGGTCCTTTGGCAATGGCAACAACTGCAGCGGTAAAATGAAAAAAGGAAAAAAAAAACAAAATGTAACAAATAACATGTTAAAAAAACAGCAAAAAATTACAACTGCTTTGAGAATATCAGCAAGTAAACGTAGAGTGTAGCGTAGAAAAAGAAGGAACAAAACTTTAAAGTTAAAAAAAGAAATGCAAATAAAATGAGAAACTGAAATAAAATTAATGTAAATATGTAAAAGGACTTTCAAAAAGAATGCCACAACATGCATATGAAGAGTACAAGTGCATGTGTAAGTGTTGAATAAGAATATGCGATACCATCAACGTAGTCATAGTCATCAGCAAGCGCTTACCACTACCACCAATACCACCATCACGGCTCACAGCAAGTAACTTCAAAAGAAGTAGAGTAAAATAGCAAAAGCCAAATACACGTATACTGCACAAAAAAAAAATATTATAAAAACTTGCACATTCACTCCACTTTGCTTATAATTTATACACATGCATACACACATACTTAAGGATACTCCTCTGCACGTACTAGCGGCAACAACAATTATAACATCTTCATAGCAACAATAGTAAAGTCGTTTTTTTCTGCTTTGTTGCTGCTGTTGTTTTCTTCTTCCTTTCTTTGCACAAAAACACAAAAGTTGCCAAAGAGCTGAAGCGGAAATTCTACTACTTGTACTAGTAGTTATAAAGCTGCTTTACAGTACCTTAAAAGAATTAAATAGTCCTGAACAATTTTCGTAAGCAATTTCATAATGTTCTTAACTCTTCGTGATGAAAACTGCCTAAATTTGCACATATAAATGAAGAAAAATTATACATTATATAATTATTATAGGAGCATTTCTTCTTTGGTTTTGGTGCAACATTTTTAAAGCCTTAAAACAAAATTTGGTTGATAGTAATGGCTAAATTAATTAATTTAGCTAAACAAGGTGAAACATGATTGAATCTAGCCAATAAATAGCAAAATTGGCAGCACAGGTAGTGCACACCCAACCATTGGTGATTGACATGACGAATCTATTGAATGGCTTGCTCTTAATCTCGTAAACATGTTGTATGCATTTATTAATTCTTTTGTTTTCTTTGAGTCCTCCGGTTAACAAAGCAAATTACCGATCAACTAGGGGGATATGTGCTGCAAATAAATCATCATCGAAGATCTGCTCTATCAAAGACGTTCATTCAGAAATTCATAATATTATCATCATATGAACTTTTCCATTGTCACAATTATCCTCAAATGGTACAACTATTTTTGTGACAAATTTAAATTGATATTTTTAGTTGCAATACAAAACCAGGTTACTAACAAAATATGCGAAGTCGGTTTATTGACCATGATCTGGTGATAGATCATAATATTAGTTGGGCTCATCATTTGCCACCCGAACAAAAATTTCCGCCTGGAAGTCCCAGGACGGGACACGGTGTTCTGAAGTTTCGTCATCCACAAACAAAATCTGCATATCTTGGTGAATACATTACCCAATATAAACTGGTGGTATCTTGTTGACCTATTTACAGTGCCCCGTAAACAGGTCAACAAGCAGTCTAAGTTCCGCTCTCTCAAAGCCTTCTTGCCCTGCCACGGGACAGTGTCACAAATCTCCTGGACTGTCTTAATCCGTATGTGTGCAGGAATTCACGTTCGGACCATGTTTGTAATGTCCCCCTAATGTGATCTACAGGTACGCCGAAGAAAGACTCAGAGCCTATAAATGGACGACGAGCACCCCTGTTTGCCAAGCCCATTCGTTGCCCGCATGGCTCTCATTGTCAGGCAACCAATACAAATTAAAGTCATTGTGTTTCCCTTGATCGTTCGGAGACGTAAAACAGTCCATGAATAACCTGGACTTTTCCTCCAAAGAAGATAGTGCTCTAAGAGCGGCTTGACCATCTGACATTATAAACAATTTCAAGCCCCTTACCCTCCTCCTTAGAATCTCCCCAGCGCATATGAGAATGGCGTAGATCTCTGCTTGACAAATCAAAGGATGTTTCCCCATTGGCAAGCCCCTTGGAAACTCGGGCTCATGATGCCCTCCCCAGTATCACAATACGCCTGTTTAAGCCGTTAGTGAACCAAACCTGGTCCGCGCAATCGCGCCACTAGGTTTGGTCTGCCCTTCAACACCTGTTCCACAGCACAGAGTCATTGCGGCTCCAAGAGCCCAGTATAGAGGCAGTTCATAATCATATGACGACAAACTTTGCTAGCAATTCCACTATTCCCTCTTTTAACTTGTGTACCAGATAAGATGTTATTTATATTGTTCCTAATAATGACCCATAGAAACATTTATTTTCTATTGCTAAAAAGGTTGGAGATCCCTGTGGGAACATGATTCGGGACTAATTTATTTTAAAATGTAACAGATTACTATAACGAACTTTCTCATGGAATTCGAAATTAACAGCTTTTAACCCAATTATGCAAAATGTTAAAGTCCAGATTAGTTAACCAACACATTAAGCCTAGCAGAAGCGAATGGGATTTATGTGTTGGTTAACTAACGGGAACATTAACTTTTTTGCAAAAGGCGGTAAACCTTTAAAGTTGCATTTACAAAGAATAAAAGTTTCAACAAGCAAGAAATGGCAACATATGGAGGAGCTTAAGCCATTTCTTTCATAGGACTATCATTATTTTTATAATGAAATAATATTTGAGAAGTAGTATTTTGTCGTTCATTTCTATTGTTGCTAGTGTTCTCTTTAGTTAGCCCTTCAAAAAACTTCGTTGTAGTCTCGTGTTTTTGTTGAAGAAAATACAAGTTCAAAAGAACGGAAGTAACATAACTATTTGAAACATTAATAAATTATTATTTTTATCATTATATATTAAGTAAATCTGCGACATATGATTGCCTAAAATTATTAAAATATTGAAAATGTTAGTTACGTGGTCTTGCATTTCAGCTAACGATATATACATGTTTATATACGCCTTTGATGCTGAAAGTTCAAGATTAGAGTTTCTATCAATAATCACCATTAACTCGAAACGGAAATCTCTTTCGCTTCCATCTGAACGCAGATCAATCAATTCCAATTTTATTGGAGACTAGACGCAGAAAACACTGGGAACTTCATTTTTGGAATGTGATCAAAATTGACAAATTCGAGTCTGCTATTGGCATCCTGCAAGAGTTTTTGAAATAACTGCCACTGTCAATAAGCAGCAAATTATTTTGAAGCATACAAATTCAGTAGGATCTATCCATCCCTGTTATTAAATAATCCAAGTCACGTACCATTAAATAAGAAAAACAAATTAACATCGGCTATTTATTAAGATTTTTCTGTTGCCAGACAATTTATTTTATCATTTTCGGAAATATTTTTAAACACAAGTATGCAACTACTAAACGTAATTTCAATTTTCAAACGTTTTATTTGGGTATAAGAATTAGTTCAAATCAACTTCTTGCACAGTATTCATTCGATAATAAGGACCAAAAGTAAGCAAATGAAAAATTGCAAATACCAATTTCAATAGAAGTTTTTATTAGTTTTTCTTTCCGCGCCCTATTAAAAGAACCTCTCGTTTTTAACTTACTGTAAGGATGAATTCATACCTTAAAAGCTCTGTTTTAATACATACAATGTATTTTGATAGTACTCCTGCCACATGTATTCCTTGATACAACATACAACCACATTTCAACGAGTACTGACTGTGACTCAATTGTACTGTTACATTTCCCCCCTAAACTTTATGTGGATGTTTATTGTAGAATAGAAAGTAAACTTTGTTTTCTTGTTCTTCTGGTTGTTTCTTATGTGTCTTCTTCATCTGCTGTTTCTTTATCGAGAACGATGAGTATGAGATGTGCATGAAGCATCAACGTTGTATGTGTATGATTTCTTTAATTCTTTTCTTTTTTTTCCATAAACTACTTAGAGTTGGTGATTCTATTTGGAGTTTTTTCTTTTTTTTTATTACAGGATTTTTCTTTTAGAACTTTATATTTTTTTCTGTTCATTTTAAAAGTCTTTCATTTGTCGTTTAAGACATTCCATTCCAACAACCATCATCGTCATCATCCACATCTAGCAAACATTTCGTCCTTTGTTCATTTCTAATTTTATTTTTCTATTTGCAACCATTTTTCCTTGCTTATGCTGCTTTTTAGCTCATGGCAAATTTCAGACAAGTGTAAGCAGTGGAGAGTGAATAGTAGTGGAGTAATGAGTGTATAAGTGTATGGTATCCCAACAAACTCGGAGGTTTGATTTAATATTGAAAACGATTTGATATCAAAACCTTTCTCAACCGTTTGAAAATCATTTCAAAATAATTTGAAGAACGAAGTATTCTCAACAAAAAGGGCAAATTATTTCAAATTTAGTATTTAATATACTTTCAACCTGCATTCAATCGTTTTTCTCAAACCTTTTTCAATTGTGGATTGAAATACAAAGTGTGAGCTTAACATTCGGCACCAACGCTGCTGCTGAAAAATGAAAAGGCGTTCGATTCGCACTCAAATTCTTTTAAAGAAAAATGAAAGACAATCCTGAAAGCCCTCCGTAGCACCTCGATCAAAGAACAGTCTTTTTATAACTTCTTCACTTTCCAGTCTTATCTTCTTCTTTTTCGCATTCTTACTAATTGCAACTTGTTACTCGCAACTTATTTTATATTTTTCCACAAGCAACAAGCTTGAGAATTGTGCTTGATATCAAATGATAAAGTAATTCTCTATCATAGAGTTAACTTCATGTATGCTGGGATGTTAGTAGGTGTGTATGTGTGGATATGTGTTTGTATCTAACAGCATGTGAAAATCTTTTTGCATTCAAAATTCCATTTCACTTTGTGAACACTTTACTATGTAAAAATGCTAGTTATTTAATTTCTTCTTATATTTCCATAAACAGAAACTTTTATTTGTACAGGATCTTTCGTGAGAAAAGGATAAACTACTTTTAGCGGGGTGTTGTGTAACAATAAGAAAATGGCAAAAGAAGTACAAAATTCAAATGAAAGAAAATACTTAGTATTGAAAAATATTGTGCTATTTTGAAAGTAATTTTAGCTTTATTAGATTTTAAAAAAATACTAACAACTTGATGGAAAAAATACTATAATTAAATGAAGGACTTGAAACTCTCTAATGATATACTGACTGTATAAGCTTAAACTGATCTTTATGTACCACCCTACTTCATTTTATATGTATTTTGTATACACCTTAATGTTTCTTTATTAAATATAAAACCTAATAATTTACCAACAGTGTAATAAATATCTACTTTTCTATCTTTACGAAAAAAGAAACAAAATAAGTAAATTACTCACTTAAAAGGATGACATGCAAATTGAACTCCTTTTTTTGTTATGATACCAACTACTTCCACTTAAGAACTGTACATACATAAAGGAAAGTAAATAATAGTTAGTAAATAGTAGTACTTTTTAAATTCTTAATAAATTAAATACAAAATGCAGATTCGAGTACTGCAATTTTCAAACCAAAATTTAACATCTTAAATTTTAATTGTTTGTAGACTTTACGGAAGGACACCTTTGCTTCAATTTCCAGTTGTATGATAATGTGGCCGGTAATTGCTTCAGTCGACAGAGAACCACAATTTATTTAGCAGTTGACTGTTGACTAACGAAGATTTTGACTTTCACTTAAGTTCGATAGTGTGTACCTCACTTTGGAAAATTATTATATTCACATAGTAACATGAGAAAGACCAGCTTCTTAACAATCATTTACCTCTAAAACTGAAAAACCTTTCGTTTTACCTCCATCATATACTATTCGAAGTTCAAAAGGTACTCTTATGGCTAATTTAATTAAAATGTTTAAATTTCCCAAGTTTTACTATAAATATATGTTTACGAGGAATTCATTTCCACCAGACGTCCTAATAAAACTAAAGGTATGTTCATTTATGAATTATTTGACGAAAAAAGCGTGACCACCAATTTCAGCAACGATTTACTTTCTTTTTAACGGTTTTTATGGATTGACTACACAATATTCCTTAATACAAATCAAAGTGATCCATTAAACGTTATGTAAGATTAAATAAATATTTGATAAATGTAGTGGTTACGTGTTGGACGTCAAATATTTATTAAGGGTGACCATAGCTTAAGTCGATTATCTGCCTATCACAGTGTAAAATATTAAATAAATCTCACCAAATTCTACACTTTAGCAACATTTTAGTTAATAAGCGAACTGTCATGAAGTGCTGATGCGGCCGCTTTTGTTAAACGGTGATAAGTTCTGCAGAAAAACCCTAGCAAAGGGTGTTACAATAGGTACGATAATATAAGTAATAGCTCGAGAGAAAAAATATGTTGCTCTTTTTAAAGGAAAATGTTCATATATATTGTGATTACTTCAACCAAATTATTGTCACTGTAACCAATTAGTCTTCTATAATGCAACCACAAATATATTATGGTTGTCTACGGTAATGCCATAGTAATTAATATCAATTGTATGTTTATCGAAAATAACGGATTGGCTGCTTGTTCAACTACAACATGTTGGTGTAAAAACAATAAGAAAAACATTTTATTATTGAATTTTAAACTTATAAATATTTATTAACAATATACATGGTTGTAGGCATCCATAACATTGTTGTGAAAGAAATTAAAGCCACGTTTTCAATCATAATATGATGGGGGCAAAAAATAGTATAAACCAGATCTGTGGATTCGTCAAAAAATAGTTCTTACTCCGACTCCAACCGCTGAAATTTTTTAAGACCGACTCCAACTCCGACTCCTACTCCGATTGCTACTCTAACCTTGATGCTAAATGTATATGAGACTAGTCCTTATTTGACTGTTTACTCTTTTCTTAACGCAGTACCTTTCAAATGGTTAAATATGAACTTACTCTCGTAAAATAAATTAAAATTTTCTTGTAAATAGTTATCTGCAAAATATTGCATCGCCAATTTCGAAGGATTTTTATTTTGGAAAATATAAGAAAATTGTTAAAATTTTTTAAGCTGAAACAATTTGGAGTCGGAGTCGCGAGTTTTTGTGGTACAAAAACCTCAACTCAGACTCTACAAGTTTGACTTCGCAGCCCTATTATAAATAAAAGGCGCCTTTCGAACTATTTTCTTTTCTTTATTTGAGAGTAAGTAATACTTTCGACATGCAAGAAAAGTTGTTTCTTTTAGGAAGCCAAACTGACAGCATGGCCCACAATGCCATCCAATATCGCTAGCTTTCATTTTTAACGACAAACAGCTGATTTGCTCCTGACTTAAAATTTTCAGCACAACAAGTCGATCGACAATGCAAGTGAGCGATAACGTAATAGTTTTCATACAAGTTTGCGCCCCACTAAGAAATATTATGCGACCCCAAATGTCAAAATCAGTAACTTGTGATATGGTTTTCGACAAAGGCATTTTGTTGCAATATTAAACGATATTATTTCTTTAATATTACTTGAAAGATCAACACTAAATATTTTTTATAATAATATTTCTATTGTGGTTATTTTATTGAACTGTTAATGGTTTTTAATCCAAATTTAGACATTTTAATTAGGCTTAAGTTCATTGAATTTAATTTGCATTAAATTATTTTTATGAAGAAAGGAATTTTTACAACATGGAAGATCAATTAAAATTGTTATTGATAATTTTCATTCTTGACTGACCTGGGATTCGAAGCCAGGCTGTCTGGCGTGTGATTCGAACCCAGGCGGCTGGTTACCCTGACATGTTTCGACCTCAACCACTAGGTCTTCTCAAAGGGATTTGCCGTCTTACACTCGCAGCCATCGAAGACTGCTGACGTCAGTAGTCAAACATCAATCCTTAAACCAAATTGTATTTTAACCTTTGGTAGATCGAAATTTGCTTTTTGAATGATTATCCATTTTTAATTGATCTCACATGTTTTTCCTTACTTCTGTTTTTTCGTACTTTTGTCAAGAATTCTTCTTGAAGTCCAAAGTACATTTTTTTGTTTTTCCTGTTTTTGTCTATCTTTTTTCTAGTTGACCTTTTTCAGCACAACTTGAAGGACAAATGTAAACATAGCTCGTGCCTTAGCTGTTAACAATAATTAGTATTGTGGTTATTTTATTGAACTGTTAATGGTTTTTAATCCAAATTTAGATATTTTAATTAGGCTTAAGTTCATTGAATTTAATTTGCATTAAATTATTTTTACCAAAGGTTAAAATACAATTTGGTTTAAGGATTGATGTTTGACTACTGACGTCAGCAGTCTTCGATGGCTGCGAGTGTAAGACGGCAAATCCCTTTGAGAAGACCTAGTGGTTGAGGTCGAAACATGTCAGGGTAACCAGCCGCCTGGGTTCGAATCACACGCCAGACAGCCTGGCTTCGAATCCCAGGTCAGTCAAGAATGAAAATTATCAATAACAATTTTAATTGATCTTCCATGTTGTAAAAATTCCTTTCTTCATAAAAATAATTTAATGCAAATTAAATTCAATGAACTTAAGCCTAATTAAAATATCTAAATTTGGATTAAAAATAATATTTCTTTTAAACAAAAGAATTTATAAAATTTTATTCTTTTAAAAAAAAATTTTCACCAAATTCTGGTATTGACAACAGACTTTTTTGTATACTGCTTTGATGTAATTTTTATTATATCAAGTAGTACAGAGCTGTATTTTAAAAGGTTAATTTACACCTTTTGCCGATTTTTATTTATAAACTAGCACCTTTATTTGTGGAATAGTTGCTGTGTCAATATAATCATTTGACAATGAATAAATGGATTACGTTAGAAATGTGAAATTAAGGCGAATTCAACTACAGCTGGTGGCAATACTACAACAATCCGAAAACAACGGGGCATTTTGCACTTCACTGTTAAAGGGTCTGTACACGGTCAAAATGCTTGTCATGCAGGCGAATTCACTCGTGTACGTGTGCTGGACGCAATATTCGCCGTCATATCTAAATTTTTGATTTTCCATCCAGCATCGTTGGTGTCACAAATTTTTTTCTCAAAAAACGCTGTCGTGCAAACATTTTTCGATACACATCATGGGATAGGCTGTAAAATATCGAAATATGTAGATATGTAAGTCCTTACCCATGCAAAGTTGATGTGATTATGAATTACTTAAACAAATGTCATTAATAGCACCAAAAATTTTGATATGTATTTTAGTACAATCAAGCTCAAAAAAGTACAATTGCGCCATTTACTTAAAACTAATTTATTTAAAGTCGTCAATAAAGGTCAAATTAAGATCACCAATAATGTATTTGTAAACCTAGAAATTATATTTATGATAAGAGAATAAAAGGAAAAATTTCAGATAACAATTAACACAGATCATAAAAAAAGTTTCAGTGAAAACAATAAAAGTTTAAAAACTGTTCAAGTAAATAAATATCTATATACAATTTAAAAAACTGCTTTGATATACATACTTTTGTACATGCATACTTACAAATACATATGTACTTATATTTTATATAACAAAAAACAAAACTTTTAGTATGAAACCCCTTCTTAATTTTTTTTTTTTGTATTTTTTCATTTTAAAGTTGCACAAATGTTGTTCTATGTAAAGTTTTTCTTTTATTTCTTGGCAATAAAATAGGGGAAACAACTTGTCATATAATCTTTTGTTGTTGTTGTTGTTGCATAAAGTACATACATATATGTATCTGTATAAAGTATTTTTGATTGCAATTCTTAAGGAATTTTATACAAATATTTGCGAAACATTCTATAAACATAGAATCGAGTGGGTATATACTAAACACATAAAAACGTACACAAATACTTTGTTTTATCAAAGTTCTACGATCTTTTCTTACAATTAGATGTTCTAGCCTTTAGCTTTAAATGCATGTGAAAGTAAGTACCAGCGCTTTAAAACTACTCCCAACAAATACACATACGAGTTCTTAGGGACGCATTATATGCATAAAAAAGTACTATTTTTAGAATTAACTAAACAGAAGTACCTAGAAAAAACAGTATGAGTACTACTTTGCTACTTGAAAAGCAGCTGTGTTTCTTTGTCAAGATAAGTCAAATGAAGTGGGAGAGAGAAAAAAAAAACCATGTTGAAGTATATTTATTTTTGGGGGAAAAAGTGCGTCATTAGCTAGAAAATACTACAGTCTACAAAACATACGCATTTTACTAAATTCGTATTGGATAAATGAATAAGATGAAACTGTTTTATAAAAAATTTGTTCCGTTAAACAGCAAAGAAATAAAATTTAAATCAAATCTTTTCTTAACATTTGCCATCACTCGAATACCTAAAAGGAGCAACTTTTCGAAAAGTTTTAAAAAAAGAAATTGCAGAAATATTAAAACTTTATTTAGTTTTACTAACATTTTTTGCTTGAGTTAAGCAGAAAATTAAAAACTCCTTATAATAAAAAAATACTTGAGTATGGCTGCTTAAAAAAAATTGTAGTGGTTTTTTCTACTACTTTTTACTTTGATGCGTAATAAAGTTTTTCTTTGCCAACATGTAACAGACCCCATCCACTCCAAAAAATCTGTTTGAGTGCGTAGAATTATAGATGTGTATGTGTGCACTTTGTCCTTTTTTTTTATTAAGATGTATGCATTTATAATCTGTAATCTAAAGTTTCAATCTAAAAAAAATCTGCTCTCAGATTTTATAAAAACTCTTTCTATCTTCATGTAGATATAGTAAATTTCTTTTAGTTTTTTACTTAGTTTAAAGATTTTTTATTCGATTTTGTTACAATTTTTATCTTGATATGAAATTTAACAAAAAAAAAAAAAAAAAAAAAAAACTAATTGGTTAATATAGAAATATTTATTTTTCGTTAATGGCTTTTATATATCTGACTTTACGAGCTAATTTTTCAACTTAAATCTAAAGGAATTATTTTAAAAAAGTTGTGTTTGGATTCGAAGAAAATATTAAATCTTTTTTCTACTTTTGTCACGAATTTAATTTTAATTAATTAAAAATTATTTGTTGTTCGCCACACAGTATTTACTATTTAAACCAACTTTTTGTTAAACTTTATTAAAAAATTACTTTTATAGAGTTAAACTAGATTCACAATGCAAGCATAATTTTTACTGGGTGTTCTCACTGATTCTATGTTCACACCAGAAATGTGCATGAACACCACCAATAACAAATTTCTCTTTTTTAAAAAGTGAAGACTGAGATATCACTAAAGGCTAGTTTACACGGTAATACAATGTATTACACCATGCCAAAATATTATGTAGAATGAGAAAAATCTTACCATGTAAAAGCAAAATATATTGAGTAAGAGAGAATACGGATACAAAATTTCGTAAACGGTTGGTAAATGTTTATTTTCTAAGCCATTTTAGAAACTTATGTATTCTCATCACACCAGAGGTGTACTTTAAATGTTTATATTGAAGGTGGTAACATTTTTATACAATAACAAAAACAACGAAAATCAACGCAGGAACTTTTATTTAGTTTTTGTAAATATAAACTGTAACCATCTGCTATTCTGTTATTAACTCAGCTGCTTAATATCTTTACGTTGATTTTACTTATACCATCCGCGTATACAGAAAAATACTTACAACTGATTTTTATTTATTTTTTTTATTTTAATCACGGAGAGAATTTCATAATTTTGATTCTACAAAGTCATAATACATTGTATTACCGTGTAAACTAAGCCGTAAACTAAATCTGTAAAATTCATAAAAATATTTTTATTTAATAAAAGTTTACAAATCAAATTTTCTATGAAAAAATGTCTTATAAATGTCTTTGAAAAAATCCTTGCAGACTATTTTCAAGTAAAAGCCTTTATAAAAATAAAAGCATAAGCAATTATATGGGGGATTTCATGTCAAGTGACCCAACTTTTGAAATCGATGTCTTCCGATTTGATGAAATTTGCACCAAGGTTAGTCCTATTGATTTTTTTAGTTTAGACACAAATGTTTAACAAGATCGGTCAAAAAGTTTCTGAGTTAGAGGGGTCAAAATTTGACATTTTGGAAAAACCGGTGTTCTTTCTCATCCATGTAACTTATTATCTATTGGTGTTAGCAAAATTTGGCCTTAACAAATTAGATAGCTATTTTTCAAGCTTTTGAAAACAAAATTTTTTGTATTTTTTTAATTTTTTTTTTTTTTTAAATTTAAAACTTACTGCCTGGCCCACAATGTCGACAAGAAAATTTCTTTCGTATATTTATATGGAAAACAAAAACAATTTTCAGTTTTTTATTATTGTTTTCAATATAAAAATGCGAAAGAAATGTTCTTGTCGACGTTGTGGGCCTGGCAGTTATTTTTTATTTTTTTTTTTGAAAACGTTTTTTTTTTTTTTTTCTTTTTGCTCAAAAGAAAGCTTATGTATTTTCTTTAAAATAAAACTTATGCTGAGAAACTAGACAAATTAACCTCTCCGACGGTATATAACATACCCAACTTGCATTTCATTCCCTTGATACTGTAATACCCACAATATGTTAATCCCAGGAATAAAATCACTTTTTCTATAGAGATGTTGACAAATAAAATTTTTTTATTTATTTGTAATAATAATTAAATTAATATAAGTGTAAGACGGCAAATCCCTTTGAGAAGACCTAGTGGTTGAGGTCGAAACATGTCAGGGTAACCAGCCGCCTGGGTTCGAATCACACGCCAGCCAGCCTGGCTTCGAATCCCAGGTCAGTCAAGAATGAAAATTATCAATAACAATTTTAATTAATCTTCCATGTTGTAAAAATTCCTTTCTTCATAAAAATAATTTAATGAAAATTAAATTTAATGAACTTAAGCCTAATTAAATAGTAAAAATTTGGATTAAAAACCATGAATAGTTCAACAAAATAACCACAATACTAATTATTGTTAAAGCTAAGGCACAAGCTCTATGTGTTCATTTGTCCTTCAAGTTGTGCTGAAAAATGTCAACAAGAAAAAAGAAAGACAAAAAACATGATAAACAAAAAAAAAAATGTACTTTGGACTTCAAGAAGAATTCTTGACAAAAGTACGGAAAAAACAGAAGTAAAGGAAAAACATGTGAGATCAATTGAAAATGGATAATCATTCAATAAGCAAATTTCGATCTACCAAAGGTTAAAATACAATTTGGTTTAAGGATTGATGTTTGACTACTGACGTCAGCAGTCTTCGATGGCTGCGAGTGTAAGACGGCAAATCCCTTTGAGAAGACCTAGTGGTTGAGGTCGAAACATGTCAGGGTAACCAGCCGCCTGGGTTCGAATCACACGCCAGCCAGCCTGGCTTCGAATCCCAGGTCAGTCAAGAATGAAAATTATCAATAACAATTTTAATTAATCTTCCATGTTGTAAAAATTCCTTTCTTCATAAAAATAATTTAATGAAAATTAAATTTAATGAACTTAAGCCTAATTAAATAGTAAAAATTTGGATTAAAAACCATGAATAGTTCAACAAAATAACCACAATACTAATTATTGTTAAAGCTAAGGCACAAGCTCTATGTGTTCATTTGTCCTTCAAGTTGTGCTGAAAAATGTCAACAAGAAAAAAGAAAGACAAAAAACATGATAAACAAAAAAAAAATGTACTTTGGACTTCAAGAAGAATTCTTGACAAAAGTACGGAAAAAACAGAAGTAAAGGAAAAACATGTGAGATCAATTGAAAATGGATAATCATTCAATAAGCAAATTTCGATCTACCAAAGGTTAAAATACAATTTGGTTTAAGGATTGATGTTTGACTACTGACGTCAGCAGTCTTCGATGGCTGCGAGTGTAAGACGGCAAATCCCTTTGAGAAGACCTAGTGGTTGAGGTCGAAACATGTCAGGGTAACCAGCCGCCTGGGTTCGAATCACACGCCAGCCAGCCTGGCTTCGAATCCCAGGTCAGTCAAGAATGAAAATTATCAATAACAATTTTAATTAATCTTCCATGTTGTAAAAATTCCTTTCTTCATAAAAATAATTTAATGAAAATTAAATTTAATGAACTTAAGCCTAATTAAATAGTAAAAATTTGGATTAAAAACCATGAATAGTTCAACAAAATAACCACAATACTAATTATTGTTAAAGCTAAGGCACAAGCTCTATGTGTTCATTTGTCCTTCAAGTTGTGCTGAAAAATGTCAACAAGAAAAAAGAAAGACAAAAAACATGATAAACAAAAAAAAAAAAAAAAAATGTACTTTGGACTTCAAGAAGAATTCTTGACAAAAGTACGGAAAAAACAGAAGTAAAGGAAAAACATGTGAGATCAATTGAAAATGGATAATCATTCAATAAGCAAATTTCGATCTACCAAAGGTTAAAATACAATTTGGTTTAAGGATTGATGTTTGACTACTGACGTCAGCAGTCTTCGATGGCTGCGAGTGTAAGACGGCAAATCCCTTTGAGAAGACCTAGTGGTTGAGGTCGAAACATGTCAGGGTAACCAGCCGCCTGGGTTCGAATCACACGCCAGCCAGCCTGGCTTCGAATCCCAGGTCAGTCAAGAATGAAAATTATCAATAACAATTTTAATTAATCTTCCATGTTGTAAAAATTCCTTTCTTCATAAAAATAATTTAATGAAAATTAAATTTAATGAACTTAAGCCTAATTAAATAGTAAAAATTTGGATTAAAAACCATGAATAGTTCAACAAAATAACCACAATACTAATTATTGTTAAAGCTAAGGCACAAGCTCTATGTGTTCATTTGTCCTTCAAGTTGTGCTGAAAAATGTCAACAAGAAAAAAGAAAGACAAAAAAC
This sequence comes from Pollenia amentaria, assembly GCA_943735925.1. Taxonomy (NCBI): domain Eukaryota; kingdom Metazoa; phylum Arthropoda; class Insecta; order Diptera; family Polleniidae; genus Pollenia; species Pollenia amentaria. Next base: position 94,758,793 of record OX031009.1, on the reverse strand, counting down.
ATGATAAACAAAAAAAAAATGTACTTTGGACTTCAAGAAGAATTCTTGACAAAAGTACGGAAAAAACAGAAGTAAAGGAAAAACATGTGAGATCAATTGAAAATGGATAATCATTCAATAAGCAAATTTCGATCTACCAAAGGTTAAAATACAATTTGGTTTAAGGATTGATGTTTGACTACTGACGTCAGCAGTCTTCGATGGCTGCGAGTGTAAGACGGCAAATCCCTTTGAGAAGACCTAGTGGTTGAGGTCGAAACATGTCAGGGTAACCAGCCGCCTGGGTTCGAATCACACGCCAGCCAGCCTGGCTTCGAATCCCAGGTCAGTCAAGAATGAAAATTATCAATAACAATTTTAATTAATCTTCCATGTTGTAAAAATTCCTTTCTTCATAAAAATAATTTAATGAAAATTAAATTTAATGAACTTAAGCCTAATTAAATAGTAAAAATTTGGATTAAAAACCATGAATAGTTCAACAAAATAACCACAATACTAATTATTAATATATAATAATAATAATAAAAACACAAAGATAAATAATCTAAAAAATTTAATCTTAATCACATAAGTCATTTAATGAATTTTTTTTTGTTTTTTTTTTTAAATTTAAAACTATTTTTGTATTTTTTTTGAAGCGGGTATTTTTTTCCGACAATCGTAATTTTTGTCGACATATATATTCGCTTGCAGTAACGATAATGTGATTCTGTAATTTATTTTTAACGATTGTAAACAGCTGTAGTTTTTGTAACATCTCTGTCTACAAAATGTTAAAATAAGCGAAAAGAACAAAAGAGAATAAATTAAAAACAAATGAAATTGTGCTTAATTTACTGCTTTTATATTTTACTTTGTGAATTTTACATTTAGAATTAAGTTTTTGTTCATAATATGCTTTTTTGTACATTTTGAATTTAGAATTTTGTTTTTGTTCATACATATACATACATATGTATGTATGTATATAATATGTATGTAAGAAGTCGGACCTCAGCCACTTTTAACATAAAATACACTTTATCGATTAAATAATCGCAACGTAAATTATTGTCGTTAAAATATCGAAAAAAAAACTGTTTAAAGTAACAGCTGACTTTAATCGAAAGCGAATATCGTTAAAAATGTTACTGAAATTCAATAAATTTTCGTTATATTTATTTTAACGATACGATTATCGTAAAAAAGTTAGTGAATCTCACTACTGGAATTACATAAACTGTGAAATTTTTTACCTTTTTCAAACAGTTTTTGGATTTCCACTTGCTGACTTGTGTTGTGATAAATAAATTGTTGTAAAAATGCCAAAAGGGATAGAACCGGAATAATATTTGTTGATTCATACTGTGAGATACTCAAACTTTTAATATGATTTTAGTTAAAAAAAAATAAGACTGCCCAGTGTCACCTGCAGGTATTTCACATAATCACATACTTTTATGTATATATACATATATAGTAACTAACTTATATTTTGCTTAAAATTGATTATTTTGCTAAAGATTGGAATTGAATGAAATAATGGAAATGCTAGAGGCTGAAGATGACCATGGCGCAGTCATAGTGTATCCCCTTGTGGATGGCGAGGTAACCGATGGAGAGGTGGAGACGAAAATGGAGCTAACTGCGATCACATTCTAAGCCGAATGTTACAAATGTACAATAAATTATGCCCAGTGTCACCTGTAAGTTACATCCCTATAAAATCGGAATTAGCAATATTTTTTTTTAATTCGACTTTTTTTTAATGTAAACTCGATGTATTTATATTATTAAGAAAGAAAAATCAGGTTTATTATCATTACTCAAGGTATGGAAAATGCCGGGTTGCATTATATTCTTAGTAAGATGTTAAGTAATTAATATCAATGTAAATAAAGACAGTTTGCTTATCAGCTTTAAATCTTTCAGTAACCAAAATTGCAAATTCTACAAGACTTTTGATTATTGATCTTGATTAAGAGATCCATGTTGGAATGTAGACAAAACAAATAACGCCTAATGTGATAGTGTATCACGTAAAAGTTTTTTAGCCAGTTTTCGTATAACACTAAGTTCCTCTGTAATTTGAGAGTGTGTTCAATTTTACCATTTCCCTTGTAATTTCTTTAATATATTTCTTATTTGGATCCTTATAAAAAGAGGAGCCTGTCAAAACGTTAAGAATGAACGAGTTTTAACCAAAAAATTAAAGTCATAAAAATTACTCTTATATAAGTGCTAATTTTTATATTTATAATTGACCACTGTATATGAGTTAAGTAAACTAAGCTACAGCCTTTAGACTTGAAAATTATTTGTATGTTAAATTTTATCAAATTATTTCAAAAATTCTAGCCAGATCTTTGGAAAATTGTGCATTTCCGTGCAGATAAAACACTAAACATTTAAATTGAATTGTTATCTAACTTGCTTTGAATACCCTTAATAACAAAAAATATGTGTTTACCCTCAAAAAAAGTTAACTAAGCTTTAACTGTAAAGTCGTTATGTGGTGTCAGCCACTAAAAACTAAATGTATTTTAGTACAAATGCATGTTTATTGTATAAATTTTTTAACCAAAAAAGTGACATCATCATCACATTTTAGACAAAAAAAAAACCAAAAAAAAAGATACTTAGCAATCCAACATAAAACATTTCAAATTTTTAAAACTATGAGACATACACATATGTGGAAGTATATGTATAGAATGAATAAATTTCAAAAACAGTAGAACCTTAATAAACTTTTATCAGAAAAAATATATATTGAACTTCTGCATTTTCTATATATTAACTTGACGACTGTAGAAAAAAAATCATTTAAGACATTTTCTAAACAAATCCACTACGGCTTTTATTTGGAGGTTCCACTGTTTTTTGTTTGAGAACACATACACTATAATTTGTATTTTTTTTAACCCATACCACAATATTGGAGAGGGTATTATGCGTTTGTGCTGATGCTTGTAGCACATTAAGATATTGGTCCGAGACCCGCCTTTTAGTATACTGATCGACTCAGAATCAATTTCTGATTGAATCTTGAATGTCCCTCCGTCCGGCTGGCTGTCCATGTAAACCTTGTGTGCAAAGTACAGATCGCAATTTTGGAGATAATGTGATGAAATTTAGTACATAGGTTCTAATTCTCATAATGACCAATATCTATATTTCACATATCCCACATACAAGCTTGTTTGCAGAACAATCTTTCTGCCTATAAATCTATTTATGTAAACGTTTAGATTAGATTTGGTTAAAATCTAAATCATCTCATTAAATCTTAATCTTAGCCTCACAACATAATTATGTTCTGACGAGTTTATGATTGACCATGGACTCCAATTATTGTATACTCTCGAAAATTAGTTTTTAAATACTGTGGGGTAGGGTATCATATGGTCGGACTAGACCGATTATACTTTCTTACTTATTTTTTGTAAGCAATAATTTGAGTGGATTTCTGATTTTTTTGTTGTAAAAAATCAGAAAAAATATTCGTTTTTGGTGGTTATTGTTTTATATGTATGCGTGTGTGTATATGTGTATGAAAGTTTGAATATACTAGTGTCTGTAAATGTGTGCGGGGGTTTGTGCACAAGGCAAAAGTCCTGTTTTTGACTCATGTTCGTTTTGAAGGTTTTTTGCTATAGTGAAACTCTGACGAGAAAACAGCATAAAATCCATCATATTGGTGTGAGTTTGTATATTTTTTAGAATGTTTTGACTCCGTTTGTAACGCTTAGGTCCTATTTCAACGCTTCCTGCTTTCGTTAGTTTTGGTTTTCTCTTACAGCAGAGAAACAGAAAAACTGTGTTTATATGTTAAAAAAGAAGAAAAAAAAAATAATATAAAAAATACGTCACAAATTTTGCTGCTTTCAATTCTCACTTTATATACGTCGCAGTTTTATTCTGTTTATTATTTTTTTCTTAATAAAATTTTTTGCGTATCTTTTTTATAGAAAAACTTTAAAGTTGATGATGGTGTTGTGTTAAAACTCCAGAAAAAAGTAAAATAAATAAAAAACTACCCTTAACGAAATATTGTTAAATGATGATGGTGTTGAAGAAGAATGTGATGATGATGATGTTTTTGCTTCGCTGATAAGTTACATCTTCTGCTTTTTTTCATGTATAAATTTACCATTTGTAAGGGATGAAAATGCAATGACTTGTTGTTTAGCAAGCAACAAAAAAATTATTTATTTAATGAAAACCCAACTAAATTTATTGTGAAACCTTTAAATTACATAATTTTTCTATAATTGAAATTTTTCGATTTTCAACACCCATAATTTACGTTTTTTTTTCTTGTGATTCACTTTCATTTTCAAAGTCAAGAAAATTTTGTTACACTTTCAAAATTATTTGGCAAATAAAATGTATGAATATGTGTAAATAATAACATTTTGTTTTTAGGGTAATCGACTAACACTTCGCGGTTAAAAAAAATATCAGGGACTAATGACACCTATTCTTAAATATGCCGAATATCATATCGTAAAGCTAAATACCTGGGATACAGAAGTGTATTAAAATTCTTAAAGAAATCTGTCGAATTTGTATTTAAAATATATACAATAAAATTCAAAAGTGTTTCCAATCAAAATACACAGTTCATAGTCACATAACAACATAATATCAATTTACAGCCCAGTGAAAAATTCCGATCGACATGGTTTAAATCAATTTTCCAAAAAAAAAAAAAAAAAAAATTCGTTTTTTGTAAAAGCAAAGTACGGAATTACTTTTAAGATAAATCTTTTGCTTCGCCTTGCGTTACAGATTCACTTTGACATCTAAGATGAAATATGCCAACTAATATGAAACATGTCACATAAAGCACTTGAAACGCAGAGCGAAGCGAAAATTTAGGCAACTCTCATCTTTTTGCCTGCTTTGACAATTAGCTAGTATAATTTCCTTTTATTTAATTTTTTTCAAATTTCAATTCCAATAAAGAGTCCACTAAAATTTTTAACGTTTATTTTTATAACAAATAATTAAATGTTAAATTTACCAACCGCTTTTATAGGTAACCAAACAATGAGTGAGTGTGGCAAAGTCTTTATTGTATCATAAACCTTTTGCTTTACGCTTTTCTGCCAAAGCTTGAAACGTCACGTAACGCGACGAAATTGTACCTGTCACGGCCTTTACTTTCGATCGAAATCGATTTCTCTGACAGGCTTCTTATTCTATGTTTTCAAAAGAAAGTTTTTAGTCTTAAGCAAATATTTTTCTGAGCGAAATTTTGAGAAAGTCTACATCTGACTAAGAAGAAAATATATTCCTTTAAAATTTGCTTTTAATATTTCCTTTTCTAACAACCCAGCAAACACGAAGGCACACATTTCATATAAAATTACTTTATAATTTGACATCAAGCATAATTCTTCAAGCCTTTTCAATTGATTGATTTTAACATTTGAATTCCAATTGATAATGATGAGAATAGAAACATTTCACAAACAATGTTTTAACATTTTTTTTTAACAAATTGTTATTAAGTTTTATCATCAAATTAAAAATAAGCTGGGCAACTCTAAGTCGAGAAAGTAATAAAGCAAACAAGTAAGTCAAGCTAGACCATTTGATTCCCTACATCATATTATGTTTAGAGAGTGTACCCTACTTGGGACACATTTTATGTGGTTAAGAAGTATGTAAGAGCTCTTTGTGCCGAACATTATCCAGATGTCTACATCTTTACAAGATTTTTTCGCCTTAAAGTGATTTAGGTTTGAGGGTTTATATTGGACATATAGCCAGTTTTGGACCTTCTAGCCCACATTTTGCCATGACATAAAAGATTTTGATATGAAATAAAAGAATTCGTTGCCAAATTGTATAATAATACTAACTTTTATAAGGAAGTTACGACATTAGAAGCTATTCGGAGTGGTATTTGTATGGGAGCTTTGGTTAAATATGGACCGATTCCGATAAAATTTGGTAAGATGATTATTGCTCCAAAATTACGATCTGTACTTTGCGCATATAGTTTACAGGGACAACGAGCCTTGCGCAACAAACGGGCATCGTTAGATCGATTCGAAAATCTGTTTTAAGTCGATCGGTATACTTAAATATTTTTAGGTGCAACAAAAAATCACAAACGCATAATACCCCCTCCGCTATGGTGGTGTGAGTATAAAACTAATGTAAATAATAAAACATGAAGTCAAATGTCTTTTACATTTAGAGAAAAAGAAAAACAAATGGTTTGCTTGTAAAAAAGTATCAAAGAATTTGCAAGTAAAAAATTAATAATAACGGGAAGGAATGCAAATAAGAAAAAAGGAGAAAGTCAAGATGTTATAACTTTCTTTCTTGTATGATCAAGCTATTAGGCAGAGCTTAGACAATCCTGACAATTAAGAGGACGATTTTGTATTTCCAATAATTTTAGGACGTATAAAACGTTGGTGCTAGACTTTGGCACCGAATGGTTAGCTGACAGATAGTTTTAGAAAAAAGTTATGTTAAATTACAAAAAATTAAAAGAAACATGAATTTACAAAACAATTTTTTTAGTGTTTCACATTTTATTACAATTCACATTTGAAAGACATTTGAGAATAACTTTTGAAAGCAAGTTGAAAAGTTTATAAATTTGAAAAATTATCTCTTATTACCAAATTCATAGAATCAAGAAAACAATTTGTTGATTTTGCACCTATTACCAAAGTTATTCAATTGTTGGTAATCAATTGTAAAAATTTTAAATTGTGAAGTTTTTTCTTCAATAAATGATATTTTTAATCTTAATTAAAAAAATGATTGAGAAACTTTACCATTTCAAACAACGTGTTAATTGATTTAATTAAATATAATTCAGGTTTTGATAATTCCCAACAACAATTCTACAAGTTTAAATTATTTTATTTTAAGTGAAAAAATCATTTAAGATTTTTTGTTATTTAATTAATATTTTAATTAAAAATTCAATTCAAAATAACTAAAATGTTAGTTAAATCAAAATTATATTTTTAATTTTGTTTTCAACTAAAAAAATAATTTAAAAATTCAATTATCAGATTAATCAAAACAAAATACTTTTCAAAGAATTTTTTTAGTTAATAAAAAAATTGTTTGAAAAGTATTTTGATTTTCTGTGTATGTTTTTAAAAAAAGTTTATTGTTGGTATTTTGTTTAAGCTTTCATTATTTGCAAATAAGACTTTTTGAGTGTTTGTAATTCTCATTCACTCTGTAGTTTGATTTGCTAATAAATTTGGCTTTTCTAAAAAGTTTTGGGAAAATGTTTCCTAATGATCTGCCTTAAGCAACCAGTGAAATCAAACAATAAATTTCAGTGTATTTATCAAGAATAAATATTGGGAATTACGTATTCGACAGGTTCCTTAAATCTATGCAATGTTTGGTTGTTGTTTTTGCCTAAACAATGAAAACGACAACTTAAGAATAAAACAAAAAAAAAAAAAAAAATAATCAAAAGACATGAAATTGAATTTTTTTAAGCAATAAGTTAGAAAACATAAAGTATTTGTAAAAGTACATGTATACACATATATTTGCATGTGTATTAGTTTGACTCAATGTAACAACAAAATCGATTTAGTAAATTAAATTGTTGGTTTTTTTCCAAACTTTTGCTTTTTCACTAATTTAAGATTTAACAAATTTAAAAATATACAAAGATTAGTTAAAAATGTTCCCAGCAAGCAAATAAACTCTATTACACAGAAAAAAGATGTCATTAGTTTTTTTTTTATCAATTAAATACATTTTGCTTGAAAAGTATTATAATTAAATGATTGTAGTAATTGAATCACTAATTGTTTCATTGAATAGAATTTAGAAATATATATTTAATTCAATTAACATTTAATTTGTTTTAAAAATAATATATATTTAAAATATTAATTAAATAAATCAAGATCTTAATTGATTTTTCGTTTTAATTAATATTATTTAAACTTGTGCAATTAGGTATTATTTATTTTGGGAATTGTCAAACCTGAGCAAAATTTGTTAATCTCGTATATAAAAATAAACGATCTAAGATTTAAAAGTAAAAGTTATCCAGATAAAAGAGGATTTATTAGAACGGTTCTAATATTGGAATTTTCTTATACAGATTTTTCGGCTTAAATATCATGATTTATTTCTGTTTTAAAAAAGTGTTTTTCAGTTGGCTGCTTTATATGGGACCTTTGGAAAATTTTGGACCAATCATAAAAAATTGCATGGTATCGTTTTTAGCTCTAACGAGCGTATCAAATATGGTTTGAGTTTTTCAAAAGTTTTTTTCTTTTTTTTTTCTCATTATTAATTTATTGAATCTTCATATATTAAATATGAACTAACAATAATTAATCAAATCTTATACTAATACTTTATTTTTGTCCTGCCAATGCTAGACGAAAATTTTTTCCTTCACGGTTTCTGTTCACATACGTGAACAGATGTTTAGCGCTCCTCTTGTCTGATGAGTCCTGCTGTATCTCTTCTCCTTAATCTAGAGTGGCCGCTGTAATTTAAAATATTTCGAGCTAGTGGATTTGGGTGCGACTCAAGTCTTTTTAAATATTTTACTGCATACTTCGTAATAATAGTTTTTACTAACGGCACATATTCCTTGTGAATATTTGAGTTTTTAACATACCAGGGAGCGGCTGTGATTATTCGAAGAAGTCTATTTTGTCGCCTTTGAATTTTTTCGATATTTGAGGCCGAGGCAGTGCCCCATAGCTGAATACCGTAGCACCAGATTGGCTTTAATATAGAGTTGTAGAGTAGGAGTTTGCAATCGAGGCTAAGAACAGAGTTTCTTCCAATAAGCCAATTAAGTTGAATTGCTTTTAGTTTCATTTGTGTTAGTTTTGCTTCTTTGCATTTCCATGTTAAACGCCGATCTAGATGAATTCCGAGATATTTTACATGCGATTGTTGGGGCACTAATTGATTATTGATTTTAATAGGGGGACATGACTCCCGACGCAAGGTGAATGTTATATGTTATCCTCTATTCTCTATTTCCTGTTCAAATATATGATCCTGCAAGTAGCGAGAAGCTTCATGACAGTTTTCGTGTACGCTTAAAAAAGCTGTATCATCAGCAAATGTTGAAGTTATAGGGTGTGGTTGTTTGTTGGCATGTCTAAGGTATATATTAGGTATAACAGTGGGCCCATGATGCTTCCCTGAGGGACTCCAGCGTCAATTGGCTGAGGAGAACTTATAAAAGCACCTTCTTTAATAATAAACTTTCGACCGACTAAGTAGCTTTCTAACAGCTTGTGTGTGTTTACTGGTAAAAAAGTGAGCGTGATTTAAACAGACAAACAGACAGACGGGCATGGCGAAATCGACTTAGAAGTACTCATGGATCTGGGATATACATCAGGGAGGATCGATTTGGCAATCGATATTGTGCGATCGATTTTTCGGAAAAAAAGTTTAACTACGACATATCAAAAAAATCATTTTCGAGACGCCAAAATTTAAATTTTTTACTTTTTCTCATTTTTACTTTAATTTTTTGTCGAAAAATTTGTTACGGCTTCAATTTTAAGGCTCTTTTAGTAGGAATGTAAAAAAAAATTGTACGCTTAAAACGATGGCAATATAATTTTTTTTTTAAATTTTTTTTTATCGAACGAAAAAAAATTTATCGACCAAAACTCATTCAAAATAATTTTTTTTCGAAAAACTTATATCACCATCGCCTTTTACGTGCGAACTTATTAAGAACTGAGCTATTTGATACGGGATACTTTTTTCCTCAGGCCAAAAGCTTTCAAAAAATTGATGGCACAATATCGAACAATTTTTGTCCTTACAAATAGGCCCATCCTAATATACATGTATCCCTTATGGGGTTTTATACTCGTGGTCGAGGGTATTAAAATGTGTAAAAAATCATAATTTTTAAGAATTCATTTTGGTAATTATTTTTAAATCCAAATTTCAATTATTCATATTAATTTATTCAATAAAATGTTTAACTTATTCTTACAAAAAATTAGGTTACTAGTTTGCTCAATTCTATTACTATATATTTTCAATCAACTCAGCTAATCAAATAAAATATAACTTTTTAATTGAGTCAATTGATTTTGATCACACTTTTTTTAATTAAAATTTAAAATATAATTTTTGAAAAAACTCACTAGTTTAAATTTTTACGATTTTTAGTAATAAATATATGGGTTGTTCACGAAAGGCGGATTATCAGGTTATATGGTTATGTAGTTATATTAACAGCAACAAAAAATATAAAAACAATTTGTTAATAAATGCAACAAATTGTTTACTTGATTCAATTTTTATTTTTTTTCTGTGTACTATTTTAAATTAAAACATTCGCTTATTTAATCTTATACCTTAAATGTTCTCATTTATTTTGAACAAGAGTAGCAAAGAATTAGGAATGAGATGCTTAAATCAGATGAAACAAATGTATATGCCCTGGATGACCAGCTTTGCAACCATACAGATCTGGTTCGAAATCTATCGTTGAATCCTAAACTTAATTATTTTATTAGATTATTTACCAACCAATTTGTTTACCTCTAATGTCTTGGCGGCAAAACTTCTAAAGGGAGTTCGTTCGCAATACATTTGTTGTATATGTTTGATGGTATTCTTTAGATTGATTAAAAAACTATTTTATATAAAACTTTAAATTTAAACATTTATCCTTTGAACAGAAAAACTTCAAAAGCATTTATACATTTGCAATTCCTTTGACTTGTCTATAGTTTGATCAAACTGCAGCCGCAAAAGTATTGAAAACAAATTTGCAATTGCACGTATTTCTTTGTAGAGCTTGTGTATTTGTTTGAATGTGTGTGTGTGTGTGTGTAGGTTTTAAAAAGTTTCATTTCATTTTGTTTTCCTGTTCGTTGATTTCTCAAACAAATATTTACAACGTTCGTTATTGAGTGTGTAACTGACTGTTCTGTCATGGTTTGTTAAACACCACAGTTTTGGTCAAAAGCTAAGAAGAAATAACAAAGTTGCAGTTGCACCTTGTTAGTACGATGTGCATTGAATTCTATTTAGGTGTTTGTGTAGGTTTGTGCGTTTAAGGGAATATACAAATGGATGTGTAAAAAAGGGTTAAATACAGTTTTCAACCTGTTCTCTGCAATACTAACAGCAACTATTGGCTTTGACTATTTCCAAGTTTTATGTGCATAAATGTGTTTATTTTCCTTTAATATGTATGAGTTTGTTTTAATGTATGTATATGTAGGTTTCTATGTTGAGAGAAAGATAGAAAGAGAACGGTTACATTTGCTAATTGTTTTTCTTTTAGTTGTTTTTTAATTTCTCTGGGTTGCTAAGCATTGTATAAGAAAATAACGACCTTGTTCCATGAAGAACTTGCACTTGCAATACACTTAAAGAAATTAGTTAGAATGTCATTATAAATCTTTTATTACAATTGATCTACTTAGAGCCAGTTTTTGACTTTTAAATCTGACGTTATATTGCAATTAATATTTAAATTACTTTTCTGAGTGGTCGATTATTTTATTGTTTAGTTAAAGGATATTCAAATTGAGAATTTAAATATAATAGTTATGAACAAAGACAGTTTTTTAAACCAGCCAAAAACAATTTTTATAATTTTAGTCACATAGAATTCGCTTGAAGAGTCGAGATAACCAAAAATTTAGCTTACAAAGTATTAGAAAATCCAAATAAATGTTGTCAGAAATTTGATTTGTTGGATTTGATCGATTTTGCATAAAAAAAAACGAATTTTTCGCAATCGATTTTATACTTAAATCGGTTATTGGGCTTTTAAAATCGTTTTCTTTATTATATTAAAGTTTTAACTACATCTATATATGAGTATATAAAAACGTATATACCGTGTATGTGCTCCTAAAACTCAAGAACCGCTGGACCGATTGACACCAAACTTGTACAATAAATTATCTTAGTCGGGAGCTAAGAGTCTCTTTAGTTCAATCCCGATAGGCGTCGCCGATGTCGTGATATTCAATTTTTTCATTTATGGTACGAAATTCACAAAATATATTTATTAAACAAAAAAGAGTTCCCTGATACAATTTTGACCCGGTAGCTAGCGCTGGGGTCAAGTTATTCACAAAATCCTCCAGTATTTAATTTTAAAAAATCCCGAGCAGCGCCTCGACAATACACTTAATATTTTTATAATTAAAAAGAATGTGAGAATTATTTCTTTCAATTATATTAACCATTTATATTTTTCAAATGTGCTACATTAATCAAATTTCAATTTATAAAGCTTTCTTGCAATGCTGAAGACAACCTTTGGTTAACTTTGTACATAAATAAGCTTCAAATTTGAGATATAAGACCATTATAGTGTTATTAACCATTTTGGATTTTTTATTTAATGTTATTCTTAACTTTTTTTATTTCCTTTCAAAATGTTGTGTTTAATGTAATTCTTAAATTAACGTTAAATTAAATAAAGGGATATATGTACACATATAGAATATATCAAAATCTCAAATTGTCAAAATTCCCAATTTCAGAATTCTAAATCTCAAGATCACGAAATTTTTAATACCGAATTTTAAATTCCTAAATTTAAAAATCCCAATATCAAATCCCGAGTTTGGAAGTTTTAGTAACCGAAGCTGATATTTGCGTCCGGCTGAGGGCCTTCTATGCAGAGAAGCTTTAGTTAGAGAGGCCGGTATTTTTTGTATCATATATGCGACATAAAGATATAAATTTAATACCATTCCTGTTTGAAAAGAATGTGTCATGTTATTTTTTGTTAGAGGTGCGAGCAAATCAAAAACTTTAAACACGTTTATTTCGAAATGTATTTTTTTTTTAATTATGTCGACGTTACAGCAAATGAGCAAAATATATATGCTTATTTTTTTTGACACCCCCCACTTCTCACTAGCATTCCGAAGTAGTTAATGCATAGATGTGGAATTGTTTCATTTTGATCTAAACTATAATATTTGTTATTTAATAAGAACATCATTATAAACATTTGGTAAGTTTTATAAAAATTATTAAAAAAGCAGTTTAAAAAACTTGAAAATTGTAATTTTTGCTATTTGTTATGGACCTCCTCAGTTAATTGTACTGTATTTTGAACAACAAATTTAGACTATAACTTAGAAATCGCTTGATCGCTTGAAATGTTTCACCACTTTTTAAAACGATTATTTGGAAATCGATCGATTTTCATCACATAAAAATCGTTAAGAAATAATATGATTTTATGAAATCGATGAGAATACGGTGTCGACACCTTTCAAACAAGATAAAACTTATTTTAATTGAATCACCACTTGACTCTTGATAGTGGCTGAAAGAGAAGTATACAGCGAAAAACACAAATGGACCGTAATCTGATAAATGCGACGTGATGGGAGTATATTGAGTTCATATTTGGCTTTAGCATGCCAAAAAGCATAAGAATTAGTTGGAATAATTACATAAACTTTTTCAATGTCGACCAGGGTAATTATAAACGTTTTCTGAAAAAAGTATAGCTTTTTAGAATTTGAAGAAATAATCCTTTAGACATTTTTCCTGCTTCTTAGGTAATTAAGAACTAGTTTCCAAAGATCTCTGTTAAAAGACAAATATTTGGGTGATTCACAAGGTGTGCTATCAAGTCATGTCGACATAATGTCTTAAATAATATTATAAAATTGTTTAAAAAGAAATATTACTGTGTTTCAAACAAAATAAAAATCTTAATGCTGTGTTCATTGATTCGTTATAACTGTACATTTGAAATCTAAATTATAAGCGGTTGCCCACAGCAGTCATATATATTTCTTGTAGTTATTTTAAGACATATGACCTTAGAACTTTATGACTGCCTTGTGAATCCCCCAAATCGAAATTATATTTTCGCCTTATTATTATAACATTTTTTTTAACTTATTTACATAAGTTGCAAATTTTAATATTTTACTATTTGTTGTAATTAAAATTACAATAAATTTTACAATTTAAGCACTAGCATCTGATGCTATCGGCCATTGTTATATTAAAATATTAGTAAAAATATTAAGACTTATGTATAATTGTGTAACTAAACACACTTTAAAAATCATAGATATACTATATTCATATATATATATATAAATATATAAGAAACGTCTTTAAGTTGCTTGAAAGCAACAAAAAATGCAACATCTACTTTTTAATTTTGATCAATTTGATCAATGACATCCCTGTTGCATTACGCCAATATTTAACCAGAACTGTGTGTGGTCGAAATTTAAGTCCACTAGAGAAATAGGAAAAACACAAAGCAAATTTTCCAAATACAAACGAAACTACGAAAGTGCTATTTGTGCGTTCTTTTGACATTAGTGCCCTGTAAACTTTTGCTTTTAATCTTACTTAAAAGAATCTCAGGGAAGAAATAGGTTTAGCAGTCATCCCAAACAAAATCTTTAAATCAAATTTATTTTGCATGATTTAAAACTGCGAATGATAAATTTTACCAATCGAACTAAATTTTTCAGTGTACTAAAATAATGCGCCCTAAAGGCAAGAAAAACTAACCCTTCTTAAAGTTTTTGTTCTCTGTTGTAATTTTTTCTACAATTGTAAGGAAACTATGCAACTAAAGTATTTGTAAGAAAACTAAAAGATATTGTATACCAAAATATGCATTTCAAGCAAATAATTTGTTCCTCTCTCTTCATTATACGAAATTATGAAACAAAAACTATCAAGGATATTAAAAATAATGAACATTTGTAAGATTTTTTTTCTTTTTCTATCAATTAATTTTAGTATATATTAATAAGACAAGCGATATTGTAACAATATCGAAGCGATAGAAAGTATCACAAGTGATAACTGTTTTCGAATGGAAAACGATAGTTTTTACGGACTAAGTTATACCTTTCCTTATAATATCGTTTTTCCATTAAATTATGATATAGTTTTTAATGTTATAAGTTTCAATAATCGTAATTTTAAATTTTTCGAAAAACTAAACTTTTTACCGATTTAAATTTTAAAGATGTATTTGATATGTATTCTCTCTCTCGCAATAAGCCGCGACCTTAGGAAAACAGGGTTCTATTTGCACTTGCATGTAAGATAGAGCCTTGTTGTCCTAAGGAGGCGAAACTAAAAACGAACTAAAAATTTCTCTCTCGCAATAATCTTAAAATTATTCTTTCATGAGATATTAAAATTGTTCTTCGAAAAATTTTAATTCATCTTTAAATTTAATAGCTATCAAGGCGAATTCATACTGGTGACCGCAGAGAGAGCTATGCAGAGAGAAAGAGAGAGAGAGAGAGAGAGAGAGTTATGCTGGCCATCATATTTTTTTGTATGGATTTTGACAGTTAGAGTGACAGAATGCATAACTGTCTCCCTCTGATGCGGTCACCTGTATGAACTCGCCTTGATAGCAATTACTTATAGGTTTTTTGTATTATTTATATAAAGAAAATTAATTAATTTATATAAAGATAATCTAAATTTTAATTCTTCTCTCTAGAGTTGAGTATATAAGATATTTGTAAGAAATTTTTACACAATATGAAGAAACGGTATGGCGATTAACTCCATATTTTTAGCTTTTAGGCGGCCTTATGTTGCACTGGGAATTAAAGAATTAAATACATTAGCTCAAAAATCAGGTTATGACTCTATTGCAGCAAAGGCTCGATTTAATTCAACTTAAATTTATAAAACGTTTTTACACAAAATGCAATATATTTAACTAAATCATATGTAACCCGCATTTCGGTACTATACGCCAATTGTTTAACACAGTGCAACGACAACACTGACCATTATTTATCAAAATTTCAACTAATAAGTAACGTGTACTCGTATGTCACTATATTTATTTTTTTTTTTTTTTAAATTTAACACTTTCAATCAAATATAGTATTCTTTTGTTAATGTCTTTGTACTTTTTTTTTGCTAAAAAGGATGTCACAAATTATCGTCATTTAACAACGCATAACAATCAGTTCTTGTTTTATTTCATTCAGTTGGTTTTTGTATCGTTTTTTTATGATTATTTGCTGTAACTTTTATATTTTTTAATTTTAATGAATGAATTGGATGGGCCACGGTTGAATGAATGGTTGGCGAAATAAATGAATAAACATTCTGCATACCTACGAATGTTTGTATATAAGTTTATTAGTGTGTTTCTGTCACATACAGAGACACTAGTCATTCAGTCATTTTTTATGTATTTTTTGTGAGTAAAAGTAACTGACATTTATGAACTACTGCTTGTCTAAATTAATTCTATAATCATCCATAATATCACAAACATTAATAAACAAACCAACATACAAATTGTATCATCCAACCAGTCATCATCAATCCAACCAACCAACCATCATCGGAAGCTGTATAACACCAAATAAAAAAGAAGACAGCAACAACAAACACTCATCCTCATAATGTATGAGAAAAACGTATTTTTCAGTTTAACACACACACACAATTCCCATACAAAACTTGTGCAGATCCAAGAGTTGCTTTTCACATTTTCATAAATAAATATTGTAGTTTATTATTTAATTTACAATAATGCACTGTTTAACACAAAAGTTATTTAAAATCTACAATATATGATTGTATGTATTTTTGTATGTATGTATGTATGTGTGTATCTGTAATATAAAATTGTTTAAAAATTAGCGAGTGTGTTCGTATGCTGAGTTTAATAGAGCCACTATAATTAATTTTTACTTATGAAATAAATTGCAACTTTTTTGCTCAAACTAACCTTCATCCTGTATATCCTTTCTAAGTTTTGTTTTGCTCTCTACATACTAAATAATGTATTGTGGATGTGAGTGTGTGTGTGTGTGTGTGTGTATGGGTTTATGCATGGATTAATACTTGCACCAAAGTTTATTGAACTTTGTATTAAAGAACATTCATTTTTTTAATTTGTTTGTTTTATTCTTTTCATATAAAATTTCAAGTTTTCTTGTGAATCCATAGAGTAGTAGTACTCGTAACAACTCTCCAAACACAAACACATACACAGGACAAAAAAAAAACATTGAAAACCACCTGCCTTCAACAATATTTTGGTTTATATTCTTTAGTATTTATTTTCACATTTTTTTTTTGTTTTTGTATGTTCTCCTCTACCATGAAATATCATGTTTTAATTGGTTTGCTTGTTATTCTTGGTTTTTATACTTGAATTTTTTATTTTATATTTTTTTTTTGTTTTTCACTTTTTAATCACAAAATAATAAATAAAAACCTATACACTAACACATACATTTGTAAGTATGTACCTGTGGAACTATGTATGTATGTATGTTCGTTCAAATATAGGACATACTGGCAAACGAAATACGTTACAGGATTAAAATTAAGTGCAATACAAAACATAACAAAATTAATGAAATTTAATACATACTTGTTTGGCTTTAGGTTCCTGTAAATAAAATCAAAAGAAAATAAACGAAATTAATATAACGTTGGTAAATAAATTAAAAAAAAAAAAATATTAAAATTTCCGACCAAAGAAAAAAAATTATTATAAAAACCACTTTCAGTTGTCTTATAAAATGCTATGAATGATAAGAAAGTGTTTAGGCCACCACTGTTTAGATTATGGATGTAAAGAATTGCCGATACACTACCGGCGTAGCCGATACGCATATTGATTTTTCATTCAAGTTAAAATTAAAAAATTTAAAAACAGTAAATTTTTATTATACAAAATTACAGTGAAAGATTGTATTAACAAGATCTCAAAAACAGCGAATTTAACAAAAAAAAAAAAACATTAAAATTTTTTTTATACAAAAAACAATCTAAATAATTATTAATATTTAAAATTGATAATAATCAGGTTTTCGTTAAAAACACACAGTATTCTCAACTTTTTCGGAGATACATGATTTCGCAAATCCGTTTGCCCCAGAACTGCAATGAAAATTAGTCTTTTATATGCAACAGAACTCATTTGAAAACTTAAGTATTTCTACGCCACTTTCTTTAAGTTGGCAAATGATGGGTATAACACGTCGCTGCGCCAGTAAACAATCAGATATGTGTCACTAGAACTATAAGGAGATTTAAGCTATCTTTCAACTTAAATTTTAGCAGGATCACAGGTTAGTATGAACAGGGACTTATCCTCCTCGGATTATAATTTTTTTTTACAAACGCTCGAAAACCCAGGTCGCGTTGATTTATCAGAACTTTTACTAAATATAGGGCCGACCTTTTCCTGTAATACTTTCGGAATTCAGAAATCTGCTAGGCAGCTTAGTTAGACGTTCTTCGATCCGATTGAAGTCGAATGTTTTTTAAATATTAGAGTTTGATATCGAGGGTCAAGAATTGCAGATAAACAAATAGATTTCATTATTCCCTGAATCCTCAAAACTTCAATTCAGAGCTAATGCTAACTTAGTTTTCTCCATTTCCGTTGATTTTTTATTATATTTTCCAATAATGTTCGAGGCCTCTTCACTAGCGAAAAAGCGTTAGACAATAGGCTTATGAGCGAAAAAGCGTTAGACAATAGGCTTATAAATTTTGACGCGAAAAAGCGTTAGACAATAGGCTTATGAATTTTGAAGCTTCTTCGAAATGGTTTTTATTCTCACAAATATTAATGAAAACAAGTTAAAAAAATATTAAAGCTTATAAATACTTACAAGATTTAGCAATGAGAGAACATTTCACTGGTTAAGAGCAAAGCAAAACGTCTAGGAATTTAAAGCAGTGACGTCAGATTAGGGGATTGGGGATTTTATTTTGAAAACGGGAATAAAAAATAGGATTCGAGGTTTGGGGATTTTTTAAATTTTGGGGACTAGTCTATTTTTTTACTAAGCAACAAAAAAAAATCAGGCTATAGAAACAGACTCATCCTTCTTTGCATTAGATTCAGTGGAATTCGGCTACGATTTTGAAGAAGAAATAAAATCGATAGATTCAGAATTATCATTAAAAATAAAGCAGATATGTGTTTTACATCTAAAAATATTGCAGCAAATGTTAAAGCGCTTCCCAACAAAAATTATTTTTTTTAAGACTCACAAAGATTTTGCTCCAAATATATGTTGTAACAAGTGTTCGCAAATAAACATTAAACGGACAAAGAACAGAACACTATTTAATGTTCGTTACTTTTTTGAAAATAGTTACGAACGGTATTAAGAGATGTGCTCGTACACACAAACACCAAAAATATAGATGTCTTCTCTGGGCTTGTGAGCCGTACGCTAAATATTTTTCGAACTTTATTTTCGAACACTGGTTGTAGCCCATAACGACTGCCTAATCTAAACTCAATTATAAATATAAATTGGCCGGTTATGAATATCAATATTTCCATTTAACAAATAACGTTTGTTAAATGAAAGGATTTATTTGACTTACAAAAATGTAATACTTTGAGCTCATTGTGGACAGAAGTTTATGAATATCAATATGCCGTTGGATCACGGCCATTTGAAGATTTAGCCAAGTTTGTATAAACACTGCTTTGTGTACCACCAAGTAACGTTTGTGTGTAAAGCATTGTTTGGCAGTGAACCCTATTAAATGCAATACGAAATAAAATGCAAAACGAATTATTCGAACCATTATTTTGAATAAATACTGCTTTTGAAAGTAATTCAACTTGTTTCGACACGTTTGAACCATGCCAAGAAATTAAAAAAATGTTTGATTCAAGAAATATGTCCCAAAAAATTTAAGAGGGGCGATAAATTTGATTGTGAACTTTTTAAATTAACATTTATTGAGTTGATTCATAATTCAAATGTCGAAAAAATATTTTATGACAAAATCTAAGAGTATTTAGTGGGGATTCTGGGGAGGAAAAAATTTATTTTTTGGGGATAAAAATGTACAATTTGGGGATAAAATTTAGAAAACTTCTGATAACTCTGGTTAAATGAACCAATTTTACTATCTGTTTTGATTTTAAACTCTGCTTTTTAAAATCGAAGTTCATTGTTTGGTGCTAATGGTCTTGCGGAAGAGAAAATGCAAAATATCGTTGCTCTCTTGTTAAATCAAACAACAAAATGCGCTGAGTCTCCGTTAAATTCATAAAAGAGCTACAAGATTTTACATTTGCTCTTTTGCAAGACCATTCGCACCAAACACTGAATTCCGCTAATGTGTTATTTCTCTTAGTTATTATGCAAAAAATGAGCATTGTACATGAAATTGTTTGTTGAAAATAAGTCTAGGAAATGTGTAAAAATAACGCTTTGCATTGGCAGACTTGAAGTATGGCCGTTTATAGCCACATCTAGAGTATGTAATTATTCGACTTTTAGTTTTGTTCGAGGAATTGATTGATTTTCGAATTTGAAAATTGCTCGATTAATCGAATAAGGGTTTCAAATTGTTCGAATTACTCGAGTAATTCAAATAATTCGAATACTATCTGGACTATCTGGAACCTTTGATTATGAGTAGATTTTCTACACGGAAAAATTGTCATGGAATTCCATTGTTTATACTACCACAGTTTGTAAAGCTAAATTTCGCTTTCACTTGTCAAGACAGGGTCTAGTTTTTAGCACAATTTTAAAAGTGCTAAGAATTAAAGCCATTTATATTATCAAATATCAAAACTTTTAATTCAGCATTGAAATTAAACCTTTGAACTTAATGCAAATTTATAATGAAGTATGAAGTAGTTTTAAGGCAATAAATTCTCAAAAAAGAGTTCTATCTGATGAGATGAAATTTATTCCACAATTGCAAAGCTTTCAAAATCATACAATATTATAAAATTTTACAAACAAAATCATGCTGCCTATTAAATTAAAAAAGAAATGTACCATCGTAGTCGAAAAAGTACCTTTTGTTTAAAATTGAATCGATGAAGAGATTTGATGATGATTCCATGCAATTTTGAACCAAGGGCTTGCCACTACTTTTGAGGATTTTGTGCTGAATTTTATACTGATATTTGTGTGCTTTAAAGAAATAAAACTGATTTGAGGAGTGGTTTTTATTTACATTACACATTAAATTACACATTTTTGTAATGGCTTGTGTTTACACTTAACATATCTGACTTTACATAACTGAGAAATTTACTGCAAATATTAACATATTTATAGTGTTTAAAAATTGACTTTGTCCTTATTAATAGAACATATAGTCTAGAATAGTTTGCTAATGAAACTCAACCAGATCGGTCTACAAATGGCCGAGATATGAGCACTAAGCCACAACTAGTCGCAATTTCTTTTTATCCATAAAGCTTTAGGTTTAGATTTCTTTTTATAATTTATTAAGGTTTTTGACTTTCACCTAAAATAAAGTTAGTAGAATACTGGTAGTGAAATTTAACAAAATCGGCTCAAACATGATTAGAGAACTTCTTTTCCCGGGCAAGCGCGATTTATTTTTAATTTCCCGGAAATTCCGGCTTAATATAGAATGTTGCAAAATATAATTTTTTTAATTTATTTGAACAAATAACAATTCGTGGGATCTATTTAATAAGCTAATCATACATTTAACGTAAATCTGTGATCACACCTCATTAAACCGCTCTATTTGTATGGTTGACCAGGATGCTCCTAGACGTGTCAAATGTAAGATCTCCATCATTTATTTCTAGCAAGCCTTCCCGCAAAATTTAAAATTTTCTTCAACATTGAAGAAAAAGCCCCATGACTGCCAAGGACCCGAATCTTGGGAGATAAAATGTATGACGGACCTCCACTATTATTTTGTTGTAAAGCATACTTGCCCTTTGGTCAAAACGGAGTCACTGTCGACACTACTTGCAGCACGCCCAGTTTTGACGCGCTACCACGTTAACCGACTTGCCCTTTATCACCACTTCTTAGGGGGCCTCCCATAAAAATGTTGCGTTTAAAGAACTTCTTAAATTTAATTAAAAGTTGCAAGTAGAGTTAAATCATTTATGGCTTGTTTTGTCATATGAAATAAAAAAAAGCCGTAAGTTACAAAAAATTCAAAACCGAATTTTTGATTGATCATAATGCACCATATCAAAATACATGTTCCTGCAAAATTTTTCAACTACAACCGACGATTTTATTACCAAAACTAAGCCAAAAAAGTAACTTACACTTAAAAAAAATATGTAACACAAGAAACGAATGTCATGTTTTTGGTTTTTGTGTTTCTTTTAAGTTTTTTTAAGGAATATGCAATTCTTCCACACCGAAGTGTAAAAAGGGTGATGACAACGAACCAGGTTCATTTTATACTGAGAGATTAAAAATTTCTAAAAAAAAAGTGGTAACATCTTAAGGATCTTAAGACCTTCATATCAAAATATTGTCATGATTTTTATACCTTTAAAAACTAGCAAAAAAAAAAACTTTGTACAATATTAATTTTTTATGTTATTATGTTAATTTCATTTAAAACTTTGTTTTTTGTGTAAATTACTTTTTATGCTGTATTAACTAGTTATAAATATTTAAAAACTAAAAAAGCAATACAAATAAATGTTCATTAAAGTTAATATATTTAAAGAAGGAAATTAGAAAACATTTCCTCAAAATGCCTGCATCCATTTTTTCAATATGACTTACGCCCTTCTCGGTTTCAAAAAATGTTTATTCTCAACGGATATCTATAAATAATACAACACTTCGAATTTTTTCTTTATATATTAATTTTACAATAAAAATCTTAACGTAAAAATTTTTTTTAAAAAATGTTATTTATTTTACATTTTAGGACGTCCTGTAAAATTTGTAAAATGTAACTTACGGCTTTTTTGATTGTATATGACGATAAGTTTTGCAACCTCCTCAATTTTCGAGCTAAAAAGAGCTAACCTAAAAAAAACGATTAGCATTACGAACCAATATCGGATATAATCCAAAAATCCTATATTAAAACGTAATTATAGGACAACACCATATCCATCTAATTTTTGTTTTTAATAAAAATATTTTCTTTGAATCGAATTAGGATTTCTTTTACTTATTGCTGCATTCAAAATTTCCTAAAATGTTATTTTATCACTTTTGTCCACATCTATAACAGAAATTGTATTTACAAAATCTAATCCAAAAATCTTTTATGGAGCAAGCGTGAACCAGTTTTTCTCCTTTTTTATAAACAAATCTGGGTTTTTAAGAAAATTTTAAATTGTCTACATTTTTACTCCTTTTCTTTTACTATGTTGTTCGAAATTTCAGAGCATTAAACATTGAACACTGTCTAACTTATCGGATTAGAATGTACATATATTTCTTGACATAACTAATTTACAATCATATCAGCAGTAAAGTTGACTGCCTTCCCGAATTCAGAGTTTTAGTACATACAGTTCATATTATCAGCGCTAATTAAAAAATGCACCCGAAATAAGGTTGTTAACACAATAGTTTCCATACCATATGAGCCAGGGAACGATTGACTTTTCCATACTACGGTGAAGGGTATCCACGATTCGGTTCAGCCAAATATACATATTTTACTTGCTTTAGTTAGTTATAGTAGTATTTCATCAATTCAAAAAAACTCACATCCCATTGTCCGTTATTATTGCCCCATAACCTATTTGATAATAAAAGATTTTTTCATCCTTAACATTTTTTCCCCCAAATAACTTTTTATTTTTAACTAGGTCGCCCCTGGCTGAAATTCTGATAATATATTCGCAAATTACAATTGTCACTATGCAAATATTAAATACGGACAAAAATATTTTTTACAACCTAAACGTCATGTTAAAAATGTTAAATTTTAAAGCAAAAAATAAATTAAACAATTTGTGTAATTATTTAATCTTGTTAAAGTGTTTTGGTATTATGAAACGTGTTCAGCATAAATTTGTAATGATTAAAATTGACAAACAATTGAAATATATTTATATAATATTTATTGCACTTTCATAAGTACAAAAATATTTATTTATTAATATTTTTTTTTTTGCTTATAAGCCACCGCCGAATGGTGTTTAATTTACATGTTCAAGTGTAATTTAAAATTAATTGACAGAAGTGTAAAAACACACTAACACGAAACGAACTCAAGTCCATACAAAACAAATTTACCAATGACGTATGTATGTATATAAATATTATAAAAAAAAAAAACAAATTAAATTAATTTTTATTTCAAAATAAATCAAAATAAAAACATATTATAAACAATTTTTTTTCCAATGTGTGAACGTAGAACAACAAAAATGAATATTTATAAATTCGTTACATATAAATTCAAATGCAGATGCAATTTTCAGATGCAAAATACGTGATAACAAAATATTAAATCCTTTTGAAAACAACAACGACATGAACCTTTAAAGATTTTGCCAATACAACAACAACACTGTGAGCAGCATGCAACCCAACCTTTTCATACAGCCAGCATTATCAATAGCTAGAAACCAAACAAGCGAGAATTGTATATCCCAGCAAACATACTTACATGTATTGTCTACACAGCAGCAGCATCTAAAGCAGATGAAAAAAAATCCATAAACTACAACAATGGAGCAAGAAGTGGATAAAATAAAACATTTAAATTAATGTTGCATGCTACGTTTATACATACACAAGTATTACCCGGTCCGCTTTGCTGGAAATGTTTTTTTTTAATTCTTTATCTTCTAAAGAAAAATTTTGTCTTTTTTTTGCATTTTTTAACGTTTAAATTATTTGCCAATAAAAGCCTACCAGCTAAATCACTTGACATTTTTTAATCGATTAATAGATCAAACCCTTTTCTAGGCAAACGACCAAATATAATGTGCTTCCCTTTTTAATCATATTCCTTATAATTTTAAAGAATGTTAAGCTGGAGATTTACCATTCAGACGTATGACTTTTTTAAAAAAACATGTGTGTTCATAATGTACATACGATATAGTGTGGGCTAAAAATTAAACTGTCCGACTTGCAAGTGTTTTTGAATATTCACATAAAATTATCATACACGATCAGAGTTGTATTTTCTTGTAAAATTAGCTAAGTCATATGATTTTGTCGAATAGAATACTGCTAGATTTTCGTGTGAATGAATCGTACGATTTCTTTTAAAACAAAACAAAAATTCTCTCTCAAAATAAGTCAACTGAGTTTAAAATGCCTCGTTCGTAGATATTGCGGAGACGTAAACGTTGCGGTCGAGTTCAGTGGTTGGTAGTTTATAAAATAACGTAAACGTATTGAAATGTGTTAAAAGGAAAACAAAAAGTTTGTCAAATTGTATTACATTTATAAAATTTCTAAACGCTAATACGTGAAAACGGAGAAACAATTAATTTTGTTTAGGTTCATCCACATTGCAACTACACGTTAACGTAAGAGAACCTATTTAAACACAAGCTTGGTAAAGAAAAAGCGAACAGCTAGACCGCAACGTATAGATACATCTACGTAAGAGTATCATGGCCTATAAGGCCTTTATTTGTAAAAGATATATCGCATAGTTCTAGCTCAATTACGCTAGAGCATTAAAGCTGGTTTTAGACGACATATATTTTGCAGTGGCATTGTCGTATGTAAAACCCATATGTAATTGCACATGTCTGTCAAAATTTAAAAGTCCAGAAAGTTAATAACCTTTGCTTTCATGCGTTCGGTTTTGGTTTAATTTGACCTATAATCGTTTACAGCAGTAATTATATGCATATTTGTATTGCTATTTACATTATTTTAATTGTATTACACTTAATTAAAAATTTTGTTTGTTTTTTAAAGGATATTTGTAAAAAATAAATTTTAACGTATATTTGTTATCTCAAGCAAATAACTTGCAAAACAGCTGTAGTCAGATGGTTTGTCAGTTCAAAATAGAACACGCTCGAATTGAAAATTTTTACAATGAACATTTAAACTAACACTAACAGAAGCCAATTTTTTTTTTTACATGACATGCATGACTGGTAAGTTTGAAAAGCACGCTGCTTAATACATGTCTTCTAAATCCAGCCTAAGGAGTTTTGTTTTAACAGTTTTGTGTATAAAAAAATAAAATAAATTACTGAGGTGCGTTTCTATATTTCTTTTTCATTTAACATAAGACGTTAACACCGAAGTTATGATCACAGAACTTAACGGCTCCAGCTTAGTCTATGTAAACAAAAATAGGTATGTATTTACTTTATCCCAGTCATTTTTAGTTTGGTTACAAATGTTCATCAAACAATTTTGTATATGAAGTTTGAGAACTATTCCACTTAGTTTAAAAAAATCGGTCACCTGTGTATTATTTTATTACCTTAGCCCAATTAAAAAGTAAGCACACATTTATGCGCTGCGCAATAAGACATACAGAGATGCAGTTAGGTAAGTGAGCGAATTCTTAATAAATCAAAAAAATATGTATAAAATTTGAAGAGCCACGACATTCCCTTACTACTAATAAAGTGTTTTCTGAGTCAAAAATGTAATGCTTCAAAGTGGGAACTCGCCATAATAATTCATGTCATCCGTAAGCGATATGGTAAGCGAAACTCTTACGTTTCTTCCTTACAAACCTGCCTCGTTGCAAGCTCCATTTTTTATTGGGAGGATTTACATAAAATTTGCAGACTCCAGTTTTAGTTATTCTTACTAAGTTTGTATGGAAGGGTTACATATTCCCCCCGCTCCTATCGACACAATTTTGATCTGGCTGATGAAGACTAACATTTCATCGATCCTTAGAAACATATTAAGAAATCACTCTGGCAATTTTATCCCTGTTCCTACCAAGAGAATTTTAAAACTAGTAATACAAAAACTGTCCCTATCTCGGTTATTAAGTTTGGAGTTACGTATAATATTGCTCGTAAGGTTTAAAAGTTATAGCGTAAACAGATTTCGAAATTAACGCTAATAAGTGTTTACTTTGTATGGGAAGTGCCACACCCACACAATATTCCAAAAATATATTAAGTCATTTGTACTACCAGATTATCGGTAATCTACTGTTAATATATAAAAATCGGACAATTGGTTTAGGCATCTATGAGGTACAAACAGACAAATAAACATGCAAACATTCATTACTTTTAATATATGAAGATACTCGTATGTGGGTATATGTATGTATGTATCTTCATGCATGCCTACAACCATACCTCTTTATGTGTAAACTGAAAGTGCATGACTGAGAGAACTGTGGCAAGTATTATTGAAAATCAAAATGTGTTTTGTACTTGCTAATGCAACTGCAACACTAAAACCTGATGCTTACTGTTAAAATAAAAAATACGACAAATAAAACAACAACAAAGGATAAAAAAGAATTCTGCAATCTGCCATTGTTCGAAAACTTTGTATGGGACTACATAGAATTAAGGCAGTGTTGTCTACTATTTAAATAATTTCACAGTTTAGTGTATTATTTATGCCAAAATTGTACGTTTTAGGAAATAAATTAAAGTTAATTTCACTATTTATAAGAATTTTTTTTTTAATAAATCGCAATTATTTTAGCTGGAGAAACAATTTCCTTTTAACTTTACAGTAAAATAGCTATATATTGGAATTGCAGTAAAAAAACATTTTACTCGTATTTGGCTTAAACTCTTTTTATAAGCAAAAAAATTATACCACCATTTTCGGTCCATATTTTGCCAGCGGTAATATACATATAAAATTCTAAAAATTTTGATTCTTGTGAAACGTATCAAAAATTCTGAGAAGCAAAATAAAGCAATTTTCAAATATTAATTGCACAAGCCAACTTTATTTTAATTTAAAAATATAAATTACAAGTCTGGAGCAAGTTTCTTTTGCCAGACTTAAAAATTGAAATCTCCCGATTAAAATTTTTGATTTTTACAAAACAAACTTATAGTTTATTCAATAAATAACTGAAAACGCCATATTGACCATACTTTTCAACTTTAAGTACAGTATGAATTAAAGTTCGATTGGTTGGGAAAACATGAATATTTAACTAACTGTGTTTTTGAATTTATTTAAAACTGAAATAAAATTTAAATTAAATAAAACGTAATTAGATTTAAAAAACGATTTAAAAATTTGTTGTTCGGCGAAGTGAGGCATTCTTTTAAAATTTTCTGAAATTTTTTTTAAAAAAATTTATCGCTTAAAATGTAAACAAAACCAAAATGTGCAACATTTGGATAAACTAAACTGTGCTTCTCTGAGGGATTTCTGGCCATTGTGGACAAACTGGGAGACCCACATGGTAAGTTGTTTCCTACCTCAGGCCTTACAAAATTTGTAATCATTGCCCGGTAATGAATGTCATTCCCCTCAACCGCAACTTGTTCGTCGTCTTCGAAAAAATATGGTCCAATGATATTTTCGAAAGTTATTCCATACCACTCCTACCACCATCTAAGTGGATTGCATTTGATGTTCATCAATTATTCTTGGTTTTACGGTGCCCCATATTTTTTTTAAGGTGACCTTTGAGATGAAAATGGGCAGTAGCAACCGGAATTATAAATCGTTGCTTCTCATAAAATTACAATTTTCTGCTGCGACTGCAACTCTTAGTAATAACATGGCTTTAAGTTCTTGACATTTTTAAACTAAGCCTTTAGTATATTTTCGTCTTTCTGCTACCTGTATATGAGTTTTTTACACTGGCTGAAACCAAGAAATTTGAATAATTTTTGTATCATCATAAATAATACATTCCTTCTGATTTATCACAATTAAAATAAACATTTTAGCTTCTGTTATTAACAAAAAAGTTATATATATTTTCCGAATTCCTCTAAAAAAATTATAATTAATTATAATTACAATAAGAAATTAATTTCTATGAATAGAATGCAAGTACAACTTGTATTAAGACTAATAAAACTCATTATACTTAAACTAAAAGTTAATAACTTTAAATGGTTTAAAAAAACTTGGAAGTATGCACTTGTTTGTTATATCTATAAATTTTGTAAGATAATGCAGCATATTAGGGTGCTTGCTTACAACAACAATTTTTGTTCTATTTAAAGATGTTGACAAACAGGAACAAAAATTATGTTTGAGGTATTTTCGAATTTTGGGATTTTGTTTCAAAAAAGCGGAAATTTTTTTAAATTTTAAAGTACAGACTAGCTATTTGGCTTCGCGGGACTAGAAATATTTGTAAATGACTAGAAATATTTGTAAATGTATAAATAATATATTCGACTGAAAATTATATTTCTTCCAATTATAGTCCATTAAATTTGCAACTAATTAAAAATTATCTATTGTAGAAAAAAGTTTTTATATTCCATTATTTAGAGAAAATTCTAATAAAAAATAATTTATACATATTGTTTTAGTATAATGAAAATATTTTAAAATCATTTATAAAAGTGGCTCGGTATGCGCGTTAGTAGTAAGTTACCTTATTATTTTTGGGGTTTGAGTTCGATTTTCGTCATAACCTTAAATTTGATTTGTATTATTTATTTTCTTGAAAGAAACACAACAAGAAACCAATTAAACTTTTGTGTAATTAACAGGCAAATAAGCAACATTTTTTCAGGTTCACCCTACTGCACACACACTTAAAGTTAATCTTTGTGTGTATGTGTGTGATAATAAAATAAAATTAAATAAATAGATAGAATGTTTTACTACCCTGCAGCTACTTGTTCGTTGAAGGAACAACAACAACTCTACAAAAGTGGATAAAAAACCTTATAATTGTCTGTTGTGGAAACAACAACAACACTACAAGAAGAAAAACGTACACTTTTATTTGGTTTTAGAGTTTAGAAATTATTTTCATGTTTAAAAAATATATAAAAAGAAGGAAAATTCCCGAATTCTTTTTGTTAAATATATATATATATAAATACATAAATTTACCATGTAGAATGATGACGAAAACCATATCGGATCATGCTGCAAGTTTCTTAAAGGTCTTGTTAACCAAAGGGAAATTCAACTAAAGTGGGGTAACAGGAAAATAAATAAATTATAATATTCTCTCTCTGGTTCAAGGAGTTTCTAGCAACATTTTTATTTTCCGTGCGGAACAAGTGCTCATATTATTTCGCTCGGAATTTTAAGCAGCAGCTTATAATTTTTTTGTAATTTTTTATTTGTAAAGTGGTTTTTATAACAAGCGTTTCAGAAAGAAAAATTAGCTAAAATTAATAATTCATCAATATTTTATTTTTCGAATTTATTCTATGAGTTAAATTTCAGTTATTTATTTTATAAAGCTTTTTGTAATAGGTCTATTCCTTAAATTTTTTAAGAATGACTGTATACACTACCAGACTATTATATTGTATCTTCTTGTTACATTTTACCTTAACTTTCCGTTGGATAGCAATGAAGTATATTGTATGTACAGAAAAATTTACAATTATTAGACACCAGCAGAATGTAATGCATTTTCTGGCCCGATAAAAAAAATTTAAGGAATACAACTATTACAAAAAGCTTTATGAAATACATAACTGAAATTTAACTCATAGAATAAGTTCGAAAAATAAAAAATTGTTGAATATAATCAAGCTGCTTATGAAAAGAAATAATTCCCAATATCTAAAATTAATAATAAAATAATATTTTTTTTATTTGGGAACTTATAAAAACAGTATTGTTTTACTTTTTTTAATGACAATTAATAAAAACATGATTTTTGTTTACCTTCGCAAAACAATGTTGTATACTTGCAACTAATAAAAACATCTTGAAAGTCTTGAAAAATCACGAGATAGATAATATTGATACATGCCAAAATTTTCGTGGAAAATATCAATGTTCCTCAACATTTTTCGAACAGAGTACTAGGTTTAAAAAAGAAATATTGAGAGGAGTTGTCATGCTTTTATTGCTTATACTGTAAATAAAGTAACTAGCTTAAAACCATTATAAAATTGCATTAAAATGAACTAGGTTGGACTCCTATGACAACCCAACGTTAAATACGATAGTTTGATATATGAAAAAAATCAAAAGTGCAACTAGTTCAAAGTAAAAACCAACTACCAGTATATTTCTAACTAAATACTAGTTAGTTGGTCTGCCGGGACTATGAATTCTACTCATATTTGTATGGTAAACATGTAGTAGATCTACAAACATAAAAAGACTTGTATTTGTATGTTGGTTGAACTACTTGTTCGCATACTTTTTACTTAACGCACATACTCACATAAATGCAGCATTAAATATCCGGCTATTTACCGTATACAAGAACACATTTTAAAGCAAATATACATACATTCATATTTGCAATGTCCTGATATGTAGGATATCTCCTCGAATATGTTGTAGAGTATATACCATTTGCATTCTACAAAAGGAGTAAATATAGGGATTAATTTAAAATGCATATCTGTCACAGGGTTCCTGGCAAATTTGAAATGTTATAGGAAGAGAAGGGGGAAATATAAGTCAAGAACGAGTTGATAAATTATTACAATGTATTACTATTTTTTATATACTATAATGATTAAATTAAACTCAAATGTAAATGATTTTTGGGAATTTGATTGGGAAGAAAATCAAATTCAATGCTGAAGTTTTCCGCTTTTCGAAAAAACTCCATTTTTATATTTTCAGAAACCCTTTAATATTATAAATTATATATCTGCATATTTTATGGAGTAGATATTCTTATAAAGTTGTATTATCGACATCACATGAGTACATTTGTATGCGCATTAAGTGCAATTTCTCCTTCAAAATGTCGTTCGTGACATACTGCACTCTTCTTTTTATTTCTCAAAAAAATCCTTAAACAAATATAAAAAAAAAAAATTATATGAAAATAAAAGAGTTAAAAAAAACTGAAGTATGTTATAAATTTTGTTTGTTTAAGATTATATTTAATTTTTCTTTTTCGTTTGTTCATAAAACTACTCATACTTTTAAAAAAGAAAGCAAAAATACACACAACTTGAAGTAGTGCACTTCAAAACAAGTAAGAAAGTATAGACGATCAAGCCCGAGTATATGATACCCTACACCACAGAATATTTTGACACATTTTCGGGAGCGTATCCTATTTGGGGACCATAGGCACTCTTGGACCCGCCAGAGCAAAATTAGTTTACGGGATCAAGATTCGTGTAAAAGTTGTTTGTGCCGAATATAATTTAGATACGAGTATCTTAATCTAAATAAGATTTGTTTTTGCCTTTTTTTAGGAAGGGTTTTATATGGGGCCGGCCTATTGTTCATTTCGGACATACCAGCACATTATTTTATCTATGTCATGCAGCTATGGTGAAAGTTATTGCCGCCAAATTGTATGTCAATACCAACATTTATAAGAAAGTTATGGCAATAAAAGCTATTTTCGGGAGTAGTGTATCAACACCTAAAATGCAAAAGGGAGTAAAAACCATTTTTATTTTATTTACAGGAGAAGCAAAAAATCTTTACAAAATCAGAAACAACAAGGTCTTTTGGCGTTTGCATTTCTTTAATGAAGTCGTCATTTTTTATCGCAAGGATCTACACTTTTTTGTGAACATTCAGTTTAATAAAACGATCAAAAACTATTTCGAATTTTTTTTGCTGTTACGCCATTTTGCATTTTAGGTGACGATGTGTATGGGTAGCATGGTCGCATATGAACTAATTCCGATAAAATTTGGTAAGATAGCTAAAATAAGTTTTGACTTCATTTAATCTAAATAACAACATTATATGATGGTTTATGGTCACAAAGCCTCTATTCCGGAAATAAGTCTCTATGAGCACCATGTGAAATTATGAACCGAGTCTAGCCATTTTCAATGGGCTTGGTCCTTGTAACAGCTATTACGTCCAGTACTTTGCGCACAATGTTTACAACGGCAGACAGTTGGACGGACGGACACCGTAAGATCTATTAAAAAAGTGATTCTGAGTCGATCGGTATACACCCAGAATAAGGATGTTGGTACAATAGCATCCTTGCAATACGAACTTGCGAACAATTGGCTTTTTAACACTATCGTGAAAGGTATATAAGATTCCTCACAGACAAATATAGTACTTTTACTTGTTTCTAAAGCCTATAGTACACGGCATGTAAAAAGACACATGCGCATGTGGTTCTGACGTAATTTTGACGTCAATGCAAAGCCACGTCAGAAACACATGCGCATGTGTCTTTTTACATGCCGTGTACTATAGGCTTAAGTTGTTTACAAAAATTTCGTTTGTCTGTACGTTTGTTATATGTCACATTTTCGTCATATTTTTAATCGAACTGAAATGCTTAATTGAGAAAATCACAATTTTATGCCATAAAATTTATATTTTCATTTGTCTAGTTAATTAAATTTTCAAGCCAATTATGAATAAAAATTTTCCGAGCGTTTTTTCCAGTCTCCCAATTTTGCTATTTAAATTCAATTATTAAAGCAGGAAAAGGGAAAAAATTCACGGGGAATTTTTACTCATAATTGGACTGAATATTTTCTTTAAAAACAAAAATATATTTAATGTGAACGTATTTTAGTAAATTTAATTGTCGCAATTAAATCTATTCCAATAAAACTATCTCATATGTAGTTTAGGACACGTTAGCCGTAACTTGTGTAACTGGAATCCATTTTATCATTTTCAGTTCCTTCTCAGTATTTAATTTTTTTTTTTTTTTATTCTATAATTGAAAATAAGTTTAATTTTTTTTTAAAAAAGGCATTAACCCTTTTCACCTTAATTTTACTAACGTTTTGTATATCCATTTATTAATAAACAAAAACAGTTATTGATATGTTCAATAAAACAAAACATCTGCAGTCTTAACGAAGCAACGGCCGAAACCAAATAAAAACGTTAAAATAAATTATATAGAATCCTTTAAATATCAAAACTCACAAAACCCAACAGGGCAAACTAAAAAAAATGATCAAAGTATTGGCCATAAATAAGCAAAAATTGAGTAGCAACTAGAGAAAAACGGCCAAAATTTAAACGAGTTAGCGTTCAATGATCCGTGAAAAGACAAATAAAAAAAAAACAGAAGAAAAAAATTAAATAAAAAGAAAATAATGTAAAAAGTGCATAAAATGAGTTTATAAGAATAAAAGCGAAAACTTTTTTCATAATTTACATTATATTTATTAAAAAAAATATGTTAAAATAGAAATTCCAATTTCAATAATTTTTTTTTTAAACCCAGATTCACAAGTTAAAGGAAGTTTCATGGTCTTTACAGCTAAAAGCATTTACTTATAATTGTATCTGAATATGTTCATATTGTATATTTAATAGATACTCGTATTGTTTTTGTTATTTATTTTTAATTTTCATTTAAAGTCTGTCCAGCTGTCTCCTGTCTTAATAAAACCGTATTTGTCAGACAATCACAAACACATAAATGCTGATATTTTATCTGAAATAGCTGTGTGTGTGTATGTATCTGTGTGCTTGTATTATGGGTTTAATAAATATTTGTGTGTTTGTTGTTTTTGTTCTTTCTCTGATCGTAATATTGTAGTATTTTTCTGTCTGTCGTCATGAACTTTTGTGAACATCTGCTTGTCGGTTTCCTTTTTTTTTTTTGTGCATTTCGTTGTGTTCGTTCCTTTTATTTTATATTTTGAGTATGTGATATTTGTAGTTCTAAATACGAAAAGCGGAATAAAAATATATATATCATATATGTATGTAATGGTTTAAGCTCAAAATTAAATAAGGTACTTAGATGTAATTGGGGATTTTCTGAGGGTCGTCGAAATGAATATTTTGTTAACGTTATCCGATATATTAGACATCTATTTCAATTAACTAAAATTTTTGTTATTTAAGCGAAATTTTTTCAGATTTTAATATTATTCCTTAACAAAGTCTGATATTTTTATACTGGGAAAATTGCATATTTAAAATCACGTTCATTTGATTCATTCGATATAAATTTCTAGAAAGTAAAAACATATTTTAAAGCTTACGTGATAACCGTTCAGTTTTTAACAAAAAGAACATTGTCTTAAATTTTAATAGTAAATAAGCAAGTAAGAGTTTTATATTTGTCTATGCCGAATCTGGTATATTTACCCTTCACGATGGTGCGATAAGAACAAAATTTTATATAATTGGTACTGTATTGTATTGGTATCAAAGTTGTTGTACAGAATTTTTTAACTTTTACTGTTGCTGATGTATTTTGTATTTGTATGGGAGGTGCCGCACCCACAAATCTGGAAAATTGTCTCCTTCATTTCTCCAGATATAAAGAAGTTAATTTTGTGCCACATGTCATGCATTGACACCAAAGCTATTCTTAACAAACTTTGAAGATATACAGAAATCTATTATTATTTATTTGTATGGAGGTGCCACTCCCACTTCTACAATCCCGCTCATTTAAAGAGGTTGCGTATTGATAACTCAGGTATGTGTACCGAATTTGGGCAATGAAATACCGCGAATGGAATACAACTCTGATGTATGGGCCGGTGCTTCAAAGTCTATTTTGGACCTTCTCGACCGTGTTCATGAGAGGGCGAAGGTTCTCATTGGCGACAGAGGGCGAAGGTTCTCATTGGTGTTTTATCGTTACTGTAATGGGATGTGTTCTGATGAAATTAGGGTTCTGGTTCCCGAAGCCCGTATGTTTGTTCTTAATACACGTTTTTCCTCAAGAGCCCATCCTTTTGTAGTCGATTGGCCGGTAAATCGTACAACTCATTACAGAGAAATTTCTTTTTTTGCCCGGACTGTTCGTATGTGGAACAACCTTCCTGCTGAAGTCTTCCCTCTCTCTTTCAACATGAATAAGTTCAAGTCGAATGTTCACAAACACTACTCCCTCTATCCTCCTTCCCATAACCTTTTTTTTCCTACTTCCAACACAATGCATTGCATTTGTAGGGGTCATCCCCTGAGTGCTGGTTCTAACAAAAAAAAATAAAAAATTTTTTTCTTACAGTTCTTTAGATACATATAAACAAATCTATTTTATGACACGCCTACTTGTCAAATCCCCCCTTCATTTTTTCGGATGTTGTGTGTTGATAATCAAGATACTTGTAACTTATTTGGAAGCTTTGACCCTTTGCACTTTACCACAGGCAAAATCTCCATTTAATATATTGCGTAGCATAAAACAAAAGTTACTATGAATAAATTATTTAACGAAAACAAGATTGTTTACCGATGTCGTTATTAATACTGATACCGCTTAACTAAATACCAGTTTTGATACTGATAACGAAATAAGTTTCGGTTTACAAAAAAAATAGTTT
Organism: Pollenia amentaria; assembly: GCA_943735925.1. Taxonomy (NCBI): domain Eukaryota; kingdom Metazoa; phylum Arthropoda; class Insecta; order Diptera; family Polleniidae; genus Pollenia; species Pollenia amentaria. The sequence goes on along the minus strand of OX031009.1, from coordinate 94,722,759 downwards.
CCATTAGCACAAGTGTGGAAAATTTTAATTTTTTTCAACTCTGCAAAATTTATATTTAAAAATATATATAAGCAGTTTTCACTCTTGGTAGTAAAGAAGGCCTTGTTAATTCTATTAATGCAGTTTCAACAACACCTCAACAACAAAATGTAATAAACTTATATTTACTACTACCATGTTATCGAAAAATCTAACAAAAAGCTGTAGTAAACACGAGATAAAGTTATCTCTCTCCTTCTCTCTGTCAGCAGAAAACAGAGTTGTACGTTTAACGCAAAGGATGAAAACCGCTATAAATTTTGCAAACATACGATTTTCATAACATCCCTTTGATAATTGTCTCCATGTAAAAAATGCGTCATCTAAGGCCGGATTTTTGAGATGCGGATTAAGTTGAACGTACTCTGAACTTAGATTTTTCCGGCGAATTGTGATTTTTTATTATTTCATTAAAGGCCAACATTTTAAGAAAAACTAAGCTGTTTCGTCACAAGTTTGTACACAACCTGGGAATGGCGGCTCAAATCTGTTTCCAGATTAACTAAACCTAGTTTAACTGCGATCTCAAAAACCCAGCCTAAGTCGTTTAGACCTTTTTATGTTTTCTTCAACATTCTTGTTTGATTTTGTTCATTAAATTTTAAATCCGGTATACCTTTACCGTTATAAAAGTTTCTGTACCGCTATACCGATAACGACACAGTTAAAATAACGTTACCGAAACACGTTCCGGTTGCCAACTTTAGAATAAACTTATGGTACTTAATACAGCTTAATTATTGCTTAAGCCTTATTGGATTGAATTGGTAGGAAATTTAAAATTTCAGAAAATTCGAAATAAATGAATTTTTTTTTAAGAATAATATGATGTTCTAACGTTATGCAACTGAGATACAAAAGATGTTGAGAGTATTAAATTTTTGTAGTGATAATTAATTTTTTTATTATCAAAGTTGTTTTTGGGAATACTATTATTTATTAAAAGATTTTGTTTGTTGTGCTTAATTCCCTTTTTTAATAATTGATAAAAAAAATACTGAAATTTATTGTTGGAGGATAAGCTGTTCCTATGCGCATTTCACTGGTTGCTGAGGCCAGATCCTCAGGAAACGTTCTCCTAAATAATTTTAGAAAAGCCAAAGCTATCAGCAAACAAAACTACTGAGGGAATGCGAATTACCTACAAACACTCAAAAAGTCTTGTTTGCAACGATATCAAAGCTTAAACTGGGGAATGTAAGAAATGATAAACTCATCACTGATTTATTGTTTGGTATTTTGTTTAAGCTTTGATATCGTTGCAAACAAGACTTTTTGAGTGTTTGTAGGTAATTCTCATTCCCTCTGTAGTCTTGTTTGATGATAGCTTTGGCTTTTCTAAAACTATTTAGGAGAACGTTTCCTGATGATCTGGCCTAAGCAACCAGTAAAATGCGCAAAGGCACAGCTTATCCTCCAACAATAAATTTTAGTATTTTTTTTATCAATTATTAAAAAAGGGAATTAAGCCCAACAAACAAAATCTTTTAATAAATAATAGTATTCCCAAAAACAACTTTGACAATAAATTTTAGCAAGTGCACGTGCATAAAAAACTGAACTGGCAAATTGTTTTTATTTTGATTTCTTGCGAAAACAATAAAAGCACTTTGTTTTTGTTTTTAATACCCACTTACAACTGCAATTAATGTTGGGCGAATTCCAAATAATTGTAGCGGGAAATGTAAGAAAAGATAAACTCATCACTGATTTATTGTTTGGTTTTTTGTTTAAGCTTTGATATCGTTGCAAAAAAGACTTTTTGAGTGTTTGTAGGTAATTCTCATTCCCTCTGTAGTCTTGTTTGCTGATAGCTTTGGCTTTTCTAAAATTATTTAGGAGAACGTTTCCTGATGATCTGGCGTAAGCAACCAGTGAAATGCATAGGAACAGCTTATCCTCCAACAATAAATTTCAGTATTTTTTTTTATCAATTATTAAAAAAGGGAATTAAGCACAACAAACAAAATCTTTTAATTAATTTTTTTAAAGTATAATCACAGAGAGATTTTAATAAACCATGAGATATCCCAAGTAAGTTACGAGAATTTCAAAATCAACAAAAAAACCAAAAATTATTGAAAAAAAATTCTGCTATTAGTTACCATTTGTGAGTCATTTTCATAACTAAGATTAATAGGACAATTTTGAAAGTCCGAAATTAAATGTTTTCTCAAAACTCTATTTGTATTAAGATGGCTTTTGGAATTTACTCTTAAAGAAAGAAAACAAGTAAGATACCAGCTGCTCTCAACAAATCCTTAAAAAAAATCTGTTGGAATCTTTAAGATATTCAAATGATAAATCTTAATTGTATGTTGTAAGCACTTTAATGTATAAAGTACCAACTTTAGCTGCACTCTCCTCTTGTATGTATGTCCTGAGTTAGTATTTCAGTAAGAAAAGTAAAATTTTATGGACATTATCTTCCTGTTAAAAGGAAACAGAAACTAGTTTCAAGATCTCGTCAACAATTTCGTAAGATGATCTTTTGTTTCTGTTTGTGGATGTCTTTGTTTCTTTTTGTGTTTTTCTGTTCAAATTGATGCTGACAATTATAATTAATGTCACTTGCTTGAACAAATTACAAACGGAAATACGATCATAACAGCTACAGAAAGACAAAAAATAGCAGATCACAAAAAATAAAAGGAACTTTAAATGATCTTTAGTTATAACACTTTTTTCATTCATGCAGTTTTTTTCTGAATTCTTTTATATATTTCTTTTTACTTGCTTTAGTTTATCAAGATTCTCAAAAAAAGATGCCTGCCTGCCTGCTTACGTTTGTTTTCAGCTACTAATTATATGATATCAGCTGTACTTGCATTGTTGTTGGTGTATTTTTTTTATTTTTTTATTGTAATTTACACACATTATTTAGGTTATTCAACGGGCTAAAAACGTGTTTAAACGCTGAAAAGCATGTGTATGCCAAACATGAAACACATGTTCTTTTGGATCGCAGATGAAGATGAAGAATCTGATGAAGACGGCTCATCAATTAAAGTAGTGAAAACAAAAAAAAAAAAAAAAAAACAAAAGGAACAGAAACAGAAACATCAATGGTAAGAAAATCCTTAAGCCAAGATGCTGTGATGCACAAACAAACGCAACACCACCGACATATTACAGGAAAAAAACATCTGGTGTTTTGTAGGTCCACGACTTTTTTCAACTTGAAAAACGCGTTTATACTTGGCCACAATTGACATAAATCGTAAAACCTACAAATCTTACTTGAAAACACAGATACAAAAAATATCTGTAGTATTTGTGTATGTAGAAGTTAAGAATACATTGAACATTATAATAAAACCTGTTATTTGTCCGGTTCATGAGCCTTTTTGGCCAATGACTGTGTGAAATCATGAATGAATTTTTGTTTTCTTACCTTTTTCTCGGTCAGCTTTTCACATCTGCGTTGTTTGCAGATTTGATGGCTTTTATCGTTGCGACAGGGAGCACAATCACCACAGTTATCTTTGCGTTGGCAACCGACACATTCGCCACAACGTTTACGTTTCTTTTTAGACTGGAAAATGTTAGAAGGCATCTATAAGAATTTGATCACAATTGGTTTTTGTTTCTTGAACAAATAATTCAAAAAAGGTAACAAAGGAGGACATGAAAACGTTCCTTCGCCTTCGGACTACTTGATATTTCAACTCACCTGTTTTTCCCCGGTACCATCATTACTGTCTCCTATGCCTAAGCTTGAGATGGGACTCTTAAAATTAGCAGTACTGGAGACAGCATCTACTTGGCCGGGGTTGCTGGGATCCACATCCATGGCACTGACCTCAGATTCGGCATTGGACTCCAGGGAATGGGCCCGATTTTTCCGTCTTTCTTTCTTGCGGGCATCCAATCGAGCGACAGGCGAGTTAAGAACTTTATCCGCCTTCAGAGGCGTGGTGGTCGAGGGAGTGGGTGTATGTGATTGCGTGGTGTGGGGTGTATGAGATCCCGTACTAGTGTGGGTCGAATGGGGTGTATGATAACCAGCATTGCTACCACCAACTATTCCACTATTGGAAATATCCATCATAGACGAACTGCTGGCACCATCAAAAGACGGCGTAGGCGTGTGCATGCCCAGGGGCGCACCTATAGTATTTGGTGTATTCGATGTAGTAGCACTCATGTGCGAACCGTTTGAATTTGTATTGAGATCAAATGCTGACATAGAATTTTCCTTTTTGCCCAAAGAGGACAGTGATGACAAAGATAGCGTTGACGAGGCGGACTGTATAGGGGGTGGTACTAATGAACTGGGCGTGGGGGGAGCATAGGAAGGTGTTAGGGGTTGATATAGTAAGGGATCTGAACTGTAACCGCTTGCTACTGAGCTGGTTAAAGTTGGTGCTATATCTCGGGCTGGCAAAGCGGCTGGCACTAATGGATATGAGGGTCGGTGATGGGGATGAAAAGCATTGGGCGGCATAGGCGGTGGAGGAGCCCCCAATGGCGCAAACCCCGTTGATGGCGGCGTTATACTAGTCTGCAAACTGGTTAGCTGGGTTAGAGGTGAACCAACACTTACCATGCCTGGCGAACTAACCGATATACTAGCTGGTGACATGGCAACCGTTTGCAAAGAATTCATCGACGGATTTAATCCACCCGTCGTAGTGGAGGAGGCCGTGGACGGCGGTATTGGTGTGCCGTCGGCCATTAGCTGATCAAATCCATGAAATTGACTCGAAAAGGAGGGCAGTTTTGAAAATGGCTCAAAGCCACTCTTTGGTTGTGTTGGATTGGAACTGGAGTTACTGTTTGTGTCTTTGGACTCCATTTCCCAGGGGCGTGTGTAGTTATTATTGGAACCGTTTGTTTGAGAACTTACAGAATCATTGGTATTGCTATTACTTGTAGAACTGGCATTGATGTTGTTGTTGGTGTTGTTGTTTCCCGGGTTGCTACCATTTTGGTTTTCAACTGTTGTGGCAACGGAACTTGAACCATTTGTCGCCGCCGGGGCATTGTTGGTATTACTGGTAGATGATGACGTGTTATTGCTGGTACTAGTCGGTGTTGAAGACTGTAGTGGCTGCTGTTGGGTTTGCTGAGACTGCTGTGACTGCTGTTGAGGCGGTGGCTGTCTCGCATAATAATCCCAATGCTGTTGCTGTTGCAAATGATGTTGCTGATACAACTGCTGCTGCGAATGTTGCTGACTATGCTGTTGTAAACTGGGATAGGCAACGTGATGCTGCTGATACTGTTGCTGATGGGGATGTTGAGGCTGAAATGTGGCCGTTGTTGAGGGCGCTTGATAAGCGTGTGTGTAATGATGGCTTAAACTGCTTAAATGCTGCAGATGGGTATTGTGCAAGTTGCTGGATGTGGCAGATGATACGTGTTGTTGTTGATGCTGTTGCAACTGTTGCTGCTGCTGTTGTTGGTGTTGTTGATGGTGGTGCAGTAAAGTGTTTGCAGACGTTTCCTGTGTACCGCCGCTAGATTGTGCCACTATTGAAGACGCCATTTAAATGTACCCTGTTGCATGGCCGTTTGTGTGAGCTCTCTTAACAGGGGGTCAGTCAGAAATATTTTTATTTTATCTACAACTTAAAGTTGTTGCAATTTTTTTTTCTTTTTTAAATGTGTGTGTATCCTTCGTAAAACTTTTTCCCAAACAAAAATTTGAAATTATTTTTTTTTTAATTCGTGGCTGTATGAAATTTGTACCTTAACTTTTGTGCTTTAGTTTTTATTTTATTATTGAATAAAATAGTTTTTGTTGTTGTTTTAAATATTTGTACACTTGTTGTTGTTTTACACTTTTGAGGTAGTTTTTCAAAATAATTTTAGGGTTTTAATTACGTATGTATATTTTGCTTAAATTTTCATAAAATCACTGGGAAATTTGTCTGTTTGGTTTTTGTTTGTTGAGAATTGGCTACAACACTACTTGATTATTTGTTGTAATTTAATTATTATAATTATTTTTCTTTTGTTTTTGTTTTTAAGTTGTACGTATTTCGTTAAAATTTTTGCGTATTTGTTTTATTTGCAAGAAAATTTGTATTGATTATGGAGTAAATTTGTTGTTTTATTGAATATAGATTTAGTTTAATTTTATGAAAAATTTGTAATTGTGCAGACTATATTTGTTAATATATTTTTTTTTATTTAATATTTTTATACTAAAAATGGTAATTTCGAATAAAAAAAATTTTATTTTTGTACTTTAACTGTTTTAAGAAATTTTATATATATATTTTTACTTTGTTGAAGTTGTTGGATATTTTGCCAAAAAAAAAAAAATTTGTAATTCTTAAAAATTTTTATTTTTTTGGTTTGAAATTTTTTTCCGAAAAAATCTTGGTAAATTTATTATTATTAATTATTTATCAGACTTGTTTTAAAGATTACTTTTATGTTTTTTGTTTATTAAAAATTTGTTGTTGTTTTACTATTTATACTATTGCGTTGCTAATAAATTTTTGTTAAAATTTTATTTTGTACTTTTGTTTAGTAATTATTTTGTTTTGTTATTGTTTATAAAAATATATGTTTAGATATTAATATAATATTTAGAAAAAACATGAGATTTGATTTTCCTTATTATTTTTTTATTTTTAATTCAACTTTGTAATTGGGGTGTAAATTTGTAGGTTCCTTTTATTTTTTTCTTTTAATAAAAATTCTCTTATGTTTGTGGCGGTTTTTCTTTGATATTTTTATTATTTTAAATGTATTGCTTATTATGTTTTTTTGATTAAATTAACGTATGTCTTCCTTGGGTTTGTTTGTTTTGCTTAATAATATTTTATTTATTTAAATCTAAATTAACAATTTTTGTCTTTTTTTGATTAAATTTATCTTATTTTATTATTTATGTATAGAATATTTTTTTAAAAGAGAAAATTTTGTAAATTTTCATAAAATTTGTGTTGGTTTAGTTAAAATTTGTTATTGTAGTTTTACAAAATTTTTGTTTTTTGGGGGTTTTTGCAGCAAAATTTTTTTTTTAATTTTCATATCTGTAAATAAAAAAATATAAAAACAATTAATTATAATGAAAAAGTTAATTATTTTTCATTAAAATTTTTTTTATAACTGCATTGTTTATTACAATTATTATACTCTTTACCACACAGAAACTATAAAAGTACATACATATATTCTGGATCCCTATAAAAAATTAATTTGATTCAACGATATCCGTTTGTCCGTGTGTTTTTTAAAAAGGGTTTCCGAATATCCCAACTTTCAAAATTGGGACTATATAATTATACATATGATAAAGTCCGGCAAGGTTTGTTATTAAAATCCAGGTCGCACCATAAATGGCTGAAATATAAAAACCCCAACTTTCACTAATTTTTACCCATTAAGTTTTTAAGTCCTTTTAAATTATAAACTTCCTTTATACTTTCACCTCGTACTTTTCACTACGAGTGTATGCCTTGTTTGTCATTCCGTGTGAAACTTTTATATTATCATATAAGACCCCATAAAGTATATATATTTTGGCTTCTTGAGTAATTCTAAGTCGATTTAGCTATGTCCGTCTGTCTGTCCGTCTGTCTGTCTATTGAAAACACGCCCAGTTTCGAAAAATGCATAAGAAAAGAACAAACTTGGTCTCAAATTGCTTGTAGTTATCCTAAGCAATTTGAGATTAAAACCCAGTAAGATTCGTTCAGTAGGATCAGAGCTATGAATCGAAATACGGCAGCACAACCATCCTAAAAAAATTGATAATTTTGATATAAAAACAAACATAAATCGTGAAATAATGCACGGAATGCACAAATTCTCTTTATACAACTGCAAATCATATTGTAAAATTTTTTGAAAATCAGTCCATAATTGACCATAGGCCCCATATAAACCCTACTCCCGGAAAACAGTTTAGTACGCCTAAAACCGCAATAAATAACACTAGCATACTAACATTTGGTACGTCACAGTTTTATAAGACCAGAAATCACACTGTAAAATTTTTTGAAGATTTGTCCATAATTTACCCTAGGCCCCATATATACCCTACTCTCGGAAAACAGTTTATTGCGTCTAAAACCAAATAAAACCCACTTTGAGAAAATAATTTAATTCGACTTAGATTCATATGGCCAGACAAATATCATGCAATTTTTTAATATTCGCTCCATAATTTACCTTAGATGCTATATTAAGCAGCCCTCCGAAATTCACTGTTAACGCTAAAACTAATTAATTACCCTCCTGAATTGAAATTTATTCTAATTTATTTTTTGTAATACCAGAAATCAGTCTTCATAATTTTTGGATGATTGGTCCATAATTTAATATAGGTCCAATACAAATTACCCTGCAAAAAACCATTTTAGTTCCGCTCAAACTGTTACGAATCATGATATTTTACTAAAGCCAGTTCAAAGTTCTAACAAGACATACATAAAACTTTCTAATTGTCGGTCAAAAATAGGTCTAAACCGCAACCAATTTTAATGCTGACGTTCGTTTTTGTGAAGCTTAGATAATAATGTATATGTATTTATGATATAGAGCCCACTCCTGTCGGTAGAGGGTATCAAAGATTCGGCACAGCCGAATATAGCACTTTAACTTGTTTAGTGTGGTGGTTCTTCATTTAGACTAATAACTCTTATCCTACTAATAATTTAACACCAAGACTGTCCTTTTCTTTTGAGTTTTTCGACATTGAACGTTTTTCCAACAGACGGACAGACAGACGGACAAGGCTATATCTTCTTCAAACTACACAAGCAACCAGAATATATGTACTATATGGGATCTCAGATGAATAATAAAAAAGTTTCACACGAAATGACAAACTGAGTATTACTTCTTTACAATTAGTTGTGGATGGTATTTAACTTAGCAAACATGAAGCTGTTTAAAGATTTTTTTCAATTAAATATGTAGATAATAAATTTTTAATAATAATTTAATTTTTTTTCTGTAAGCTTCAAATGATTAAAAATTATAAAAGTTCTCTACTGGTACCCTGTTTATATGTGTGATTGATATTGTTTGGTTATGTATTCTACGATGGTACCCAAAACTAAAAAATAAATTAAGCGCTAATGCTTGTATTCATAAAAAATTTTTATATTAAATACACTTTAATAAAACAAATTTTGTTTGAACATTTTCCATAATAAGCGTTAGTTAAATTTAATAAACGTTTATGAATACGGGGATAAAAATGTTTCTTCTTTAATACAAAATTCTTAAAGATTTTCGAAGAGATTTTATGCTCAAGATATAAGTTTTTTTCTACTTTGTTTGTTAATGATATAATGAATTTAAGTATATTGAAATTTATGTTGAACTAAGGCCGAAACAAAACATGCAATAAAAACAGTTTTATAAAACATCTCCCTACTTATTGGCTTTGTACCCTCGTGAGAAATAAGTTCACCTAACACCAGGAAAACGAAATTGCCAGACCGCGAATGAATTGAGACCTTTATGCCACAAAAACAGTAGACCGCATGCTTTAACAAACAGCTTTAACCTGAGCGATCTTAGAAAAGAAGTTGAAGTAATCAGGTTTGGCCTGCTGGAAAATGTTCGTCTGTGCTGCTGTTATTTACAAATTTTTATAATCAGCAAACACTTTGTTGATTTTGCACATATTACCAAAATTTTAATTTTTGATTACCAAAAATTGTAAAAATTAAAAATTGTGAACTTGTTTTTTTCATTAAATGATATTTTTAATTTTAATAAAAAAAAACCTTGCCATTTCAAACAATGTGTTAATTGATTTAATTAAATATAGCTCAGGTATTGACAATTTCCAGCAACAATTCTACAAGTTTAAATTATTTTATTTTAAGCGAAAAATCAATTAAGATGTTTTTGTTGTTAAATAAATATTTTAATTAAAACTTTATTTTCTACAAGTTTAAATTATTTTATTTTAAGCGAAAAATCAATTAAGATGTTTTTGTTGTTAAATAAATATTTTAATTAAAACTTTATTTTAAAACAACTCAAATGTTTAGTAAATCAAAATAATATTTATAATGGTTTTTTTTTTGAACTAAAAAAATAATTGATTTAATTATCACATTAATTAAATTGAAAAACTTCTCAAACAATTTGTTTAATTGATAAAAAACAACAGAATTTTTTTTTTTTTTTAAAGACAATATTTCTAAATACACAATCGTTTTAGAAAAGAAAACATTCGAAATTTGAATGAATTTTTTTTTCACCACTGTGACTGAAAGTGTATTTTAATAAATTACAATAATTGGCGCATATTTATTTGCCACCAGTTAAATACATTTTTTTACAAATTAGTTTAACTGTTTTTTATTAATTAATACTAATGCATTATATTTCATAAATTTAGCTATTTTTTTTTTTTTTGGTTTTACGCTTTATATAACAACTATATTTTATTTTATATATAACATTTTCAGTTTATAGTATATCTACCTTATGGATTTCAAAGGTTAAAGATAAGATAAAAATTATAACTTCGTAAATACAATATGTATTCCTTATATACTTGTATTTTTGTACAGTATTGTTTGTATATTGAATTAGCTGTGGTTGAATATTATTTGAATTTCAATTATGAAGACTTACTAACACTATTTTGTACAACCAAATAAATAAATTAACGGAACAATGTTATTTATTGTTAAATTGTTTCATATATTAAGTTTGGTTTTTTTTTTTCAAATAAAATGCATAATTTCTTGTTAAAATTATTTTAACATTTTTGTAGAATTTTTATTTGAATGGATTTAAATAAATCTGCTTTAATAGCAAAAGTGAATCGAAATGAATCTAACGAATCGCTTGCTCTTAATCCTGTAAACTAATGACATTTTCTTTTCTGAAAAATATTATTACATAAATTGAAGCTAAATTTACCACTAAACAAGCTGTTAGAAAGATACTTAGTCGATCGAAAATTTATTGTTATAGAAAGCGATTTTTTAATTTATCCTCAGCAATTTAAGGTCCTCAAGAAACACGTTTAAAATCAATGGTTATATATTATATGATACCAAGGACCCTCGAGGTAGAGCTTGTGGAGGTTCTGCCATTTTGATAAAAAACCGAGTAAAACACTACCTAATGTGCGATCATCGTGAAGATTATCTCCAAGCAACGAGCATTTGCGTTGAGGAATTATCTCGAAACCTAGTAATTTCATCATTATACTCCCCACCTAGATTTTCAATATCAGAAAGCCAATATAATAAATATTTCAAATCATTAGGACCCTGCTTCCTGGCTGCGGCCGATTATAACGCTAAACACACTTTCTGGGGGTCACGACTTATTACACCTAAGGGTCGTGTTTTGTTTAACACAATTTGTAAAATGTACCTAAATGTGGTCGCGAACGGACAACCAACATATTGGCCTACTGATCAGCAAAAAGTTCCAGATGTCATAGATTTTGACACGATTCATGTGGAAGCGTCCCTAGAATTATATTCCGATCACACACCTACAATTGTTACTATAATGAATCCAAATAGAATCGTATCTCCGTCTGGTTACTTATCGACATCAGCCTCACAAATAAATTGGTTAAAATATAAAAAATATCTTAGTGCCCATTGCACAGAAAATATTCCGCTTAGCACACCGGAGAACGTGGATCTCGCTATTGTTAATTTTGACAGTTATCTCAAACTAGCTGTTCAACATTCCAGCATAACACTCAAAAAAACCAAAAACAAAATCATATATTCTACAGATGTCGAGCGTCTATTGACTGAAAAAAGGAGAGTTCGTAGAGAGTGGCAATTGCACAGATCCCCCCAACTTAAGACTTTATTAAAAGAGTGCACAAAAAGGCTGAGAAAGTTACTGCAGTCTCAGAAAACGGCTTCCCTGGAAAAATATCTCAAGGGACTTGATGCAACTCCACAATCAGATTTCTCATTATGACGTGCAGCTAGAAGCCTCAATAGACCAGTTATCTCTATGCCACCATTGAGAAACTTGAATGGAAGTTGGGCAAGAAATGATATTGAAAAAGGAAATCTGTTTGCTAATCATCTGAAAAATGTATTTACCCATAATACAATTCACGATATAGCAGTCGATTTACCGCCTGTAAATGTTAGAGCAGCTATTCCCCTAAGATTCGAGTTTAGAGAAATCGAAAAGGCTATTTGTGATTTAAACACCAATAAGGCACCCGGTATTGATAAGATCAGTAATAAAATGCTTTCGGAGCTACCAAGTACAGCAAAGAAAATTATTCTTTTTATTTTTAATGCTATTTTACGCCTTCAATACTACCCTCAGAAATGGAAGGTTTCCTTAGTAACCATGATACCAAAGCCAGGAAAGGATCACATAAAAGTTGAGTCATACAGGCCTATTAGCTTATTATCTAATATTTCAGAGTTTGAGAAACTACTAGTGGCAAAATTAACGCCGATTTTAAATGAAAATAGATGTATTCCTAATCATCAATTTGGGTTTAGAAGAAAGCATAGCACAATTGAACAAACTCATCGAATAGTAAATGTAATAAGAAAAGCCTTTGAAGAAATATTGCTCAGCACTCTTCATCGATGTGTCTCAAGCTTTTGATAAAGTCTGGCATGAAGGTTTACTACTGAAATTTCAGCAAAACTTGCCAGCAAACATACACAAGCTGTTAGAAAGCTACTTAGTCGGTCGTCAATTTATTATTAAAGAAGGCGATTTTTTAAGTTCTCCTCAGCCAGTTAACGCTGGAGTCCCACAAGGCAGCATCCTGGGTGGTTAAAACAATGGAGGATAAAGATTAATGAGCAAAAATGCGCACATATAACATTCACATTGCGTCGGGAAACATGTCCCCCTATTAAAATCAATAATCAAATAATACCCCAACACTCGCATGTAAAATATTTCGGTATACATCTAGATCGGCGTTTAACGTGGAAATGGCACATAGAAGCAAAATTAACTCAAATGAAACTAAAAGCAATTCAAATTAATTGGCTCATTGGAAGAAATTCTGTTCTTAGTCTCGATTGCAAACTTCTACTTTACAACTCTATCTTAAAGCCAATTTGGTGCTACGGTATTCAGTTATAGGGCACTGCCTCGGCTTCTAATATCGAAAAAATTCAAAGGCGCCAAAATAAACTTCTTCGAATAATAACAGCCGCTTCCTGGTATGTCAAAAACTCAAATATCCACAAGGATCTCAATGTGCCATTAGTAAAAACTGTGATAACGAAATATGCAGTAAAATATTTAAAAAGGCTGGAACTGCACCCAAATCCATTAGCTCGAAATATTTTAAATTATGGCGGCCACACTCGATTAAGGAGAAGAGACACTGCAGCACTCACCCAATCAGATGAGCGATAAGCACCTACATATGTGAACAGAAACCGTGATGACTAAATCTTTTTTGTTTGGCACTGGCAGGACATAAAGCAAATATTAGGATAAGATTTGATTAATTATTGTTAGTTCATATTTAATATATGAAGATTCAATAAATAAATACTGAAAAAAAAAATCCTCAGCAATTTGACACTGGAGTTCATCAAGGAAGCATCTAGGGCCCTCTTTTATACTTAATATATACTTCGGACATGCGAACAAACAACTACACCCAAATTTCAACATTTGCTGGTGATACAGCTTTTCTAGGCGTATACGAATACTGTCATGAAGTAACTCGTTACTTACAGGATCATATATATCAACTTGAAATGTTGTTAAAACAATGGAGGATAAAGATCAATGAGCAAAAATGCGCACATATAACATTCACATTGCGTCGGGAAACATGACCCCTATTAAAATCAATAAAATATCTCGATATACATCTAGATCGGCGTTTATTGTGGAAATGGCATAAAGAAGAAAATTTAACTCAAATGAAAATAAAAGTAACTCAAATTTATGGGCGTTTTGGAAGAAATTCTGTTATCAGTCTCGATTGCAAACTTCTACTTTACAGCTCTATCTTAAAGCCAATCTGGTGCTACGGTGTTCAGTTATGGGGCAATGCCTCGGCTTCTAATATAAGAATAAATCAAAGGCGCCAAAATCAATTTTTTTGAATAATCACTGACGCTTAATATTCACAATGATCTCAAAGTGAAATTAGTTAAAACTATGAAACGAAATATGCAGTAAAATATTTAAAAGGGCTCGAACTACATCCGAATCCACTAGCTCGAAATATTTTAAATAATGGAGGCCGCAGTTGCTTAAGGAAAATAGATACTGTAGGACTCATCCGATTAGAAAAGCGCTAAATACCTACATATGTCAACAGAAGCCGTGATGACGAAATCAGGACATATACATTTGATTAATTACACTGTACAACAAAATGAAATTTTTTTCAAAATAACAATGTTCTGCCAGCTGATTCTTGAAGATGGGTCAAAAAAAAAAAAAAAGATTAACGTGTATCGGCGTTTTTAAAGTTTACATCTCAAACTCATTTTACGGCCTTTTCAAAGTTGCATCCTTGTGTAGTAAAAAAAAACGTAGGAAATCGTGTGATAATTAGTGTTTTAGTATATAGTATATTCAGAAGATTTATTACAAACACTTTGTTGGTATGCATTAAGCTCCTAACTCTTCTGAAAATGGGTTTTTTCCAATTTTGTTGAAAAAAAAGCGAAAATTACCCTTAAAACAGGGATGTATGTAGGTAAAATATTCTGCAAAATTTTATTATAAATTACGTGAATGTTCATTATAAATTGGTGTAAAGTAATGCTACAAGTAGAGATTAGGCAATAACGGTAATGCATTTGAAGAGTTGGTGTAAATTTTTTCTTGTTAAAATAAAAGTCAAGTTATCGCTAGAGCTGGCTCTTAAGAAAGGATTTTCTATATACAAAGTCATTGAACTTAATTTGCCATACGTTTTTATAAGTCGACATCATTTATAAAATAAAAAAATTCGACGTAACTTTTACAAAAAGACGACAATTTCAAATATCGGATGTTAACTGACATCCTTAAATAAAACAATACAAAGGATCGAAACGGATCTACTTTAAAATTTACTCTACTATTTAACGATATATATTCAATCAGGTTCAAGGTGAAACCTTGACAAAATATGAAATCCCAAATGTGCAATTATTAATATTAAAATAAATTTATTTAAGTGTATTTAGGTAAATCTAAATAAATTAATATATATAGAAATATTTTATTTACCGATTTTGTATTGTTTGATAAGAACAACAACAACACAGAATTTGTTAAGGTTTACTTTTATTATTTTATTTTTTGTATGCGATAATATTTGTGTAGTTTGGTTGAATTCGCAATACAATTCGCCAGAGGAAACACTAATTGCACGTGTATTTAAGTGCATATAAGAGATGGAGATGAATAAATGGATGGTTAGATGTATGTATGTAAGTATGTAATAATGAACGGTTGGGTGTTTGAATTTTTTGATAGATGAATAAATAATATACATACAGTACAGTGATAAATACACAAACGTATTGCTTTTTGTTTTGCGGGAGGACGAAAGAGATGAGTTACATACATACATATACTAAAATAACGGATTTCATAAAAAAAATTTAGTTATTACGTTCGTTCATTCTGATTCTGGTTTTTTGTTTTTTTTTTTTTTGTTTCACGTTATATTTCATTTTTTAACAACATTCCCCTACAAAATGCATATGCTTGTTGACCTAATTTTGATACAACAAGCAAAAATAAAAAGAAGAGTAATATAATAAAAAAATACCCTTATACGAGTATTCATGAACAAATGCAAGTAAAAATATACTTACTATTCTGTACATTGTGCAAATGAATGTATGTATGCATTCAAGTGATGTATGAATGATGGATGCACGTATTCTGCTTGCACAGATATTATACATCAGTAAACATTTTGTTACTGTATATTTTCTCTTTTTTTGCTCCAAATATTGTATTTCGGGTTATTCATTTATTTTGGCGTTTTCTTTTCTTCTGTTTTTTTTTCTTTCTTTATTTTTTTTTTTTTTTTTTTTTGTTAATTTTACCCCTTTTCGAATTAATGTAACCATGTGCAAAACAGTTTGCACACAATTTATTAATTCATTTTTATGCAGTGTTTCGCGTTAATTTCGTTTCGAGTGCACAGTGGAGCAAAACAACAATATTCTAGAATTAAAATAACTGCATACTTACTTAGTTAGTTATTGGGCTTGGATAATTATATAACCAACAGCGTAATTAAAAGTAAATTCAAAATCTAGTTTGTTGTTGGTGTTCAAAAAAAACTGCGTCGAGATCACATTTTCCATACAATTTGACATAAAAATTTGTTGTAGAAAGCTGTGGTGAATTAAAATTAATTTTATTTTGAGGACGTTTTTTCTAATGATCTTACATATAGACATTTATTTACGCAACAATTCTACCTACGTTCACTAAATTTTATACATTTCCTAAACAAAAAATTAAAACAAAAGAAAATAAAAAATTAAAACAATAAAATAAGAGAATTTGAAGTAACAGCCGACATTTTAATTAAGGGCTTTAGGATTTTTGCCTGAAGTTGAAAACTCATTTCTGTTTGAATACTAACTCTATTTTATTTTGAGAACGTTATTTCTTATGCTCTCACATACAGACACTTATTCTCTTTACAGTGCTTTCATATTTTGTTCCGATTTCATACACTTTGTAAACACAGAAAGATAAGAGCAAAAGAAAAAGAATTAAATGAAAGAAAATTTGAAGTTACTGCCGACGATTTAATTATTGGGTTGAGGATTTTTACATGAAGCTAAAGACTCAATTCTGCTTAGCACTTATTTTTAAAAGGCCTTGAGTCCTTTTTAAATGAAACAATTGGCAATTTAACTCATAGATGTTTCTTAAATGCCTGTGCAAGTAGTTGCAATAAAATATTTTGTCTTAGACAATAAAAAAAGTTCTGTGTTTCGTATTTCAATACAAGTTTTAAATTTTTATGCATTTTTCTGAATAGTTGCATTTTAAAATTTTGTTTAAATAAAAAAAAAATCGACTTAGCCCGTCTGTTGAAAGCAAGCTCACTTGATGTCAAATTGTTTATAGTTCTCCTTAACAGTTTGGAATTGAAATTGATCCAAATGTGGAATACCTTCCGTAAAATTTTTTTATTTTTGTTACAAAACTTATTAAGTTTTGCACAAATTCTTTTTTATAACTGGCCCGGTTGGCTAGCTGGTAGATAGCTAGTATATCGATTCGGGGGTTGCGGGTTCGATTCCCGCCAAAGACTCTGGTCTCCTGCAGATAAGCGAAGAGCTTAAAAAAATGTTGAGAAGATTGTTCCGCCATTTACCATAAGCCCGATATAAAGTCCACACATGAAAAACACTTTAGTACGCCTAAAATCGTGACGAATAATGATATTGGCGTAAAATTAAATCTCTTAAAGTTTCATAATATTAGAAATCACTGCCATAATTCGTTAAGATCGGTCCATTATTAACCATTAGCTGCATATAAAGCCCACACTGGCAAAGCATTTCAAAACGACTAAACCCGAAACAAATGTAATGTTGAAATTTTGTCCAATTTAACATTATATGGATAGAAATAGTACCGTCTTATTTTGTGATAATCAGTCCATAATTTATCTTAGGTCTCATATAAAGCGGCCTTCCGAAGCATTTAGTTAAATCATTTAATTTAAAAAAACTCTATTACTGTATTTAAATTTGGTCTAGTTTAGGTCATTTTAATACTGGAAATCACCCTGCCTAATTTTGAGATGAACGAACCATAATTTACGATAGGTACATTTTTAAGTCATCATTTTATTACGCCTAAAAATATATAAAACATAAAAAATGTTTCTACCTTTGTATGTCCGTTATAGACTCTGAAACTATCCCAACGCAGTGCTGAAAACCGGTTTCATTAGAAAGGTAATTTTGTGAAGATGGTTTAAGGCTATATTGTTTTCAAAACTAGTACCGCGAGGGAAGGTAGGACGGAAATTCTGCCTCTTCGAAACTTATGAAATTTAATACATAGATAGATCCTTTTTTATACGGCCACATTAGATATGCATTTTTTTAAAAAGTAGGACCACGAGGTGAAGTAGGGGATAAGTTCGGCCTCTTTGAAACTATCTAAGAGATTCCATTGAAATTTAAAACATAGATATATCACTACTTAGGTAGACAGATAAGGTAATTAATTGTTTTTTTCATAAATATTAAGACGCGGGGAGGGAAGCGTAGCAGCAGACGCCGGGTATCAGCAATTCATGTTGTTTTATTAAAATAACGCAACGAATTAAAATACTGTGAGGTCAGGCTTTATAAAGCTTGGTTTATAATTTTAAGATCGCATATAAAGCTTCCTCCTTAAATATTCGAACTCTCGGCGGAGGGTATTTAAGGTTCGACACAGCAGAATATAGCGCTATTACTTCTTTTATATGAAATTCGATTACCCTATTTTTAAATATTTTTTTTTTCGTCCCACTGTTTAGTGAATGCTTATATTGATATTAACTACTCATACTCTATACATGTAGTTGTGTGGTAGTTGGCAATCCTTACATTTTTCGAACTGTTTCGAAACAAAAACGCTATAAATGCAGGAAAGTACCAGAATATGTAGCAATTGTTAAAAAATTTTAAGGTTTTTTACCGCCTGAAAAAGTTACATTATTTGGAAAAGTACATTGTTTAAAAAAGTATGTATTTTAGAAATCGTAAAAAAGATAAAGTTATTAAAGTATTTAATAAAAGATTTTCTTAAGAAAGTCATAGTTCCGAAACGTTTACTCATCGTTCATTCCTGAGAGAGCACGAACGTTATAAAGTTTCGCTTCTACTGCACATTGAGGAATAGGTTTTTTAAAAAAATAAGTTTGTATAGGTAAGTACCATTTAAAAAACTCTGCTTCCTTAAACTTTTGCAATGAAGTGTGTCTTAAGTACCGGTGTTTTTTATTTAAATGTACATTTAAAAGACCTTCAAAAATGAACTGTACATCTAAGTACTAAGGTTTTAGAAGTACATACCATTAAAAAAACACACTGCTTATTAATTTTTTGTCATGATGTGTGTTTCTAAGTCTTCTATGCCGATTTAAGTATTTGTGTACTCTCTTCTGTATTTGAGTATTTGCATTAAAAATATTTTATTTGTAGTTGCTTATATACACACATTGAAACTAATTAAAATATGTACACAAGTATGCACATGAATATAGAGTTTATACACTGAAAAGAAAATCAATCCATCCGTAATTAATTTAAGCCGAAGCAGTGCCAACAGTAAGGTAAGTACTGTTTTTCTTAAATAAAGTACAGAAGGCTTGATTCTAGTACGGATTATTCAAGTGCCCCGTAGAAAAAATAAAAATTTATCTCAAACTGTGCTTGATCCAAGAATTTCATAGTTATTTGAATCTCGAATCCGTACTTGAAATAATCGGAAAGTGGATACATTTTAACCTAAACACTAACCCCAGAGAACCAGCAGCATGCCCGATATGGTTTTCGTTATTATTATGAAAATTTGATGTATTTAACAAATAGAAATCGGGAATGTTTGCTTGTTATTTTACTTTTTAAACATGAAAATTAAATGTTTTTCTACTTGTAGTATTGTTGTTGTTTCTACACAAAACAATCAAACTGTTTTTTACCTAGTGTTGTTGTTTCTACAACAGATTAAAGAAAAGTTCAAGCTTTTGTTTACTTGATTTAGTAATTGTATACATATTTTAAGAAATCCCGGATCGGTTATCGAAAGTAATCTAATTTGGGATTGTTTTAAGAACTTTCGTACTAAAATTTTAAGGTACGACATGTACTAAAAGTAAGTGGGAAAAACTTAAATTTTGTACGAGTTATTTCTTTCTGTGTACAATACGTTAGTATGTATTTATCTGTCATACATTTCAACTGTAAATAAAATGCGTTTTCATTATTAAACGAGCAGCTGCAACGTTTTTTTTTTAATAATTTTCATAATAAATATATTTTTGCTTTATTTTAGTACATTTGTGCTTTTAAGGATTAATAAACAAATGCTTGATTTCTTGCTGTCAATTATAGCGATTTTTACTGATTTTTTCTGTGCGTATAATTCAAAATATGTATATTTAATTATTTTTTGTTCCAGTGAACCATGAAAATTTTTGTAATTTTTCATTTTTAAACAATTTAAAACGATTGTGAACACGATTCTTAACTATCAGTTGGTTCTTTCGTTTTTTTGGTTTTAGTTAAAATTTAAAGAGACCATAAAACTTTTTAATGGCTGCTGTTTTATTTTTCTTCTTCTTTTTTGGGGCCTAATTATCTCCGTAAGCCTTATAAGTAGAACCACAACAATAACAAAAACATAATTTGTAGAGTATTGAAATATCTAACATTTTAAAAGACAGATTATAGCAAAAAAAAAAGACCGCTGAACTGGTTTTTATACCCACACCACAATAGAGGAGAGACTATAATGCACTTTTGCTGATGTTTGTATCACAGTTAAATATTGGTCCTAACCCACAAATCGACTCGGAATCACTTTTCGATGTTCGTCTTCGATGCTCAAAGTGCAGGTCGCAAATTTGAAGGCAATTTGAAGAAATTTGGTACGTACGACTAGAACAAATCCTAAGGACAATCGGTCCATAATTTCACATATCCCCTTTACAAGTTTTTTTTTCAGAATAGTGTCCTTATAATCATAAACCATCTTATTATATTGGTATTTGGATTAAATTTAGTCCAAACTTATTTTGTTTTATTGCAATCTTTTTGATCTTACAAAATGTTATTGGAAACGGTCCATATTTGACCATAGCTCCCATACAAATACTTCTCCCGAAAAATGCTTTTAATGCCATTACTTCCTCATAAATTTTGGTATTGATATAAAAATTGGCGACAATAAAATTTACCATAAGTTGTACGTCATGACAAAATCTTTTGCTGGTAGGCCCAAAATTTGCCATAGATCTTGTAGAAACCTCCTTCCAAAGATCTCTTAAAGGCAAACATATCTCATATATGTAACTGAAGATATCCAAATAGTATTCGGCGCTAAGGACTTTTACATGTTTATTAACCTCATAACATAATTTTGTGCTAGGGGATTCTTTATTGCATATGGGTCCTAAATAGAATACGCTTCTGAAAATTGGTTTTTAGATACTGTGGTGTAGGGTATTTTATCGTAAGCAACTATTTTAATTAAACAAATAAAAATTAAATCTGTTAATTTTATTGTTTTTAAAAAACTTGAGTCATGCTGAGAACCTGCTAAAGTTTAATTTTCAAATTTTAAAGTGTAAGCGATTATATAAATAAACTGAAAATTCCTTAGAACCCGCTCTGGTGAAATATTTTTTAAATGCTTTTCAAATAAAAAAAGCAAGTTTATGTATTTTGTTTTTACTTTTAAAAAGCTTAAAAATCACATCATTTCGGTATTGTGTGGGACTTTTTTGTTAGTGGTTAAATAAACTATTGAAACTCTTTGGTTGAGATTTCCATATAATAAATGAAACATTTAACTAACTTTTGTGCTGCGGAAGTCTAGTTGGTAGTAAAAAACCTATTAAGCGGTTTCCCGTTTCGATGGTTGAATTTTGTAATCATGTGTGAATGTTAAAATAAAAAATATTAAAATTTTATTTGGCTTATTTTCAGGCAAAAAGAAGAAAGAAAAAAAAACGGAAAACAGGAACAGCAAATGAAATAAGAATTTTGTTTTTGTTTTCACGTTTCTTATTTATAATTTAGCGGCAATGACTTCTTGAAACCGTACAAGGATACGCACACCTGTGACTTCTTTTTCTTCATTATCATCAATTTATTTTAGTTGTTGTTGTTATCGTTCTTGTACTCGTTTTCCTTAATTTATGTTGTCGACATTATAATATTTTTTTTTTTGCAATTTAAGCGTGTTTTTGTAAAATTAAACTTACACACAAGTGTAAGTTTCTACAATCATGCCCTTCATTTACTCCAATAATGTTGGCACACATGTTTTTTACATGTGCATATAATAAATGCACAGTTTTTTAAATTCGTTCTTAAGCCTTATAGGTTTTAACTACCAAACACTGCGGCCCTAATGCGAATTTTGTGTACTACGATAAATTTTGTTTTATGCTGTTTCAGCTTAAGTTACTCGAAAAATCACTTCAGTCCTTATCATTGGCGTAGATAGGGTGTGATGGGGTGGTCAAAATCCAACCGGCCCGCTACTGTTTGATTAGCTGATTTAATAATCCTTAATACATTTCTTTAACATAAGATAAAATACAAATTTGACGAGAATATATATATCCAAACATTTACACGTGGCAATAAGCCTTTCGATTAGTTTTGATAGTTGCGAAAGAAGTTGCACAGTTATGCGCAGAATAAAAACATGGTTACGTAGTGCAATGTTTCAGGAACGATTTTAAAGTGGTCTATACACGGTCAAGCATTTCTCATCAAGCGCTATGGTAGTTTTAGTGAAAATGAGTTTTAATGTGGGACACCAACGATGCTGGATGGAAAATCAAAAAAATTTAGATATGACAGCGAATATGACGTCCAGAACACGTACACGTGTGAATTCGCCTGCATGACAAGCATTTTGACCGTGTACAGACCCCTTTTAAAAAAAAATTGGTTTTAAATGTAGAAAATGAAATAGTCAAATACAAAATAACTTCAGAAGAGGTATTAAATATATTTTGTAAAAGTTAGAAAAAGAACATTAGAATAATTTTTTCAATAATAAATTGATTTTTGTATACATAATTATTATTTACATCTGTGGAAAAATAGTAAAAGTTCTAAAGTTTAGTTAGGCAAAATTTGAGTTAATAGCACCTTTTGTTGTTGCAATATTTTGTACGATTTTTTAGAAAGTATCAGCAAATTGACTTTTTCCTGCTCTTTTTTCAATGTGAAATAACATTTGGAATAAAAACTTAAGTACACATGTTCAAAGCTTCAATTATTAACGCTTGGAATAAAAACTTAAGTTTACTTCCGATCTGTGACATTTGGAATATTAAGGAGTAAAAACTTAAACAAACTATAGCCGCAGATAATTGATGGTTATATTAGAGTAGGAGTACATTTTCAAAAATCACTTTTAAAGTATAAAATCCCTTTCCTACTAAACTAAAACAATTGACTTAAGCACTTTTTTCCTTATTGCCACAGATATATTTTTAACTTGAAAGCACTTGGCAAACCCCAAAATAACAATCTAACTACGCTTATGGCCCTTATAAATAAAATTAGTTTACTTTTAAAATTCATATTCAGTTAAAACCACTAGTATTTCTTGGCGCCTCAAGATACGTGTTGTCGATCTAGGGACGGAGTTTTTAATTTTAGGACGAAGGTCTTAATATCAAGAAGTATATTAAAAATGCCTTATATAAATACTTATATTAGCAAATTTGAAAATAGAACTTTTCTTACAGCCGCAAAAATCGGGGTAAATGTTGGCGTTGAAGCAGGCTTGTCTACTATTCAAAGATTGATAAAAATGCTCCACACTTAAAAATACTAAAATTACAGGAAAAACCCACTCTCCACCCGACACGCAAAGAAATGCTCCTCAATTTCGTCAAATAACATGTTTAATCTTCTTAGCTCGTAGAGAGGAAAATTGATTTTAACTAAAAATGGCCTTTGATGGCATTTTTTACACTGGTTTCTTAGCAAAACTCAAATATGGTACATGAAGTAAATGTCAGTAGTTCCCTTTTTCACTTAATGATTAAATTGTGAAACACACTTAACTCTAGTCGCCATTTTTTAACGTTAACATTTATTTTGCGATTTAGTGTTGCCAAATTTATTTTTAATTTGAGAATAACATTTGATAACAATTTAATATCAAACTAATAAAACATTGTTAATTAAATGTCTATATTCAAATTATTATAAATTTGAATTCAAATGTTAAATCATGTTAAATCCCTTCGATCCTATAAGGGTCATAGGGCCTCAGCAAACTTCTTCCATTCAGATCTGTTCATCGTAATAGTTTTTACTTCACTCCAGCTTTTATGCATTTTTCTTGCCTCGCTATCAATTTGCCTACGTCATGGATGCTGGTCGGCCTCTTCAAAGTGTTAATGTCCCGGGAGGCAGCGTTCCAAGTTTCATATAGCAGAGTTGATTTTATATTGATGTTGAAACAATTGAAAAAGGTTTGAAAATTGTGCTTGACATCAAATGATAAAGTCATTTTATATTAAAGGCTTGAATTCATGTTTGTTCGGACGTCTCCGTCAACGAATGAAGCATAACAAAACATAAAAATTCGCTGATGAATATCAATAATAATGTCTGTTAGAATTCACTTATACTCCAACACTTTGCAGACAAAATTAACTTCTGTCATCTATAAAAGTTTGGACAATTACTTTAAAAATTTATATGTATATGACCCCAAAGCTAAATCAGCTTCGGTCATCGATGATCTAACTGTTGCAGCGTTTGTCACGATGAATCATTATAACGTTCGCCAACGGGCTATTTTCAATACTTGTATCGAACTTTAAGCCGAACTATAATTCCATAAAAATAATTGAAATTCTTTCAACAACATTTACTTAAATTAACAACTTGTTTAAAAATATGTTTATAAAAAAAGCTTTTACATTGAATTTGTTGACTCGAATGATAAAAGGAGTGGGGTTAAATATTTTGGGCGGTTCTCAAAGAAAAATCAGAGCCGAATAATGGCTTACAAAAAATAAACGAATAAATTCATTCATAAAATTTTAAATTGTCTAGATGTGTGTCTGCAATTGTTTGGGAGTATGTATGTGTGTGCAACGATATAAATTGTTGGCTGAGAAAGCATAACAGTAAATGAATTTGTGTTACAAGGTGAAGGTGAAATATGAGCACAAGCACAGAACAGGCCTTACGAAGAAATTTGTTATTGTTGTCGTTTTTCGTTATTAGGTCTTAATTATTTTGGTCGTGTTGTAACAAATACATGCAGCAAAAAAGGAAAGAGGGCTAACAAAAGTGCCTTCCTTAAATTGAAACTTCGTTTAAATAATTGTTTAAGGTTGTGATGATTAATATAAGGATGTTGGGACTCAAACAAAAGGAATGTTTGTATGTGGTTTTTAGATATTGTGTGTATAACTTAAAAA
Organism: Pollenia amentaria; assembly: GCA_943735925.1. Classification (NCBI taxonomy): domain Eukaryota; kingdom Metazoa; phylum Arthropoda; class Insecta; order Diptera; family Polleniidae; genus Pollenia; species Pollenia amentaria. Next base: position 94,697,648 of record OX031009.1, on the reverse strand, counting down.
TGTAGGATGTTCACATGGTTTTTGTGTTTAGTAGTCATTAAGCGAAAAAGTTTAAGCAACACAGTTTTTATGCTTTAAATTATCGAGGCATCATTTGCTGGAAATTTTACTTTACTTCTCCAATTTTAAATGAAAACGCCTTGCCATTTGTTGCAAAATCATTGGAAAACTATTTAGAAAATAGTGGATGGGAGCTCTAACTCGCCCCCTTTATTGTCCAGGCCTTGTCCCGTCCGAATACCATTCGTTTTAAACTCACCGGACTATGCGTTACTTTACATCAGGGTATCCGAAAATGTCTTGATTCTTTCTTGTCTGAAAATTGAGCATTTGGAACGATGGCCACTACTTTTAATAAGATCAATAATAAACCCTCCGAATTTGAAAAACCCCGCATAGTTTTAGTTATACACCTAATATTTTTATTGAACTATATTAAAAACGTGACAATATAAAAAAAATTTCTTTTTGTTCATTTTGTTCTCTTTTTATTATGTAAATTTATGCTATCCATATTTCACATATAAGTATTTAAAATTACCAGTAAGACCCAATTAAAACAGGAACTAGCAAAAAATCCCTTTAACTGCTGTCATAACGTATATGAAAAAATTAAAGGCTGCTCCTCGCATATTTTAATTCCACAATATTCGAAAGAATTGTCAATGGACAAGGTAAAAGTGGTGTGGCATGTAGTACGTGTACGTGAATTTTTTAAAAACACATACGTATTCTTATTGTTGTTGTGCTGTGTATTTATTTTCGTTGGTTGCAAGTGCTTCAAAATGTATGTGATAATGAAGGGGTTGAAAAGTATTGCCAAACATAAAGATAACAATACAGCAAATGCATTTACAACTCCTACTCGTTTGCAGGAAATGAATCATTTTATAACAAAGAATTTAACGAATGGGAAATATATGTGTGTACCTTCATTGTAATGTGCATACATATTTATTTATATAACAGTTTTAAACAAAATTCAGGTCTAAAATAAAAATCCAGCAAGTTACAATTGTGGAAAAGATTTACATAGATACCTGACCTAAGGCCTACTCCATGGTGGATCTTTACAACTGAATTCCTCAACTGCCCCCGAGAGTCAGCGTAACCAGTAGTTCGATTCACTAACTTTCTTTACGATAATCGTATCGTTAAAAAAAATGTAACAAAAATTTATCGAATTTGCTATTCAGTAAAATTTTTAACGATATGCGCTGTCGACTTAAGACAGCTGTTACCTTAAGCAGTTTATTTTTCGTTATTTTTGGGACAATAATTTATGTTGTGTTTATTTAATCTATAAAGTGTATTTTATGTTTAAAGTGGCTGAGGCCCGACTTCTTACATACATATTACATACTTACATACAATACTTCTTAGTTCAAAATTTGCAAAAAAGAAAGAAAAAAAATTATTATTAAAAACAAAATTCTAAATGTAAAATTCACAAAAAAAAAATGTTTATAAAAGCAGTATATTAAGCACAGTATCATTTGTTTCATTTTTATACCCTCCACCACCACTGTGGTGAATGAGGGTATACTAAGTTTGTCATTCCGTGTGAAACTTTTTTATAATACATCTAAGACCCCATAAAGTATATATATTCTGGCTCCTTGAGTAATTCTAAGTCGATTTAGCCATGTCCGGCTGTCTGTCCATCTGTCCATCTGTTGAAAACACGCTCACTTTCGAAAAACGCAAAAGAAAAGAACAAACTTGGTCTCAAATTGCTTGTAGTTATCCTAAGCAGTTTGGCATTGATATCAACATCGGTTTAGTAGGATCAGAACTATGAATCAAAATGTGGAACCACTACCCAAAAAAAATTGATAATTTTGATAAAAAAACTAACATAAATGGTGGAATAATGCACGGAATGACGTAAAATTTTACACGAATTCGGTGCAAATCATACTGCTAATTTTCGTGAAGATCGGTCCATAATTGACCATAGGCCTCATAAAAACCCTTCTTGCGGAAAACAGTTTAGTACGCCTAAAACCGCAATAAATAACGCTAGCATATTAAAATTTGGTACGTCAAGTTTTATAGGACCAGAAATCACACTGTTAAATTTTTTGAAGATCGGTCCATAATTTCCACTAGGTCCCATATAAACCCTACTCCCGGAAAACAGTTTAGTACACCTAAAAGCGTAATAAATAACGCTATCATATTAAAATTTGGTACGTCACAGTTTTATAGGACCACAAATAACACTGTAAGATTTTTTAAGATCGTTCCACAATTTACACTAGGCTACATATAAACCCTACTCCCGGAAAACAGTTTAGTACGCCTAAAACCGTAATAAATAATGCTATCAAATTTAAATTCGGTACGTCACAGTTTTATAGGACGAGAAATCACACTGCCAAATTTCGTGAAGAGTGGTTTATAATTTACCATAGGCCCTATATAAACCCTACTCTCGGAAAACAGTTTATTGCGCCTAAAACCAAATAAATCCCACTTTGGGAAAATAATTAAATTCACCTAAAACCATCACAGATATAGATATTGCGGTGAAATTTTTTACTTAAATTCATATGGCCAGAAAAAATATCATGCAAATTTGTGAAATTTTCTGTTAACGCTAAAACTAATTACACTGCTGTATTGAAATTTATTCTAATTTATTTTTTGTAATATCAGAAATCAGTCTTCAGAATTTTGGGATGATTGGTCCATAATTTACCATAGGTCCAATACAAATAACCTCCTAAAAATTATTTTAGTTCGGCTAAAACTGTTACGAATCATGATATTTTACTCAAGCCAGTTCAAAGTTCTAACATGAAACGCATATAATTTTCTTATTGTCGGTCAATAATTTAATTCAGGTCTAAATCGCAACTAATTTTAATGCTGACGTTCGTTTTTGTGAAGCTTAGTTAATAATATATTTGTATTTATCATATAGAGCCCACTCCTGTCGGTGGAGGGTATCAAAGATTCGGCACAGCCGAATATAGCACTCGCTTTTCGTTTATTTTAACATTTTGTAAATAGAGATGTTACAAAAACTACAGCTGTTTAAAATCGTTAAAAAGAAATTACAGACAGCGTTGCCGTTTTGGTTACTTTTAACTAAAATTGGCTACTTTTTTCCACAATGTGTACTTGTGTACTTTTTTTCCATTTCGGTTACTTTTTTTCAACTGAAAAATAAACAATTTTTTGTTCCACTAAATAAGTTTTAAAACCATCACCAGTTCAGTCATACTCTTTAAAAGTAAAACAAATTCGGTTTCAGTTACTCTTACAAGTTTCAATTTACGTTTGGGAAAACAGCTAATCACAATTGTAATGAGCATCTTTTTCGATTGTCTTTATAAGTTAATTCCTGGATAATCAATAAGTTAATTTCTTGATCAAAGCTACAGCTTTGAATTTTTTGAATTTGGACAAGCAGTATGCGTAAAAAACTTGAAAGCAACACTTGATCGTGTGGCTGCAGGCTTAGTAGTAACATTACCCGCTCCGCTTTTCTGGACATATATGCTTCCTTGAACAAACTCTTTATTATTCTCTTTTTAAGGATTTTTTATGTAATGGATTATCAATGAAGCCATATAAGCTATATATACTTTGATGCGTAAATAACCACTATCTGGCGTATCTTTTCGTGTACTCCTACCGAAGCAATATGAAACCTGGTAATGTACTAAGATGTATAGTCTGTTGATTCTTTAAACGTTGGAAAGCCTTAACTCATAAAGAAAATAGAGGAAAATAAATGTTAGCTCTGCTTGGGAGGGGCCAATTTCACTCAATTTCTCAATATTATAAAGTCTATTGTACCTTCCAGACCATCAGTAACATCCCTGCGGGAAATTTATGTCAATTGCTCTTAAAGCACTTATCCTGTCACCAGTGAATAACATTTTATAATTAAAAGGAACGAATTGTGATAGGTGAAAACAAGACCTACCACATAACTGGTGATAATGTGTTTAGAGTGTATTCATGTGACTGGATTTTGTGCGGGTAGTGGCTGATTCTCTCTAGTTCTATTCCTTTATATGAAGGGGATTTATCAAATTGACATGGTTCATTTGTGACAATATATGCGAGCGGCATTAATTTAACCGAAATTGGATGTGTTAATTTAAGTTATTTCAGTGACCTGTTACAAAGTGTCAAAAAGGTGCAAATTAACCCCTCGTAGGACATCGTTATGTTAAAGTGACTTGTCACGTGACAATATGAGGGTTAATTCCGTTTCCCCTAGGGATACTGAAAATTATTTATAAAAATCGATCCAGAGGCTTTGGTGTCTATTATATACATACTAATATAAGATATTTTTGTTATTGTTGTGCAAAAAAAAATAGCATTTTTAGTACTGAAATATTTTGTGACTTTTTTTGCATTTGGTTACCTTATTTTTACATTTTGGTTAAACATTTTATTTGGTCGTGCCAACACTGATTACAGAATCACACTATCGTTACTGTAAGCGAATATATTTATCGACAAAAATTACGACTGTCGGTTCGTAATAAGTGCAAATTGAATGCATAGTCCGGCACAGATTAAACACAGATATGTAAAAAGTGACGTGAAAAAGGCCCAAATCAGTTGCGAGGGCAGCTTTCGAAGAAAGAGAAGAAAAAAACGCAAAATTTTTTGTCTCGTGACATATCTGTGTAGTCATCTGTTATTCCGGCAAGCTTAAGCTTATATATTCGACCCTTGTATAGGAGCTGCGGCTATGTAACCTCCGCTGCTTTTGAAAAATGTTAGCAGCATTGGCTAATAGTTACAGCACCTAGGGATAATACTCGCTCAGGTCTCTGCCAGAATCGGTGAACACTCAACCCTATTGTGGCATTTTTAGGGTATCCCTTTCCGCAACTTTGAGTAGTAAACCACAACCACCACCTTATCACATAAAGTATCCTTTCAGCAAAAAGGAGAAGCTTTAGAAAGCAGAATCTTTTTGAAAAATAGATAGCATTTCCCTCAATAAGCATACTAATGTAGCCTTCAACCAATATCTAGTCCGAGGCCGTGCCACCGGGTTCCCGTGGTACCAGACGGGATCTCTGGTCAGCCGCGATTGCTCGAGTTCTGTAAAGTTTGGATTTTTCCCGAATCCCAGGTATTGACCGCATTTCCCCGGAGGATTTAACACCAAAAAGTAAAAAATAAAGGATTCCAACAAACCCTTGCGGGACCAACTAGTTACATTTCATTTGAAGTAATAAAAAATGCAATTTCAAAATCGAATTTTCGACGTGTTAGGCGTTTACGAACCCCAAAAATAGTGGGCTGCATTTAACCCCATAAAATTGCCTTTAAAAGGCACCCAACAAGTAGGTGAACCGGCTATTGTAATGGTTTATAAATATAACATGCGGTGTAAATAAAACCAGAGATCAGAAAAAAATAACATCTTAGTCCACAAAAATTTTCGGCGAAGAGTCGGAGTTTAGGTTTTCGTACCCACAAAAACTCACGACTCCGACTCGAAATAAAATTGTTTTTAAATTTTCTAACATTTTCCAAAATGAAAATTCTCCGAAACAGGCGGTGCAATATATAAAATATCGATTTGATATTTTTACAAAATAATGTTCTTGCTATATTTAACCATTTAAAAGGTACTGCAGAAAAAAAAGAGTTTAAAGTCAAAGAAGGACCAATCTCATATACATTTAGCATCAATGTTATAGAAGGTGTCGGAGTTGGAGTCGGGCTTAAAAACCTTCAGCAGTTGGAGTCGGAGTTAGAACTATTTTTTTTTGACGACTCCACAACCCTGCTTTTTACTATCTGTCAAAATAGTAAAAAACATGACAAATGCTAAAAACAAAACTGGGACGAACGACGAATTTCGCCCAACACGGTGAATTTTTCAGTAAAAATTTGCTGAGTAAATTCGTAGCTCAATACCGCCGAATAACTAGCAGCTTCTATAATTGAGAAATTGGTGGCTGTTTGTGCAAAGAGAGAGAAATAGTGTTTCATAAAAATTGCTTAAAAGTTAAAACATAATCAAAAACACAACTAAAAATTATTTTTCAGCAAATACTTAGTATATTTCTTTTAAATGATATAGAATACAAAAAACTATTTTGAAAGTAAAAAGTAGCTTTATTTACTGAAATACATCTGAACTAAAACCAAACATGGTCACCCGGTACTGATTTTTTCGTCGTTAGCTGGCGTATGAAATATAAATAAATCTATTGCAAAGTCGCCGCGTATGACGAATTTCGGCGGACGCTGTTATTGTGTGCATTTTCATATACACCAATATATTTTATTTTTAGCGACAATTATTCGCGGCCAAAAATTCATCGTTCTTCCCAGTTGTGTTCCTAGCATAAAGTTCTGCTTAAGATGCGGACAAATAGATGTAAATTGTAAACTTATAACCTATTTTAATGTAGGCCGTGAGATTTATCCAAACTCTGACTGAAAGCTTAAGAATTTGGAACACGAACATATTGTTAGTTTAAAATCGGCCAATGTTTTCAAGAAAGTTCTATATGAAAGTGCAAAGTTTTGAATAAAATGCTATAAACATTTCGAATCCCAACAGAGTAGAAAATTCAATATCCCAAAGCTCTGGTAATAACATATGTAATCTTCTTGCATGGAAATACGTATGAGTGGGTTGACATGTGTAACTTGTATAGTTGCATTGTATGTGTATATGATAATGGTTACAAAAAATGTGCATATAAGGATATGCACGAACACACACAGATAGACATACACATACCTACACAATAATATTGCTTATATACTTTATTGTTAATGTATTTACGAATTGTACTGCGACATAATAATACAATCACTCGAGCGTGTATTAACCCTTCTTTTTTGCAAACAACAACTACAACATACCAACAAAAAGAAGCGTATATGAAACATATCAACTTTTGCAAATTTAATGTATTCGTTTCAGTTAAAAAAGAAAACCAACAAACAAGAGATATTCATACATACATAATAAAAAAGTATGCTGCAGTTACTCATGCTGCCACTGATGTTGCTACTCTAATCGTCATACTACGATTTTAACTACAACTACCACTGCCATTAAACAAAAACTTTTGCTGCTGATGCAGAGGACATGACTGAATGTCGCTTTACTACATTTAACATTTATGTACATTTTAAATAAATTTTCTACTTATGCCATTCCTGCTAAATTTTTTCCATGTTTTTTAATAGGTTTATATTATGTTGTTTTTGTTGTTATGTTGTTGGCAGAGCTGGTGTTGTTGCACGTACACACATATTTACATGCATGTGCATGCATTATTCCTTTGCCTTACTAAGGCAGTAGAAATGTTTAAACGAATGAGTGGTGCATCGTGTCAGTATGGTACTGTCATAAGGATTCATTTTTTCTATTAAAGTGTGCAACATCAGCAACTGCTCTACTATACCAAACAAACGAACACAAAACAGACCTTGCAACCATTTTATCCCTTCTATTTTAATGCACTTCATGCACTTTATACAATATATGTATGTATGTGGGAATGTGTGCATTTTGTTTTGTTCGTGTTGTTGCATAAATATAATAGTATGTATATGAAAGTGTACTTTGCATTTCACACACAAATTTATTTATTTAAAATAAAGAGAGAAATATTAAGGCAAATGTGGAAAATGGTGCTAAATATTCTTAAGTAAAGGATATTTAGCACATCACCTACTATTTGGTGCATAAATGAACCATTTAAGTATAAATCTACAGAAATGTTTCATTCAAAAAATACATTAACATTTCTAAATAGCCAGCAAGTAAACGGATTTTTGGGTGAGTTTCTTTTTAGAATTCAAAAAATTCTAATTATTATTTCAACTGGCCTATATATTTTTACCTTTTGTTCAACATTTTTAACCACACATTAGCGATATAGTTCATTTTATCTGTTTAGTATGCCGCTTTTAGTAAATTTAATATAAAGTATTTACGTTATAGTCCATTAAGCGATATAAGCACATTTGCCATATATATCATCTATCAGCGGCTATCAAAGGCAAAAGTAAAGCAAATTATTGACGTCATAGTCGCATTACAAAATTTACTGAGTTCTTTATTATTTTTGAAGCCGCAATCGAACTAATGAACTAAGAATAAAATTGCCTTATTATTGTCAACTCTTTACTCGTAAAAAATTATTTTTTTCCGTTGGTATCAGTTATGAAATATCTTATTATTATTTTAGCTATTTTTTATGCAGTATGCAACTCTTAGGGTGCGTACAGAGTGGCCGCAAAGTGCCGAGCCGAGCCGACTGACGCTTATTGCGAGAACCAACGCGAGAAAACTGGCACTATACAAATTAGTACAAATAAGCGCGAACAGGTCATAGAGGGGGGCCGAGCTGGTCAGAGCGCAAAGCTGATTGAATGCGAGAAAACAGTTCGAAAGCGTTTTTCAGCGCCGAAACCATTGTTTATGTTATGTTGTTATGATTTCAACTTGTTTGGAAAACATTTAAAAAAAAATTAAAAACAAAAATTTAAGAAAAAGTAAATAAAACATGCAATCAAAAAATTTAAAAAATAATACAAATTAAAAAGAGAAAAAAAAATTAAAAAATAAAATAAAAATTAAACAAAAAAATAAAAATTCAAGTAAATAATAAAAATTACATAAAATTATAACATAATTATAATAATATTATATATATAAATGCATACAAACATACATAAAACACAACTAATAGACAAAATATCAGCGCTGATTCTCGCCTCCATTATGCACACTCAAACTTTTTTCTCGCATGAAAAGTTCTCAAAGTACGCACCCTTATACAAAAGCATTAGCCTGCTGTCAGTTTAATTAATATGAAGTTCTTATTTTCAATATTCACAGAACTTGATTATATTCAAATTTGGTTAAATGCCTCAAAGTGACATATATGTAGAGTTACGGGAATTCCCGGGATTTTCAGCTGTTTTTAATTCCCGCTTTAGAACTATAAACAATTTGACACCTAAATGGCTAAATCGAATTAGAGTTGCTGGAGGACCCAGATATGTAATCCTTAATGAATATTAAAAAAACATTCTTAAACAACTTTATGGGATCTTAAATGAATATTAAAAAAACATTCACATGGAATAACAAACTTAGTATACCTTCATACACCGCTGCTGATTAAGGGTACAAAACTGTAAAAACATGTTATCAAATATGTTAAATTTAATTTCTCCTTGTTGCTCAATTTGTTAAACGGTGAAATTGTTTCAGAATTCCATCTCTGTAATGTTGAGTTTTCTGTTCCTTAAACTTCAATATGTTCATTATTATTATGCAAATGAGCTCTGAACAATGTTTATACGTTAATTGCAGGGCTGTGGAGTCGTCAGAAAAAGTGTTAACTCCGAACGCTGACATATTTTAGGTGCGACTCCGACTCCTACTCTAACCTATTGCATCGCCAATTTCGAAGAATTTTTATTTTGGAAAATATTAGAAAATTTTTCTACTTCGGTACAAAAACCTCAACTCCGACTCCGATTTCGACTCTACAGCCCATTGGAATTGAAAATAACCACTTAAATATCTTAAAATAGCTTTAATCTTAATTTTTTCGTTTTTGTTATATAATAGATACTAGATTTAATTAGTTTGAGCATACAAGTCAGAAAGAACTATCAGTTTCATTGGTGAATTAGGTTAATTAATATATTAAAAAAATTTGGGCGGGAATCCCGGAAATCCGGTATTTTTGAGTTTTATTTCCCGTTTTCCCGGGAATTCAAAAAAAGCGGGAGAAAACTCTACATATGAGAATGAGGCTTAAGATACTTGGGATCTAATGGGCTTAGGAATAGAACTATTACAAAAAGCTTTATAAAATACATAACTGAAATTTAGCTCATAGAATAAATTCGAAAAATAAAAAAATGTTGACTATAATAAAGTAACTTGTGAAAAAGAAATAATTCCCAGATTATAATAAATAAATTTTAATTTAAAATATTAATTAAATATCAAAAAAAAAATTAATTGATTTTTTCGTTTAAAATAAAATAATTTAAACTTGTAGAAATGTTGTTGGGAATTGTCAATATTTAGTTAAATAAATTAACACATTGCTTTAAATGGTAAAGTTTTTTGACCATTTTTTTAATTTTAATTTAAAATATTATTTATTGAAAAAAAATATTCAAAATTTTAAAATTTTTAGTAATCAATGTAATCATTTTGGTAATATGTGCAAAATCAACAACTGGTTTGCTTGATATTATGAATTTGGTATAAATTTGGTGATTATAGCCAATTTTTAATTTTTTCTGTGTATAAAAAAAGTACAGAAGAGTAATTTTACCTTTATTAAAATTTTCTATATTTAGCATAATTCTAGTTACGTGTTTATATTGTAGGAGTTTAAACGTTTTAAAATAAATATCTTTAAAATTAGGATTTGTAAGATCAGTAAATTGAATCTTGTAAACATATTTTTTTAACCAGTATGCAAAATGAATAAAATTTGATTCAAAAAAAATCAGTTTTTATAAGCGTGATTTTCTTACTGAAAATATGTCATAATATATTATTATTTTTCGATTTTGATCGAAAGTTCTGGCGCACGCTCTCCGCGTTTTGGCTTTTAAGCCACCACGTGATCCCCAAAAACATGGTCCCGTCAGAACAGCAGTCTTTGCGAAAGAGCATAGCTACGTGAAACACACATATCATGTGACAGTCAACTTCATCTACACTATCGGCTCTAGACTCTTAATCTACTACAAATTAAAGTTACAACACATCCACAACTCACTCCGCACAATCATAGACTCCAGATCTTCACCAAACTAATTCCCTGGATCATTCGTTCACTATTCACTAATACTTTTTCACCACATCCAACCAACGAAACTCTACTCCACATCAAGACTTCTTTATCCAAGGTCCGTTAACTTTTTGGTCAATCATAGACTCCAGATATTCGCCGGGCAAAACGAAGTCACTCGACCCTTCGTACACTCATTCACCCCACAACTACCGCTTTCCATCCATGAGCATCACAACTTTAACTCTCCGCCAAGCAGGAGCGTCATCCAAGAGATTCACCCATAGTTTCACCCAGACTTTTACCCGTTTTCCTTGACCGTAATATGAAATGTATTCCTCACAGAATTTATCTCCCCAATCAGGCATGATGGAAAACTCAGCTCCACAAGTAAAAAGTGGTCAAAAGCCTCCAGTACAAGTAGGTTAAAGTGGTTAAACGGGGTCGCAGCCCAACCTCTTCAGCAGTTGCTTCGGTCTCAAAAGTCTTAAAAGATGGTACAGCTGATAGAACAAGTTCACAAAATTGTTTTACAATTCTGAATGAGGAATCCCCCACAAAACGTTATCAAATCTTCTAAGCCACCGCCGATATATCTTAGAGAGCAAAACTCAAATAAATTAATAAAGAATTTGATCTCGGGGTAGTATAAATGAGACAAAAATACAAGTTAATCGTGAAGATGATTTTCGTAAGGTAATAACAAAATTTTAAGCTCTTAATAAGAATTGTTATACATATCAACTGAAGAGCAGTAAAGGTCTTCAGGTAGTGATTAAGGGCATTAATTCATGCGTGGACCCAGGTGAGATTAAAACGTTTTTAGAAGAGAAGGTCTTCAAAATAAAAAATTTAATAAACATTAAAAATAGAGAAAAAATCCCCAGCCACTATTTAGAGTGGAGTTAGAACCCGGCGACATTAAGCCTAAAAAGAACGAAACGCACCGCATTTACAATGAAATATATCCTGTATAGAAAAATAACAATAGAGGAGCCGCACAAAAGGAATGGTCCCGTGCAATGTTTAAACTGCCAAGAATTTGGTCGCACTAAGGCATACTGTCATCTAACCCCTGTTTGCGTCGTATGTGGAGAATTACATGGTACAGCTCTCTGCGATAAGTCTAAAAACGACCCCAATGTAAAAAAAATGTAGCAACTGTGGTGGTAATCACACTGCCAATTATAGATGCCCTGTATACTCTATTGTCAAGCGCTCGGTTGGACCGAAACCTAATCCCCCTCAAATGCAGACAACAAATCAAGTTTACATTAATGACGTTCAGGTACCGCAGACTAGTAATAACAGAACATCCTACGCTAACGTCCTAAAATCAAACCATATGCCAATGCAAGGTGAGTTGCCAAATAATGATGAAACTCCAGTTTCTAATTTAAGTCGTCTACAGAAAACCATGGACACATTAGTACAAACAGTAAATAACTTCACAAACACAATGGGTAATATGATGCAGGAAATGTTAAGAATGCAATCGATGTTATTGCAGCTGTACTAAACAAGCCATGAACTGTTTAAAAATTTGCTTTTGGAACCCAAACGGCATCCGCCAACATAAAAATTAACTAGAATACTTCCTTAAAAATAAACAAATTGATGTAATGATGGTTTCTGAAACTCTCTGACCTCAAGAAACACGTTTATAATCAATGGTTATATATTATATGATACCAAGGACCCTCGAGGTAGAGCTTATGGAGGTTCTGCTATTTTCATAAAGAACCGAGTAAAACACTACTTAATGTGTGATCATCGTGAAGATTATCTCCAAGCAACGAGCATTTGCGTTGAGGAATTATCTCGAAACCTTGTAATTTCATCATTATACTCCCCACCTAGATTTTCAATATCAGAAAGCCAATATAATAAATATTTCAAATCATTAGGACCCTGCTTCCTCCTGATTTATTACACCTAAGGGTCGTGTTTTGTTTAACACAATTTGTAAAATGGATCTAATTGTGGTCGCGAGCGGACAACCAACATATTGGACTACTGATCAGCAAAAAGTTCCAGATGTCATAGATTTTGGCGTGGTTAATAACATCCCCATAGACACGATTCATGTGGAAGCGTCCCTAGAATTATATTCCGATCACACACCTACAATTGTTACTATAATGAATCCAAATAGAATCGTATCTCCGTCTGGTTACTTATCGACATCAGCCTCACAAATAAATTGGTTAAAATATAAAAAATATCACATATTTGACATGGTAAGGTGGTTAAAACAATGGAGGATAAAGATGAATGAGCAAAAATGCGCACATATAACATTCACATTGCGTCGGGAAACATGCCCCCCATTAAAATCAATAATCAAATAATACCCCAACACTCGCATGTAAAATATTTCGGTATACATCTAGATCGGCGTTTAACGTGGAAATGGCACATAGAAGCAAAATTAACTCAAATGAAACTAAAAGCAATTCAAATTAATTGGCTCATTGGAAGAAATTCTGTTCTTAGTCTCGATTGCAAACTTCTACTTTACAACTCTATCTTAAAGCCAATTTGGTGCTACGGTATTCAGTTATGGGGCACTGCCTCTGCTTCTAATATCGAAAAAAATTCAAAGGCGCCAAAACAAACTTCTTCGAATAATCACAGCCGCCCCCTGGTATGTCAAAAACTCAAATATCCACAAGGATCTCAATGTGCCATTAGTAAAAACTGTGATAACGAAATATGCAGTCAAATATTTAAAAAGCCTGGAAATGCACCCAACTCCATTAGCTCGAAATATTTTAAATTATGGCGGCCACACTCGCTTAAGAAGAAGAGACACTGCAGCACTCACCCAATCAGATGAGCGATAAACACCTACATATGTGAACAGAAACCGTGATGACTAAATCTTTTTTGTCTGGCACTGGCAGGACATAAAGTAAATATTAGGATAAGATTTGATTAATTCATGTTAGTTCATATTTAATATATGAAGATTCAATAAATAAATGCTGCAAAAAAAAATGTATCTCTAGCACAAAGACACCTCTTCTCAAAAGAGTTCAGTCTGATACCGATGTACCGAGATGTCTTATCAGCCACGATCTCAATATATCAGACCTGAAGAAACCTGCTAATTTTTAATTACTACCGAACTTCAGGTATTGGCTGCACCTGCTTCCCCACAGGATCAAACATCAAAAGGTTGAGTATCCTTAAGAGGACCACTACAAGCCTCGGGGGAATTTTTCTAAAAAAAAAACATCACCCAAGGGTATGTAGGAAGATATCTTGGGGATCTCTTAGCACTTCTGTTATATCCACTGGGTGAAAAGGTGCAGACAATGCCCAGATCTTTGTCTGGAATCACGGGAACAAAAAGGCATAAGGACTTCGGTCCTGGGCTGATTATTTGTGAGGTGCCTTTGGGAATCGTATTGTGGCTTTGACCTATACACAAAATGTGGGAAGGGAGATATAAAAAAGCAGCTTTATGGGCTGATTTGCCACCCACTATGGAGAATTTATGGCTGCTGGCGGATCTTCCTAGGTGCTTTTGTTAATAAGCTGAAGCTGTAATATTTCAACAGCGGAGGATAGATAATTCCAGCTCCTAGGCAAGGGGCGAATTAATGGTACAGCCGCCTAATACACTAAAAGTCGTCACCTATGTGTTGAGTGCTACGTGAGGTAAAGTCTAAGGGCTGTTACTCACGTTAATCGAAACAGGTCAAAACGACATAAGTTATACATCATTATGACTACATTGACCCAATCATTAGAGAGTTACTAGCTTTCGGAAACTACAAATTTTATGTTGTTTCTCAAAGCCTTTTTATTTGGAAAATTTAGACTCACACACAGTTTTTGCCGTTCATTGAAACAGTTATAGGATAAATTCATACATACCCTGCAACAGATTGGTGGTTAATATAGAGTATTTCAAAGATATCCTATTGAAAGCGAACAGATTGTCTTAAGCAGGGCTGTTGGGAGTCGGAGTGAGGTTTTTGTACCGGAGTCGGTTTCCGATTCCGACTCCAAAATATTTCAGCATAAAAAATAAAAAAAATTTTCTATTATTTTCCAAAGTAAAAATTCTTCGAAATTGGCGATAAAATATTTGAAATATTGATTCGAAATTTTTATAGAATAATTTTCTTGCTATATTTAACCATTTAAGTGGTACTAAATTAAAAAAAAAGAGTTTAAAGTCAAATAAGGACCAATCTCATATACTTTAGCATCAATCAATGTAAGAGTAGGATACGGAGTTGGAGTCTAAAAAAACTTTCAGCGGTTGGAGTCGGAGTTAGAATTATTTTTACGACTCCACAGCCCTAGTTTTAAGTTAAACTTTAAAGCAAATGAAAAATATATGGCTTCAGTATGAGGTTTGCTGAAGTATTATCAATTGGCCCGAATATAACTTGTAACCATATGTGACTAAAGCATCATTGGTAATAAAGAGCTTAAAATTAAACATAGATTTATTGAAAAATTCGACTTAAAGTAAATCCAAATAGATACATATATAAGAAAGGTTACAAATGAGCAATGTCGACATATTTTGCTTGAGCCTTAATGTTTTTTTCAATTGGTATAACCGTTAAATGTCTTGTTGATTATGCTCTAGGATAAGTGAAAGCCCACCTGTTGAACCAATTGCTTGATTATAATTCCGAATTCTAAATTTTTTTAAAACAAATAAAAACGTAACTATATATCTTAGAATTTTTCTGGCAACTCTGTAGATTTATGTATATTAACAAAAAAAAATTGTTTAATCTATTTTTACGAATATTCCTTTTTATGTACACATATAGAAACATGTATGGTATATGTGCATGCACACATATACATTTAATGACGCGCGTGCACTGGTGTACATGTTTTAGCAAATTCATTGGGGGTACAAAAGATTAAAAATAGCCAAGTACAAGTAATACTTTTACTATTTATTCTTCTTATTTAATTTTCTGCACTCTCTCTCTTTTTCTCTTGTTCTCAAACATTATTTTTTTTCGTTTTTGCAATAAGAGCACACTTTTTTTTATGATAGTGCTTAAACAACATGTGTGAATAAAACTTAAAACATGCGAAATCAAATGTCTTGAATGGAAAAACTTAATAGCGGAGTTCAGTGTTAAGTGTAAATGGTCTTGCGAAAGAGCAAATGCAACATATCATAGCTCTTTTGCAAAATCCAACAACAAAATACACAGAGTTTCCGTTAGATTTCTTAAAAAAGCTACGAAATTTTACATTTGCCCTTTCGCAAGACCAATTGAAACAAACACTGAACTCCGCTAATGTGTTTCTGTGTGTGTGAGTGTACTGTTATATTCTAAAGTTAATGTTGAGTGTAATTTTAAACAATATTATAGAATACATTGAACAATGTTGTCAAGTGTAAAAAAATGAAATAAAATAAGAAATAACGCCATCTCATGTATAGTATAAAAAAATAATAGGTATATCAAACATAAAATATTAGAACGCCAGCTCTGACTTCTTAGAAATAAATCCAAGACAAAATGAAAACAAAAGTGTAAAACCTTAGAGAAATGGCAGGCATCTAAAACAAATACATTAGAGTTTTGTCTGGTGAGTTGAGAAATATGTATGTATACCGTCGCCTTAAATGAAAATGGTTGTAACTAAACTTTTATTAATCCATTATAATAAAGTATTCTTAGCGTTTTGATCGCAGGGGTCTGAAAGTTTTCGTTAAAATGAAGTTTTATCAACGAACCATAATCAATCAAAAACTTGATTTCGAATTATTGTGTAATTACGTCCGTTAGAATTTAAGGTGACGATATGCAAAAAAAAAAATTTAAATAGGTATAACAATGCCCTATAGTTCCAGTGATTGTGATGGTTTTCTGCTACTTAGGCCGGGTTTTTGAAATGTGGATTAAGTTTAAACTTAGTTAAACGTACTCCGGTGAAATGAGGTTTTTTTTATAATATAATTTAATCACAACATTTTAAGCAAACCTAAGCTATTCCGTCAAAGTTTTGTACACAAACTTGGTAATGGCGGCACAATTATATTTTCCGATTAACCAAACCCAGTTTAACTGAGGTCTCAAAAACCCAGCACTAGAGCCTTAATCTATAGTTTAAATCTACTCTATAGGGCACAAGGATAAAGTTCAGTGTCAAATAATCTATTATCCGCTTACCTCATGTCCAGTTGCAGTATAGTAGAGTCAGTAAATTAAAATATGTTCTCTAAGGAAGTTTAAAATCACCTTTCATGAAATTTTGATTTAACAACTTTTGTGATAATAAAAAATTAGGCTTTTGGGTTTTGCTGCCATTTCCAAAAATGCAGTACATGCTTTTCGAAAAAGCTTTTTTGTCCGAATCAGTCTTAATTGTTCTTAAATAAAGTCTTATGTGCTGTTTTCACAATACAAGTGATTGGACGTATTGTAAGATTTATATGGAAAACACTCAAAAAACTGAGTGCTTTTCATATAAATTTTACATACACTCACTCATTTATATCTCAAATAATTAAAATATTTTTTTAATAAGAAACTGTATTAATTTATTTTTTCCATGTACTCGTATTTAGAAACTTTCAATTTCATCAATTTTTATTTTTTTTTATCTTTCAGACTGCTTATACGTCCGTCTGCTTGGCATTAAATTTGCTTTTATTAAATGGGTAGGCCTCAATCATTCATGCATCCTCGTATTTTACGGCACTAGAATTATTCGTTGTCATCCAAATCATCATAATCATAATCATCATCAGCGTCTTCGTTGTGTTTATTTGTCGTCATCATCAAGTAAATGCTGAACTTGAACTTCTTTTATGGCCATTTTTTTACATTAGTTTTATTACTGTATTTTGTGTAAATTTAAAAATTTAGACAGACGCTCGTACTCAAACATACACATCCAGACGCAAAAACATACATCCACTCATGGCATTTTCCATTCGTGTTCTTGTATCCACGGAAGCTATAAAAAATGCCTTACAAGAATGTGTGGCGGCTCATCTTAAGACATTTTCCTTCTTTTTTTTTCTTGTCAGCCCTGCCAGTCGAAGGCTGAATGGGTGGGGAGTGTAGCGTAATGATGATACGATTTTTTTTTTAATCTTTTGTGGGTATTTTTTTCATGTTTGCTTGAGCCTGTAATGATTCTTGTTGTATGTTTGATGGTGTTCATTGGGGGCCTTGTTTAGTTTTTTGGTTCGAATATTTTATTGTCTTTAAATTTGTTAGTAAAAAAGTTTCTTTTGGAATTCTTATTTGAAATAACTTTTAATTTGTTTCTTGTGTTCTTTGTTGTTTAATAGAAGTTGCAACCAAAAAATTTTTGTACGATATTCTAGAGATGTGTCTCTTATTTTCTAGGCTTATTATTTAAATATACATATGCCGATTTCTTAGACATCTTAATAATTGATTTCAATAAATCTAACAAAAATTCATAGTTACAATTGTTATTGCAATGATATAATATCGGGTTGAAAATACAAATTCTTTTAAAGTTTTATTTTCTTATCTGGCAGCACTGCCGTATGTGGACATTTGTTAACAATATACATACAAGCAAAGTTGTTGTTTTTGTTATTTTATTTCACTTGTCTTCTCTAAACACTCACACTCTTGCACATGTTCGTCTTGTTAAAAAAAAAAATAATAATGCCTTGTCAATGTATGTGTTAAGATGAATGAACATAAATATATACATATTTGTTGTTGGTCAAATTTTTATTACCCTGTAGTTCGAAGAATGCGTACGAAAAGTGAAAAATGCACACCTCTGGTACCTTAACCAGTAATGCCATTAGGATACGAAATATACATTTTGCGTATCTTTTGAGGACTTCGTATCTTTTGAAGCTAAATGTACAGAAATAATATATTAAACTTTTCGTATCTTGTCAGTTAAGTTATCATTTCATTATGAATACTAAAAAAATAAAAACAGTGACAACTAAATAAGCCTCGTACACACGGTGTGCAGATCTTACAATATTAGTAAACAGCGTTGCCCTAATTGCATTAAAAGTGACGAAAAATGTCTTGCTATTGTGTGGACATAGCAAGCTGTATTTGGCAGACGTGCAAAATTAATGCATCTGACAATGAAACCATTGTCAGAAAAATATTTCTACTGGCAACGCCTGCTTACAATATTGTATGATCTGACCTCCGTCTGTACGAAGCTATACAAAAATAACATGTATTTTGATTTTAGGTTTTCAAAGTTCTTCTGTCGTCTGCTTATTCTTGTGTATGTGTGTTAAGATGAAATATTAGAAGAAAAATTTATGTGAACTTCTTGATATAATCGGCTTGGCATTAATGCCTTATCTCGTATATTAATTTGTACAGAAATGAATTTGTTTTGATAACATCCAAAGATAGTTACATACATATAATTAACTTTAAAGTTTGCTTACTGTATTTTCAAAAATTACATACTTACCCCAATTTTCATAAAAAATCTTTTAGGTTTATACAGGGCTTATGAAACGAGTTTTCTATGAAAATTTGTTTAACAAACCTTTTATTAATCAAAAATATTTTTTATGAATATGGGGGTTAATATTTATGAATTTAATAAATATAAAAATCAATTTATATGATATCATTTTTTTTGCAATATTCATTAAATATGAAATAAAAATGTTATGGTAATATATGTTAAACGTTAAAAATGGATTTTCAAATTTTTTTCAATATGTATCTTTTTGGGAAAAGGTGTATCTTTTTGGAAACTAAAATGTATCTTTCTCGAAATTTCACTGGCAACACTGACCTTAACATGAATGTAGCTCGCCCAATAGGTAATAATGTAACTAAATCTTTATGGTCAGTTATTTTTCATGTCCCAATATTCAAAACATTAATAATAAAATTCTAATATCGTGAAACAATGTCAGTTTCTATAAGAAACTTAGTAGAAATACTCTGTGCATATCAATCCGGTAGCTAACTGTGCACATGACCTTGTCTGACTCGCATAAAAATCTGATTTTAAAGAAAGGCGTTTATGCTTTATAACCAGTATTGCCATGTTTTTCATATAAAATTGTAAATATAGGAAAAAAAATATTTTTTGAAGAAATATTCTTCATACAATAAGTAACAAAAGTCATATTTGTATATATTTTAAGCAATTAACACTTTTATAAAGGTTATTTGGTCTTAGCGGCATTCAGCAAGCTTCGGTCATCGTTATAGCCGGTTTAGCCTTGTATAATTTTCAGCCATGAAAGTTCTTTTCTGCTTCTGGCTGGTCGTCCTTTAACTTTAGGAGCACACATTTAAATATATACCTTATTTCTAAAATAAATTCTTAGGAACAACAAATAAAAAAATAGTCATTTAAAAAAACTAAATAAAAAATCTGACTAAATTTAAAAACAAAGCTGAAAGATTTCGGTTTTGATAGATTTTTGTCCATATGTAGCCGTAGCTCCCAACAGATTCCATCATAGTATATTTGACGGAATTTAGATCACTCTAGCAAACAAATTTACTTTCGGAAAGCACGAGGTAGTGTTGCCAAATGCTAGTTTATACTCTCACACAAGTCTTACGTATTCCATAATATTTGGGATTAAGAAATCTAATGAGTTTGATTGCGACTGTTAAAAAATCTAATTTAACATAACAGTTTGTATTCACATAAAAACTGGATTCACTCATGCGTTCGGAACAATATTTTTGTCCGGACAAAATTTGTTTTATATTGAGTTTGACATCATACTTTTGAGAAAGAGAGTGAAATTGTTATGTTCGGCAAGTTTTTTCTTGAATTGGTTTAATTTCAATTCTTGTTCAGAACCAAGGCGAATTCATATTCATACAGTGGTCAGCGTTGCCATTTGTCAAGATTTCCCTTTTTTGCAAGTTTTTTGAGATGCAAAAAAGATTTTAATTTATTTAAAGTTTTTTCAAGTTTTTTATAAATATATAATATTTTTCAAGTTTTTTCATAAATATATACATAAAGTTCTTCAAGTTTTTTATAAATACATAACTTAAAATTTGCAGTTTATTGGATAAAAATATTAATTGAGGATTTTAGACAATTAAACGATTTTATATTTTCTCACTTCTTTATTAGTGCAACAGTGTTTAATTGTGTATACTTCCTGTAACTACAACAGGTCGTTTTTATACATTGACAGTTTGTAGTTAACTTTGTAGTGCGGAAGACATTAAAAAAACATGGACAAATATTTAGCGAAAAATAATAAGAATATAAAATGTTTATGCTTATTTTTTATATTGTCTTAGTCCCGAGAAAAGAAACCACTACAGAGAAAGAAACAAATCAACCGGAGACTCCAAGTAGTTCAACGAAACCTAAGAAAAGGAAACTTGGGAACTACGTAAAAGCATGGGATGACCATACTTTACTGAAAGGATGGATAACGAAAAAAATTCCTAATACATATTGGTATTTTCTTTTAAAAATTGGGCACTTTTGAAAACAAAAGTTTTTTCTTACGAAAACAAGTTTTTTTGCTAAGACAACAAGATTTTTTTTAAAAATATATGGTAACGCTGACGGTGGTGTCGATAGTACAACAAGTAATAACATCAAAAACAAAACAATGTATTTTTTTATTGCTTTCGTTGATCGATATGTCAAAAACACAAGCAACTTTTGACATTTCTCACTCTAAGTAAGAAAAAAAGTAGCACAGCTGTGATTTCAACGCCACCTGATAAATGAATTCGCCTTGTTCAGAACAAAATGAACTGTGATGCCACTTTTTTCAATTTGTGCATAAAAGTTGAATTGAGCTGCCACATCATATAGAATTTTTGCATTTATATTGCAACAATTGTTGTTTTTTGCTGAATAATTAAATAAAAAATTAAATATAAACAAAACTTTGCTTTTTTTGTTCATTTCCTATAACACACTTTTAGGAAACAATTCAATATAAGAGTTTGTTGTCATTTTTTGTAATTGCTTACATCTGTAAACCACATGGCAGCTTTGTCTTTCCGTTCCGGTAAAAAAATTGTTCTCCGGACAAAAATATTGTTCGGAACGCATGGATGGCATTACTTGGGTGATTCACAAGGTAGTCATAAAATTGTAAAGTCATATGTCTTAAAATAGTTACAAGAAATATATATGACTGCTGTGGGCAACCGCTTATAATTTAGATTTCTACTGTGCATTTATAACGAATCAATGAATGATTTTTATTCTGTTTGAAACACAACAATATTTTTTTTGTAAAATATTAGTTAGGACATTATGCCGACATGACTCGATAGCACACCTTGTGAAGTACTAAATTGTATAGAAAAATTTCAAAAAACGATGAAGTCGTATTGGATGTCAAATAATTTTTCGTAATGCATATTTGTCATTTTTATCTCACTGAATGCAATGTCACAATTTTGCATATAACTTGAGATTTTGAAATGTATTAATCAAAGTATAAAAGTGTAAACTAACCTTAAACAAGTGGGCACTTTATGCAAAAAAATTTATATTACACATTGTACCGTTATATAGGTACTCTTTAAACTGCTTAAAACAATTTTCACTTATGAATTGTTGTGTCTTTGGATGTATTTTATAAAGACACATACATATACACAAGTTACTTGTATTTGTATTTTATTTTATGAATGTTTTAATGTCAAGCACGTTCTTTGCACGTTTCTTTTATAAATCTCTTTCTAAGAACAAAAAATAGGTTTTTTTTTGTTTTTCAATTTATTTTGTTATAATTTTCGCTTTATTTTGTATTTATTATTTAACAAAAAGAAGAAAAGAAAAACACAAGTCTTAGAATTAAGTTCAAGTCAAACTTTTTTTTAAAAAAACTAATTTGTATACGGTACAACAACAAGAACACTCCAATTTTATAACTTAAATAATTAAGTTTTGTGTGCCTTAAAAAAGCAACAGTTTCCTGATGTAGAAATGAATGTTTTTCATTTTATTTTATGTATTTCGTTTATTCTTTCTTATTGACAATTGTCACACAATAAAAATCATCATTATGTTTAGTATTCCTTTTAGTTTTTTTTCTTCTTTCAATTTTATTTATTTTTTTTTTTTTAATTTTTAATACAAAAAAAAATTGCAAATTGTTTTCATTTCTTTTGTAAAACAGCATAAAAAAGGAAAAACTTTTATATTTATTTCCTTTTTTTTTTTTATTTTATTATGATTTTTTTTGTTTTCTTCGTTGCCTTAAATTATTTGCCTTAAGTTTAGTATGTTTTTGAACTTTAAAAATATCACGGCTCCAAGTTGTTGTTATATCTGTAAATTTGTTGTCGTTGTTGTTTTTTATGTCTTATTTTGTAGTAGATAGTTGTTGTTGTTTTTTTATTGTATATGTATCTCATATTTTATTCTTTTGAATTTATATGTTAGTATATTGTATTGTTGTTTTTGTTGGTTGTTGACAGATCTTAAAGGACTGTTTTTAATAAAATTTCCATAAATTTAAAAGTCATATTGTGAAATAAAAATGGATACTGTTCCAAGGGTTTGCAATACCAAAATCGAGAATACCGCTTTCATCGAGATCAAGCCTTTTCCTAAATTGTAAATATGTACTTAATTTGTCGTAATTTTGATTTTGGTATTTCTTTCATTCACTCTGATCGTATACCTACCTGCCAAAAAGCTGTCAATGTACAGGTAAACTCCTCCCATATGGATATTTTAATCGTTTAATGTTTTGAGATTTGTTTCTTTTGCTTTTTATCATATATTTTGGCAGTTTCGGCTGATTCATCACCCACATAAGATGAGGCTAATATGACAAGCTTATTATCTGTTCAGCATGTCACTGTAATATCCATAACTTCGTTATCAGCAATATGTTCCTTGGGCAACAATGAGTTTCATATATTATTTTATAAATGTCAGTTCTTCCGAGGCTGTTCCTTTTAAAAGTTTTCCAATGCATATATTCCTTGGGTTCTGAGGTAATACAGTTAAGGTACAGATGTATAAAAAAATTGTCTGAATATTTTATGTGATTGATTTTTGTGGAATTGACCGGCACAATCTCATCAATGAATTACCAACAGCAGACAAGCAGACATCAGGTTCATCAGATAAGTTGACAACATCTTGTTTTACTGAATATATTTCAAAATAATATGCATATCAAGACAATGAGTTCTAAACAGAATCTTGTAAACCCATTTATAATTTGCCGAATAAGGCATGGAACAGAATAAAGTAGTTGTAGTTGAAGCTGAAGCTGACGAATGCTCTGTAGCGCAACAAAGTTTAAAATTTCGAACTTTGCGCTTCAACTTGAACTGCAACGACAACCAACCTACGTATTCTCTTGACACTACTTTCAAACTGCCGTTTTTAACTTTTCACAACTTGCAGCACTTTTCGTAACGTTGTACTACAGCGACTATTCTGTTCCTCAATTAAGAATATCAAATCTAAAATTTAGTTTCACTCGATATTTCAAATTTAATTAAAAAATCTCTCGTTTCCGTCGATTGCAATAAATTGAAAAAAATATCACACAATTTAATGTATTTAATATTATTATGACATTCCGATGACTGAATTTTAAATTGTTAACTGATTCAAGTAGAGATACTTTTTTCAATAGCATTTTTGTGAAAGATCACGTGTGAGTCGTGTCATGCTGTCATGTTATTTTTGTTTAGAATTGTTTGGCATTTCATAATGGAAAGACTTACGCCTGAACAACGTTTACAAATCGTTCAACTTTATTACGAAAATTCACGTTCTGTGAGGAATGTGCTCAAATTATGGTCAACGTAATCAGCCTACTGAGCGTACTATTCCAAACACCATCACCCATTTTGAGACCCAGCATTCATTATTGGATAATTTTCGACTGAATAGACCACGTCCAGCACGCTGTGAAGAAAATATAGCGGTCGTAGCTGAGAGTGTACACGAAGACCGTAGAGAGTCGATTCGGCGCCGTACGCAGCAACGCGGACCGTTATCGTGCCATGATAACCGACTATTTGATGCCTGAATTGAAGCTCGTGATCTCGGCGACATTTGGTTTCAGCAAGACGGCGCCACTTCCCACACATCGCACCAATCAATGGATTTATTGAGAGAACACTTCGGTGAGCACATAATATCACGTTTTGGTCCGGTCGATTGGCCACCAAGATCGTGTGATATCACACCGTTATACTTTTTCCTGTGGAGATATGTAAAGTCTAAAGTTTATGTGGACAAACCCGCTTCGATTCAGGCCTTGGAGGAAAACATCACGCGTATCATTCGCCAGTTACCAGTCGAAATGCTCGAACGAGACACCGAAAATTGGACTCAGCGGATGGACCATCGGCGACGTAGCAACGGCCAACATTTGATAGACATAATCTTCAAAAAAAAAATGCTAAAGAAGTTCTTTCAAATTATAATAAATATTCCCCATTAAATTTAAACTTTCTGTGTTTTTTCTCTAAAAAAGTAGGGAACATCGAAATGGATCACGTTTTATATATATATGTATATATATATTGAGTCCTTATGAGTAACGAAGTGTATTTAACGATGTCCCTCTGTTTGTTGAAATGGGTTTTCCGAATATCCCAGATTTGCTTCGGTAAATTTTGCGTGATCTGTTAACAAATGGCGGTGATATGAGGAAAAAACACGATAATTACCATTTTACTCAAATAGATCCCTTGTTGGTGTTTTTTCTCTATATTCTCTACTTACATAATGGTTGCAGTAAAACTCTCCAAATTTGGAACAAAAAGTTGTTTGCCAGGTTGTCAATACGAAAAAAAAACATCTGCCTAAAAGCGAGCTGAACTGGACGTGACCGTAGAAGCTCCCATATGAACAATTTAAATATCTGGAGAATGGCAACAGTAGAAGTATCTCCATTTGGTAAAAATTGCTTCGTTATCAAAACACGATCAAATTTAACTAATTTCATTTCAATGCGGGTAGCAAAGCGCGCCGGATTAAGCAAGTTAATTATAAAATATTTATAAAATTACCATTTCCAATAACTTCACCTAAACCTTACATTGGTGAAAGACATTTTGTAATAGTGTTACAAATTAACCTTTAAATGGGGTTCCTTAGGATAAAGCGTAATCCAAGACAATGCCGCCATATTATTTTTCGTAATTTTATATGTATACAGATTTACGAAAAAGTTTCTTATAAATTATGTCTAAAAGTTGTCCAAAAATAATTTTTAATGTTAATTGTGAGTCTAAGGTGTGACTTTTTTTGCCCAACTTAATTTGACATTTCTTTGTTTTAGTGTTTGATAAATTCAACCATGGAGAGGTACACAACTGATCAGCGCGTTAAGATTGTTGAAGCATTTTACGAAAATGGGCGTTCAAATCAAAATGAATTTCGTACACTTCGTGATTTTTTTGGTCAGCATAATCGGCCAAATGTAGGAAATGTGACAACACCTGTGCTTGCTAGCCCAGTTCGTTCTGCGAAAACTGTTGTTACTGTTGTTTGCGATATTGTGGCAAAAGACATGTCAACCTTGACTCGTTGTCGGTGTTCGCTATCGCAAGATGATAACGGAGCAGGATTCGAACAGGATGGTGCCACTTGCCACACATCCAACAAAACAGTGGCTCTTTTGCGCGAGAAAATCAATGGCGTCGTACCGATGTTAATAAACGATCATGTGATTTGACACCGTTGGACTTCTTTCTTTGGGGATATTTAAAAGAAAACGTGTACTTCAATAAGCCATAAACAATTCAAAAGCTAAAGGATGAGATAATGCGGCACTTTAACGACATTGAACCTTAAAAAATGTCTCACACATAATTATCATAGATCCTTCTATAATAATATTAAGATAATTCTCTGAAAACTCCTTGTGTTATTTACAATTATCATCGTGCGTTTTGGTTAGATCACCTTTTATTAGTTAACAAAATATCCCACTTTGTAAACAATAATTTAGTTTTAGAGGGATCGCGATCCGGCTTTTTATAATATTCCATACAAAAAAAAATGCTAAAGTAAAATTATAGTTCAGTGTATGTTCCTTTAAAGCTCTGCTAACATTGGTAGGTAGTCTATACTAAATAGTTAAATTGTATCGAGTAGTATGCAGTATGTAAATGTCTTGTATGTTTTGTTGTTAGTTTTTCTGCTGATATTCTTGTTGCTGTTGATTTTGCTGTTTAACATGTTGTTTACAATCGTCCATTTATTGTTTAAACAAATAAAGTTTGCTTTTTTTTAATTCGCCTTTCGTTGTTGTTATTATTCTACTTCTTTCTTGTGTATCTTCCAAATGCGTATTTTGTATTTTGTTCTTTAGATATTTGTACAAATACTATTGTACATACTTCAATTTTAATAATCAAATTTATTTATACTTATTTTCCAAGAAATTTTTTAAGTTTTTGTTAATATTATTTTATTTTAATTTTTGTTGTTGTTAGAAATTTGACTTATGACTATCATTTAAATGACTGACTGGTTGGTTGACTTCCACTCCACATAATTTATTATTTATTTCTTTAATTTGATAAAAGACATCTGCTTTTATGGTTTTTAGATAAAAAAATAAATAAAGCAATTGTTTATATACTTGTTAAGATATACTATAAATTATTAATATCCGAAATAAGGCTTATTTATATTGAATGTACAACATAATTAATTAAAATTTGTTTGATACTTTGAAAAATATTTTGCTAAATCACTTCCGATTTTGATACTTTCCTTTCGATTGCTTTATTCCAACGTGATACGAAATCATTTCTTTTAAACGATAAGTTAGCAATGTCGCCAGATAATCGTCTGGTATAAAATATAACTTAATAGTTAAAAGGGTCATAGAAATATCATTTTATCTTTCCAGATATTAAAATCGCTTAAAATTGTACTGTATTTCGTCACAACCAATATTTGTTTATTTTATAATTACCAAAAATTTCTTTAAAAAAATGTTTAAATTTACAATATCTGTGGATTTCATGGGCCCTGCCCATACAACGGCGATTGTATTAAAATAAAATTTTTTAGGAGAGCCAGAAAACCATTCTAGATTAAACTGTGGACTAAGTATTGTACCTTTTTAACTTTGTTATTACGCATAAAAATCGGAATTGGTCCATCTTTTTCAGAAATTTTAAGAATCATATTAAGAGCATTTAAAATTAAGCAATATGGCATCAACATCTCAAAATTCGAAAAATGGGCATATGCGGTTGCCCATGAAAACCACAGATATTTCTATAAAAACTTTCAATATGTTTTTTATTAAGAATCTGGGAATTATTTCTTTTTCATAAGTTTCTTTATTATATTCAACATTTCTTATTTTTCGAATACAAGATAATAGTCTGGTAGTGTATAAAAATTAAGGAATAGAACTATTACAAAAACTTTATAAAATACATAACTGAAATTTAGCTCATAGAATAAATTCAAAAAATAAAAAATGTTGAATTTAATATAATAAATATTACTATAAGAATCTTTTCTGACAAAATTTGGTAAAAGAAAAATTAATTCTTCAGAATTTTTAGTAATTTTTTTTTGTCATTAGCAGGACAAGTTTTTTAAGCTTTTTGTTTTTTTGCATTTAAGTGTATATTTTGGAATTAAATTCTTAGGTTACGTTATGTAGAAACGGCAGTCAGTACCCATCTGACACACTTTGACCCATGATATATTTTAATACCATGGAGTTCCACTCAACAGAACTCCCACCGTTGGAACCAACCCGATTAAAATGCCAGATATATTATACAATCCGCCAAAGGTGATGGACTCCATTTCGGCTAGTCGGCTCCCAGGACAGTGGCAAAGAAGGTGTTCTATGTTCTCCTCCTTCTCATTTTCGTCGTCGCAGTTGCGGCCGTAATTTTAGTGTCCCAAATGCTGTTATTGCCTACCTATAAGATAGTGCCCCGTCACAACAGATACAAAAAGTAATACGGTTTGGTCATCGATAATAGAGAAATGGTTCGCACGTCATCCATTCAAGAATCCAATTCCGTGTTAATCCTACATCCAGTGTTCGCGGCTGGCCTGTCATATTGATAGTCGATCGCCGAAGTTATAGTTTGCAAGAGAGCAGTGTGACCGTTAAGTACAGATTACAAACAGATATGTAAAAAGTGACGTGTGAAAAAGGCCCAAATCAGTTGCGAGGGCAGCGTTTTTTGGTAGTGAAGTGGCAATGTGTTAAAACAGGCCGCAACAATCAACACAAATTGCGTGATCAAAACAAAAATAACAAAACACAAACCACGTTTAACAAAAACATTAGTTCCACAAACGGGTTATTTAGTGCAAAAAAAGTATTTATTGTTTTATAATGTTATTTACTTACTTACATATATATTATCTACTAGTGTTGCGGTAACCTTAAAAGCTAATTTTTACAACAGTTTTGCAAATAAAACTCTACTAAATAAATTTGTGTTCATTATATTGAGCATAAAACATGGTTCAAAGAGAAATGAAAAAGGGCAGCTTTCTAAGAAAGAGACAAAATATATTCCGTCTCGTGACATATCTGTATGTCATCTGTGCCGTTAAGGTAGTGTCAAGTCTAGCAAGCTAATCCTCCCTGATATATACCAGCATATCTCTGTGACCTGGGACCAATTTGATCCAGATATCAAACCGCTCATCTATCTCGTTTAGGGATTAGTGTCAGTAAGTGCTTAATAAATTCCTTAGCAAACATAAGATTTTTCGCCATTAACAACAACATCGGCCTCTTAGGAGCATTCTATAATAGTCGAATACTATTCCCAAATTTGCGAAACAAGGGTTTATTTCGATACATTACACTAATAATTTTAATTTAAAAGCTTGATCGAATGATTAATTTTTATTTTCTATAAAAAAAAAAGTTTTTTCAGGAAACTTCTTGGTTGACTTGTGTTTTTATAATTTCTTGGTTGTTTGAGCTTTTTTTAATTGTTGTGCATGTTAAAACTTGTCGTAGTTATGAGTATTATATTGATTCTAGTTCTAGTCTGCAAAGCATTTATATATCAGGGGTGTTCTGGAAATCGAAAACGCAAAACGCAGGAATTTAAAAGACGTTTTTTTAATAAAATGTTTGTAGTAAAAGAAATACAAATACAATAAAATAAAAATATTTCTCTATTAAACAGAATTCTATAAGAAAATTATAAAAAATTGGATTAAGAGTGTATTAAAAAGAACTTCAAAATACTTGCGTTTTGCGTTTTCGATTGCCAGAACGCCCCTGTATACTATTAGTTTAAATTTTAAAAGTGATCGTGAATAGTTGATAAGCAATTGAGGTTTTTAAAAAATTTACCACAATATTTTTAATAATTTCCGAATGGTTAATATGCAGAAAATTAAGGATTTGTCCTGAAGCTATTTTAAATTTGTGTCTTAAAAAAATGGTTAAACAATATTTAATACCAACCGGTGTTCGATTTTAATCCAAAATTTTGTTGATTATATTTGAAGAGCTGGTTGCCAACGAAGATTTTTAAAATTTAATCCAAAAATGTATTGTACGTAATTTGTTGAATGAATGATGACACAAATAAAAGTTGTAAGAAAAAAAGTTAATTACAACAGATTTAAAAAGAAATAAAAATATTTTCTTTCGAGTATTATTGTACCACACTCAATTTGTTTCAAAAATTAACTTATTTTATTAATATAAAAATAAACTTAAACTGTATTGATAATTCTTTTAAGTAAATCACTTAAATTAATTTGAAAATCATATTAAAAAGAAACACTTGAATTTTTATTTTTTATAATCAAAATTATTTTTCTGGTTTTGTTTAAGCAACTTTGATTAAATTCATTAAGCAGTCCTTGGCTGCTCAAATACATTCAATTTTTAAAATCACTTAATCCTTTTGAGTAAAATTTGTTTTTTTTATTTTTCATATTTAAACAATTTTTATTGTTTATTATTTTGATTTTTTTTTCTACCAAAATTATTTAACACACGCGATTTATAAACGAGGGAAAATAACAAGTTTTTTGTTTTCTATTTTTTGAACTTTAAGATTTATAGTTTGTTTCTTTTATATTTTTCGTAAATAAATAAAACGTAATAAATACAATATTAGAGATGGCGATACACAACAATAATAAAAAAAACACTGGAAGTTTATTTGAATAACGGCGGCTTTTTTGCAAAAAGACACTCTCAAAAAAAGGAAAATAAATTCAAAATATAAAATGTTTTAAAAAACGTTCGGCCGCTGGCAAATACAATTACGGTGCAAAAGTTCCATACAAACAAAACTTTTCACCCTTCGAAGGATACACAACAACTGTTCGCGCCGTGCCTGAGCAAAGTAAAACCAACCCCCGTTTCAATGCCACTCATACCGTTCGCATTTTGTTTGATTGTTTTTGTTTTCCTTCCATTTTGCCTGACTGTTCGTTCGGTTGTTTTATGACTTGTTCGATCGTTTATTTGGTTGTGTGTTCGTGTTGTTTTGTTATTTACAAATCGTTTTTTATCTCGTTTTTTATTTTGCTTTTTTTGTTTGGGGATAAAACAACATGCGTTTTATTTCTTGTATGAAGCTGGAAGTTCAGCTTATATTTGTATGATTGCAATTGTTGATGAAGATTTTGCAGCAGTAATGTCAAATAATATTTAAAATAAAAACACGCAAAATTCGTTCAAATATCCTATAATAATTATGTTTTTTTTTTTTTTGAATTAAGCCTGGCACTCTGTTCAAAATTTCAAGTGAAATGCTGTATGAAAAGAACTTGTGCGGAATTTCTATGAATATATGTTGATATAGTTGTACCCTTTCAATTTGTGAAAAGTTGCGAAATGTTTCTGGCAACATTTTTTTACAACTGCTGCACTTATTTCACGTGAAATTTTAAGTAAATGGAAAAAGTTTTAATTTAATATTAAATGAGAAGGGAAAAATATAACTAACACAACCGGTAATAGACTTTCATCAATATTAACTTTAAATTTCAGTAAAATAAATGTGGGTTTTGTTCACATACGCAAAACAATGTGCATACTTTGAATGATTGAAAACTTCAAACTCGTCAGATAGATAACATTGATACAGGTCAGATCTTTCGTGTGAAATAATAGATGTTGCTAAACATTTTTCACAAATTGGAACCTAGGCTTTATATTTAAATTAAATTTACTACAAAAGCTAATTTATTTTTTATTCATATGCCCGGGATACAAACAGTTCTTTTTTAATACAAACTAACAAAAAAAAAAAAACTTAATTTTATTTACTTACCATTAATTCCAATAAGACACATATTATGCGTATTAACATAAAATTACGTCACATATTTTAGGAAGAAAAAAACGCATTAATACAATTTAATCTGTATGGAATAGATTTATAGTGATAAAATTTTGTATACGTTAGTTTTATTACACTCAAACTTACGGTACTTATTTTAAAAAAATGTTAAAAACAGACCACTTATTATAATTTGCTCTAGTAAATCTTAAATCTTATGGATTATTACACTACACAACAGCATGTCTAATGATTGGGTTTTGCTGCATGATATTTGTCCAGTTGTAATGACGATTTGTGTGACCGCAATTCCTGCTCAGCTCTATTCAGTTCTTAAATTAAAAAACTATCTTTTATTTGAATTTTTTTTTAAGTTTAAGGCAGATACCTGATCTGAATATTCTAACAAAAGCCAGGCATCGTGTGTGCGATCCATTAGCCTTGATAGCCTTCTTTCAAAGTACGAAAGTCCTGGTTGAATTGATCATCCCGTTCTTCACTTTGAGCCCAAAGGTTTTAGAAAATAAACCTGGTGGTTGTGAAGAAAGTGTAGTATGGTGTTCACGTTACATCCAAGCTTTTGAAATAGACTTATTAGTTGTTCGACGTGTTGAGAACAGTCATAACTTTTCTTATTTCCAAAAAATTTTGAACAAGCCAAACAAATTCATTCCATACTTGTTTTGCAATCTCTATCATAATGTCCGTAAAATTTAAGTATTTTATTAAAGATCTTATCGGAGGGCCATCAAAAATTGCCGTTTTTATTTTTTCCCCTCTCAGTTTAGGTCACATTCAACGTCACTATCACCGCTGTCGATTTTCGCCTCAGGTGATATCTTACGACTCAAAACATGTCTATATTTATGAAACGAATTTTCTATGAAATGCCTTTCATAAACCTGCAATAAACCTAAAATATTTTTTATGAATATGGGGGTTAGTTTATAAAATATAACTTGGCTCAATGGGACTTTGAGTATTCTTTATGCCCAAGAATTATGTTCTGCTTATAAAATATATCTAGACCCGAAATTGCTTGAAAAAAAAACAACATTTCAAATATTAAAATCACTAAATTAACACTACTTGCTCTTTGTGATGTTAATGGTGTGTTCTGAGAATGAAAAAAACACACGCAACTAGTTTCGGTTGTTTTATTGTTTGATGCGAAATGCACTTAAAAATTATTCATATCCATGTTGTTCCAAATGTTTGTTATTTTATTTTGATGGTGGTGTGCAATGGGCAAGAGATGCATACATTTTTTTCGTAATTAATTCTTCAAACATTTTAGCTTGCTCTATAATTCTTAAAAATTTTAATTCGCACTTTCTTTTTTAATTAAGTTCCTCTTTCATTTTGCAATAATTACACATTGCAATTCCTCTTTTTGAATTTCCAATTTACACATTTCATTTCCACGTTCGTTTCTATGATTCATATGAATCACCATGATGTTTGTTTTTACTAAAGTTGATAAATTTGCGAATCTGCAATAAAGTGCTAGCGATTTTTTGTTGTCTTGTTTTTATTTTTATTCTCTGTTTTGTTTTGTGCAAGTGTTACTCTCCAGCAATGGATTTCAGTTCGCTTTACTTGCTCATTAAACACAGAAAGGAAAAAACAAAAAAACACATTTGTATGGTTCGGTCAGTGTTTTATTGTGGCAGTGTGTATGG
Organism: Pollenia amentaria; assembly: GCA_943735925.1. NCBI lineage: Eukaryota > Metazoa > Arthropoda > Insecta > Diptera > Polleniidae > Pollenia > Pollenia amentaria. Next base: position 94,663,961 of record OX031009.1, on the reverse strand, counting down.
TGGTTTGTAAGGCATGTAAGTGTGTGTGATAGGATGTGTATGCATGTGCTTATGTTTTTTGTTGTATTCTTTAGTTCATTGGGTAACCTATTTTTAATATTGCAAGTACATACTTGCAATAATTAAACTGTTTTTCAAAATGATAACATCGTAAATTGAGTTGCCTCAACAAGAGTTCGTTCCTTTTGGCTTTTTTTAATTTGTGTACAACGTTTAATATTAAAAGCTTTTCTTTTATTAAGAAATACATTAAATTAATAAGCTTTTCTTTTATCAGGAAAGGTCTTAATTGTATCCTAAGAAATTAAATAGTTAAAAGATTAATCGTATCAAATAAAAGGTCTTACCTTCCTGTATCCGCCCTACTTTTTGTAACATATATGTATAAGTACCTAGAGATGAAACGATACGAGTAACTACAAGTACTTACTCGATACCGGATACCGAGTACTTTTGACATCGATACTTTGGCACCGAGTATCAAGTATTTATCGGTGATATACATGTTTCATATTGTGAGCCAAATAGACCCTAATTGGCGCCATTTTTAACATAATTTAGAATTTCAAAAAAATAAGAATCAAAAACAACTGTTATTTTTTGCACGAAAAAATTTATATCAAAAAGTAACTGTAATATTCGTTCAAAAAATTATAATAACATAATTTATCATAGACTAGTTTACAAGGATCAGACATTTACGTCTAAATGCTTCTTTTTTTTAAATATCAAAATTACTATTATTTTCGGTGCCTGTTTAAAAACATTCATGTATAAGAGTATTAGTATACAAATGCCTTATTCACAATATCCCTTGTATCGTTGTATTGATTATATGTTGTATTATAATACATAAAACACTATTGTTTTTGTATAAAACATACATTCGACACAACGATACAAAGGGCTTTGTGAATACGGCAAATGCACTACACGTACTTGGAACCACGTAGCTTTGAATTTACTCTACTTTGAATTTACTGGCTCTAATCATATGAAAGTATTGACCGATACAAATAAGTCTCGATGCTTTGTGTTCGATGCCGAGTAGATATCGATTCTTTACTGCCGATGCAGTATAGAGTACAACTTTCGATACCCAATTGGTATCGTTTCTTCCCTACATATATGTACCTATCCGCGCCCGGTCTCACAGACCGAAAGCTTGAACCCCTGTTTCATAGTTTGAACGTAGTCTGAAACTTAGATTTATCCGGCGAAATGTGATTTTTTCTATTTCATTAAAGACCAACATTTACAGTAAAACTAAGCTGTTCCATCAAAAGTTTGTTGACAAACTTTGTAATGGCGGCACAAAACTGGTTTCAGAAAAACTAAGCCATGTTTAACTGGGATCTCAAAAATCCAGCCTTAATCAGATAAATTTTCTTTTAACTTGAAGATATAATAAAAAGCTAAACTATGTATTAAAATTATTTTCATTAGTTTTTTGACTTTCTTTCTATTACAAAAACAGCCATCAATATCGACGGTTTTTTTTCTTAGATACTACAAAAACAAAAGTAGTACCTTTTTCCCCTAAAAAAACAAAACAAAAATTTACTTTTGCAATATTAAAAACACTTTATATATAGTGTATAAATCATGAGTTGACTTAGCTTTCAGCCCTAAAATAAAAATTAGGACATACCGCAATCGAGCCGCGTTGTTCTTACATACCGAATGTTACTAAATACACCAACCCATACGGCTCGTACAAACAAGATGTCTACACTAGAATACAATTTGTAATAAATCCGGTAGCTAACAAAACTCAAATCTCTAGCGTTTCTGGAAAAATTAATTGTATGTGAAAGTGTTTCCTTGTTATCACAGATCAACGCGCGGGTATAGAAAGGTTAAGGATTGGAACCACCTCTACATGCACAAAAAATAAATTCTTATAGGATTTTTAGTTTTTATCCGATTTCGGTATATTAGAGGGTAATAGGTAAGGGTTAATTATAAAACTATGGATTTTGTTATTAAATGTGGTACAGAATATCTTTCGAAACGACAATAAATGGTGAAAAACGTTAAAATTAAAAAAAATTTTAGATTTGATCCACTTTAATTCAGTCTTATTTTTTACTTGATCTAAGTCAAAAAGCCAATATTAGCGTCATTTAATAGCCTTTTAAAGAAGATTAAGCCATTTTAATTGAACTAGCCTTTGACTCGGATGGCAGCTAAAAGAAATGTTCATAACGAAAAACACAAATGTACTGCTATATGATAAATGTGACGTGGTACATTTAAACGAAATTCATATTCTACATGTTTTATATGAAATTATATAAAAAAACATTTCCATCGCAGACTTGTGCAGTTTTTCTACTCCAAATGCCGAGCCTACCCAGCAGATTCCATCGTTCGTAAAATACAGAGGGCCTAAAAGAAACGGTATATAACTTCATTATTATTTCTAGCCACAGATCATACATTAACTAAAAGATAATATTCGAGAATAAATTCTAGAGATATCTCCGGAAATATTGAAAAAGTAATGGAAAACGTCTTAGTAAAAGATCCACTATGCAAATCTAAGAACGGGGCACTTACGTGACGCTATTTACAATTTCCTTGTTGCTTTTTGGGCCACTCGGTATTTATTTAGTCCTGCGTAAATAAAAAAAAAACAAATGCCAGAAAATCCTTTTAAGCCCAATTTGATATATTTTGAAGTATGAAGCCAGGGATACCAAAGACTTTTATTTATCGGATCCCATGCGAAATTGCTTTTTTTCTACGGACCCCCAAACGTAATTTGGTTACAAAAGCTATTGATCCAAATAAACGTAACCATTTCTCTCCGCCAATTTTCTATTGCTTTAATAAAACTTTTTTTGAATTTTTTAAATTTTTTAAAACTACAATTGAATTTTATTCTTGGCTTCCGTCCCGAAAAATTTAATCGTAAACGAGACTATATGAAATATTACAAAAACATTTATTTAAAATGTTTAATCTTAAACAAGCATTATTTGTATTAGCCACTAAAGAGAGTCATCAGAATATAAATTTAAATTTCAAGAAAAGTTATGATTTCAGATTAAAATAAATTTCTGTCAGATCAATAATTATAGTCAACAATTTTTCCTTAAAAATTACTAACATTATTTTTTACAATTATTGCCGTTTTTAGCTTTGTAACCGTAATACAACTGATTTAGTATTCGCCGATTTGTGTACATGTGCGACTTATTCTTGCAAGGACCGCCTACACATCACCAACTGCTGATTACGCCGCCTTGTAGAGATTTGAAGGTTTTCCATAATACATACATACTTACTTGCATCTTAGCCATGCTCGCATCATTTCGAACTGCACGAACGAATTAGTAAGCTGTTGGAGCACTAGGAGGATTATAAACATATAAATGATCTATGTGTCTTAATAACACTATGCAACAAATTTGAACTTTTGCCATGACCTTTGACGACCACTATATGTTTTTGAAGTGTTATAGTCCCCTAACATAAGAACAGTCGAAATTAAAAATTTTAAGGACACATTTTTATTAAATAAAAATTTTCTAGAACTTGCGGTTTTTGCAAAAAAGAAAATATTTGTTACAATGTTGAGTATGTAAAGAAATAATATTTGCAGATCTTAAAGGCAATTTCGAGTTATTTAGCATTTCTTGTAATAAAATTGGCTAGTTCTTTCCAACTTATTATAAAATCGGTGCAACAACCTTTTCAAAAACCCCAAGTTTAAAAAATAAAATTAAAAAAAAAAAAAAAAATATCCATAGAATTTTATATCTCCACTGTTTTTGTAGTTAGGGGACCACAACACATCAAAAAAACTCTACCTTTAATCCGTTTCAATTTTCTTGGTGTCTATAGTTTCATATTTTTCAAATACCTGTTTGCATAAAGTTTCCCACATAAAAGGAGCCATCCGAGATAACAGAAGTAAATCTTATATATTTTTGCAAGATTTTAAAATGATCAAGTAGAAACTGCAACGGTGCTTACGCGATTAACATAGATATGCGAACTGTTAAGACCAAATTTAAGATCGCGCACAAAGTGTACAAAAAACAAACAGGACAAACAAAATTTATTTAATTTTAAAAACTTCTTTTAATTACACGGTTCTACAAAATTTCCTTTTTTGCAAGCACTTTCAAAGTGACCTAGTGTATGTTATAGGTCTAGATGAGTGTATTATAAAACCGGTTTTAAAAGTTTCAATATACCTCCAAATTCCCGAGTTATGGACCAAAGAAATTTGTTTGAGGCTGCTACTTTTAAACATTTATAACTTTTTTATTTATTAACCGATTTTGGAAAGCAAAATAATTGTTATTTTTAAATATACTTTTCATACTTTTCATACAAGATTAGCACAAATATGAATAGATTTTTTCAATTATATGGAAAATTTTTAATTTTTTTTAAACTTTTAAAATTTCTACGAGACTTTTTTCCGAATTTAGTTTAAAGACAACGAATATATTAAAGACAGTATTTTCCTGAGTAAAATGAGACATCATTTGTTGAAATCGGTTGAGAAATGAGGAAGTTATAATACTTTTTGCGAACAAAAGAGTGGAAACCTGTTTCGATTAGATTAGCATGATTTAATAAAATAACTTTAATCTAATAAAACTTAACAAATATTATATTTGTATCACCAATTTATACATGAGCATTTTGAACAAACATATTGGGGTTCATTCTAAGCACTCCTTACGTACGACCGATCAAAATATAGATTATAAGCTTCTACCACAGATTTATTTTTTACCAAATCGATGCGATGTTTTTTGTCAAAAAATAAGCCACAAATGTTAAAAAAAAATTACGCTTATTACACATTGTAAAGGTGGGCAAACTTCGTATTGGATTGTAATAAAATATTAAAAATACACTTCAGTTAAGCACAATATTATTGTAAAAAAAATACCTTAATTTAAAAAAAAAAAATTTTTTCTAATTCGACTCTAAAAACACTAACTAAAAAACAGAAGTTTTGCAATTATCAAAAAAAATAACAGTATTTTAAAAAGTACTTTCAATAATGTTTATTTTAGTAATGGGTCCGTGAGGGGATATTGACTCACACTCACTCATACAAGAGAAAAATTTTCTAATCACGCACTGACATCGTGGCTCATTTTAGTTCTATACACATTCACAATCTCGTGATTAAACTCAAAATATTGCGTGATTCACGTGAATAATGTTAAAACACTCTGCGTCAGTGTTTTTCAAGTGAATCACGCAAAATCGGCTCACGTTCTCATCTCTGGTTCAACGATCTTTTTTATTGCTTTCTTACACTTTCATGCTTTTTCTCTCATACTCTTTATACTTTAGTGAACTCCTACACTCAGCATACTACACTCATATAAAAAAGAACAAAAATTGAGCTATTTACAAGTACAATTGACTTGATTCTCTTAAATTTCGTTTGTCATTAGCAAAAATTCGAGTTCTTATTATATTAGTTTTTAAAATAAGCGAATTGTATTGTATTAACAAAAGAAAAAATAGTATTTTTTAAGGAATTTTAATTGTTTTTTTGTTATAATAGCTCCTCATGAAAAGTACTATAACTTCCTCAAATGAGACGTCATTTCAACAAATGACGTCTCATTTTACTCAGAAAAATACTGCCTTTAATATATTTGTTGTCTTTAAACTTAATTCGGAAAAAAGTCTCGTAGAAATTTTAAAAGTTTAAAAAACATTAAGATTTTTTCATATAATTGAAAAAATCTATTCATATTTGGGCTAATATTGTATGAGAAGTATATATATTTAAAAATAACAATTACTTTGCTTTCCAAAACCGTTTGAATTTCAAAAATCGGTTAATAAATAAAAAAGTTATAAATATTTAAGAGTAGCAGCCTCAAAAAAATTTCTTTGGTCCATAACTCGGGAATTTGATGGTATATTGAAACTTTTAAGCCTCGATTCGTAACATGCTTACCAATACCTTTAACGCACACTAGGTCATTTCAGAAGTGCTTTTCGAGTGTAGCACAGTGTTATCTTTCACTTTGGGTATACCGGTAGTCTAGTAGGCTTTAATAGTACGAGGGTTACGCCAAAGACTTTGGTCTGTTTAACTACAATGTTACTATTGCTCGTTAAATTAAGAAAGAGGATAAATAAATATATTTCATTTAAGGCTGTAAATAACTGGACATTTTACACCCTTCACAACTGATGGAATGAATATATATTAGTTTGTCGATCCGTTTGTAATTTCTAAAATATTGAAAATATTGGGTCCTTATGAGGAGCGAAGTTGATTTAACAATGCTATTCAAATTCAGCCTGATCGGTTCACAAAAGCAAAAAACCACGACTGCCTCTTGTTTTACCCATAAATCCCTTGTTGTTATTTTTATACACTTCACCGAAGGTAAAAGGGTATATATAAGTTTGTCATGCAATTTATAACTTCCTTAGTATTGATCTTAGAAAGTATAAGGTATATACATTATGGTTTTTATTTTTTAGTGTATCTGGAGATCGGCAAGAGCCAAAGTTTACAAATTAGGTACAAGCAAATTGGTTATAAATACACAACATCCGAAAATATGTGGGCAGGATTGGAGAACTGGGTGTGGGCAGAAAATAGATGCATTTATATCTAAATTTATAAAAAATATTTATATCATTTTGTGTTCTTATCGGACCACGATGAAGAGTATAAAGCATTCGGCATAGCCGAGTATATCACACTTACTTGTTTTTTTTACGACCGACCATCTAAATTTTGATAAGTCACTAACATTTTTATAACAAATTTAAAAAAAAAACAAGTTTTCTGGAATGATTGTAAAGGGAATTAAAGCGGAATGAAAATTTGTGTATGTATTTTGAAACAAATTTAAGCATTTGCCTTTATAAATAAAATTAATAGATTTATGCTGTTAATAAATTCCTGGAATTATGAGGGTTTCTTAAATGACTTAAAAACTAAATGCAATTTTGATAATTAAACTCAAAGTTAAGCTGCGCCTTTTTTTATTAATTTTTGCTTCTTTCAAAAAATTGTATTCTATCATACCATTCGACATTGATATATTGGCAGTTAGTACAATTTTATGTCACAAAAACTTTAGTTTGGGTCAAAAACAGTGGGAAAAACTTCCAGAAATTTACCGGGAATTTTAAAAATATGTATCACTAGAAAATTTTCCTTAATAACAACCAAGTGGAGACCAGTTTTCGAGTGCAATATTACTAGATTTGCTAAAAGGATCTAGATTCATTCAGAATCGTATAATTTTTAACATGAATATAACGAAATTTACCTTTTGATTATTTGAAGTAAAACGACACAACAATTATTTTATACTTTTTATTTTAATTTTCAAAATATTAAGAATATGTGCACTTAAATCCCCAAAATATAAATCAAATATGAAATTAGCCCTTCATTTTAAAGCCACATTGCATTTTAATACCACCGTTGAACTAATTATCTAAATCTGTTATATGGATTTCCAAAACTATTTGAATAATTTGTAAATGCCGGTGTATTAACAGGTGAATAAGAAAATTGTGGTACTTGTTGAAAGTGTACAGGTGTTACAATTCTGGGCATTGGAATGTGCGTAAACCTCATAAAAGGATTTGGCATAATCAGCGGCACAGGTACATAAATCACTTGAGTCAACGGGCGTACATTGGGTTTCTTATAAATGGGTTGATATTGTTTGACATTTTTTGTATTTTTGTTAACACCATTGCTACTCGTAGCAGTTGCAACTTTGGTATGATTTTGTTGCTTAAACATTTTACTGCAATTCTTTTTAAAATCCGTAGACTGCTCTCTCCTTCTCTCCTTATAACTATATAAGCGCTCAACACGATCATTTTCTCGTTCGACATCGCGAAAGTAAGGAGTTTTTTGTTTTAATAGTTTATCTTGTGGATCCTTTTCATTTTTATGGGACGATGCTTTAGTAGTTTTATCTGCAAATAAAAATTTTATGTAGTAATAAAAAATGTATTATATTTATTCTTTGTTTTTGCTTTTTAAATTGTTAGCCATAAAAAATGTTGAGCACATTAACAGACTTCCGGTCAAAAAATATTGCATGTAATTTTTTAAGGATAGCATGTCCCGTTCATTGTGTCTTTTTTTATGGAAAATAATATAAAGGTATATTTGCTTAAAACAAATTTTTATAATGATTCACATATGTAAATTTATTCGGTCGTTTATTCGTTAATTAATGAGCAAATGAATATTATACAGAGATGACACAAACAGACCAAACAAAAGGTACCACAACAAGTTTCAATTTATTGTACTTTATTTAGTTCTGGTTCACACTCTTTAAATCTAAGCCTTCAAGTCTCGAGTTGTTAGGAGAGAGAGAGGAAAGGAAATGGTATTCTCTTTTCCCTTCTCACCTAAAAGCTTAAGACTTGACGGCTTAAACTTGAAGAGTGTGAACCTGCACTAAATAAAGTATAATAAATTGAAACTTGTTGTGGTACCTTTTGTTTGTTCCGTTTGTGTCATCTCTGCAATAAAAGCTTATTCAAATTTTTCATAAAATGCAAAATACATTGACATGCGGGCCAATCGTGTACGTGTGCTTGACATAATTTGTCGTAATATCAAATTTTTCATAGAAACATATTTGCACTAATAGTACCACAGTGATTGATGCGTAATTTGATCAATATATTTGTCCCTTAAACACCCAGTCAACATGAGGACGATCGAATCACCAAACTTAGTCTTTTCAGACTATCTCATATGATCAAATGATTAACCAATTCTGCGCTTAAAAGAAAACTCAAAAATGATTCCCACAAATGCTAAGAAAGCGTATTGCTTAGAAAACAAAATATGCGCAATCATAAATTGATCATGGAGAGGAACGAAATGTGACTGTTTTAAACATTATTTTGCAGTCATGTTTAGTGTAACCTAACGATGAATAAATTTAACTTTTTGGTATTGTAGCTGTTTATACCGGCACAATTTTTACAGATTTTAAAGAAAGTGAGTTTTGTAAATTTATGCTTATTTATGTCAATAAGCTCGTGCTGTAAAGAATAAAAATAATATATAATTGAATTTTATTTGTGAGTTTGAGAGTATATAAAAATTTTAAATAAAAAAAGTAATGTCAAAGTACTATCACAAACCGGCTCGAAAATGAGTCGTAATTAAATAGAAACGCGAGTCATAAAAGAGTTGTTGAGTCGCGGGTGGCTGAAAAATGACTCCAAAATGTTTCACAATTGATTGTAAGTACTAGCGCAAAATGTCTCGAAAATGAGCCGTAATTGATCAGAAACGCTAGACGTAAAATACTCTTTTAGAAGAGTCGCGGATGGGGTACCAGTTTCTCCCGAATGAACAGTAATTTTCGACTGAAACACGAGCACATAAATTATTATGTCAATCGCGCAGATGAGTCAAAATAGACTCGAATATGATCAATAATTTAAAAAAAGGCTGACTGAGCATTCGTTATTCGGAGAGAATTGCCAAACACATCTATCACACATTTGCTTTTTTAAATCACACTATTATATAATTTTTGAGCAAAGATGATTTTTTTTTTTGACACATTGGACGACTTAATAGATTTGTGAAGTTTTGTTGTTTGTTAGGCTGAGAATGTCGGGTTCGAGGCTGTTGAGACCACCATACACGAAATATTTTTTAACATCCAACTTGTTTACAAATTTCATGAAATTCATCAGAATGATGAAGATAGAGCACGCTCTAATTGAATTTTTTTCAGGCGACTTTGCGTCTGACTTACAAAAGGAATGTTTTAAAGGTAACATACCACATGTGTTTAATTCGACAAGTCAGTGGGAAATTCGACAATTCAGATGTTAAAAACATGTCGTGTATGGTAGGCTTTCCTATTGCTCAGAATATTATGTTATAGCCCATTTACACTACAACGAAATCTAGTACTTACGAAATTTCGAGCAAAAAACTTTTTATTTTTAATAAAAAAAGTCCAAGGAATAAAATTTAATTTAAAATTCAAAAAATATTGAAGAACTTAAAAGATTTTGTTTGTTGTGCTTCATTCCCTTTTTAAATAATTGATAAAAAAAATACTGAAATTTATTGTTGGAGGATAAGCTGTTCCTATACGCATTTCACTGGTTGCTGAGGCCAGATCCTCAGGAAACGTTCTCCTAAATAATTTTAGAAAAGCCAAAGCTATCAGCAAACAAAACTACTGAGGGAATGCGAATTACCTACAAACACTCAAAAAGTCTTGTTTGCAACGATATCAAAGCTTAAACAAAATACCAAACAATAAATCAGTGATGAGTTTTATCTTTTCTTACATTTCCCGCTACAATTATTTGGAATTCTCCCAACATTAATTGTAGTTGTAAGTGGGTACAGAAAAAACATATTAAAAACAAAAACAAAGTGCTTTTATTGTTTTCGCAAGAAATCAAAATAAAAACATTTTTATTTAAAAAGGGAATTAAGCACAACAAACAAAATCTTTTAATAAATGATAGTATTCCCACAAACAACTTTGATAATAAATATTGAAGAACTATTAAAAAGATGAAAAATACAAATAATATAGATAAAATTGATTAAAAATAAAAGTTAATGCGAATTTTTAAACATGTAACTATTTCTTTATACGTATACATACATATGTTACACAAAAAACTTTCAGTCAGCTGCTTTTGTTACGCAAACCAAATCTGGTTAATGTCAAATAAGTACAATGTAAACGCACCAGATTTTGAAGAAGGTTTCAAATCAAATATACTAGATTTCGTTGTAATGTAAAATTAATTTTTATAGGTATATACTTTTCTCTATTTTAAAAACCTGGTTAATAATTCAATATTAATTAATATAGCAATTTAACTCCGGCAATACACTATCCAATTCAGTGGTACGATATGTCAAACAAATCGTGTGTGCTCATAGAGTATATAGTTTTGATTTTTTTCCCTAAAACTAAAATTGAGTGTCTAATTTGTTTGACAATTAAAGAATATAGCTTCTATGCGATCAGCGTTGCATTTTTAAGTAAAGAAGCTGAATCAGCAGAGACAACAGATTTTGCAGACATTGTTTTTATGGTGAATAGAAATATGTCAAATTTTCATGTGAATGCATCGAACGATTGTGTAGGATAGTTAATTCCGGTGAGAGTTCCCGGAAGTTCCTGCAGGCAAGATTAAAAAAAGCCATTTCGCGATGATTAAAATTATTTAGTTAAAATTACATTATGATCGGCCGTAGAATCAAAATAATTTATCAAATAAATTGATTTTATCCCCCTTCCGCAAGCTGTCTAATAAGTTTACTTTTTGAAGAAAGTACCATTGGTTGTGGACTACATTATTCATCTTTTAGTGGACATCAAGCAAATGGCCGTGCACACACGAGACTAATTATGCGGGCATAAAATGGCATTTGGTTGGCAAGAGAGGTGAAGGGAATGGTTTTTCGTTGGCATCAATTTACAACCGGCTTCAACCCAACACAAGCAGCACAAAACCAATACATGAACGTTTTCCAAAACAAATAAATACAAAAAAACACTAATGCATACAAGGCTGTGTACAGGTATGCATTTTATGTCAGATAATTTTACTATCGTGTTTGATTGACAGAACAAAAATTGTTTGCTTAAAAATTAATCTCGTCTGTGCACGACCAATTACAACAATGTACTACGTACTTTATATTCATTCTTAAAACTTGTGCAGAGCGTAAATAAATAAATTGTTGCCTAAAGGTAAGAAATCTTTAATAGCGCATATTTAGTACTTGCACCAATGTTGCCAGAAATATGGAAGAAAATTGATATGTGAGTTTTTTCTCTGCTTAATATAAGGGTGGGGAACATCAATTAGGGTCTTGTTAATAAAGACAACTTTTTTTACGTAAGTCGGATTTTTTATTGACAACGTAGATATTTTTGAAAAAAATTCTGGCAACACTGACTCACACACAACCATTGCTGTTTTTGTAATCGCCGCTGCAAAATTTGTTTGTGAAATAAAGAAAAAAATATTTAACATCTGCTTTTCACAAGATTTTGGAAAAACTCAACTTGTAAAGAAGATAATGTATTCTGTTGTGGATGTTTAAAGTTGCTGCGTCTTTAGTTTTTTTTGTTTGTGATTTTTTTTACTTTAAAATGTGTACGAGTATTACACGATGGTCAAGAAAACGGGCAGAATAGGAACAAAGTCTAACAATAAATGACTGGCAAAAAAAAAATCATTTAATTTTACGACACAACAAACCTGTGTATTACAAATAGTGTATAAAAAGGAAGGAAATGCGAACGAATGTAAAACTTTTACCGATTGTGTATTCTTCTTACACGCATAAACGCTTACACACACACACACACAGATGAATGAGGTGGCACTTGTCATCATCTTGTCACTCAATTTTCATAATTGTTACAAGTGCCTGTGTGTTATACAGAGAATATTTTATGTGTGTTTTGTAAAACACAAAAATCCTACAGGTGTTTAATTCAGAACTTCATTTGGAAATAATCAAATAAATAATAATTAAGTTCAAAGGTGTTTTATTTATGTCTTAAATCTTGTTAAGGCAACAACTAATGCCAGTGAAATAACTCAACTAAATTAACTCTGGAAAACTCAGTCAGTCCAGCCCACAAAGAGAAAGAATTATACCCAAATATTTTGGGATCCAAAATAAACAAGGTGTTAGTTTTAAAAGTTCAACCCAATCATTATTTTCTAGCAGTCGGTCGGAATATTATAAAAAATTATTTAAAAAAGAACATGTTATCATCCTGTACAGCAGGGATTATAATGCTTTACAGATAATTTTTTTTATAAATTTCAAAACGAACGTTTATTGTATTCTCCTTAGCGGACCCCCCTTAATTATATAAGGTACTCCCATTTCGGAACCGTAACTCTGCAGGCCCTAAGTAGAACTATCAATTAATTAATATTTAATTTTTTATTTAATTGAAGAATCCTGTCTCGAGTAAAACACTCGATATCACAATCGCATTAAATTCGCGTGAGCCCGTGAACCTTAAATTTACAGCCGCGCATGAACTCTCACGCACTCACGATGCTTTCTTAAGAAACCGGTAAATGCCTAAAAATTATTTCCCTCAATTTGAAAAATGGTTTCATGTATTTGTTGAAATTATACAAGCACTTCTCTTAATTCCATATTTCGTAAGTCTGAGTGTTTGTGCTACTTTGGAAATGCTTTTTTGTAAGCTTTCGTAATCATCGGAATTATAAATTTTGCGGGGCCGTGCGTAATTACATTTCTTAGTCTCGTGAATGCAATCGCGCGTAAAGTTTAGAGAGATTTACATTTTTAAGAAATTGTTTTCAAGAAACATGAAAAACAAAACAACTTGAAAACCCCTAAGGTAAAATTATCTCTGCAAAGGCTCTAAACAGCTAAAACCCCAATGATACGGAACCATAACTCACAGATATATTAGGCGTACAGCAAGCAGTTGGGGTTTACCTTAGATAATATAAAGGAGTGAAATATAAAGGAGCTTCAAGATCGGATGGAAACAGCTGGATATTTAACCCTAAAAAGTGGTTTTAAGAAGGTTAAGGCTATACAATTTTGATTCTCACTGCAAAATACGAAATGGATATTCTTTGAAAAATCACAACGTTTTCAATGTCAATAGCTATCATTAATCAAAATAAACATTCATTTAATCATATGTTTATTAATGGCACCTAGAAAGATGATGACTTTGCTAAAAGGCAAATTGTGAATACATTGCCAGTTAAGACAGAGGCAATACGAATTGGTAACTTACTGTTTTTGGACTTTTACAAAGAGCAAAATATGTATCAGATCTTCTTATAACGAGAAAATAGCCAAATAAGAAAAGAAACCAAATGAATATGAATCCAATTTGAATTTAAAGACTTCAAAATAAAATAGCATTTACTGTAGTTTACAAAATTAAAACAACTTTAGATATAAGGGTTTCAAATGAATAAGTGAACAACTTGACTTTACCAAGTACAGAAAAGCCGATACCGTAATTAAAACCGATTGATACCTATACTGAAATGACAAATACCTTAATACCGATACAGAAACTCGTTTCGGTGGCCAACCTTAGAATCACAAAAAGAAATAAAGGCTTGTCTCTTTTATCCTCAAAATGACAGAGTTTGGTTAATTTTTCTCATTGTTGACGGCAACAATATATTTAAAACAAAATCAACATTTGAAGGTTCAATAACCAACAAATGCATGAAGGCTTGTTTGCAGATGCACTGTTAGCCTTTTTGCAATGTATTCCTGTATCTGGCCGCATGATCCTGCGTTTGATCATCTTTTCTAACATATTTGTACGATAGTCAGTTACTCTGCTGTAAAGTACTGCGAAATATTAATATGCATGTACAAAAGTGTGTGTGCAAGGATGTGTGAGTTTGTTTGTATCCACTGTTCAAAACAGAAAAAAACATCATGCTGAACCAGCAAACCAGCCAACAAAACAAAACCAATTCATACAAATGTAACAACAACAATAACAAGAACAACAAATAAAATGTTAAAAATTTAACATCTGCTCCTTTCATTTCATGATTTCGGAAAAACTCGAAATAAAGAAAACAACAAAAAAGGAATGTTGTTAAAAGAGACACAAAAACAACAAAAGAGAGAAAAAAAAAGTTTTGATATATTTTTTGTATGCAGTGGCATACAATTTTGTTGTTGCTTTTGTTACTTTTTCATCCTTCTTTTGTTGTAGCTTGTTGTTATTGCTAGTTCGTAGAGACTTGTGTGTTCTCATGTTACGAATTTTTTTATTTAAAAAAAAAATATATAAATATTTTTTAACGTCCATGTGTTAGTGTACAAATACATTGAATAAAGTATAAACGAGAAAATTAAACAGTATTGCAAGGATGTTAACAATTCTGCGTGTAAAAAACGCTAAACATAATGTGGATTTGAAAAAGCGTTAGTGATCAAAAGCAACATATGCATTAATTTTTTATATTAAACAATGAACATATCACGCTTTTTGCAAGCGGAAAAAAACTTTATCTTCCAAACGATTGTTGAGATTTTTTTTAGAATTTTGGATTTCATATATATTTTGCCTGATCAAAACTACAATTATATTTTTGGTTTAAGTCGCCTCATCACGTAGGTCCCATACATCATTGTGCCCCTAATCGTTCTAAGCCCAAAAAGTTTCAAATTTTAATATAGTTCGAAAAACTAGATGCAAGTAATGATATTGATCCATATACCAAATTATATTGAAACCGGTCCACAAAATTTTTTGAATGTTAAATGCTCAGAATATGATATAAGTGAAAAACTTGTATAAAGCATAAAAAGCTTTAAAAATAGCAATTCAATTTGATAAAACATGAAATAAAATTGGTGAAGAAGTGTCCTCAGACATTTACATATGGGGGATTTCATGTCAAGTGACCAAACTTTTGAAATCGATGTCTTCCGATTTGGATGAAATTCGCACCAAGGTTAGTTCCATTGGATAGTAGTTTAGACACAAATTATCAACAAAAGTTTCTGAGTTAGAGGGGGTAAAAATTTGACATTTTGGCCAAACAGGTGTCAAATGTATCTTCAAATCCTTGATGAATGACCAATGCTCTTTGACTAAAAAGTCAAGGGTTCTTTAATTTAGCAATCCTCTACACATTTCTTTCCCAAAATCATGCACACTTGAAATGATTGTTTTCAATGAGCATCTTTCAGACTGAAAATTGAAAAATCCTCGTCTTGACTTAGAAATTATTTTTTTTTATACATAACCACTCGCGGCCCAAAAAGCGACCAGAACTACCTTAAAGGAAAAGACCTAAGCTTTCTTTTGAGAAAAAAAATACCCGCTTAAAAAAATAAAAAAAGTTTTAAATTTAAAAAAAAAAAATTAAAAAATTTAAAACAAAACAAAAAAAATGTTTTTTTTTGGGACAAATTTTTCTAGCATCAATAGATAATACGTTACATGGATGAGAAACAACACCTGTTTGGCCAAAATGTCAAAATGAACCCCTCTAACTCAGAAACCTTTCGACCGATCTTGTGTCTAAACAACTATCCAATAGTACTAGCGTTGGTGCAAATTTCATCCAAATCGAAAGACATCGATTTCAAAAGTTTGGTCACTTGACATGAAATCCCCCATATAAAAAAATGAAATATGTTTGTCTGTTTGTAGGCTTATCGACTCATAAATGACTGAACCGATTTTCCTGAAATTTTCACAGTAATATCACATGAGCCCCGAAATAGGCAACTTATTTCTTCAATAGGCGCAGGGGAAGTGGTACCCCCCATATGATACCAATATTAAGTATCGGATATCTTAAGAGCCGCTGCACCCATTTTCTTGAATTTTTTGTAGTAGGATCTTCTAAGCACCGAAATTGAAGTAAGATAGCTGCAGGAGAGGTGCTACCCCCCCCCCCCCCCCATAGGACGCCAATGTTTAATATCGCATATATTAAGAACTGTTATAGTGAGAATGTTCAAACTTGGTAGGAATCAATCTTATGGAAAACTACACCATTTAAAAATATAAATAAAGGGGGTAGGCGCAGGGCGAATAATACCCCCCATAGGAAGCATATATTTAATATCGCGTAACTGATAGAACAAATTACTTCATTACCAATACACGACATCTGCCAGAAAGTCGGCTGGATTAAACAAGCGGGCGTGGCACCTCCCATACAATGGCAATAAAGATTTCTACGTATTTTGAGTACTGTAATAGTGAAAGTATTCCAATTTTGTACAAAAAGCTAAGATAACAACCCACAACATATTGAAAAAGATAGGTTCAATGGGAAAAGTAGGCATGGCACCTCCCATACGAAGATACTTGAAAAATCGTACCAATATTATTTCGATGGGGGTAGCAAAGCGCACCGGGTTAAGCTTGTAAAGTATAAAGGGAACAAAGTCATTCGTTTGAGAATTTTTCAAATCGAAATTTTTTTATTGTTGAGCTGGAAAGTAGGGTGTAATGTTTTTTATCGTGAAAACAACTGTATGTGACATACTGTGAACTGTAACATACTGTATCTGTAATTGAACATTTTATTATTTTTATATTTCATTAGAAAGCTGCAATCATCATTTGAAACAAAAACCAAATTTTAAAATTTGATTTTGTTTAAAATGAAGTTGTGCGAAAGAATTCCCTACATCACTATCCCATAGCTAATGTGCATACATTTGCATATCTTTTAAACTTATGGGTGTCCCATTTAAAAACTTTAAAAATATAATAAGGACACCGTAGGCTTATTTTGGTTAAGACCAGTTTAGGTCTAAGTTAGAAAAACTAACGGTCTCGCAGTGCGACAACCATTAACAGTTATCTACGTATTTTTTAAACTAAAAAACAGTATTATAAGTTCTTGCTGTTTATTGACAAAAGCTCCACTGTAAACGCTGACACGAATACTTTTCTTACAACATTTTTATAGCATTTAAAAAAGAGGGTTACGACATTTTTAAAAAATTATAGAAAATAAGAAAATGCACTATTTTCTTTTGTTAAAAAACATTGAGAACGTCAAACGATTTTGCATATAGGAAATACTGTCTTAATTTCATAATATAATCTGACTAAAATCTGTTTGTTAAAATCTAACCATCCAAATTGGAATATGCTTTAATTAAGACAAATATATAAGAAAAGACTTGGTTAATTTTTGGAAAGACTTGGTTAATTTTGAGCAGATATTTTGTTGCGGAGCCCATCAATTGGTAGAAAATTAGAAAAAGGTAAAAACTAATAACGTGCCCAATTGTTATTTGCTTGTTAATGGAAATTAACAGGGTTGGCAGAAACCCGGTGTTTTTAAGAAAAACCCGGGGTTTTTTTGGGTTTTATAATTGGTTTAAGCAATGTTGGTAACTCACTCCTTTTCAATAATGTAGCCAGAAAATCTTGAATATTTTTTTATGGCATCATCAAAGAAAAGCTAGGTCTTATATAACTCTTGATATATATGCCTCAGCTGCCAAGTAATAATGAGAATTAATCAATTTATTTTTTACACTTTTGTTAGGCGTCTTGAAAGACATAAATATTTAACATTTGATTGACAGTTTATTTTACTTTTTTTAACACGCCAAATATGTACGTACAACTTCACGCTTTCCATTTCTCCTTTCCATTTTTTTCTTTTTTGAACTGAATGCCCTTAATATTTATTCAAGAAATAAGTACTTTTCATTAAATGAACAAGAAGGTGGCAAATAATTAAATAATTGAAAAATGTTAAAATTTTTAGAAGCAAACTTTTACGATTTGCTCACTTCCGTCATCTTGTGGTTTAATATGGAATAACCTTAGAAATCGTCTTGGATTGGAAAAAGCATTTAAAATCTGAGCCACCAGAGTGGTAACTGATTTGAAATAATACTTATGCATGTGTTTGTGCCAATGTTTTTATACATTTTTTTAAATTATATTCATGTAATTTTCTATGTATATTTTTTGTATTAAAAAAAACCAATGAAGAATTTTCGAAATAAAATTGAGTATTTTACAAATCATATTCCGCATTTTTCAAATCAAATTCGGCACTTTAAATATCAAACTCAGCCTTTTGTGATTCAAATGCAATTAAAAACAAGTTAGAGCGCTGTATTCGGCTGTGCCGAATCTTTGATACCTTCCACCGATAAAAACGAACGTCAGCATTAAAATTGGTTGTGATTTAAACCTATTTTTGACCGACAATTAGAACTAAACTAAAATTATTTTTAGGAGGGTAATTTGTATTGGACCTATAGTAAATTATGGACCAATCATCCCAAAATTCTGAAGACTGATTTCTGGTATTACAAAAAATAAATGACGATAAATTTCATTACAGCAGTGTAATTAGTTTTAGCGTTAACAGTGAATTTCACAAAATTGCATGATATTTTTCTGGCCATATGAAGTTGAAGAAATTTTACCGCAATATCGATATCTGTTATGGTTTTAGGCGAACTAAATTATTTTCCGGGAGTAGGGCTTATATGGGGTCTAGGGTTAATTATGGACCGATCTTTACGAAATTTAGCAGTGTGATTTCTAGTCATACACAAGTGTACAGTACCGAATTTAATTATGACAGCATTATTTATTATGGTTTAAAGCGTACTAAACTGTTTTCCGGGAGTAGGGTTTATATGAAACCTAGTGTAAGTTATGGACCGATCTTCAAAAAATTTTAAAGTGTGATTTATGGTTCTATAAAACTGTGACGTACCAAATTTTAGTATGATAGCGGTATTTATTACGGTTTTAGGCGTACTAAGCTTTTTTCCGCGAGGAGGGTTTTATTGGGGTATGGTCAATTATGGACCGATCTTCACGAAATTTAACAGTTTGATTTGCCGTCGTATAATTCGTGCAACATTTTATATCATTCTGTGCATTATTCCACCATTTATGGTAGTATTTGTATGAAAATTACCAATTTGTTTAGGGTGGTGGTACCACATTTTGATTCATAGTTCTGATCCAACTGAACTGATGTTGAAGTTAAAAATTATATATGTATGATGTATCTATCTATGTTTTAATTAATAAATGGGCATATAAACACATTGTATATTATTCATAATAATTTTCTTTTATTTTTCTGTAAATAAAACGTAAAAAGATACATCTTTGCTTAAATGATTATAAAGAAAAAATCCACTTGGGTTTGCATCTGTTTGGCCGGTAAGGCGGTAAGTCTTAGGCTGGGTTTTTGAGACATCAGTTACACTGGGTTTAGTTAACCGGAAACAAAATTTTGACGGAACAGCTTAGTTTTGCTTAAAATGTCGGTCTATTTTGAAACAATAAAAAAAATCAATAAGACATTTCGCCGCAAAATCCGAGTTTCAGGGTGCGTTAAACTAAATTTAAACTTAAACCACACCTTAAAAACTCGCCACTAGTATCGCAAAATTATTCATAGTAAAATGTCTACTTTAAACATTTTTAACTCATCGGAAGTATAAAATTTATTTGTGTTCCTAGTTTAAATCAACAAAATTTCCCAAAAATAAAATCAAAACGCTTAATAAACTTTTCTGTTCGACATTCGCTCAAGCTCATACTTGTGTTAAGTAAGTAAACAACCATTTTATGAACAAAAACATTGACAAACCTGATAAACTTTTAAAAACAGCTACTTCTTGCAAGTGCCAAACACTATATCTATGCAACTTTAGGACGATGATGCTGTAAAAGATGATGAGACTATAGAGAAACAAAATAAAAACTCGTAAAATTTCTCCTTAAAATTAAGTTGTTTTTTTATACTGAAACCATCAAAACACGAACAAGTAGTAAACGTGGAGACATTTTGTTAACATACACATTCATTTAATAATATGCATGTGTATGTATAATAATAAGCGAAAATAATACAATGATTTTATCCTGATTTTTAGTACATTCAACTTGTGTAAGTGTGAACGTATTGTATGTTTGCATGCTAAAGATGAGCTGTTGAAACATATTCTGAATTCGTTTTGGTTGGTTGTCTTCTCCTTTGTATTTTAATTATCTTCATCATCTTTAAGTGTGCAGATGCATATATTTTTATACCCTTCACCACCACTATTGGTAAATGAGGGTATACCGAGTTTGTCATTCCATGTGAAACTGTTTTATAATACATCTAAGACCCTATAAAGTATATATAGTCTGGATACTATAGTAATTCCAAGTCGATTTAGCCAAGTCCGTCTGTCTGTCCGTCTGTTTAAAACACGCTCACTTTCGAAAAACTGAAAAGAAGAAATTACAATTTGTTGTCAAATTGCTTGGAAATATCCTAAGCACAAATTCGTTTTATGGGGCGTATGGCAAATTATGCCACTAAAGACCACTCTGCGAAATTAATTAAATACGCCAAAAACCGTTGCAGTAAAATTTTTTCCAATTTAGCTTCATATGGCCAGAAAAAATGTCATGCAATTTTGTCATATACGGTCAATAATATACCTTAAATCCCATAATAACCAGCCTTCTGAAATTCACTGGGAACGCTAAAGCTAATGTAACTGCTGTATTGAAATTTATTCTAATTTAAGATTTTTCATACCAGAAATCCATCTACAGAATTTTGGGAGGATTAGTCCATAATTTACCGCGTGGGTCCAATATAAATTCCCCTCCTGGAAATCATGTAAGTTCGGCTAAAGCTGTTACGAATTATAATATTTTACTCAAGCTAATTCAAATCTAAAAACAAAGCACAACACTCTCTGATTGTCGGTCAATAATTTTACATATGCAGGTATAAAGAGAAACCGTTTTTAATGCTGACTTCCGTTTTTATAGAGATTAATTAATAATATATAGATATCATATAGACCCCACTCCTGAAATAATCGAACTGTCGGTGGAGGATATCAAAGATTCGGCTCAGCCGAATCTACCACTCTCACTTGCTTTTAAATAAAAACATTGAAAAGAACTCACATATACACAAAAACAACTAGAATCACTTCAAGACGTGCACATGCACAAGGATCACTCGTGTGAAGAGATACCAGATATACAGATTTATAACATTAAGTTTAATATTATTATTTTTTAAAAATATTCTGGTGCTACGGTATTCAATTATGGGGCACTGCCTGAGCGTCTAATATCGAAAAAATTCAAATTCTTCGAATAATCAAATCAAAGACTCGAATATCCACAAGGATCTCAACTTGCCATTGGTAAAAACTATGATTACAAAATACGCAGTAAAATATTTAAAAAGGCTTGAACTACACCCAAATCCCCTAGCTCGAAATATCTTAAATGATGGCGGCCACACTCGCTTAAGGAGAAGAGACACTGCAGCACTCACCCAATCAGAAGAGCGATAAACACCTAAATATGTGAACAGAAACCGTGATAAGGACAATTTTTGTCTGGCAGTGGCACGATATGAATTGAAGTATTAGGATAAGATTTGATTACTTATTGTTAGTTCATATTTAATAAATATTAAAAAACAAAAAAAAAATATAAATGTGTTTAACAATCTTCTAACAAAATTTGTTTTAAATAATAACTGAAAAAATTTTAATTAAAATTTTTTACTAAAAAAAATCTGGCCTCCTCATACCCCGAATTGTTTTCCTCCAATTGCACTTAAGTCTTTCTACTATTGAAAAACACCCACTTTAATCTTTCAAACTGGAAAAATAAGTAAAAGTGTTTAACATTTTGTTTAAATTGTTAACACATGTGGTCTGAAGAATGAATATTTATTTGTAATAAATTTTAATTATATACCAACATAAAATCCAATACTAATTAAGACTGTACAAGCGTTTTTGATTTCATCTTCATGAAGGATAATTTTTTAATAACATTTTCATAAATACTTTTTGTTGCATCACAAACAAAAATAAATCAAACATGTTCGAAGTCATACCAGCACTTGCAACACCATGGGATTGAAATCTGTGAGTAGAATGCGTTGAAATTGAAACATGTTTTTAGTTAACGTGCATATGGATATACATATGGATATGTTTGTTTGTATTTGATAATCTTGGGCAGCAATTGTTAAATTCGTGGTGATTCATCGTTTATAGATAAATAGATCATGGAATTAAAAGAGTGGAGTAAAAGACAAAATGTTCCCGAATATATTAAGATTGTATTAAAGAAATTACATATTTAAATATCGCTGACACATTAACCCTTATGTGCAACTTCTTCAGAACAACTAACTATCAAAAAACTTAGTATCTTTGCATTCTAAAGCTAAAATTATTTTTATAATTTGTGTAAGAGACTTATATATACTAAGCCCCTTTAGGGCGCAACAAGGTACCCGGATTGTTGTACGTGTTTATTCAAGGCGAACTCATTCCATGTAATCTCGGTATTACAACTCGTACAACAACCACAAGCAATTTTTTTTTTTTGTAAAATCATTGTACAATGTCAAAAACCGAAACAAAAACAGAAACAAAGATATTAAACAAAATGTTGACATCCAACAATTATAAAGCTAAAGAAAAAAAGTTATCAGCAGGGCTTTTAGGAGCACCTGTAATCAATTCGCCTTGTGTTTGATATAGAAATGTGTAAATATATTTTTTAAGTTGTTTGAAAAAAATACCCAAAATTCTAAAAATAATAGAAAACAAAAGAACGAAAATTTTAGTGCAGATCTTTCTAATAGTTTTTAAATGTTGGACGATTAATCGAATTTCTTATAATATACTTGGAAATTTGGGTCAATTGTTCAACAGAACTGGTCCTGGGATTTATAAAAATATAATAAGAACAAAAAATATAGCTAACGCCATGTGGGGGCTGCCCATGTTCTGTAACTTTGGTGAGAACTTCTCGCATCGAAAACATGTGAAACAAGTCTCGAAAAGTGAGAAAAATGTGTGTCTATAACTCATGTCGAAAACTATCAAAAGAAATTACCTCGTTACGTTATAAATGTCATA
Source organism: Pollenia amentaria (assembly GCA_943735925.1). Classification (NCBI taxonomy): domain Eukaryota; kingdom Metazoa; phylum Arthropoda; class Insecta; order Diptera; family Polleniidae; genus Pollenia; species Pollenia amentaria. The sequence goes on along the minus strand of OX031009.1, from coordinate 94,640,506 downwards.
ATATTTTAATCGAAGCCGATATGAAATTGCAGATGTTGAGAACGCCATTAAAAAATTTCGTCGACGGCGACCAAATTCGACTAAAAATTAAAAATGTTCAACGAAGGCGGCGAAAATACAACCGTCGGATATACCAAAATATGTAAAGTGCGGTTTTAATGTTTGTTGATCACAAAACATTCGTGTTAATATTCATTGCATGTTGCATTTTTAATTTAGTTTTTAGTGTTAACATTTTTTCTCATCCCGTTTTTATACGTAAGTTTATTTGACAGTTCAAAGCGGGAACTTTCTCACAAAAATTATACAGACTCACTTTCTTAGTATTTTGGCGAGAAAGTTCCTTACGTGACAGTTATTACTCGCCAAAAATGTTACAGACGCAGTTAAGTGAGAAAAACAGCTGTTTGTTGTGCCGAAAATCTTTTCAATCGAAAAGATTCTCGGCTGGGGCGTTACAGATCATGAACACAAAACTAATTACTTAACTGGTATATTTAGTAAGAAAAATAAGGTATTTTTCTTAATTTTGTATTTATTTTGTTTTAAACAATTTTTTTTAAATGTTTCTTATTTATTTATTAGGACCGTTTTTGTAACCGGTTCAGTATTCACGGGTGGTGTGATACCTTTCTTTGGAACTATTTAAATATTTGTTCTTAAAATTAATTCTAGCACTTTTTTATTGGAAAAATATTAAGGACTAGCATTGTAGTAACCAACACTAAACAAATTTATTGGGAATAGATTTATGACTGGTCAAATGGTGTCTGTTATATTAACCGCCTTCAATGACAACCCCACGTAAAAGTTATAGGTCCCATTCATATAAAGTGTTAGAACAAGGGCCGGTATCTGCCACCAAAGAACCTATCACGGGACAACTTTAGTGCCAGTTCGCTTTCCTCTAGGGATAATATAACTGTTATAGTAAAATATGTCTGTTGTATGAGTGCGTTATTTCCGTAAAATTTGTGCGCCTTTGCAACATATAATTGGAAAAATTTGGGAACACAACGGCCACGCTGAAGACAAATGTGATATGTTCCTCGCTTGTGCAAATTATATTTATACTATTGAAAGAAACATGCGAGATGCCTGTGAAAATATTTTGATGGAATTAGCAAAACATTTTCTGGTGATAAACGGGGACAACACAAAGATATTGGATATTGCAAACAGGCAATTATCATATCGAGATAGAGATAGAATTGAATCCGCTGTAAATAAGGAAAATATATCAGCCATAAACAACTAAGGATGGATAGTGCTTTCAAAGAGGTGTTATAATTAACTAAGCACGCATTTCAGAAGTAAAGCCATCTCCAGGAAAACGAAAACAACGCTTTATAACACATTTCTAAAACTCCATCTTTTTTTTTTTTTTTTTTGATACAATGCAGAAAGCAATGAAAATGTGTTAGGCATTTTCGTGAGAAAAATACCTCGTAAAATGTATTGGCACATATGCCTTAATGGTGAGTATAGGCGACGAATGAACCACAAACTGTATAAGATTTACTCCGATGCAAGCATCGTGAGACGCAGAACGATACAAAGATTGCGCTGGCTGGGGCATGTTAAAAGAATGAACGCGGATATTTGAGCAAGAACGACATTCAATGGTCTACATGAAGGAAAGTGTAAACGGGGATGACTGACGCTCAGGTGGAGAAAGTTGAAGAAGATCTAAAATTCTTTGGTGAATCGAACTTAAGACTACGCACACAAGATCTAAGCACATGAAGGACCTTCTTTAATCAGGCCGAGACCAAATCAGGTTGTACTGCCATCTTAATAATTATCTGTTGCAAATCCCATATATATATTACAGCATTTTAACAAGATATTTTGTGCAAAAATGCTTATTTTCTACGTGACATCCATATAGGTACCCGGGTACCTTGCCGCGCACTATAAGGTGTTTTTTATCCCGCACATAAGGGTTAACAAAATTCTGCAATTTGGTAAATTTCTTACATTTGCCAATATAATAAAAAGGTGTTAACGTCACACAGAAAAAAATTCTATAAAGTTTTTTATTTTCTATCTCTTACGAGTATTATCGTCATGAAAGTATTGTACTGATGGCCGCCGCTCTTCCATTGACACAGTGCACAATAACAGTACCTACTAGAAGGTATAGAGCAAAATGTATCTAAAAAGTAATTTCAGTTCTAAAGCAAATATAATAATCAGTGCTGCAAGAATCCAAAATCAATTTTACGAACCAAAATTATCCAAAATTTGATAAATATCACTTTTTTATTTATGCGAATTTTTTTAATTTTGAGCTCTGAAATATGATGTCCAGTTGGTGCCTTCTTAACATTTTTTTTATCACTTTTCGCAAAATTCCGAATGTAATGGAAATGATTTTATTTAGAGCGTTCTTTCAAAAATCACTTTCTTTTAAATCCGGTGAACTTGGAGATCAGTTGAAAACGCTTGTGTGCTAACTTATTCGTCCGCCAAATGTGTCCCTTACCAAAGCTATTGAGGCACTTGCAGGATTTGCTCTTTCAACCACAAGGTTAGAGAACAGTTCGCAAATAGCGGAATTAGAAGGATTTTATTACAGTTTTTTAAATTAGAAAACAGAAATTTGAAATGGAATAAAACAAAGATGAATTTTTTAAAATGACGTGAGATTTAGTTTATTCGAAAGATAATCTTCTGGCATTGTAATTTAAATGTGACTTCATATGACCGCCACGGCTGGCTCGGACGTAGTCTATTCTTCTGGTCCAATTTTCGATGACTTTTTCCAACATTTGTGGCCATATATCGGCAATTACGCGGCGAATGTTGTCCTCCAAGTGGTCAATCGTTTCGGGCTTACCGACGTAGACTAGCGACTTCAACTATTCCCACAGAAAATGATCTAGCGGAATTAAATCGCACGATCTTGGAGGCCAATTCACGGGTCCGAAACGAGAAACTATGCAGTTGCCAAACGTTGCCTTCAATAAATCAATTGTGGCACGAGCTGTGTTAAATGTTGCGCCATCTTGTTGAAACCACTACTTCTGCACATCATGGTTGTTCAATTGATAAACGAAAAAGTCAGTAATCATGGCTCTTTAGCGGTCACCATTGATTGTTACGTTCTGACTAGCATTGTGTTTAATCAATTTTTTATCAATTATTAAAAAAAGGGAATTAAGCACAACAAACAAAATCTTTCAATAAATAATTGTATTTCCAAAAACAACTTTGATAATAGAAGTACTAACCATTGATTCCAACAGCCCATAAAGCATACCAAACAGCCAATTTTTCTGGATGCAACGATGTCCCAATATTTACTTGAGGATTATCATCACTCCAAATACGGCAGTTTTGTTTATTGATGTATATATTAAAACAATAGTTAGTTTTATCGCTAAACAAAATTCTCTTCGAACAGAACCATGATTTTCAAAATAAATTTGGAGGCTTTGTTCAGTATATTCATGATGAAATGCCAAACCAAACTTAACATAAATCACTTGACAGCTGACAAAATGGCTGCCAGTTAAAAAAGTGTTTCCAACTTGAAGTTTTTTACCTTAATAAAAACAATCCGTTATAAAAAACATTTACGGTGTAAATTACTTTTGAAATGAATTGTTTATTTTAGAAACCCGTAAACTGATATTTTTTCAAAAATTATATTATTAAAGATTATGAATGACATACTTTGGTCACAGCTTCTGAAGCAGGAAATCGTCAATTTCATGAATTATATTTTGTTTTGAAATTTCTGTTTAGGGCAGAAGCTCGCCAAGTGATCTCACATGACGGCTTTCCGCAGTAAATTTTGGTAACCCTGCTGATCTGCAGTTATTGTGGTGAATAGAGGATTCCTTTTAAAGTATCCGCTTACTAAGATATTACAATAAAGCTGACCAGGGAAAAGTGATTGATAAGTACTTCATTGGCGGCTTAGCCTCCTTAGCGTTAATATTAGGTCTGGCCAGACCACAATTTGTACAGCTAAAAACCCCAATTAAATAAAAAGTAAATAAATATATTTTTTATTGAACGTATGCTTATTACTTTAGATTATACAAATTTATTATATTATTTTATTATTTGATTATTTTATTCCATATGCAAGTCTTCGAAAATGTAGTCTTAAATTTAGCACATTGCTATTTCGCATCTACAACAGCTGAAACGAGTTTTGCGTTAGGTTTTTCTGGTTAGATTGAATTGAGCGCATAATGGGCCGTAGTTTTCTGATTTGATTCAAACTTGATTCATTCGATTTAGAACATATCATTTATAGAATTCACGTAGCTGTTTTTTTAATATTTTGCCCTATTTGAAATATCTTTCAAGGAAAAAAATGGGTCTGGCAAGACCAATAGGGTCATTTTTGGCGGGAATCCCGGGATCCCGGGAATTCGATTTTTATTTCCCGCTTTCCCGGGAATCCAAAAAGTGCGGGAATAAAAAAACTCTAGTTAATACTAAAAACATTCTGCAGTTCCGCAGCTCCCAGTGATCGAATGTCCATCTGCAAAGATAGAGATTAACGCAAAGAAAATCTTGAAGAAGTTGGCCAAGTATACAACATTCTATGAATATTTTTTTGATGTAATCTTCCAGGTGCCATTGACCGAAGCCGACTCTAACATCAACGTAGTGTATGAAGATGAGTAGAATAAAAACTCAAACACATATGCTGGGGCTATATGTTAAGATAATTGGGGGATTCACAAGGTTGTCATAAAGTTGTAAAGTCATATGTCTTAAAATAATTAAAATAAATATATATGACAGCTGTGGGCAACCGCTTATAATTTAGATTTTTACTGTACAGTTATATCGAACCAATGAACATTAAAATTTCAATGAATTAAAATTTTGTTTGAAATACAACAATATTCTTTTTAAACAAGTGTAAAATATTACTTAGGACATTATGACGATATGACTTTATAGCACACCTTGTGAATCCTCCAAATATGCCTTATGTTACTTTGTTTCCTTTGATCTTTTTTTTTCTCCGATTTTTTAAAAATTTAAACATAAAGATAATACATTTTTTTTATTTACATCGTACAACTGTTTTTATTTGTTTTAAAAATACAATAAGAAACACTTTAATGTTTTTTTCAAGACAAAACCTTCACTAATTTTAAAATTAGGATTTCTTTTAGTTTTCCGATAATTTAAAAAAGCACACTTGACGGATCCAAAAATGTCCAAGAAAAAGTTGTTTGTCCCATTACCGGATTATTACACAGAAATCGGCAATGGTGCCCATTTACATTATATGATTTTTGTCGCCGCAACTGTTGTAGGTTCTTTTTAAATTTGCTTTTGCGTGTAATATGTGCAATTTGTATCGCGGCTACGGTTTCTGTGCGACTGAACTTGAATACAATTTTTTTTTTGTCAAAAGAGAAAACAATGATAGAACGAATGTGCGGACAAAACGAATCGAACAGTACGCTCTCTTGGGACCCCTTTTAATTGCTCTCTTCCCTCTCGCCAAAAAAGTAGGAATCGCAGCGACAAAAATCGCATAATGTGAACGGGCAATATGAAATGACCAGGGACCGTAAGAGTTATTCCTTTTTTTCATTAAAGTCAGATGATAACAGTTATTTTTTGATTTTTATTTTTTCGATCAAAAATAACAGTTATTTTATGATTTTTATGTTTTCGAGCAAAAATAAAAGTTATTCTTTAAAGAAATGTACGTGTTATAATTATAAGATGTCCCAATGATGATCACGCATTTAAATAAATATTTAAATACAACTGAATGATTATAATACGTACATTTCTGTAAATAATAACTTTTATTTTTGCTCGAAAAATAAATATTTAAATACAACTGAATGATTATAATACGTAGATTTCTGTAAATAATAACTTTTATTTTTGCTCGAAAAAATAAATATCAAAAAATAATTGTTATTTTTGTTCAATAAAATAAAAATCATAAAATAACTGTTAGTTTTGATCGAAAAAATAAAAATCACAAAATAACTGTTATTTTTATTCAAAAAAATAATAATCAAAAGATAACTGTTACTTTTGTCCAAAAAAATATAAATCATAAAATAACTGTAATTTTTGATCGATAAAATAAAAATCAAAACTTTAAAATTCATATTATTTTATCATAGAAGAGTTCATAAGGCTCAATATGGTATACTTGAATCAGTTTGCCAGTATTTACTTCTATATGCATTTTTTGTTTTAAAATTTCAAAATAACTGTTATTTTCGGTCCCTGGTAATGACACATCATGTGACTTCGATACTGAATTTTATTTTAAATGGAAATATAAAATTTAAGACAGCGTGCAATGATAAACGATAAAATTTTTGTCTAAAAACCAATTTGTTTTATTTAATTAACGTTTTATTTATTTTTTAACGTTTAATGTTTCTTAAAATATATATGGATGTATGCATAACATCTATACATATGTTCATATGAATATGGATAAAGAGTTGAGAAGGTAGTTAAATTAGATCTAGGCAATGCAGTGTACAATATTGTGCTTGTTCTCACGATCGCACTACTTCATCTAAATATAATTATCAACGCAATACTTAAATTGTTGAAAAAAATAATATAATATAATTTTGCACATAATAGCTGAACCATGAATAAGTTAAATAAACAACTTTTCAGCATACGAAAAGCACCTGCCTTTTTATTTTAAACGCAACATAGTGAACATTTCATACAATAATATTTTCAACGGGCTTAATGTTCTACATATTCAAGAATATTTCCAAATATTTTTCAAAGCTTTTTTGTGAAAACTAGAGAACATTTTTAGAGAATTATATAATATAAAAACAAATGCAAAAAATAATTTGTAACGGAACAGCTGTTGTCTAGCTAGAAGTTAACGAATAACATTTGATGGTTTAACTAATTGTAAACAAATACCTGTAAATAATGTACCATTGGTTAAACGATTGCCATCAGCTAATAAATGACTAAATTTGAGCCTTAGTAGTCTTCCTGCTAGCTTATCAAAGTCGAAAGAAACGTTTTCAATGATAATTTGAATCGGACCAAATTTCAACCATTTTAGTGTGTAAGGATTGGATTTTCTTTTCCGGCAAATGACCAGAATTATAAAAAAAAACTTAAGATATATGTTTGATGGAATTCAGGCTAATAAACTTGTTAAACATATCACAATTTGTTTTAACAATTTAAGCTTCATTCAATAACTGAGACACATGGTGGGTGGTCTCTGCAATTAACACATCTTTTAATTTAAATATTGTATAAATTATATAAAAATTGTATCAATGATTTTCAATCTCCAGCGGAAACAGATCAGCATCTTAAAATATTGTTTAAAGTATTCTTGACTATCTCAAATGCCAATATTTGTTTATAAGTTCTTCGTTTTTGCTGATTAATTCGTATAACTTAAAAAATCGATAGAAAAAAGGAAATTAATTATGGGAAAGTTTTAAACTAATATCCACCAGAATAAAGCCTCAGTTAGCTGTCAAATTTTTTTTTTAAAGTTATACGAGTTTATCAGCAATTACAATAAATTTTTAAATAATATGGACATTTCCAGCGAAAAGTCTTCTTTTTGTAACGTAACGCCAGCAAGTAACAAAAATGGTTCCTCTTTCTTTGAACAACATGGGCCTAAAATACATGATTATTTGCTTGCTGGCGTTACGTTACAAAAAGTAGACTTTTCGCTGTAAATGCCCATATCTGGATAGATCTTCATTAATACACACAAACCCTTTAATACTTTTGATTGATTACAGCTTATTTAAAAAAAAGCCAGTAAATCTTACCTGCCAATTTCAGGAGGTCGAAAGAGCGCGTTCTTTCGCACAAATACTTTTGGAAAATAGTTGTCTTTAGAATTTCTTTTTGTTTTAAATGTAGTTGTAAAATTGTGAACATGGTTGTGATGTTTTTCAAATCAAAATACGCTAAACAAATTTTAAAAAAAAGTAATAAAGATATGTACGTCCAAAGTTGCACTCTGTGAAAAAGCAAAATTGCTAAAACAAAATAACCACCACAATTATTTGTACGGAATAATTGTCTTCGTAGTTGGTGTTATTTTTTTTATTTTGTTTTTCTTGGCAATTTCGCTGCAACTTTTGACGTGAATACCTTTAACTATTAACAAATTAACATTTTTACGGAGCTAATAATATCGAAAATTATTTATAATACAAAGAAATACTTAACATTCTTGAGATCTTTTAAGTTCAGACATAAAAAACGTGGAACGTGACATATGTTTTCTATTAGGATTTAACAAAAAAAAAAAAAAATGCATACCAATTTTGTGCTCCGTATACCATTTATTACACTAATATTTTTTAATGTTTTTCAAGTAGGTCAAAGTATTTGTTTAAGCAAGCAATTAATAGAAGCCACATAGGGTATCATCGGGTGGTCTCTGGTTTGTCACGCGGAGCAAAAATATTTTGATCTACATTCTTAAAATAAAAAGAACATTCAGGATTACAATAACAATCAATAATATTTTTATTTTTAAATTGGAAATTTTCTTCAAAAAATGACGAATGAAGCAAAAATATTTAGAAAACTCTAAAATTTTATATATGAGGCTCGATATATTCGAGATATCAAAAAATGGATAAAGGATTTAAAAATAAGGCCTATTTACTCGTACGTATCAAATAGAATTAATTTATAACTAATTTGTGGTAAATATGTCCCATGCGGCATACTACTCGTAGTAACCACACGGCGATATGTTCTATACATATTGCATACTGCATCACAAGCCGGCACAACTCAAAATTCAAAAATCTTTAGGAGATGCAGAAAACTGGCTTCAAAAACATGTTTGCAATTTTTTAATCCAATTGAGTTTCGCAAATGTTAAAGAAGAAAAGTTAAAGACAGTGGCGCAAACAAAATTTCGTGTTCGCTTTTAGATTGGATTAATGTGCTGGTTTATGAAAAAAAGACTTTGACCAGTTGTGCCTGGTTATGAAGTAGCGCGCGATATGTAGGTATAACGTATACATTTGAATTTATTATACATCAAAAGATTTGAAAAAACGGAAACAAGTTTTGATTTAATGTTCCTTGGTTTTATTGTATAAAAAAGTACGATAAACGTACGATTAATGTTAACAGAATATCTCTAAGAGAAAAATATGCGACTTTTCGACTATTAAAAAGAGCTAAATCCTGCGCCAAAGGCCCTAAACCGGCAACTCTGATTGTGGGCCATCGTAAAATTGACAGTTAATAACATTGTCATGTGTTTAATGTTAAGTCAAAGCTATCTAACTAAGATAGCTTCTTTTCCAAGAATCATGTTGCATATATGTTACATATTTCACAGTTTTGCTTTCATTTGTAAAAAAAATACAACGGTGGGAAACATTTACAATATTTTTTGTGAATATGTTGCATGAAATATATGTAAACATTTTGCATATTTTACCCTCACTTTTATTTAGCGTGTTCATACTGCCCCTTTTTACAACTGAAGTACTTACTGCTATGTTTGTACAACCAAGGTTTTATTTTGTGTGTCATGCTAAATACCGCTCTTAATTTCGAGAAAAGATTGCTTTAACGCAATATATAAAATATATTGCATATTAAAATGAAAAAAAAAACTAGTTTATATTATTATGTGTATTATTATCATATTATTTTTTTCAATCAAAATCAGTCAATGTTTGTTTTTAAACTGTATAAGTGTAGACTATTACAGTGGGCATATTACAGCAGAATTTCGATCGATATCGAATGCCGTTAGCCGACCCCAGCTAGTTTTGTTTTATTGAAGTTGTACAAGAGGTAACACATCGATCGATTAAAAAGTATTACATGTATATAATGTAACTTATATTTCTCAGAAAAGAAAACGCCATAAGGTACTTAAATAAGAGCGGCAAGCGTTGTTTATGTTAAAACTTCTTATTTTAAACGTATTATGGTTATCTTAACGACATTATTGCCACATGCAAGCTAAGTCAGTCTTTTATAGGGAAGCAACAACCATTTATTTGGTACCTGCAGTCATGATATTGGTAATAATAACATTAATATGTCGCACTTAATCAACAAGAGGATATTAAATCAAAATTTAAAAATGTTCAGTAAAAGCAAAACGATTTTTAATTTAACATTGAAGGCAGATGAAAAACAATTTAGAAACCAACCGCTTCATTACCAAAAAGAAGCACGATATTTTTACAGCGAATAGATATGAATACCTTTAACGTGTTGATTTTTTCGAAAAAGTGAAAAAATAAAAATTTTAAGTCAATACCCGCTTGTTAATTATTTATTTTATTTTAATAATTATATACTTTTCTTCAATTCCTAAAATTTTGTGTAAGGAATTATATGAAAAAAGAGATATTTGACGAAATCAATTGTCATTTATTGCAACAAATCGTGCCTCGTCAAAAAAAAACAGTTTTAAACGTGTAACATCCCTGTTTCAATGCGGTGCAGAACTCGTGAATAAATATTTTTCTTATTTCCAATTTTAAACGTTTGCCCTTTAATCTTATATTTTTGATTAATAAATTGCATTAGCTATGAGAATGTTTCAAGTGATGTTAAAACTAGTTCATGTCTTGACAAAAAAAAATTAATTTCTAAGATTTACCCCAATATTAAACAATTAATCTTTTTTTATGCTGTTCCTTAATGATTATACTGCTTGTTGGGTTAACATTTTCATCGCCTATTAATGACAAAAGAAGATACACATATGTGTTTGTTTACACACAAATACTTATAAAGGGTTCGTAATGAGTCCAATGAATGATAACAAACATTTTTATAAATATGCAACAGTTTAGTACTTCGAAAATTACTCGCAAGTTTAACCCTTCTACTCATTTTTTACTCTCTTACCCAACTCATTTTCTTAATACGGCTAATATGTAAAAAAGGACCACAAAAATTGCAACAACAATAACAACAACAACAAATGTACAAGAGAAATATAAAGGATACAACACAGGGATCATTGTGAAACTTTCGACACAACCAAAAGAAATATTCATTAAATGTCTGAAAGTACCACGATACAAAAAAAGCACACAAAGTTTTATGCCAGTTTGTCTTTCTGTATCAGGGTGTGTTAGTATTTGAGTTGAAGACTTTGTGTGTTTGAAATTGTATTGTTTTTGTAGAGAATTTTGTGGTTACGCATATGAATGAGTCAATGAATTTACGCACACACAAATTCCAACACAAACAAATAGTAACTGACCTACGTCAAGACAATTTCAAGTGGAGCCTACATGAAGGAACTAATAATCAGTATAAAAACACAAATTTATTCTACGACACAGACACATTTATACCGGCTTACAACAATTGCCAAAGGATAATGAACTCTCATTTTATGTACGCTTTGCTTGAAGACGAAATTATGAGTGTTCTTATTTTGCATGCAGAAACAAAAATGGTAATAATGTGTACATTTTGAATTCGCAAAATGACGAGCACGTTTATATACCACGTACTTTTTATTATGCATATGTAAGTGCCTAAATATGTTTGTATGTATATGTACTCAATTTAAATAAATTATTAAAAAACATAAATATCTATTAATACACAATATATTTACACAATATCTAAGACCCTTCATTTCGCGAAGCCTCAAGTAAAGCCTGCCGACCAACGCAATTTAAGAAGTTAAACTTTGAGTCCTTTTGGCAGACCCTTGTTTTGTTATTTTGTGTAATTTTAAGCAATTAATGTCAGTTTGTATCAGGCGCGGATTCAGTGGGGGGGGATATCCTATATCCCCCTTAATTATAAAAATATGTTTTGCTTATTTCGATAATACACGAATTTCCGAATGTACAAAATTTTTGGAAATCCCATCAAGTTTTTTTTTTGTTTTTTTTATAGAATCTCTAATCCAATTTTTAATAAGTATCCAAGTATTTATCCTAATAGTTATTTATTATATATTTCCAATGAAACATCTAGTTTACTGTATTTAAATACATATTATTCTACATTCAATCCCAGCAAGTGCCATCTATTTCCGAAAAATAAACGTTTGGGTTGAATATGCGAGCGGTTGAATTATTATTAAGCCTTAGTATATGCAATATTTGTATTTGTGTTATGATAATTATTTATTATATAAATTTGAATATAACCGTTTTTCGTATCATATTTTCATAATAGTAGCATTTGAATTGGAATTTTATATGCATTGCCATTCTACCCTCCCATATATACATCTATATATATAAAATTGTAACGTTACTGACTGACTGACTGACTGATTCATCATCGCACAGCCTAAACGCCTGAAGTTAAAAACTTGAAATTTGGACCAGGGGCTGCTTTTCGTTGTTCTTTAGAAAAAAAAGCGGACAGGTGTCTGGTACTTTTTGGAAATTCAGCCCTTTAAGGGCGTACACGGGTAAAACCTGCATTTTGGTACTTTTTTGTCACCCAACTATCTTTTAAATCCTTAAACATAGAAATAAGGGTTATACCACATTTTAAACTTATCTAAAAAATCCAAATACTAATTTGGTACTTTTTCGAAATTCGGACGTTTAAGGGGTAAAAAGCGTAACTATTTTTGGTACTTTTTTTATAAAACATTTTTTTTATTTATTGACATAAACGTATTAAATTATGGGCTCCCACTACAATATTGAAATTTTTCATGCTTCAATGGGGAGAAAAAAAGTACCAAAAAGGGGAACTACGGAGTAAACGGGTAAAATCTGTATATTGGTACTTTTTTGTCATCCCATCTATCTTTTAAACTGATTAACATAGAAATAAGGGTTATATCACATTTGAAACTTATCTAAAAAATCCAAATACAAATTTCGTACTTTTTCGAAATTTTGACGCTTAGGGGGTAAAAACCGTTACTATTTTTGGTACTTTTTTACAAAACATTGTTTTTTATTCATTGACATATACGTATTAAATTATGGGCTCCTACTACAATATTGAAATTTTTTATGCTTCAATGGGGAGAAAAAAGTACCAAAAAGTGGAAATACGGGAAATTTTATTTCTTACTTTAGGTTTTTGGTTTCACAACTTACAATTTTTTTTAATTATCGTTAATATTGGACCTAGAAACATAAATTTCAACATGCAATGTCCTGAGTGGATAAGAATCTCTGAGGGTACTTTTTGGTATTCTTTGATCTTTAACTGGTACTTTTTTAATTTCCGTTAATATTAGACCTAGAAACATAAAACTAAACATGCAAAGTCCTGAGTGAATAAGAATTTGTTAGAGGGATCTTTTTGGTAATTTTTCATTCTTTAACTGGTACTTTTTTAATTTTCGTTAAAATGAGACCTATTAACATAAAATAAAACATGCAAGGTCCTGAGTGAATGAGAATTCGTTAGAGGGATCTTTTTGGTAATTTTTCGTTATTTAACTGGTACTTTTTAATTTTCGTTAATATTGGACCTATGAACATAAAATTAAACATGCATGCTCCTGAGTAAATCAAAATCTGCAAGAGAGGCTTCTTGGTATCTTTTGGTCTTTAACTGGTACTATTTGAAGTTCCGTTAGTATTGGACCTAAAATCATAAAATTCAACATTAAATGTCCTGAGTGGACAAGAACCTATAAGAGGGATCTTCTTGGCACTTTTTCGTTTTTTTAACTGGTACCTTTTTTATTTTCGTTAATATTGGATCTACAAACATAAAATTAAACATGCAAGTTCCCAAGTGAATGAGAATCTGTAAGAGTGGTTTTTGGTACTTTTTCGTACTGTATTGTTCGCCAACAGTTAATTATTGAATTTTTGTTAGTATTGCAGCTACAAACATAAAATTAAACAAGCAAAGCGTTGAATGAGCATCTGTAAGAGGCAATTTTTGGTACTTTTTTGTACTTTATTTTGTGCTTTTATTGTTGTTAACTAAATAAAAAAAGAGAACAGGTGTCTGGTACTCTTTCGAAATCGGCTCTTTTAGGGACTCAAAGTGTAAAACCTGAATTTTGGTTCTTTTTTGTCTCCCATCTACCGTTTAAATCAATGCACATAGAAATAAAAATTATATAAAATTCGTAACTTATCTAAAAAATCCCAAGTGAAAATTTTGTGCTTTTTCTGAATTCGTACGTAATTTTGTTACTTTTTCCAAGATATTTTTTCTTCATCTATTTATTTTCATCGCACAGCCTAAACGCCTGAAGCTAAAAAGTTGACATTTGGACCTGAGGCAGGCCTTTCACCAAATCGATCACGCTGACTCATATCTGCTAAGCTAAAGGAGATACAAAAAAATTGAATACCTATTATTGTTTATTAAAAATAAGCGGTCAGGTGTCTCGCACGTTTTTGAAATAAGGAGTAAACGGGTAAAACCTGTATTTTTAAAAACTTTTTTGCTATGCCATCTATCTTTTAAACCAATAAACATTAAAATAAAAAATATATCACATTCGTAACTTATCTAAAAAATACAAATACAAATTTGATGCGTTTCGAAATTCGAATGTTTAAGGGGTGAAAATCGTACCTAATTCTGTTATTTTTTTTTTAAACCTTTTTCTTTATCTACCTATATAATATAAAATTGTAAAGTTACAGCCTGATTCATCATCGCACGACCTAAACGCCTGAAGTAAAATGCTGAAATTTGCCCTGGAGGTGGGCCTCTAGCGAAATCGATTACCTACGATGGGAATTTTGTAAATTTTTATGGTTAAAGGGTAAAAAGGTTAAAACGGAAAATTCCCTAACCTGATGTTCATTAAAATAATAAGCGGTTAGGTGTCTGGTACTTTTTTGAAATTAGACCCATTTGGGGAGTAGACCTGTATTTTAAAACTTTTTTGCCACGCCATCTATCTATTAAACCAATAAACATTGAAATAAAAAAAATATCACATTCGTAACGTATCTAAAAAATACAAATAAAAATTTTCGAAGTACGAACGTTTAGAGGTACAAATCGTCCCTTTACAAAGTAGCGGGTTTAAACCTAGAAACATAAACTTTGGCGTAAAAATATGTCCACATAAGAAAAAGGGGCGCTAACGAAGTAGCGGGTTAAACAGTATGAATATATGTATTGGTCTAGTAAAAGTTCACCAGAGAAGAATTATATAACTGCCAAATTTCAAGTGCATTAATAAGAAAAGTTCTTTGATATATAAAAATACATAAAAATGAGTGAAACAATGGTGAGTCCGTAATTTTTTTTTTTAATATAATGTACCTATATAAGTATATATCATTACCTTCAGTCGAAAAGGATGTAGTCCAATGTATAAATTTTATAGGAGAGAGAAAAAACTTTCTAAGGTCTTTAGTTCTGAATATATTTGAAGTCTGTAAATCCAGTTTTGCTTCATTGCCGACTGTTTATTGGCTTGCAAACCAACTAAAAATAATACATTTATGTTTTACATAGCTTTTTGTGACTTATCACCTTTTCTATTATATATTTTATACTTTTAATGTACATTTTAGCATGTCAACTTGCAAAAAATAAAAAATACTATAAAATTATTTTATTTATTTCAATGTTGACTATTAACAAATATTAACAAATTTTTTTTTAAATTTTCACATTTAAATGGGCCCTAGCGCTTTTTCTTTAGCATTTTTGGAATAACATCTTTAGCATTTGCATATACATATCGTTGCAAAACAAGAACTAGAAAAAAATATTTGTATTTTTTCTGCAAACGATGTATTTTTGTTAACTCTATTGAACTGCATCCAAAACTTAATTTTCAAAAATTGTGGCATTAGCACATTTACGGCTGAAGGTACATATGTACGTATGTATGTGCAGTCAAAATTATTTTTGTCTTTCCATTGTTATAAGCTTTAAAATTCCTTTCTAAATAAAAATAATTTAAATAAAAAAATTAGCTGTAATCAACTTAAACCAGAATAATTATATGTATATGTATCTTTAGATTAAAACCCAAACAGTTCGACTTAAATTCATAACTTAATTTTTAAATTAGTGATGCATATTCCTTCTTCCAAAATTTTGTTAACAATTGCATATGTTTTTATTTTTTTGGTCGAACAATTGGTCAAACAATTTAGTATGATGTAGTCAAATAATTTATTTAAAAAATTAATTTATATTGAACTGATCTTATATTCTATTTTACCTTATTGTTGAGTTTTTTTTTAATATAATATAAACATATCGTTTTTAATAAACTTTTAAAAACAAATTTTTTACTTGTTTTGTACCATAAAAAATTCCCCCCCCCCCCCCCCTAAGGCTCAAGCTGGATCCACGCCTGGTTTGTATGAATGTGAAATTTTTTAAAAATGCATAAAGAAAGCCAAAAGACTAATTTCCTCAAATTATTGCAAGAATTTATTATTTGTGACTTATAAACACTTTAATTTTTCATTGAAAACGACGGTTAGAATTAAAAAAATGTGTTTGTCTAAATGCATAATTGAACGGCGCAAGTTTACGAGTCAACATGGTTGGACAAATTTCCAAAGTTTTTGTACTCGGAAATTAATTCGAATAAAATTTTTGACAGTTCATTTGCGAGGGCGGAAAAATGCAGTTTGCACAGATTGCGAGACTTTTAAGCGATATCTTAAAAACCCTTATTATTTACATTTTTGGGTAATATTCCCTAAAATCAAACTCGTTGTTTTTTTTATTATTATATTGTATAATAAAAAAATTATTCTACTTCAGTTTTGTCAATTTAACATTGAATTCCAGTTTAATATTCATATCGCTATCGGTATCGTATCGGCAAAAAGGAGTATTGTTAAGTCCCTGGTTGGTTGGTTGGTTAACGTGGTAGCACGCACACAACTAGGCGTGCTGCAAGTAGAGTCGACAGTGACTCCATTTTGACATCACACCGCTCGTCAAGAATTGAAACCCCCAATCAAACTTGACCCAGGGACAATACTGAGGTGGCTAGAGCCAGCCTGTTGCGTAAATATTTCAGCAAGTTGCTACGTCCCTAGTTTAAATTATCGTGGATCTGAAATTTTTTATGAATTTTTTTTTTAAGAATTTAAAGGACTCAGTTTTTTTATATATATAAAATTGTAACGTTACTGACTGACTCACTGATTCATCGCACAGCCTAAACGCCTCAAGGTAAGAACTTTAAATTTGGGGTAGGTCTCTCCCCAAATAGATCCACTAAGGGAAAAAGGGTAAAAACGGGTAAGCTCTGTAACCTTATATCTCCAAAATTAAAAGAGATACAAAAAAATGTAACACATATCGTTGTTCTATAGAAAAATAAGCGAACAGGTGTCTAGTACCTTTTGGAAATTCAGTCCTTTTGCGGAGTAAACGGGTAAAACCTGTATTTTGGTACTTTTTGTGTCCCCATCTAATTTTTTAATCCATAATTGCTAGGAACACACTGGGGCGAACGACGAATTTTTGGCCGCGAATATTCGTCGCCGTATTTGTTGAGTGTACTTACGGAGATTTTTGCACTTATAGAACAGAAAAATATCAACAAGATTGCGTTGAAACAATATGCAACGCTTGTCACATCCCGCGAATCGACTATTCACAAGAAACGTTTAAAAGAAATACATAATTAATAAAATAAATAGTTCAACTATGACGTCGTACAGTAAGAAAATTAATTCTTTCGCGTTTTCAAACATCAATATTGCCGAACTTACATTTATCTTCGGATATTTAACCGATATCTATGTATTTACATTAGTATAAATATCTTTAATAATTGCAATATTTAAACGCTTGTATGTTTCCAATAAGGCTTTTGATAGTTTAAACAACATGTCAATCAATTAACTTTATAGGGTGGATTTTTAACATGGAGATCATAGATTTAGTCATCTTTAATCTGTACGTGTAGTTTTCTTTTATTTGCCAATGTAGTAATTTCTTTTATTTGCCAGTTTAAGCGGCCAATGTTGGTGGTTAAACTTTATCAACAAATTACAACACATACACATGTTTGTATGTATAAAAAGCATCTGTTAAATATAAGCACAGAAAAAAATATATATGGGGGATTTCACCAAGGTTAGTCTTATGGGATAGTAGTGTAGAAACAAATTTTCAACAAGATCGGTCAAAAAGTTTCTGAGTTAGAGGGGGTAAAAATTTTGAGATTTTGGCCAAACCGGTGTTCTTTCTCATCCATGTAACTTATTATCTATTGGTGTTAGCAAAATTTGTCCCAAACAAATTAGATAGCTATTTCTTCAAGCTATTTATAATATGCATACATAAAAGAAAAGATTTTTTTAGAAAACAAAAAATGCTTCATTCTAGTAAATATGAAGGCTAGTAATTCTGAAACATATGAAAACTTAAATAAAACAATTATATAAAGAAATTTTCTTTTTAAAAGAACTTAAATGGAGGATTGTCTTCTTCTTCTCTATAAAATGCAAGGGGCACTGGTAAAAAGTTGACATTTTAAAATATGTTTGTTGCCATTTTTGTTATTCAGTATGGCAATTCTGCGAGGTTTAAGCTTCCGCTTAAAAACGGCAAACACAATAAGTACACAATTAAATTAATTCTCAGATTAATTAATTATAGTTTGCTGCGAAGATTAAACCCGATGTTGAAAACCCACTCTAATTGGTTGTTTAGGCCCAAAGATTTTTTGCTATTTAATTAATATTTTAATTTAAAATTTTTTTCAAAACAACAAAATGTAAATTAAATGAAAATGATATTTAAAATTTTATATTCAACTAAAAAAATTATACATTCAATTATCACCTTAATTAAACTGAAATACTTCCCAAACAATTTTTTTAATTGATGAAAAAACTACTGAAAATTTTTTCTGCGTATGCAGGCGCATAGTTTGTAATCTTATTCTAAAACTTACCAAGAACTAATTAGTATTTAATTTAATATATGTTTTGCCTTTCCTTAAAAAAAAACTGAAGAATGAGCTTTAAGGGCTAAATGTTTTCGTTTTATTTAAATAAAAAATATATTAAAATCGCGTTATTATTTTTGAAAATTAATTGTAATATCTTTTTTCAAATACACTACATAAAAAATGTTTTAATGTGCTTAGAATTTTTAAGAACTAGAAGCATTTGAAAAATAGCTTGACAAGCGCGATCATTTCGCGCCCCATTTTTTAATCTTCCAGACGATTGTTGGAGCAAAAATAAATTTATTCTTTAAAAAAATGCTTTTGCGAGTAAATGTTGGAAGAGTTCACACATTTTGGCGAGCGACGACCGTATTTGACACCTCATAATGATTTTTATGGTTGTTGGACAAGTTGTTTTTTGTTGTTCCACAATTGCGGTTTAATTATTTTAACGACTATTGAACGATTGCCTTAGTATGATCAAATTCTTAGCAGTTAAAACATTAATTTCTTTTGTGCGGCTTTTTACCATGAATCTTCTGCACTGTATTCTGTATATCAATTAACGTCGCTTAACGTCGCCGGGTTCTAACACCACTCGAAATGGTGGTTGGGGATTTTGTTCCCCCTATTTTAAATATTTGTTAAAGTTGTTTATATTGCAGATCTTCGCTTCTAAATACGTTTTTATTTGATCTGGGGACACGCAAATGTCAATGCCCGACATAATTTATTGAATACCTTTACTGCTTTTCAGTTGGTATGCATAAAAGCCTTTTTAAGTGCTTAAAATTTAGAGGTTATTTCACGAAAATTATCCTCTTCATAAACCTGTATTTTGTTCTCGTTTATACCACCACGCTTTATTGCAGTTACATAAAAACAACTTGCACCTATCAACGATATTAAACTCTTTATCAACTTATTTTTTTCTGAACTATAGTAATCCCGCGAAGCTCTGCGCTTGTCTGCAGAAAACCATAGTCTCTGGCGGGAATCGAACCCGCAACCCCGGCACTGATAGACTAGCTCACTACCAGCTAGCCTACCGGGGCACCCATATTTTATTACTTTTTGGACCGAAGCAACTGCTGAAGAGGTAGGGCTGCGACTTCGTTTAAGAACTGTTATATACGTATCAATACCAACTTGTACTTAAGGTTTCTGACAACTTTTTACTTGTGATACGAGTTTTCTATTGTGTCTGTTTTCGGGTTAATCGTTTCATTACTTATTAAGATTGTTTTTGCCGCTCCGGCAACACATGCAGATATAAGTTTAATATCTGCTAGTGTATCCTTATCACCCGTATTAGTAAACACAGATGATGAAAGGAAACGCGTGCGAGTAATAGCTAGCCGTTAGGTATTTGCTTTTATGAAGTCTTTTTTTATTTCCGCATTGCTTTCGTTAACATTCACTGTCTCATGTGCATTTCTTTCATTCTGTTTTATTGTCTTTTCATTATTTAAACTCAAAGAGTTTTTTTAGTTTTCTGGTTTACTGTGCTCCTCTTATTATTTATTATGCTTTACAACAACACCGAAATACAAATAATAAAAATGTTTTTGCACAGAATGTATCGTCACGTAAAATGCAAAATGGCGTAACAGCACTTTTTATTTGTTAGAGGAAAAGCAAAAAACCTTACGAAATCAGTAACAGCAAGGTGTACTTGGCGTTTCTTTATTAAAGTCGCCAGTTTGATCGCAGGGATTTACCATTTTTGGTGAACATGTGTTCGCTTTTTTTCTTTAATGAACAACAATAACTATTAAATTAAAAAGTACCACCTTAATTATAAAAGAACCAGTTTGGTCCAATATTAACGGCAAATCAAAAAGTACCAGGTAAAGCACAAAAAAATATCAAAAAGCGCCTCTTACAGATGCCCATTCACTCAACGCATTGCTTGTTTAATTGTGTGATTATAGATGCAATATTAACGAAATTAAAAAAGATACCAGTTAACAGATTCTCATTTACTCAGGACCTTGAATGTTAAATTTTATGTTTCGAGGGCCAATACTAACGGAAATTTAAAAAGTACCAGTTAAAAAATCAAAAAGTACCACAAATTTCCATCTTATAGATTCTTATCTACTCAGGATATTGAATGTTGAATTTTATGTTTCTAGGTCCAATATTAACGATAATTAAAAAAATTTCCGGTTGTAGAACCCAAATTAGATTAGTTGCAAATATGATATAACCTTTATTTCTATGTTTTGATAGGAACACAACTGGGACGAAAGACGAATTTCGCCCAACACGACGAATTTTTCCGTAAAAATTTGCTGAGTAAATTCGACGTATGAAACACAATAACGACGAATAGCTGGCAGCTTTTATAATTGAGAAAGTTGATTACTGTTTGTGCAAAGAGAGAGAATTAGTATGACCATATTCAAAAAAATAATGCTTAAAAATAAAAACATAATCAAAAACACAACTAAAAACTATTTTTATAGCATAATAGTTTTTTTTTTTTTGTATTTTCTTTCATGAATGATTTATATTTTTCATTTTTCAATGCATGATGTGAAAATAGTACAGATATAAGTGATAAAGTAAAGACGTTTCCACAGATAAAAATCGGATTTTTTATCCAAAAATCGTCAAATCTGCAATTTGGCAGTATTAGAGTATAAAATCTAAAAATGCAGATAAATCTGCCACTTTGGCATCACTGGATTTGAGTTGATAAAAAGAGAATGAGAGTAACATATCTGTTTTCCTATGTTCCGCACAAGCAGATACTAGGAGATAATGATGGAATACAATAAGTTACTTCCCAGCGGGAAATAGAAAGAGTACGGACTCTAGAAGGCCTCTGTACTCCTTCTTTTGGATCTACAAGGCCCCATTCCATACTCATTTCTTTTTTTACAGCGGATGTTATTGCAGGGTAGGGCGTCCGCTCTCGTTTCTTTCGCCAAAGATTTCGAAATGTATTCAAATAAATGCCTCTTAGAAGCTTTCCAGAGAAAGGTGCCCCGGTAGGCTAGTTGGTAGTGAGCTAGTCTATCAGTGCCGCCAGAGACTCTGGTCTCCTTATCATAGGAATAAACAACAAAAAAAACGGAATCGGAATCGGAATTCCTTGGCTTTAGCAAAAAAAAAAAAAAAAAAAAATTTCGTTCTCCTTCTCTTCTCCCTTTTCATAGAAGGGCATGTGGAATGTGTATCTTATCTTTTGTACAGAAGAGCCTTCTATAAGACATTCTCTAGCTGTTAGACCAGAATGGTAATTGAATCAAAAAAATGTCTTAGCAGGCCTTCAATAAGGCCGGAAGTCAGAAGGTCTTTGCAAAAACAAAATATGTACAATGTACATATGTCTAGTTATTTTTTCAATAATTTTTGAATAAATGTGCTTCGAAAGAAAAAAAACACACAAAAAATGTTTACACCAACAAAGCATGTGCACAGTACACACACATGTTATTCGTGCCGTGGTCGTGCAAATTGCCGAGCAACAGCAACAATACTAGTGAGAAGCGTTGCTATCGCATATGAATTTTTCTAAACTCTGTTAAGCCTCTAGTACACGGCATGTAATAAGCCACATGCGCATGTGGTTCTGACGTAATTTTGACGTCATCACACAACACGCAATGCTTATTGTGGCTTTGCATTGACGTCAAAATTACGTCAGAACCACATGCGCATGTGACTTTTTACATTCCGTGTACTAGAGGCTTTAGTTACATCAACCTACCAACAATATTTTAAACACTTATGGAGTAACAACTGATATTTTTAAGATACTTATGGTGACAACAGATATTTGTGAGCAAAAAGAAAGGCTATGACAATAAACCATAAACAACTGTTTTTGTTTTTAAGATATGGTGCGTGTGCAAAAGAAAAACCAAACAATATCGGTTACACCAGGGATGTTAAATGGGGTTTTAAATTTTGTACCATCTTCCAAAGAAAATGTACTTTGTGGACCTTCACGGTACTATTTTTTTTAATTTCTTAAAGCAACAAAAAAACTATATAAAAATTTAATTGTACACAAAAAAAAAATCCAAAACTTTACATTAACATACATTATATGTATGAATAAAATAAGTTATATAAAAGTCTTATAAATATATGAGATCAAAATCCGGCACTTATTTGTTTATTTAATAAACTATTTGGAATTTTTACATCATAGCAGCATGAGCTTGTCGATCTTAACCACTCCTTTGTTTGTATGAGACTTGATAATGTTGGCACATATAGTCTGTTTCTTTCCTAAGTTTTTATTATATTTTGAAAAGAAAAAACTCTCTCTACATTTGCAGTCGAATCCGGAATGGATAAAATTCCAGCAACGACTGTAGAAATGTCAGGAAACATATGGACATTCAGCTCATTTTGTAAATTAGCTGCTGCCGACCAAAAACTACAAATGTTTTCAGTTTTTAACGACTGCAGTTGCTCTACATCAACTTAAGCTCTAAATTAATTATTAATTAAATCAAAATTTGTAATTTCTTTTGGGAACATTTTACTAGAAGAGGTTCATTTCTACTTGTTTTACCTGAAATAACATTATCAGGAATTAACTTATGGAAACACATTTAAACTTCGTTATTAAAGTTGACTTTGGTTATCAAAACTTCGCAAAATTGTATATAAAATTGTTTTTCATTTTCTCTCATTTCTTTAACTATATCAATATTGATATTATTTGTAGATATATAAGTCCACTTCTGTTACGCAATAAATTTTTTCAAAGGGCATGTGATTTTTGTGAAATTCTACGATAGAGATATCACATTCATCCGAAACATTTTTATTCATGAAATTACGTGCCATTTGGCGGAACCAAAAAGTTAGGCTTTGTAAAAAAATGCATTCGAGCATCTTCTGATTGCATTTCTAAATTAACCATGTTAATTATTTTAAGTGAATATTGCATAAATAAAAAATGCAATTTAAAAGTAGGATTTTTAAATCTGGATGAAAGAAATAATAATTAAAAAAATAAATGCAATGAAAAGGACTCAATAATGTGCTTGCTATACTAAAAATTCAAAAAGGGGAAACTATGACAAATTTTTATATTGTACCAAATGAGTTACGGTAGTACCAAGGTTCTTTAGAAGGTCAAAATGTACCAAAAAAGTACAATTGTACCAACTTTAACATCACTGAGTTACACTCATTCTCTCATTTTCATCAATAGTATAAGATATGTAAATGGTACACCTGTTTTGACAATACTCTAATTAATATATACCAACTAAGTCCTCATCATATCTGGGGTCATCGGAAACCCATTTCAACAGACAGGCGGATGGTAAACCAGATTTGAACTTCTCTTCTCATAAGGATCCAGAATATATCTACTTTATAGGGCATTGGATCAATATTGTGAAAGGCACAAACGGTGTGACAAACTTATATGTATAAACCCTACATATAACCGTGCTTAACACGACGACAACTGATAGTTCTCGCACGAGAATTTAATTTATTTATTTTAAGATTTAAAATTTTACATATGCATAAGTTTTTTTTCATTTTTAAAATGGGCACTTTTATAGTTTTGAATTAATTTTCCATTAATGGGGCTTTAGTTAATTTTTGTTTTGTTTTGGGGTTATTTCATTTGCATTAGTTTCTAAATTGGAGTTTTAGTTCATAATGAACTAATTCCTTAGTTTTAACGATTTAGTTAATTTTTGGGGCTTAGTTCAATGGGGACTTAGCTCGCAGTGCCGGTTTTGCTGTTATACTCAAACCCAACTAAATATCATAACTCTTATTAAATTTACTTCAACTAACTTTTTGTAATTTTTTTTTTACTTTTTCTCAAGAAAATAACAACAAAAAATTTATAAAATTTTTTCAACATTTTTTGTATGTCCTTGGCAAGGTTAAATAACAAACAAAAAAAAAACAATGTTATTGTGCAGAACCTAAAAGATAAGAAATAGAAAATTTTATTTTTGCTTTTTATTAAGAAAATGAAATAAAAGCTATTGCTACAAACATGAAACCTACACTTATACTTGCACTGTGATGTTTATTTGCACAAAGCTGCACTGACAAAAAAAAAATCACGAAGAAAGGATGCAATTTGTGCAGAGAGAAGATATCACCCTTATCGGAGAATATTAGTGTGGATAATAGACCCTGCTTCTAGTGCCCCGACCTACTCAGAATCAATTAAAAAGGCCGGTCACTTATACGGCTGGCTGGTTGTTTGTCCTTGTACATTTTGTGAGAAAGGTTGTCTGTCGTTGTAAAATTTGGTTTTTATTGAATTTTTTAAAGTAGGGCGAAGTGGTCTAATATTTACCCTAAACCTAAAATGCTGATATAGTGCTAATAACTTAACCTAGTATAATCAGTGCTGCCAACTCTTTATGATCAAAAATAGCAAACAATGGCTTAATTCTGGATAAAAAATGATAATACAAGATTTTATAAACATGTTCTGTAAATAACAATTGTTTTTTAAACTTTAACTCGAAAAAATCAAACTAAAAGGGCAGTGCAACGTGGATATGGAATATACCAAGATAATTCTTGTTACATGGAAAACCTTTAGACACAACTTTACCGATTGCTTTCTGAGCTTTATTTCCTTAGGAAATTAAAATTATTTTTGAGTTTTATTTTTGCTTAGGAAATAAAAGTTATTTCTTGGATTTTATTTATATCTCAGAGATTAAAGTTATATTTTGAAGTTAATTTATTTGCTAGGATACAAATTTTTAAATTGAATAAAATATAAAATAAATAATTTAGTTGAACAAATTAGAGTTTTTGCAAGGACTCTGAACATAAGGCCCTTATTGTTAATGTTAGCGAAGAAAATTACTTTTATTTTGTAAGCAAAAATATAAAATTCAAAAAGAAACAAAAGTAAAAGTATTCAACTGTGGGGCACTGAATCAGCCTCCAATATCGAAAAAAAATTCAATGGTGCCAAAATAAACTTCTTCAAATAATCACAGCCGCTCCGTTGTATGTTAGAACTCAAATATCCGCAAGGATTTTAATGCGCCATTAGTTAAAATACGATAACGAAATATGCAGTAAAATATTTAAAAAGACTTGAACTGCACCTAAATCCACTAGTTCGAAATATTTTATGGCGGCCACACTCGCTTTAGAAACACTGCTGCACGCACCCAATCAGATGAGCGATAAAAACCTACATAAGTGAACAGAAGCCGTAATGACGAATTTTTTTTTTTAGCTGGCACTGGCAAGACATAAAATAAAGTATTAGGATAAAATTTGATTAATTATTGTTAGTTCATATATAATATATATTTGCATTTTCAAAATAAATAAATACTGAGCCAAAAATTCTAAGCAAAAATAAAACTCAAATACCTAAGCAAAAAATAACTTTCCAAAATAATTTTTATTTTCTGACGAATAATTAAAAATTTTAAAATAAACTTTGTTATCTAAGCGAAAAATAAATTGAGGAAAAAATTAATTAAAAAGTAATTAAAAAAAACTTATAACCGTAACAGTCCCTGATTATAAAACCAAAATTAACTATTTTATAACAATTCCACATTCTGGAAATTGAATTCGAGAAATAATGATATCTAACAAATTCTAAAAGTTATCCTGTGTTGAGAGTTAACAAAAATATTCTCTTTTATATGTATACTTTATACTTTGGGTACAATTTATATTTATTAGAACTTCTTAAGCCTCTAGTACACGGCATGTAAAAAGCCACATGCGCATGTGGTTCTGACGTAATTTTGACGTCATCACACAACACGCAATGCTTATTGTGGCTTTGCATTGACGTCAAAATTACGTCAGAACCACATGCGCATGTGGCTTTTTACATTCCGTGTACTAGAGGCTTTACTCTTAGGGCCATTGTTAGCTATCGGCAAGTTGTAATAATGGCCCTTAAAGTCAGGAAAAAATAATGTGTCTTTTTCAAAAAAATTTAACAAAGATCTCCTTCGATTTGAATTTTACTCGATTTGACATTATAATAAATAAGTGTAAAAAATAAGTAAGAGAGTTTGATAACATTTGATACCCTGCACTACAGTATATGAAAACAAATTTGGGACCAATGTCTAATCAGGGATCCGGCATAACAACATTATGTTATGAGGCTTAGATTCATTTAAGAGGTTGTTGTCCCTAATATTATCTAAATATTTAAAATAATTTATTTGTCATAAAGTAATTATGGAAATGTAGTTTATGTGGGACCTCTGGTCGATTCTGGACCTTTCAGTACAAAACCATGCCATGGCATAGAAGCTATTAAAAAGTTATCAATACCAACATTTATAAGGAAGTTTTGGCAATTTAAGCTATTTTCGGGAGTGGTATATGTATGTGGAGTTATGGCCAAATATGGACCAATTTTAGAAAAATTATGTAAAACTATTTATGTTGGAAATAAATATTTTTCAGCTAAATTTAATGTTAATACGAAAATTAAGAGATAGTTTATGGGCACAAAGACTATTCCGGAAAAAAGTTGGTATATGGGCCATGTGAAACTATTGACCGATTCTTACCATTTTCAATAGGCTTCATTCTAATGACAATTAAGACGTATGTACTAAATTTCAATATCTGCAAAATTGAGACCCGTACATAGCGCACAAGGTTAAATGGACAGATAACCAGCCAGCCAGCTGGACGGACGTACATAATTAGATCGACCCGGAAAGTGATTCTGAGTCGATCGATATACTAAAATGTCTACGACAGCGACTCCCAATTCTCAAATTCATATACTCGCGAATATAGGGCAAACAAATTCAAGTGCTCATAATTATTATTGTGTGTTTTCGGCAGTGTTACTAGATCCTAAAAATGTTTGGAGCGAAGTTGGCTCTTTTAAAAAAAGCTAAAAATGCTTAAAATAATTAAATTGCTGAAACATTAAGCTTACATTTGAAACAACTTCTTTTTAAATAAATATTTTCTTATTAATCGCTTAGTACTTTTGTTAATATTGCTTAAAATTTTTATTTTATTTGAATGAAATACAATTACCTAGAATATAACAAATTATTTATTTAACATAAAAAGTACTAAAAACAAAACAAAAATATAAATTCAGTCTTTACTTACGATTTTATATATGTACATTAGACCGACTCAAAAACAAAAAAAGTCGTTGGTGTACCCGAACTTTGACATGTCTTATGAAGATTCCCAAAATATTTTGGGTATAGCGATTACCTGCCGTGAGACGACCCCGTCAAAAAAGGGTCCAAAAATAGTATTTTTCATGAATTAAAAATAATATAATAGATATTTAGGGATTCTTTGATTCTGCATTCAAACATTTCAACAGACTCGATATAGCGAGATGTTGATATCAATTTTTTAATGCTTTTCAATTCGACTTTCAGTACAACTTCTAAGGTTAGTCGGTCTAATGTACACGTAACTTAAACGTTTAGAAAATGTAGTCAGGAATTTTTAAGACGCACTTTCGCAAGTTATTGGCACTGACATAAATGTTGGTTTGGGATTAAACTTCACATAAAAATATTTAAAACCCCTACTTTTATATATTTAGTAAATATAGGTCGGTCGATACTTGAACGCACCACCCACAACAGACTGTTTTCCACAAATCGCTTCACCATTAAAAATGTTTTACGAACAAGGCAATAAACTTGTTTATCAAAGTTTATCAAAATAAAAAATATGCACTTAAAACTCAAAAAATTTCCATAGAAAATCTGATATTGAACATTTTTTATTTTTTCGAATAATTTCAATGAGCTAAATTTCAGTTGTGTATTTTATAAAGCTTTTTGTTAAAGTTATATTCCTTAAATTTTTAGGAATGACTTTAATCACAACCAGACTATTATCTAGTATCTTCCTGTTAGATTTTACCTTAGCTATCCGTTGGATAGCAATGAAGTATATTGTATGTACAGAAAAATTGCAATTATTAGACAACAGCAGAATGTAATGCATTTTCTGACCCGCTACGGCCTTCGTCAGCATTCTTTGTGTCACACTGGATAGTGATACTTTATAAATTGAATGTATTTAACTCAACTATATAGTTGACTTAAACTTAGCTCATAGAATTAATTCAAAGAAATAAAATATGTTGAATGTAATAAAGTAGCTTATGGAAAAGAAATAATTCCCAGATGTTATTCAAATATCTTTAAAAAAAAAAACCTAATTAAATAATTAAAATTTTTGGTTGTTTAAACAAATAAGAACTATTTTATCAAAAGTAAAACTTTGTCAGTTCAGACAAAAAAACTTTTGTAAATGGAAAATGGCTTCGAAGTTATGGGACCATACATGAAGAATGCCAGTTCATTTGGAAAAAATTCATTTTCAGATCCCACTTTAATTCCAAATCAGATTAAAAATTTTTCAAATTTATTTAATATTTTATATCCTTAATTTTTTGCTAAACGTTTTTGTTTTTTTTTAATTTGTCGGGCTATTCTTCCTTCCACATTTTAAGTTTTACTATCTGCAATATCTACTAATTTGGCTTGAGTATTAGGTGAACTAAGTCCCTCCTTATTAGTTTTTGTTTCACCAATATACCCGTAGTTAGAAAATTCAAAGGCTACCTGACTTCCGATGTTATTTAAATTTAAAATTTCTTTTACTTTTTTAATTGTATAATCAACAAGCTTTTTAAACATTCTTATATTGCTCAAATTTTTTTGAATAAAATTCTGAAGCATTTAACCAAGTTCCGCATCTTGTAACTAATGGCTGCGGTGGATGGGGAACAATGGGATATATTTCATTAAAAATTGCAATATTATCGAATTGGCTTCGAATTTCCTCTTCAACGCGGTACAACCCGTGTACCAAGCAAGTAACTTGTAACAGTTTTGAATAAAATACTTTTTTCCCAGTGGTAACCTTAAACATGTAAAGTGCTGAATCGGCTAAAATAGAAGGATTTTTGTCGAAATCTTGAAAATCATACAGAAATACAGAAGTAACTTTGTTTTGTACTTAGAAAAATCGAGATTGATACGTTATTCCAAAAATGTTTAGACATTTAAATATTGCAATTTCTTATCGTTAACTAAATTAAAATCAAAAAATTAAATTAAATGTTAGCTTTCTCCAAGTGTACAGATTTGAAAAAGTATTTTATCTACGAAAAAATTCAGTTAAAGCACTCACTAAATAAACGAAATTAAAGTTTGCACTTTTGTCTTTTTTTAGTGTGTGTGTGTGTGTGCGTTTGAGTTCTAGGATAAATTTGATATTTCAAAACTTTTTCCGTTTCTATTTTCAAATAGTATTCCTACTCATACATTTCAGCGAATCCCTTACATAAATGTAAGTTTGTAAAATAACGAGTATCTAGATAAAAACTGCAACAAATATTGACTTAGCAAAAATTTTTTTGTTTTCTTTTAGATTTTCCTTTTTTTTTGTTGGCAAAACAATGATGGCAATGGATTTCTGGATGTTGCAGTCAGTCAGTGAGCCAACATTTGGAAAAGTTAAAAGTTGAAGCTTTGTGTATTTCATTTCCTGCACACACATACATATAAAAGTTTTATAAACATACAAACTGTTTTTGCTGAAATGTGTAAATGTAGTTATGCAGATGCAAACATATTAATATTTAGTGAATTTTTACTTTAAAATCGTATCCTTTTACTATTATTGTGGTACACAAAAGGTATATTTGCAAGTATTATCCCTCTACACTTATACAGAATATAATTGATGTCCCTGACGTTAAAATAATGCCCATAAAAAACGCCAAAATTAAAATTAGATTATTACTAAAATTTAATATTTAAAGCTTTACTTCATAGAACATCTTAACTTTGACAAAAAAAAAAAGGCAAATGAGGACTACAAATAATCAAATAAAAAATATTCGGCATTATTGACGTTTTACTTAAAACCCACTGTTAAATTCGAAAACGAAATATGTTTCTATATGACGATTAGGGTAAGTTAATTTTACGTTTTTTTAAAAACTTCATCTATTTAGATTTTTTTTATTGATGTTGAATCCAACACAATCGTTATTTAATTTGCGCTTATTCTGTCTAAGGATTTTGGCACGATTTGACCAAAACAAAATAACGTTGTATACTGTAAAAATAACATAATGAAATTCGCTGCAAATATTTTGATATAAATAAATTGATTACCCTAAGTCTAGACGAGCAATTAGTTTGGCAGTTATTCCGTGGCAATTATCAAATGATATTGTCAACACTAGATATTAACGTGTGGACCGCATAAATATGTTTTAGAACACATGTTCATCGACAAATGGGTACATTTTAGCACAAGCTGTCAAAATCCATTATCAAAAGTCAATCTCACAATAAGGTGTAAAAATGTCTCCTTAACTGGGCAATAACTAAGTAAATATTAAGAACACAATGATTCTAACTAAAATTTATAAATATCATGAAAACTAATAAGATTAAACATTATCTTTAACAAATGCCTGAAGTTCGGCGTAATTAATTGGCTCGGCAGCTCTGAAATTTGAAATTAGCATAACGATAAAAGAAGAAGAAGAGACATTTTTGATAGAAGTTTGCCTTTTGACGACATTTTGAAAATGAAATTTTACTTTCATGTAAATTTTCATGAAATTTTATGATTTTTTTGTGAAATTTGTGGTGATAATACGTACACAGAATTATCATGAAAGTACTTTCATCTGTATATGCAGCGTAAGGCAAGTTAAACAATAAACTTTACATTTGATTAGGGTTAAATTTTAACAAATCCATGTTCATGTGCGATAGTGTGAATACAAACTGTAATGTTGAATAAAATTTTTTGAAAGTCACTACAAAACTCATTGAATTTCTTTCTCACAAAGTATTATGGAGTTCGTAAGACTTGTGTGATAGTGTAGATTAGCCTTTATGGAAAAAATCCAAAAATTAAATGTCGTCATTTTATACGATACGATTTTAACGATTTTATTACCAAAAACAAACGGCCTTAGCCGTTTGCACAATTTGCAACGCTGTCAATTGTTAACACATCTGATAGGTTTTACTGTCAGCAATTTATTTATTGAAGAAAAATAAATTATAAACAGTTTAAATCAATTTATAAACTTATCATTTTAAATACTGTTTTCCTTATACGGTAAAATGTTATGTAAAACCGTTTGCGTCTTAGGTTAAGATATAAGAAAGTAGTATAGTCAGTCAACCCCGACCATTCGATATCCTATACCACAGTATTAACAGAACAATTTTCGAGAGTGTATCCTACCTTGGAGCGATGTGCAAACATGAACCCGGAAAAACAAAATTATCGTATCAGGTTAAGATTCATATTAAGCTGGGATCACACGATTGCCACAACGCACCAATTTTCACACTTTTTAATACAATAATTAGTATTGTGGTTATTTTATTGAACTGTTAATGGTTTTTAATCCAAATTTAGATATTTTTAATTAGGCTTAAGTTCATTAAATTTAATTTTCATTAAATTATTTTTATGAAGACAGGAATTTTACAACATGAAATTAATTAAAATTTTTTTTTTTTTTTTTTTTTTTTTATTGATAATTTTTCGTTCTTGACTGCGCTGAGATTTGAACCCAGGCGTTCACGGACAGGTTGCCCAGACTAGTTTCGATTGTAACCACACAATCTCTTCAGTGGGGTTTGCCGTTTTACTCACTCGGCTATTGAGGCCGGTCGACGTCAATAGTCAAACATCAATCCTTAAACCAAATGGTATTTCACTTTGGTAGATCGAAATTTGCTTTTTGAATGAATGATTATCTATTTTAATTGATTTACATGTTCTTCCTAACTTCTACTTTTTAATACCCCAATCGTGTGACTGCACAATCAATTGCCTCATGTACCAATCGAGGGCAATATTGTGCTTACATTTACCAATAAAATGCGACCCTGGTGAGGCAATCGTGTGACTACTTGATATGCAAACGCGCGTCAATAAAAATGACAAAAATGTACCAATATTTATTGGTTTCTTGTGCGGCAATTAAACAGCACAATACGCGCCAATATTTGCGTTTTTTAATCAATTTACTTTTGTGTGTTTCTTTTAGTAGGAATAAATTAAAAGTAAAAATTAAATTTCAAAAGTCATTAATAAATATATTAATAATAAATTTTGTATTCCCGAAAATAACTTTTAATATTTTTTTTTAAATTCGTGCAATAGCTGTTCAGGACAATTTAAAAGAATAAATGTATACAGGAAAACGAAGCAAAATGTATTGAAATTCTTTAAAGCGAATTTATTTTTATATATAAATATTCTCTATTTTTTTATATATTTAAAATAGAATTTTACTTTGTTTAATTTTTGGAATTTCATGTATATTACTCAAAAAATTTGTTTGAATATATGATATAAATTTTCTATTTTTTTTTAATAAACATGCCAACTAGATCTTCGAAACAAATAAAAAAGCTAACACAACAGCTGTTTTCGCAGTTCGCACAAGTAATGGCTGAGTTAGGCGAACGTTGCTGTTCCCGTAACTTACTGTAACGGACTGCTTGCACGTTGGTGCACTTATAGAACATCTAAAAACGTGTCATATGTTTTTCACATACATAAACAAAAAAGCAATAGTATACATAAAACAACACACACAGTGATGGGAAATCAAAAGGTTTAATTAAATGTTGACCGTTGTGCAGAAAAAGTACCAAGTGATTAAAATGGTATTAAAACAGTATTTAGTGTAAGTAAAAAAACATTAATAATTTAATATCTGATATTTATATTATAGATTTACAATAAACAAATATGTATTTTAGCATATACATACACATTTACATATATTATTTTGTTAATGTGCATAGACAAAACAATATTTTGTAACCATTTATTTCTCATTTCTATTGTATGTGCATATGCATTTGTTTATTTTGTACATCTAAGCATATGTATATTTATATATATATGGATATATGTTGTATTGTAAGTCGTTTTGTCTAAAGTCCATAGGTATACTGGAAAAAAGTACCAAAAAAAAGGACGAAAATACCCGCATTCAATTTAATATACAAGCAGGCCATCACTGCTTTACAACTGTCACGTAACGACGGCAAAAAATTCTAATTTATACAGATTGAGACGTTCCGTTACGTGACATTTAAATTCGGTAAGCATTTACATTGTAAGCAAATAACAAAACGGACCAGACGTTTCGTTAGGGGACGTGGACGTTCGGCTAACTCCATTACACTTTGTACCAAATAGCGGTGTGATTTCAGAATATTTTATTGGGGCAATTTCATTATTGTACATCAATAAAGCACAATCAAAATTGTGTCATATTGGTGCATTTGCGGCAATCGTGTGATCCCAGCTTAAGAATTGTTTGTGCCAAATATTATTCATATACAGAGGTGCCATATGATTTCGAGAGAAAATCGGCATATTTTCAAAAAAAAAAAAAATCTGTAAATTAAAAACATTTAATTTAAAAACATAAAACCTATTCCAATTAACAAACTAGAACAATAGCATTAACTAAAGTTTATACCCTATAAAATAACATAAAAATCAATCACAAAAAAATGTACATAATTAATTAAAAAATGTTTTTTAACTCTCCCCACATTTTAAATGTAAAATTTTTGCAAAAAAGTCTGCAAATTTTCTTTCTGACATTAGATTAGCTATCTGAAGGACCTGCAGCTTCCGCAATTGCGTTATAACCTTATTTAAATTATTTTCATGTGAATATAAATATAAATTTAGTAAGTATCTATTACGGTATTCATTTAATCGGTCTGTTGATTTAATCGGTTAATCGCTCGATTAATTAACCAAAGGTTTGGTTTAATCGGTTAATCGTTTAATTTTGTTATTGATCGGTTAACCGATTACCATGATAAACCAGGAGAGGTTATTGTCTGATATATCAAAGCTGTTTGAGAAGCTGTTAGTGTCAAAATTAGCCCCAATTTTAAATGAAAGAAGATGTATTCCTACGCCATAAGAAAAGCCTTTGAAGAAAGAAAATATTGTTCCGCTCTCTTCATCGATGTGTCTGAAGCTTTTGATAAAGTCTGGCATGGTTGTGCCCCGGAAGGCTAGCTGGTAGTGAACTAGTCTATCAGTGCCAGGGTTGCAGGTTCGATTCTTGCCAGAGACCCTGGTCCCCTGCAGACAAGCGTATAGCTT
This sequence comes from Pollenia amentaria, assembly GCA_943735925.1. Classification (NCBI taxonomy): domain Eukaryota; kingdom Metazoa; phylum Arthropoda; class Insecta; order Diptera; family Polleniidae; genus Pollenia; species Pollenia amentaria. The sequence continues at coordinate 94,605,555 of OX031009.1, read as the reverse complement.
TGCGGGATAAGTGTAGGAAATATTAAAAAAAAAAAAAAATTAAGGCTTATTACATAAATTGAAGCAAAACTTTCCAGCAAACACACACAAGCTATTAAAAATCTACTTAGTTGGTCGTAAATTTTATATTATATATAAAAAGAAGGCGATTTTGTAAGTTCTCCTCAGCCAATTGACGCTGGAGTCCCACAAGGCAGCATTCTGGGCCCTCTATTATACTTAATTTATACTGCGGACATGCCAACAAAACACTACACCCTAACTTCAACATTTGCGGATGATACAGCTTTTTTAAGCGTATACGAAAACTGTCACGAAGCATCTCGTTACTTGCAGAATCATATATTTGAACTGGAAAAGTGGTTAAAACAATGGAGGATATAGGTCAATGAGCAAAAATGCGTACATATAACATTGACATTCGGGTGTTGGGAGTCATGCCCCCTATTAAAATCAACAATCCTTTAGTGCCCCCAACAATCGCTTGTAAAATATCTCGGTATTCAGCTAGATCGGCGTTTAACATGGAAATGCCATATAGAAGCAAAACTAACACAAACGAAACTAAAAGCAATTCAAATTTATTGGCTTATAGGAAGAAATTCTGTTCTTGGCCTCGATTGCAAACTTCTACTTTACAACTATATCTTAAAACCAATCTTGTGCTACGGTATTCAGCTATGGGGCACTGCCTCGGCCTCAAATATCGGAAAAATTCAAAGGCGCCAAAATAAACTTCTTCGAATAATCACAGTCGCATCCTGGTATTTTATGAACACAAATATTCACAAGGATCTCAATGTGGCATTAGTAAAAACTATTATTACGAAGTACGCAGCAAAATATTTAAAAAGGCTTGAGTCGCACCCAAGTCCACTAGCTCGAAATATTTTAAATGACAGCGGCCACTCTAGATTAAGGAGCAGATATACGGCAGGACTCATCCGACGAGAAGAGCGCTAAGCATCGACATGTGTGAACAGAAACCGTGAGGAGAAAAATTTTCGTCTGGCATTGGCAAGGCAAAAATAAAGTATTAGTATTAGATTTGAATAATTATTGTTAATTCATATTTAATATATGAAGATTCAATAAATAAATAATGGAGAAAAAAAAATACAAAAAGCTGTTGACAGCAACCACTTATTTAAAATAAAGATCACTGATCACCTTCTTCGTTTGTATAAAAAAATATTTTGTAGACAAATAGGGTACGTTCGTAAATGCATCACTGCGCTGCATCAGAAAAGCAAACTTTTTTTTGATGCCGATAAAAAAGTAATTGTAATTTTTTTAATTGTGTAAGTATTATTTTTGAGTAGTTTTCGACAATTTTTTGGTCCACATCTACTTCATTGATGTATATATAAACATTTGAAATCACTGATGCATTTACGAATGTTTCTATACCTTTTGAATATGAGACGAAGAAAATAATTAAAAACACAAAAAAAAATATGTTGTAGTACTACAAAAAGTAAACAATTTTGTTGCATCGGTTAATCGGTTAAACCGGTTAAGTCGTTAATCGGATTGTAATTAACGGTTAACCGAATGAATACCCCAGTATCTATTCATCTTCAAACAGATATAAAAAGTATTTTTTATTTTCCTTATAGATAATTGAATTTTAATTGAATTGTTTAAGGTTTAAAAACTATTTCTTCTTTTAGCTTTGGTCTTTGATTCTGCTTAGTGGAACATTTTTCAAATGAAAATGTAATAACCGAACACTGCTTATAATATTGAATAAACCTTTCCAGTAACGGTTTGAGTACTTATCGAAAAATAGGCATTTTTGGAGCAAAAATCGGCAAATAGACACTTTGATAATTTAGAGACGAGAAATCGGCAAAATGCCGATAAATCGGCAAATATGGCGGGCCTGTTCATATATCATCATCTATATAGATTTATTCGTCTCAAAGCTATCTTGGAGAGGGAGCTTGTATGGGACCTGTGGTGAATTCTGGACCTACCAGCACTAAATTTATTCATTAGTAAGTGGCTATTATAAAAGTTATCGTCGCCAAATTTTATGCCAATAGCAAAATTTTCAAGGAAGTTATGGCATTAAAAACTTTTTTCGAGAGTAGTATTTGTATCGGAACTATAGTAAGATATTACCCGATTCTAATAAAACTTGGTAATACCATTTGGTTTCCAAAAAATAAGCTTGAAAAGTTTAATATTAATACCAACATAATAAGTTGATTTATGGGCAGAAAGACTCTATTCCGGAAAGAAGCTTTTATGGGCTCTATATGAAATTATAAACCAATTCTCACAATTTTCAAGCTTAATCCTTATGACAATTAGAGCCTATGAACCAAATTTTATCCAATTATCTCCAAAATTTTGACACAAGGCTTACATTGAAAAGCAGGCAGCCAGACGTTAAACATCATTAGAGTAACAAAGTGATTCTGATTCGATCGGTATACTAAAGGTTGAGTCTAGGACCAATATTTTAAGGTATTACATACATCAGCACAAACGCATAATACTCGTACCCCCCCTCACTATGGTGGTGTGGATGTTAATGTGCTGCGTATTTATAGATAGGAAGAAAAACTTGATTGAAATATATCTAATTTTTTTAGTTTTAGCACATGTATTAGAGGTGCAAAAGTAAAAGGTATTTAACAGGAAAAAATTTGGGCTACCTATGTACAGTGTCTAAACGTTCAACTACATACCCAACATGAAGGTAAGTTTTAGTATATTTTGAATTTATTAATGAAACAAAATGATTTAATATTTTTTAGTCAAGGAAACAATCCAAATTAAGAGAACATAAGAAATTAAAATTTGTTATGGTGAGTTAATGGAATCTGATTTCGGATTAAGAAGTCAGCAGAAGTAAAAATTGAGTAACAGTCAAGACATAAACAGCGATATGTGATATAAAAAGATGGGACTTTTAACGGCAGTTTATATAAAAAAAAAAACCTAAAGTTATGCATTTTACAGTTCTAGACTGTAAAAAAAACTTTTTATTGAAATAACATTCATTCTATAGTAGAGCGTGACTGATGCATTTTTTTTGTTGACGAACCTGGCTTAACGTAATCAGATATTTGATGAACAACTATTTTAAACGATAATATCTTTTTAAGCAACTTAAAAAATTAATATCTAATACATTTTTCTCTTTTTCCTGAATATATTCTTTTAAATTTTATAATAGAAATGTAGGTTAGTTGAACTATATTTTTAATAAAAAATGAGGACTATATTGCAGAAGTGGATTTTAGAGCGACTTGGAATTCATCTGAATATGTATCTGTAAGAGAAAAATGCGGCGTTCTTTTGGGCAGTGGCATAAAAGCGAGTATATAAAATGACTAGAACTAGAAAAATTTAGAAGGGCTTTCTTACCAAGTGCAAAAATTTTACATTAGGGGGGAAGGATCCGAGATGGCATTAATTGCGCTTTGAATTTGATGTCGGAGTAAAAAGTCACCAAAGACAACAATGAAGCCATGAATATCGATTCACAATATGTTATAATCCGGCAACAAGTGGCCATACAGTGCACAAAAATTAAAAGGTCGGTATCTAGAGGCGTGGAAAAAAATATTTCTGTAACTGGAACTAATGTACATTCAACATTGTAAAAACCTTTTTTAAGTAGGCTTATTTGATAAATACGAAAAAAATAAATTTCAGATGTAAAAAAAAAATTTAGAGCTGATCCTGTGGAAGAGTTTTTTTTTTGTTATTATTTGATTCCCGGAGTTCCTTAGTGGAACATATGGCCTCACAACTCAGTTTCTTTAATAAGTTAAGTTTAAGATGACCAGGGGATTGACCTTCAGCCTCCAATTCTAGTACCGTTATTTCCGGTAACGCCTGCAGACTGGCATTGTAATTTGCAACTGCTTTGACTGTACCTGACTTGGGCTTAAGATGCAACCACTGACTCGAAATGAATTCTTCGGCTACCATTCCTAAAAAAATACGCGTGGATTTGCGTTCTTTATATCAATTGGCCATTAGCTTCTGCATGGCAAAATTGGCCAGTTGAAATTCCCTCTCCTACCGGATCCGACGTAATGCCCCACGCGTTTTGGATACCACATCGTCCATTAGGTTGCTCGAGATTCCAGGAAGCATTTCGCTGGAGGTGAGTGTAGGAGTTGAGTGGTCATGGTTTTTAGTGTCTGCATACCCAAAAGTGGCACTTCCACCCCATTTTTATGCCTACTAAAAATAAAAATAACTTTTGATAATAAATTTGAAAGTACCCGTGCAAAAAAAAAAGCTTAAGTGGCAAGTTTCTTTATTTAGCAATTTTTTCTTATTTTGCTTTTTCTTTTTACCCACTTACGACTACAACTCGAGTGGGAAAAACCAGCCAATTTTAGGGGAATGTAAGAAATGATAAACTCACTAATTATTGTTGTTGTTTTGTGTAAGCTTTGATATTGTTCCAAGTGAAACGTGAGTGCTTAAAATTCTTATTCGCCTTACAGTTTTATTTGTATAATATTTTTAGCTTTTCTAAAGTCTTTGGAAAAAGGTTTCCTGACGATCTGGCCTTATCTACCAGTGAAATGCGAACAGTTTTCCCTCAACATTAAATTTCAGTGTATTTATCAAAAATAGAAATCGGGAATTTAGCACGTCATAGAGAAATCTTATTAATTATAAACTTTCTATTCCCAAAAATAACTTTTAAAACCTAATATACATATGGTTTCAAAAAAGGGTTTATCACAATCTTTCTAACAGAATACTAAACAGTAAAATAATTTAGCTACGATATCTCATGAACTAAATTAAACTCTTTTTCTAAAAACGTATTTTTAACATAAAATAAATGTATTCAATGTACGAAGTGAACAGCTTGTTGAGCCAGATACAATGTTTCAACTGTTCGGATATAAATTGTATACATTTACTCGTATAAGGTTGACAACATGTGTGCGCATACTCGTGTCACTACTTTATTCTTTAAATAAACAAGCACGATGCTCCTTCATCCGTGCCACCAGATGCAGATGCATGTAAGTATCTATTTACATACTTGGATACAGGGATGTGTACAGGAATCACATTATATTCTTTGTAAAAATAGTTTACATACTCACTGAATGTTTAAATGTTACAGACGCATATTTCAAGAACCCCAATCAATTTCTAAATATATTTTTAAAATAACTCAAAGATACATGCAGACATACATACATACATACTATGAATGCTTTTTATATACATAAGGATAATGATATTTACATGTAAAGTCTTGATATCTTTATGAATTTAAGTGCATCTTAGCGTTTATAATTATTTATTACATCAAAACTAAATAAAATGTATATAAATATGCATGTATAAAATTTTAGTTGCGAAACAAATGAATATTGAATGTAAAGAAATTTGTATTAACTTTAAAACTCGGTCGAACAAAAATTACACCATTTCCTTTAAAGATCTCTTTGAAAAGCTAACAAGTAAGAGTGCTAAATTCGGCTTAGCCGAATCTTACAGCTTCCAAACATTGGCATTTTTTCAAATATTTCCTCTAAATTGGGACATCAAAATGTTAAGTATAAGGCCCTAATCATATAAAACGCAACGCCCCAAGCTATGCAGCGTTTGAAATTTTAAAACGCAATGTAAATTTCTGTAGAAAGCAACAACAAAATTACAAAATATTTATGATATTGTTTGTGCTTTTAATGTAATTCTTTGGTGTTGCGTTGCGTTTTACATGATTAGGGCCTAAATCTTTTAGAACTCATATTGAAGCCTGAAATATGGCTGGAAGTATTATAATAACCTATCTGGCTGAATTTTAAAAGCAAAATTTTCTGGACCATATGTGATGCAAATGTATCTGTGGTCTTCGAAAACTTATTTCAACCAACAAACGGACTGACAATCCGAAGGACAACTTTCTCATAAGGACCCAGAATATACTTATAAACTTTATAGGGTCTAATAAAACGAATTCATATATATACCATTTTCTCCTTTTCCAACTAGCAATTGATAAAAACAACGGTAACTTTAAACTTATTCAATTATCTTAAAAATAAGCCAAATGCTCTCATGATTGTTTCTGAAACTCATCTGACCTCAAGACATACGTTAAAAATTAATGGTTATATATTATTTGATACCAAGGAACCTCGAGATAGAGCTTGTGGAGGTTATGTCATTTTGTAAAAGCCCCGAATCAAACACTACTTAATGTCTTAATCATCGTGAAGATTATCTGCAAGCAACGAACATTTGTGTTGAAGAGCTTAATCGAAACATAGTAATTTCATCTTTATACTCTCCCCCTAGATTTTTACTATCAGAAAGTCAATATTATAAATATTATAGATCATTAGGACTTTGTTTCCTAGCCGCTGGCGATTATAACGTTAAACATAACTTCTGGGGGCCACGACTTATAAGTTATAACACCACAGGGTCGTGTTTTTTTTAAGACAATTTCTAAACTGGATTTAAATGTGGTAGCGAGCGAACAGCCAACTTATTGGTCTACTGATCAGCAAAAAATTCCAGATGTCATCGATTTTGGCGTGGTTAAAAATATACCCACCGAAACGATTCATGCTTAAGTTTTCTCAAAATTATCTTCCGATCACACACATACAATTGTTACTATAATGAACCCAACAAGAATTGTATCTCCGTCTGGTTACTTAGCGACGTCCCACACAAATAAATTGGTTAAAATATAAAAAATATATCAGTGCCCATTGCACAGAAAATATTCCGCTTAGAACACCGGAGAACGTGGATCTCGCTATTGTTAATTTTGACAGTTATATCAAACTAGCTGTTCAACATTCCAGCATAACCCTCAAAAACTTCATGTTCAGTTCTGAACATAAGGCGATTTTTTAAGTTCTCCTCAGCTAATTGACGCTGGAGTCCCACAAGGCAGCATCCTGTGCCTCTATTATACTTAATTTATACTACGGACATGCCAACAAACAGCTATACACAAACCTTAACATTGGCGGATGATACAGCTTTTCTAAGCTTACATGAAAACGGTCAAGAAGCATCTCGTTACTTACAGGAGCATATATTTCAACTAGAAATATGGTTAAAACAATGGAGGATAATAGTTAACGAGCAAAAATGCTTACATATAACATTCACATTGCGTCGGGAAACATGCCCCTATTAAAATCAATAATCAAATAACACCTTCACACTCGCATGTTAAATACCTCGATATTCATCCAGATCGACGTTAAACGTGGAAATGGAATATAGAAGCAAAATTAACTCAAATGAAACTAAAAGCAATTAAATTTATTGGCTTATTGGAAGAAATTCTGTTATCAGTCTCGATTGCAAACTTTTACTTTACAACTCTATATTAAAGCCAATTTGATGCTACGGCATTCAGTTATGGGGCACTGCCTCGGCCTCTAATATCAAAAAATTTCAAAGGCGCCAAAATAAACTTCTTCGAATAATCACAGCTGCTCCCTGGTATGTTAAATACTCAAATATTCAAAAGGATCACATTATGCCATTAGTTAAAACTATGATTACGAAATATGCAGTAAAATTTTAAAAAAGGCTTGAACTACACCCAAATCCACTAGCTAGAAATATTTTAAGGAAAAGAGACACTGCAGCCCTCACCCAATCAGAAGAGCGATAAATACCTAAATATGTAAACAGAAGCCGTAACGACGATTTTTTGTTTGTCTGGAACTGGCAGGACATAGAATAAAGTATTAGGATAAGATTTGATTAATTATTGTTAGTTCATATTTAAAATATAAAGATTCAATAAATAAATACGGAAAAAAGTTCAATTATCGTATCTCTGTCAAGGTACAAGTTAAAATTTTTTCTTGAATAAATTAATCAATAAAAATTGAGTACATTGGAACACAAATCATTTTTAGAGAAAACTTTGAACAGATTTTGATAATCCTAATATCGTGTTTGTTGCTTTTTTAAAGTAAAAACTAAAATTCTAAATCTTATATTCAAAATCCTATATTCAAAATCTTAACGAAAAAAACACAGCTTTCCGTTCCAATTATAGTACATTTTTATCTTTTTAGAATGCATTTTATATAATTTTTGTCCTTGACATTTTTTAAACTTTACTGTAGAGTATTTTAAGATAAATTATAAAAAACCCCATAAACTAAAGCAAAGTTCTCTATGAAGCAAGAATCCTTTAAGATATAAATTTTTTCTATAGATTATTGTAACTTTGCTAAATTTAAACTTTTATATCCTTTTCACAATCCAAGCAATAGTTTAATTTTTCCTTTACGTCACGTGTGTATGTAAAATTTAACTGAAATTTTGTTTTAAAAGTTAATCTCCTTCCACTTTAACAAAATTTGTATGATTATTTAATATGCATATTTTCAAGCGTTTTAAATAAAAATTTCAACAATATGACTGATTTCCCAAACATCATAATACTTTGCAGTCAAAGTCAAAATTGTATCATAGCGATGCACAGTACGGTGGGTAAAAAAATGTTTTTTCTCGTATCGACTTCTAATAGCGTAAATATGTTGTATATTTGTCTGCATTAGACCCCTGGAAAAATTTTTAATTTATTTTTAGTTTAAGAGCCCGCTCTTTGATATTCAATTTTGTTACATTTTTAAAATAACAGTACTAGCATTGTATTGCAAAAAAGCATATTACTGTATCCTAACAATTCTTAAGTTCTCGAGGATTTAGACACAAGCAATACATTCATTGAAAAGTATATATTCTTCCAGGAAATATGTTTGATAGAATTCATATAAAATAATGCACAATAAAAAGATCAGTTTGGGCTTAATACGCGGACAGTGAAGTTGTGAGTTTAATTTTTTATTTGAACTGTTTTAACTTCTAACCGTTATTATGGAAACCAGAGGCCAAGATTACTTCTGCACGAGATTCGAAAATGTAGAAGATATTAATTATAATGTTTTACCAACTTACGAATATGTTATGAATTACTATGATTGGAATAGGGAGCAACCAAAAATAACAAGGAATACTACCAAAGAACCATCGTTTTTAGATATTGTAAAACTTGTAGCTCAAAGGATAGAATGCGTTTGGAGAAAATCGTCTCTTTCTACAGTGTCAAATACAAAAGTCATACATGTAATAAACGGTTATCATATAAATTACAAAAATCTCATAAAGTCGTTGAAAAAATGTCCGTTTATTAGAAAGAAAATTTTCTCCGACGTAGCAGAGTCTTGTGTCATATTTGTTCCTGTAGATGTAAACAAATTGTGCTATTTTTGATGTCCAAGGCAATATAAGGTACACAAAGAAGAACAGAAGTGTTTGAGTGAGATGCGAGGGCAAGAAAGATGCGTATTGGAGGAGTAGCTCGAGATCTTCCAACAAAATTGCAAAAAGAGAGCAGCCCAAGCACCAAATACAAAAAAAAAAGTAAATAAAAGTCACTACAAATTTCACTTAAAACAGCAGGAGTTATCTGTAAGTAATTCCAGTGCTTCTTGTGATGACTCTTTTAATTTACCTTCCACGTCAAAGGCAGAAAGAAAAAAAATTTAGTTTGCCTATATTGTCAAAAACTTGTAACCGTTACAGTGTTTCCGATAGCGCAGCGGTTGCTATTGCTTCGTCTGTATTGCAAGGTATCTCTCCTAGCAGTGAACCAATTGATAAATCAAAAATAAGACGGGAAAGGAAAAAGGTACGTAATGAATGTATTCAAGACCAGAAGACCTACTAGCTTTATACTTTGACGGCCGAAAAGATAATTAATAATTAATTAATATTATTTAAAATGGAGCTAGGAAATATAGACAAATACTGATTGAGGAACATGTATCTGTTAAGGAACCAGATTCAGTTTATGTTGGCTATGCAACACCAGATCGAAGTACTTCTAAAAATATTGAAATGTCAATTATTTTTTTTTGGCAATTGGTTGTTATAGTACAGTCACTAAAACTAGAAAATATTAGCATTGCTTAAAAATAAACTGTGGAACAGACTGAAAGTAGAAACTTACAATTCCATGCTTTCCACTCTTAATTTGTTCGAAGTGGAGATGGAGGAATGTACTTCATTCCCACACATTCCTTAAAATAGTTAGTGTTCGTAAAAAATTGTGTTTAACCACTTTTTACTACTTCTAACTTAGATTTTCGATAATAAAGTACAAATTAAAGTAGAATTTCCCTTATAGCAAACATAACTTATATGCATACATACATATTTTTTATACATATATATTTTTTATTTATTGAATAACTTATTGTGTTTTCTTTACCTCAAAAAAAAAAAAAAAAAAAAATGTGGCATTTTATTAAAAAAATGCAGTTTTGTGTTCGTTTATTAAAAATGTTTTGCTCTCCAAAAGGGAAGCATGTTTTATTTTGAAAAATTGTATGGCGTAAGGCATTGAACTTTTCGCCCCGTATAAGTCGATAGTATTGATAGGGCCCTGTAAAATAGGTGACTTCGGTTTATATATGGGGCTATTTTGAAAACGGCGACAATAGCCTCAAAGAGCAACGAAGCTACGCCAAAATTTAAAAATTCGGAAAAGTTTGGAAAAAGTAGCGAAATTTTTTTATATATCAAATAAGCCATAAAATTGATTAAAGTCCCTAAAACTAAAAGGAATGGCAAAAATTCGGAAAAAATTCTAAATTAGCGGAAATTTTTCAAAAATTGGTAAAAGCGGTGTGATAACAAAGTCTCATATTCACATTTTAAAAGCTTTAAAGAATCAGAAAACTTACAGGTGAAAATCGCTTCTATCGCTCACATGTCTAACACTCAAGAACGGGGAAAATCCCCTTTTTCTTTCCGTGGTGTCTGTTAGACAACCACGTTAGTCGCAGAGAGCTAAGAAATAAAATTCACAAAGTGTTTTATTGCGACATATCAGTTGTATTTGGTATATTTTTATTAATGCCACATTCATAAAATGATGTGTATTATCTATATATTGAATATTCGTCTTAACGATAATCCTCATTCAATATAAGAGCCATTTAAAATTCATAGCAATGACTTTTCTTTAAAATTAATTGATTTGAACTTATTATTTAGAGCCATTAATCAAAACAACTGTCATTGTCTAATTGTTGCTGTTATTATTAAGAAATGCGTTTTACAATAATCAGTACCCATGTTCTGTAACTTTGGTGAGAACTTCTCGCATCGAAAAGATGTGAAACAAAATATTCCATCGTTTCTCGAAAAGTGAGAAAAAAGTGTGTCTGTAACTCATGTCGAAAACTATCAAAAGAGATTACGTCGTTACGTTATAAATGTCATAATATTCCACTCGAAGCCGATGTGAACTTGCAGACGTTGAGAACGCCAGTAACACATATCGTTGACGGCGGCCAAAATTATTAAAATTGAAAAAGTTTCAATGACGGCGGCGAAAAAACAACCGTCGGCTGTACCAAAAAATGTAAAGTGCGACTTGAATGTTTGTCGATTACAAAATTGCTTTGAAAACATTCGTATATTTTTAACAAATGTTAAAAGCTAAATAACTAAACAATGAAAAATCAGTCGAAAAGAAAGTACTTATCTCTTCCATGTTATTCATTGCATTTTGCATATTTAATATATTTTTTTAGTGGTAATATTTTTTCTCATCCCGTTTAATGCGTGAGTTTATTTGACAGTGCAAAGCGGGAACTTTCTCACAAAAATTTTACAGACACACTTTTTCTTTAAATTGGGGAGTTATTTCCTTATGTGACAGCTTTTACTCGCCAAAAATTTTATGGACAGCAGGTAAGTGAGAAAAACTGTTGTTTGTTTCAATTTATGGCATTTTTCTCGCATTTCAATCGAAAAGTTTCTCGAAGCGAGAGTTACAGAACATCGGCACAATTTTGCAATCAAATTTCTTAAAATTATTGTCCATTAAATTTTAATTCATCTAGATATCAATACGAAAGCTTGAAACATTTTGCTTCATTTTACACAGCGTTTACATATGACAGTGCTGGCAAGACAGTAAGAAAATGCATATAAGCTGTCATAAGCACTACTAAAAGTTTTTGTGACATAGGAGTAATTAAGACATTTAAAATATATTAAACGTGAACGTTGCAATGAAAATTATAGCTAAAAGAAGAAAAATAGTATTAAACAACAATATTGTGTGAAATGTATAGCACTTATTTGAAAGCAAAAAAATGAAAACAGAATATATTTATTTTTTTTACTTTTTGATTTTTTTTCTTTTGTCTTAGCCCTAATAAATCAGAACAAGTTAAATTCTCTTTTTGGTTTAAAATGTGTGTAGACAAGACAGTTGAAAAAGGCTGCATCTTTTACTACTGGATTCAGTACTGGGAAGTGTAAGCGTGGTGTTAAAAACCATGTACAAACATATTGTAAAAGAGTTCACCTCAGCTGTGTTCAGTATTTTTAGAACATGTGCATTAGCCAATTCTCAAATCACACCTTTAATTGTCTCACATTCAACACTGCCATCTACCCGTGAACATCTGAATTTTTTATTTAGGAGCTACCATTAAATTGTATTTAACGGAAATTAAAAATTAAACAACAATCATAATTTTATGCACTTTGTTTATTTAGTATTCGACCAGTCACTGATTCCGATTATCACCACACCATCATCAATCATGGACAAACACCACCACAGCAAACAGCAACATAAAACCACAGTTATTTTAATCAACACCAAAAACAGTAATGGCTAATAAATCAGTGAGTGTTTAAACGCTGGTTTAGTTGAACTAAACTTAAATTTATATGTAGTTTAAACTCAACAGTTGTAAATCAGTGTCCCATGTATTATATGTAGTGTAAAAAGGAACATGTGGCAGCACTACGATAAATGTTGACAAATTCATATGGTTTGTATTGGTAGTTTAAACGCCCAATTTTATGCGTTTAAATATGGTTTATATGTTTTCTGATTTATAGATTTGTTGGCTTAAACACATTTTAAACCAAAAATAGAGTTTAACTTGCTCTGATTTATTAGCCCTAAGTGTGGTGTAGTTTCACTTGATGTACGACCAAATACCTGATTGAAAAATAAAAAAAATTTTTTATATATTTTTTTTTTACAAAAACCACAATGAAAAGATTTTTTAGCTAAATAAATCGCGGCATAAGACCAACAAGGTTCTATCTGCACCTAAGCTATATGTAAGAAAAAACCTTGTAGTCCTAATATGTAAATATAATAATAAACAAGTAAGAATAATATATTCGGCCATGCCGAATCTTATGTATCCTTCATCATGGTGCGATAAGAACAGAAATTTATATAAAAGCCATTCTGTAGATACATATGGGCCTTTCCATCATGTCAAACGTGACCGTCGTACACATTTCAAGTGAAAAGTAAAAAAAAGGATTTTTATTGCGTCAATAGATTTAACTTATAGCTCTTAGTTAGCCCTATAATTGGTGCTATTGTTAATTTTGAACAATTTTTTCGTTTTCAAGACAATTGCAAAAAAAAAACAAGGCATTCCCACGTAACAAAAACAGAAGAGGTTTCGCGACCACAAATCCAGATTTCAGCGAAATCTGAGGCAATACTTAATGTGACAAATTTTAGAATGTTATGTAAGAAACATTAGCTCTTAAAAGTTATGGTTTAATTTGATTTTACCAAAAAAATAATTTATACTTGCTTTTAAAGATAGTTTTTATCACTGTCGCATGTGACCTGTCGTCCGTGACTTTTTTTGCCATCATTATATTTATGTTGTTTCGGTTTCTCTTTTTACGAAATTATATATAAACGAGCTTAGTCAAAATGTTTTTAAGTGAACAAAAGTATTCAATGTACTAGGTTCGCCCGGTGGCCGCATTTCGCCTACTTGACAGTTAGTGCAATAATAAATCTTTATATCTACATACTTTGTACCTATATATACATATGTATTTATATACATATACATATATATATAACACTTTTTAAATTTAAGACAAAATAACTAATAGCTTTCCATATACAAACATACGTATAATTTATTAATTATTTTATTTCGCTTTTTTTAAATTTTTAATAATTTATTTTCCCTGAAGAAGTCATACAATGACGTGACGAAATATCGAAAAAATATAATAAGTAAGTTTATAAAAAATAAAAGACATAAATAAATAAATAGTGTCGACTGAAATGAATTTTTAGGCCGATGCCAAAGTTTGACCAAATTGGTTAATTTCGACAGAACCGAGGCCGAGCTTTACTTATCCAAATTCAAAACAAGAACAAACTTTAAAATTTTTGGATAAATTAATTTATTCAACAGAAAAAACTATTTATTTAAAAAAAAGGCATTACTTGCAATTTAACAGAAAGAAAAATACTCGGGATAAATTAAGGTTTTTATACTTACTTTAAGTACGAGTCGTAATCAAAAATTCAAGTACGAATAACACTAAAACGTACTCAAAACAATCGTAAATGGGATAACTATCGAAAATCAATCCCGGAATTTCTTAAAATGAGTATAGAATTCTTAAGCCAAGTACAAAAAATATTGAACTTTTCGTTGGAAGTGCCACTCTGAGAGTAAAATTACAAAATTAGCGTTTCTATCTCATATAACTTATCAAAATTTGTTTTAGCCACTACAACAACATCATACAAGTAGCTAACTGCTCCTTCATATGTTCTCTATATGTCAGTATTATGTATATCTCAAACTAAACCAAAGTAATAATAAACTATATATTAAATCGGTTCATAAAAGCATCGGGGTTTTCAACAAAAACTTTGTTTTCTAAAGCAAAATAAAACAAAAAATTCAGATGAAGAGGATTCAAATTTTCATTGTATTACGAGGAGAAAAGTTCGGCAATTATGAATGAAAAATTATATCTGAAAAATGTCCACCACGAGCACGCTGACAGATGTCGATTCCTTCATCAAAGTTTTTAATCACTTTTTGGCAAATGGCAAAAAAAAATGATTTTTTTCGAAAAACCAGGGGGTTATTCCTGAATGAATTGATCGAATGTACGGCGATGTGAACGGTTGAACCTCGTAAGGCTTTAAAGCTAAGTCCTTACACAAAATTCGCCATCTGGTGGTTTTGGATAGCCCCAATTGTTGAGAACCTCGAGAAATTGACAAATTTGGATCTGCTTCAACACTTTGGCTCACGGCTGCGATGTTTTCAGTCGAACGACCCGGTCGAATGCGCCAAATTCATAATAGCAGACTCAGAAGGACGATTATGTTGTCCGAAAATATCATGAATTTTACGAAATGTTACTTTAACAGAACCACTATTTTCATAGTGGATTTTAATTATTTTAATGCGATTTTCGAGTACATTGCAACAATTGTTAATGCATCTACTACGAATACGTCAAAAAAAAAAAAATGTCAAAAGTATTATGTTATTGGTGTTGCCACAATTAAAAAACAAAGTTCTTGTTAAAAAACCAGATACATTTTAAAAACTTTAATCGCATTTTGACAAGTATAATTTTTTCTTTTTTTTTTAGATATAAATGCGTTGCAATAAAGATTGATACCATTAGGGTAACTTCTGCGATTGGAATAAAACTGCCCAGCTGCACTAATCAGTTGCTCGCTGGCTGACAACACTAGTTGGTAGATATGCATACATACATATCGCTGCTACGTTGTTAAATCGACTTGCGTTTCAATACTCAAATATATTAATACTTATGGGCTTTTTTACATAAATATAAAATTCCTATTCGATCCTTTTCTCATTATTTTTTTCCACTTCAATGTGCGGAACTAAGTCCTGCTTTTCCCATATAGAAGATTTAAATTGTTTCCTCTTATTTTCTTGCGATTTTGCTTGCTTGTTTACCTTTTTTTAGAAACAATAAAATTTACCACAACCGAATTTTGGAAAAAAAAATTTAGTTGATTTTTTTTGCATGGGTTTGCAACATTGGTATAAAAAAGTGCGGCCATCGGCAAAAATCGGCCAAATTACCGAAGCCAATTAGTCGGTCGAGCACTATAAATAAATAAAAATTAAAAGGGAAAAAATAACTGACTAAATCCAAGAACTAAAACACACACACTTTTTCACTAACACGTTGACATTTTTCTACTTTCAGGCCAACTTTCAGCTAGCTTTCAATGAAAATTTCAAGAAAGCAATTTCATGAAAGTAAATGCCAATTGAAATGGGGTTTTTTCGTATATATAAGGAATTTTAATATATTTTTTAACTAAATATTAAGAACACAATGATTCTAATTAATATCATGAAAACTAATAAAAATAAATATTATTTTAAACGAATGCCTTAAGTTCGGCGTGAATAATTGGCTCGGTAACTCTGACAATAAAAGAAGAAGAAAATAAATTTTTGATAGAAGTTTGCCCTTTGACGACATTTTGAAAATTAAATTTCACTTTCATGTAAATTTTCATGAAAGTTTATTATTTTTCTGTGAAATTTGTGGTGATAATACGCATACAGAATTTTCATGAAAGTACTTTCATGTGTAAATGCAGCGTAAGTGCAGAAAACTAAAAAGTAATTAGTACATTTGCTAATGTGATTATAAAGCTAATAATTTGCTTCAAGTTTGCCTTTGCCAGCCGTTGATAGATGAATTATATGTATAGCAAATGTGCTTGTCTCGCATTAATAAACTATAACGTAAATACTTTTTATTAAATTTACTTATATCAGCAGAAAATATAGATTAAATGGACTATTTCGCTAATGTGACTAAAAACGTTAGTGATTATAAACGAAAAGTATTGTACAGTATTTTTGTTTATTCTGGCGCTATAGGTAAATAAAATATTAAGTTTTGACGCTATAGTCCATTAAGCGATATAAAAACATTTGCCTTATGTGCAGTGTTGCTAATGAAGGGTTTATAAATAACAAGTGACCGTGTCCCAAATTGGACTTTCGAAGCAAAACTACACACACAAAACGAAAAAATTTGCTTTAATAGAACTCGCCCTGCATCACCTTTCTATGTTTACACAAAAGGCAAAGCAAACCGATTCCTGAAGTAAATAATATATGTATGCACATTTTTAACGTTACGACTCAAACAAAAGCAATAACGTAGGCAGAAGAACAGTACAAAAAGGTTTATGTGTAAGCTCAAGCAACTAAAATTACAGAATGTACACTCTTTTTTTATTTACTCGAGCAAATAACAAGTGTCAAGGTAAACACAATCATATTTCACATATTATGTTCATCATTAATTTTTCCAACCATTTTAAAAAACAAATTTGGCTGTCAAAAATTAATGAAAAAAAAGAAGTCAAAGTAAAATTACACACAGATTACACATGAAAGAAATTTCACATGGGCTACACATGCAAGCAAAAATTACACACAATATGTGTAATTACCAGAGATGACAAATTTGCATTTTTGCTGTTTTGCTATTTTTACCCATTTTTGCTTTTTTTTGCTGTTTTTGTTATTATGGTGCTTATTTTGCTTTTTTCTGTAAAATAGTTTTTTTGACATAATTTTTACATAAAAAATATTTTTTTGAGAAAACATGAGAAAAAAAAATAATTGACAAATATTTTCTGGGTTAAAACAAAAATATGTTAGTAGTGGACTCAATGATTTTCAATTCAATACGCTTTATTTCAACTAAAATTAAATAAACTTACTATCCCAAAAAAAAAAAAAAAAAAAAAAAAAAAATATTTGTGAACGAAAAAATAATAAAAAAAAAAAAATGCCGAAAGAAAACATTTTAGTACAAAAAAACACAAATTAGCTCCTTGCCAAGAAAATCGTCCACAAAAACTTATAACGGAATTTCCTGTTACTATTACTGCCGAAACATTTCACAAGGATATATGCAAATTTTTGTTGGAGACCAATATACCAGTAAAAAAAAGTAAGCCATCCCAGTTGCAAAAACATCTTTCAAAAGTACGCCAACTTGTCAGTTCCAAGCGAAAGTTCTATTCGAGGTAAATACATACGTCAAATGTATATGGAAGCTTTGGGAAAAAATGCGTGAAAAGGCTTAAAATAAATATATGGATTTCTGTTGATGAAACAACAGACAGCGAACAAAAATATGTGGCCAACTTTATATTTGGTATTTTAAATGATGATGTTGGAAATAAACCTTTTATATTGAACATGGGTGTTGTCGAAAATGCAAATGGGGCTTCTATTGCAACTTTCTGCAACGATTCATTACAAATTTTATGGCCTGATGGTAATTGAATATTTGATTCATAATTTTTTTTATATATATATTTTTTTTTAATTTAAAATAGCCATTCAATACGACAAAGAATTGCTAATGGTAACTGTTAAGTGGAATTTAGTCCCTTAGGATAATGTATCTTAAAATGATACATTTGACATGTTTTGCTCATGGACTTCATCGTGTTGCTGACTTCATACGCTTAGAGTTTCAGCATGTAAATAAATTAACATCTTGTACCAAATCCTTTTTTGTAAAGATAATTTTTCAATAACTCTAATTTCCATAGGCTTCTCGTAGAAATCAGTTATTTTTACAAATGAATCCCAATTTGGCTCTTCCACCGGTCCCATGTCCTACACGTTGGGGTACTTGGATAGAAGCCACAATGTATTACACAGAATTCCTTGATAAAGTAAAGGATGTTATTTCTACACTGAATAGTGAAGACTCAGATTCAATCGCGCACGCCAAGGAAATATATAATTTACCCGGATTAAGTTCCCAACTTGCGTTTATCAAAAACAATTTTTCAATTTTGTGTCTTCTATAAAAAAGCTACAAACAGTTGGATTAGCTATTCACGAAAGTGTTAATATTGTGTCAAATGTACGAGAAGCACTTGAGAACCTACACGACAAAAAATATATAAAAAAATTTAATGCAGTATTTCAAAGAAATTCGGGGTTCAAACAAATTTTACAAATAAACAAGATTCTTCAAACTGGTGCTAAGCCTGATTGCGAAATGGTAGAAAGCCTCTCATCAAATGAAATTTTGAAATATAAATTTCCTCCAACAGCATCCGTTGACGTGGCAAGAAGTTTTTCCTGAAACAATTCACTTTTAACAGAAAGACGAAGAAATATTACGTTTACAAATTTAAAAGGCCACATAATTGTTTATTGTAACTGTTTTCACGAGTCTGAAGAAATAAAATAACTGTAATTTTTATATATAAATGAATATATAAAAAAAATAAAAATGCTTTTTTTTTCTTAATTTTTGTGATTTTTTTAAATATTTTTTTTGCTGCAAACACTTTTTTTTGCTTTTTTTTTGTTTTCTCTGGTAATTACACACGGATATATGCCATCTATCAGTAAATTATAAGCGTTATAGTCACATTAGCAAAATGTACTAAATTCTGTTTAGTTATCGAGGCCCAAGCCACTAAAGAACTAAGAATTAAATCGTTTCATTTTTGGCTTCAAGTCTTTAATGAAAAAAAAAAAAAAGTTTCTGTCGTTGGTATCAGTTATGAAATATCTTATTATTATTTTTACTATTTTTTTATACAGTATGAAACTCTGTTGCAAAACCATAAGACTGGTGTCGGTGTAGTTATTCTGAATTTATTATTTTCTTATTACCATAAACTGATTATTAAATTAAATATTATTCCTTCGACCTTTTTTTTTTTTTTTTATTCAAAAATAAAAAGTTTTTGCACTATAGTGCAATATTGAATGTGGAGAAGGTCATACGTCTCTTACGAATATATTTGTAACTCATTCCTTGATAATGATATCCGATGGATATCGAAATATTGGAGAAGATTAGTAAATAAATAATAAATAAATATTTTTTACAAATAATTGGCCTCGAGCTCGAAAAAACTTTTTATTTTTGAATAAACTGATTATATTTGAATTCGGTTATATGCCTCATAGTGGCATATATGTAAATTAGGTTTATTGTCACAATAGCGATATTTTCCACGATTTGTCTGTAACTAAAGGATGTGACCATAAGCGAAAAGTACTGTATATGCATGTGATCGGTTATAAACAGCAGTTGATTTGTAATAAAAGAAGATGAACCTCAATCGCCTAAAAGAACATATAACACATCCAAAGTATATTTATACCAAGTACATGCAGGGTCAATAAAATAATAATACAAAAAACCACAGTCATTTTGTATGGATATGAGAATGATATGATTTTTACGCAAACAAAACCCCTGTAAAAAAAGCATCAAAAAGTGAACAGCTGATAATTTGCATGAACTTGTCTAAATATACTTTAATACAATCTATTCTAATGCACGGAATTTTATTGAACGAACAAATTGGATTCTTAAGCCTGTTTTCAGGTGCCTTTCCGCAGAACGCGGTAGGCACTATAAGCCTAAAAAGGCTGTGTCCCTCGCGATTGCATATTGTGTATTATGCTACACTGGCCGACATTATATAGCCGATTGGGAAGAAGAGTCCATAGATGATCATGAAACCGCAATCGTAAATTTTAATGAGAATGAAAATAATATTTTGGCATAAGACAAAGAATAATGGCACGTTTTAATAAATTGAGTTTATTTATTGATTAAAATTACATAAGTCTGCGGTGAGAGATTTTAAATTATTTCATATAAAACATGTATAGATATGTATATTATTAAAAAAATTAATATTTAAGAACCTAAATTTAGCTCACAGCATCCAGGGTTTGAAAACGGATCTTTTGCTTATCACCATGTTATTATAATTGTAAAATCAAACAATTTGATACCCATATTGCCTATATATGAAAAATATAAAATAGATAAAATATATCGCGATTTTCACGTTTTATGTGAATAATTACAAAAAAAAAAAAACTAAATTAACATTATTTTAAAACAGATTCAATTTGAAAAGCAGAACAAAACATCCACATACGTAGAATTTGTATGAAAACCCGAAACGAAAATATGTATTTAGCTTAATATCTCAATTAGTAGGTCGCAAGCGCTCAAGTTTTATCTACCATTCAAAAACTCTTTTCGAAGATACCATATTTTTTTTATGTTGTCGTGGAGCAAAGTACAAAAAGCTTTATTTTCAGAGGGGTAACAAAATCACTTTTTTTTTGAGTCGCTCTAATGTATGTATATAGTACACGCAGAGAAAAAATATGTTTAGATATGGTCACCTCCAACAAAACTAGTTTTAGACAAAATTTTAAACATATTATGTTTAAATTTAACCATATTTTTGTCACCGACAAACAAATAATTGTTAAATTAGTCCTCCATCAAGAAGCAACAACCATATTATGGTTGCCTCTAAACATGTTATGGTTAAATATGACAATAAATTGTTTTTAAATTAACAATAGTATTTTCCTCTTTTCTAAGAGCAACATGCTTTGGTTGAAAATCAACCATGCTATTATAAATGTTAAACATATTTTAGTTATTACTAACCAAAAGATGTTCGGAGGCAACCATAATATGGTTGTGCCTTCTTGATGTAGGACTAATTTAACAATAATATGTTTGTCGGTGACAATAATATGGTTAAATTTAAACATAATATGTTTGCAATTCTCTTTAAAAATAGTTTTGTTGAAGGAGACCAAATTTAAACATATTTTTCTCTGGGTGTAGGGACGTAACGAATACCGATACCGATATATCGGCGATAATTCACGTTTGCCGATATATCGATATCGGCGATATTTTACTGTCGATACGCCGATACTTTTTTATAGTTTTTTTAACAAGCAATTTAATTTTCAATGCTTATTTTTTGCATTACAACAAACAGAATAATAAATTGTTTCTTTTAATTCCTAAGCTCGAGGTTGGTCCAGCGTTTGCTGTGTAACCTGTCAATACAATATTACGCTTCGATTTTTGGACAGATGCATAAACGTATTAAATGATTTGTGTGGACCTGCAGCATCAGCCGTTTTGCTTGGTACCGTAATGGTATAACGTTCTCCCATTGATAAATCTTGTGTATGTAATTGGACGTTTTCAGAATTTTCTGCTAATTTTTAATGATTTTTGTGAAAATAAAAATCACTTCGCTTCAACTTTTGGGTTACTTCGAAGAGACCACAAAATCCTTAGGAAAATAAACTGCTACATTTACTGACGCTATTTCGCTAGTTAACAGTCTTCGAACATTATTAGAAAATGCGATTAATGAATAAACTGAGATGCAGAATAGTTCTGATTCTCAAAAGTAGGCGATTTCCGTAGCATTAGCTCTGAATGAATGATATGAGTGTTTAGAGAATAATGAAATCTGTTGCTTATCTACAATTCTCTACCTTCGATAAAAAGGTAGAACATTTTAAAGACAATACATCGAAACAACATCTTATTGAGCTACTCAAGATGACTATAAATTTCGAAAGTGTTGAAGACAAGGTCGCCACTTCAACTAGTAAAAGTTCTTATAAGTCTACTAGAACTGAAAATTTGGAGAAGGATGATCCTCTGTCGATCCTACGCTGTGGCTCAGCTAAAGAAGAAGTCTAGAATACCTTAGATTTTATAATTTTTCTAAAGACGCAGATCCGCTTGTTTACTGGCGCAATTATATGTTATACTTAAAATTTAAGGCTCAGAAATACTCAAGTTGTTAAATGAGTTCAGTCACATCTGAGAGACGATTTTGCAGGTCTGCTTCAAGCGGTGTTGTGAAATCGTCTATCTCCGCAAAAGTTGAGAATACTGTGTTTTTTAAACACAAATCTTATTAATATTAATTTTAAATATTAATAATCTCTTACACTGTTTTTAAAAAATACATAAATTTTACCATGAATTTAAATTCATTTCATTGTTTTTAAAATCAATTTTAAATATTAATAACACTGTACAACAAATTGAAATTTTTTTCAAACAAACAATGTTCTACCAACTGATTTATGTAGAGGGGTCTAATAAAAGATATATGTACGTGACATTTTACGGTATATTTAAAGTTTCACCCTTGTGTAGTAAAAAAACGTGGAACATCGTGTGATACTTAGATTTATGGGTATGGCCCTTACCATACAAAGACATTATACATTTCTGTATATCTGAGAACGAAACAAGCTACAGTTCCCAAATTAGGTACGGTACAAACATATCGGTTATAAATACACAGCATCCCACTAAATATGGGCGGAATTGGAAAAGTGGCAGTGGTACCTCATGTACAAAGACCTTTTTGAAAATACTCAAAAAATGTTCAAGAAAACATCAACATTTTAAATTTTGGACTCTAGTATGACCTATGGACACGTTTTGGAAATTTTCAGCGGAATATATTTCCCGAAAAGTCTAAAATTTTTTTTTCAGAAATGAAAAAGATATGCCCAAAATAAACAAGCCCATTTTCGGGAACCATAGATTTTCCCGAGTCCAAGTTTTATAACCTAAGTAAATGGTGAATTTATTCCTTAAGCCGTCGGTATATAAATCTGCAAAATCGGTTAAAAATGGTAAAGTTATTAGCGCTGTATTAGAGCTGTTATATGACCTATGGATACGTCTAATGTATTTGAAGATCGGAAATCTTAAGTAGAACATAAGCTCGGGAAAGTCGGTTCAGATACAAAAAAATTATTACCAAAATATCATTTTTTTTATGAAAAAATACATATTTTCGGGAACCGTAGATCCTTCCGAGTCCAAGTTTTATTACCAAGGTAAATGGTAAATTTCATCCTTAACCCGTCGGTATATAAATCAATCAAATCGACTGAAAAATGGCCGAAATCCAATGGCAGTGTCCAACAATTATAATGAAATTTAAATGTGAGAAGTGCTGAAAATAATTTAAGAAGAAAATTAATTAAAGAAAGAAGCGTCTTTTGAAATGAACAAAACAAAAAGCAAAAATTCACTATCAACAACATTTTTTAATCATATCAGATGCCAAGCACAGAAGAAACTGTTACACGAGCTGATTCCTCTGTGGGTTTCTTCCACAACACAGCGAAATAAACTTATATTAATCGTAGAGGAAATCGTTTGAGATGTATGTAAATATTATATAACGAGTCTTTCAAAAAGTATGTTAAGAATAGTACGAGACTAATGTAGTGGTTATCTCACAACTCGTGAAATGCTCAGCCGTATAATTTTTGCATGATTTATACAGAGAGTCACAAAAAATTTATTCGATTAAGGATTGACGAAAGTTTGACAAAGTGTAAAGTTGTTGTTTTTGCACTCTTGACATAATCATTAAGCGATTTTTTTAGGACTTCATCTTAAACATTCCCAGATTAAAATATTGTATGAAAAATATATAATGAAAAAAATTTAAGTTTTTGTTATTATTTTCCAGATAATCATCAGAAAATTATTTTAAGAGTTGCTTGTTAAACACAATCGGCTAACAAACTGCCTATTACTAGATGAATTTTAAAAATTTTGCTTAAAAACATCTTTTGAAGACCTTTTTATTTTATTTTAATAAATATTTATAAAAAGTATTTTACTTTTTTTTTTTTTTTAATATTACCTATGCTAATCCCGCGAAGCTATACGCTTGTCTGCAGGAGACCAGAGTATCTGGCGGAAATCGAACGCGCAACCCCGGCGCTGATAGACTAGCGCATTACCAACTAGCGCATTACCAAAAAACCTCGAATCCCGAAAAGCCCAGATATCCCGAAAAATCCCAGGAACCCGGGCTTTGCTTTTATAAAATCCTGAATTCCAAGATTTGCGAATACCAGAACCGCTTGGCATCCATAGTCGACACCACAATTTCCATGAAATTTGACATACAAATTTGTCGTCGTGAAATAGAATCTATTTTATTTTGGAGCGGTTTTTCTTGTGCTCTTACATATATGTAGACAATTATTTTCTCAACAATACTTCCCTTAATTTTATACATTTTGTAAACAACGAAAAATAAGAGCAAAAGAAAAGACAAAAAAGTAGACAGAGAATTCGAATGTACTGCCGACGATTAAGTTATGGGCTTTATGATTTTTGTCTGAAGCTGAAGACTCCGTTCTGTTTAAACATAACGAATGTTAGAAAACACAAAATGTCACTCGTTGCCATCTATAATTACATTTATAACTGGCTACGCCACTGAAATTTGTCTATCGGTTATCAGTTGCTATATGTAATGCCAATTTAGCAACTTTATAATCGAGCCATAAGCAGGAGTGCCAGATAATTTTGATAAAAAATCGGCATATTTTTCAAAAAAAATCGGCATTATCGGCACTTTAATTAAAGAAAATCGGCAAATTAAATATGTATATCCCTTTTAAGAACATGTAACGTGGAAATAGCATACCCAATTATACTATTTTACGTTCATATTTATTTAGTATTTAACTTAATTAAGTCACTTTTCAATTTATTTGTATCAACACCCTATTAAATATAACCAATAATACTGAACGCCCCTACTGTAACAACCAAATACACTCATACTATTATTTAATGTATTTTTTGTTGCTTGTGAAACCACAGCAGATATAATTCTCATTTAGTTCATTTGCGAATGAGTATAAGTGTGCAAGGTTTAAGGCCCAACTAAAATGTGCTTAACCAAACTTAAGCTAAGCTAAGCGAAAAGCATGTCAAATGCTTAAGTAAATTACTGAAGACTTTCAGGTGGCTATATTGTACTTATTGAGCTTAAAGACTTTCTACACTTAGTTGCAAACATTTGTACTTTTGGAAAACTATTTTCGTTTTTATTTCTTTAAAATGTAATATTTTTGACGAAATGTCATTTAATTTGTAAAAGTTATAAATATATTACCATAAACAAGTAAATCTATGTTTATCTTTTATTAATTTTTAAAGTAAACGAAAACTAAAATCAAAAAGTACTAAAAAAAGCAACTGTGGTTGCATCTTTTAATTGTAAACAATTATATGTATCTGTTATGTGTCATTTGCTTAAGGAAGAGCGAAATTGACCGCACTTTCCTTAAGCAAATGACACTTGACGAAACTTAACGAAAAGTGTCTTAAGTACATTATAGTTGTAAACATTTGATTGTGTGTATTCGCACATTTGCTTAAGGTTCATTAAGCACATTATAGATAGGCCTTTAGTTACAGTCGGGGCGATTTTCACAAGACAAGAACCTGCCATTCAAGTCTCGGAAATTAAAAAAAAAAATAATAATTGAAGAGCCGACTGATTTCACGAAAGTGAACTCGGTTGAATACTTTTGAACGATACTTAACCTGTGGGTCAAGTGTCAAATAAATCTAACAGCGACTTCGGTTGACTATTCTCACAGCGGCTTCAGCTGACTGTTCTCACAGCGGCTTCGGTCGACTGTTCTCACAGAGGCTTCGGCTGACTGTTCTCACATCGACTTCGGTCGACTGTTCTCACAGTGGCTTCGGCTGACTGTTCTCACAGCGACTTCGGTCGACTGTTCTCACAGCGGCTTCGGCTGACTGTTCCCACCGTCCTGTACTAGCATGGTGGATAGTAGTTTGAAATAGAGTTAAGATAGGTAGTTAAAACCGACAACGCGCACGAAGTAACAAGATTAAATAACCGACCCAATAGAAGCCGATCACCGATTCCGTTTAAACCCCGAAGTCCAGCCTGTTGTAACACACAGCCTTGCCGATCGAAGACGAATGCACTAAGAACCGATTACTGGAGCCCTGCCACCGGTGTAATTCCAGCAGTTATCGTAGTTAAGACCTCGTGATATTATAATTATTAAACTAAGAAATAATCAATAAAGCAGGTATTAAGTGGTACTCCAGGAAGGGTAAATACATTGTCTTAAAACATATTTTTATTAACACAAAAAATAATAAAAAAAAAAAAAAACTTCAGCATTAACTCACATATAATCCATATTAAAACATAAAAATTAATAAAAAATAATATTTTTATAAATAAATTGTAATTAATTTAAAAAAAATTTGTACATTACAAACATTTTTTCAACATTTAATTTTAACAAATATTTTATAGAAACATATTTAAGTTTAATAGTTTAATTAAATCCATTTTAATATCAACATCGAAA
This sequence comes from Pollenia amentaria, assembly GCA_943735925.1. Classification (NCBI taxonomy): domain Eukaryota; kingdom Metazoa; phylum Arthropoda; class Insecta; order Diptera; family Polleniidae; genus Pollenia; species Pollenia amentaria. The sequence goes on along the minus strand of OX031009.1, from coordinate 94,578,649 downwards.
CAGTTTGCATTATTAAATTTTAAGTAATCTTTAGAAAAAAGAATTCCTTGAAAGGATTAATTTTCCAGGGAACATCGAAATTTGGTTTTATTAAGGTTGACTTGGCTAAAAATTCTTTCCACATTTGAGGAAATGTTGTTTTTTTTTTCATATTTTATTTATTGAATCTTTTCTTAACTGAAATTGACAATTAGTTTTTCAAATCTTAAAATACTAAATTATTCTATGAGGTAACGTGCCAATGCAAGTTACCAATTAGATGTGAGAGGAGGTAATGCATTGTTTATTATAGTGTTGCCAGATCTAGCGTGTCTTTTCTTTTTAGACGCTTATGTCCATCGCTAGAAAGTAAGTTTTGAGCTAAGGAATTTGGATGCACTAACAGCTTATTAACATATTTAATACAGCTCTCCCGAGCTACTGTGATGACGGTAGGAATACTTAAGTCCTTGTGAAGGTTAGCATTCCTTACGTACCAGGGAGCTCCAGTAATTATTCTTAAAATCTTCGATTGTCTTCTTTGTAGTTTTTCAATATTTGTAGCGCATGCTGTTCCCCAGAGTTGGATTCCATAGGACCAAATTGGTTTTATTGTATTGTATATAAGAACTTTATATTCCAAACTAAGAGTGGATCTAGAGTTTAAGAGCCACATTAGTTGAACTGTCTTCAATTTGATTTGAGTTATTTTTGCCTCAATATGTCTGCTCCACGTGAGTCGCCGATCTAGGTGTATTCCTAGGTATTTAACATGATTCTGTTGAGGAATTTGTACGTTATTAATTTTAATTGGGGTGCAGTCATGTTTTCTGAGGGTTAATGTAATGTGGGCACATTTAACGGGATTAACACTAATTTTCCATTTGTCAAGCCAGATTTGAAGTTCGTTAATGTAATTTTGCAATAACTTTGATGCTTCTACTGGGCAAGAATGGGTACTTATGAAGGCAGTATCATCGGCAAATGTAAATGTTTGGGTTTTTACGTGAGTTGGCATATCTGCAGTATACAAGACATATAAGAAAGGACCAAGAATACTGCCTTGGGGTACACCAGCTTTTACAGAACAGGATCTGGATATAGTGTCTTTTACTTTGATTGTAAATGATCGATTTGACAAGTAATTTTTAAGAAGTAAGTGTGTACTAGGTGGTAAAATGCAAGAGATTTTAGATATGAGCCCTTCGTGCCACACTTTGTCGAAGGCTTGAGCTATGTCGATGAATAGAGCCGAACAATATTGCTTTGCTTCGAAAGTTTGTCTTATTAGTGTGACAATTCGGTGCACTTGCTCTATTGTGTTGTGACTTTTGCGGAATCCAAACTGGTGCTGAGGAATAATACTATGTTCGTTGACATAAGGAATAATAAGGCTTAGAAGTAGTTTTTCAAATAATTTTGATAATATTGACAGCAATCTAATTGGTCTATATGATGTCGTTTGTGTTAAGTCTTTGCCAGGTTTCGGAATCATAATTATTTGTGATTTTTTCCAGGTTGTGGGGAAATGCCCTGCTCGATTTGTACCGTTGTATATGTACATAAGTACTTTTAACGCACATTCTGGCAGTAATTTTGTCATGGCCGGCAGATAAGGAAGAATGTGGAAGGAAAATAATTTGTTGTACAAAATTTGACAGCACTGGAAATGCATCCGTAGAATCCCCACGTTTTAAGTTTGAAATTTTTTGCCAAAAAGTGTCCAAATTTACTTCAATTCCTTCTAAATCTTCTTAAAAGTTAATACAGCTATTAATAATTTTCTTAATTTCGCTTTTGTTGTGTTTTGATTTTGATAGTAACTCATCAGAAAATAAGACGAAATACTCCTCATCAAAGTTAAAAAACTTCTTAGTGTTCATAAATTCCGTTAAGTAGATTTAATTTTTTAATTTTATGAAATTAGTTAATACAGTTTTAAAAAAAACTTTCCATTTGGATGTATAGTTTATGACAGATGCTCCAAAGTTACCCAAAATTAATAAATTACACGTTAACAAGCAAAGTTACCGTGGTTTTTGGATCAAAAATCGGCAAATCCGCACTTCGCTAATTTTAAGGCAAAAAATCGGCAAAATGCCGAAAAAACGGCAAATATGGCAAGCCAGGCCATAAGGAGTAATATTTCACTCACAATTAATTTTGATAAATTTACATTATTTTTGCACTGATCATTTAATTTTTAATTTTAAGTTTATTGTTTTTCTACTGATCTCCAAATTGAATTTCTAATTTTAAGTTTATTGTTTTTCTACTGATCTCCGTTTGGATTTACATACATATATATTTTTTTATTTTTTTTTGCTCATAAATGAATTGATTTAAAAGAATTAATAAAAAGACAAATTGAAATTTCCAACTTTTTTATTATCCAAAAAAAATACCATTAAAAATACACAGCGGCCATGGGAAATACACCAAAATGTTCACCACAGGCCAGAGAATTCAAATTCCATGTAAAATTCCATTTTAAAATGTTCGAAAATGTGCGACGTGGCCTCAGGCTAACATTTAGGTGTCGCACGAAAATGTGCGACGTGGCCTCAGTGTAACATCTGGGTGTCGTACAAAAATGTGCGACGTGGCCTCAGGGTAACATCTGGGTGTCGCATGAAAACGTGCGACGTGGCAGCCAACGTGTTAATTACAAAGTGAAATTGTAAATGATGTTAAAGAAATAATAAGAACATTGGCTATTCCGGTTGAAGATTGTAACAACTATCAAAGAAGATCTGAATTATTCAGCCATGTCACAGAGTACAATTCCATTCGGAAACGGAATTCATTCCGTATTTTGGTGCTTCAGAAAATTACGAAAAAACTTAGCGGAATGAAACCATTTTTGTTTTCATAAACGGAATGGGAGTTTTCTGCATCTTAAAGGCCAAAAAAAAAATCAAAATATAATTTCTATCAATAAACAAATATGTTTTCTTCGGTTCCGAACGGAATCATTCCGAACGGAATTGTACTCTGTGACATGGCTGATTATTTAACGCCGGAGACAAATATTTTATATGAAATATTTGTTTTTTACAACCGATCACAAAAACTAAATTAGCCTATTGATGATTTTGTTAGGGATTTGAATGAAATATCTAGTAGCTGTGAACTTGAAAATGTGTCAGTAATATTAAGAGATCAAATCGTTTTGGCGATATCAAAGTCAAAACTTCAAAAAAAAAACCTCAAGATGAATGACATGAAATCGAAAGAACTGTATTGGAATGCAGAATATATGAGAAAAAAAGGAAACAGCAAGAATAAACGAATTTTGTTATGATCGGTCCAGAATGTACCACAAGTTCCTAATCAAGCCACCTTCCGAAAAATCCTTAAAAACGCTTACCAATTAGGTTATTGTATCGAAATTTTTACCAGCTTACTTATTTTAATACCAAAAATTAAAATGATCGGTCCATTATTTACAATAAATCAATAAAATATAAGAAAATTACTGTAGTATGCCTAGTACCGCGAAATGAGGCACAATAAAGTTCCATATGGCTAGAAATACAATCATAAAACTTTGTCCATATACATAAATCGTACTATCGGAAAGACTTAAATCTATTTATAAATCGACAAAGGCAAAACAGTAAAAAAAATTTTCCTCCTCTGTTTTCCAACCGATTTTAAAAAAATACACAATGTGAAAGGCATTATAGAAGTGCACAATATATATTTATTAAAATCTTAGGTGGTGAAACGGGTAAATTCAGTACCCTAATATCTCCAAAACTAAAAGAGTTCCAAAAAAAAATTTATACTTATCGTTGTTCGTTAGATAAAAAGCGGAAAGGTGTCTGGTACTTTTTTGAAATTTGGACTTTTGGGGAGGGGAGTAAACGGGTGTAACCAGTATTATGGAAATTCTTTGCCACCCCATTTAACCTTTAAACCAATAAAGGTAGAAATTAATATTATAGCTAATTCGTAACTTATCTAAGAAATATAAATTTGGTACTTATTTTTTGTACTTTTTTACAACACATTTTTCTCTATATATTGAAATGAAAGGGAAACTACGGAAAATAAATTTTTTTCTTTTACTTTTCCGTGCTGTATTTGATAATTTTTTGAATTTTCTATAATATTGAACTTAGAAACATAAAATTTGAGGAATGAATGAGAACCTATAAGATGAAATATGTTGGCACTTTTTTCCTCTTCAACGGATCATTTTTGAATTTTCGTTAAAATTGGACCTAAAAACATAAAATTAAAAATGCATTGTTCTGATTGAATAAGAATCTGGTAAGGGGGAGCTTTTTGGTACTTTTTCATTCTACAAATGGTACTTTTTGAATTTTTATTAATACTTAACCTAAAAACATAAAATTCAACATGCAGAGTCCAGAGTGATTGAGAAACTATATCTTAGAGGAGACTTTTTGGTACTTTTTTGTTTTTGAACTGGTACTTTCCAATTTTTTTTTATATTCTTGAAATTACAAATCTAAATTAAACATTCACGTACTTAAGTGGAAGAAAACATATGGACTGGAGGTCGGTCCCTCGCCAAATCGATCCACTAAGACGAATAAAAAACAAATGCTCGAAACATTTAAATTCATTTTTACTTATACGTACCAGTATATATTCTTCATATTTGCATACAAATTTATGGTCGAATTGCGACCAGTGGACAAACACTAGTTCACATAAAACCGCAACGAATTATTATACAGTGAGGTGCTAGTTTTTTAAAGAGTGGTTCATAATTATTATAGATCCCCTACATAGTCAACTCCGAAAATAGTCTGACTCTCTGTGGGGGTTCTTAATTGACTTTCATTTAAGTTGATTAAAGAAACTATTCTAAAAGATTTTCTCCTACATCTGATAACGCGGGCTAAAGTTTCAACATAAAGTATTGTGTTGACCTTTATAAATATATTTACAACAAACTTGTATTGCCACTTTTTGTCAGCACCTCTAATAATAATCAAATTGAAAGAACAGCATCTAAAATTTTTGAGAATGAAAAATCAAAAAACCTCTTCCAACAAAATTATATTAACTCTTGCCAAATGCGCTGAACGGACGACCTTCGTCGTCAGAAACAGGTAATAATTGTCAAAAAAGTTAACAGAAATAAAACATTAAACCCCAATAATAGCAAAAACAAAACCAACTGTGACACTGTGTACGTCAAGCTTAAAAGAGAGGCGAACCAAATTTATTCACTTTATTACAATTTGAATACTGACAATGTAAAATAAATAATAGAACCATCGATATGACAAAATATTTTGTTTGTTGCTACTTTTTATAATGGATTTTATTCAATATAATTTTTTTTTTTTGGTTTTAACGTCTTTTGTTTATCTTATACTTCCGGTCTTTTATCGTCTTTTTGTTTTGTATGTTTTTTCTATCATCTTTTTTATTGTTATTTGCATATCTGGGTTTAATGTTTGGTTATTTTATTGCAGCACAAACAAAATATTGAAAACCACAACTGTATTTGCCATTTCTCTTTGGTATCAGCTGTTAACTACATCTTACGAAATTTAACCTTTCATGCGCCAAACCTTTTTAAGTCAGCATTAATTTTTCAAAAATGGAGTATGAAACACTAAAAGCATTTATTAATGTACAAGTTTGAAGCAAATGCTACAAAATTTTTTTTTACCCTACACCACCACTAGTGGGGAATGAGGCCCCATGTAAAGCCTTCTCCTGGAAATCAGTTTAGTTTTTAGGACTATAAATCACACTGTGATATTTCGTAAAGTCGGTCCATAACTTACCCTGGGCCCCATATAAACCCTACTTCTGGAAAAGTAGGGTTTAGGCCTAAGGCCGTTATAAATAATACTATCATAATAACATTTAGGGCCATTATTACAACTTGCCTTTAACTACGGCAAGTTGTAATAATGGCACTTAATGCTTCACAGTTTTATAGAACTTGAAATCACACTCATAAATTTCGTGATGGTCGGTCCATAATTTACCATAAGCCCCATATAAAGCCCACTTTGGGAAAATAATTAAATTCGCCTAAAACCGTAGAAGATATTCGTATGTCCACAAAAATATCATGCAATTTATTGATTTACGGTCCTTAGTTTACCTTAGATCCCATATTAAGCAGCAATCTGAAATTAACTGTAAACGCTAAGACTAATTTCACTGATGTATTGAAATTTATTCTAATTAATTTTTTTTTAATACCAGAAATCAGTCTACAGAATTTTGGGATGATTGGTCCATAATTTACCATGGGTCCAATACAAATTAGCCTCCTGATAATAATTTTAGTTCGGCTAAAACTGTTACGAATCATCATATTTTACTCAAGCCAGTTCAAAGTTCCAATAAGACACGCATGAAACTTTCTGATTGTCGGTCAATAATTTAATACAGGTGTAAAGCGCAACCAATTTTAATGCTGACGTTCGTTTTTATGACGATTAGTTTATACTATATATGTAGATATCATATAGAGCCCACGCCAGTCAGTATCGGCACAGCCGAATACAACACTCTAACTTGTTTTAAATTATTTTTAGCATTTTCTGGCTTTGTCTAACCAATGCAAGATTTAGCTGAAAAGAATTTTAAGATCTGGTCACACGGATGTGTATGCAAACAAAATGAAGTTCCTTGGAATTTTTTTAATGACTTCAGGTGAAGTATACAAATTCGGACCGGGTAGAATAATTGGGTCTATTTATAACCTTAATTTACTTCGGTGAACACATGGGCTGCACAAAAGACCCTTTGGGTGCCGATTCTAATGGCCTTTTTATCATAATAAAAAAATTTTAAAATTTTCAGTAGTGGTGCTGCGAAGTTGATAATTTTAAACTCAGTCATCGGAATATCATAATAATGTTAAATATATCGAGCAGTGCGCCAGTTTTTATACCCTCCACCACCACTAGTGGTGAATGATGGTATACTAAGTTTGTCATTCCATGTGAAACTTTATTATTATATATCTAAGACCCCATAAAGAATATATTCTGGCAACTTGAGTAATTCTTAGTCGATTAAGCCATGTCGGTCTGTCTGTCCGTCTGTTCAAAACACTCTCACTTTCGAAACACTCAAAAACAAAGGACAAACTTGATGTCAAATTGCTTGTAGTTATGCAGTTTGGGATTGAAATCCAGCAATATCGGTTCAGTAGGATCAGAGCTCTAAATCAAATTGTGGAACCACCACCCTAAAAAAATTGATAATTTTGGTACAAAAACTAACTAACATAAATGGTAGAGTAATGCACGGAATGATATAAAATGATGACAAATTTGATTTATATTACAAGAAATCATACACGCAAACAAAAAACATGGTTGCGGTAAGATTCAATTCTTATTGAATCATATTATGAACAAATATATTTGTAATATTACATCATAATATTTTTCCCTTAATCCTAATTTGTTTTTATCACATCATATTATAATTTAATGTAATCATATTATTATCATTTTAATCATAAAAAGTTAAGACGTAATCATATTATTATTATGGTAATAATAATAAGTTAAGAATTAATTATATTATTTTCATGATAATCAAAATAATATGTAGATTAAATCGAATACCGAAAAATATTTTTAATATATATTTATGCTTATATACTTTCTGGAAACCGTTACGTAAAACTGTTACAGATATTTCACATCATAACATGATGCAACTTTAAACATAATATTTTTTACCCATTTATAAATTATTTTATAGAATTTTCATTCTTTTTCTCTAATATAACACAAGACAATGGTCAATATTTTTGCACCATTTTCAAACAATATTAAAATTTTTTTAGCTTTGATATTTTATTATGTGACACTTTACAAATTTTTTAATGTACCTCCAATTTCTTTATTTTTTAATTTCTTTTAACTTGAATTTTTGAATTCGTATTTTTTAAATTGTTTAACCACTGAATAACAAATAATTCGATAGGCATATTTAAAACAAACGACACAACTGATGCAAAATTATTTTAGAAATGGCGATAAAAAAATATTATTAGCGTAAAGATATTTTGTTTGCATCCTAAACATATTTTGAATTTTATGGCTATTAAATAGTTGTGAGGAATATAATATGTTTCAAAGTTATCATTATTTAGTTGTTATAAAAATGTTTATTTTTCAGTGAAATTTATAATTGCGATAAACATTGACATGTTTACAGTAACTATAATATTGTTGATATTAAATAAAAATATTTTGTGTAGGACAACAATATATTGTTACAATAGTCATATTGTTGTTGCCGTAACCATGCCCAACCACATTTTTTCTCTGCGTGTAGTGTTAAATTTCGTAAAGATCAGTCCATAATTTACCCTGGGCCCCATATATACCCTGCTCCCGAAAAACAATTTAGTATGCCTAAAACCGTAATAAATCATGCCATAATAAAATTTTTACCTTCACTGTTTACTAATTAACCATAAGCTCCAGATAAAGCCCACTCTCGAAAAATAGTTTTAGGTGTACTAAATAATATAATTGTAATAACATTTGGTACACCACAGTTTCATAGAACTAGAAATCACACTGGTAAATTTCGTAAAGATCAGACCATAATTTACTATATGCCCCATATAAACCCTACTCTCGGGAAACAGTTTATTACGCATTAAAGGTAATAACTAATGCTCTCATAATAACATTTAATACTTTCTAGTTTTATAGGACTAGAAATCATACTAATAAGCTTCGTGGTGATCGGTCCATAATTTACTACAGGCCCCATGTAAAGCCCACTCTGGGAATTTAATTAAATACGCCTTAAGCCGTAGCAGATATAGATATTGCGGTAAAATTTGTTCTAACTTCACTTCATATGGCCAGAAAAAATGTCATGCAATTTTTTGATATGCGGTCCATAATTTACCTCAGATCCCGTATTAGGCAGCCTTCTAAAAATCACTGTAAAATCATTTTAGTTCGGCTAAAACTGTTTGAAATGTCGGTGGAGGGCATCAAAGATTCGTCACAGCCGAATATAGCACTCTAATTTGTTTTTTTAGACATTGTGTTAAAATTTTTATTCAAAACTAAGGGCCTGGCCCACTATGTCGACAAGAACATTTCTTTCTTATATTCATATTGATAACAAAAACAAATTTAAATTTGTTATTATTGTTTTTAATATAAAAATGCGAAAGAAATGTTCTTGTCGACATTGTGGGCCTGACAGTAAATAAAATTATTATTTTATAAACGACATTTACAGTTTTATACAAATTGTTGCTGACCCAACTTTAAAAAAAAATTTAGCAAAAATTTTGTTTTTTCTTCATCTTATTTCTTTCCAAGGTATTTAATTTATTTTCGTTTAATTTTTCTAACAAAAATGTGTGTAATTTAAGTTTTTTCAATTTAAATTTAGTCTACTTCTACTTCGGCAACAATTAGTATAAAATTGTAAGAGACGTTTCTATTAAATTGGTTTTTTATTAAATAACCGTAAAAATAATCACAGAATTAATTTTCAGTAGTTTTTTTTATCAGTTAATTACATTGTTTGAAATGTATTAAAACTTAATTAATGTATAAATTAAATTAATTATTTCTTTAATTAAACAAAAATATTCAATATGTTTTCGTTAAAAATACAATCACCCAGCAAAAACTTTACTTACCTGGTAAGTAGGCAAGTAATGTTGGAGAAATATAAACACTACTTATTTTTCGGCTAAATAACTACTTATTTTTGTTCGAGTTGCCCACAGAATTTAGTAGTTACAATGCACTTACTAGAAGTCACAAAATATCTAGTTATTATTTAACTACCAGTATGTTGTATTGTAAGTACTTACAATATACTTACTAGAAGCCAAAAAATAACTAGTATTTATTTAATTGGCGCTAGTTAATAGACCTAATAAGTAGTTATGGGGCTAAATACCAGTAAGTAAATATTCAGTACTGAAAACCAGACAACTAATAAGTAGTTATTTAGCTGGTTATTAGTAAGCAAATATTCATAACTGAAAATAATAGTAGTGAAAAGTACTTACTGAGGTCATTACTAGCAAGTACTTATTGAGGTTTTCGGAATAATGACAATTGTAATGACAACTACTTACCAGGTAACGTATGAAATAACTACGACCTATTACCCAAATTCCAAAAGTTTTTCCTGGGCACTTATGTCTAATAAATCAGTGAGCGTTTAAACGCTGGTTTACTTAAACTAAACTTAAATTTATATTTAGTTTAAACTCAACAGCTGTAAAGCAGTGCCCTGTGTATTATATGAATCTTAAAAAATAACGTGTGGCAGTGTTACGATAAATGTTGTCAAATGCATACCCAGTAAAAAAATTTGTGTTTGTTGAAGCACTTACGAGAAAAAGCGCATAATAAAGCGCTCCAATAAGAGAGCTCTTATACAGCAGTAAATGATAAAGAATAAAATATACAAAAAAAGCTGCTATTTTTGTGCTGACAACGAAGAAGATTGGTTTTAAAGCGATAACAAAATACATATAATGACTTAAAATAGTTAGCCCTTAAAAAGGGCGTTAGGAGTGCTTTGTTTGCATGTTTTGTTATGTTAAAAAAAGCGCTTATTGTCAGCAGAAAATAGTCCTTTAAAGCGGGAACATCCCATACAAAAATTAGGCATCCCATCAGCAGGTTTAAAGCGATTTGAGGTATGAATTCATATATAAAACCTGCTCTTTTTGGAGCACAATTTTAACTGGGTAAACCAGGGCTGTGAAGGAAGAGTCGAATTCGGAGTTGAAGAGTCGGAATTGAGGTTTTTATATCGAAGTCGGAGTCATAGTACCCAAAAAAACTCGCGACTCCGACTCCAAAATTTTTCGGCATAAAAAATTTAAAAACATTTTCTAATATTTTCCAAAATAAAAATTCTTCGAAATTGGCGATGCAATATTTCAAATATCGATTTAAGATTTTAAACAGAATCATTTTATTGATATATTTAACCATTTAAAAGGTACTGCATAAAAAACTAGTTAGAGTGATATATTCGGCCGTGCCGAATCTTTGATACCCTCCACCAACAGTAAGAATATATGAGAGCTATGAATTATTGATTTATCTTTATAAAAACGCACGTAAGTAAAAAAATTGGTTCCGGGTTAAGCCAATTGGACAACAATCAGACATTGTTATGCTTTTGTTTCTAGCAATTTGAACTAACTTGAATAAAATATCAGGACACGTAACAGTTTATGCCGAACTAAAATGATTTTCAGGAGGTGCATTTATATTAGACCCATGGTAAATTATAGACTAATCATCACGAAATCCTGTAGAGTGATTTCTGTTATTAAAAATCCAAATAGACCAAATTTCAATACAGTAGTGAAATTTGTTTTAGCATTTAGAGTGCTAATCAGAAAATTGCAGGATTTTTGCCCATATGCACCAAAATTTGACCAAACTATTATAAAATTACCAAACTGTTATTAGAATTAGATTTCTATCGTATATGTAATCTTATCTTGGAATACGAAAAGCTTGTGTGATAGTGTAAAGTAACTTTCTGAAGATCTCCTTATTTTTATCTTCCAAATTAATTAACTAAATAATATCTTAAACCAAAAATATGAAGCAGAATTTCATAGTATAGTTTATTTCTACATTAAAAAGAGTAAACAAAAGAATAATAATTTTTCATGCCTGAAAAATTTTCTTATTATATTTACTTAAAAATATCTACCATAATTTTAAGTTTTAAAGATATGATTATTATTTAAATCCTTAATTATTAAAGAATTATACGAACTCTTTGATGCTTAAAGACAACGACTTCAAAAGTATGTATGTGGATTTCGAATTAAAATAAAGCTGGAATAAATTAACAGTTTTTAAGCAATCGTGTCATAAAAGAATGAATAAAACAGCTGACTTAGTAATTAAAACCGGCATTTCAAATATTAAAAATTCACATTTTGTCCAAACTCACTCTCAACAAAAATAGATAACGATGAAAGCGGGTTTGCCCTCAACTAATAGACTACATCAATACTAAGCACTAGATCAACACCCAGCACATGTGCCACTGTTTCTCCAAACCAGTATCAATCACCGTTTTATTGTATCTCATAAATAGCGCCTTGAATCTCTTCATATGAACATGCAATCCACCATCTACATTTCTATCTAACTACAAGTATCTGTTTGTTCAAATGTTGTAGCTGTGCATTAATAGAGAATGAAATGAGCAACACAACAAACTAAAATTAAATAAAATTATGGAAATACAAAAAACATGGCTCAAACAATTGGCCAACACATTCAGTTTTACTTGAAAATCGGTACGGTTAACATTGTGCAGCGCTAGAAACTTTGTTGTTTTCAAAACGAGTACGAACGAAACCAAAAAATTACAAAACCAAACACTACGTAACGTAAGACAGAAACGTTAACAAGTCCCTCAATATTTGACCTAAAGTAGTGCTTAAATTTTAAGACAAATAGAAAAAAATTAAAAAAAAAAATAATAACGGACATATCAAATTATTAAATACGAATTTTGTACGTTGCTGTGGGTTTCTTTTCACAGTGTGACACGGTGATTTGGTTGTGAGAGCTGTTACTGTTTTCAAAAAATAACGTGTTTGGATTTTAAATCAATCCACATTGGGCACGTTTAGATCTGTTGTGAATGATAAATTAAAATTTTATCACATTTCTTTCTTGTTTTAAAAATTTCCAAAAAAATAAATAAAAAATTTTTAATGTACAAAAAATAAACCAATAAAAAATAAGTGAAAAATTAAAAAAAAATCTTTATTTTTAACAAGTGTACGTTTTATTTTCATTTATTTGGATCAGATAGGCTGCTTAAAAAATCGAGTCAAATCCAATTCAATTAGTTTGAATTGAAATTAAAATAAAAAGTGTTTTAAAAGAGAAATAAAAATAATAATAAAAATCATCATAGAAAAGTAAAACGAAATTTGTTGCACTTTAAATAGATTTAATATTCTGTTTGTTTTCCCCCCATTTGCAATCAATGAATTAATGTTGAAGCCGGATTGCTAAAATACGGGTAAGTAAAATATTCATTTGAATACAACGGACCGGACCACGTTAATATTTCTCAGGCTCTTGTTGGCACAGAAAACGACTTGATTTATTACTGTTACTTTTTTTAACATCACACAATTGCCTCGTTTAGCGGCAACAGAGAACGGCGAAAATTTTAGCTCAACTGTAATATTTCGTGTAGTTTCTAAAAGTTTCTAAAATTTAACTCATTCCAATATTGCACCGTAGAAAAAACCAGTAAACGTGCTATATTCGAAGGTATCCACCACCGAGTATTTGAAAATTTTAAAGATTGGGCTTTATATGGGGTCTATAAAATATTGTTAATCAATCTTGTCTTTTCAATCTTTGTCGTTTTCAACCAAACTTTTTTCATTAAAATTGATAATCCTTATGCCTGAAACTTTTTGAGAACAACAAGTTTAAATTTACAAGTTACAGGTTTAATTTATATTTAAAATATTTTTATGAATAGGGCAGTTAGTATTTTTGCAGCCGTACAGCTTAAATAATTTTTGTGATTTGCGTGAGTGACCAATTTATTCTTAACTATCGTAAATGTGCAGCAAGGAACCCGGGTACCTGTACCTGTTTTATATGGAAATGTGGCAACTGAAAATATATTTTTTGAAGTTATTAGTAGCTCTGCATAAACTTATGATAGTCTACATAAATAAAATATAAGGTACAAATATTTATTTCATGAAATAGAGCAACAGAGACATAAAGAAAGCAAAAATTTAATAAAATTATTAAAAAAATTTAATTAAAAAAGACCAAAGAAATGGCACTTTAGAGCAAATCTTTCGAGAAGTTTGTACTTCTTGAACGATTAATGAAATGATTAATTATAAAATGTATGTGTCTATTGTATTATCTAAAAAATTAGTGCGCCATTATTAGAATAGCAACTACTATAATCGAACCAATAACTACCATTAATTCAGCCAACGGCACAATTTATCGTGCAATGTTGGAATTAAAGGGCAACGCTGAAGACAAAAATCATATGCTCCTCGCTTATGCAGATTATATTGACATTATTGAAAGACGCGTTCGAGATGTAACTCCTGTCTATGAAAAGATTAAGAAGGATTCAGCTAAGAGTGGTCTGGTCAGTGTTACCGCCAGTAAAACACAAAACTACACTTGCGATGCCGCAAAATTACCCAATTTGAATGAAATTACACCTCATATCAAATTTATGTTTAAATAAAAAAAACTTTTGCAAAAAAGAGCAAATAAGAAATTACATATTTGGTCAATTCGAACATTTTATACAATACGCCACAGTATTTACAGAAAAATTTTTAAGACTGTTCCCTTGTTAGGTCCCACATACAATTATGGACCTATTAAAATAAAATTATGTTATGAGTTCAAAACTAACTGCCAGTTCATCTATTTTCGAACGAAGTCTTCGTTCGCTTAATTTAATTTTAAAACAAAAACAAATTATAAAATATTGTTTTTGTTTTATATGTAAGTAAAACCAACGAAGTGATTGTTAGAAATCGATGAACTGGCCATAATAACATAAGATTTCTTAACGTCGAATATTATCTAGGTAACTACATCTATACCTTCCGGCTGAAGTCTTCCCTCTCACTTTCAACATGAATAAGTTCAAGTCGAATGTTCACTACTCTCTCCTCCTTCCCATAACCTTTTTTTTTTAGTTCCACACAATGCATTGCATTTGTAGAGGCCATCCCCTGAGTGCAGTTCCTAAAAAAAAAAAAAAAAAAAAAAAAAAACTACTACGTGATTTAAGGGAGGGGGTTTATATATGACCTACGTTTAATTCTTTACTTACCATCACAAAATTTTGTCATGGCAAAGCAGCTTTGTTTTTTATCAATACATACCAATATTTAAAAGGCAGTTATGACATTACAAGCTTTTTTCGTGAGTGGTATTTGTATGGCAGCCATTGGCAAATATGAACTGATTCCGAAATTAATTTCTTAAGATAATTTAGGTTGAAATAAAATATATTTTGTCCATATACCAACATAATATGTTGGTTTATAGGAAATAAGCCTCTTTTAGGAAAAATGTTCGTAGGGGGACTATATGAAATTACGGACCGAACCGATTCTCAAAATTTTCAAAAACGTATGAAACAACTTTCACTAAATTATCTTAAAAATTTCGACCTGTATTTTGCGCAGAAGGTCTAATTGGAAGGACAACCAGCCAGCAGGGTGGACGACTCAGATAATAATTCTTAGTCGGTCGATATACAACAACAAATATTTGTATGTGTTTCATGTATCTGCACAAACTCATAACACCCCATTCATTTAAATACGATCAATATTAGTCATGTTATTAGATTCATATTAAGGATGGTTAAACTTTAAGGGCCACCCTTTATATGAATCAAATCAAAATTTATATCGTGCAATTCGTGATTTTTTCGGTCAATTTAATCGTCCAAATGTGCGCACAATCGGAAACATCGTGCGCAAATTTGAGCAAACCGGGTATGTAGGAGATGTAAAAACACCAGTGCCTGCTCGTACAGCAGAAAATATTGCTGCTGGTTGCGATAGTATAGCTGAAGAGCCGTCCACCCCAACTCGTCGTCGTGCCCAACAATTGCACCTCTCATGCTCGTCGTTGATGAATATTATGCATAAAGACTTGCATTTACACGCTTTCAAGGTGCGATTGACTCAAGAACTAAAGCCTCTTGACCATTCCAAACGTCGTCAATGGTCAGAATGGTGAAAAGAAATGGCAACAGTGGATGATCAATTTTCGAAGAAAATGAGGAACATTTTCACCTCAGTGGATTCGCCAATAAGCAGAATTGCCGCATCTGGGCGAATGATAATCCAAGAGTGATTGTCGAAAAACCAATGCACCCACAAATAGTGCCTGTTTGGTGCAGTTTATGGGCTGGCGGCATCATCGGGCCGTATTTTTTCCAAAATGAGACCGGTCAGGCAGTTACTGTGAATGGTGTTCGATATCGTGAGATGATAACGAACTTGTTATGGCCCGAATTGGAAGATATGGATGTGGACGATGTGTTGTTTCAACATGACGGTGCCACTTGCCACACAGCTAAGAACAAAATGGCGCGACAAATTCAATGGCCGTGTTGTCGCACGTCGTGGCGATGTTAATTGGCCGCCAAGATGATGTGATTTGACACCGTTGGACTTTTTCTTTGCGGTTATTTGAAAGAAAGGGTGTACTTCGATAAGCCAGCAACAATTCAAGAGCTAAAGGATGAGATAATTCGGCACATTAACGGCATAGAGCCTCAATTATGCCTCAGCGTAATCGAAAATTTGGACCATCGTATGGAGATGTGCCGCCGAGATCGCGGCGGCCATTTGGCCGATATTTTGTTCCATACATAATAGAACCATACCAATATTATCATAATAAAAAGAAATGACAATAATTTCCTAAATTATTTGTGTTTTATTCAATCTCAACATCGGCTCTTAAAATTATGTAACCACCCTATAGTAATTTAAAAAGTTTAACAAAATAACATTAAAAACCTCAAATAAATGCAATAAAAACTTAAATAATAAGTTCTACTTCCATATATGTATCTAGGAAAGGTTCAAAATGTTCATTGCCGTTCCTTTGTAAACTTTATTTAGGAAATAAAATACCTATAATGGCTTCACACGACAGCCTGTTTCTCAAATAAGTTTAACAAATGTAAAGGTTGCTAAATATTTCTCAACTAAAGTATTTAAATGTTAAAGCAAGCACAAAATTCATTAATTTTTGCAATATTGGAACCAACCATATATTCGTCCATCTTCTTTTTCCAATAAACTTCGGGTTCTAACTCACTATGAACCTCATATTTATCGAAGTCGAAATTGTTCATGTGGCTATAATCACTATCAACTTTTTGCTTCATAAGCTTTGGAAATTTTTTTTTTTTAAGAAACAGTGACTGGTTGAATATACTGCAAATTTTTTAGATCAACAATATCTTAAATGGTATAAATTTTATCACTTAAATCAAATCCTTATGTTATTTCTTTTAAAATGAAATAATTTCAAATTATACCTAATCTACACCTCATAGAAGTTACCCCCGCTCAACCCAAGAGAGAAAAAATAACACCAAATTCAGGTAATTACCCACAAAGTGGCAACATTTGGGTCTGGCGTTAAACGAGTACAAAACAAAGATATTAATTGCAACTGTAAAAAAATCAACGCGAATAAAATATGTCACTTCGTCGCCATCAGGCAGTTATAATTTCGATATAGTTGAAGAATTTGCCGACCTTAGATCGGCTGTAAGACAAGGAAAATAACATAAGCCTTGAAATAAAGCCTTCAAGAATAGTTTTTCAAAACAAAATCATTAGCTGTAGGGCACATCGAAAGAATATTGAGGATGATGCAGAATGAAATACATTCGATAATCTTTATGAAAGAAAGCGTAATTAGGGAAGACCTAAAAACCCCTAGTAAATCACACTGAAGACAACGTACAAAAGATCGAAGCGCATGGAGTAAACTTTTTAAACAGCCCATTTTACACTGTTTTAAGTAGATATTTTGTGCGAAAATCATTGTTTCCTACGTGTCTTCCATTAAGGTACCTGGGTGGCTTTCCGCGCTATGTAAAGTGTTATTTTATGCCGCACACATAAGGGTTAAAAACTAGCCTTACAGTTTTATAAATTACTACGGATTTACTTTAAATACAATATCATGATATTTTTCAGTTTTAGGTGAATTAAAGTGATTTTCAGGAGGGGAAGTTATATTGGATCATCAAAAAATTTGGGAGTATTAAAAACCCTAAATTGTAACAAATTTCAATACAGTAATATTTTTTTTTTTACATTTTATACATTTTAAAAAGCTTTTTGGAAGGCCGCTTTATATAGGACCTATGATAGAGTATGGATCGATTATAGGGTTGCCAGAAACCAAAATTTAAAAAACTGGATAACAGTTCAAAAAACACTTACGATAGTTGGAAAAAGTAAAATGTAAAAAGGTAAAAAGGAAATGTAACAACTAAAATTCAGCCTTAAGTCAACATATCGTCATCTAAAAGACAATGAGTACCAAAAAAAAAATTCAAAATCGACTTTTTGATTAATGATAATTAGGGCGTGAAACTTCATGCATATTGTTCTTCGAAGGTTTAAATGTTATGTTAATAAGTTATTTATCCGAATCACAACTTTTGCTGTGAACAGAAACCGTGATGACGAAATTTTTTGTCTGGCACTGGCATGACATAAAGTAAATATTAGGATAAGATTTGATTAATTATTATTATTTCATATTAATAAATACTGAAAGTTTTTTTTTGCTGAACATTTACTTTGATTTGTAAGTGCATATTTTTGCATATGTTATCGCATTAGTTTTCATAAAATTTCTAAGAATGCAATTAAAATTTGCATATTATGTTAGTTTGTGTTGAAAAAAGCATATTTTCTTTGCATATTTTTTGTTTTCATTCAAATGATTTTTGGTGTTTTCAAAATCAAACAATCAAGTACTCAAAAAAAGGGGGATAATAAATGACTTTATTGAAATTTAAAATTACCGTTATTTTAGTGCTTGAAGTTTTCCGAGAAACAAAAACACTGTTCGATGTCTATCTGCTGTGTTCTTTTTAAAGATTTTGCAAATTGTTTTTGTGTTGACAGAGATCTTGAAATTGACCACTCCAACTAAACTATTTTTAAAAAAAATTTTAAACATATTATGGTTAAATTTAACCATATTGTTGTCACCGGCAACCATATTTTTATTTAATTAGTACTCCATCAAGAAGCTAACTTAAACTTTTTTCTTTACTTTTTTCATTTGTTTAATATTCCACGTGAAAAAAGTGCAGCTTTTATTTTTTCCCAGTTTTAAAAAAAATGTTGCTAGAAACATTTCGTAACATTTTCACAAATTGAACAGAGTACAACTCTATCATCATAAGTTCATAGAAATTCCGAACAAGTGTTTTTCATATGAGTTTTGACAGCATTTCAAGTAAATTGTTGAACAGAGTACCAGGCTTAAGACTAATTCTTCTCTTTTTCAATTAAATTTTGTTTTTGTTAAAAGTATCTTGTTAGAAAAATAAGAATTCGCTGCATATAGTTACTTATTTTTAATACAGCCAATTAAAATTGATTTTTATATTAAAAAATTTATGTTTGTAAGTAATAGGGTCTTAAGGTATGTTCAGACCTAACAAATATTTGACGAAAAACCCCAAAAAAGAGCATGACCGGTAAATTTAATAAACTTTATCTTTATTTTTAACAAATTTTATTGACTTCCTTATCTTTATTTGAAAGAAGATACTTGTATAATTCAATTCACAAACTTTTAAATGATGTTTGATCCAGCAAACGTTTTGTAAAAGCAAACAATTTTTTAATAAAACTAGTGGTTACGTGCAATACGTCAAATATTTAATAGGTGTGAACATAGCTTTATATTCTAACAAAATGTATTTTAAAATTTATGAAAAAAAAAACACAGTAAGTACAATGGCAGTTTTTCTTTAAAAAATAAATGCATATTTTATTAATTTTTAAAGCATATTGGCTATTTGTTAAGCATGTCTTATGCGCCTAAATGCATTAAATTGCATGACCTAATTATAATGTTTTTGTTTGGCTAATTACGGTCTTTTACACTTTAGGTGACGATATATGTTAACAAAAAAGTATAACTATTTGCTTTGCCACATATAATAATTAGTACAAACATATTCGTATAATTCTTTGCAGAAGTTACTAACTCTTGGATTAGTTGTATGCAAAAATGTGTGAAAATTTTTGAAACGTCCATCAAAATTTATTCTTATTAAAATTTCCGCCTTTTTTAGGCAGAAGGACATTCTATTCCTTTCTTGTGAGTATTTATTATTTAGAATACTTAAAGTAATTGCACAAAAAACCTTGCCATTTGGTATTGAAAACCATCGGGATCTATGTATGAAAACTTATAGATTTTCTACGTTTGTTTGAAAAAAAGGATCTTAGCAACGTATTTAGTTTATCGTTAGATAAAATGCAAAAAGGCGTAACTAACGAAAATATTATTTAACAGGAAAGAAAACACTTTGTAAAATGAAAACTTTAAATATGTTAGAAAAACATGCACTGATAAGTCGTCCATGGAATCCTTCAAAAGATTTTTAAAGAAAACTTTTGTTATATATTGTTAGAAAAAAATGTGTAATTACGGCGTTTGACATTTCTCAAATCAACACACTTTTAGTTACCTCCCATTGTTTATGGTTAAGAAAAGCGTAATTTTTATTCGCAGAAGTGTAAAATTTTGTCAAGACATATAGATTAATGGCATTCATAATATTCAATAAAAAACTTATTTTTTAACTGGGCAAATTGTATTTTAGCTGTTAACTGGACAAGACCCAAAAAACTGACCAATCAATGCCATTCCAGCCCGTACGGCAACATTAACCGATTATTACAAAATTGCAACGTATTAATTCAAGTCATAAATTATAAATAAGCTAAATTATATAAAATTTTAGTACAATATCTATATTTGTTACGGTTTTAGGCTTATAACAATGATTTTCTAGAGTGGTAAATAATAGATCTTAACGGACAAAACGTTTCTGTCTTTTAAATAAAGTAAAGTTAAGTTATTTTTTTAACCGAAATATAAATTTTTTGGGTGGTTGTTGCACAATTTGTTATATATAACTTTTTTCCTACTGAACCGATTATACTGGATTTCAATGCCAAACAGCTTATGTTTGCTAGAAACAGCCAGTTTTATTTTATGTTTAGTCTTTCAAAAAAGAGCGTGTTTTCAACAGACGGAAGGACAGCCAGATGGACATGGTTAAATCGACTTAGAATAACTCAAGGACACATAATTCAGATATTTTCTTTATGAGGTCTTAGATGAATATTAAAAAAGTTTCAAACGGATTGACAAACTTTCTATACCCAACACGGTTATTAAATTTGACGATTTATCGTAATTTTGACGGTTTTTGTCTAAAAATGGTCTATTGATGATTTGAAGATTTATTCTATAAGTTTGAAGTTTTTTTGAAATTTTAGGATTCAAAATGCAATAAACGGCTTATTTTAGCGTCACGAATATTAATTAATCGTTGGCCTCATTTTAAATATGACACTTTACTCTTTGGATTCTGTTAACAGATCCAGGATTTCTTATGTGTAAAATCGGTTTTTGATATCTCTCGGCTTCAGTTCAAGAGGCATTAAATTTTTCCTTTTTCTACCCACACCACAATGGTGGAGAGGGTATTATGCATTTGTGCTGCTGCTGGTAACACCTAAAAATATTGGTCCACTTTTAAGTATCAGAATCACTTTCTGAGTCAACCTTACGATGTCCGTCCGTACGGCTGGCTGTCTATGTAAGCCTTGTTGGCTGTACAGGTCGCAATATTGGATATAATTTAATGAAATTTGGTACACACACCCAGAGAAAAAATATGTTTAAATTTGGTCACCTCCAACAAAACTATTTTTAAAGAGAATTGCAAACATATTATGTTTAAACCAAAATTTTAAACATATTATGTTTAAATTTAGCCATATTATTGTCACCGACAAACATATAATTGTTAAATTAGTCCTCCATCAAGAAGGCACAACCATATTATGGTTGCCTCCGAACATCTTTTGGTTAGTAATAACTTAAATATGTTTAACATTTATAATAGCATGGTTGGTTTTCAACCATAGCATGTTGCTCTTAGAAAAGAGGAAAATACTATTGTTAATTTAAAAACAAATTATTGTCATATTTAACCATAACATATTTAAAGGCAACCATAATATGGTTGTGGCTTCTTGATGGAGGACTAATTTAACAATTAAATGTTTGTCGGTGACAATAATATGGCTAAATTTAAACATAATATGTTTAAAATTTTGTCTAAAAATTGTTTTGTTGGAGGTGACCATATCTAAACATATTTTATCTCTACGTGCAGGTTATAAGTGGCACAAGGACCAAGCGAATTGAACAAGGGGCTAATCGGTCTATAATCCATAATAAGGTTGGTATTTAGATTAAGCTCGGTCCAAACTTATTTTATTGCAATTAAAATCATCTTACCAAATTTTATTGGAATCGGTCCATATTTGACCATAGCTCCCATACAAATACTGCTCCCGAAAATAGATTTTAATGACGATTTTTGTGACGATATAAGTAAGCCAATGTGAAGATATTGACGATTTTTTCGGAAAAATGTTAATATTTTCAACCAATAATTTTATCTGCCAACATTGATACCCTTATTCACCACTAGTGACGACAGGTATAAAAAGGATTCTTTTTGCTCCAAAAAAAGAAGAACACGTTTTATGGTACACAAGATTGTTCAGGTTTTGGGCGCCATATTTCAGGGTACATATGAGAAAATGTTTGGTATATGAAACTATGTGATTTTTACATCTGATGTAAAATATGTTCAACTACTTTGAATAAAACTTTACGGCAATTATTTTTGTTGAACATATTAACCCTCTATCTCCCCTTTATAACGGTAATTTTTGGCTATATTCTAACAAATTGTAAAAAGCACCCTTATGAGGCTGGGATTAAATGTCCTGCAAAAATGTTGGCAATGAAATTGTATTACAATTGTCAGAAAGCACCAGAGCCCCAAGCGGTTTTTGCTGTTTGTGTTAAGTTTTGGTATGTTCTGAAATATTTATTAAGTGACTTTGTAGCTCAACCCAGTGCGGTTCGCTACATTTATTAAAATAAAATAAGTAATTTTTTTTCTAAAGCACAGATATCGTGCATTTGTAACAAATTTTGAATACTCTTAATGTTAGCATTCAGCAGTTTCACATAAATTTATATATATTTGTAGCACGGGTGCCCCGCCTATGTATACAATAGGGCCCACTTTTTTGCATATATTGTTCATTTATAACCAAGCTATTCGTACAAAATTTGTACATTGTAGATTTTGCCGTTCTCTAGATATACAAAAATCTAGTTTACGCCACGCCCACTTCTCCAATCCTACATATTTTTTACAGATGCTGACTATATGTATGTTAATAACCATTCTATTTGTACCAAATTAGGACAATTTTGCACTTTCCTTTCTTCAGATATATGGAATTCTATTTTGTGCCACGCTTACTTATCTAACTTTAGAAACTTTAGCTGTTACTATTCTCTAGATCTCAAGAAATCTCTGTTGCCTATGTTCATATGGATGTCAAAGTTGCCGGTACAAAATTTGATGACTTTAGTTGTTAAAGTTATATAGATGTACATGACGATTTAATTTATAAATATGAAACAAAATAATTCTTTCGTCGTACCTGGTAACACACAGAAAAAAGTTTTTTAACCAATTACAAAAATGGCTTAATAAGTATTTAAATTTAATTAATGCGATAATTGAATCAATTATTTATTTAGTTGAAAGAAAATTAAAAATATAATTTTGATTTAATAAATATTTAAGTTGCTTTGAGATAAATTTTTAATTAAAAACTAATTATATATCAAAAAATATTAAATGACTTTTTCGTTTAAAATAAAATAATTTAAACTTGTAGAATTGTTGTTAGGAATTGCCAATATTTAATTAAATAAATTAATACATTGTTTAAAATGCCAAAGTTTTTTGATAATTTTTTTAAAATTAAAAACATCATTTATTGACAAAAAAAAAAAAAAAAATATTCACAATTTTTAGTAATCAATATAATCATTTTGGTAATAGGTGCAAAATCAACAACATGTTTGCTTATGAATTTGGTATAAATCTGGTGATTAGAGAAAATTTTTAATTTTTCCTGTGTATGTAAAAAATCATAAAAATAGTTTGAAGCAAAACAAGAATTTCCGAATAACTATCACCTTATCTATTTCTTCAAACAGCGTCTACCATTTGCTAAAAGAAAATATGCGCTTTGACTGAAGGAGTCGTTGTTAAATGGGAAAGAAACAAAGTGAGACATTCCTGCAAGCAAGGACAATTCTGCCCCTTCACCTCCTTCAAGAAAAAGTATATTGAATAGAAATTTGTTGGAATTAGTTAGTTTATTTCTTTCAAAAAGTCCTACGAAACTTTGAATTAAAGTTTTTTCGAATTCCGAATGTATGTAGAAGATTAAAATGTTGACCCCAAAATGCACCAAAAAAGTTTTAGATGCGTTCTCAGTAAGAAAACATCAAACTGGTGGTACATTATAGACATTTACTTTGGTTTGCTTTGTTTTGTTACGGTAGCCCTATCTCAACGCTGCAAAGGCTCCACTTAAGTTTCACATCTATTCAAATACTCGATATTGTCCATCCGTACGGCTGGTTGGCTTGCTGTCCACGTAAGCCTTTGCGCAAAGTACAGGTCGCTATTTTGGAGATCATTTGATGAAATTTAGTACATTCGTCTTAATTGTCATAAGGATGACCCCTATAAAATACAGTGAGACGAAATTTGGTAAATACGTTCAAACTGTCACAAGAGCCAAGCGTGTTCAAGATAGTGAGAATCGGTCCATAACTTTTATTAAAAAAATTTTTGTTTGCTGAATCCACTATTATTTAACGGTTTTCAAATTACATTACACAATTATCTTCTTGCAATTAAAATTAAGCAAATCAAAAGAAATTGTTAAAAATAAAGTTAAAGTCTGATCATTTAACTGGTCAGGCTTTTTTTAAGATTTTTTCGTTAAATGATTGTTAAGTCTGAACATGGCTTTAAAGGCAAGATAGAGGGTATATAAAAGACTTGGGAAGATGAAATATGGTTAATATAATAATATTTGGAAGATAGATTCGCTTCAGAAAAATCAGACCATTATATTACCTAGCTCTATATAAAAGTCCTCCTGGGATAGGAGATTTGGCAATTTAACGGCCATACGGGATGAGCTTAATCAGCCAAATTTAGTACAAATACTTATTTGCTACAAGAAATTATCGGTGGCAAAAATTTAACAACTCGGTCTACTATTTTATTAAGCCTCTATATATTTTTTAATCGTAAATTTGAACAGTAGATTAGACACAGCCGAATATAGCGTTCCCAAATGTTTTATTTTCTAATATATCAACAATTTTTGACAGACAACATACAAAATGATAATAATTTGAAAAAATAAGTACATAACTAATTAATGGGTCTTATAAAATTGTTTGTTGAATTGCTTCTAATACATAAATACACATGAGTCAATAGAAAAGTAAATAAATATTCTAATGAATAAAAGATTTTCGCTAAAAGTTTATAAAACCCACCTTAATTATAAAACATTTTTTCTTTAACTCTACATGATCTCTTACAAAAGATCTGTTTAATTCCTTTAATGGTCAATTATATGGACAACAATAGAAATGTTTATGCATGAACACTTGGCCACTTCCGTAATGATTTTAAAATGGAGCAGTTTATAAATGTTTTTTTTGATTGATTAATTAAAAAAATAGAACAGAAAAATACAATAATCATTTACAATTTCTTGTTTTCTGTCAATTTTATTGAGTTGTATGTTTTTAATTTTGTTTTAATTTTTTTGCGAAATGATCCCGGATAAAGACATGGTCATACGCGATTTTAACACTTATACAATGTGCTGTGTAAACCTGTCAAGTTTTATGTTTCCGTATGAGGAAAAAAGCTCAAAGTGCATAATAATAACATTTTTTTTTAACATTAAGTTAGATTTATGTATGAAGTTCACACCCAAAAACAGACATGAGCAAAAATTTAGTTGTTTTCTTAAACTTTTTTTAAGAATCAGTATATTCACTCTTAACCTTAATATGTTTAATCTTTGCAATTTTTTTCCACTAATAAAGATTTGAAATGCGTTTTACATGAGTCAATAACTGCAGTTGTTCCAAAAATTTTGAATTTTTTAATTATTCTTAATTTTAAAACAATCAGTTATTCTTAATCTATTGAAATTTATTCTTCCAGAAGAATATTTAAAGGAAGAAGTAAGAGTGCTTTAATCGGCTGTGCCTAATATTTGATACCATCCACCTACAGTTAGAATATTTCAGGAGTGGGCTTTATATTGGAGCTATGGTAAATTATGGGGCGGCGCTTTACAATATTTGACAACGTGAGTTATAGTAATACTATGACTTATGAAATAAGAAAAACTTTCTCAGAACAAAATATATTGTATTTAACGACGGCTTTCTACGGTAAATTCTTATGTCAAATTATATGGAGAATGCTCGACACCGCAGTTCCGTTTTAACAGAAGAAAACTATTGGCATACTTTTTGGAACATAAAATTTTTTTATGGATAATGTTGTTTATTCTGGTTTCAGACAAAGTTTTGTTTAAGATGGCCAGCTGATTGGGGTGGCGTATCTGATCGTGGTGCTAAGGATGCAAGCAAGCACTGTAGAAAGCCAGACGTTAATTGTCTAAGAGTCACTATTTTTTTGACTATTGTGGTGACACTGTCAACAAAGCGTTTAAAATTTTGGGCTTTGCCTTTAATATGTTGATGATGTTAGATTAGTGTAAACTATGTACAACTATTAAAGATTTCATTGAGTCCTATGATCCCATAAGAACAACATTTTCAAAAGTCGTAAGGTTAGTAGTTGATTCGCAATGACAAGCACATGCTAAATATCTATAGTTGGTTCGTAACACTACTGATGGTAACGGTAATAGTTAACCAGCAAATTTTCACTATTGACATTTCTTAAAGGGATGTTAAAATATTTTTAATTGCTTGTAATTTTTGTGTATCTCAATATTTTTTTGTTTTACTTTTTCCCTGTTGATGGTACACAATGGAATAGCAAAATAATGGAGTTGTATTTAAAACAATTATTAGTTCTCTCCGAGAGAATAGATTTCGGTATCGATATTCAAAATATTTGATATTTTTATTATATCTTTTTCGGTATACCGGTGCTGAAAGTTTTATAACCGTATATCGGTTTTACAATTTGATTACCAAAACCAAACAAAAATGCTAAAAATAAAACATAGAAGGGGGTCTAAACAGTGATGCCAACTTAGCCCTTTTTGGCCTGATTTTGCCCTTTTTATGTACCTAAGAGCCCTAAACTAAAAATGGCGCACTTTCGGCCATTTTTGTTATTTTTATCTTGCCCGTTTTTGCGCCGGTATGGTAACATTTTGCGCTGTGCATTAAAAGAACGGATAAGATTTGGATAAGTTTGTAATTGATAACAATCCATTGTTCAAGCTTTATAGTTTTGCTATAAATAATATAAAATATCCCTTATGAAACGCAAAAGTTGAGATGACTTTTTTTGTCATAAATTTATTCAAAAATAAAATTTGAAATAAAATATTTAATACATGCGAGACTCTAATTCGTATTAAATTTAGTCTTAGCCCTGCTGTTAGGTTAGAAAAAACTTACGAATGTTAGGTTAATGGACTATTTGGTACATATAAACAGCTTATGTAAAAAACAAGTGTGGGATTCCCCTTTTTCGTTTTTTTTTTAAATAACGCAGGTTTAATATGTAAAAGACAATTGTGGGATCGCCCTTTATTATTTTTGTTGTAAAGACGCACAAATATTTGCACTGCTTGGTTCAATTTTATTTTCTTAAGATCAGACGTGGTTTGCTTACGACATGGCAAGCTTGAGCAAATATGAGATACGAGAACTGCTCAATGCAGAAAGTGACTCCGAGTATTCTGAAACAGATACTGAACGGGAACTCGTCCGAGCTGCAGTTAGCTCTGTTGATCCGTTTTTTATTGCTTAAAACAAAACGGTTTTTAAGGCCACTTCATTATCTAAGCCTATTGGAGCTACGGCTGAGAATATTATCTCAACACTAACAGGACCAACTCGATTTCCAGTGTCCAGATGTACTGACATTTTCCTCATCATGCAATTACAATCATTGTAAAACAAACTAATAAATACATATTTTTTTTAAATAAATGTAAAAAAATCAAAGAAAACCAAAGAAAATATATTATGGACCAAATGGTCCCTTAATCTAAGATTCTTAATTTTTAATTTTTCTCAGCCCTCTTTCAAGTCAGAACCGTGAATTTTTGTATATAACATTGTTTTATAAAAAGACCACGTGATCTAAAAACCAAGTCAGTATATATCACCGTTGGAAAATGACAAAGGAAACAATTCAAAAATTGGACCAAATGGGCTTAAGCTAACAGCAGGGTTAAACGAGATAATCAATGTTGTTCAACACAGAAAAAATTCTCCAAAATGTTTCACCAATTAAAGCATTAATCAAAAATAAAGTCAGTTTTAATTAAAGTGACTTAAACGTTTAATCAAGTGAATTAAACGTTTAATTGATACTATAGGCCCATTTTCCATCTTATCGATAGCTAAAGGTTGGATTTCATCGGTCATATAAAAAGTGTTTTTTTTAATATTACCTATACTAATCCCGTGAAGCTCTACGCTTGTCTGCAGGAGACCAGAGTCTTTGGCGGGAATCGAACCCTCAACCCCAGCGCTGATAGTCTAGCTCACTACCAACTAGCCTACCGGGGCACCCTTGCACCACACTGGTGCAAGTTTAATTAATTTTATTAATTGACATCACAAATTTTTTAATTGGAATTCATTTTTATTTTTTCTGTGAATCTATGAAGTTCCTGCCGAGTCATGCTTAATATCATCACTATCTAGATTTATAGAACAAAGACGAGAATGGCCAAAAACTTTATTTTACAATGACCAATTTATTTTTTGTTAAATGTCCCATATTCCACACAATTTTTAATAAATTGTTTTGTTTAAAATGTTTGGTGTTTATTTAAAAAATATATTTTGGATCCTTTTTTGCTCTTTTTGGAACATTGTGCTGAAACCGTTTTATTTTTCAATTTAGCCCTTTTTAGCCAGTTTTTCATATTCATATTATGCATACTAAATTTTAGTTCAAGCAAATTTTAAATTTTACAATAGATGGATTGAAGTCTTTAAACTAATTTTGATTTAATACGAGTATGGAGTTTTTTTCAAGTGTTAAAATGCCATCGAAGAATAAACTTAAAAAGTTATTTAAGATCAAAAATATGTTTCTCAAAGCTGAGAAGAAAAGGCCAAACAGGTTTATAATTTCTCACACAGTTCCCATTCAAATGTAATATTTTGTCCATTTGAAGAACTTGTGCAGATTTTACCAACAGACTGATGGTGAAATGTGTATTTTAAAACAAAAGCAACATTAAAAGTGCGTCCGTAAAATTTGCATTAAAACAATGAAACCATTAAATATGAATAATTCAACAAACTTTGCAGCTGCTTGCAACACATCTACCCACATCTGTTCTTTATTCATAAAATCTGAATTAAAAACAGTTGATCTCTATTTTAATTTTTTTAAATATATTTAAAAAAAAACTTGTGTAGTTTATTGTCAAATGGAAGCATTATTTATGGCAAAATGATAAAAAAAATAAATAAAAAGTTGTTTTAATAGAATTTTGCAAGTACACAGACAGTTGCACTTATGATCAAATATATGGATAGATGTCTGTCCTTCAATTTAACAACTTTTGCAATTAACTTGATTATTTTTAATATATACATATGTATACAATTTCGTTAAGAGATCTGTTTAGTGAACAAGAATTTTTAACTTGGTGAATGAGTAGTTTTATATAGAGACGCACAAACGTTGTGACAGATTTAAACATCATGATAATTTTTAATTAACTTGCCTTTTCAATTTATATTCATTATATTTTTACATTCAGATTCAATTATTTTTATCATTTTCTCATTTTATTGTATTGGATTTACATTTGCTTTCATTTTTTTCTATTAACCTTCCTATACTCACGCACACGGTCTGTGAGACCGACTTATCGAATTTTATTTTTTTTTTATTATGAACGATGAGCGCGAGAGTATTGTGATTTCTGTAAGATTCATTATTCTGAAGAAACTTTAATTTAAAGGGGTTTCAAAGCTTATGAAAGCAAGACATGTGTGCGGAAACAGTAATATTTGGTCAGCGAGATTGACATTTTTTATAAAAAGATTTTTTTTTTTTTTTTTTTTCTCTTAAGAATCTAAGTAAAAATTTTGTTCTTTAAAGTTTTGTAGGCTCTGCAAACATCTGTCTAACAAACAGGGTGCGAGTATACGTGTTTCATATTTTGACGTGAGTATAGGAGGGTTAATTTAATGCATTTTATTGTGTTACAGTTTTAGAAATTTTCGACATCCGGTTTCGTGTAAATTTGGTGCAAAAATTATTTCAAGTTTAACATCGTGTGTAATTAAATTTGCATGTTTGACATTTTAAGCAAACAAAATAAAATTTAATTGCATTTCTCTTTTTACGGTTATATTTAATTAAATGCATACGAACGTAATTGATTGAATGAGATTTGCTAACAAAACAAAAAAGAAAAAAATATATTTAATTAAGGCCTATTATAGTGTGGACTAGAACTTAAAGCTTAATTAATAGTATGTATTCATTATCAGGACAAATATTCCTGAAGTTTCCAAAAAATATTTTTGACATTTTCGAGAACTTTTGAGAGAATATTCGGCAAGTTTCAGCCAGAGCTTTTAATATAAGGTTTTGTGATCTAAATTTGGGGTTTAAATGTCGTGCAAAATCGCATTCTCCAATAATCTTAAGGTACGTTAAACCTAACAAACATTTGACGAAAAAAATCCAAAAAAGCATGACCAATAAATTGATCACACTTAAGCTTTATTTGTTGCAATTTCTATTGATTTACTTAATTTTTTTTGTAAGGAGATAATTGTTTAACGTTATTTAGAAACTGCTAAAGGATATTTATTCTAGCAAACGTTTAGCAAAAGCAAATCAGTTTTTAATAAAACTAGTGGTTACGTGTGGGACGTCAAATATTTAATAGGTGTGAACATATTAAAAAAACTTCGTGAATGCAGTTGCTGCGCATCACTTGCGCATTAGTAAAGTTTAAGGTTCGTAAAAGCATCACTTGTAAGAAACTTTATGCAGTGATGACGCAACTCTGCAACAAATTTTTGCAATAATTGCATCAGTTAATTTTCTGATGCAATAACGTTTCACATAACAGAAATCGTTCTTTTTTTCTTTTTTGTTGCTTTTTCTTGTTATTTATAAGAAAATGTCACATTTTGGTTCAATATTTTCAATAAAATTTGTCATCGCTATTGTTGATAACATTTTATTTTATGATCACTTATGAAACTTTTGAAATTTAGCTCGTGTTCAAAAATTCAAACTTTGCACAGCTGTTGTGCAGTGAAAAAGCATCAGCATCACAACTGCAACTGGTGATCACGCATCAGCAACAAAGTTTCGAATTACTGCAGCAGTGATGCACACTTTTTATGCATTTACGAACATACCCATAGCTTTACAGTTAAGTTGTAACCGTACAAAAAAATCAGGCGATTACGATTGAAAGTACATACGAGCATTTATGGTTCCTTATTTCATAATTTTAATCTAAATAAGCTTAAAATATGATTTGACTTATTAAAAATCCATTTACTTGCATCAGTTAAAAATATGTTTACTTTTTTGCATCCTCATTTTCCCAGAGATGATTTTAAAAGTTTTGAATTTTGTTTAGTTTTTGTAAAATTTTATCATCCAATTTGTATCCTATTCGTTTTAAAATATTAAGATGACAACCGGAGTAAAGATTAAGGGTTAGTCGGAATTAAAATGTATGCCCTTATATGCAAAGTCTACCTTAATACTCCCGTACACGAAATGTTTTTACATCTAATTTGTCAAGTTTCCCACTGCAAAGTACATTCATGTTGTGTGTCGCCTTTGTAACATTTTTTCTTTAAAAGTCAGACGCAAAGTGGTCTGACAAAATTTCAATTAAAGAAAGGAGCCATAGTCAAGCCATGAACAAACGATATGTGATA
Source organism: Pollenia amentaria (assembly GCA_943735925.1). Lineage (NCBI taxonomy): Eukaryota > Metazoa > Arthropoda > Insecta > Diptera > Polleniidae > Pollenia > Pollenia amentaria. Next base: position 94,546,772 of record OX031009.1, on the reverse strand, counting down.
TATTGAGATCGGATTTTGACAGCGCTAAAAAACAAAAAGCCCTGTATTTTGTGGCGTTACAAAAAAAAACTTTTTTCCTGTTTTTTAAATTTCATTGATATATTTTTCATTCTAGGGATAAGTGGCACAACTGTTTTTCTTCTGACAAAATATGTTTTCAGGAATCTATGGCCTACGGAGACAGGCACCGGCGGGCGGTCCACTATTGACGGAATCATTAGCCGGCTGAAGTTGATTTTTTGCAATACGGATAAATGAATGTTCCTTTAAACGTTCATGAAGCGTTGAAAAAGGACCTTAGCGTTACAAACGGAGCCAAAACATTCTAAAAAAAATTTCCAAACTCACACCAATATGATGGATTTTATGGTGTTTTCTCGTCAGAGTTTCACTTTAGCAAAAAACCTTCAAAACGAACATGAGTCAAAAACAGGACTTTTGCCTTGTGCACAAACCACCGCACACATTTACAGACACTAGTACCCTGTCGGAAAATGAGTTAGCTTAAAGTGAACTCATGGTTAATCAGAAGTTAGTCACAGGTGACTCACAAGCTAACTCATTTACATGGTTAAGGCTATTCAGTTTTTACACGCAATGTCCGCAGTACGAGTCAGTACTCACTCACACTGCATAACTTTAAGATAACCATAAGTTAGCTCATTATGAGTTGGCTTGTGGTGCATACATTATGTTGACTTTAATAAAAGAATAAAAAAAAATTACGTATTTTTGCTTTATTTTTTTTTTTAAAGAGAGGCAGAGAATATTACACATATGTTTTCTTTCACTTTTGTTGTATTGCCCCTTTGTCTACAGAAAAACTCTTAATTATAAGACACAAGCAGCATGCCCGATATGGTTTTCATAATAATTCTACTTTGAAAATGAGATGTATTTAACTAAATACATAATATTAACAAATCGAATATGGGAACTTTTGCTTATTATTTAACTTTGAAAAAGTAAACAAAACAAGCACAACGTTTTTTTACAAAAGTCCACTGCATCAGCTTTGAGTTAGCCAAACGCTAGTTCAATACTTATCGAGAAGAAGTCAGTTGTACAGAACACAAGTGACTCAAATCTGTACCAATTATGAGTAAGTTAAGAGGCCAGTTGTAAATAAGTTAGCTAAAAGTCAACTAAATGTTGAGCTAGCTAATATAAACCCGACAGGGCAATAGCAATTATATACATATTAACATATATGTATACATATGTATAGGTATATAAAAAACAGTTCATTGGGCGCTATCATAAGACTGTTGCGGTCACCTGCTACAAATTTTTTAACAACTGTCGAGCCCAAAATTTACGTCTTATAAACGGCATGATGAATACAATGCAAATTTAAAACATACACTCAAAATATTATGTAGGTACATTCCACAGGAAATTCATTTTTAACAACTAAAAATTTATTTAAAAAACGGATCATTTACATTTCATTTAATATAAATGATTTTAACAGAAATTTTTTAATGTTTCTTTATTTAACAGTATATTCCGTAAAATTTTACAGTGGTTGCGTTAAACAAATATAATTTAACTGACAAAAAACAAACTACATAACAATATTAGTACGGAAAAACAGTATTTTTTGGTAGTTTGTTTTTTGAATAACAAACATAAATTTTAAAAACTAAATTCGTTCGTAATTTGTATTTTTATACCCTCCACCACCACTGTGGTGAATGAGGGTATACTAAGTTTGTCATTCCGTGTGAAACTTTTTTATTATACATCTAAGACCCCATAAAGTATATATATTCTGGCTCCTTGAGTAATTCTAAGTCGATTTAGCCATGTCCGTCTGTCTGTCCGTCTGTCCGTCTGTTGAAAACACGCTCACTTTCGAAAAACGCAAAAGAAAAGAACAAACTTGGTCTCAAATTGCTTGTAGTTATTCTAAGCAGTTTGGGATTGAAATCCAGCAACATCGGTTTAGTAGGATCAGAACTATGAATCAAAATGTGGAACCACTACCCAAAAAAAATTGATAATTTTGATACAAAAACTAACATAAATGGTGAAATAATGCACGGAATGACATAACATTTTACACGAATTCGCTTTATACGACTGCAAATCATACTGTTAAATTTCGTGAAGATCGGTCCATAATTTACCATAGGCCCCATATAAACCCTTCTCGCGGAAAACAGTTTAGTACGCCTAAAACCGCAATAAATAACGCTAGCATACTTAAATTTGGTAAGTCATAGTTTTATAATACGTCAAATCACACTGTAAAATTTTTTGAAGATCGGTCCATAATTTACACTAGGTCCCATATAAACCCTACTCCCGGAAAACAGTTTAGTACGCCTAAAACCGTAAAAAATAACGCTATCATATTAAAATTTGGTACGTCACAGTTTTATAGGACCAGAAATCACACTGTAAAATTTTTTGAAGATCGGTCCACAATTTACAATAGGCCCCATATAAACCATACTCCCAGAAAACAGTTTAGTACGCCTTAAACCGCAATAAATAATGCTAGCATACTAAAATTTGGTACGTCACAGTTTTAAACGACCAGAAATCACGCTGTAAAATTTTTTGGAGATCGGTCCATAATTTACACTAGGCCCCATATAAACCCTACCCCCGGAAACAGTTTATTGCGCCTAAAACCGTAATAAATAACGTTAGCATACTTAAATTTGGTACGTCACAGTTTTATAGGACCAGAAATCACACTGTAAAATTTTTTGAAGATCGGTCCACAATTTACAATAGGCCCCATATAAACCATACTCCCAGAAAACAGTTTAGTACGCCTTAAACCGCAATAAATAATGCTAGCATACTAAAATTTGGTACGTCACAGTTTTAAACGACCAGAAATCACGCTGTAAAATTTTTTGGAGATCGGTCCATAATTTACACTAGGCCCCATATAAACCCTACCCCCGGAAACAGTTTATTGCGCCTAAAACCGTAATAAATAACGTTAGCATACTTAAATTTGGTACGTCACAGTTTTATAGGACCAGAAATCACACTGTAAGGTTTTTTGAAGATCGTTCCACAGTTTACACTAGGCCTCATATAAACCCTACTCCCGGAAAACCGTTTAGTACGCCTAAAACCGTAATAAATAATGCTATCAAATTGAAGTTCGGTGCGTCACAGTTTTATAGGACGAGAAATCACACTGCCAAATTTCGTGAAGATTTGTCCATAATTTACCATAGGCCCCATATAAACCCTACTCTCGGAAAATAGTTTATTGCGCCTAAAACCAAATAAAGCCCACTTTGGGATTTATAGATATTGCGGTGAAATTTTTTACTTAAATTCATATGGCAAAAAAAACTATCATGCAAGTTTGTGAAATTTACTGTTAACGCTAAAACTAATTACACTGCTGTATTGAAATTTATTCTAATTTATTTTTTGAAATACCAGAAATCAATCTTCAGAATTTTGGGATGATTGGTCCATAATTTACCATAGGTCCAATACAAATAACGCTCCTAAAAATCATTTTAGTCCGGCTAAAACTGTTACGAATAATGATATTTTACTCAAGCCAGTTCAAAGTTCTTACAAGAAACGAATAACATTTTCTTATTGTCGGTCAATAATTTAATTCAGGTCTAAGCCGCAACCAATTGTTATGCTGAAGTTCGTTTTTGTGAAGCTTAATTAATAATATATATGTATTTATCATATAGAGCCCACTCCTGTTGGTGGAGGGTATCAAAGATTCGGCACAGCCGAATATAGCACTCTAACTTGTTTTTATTAAATTTTAACAGTAAGGAAAACGAATTAAATAACCTACAATCAGTTACTGTTATAATTTTATGAGTGTAAATAATGTAAGCAAGTGAAAATAAATAACAGCGGTAAAAAAGAAATAATTAAAAGTAATTAGTGCGGGGGTTGCAGACAAGCGTCGAGCAGAAGGCCGGCTATGCAGAGAAGCATTAGTTGGCAAAGCCAGAGGAAAAAATCCTTGCTTCCAAAAACGTTTTCGTTATAAATTAAAAAATGAAATAATCCCCCCAAAATATATTGGGGCTTTATTTCATATTGATTTTTTATATGAAATAGTCCCCCAATTAATAAAATTAAAGAACACCCCAAAGAAAATGAAATATCCCCCTTAAAAATCGTTGTTGTTGCTTTCTGTACAAATTTTTGGTGGGTTATTTAATTTGTTTGTTTTTTGGGGAGATTATTCTTGGGCGGTTAGGTTCCATGGTCATTAGGTTAGGTTCCATGGGTAGTCATCGAGAGGCAGCTCACTTGGATCCTTCAGCGGTCCCTTTGTGATACCCAGCGCCAATGCCCATCCCATAGATCAGTTACTCAGATGGCGCCACTGCAGAGTTGAGCCAATTCGTGAAGTACAATCTCCTCTTCCTCCTCATCAGGACAACTTCTGCAGTAGTCATTGAATTCCAGACCCACTCTCCTAGCATGCTTCCCAACAGGCCAGTGTCAGTCACAATCGACACCACAGTCCTGATTTGGTCCCTATTGAGCCTAAGTAGAGATTTAGTTCTCCGTTCATCATAACCAGTGCCCTGGCTATAGAGCAGGAGGACTCACAGGTCCATCCCTCTTGCGCAATCCTATAATACTCGCGTCGAATGAGTGCCTTACAGTGAGACATTGGAAGGCCAATGAATGTGTCATCAATGCGACACCCTTTCTTCGCCAGCTCATCTGCTTTCTTGTTTCCCAGGCAGTCTGAGTGCACTGGTATCCATATAAGCGTTACCCCTGAATGCTCAGCAATCTCATTCAAAGACATCCGGCATTCTACACTTAAACTAGATGTTGTGTAGACACCCGCAAGATAAGCAATGGCAGCCTTGCTATCAGTAAATAAACGTATATCTCCCGATACGCGATAATACTTTAGTCAGTTGGCCGCCCGTCTTATAAACCGAAATTTCCGCCTGCAGGACTCTACATCCATCCGCCAGACGAAAGGAAACGTTTACGCTCAGTTTCTTTATGTAGAAACCTCCGCCAACTCTTTCCCCCTTTCTCGAACCATCAGTGTTTGCCCCTATGGCTGGTTCATGGAAGGTGCCCATGACCGACAGCGCATTGCAGTGCGCTATATGTGTCGCGTACCTCGCACCAAAGAAAGGCTACGGGGTGCAGTAGTCCACTCCCTCAGGTACAATCGAGCATCCAATTATCCTGGAGTGGCCATAATCACGGGTCGAGCAGCCGTGTGCCGCTTGTTATTTCATGCCGCCGTTAAAATAATTTAGTTTTTAATAAAAGTTCATTGAATAAGTTTTAATTTTTCTAAAAACTAGAATATCTACGGTTCAAAATCGCGTATTAATACGGTACGGTCAAATACATAAAATTTTTTTGTTTGACTGTGTTTTCCTAAAATTTGTTTAAAACCATAAAAATTTTATTTCCTGGTCACACTACGCACATTTATTTGCCAAATTTGGTTTGTTCAAACAGATATTAAAAAGCTTCAAATAAAATATGGGAAAACATGTTTGCCCTGTGTTCACATATAAAAGTAACTATTTGATCAAATTGTCAGAAAATTATAATAAAAAATAAAAAAAAATTCTTATTGAAAAAAAAATTCAACATTTTGATGCAAAAAACGATTTTTTTTTGGTTTTATGGTACAGGAAAGCAGGAATTTTAAAAGTAAAAGAGGATAAAGATAATAAATATAGGGACAAGGGATATTTTTTACGCGGTTTTAGGCGTATTGAGTTAAATTCCGTGTGTACGCTTTATATGCGACCCACATACATATGTATGTACCAGGCGCGGATTCAGGGGGGGGGGGGGGGAAAGGATATTCCCCCCCCCCCCTAAATTATAAAAATATGTTTTGCTTATTTCGATAATACACGAATTTCCGAATGTACAAAATTTTTGGAAAGTTTTTTTTTTTGTTTTTTATAGAATCTCTAGTCCAATTTTCAATAAGTATCCAAGTATTTATCCTAATAGTTATTTATTATATATTTCCAATGAAACATCTAGTTTACTGTATTTAAATACATATTATTCTACATTCAATCCCAGCAAGTGCCATCTATTTCCGAAAAATAAACGTTTGGGTTGAATATGCGAGCGGTTGAATTATTATTAAGCTTTAGTATATGCAATATTTTTATTTGTGTTATGATCAGAGAAGACCAATTCGCTTTTTTTGCTGTTTTGCTTCTTTTTTGCTGTTTTTGCCCATTTTTGCTTTTTTTGCTGTTTTTGTTATTATGGTGCTTATTTTTCTTTTTTCCTATGTTTTTGCTGTAAAATAGCTTTTTTAACATAATTTTTACGTAAAAAATATTTTTTTGAGAAAACATGAGAAAAAAAAATAATTGACAACTTTTCTGGGTTAAAACAAAAATATGTTAGTTGTGGACTAAACTTACCATCCCAAAAAAACAGCCATGTTACTTATTTGAGTTTAAAACAAAATAAGTAAACCGGCCGTTGTGAACGAAAAAATAATAAAAAAAAAATGCCGAAAGAAAAGTCAAATATGTTATTTTTGCTAAAAATGGTAAAATTGTATCCTGAAGTTTTTAAAGTTGAAAAAGATTGGCTTTTTTTTAATGTGTGTTCGATTAAAATTAATAGCGAAAAGAAGTGCAATGTGGAGCAACATTTTAGTACAAAAAACACAAATTAGCTGCTTCCCAAGAAAATCGTCCACAAAAACTTATAACGGAATTTCCTGTTACTATTACTGCTAATACATTTCACGAAGATATATGTAAATTTTTGTTGGAGACCAATATACCAGTAAAAAAAAGGAAGCCATCCCAGTTTAAAAACATCTTTCAAAAGTACGCCAATTTGTCAGTTCCAAGCGAAAAATCTATTAGAAGTAAATACATACCTCAAATGTATACGGAAGCTTTGGGCAAAATGCGTGAAAAGGCTAAAGGTAAATATATATGGATTTCTGTTGATGACACAACAGACAGTGAACAAATATATGTGGCCAACTTTATATTTGGTATTTTAAATGACGATGTTGGAAATAAACATTTTTTATTGAACATGGGTGTTCTCAAAAATGCAAATGGGGCTTCTATTGCATCCTTCTTCAACGATTCATTACAAATTTTATGGCCTGATGGTAAGTGAATATTTGATTCATAATTTTTTTTTTATTTTTTATGTTTTTTTTTTAATTTAATCTAGGCAGTCAATACGACAAAATATTGCTAATGGTAACTGATGCAGCGCTTAGAGTTTCAGCATGTAAATAAATTAATATCTTGTACCAAATCCGTTTTTGTTAAGTTAATTTTTCAATAACTAGTATTTACACACATACAAACTAAAATTTTAATTTCCATAGGCTCCTCGTAGAAAGCAGTTGTTTTTACAAATGAATCCCAATTTGGCTCTTCCACCGTTCTCATGCCCTACACGTTGGGGTACTTGGATAGAAGCCACAATGCATTATGCAGAATACCTTGATAAAGTAAAGGCTGTTATTTCTTAACTGAAAAGTGAAGACTCAGATTCGATCGCGCACGCCAAGGAAATATATAACTTGCCCGGATTAAGTTCCCAACTTGCGTTTATCAAAAACAATTTTTCAATTATTGTGTCTTCTATAAAAAAAGCTACAAACAGTTGGGTTAGCTATTCACGAAAGTGTAAATATTGTGTCAAATGTACGAAAAGCTCTTGAGAATCTACATGAAAAATATATATGAAGAAATTTAATGCAGTATGTATTTCAAAGAAATCCGGGGTTCAAACAAATTTTACAAATAAACAGCATTCTTCAAACCGGTGCTTAACCTGATGACGAAATGAAATTTTGAAATATAAATTTGCTCCAACAACATCCGTTGACGTGGAAAGAAGTTTTTACTTATACAATTCACTTTTAACAGAAAGACGAAGAAAAATGACGTTTACAAATATAAAAGCCCACATGATTGGTTATTGTAACTGTTTTCACGAATCTGAAGAAATAGAATAACTGTAATTTTTTATATTCAAATGTATATATTAAAAAAATAAAAATGCTTTTTTGCTGCTTTTTTTCTAAATGTTTGTGCTTTTTTTATATATTTTTTTTGCTGTAAACACTTTGTTTTTTGCTTTTTTTTGTCTTCTCTGGTTATGATAATTGTTTATTATATACAATTGAATATAACCGTTTTTCGTATCATATTTTCATAATAGTAGGATTTGAATTGGAATTTTATATGCATTGCCATTCTACCTTCCCATATATACATATGAATATATGTATTGGTCTAGTAAAAGTTCACCAGAGAAGAATTATATAACTGCCAAATTTCAAGTGCATTAATAAGAAAAGTTCTTTGATATACAAAAATACATAAAAATGAGTGAAACAATGGTGAGTCCGTAATTTTTTTTTTAATATAATGTACCTATACATATAAGTATATATCATTACCTTCAGTCGAAAAGGATGTAGTCCAATGTATACATTTTATAGGAGAGAGAAAAAACTTTCTAAGGTCTTTAGTTCTGAATATATTTTAAGTCTGTAAATGCAGTTTTGCTTCATTGCCGACTGTTTATTGGCTTGCAAACCAACTAAAAATAATACATTTATGTTTTACATAGGTTTTTGTGACTTATCACCTTTTCTATTATATATTTTATACTTTTAATGTACATTTTAGCATGTCAATTTGCAAAAAATAAAATATACTATAAAATTATTTTATTTATTTCAATGTTGGCTATTAACAAATTTTTTTTTAAATTATCACATTTCAATGGGCCCTAGCGCTTTTTCTTTAGCATTTTTGGAATTACATCTTTAGCATTTGGATACATATACATGTCGTTGCAAAACAAGAACTAGAAAAAAATATTTGTATTTTTTCTGCAAACGATGTATTTTTGTTAACTCTATTGAACTGCATCAAAAACTTAATTTTCAAAAATTGTGGCATTAGCGCATTTACGACTGAAGGTACATATGTTTGTATGTGCAGCCAATATTATTTTTGTCTTTCCATTGTTATAAGCTTTAAAATTCCTTTCTAAATAACAATAATTTAAATAAAAAATTTTCTGTCATCAACTTAAACCAGAATAATTATATGTATATGTATCTTTAGATTAAAACCCAAACAGTTCGACTTAAATTCATTACTTAATTTAAAATTAGTGAAGCATATTCCTTCTTCCAAAATTTCGTTAACAATTGCATAAGTTTTTTTTTTTGGTCGAAAAATTGGTCAAACAATTTAGTATGATGTAGTCAAATAAATTGTTTCAAATAAAAAAAAAAAAACATTAAAAATAAATAAAATTATTGATATAGCCAAAACGTTATTTAAAAAGATTAATTTATATTGAACTGATCTTATATTCTATTTTACCTTATTGTTCAGTTTTTTTTAATATAATATAAACATATCGTTTTTAATAAACTTTTAAAAACAAATTTTTTACTTGTTTTGTACCATACCCCCCCCCCCCCCCCCCTAAGACTCAAGCTGGATCCGCGCCTGGTATGTACCTACACATGTATATTAAATAATGAGTCGATTATAACAAAGCTTAATTATTTTATTTCTAGTAATTTGTTTCGATATTTTAATCAGGCTTAAGTTCACTGAATTAAATTTTCATTAAATTATTTTTATGAAGAAAGGCATTTTACAACATGAAATGAATTACAATTTATTGATAATTTTCATTCTTGACTGAGCTGGGAATTGACCCACACAATTGAAACCACACAATCTCTTCAGAGGGGTTTTCCGTTTAACACTCACCGCCATTGACGGCGGATGACGTCAATAGTCAAACATCAATCTTTAAACCAAATGGTACACGCAAAGAAAAAACTTGTTTAAATATGGTCACCCCCAACAAAACTATTTTTAAAGAAAATGTTAAACATATTATGGTTAAATTTAACCATATTATTATCACCGACAACCATATTATGGTTAAATGTGTCCTCCATCAAGAGGCCACAACCATATTATGGTTGCCTCTAAACATGTTATGGTTAAATATGACAATAATTTGTTTTTAAATTAACAATAGTATTTTCCTCTTCTCCAAGAGCAACAAGCTATGGTTGAAAACCAACCATGCTATTATAAGTGTTAAACATATTTTAGTTATTATTGACCAAAACATGTTCGGAGGCAACCATAATATGGTTGTGCCTTCTTGATGGAGGTCACATTTAACCATAATATGGTTGTCGGTGATAATAATATGGTTAAATTTAACCATAATATGTTTACAATTTTCTTTAAAAATAGTTTTGTTGGAGGTGACCATATTTAAACATGTTAAACGTATTCGCAAACTACAGGTCGCAATTTTGAAGATAATATAATTGAATTTTGTGTATAAGTTTCAATTGTCATAAGAAATAGAAAGAATTAGTCCACAATTTCACATTGCCCCCATAAGAACTTCTTTTCGGAAAATGGTGTGCCAATAAACCATCTTATTATTTTAGTATTTGAAATTAATTTGCAACCCTATTTACCTTACCAAATATATGCCTTTTCGTCATTAAGAAGTGGTATAATTTTGTTCATTTTTTAAATTTTTGTTTCATTTTAAAACTTTTTGTTTGGCGCTGTTTGATCTTACAAAATTTTTGTGAGAACATTTTTGTTAGGAACATTTTTGTTTGCTGACAAATAATTTTATTTGCCCAAAATCAGCTGTTTTTCTGTTTGCCCCTCAAAAATATTTTGTGGTCAGATTATGGTAAACAAATATTTTATATTTTTTGTCAAATGTTTGCCATATGTGATCGTACCTTTAGTCTAGGCTTACACGTTTGAACTCTAGATGCTCAACTTGTGAGTTTTTAGGAGATAGAAGATAGAAGAAAGGGGGTTGGTACGGAGATGCGTGTGCTCGGTCAGCACGCTTTGTGTTTTTATTCGTAGGTATATACTTACAACGATGGCTGCATCTAAATTCATTTCTTTTCTCTTTAATTCGCTGTGAATATAATTGTTGGTGTTCTAAAGTTGCGTGACGTTTCTAACTTTAAAAGAAAAGCCTAAAGCAAAAGATGTATGACACAATAAGAACTTTGACAACACTCAGGCATTGCTTGCTTACTAGAGATGAGCGATCCCGTGATTTTTAAAGAACATCGTGATTAGTGAACGTGATTTAAAAATCACTGCTCCTTAAAACTGTGATTGTGATCACGGTTTGTCAAGTTTAAGTTCTTTTATAGCAAGTCGTCCAAGCTATATGTACAATGCGTGAGCTTTCGCGTGAGCTTTTGTAAGTACTTTGCGAAGAAACAACAACAAATTGTAAGAGCTTTCAAAGCTGTTTACTTGCATATACATACATACTTTAGCAAATAAACTTTGTCTTAAAAAAAAAAAAAATACTAATAAGATAGAAGAGAGAATGAAAGGAACAGCAACATTATTCGCCATTGCATTCAAAAAAACGTTATTACCCGCACAAACAGTGAAATATCATAAATTTTGTGTATGTAACAAAAAACAAAAAGAACGACTTAGCAAGTACCTGTTACTTGACAAATTTGGTCACAACTGTGATTCTTGATTTTTCAGTAACAGTGATTAAATCACAGGCACAGAAATATCGCTCATCTCTATTGCTTACCTTTAAAAGCGGTTAGTAAATTATACGTCTAATTATTTGTTATAAAAATAAAAGTAAACCATTTTGTTAGAAGCTTAATTGGAATTGAGTTTTGCAAAAAAAAAAAAAAGAAATAAAATAAAAGCAAATTAAACTAGTTAATTGTCAAAGCGCGCAAAAAGATGAGAGTTGCATAACTTTTCGCTTCGCTCTGCGTTTCGTATAAGTAGGTATGTATATTTTATCTTAGATGTCAAAGCGAATCTGTAACGCAACGCGAAGCAGAAGTTTTATCTAACATGGCCTTGACTGATTGCTACGTGTGATCATATTTATAACTTTAAAAGAGAATTGAAAGGAAATTGAGCAGCAAAAGTTGACTCTTATAAACCTAGACTTAGTGAACATACCGATCAAATCAAAGATAACAATGACTGTGCTTCAAAACGTCGCCTGCAAAGCAACACGTGTAGAATTTTACAATGTTATTTGGAGGAGAGATCTTCACGACCTCTTGCGTTTGCGACTGAGCAGAGATCCTATCTGGTACCACGGGAGCCAGTAGCCTGCGGTGTTATGATACCGGACTGACTATTGGTTGAGGCCTCCGTTGGTATGTTTCTTGCGGGAAATACTTTCAGTCTTTTAGGAAGATTGCCCTTGAGGAAGTTTCGCTTTTTGGCTAAAAAGATAAATTCGTGGATCACGTGGTTGTTTTGTTTTACTACTCAAAATCGCTGGAAAGAATATCCTAAAAATCCCACTAAATGGCTGATGTTTCATCACTTGTGGGAGAGGTCGGCCTGAGGGAGTAGTATTCCTAGGTGCTGATGCTACTCAACAGATGCTGCTAGCATTTTTTCAAAAGCAGAGGAGGTTGGATAATTCTAGCTCCTAGGCAACGGGATATCTCGGTGTGTTAGCTGCGCTCACACTCGGGGCGGTTGATAAACGCATTGTCTGTAACTCAGTCGTAAAGATCCACCATAGAGCACGTCCTAGAGCAGGTATCCATGCAAATCTTTTCTATATCTGTCCCAAAGTGCACCCAAAAAGTTATCGACGCGTACACAATAAGCAAACTGTATGTCGTTAAACCTAATGATACACTTCTGACTTTTACTCCAAGGTATTTTGATGTTTTGGAACTCAGTCAATATATATTTTCTTAATGGGCCTAATTATTACCAAGGGCGATCATTTACACTACTGTTAACCTCAGTTTACCTAAATAATTTATTTTTCAAAGCAACAAAGGTGCTTTCTAGTTTTTAATATTGAATATTATAACTTTTAAGATTTGAAAAATTACTAAAATTTTTTTAACTTCAAAATAATCTTATAGCTTTTGATACATCCTCATAAAGGCCCTACAAATTATTAACTACTCTGACTTGGTTTTTTAATTTTGATTAAACAGTTGATTAAGCTGTATGGATGGAAATAACTATTTTTTTTATTTATCTTTCTTTCTACTTCCCAGTTAAACTGTTAAAAAATCTTCAAAATAAAATTAATATCTGTAACCAGAGTGATTCATGGGAAAAGCGCAAACTTGTTTTATGTAAATCGTTTCGTCACACAGCACGAACAAAAAAAGGTTCCCACAAAAACTAGGAAGTTCCCAATGCCACAAAAAAATATATAAATATAAAAATCAAGTGAAATAAACAGCATGAGCTATAACCGAATATTTGTTCATCAAACAAGTTTTACTCGGTTAAAATGGATAAATAAAATAAATAAATAAAAAAATGTGGATATGAAAAAAATATTAAGTTCAATGTACTAACAACATTTATGCAAGTAAACTAAAATAACAAAAAAAAAAAAAAAAATTGCAAATAATCAGAAATAAAACCAAAATAAAATGACATTAAACTGTTTAAAATTTAAATTTAAACAAAAGACGACGACAACACGACAAAATCGCGCCTTTACCATTAATAACCACTTGCTTTTTAAAAATATCAAAAAAAAAAAAAAGTCTTAATCACACACTTTTAACTATTTGTTTGTAATTTTCCAAATAGGGTTTAAATATTGGTACGTGTCAATAAACCTGATCATAGTTTATTATTGTCGCTCAATTTTGTATTTCTTATAAATATTTGCTTCCACTTTAGTTTGTTTTACTTCGCCACAACCACTTAAATTAACAAGTGCATCGTCGCAATCATACTGTTCATCAATTCCATTACAATTATCTGTAACAATCTTATACATTTACTGACATAAGAAAAAACAAATAAATACAAACGTACTTATTTGCACTCTGATGCAAGTTGGAACAAATAAGCAGAAAGGTAGACGGACGGACAGAGAGAGAGCGAGAAACAAATTTTGTATTACACTTATCACAATTTAATGTCAGTTATTATGTATTTTTACGCTCTTCATTATAGTTTTCCAACTATTTAAACTACTATTAGCTGGCACCTTCAAGACAATTCAATTGCATTATAAATCTTTTAAAACAATCACCATTTTATATGTTTTTATTTCAACGGTGATGCATCTTCGTTGTCTTTCTAATAAAGACCAGAGACGCAACAGTTTATTTAAAAGACGGGTGGGGTTATTTGCAAGTGTTTCTAATTTTTTTCAAAGTGCAAAAATTAAATTCGGCGGCATGATGTAGGCCCCAAAAAATTCAATAGAAAACAGCAACAACAATTTTTGGGGGATTGTTTAATTTTTTATTTATAAAGAAGACGTAACAATTTTGAATTATATCCCATTATATTTACAACTTGCGTTAACCTTTCACCAAAAAACCAATTTATGCTAGTAGTTGGATTGATAATTTCGCAGAGTTAAGATCGTGATAATTTCCCATTACAAAAAAGTTATAAATAAAAAAAAACTTATTATTAATAAGATTTATTTATAACGTGCTAAATTCCCAATTTTTATTTTTGATAAAAACACTGAAATTTATTGTTGAGGGAAAACTCGTTTCTATGCGCATTTTCTGGTTGCTTAGGCCAGCTCGTCAGCAAACTGTTTCCAAAGACTTTAGAAAAGCTTAAAATATTATACAAATAAGACTGTAGAGCGAATAAGAATTTTAAACACTTAGGTCTAACTTATAACCAGAGAAGACAAAAAAAAGCAAAAAACAAAGTGTTTACAGCAAAAAAAATATATAAAAAAAGCACAAACATTTAGAAAAAAAGCAGCAAAAAAGCATTTTTATTTTTTTAATATATACATTTGAATATAAAAAATTACAGTTATTCTATTTCTTCAGATTCGTGAAAACAGTTACAATAACCAATCATGTGGGCTTTTATATTTGTAAACGTCATTTTTCTTCGTCTTTCTGTTAAAAGTGAATTGTATAAGTAAAAACTTCTTTCCACGTCAACGGATGTTGTTGGAGCAAATTTATATTTCAAAATTTCATTTCGTCATCAGGTTAAGCACCGGTTTGAAGAATGCTGTTTATTTGTAAAATTTGTTTGAACCCCGGATTTCTTTGAAATACATACTGCATTAAATTTCTTCATATATATTTTTCATGTAGATTCTCAAGAGCTTTTCGTACATTTGACACAATATTTACACTTTCGTGAATAGCTAACCCAACTGTTTGTAGCTTTTTTTATAGAAGACACAATAATTGAAAAATTGTTTTTGATAAACGCAAGTTGGGAACTTAATCCGGGCAAGTTATATATTTCCTTGGCGTGCGCGATCGAATCTGAGTCTTCACTTTTCAGTTAAGAAATAACAGCCTTTACTTTATCAAGGTATTCTGCATAATGCATTGTGGCTTCTATCCAAGTACCCCAACGTGTAGGGCATGAGAACGGTGGAAGAGCCAAATTGGGATTCATTTGTAAAAACAACTGCTTTCTACGAGGAGCCTATGGAAATTAAAATTTTAGTTTGTATGTGTGTAAATACTAGTTATTGAAAAATTAACTTAACAAAAACGGATTTGGTACAAGATATTAATTTATTTACATGCTGAAACTCTAAGCGCTGCATCAGTTACCATTAGCAATATTTTGTCGTATTGACTGCCTAGATTAAATTAAAAAAAAAACATAAAAAATAAAAAAAAAATTATGAATCAAATATTCACTTACCATCAGGCCATAAAATTTGTAATGAATCGTTGAAGAAGGATGCAATAGAAGCCCCATTTGCATTTTCGAAAACACCCATGTTCAATAGAAAAGGTTTATTTCCAACATCGTCATTTAAAATACCAAATATAAAGTTGGCCACATATATTTGTTCACTGTCTGTTGTTTCATCAACAGAAATCCATATATATTTACCTTTAGCCTTTTCACGCATTTTGCCCAAAGCTTCCGTATACATTTGAGGTATGTATTTACCTCTAATAGATTTTTCGCTTGGAACTGACAAATTGGCGTACTTTTGAAAGATGTTTTTGAAACTGGGATGGCTTCCTTTTTTTACTGGTATATTGGTCTCCAAGAAAAATTTATATATATCTTCGTGAAATGTATTAGCAGTAATAGTAACAGGAAATTCCGTTATAAGTTTTTGTGGGCGATTTTCTTGGCAAGCAGCTAATTTGTGTTTTTTGTACTAAAATGTTGCTCCACATTGCACTTTTTTTCGCTATTAATTATACTCGAACACACATTACAAAAAAGCCAATCTTTTTCAACTTTAAAAACTTCAGAATACAATTTTACCATTTTTAGCAAAAATAACATATTTGACTTTTCTTTCGGCATTTTTTTTTTATTATTTTTTCGTTCACAACGGCCGGTTTACTTATTTTGTTTTAAACTCAAATAAGTAACATGGCTGTTTTTTTGGGATGGTAAGTTTAGTCCACAACTAACATATTTTTGTTTTAACCCAGAAAAAAGTTGTCAATTATTTTTTTTTTCTCATGTTTTCTCAAAAAAATGTTTTTTACGTAAAAATTATGTTAAAAAAGCTATTTTACAGCAAAAACATAGGAAAAAAGAAAAATAAGCACCATAATAACAAAAACAGCAAAAATGGGCAAAAACAGCAAAAAAGAAGCAAAACATTAAAAAAAGCAAATTTGTCTTCTCTGCTTATAACAATATCAAAGCTTCAACAAAATAACATGAAATTTATTGTTGAGGGAAAACTCGTTTCTATGCGCATTTTCTGGTTGCTTAGGCCAGCTCGTCAGCAAACTTTTTCCAAAGACTTTAGAAAAGCTTAAAATATTATACAAATAAGACTGTAAAGCGAATAAGAATTTTAAGCACTCAGGTCTAACTTATAACAACATCAAAGCTTCAACAAAATAACAACAATATGTGAGTTTATCTTTTCTTACATTCATTTTGAAATTATAACTGGGTTCAGAAAAAAACAGCCAATTTTTCTATGTTTTAGAACATCGTATGATCTATGTCAAAAAGTCGGTACACAATAGTTCAACTAAATATGAGTGCAGGATTAAAACATCCACAAGAACGATTGTATAAGAAGTAGAGTTTCTTTTTTCTCTCACTGGATTCCCGGGATAGCGGGAAATAAAAATCATATTCCCGAGATCCCGGAATTCCACCCAAAATTTTTAATTTATTTAATCCTCCAATGAAACTAATATTTCTAACTGGCTAGTATGATTCAAATAATTAAATCAAGTATCCGGTATATAACAACAACAACAAATTTAAAGTTTTTTTGTTTTTGAGAAATTAATATTCGTATGAAAATTTTTAAATTCAAAACTCCTTCTGCGCATATGATCAAAATTTGTATAATTAGGCTGAAAGTATTGAAGTCTTAGCGGCATTTTTTTTGCGATTCGATAGCATTTCGGTAGCTCTCTGTTTAGTGCAAAAGATGGATTTCATCGAGTTTAAGTTTTCATAATGATAGTTATAAACATGTGGTCACGAACGTTCGAAAAATAGAAGTCAACTTTGGCTGACAGTAGTGAAATGTAAAAATCTGCGAAATGGAACGGAATATTCAAACGTGATTAATTTATCTTAAAAGTGTTTTAATGTACGTCTCTATCCAGTATCTACACAATAAAATATCTTCTTCTTAAGTACCGGTCGAGAACGTACGATTTTTCCATATGTTTTAACCGTTAATCCAAATTTTTTTTTTTTATCTTACACTTTTCTCTTCTTAATTGATTGTAATAGCGAGATTTTAAAGAATGAGTGCATACATAACAAATTTTTTTTGCATGTAAAGTAATTATATATATAAATGTCTTTAAAAGTAGCTTAAAAGGAAAATATTAAATTTTCCAGTTTCCAGATCAATTTTCTCAATTAAAACAGCTGATATATCATATCATATATACCATTCTATTATAAAAACATAGACTTGTTTTATAATTATAAGCAATAAAACATGATGATTATCAACATTTAATTTTTCCATCCTGGTTGACCATTCGGCGGATATGGCCATATTTATTTACAGTTGTTCTCCCCTTATCAGCAATTTGAAGGTATACTAAGTGTGTCATTCCATGTGAATCTTTTTTATTATTTTTCAAATTATAATCCTTAAACGTGTTTATCTCGAAATGTATTTTTTTGAGTTATGACACTGTTGAAGTAAATTACTGCTACTTTTACTGCACTCTCGGAAATCATTTTAGTATAACTAAGAACGTAACGAATAATGCTTTTGCGATCAAATAATGCATAATAAACCTTCATAAGACTCGGAACCACACCACTAGATTTTGTGAACATCGAGCCTTTATATATAATACGCCCCATATAAAACACACCCTCTGAACACATTTTACCCCTTCTTTAGCCACAAAACTTAATTATTGTAAAATTTAGACCACTAGAGCTTGCTAAGACAAGAAATAAAATTCCGTGAAGACAGGTCTATAATTTACCATAGGCCATGTATAAAGCCTATTCTCAAAAATCAGCTTAATAAGCCTTAAACTGCAGCAAATCCATATATTGTGGTGAAATTTAATTGAATAAAACAACTAGACACGAGTCCCACATAAATCTACTAAAGTTGAAGAAAAATATTTTCTTAAAAATTTCCCGGGGGATTCCCGGGAAAGCGACAATTAAAATAAATGGAAAATGGAACAAACTCTCATAAGGAGTTAAATGGACATAAAGGCCGTGTCAGATACAACTTTGTCGCTTTGCGTGACGTTTCTACCTTTGGCAGAAATACGCAAAGCAAAAGGTGTATGACACAATGAAAACTTTGACAACACTCACGCATTGTTTGCTTACTTATAAAAGCGGTTGGTAATTTGTACATTTAATTATTTGTTATAAAAATAAAAGTTAAAAATTTAATTGGACGGTTTTTTTTGAGTTGGCTAACTTTTTGCTTCGCTCTGCTTTGAAAGTACTTTATGTGACATGTTTCGTATAAGTATGTATATTTTATCTTAGATGGCAAAGCGAATCGGTAACGCATTAACAGAATTAGGGATGAATGCAAAGATCTTGGGGGAACATTGGGAGGCGATATCCCTGTAACGAGTTTATAAGATCTTCATTGCGTAAAATTTGTGAATTTGTATGTACAGTAGCCAGCAAAACTAAGTACACAGCAGAACTTGTTTTAAATATCAGTTATTATTATTTTTAATAATAAAGAAATACCAACCAAAAACATATGATAACGAACAAAAGAGAACGATTTTTAAATTTAGTCTTACAAAGAATAAATTACCATTAAATAAATTAAATTAGAAAGAAACATTAAACATTTGTGTTTGCTTTTTAAATTGGCTCAGCAAATAGTAAGGCCCGCCTAAAAACCCTATTAAATTTTTCTATTTAATTTTCAAATTTAACGAAATTTTGAACTTCTTAATTTTATTAAAATAAACATTTGTTTTCTATTACAGCTTCTTAACGTTGTTTTTATTAAATTTACTAAAGTTTTTGTTATTTCGGCATTTACCTTATTCCATTCTTTTAAAAAGTATTCTATCTAGTTTTGTGTTGTTGCTCATTTCTTTTTTAAATTTCCCATATAAACTAAAAGGCTTTAAAGCCGGAACTTTGATGAAGTGTTACAAGCATATGTGGAGTCTTATTTAGAAGCCACATTTTTACATTTCGGACTTAACGGTTGGAGTCGGTGTCTTTCTGGAAGAAGAAGCTGTCAGTTAAACCCAGTTTTCCACTCTTTAAGAATAATTTTTAAAACATCTAAGTTAACATATTGTTACATAGTAATTTTAATAAATACAAGGTTTTTAGCACCCGGAGAGGTAATAGTGCCCTACACCATTGTTTTTATTTATATAGTATTTATCCACCTGTTTCTACCACCACAATGTTAATTTTCTGTTAAGTTCGCAAACAATTATTAAGCTTTTAATAATTAAGTAATTCGTTAATTCCAGTAGAAACATGTTAAACTTTATTTATACATTCGGAAAAAAACTCGAAACCGCATTGCAAAAACACTATACTGTACAGTTTTCAAACTTGAGCATATACCAAGGTCGTTTACTCAGTTCAGTGCATAAATAGTAAAAACACCGCCATATGCTCCACAAACGCACAGTACATTGTCAGACTTAAGCCAAACTTTGGATCCTTATAATGGCCAATTTTCAGGTTTGATATTAAAAAACACATTTATCGCTTTAAATACAAAATTTTCTTCTTCACCTAACACTTAAATGAAACTTAATTCACCGATGTGGTTCATTTAAATTCAACTTAAGGCCCTAATCATATAAAACGCAGCTTAACGCCAAAGAATAACATTGAAAGCACAAACAATGTCATAGATATTTTGTAATTTTGTTGCTGCTTTCTACAGACCCTGTCGGAAAATGAGTTAGCTTTAAGTTAACTCATGGTTAACCAGAAGTCAGTCACAGACGACTCACAAACTAACTCATTTACATGGTTAAAGCTATTCAGTTTTTACACGCAATGTCCGCAGTACGAGTCAGTACTCACTCACACTGCATAACTTTAAGATAACCATAAGTTAGCTCATTATGAGTTGGCTTGTGGTGCATACATTATGTTGACTTTAATAAAAGAATAAAAAAAAATTATGTATTTTTTCTTTATTTATTTTTTAAAGAGAGGCAGGGAATATTACACATATGTTTTCTTTCACTTTTGTTGTATTGCCCCTTTGTCTACAGAAAAACTCTTAATTATAAGACACCAGCAGCATGCCCGATATGGTTTTCATAATAATTCTACTTTGAAAATGAGATGTATTTAACTAAATACATAATATTAACAAATCGAATATGGGAACTTTTGCTTATTATTTAACTTTGAAAAAGTACACAAAACAAGCACAACGTTTTTTTTACCAAAGTCCACTGCATAACTTTTGAGTTAGCCAAACGCTAGTTCAATACTTAGCGAGAAGAAGTTAGTTGCACTTAAAACAACTGACTCAAATCTGTACCAATTATGAGTTAGTTAAGAAGCCAGTTGTAAATAAGTTAGCTAAAAGTCAACTAAATGTTGAGCTAGCTAATAAAAATTCAACAGGGGAAATTCACATTGCGTTTTAAAATTTCAAACGCTGCATAGCTTGGGGCGTTAAAACATTTTAAAACGGTACATGAATTTCTATAGAAAGCAGCAACAAAATTACAAAATATTTATGACATTGTTTGTGCTTTCAATGTTATTCTTTGGCGTTGCGCTGCGTTTTACATGATTACGGCCTTTGTTTTCTACAGAAAGTCGTACTACGTTTTAAAATTTTTAACGCCACAGGATATGCAGCGTTTTAACTTTAAAAATACAATCACCCCTATCGTGAAAAACAAGTGGACTTTTTGTTCCCATGAAAATTTTATTCCCCTCGAAGGGAAAAATGCTATCGTGAAACTCCCGTGAACAATTTTTCGCGCTATCATCTCTCAGTGAATGTAAAAAAGAAGAAATATTAAAAAAATTAAAAAATATTTTTTGTTGAAAAATATACACGCATATTTTAAAGAAAAGTTAAAAAACAAAATAAAATATATTGTATTGGAGTGATAGATTGATTGCAACATTAGCTTATTGAGCTTTTCTGTAGTAAAAAATTTCTAAAATTCTGCCACCACGTCTTTGAAAAGCTTCATAACTCCTCAGGCAATCGACCTGTTTTTTGCATTTTTTTTGAGCAATATACATATAAGTTTGTCCACTTTTAACGGAAATTGACTTTAAAATCAATTTTGTAACTTCAATATTCGAATGAAGAGAAGAATTACTTACATAAATGTTTTGTTCCCCAGCAAAAATAAAGTGAGCATTTCATAGGGAAAAGTGAACAAATTACTAGGGAAAAAATTGGTCACGATAAGGGGAATTTTTTCCCGCGAACATTTTTTTCACGTTATTATTCTCCTATGAATTAATTTTGTTTCATGGGAGTTTTTCATGATCGCAAATACGTGAGAAGGGAACAAATTACGAGGGAAAAATTGTTCACGATAATGGTGAATATGAACTTCTGTAGGAAGCAATAACAAAATTATTAAATATTTTTGACTTTGTTTTTGCTTTCCGTGTATTTTTTTGCGTTGCGTTGCGTTTAACACAATTAGGGCCTAAAAAGGACTTTTCAAATAAAACTCAAAAAATCCTTCTGTATCTAAATACGACTTAAGTTTATATGAAAATTATTATAAAATAGATTTAAATACTATCCTGAAAATTGGACATAAGTCACGTAAAGTAAAAATTATTTATTACAACTTTCTATAATTTTAAAATTTAACTTAAGGGAAATGCAATTATAATCCCCTTGAGCTACCCACATCTGAAACTAAGACGCTTACAGGTGCTGACAGCAAATTTTGATTGTTTTAAACTGCATCATTATTTTCTTCGATCAAACAACAAAAAAATAAAAATTTAAAAGCGTGCACAATATTTTAAAAATAATTAATGAATTAATAAATAAAATATTTACATTAGTTAACGAATATGACCGTCTCTTCAACAGCATTCCTTATAATTATCACCTTATTAATCATGAAAATTGTTCTATTTTGCTTTAAACTACGACTATAATTACAATTTAATTACATTGTTATAACATTTTTCATTAAATAATAAAATGAAAGTTAAACTTATGCAGAAAAATTTAAGTGTAGAAATTTGTCTTTAAGTTTGTGTAGAAAATTAATTTATATTCGTGTTTTTGCTCTAATTAAAATTGTAATTATCAAAAACTTTGAGTACAAAGTTCACTCCATGTTTACACAATTACAACAAAATTGACATATTAATGAAAAATTTATAAAGTACCTTAGTAAAAGCCATTAATTAAACTGATCTAAAACGCTATTGAATTAATTACGGGATTATTTAAAAATAACGTTTTCTTATAAAATAATTACAGTGGTTTTTGCTATCTGCTAGGAAAAATTAACAATTGTATAAAGTATTTTAATGAAAATTAAAATGAAAATTGAACTTTTATTATTTATTACACTGTGATACAGGAGTGAATAAAATCAAGTTAGAGTGATACGATTGCATTATCCGAATCCCTTTCCTTCACCATGATGTGAAAAAAGTAAATGTTATTCCGGGAGGACATTTGTGGGGAGACTAGTTAATATAATTATTTTTTATTCCCATAGATTAATAAATTGGAGCTAGTATCAGTAAGGCAAGAAGAAAAGCCAATTAAATTATAAAACTTGTGGAAGTCGTTATAAATCGTTCTCAACGGGTCAGCATTACCCTGCCTTAAAGCATGCAGGTAATTACTTGCAAGTAGAGTATACATATTAGCATCGAAAATGTTGAAGAAATAGTCGAATGTCATACACGTTGCATGAGGAATTACACAGCCAAGTGTTAGTTCCTTATAATTAAGAGTTACCAAATGCGAAACAGAGCTTAATTTCTAAATAAACAGTTGGCATAAGGGAGATCGATTATTCGACTTTTTTCAATAACCGGTTTTCGAATATTACGAATAGTTGCTATTTTAAAAAACTCGGTTTTCGGTTAAGCAATTTTTAAATAACCGGTTAACCGGTTTTAATTCGAATACTTAAAAACACAGAAATCAAATATGTTTTTAAAATAAAACGTTAATTTGAATAAAAACAAAACAATTTGCAAACTTTAGCTAAATTTTCAACCATTTTTTATTGATTTACTTAACTTTATTTGTAAGAAGATATTTGTATAATGTAACTTAGAAACTGTTGAATGATATTTGATCTAGACAAACGTTTTGCAAAAGCAAATAAATTATAGGAATTTAATAAAGTTATTATTTGAAATATTCTCTCAAATTTATTTTGAATGAGTTTCAATTTGTTGGTGGTTAGGCTATCTATATAAATCAACCATATTTTTCAAAAGTTGCAAACAAAACCTCTTAGCCAGGAATATCTATATCAAATTATTTTGTTTCAGCATAATAGAAACGAATAGTGCACTGAACATTCTTTTTGTGTAAACTATTTGTCAATTCATCTACTACAATTTAAAACATTCCATGTCATTGTTTGATATCTTCAATTTTGTTTTTTTTAAGTTTTCCCATATCGTTGATTCCGCCGTAATGTAGTTTTCAGCATGAAGAGATGCTAGAACTACTTAAGAGTTTTTAGTGCCTTAGCGGGCATTTCGTCCTCGGCAACACAACGGGCTAATATTTCACCCAATGATTCATTTTTTGCAGCGTATTTTAGTAAAGTATTATTTGTCGTCTCCATAGAACTACTTCAAACGGAGTTGTTTCATTTGGATCACATTAATGTCAAGCATGTATACTAATTAATGGTGATTAATAAGTCGTGACATGGAATAACCTTTTTAACTTATCATTTTAGGGCACTTAAAGCACTTAACTTTGTTTTTTTTAATCGCGTTCGAAAAATATATTTAATATTTAGAATACTCTTGCACAAATTACTATTTACTTTTTAACTGCACATGTTTTTGTAGTATTTTGAATAGTTTTTGGTTTATTTTTCTACAAGAACACACGCTTTTATAAGCGATTTGTATTTACAGTACTCATATGTGCTGTTTTCACAACACAAGTAATTGAACGTGTAGTAAAAGTTATATGAAAAATAATTAAAAAAAACTGAGTGCTTTTCATATAAATTTTACTACACGTTCAATCACTTGTGTTGTGCAAACAGAACAATAATGTTGTTTTGACATAAAAAGTTTAAGTTTGGCCAATATTCAATTAGAAAATACTTAAATTACGGGTACATCTACAACA
Source organism: Pollenia amentaria (assembly GCA_943735925.1). Taxonomy (NCBI): domain Eukaryota; kingdom Metazoa; phylum Arthropoda; class Insecta; order Diptera; family Polleniidae; genus Pollenia; species Pollenia amentaria. Next base: position 94,522,016 of record OX031009.1, on the reverse strand, counting down.
AGAGTAAGGAAATGTATATAAATTACACATTACTAAAATAACCGGTTTATTATACCAAAATAACCGGTTTATTCGATATTCGAAAAATGGGCATTTTAAAATAACCGACTGGGGCAAAGCAAAAATAACCGGTTAAAACCGGTCGAATAATAACCGTTCGATCTCCCTAGTTGGCATTAATTACACTGTGCTAGTTGAAAAACGGACGAGCCGATATACCGTTATTTAAAAAATGGATTAGGTTGCACAACATATGTTCGCGTAACTCACAAACGGCTTGGTTTATTGAACAAACTCAAAAACCGAAATTCCACAATAAAATTTTCTTGAAGAAAGGTTAAACTCTTTTCTCATATCCGCATTAATTTTTAGCAACATTTCTGTTCAAATTTATTATTCTGTTTGATTTTAGTTGTTATGCAAAAAATAAGCATTGAAAATGAAATTGTTTGTTCAAAAAAAAAATTTAAAAAAGTATCGCCGTATCGACAGTAAAATATCGCCGAAACCGATATATCGGTAAACGTGAACTATCACCGATATATCGGTATCGGTATTCGTAACATCCCTAGTTATAGCATAGAGGAAGAAATCCTTGCGCCCGGCCAAAGGCCCAGCAATGCTATTTATCATGCGGTTTTTAAAACCAAAGTTGTTAATTTATTCGGGATACTAAAATTCAGGATTTTAAATTTGGGATTTAGGGTCATACTTCATTTTATTTTTAAAGGCTATTTTTATTTTTTTGTGGTAATTTTTTATTAATAATGCGTTATGAAAAGAGCCCCATATATGTGGTAAATTTAAATTTTTCCGTCGCCATTTTTCGCAGTGCCAAGATTGTTCATTCAAAATTTTGGTTAATTTTGCATAAGAAAAATTACACTATTTTTTGACAACTTTTCAATTCTGGATTTTAAAATTCGGGATTTTTTAATTCAAAATATATAAAAAAACTGACTTTTTTGAAAACTACACTTGATACTTTCATATGGAACCTGATATCAAAGCAAATTTTTTTAAGAAGTGACTTAATTTCGCTATTATTTCCACTATTTCTGCATACTATATAATTTAAAAATTCCATTTAATATTATTTACATCAAAAACCGTCAGTTTTTAGAATTTATTAAAAAAAAAAAAACAAATTTTAAATATACTTGTTTTTCGGTGGAGATCCGATGATTGATAACTTTTGGAAACTGGTATTAAAATCTAACTGAAGGAAAATGGTATTAAAATCTAATAAAGCTTAAACTTTATTCCAAATTTCTTTAGCAATAATTTTAAAATGTATTTAATGTAATTATCTGGCTATATTATAAATTAACCATCTAAAACAATCGCATTCGTATTGAGATTTTAAAATTTGTTAGAAAATCAAAGAAAACACTATACCTACATATATAAGTAAGAAAAAAAATTTAAATTCTTTTAAATCGCCAAAATAATCGCCAACTTTTTTAAATTTCACCAAAAAATAGCCATGTCACTAAACGCAAATTTTTGTCGCCAAGTAGGTTTATAAATCGCCACGTTTGGCGAATAATCGCCACATCAAACAGCACTGCCTTTGAGATCATTTTAAATTTAAATGTTTTAATATTTGAATTTAAAATTTTCTTTTTGTTTTAAATGTAAGTGACTCGTTCACACTTTTGCGCTCGCGTTCTACAAACAGGCAGTTAGTCTATAAAACACTATTTTCATATAGATTTCGAAAATATGAAAAAAACTTTGTGTGAAAAATTTCTCAACGCAATATGCAGGGATTTAAAAAATAATCCCATCAATGTTTTTTTTTTAAATAATTAAATAGAAACATTAAAAATTTTCAAAGATCTAACCTTCGTATTATCAGTATAAAAAACTTTACATTATATAAAATTTTCGATATAAAAAAGAAAAGCCCAAATAATCGCCAACCATTCTTAATATCGCCAAGTCACCAAATGCAAATTTCCATCGCCAAATACACTAAAACATCGTTACGTTTTACATTTTAAACCAAAATTATTGTATTTTTATGAATATGGCAGTAAAATCATCATATATATTAAATTGAAACGTTACTGACTGATTCATCATCGCACAGCCTAAACGACTGAAGCAAAATTTGGACCGGAGGTTGGTCTCTCGCCAAATCGATCCATTAAGACGTTATTTTTGGAAATCCGAAAATCGCACTTGATCATAAAGAGGGTACTCAAAATTCTTATTTTTTCACTTTTTGGGTAAAATCGACACGTATTATTCATAACTACCCGCTGTAAAAATATCGTTCTATTTTGACTTCTCTTTGGTAATGCAACGGTTGGTTTAAAAATAGGTTTTCGTATGCCTTTTATTTAATATTAAATAAAATATATTTTTGCTTCTACAAATCTTTCTTTTATTAATATTTTTGCGTTTTTTTTGTAAATTTTTTTTTTGCGGTATCATCTCTTCCATTGTGGGATTGCCATATTATTGATACCGCAATATAGATATTTTTCGCCATTTTGCTTACGTTAAAATTTTACAGCGAGAAGCTAACGGAAGGAATGAAAATGTAAGAAGTAACATAAAATTTAAAATAAGAAAATTTGGTTTCGTTATTTAAACAAAAAAAAAAAAAAGTTATTTGAATAAAATATATAAATACAAACAAATTGTTATTATAAGCAATTTTTTATTGTCGATTCAATGAAATTAAATTAAGAAATCGCTTGTGGTTTTAGAGAACGTGGATAGGTGAAATAAACAAATTGTTGGAAGATTTGGCATTGACTCTAAATGGTTTAGGGCCACCCGAAACACTGTGCCAGTGTTTAAAACTGTTTTTAGTTAAATTTTACTAACGCGAGCATTATTTTTTTTGTATTCATATCATATCATGTCATCATATTACGGCTATTTCATATGTTTAAAAAATTGTTGATTTTTTAACAAAGAAAAAGTTTTAAATAAAATTATTAATATACAATGAAAATTTTATTTTTCATATTGTGCACTTATAAGTGTAACCAAAACTTTTGCAGAAACACAACATTCTTAATTTTTTGGTATAACATTTACATTTCAATTACCGTATTTTAACTCTTTAACCACTGAAATGCAAATACGCATTAAATTGTTACATGAATTTTGGTTCTAGGATATTTTTGGGCTGAAAAACACGAATTTATGGCTATTTCGAAAAAAATGATCACGGAAAGCAGCAGGCGTAAAGATGAAATACCGCCTGCAGACGGTGTTAGTGGTTTAATGGGGAAAAAATATAAATAATTATTATATTTTATTACAAAAATAAATATTTTTTTTCAATACATTTTCCATAAAGTAAAATCTAAAATTTAGGAATAATAAATAATAAATCATTCCTTTGTAAAGTACATGTGGATGTTACACTTGGCACAAAAAGTGCTTGTAACGAATTTTTTATACGATTTTTTTTATCGCCATTTCGGAAAATTAATTATTTGGTAACACCTTACACTATCCAAAACAAAGAACAGCTTTTTCCCTATCGCTTTTCGGTAAAAATACAGATATTCTTTGCGATACTCAGCCGAAATTCACACATGGTAATTTAGTTTAGCTTTTCGGTCGGCATTTGTGGCATTTACTTTGATATAAAACAAACGCATTTGTTGTCGACATATCGACAAGAAGGTAAAAAATCCTGGTTGCCATATGTTGCGTTTTTATTTTAAGTCTATTTCGTCCCATTTTTGAGTCTTTATGTGTATTCCACCCATATGCGCATTATATTCTCGTATTGTCTATGGACAGTCTGTGTGGCGCCATTATTTGAGGTACATATTTTGTAAAATTATGTAATAATTTTTGGCTTCTGCATATATTTCAATCCTGTAAGAGTACCCATTGCTATCGCATTTAACAAACATTTACACTCCCCATGCATGGGGCTTGTAAGTTCTGTATTAAGTGATGAATCACTTTGGCGGATCACATCTGCTTTTCTATACATATATAGGGCTGCTATCTGTCATAGGGCTGCTATCTGTGTGACCCATCCCACGTTGCAGTCATGCTTCAGCAAACATTTATAAGTCGTTTACCTACTTGCCTGTGACGTCATGATGCATTTTGACCGTTCATGCTACATGATTGTTTGCCTTCTCACTTTAGCTAGCTTTCAGCGGAAGCCAAAAAAGCCATTGCCCGGGAACTACTTTCCCTATGACTGGAAGTAGTGAGCTGCTTGGACGGTCAGCAGAGGAATCATTTCTGGTCACTCCCGAGTAATTTACAATCAGAAGCTTTCCGCACTAAGTGCACCTCTGGAAAGTCCCAGTAGACGAGCATTTTTTGGAACTGAATTTAACATATCTAAACATTCCATTATCATTGCATTATGAAATCAGTGATTTCTTGATCGCTCAGTGAATGATTTTTTTTCCTATCGCAGTCTCTAGTTGTTGTTTCATTAGATGACATCTTAAAAGATTTATGTTTGGATCTTTACCAGTCAGAAGACGAAATTATAATGCACACTTACTAGCGTAAAATACGTTACAATTTTTTTTATTTATTCCCTTAAGTCACTAAGACCGTCTACAGACGGTGTTCACGAAAAATACAATTTGAACAAATATGTTTTCCCAAATCTTAAACTTAGCAAAAAGCATTAAAGTAAACATTATAAATACTTGCCATAAAAATTCCCAAGTCTATTGAAAAACTCTTAAGTATTTATATCTTTATTTTAATTTTTGGTAAAATCACAAATATTTTTTTTGCCTTTTTTACTAAATTGTTTATTGCAATGGTAAATTGTACCAAACGAATTAAGTGAGCACGTTCAAACTGGTTCAATTTGATAAGAAATTTTGTACTCAATAATAAAGCTTTAGGGCCCTATATATTACACTAGCTTAACCCGGTGCGCTTTGCTACCCCCATCGAAATAAAATTGGTAAGATTTTTTTAAAAAGTAAAGCATCTTGAACTAAATTTGAATGATTTTACAGTAACCGTTGATGATATACAGAAATTTCAAGTGTCTTCGTATGGGAGATGCCATGCCTTCTTTTCCCATTAAAACTACCTTTTGAAATATGTTGTGGATTAGTATCTAAGCTATTTGTACAAAATTGGAATAGTGAAATTACAGTACTTCAAATACGTAGAAATGTTTATTGCAATTGTGTGGGAGGTGCCACGCTCTCTTGTCTAATCCAGCCGACTTTTTGGCAGATGTCGTGTATTGATAACGAAGTTACATATTTGTTTCATATTGGAAAACTCTTATTGTAACCGTCCTCAAGATATAAGGTTATTCATATTTTTATTGTATGGTTGTTGCCACGCCAACTTGATTAAAATATATTAATAGCCTATGTTAAGCGCCGAGTAATCAGGAAATTACTGTGAAACTTTCAGGAAAATCGGCTCAGTAGCTTAGGAGTCTGTAGAGAATAAACAAACATACGCTTTTTCATTTATATATTATATTTTTATTTTTAAAGGTGTAGTTTATCATAAGTGTGGGTCCTACAAAGCTTGAAGACTTTTGTCTTCAGATATGAAGTATTTAATATTTTCGTCCTATGGAGGGTATTGCTCCTACTTCGTCTGCCCCACTCATTTTTATTTTGGAATTTATAGCTTACCATAACAGTGTATTTAACCCCATTTGAAGACTCTCGCTGTTATAGTTTTTCAGTTACGCGATATTAAATATATGCTTCCTATGGGGGGTATTACTCGCCCAGCGCCTACCCCCTTTATTTATATTTCTAAAGGTGTAGTTTTCCATAAGAGTGACTAATACCAAGTTTGAACATTCTCACTATAACAGTTCTTACGATATGCGATATTAAACATTGGCGTCCTATGGGGGGGTAACACTTCCGCTGCAGTTATCTTACTTCTCCCAAAACCTACATGCATGAAACTGTATCGAAGATAAGAGGATTATAAATTTTGAGTTAATTAGGCGTGCCACCGCCCCTTTGTCCAACCACATCTTTATATACCTTAAAGTTCAGTAACTCAAGGCAGTCGCCTACTGTGGAAATTTGATGACGATCGGTTCAGTAGTTTGTTAGATATGGTGGTTTTTACTTTTTCTATAAAGGGGCGTGGCTCCGCCCTCTTTTTTTTGGAGCTTATTTCTATTCACACTAACACCATATTGATATGAGAAAATATGCGAAGAAACCAATAACTAAACACATACATACATATGGGAAGTTCCAGTGAAAAGTCTCCTTTTCGTAACGTAATGCCAGAAGTAATTTAAATCGTTTATCAAAAATTGTATATGTATAAGTTACTTTTTTAAATGTTGTGTAAAGCGCAACTAGCTCTACATTAAGTTATAAAAGGGATAACTTTTGAACAACATGGTCCTAAAATACAAGCTTATTTGCTTTCTGGCGTTACATTACAAAAAGGAGACTTTTCGCTGGATATTCCCATATGTACTTAAAACGAGAAAAAATATTAAAATTTGATAACTTGGAAAATAAATCTTTATAAGTCCAAATCCGTCACGCCGGCGCATATTTTTGCTTATATCTTCAAATCCTTGCGGTTGATTGTTGTAAATTTTTTTCTGAATATAGTGCTGCTTTATGACTTTGTAATATAGAAAAAAACTTTTTACAAATTTGACTTCTTCATTTAATTTTTTCATTTTGTCGTACAAATATCCGTGACGTGAACACAATGGAAATGCCCATATAAAAAGAACGTGAAACAAAAAGCTGTTGACAGCAAAGACCTATTTAAAATGAAGATCCCTTCTTTGTTTGTATGAAAAAATGAGACGAAACAAATAATTTAAAACACAAAAAATAATGTTATAATACAACAAAAAAATTAAAAATTTTGTTACTTCGGTTAATCGGTTAATCGACTGAAATTAACCAATTTTAAATTAACCGGTCAGTTAATCGGGTAGTACTTAATCGGTTAACCGAATGAATACCCTAGTTACTTGTCATATGGTGGCTGTTTGGTGTCAATTGACCCAATCCAATTACAACCCCATGTAAAAGGGATATGTCACATTCATATAAAGTGAACCGGTCCCTATCACGAAAGACTATAGGTCTAAGAAGAAGACGAGAAGAAACTTTTTGTAATATTTATGTTACCAGTTCCTGTATGATCGCTAATGTCCAAATAACAGATGAGCAAATAAAACAAGAAGAATTGATTCAAAATGTCAACTAAAGCCAATATTAACGAAATTAAAGAACGGTCAACTGAAAATAAATGGAGAAGAGATACTGAAGGACCTATCCGAATAAATATGCGCTAAACGCCAATATCAACATAAAATGTTTAGTCCTTTCATTTTAATTTGCGGGATGTAAACTTAAGAATCCATTCGAAAACAATTTCAGTAATTGTTGCTAGCTCATGCATATTTTCATATGTAAAGATGTTATAAATGAATATAAACAAAATATACATCGGTTAGCTACTTTGCCAATTTAGTACTTTTCCGATTAAAATTGTCAGTGCCTCACTGTTACGTGTAAGACAAGTAGCAGTTTCATCTGGCAAGTGGCTGATGTGATCCAAATTAGTATTTAAGATAAGACTTAAATTCACAATAAATAAAGGGTGTCTCAGTAAGAGTGCACTTCTTAAATTTTGTGTATTTTTTTTGTGCAAGTGACAACTCTGAAACTTGGCAGCATTATAATTGGAATGAAGCGCTTTACGAAACAAAAACGCGCTATAATTTTAAAAAAATACGTTCAAATGAGGAAGTGCATTTTTACTGAGACTTAAATTTAATTACAAATTTAGAAAAATCAGGTGTAGTAAGGAACATAAAATAATTATTTTAAAAGGAGATTAATTTTCGATTGATGTAGAAAAATAGTTTATTGACAAATTTCTACATAAGTGTTTTGTTAATTTAAAACTATAGCAACAACATTTTCAGTAAAAGTGTATGTACTTTAACAATTTAGAGTAATTTTTTTTGTGTAAGTGGCAACTCTGAAATTTGGCATCTGTCATATATGTTTATTTCGATTATTAAACATGGAGCGCCGAACGAAAGAGCAGCGCGTTACAATTCTAAAAAATTACGTGCTTTTATTTTAAAGTATAAAGTGTATTCTTACTGGGACACCCGTTACAACAATAACCATGCTTATCGGCATGTGTTTGTATGTGTGGGGGTCAAAATGATTATGTATTCAAAATATCGCTGAAGTTTACTGTCCAATAACTTTCACTGAGACCAGCTAATTCAGCCTCATGTGAATGGAATTAAAAGCGGAACGCCTAAATTGATTTTATTTTATTTTTCATCTTCATTTATTTTGTCTTTTGTTGCCTTTTACTTTTGTTTGTAAAACAACATCAAGCAAATAAATATCAAATCCAATCAACGCAAGTCAAATTGTATCGAATATGAATCAAATTGATTTATTTAAACGAAATTAACACCTTTTTTATAAAACCACTGAGTGTGTGAGTAAAGTTATTTATTTATTTTGTCAATTGGTTTAAAGTGTATTTTTTTAAATATCTCTGTTTTTCATTTTATGACTTGATAGCAATAAATTTTTATTTGTTTGAAGACGTTATTTGTTGATTTTATCTACCAATTTCTATTCAATTTGAGCCAACTATCAACAAGTTACAAAGATATACTTGATTTGACGTTAAAAATTGCAAATTTAAAGACACTTTTAACTTTTTATGCACACAACTAGACAATTAATTATTTGAAGTAACTTTTTTTTGTGTTTTTATTTGCAGGTGCTTTAGGCTCGTAAATACTCGTAATACAAATGCAGATACACCGACACATGTGTAAACAATGAAGAGTATTATTCGTTATTTTTCTAGTTATAATGGATTTAATTTTATTTTTGTGGTAAGTATTGGAGTATCCAATTATTTGACTTTCGGTTTGGTTCGAGTAAGGAATTAATCAATTTTTAAATTGTAATATTATTTAATTAATCGGATAGGAGTTTTAATTTATTTGAACAAGTCGAAACGTGTCTATTTTATATTTAGGTGATTCATAAGGTTAAAAGTCATATGTCTTAAAATAATTACAAGAAATATATATGACTGCTGTGGGCAACTGCTTATGATTTAGATTTCTACTGTACAGGTATTACGAATCAGTGAAAAACGCATTAAAATTTTTATTTTGTTTGGGACACAACAATATTTTGGTTTAAACAATTGTAAAATATTATTTAGGACACTATGACGATATGACTTTATAGCACCACAGCTTGTAAATCACCCAATTATACTTTCATTTTACTGTGGTATTGTATTCTCTGGGGCAACAAGGTTTTATTCAAGAATTTATTCGATTTAAATTTCACTCGTATGTATTCGATTTCCCCTTTTGATTTATTAAAAAGTATATGTAATGAAAATAATTCGCGAAGGTACCAACATGAAATTTAGTTTAAGGTATTAAAACAGTTATAAATCTAATTAAAAAACTATTTTTATATGTAAGAAGTAGAATTTTCTAAGAAATTATTTTAAACGATTAATTGACATAAATTGTTCGAGTTATTCGTAATTCGAAACTGGCTATTTTAGTTATACGATCAAATAATGCCAAACAAATTTCTCGATTAGTCGGTCAACGATTAAACGGGTGGATACTCTATTAAGTATTTACTTTTTTGAATCCTTAGTATACTCATTGTTTTTTCTTTTAACAAATACAAATGCTGAAATTGTGTGTACTGATTTATGATACCAACATTACAAAATATATTACACAATATTTGTGGTCAGAATAATTTAACCTTCATAACCCAGCAAAAACTTAGCTTACAAAATAAGCAGAAAAATAATGAGAACTTGAGGAAGAGAGTACTTACTGTTCTACTAGAAAAAGTACTTATTTTTGTTCGCGATGTCCCAAAAGTAGTCCTTTATTATTTGGTCATTTACAACCTAAAAAATAATACCTTTATTTTATACTTAAAAGTTGTATAAAAATGTGTAGTTACCAAAAGAGACAAGAAATAAGTACTTTCAAATTAACTTTTAAAAAGGTTAACAAATTAAAATTGCTCTGAAATCTTATGTAATTGTTGTTGAAAAAGTGTACATAATAATAAATTTTTCGAAATTTAAGAAAATATTTAATAAATATTTTCATTTATTGTTAATAACAATGTGTGGATTAATAACAATGTGTGGGTTAATATATGTAAATATACGGGCCTGTCACAGATATCAATTTCGATCGAAAGTTTTTTTAATTCCGAGAAAGCTTCTTCAGAAAACGAAAACCGATAAATTTTCTCGGAATGAAATCACTTTTAATTTTTTGATCGAAAAAAGATTTTGTTTTGGTTTGCACAATATTGCCACATTTATAAAATAACAATATTAAAATTTGTCGGAATTACGAAAATCGATCGAAATGAAAATACGAATTTAAAGCCATTCCGAACAATTTCTGTGACAGCCCTATGTTCTTCAAAAAAACATCGTTAACATTAGAATGATATCACTAATAGTATTCTAATAACAAAAATATATTGTGTTGGAAATTTATTGAATATGTATATATTTACCAGACGCGGATCCAGCTTGAGTCTTAGGGGGGGAATTTTTTATGATACAAAACAATTAAAAAATTTGTTTTTAAAAGTTTATTTAAAACTATAATTAGTATTGTGGTTATTTTATTGAACTGTTAATGGTTTTTAATCCAAATTTAGATATTTTAATTAGGCTTAAGTTCATTGAATTTAATTTGCATTAAATTATTTTTATGAAGAAAGGAATTTTTACAACATGGAAGATTAATTAAAATTGTTATTGATAATTTTCATTCTTGACTGACCTGGGATTCGAAGCCAGGCTGTCTGGCGTGTGATTCGAACCCAGGCGGCTGGTTACCCTGACATGTTTCGACCTCAACCACTAGGTCTTCTCAAAGGGATTTGCCGTCTTACACTCGCAGCCATCGAAGACTGCTGACGTCAGTAGTCAAACATCAATCCTTAAACCAAATTGTATTTTAACCTTTGGTAGATCGAAATTTGCTTTTTGAATGATTATCCATTTTTAATTGATCTCTTGTTTTACAACGATATGTAAAAGTTCTAAATGTTAAAGAAAAAGCGCTAGGGCCCATTAAAATGTGAAAATTTCAACAAAAATTTGTTAATATTTGTTAATAGTCAACATTGAAATAAATAAAATAATTTTATAGTATATTTTATTTTTTGCAAGTTGACATGCTAAAATGTACATTAAAAGTATAAAATATATAATAGAAAAGGTGATAAGTCACAAAAAGCTACGTAAAACATAAATTTATTATTTTTAGTTGGTTTGCAAGCCAATAAAGAGTCATCAATGAAGCAAAACTGGATTTACAGACTTAAAATATATTCAGAACTAAAGACCTTAGAAAATTTTTTCTCTCTCCTATAAAATTTATACATTGGACTACATCCTTTTCGATTGAAGGTAATGATATATATTTATATAGGTACATTATATTAAAAAAAAAATTACGGACTCTCCATTGTTTCACTCATTTTATGTATTTTTGTTTATCAAAGAACTTTTTTTATTAATTCACTTGAAATCTGACAGTTATATAATTCTTTTTTGGTGAACTTTTACTAGACCAATACATATATTCATATGTATATATGGGAAGGTAGAATGGCAATGCATATAAAATTCCAATTCAAATCCTACTATTATGAAAATATGATACGAAAAACGGTTATATTCAATTGTATATAATAAACAATTATCATAACACAAATAAAAATATTGCATATACTAAAGCTTATTAATAATTCAACCGCTCGCATATTCAACCCAAACGTTTATTTTTCGGAAATAGATGGCACTTGCTGGGATTGAATGTAGAATATTATGTATTTAAATACAGTAAACTAGATGTTTCATTGGAAATATATAATAAATAACTGTTAGGATAAATACTTGGATACTTATTGCAAATTTGATTAGTGATTCTATAAAAAACAAAAAAAACTTGATGGGATTTCCAAAAATTTTGTACATTTGGAAATTCGTGTATTATCGAAATAAGCAAAAGATATTTTTATTATTTTAAGGGGGGGGGGCATTTCCTTTTTTCAGCCCCCCTGAATCCCCCCTGAAGGTTCTTACATTAACTGACGCTAACGATCTTCGGGTCAAATTTTACCCATTTTTTTTAGCATATTGAAGCTGTATTTATTGTTAGCATTTGTTGCGAATACGCAAGTACATGTTTATAAATTTAGAAAAATGATTGCCTTGCTAAGAAATTAGATTTACCTTAGAATTATTTATGGTTTTAGTTAAATGTTATCTTGTAACCTATAATTTTATATCGCATTAGTTTAAAATTGTTATGAACTTCACTGTATGTCATGCCTAGTTGATGCAATTTTTAATATAATTAAGAACTTGTGCTTGTTGTTTTTGCACGAAAAAATTTATATAAAAAAATAACTGTTATTTTTGTTCAAACAAATAAAACTCAAAAAATAACTTTTATTCTAACCAAAAGTTATTTTTCGGAATACAAAATTCATTATTAAGATATGACGTACTAAATTCCCAATTGTTATTTTTGATAAATACACTGAAGTTTATTGTTGTGGGAAAGCCTGTTTCTATGCGCATTTCAATGGTTGATTAGGCCATATCATCAGGAAACCTTTTGCCAAATACTTTAGAAAAGCTAAATATATAATACAAATAAAACTGTAAAGCGAAAAAGAATTATAACAACTCACGTTTTATTTGTACCAATATCAAAGCTTAAACAAAACAACAACAATAAACAGTGAGTTTATCTTTTTTTACATTCCCCTACAATTGGCTGGTTTTTTCCGACTCGAATTTAAATGCGCATAGAAACTAGCTTTCCCTCAACAATAAATTTTTTACAATAAAAATTGTGAATTTAGCACGTCATAAAGTAATCGTATTATTAACTTTTATTGTTGTTAGAAAAAAAGATCTAAATTTGTAAAAGCATAATATTTTATCGTACTACTTCATAAGTATTAATATGGTATACTTGAATTATGTATTCGAAATATACTTCTATATGAATTTTTTGTTTTAAAATTCGACCCCTGTTAAAAAATATTCAAATATACGAGTATATGACCTGTATGCAACACGTACTTCGAACCATGTACCTTTTTTGCTTCGTTGTCTATTCATGATTCACACCCTAATCATGAACGAAGCAACTTGCTTTGCCATATAAAATTTTGAGAGCAGGAAAAATTCCTCTCTTCTCTATAATAATAAATCGTTTGTGTCAGCGGTGTCAACTCGGTGCGTTTTGTGCCATTTTTGGTGCTTTTTTATATTTTTTATAATGATGAAAATATTAGCTTAATTATTTTGGAATAATTATTATAAATTTTTGATCTCTTTTTAAAAATATTTAAACAGAATTTATTAAATTAATGTACGAAAATGTATCATCTTTTTTTATTAAGCTTTTTGGTTTTTTTTTTTCAAATATATTATCAAAGGATTTTTTATTGTTATATTTTTAATATGAAAATATTAATCTTCTGAAAAAAAAATGTTTAAATATTTTAATAAAAGAATAAATAAATAACAATTGTTAATTTTGAATCCTTAATATAAATGGTTGACCTATTTTCAAAAAATTTTGTATAGAATTTGTGTAATAAAAAAAATTTGTTATCTAATAAAAATAAATACAAGCCAATTTGTTTATTTTTCTAATTTTTTTTCTAAAAAGCCTGAACTGCAAAAGGCTGTTTTACTCTTATACAGTAGAATCGGGAAGGATTTTTTAGTTTTTTGAATTAATAACTTTTCTAATCGGTATTATATTATAAAACATGCAAAAATAAACAACGATTTTTTCCAAAATAACACACTAAACATATCTAAATTACTTAGTTTTCATTACAATAAATTAGCTTAAATTTAATTTGCCCCGGCATGTTTAAAAAGGAAAACTCCTCTTGAACTACAATTTATAATTAATAATTATATAAATACACTCATGACTTTTAAAGTATAGGTGCTAAAACCGACATTCGTTTTGAAAGGAGAACGAATTCTGTGTATTTTTTGGAAAATTTTTTATTTTATTACCGACATTATTGTTTTTTCAGGTTACAGAAATTTGACCAGTCATTGCTTAGTTACGTTTTCATAGCTTCAAGAAATACTTTTATACACAGAAAACTTCGGTACATGTAAGCTGTAAGCTTTTTCCTATTCGTTTTCCACAGCCTCGAGAATTTTGTGGCGTTTCATTTTTAGTTTTGAGATGGCTACCTCAAAAGTACCACTTTCTGCTTAAAATCTAATCTGATTTTTGATGTTTTGCCCTGATTTGTTGACATTTTTTATTAATACGCTCCGAAAAGTTAACTTAAAATTTGTTTTTGTTTTAAATGTAAGTTAAACGAATGAGTTTTGTACTCGTTTTCTAAAAACAGGCAGTTAGAGTTAAGGCCCAACCATAATATGCATAACCTTGCTTAATCTACTGTCATAATTTTACTGAAAGTCTCTCAAATGTATTTAAAAAAACGAAAACAATATAAAATAAAATTTGATTCCGTACGGACTGTGCGATCAGTTTCGCACTTTGCTTAAGCAAATGACAGTTTCATAAAACTTAAAAAAAATATGGTTCAATATCAAACTCATATGATTTACATGTATTCAAGCAGTTGCTTAAGCCAACTTAAGCACATAATGGTTCGGTCTTAAACTTTTTAGAACGGCACAGTGGCGCTAAAATTTGGTGAGATTAACTTTTTCGCGATTATACCAACGTATTTTTAATATAAAAATATTATGCAAAATTAATTCAATAAACTTTTAAAATAAAACAAGAGTCTAAACTTGCTGTATTTTTTTCAAATGATGCTTTTTTTCTCCATTTTTGTGCGTTTTGAAAATTCAAGGTTGACAACGCTGATTTGTTTATAAAAGAGAACTGTCAAATCGAAGCAATTAGATAAGTCTTGTATAAGTCATGATTCCTTAAAATGATTCAGAGAGCGAATCAGGTGATTCAAATAGTCTTGGAAACGTGGCATAATCCTATGAAAGTATTGACCGTTACAAGTAAGTATTGATGCTTTTAGTTTGATACTGAGTGGGTATCGATACTTTACTGCCGATACAGTATCGAGTACAAGTATCGATATCCAAGTGGTATCGTTTCATCCCTAGTTATCTTAAAATAGTTCGAAAATTTTATAGTTCACAAACATTCTAGTCGATTCTGGTTGTAAACTTTGTCAAAAGCCAAAGTTTCCATATTTAGTACACTCATCTTGGTTAGAAATAAAAAAAATAAACCTCCTTGCAAAAATACTTTATATTAGAGATGGTACGGGGAAACTTTTTTTTTGAGGTACGGAATAAGGTAAATAGCTATAATAATGATTAATGCAACTTGATTAGTCTTCCTTTTGCAAGAACTTTATGACACAACTTTATCAAGCGTACTATTTGTAGTCAGTTTTTTAAAAGCACCCACCAATTAGAAGCTTTTTATTTTTGCTTTTGCTACTGCCATTGAATTTTTAAAATTGTTGACAATAGCCGATGTTTTGTTTTTAGTTTGTGCAAAAAAGCCTTATCCCTTAGTATGGATATTTTATTTTTTGACATTTACTTTTTAACCAGCTAGCGACATAAATTGATAGCAACCTAAAAGGCAAAAGCTCTTGCTTTTTTACTTTTATCTTAAAGAAGATATAGCCAAAAAAGTAAAACAAAATAACACAAGGAAACAAAATTGAACTTTTTGTGCGGCCTAGAAATTTATGGCAAATTTTTACTAATTTGAGGTCGCTGCTTTAAAATCTAATCTCCATTTTTCTCTATCTGCTTGACTTTTTGAGATATTACGTTATGTCCAAAATTAAGGCACTTTCACTACAAATATTGGAACAACTTGAAAACGGTCATTTTCAAGTTTTTAAAAACTTTGTTGAACAAATTTCCGAATTTCTTCATCATCACATTGAGATTAATTAAGGATATATTAGGGAATAAAAATATGAAAAAATGATGTCAATCGCACTTATAGTTTTTCCGTACCTGCGATTTTCGGAAAAAACTCATTTTTTTTGGCAATATTTTGGCGAATGAGCCCAATTTCCTTAATGTTATGAAATTGAAGTAAGACCTATTCAGAATAGTATAGGCCAGATCATTGTGAATATACTCTGAAGATTTACTAAAACCGGAAAACATGATGATATATTTGGAAATTCTAAGGGAAGGATAGCGAAATATTGTATATCTTTATGCCGATTTTTATCAAACTGGAGAAAATCAAAGCAGCGCAAAAATTGATAGAAATCTAAACTATCCCGCAACCTGTGGAGGAGTCTCGTAACACTTTAGCTATGCGTCCAATTTGGCCATTACATTTCAACTTTATTAGGAAGTGTCCATGAAGTTTAAAAAAACCCCGCGTGGGGGATTTTCTGTTCTTATCGTACCAAGGTGAAAGGAATATAAGATTCTGCAAAGCCGAATATAGCACTCTTACTTGTTTTTGGTTCTCTCATCTTAGAGCTTGACAATATTGGAACCAACACCATTTCATTACTTTACAGTGGAATTTGTAACGGGACCTAAAATTTGTTTATGTTTTTATTTTTCAAATAAGTTATAGGCCATTGTCCATATGGTATTGCGTTCTTGGACTTTATGATATTCTGAAAAGTTTTTTTTCTTAAGTTCTTAATTATTTGTTTTTTTTCTCCTTCCAGATATTATTTTATACAACAGTACTTATTAGCTCAACAACATCATCACCACCATCTTGTGGACTTTATGGTGCACCACCATGTCGTTTTTTACCGGCACCACCAGGTCAGACTCCATCCTGTGCTCGACCTGGTAAAACCTACTGCGAGCACATAGAAAACTATCCAACGTAAGTATTTTGTTTTACAAAAACGCCAAAAATATAAGCCAGTGATTACCAATCTTTGCGTAGTTTGTAATGGAAGAAAAAACCAATTAAAGTAAAATATTCTGCTGAATCTTCGTTACCCTCCACCGAGAGTAAACATATTTTAGAATCTTAATATATGGAATCTTTAAGTTATGAACCACTCTTTCTCTTTAAAAAATGACCTCACAATATTTAAATCGTTGCTGCTGAGGCGTATCACAGAAGTACGTTTTCGAGAATTGGCTGTGGTAAATTTGGTCTTGTGTTTCCCAGTTTTATAAAACTATGGCATGCCAAATTTTACCATAATAGCATTTCTTGTTACGGTGGAATTTGGGCATATGGTAAATTATGCACGGATTTTAACTAGGAGTTGCAATGTTTTTGCTAGGCTTATGAAACTATAACAGACCAAATCTACCGGCGTCCGAAAGAGCTTTCCGGGAGTGGGCTTAATAGGGAGTGGGCTATTGTAAATAATGGACAGATCTTTAAGAAATTTAGTTGCATGATTTTTGCCCATATTAAACGAATGAATACCGGTTCGTTTTTTGGATTTATTTAATTTTTAAATGGTGGTTATTCGACTATTTTCGTACTTGCGCTGGATTTCAATCAGAAATTGTTTAGGATAACAAGGAACAATTAGACACAAAAATTGATCTTTGTTGAGCCTTCGGAAGTGATCGTATATTCAACAGACGAACAGATAGAAGGACATGAGTAACTCGCCTAAGACTTACTCAACGACCCCGAATCACGGCTGTCAAATTTTTCGATTTATCGTCATTTTTGACGATTTTTGGGTTAAAAGATACCATGAGAACGATTTGTACCCTAAATATATAAAGTATATATTTTCTGTGCTAGAATTTCACATTTGAATACTTTCTCTTATTTATTTAGCAGTCACTTTCATGGCTAAGCACTTCATAATACAAAAAACGCTTAATTTAAGACCAACGTAAATTATTCGTTGGCGTTAATTTTGCTCGTTGGAACCATTTTGAACATGACAGTTTATGGTCCAGGTTATAATAATAAATCGATTTTTTAACCACTCCTTCTAAAGCGTTGAAACAGGATTTTCGACGTGTAACATAAGTGATCACTCTGATCTCTTATAATTTCCTAGAAATGTCAATCTTTTTAAAAAGTTTTTGATTGTTTAATCCCAATGGTTCAGGATATTCATCAAGTAACACCTGCAATTCTAGATTATCAAACTTTTGTTGTCTTCCCGTATGTATTAAAATCATCTCTTGGCAAAAATCAAGAATTAAATTATACAAAGACAAAAAAAAATTTTATATAAAAATAATAAAATAAAATAAAATAAAAAGATAATAGTCTGGTAGTGTATAAAGTCATTCCTAAAAATTTAAGGAATGAGAACTGAAATTTAACTCATAGAATAAATTCGAAAAAAAAAATTTTGAATTTTAAAATTTCTTCATATATGGCATAACTATAATTCTAGTAGATACGAAAGTGTGTGCCAAATAATTTTTTTTCTGTGATGTTTATTTGTCGAGTAATGGGGTGCTAAATTGTTGCCATTTTCCAAAGATGGTTTTTTTAAATTAAACAAAAAATTAGGAAAAGTGATTGCAAAAGGAAATTCCTTCCTTAGTAAAAAAAAAAATTTTTAAAAATTTTCATCTGCAATACCGGAAGTGACCAATTTAAATTCAAATTTTACGAACATGGATACCTTTTTTTTATTTTTTTTCTATTAAAATTAGCCTTAGGTGTCCTTATTATTAGGGACGTAAAGAATACCAATATATCAACGATACTTTAGATTTTCCGATATATCGGTATCGGCGATATTTTGCTGTTTTTTTTTGGAGCATTTCGGGAAACACAATTTAGTTTTTATGCTTATTTTTTGCATGGCAACTAAGAGAAATAATAGCAGAGCATAAAATCAAAACAGAATAAATTAATGATTTAAATTATAGCATTATCTATAACTAAAAGTTTTGAGTCTTTAGAAAATAATGAAACCCATGTTTTTCTACAATTCTTGATCCTCCAATGCTCGAAAATTTCAAAGACAATCGACTTCAATTATATCGAAAAAAACGTCTTATTGAGCTACTTAGCCTGTCTCTGTATTCCGAAGTGTTGAAAATACGGTCACCCCTGTAGGTGCTAAAAGTTCTGATAAGTCTAAAAGAACTGGCCTATAAGAGAAACCGAAGAGGATTAGCCTCTTTCCATCCTATTCTGTGATTCTGCTTAAGAAGAAGTCGAAAGATACTTTAATTCCTCTATTATTCTCTAGAGACACATATACGTAGTTGACGGCCGCAATGACATGTTATACCGAAACTTGAATAATATGACACAGAAATTCTTAAGTTTTCAAATTAGTTCTCTCGCATCTGAGAGACTATTTTCCACTGCAGGTCTGGTTAAAACGAGCTTTCAAAATCGCAAAGTTAAGAATACTTTGTTTTAAAAAGCAAAATCTTATTAATGTCAATTTTAAATATTTATAATTTATTTCTTACGCTGTTATTTTTGTAAAAAAAATTTTAAGTTTTTGGTAGTTTTATCATGAATTAAAATGTAATTCTTTGTATTTTAAATCTTATTAAATTTTAAACAGTAATAATCTCTTACTCTACGTGGGGTTTGTTAATCTTAACTTGAATTCAAATTCAATATGCGTATCGGTTACGATATCGGCGATATTTTATTTTGAGTAACGGTATCGTATCGGCAAAAAGGCGTATCGTTACATCCTACTTATTAAAGTGTAAAAGTTTGAGAACGGGATATCCATAAGTTTAAGAGTTATGCAAATTTTACCTTAGAGGCGCACTTCTAAACCTGAAGTGTTAATTTTGAATTCAGATTTTTTTAATCTGAAATAAGCGTATATACTTATAATACTTTAAACGGTTTAAAGTAAGATATGCATTAGTTTAAAAGACTTCTAAATAATTATCCATAGTTGTTGCTCCTGAAGTAACTAATTTAGACAGCCTACGGTGTCCTAATTATGTTGTCAATGTTTTGAAATGGGATCTCCATAAGTTTCCGAGTTTTGCAAATTTATGTACAAATTAAAGGATTTTCATAACCCCCATGTTTGTATGGGGCCCCCCTAATAAAAGGCAAGTAGAAATAAGAGGCAGGTACACAGAAAAAAATTAAAAATCATCAAATTCATAGAATCAAGCAAACAATTTGTTGATTTTGCACCTATTACCAAAATGATTATATTGATTACTAAACATTTTAAAACTTTAATATTGTGGGTATTTTCCAATAAATATATTTAATATTTTTAATTTTAATTTAAGAATTGATTAAATAACTTTGCCATTTCAAACAATGTGTTAATCGATTTAATTAAATAAAGCTTAGGTTTTGACAATTCCCGACATCAATTCTACAAGTTTAAATTATTTTATTTCAAGCGAAAAAATCAATTAAGAATTTTTGTTATTTAATTAATATTTAAACTATATCAAAATTATATTTTTCATTTGTTTCAACTAAAAAAAATTGATTCAATTATTACATTAATTTAATTGAAATACTTTTCAAACAATTTTTTATTAATAAATTTCTATTGAAAATTTCTTCTGTGAAGGACACCTTACTGAGCTACCTAAACAAACTGTTAAATAAGATTAACCAGCCGGGTCTTGTTGAATTCGTATTCTTAAGATTTGCTTCTTATAAACTGTATGAAAGTAAGAAGTTTAGACATAAAAAACGCTTGCTGCTCTTATTTAGGTAACTGAGCTACTAGGCTTATTTTGGTAAAAATATAAAATTAAGTTCGAAAAAATTTGCAGATGAAAAATTATTTAAAATCTTTTTCTTGAAAATATCAAACGATTTCACTTATCTTATTTGTTTGTTTCATCTTTTTCTAGTTCGAAGGGAAAACTTAAAAAAACATTTTTTAAAAACTGCAACATTTAAGCAGCAAATACCTCGACAAATAAATATCAGAAACACACATTCGTATCTACTAGAACTATTGTTATGCCAACTGTGAAGAAATTTGGGAAACATATATATATTTGGCATGCCCGATTTACGAATTATATTTCATATATTTTTCTATTTTGAAATCATTGCTATTGATAAGAAAACGTTTTAACGTTTGTTTTTTTAACTCAAAGAAGTTCAAGAGCCAATTAAACCACGCAAACGGTTACACGAACACATGAAACAAGTATGGAGCATGTTTGTGTGAATATTAATATTTGTGTCGTTTATTTGGCTCTTCATACTAAGCTTATGTATCTAATAAATTAACAGCAAGAAATCCATTTTAATATTTGGATTTTTGAAATAAAAGAAATCTATATAAAAAAAATTCTCGTGTCACGGTGTTTGTAATTGAACTCCTCCGAAACGGCTTAACCGCTTTTTATGAAATTTTGTTGGTGTATCTGTTAGGTATGATAATAGGTCGTAAGGTATATTTCATATCGCTAAGGGCAAATAGGGCAAAAGGGGTAAAAGCTTCCTCTCCCTATATCTTCTTAACTAATAAGCTAGAGGGCCTAAAATAGGGCAAAATGGGTGAGTAGCTCCCCCTCTTTATATCTTCTTAACTAATCAACCTATTTTTATGAAATTTGGCAGGCAAATGGCGTAACATCTGGCAGGAAATATATCCTATAATTTTTATTTTTTAGGCCATGAAATAGGGCAAGAGGGGTAAAAGTTCCTCCTCCCTATATCTTCTTAACTATTTAACCGGGTTCTTAAAATTTGGCCAGTATACACTGTAACATCTGAAAGGAACTTAAAGATATAAATTTTTTGGAAATTCCAACATTTAGGGCGTAAAATAGGGTAAACCCGGTGAAAGTCCCCCTACCCATGTCTTTTTAATTAATTATTGGATGAAAGTTTCAAGTCTTGAAGGAAGTAAAGGTAATACATTTTAACATTGCGGGCGTAAAATAAAGCAAAAAGTGTAAAATCACCCCCTATACCTTCTTAAAGAGCTATTTTGGCAGCGAAAAATCTGAAAGTCGACAACTGTAACTTCAAGATATAGTAGTCGTTCCCAGGCGACTTTATATCATACATATCGATCGATACAGTTAGCGATGTTAACGAAGATGTAAATTGTCCAACAGTGTTTTTGAATTCTCTGGATTTGCCACCACACCTTCTACGACTGAAAGTTGAATCTCCGGTTATTCTACTTCGAAATTTGTACACACTACAGCTGTGCAATATTACACGATTGGTTATTAAAAAATTGTTTAAAAACGTTATCAAATCCACCATTTTGAATGGTAAATTCCGAGACGAAAATTTTTTCTGCCACGAACTCCGATGATTCCCACTGATGTCCCAACTGAATTAAAAGGAGTTCAATTTCCTATAAGATTGATATTTTCAATGACAATCAATAAGCCACAACGCCAAGCGATGTCAGTTTGCATGTTTGCATCTTAGATTATGGGTACACCATGTTTTGCATTAGAACAATCATGTTGTTGCGTCGGCAAGCCATCGAGCTTATTTGTGTTACTCCACGTCTCCATGCACTATCGATTTGAACAAGACATGAACATAACGCCGGCAGAGCAACGGTAAAAATTTGTTCATATTCTTGTATGTGGCGAATACGTTTTGATGTTCATGTTCTGATTTACCACAATTTTTGTTGTTGTGCGTTTGGTTGTAGACAGAAAATGGCATTGTGAGGCGACCATCATGGCGAACATGGTTTCTAAGACATATGTTTAGCCAACGATGGCAGTACATGGACGAAACATGAACATGAACAGTCTACACGAGTAGAATTCATGTGCGACATGATGCTTTTACCAAGTTGATGGATAGTGAAGACGGGTAATTAGCTTAGGACGGACTGACAAAAAAAATATAGTACACGCAATTGCTCTTCGTGATTAATATTGATTATCTTTGATTTATTTTCATTCTTCAGGATAGAAAATTCATCACTTTTTTATGTTTTACTTTTGAATATGTAACAAACAGAAATAAATGGCTATTGATTTCTTCATCGCCGATCATGGTATAAAGCGCATCATTCCTCTTGCTGATATTGATCCAATCCCAACACACTTACAATACATTCGTTATTTTTTTTATTAAACACCAAAATATTCACTAGAAATAAGTTATATGGCAAAACAACGTTTGCCGGGTCAGCTTGTATGCTTATATTACTTTATTTTTATATTTTACCCGCATT
This sequence comes from Pollenia amentaria, assembly GCA_943735925.1. Lineage (NCBI taxonomy): Eukaryota > Metazoa > Arthropoda > Insecta > Diptera > Polleniidae > Pollenia > Pollenia amentaria. Next base: position 94,498,869 of record OX031009.1, on the reverse strand, counting down.
AAATCCGCTGCTTCGTTAGCCTCCCTTTATTTAGTGGACAAACGAGTATTTATATGCCAACGTTTACATTTCTATGGTTTAACAAAAAAATAACCAACCTTTTTCATCCTATGGGTTCTCATTCACTAATTATCATCCTGCATCTAATATTTTATATTTTTAAGTTCAATATTATAGAAAATTCAAAAAGTACCACAAATTTAATTTCCCTTATTGTGGTGTGAGCAAAAAAAGTTTCACACGGAAAGACAAATTTAGTATCCTCTTCACAACTAGTTGTGCAGGCTATTAGAAATATTACCTGTAATTAAAGTTTGAAAATATTTATGATGCCACCATTAAACCAACTTAAGATCACATTATGTTTCGCTCTTAATAACCAGTCATCACTAGAAAACAATAAACTTCACTGTTGTGTCAAAAATGAGCCCCACACCAAGCCACAATAAATGTTAGAAGTGTTTGTTTGTTTCTCGTTTGTGATCTAAGGTCGGAATATATAGCGTCTCATCCATTAGCATTAATGACAGTTCCATGTCTCTGTTAACGTTGATTGTTTAGAAGACATAAATACGAGTACAACAAAGTGATAAATGGCTAAAACAAAACGAGTTATTACGAGCAACATCACAAAATTAATTATTTTATTGTCTGTTGGAGACAAGAAATCAAAAATAAAATTGTAGAAAGAAAAAACGTTACATGACAATAAATTAACGTACCGACCGTGTTTGGGGTCTGTATGAAGTTGTCGTTTTCATTTGAAGAGACTCAGACTGAAATTCCTTGGCCCACTAAACTTAAGATGACAGCTTGAATTTCTTTCAAATGCTTGAGCATTTCTGGGTTTTTTTTCTCTTCTTCTTAGTTTTAATAATATAATTAATTTTTTCATATAATTTTTTTTTTCTCCAAAAATAGCATTTCTTAAACTCCTTATATCTACAGCCAGTTTTTTAATTAAAAAAATCTAAAACCAAAAAAATATATTACGATCGATGGCGTTTTTACGAGCAGAAAATTGCCAATGAATCATTAAGTTTTTATCGCTTTGACTACTTTTAAGTCACTTTTTTTATTAAATCTTCTAATTTGTTTTTATTACTGAATGCGATTTTTGTGTGATTTATTTTGTGTTGGTTTTTTTGATATTGTTGACTTTGCGGAATTTTAGTGGTTCACATTGTTTGCCATACAAAGGGGAATGGATTGAGTTCTTCTTTTTTTATTTAAAAATACGTCATTATTCAAGCAAACAAATGTATACCTGCCATAAAATGGTAATAATTAGTTGAACGTACTATTGGTAACACTTCAAAATGCCAAATTTAGATAAATTTCTTACGTTTCAAAGTATTGTTTATAAAATTGTTTTAATAAGAGAGCTGGTCAATAAGTACAAAAATCCTGGAACTTTCTTAGCAGTTTATTAAAAATAAACACTCCTCCGGACAGGTATAATTACTAACTTACATACTTATTCCTGACCTCTTCTACCTTTTAGGGTAGAAATTCCTTGTATAACAAACACCAGCTTCGAAAGCTTCACTACATAGCAGGACTTTCTCCGGGCACAAGGATTTTCTACTCTCCGGTATAAAAAACAACAGCTTCGCTAACGAAAGCTTCTAAATTCGGTAAAACATTGACGAAAGTAGACAAAGGATGTTAAAGATAGCAATTTCAACCTTAGACAGACAGCAGAAGTCCTAAAAGGCGTTATATCTCTTGTGGAACCGAGAAATGTATAAGTGATTGAAAATCCATGGACTTCATGACACTTTTCCGTGTTTGCCACATACATATTAGGGACTTAAAGCACAAGGAGCTTAAGTGCCTATTTAAAAAAAATTTTGATTAAGTGCTCATATAATCCGTGTAGAGATGAGCGATCCCGTGATTTTTAAAGAACATTGTGATTAGTGAACGTGATTTAAAATCACTGCTCCTTAAAACTGTGATTGTGATCACGGTTTGCAAGTTTTTAGTTCTTTTACAAGAAGAGCTATATGTACAATGCGCGAGCTTTCGCAAGAGCTTTTGTAAGTACTTTGCAAATAAACGACAACAAATTGTAAAATCTTTCAAAGCTGTTTACTTGCATATACATACATACTTGAACAAATAAACTTTGGCTTAAAAAAATACTAATAAGATAGAAGAGAGAACGAAAGGAACAGAAACATAATTCGTTACTGCATTCAAGAAACGCTATTACCCACACAAACAGGGAAATGTCATAAATTTTTGTATGTAACAACACAAAAAGAACGAATTTGGTCGCAACTGTGATTCTTGATTTTTCAATAACAGTGATTAAGTCACAGGTACAGAAATATCGCTCATCTCTAACCCCGTGTGCTCCAAGTGAAACAGGTATTTTAATGACAACTGCCAAAATTGGTCGACATATCTCGATAACGGATGAGAATTCCACATTAACCTCTTGTGTTCTGAACTTCTCCGAACTTCAACTATTAATTCCATATGTAGTATAAATTTTAGAAAAGCACTTAAACCCCTTGTGCTTTAAGCCACTCAAATACAAACAAATTCAACTACTGCGTTTTTTTATTTTTGATGCCAATAAATTCTTTATATAATTTTCTACTCACTGATTTTAAGATAATTCATTAAAAAAGTAAGGGCAAGTTTGAAGATTGTCAGATATTTTATGTTAATAGCAAAATAAAAAAATACAAAATTTAAATTTCAGTTTCCTTTGATTTTAATTTTTACACTTTACTCCCATTTTCCTAATTACAAACATTAATTTTTGTTTTGCTTTCAATGAATGCTGACGACGATTGTGCTGCGGCAATTTTGCATGCTATTTGTTCAAAACGCAGAAGAAATATCAAATAAAGAAAAATAATTTATAGTTAACAGTGCTCTAAGCAAAAAGCTATTTTGGGGCAAACAATGCTGCTAAAAAATTAGACTTTACGCCTGAAAATGATTTTATTGCTTCTTCTTCTACGTCTTTACTCTGTAAAGTTTTCCCTTTAATGATTACTTTTAGCACTAGAAACCACAAAAAGTTTGACAAATATCCAACATGTCTGCCAAATATTAAACATTTTTAATATTTCTACAAACATTGATTCAAATGTTTGTCCAAACAGAAAACAACTCAATTAACAACACAAAATATTTGTACAAACGTAATATTTTGACAAGTTTGCCAAGCAGTTTGTGTGGTTTATTATGCCATTTAGTTTCAAAGTTTACTCGTACCAAAATGCATTTATTTTTAAAAAAAAGTGTTGTTTTATTTAAATTGTATTTTTCAAACACATTCTGTCTAAAAATTGTGCAATTTAAGCTGAAACCTTTTCTATACTTCTTAACTGCAGACCAATATCGACAAATAACTTGTCTGTGTTATATTTGGCGCCAATAACACAATACAATAACGAACATGTATGACGAACATAAGCCAAATTTGTTAAGTTATTGTTTGTTTTGTTTTAGTGCCTGCCAACAGGGGTGCCAAACGTGACGATTTTACGTTATTTTGAAAGATTTGAATTCTCCAAAATGAGGATTGATGATATTATGCTCCGTATCGATTATACTTTGACGATTTGTTGACATCACTACTTTTTTCTAAACATCGACTTTGTTTATTTTGTAATTAGCTGATTTAAAGCATATCATATCGGTCCATACTTTCGTATTTAATATTATTTTAAATGTGCGTATGTACCGGCATAAAATCGTGTAATCAATAAAAGAATAATAAAATTTTATATATTAATGGAAAGAGTTCGAATTTCTATAAAAATTTAAACTTTAAGTAAAAATTTAAAATAAAATATGTTGCTTTTTTAAATACTTTGCATATTTAATATATCGTTACCTAAAACGCAATAGGTCATATCTAACATTTTGAAAATTTTAAAGGAGAAGCAAAAAATATTTAAAATGCTAAATTGGCTAGCCTGGAACTAAAGTGGTCTATGATACCAAATACAAATAATCAGACAACAATTTTTAGACCACTTTAAAAGTTAAAAAAAGTGAAAAAGCAAATATGCTAAAAAGTAATCTCTATTTTTTCTTCTAGATTTTTGTTAAATATTTCATAATAGTAACAAATTATATAATTTTTTATCAAATTTTATTTGTTGGATTAACAGGAAATATCCAAACATTTTTAAATACTATAGAATTTTTATCTTGGAATTTATATATAATTTAAAAAAAAAACTTCATAGTTTCCTTGTACTTTTGCATCATAATAAGTTATTGGCAAATAATTTCTACAATCATTATGATAAGATTATTTCTGAAGAGAAGAATTATTAGTTTTTATACGAAATTTCTTTTTTAATGCAACTATTTTTAGTGAAAATTTATAAAAATTTATAAAAAAAAATATAAGTTTAATCAACAAAACTATTTGTCCAAATTTTTAAAATAAAGCTAAAAACATTTTATAAACATAATAAATAAAATTTCTTATGCCAAATGAAAATTTTGGAGTTAAATCAAAATTTTTAAGGCTTTCATTATACGCAAAAATGCCAAAATGGTCACACAGATATTAAGGAATAAAAACCTAAAAAATCAATAAGAACTAGACCTTAGCACTTTTCCTTATTGCCAGAGATATAATTATTTGTGTGCCAATATGGAAAAGTAGCTTATGTCTAATATTGTAGTTTAAAGATATCCGCAGCTTCTTTGAAGTTTTATTCTGGGAGTTTTGTTTGCTTTAAGTATTTCTATAATCGTATTCTTTTCTACTTATAGTAACTTACCTTTGCCTTATATCGACTTAAGGTGTTCTTCCATATGACTACATATTAAAAATACTATTGTGTTTGAAAAAACAAAACATTTAATATCTTGTGTGACGATTTTTTTTTTTTTTGTAAATTTTGTTGATTTGACGATTTTATTACCCAAATTCGACGATTTTGGAAAAAAATCCTGGCAACTCTGCCTGCCAATTGCACAACGTTTTTATTTTTAAACAAGTTTTTTTTCATCAGACATCGATAGAGCTTGTTTAGCATTTTATTTTAATATTTTTTTTGGAATTAAACTAAAGAATTCAAATTATAATGCGACAATTTTAAAGACAATACAAATTTTATTAAACTGTATCAGTGTTACAGTGATAATGCAGATGCAGGTCTTTTCAGAATCTTGAATATCGAATATTATGAAAAAATAATTTTTATTAAAAATAAAATAAGCCAAAATTAAAGAAAAATTTCGTTTAAAATACAAATTTTTAAAAATGTAAGCAAAAATATTTTTTGAATGAAAATTTGTATGAATAAAATTTTTTTCAAGTTTTTAAATTTGACTTAAGATGTTTTGTCAAAATGCCACAGAACTAATTATATCTTATTTAAGTTCTTCAGGCTACGTCTCGCCAATACCGGCCCTAAATTCTCCTAATCTTCCTAATTTTTGAAGTAGTGGATCTTGGTGCAGTTTAAGCCTTTTTAAATATTTTATTGAATACATTTTGATCATAGTTTATACTGATAGCACATTGATTTCCTCATGATTCTTCGAGTTTTTTACATACCAGGGGCTTATGGGCGGAAAGGTAATATTTTTTGTTTGCTTTTTGCTAGTGTCAGCCATGTGTTTCTGATTTCAAAAGCAATGTCTAGAAACAGGTTTATGGAAATACAATTTTTTTTTTTTGCTATCAGTTCGCTTCCGGATCCCTCACAGAACAAATTATCAGTATTAACATTTAATTGACATTTTAGTTGTTTTGAAATAAATTTTTAATTAAAATATTAATTAAATAACAAAAAATCTGAATTGATTTTTTCGTTTAAAATAAAATAATTTAAACTTGTAGAATTGTTGTTGGGAATTGTCAAAACCTGAGCTATATTTAATTAAATCAATTAACACATTGTTTGATATGGCAAAGTTTTTTGATCATTTGTTTAATTAAAATTAAAAATATCAATTATTGAAAAAAATCACAATTTTCAGTTTTTACAATTTTTAGTAATTAATATAATAATTTTGGTGAAATAAATTGTTTGCTTGATTCTATGAATTTGGTGATTAGACACAATTTTTAATTTTTTCTGTGCTCAATAAGATGTTTTTAATTATAATCTCTTGCTGATTTGCTACGTGTAATCAAAATGTCCCATCAGTGGAGGGCATTTTGGACGTCATCCAGACGAGCATTGATTGCAAGTGCCGGAGAATCAAGAAATGAGAAATTGGGAACGAAACTGGTTAAATAAAGGAAATGTGGGGCCACATGAGCATACTTTATAATTCGACAACTTATTTACTAGTCAAGCATTGCTGCGAGATTTGCGCGAAGTCAGCTATCATGCTGTGAGGGGAAATAGAAGAAAGAAAAGGCCACTGGATTATGTCAAGAATATGATAAAGAAAGACCGTGCTGAGTTTTACTACTGATTTGATACATTCAATAAAATTATGTTCGTGCGTTAGCTTAACAATATTGTATGTACCAAGAATGATAGAAATAAAGATTACGACATTAGGCAGGCATAAAATTATTTTACTGCGCATATAGTAACTCTGACGTCACACAACCTGTGTTCTTATTGGCTAAAATTGTTTAGCTCTCAAACTGATATATTTATGTGTAAACATAACAGTGGGACAATTTATAATTTTTCTATTTAAGTTATTTAAAATAAAAGATTTTTTAAGATTATTTTCTCATAGTTTTATTTATTACATAAATATATACATACATAATGTACATTAACTTTATCTTTACTACATAAATTAAAGCAAACGAAAAAGGGAAAATTCTTTTATATCAAGAATTTTAGTTTCTAATTTTATTTAGTTTCCTGCTTGGCTTGTTGAAATTTTAAGCAATCTCGGCATTTAGTAACCTCATTCGAAAATACTTCCTACATCTAAAAAAAAGTTTTTAAATGTCTTAACTTACTTAAAATTCCTTTCCTTCTATCAAATGATTTTGCAAATATTTTGCTTTTAAGCAACAATTTTTCCCATTTCATTGCAAGATGATAGCATCACATGATCTCAACGTTTCCATTAATGCACTTGATGGCTTACTTAACCCACCTTCACTTAGGTGATTAACCCATGAATAATTTAGGTTATCTATTATTTTGGTCCACGACGATTGCTTAATCTTATTCAATATAATTTAGTAATAAACTGCAAAAATTTAAGTTTAGTTAACTTACCCATTTCAAATTTTAAGTTTCTTTCAAAATTTTCTTGTGTGATATGTATAGCACAAATTTTTTCATTATTCAAAATTACTGATTTCACTCGCTTGCAAAATATTACCCATAGCATAGTTTGGGTTGAATCTTTTGGAAAATTGTAAAATGATACAGATATAGCCAAAAATGTTAGCATATTTTTAAAAACACGCTACACTTTATTATTTACACAATTTCTCACTTGTTTTTTTTTCTGTTACTTTATTTGCATTTGCCCACTGCACACTTCATATTTTCACTCTTTATTTACTCTATTAAATTTTTAAAATAAAAAATATTTATTAAAATTATTGGTTTGTTTGACAATTAATCAGGGTTCAGAATTCTACATGAATTCTAAAATTCCAACATTCATGATAAATTGCCATGAATAATGCTTGCAAAATTTTTTGTTTTATTCTCACACTGTAAAATGAATAGCTAAGAATTTTTTTTATTTTTAAGCACATGAATAGTTTTGTTTTTTATTTTCCAGTTTGTACATATGCACGTATGTGAATAAAGAAAAGTACAAAATTGTAAAAACTAAAATATGAGAGGCTAATCGTTGCTGTCATTTATGTTTATAATAACAAGAGTTCATCTCTGTTGTGTTTTACTTTATTCGTGTTTAAAAACACAAAATATCGCTTGCTTCATTTGTTCTTGTTTAATAGTATTTGTAGCCTTGATTTGTACATGATAAAAATGTTTTTTTAAGCGTCGCTTATTCGTGGTTTTTTCATACATTAAGAAAATAAAAACACTTGCAACTTTATTTTGAACAATTGTAAATATAACAACAGTACAAATTTTCAATGAATTACTTATTTTAAAAGTGTTGTGGTATGTTTTTTTAAAACTTTAATAAAAAAAAATATAAAATAAATCATACCTATTTTTTTGTTTTTTTTATGAGCAGTATTTTCACTTAAAAAAATTTTTTTCTCTAAATTTGCACTTCAAAAAAAAGACATAAAAAAAACTAATCGTGCCACTAATTGTTGAAAATTTGTTTTTATTTCAACGTTCATAAATATTTATGTATGAATAGTAAAATTCAAACATTTATAATAAATAATTTGTCTTATCTAATGTTTTTTGTAGAAACAACACAAGAATGATATACATAAACACAGATTACGCATTGCGCATGTTTTTTATTATTTACAAAATGTAACTGTTTAATATTAAGTCACATCAGCACATTATACACATGTTTGTTTACTTGTGTTTCTACATTTCATTTTTAAAAGCTGAATGAGCTATTTTGGTGTCTTTGTATCATGGAAACAAAAAACAATACAAATATAAGAACAAATAAAGCAAGAGATTTTTTGTGTTTTTAAACACGAATAAAGCAAAACACAACAGAGATTATGATGTGAATAGCAAGTGTATATTTGGAAGTATGTATAAGAATGCAAGATGAGCAAAAGAAGTTAAAAAAAAAATTCTCTCATGTACAAATGTAAGAAAAAATAAATCACTATTATTATCTCATGTGTTTTGTAGAAACGAAAAATAATGAAAATACTTTTATACAAGAACGAATAAAGCAAAATTTTTTTTGTGTTTTTAAGCACGAATAAAACAGCACACAACAGTGTATAAAATTTTTTATTCCTACCCATGAGTGAATAGTGAGTGAATATTTGGAACTCTGCAATTAATATAAAATTTTTTTTAAAACTCTCTGAGTAAATTAATTGTAGGGTAGCCAACTAGCACGCAATACATACATTTTTTCCAAGAAATTATAAATTTCACATATAAAAAAGCCTTGGTAACCTTTGTAAGGGAAATACTACGTCATCACATGCGCAAGGCGTAATCTTTATTTCTATCATTATTGGTATGTACCATGTATATAAACTACGATTTTGTTTATTGGCTCGATAAGGTAAAAAGATGGAGCAGCAGAAAAAAGAAAAAGTAGGCGTGAACATTCCCCTTGTCTACCAGTACTTTAACGAATGCATGGAAGGCGTCGATTAAGCTGACCAATCTGTTGCAGCATATAGATCAGCAGTGCGTGGCCAACCAATTTTGGTGGGTTATATCTACCTCTATGCTAGATTTGTCTTTGGCTAAGGACCAGTTCGGAAATACATCACTGCGCTGGATCTGATGCGCATACGTGATGATCATGCAAACTAGCTAATGTCAATGCCAGTTTGTTGCGCAGTTTGATTCAATTTTGGACACAATATGCATCACACACAATATGCATCATTAATTTTTGCGATGCGTCCTTAAGATTAGTTTGCGCACCATGTTTTTTGTTATATATTTTCAAACAGCTGAGATTTGCAGTGATGCTGTGCATAAGATGAAGCGCGATGTTGTAATTCCAAAGAGGCCCAAATGCTTGGTAGCTTTATCTCTGGACTGCCAGAGATAATATGGACCAGCTCCATTTTCGCCGAAGTATGTGCAGAAGTTATTTAAGATATTTACATTTGTATATTTGTTTATACATATATACTTAGCTGGTGAGGCCTAACTCCATTTGTGAAAATATTATATTATTTAAGATATTCAGACGGTGAAAAAGCACCTTATAGTTAGAGAAATAAAGCTTCTTTAATAAATTTCCTTCTTATTTATATTTTGGTCCAAATGGGTCCAAATAATGTTGTAAAATAGAAGTTTTTAATCGCAACTAAGGACAGAATTTCTTTCTAATGTTATATGTATGCATTTTTGCTCTTTCCTTCATTGTTTTACCCACTTTTCTAGTTGAAATATATGATCCTGTAAGTAACGAGGTGCGTCATGACGGTCTAAGTGTACTCTTAGAAAATCTGTATTATCCGCAAAAGTTAAGGTTCGGGTGTGGTTGTTTGCTGGTATGTCCGAAGTATTAAGTATAATAGAGGGCTTCCTTGTAAGACTCCAGCATCAATTCGCTAAGGAGAGCAAACAAAATTCATTCTTAAATAATAAATTTTCGACTAACTTATGGTGTTTTCTTACTACAAAAAAAAAAAAAAAAAATTCCACCTTGTTAAAAGATACATGTATAAAATGTTTTGCCGACCTTGTAATAATGCAATTTTTTATTTGACGAGACCAAAACACAAAATTGGGCCGCCCCTTTTTTAACAGCTGACAAAAAGTTTGTGCTCCAAAATATAAAATAAAATATACATAAACCAACATTTGTTAATTGATTGATATTAAATAAATAAATAAATGAAGAAAATGAATGACGAAATTCCAATTTCTTTAGTTTGTTTTTTCTAAAATACATAAACAAGGAAATACCTTTGCCAGATTGCTGATTTATTAGCACGAAGATTTCCAGATTTCTTGATTTGACTTAAATTTTATATTACTGACAACCTTTCATTCAAAATGTAATGCTTTCTTATGTTTTTACTATTAAATAATATAAAAAATAATTATTAAACTAAAAAAATTTTTACTGTCCTGATTAGGGGCGATTTTTTCCCCAACTTTGTCCGGTAACCCTGTAACCCTAAGCCATCTTTTTACAGGGCATTATCAACACTGTCGATTTATGCCTTATGCCATTAGAAAGGGTGCATTTTTTAGAATAAAACAAGCCACCCTATTTAAAAAATGAACACCAAATTGCATTTTTTTAAATAAAATGTCACATTTTTTGTAGAAAAGAAAACACCATTAGTAACTTTTTAACAGCTTGTGTGTGTTTACGGGTAAGTTTATCTTCAGTTTATTCCACACTTTATCAAAAGCTTGAGAAACGTCAATGAAGAGTGCAGAATCAGATTTTTTTTTTCTTCAAAAGTTTTCTAATTACGTTTGCTAGCACACATGTTTGTTCGATTGTGCTATGTTTTCTTTTTCGAAATCCATATTGATGATTTGGTATACGCTCATTACCATTCAGCATCAGGTTTAATTTAGAAACCTAAAGATTCTCTAAAACCTTTGATTTCTTAGATAATAAGCTAATGGCCTATATTACTCAACTTTTCTGTGATCTTTCCCTGGATTAGCTATCATGGTAACTAGAGGGGCTTTCCATCCTGGAGGATATTTTTTAATTCGTAAAATAGCATTACAAATTAAAAGGATTATTTTTATTGTTATGAAGGGTAGTTTTGGTGGCCTTTCTTGACATTGAAGGGGCCTTTAACAATGTCAACCCGGATTCTATTGTTGAATCTATGAGGAGTCTGGAGATTGATGACGGCATGTGTAGATTTGTGGATAATCTACTCAGGAATAGGGTCATCTGTAAAAGGTAAACAGGGGTACTCTCCAAGGAGGACTACTATCCCCACTATTGTGGAACTTGACTATGAACACCATGTTGACGAAAATGGACGACATGAGGATTAAAACTGTGGCGTACGCTGACGATGTTGCAGTGGCCATCACGGGGAAGCATTTGAACATAATGTCTCAGTGTATGGAGGCTGCATTAAGAGTACTTAGCACCTGGAGCGTATCATGCGGCTTGGGTGTTAATCCATCCAAGACGGAACTAGTGCTCTTCACGAGGAAGTATAGGACTGAGGTCATTAGACTTCCGAGGCTAAATGGGACTGAACTTAAGTTCTCTTACAGCGCCAAGTATCTGGGCGTAATCCTGGACAGTAAACTGTCGTGGGGGCTGAACATCCGGACGAGGATGGAAAAGGCAATTGTTGCTATATATGCGTGCAGAGGTGCAATCGGCAAGAACTAGGGCATGGGCCCGAGGTGTGTCAATTGGATCTTTGCAGCTGTAGTAAAGCCGACTGTGTATTACGGTGTTGTCGTATGGTGGACTGCGCTGGACAAGGGCAGGTACCGTGCGATGCTTGAGAAGGTTCACAGACTGGTCGCATTGATGATCACAGGATCAATGCGCTCCACTCCCACCAGGGCGCTGTTTACAATGCTAAACTGGCTGCCGGTGGACATCACGGCCAGACATATGGCTCTTTGTTCGGCGATACGGTTGAACGCGGCACACGGCTGGTCGAACCGTGACTATGGACACTCCAGTATAATGGGATACTCGATTGTCCCTGAAGGAGTGGATTACTGCACCCCGGAGCCTTTCTTTGGCGCGAAGTATGCGACACATATAGCGCACGAGGGTGCGCTGTCGGTCATGGGCACCTTCCATGAACCAGCCCTGGGGGTATACACTGATGGTTCAAGGAAAGGGGAAAGAGTTGGCGGAGGTTTCTACATAGAGGAACTGGGCGTTAAAGTTCCCTTTCGTCTGCCGGATGGATGTAGTGTCCTGCAGGCGGAAATCTCGGCTATAAAGCGGGCAGCCAACTGGCTAAGGTATTATCGCGTATCGGGAGATATACGTATATTTACTGATAGCAAGGCTGCCATTGCCTCTCTTGCGGGTGTCTACACGACATCTAGGTTGACTGTGGAATGTCGGATGTCTTTGAATGAGATTGCTGAACATTCAGAGTTAACGCTTATATGGATACCAGGGCACTCAAACTGCCCGGGAAACCAGATAGCAGATGAGCTGGCCAAGGAAGGTGGTCGTATGGATGAAACATTCATTGATCAATTCATTGGCCAATGGCTCACTGTAAGTCACTCATTCGGCGCGAGAACTATAGAATTGCGCAAGAGGGATGGACCCGTGAGTCCACCTGCTTTATATCTAGGGCACTTTGGCCTGGATATGATGAACGGAGAACCAAATCTCTACTTAGGTTCAATAGGAACCAAATCAGGACCGTGGTGTCGGTCATAACTGGACACTGGCCTGTTGGGACTCATGCTAGAAGAATGGGTCTGGGATTCAATGACTACTGTAGAAGTTGTCATGATGAGGAGAAAGAGGAAACTGTGCTTCACTTTCTCTGTCAATGCCCTGGGCTACGGGACATCAGGGAAAAATACCTGGGAGAACCGGTGTTTTCCTGTTTGGAGGATCTATCAAAAATAGAACTAAGATTGCTTCTTCTCTTCATTAGGAAGACGAATTGGCTCAACCTTGCAGTGACGCCATCTGAGTAGCTGCTCTTTGGGATGGGCATTGGCGCTGGGTATCACAAAGGGACCGCCTAAGGACCCAAGTGTTCTGTCTCTCGATGGCTGCCCATGGAACCTAACCTAACCTAAGGGTAGTTACATAAGCATTTGGTTACTTACTTTACCAATACCAGTTGCTTTTTGGGGTGAAAATAATCAATAGCCTTTTCAATTTCTTTTATCTCGAATCTTAGTGTATATCTCGACTTATATTTCATTTGGTATATTAGAGGTTAACATGTTTTTCACATGTTTATTGAACAGGGGCTATTTTTAACAACATTTCGCACCCATCTTCAATTCGAATTTGGCAAAGGGATTACGAAATTACCGGTCTTTTAAGATTCTTAGTTGCACGCCATAATGAGGAATCAGAGGAATGAGTATCATAAGTTGCTTATGATACTTTTCGAGGCATGTAGTCTTTATGAGTTTGAAGTAACTTTCTAAATTTTTTGTGTATTCTTTCGGTAAATTCTTAAGCTAATGGGATCTGCAATGTCTTTATTCTCTTCGATTTTTTTTAGACGTATTATCTTATTATATACAACTTATTTGAGGGATATGGGAGAATGTTGAATGGCTAGCTTTAAAATTCTATCAAAATAAGCAATAGTCCGAATCTTTCGACATACGTAGGCATATATTCTCCATGTAATGGTTATTGATATTTTTTCTTTTGTTTTATACCCAGTTTTTTCGTGATCCAGCTGTTACTACATATTCCGTCTGAGACAAGTTTTTAGGATTCATTCTAGTAATTCATAGTTCAAAGAAATCTTCAACACAAGTCCTTTCAATAACCATGCCAAAATCGATAACATCTTGAATTTTATGCTGTTACGTAGTCCACTAGGTTGGCTGTCCACTCGCAAATCGATTTTAGAAATTGTATTAAAGAAAACTCGACCCTTTGGTGTTATAAGTCGTTAGCGTTGTAATTGCCACCTGCAAAAAACAGGGCCCTATTGATTTATAATATTGCATTTCTGATATTGTAAAATTACGTGAACCGTATACTGATGAAATAACTAGATTTCGATTAAACTCTTTAATACAAATGTTTGCTGCTGGAAGGTAGTCGTTATTAAAGTCACATAAAAATTTAAGAATGAAAAATTGAATTGCTTTAACCAGGACCAAAAATAATGGTTATTTTTTAAAACTAATTTTCTTGCTTATGCTATATTTTCGCCTTTTCAAAAATGCTGTTACTTGTTTAGTAGAGACTATAAAGACTGAATACAAATTCGTCAAGATCAATATCTCCACTGTTAAAAGTCTTTAATATGTACTTGGATTGTATTCCATTTTTCCTCTCTACGCTTATCCCGCTTGACGCTTGTGTGCAGGAGAACAGAGTCTCTGGCGGGAATCGAACCCTTTTTGTCCTGTGATAATTTTATCCATTTTGTTAACCAATATAAGAAAAAAAAGTAATAAAATGCGAAATTCAAACAATAAATACACTATTTATTTATTTATATAGCTTAGAATTATAAACAAAAAAAAAAACGTATTCTTTGAACGTACTATTTTTTTTATCTTTTGGCGCCTTTTTAACTAAAAAATTTACAGAACATCCAAAACTTTACTTTAAAATGTTTATAATAGATCACAATAGTTTTTGAATCCGAAATCCATATTATTATCTTGTATTTGAATTATTTTTGGTCCAAGATTATTTTTTTGCAATCTAAGTCATCTCACCAAATTTTACTTGAATTGGTATATATTTGTCAATAGGTCTTACACAAATACAATTCCTGACCATATAAACCCCTCTCTAAAATCACTTTAAGAAAAAAAAGATATCTAAATAATATTCGGATATTTTTAACTTAAAAAAGAAATTATTTGTTATAATAATAGTTGTAACCAAAAAAATTCATTGTTTTTATAATTGATATTTTTAGCCGAAAAAATATTTTAACCTTTAATTGGTTACGAGTACCAAAATAAAATATATTAAATGATAATTGTCAATTAAAACCTTTATCTATACTTCATCAATATTAATGGTCCTTGACTAATTTATAAGTATACCGATCCGCTGAAAACCACGATAAAACGATGTCCGTCCGGGAGACTGGATGTCCATGTAGACCTTGTGCGCAAAGTATAGGTCCAATTCGGAAGTTAATTTGGTGCACTGATTTTTATGACCACAAGGACTAAGCCCACTTCAAATAGGGAGAATCATTCTGTAATTTCACATAGCCCCCATACACGCTTCTTTCTGGAATAGGGCCTTTGTGACCATAAACCTTCTTATGTTGATATTTCGATAACATTTTCTTCAAAGTTATTTTATTGCAATCTAAATCATCTTACAAAATTTTACTGGAATCGGTCCATATTTGACCATAGATCTCATACAACTACTACCCTCGAAAATAACTTTCATGCCAGAACTATAGATTACATAGATATGAAACTCCCATTAAATTGAAAAAAAAAAATAAAAATATATACACATAGAATATAACTAGTATGCCAACTCGAGAGAGCGTTCTCAATTTTTTAGTTCACCGCTCACACATAGAGGTTCTGTGTGAACTCAACACACATAAAAACAACAAAAACAAAACAAAATTTAAAATTGTTCCGTTTACAATTTTTCACAATATAACACTTTTTGTTTAATTTTATGACACAAACACATAATTAATGATTTTTTCCAATACATTTTGCTCATTTGCTTTTGCAAAATGTTTTTATTTTTCACAAACTAAAAATTTTTAAATTAATTTACATATTTGACATAAATTTTTTTCTGTTGTTAATATTATTAAAGCCAGCAGAGTAGCATTTTGTGGTATGTAAATAATATTTGAAATCAGAAATTATTTAAATATTTTCCGATATTGCAGAATAAAAATTATACAAACATTGTTTTCAAAAGTTTATAAATGCAGAAAATTTTATTTTGGAAAAAAAATTGGTTCCCCATTCTAAACGATTTTATGCAACTATGTTTAGTGGTGGAAATAGTTTTATACACCAATACATTTAAAAAATCTTACTTATACAAACATAAGTTAGGTACCACTGACAATTGAGTTATGTATCTGTCAGAGAGTCGGCATACTAGTTGTATACCAAGCCGAATTCATTTATCAGGTGGCGTTGAAAGCACTGCTGTACTCAAGGCGAATTCATGTATACGGTGGTGTCGATACTACAACACGTAACAACACCAAAAACACTACCATGTATTTTTTTGTTGCTTTCGTTGATCGATATGTCAAAAACACAAGCAACTTTTGACATTTCTCTCAAAGTAAGAAAAAAAAGTAGCACAGCTGTGCTTTCAACGCCACCTGATAAATGAATTCGCCTTGGCTGTGCTACTTTTTTTCTTACTTAGAGAGAGATATGTCAAAAGTTGCTTGTGTTTTTGACATATCGATCAACGAAAGCAACAAAAAAATACATGGTAGTGTTGTTGGTGTTGTTACTTGTTGTAGTATCGACACCACCGTATACATCAATTCGCCTTGTTGTGTACTATGTATGTATATATATACATATGTACCTCTTTATTAATAGCTGCGTTCGAGAACACAAAAGTTTTTACTATTTTTTACTGAACTTTACTGCATTTTACTAAATTGCGTTCGCGTACACAAACTACAGTAAATGAGAACACAAATTGAGAGCGTAAAGTGACAGTTTTTGCCTGAGTACTTACAAATTTTTACTGCAGAAATTTTTGCAGTAAAATTTAGTAAAACAAAAAAACATGTTTTAAAAGGTAAACAAACAAAAGTAGCAAACAAAAGCCATACAAATTGTGAAAAAATTGTTTAAAAAAAGAAAAGTTGAAATAAAACTAAAATAAAAACCAAAAATGAATTAATATTAATTAATTAAACTTGTTTGTGAAGAATTTATATGGCTAAATACCAACTTTTGAAACTTGGTTTTGTTATGTTTATTTTCTGGAGTTGTAAAAGTGTCAAGTACTCGGGTACTTAGAACAGCCCTTGTTTTTAAAGTTATCAATAGTAAAAAAAGTATTCGTGTACTATTGATCAAATTTAGCCGGACACAAATTAGCAAATTCAAAAAAAATAAAAAAACAAACAAATATGAAAGATTACATAAAATAATTTGTTTGTATTTTCCAAAAATATTCGTGTTATTAAAAGTATTTAATCGAGTACCGATAAGAAAACGAGTTAAGTAGTCAAAAGTGTAAACTTTTTTCAACACTTTAATTATTTGCCATCAGCTGTTGCCTTTATTTTACGAAATTTTACAAATTTTGCGTTCGCGTACTTTTTTGGACAACAGCTTTTTGAGAGAGCAAATTTTTAAGTTTACTCATTTACTGCATTTTACTGTAAAAGTACTCAAACGCACCTAATATAGGAACTGTGTGAATTCAACACACTTGTAAAAGTTCACCTAAATTTTTTGACAAATATTTTGTAAACAATTTAAAAAAAAATGTTTATACCTTTTTTTTGATAATATGTATGTTTCTTTACAATTTTTTAAGAGAAATTTTATTAAATTATTAAAGTTTTATTCCGTACTATTCTTGGCGCTGGTTCCTTATAATATTAAAAATTAGAAAAACAAGTCACATTCAAGTTTTTAAGTGTTTCCGTGGGTACTTCGTATGCGTTATGAGGAACTCGTTCTTTCGGCGTTGCTCTCTGGGTAAAACAGCATGCTTATACAGCATAAAATTGACAACTTGATCAAAGTTTCATCTGGAATTATGGAACCCAGTAAGTATACTCACTCATCAATACGTGGAGAGGGTATTATGAGCTTGTGCTGATATGTGTAACACATAAAAATATTGGTTTTGACACTTTTTTACCCTACCGATCCACTTAGAACTACCTCCTGAATCGACCTAACGATGCCCGTTCATCCGGCTGGCTGTATAACATTTGTACGCAAAATTTTAGAGCCAATTTGATGAAATTTGTTAAAAATTATTAAATTGTCATAAGGATGAATAGCAAGAATCGGACCATAGCTTGATAAAGCCCCCATATAAACTTCTTTCCAGAATTGAGTCTTATTTCATATAAATCATCTTATTATGCTGGTATTTCGATTGAACTTGGCCCAAAAATATTTTATTCCAACCTTAATCATTTAAAAAAATTTTATTTGAATCGAACTATATTTGACCACAGCTCCCATAAAAATACCGTCTCCCAATATAGCTTTTAATGCCATAACAACCTTATAAATATTGGTATTGACATGAAATTTGGCGACGATAACTTTAATGTCACGTCCAGAATTAACCATAGATCCCATACAAACGCTTTCCAAAAAATCTTGTTTAAAAGTAGATATCTAGATAATATGCTGCACAAAGAACTCGTATAAGTACATGAATCTTAAACTATTAACATAATTTTGTTTTGTCGCTTCAATGATGCACATTAGTCTCAAGTAGAGTACACTCTCGAAAATTTGTATTTGGCGTAGGGTAGGATAGGCATAGTATACAACTAGTATGCCGACTCGAGCGAGCGTTCTCAATTTTATAGTTGACCCCTCACACATATGGGTTCTGTGTGAATTCAACACACATAAAAACAACAACAACAAAACAAAATTTTAATTTATAATATTTTAAATTTTCCACAATATAACACTTTTTGATTAACTTTATGCCACAAACACATAATTAATAATTTTTTGCAGCCTATTTTGCTGATTTGCTTTTGCAAAAATTTTTTTTTTTCACAAACTAAAAATTTTTAAATAAATATTTTTGACACTAATTTTTTTCTGTTGTTAATATTATTAAAGCCAGCAGAATAGTATTTTGTGGTATGAAAAAATATTCGAAATATTTATTTATTTAAGTATTTTCCGATATTGCAGAATAAAAATTAAACAAACACTGTTTTTTAAAGTTTATAAATGTAGACAGCATTAAATAAATTGAAAATTTTTCGAATTAAGAAATTGTAATTTTAAAAATTTTTTTTGCCACATTCTATACGATTTTATGCAACTATGTTTAGGGGTGAAAATAGTTTAAAGCACCAATACATTTTAAAAAAATCTTACTAATACAAACATCTACTAGGTACTTGACATTTGAATTAAGTACCTGTCAAAGAGTCGGCATACTAGTTGTATACTATGAGGATAGGCACGACTACTACATAGTGCTTTCTCACTTGTTGTTATAATATGCTAATATTAGGGAGATTGATTATTTGACTTTTTTCAATAACCGGTTTTCGAATATTACGAATAGTTGCTATTTTGAAAAACCAGGTTTTCGGTTAAGCAATTTTTAAATAACCGGCTTTAATTCGAATACACTAAAACACAAAAATCAAATAAGTTTTTGTAATAATAGGTTAATTTGAATAAAAACAAAACAATTTGCAAAGGTAAGGAACCAACAAAATACATAGATATGACTTAGATCAGACCTAACAAATATTTGACGATAAAATCCAAGAAAAATGGGACCAGTAAATTGATCAAACTTTAGCTTAGTTTTCAACAATTTTTTATTGATTTACTAAACTTTATTTGTTGGTGGCTAAGCATGTCTATATAAATCAACCCTATTTTTGAAAAGTTGCAAACAGAACCTCTAAGCAAGGATTATCTATATCAAATGATTTTGTTTCAGCATTATAGAAACGAATTGTAAAATGAACATGAGTGAGATATTTATCAATTCGTCGACTACAATTTAAAACCTTCCACGACATTGTTTGATTTCGTCAATTTTGTTTTTTAGTTCTTGGTGTTTTAATAAATAAAACTGGTAGAAATTTTTCCCATATCATTAGTTCCACCGGAATGTTGTAGTTTTCAGCATGAAGAGATGCTGGAACTACTTAAGAGTTCTTAGTGCCTTTAAGGGCTTTTCGTCCTCGGCAACGCAATGGGCTAATATTTCACCAATGAGACTAATTAAAGGTGAGTAATAAGTCGTAACATAAAAGAACCTTTGTAACTTATCATTTTAGGGACTTCAAGCACCTAACTATGTCTTTTTATTTTAATCGCGTTCGAAAAATCTCTAGAGATAACCTCTATATAAAATTATATTTAATATTTACAATACTCTCGCACAAATTACTATTTACTTTTGAACGGCACACGTTTTTGTAGTATTTTGAATAGTTTTTGGTTTTTTTTTACAAGAACACACGCTTTAATAAGCGATTTGTATTTACAGTGTTCATAATGTTTTTTGATCCTTGTTACATTTTGTTCATTAAAAGTTTAAGTTTGACCAATATTCAATTATAAAATACTTAAATTACGGGTACATCTGCAACAAGAGTAAGGAAAATGTATATTAATTACACATTATTAAAATAACCGGTTTTTATATCAAAATAACCGGTTTATTCGATATTCGAAAAATGGGCATTTTAAAATAACCGACTTGGGCAAAGCTAAAATAACCGGTTCAAACGGGTCGTATAATAACCGTTCGATCTCCCTAGTAAATATCATTAAAGTGGTGAAATATTCCCAGCAAACAGTAAAGCTTAACGTGTAATTAATAATGCCATTTAATTAAACCCATTCTGAATTATATGTTGCTACAAAATGGTTGAATATCATACAAAACTAATAGCACATTTTCAAACAAAGCAGAACTTTTTTAATAAAATTCAAATGAAATCGATATTATTTGTGTTTGCTGGGAATGTGGGGAATATTTATTTCATACTAACACAATGATAACATTTTTACATTTTTTGACAACAGACTTTGGTTTTTGGCAACCGAGTTTAATATCTGTGTTATAAATGTTGGTATTAACGTAAAAATTGGCGGCAATATTTTTTACGATAGCTAATATGTCATGACAAAATGTTGTACTGGTTGGTCCAAATTAACCATAGGTCTCATATAAACACCCATCAGTGGTGTTAACTTTTATTTTTTCATTACCGTACGGATCTCTGAAACTTACCGTTATTATGAAGAAATAACCGTACGTTAATGTTTTTTAATTAAAACATTAACATCAGTGTTTATAAACAATTTATTTAAATTTTAAATGTGTTTAAAGAAAAATGATAATGCATTTATTTTTTTTAATAAAATAAACCAAAATTATTGTAGTTTTTATGAATACGGGAGTAAAATCTTCATATATATAAAATTGTAACGTTACTGACTGATCATCGCATAGCCGAAACGACTGAAGCTAAAAAGTTGCAATTTAGACCGGGGGTTATTCTCTCCCCAAATCGATCCACTAAGGCGGAATTTTGAAAAGTTAAAATATCGCACTTGATCAAAGTGAAAATTTTTATTTTTTCACTTTTCGATACGTAATACTCATATCTACTTGCTGTAAAAATATCGTGCGATTTCGTCTAATTTTTGGTAATAAAACGGTTGCTATAAATTTTTTTTTCATTTGCCTTTTATGTTAAATTGAAAACTGGTTTGCTTCTACAGAAAATTTTTTAATTTTGGGTTAATACCGTCTTAATGATAAAATGCGATATGTATTTTATAATCATTGAAAAAAGATAACATAATAATGGGTTCAATTTATCTATTTATATACATACATACATTAGAAATAAGTAGAAATACATATGAACTAGCAAACATAAAAAGTGTATAGTCATTTTTGTATTGTTACACTCAAAAGGAAAAATAAAATCCATCCGTTCTTAAATCAAGCCTAATGTCAATAGTATGGTTACAATGGATACTACAGATCAAGTACTGAATTCAAGTATTCAAGTATGGATTATTCAAGTGCCAGATACTTAACTTTAGCCAACCATTTTTCATAGTTTGGCCCTTATCAGTGTAACCAAAACATTTGAAGAAACATATAATTCTTAATTCTTTGGTATATTCAACATTTTTAATTTATCGAATTTATTCTATGAGTTAAATTTCAGTTATGTATTTTATAAAATTTAAGGAATAGAGCTATTACAAAAAGCTTTATAAAATACATAACTGAAATTTAACTCATAGAATAAATTCGAAAAATTAAAAATGTTGAATATAATAAAGTTGCTTATGAAAAAGAAATAATTCCCAATATCTATTAATTCTTTGGTATAACATTTATCTGTTCTTAAGCCTGCTGTTGAAAATCACCTACAAAAAGCTAAAATCATAAAACATACATATGTAAATGTATACCAAAAACCCAAATTTGGTTCCTTTGGGTCTCAAAATTACCATAAAAAACAGTAATTACCATACGGTTAATATCACAGACTCCCATCCTCAAATCACGTAAAGGCAAACAAATCTCATATAGATGAGGATCTCTTAATAATATGCGGCATAAAGAACTTTTATATGAATCTTAGGACCCTATTACGGTTCGCAACTCAACTCAGTTGAGTTGTAATTAAAACAACTGGTTGTGATGAGTTGTAATTTTTTGATGTTTTTGTTCTCCGCAATATAGCAAAGTTGTAAACCATAATACAAAAATTAAGAAATTACAATTCACCTGAGTTGAGTTGTGAACCGTAATAGGGGCCTTAACCTCATAAAAAAACGTTGTTCCCGTTGGTCTATGATTGCCCATGGGATCCAAATAAGGTGCAATCTCGAGAATTCATTTTTTAATATTTTTGCTGTAGGGTATCATATGGTCGGGCTTGACCGACTATACTTTCTTACTTGTATTAATATACAATTCTCAGCATCAAATGGTGCACGATATAAAACTTATTTCCGTGCAAAGCCATACACTAGTAATAAAATTTAAAAATTTAAATCGAATTTTTTCTAAGTAAACTGAACAATGCCTGTAATAGAATTGATAAAACTAAACTTTTACTGGTTATACAAATTATAAAAAAATATAAACTTTATTGCAAGACATTCACACACTTAATTTTGTGGGTTCAAAAATAAACAAAACAAATTTGTTTGTTAAATTTTAATTACTTTTTGCGAAATATAAAGTGACAAATTGTTATTATGTGCGTCGAATAATAGACAAACATCAATGTAGTAAATTTTGAACTAAAACACAAATTTTAACACTTAATCATTCTTAAATTGCAGATATCTAATCAAACATCTCGTACACAAATGGGGTTATGAGGCCAAAAATTTATTGGTCGATGAAACGTGGGATGATTTTGCAACAGTTGCGTGGCATGACACACCCGTATTTTACGATCCAGCGTATATTTTCCCTCAACACAATAATAAAGGTAAAGATTTTAATGGATACAACTATGAGACTCCACCGTATGGAAGTGGGAATGGCAATGGCAACACAAACTACAACAATGATCCATATCACTTCTCAAAGTCATCAACTACTGAAGGTCCAACGTGAGTTATAATTATAGTGTGTTTTTGTTTTCATTTCTTCTTTTCATTTATTTTATTATTTTCTAATAATCACCTTTTAAGTTGATAATACCATGTCGTTTTCGAATTGGTTTTTTTTTTAATTTTGTTTTTGTTTTTTAGGTATCTTTTGTACACTTCTTCAGGAGGTCAGCGTTTAAACTTTAATAAAAATCAAGTTTCATCGTTTGGTAGCAGTACAGCAAAGTCCACACCCAATAACCCAACGTTATGGCTGAAAAGAATTGTACGTGACTTAAGTAAAAAATCGTTAACGAGTCAAGGGGGAAAGCCCCCACTTATAATTGATACAACCGATGAGACTAAACAAGAAGAATCTTCAACAAAACCATCATCGATACACGATGTATCTTTAAATATGGATCTCAGGGATATTTTGGGAGTGGAGAAGGATGCAAATTCGCGTAATAAGCGCCAAAGTCCTGGGCGAACTTCGCTTTGTCAAACCACATCCCAATTTATAACCCCTCAAGCAGCCTTAAATAGTAAAGGTAACTGTCTCAGATGGGATTCTATTGAATTTCTTCCTCCATTTATTTATTTACACTTTTAGGAAACTGGATGTTTGTCGTGAATGAGGCCAGTACAGCACGTCAAATGGTAAAAGCCGAATTATGCGCGTAAGAATCATACAATTAAAATGTTTGAAGATCAGTTTATTTCAATGTCTCTTTAACAGGTCAAATACATGTAACAATCTCTGCCAACTTCCGAATGGCTATAATTCACGGTGTGAACAAAAATTTGTGCAGAAGCGCTTAATTGCATTACAGGGCAATGGACAAAATCTGTATACGGACACATTTTGGTTTCCTAGTTGCTGTGTTTGCACAATATCCGCTAATTAGAATATAATATACCTTTGCAATTAATTATTTTCATTTGGTCATACAATCCTGTAAAAATTAAAATTAATTTTAAATTTATAAAACGAAAGGAAAACTTGAATTGGTTTTTGAATAATTTAGAAACTAGGACCTGATGGATGCCAGGTCCTAGTCAGTCATTTTTAAACGTTCTCTTATTTTTTTACCTACGTTCAAAGCTACCAGATAAAATGTGTCGAAAATCAGCCAATTTGGCAAAACAAATCTTCAAAATCGTCGAATAGATTTACTTAAATCGTTATTGTAAAATAACTCTAACTTTTGTTATTTTTTGAAAATTTTTAGCTATTTTCCGTTTGTTTTACTTGAAATAAGCAAAATCATATATATGTATTAGACCGACTCAAGTTGTATGGAGCCGAAAAAAGTGTTTTAGTTACCCCTCTGAAAATAAAGGTTGATATGTTTTATGATGATTCCCAAAATATTTTGGTTCTAGCGTATATTTTGGTTTCGGGTTTTCATACAAATTCCACGTATGTGGAAGTAATGTTCTGCTTTTCAAATTGAAACTGTTTTAAAATAATGTTAATTTATTTTTTTTTTTTGTAATTATTCTCATAAAACGCGAAAATCGCGATATATTTTATCTTTTTTCATATATAGGCAATATGGGTATAAAATTTTTTCATTTTAAAATTTATCAAAATGTGATAAAATACAATAAAAAAATATAAAATTAATAAAAAAAATACGTAGAATTTGTATGAAAACCCGAAACGAAAATATGTATTTAGTTCAATATCTCAATTAGTAGGTCAGAAGTGGTTAAGTTTTATATACCATTGGATGCTGCTTCAAAAACTCTTTGCGATGATACCAATTTTATTTATGTCGTCTTTTAAAAATGGTCCAGCTCACGGATGGTCAACGCTAGAATCAAAATATTTTGGGAATCATCATAAAACATATCAACCTTTATTTTCTGAGGGGTAACTAAAACACTTTTTTTTTGAGTCGTTAAAAATAAAAACGCTATTCTCACTGCTATTGACTGTAAATGCAAATGTTAACTTATTTAACAGACTAACTAAAATAAGAGCGGCCAGCGTTTTTTAAATAAAAAAATTCATAGGGCAAATTACTTATAAGTAATACATTTTTAAATACAATTTATATGGAAATTTCGATCGATATCCAATGCCGTAATTTGCCCCCAGGTTTTCAATAATCAAAAATAGGACTCCATTTGAAAAACATTTCGGTAGTACATATAAGTCAATTCTCGCGGCTTGTCAACAGATGGCGTTGCTTATCTTGTATTGTGTAGTATTTCAAATATCCGAATTTGCTACAAAAGCTTAAGAATCTAGAATTGGAGACTTGACTCCAATAAGATTTTAAGTCATTCATAAAAATAGTACGAAAATAGGGTGCCACATGAACTGAAAATGGTTAAAAATGGATCTTTTAACAGAATCCCATGTGTAAACTATTATATTTGTATTATGAACTGCTTACACAGGACAGTTTGTGTCAACCAAAAAAACGCAAGTATCCAAGAAGCTGTTAATAAGAAGAAATAATCCTTAAAACTTGTAAATTAGTAAAAAATTCGTCATTTGAAAAATCGTCAATTTTAGGGTATAAATCGGAAAATCGTCAATGGGACCCCAAAGTCGTAAAATCTGGCAGCCGTGCCTACGTAGCATCGACAGACTCTCCTAATTTGCTATGAATTTTTCAATTATGGTATTTTGAGTGGAAAAGTTTAAAGAACCTAAATTTTTTGTATCTGTGGGCGTAAGAATGTTTGTCAAAAAATTTGTATTCACTTTTTTCCACCTATGCCTGTTCCCTTTCTGCATAAATTTATGGCAACATAGTTTTTTTATAACGAAAACAGGTGATGTCATATGGTTTTTTTAAAAGAAAATAGAGAACTCTCTTATTGAAATTTTGTCAGACGACTTGCGTCAGACTTTTACAGAAGCAATGTAATAAAGACAACGCACGACATGTATGTATGCATTTTACAGTGGGAAGCTTGACAAGTCAGATGAAAAACGCGTCGCGTACGCCAGGCTCGAAAAAATCGAAACAAGTGAGTGAAACAGAGCTCACAAATTATTGAAACAGCTGGTTTTTTTTAAGTTTAGTTTAAATAATTTTCATTATTTATTAGAAATGAAGAGATTTTTAATCATAAATAAAACAATATGGGCATTTCCTCCGAATGGTCAACCAGAATAGAAAAATAAAATGTTAATCATCGTGTTTAATTGTTTATAATTATAAAACAAGTCTATGTTTTTATAATAGAATGGTATATATGATATGATATCTCAGCTGTTTTACTTGAGGAAATTGGACTGGAGACTGGAAAATTTAATATTTTCTTTTTAACCTACTTCTAAAGACATTTTTATATTTAATTATTTTACATGCAAAAAAAATTTGTTTGTTTCTTGAAAATCTCTCTATTACAATTAATTAAGAAGAGAAAAGTGTAAGGAGAACAAAAAAAAAGTTCGATTAACGGTTAATTAACGGTTTAAACATATGGAAAAATCGTACGTTCGCGACCGGTACTTAAGCCAATTAAATAAATATCAATAAAGATATTTTATTGTGTAAATACTGGTTAGGGACTAAAGGGCTGCATGAATAACTTCATTCATGGACATACTGAAATGTTTATTCAATGAAGTTCGTATTCAAATAAAAGTCAGACCAATGCTACAAGCAAACACATTTCGTTTCATATGGCAAACACAAAGACTTTGTTCAATGAAACGACTTTTGTTTCACAGTTTTCACTCTCTCTCATTTTTTTTTATATAAATACTCAATAGTAATTTTGCCACTTAGTAAATTTATGTAATTTTTTTATTTTTTATTACCTTTACAATAATATATGTAATTTGTAAAGCATTTTTAAAATTAATTTTTACAACTTTTTTTATGTACTTCCATGCCAAGCACATTGCTGAAAAATGTTTTCGAAAATAAAATGAAATTTTTTTTGAAGTTTAAAAATTTACATTAAAAACAATTAATTTACATTAAAAACAGAATCTTATTTGTATTATTCTTATTATTTTAACATTAATGTACTTCCTTATCTTGTTGCTTTTATTCTTCATGGTTATTTTTGTTTTTTTTTTATCTTTCCTTATGTTTTTCATTTCTTTCAACTGGCAATACTGACTTTAAAATAAATGTGTTTTTCCATGATCTTATTCGACATTTATTCAGTGGTTGTTTTGTTTCAGAGTTGCTAGTATTCATATTCTCTTGTTTAAGTAAACAAAAAAAAAAACTGCATCTTACTCGTCTCTCAAATTTCGTGTGTTTGTTGCTTTCATTTCGTAGTTATTCATTATACTGAATACAAACGAAGCAAATACAAAATTATCATGAACATCCTTATTAAGTTTCATGCAGATGTTTAGTAGAGACCTAAATTAATACACTTTTAAAATAAATTAATCACTAGATATTGGGAATTATTTCTTTTCATAAGCAACTTTATTATATTCAACAAGATAATAGTCTGGTAGTTTATAAAGTTATTGCTAAAAATTTAAGGAATATAAATATTGCAAAAAAGCTTTATTAAATACATAACTGAAATTTAACTCATAGAATAAATTCGAAAAATAAAAATGTTGAATAAATTAATCACGTTTAAATATTCCATTCCAATTAGCAGATTTTTACATTTCACTACCGTCAGCCAAAGTTGACTTCTATTATGCGTACGTTCGTGACCACATGTTTATAACTATCATTATGAAAACTTAAACTCGAAGAAATCCATCTCTTTTACTAAACATAGAAATGCTGAATATTCGCTTATTTTACGACATTCGTATTCGTATTCGCCAAGTTCAAGCGAATATTTCACGAATATTTTGTTAATACATACCAAAAGAAAAATAGATACAAAAGTGTAAAAAATAACATAAAATGAAACCAAAAAAAATTAGTTTTTTATGATTTTTATTAAAAAAAACATTTTGTCTTTAACGCAAAATAAAATCTCTTTTCGCAAAGTAAAAAAACAAGCAAACATTGTGCCGCCACAAAAGGAATTTATGAAAATTACTCAAGTTGATTTTAATTATTTCTAGATAAACGGCATTTTTTTTTAGAATTTTTATAAAATGTTTTCAGCTTTTTTAGCGTTAACTGAACTTTTGCACTCAAAAAGAAATTTCGTAAAAAAGTGTATTATTAGTTTTAACTTAAGAAACGTCTTACCTGTTTTGTAAAAAAATTAACATTCAGGGAGTCTTAGAAATACCCTAATCATGCTGATTATAAAAATTGAATTAAATGATCCCAAGATAAAAATTCCATTTAGGCATTTCATGTTAATCCAACGAAATATCTCAAACAAATTTGTGCTGTGAACTGTTGAAAAAAATAAATGTTGAACTTTTAGCTTTTCTTGAACTTTAAGAAATAAACTGGTTTTAAATTTATTTTTATAGAATCTTTTAAATCAGTGCAAAACATAGAAATAAATTCGCTTGTATTTTGCTTACATCAGGGGTATTGCAGGCCGCCTAAATTGTTAAAATATTTTCAATTTTTTAAATTTTGTTTAAAAATTAATTCCTAAAATTTTTGTAGCTTTTAATAAAATGTTATACTGTAAATAAATTGTTAGCGAACATTTTGAAAAAATTTCAGCATTTACTTAAATCATTTTTAACTTTTTCAGGCCTTGTGTAGTGCAAGATTTAGCTGTTAACAATTTTAAAATCAGGTCATATGTATAAAAACAGTTCCTTGGAGTTATCTTAATGACTTCAGGTGAAGTATACAATATCTCACCGTGTAGAATAATATGCTTTATCTGTAGCCTTAATATACTTCAGTAAACACTTGGGCTCTACATTAGACCCTTTGGGCCGCGATGCTTTTATATAATTATAATAATGTTAGTATACAAATTTAAAAATGTTCAGTAGTGGCATTCAGGTGCGAACTTTGTTATTTCATTTAGTAAGTCAAATTTTAAATATCGTGTGGCACTAAATTTCAAATTGGATATTCGTATTCGTATTGGACGAATACTGCCGCAGATATACGTATTCGTATTCTTATTCGTATTCGCGAATATTAAAAATTGGTATTCGTAGCATCCCTAGTAATTACGTCGTTTTGCGTTTATCAAAAAACCACACTTGTAATTATGTCCCTTTATATTTTGTTAATAAAAGCGTCATCTTCGATCGCAAAATTGTAAATTTTGTCAAGTCATGCAGATTAATGGCATTCATAGTAACCAATCAAAAACTCGATTTTGATTTAGTTACGCCTTTTTGCATTTTAATTAACGATATATATAAATATAAAATTTATTTTTATTTATGAACAATTTCCATGTGCAAATAGTTTTAACAATTGAATGGGGGATGAATGAAAAATTTGGAAAATTTCAGATTAACTCTTTCATTTCAAGTTTCTGCTAGTACAATAAATAAACAGAACTTATAATTCACGTTTTGCCATCTTATTCTAAAAATATGCTTTGATTTAAAATCTTTCTACTGTGTTATATACCAATAAAATAGAACTACAAACATATTTATAGAGAAATTATTTTTGCATTTATTGAATTACATATTTTCTAATATAAAATGGATTGAACAAAAGAAGCAACTAAGTTGCTAAAATATTAAAAAACCCAAAAATATAAAAAGGCACCTACTAATTGAATAGTTTTATAGTTTTATTTTAATTTATTTCTTTTTTTTTCTTTACCTCTCTTTACTATGTGATCTAAACATAAAAACAACTAAAAATTATACTTAACGCAAAGATGTTAAGTCAAGAAAACCATAGAAAATTTGATTAATACAGTAGGTAACGGATATGAGAACATCTCACATAAGAAATTACGGCAAAAGCAACGTGTCTTTTTCCATATTTGTCATTATAAAAAGAATTATTTACAAGGAAAATCTTTATAAGAAAAAAACCAGATACAAGACATATTTTGCCATGTACCAATAATAAAAAATACTTACAAAAATTATTTTTTTATAAGAATTTTTTTTTACATGTCAAAACTCTATTTGCTTTGGCAAAACTTCTAAATATTGCTCTCTAAAACTAAATTTGATTTACTTTGATTAAACCCAAGCTAATATATATTATGAACAAGGCCCGGACTTTTATGCAGTTAAAATCTCGTGTTATGCGCATAAAACATGCACTAAAAATAGATAAATATGCGCTAAAAATTTGAAAAATATGCAATTGAAATTTTTTTAACCCACTTATTAATGATATAAAAAAAAAACATTAATCGGGCATGTTTTAGAAATCGGAATTAATCAAACGATATTTTGATTTCAAATCAAACGATATTTTGATTTCAATTATTTACAAAATAAGTGTGTTTTTCCTGTTTTTTAGAGCTGTTCTTGTAAAGTTAATTGGTACTAAAAGTATGAAGTATTTACAAAGGAATGTTTGTGTGAAC
Source organism: Pollenia amentaria (assembly GCA_943735925.1). Classification (NCBI taxonomy): domain Eukaryota; kingdom Metazoa; phylum Arthropoda; class Insecta; order Diptera; family Polleniidae; genus Pollenia; species Pollenia amentaria. Next base: position 94,468,000 of record OX031009.1, on the reverse strand, counting down.
TTTCTTAACAGGCACGTTTTCAAAATTTGTTCTGTTTTAAATCCACTTCATTTTGATTTATAGAACATACCCGTATAATAAAACACGAAGAAAAACCTAAATAATATCACAACGTAAAAATTTAGTCTCATAAACGAAAGAAGAAGTAAAAGTAGAACTTAAAATAAATTGAAGCACAAAAATATAAAGAAAACCCAACAGCAAAATAATCATGTAAATTTTACAACTCAACTTAGTTGAGTTGTAATTAAAACAACTGGTTATGATGAGTTGTAATTTTTTGATGTTTTTGTTCACCGCAATATAGCAAAGTCGTTAGCCATAATAGAAAAATTTAAGAAATTACAACTCAACTGAGTTGAGTTGTGAATCGTAAAATGGGCCTAAGTCACTTGTTAGATAGATATTTGAACCTACATGTAAAATGAATTAAGAACAATAAAAAATGTACATCAAATAGTTTTAATATTTTCCAATGTAAAGTAAACGCAGTTTGGCCTCAAAAAGCTTTTAAACATGGTAAATGACCGTTCAACGCGACGGAATTGATCGGTTCATGATTAAATGTTGATAGTTTCTTTGTGGTATATTAATTTCCACTACGCTGTTTTCTTACAAATTTAAATTAAATATGCCAGCTCTGTTTTATTGTTTTAAATCCTTCGTTTTTCTAAAAACTTTATCAAGCTTGATACGAATTTATTTACTAAAGTTTCCCTGCACGGCATACATTTTATTTATGGCATTATCAATTAATTTAAATTGATTTATCAATGGATACGATTTCTCTAATTTCACAATAGTCTCAGAGATAAATCGATAAGTTGAAGACACAAACATTATATGAGCTTTTATATTTGATAAATTTGTTTTTTTATTATGAAACTATATCATCATCGTTGAATCCTTCTACCACTCCTTGAGTTGGTCCAAACTTTAAGCACAATACATAACTGTTTTCAACCACGTTCCGCACCTGGTCGTTATATGCTTTGAAGGAAGAAATAAATCAAGATACTTCTATTAACACGCTGCAAATCGCGGTGTGCTTTGCAAAATTGTTTTTCCGGTAAAAAATCAATATCATCGCAGTTGTCTCTTATCTCTTCTGCAACACGATGCATTGCAAAGTAAAACAAGTTTTGTTTATCAAAATATGCAATAAAAAGAGGCATTGTCAGCAATATATGCAAAAATATGCATATTAAGCAAAATATGCAAAAATATGCACTAACAAATCGATGTCATTTTACTTCAAATATCATGATTCGCAAATATATTTAGTTTATGTTGATCTCAGACTGACGACAACATATATGCATTTGCATACAAATCCGGGCCTTGATTATGAATGTGTAAAATTGTATGTTCATACATCCCTAGGGGAAAGATAACTTGCACCAAACTTTTCACTTGACAGTTCTAAGTCGGTTGGAACTGGTTCTACTTCTAACACTTTATATGAACGGGACTTGTCACTTTAACATGGCAATGTCCTAGGATGGGGTTAATTGCCACACTTTGTAACAGGTCACTGTGATAACTTTAATGGAAACATTAAATTTCGATTTATATAATTATTAAAGTAAACTCCCTTATAAGCAGGTCTAAGGAGTCGTATAAAATAATTCCAATTCTGACTCCGAATCCAACCGCTGAACTTTTTTAAGTCCGACTCCGACTTCAACTCCGACTAAGACTCATACTCTTACATTGATGCTAAATGTATATGAGACTGGTCCTTATTTGACTTTACTCTTTTTTTAATGCAGTACCTTTTTAATGGTTAAATATGGCAAGACAATTACTGTATAACAATTTCAAATCGATATTTTAAATTTGCATATCCAATTTCGCTTAATTTTTATTTTGGAAAATATTAGAAAACTTTTTTAAATTTTTTATGCCGAAAAATTTTTGAGTCGGAGTCGCGAGTTTTTGTTGGTATTTCGACTCCGACTCCGACTTCGGTATAAAAATCTCAACTCCGACTCCGATTCCGACTTCAAAGCCATAAAAAAATTGCTTAAAAGGAAAAAAGTGCTTATAAGAAATATGTTTGTGGCATTTTTATTTTCTTATATCTCTTACCTACTGTAGTAGAAATCACTTCCACCATAAGATTATTCAATGCTAAACATGGAATTTGTTTATTAATAAATATCAAACCAAGTCTGTATTGAAATTTTTTATATATGGGTCACTTTATATTTATTTCACACAGAAATCAGAAGTTTCATCAGTACAATGTAAGAGTGGGGTACAGGTTGAAGATGCTGGAAGTTCCCAATTCAAATCAAGTTGACAAAATATTTTAAAACTAAATGTCTAGAAAATATATTTTATAATTCAGTTACTATTTGTGCCAATGAAGTATGTACAATATAGCAAATATACTTTGATAAATATTTAAGACAAGAGTGTTATATTCGGATGTTCTGATTCTTTAATACCCTCCGCCGAGAGTTCGAATATTTCAGGAGTGTGCTCTATATGGTATCTCTAATATATAAGCCATTCTTTATAAAACCATACCTCACAGTATAATAATTCGTAGTCTAATTTTAATTACATAAAATGATATATTTTAGAAATATTATTAGGCGTATTAAAGCGATTTTCAGGATGGGATTTTATATTGGGCCTATCGTAAATTATGTATCGTTCATCACAAAATTCGGTGGAATGAAACCTAAATACGACAAAATATCAGACGGTAATACATTTTTTTTAATTTAATACTTCATGAATTGCTTTTCAGAAGGCCGCTTTGTATCGATCCTAAGATAAATCATGGGCCGATAATCACAAAATTACATGGCGGCATTTATAGAAATATAAGGCTGAATGGGACTAAATTTAACCACAAAATCTATATTTGTTACGGGTTTAAGCCGTATTTAAATGATTTTCGAGAGTGGGCTTTAGATTGGGCGGGTAAATTATGGACCGATCTTAATTGGTTTCTAATCTTACGAAACTATGTCAGACCAAATTTTATTGCAATAGCATGATTTGTTATGGTTTAAGGTGTACTAAAGAGTTATCCGATAGTGGGCTTTGTATGAGGCCTTTGGTATTTTATGAACCGATCTTCACAAAATTTCATACGTATTATAATTCCCAGTCCTATACAATGAATTTGTCCAACATTTTAAGGGAATCGGAGCATTCTGTAACTAATATTGCTATGTTTTGTAAAAAAATATAAATTTTTTTACTCCTTACCTTCTGAAGCGATTATGCTGGGTTTCACTGCTTTGGGGAACAAGAAAGAGCTTGTTCTCTTTTGTTAATATTTCGAAAGTGGCTTAATCGGATTAGAATTACTCAAGGGCCCAGATCATATATACATTATGGGGCCTTAAGGGGTCTGTACACGATCAAAATGCTTGTCATGCAGGCGAATTTATTCGTGTACATGTGCTGGACGTAATATTCGCCTAATATTTAGCATATCTAATTTTTTTTATTATTAAACCAGCATCGTCGGTGTCACACATACAAATACACTTTCACTAATACTTTCATAGCGCTTGATGAGAAATGCTTGACCGTGTACATACCCCTCTAGATGAATATTAAAAAAGTTTCGCACGGATTGAAAAACTTGGTATACCCTCATTCACCACTAGTGGTGGCAAAAGGCTTAAAAAGAATAAACAGAAAACCACCATTGCGGCGTTGTTGTGTGGAGAGGTCAATACCAAAATTACAAAAATTGAAGGAAAAAACCATCTATAAAGTCTTAAAAAGATATATTTTTTATGTGTGTTTAATGTGCTTGTCATATTTATTAAAATATTTATTCGCATCAATGACTACATAAAAAACCTGCTTAGAAGCTAAAGAAAAGAAAAACAAGCACACTTTTGAGGCTTGCAAACAAACTCACAAATTATTATCTATTATTAAAGATTAATCTGTTAATATTTGATACATAAATGCATAAATTTTAATATACGGATCACCTTGCTGCATTAAACGACTAAATAGCAGACTGACTTGGCCCTAAGTGTATAATTACTATGTTAAATAAGACCAAAGTCTTCTACAATACCGATATTGTTAAATTGATTTTTTTTTAATACCTTTATCAAGTTAATGTAAAATTTTAAAAGAAAGATTTTGAAGATGATTATTTATATGTAAATCTAATTTGTTTTTTACATAAACTTGTTTTACGGTTAAACTTAAATATTGAACACGTTCCATAGATTAACTTAATAATAAATACCATAAGCGCTTAATTGAATTCAGATCTTAACTCATTTCAAAGGATTTATTTTTAACACACTCAGAAAAAAACATGGTAAAAGTATGGCCAGAACAAGCTATTTTTGCTTTTAACATTAATGTTGTCACGATCATTAAAATTTTAATTGTAGTTAGCCATAAAATTATTATCTCCTTTGAAACTGCAAATATTATTAAATTTGACAATACACTGTTAAACAAAATTAAGTTACAATCAAATTTATTATAAAATACTACAAAAATATATTAGTCCCTTTATTTATACAAAATAAAACAGACTTACAAAAGTTTATTTAACCTGGGTTATTTTTTGTTGTTGGAATAAGCCGGTTAATGTTAAATTTTAAAAATAATAGGTTTATAATTGTTAAATTTATGATTGTTTTGCATTCTTCAGTAGTTGAAGGCTTTTCAATAACTGGCTTGGGTTGCCAAAAATTCTTACATTCTTTATCTTTTAATTATTGATTTAAACTCATTTAATTTACGTAGTAGCACAATTCAATAAAACCGAAAGAATGCTGATGATTATCTTATGTCTTATAAAACTGGAACAGAACGTGTGTAACAGCAATAAAAAACGAAATAAATAAAAAATCTTGTGATCGTGTTTTCAACAGACGGACATGGTAAAATTGACTTAAAATTACTCAAGGATCCACAATATATATGGGTCATTATTTGTGAAGCGGGCAACCCAATAAAAATTTTTTGTTGGAACTCCTTTATATTTGGCATAACTATAGTTCTTGTAAATGATGTGTCGAGTTATAGGGAGGTTAAGTTGCCGTTTTCACAAAAAGGTTTTTTTTTAAATTATTTTTTCGAACTAAGAACTAATCAAACAAAAAAAATTTTAAGTGATTATTATATGAAATCGATTGATATTTAAATTAAAAAAAAAATTATTTGAAAAAAATGGCAGTTTTATTTGGATTAGATTTCCAGTTATATAACAGTTTTGGAGAAATTATTGCTTTACTTGCAGGTAACTATAGACTGGTACGATTCGCTAAGCGCTTAAGGTTTCCTCCAATTCCGTCACATGGCACCTTCCCATGGGAAGTTTCGTGAAAGTGTTTCTCGGCATCCGTATAAAAATCATGTTTGTAGTTAAATAAAACAATTTACTACTGCTCCAAAAAGGATATTGAACGTGAAAGAATTTTTCTGCAAATTTTTTTTATTGTGTTGTCCGCTTCATAAAACGGTTTTGCGCAATCAAATTTACGTAGGCGATTTTATACTGTAATCGATTATTGGGCTTTTAAGACCGATTGGATTAAGTTCAAACCTAGTTTAACGTACTCCCAAATTCGGATTTTTCCGACGAAATGTGATTTGTTTTTTTTATTATTTCATTAAAGACCAACATTTTAAGCAAAACTGAGCTGTTAATGGTGGCACAAATCGGTTTTCAGATTACCTAAACCCAGTTTAACTGAGAACTCAAAAACCCAGCCTAAGCCGATAAAATATGTGCCGGCGCAGTGCTAAACTTAATTTTTTTACTGTACTTTCACTAGGCATAAAAAGTCTGCGCATTAGCCATTGATATGTTTTTCAGAACTTAAAAAGTAAAAATATTTTTTTGTAAATCTATAACTAACAGCTTATGCAAAAAGGCATATGCAAAAGTTTGCGTACAAACATTTTTTGTAATGTTTTTTGTTTAAAATTTTTAATTAAAAAAATTAATATCAAGTTGAAATTCCTCCGCTAAACGTTTTGGCATAGAATCGACTACCTTCCACGTCTCTTGAACGGAAATGTTGTTCCATTCTTCAATTATCGAATTTGTAATATTTGTTTGGAACACATTTTGAGCTTTTGAATACGAGGATCCAATTAATCCTATAAAGGTTCTATGGGACTTATATATAGAGACTGCGGTGGGGTTTTAAGCTGTTGTGGGATATTGTAGAGTAGCCAAAGCTTCGTATTATGAACCGTATTCTTTGGGTCGTTATATTGTTAAAACATGTTATCGTTACCCAGACTCAATTTGTCTGCGCTGTGCTGCAAATTTTCTATTAATTAATCGAGATATAATTTAGTATCCATTTTAGAAGTAAACATATCCAAATTTCCGACTTCTTGGCATGTAGAAGGCCTCTGGTGTCACTTGTTAATCGTCAGAAGCACATTGAAGTTGCCAAGGAGGTTTTACTGGGTCACTTAAATCCTTATGATCAAGCGGGTTTCCTTGTTTCTCCACACAAGCTGGTTACCCCTTACACGAAATATACAAAACTTGCTATCGGCTGTAAATAAGACCTTTTGCCATAATTCGTCTGGCTTATTTATAAATTATTTGGGAAAAGCAGTTCGCAAATAATTTATAAAAAGCCAAAAAAGCAATTTGCAAAAAAAAATCCGTTGTGTCCCCCTTTGTACTTACAGCACTTTTCGCTTATAGTCACATCATTTAGTTGCAGCATAGATCGGGGTAGTACACTCATGTTGCATCATTTAGTTGCAGCATAAATGGGGATAGTACACTAATTTTGCAGTTTCACTCACAATTAGTGATAGTGTAAAATTATTGCAATCATTTTTTTGATGTTGAGCAATGAATTGAAAATTAGCAGCCTAACAAAACATGAGTGCTTGTGATGCTAAAAAAATTTGCACTCAAAAAAAAAATAAATTGTTTGATTTAAGAAAACGCAATTATCCGTTTATTTCTACTTTTTTACTCTTCACTTATTTGAGTGCAACAAAAAATTTTGGACTAATAGCCTATTTCCGATGTGCGAAAGAATTCTTTCTTTCGTATAACTACATTGAAAACAAAAACAAATTTTTAGACTTTGTTTTTGTTTTCAATGTAGTTATGCGAACGAAAGAATTCTTTCGCACATTGGAAATAGGCTTTAAATTTATAAACAAAAAACTTGTTTTTTCGTGACTAAAGCCATGAGATATTCCGTTATTGACAAATTATTGACATGTTGTTTATTTTCCTTTCTATATGCATATCATAAAAAGAATCAAAAATTATGCTCATACAAAATTACATGTTAAAATTTTAGTGAGAGTCTGTTTATATGCAGCTTCGTTAGTGTTATTAAAAAAATTTTAAATATCACAACATTTTTTTAGTGGTGGTTAAAAAAAATAGCAATCATCACTAAAGCTGGTAAAAAAGAGTTCAAACTAACCTTTTTGCAGCTTTATTTAGTGTTGATTTAAAACAATATTTGGTGCACTACTATGAGTTGCAGGCAAATTGTGGACTATAATTCGTATATAATCAGGATATGTGAATTTAGAAATTAAAAAAATCATATAAATTACACCGACAGCATGCAGGCTTTTGGTTTTGCATTAGCGCTGCGTACTGTATACAAAAATAGTTAAAATTACAATAAGATATTTCATAACTGATACCAACGGAAAAAACTTATTTTGTACGAGTAATAAATTAAGCGATTTAATTCTTAGTTCTTTAGATTTTAATTTTAATTTAAAAATTAAAAAGAACTTAGTAAATTTTGCTAATGTGACGCTAAAAGGACTTTATAACGCTAAAAGGACTATAACGTAAATACTTAAGACTCCGAGTTATTCGGTTTTAGTTTTTAGCTGGCAAATTTATTAATTTTTCAGATTTTATTAAAAAACAAATACAACGTAAAACTGAAATTTAAATGGTAATGCAGCATTAAAAGTGGCTTTTACATTAATGCTCCAATATCACTTTCGGTTAATATTGCTCTCCTACAAAGAAATTCCATTGCAACTACATATGTAGGTAGTTTTACAATGTTTACCATAAGAAGCAGATATCTTTGATAAAGGCACATGCAATCTGTTGCACCGCACCGATGATGCAAGTGAACCAATTTTTTTTCTCTATAATCTTCGCTAGCAAAAATTCCGCAATGGATGTTTTTTTTGTTTTTTTATTTTTTATTCCTACGCTAGTCTTGCGAAGCTCTTGGTTTGTCTGCAGGAGACTAGAGTCTCTGGAGGGAATTGAACCCGCAACAACGGTACTGATAGACTAGCTCACTACCAGCTATCCTACCAGGGCACCCATATGTAGGAAACTTGATCCACATATTCTTATTTTCGCATATTTGTTTGAAAACTTTCGCTATTGCCTTACTGAAGGTTTATGCGTTCGCTATTCTCTACACAAGTTTGGAATCCTTAACAGGGTAAAAATCGTAGATATACCTTAATTTCAGTTTCATTTCTTAACCCTTCTTCACGCCTTTCATAAGAACTTCCTATAAAATGTTCTTCCAACCTTTCTACATATATATTCAGCCTAATTATGAATAAAAACTCCCTGCGAGTTGTTTGCCTTGCCTTCTACCATTTTACCTATTTAAATTCAATTGTAAAAATTGGAAAATGGAAAAAACTGACGGGAAATTTTTGTTCTTAATTAAGCTTATTATCATGTTCAAAACGGTAAAGCTTTTTCTTTCTTTAGAAATGGTATTTGATAAAGTATTCATGGTGACAAAAAATGGACGCGTTATTTTTCATTAATTATTTAATAAAATATAGAACAAAAAAACAAAACACTTGTATTTTAAGACGGTTCTCTAGCACACTTATTATTGTTAAGTGCATATTTATTTTTCGTTTTCATTTTTATGTTTTTCGCACTCCAAAAGTGAGTACATACTAAGCAGTCTAGTGCCTACTAGGTTGTCATTTTAAGTCACACCATTTCTTGTGAACACTTAAGTTTCTTGCATTAAAAGTAAAATAGTCACTTAATTTAGCTAAAGCTAAATATTCCTACTAACTTTTCTCGCATATCACACATTAATTAATACGTAAATACTTAATTTTATACTTCTGCTAATCACCCTGTAATGGTTTATGACTTCGCTAAGCAAAAAGTTTATGACGTCCCAAAGCTTTATTATTCCACTAAAGTTTTGTTCCCATTTTATTACAATGGGAGAGAACAGTGCGTTCAATTATATTTAGTTTTGGTACAATGTAGCTTCTAACCAGTAATGTCAACTTCTTACAACCGAAACGTGCTATTCCCTATCTCAAGACGCCAAAGCCAAAACACAGCGTTGAAAAATATTTATATGTAACTAAAAAGCGCTGTTTCTTAGCGAGCTAAATTAAAGTTGCATAAAAGTCGATGCATATCTTAAAATAAATTTAATATTTGTCGAAACAAACTATTAACGTAATACGCAGGGACAAGGACTTAATGCACTCAAAAAGGTACTTTATGCACCTAAAATATGTCATTAGAAACGCAAATATGCACCAAAAACAATAAAATATGCAGTTATTTTAATTTTTTTTTTTTTTACAAAAACATAACATTTTAATAAAGTTTAATAAGAAAAATATAAACTGAAGGTACAAAAAGTAAAAATAAAATATATGGGCAAACCCTGCGTGCCGATTGCTACATTCGTACGCGTTTTCTGATTTCTATATAAACATTTTTTGATCTTTAAAAAGAGATAGCTTCATCTTATACAGTATTTGTTGCGAAATAATTGATCATAGAGTTTTGCGCCGCACGCAACAAAAAGTGGAAGCACCTTTAAAAGTTGAACTGTTTTTGCGTATTTTCTAGCGAACTTCGCATAATAAAATACACAAAATCTCATCCCTAAAAGAACACAAGAGAATTAAAAAATAACTTATTTGCAGTCAAAAAATGTTGCCATTTTTTATCAAATGCTGTGAACCCATTGTCACGCACGCTACGCAGCGCACGTTACATTTTTTCCAATAACATATAAAGAAACACAATTGTATTTAGTTTAACAAATAAAAATTTATATTTTTTTTATTAACATTTTTAAATACAAATTTTTATTTATAAATGCATTTATCAATGAATGTAAATTTGTTTATTAAAGAATTTTACATTTTGATGGCTGGATGTCCATGTAAACCTTGTGCGCAAAGTACAAGTTGCAATTTTGGATATAACTAAATGAAATTTGGTATACGCGTTTACATTGTCATAAGAACCAATGACAATCACTCGATAATTTCACATATCCTACATAGAAGCTGCTTTTCGGAAAAGAGTATTTTAATACCCTAATTTCCTTATAACTGTTGGTAATAAAAATATGGCGACAACACTTTTACGATAGCTACTATGTTATTCCAATATGTTGTGCTGGTGGGTCTAGCATTTACCAAAGATGTCAGATAAACCACCTCCCTAAAATCTTTTAGAACTTATAAATCAGTCCAAGTTAAGCTCTCTATTTGGTTTAAAATGTGTTTAAGCTAGCAAATCTTGAAATCAGTAAACATATAAACTACTCTATACGTATGAAACTGGTGTTTAAACTCCTAATACAGACCATATGAACTTGACAACTATCGTTGGGCTTCCACATTATTATTTTTTAAACTACAAATTATGTATGGGGCACTGTTTACAACTGTTGAGTTAAAGCTGTGTTTAACATTCACTGATTTAATTAAATCTAAATAACGGACTCTTATATGAATCTTAAGCTAAAAATATAATGTTGTTGTAACGGGTCAATGGTTGCCCATGGGTAGGGTGTATATATGAATGCTTACATTCAAAACATAAATGCTATTTATATAAAATTTCGCTTCACAACATCTCTAATTCTGAAGAAAAGTAATAAAAAACGAAGATAAAAGAAAAGAAAATAACTATTGAATCGGTTTTTAATACAATTTTTGGAAGAACTCAAATCGCGACGCACGCTACAGAATTTAATACGCAATATTTTTTTATTTTCTTATTGTAGAATTTTTTATTTGCTTAAAAGGAGGCAAATTAATTGATTTAAAATTATAGATTACTTGAAAAAAAAATTCATTCTACTCACAATATAAAAAACCCTTTTTTTAGCCACGCACGCTACAACATTCGTACTTGATATTTCATACCTTATTTCAATCTTTCCAAAATTGTTACATTTAAGACCTGAGTGTTTTAAAATTCTTATTCACTTTATGGTCTTACTTGTATAATATTTTTAGCTTTTCTAAAGTATTTGGAAAAAGTTTCCTGACGAGCTGGCCTAAGCAACCAGCGAAATGCGCATAGAAACTAGCTTTCCCACAACAATAAATTTCAGTGTTTTCATTCAAAAATTGGGATTTTTAGCACATCATTAATAAATGAATTAATTAATAAAATATTTCATTCCCGAAAATAATTTTTGATAATAATTTTATACCAAAATTTAAGAGAATTGTGTGAATGAAAATATAGCTTACAATCGGACCATCTATATTAACACTAAAGTATTTTTATGAACGCCAAAAAAATTTTAATTTCTAGCAATACATTTAAAGATCTGATGTAGGGTAAGATTTGGTTATAACTTTTGTATTTATGATCATCGAAATAAATTTTTTTTATATTTCTGAAATTATACATCTAGTCCAAGATTACATTAAAAAAAAAACTTAATTAGATTAATATGAAAAATTTTCGGTTGGTGGTTAGTTTCTGGGATTTGCCCATATATATAGTAATAGAAATTTAAAATTCTGTGACGTCAGGCTAAAAGGTGTTAAGACAAAAAAAAAAAAAATGCTTTTTGAGTTTTTGATTTGGTAGAAGTAACTTAAATCCAGCATAACTGCTTCTAGTCGTTATATTTTTCTCTTTAGTTAAGAAATCAATTAAATAAGGTTATAAAATAACCTTTAATTTAACGGTACGAATAACATCCAAGGTCTTAACTGTTATAAGTCTTATCGTGAATTAGTTAAGGAATAAGTATTACATTGTAACTGTTATTCGGTTTTCCTTATTATAATTATTATCTCGCAATTTTTATTTATTTTTATTGCATGATAATAATTATTGATAAGGAAAAAAAATATTTGTTTCAAATAACTCTTATTTCTTGATTTTTATTTATAGATTATTTCGATAATAGTTCATCGAAAGACAGTGAAATAATAATTATTCGTAATAGTTATATTAATAATTAATAATTATAAATGTACACGTTTTTAATCAATATTGTAAAATGCGCGATTATAATTGGGTTATTAACAATCCCTGTCGTATGCATTGTATCGTCGTATGTAGTAAGTTTTCTGACGTATTAAAAATAAAATATGACAGTTTGAAGTAAACAGTTTTTTGACTAAATTTATTTTTAACTAACGAATTCATTTTTTTTAAAGCAATTGCATAAATTTCACAGGTAACGGTAGCTCAAAGGGTAATGCTTTTGGACTACGAGCCAAGACGCCTAAATTCAATCCTGGATGTTATCATCTGATTTTTTTTTTTTTTGCTTTTTTAACTTTTTTTTAATATGTAATGTTTACAAACTAATATTAAAAACAAATTTCTAGTTACAAATAAAATTTCTGACGAATTGACTCTTACTTGAACATGTATTTATTTTTATCAATTTTGTCATTCTCATCTTCAAGTTCAGTTTGGAGCAAAAATTTTTTTTTTGTTTTTGTTCCGTTTCATACAGATTTTTTTATTTAAGAATTTTTCATAAAAAAAAGCAAAATTTTAATTATTATTTGTAAAAATTTATTAATAACTATTAAAAACCAATTTTTAAAATATAAATTGGAAAATAATAATTATCCATAACAAATACTTTTTTTTGTTATGCATAACTATTTCAAAGCAATAAATAAAAATATTAATTGGATATTAATCGTTATTTGCAATTAATTGCTTTTTAAGTCGTTCATAATAATTATTAACCAATTTTTAAAAATATTCCCCAAAATGGGCAATTTTTTCGATTTTGGAAATGAAGATAATAGTTATTTTGGGTCCTTGATAACATCAGTTACTGACTTTTTGACCATTTTTCCTAACTTCAAAGAATTATTCGTATTCATTCAAATGTAAATGTAACATTTGCTTTATACATACGTATATTCAAATGTAAAGCTCAACCTATTTGGTCTAAGAAAGCTTTTGTACATTGAAACAGAGCTTTCAACAACTACAGATGTAATTGGCGCTTATTTAAACGATTTTTAATTAATTATTTAATGGAATATTGTATTTCTTTAATTGAATCATCACAAGGTATTGAAGCAAAACTCCAGCTAGCTACATACTTATTTGTTTAATTTTTTGAAATACTATATTTTTTTTTTATAACGGTATCTAGTTTACTCCAAATTGTATCACTAATTTTATTATTAATTTTATTTATAGCTTCGCCAATTATTTTGATTTGTTTGTGCCACAAATTGTTGAAGCTAATCAATTGTACAGGGTTATCCAGAGTTAGTGGTTTCAAAACCACCGGTCTGGCAAGGCTACATCTGTGATATATCTATTGTCTGAAGTGTCATTTATTTAGTGAAAAGTTTGATCTTTTAACAACCGAAGAATACGTAAAAAAGTTAAAACTGAATACAAAAAAGCGGTGGTTTAAGCTTGACCAAGTTTGGTGTATTAAGGGGAGTTTATAGTCGTTATAACCGACCTATTGGTCTAGGAATTTGCAAGATTATAAAGAAATTTGAAGAGACTAGAAGTATAAAATTCGTCAATAATAAATATTTGTCTTTGAAAATCGGCAAAATAGCAACTTATCTATAATCTGATAGTTGTTTAATCGTGTACTTTTTTCTACAACAATATAAGCAAATGAATTTGCATAAAACTATCCCATATTTGTATGCGTCATTATTTTTCAAAAATATTTTTTTCCTCCTTCCAATAACACATTTCCCAGTTTCAACACAATGCATTGCAATTGTAGGGATCATCCCCTGAGTTCTGGTCCTAGCAAAAAAAAAAAACATTCCTGTCTTCATAAAAATAATTTAATGAAAATTAAATTCAATGAACTTAAGCCTAATTAAAAAAATATAAAAAAAAAACATTATAATAATAATATAAAAAATGCATTTTCATCATAATATGCAAAAATATGCACTAACAAATCGTTGCCATTTTCAAGCAAATTCATAGTTTCATAAAGCCATTATCAGGCTTAAGGGGAAAAACATGCATTTGCATGAAACACCTCTCCCTGATAATGCCTTATTACTCGATTAATTCAAATAATTTTATCGAATGGGGAAAACATAAATCTCTTCTTGAATTGATACTTTGATTAAATTAATAAGCGCAAAAAATAAACCAAAAAAACATGTAGTTAAACAATAAAATAACAAGTTCCAAAACTTTTAAATAAAATAAAGAATTAAAAAAATCAAAAAAAAACGGCTTGAAAAATACAGTTTTTAATGTATTAAAAAGACCAAAACAAGATTAAGGAAAACAAAATTAAAACAAACTATAAATAAAGTAAGCCGTGCTTTAGTTTAACAGACTATAAAATGATATAAAAGCCAATGCTAAGTATAATTATGTTTGACCAGTGTGACCAGATTAAAAATTTTTACAGCAAGATTTTTTAAGTTTTATTGTGGGACATCTATCAGTTTAAAAGTTATGCAAATTTCGTTACACTCGTACATGTGGTTATTGCAATGTAGTACCGTAAAAAGACTGCAAAGAACGAGATTAAATTTTAATTTTTCTCTAACTTATTTTTGGGAATACAAAATTTATTATTAATAGGATTTTTTGGCGTGCTAAATTCCAAAAACCTTTTTTCTAACTTCCAGGAAACCTTTTTTCTAACTTCGACCTAATTTTTAAATTTTCTTTTTAGCGAAATAAGCCTACGGCGTACTTATTATATTGTAGAACTTTTATTATGTGCTCTTCATAAGTTCAAAAGTTATGCAAATTTATGAATATGCCTAACACATCAAAACCTGAAATTACCAATTTAAATTTAAGTTTTTTTAATACATTTTATTACCTTTTATTTAAATCCATTACTACCTATACTACACTGGTAGGTAATACAAAATTAAATGTGCACGTGCAATAGATTAATGTGAAAATTCGTAGTCCTCATAATAGTTTTTTGTGAAATCCTTTCCCACTACACAAGTATGTAATAAAAAATAAAATATGCCTGTGCACTTAAAGAAATAAAAAATATTTTTTTTTTCAGTATTTGTTTATTGAATCTTCATATATTAAATATGAACTAACAATAATTAATCAAATCTTATCCTAATATTTACTTTATGTCCTGCCAGTGCTAGACAAAAAAGATTTAGTCATCACGGTTTCTGTTCACATGTGTAGGTGTTTATAAAAAATATGAGTGTAACTTTTATAATTTTATGGGTTTTTAACTAACAGATGAATAGGTAAGAATTAAGACTCTCGTATCTGGTATTTAAACATATCAGTTCTTTTTAAATACTTCAGCGTGTAGTACTGATTGGCAAATTATAATGGCTACATTTAGTAACAAATGCTTCAATCCTTTTGGCTTATTAAATCATGGAATGAGGAAATAACAAGGAAAATTTAGCCTAAAAGTGGGACTATACAAAAAAAAAGATACGTATGTGATCTCTGCAGGAAAAAACTTTTTGCTGAAAAGCCTTCAGGAACTAAGAAAGTTACTGTGGATCGCAGTGAAAGCTTTCAAACACCAAGTGTAAGTTCGATAAGAAGCGAATACACACCTATAATTAACGAAGATCCAGTAATCCAAGACACAGAAAAAGAAAACCAAGAAATTTTAAAACAATTAAAGGAGAAATTTGGTGACCCTTCTACTTCTATGAAGACCGTGATACTAACCATAGCATCTAAGTCATGGAGTGAAAATAAGCTGGCTAAAGAGTCGACAAGCGAGAAAAGCAAAGGAACTTGTAGATGAGTTCAGTATCATGTCATCTTCTGGCCGTAAATTACCTATTGAAACAGAAAGTTTAGTTAAATGCTTTTATCAATAGCAGAATGATGGCCGACATGACAGATTTTTTTATCTCTTAAATCAGACGATGGGAGAAGAATGCCTGTACAAAAACAGCTTCTTATGTGCAACATTAATGAACTTTATCAGCGTATCAAAGTTTTTAAATTTAAGACCCAAACAATGCATTCTCGCTGACGCCCCTGGAGCACACTTAGTATGTGTTTGTGTTAAATATCAAAATGTTAAACTTATGTTGAATGGTGGAAATATTTCCAACCTTACAGCAGGAACTGCCATAGAACTTGTATGTTAGGGATTGCCTTCGCATGATGATGTGCCCTAATCAAAATCAGACGTGTCATAGAATGACTGCAAAATCAGCGCCTAATAAATGCTGTAAATCTTGTCCTGGCTTGAATGCAATTCGCGATCATCTGAAAATGATCTTCGATAACAATCATGTGAGAGAAGTGCAATTTGAAAGTTGGCTTATCACAGAACGGTTCACATTATCTACTTAGGTATGATGAATCTGTATATACCTTCTGTGATGCCTTGGATATATTAAAACCTCATGCTAAAATCGCAGAAGAACAGGAATTTTTTTTTTCGAAAACTTACACTGTAAATGAAATAATCATACAGTGTGATTTTGCAGAAAACTATAGTTTTGTAGTTCAATATTCTGCTTTTCATTGGAACAACGACCAAGCAACACTTCTGACTTCAGTTTTTTATTACAAAGATGGCAGTGAAGAAAAACACGGAGGCATTGTTATGATCTCAGATGACATAAAGCATGATATATCTAGCTTTTATGCTTATCAAAAAATAATTTACCAGCATCTATTAGAAAAATCTACATATGCGTCGAAAGTAATATTTATAACTAATGGGGCCCCACAACATTTTAAAAATAAATTCAATTTTGCGAATCTATTTTTTTACAAACATGATTTTAATATGGATGCCGAGATACCCTTTCAAACAACTTCTCAAGGATAGGGGCCATGTGACGGTATTGGAGGAAACCTTTAGCGTTTAGCAAAGCGCACCAGTCTGCAGTTAACTGCAAGTAAATCAATTGTTTCTCCTTTTTTTTATTTTTTTTTTCTTTTTATTTCAAGATCAATCGATTTTCTATAATAATCACTTAAAATTTTTTTTGTTTGATTAATTTTTGGTTCGAAAAAATAATTTAAAAAAACATTTTTTTTAAAACGGCAGCACTTTATCACCCCGTAACTCGACAAATAAACATCATAGAAAAAAATATTTCGCACACTTATTGGTATCTACTAGAACTATAGTTATGCCAAATATTAAGGAATTCCAACAATATTTTTTTATTGGGTTGTCCGCTTCACAAATAAAGCCCCATATGCACTATTTTGAATTTTTACTTTTTGTGTGTAAGTATTTCTGAATCCTTAAAAATAAACTTATGCTGAGAAACAAGACAAATTAACCTTTCCGACGGTATGTAACATACCTAACTAGAATTTTATACCTTCGATACTGTAATACCCACAATATGTTAATCCCAGGAAAACTTTTTTCTAAGAATTTAATTAATATATAATTATAATAATTATAATATCTAATAAAATTTTTTATTAAATAATTTAATCTTAATCACATTAGATCCTTTTACATCATAACTATTTTTACACTTAGCTTATTGTAGCTGATCAAGTGTTTAAGTTTTGCAAATTTTCAAATACAATGTCTTTTATCCTCCCTATTTATCGCTTTTATTTTCTGCTATTTTTGCCAATCCTTTCTTGGCGTTACTAGATTCAGCTGTTGATTTTGCTGCTGGTTTATTTTTTTGCTTTGGAAAGAAATCGCTTTGAGTAGAGGCAGAAAACTTTTTCAACTTGAGTCTTGCATGGTATTGAGCGGTGCAATCGATTACCGCAGCATCGAATCTGCTCTTCAGTGTTTTGAATGATCCTCTTTGCTACTAAAAACTGTAGCAGTTTCTTTACAATACTTCTTTGCCCAATAGAATAAAGCAGTTGCATCTAAAATGTCATCTTGATGAGAGCACTAGAGGTTATACTTCGCTGCATTTTTTTTGAGGTTTGCTTGATGTGCATGTAATGGCTTTTGATTATTTTTGCACAACTCCATGTCGATGGAGCAAGCGTAAGAAGTTGAACTCTTTCAGCTCTGCTCTGTGACGTTTTGTATTTCTATTTAATTTGTTCAAGAACTTCTACTGCATCATTATGATATTTATTTTGACACTCATTCTTTGAAGGTATGTATACTTTTGTCTTCATCTGGAAAAACTTTAACGCAAGGCACATTACTATTTAAATCCTTTAATTCGTTCAACTTAACGAGCCCTTTTCTGCATGATCCACAAAGTTGCAACCGTTTTGACTGTAGGGATGGGCTATAAATATCGATATTTAAAAAAAATTATAATCTTTAAATATCGCCGATATTAAAAATACCCATATATCGATACATCATTATTTATCTACGACTATCGAATTCGATATTTTTAAGATCTCTTTATAATAAAATTCAATTGCTCACAATACTGTTGTTTTTTTAAGAATTGCATCATATGTCTTTTAACTAACAGATGTACCTAAACAAGAGCGGAAGGCGGAACGTTTTCTTTAGCGTAGCTTTTACGCTGATATGACATACCTAAATAAGAGCGTCAGCGTTGTGCCATAAACAGTAGTGTTAACTTTCGTGCCGACTAAGACCCTCATAAAAGACATAAGAAATTGAATTAAAACCGCTAGTTTGACCTAAAAATAGCTAATTTGCATTATTTATTATCAAACAATAAAAACAGTGTTGTCAAAACAACAAATATAGCAGCCTTGTTTATTTTAACGCGCTGTCAAAATCGGATTTTCCAATTGCAAAGCGCTACCATTGCGTTGCCGTCGCGTTGTTTCGGTATGCTACATACAAATTGTATGGGCATGAGGATTTTTGACAGCTAGAAAACGCGTTCCGCTCTTGTTTAGGTATGGCTGTAATATTAAGAAAATAGCGGCGCTTTTCCATTGTACATTTTCATAGATTACACAGTTCAGTTTTGTCTCAGTTTTTTAAGAGATGACAACAAAAAAATAAGCGAGGAAAATATATTCTTGAAAGGGTTCCTAGAATTATGCAAAGAATCGCCTTAATTATGGTGTATTATCAGCAATACACTCATGAAAGTTGGAATGTTAATAATAAAAAAAAATATTTTGTTTTTTTTTGAGCAAGTCCTTATATAGATATTAAAATAAAATATTGCACAGTTTACTTGTACAGTATGTGTCACAAGTTTCGATTACCGGCAGTATATAGTCCCAATTAATTTTTCTTTTTTTTAGATTTCATATGGCGAATAAATAAACATTTTTTTGTATTCTTTATTTATTTTTTTTTTAATTTTTTTTATTGAAGAATTAACTGCCGCTCTCTCGATTTCAAACGAAAACTTCGTTTTCATAACTTACCTTTAAAACTAAATTTTATAATTGGTTTTTGCTTTAAATAAAAGTTTAGCGAATGAAAGTTTCTTTTGAATCGAGGGAAAGGCAGTAGATTTAAAATTAAAAGAATCAATGAAAAGTTAGAATGGAATTACATGTAATATGTTTGTACATACATATGTAAATATGTATTGACATAGATATACTAAGTTTTTACATTTGGTAATAATTTCAGCTTAATACGTTCTATACGTCGATACATCGATATTTTTAATTAATAAATATCGATACTTTTAAAAAATATCGATAAGATATATATCGATATATTTTTTTAATTTGCCCATCCCTATTTGACAGCGTAGCGAATTTTTTTAATAAGCCGTCGGAAATATTTCGCATATCTGATGATCTGTGAATTTTTTTGTTAAACGGATTAAAACAAAAAGAAGTAAATATATCAATTTGAAGCTTGGCCTTTCAAGGAGCTGTAGACATTGTAAAGATTAATTATGTTTCTAATAAACGGATGTACGAATGTCTTCAGAATGACAATAAATAGTTTTTAAGATCATATAGGGAGTGTAATTTAATGTATGTGTCTTAAATCGTTTATTAGGGTCAAGAAGGGCTTAGTGTGCGTAAACCGCATGTTAAATAATAAATATAATAAAGTACCTTTTTTAACCAAAAATTACTTATAACAATAAAAATGTGCCACCTGTTAATATTTAACTTTTAAACATAATATTAAAAAAACTACCATGCTTATTAAGTTATTTGTACGAAGTTTGAATACTCTTACTGTTAACATTCAACAGTTGCACAGACATCTATTTGGCATTTGTATTTAAGTTGTCCCGCCTATTTCTGCAATAAGACAGTGGGCCTTTTACAGATATATACACCATATTATTGCCAAATTTGTAAAAGTTTAGTTGACTATGAGTCGACCCAACTTTCACACCACCATACTGTTTTTAGTTGAAATTGTTATGCCGTTGCCAACTTAAAATATCAAGTTTAACAGAAAAGCAGACATATTAAAGTTACAAATTTAAAAAATAATTAGTATTGTGGTTATTTTATTGAACTGTTAATGGTTTTTAATCCAAATTTTGAAATTTGTAATTAGGCTTAAGTTCATTGAATTTAATTTTCATTAAATTATTTTTAGAAGAGAGGAATTTTACAACATGAAATTAATTAAAATTTTATTGATAATTTTTCATTCTTGACAGCGCTGAGACTTGAACCCAGGCTTTCACGGACAGATTGCACAGACTAGTTTCGATTGTAACCACACAATCTCTTCAGTGGGGTTTGCCGTCTTTACTCACTCGGCTATTGAAGCCGGATGACGTCAATAGTCAAACATCAATCTCTAAACCAAATGGTATTGGTAGATAGAAATTTGCTTTTGAATGAAAGATTATCTATTTTAATTGATTTACATGTTCTACCTAACCGCGAGGTGGCGGCCATTTGGCCGATATTTTGTTGCATACATAATTGAACCATACCAATATTTTCATAATAAAAAGAAATGACAATAATTTCCTAAATAATTTGTGTTTTATTCAAAATCAACGTCGGCCCTTAAAATTTAACCACCCTTTATCTTAAGAAATACTCTTAAATACGTAATATTGTTATGGGAAAATTTTCAAATGGTTTCTTAATGGAAATTGTTGCTTTATTGTGAACACCAGCGAAAATTTTGCTGCCATTGTAAACGAAGCTTTCATTTACCATTTTCCTTTTCTACATTTTTATTTTAAGAATATGGACGTTATTTTTTAAATTTACTATAAAAGTTCGTTAGAAATAGTTAAATTAACTGTATTTAAAAATTTTTTATATAAAATATAATATGCAAAACATTTCCACTGCATTGTGGAATGCGCATTAAATAAATATTAACATACATGAGTAACATTAATGTTTGTTGTGCTTAATTCCTAATAATTCCATCGACAAGCAATATCAAAGCTTAAACAAATTACCAACAATAAACAGTGAGTTTATCTTTTCTTACATTCCCCTCTACAATTGGTTGGAATTCTCCCAACATTAAGTGTAGTTGTAAGTGGGTAAAGAAAAAACCAAATTAAAAACAAAAACAATTGCTTTACTGTTTTCCCAAGAAAATCAAAATAAAGCAATTTGCCAGTCCAGTTTTTTATGTACGTGAGCTTGCAAATTCTCACTCACTGTTTATTTTTTGGTATTTGGTTTAAATTAAAATTGCAAATAAGACTTGTTGAGTGTTTGTAATTCTCATTCACTTTGTAGTTTCATTTACTAATAAATTTGGCTTTTCTAAATTTTTTTTTGGAAAATGTTTCCTGATGATCTGGCGTAAGCAACCAGTTAAATTCGCATAGAAACTAGAACTATCCTTCAACAATAAATTTCAGTGTATTTATAAAAAAAAAAAATAATAGGGAATTAAGCACAATAAACAAAAACTTATTAATGAAAAATTATGTATTCCCAAGAACAATTTTGATAATATCTGAGTAACTTTAACTTCAAAGTTATTAGTCAGATTTGCTTACAATTTCCGTGGAAAAGTTTAAAAAGCACAGTTGACTGTAAACAAATCATTTAAACAACCACATCACATACGTACTTATTGTCGGTTTCAAGTTTTTCTGATTAATTTCGTTTTTGACTACCTCAATGTTATTTGGCCTCATTGTGTAAAGCGTTGCCGTTAACGCCTAAGTCGCTTTTTGTAATACATTAAAGAACACAGGTTGTGTGTTATTTTAATCTATTACAAAATATTACAGAATAAGGCTGAATCAGCCTTTCTACTTCAGTGTTATTAAGATACTTCTTCCATGTTATTCCTCCTTCCCATTACCTATTTTCCTAGTTTTAACACAATACAATGCATTAGTAGGAGCCATCCCCTGAGTGCTGGCCCTAACAAAAAAATTATATATTCTAGTACCTAAAAATGTTAAAGTCATAAAAATTAAGACTCCAAAGGTAAAAGTTATAAACGAAAACTTCAGTCAATAGAAAATTACTTATATGCTATTTCCAGGAGACAGGCAATTGATTGTGTTGTAAAATTTATATGAAAAGCACTTAAAAAACTGAGTGATTTTCATTTAGATTTTACTACACAATCAATTGCTTGTTACATAGATACAGCACATTAGTTTTTTTAACTGCTAATTCATTTTGGGGTTATATTGTTGCTACTTCATTTTCAGGGTTAATTTTTTTCATGGAGCAGTAGTTTTTAAAAAAGTAATGCTACAAAACAAGACACATGCTCCTGCTGCCGATACTTGTATTTGTTTGGAGTAGTAGTTTTAGTAATGGTAAACAAACATTTAGGTAATGTAGTTTTTTAAGCACTGATTTTGACAAGCTATTGAGGTTTTTAAAGTCGAATTCACTTCACGTAATATGTACTTTCTCTCTAATTGTAAAACACGTTTTACTTCAATCGCCATGTTTTATTGATAACATTCACTTACTGTTGAAAAGTTTATTTTTGACTTGCAAATAAAATTTGATATCAAATTGAGAAAACATTGCATATTAAATCGTTATATTTAAATCATTATCAAATTGAATTCAAATGTTAAAATCAAACAATTGACAATGCTTTGAAAATTGTGCTTGATATCAAATGATAAAGTCATTTCATATTAAAGATTTGACTTCGTGTTTGTTGGGTAGTCACCATTTGTTCGCAGTTGAATTTTTGACAGTAAAAATTAAATTAACTTTTCGTTAAAATAAAATGCAAAATAAGTAGATCGGTTTTGAAGTAAATTTACAGTTGTTTTAAATTTAATTTTCATTTAATTTTACATACAGAATACTTTTACTTAACCAACTGACAATATTAAATGCAACCGAAAATCCGTATTAATGTGCACTTAGTTTTTTTTAATAAATGTTAGAATCAGTTAAAAATAAATTTGCTTGGAATTTTAAATGTTTATTTATTTAAAAATGACTGAACGGAATACTTCTTGAATAACCTACAGTCCGTTACTGTAATAATATTGTGACTGTATCATCTTTATTTGTTTTGAACTATTTTTCCACCATATATAGACACAATTGCGATAAGAAGTATCTTTTAAATTTTACCAGAACCCGAGTATACAACAAGAAGGTGGCAGTACTAATCGCGCACAGGGCCGCAATTTGCCAAAGCCCGGCCTTAGCACATCCTTCCAAAAAATTTCAGTTACAAGCTAAGTTGAACATATTTCTAATTCAAAGGTCGTTATGTGCATGCACAAACATAAAGAGTGGTACAAATAGCAGCCTGTTGGTTTAGTTCATTCCAAATATAACTTTCTATTTCAGCCCCTTTGCCAATCTACGCTTCTGAAAATATGTTCGAAAAATCGCCCAAAAGTAATAAGCAGACCGTTGAAAAGGCAAAAGTAAAAGAAGTGAGCGAAAGTGAAAAACCATGCAAAAAGCTAGAAAATGAACACAAAATGAAAACATGACAAAAACATTTACATGTGTGTTGCCAAATACAAGACATTAAAAAGCTTTTTCCACATGTTAAACGGACAGTAAAACAATTGTGAACGACGAACGCATAATATAAGACACTCAAAAAAAACAACAAGAGGAATTTTGAAAGAGTGGGCAAAATGAAAAACCAAACAAAAAACAAAACAAGTTAATCCAAACAGAGCGGAAGGAAATTTTGTGTGTGAAAACTTGACTGTGCAACAACAACAAAAGCAACAAGAAAAGCAAACACTGTGCGCACATGCTTGTGTGGACCGACTGGCTGATTGTACTCGCTCTACAGAGAGAAAAAATCGGCAGCAAAAAAGCAGACAAATTATAACAACAACAAGCAGCTTATTGACAAATGCAAAGTTTTCATTGGAAAATATTTTCAGTTTTCAGTGGAGTAACGGCCACAGTTGAAAACGGACGTATCGATTCGAAACGCAAGTACGAGCGTGTTGAAAGCGCCCAAATAAAATTGTATTTTATTATAATTTTTTGGCATTACCTTGAAACTGGGTGAAAAAATATACTAAGTGGCAACTAAATTAAGAAAAAAATTAATGAAATTTTCACAATTCTGAAAAAAATTAAAGTTAAATGTGTAAAATTTGATTCAAAAATACATACAACAAATTTCGAGTAAATTGTTAAAGAAAAGTTGTAAAATAAAAATAATTGAGTATTTTTTGTTTTAAATAAATTGAGAAAAAAATTTCAAAGAAATTGATTTTAAAATTAACTTAAATCAATTGAAATAAAAAAATCTATTTGATGCAAATTAAATAAAAAAATTGTGATTTGGTGAATATCAAGTGATGAAAAAATGTGTTTGTGAAAATTGTGTCGAAAAAAATTCTGTTTTTCAAAAAAAAAAAAAATTCTTTTAAAAGAATTTAATTTACAGAATTGTAATTCGAAAGAAAGCTTAACAAAAAATACATGCAGTGTTATCGGAACTAATAATCTATAAATTAATTTCAACAATTAAAAAAAAAATAATTAATACTGTGAGATATTTTCAAAATTATTTTAAAAACTTTTTCACATATATAATTATTTATTTAAAATTTCCCCCTGCACTTTGAATTCAAATCACAATTATTATTTTCCTTTTGTTTTCACATCTTTAGTTTGGCTTTTTTATTTTTCTGAAATAAAATTTCTAAACCAAATAAAAAAAAAACCAAAAAACAAATAAGAAGTATTTGTGGCTAAGGAATAAGATAAATAAAAACACTGAAAAATCAATCAATATTTAGGCTTGAGAAAATAATAAATATATTTTTCAGTTCCAAACACGCACAACGTATACACACAAAAGTACACAAATTTAGTCGTAATATACTTCATACGACATGTACAAACAAAAATCTTTAGCAAATGCTAAACCAACAATAAAAATTACAATTATTACAATAAATATTACAAGAATGAATTAACGAAACAAAATATATTAAAATAACTCCCAAAAAATCCACCCTCAATTATGGACATATGGCCAGAACATTTTTTTGTTTTTCCTTAAAGTACTTTCGTTGTTTGCGTGCCACCAACAGTTATGTAAAGATAGTACTTTTAAAAATTTCTTTGCAATTTGTTTGGTACTTTTGGGATAAATGCTTTGATTATTAAGTTTTATATAAACAAGTAAGAAAGTATAGTCGGTCAAGCCATTTGATACCCTGCATCACCAGTATAGAGAGTGTACTCTACTTTCGACCCATTGGTAATAACAGGCCCGCCAAAAAAGAATTATGTTAATAGGTTAAGGAGTCATGCAACAGTTTTTTGTGACAAATATTATTTAGATATCTTCATCGGTATGAGATTTGTTTGCCTCTAAGTGATTTTAGGATGAGGATTTATATGGGAGCTACGGTTAAATTTGGACCTACCAGCATAATATTTTGTGCGGACATATAAGCTATCATAAACATTATTTTCGCCAATTTGTATGTCCTTGCCGACATTCATAAGAAAGTTATGGCATTAAAAGCTATTTTCGGGCAATATTATTTATATGGGAGCTATCTATATGGTCAAATATAGACCGATTTCCATAAATATAGGTAAGATGATTAAGATTGCATTTAAATTAGTTTGTATCAAATTTAATACCAACATAATAAGATGGTTCGTGGTCAAAAATACTATTCTAGAGAGAATTCTGTGAAATTTGGAATCAATCCCCAGAATTTTCAATAGACGTTATTATTATGAAAATTAAAACGCTCATATGTACTAAATTTTATAGGATTATCTTCAAAATTGCGAGCAGTACTTTGCGCACAAGTTAACATGGACAGACAACCAGACAGCTAGCCGGAAGGACAGACAGACGGTAATCGTTAGATCGACAGTTAAACCAACTCTTCGCTACTAAAAATGGCAATATTTTTTTATTTTGACACATTTGTATTATCTCTATGTTGGAGGCCGGGGCAGTGCCCCATAACTGGATACCATAGAACCATATTGAGTTTAAGATCGACTTTTAAAGTAGGAGTTTACAATCTTCCAATGAGCCAATTTATTTTAATTGCTTTTAGTTTCATTTGAGTTAACTTTGCCTCTGTATGGCATTTCCACGTTAAATGTCGATCTTAATGTATACCGAAATATTTTATTTACATTCGAATATTGTGGTTTATTTGGTTATTGATTTTAATAGGGGGAGCACGACTCCCTACGCAATGTAAACGTAATGTGTGTGAATTTTTATCTGTTGACCCTTATTTTCCATTGTTTTAACCATTTTTGCAATTTATATATATGGTCTTGTAAGTATCTAGATGCTTCGTAGTGGTTTTCGTGGATGCTTAGAAAAGCTGTTTCATCTGCAAAAAAAGATGTGTGGGTGTAGTTGTTGCTTGACATGTCTGAAGTATATATTAAGTATAGTATAGACCCTAACTTGGAGGCCACACGATCAATTTTTGTCTTTCAATTCCTTTCAATTTGCTCTCACTCTCATATTTTTCACTAACACACTCACACTTTTTAAATTGATCACGAGATTGCTCTCAATTTTGTATATCCATTTGTTTGGCCATTTTATGGTCAATTTAACAGCTGATTAGAAGTTTAGTGAGCAAATTTTTCGTTTGTCAGTATAAATTGTTTTCTGGATGACATCTTGAAACTAAATTGCTTAAAAATTGCGTGCAGCCTAATTCACAGCTTTCAATTTATGTAAATTTTGACAAACAGTATATCTAAAAGACTATCAACAAAAAGTTGATCGTGTGGCCGCAAGGTAAATGACTTCCTTATGGGACTTCAGCATTGATCGGTTGGGGCGAACTTAAAAATCTCCTTCTAACAGTTTTTGTCTGTTAACGGGTATATTAAGCTTTAATTTAACTATTAAGCCTTCGTGCCAGCCTTTGTCGAAAACTTTAGAAACATCAATGAAGAGTGCAGAACAATATTTTTGATGTAGAAAAACGAAAAAGATTATTATATTAAAAAACTCAATCCCTGAAGAAGTTTACTAACTATTTAGAGTAATCGAAAAATGTCGATCAACACTTATATGTAATTATATTTTTTTCCAAAAGTTTTTCTACCGACGTTTACTAGTCTGTTTGTTTGGTCAATGTTTCTTTCTCAATCCAAATTGATGATTCGGTACGTTCAATTTCGCCCATTATCGGGACTTATTTAGAAACCAAAAGTTTCTCAAATAGCTTTCATTCCCGGGACGAGAAATCCCGGGAACAAACTCTAGTAGTCAGATTGTGGAGTTGCATGAAGTTCCTTAAGATTTCCTTCCAAGAGTGCTGTTTTCTGGGACTACAGTAACTTTCGAAGTTTTTTTGAGGGGATCTGTGGAGTTGCCATTCTCTTCAACCTCGTTCGTTCGAAATCTGTAAAATATATTTTGTTATGTCTGATTTATTTTGAGGCTATGGAAGAATGTTCAACAGCTTGTTTGAGATTTTTATTAATATTGACAATAGAAAGATCTATATCTTCTGGTGTACGTGGTGATATATTTTCCGTGCAGTGGGTACTGATATATTTTTTTATATTTAAGCCAATTTTTTCGCTGGGTATCAATAGATACATAAGTAGTCTTTGTAAGTTTTTTTGTAGTAAATATAGTGGGTGTGTGATCAGATTCAAGAAAAGCTTCTACACAAATCGTTTCAATCGGTATGTTTTTAGCCACGCTAAAATTGATAGAATTTTCCACAGATCAACAGGCCGTCGCCCGCTTTTACATTCAGTCCTATTTTGAAAATTGTAGCAAATAAAACGCTACCCCCAGTAGGTGTGTTACGCGTTGTGATCATCAATAGCTAGAAAACAGCTGCCTATTGATTAATTATGTTGGCTTTCAGCTATTGTATATTTTGGTGGACAGTAAAACGATGAAAAAAAAGTTTCGATTAAGCTCTTCAATACAAATATTTGTTGCTTAAAGATAGTCTACACGAGAGTCACAAATTAGGAAATGCTTGACTCGAGCTTTTATTATTTCGAAATCAATGTGTTTAAAGTATTTTAATTTGCTCGCACTACTTAGAAAAAACGGGAAAAGTATTAAATATATAAAGATTACTTTTATGTACAATATAAAGAAAAACATAGCGAACAATTCTGCATCACTAACCCTAAATTTTTTTGAGTTATGGTTACTTAAGAAAAATCTTTGAATAGCGAAAAGTTCAAGTTATTGATAAAATTTAATTTTTTATTATTAAAGCCATTTGCGTTAACGTTACAACGTTACAACACAATTAATCCTGCATTTATAAAATTTTTTGTCTAAAAAATTAAGAAAATTTGGCTTATTGAAAATGGCAAAACATGGCTTATGGCCAAATTGATTTTTTCATGGCTTAACAATACAAAAATGGCTCAATCATGCCACTAATTTGGCAAACTGGTCTAGAACCAAAATTTTCTAGTTTTACGCATATCAGCACATACGCATAATATCTCTTCAGGAAATGTCACTAGGGAATCTGTACTGATTCACTATTGACATACTCACCAGTACTAGTGACTTAATGTATCCAGACAATTTTATTTAGTATAGACAAATAACATGTGCGTGTCATTAGAAATCCACTATTGACTACGTAGTTCTTTTGGGGTCATATGTAGTCACTGGAACTAAATAATCACTACTTCATATAAGTAAATCTAGTCTCCACTTTTGATACATTTCAAAGTAGATGTCAAAGTGAAAATTGCATATTATTTAATATTTAAAAAAAAAATTACAAATAAGATTTCATACAACTTTTTTTTGTATACTGGTTTTTATACAAAAATGCATACTTAAAAAAGTACCTACAATGTATAAAATTAACACCATTTGTCCGATTGAAGAAAAACCTACACGCAGGGATTTTTCCATTTACTTCTACGTATTGGAATCAAATCGTGAGAGTATCGGTCAGTATATGGACTTATGCCATAAAGCATTTTAACTAAAATTAAAAAGAAATTATTGTCATAAAATTTGTTTTGAAAAAATTCTATGTGACAAGAACAAAAATTCTTTTTCGGTTTAAACGAAGTCACAAAAGATCTTACAAAATTATTACAATCGCACGATTTGAAATCGCAAAATGCCCGATGTGTTTTATGGTGTTCTAAAACTCCTGCGTTCTGCTTGTGATCTGCTAAAGTTTCTTAAAAATATTCTAGTTCCCTGGAGCATACTTTTGAAATTTGATGTCGCCAAACTTCTTGCGATTGCGATTTACAGAATACCTATTATGCAACTGCAAGTAAAAATCACAAATGTTAAGCGTTTTACGATTGTCAGAACATGAGCGTATGATTAAGAATTTTAAGAGAATCAGTTGATAATTGATTATGTTTTCGAAGTTATTTTTAAAGATGATTAAAGCAAAACTAATAAAACTATTAACATGAAATTGTTAATAACTTATAGCCTATTTCCAATGTGCGAAAGAATTCTTTCGTTCGCATAACTACATTGAAAACAAAATCTAAAAATTTGTTTTTGTTTTCAATGTAGTTATACGAAAGAAAGAATTCTTTCGCACATCAGAAATAGGCTATTAGTTTAGAAGTGGCACCACTAATTTTTAAAATTATAGGGGCATAATTGACTCATAAAAGTCCAAAATGGTATGAATAATCGCACAGAAAAATTCTCTAAAATTTTTCACTAACTTAAGCATTAATCAATAATAAAATCAGTTTTTAATTAAAAATGTAATCAAATGAATTAAACGTTTAATTGGTACCTATAATTTGTTTACTGGTGCAAATTTAATTAATTTTTTAATTAATATCATAAATTTTTTAACTGAAATCAAATATTCTAACACTATACACATTGTTATATTGAAATAACCCCTGGGTACTAAAATTATCCCTAAAAGTTTGCCAGCTCAATCAAACTTCGCCTTTAAAGTATGTATGTATATGTAAACTTAAAATTGAACATGCTCAACTCAATACTCATTTGTCCCCACGAAAACGACAACAATGAAAAAAAATAAGAACGATAACAAAAAGGAAAACGAAGTTTTTTTTTGGTGTACGATGTTGTGTAAGTGCGTTCGTAAATTAAAATGTAGATAAACTTTTATTTTTGTTCTACCCACAAAATACATACACATCCACAGATATTTATCCTCAACAAAAGCAATAAAGGGGGTAAAGTTTTGAGTACAACTATGAGTACTTTGGCCACTTTTACGTTTACTACTTAACAATTGAGGGGGTTCAAAAGCATTAAAGGGGGATAATGCATAAAAAATACATTGCTATTAAATATCAGGATATCTACCATCTATTTTCTTTTTTTCTTTCAACCTTCTATTTTAACTACAAACTTAACAATGTTTGTATGGATGTGTGTATGTATGTACATATTAGAAAACTGTACATAATAACCAAGAAGAAGAATTATTTTAGGAAACTTTTACATGCACCATTTTACTTTTCCTAATGCTTGACAATTTTTTATTTATTTTTGGTAAATTAGATACGCAGGATGACAAAAGCTTGTATTATGTGGCCATTTAGTGTAACAATGACAGTGCGATAACAACAACGAAAGCAACAACAATTAACCCCAACGAGAAACCAGTCAACCGTGTAGAAAAAGGATATATTTATGTTAGAGTACGAGTATTTTTTGTGCGTCTCTGTATGTGGCTATGCCAGTTTCTTTGTGTGTGCACTATAAAGTACGCAAGTGTTTGTAAATATGGCACCCATGTGAACAATATTCGTAGGGCAAAAGGCTCAACATAATTATGATGTTGTTGTGTTTCATTTTATGCAATTTACTAACTTTCGTATATATAAGTGTGTGCCTTCAAGCACCTGAACGTACGTAGTTGTGTCTCAAAGTTTGAGATTCAAAAAGCTGTAAGTTTAGAAAATAGTTGTTATGCATGACAAAAAATATCATTTTGCATGAGGGTACCAAACTGCGAAAATATGATTGAATTGGAATAATGCACAAATACAAATAAATATAAACTAGCATTTTTGCATTAAAAGTAATTAAACAACGTTGCATATCGATGCTTTACTTTCTCAACCTCGTAACTTAAATAAATACGGTTTTGACTTTTTCATATCAAACGATTGCTATTTTTGTCTTCTATTACTGCAACAACTTATTATATCAATAATTTATTAATATATACAGAATTGAGACAAAGTATTGCAACAATAAGTTGTTGCAGTAATAGAACACAAAAATAGCAATCATTTGATATGAAAAGGTCAAATCTGTATTTTTTTAAGTTACGAGGTTGAGAAAGTAAGGCATCGATATTCTCTGTGATTGATAATAACCTCATATTTGTAATTTTTTCTTCTATTAGTGCACAACAACTCATAAGCTTTTAATCACTTTTTGATTCAACTACAAAAGATAAATAAATAGCATTATAAGCGCACATTGTCAATTTTAGGCTCAGATTAGAGGTGTGCGTAAGGCGTGAACACTAACTCGAAGTATCAAAACAACGAAAAGAAATTGGTCGAATAAGATGGTATCCTCTTTTCCGTTAACACAAGTTTTCCTTTTGTATTATGTTCAATTCACGAGTGCATATTAAGCACATAGCTGTACAACAAGTTGCACTTTGTTTTTATGTTTAACGTTTCGTCTTCTACGTAATAGTGATGTTACGAATAGCAATTTGTAACACTCGCGGTTTCGAATATCTGCTCTAATATTCGTCGAATACGAATACGAATTTCCAATCTGAAATTTAGCGCCACCCAATATATGAAATTGAATTGAAAATATATTCCCCTGCACAGTGGGTTGAAACAAATGTGAGTTAAGGAGATTAATTCAGGGAAGCCCGTCATTATTGTTATTTATATGTTTTGTAGGAGCTATAAATTATTTAGTAAAAAATTGCATTTTGAAATAAAATTTATTGAAAATATTTGTTTATTTACACAAGAAGAGAACAATTATATGTGCATAAATACTTATATGTATATCCCTTGGGGGTGGTTTTAAAAATTTAGCTGAACTAGTCAGTCCCTAGGACTTAAGATTATTTTAAAACCATTCCAGAAATATTTTTGGAAGTTTTCGCAATGCCGCTGGATACAGTCTCTAGGTTTTTTTGAACACTACGTCGCTCATGGTTATTTCTAACCAAAATTGGTAATTTTTTTTCAATGTGGAGATATGAATATTTTTTTCGTTGTGGTTACTTTTTCTAAAATAATAATACGTATGAATTTCTTTTTCTTGGTACATTGAAATTTATACGTTTTTAAAATTTTTAACGTTTTTAATTTACATGGGGGGTTGCCGCGTATTTCGTTTCGAAAGGAATTATTTACAACTTCGAATAATGTGTACTGTGCAGTACGATTTTGCCAAATGTGATTGGTTTATTAGAAAAGGCCATGTTCTAAAATTAAAATCAATTTAAGGAGATTTTTAATTAATTTTTTTTAAAAAAACAAAGTTTTTACTGATGTTAAGAGTATTAAAGATAAGTTGTAATTAAAGTAGGAAGTGCATAACTTCACGCGGAATCGATTTCAGAATATGACTAAAAAGTACACAAAATAAAAAGGACTAAAATTTTGCTTTTTATAACTTGTCAATCTGTATATTTATTTAATGTTTTTTCAGATAATTATTTGGCAATATTTTTAAAATATAATAAAAACCTTTGACTGTCCGTCATATACTTTTTTCCCATTGAATGTACGCTCCGAAATGCGAATTTTTTATATTCGCCATAATAATATACAATGATACACAAAATATTTCATATAAGTCAATTTTAAAACAGCAATAATAATAATTATTAATTTAAAAAACCATTTAAAATCAAGAGAAAAAAGTTATATTATAATACTTTAGATATATGTAATTTAAAAAATGTTCACAATAAATGCATTTCGAGTATCGCCAACAGTTTCAAATTTTACCAAAACAATCGCCATATCGCCAAACGTAAATTTTCATTGCCAAGAAAATTTTAAAATCGCCACATTTGACAGTGCTGTCACTGACAGCTAACAAGCGGAAAAACATTTGGGTTTTTTCTTTTTTGTTATTTATAACTGTGAAGTACAAATTTCGTTTATTGTAAAGGATGTATTCAAAAAATTCTATATATTAACTTTCAATACTGAATTTTGCATGGAAAAAAATTAAAAAAAAAATTTTTTTTTTTTTGAAAAAGGTCTCAAATAAATAAAAAGTTTAATTTAAGTTTCTCCATGGTAGAATAAGTCCAAGGTATAATCATTAGAAATTTTGTTCAAAATGTTAAACCCATATAACGTCATATAAAAGAAAATAAGGAAAAAATGAATTTGATATTAAATGGGTAAACAATGATAATTCCCCCTAACCCTTAGATGTCCTACATGGTCTGGCCAGACCATTTTCGATTTTTATATGCAATATATTTTTTTGTAGCAAAAGTTTTTATAAACGAAGGCTATGAATTATAAAAGTAAGTTGTCCTGAAGCGAATAAAACAAATTTGGAATCATTTGCATCACAGTAGGGCGCAAACCCCTTTCAAAAGAAAAAGTTCGCTTAGTGCACCTCATGGTCTGTCTGGACCACAGATTTTTTTTAAATCATTGCTCTTGCACTGACAAAGTTTACTTTGCTGATTCTGTTAAAGTATCTTTTGCTCAAGATATGTATTTTTGTCTGTTGGATTGTTTGAAACACTTTTTTCCTTTGTCGCATACTTCATTTGATTCGGCGCCACAGGAGCGGAATCTGCTTCGTGGACGCTGGGAAAACTTTGTTTTTAACTCAACCACCTCTTTGACAATTAAGCTGATCTGCAGTTCTAGTGTTGATTGTGCTTTGACAATTAAGCTGATCTGCAGTTCTAGTGTTGATTGTGCTGAAAAAACGGTTTGTGCTCAAGCGGATCACTACTTATTGAAATTACAATATGTACATTTGGTGGAAGTCAGCTCATTCACACAGATTTGAGCATGTTGTCGTTAATCTTATTGCCGGCTAAATTTCGGATCTCGCGCAGCAAGTGTCGCCAAGTTCCAAATCCTGTAAAAGTCTGTTTATGCTTTTCTGCTCTGTCCCAAGAGTCGAGCCTTTTATGTGTCGTACATGTTATTCAAATGTGTATTAAGCGTAATTACACTGATATGTGACAATTCGCTGCTTTCGATAGCTGCTTCAACTGTCTGGCATTTCGTTTTGTCGTAAGTTATACCAACGGCAGCCGACTGAGATTCTATTGTGGGCACGCCAGAATGGAGGAATCCGTACTGACAGTCTTGCGATTTGCGCAGTCGTTTTTGGCAACATGTTATTGTCCGTTGGTGTCGGCGGTAGCCTCTTCGGCAGCACAGTTTTGTCGTCACCGACCATAATAATCTATGTTCTTTTATAAATTGGTAAAACTTAAATAGTTGTGATCGTCTATTTAATTGTTCTGCGTTTTAAAAAGCATTTATTTTTAGAATCACGTCGTGGTCACCATTTATGGGGTATGGTGTTAAGTGGTTTTAAAAGAACTATTATTTACAAAACCAAAAAAAATATGGCATCTTAGGGGAGGTGCCTTAAAACCATGTGAGATAAGGCCATGATGGCTTTATCTCTCATTCAATAGGGAGATTAGGCCTTTTTTCATTTGAATGGGAGATAAAGCCATCATGGCCTTAGCTCACATTAGCAATATTAGAAAAAGGCTTTATCTCTCATTTCAGTTTTGAAGAACTTTTGCATTTTACATTGATTAATAATATATTTTCCCTTTTACGAAATCTGGCGAAATGCAGCAAAGTTATGTGCCTTCATCATGTCAGAGAGCCAAAGACGTATTTTTGTAATGATTGTTAAACAGAATAATTTCAGTATTTTACAATTGTATTAAAATAATTACATAACAAGACGGATTTATTTTAAATAAACAAAAATGAGTACAAAATTTTGGTTAGCCTACTTATTTGTATGAGGATTTCAATCGTAGTCTGGCCAGACCATGTGGTGCACTTAGTGGCACTTTGGTTTAGAACATCGAAGGGCTAAATAACCTACCTTGTACTTTGGTTATATATGTTAACATTTGGTAACTTTTTTTTTTGGTTGTAAAAATGTTATTGGTCGTGGACGCACTGAAAATGGCTTGTCTATGGCTTCATTTTGCCTTGTGTTACTTTTTAATCTGACATCAAACTTCTGGCGTCATATATGCCATCTAGGATCCTTCCCCCTAATGTCGAATTTCTTGCCCGTTGCAAGAAAGCTCTTCTTAAACTTTGCACGTCCAGCTTTAAATAAGGTATGCGAAATAAAATATTGACTGACACATTAGCAGTACAAATTTCTTTATCAGATATTAAAATATCAATGTGTCTTGGTTCCTTTTCCTGTTAATATGACACAATTGACTACTCTCCACTACACCACTTTTTGTTTTTATATATACCGCCGATTTCATCATATGTATGTAGCAACTGAAGTTTCACAATAATTAAGAGATTTTGTTTGTTGTGCTTAATTCCCTTTTTAAATAATTGATAAAAAAAATACTGAAATTAATTGTTGGAGAATAAGCTGTTCCTATGCGCATTTCACTGGTTGCTTTCACAATAATTGAAAAATGTAAATAACACGCAGTAAATCCGCGAGATTTTTTTGGATATTTAAGCTGAAATCTCATATTAGAAGATCAATCAATAAAATTTACCCGATTCCATCTGAGATTTTTGAAACGTAATGTATGTAAGTCTCGAAAATACTTCATGTTCAAAATAAATTTTGATAAATGTTTTGGAAATATTTTGGGTAATTTCATATTTTTAGGGATTTATTTCATTTTTAAAAAATTCATAAATATAATAGGCCAATATTAGGCTATACAAATATAAATATTCGTAACACCACTACTACGTTCATAACTACATAACATCGTGTTTTTACATGATTTGCAAATAGTTATTTTTACTACATGACTACTACATTCGTGTTCACAGAAAAAATTTTCAATGGTTTTTTTTTTTATCAATTAAATAAATTGTGTGAAAAGCATTTTAATTTAATTAATGTGTTAATTGAAATAATTACTATTTAATTGAGTAAAAAAATTGAATTGTTTTAACATTAATGTATAATTAATATATGAATTAAATAACCAAAAATCCTAGTTGTTTTTTTCGTTAAAATTAAATAGTAAACTAGTAAAATTTATGTTGGCAATTGTCATAACCTTAGCTATATCAAGAATGATAGAAAGGCCGTGTCAGATACAACTTCGTCGCGTAGCGTGACGTTTCATACTTTGAAAGAAAAGCGTAAGGCAAAATTTGTATGACACAATAAAAACTTTGACAACAATCACACATTGTTTGGTTACCTTAAAAAGCGGTTGTTAAATTAAAAATAAAAGTTAAACATTTTATTAGAAGATTTATAGGAATTGGATTTGGAAAACAAAAACAAAATAATATAAAAGAAAATTATACTAGCTGATTGTAAAAGCGATGAGAGTTGCCTAACTTTTCGCTTCGCTCTGCGTTAAAAGTACCTTATGTGACATGTTTCGTAAAAGTATGTATATTTCATCTTAGCTAATCTGTAACGCATGATTTGAATGTATGAAACGCGTGATAGTCGGCAACCCTGCAATTGGCTTACTCAGAGAGTTCTCCAAAAAATATTATATCGATTGTTAAAAAAAACTACGAATTTTGCTTAAATTAACAATATTATTACAATATTTTAAATTACAAAAAATTTTAAAATAAAAAACTAAAAAATACAAGAGAGCAGAAAAAGAGTACAAACATGAAGTGTACAGTGGGCGAACGAAAACCCAATATTGTGTTTTAAAATAATTTAAATTACAAAAAAAAAAAATAATAAATTGTCCCACTATCATGTTAACACAAAAACATAACAGTTTGAAAGCTAAAAGTTATTACCCAATGAGAACGCAGGTTCTGTAACGTCAGAGATCCTACATGCACAATAAACATTTTTTATGCCAATTTTACATCGTAATCATTATTTCCATCATTCTTCAAAAAATAATTTTTACTTTTTATTTAAATTTTTTTTAATTATTATATCTATTTTTTGTAAAAAAATTGTCTAAAGAAAAGATATCGCCAGATTAAAAATAATTTTACAAAAACTGCTATAATATAAACTTTTATTACACAATTACGTATGTATAAGGGGTTCCAATCGGGAAATCCCGGGATTTTCGGGATTAGGCGAATTCCGATTCCCAGGATCTTGATTTTTATTCCCGGCATCCCGATTTTTTTATATTTTTTTCAAAAATGTGTATAAATATTTTTTTTTTTTGTACGCGTATTTAAATTTAAATTTTAAATATTTGCAAATACCTTAAAAAAATTTTATTTAAAAAATTTTCAAATGTACTTTAAAATTATTAAAATTTTAGAAAATTTTGAACTACATTTGTAAAATTTTGAAACACATTTATATAATTTAGAAATACATATTGACAATTTAAAAATACACATGGAAAATTTTAAATTGTATTGTAAAATTTGAAGTATTATTTGCACAATTTCAAAATACATTTAGAAAACTTAAAAATATATTTGGGCAAT
This sequence comes from Pollenia amentaria, assembly GCA_943735925.1. Lineage (NCBI taxonomy): Eukaryota > Metazoa > Arthropoda > Insecta > Diptera > Polleniidae > Pollenia > Pollenia amentaria. The sequence goes on along the minus strand of OX031009.1, from coordinate 94,429,965 downwards.
TTTTAAATTCATTTGGAAAATTTGCAAATACATTTGGAAATTTTAAAATACAATTTGAAATGGTGTAATTTTTTATATCAATACTTAAATATGGATAGAAATAATTTCTTTATAGTTTTTGTTACGTTTTTTAATTGGTGACAAATAAAAAAATAATTATAAAAATCCCGAAAAAAATTTTAAAAATCCCGTACAGCCCGGCATTCAAAATATCCCGAAAATCCCGTGATACCGAAAACGGGATCTCGGATTATTTTCTTCAATCCCGAATCCCGCGATTCAGAAAAACCCGTCCCGATTGGAAACCCTAGTATGTATATATGTTATGATTTTTTACTCTTTTAGGCTGTTATATTCAGAAGGCAGTTTTATATTCGACTTTGGCAAATTGTAGAACAAACATCGCAAAAATTGGCAGTGATTTCTTGTATTAAAAACAAAATTTAGCCAAATTTTAATGTAATAAAACCACTTGAAATGCCTAAATAGATAGTTAAGTGATATTCGGAAGGCGACTTTATATGAGACCTTTGGTCTATTGGTGTGAATAAAATATCGTACATCGAAAAATTTAAAAACTTAATAAATTCATTTTGAATTAAAATTTTAATTATGCATTTTAATTCCTTCAATAAAATATTTTATTGAATCTAAGAAATAATTTGATAACCGGTTTGCTTAATTTAATTACTTTATTTTTAATCACTGAGGTAAGTGAATAAAATATAGATTTTTTGTTAATTATGTATTTAATTGAATCAATTAATACATTGTTTGAAATAGCAAAGTAATTAGATTATTTTTTCAATAAAAATTAAAAAATCAGTCAGTTATTGAAAGTAAATTCATTATTTTAAATTTTTACACCTATGCATGCGATTTGTATTCGGGAACTGAAAAGGGTTAAAAATCTGTCCCAAGTACGGCGTGTGAGTAATTAGTATCCTTAATTCCTTGTAGATACAAAACTGTTATTGACAGCAAGGCAGCAGAGCATTTTTCTGATTTTTTTTACTCGATTCTAAATTTTCAGGAGATGGTTTGTAAAGAAAAAAAAATTTAAAAATTCCTAGTAAAACTCGGATAATTAAAGTTTTCAATATATTGCCTCCTTTTCACTTCTCAAGTTTCTTAAAAAGAGAAAATTTTATGAGAAACTCGAACAACCCTATCTTCTATCTATATCTATCAATGTGAATAAAAATGAAATAGTCCATGTATGTAATTGCATCATATGCAATACGTAAATAGCTGTATAGAAAAAAGCTCCAAAAAGATTTATATATTCGAATTTCCGAAAAGTACCAAAATGTGTTTGAGAGCTTCTTAAGGAGAAGGGGACGCAATTTAAATTTTATTTCTATCTTTGTTACTTAAGAAGAAAAATGGGTTACCAAAAAGGTACCAAAATTATATTTTTGTTCTTTTTCGTCCCAAATTGAAAAAAAATTTGAAAAAGTACTAAGCATATGACAATTTAATTTTGGATTCCATATTAATATTTTTTAAATTTTACGTCTATTTCTCTATGATCACGTGATATAAGGTTACGGATTTTACCCATTTGTAACCCCTTCGGAATTGAACTTCCCTACTTATATTATCTACACATTGGGTGGAGAGTCTTAATTAAAAATTTCAAGTCTCTGGCTTAAATTGTTTTGGCTGGGCGTTGATCACCCAGTCAGTGAAGCTAATCTTATATAAATAGATGAAGTCACTAAAAACGTTCTGGGTACTACGATGGCACGTGTTCGCAGCTTAATTTATAATACTAACTTTTGATACTTAACAGTAATACGCACTTAATCTCCCCTATCCCCAACAATTTTTTTTTCTGGTCTTTTTTAGGTAAAAGGGTATATGTAACATGTTCATCCCATTTGTAATTTCTACAATACTGATCTTAGACCCTTTAAAGTATATATATTCTAGCTCCTTATGAGAAGGGAAGTTCCGGTTGTCCGTCCGTCTGTTGAAATGGGTTTCCCCAGATATGATGGGGACTTGTTTGGAATATATTTACGTTAGATATGCTCATTATAATTGGAGAACGGCAAGAGCCAGTGCTTTAAAATTTAGTACATCTGGGTTATCAATACACCAACTCTCTAAAAAAATGGGCGGGATTGCAGAAGTGGTTGTGGAACTTCCCATACAAAGACATTATACATTTCTGTATATCTGTAGAACGAAACGAGCTAAAGTTCCCAAACACAGCATCCCACAAAATATGGGCTGGATTAGAAAAGTAGGCGTGTTACCTCCCTTACAAAGACATTATTGAAAATACTCAGAAACGGTCACGAAAACCCAAAATTTTAAATTTTAGGGCTCTGGTATGACCTATGGACATTATGGAAATTTTTAGCAGAGTATATTTTCCGAAAAGTCTGAAATTATTTTCCAGAAATGAAAGAGTTATGCCAAAAATATTCAAAGCCATTTTCGGGAACCATAGATCTTCCCAAGTCTAAGTTTTATAATCTAAATAAATGGTAAATTTCTTCCTAAACACGTCGGTATATAAATCTGCCAAATCGGCTAAAAAATGGTTAAGTTATTAGCAAAACACTCCAACAAGGGGCTAAGAAGCATACAATTTTTTATAGAAACTAAAATTTTATCACCTATGGGTAGGTCTAATGTATCAAAAGATCGGAAACCATTAGTAGAACATATATTCTGAAAAATGCAGAAAAATCGGTTCAGATACCAATCAGTTATGGCCAAAATATAATTTTATTTAATACCCATTTAAGGGAACCATTGATATTCTCGAGTCCTAGTTTCACAATTCAAGTGGTTGGTTCTTAAAAACGTCGGTATATAAATCTGTCGAATCGGTTGGAAAATGGCCGAGTTATGTGTATGTATATATACATATCTATAACCCAGGTTAACGATAAAATTCTTCTCAAACACGTCGGTATATAATTTTGCCAAATTGGTTAAAAAATGGCCGAGTTATGAGCAAAATGCTGAAATCTCTAATATTACCCTTTTTATACCCTCCACCACCACTAGTGGTGAATGAGGGTATACCAAGTTTGTCATTCCATGTGAAGCTTTTTTATTACTCGTCTAAGACCCCATAATGTATATGTATATATTCTGGCTTCTTGTGTAATTATAAGTCGATAAAGCCATATCCTTCTGTCTGTCCGTCTGTTGAAAACACGCTCACTTTCGAAAAATGCAAAACCAAAGAGCAAACTTTGTGTCAAATTGCTTGTATTTATCCTAAGCAGTTTGGGATTGAAATCCAGCAACATCGGTTCAGAAAGATCAGAAGTATGAATCAAAATGTGGAACCACAACCCTAATAAAATTGATAATTTTGTTACAAAAACTAACATAAATGGTGGAATAATGCACGGAATGATATAAAACTTTGCAGGAATTTGCTTTATACGACTGCAAATCATACTGTTGAAATTCGTGAAGATTGGTCTATAATTAACCATATGCCCCATATAAACCCTACTCAGTTGAGCACGTCTAAAACCGTAATTAATAACGCTATCATACTAAAATTTAGTACGGCAAGTTTTATAGGACCAGAAATCACACCGTAAAATATTTGGAAAATCGGTCAATAATTTACACTAGGCCCCATATAAACCCTACTCCCGGACCACAGCTTAGTACGCCTAAAACCGTTATAAATAATGCTATGATAATAAAATTCGCTACGGTACAGTTTTGTAGGACTAGAACTCACACAGCTTAGTTTGGTGAAGATCGGTGCATAATTAACCCTAGACCCCATATAAACCCCTTCTCCCGGAAAACAGTTTAGAACACCTAAAACCGTAATCAATAACGCTACCATACTAAAATTTGGTACGCCACAGTTTTATGTGAATTACACTGCCGAATTTCGTGAAGATCGGTTTATAATTTACCGTTGGCCCCATATAAACCCTACTCTCGGAAAACATTTTATTGCGCCTAAAACCAAATAAAGCCCACTTTGGGTAAATAATTAAATTCGCCTAAAACCATAACAGATATAGATATTGCGGTAAAATTTCTTCCAACTTAGATTCATATGGCCAGAAAAATATCATGCAATTTTGTGAAATTCACTTTTAACGCTAAAACGCTGCTGTATTGAAATTTATTCTAATATATTTTTTTTAATACCAGAAATCAGTCTTCAGAATTTTGGGATAATTGGTCCATAATTTACCATAGGTCCAATACAAATTACCGTCCAAAAACCCATTTTAGTTCGGCTAAAACTGTAACGAATCATGATATTTTACTCAAGCCAGTTGAAAGTTCTAACAATAACTTTCTTATTTTCGGTCAATAATTCAATTCAGATCTAAACCGCAACCTATTTTAATGCTGACGTTCGTTTTTATGAAGCTTAGTTAATAATATATATGTATTTATCATATAGAGGAGCCCACTCCTGTCCTTGGAGGTTATCAAAAATTTGACACTGCCGAATATATCACTCTAACTTGTTTATTATAATTGTGATATATCCATAATCCAAGTAAATGGTAAAATTATTCTTAAGCACGTCGGTATAAAAATCTGCCAAATCGGTTAAAAAATTCTGACGTATGATTAAAATACTCCAAAAATGGTCTTAAAACCATCAAAATTTTTATAACCAGTTGTAATCTATATTAATGACAAATCTCTTCTGAAATACGGCGGTATATAAGTCTGTCGAATCAGAAATAATGCCCGAGTTAAGACTTAAATACAAAAGTCCTAGAAATTACTCTTTTTTATACCCTTCACCGAAGGTATAGGGTTTCAAATATCCCTCTTTGAACCAAAATCCTAGAAATTAAAATTTTTTATACCCTTCGCCGAAGGTATAGGGGTTCAAATATCCCTAAGATATGAGCACAAACTCACGACTGCCTTTAATTTTTTTGAATATATGGAAACAGAAAAATTTTCCAAATTAGGTACAACCATCTTAGTTATCAATACACAATATCCGACATAATGTAGGCGGTGTTGGAAAAGTGAGCGTGGAAGAAAATAGATTTATTTATATCTAAAGAATGGTGTTTTACATAACTTTTTGTTCTTATTTATTTTAAAAGTAACTCCCAATCACTTCAATTATATAAAAAATAACGTGCACAAAGCCACAATTATCACATGGAATGATTAATTACTAACACGGTTTTAAAATAACGTTCTTATTAACAAAGAAAACTTTGAAGGAAAAATCATAGCTTACTTTCATTCCAAAATATAAAAATTTACTTTAAAAACCTAAAAATTAAAAGAAAAATATTAACCACTTTGGTTAATATCCAAGAGAAAAATTAAGAAATGAGATCCAAATTTTATTGATATTAAAAAAAAATATATATATTTTTTGTGCCAAGGTGGAGATTTTGCTTCTTAGTCTTAAGACAATTAAAGTAGGTGATTTAATTAATTGGCGACAATGGTGAAATAAAAACGGAAAACCCTGCTGCTGTTCTTGGTTTCAGTCTCGATTTCTATATAAACCACATGTGACACTGCAATTTAAAATTAATATGCTGGTCTTTTATACGTTGAATATTTTTTCTGTGTATATAATTTTTCACAACCTACGCTTAGTACCCAACCCGCAGAAGTGGCACATAAAATTAAAAAATTCGGTACTATCGTAAGCGTAGCTAGACTGCTATTCTGGGATGGGCAAGTGCATCCCCTTTGCCAAAAAGAAAACAAATTTATTAAATCAAATTAATTGTTTATTAAAACAAAACTAAAAAGTGTATAGCAATAATTCAGTTTGCAATGAATGTAACAAAAAACAAAGTTAAAACTGCAGGTAACTAGTGATATCAAGCTAAAAATATATAAATAATTATTATATTATAATCAATTTATTATTGATTGAATTATTTTAAAGGTTTTCCCTTTTTTATTAAAATGTTTAATACCTCTTCCGAATTTATTTTGCATTTGACTTTTCCATTTTCAATATTTAAAACTGCTAAATTATTGAATTTTTGCAGTACGTAACCATGTCTTTACTCTACGCATAACTTCACAACGAGCACAGATTATAGAATGACTTATTATGTGGTATACCCCAGCAAAATATTATGCTTCCTCAGAAGCAGTTATGTAAGGGAGAATTCGCAGTTTATACGCTAACATTTCTTATGAAATATTACATAATTTTTACAACATAGAAGCTCTTTAGAGGTCCGAAATATGCTTATCAGGGTTGAAAAAATTTATACAATTGTAAATTTTTTGGTACTATTTAAGCTTGAAAAGTGCAATGGTACACCAATGGCTAATTTAGTACAATTAAGAAATCTTCACTGTTTTAGTAATTTCAAATGACAACTCATCATTTCAGTCATACTGCAAATGCTGCATACATACATGTTTAAATAGAAGTATGTACATATGTATGTATATGCGTATATAGAAATACAGGCAGAAGATGGTTATAGATTGGTCAAATCACACGTAATTTTTTGAAAAGGATGTGATAGATACATTAAATATTTATAACTAAGGTTAATCTTAAATGAAAAGCAAATTATCTACTTTGAATAATGTTTACTGTGGAACTGATGTAGAACTATAAATATATGAAAACTAATGCAATTGCAAATAACGTAGTAGTTCAGTTTGAAAATTATTTTTTAAAATGGTTTAGTAAATTTAGTCCAGAAAATATAATCAATAGAAAAAATAATGGTATAGTATCACTATTAGTAAAAATGTTTCCAAAAGAAAAATTTTGGTAAGATAAATTCGCAATTTAGAGTTCTCACTTGCTTTGAAATATTAATATCTAACATTAAAAACTCTCAAACATTGTGGGAGGAATGATATCTGTTCCATATTCATCTGCACATGTTGAAACAATCTTTTTTCTTTTACTAAAATATCGAAGCCAAAGAGAGAAACAGACCAAAAACCGTAACTTTTTGCATTTCAATACAAAGAAAGGACTCATTGAGCTCACAATATTTCAATTATTATGATGTAAATATAGCAAATAATTTAATATCAATTATGTAATTCAAATCTCAAAATCTTATTGAAAACCAGTACGTACCTTCTTTATCTTAATAGTTTATATGTATACCATACTGAATTGTTTTTTGATATATTAGATTAGATATAATAATTATATATAACAAGTTTTACCTTTTTGTGGCATTTTTAATAAATAAAAATAATAAACACTAAATAAAGATCTTTTAGTACAATTAAGGTTAAAAAGGAAAAGGAAGGTTGTTAAATTCAAGATATTTTTTTTGAATAATGAATTTATATTGCTGTAAAATTTAGTTAAAATTTAAATTTTTTTTTATTAAAGCAATAAATTATTTCACATTGCAAGTGAAGCAGCACAGAATTTGCTCTTAAATACGGATAAGCAGCAATTCTCTTCTAGTATTTAGCATCGCATATTAAAATTGCATACCTCATCTTAGTTATTTTAGAGGAAAAGAAAGCGGTTGGAATGCAGCATACATATTTATTGCATCCAAATCTTAAACAATTTTTGCTGGGACACTAAAAAGAAATTTCGTTAATGCAAAGTAAACATTCATTGAAAAGAAATATATTACGGAATATTGAATCGGCTATTGAACATAACAATACACTTGCAAAAAATGCCAAAAGAAACTAGTGATTAAAAAAAAGGGAATAACTCTGGGGTGGGCAGAAGTAGGGGTGCGTGGGCTGCGTCCATCTTAATAAATCAATTAAAAATTATACTTTTTCACAAAACATCCAAAAATGAACTTTTTTAAACTTTAAAGCCCTGTTACTCAACAAATCTTCATCCGAACCAATCTATATAATAGATAGACATCTTTTGAACAGTGTAATAACTCTTTCATTCAGATGAACTGTTCTCGCGATAAACAAAAACACCAAAAAAACTTATTTTTCGCATTTATTTTTTTTTTGTGTACCAAAATTGTGGATATGTGGAGGGTAATGAGTAACAACTTAAAGAAAGGTTAAATGTTGCATCATATGACGTTTCACAATCTTATCGATTTTATCTTATTTTCAAAATCTTGATGCTGCGGTAGTGGGCTAAAAATGGGTACCCTTCATATTTCTTTCAATGTTATTCGAAATGTTAATAAAGCGTTCTTTGTTCATACGAAAGTTGCAAAAATTTTAGTTTTTACATAAATACATAATTATGTATGTACATATGTACCTAAATAATACTAAAATTTCTTCCGGTATATTGAAGGAAAGGAATTGTTCCGTAAGTATTTACTTACCCTATTTTGAGGTTTTTCTCTGAAAATAGTTACTGAAAATGTTGTAACAAAAGCTATTACAAGCAAAATATTTAAAAGTAATTTTTTGTTTATAATTTTTGACTCTAGGAATAATTCTAAGGGTTGTATCTTATTGAATTTATGGTGGAAACGAAACAAATATGGAATATGAATTCGATCGAAATTCATCAGACTCTTGTCGATTTCAACAGACGATTTACTTTTTAATCGATTTTATTTTTTATTAAGTCAAGTATTGTAACACAATACCTCGTACATATATATAATAGAGCCCAGCTAGCATTTTCAATCGTCTGGGAGTCTACTGGGAATCTCATGACGAGTGTTTTTGATCGTCGACGAGCTCATTTTTTAATTGTAGACGATTCCTCGCACGGGAGTAACTGTTACACAAGCTGATTCCTCTGTGAGATACTTCTACAACACAGCGGAGGACGGCTTTATTAATCGTTGAGGGAATCGTTTACGATGTATGTAGAGATTATCTAACGAGTCTTTCAAAAATCATGCCAAGAGTCGTCTGAGACTCACTTAGGGATTATTTTACAACTCGTGAAATGCTCAGCCGTATAACTGAGCTACCTAAATAAGGGCATCAAGCGTGTTTTTCATGTCAAAACTTATAATTTTCATACAATTTATATCAAACAAACCTTAAGGTCGGGAAATCAACATCATCCTGCCGGAAAATCTTATTTTACAGATCCTTAGATCGGTTTGTTTTATTTAAATTGCATTGACAATAGAATTTTCATATTTCAAAAACGCTCTTATTTAGGTAGCTCAGTAATTCTTATATGACTCTTACAGAGAGTCTCAAAAGGCTCATTCCAAGATTAAAAGACGAGCGTGTCAAAAATTTTAAAAAAAATTAAAAATAAAAAAAAATTAGATGTTTTTGTTTTTGTAACTCGTCAGATAATCATCAGAAGACTCTTTTAGGAGTTGTATATTGAACATAATCGTCTAACAAACAGCCTATGCTGTATTTATCTTGAGTAAAATGTGTGTAAATTAGAAACCATATCGGGATATTTCTCTTTATTTAGCCCACTATATGTAAAATATTAAATATTTATACTTTAGATTTTTTTTCTTGCAAGGTCCGTCCGAAAATTGCTTAAATAAAGTAAATACTTAAAACGTTTTCAATAATATTCTTAACATGGGAATTTTCCTGATAATAAGATTTTGTTGGTTTTTTGAACTTGATGTGTTATTGATGTGTCATGTCGTGATTTTATTTTATTTTTTTTTTGTACAAAAATAATTTGTATATCGCACTTAATCAACAAGATGGTATTTACATAAAATGTAAAAATTTGTAGTAGAAGCTAAATAATTTTTCATTTAACATCGAAGGCATGTGGAAACAATTTTAAAACCAATTATTACCAAAAATTAGACAAAATAGCACGATGTTTTAAATGAATATAACCTTTAGATTTTTTTTCGAAAAAGTCAACAAATAAAAATTTTGAGTTAGTACCCTCTTGTTGATCAAGTGCAATATTTATTTATTTTCATCTATTTTTTCCAAGAGCAATAACTTTTTGAGGTCATAGAATTGATTGTAGGAATCTTCTTTATGCTCACCACAAATTGCAATCTTGTATTTTGAGCATGTAATATCTGCAGGAATAATGTACATACGATCCGAATTCGGTTGCCTCCCTCAAGAACACAGCGAAAACTAAGTTGGCAAGGAATTTTGTTCGTCGATTTGACAAAGTTTATGTGTTAAGGGTTAAAATGAAAGAAGGTTATGTCCTGTTTGCCATAAACGTTTGGCCTTTGATATTAAGGTAAGCGTTATTAGTCGCGTAGAAAATCTATCCAGATTTTTGGAGCAATAAGATACGATTTCCTCTTTTTATACTCTTCATCACGGAACCCTTAAAGAATTGTTTTTGCGGACTCCCTCTGAATCATAGTATAGAACTAGTATGCCGACTGGTGAGAACGTTCTCTTTTTTTTATAACTCTCATCACACATATAGGTTCTGTGTGAATTCAACACACATAAGAACAACAAAAACAAAACAAAATTTGAAATTTTTCAATTTAAAATTTCTCACAATATAACACTTCATGTTTAATTTTATGACTTAAACACATAATTAATAATTTTTTTCAATACATTTTGCTCATTTGCTTTTGCAAAATGTTTTTATTTTTCACAAACTAAAAATTTTTAAATAAATTTTTTTGACACAAAATTTTTTATGTTGTTAATATTATTAAATCCAGCAGAGTAGCATTTTGTGGTATAAAAATAATATTTGAAATCATTAATTATTTATATATTATCCGATATTGCAGAATAAAAATTTAGCAAACATGGCTTTTAAAAGTTTATAAATGCAGCCAGCATTCAATAAATTAAAAATTTATTGAACTAAGAAAATTTTATTTTGGAAAAAAAATTGTTGCCACATTCTATACGATTTTATGCAACTATGTTTAGTGGTGGAAATAGTTTTATACACCAATACATTTGATAAAATCTTACTAATACAAACATAAAATATGTACCACTGACAGTTGAATTATGTACCTGTCAAAGAGTCGGCATACTAGTTGTATACTATGCTCTGAATCTTAGGATGTATTTTGTTTTTTAAGTGGAATTCAAAATGCAATAAAGTAAAACACAAAATTTTTTTTTTTATTTTGATTAAAAACTCATAAATATGTTTGTTTAAAAATGAATTAGTAAAATTAACTATAGTTATTAAAATAGCTGGTAACTGCAACGATCAGCTTTACACACTCATTTTTTGTTGTTAATGTTATTCTTAAATAATCTCCGTTACGAACCTGCTTCGTTGTAAGGAAATACCGAGGTCCTTTAAATGTTATTTTTATACCCCTCACCGAAGGTAGATAGGGATAGGGATATCGGTCATACTAATGAAGTGTGTATGTCCTTTTATCAGTATGTTTCGAAAAACACCATGCAAAGACTTACACCAGAAGAAGGTGTACAAATTGGAGAAAATTTATTTCCAAAATTCGCGCTCTTATAATCTAAAAATATAATTAATACTTCGTCAAGCTCATTTCCGGCTTAACGGGTTTATGAAGAGAACATAACCCGCATGAGACCTTTGAGACTTCAATATATCCCGAAAAAATCACTGTTTGGTGCGCAGTAAATGCCGATGGCGTCATCGTCCTATTTGTCTCCAATTCCAAAACTGGTGTCAACATTACCATGAAGGGCGAAGCAACGGGTTAATGATTCGTGATTTTTAATCCTCTTGTTGGTGCAAATCATTCGGAGGAGAAATGGTTCCAAGAATACGGCGAAACATGATATACAATGCTTGAAACCATCATTTTGTTGCAACAAAAGATTCGTAACTAAATGATCTCGAGAAATGGATTATAAGTCGCCTCGTTCGTGCGATATGACACCTTTGGACTACTTTTTGTGGGAGTACGTCCGATCTCTGGTCTATGCTGATAAGCCACTAATGATTGATTAAACTGTGCAAGAAATTGACACTTTTTTTTCGTGACAAGCTGGGCACCTGGCGTTTTAACATAATTCGGATACGCTGAATCCAGTGGTGCCCGCAGTTTTTTGAGATTGGCTCCGGTTATCGAGATATACCGTTATTTCAAAAATGGAGGACGTTGCACAACATATGTTCGCGTAACCCAAAAAAGCTTTAGCTTATTGAAAAAAGTTAAAAAACCGAAATTCCGCAATAAAATTTAAAAGTAAAACTTCTTTCTAATATCCGCAGTCGTTTTAGAAAAATAATTTTTTTTTTTGGAATAAAAAATAATTTTTTTTATCAAAATTTCGAAATTTTTGTTATTTAAAAATTCATAAAAAAGCAGCTAGGCTTCTAATTTTTTGCAGACATATAAAAACGAAGCTCGGCAAATTTTAATTAATTTAAGAATTTCATAAAAAAATAAAGTTGCGCTGGTCAAACATTTGGCCCGTCTAGGGGTATCTCAGGCGCTGCAGGTATAAAAACAAAGTTCCAAACAAAATAAGCTATAAGTGATTAAAGTCTGTCTACAACTTTTGATTTTTTCAGAAAAGATGAAATTTTTTTATTTTTTATAATAACTAAACTTAAAAATTTTAAAACATTTATTTTTGTGGTTAATTAGTTAAAGTTAAAGTTTTTATTTAGAAATGTATTCTTCTTCCTCCTGCAGATTCCAACAAATATCCCCTAATAGCGAATCAAGTTGTTTGCCGCTATACCAGTGTTCGAGCCTGGCTGTTACTTGGTGAAATCTCTCGCCATGTTCATCAGACTCGGCTGGTGATTGTCCATTACATTTTTCGGCATGGTAATGCAAAAAATGTATTTTCAATGACATTCTAACGTTTAAGTTTTTAAATGCGGTTAGCATATTTTTGATTAAAATTCGCCAGTTTTCAGGCCGATGATTTCCTAATGCATTTTCTATTACTGATTTCACACAATTCCAGGCCAATAGCTCGATATAATTCAATGCAACCTCAAATTGATGGTCCTTTATAAGACGACGAATGTCCGGTCCATTAAGAATTCCTGTAAAATAAAAACATTATGATATGAAATATAAATCTAATTTAATAAGGAAGTTAGAGTTTATACCTTCTTTTACTTTCATGCCGCTTAATCGTGGAAAAAATCGGCGCAATTCGGTAAAAGCAACACCATCTGGGCTCAATGCTTTTATTAAATTTTTTACAATACACAGTTTGATGTGGAGTGGAGGAAGCAAAATCTTTTCCATCGGCACAAGTGGTAATTCAATAACATTATTTCTATGCAATCTGCTTTCCTCACGTTAAGCCCAATCCCGTGTATTGTACTGGTCGCCAACGAAACGCGTATTCCATAAGCACATGAAGCACATATTTTTAGTATAGCCCAATTTCATGCCTCTTAAAAGAGCTACCACTTTTAAATCTACGCATATTTTCCACTTGTGGTCTTCATATTTAATTAACTGTATCATTTTTTCATTGATGCGTATGTCTCTTTAGTAATTGTGCTTAGTGCTATCGGAATAGGACTTTTTAAATTAGTAACATGTGGCAAAACTGCTTTTAAGCTACTTTTGGAAGAATCAATGAATAAGCGCCAATCTCCAGGATTATATTAATTTTGCATTGTTAAAACCAAGCCGCGGATGTCAGTACAATACGCGATAGAATTATTCTCAATAGATTTAAAAAAAGTCGTAAATCGTCTATGGCGACTGATAGCCCCGTATATTTGTACACCTGGTGCTAAAATATTAGCTCGTTTTAACTCTTTTGTCAAGAGAATGCTCTGTCTTTGAGATAATTTTAGACGCCGTACCATTATATCCAGACGATCTTGCGTGATTTCATTGTGACTGCATGGAACCGTGATGCATGACGGTTGATACATTGAAGTATGTAGCTGGTCCACCTGCTTCAACAGAATGAATTATTGAGGGAATATGTTCTGTTGGTATTTGGCTATCCGGAACAGGAATTTCATCAGAATGTGGCAGCGGAAATCGAGCATATGCTGTTTCAGTATAAAATATATAAGTCATTTTTCTTCTGTTCATACCCGCTGTATAATTTATGCACGCATAACACTCATCTTCAACATGAACTATGGGATTTCTCCAAATCATTGGAACACCAAATGGCATGGCGTCTCCATTTTTTCCCCACTTATTTAAATGGTAAATGCAGTGTGTACACACTATTGATGGTGTCCAACTCTTACCATATATAACACTTAAAGAAAAATATGATTCATACAAGGTATTTGTTTTAATACTGATTTTACGGCGACTTGACATAGATTTATTTCCCACACACATAACAAAAGTAATTAAACTTTTTACACGCCTCCATCTTAGATATTTCAATATAACTGATTAGATACAAGACTGTCAAAGGCTTTAAACTTCACTAATCACTTCCGCAAGCACTTTCCATATGACAGTGAAGGGGTTGAGGAAATCCTTTTTATACTGTAATTGTTTTAATTAAAGTACCTGTCAAGACCTTCATGACCATGTTTTGTAAAAAAAGCAAAGCCAGGACGATTAATATAAGTTTTTTACAATACCGATTAGTGCGGTTTTGACTGCACAATAAAATACCGATTTGTGTGGTTTTGTAAGCACAATAAAATACAAAGATTTAAGCATTTATGACTCTGTTTCTTAATTCTAAGAATTTTTAATCGGTAACTGTGGATTTTTCAAAATTCCTACCACAAAGTGAAAGTGTGGTAATAATGCATATTTTGTATTGTATTGTAAATGGCACAAAAACCGCATTTAAAAAATGTTACGTCAAAATGTCATTGAAAATAAATTTTCTGCATTGGCACATTCTTCATATATACATAATGTTGAATAAAGAATTTCATAATTAAAAACAATCCTATGAAATGCTCCATATAAATTATATTATTCATATATATTGAAGAAAAAGTGCCATAAATTCCCAGAAGTCGCCCCTAGTGGTATATAATGTATGACCGACCTCAATAAATTTTTTGTCCTTAACATTTTCTCGAGACATACTTGCCACTTATCACCACTTCTTAGGGGGGCTCCCATACAAATATTGCGTTAAATTAATTAAAATTTGTCGACTTTTGTGAATAAAATCAAAAGTTGCTAACATATTTTAATCATTTATGGCTTGTTTTGTTTGCAGCTTCGTTTTTTATTAATTTTTAAAAACAAAAATTTCGAAATTTTGATAAAAAATTATTTTTTTTTCCAAAAAAAATCTATGAAGAAGTTTTACTTTTTTAAAGGAAGTTTTATTGCGGAATTTCGGTTTTTAAGTTTTTTCAATAAGCTAAAGCGTTTTTGAGTTACGCGAACGTATGTTGTGCAACCTCCTCCATTTTCGAAATAACGGTATATCTCGAAAACCAGAGCCATTCTCAAAAAACCGCGGGCACCACTGGATTCAGCGTACCCGAATTATGTCAAAACGCCATGTGCCCGGCTTGTCTGTGTGTTCAACTAACATAGTGTTATTTATAGGCCAACATTCGACGCACTATTGACGATCGGGAACACCGGTTATGATCGTAAAAGTGATGTAAAAAGATAGAATGGGGTTCATTCATACACAGCCTCTCTAAAAATATGGCAGGGGATGTATATCTGGAGAACGACAGGAGTCAATGTTTCCCAATTAGATACAAAAAGCTTGTTTTGAAATACACAACATCCGACAAAATGTGGGCGGGATTGGAGTAGTGGGCGTTAATGCTAATTTTTGTTATAAAAATATAAATATTTTATGGAGGTTGTTCCACATTTAGGTTCATAGTTTTTTTTTCTACTGAACCGATTTAGATTGATTTCAATCCCAGACTGTTTAGGGGAGCTAGAAAAAATGTGACACCAATGTTGTTCTTTTCTGTCGAGTCTTTCGAAAGTAAGCGGGTTCTGAACAGATAAACAGACGAACAAGATAAGGGCGACTAAGATTTACTCAAGGACCCAAAAAATCGGGGTCTTGGATGAATATTAAAAAAGTTTTACACGAATTGACAATCTTAGTATACCCTCATTTGCCAACTAGGAAAAAATTATCTTTAAAACAAAATCAAAAAAGTTTTTAAAATGAAATTTAAAAGATGATTTTAGTTACTAAAAAAATGCAGCTTGTTTTTCTTGAAGCAACGAACACGTAATTGACCAATGACAGGTCTAATTTTAATAACAATAGCCAATCACGAGTTCGCGTTACTGAAACCCAAAAAGACAATAATGTCTGAAATGGATGGCTGGAAAATTTTTAGAAAATACACAGAATTCACTATCACAGAAAAAAATCATAATTTTCTTTAATCACCAAATTTATACCAAATTCATAATATCAAGCAAACATTTTGTTGGTTTTGCGCCACTACCAAATTGATTGATTACTAAATATTGTAAAATTGTAAATATTTTTTTTTCCAGTAAATGATATTTTTAATTTAAATTAAAAATTTATCAAATAACTTTGCCATTTCAAGCAATGTGTTAATTGATTTAATTAAATATTGAAAATTCCCAACAATAATTCTACATGTTTAAATTATTTTATTTTAAACGAAAAAAGTCAATTAAAATTTTTTGTTATTTAATTAATATTTTAAATAAAAATTTATTTCAAAACAACTAAAATGTTAATTAACTTAAAATTAAATTTTTAATTTTCTTTCAACTAAAAAAATAATTGATTTAATTATCACATTAATTAAATTTAAATACTTTTTAAACCATTTTTTAATTGTTAAAACACTTTTTTCTGTGATCAGAACTCCTCCTTTTAATTTATAATACATTAGTGATTTTGCTAATATAATTATTAATTATAAATTGTAGTTCAAGAGGAATCGTGACTTGAAGCTAGCAGGTACAAATTAAGTCTGTGTTTACTATTGCATGTGTATACAATTAAAACCGTTTAGAAAAGTTAATAATTCGAAAAAGTTAACAACCCTTGGGACATTTCGGTTAACTTTTTCGCGATTCTACTGTATTTGTCTTATCCATTTTTTACTATTGGCTCAAAATTATAATTATTTTTAACAATTTTAACTAGCCGCCATTATTGTTTTGTTTTGGAAAGTACTTTTTAGTGCTTAATTGAAAAAACCATAGCTGCATCATTAAGTACTACTATATTTTGAGAAGATTTCGTCAAAATTTTGTCAAGAATTAGATTTAGTTTTGTTTGGGAACTCTAGTCAAAAACAACTAGATTTTTCTCGAAATCTCATCAGTAGTAGATTTCGTAGTAGTTTTAACCCATTTTTCGCCGACCGATGTCACCAGATAATCACCAGGACTCATATAATTTTTTCTTGTTACAATGTTTTTTTCTATCAGTTACTTTAAATCTTATTTCGTTATTATATTATCAGTTTACCTTGTGCCGCAAAAAATGGGTTAATGGGTTAATGAGAAATAACAATATAATGTTATAGGAAAAATAGTACTTATTAATATCCCTACGGGAAAGGGAACTAACACTAAACTTGTCACGTGACAATTCACTTTAACATGGCGATGTTCTACGAGGGTGTTAATTGGCACCTTTTTGACACTTTGGAACATGTTACTGAAATAACCTTCCAATTTCGGTTAAAATAATGCCTGTCACAGATATTGTCACAAATGAACTATGTCAATATGATAGATATCCTTCATATAAAGTAATAGAACTAGAGAGAATCCTCCACTACCCGCACAAAATCCAGTCACATGAATAGTTTTGTGCCAATTACCTTTCCTCTGGACCAACTACACTCTAAACACATTATCCCCAGTTAAGTGATAGGTCTTGTTTTCACCTATCACAATTCGTTCCTTTCGTATTTACATATGTACGTACGAAAAAAAGCTGTAAATTAGTGAAAAAAATAAAAATTTACCAATAACATTTGGGAAAATGCTGATAAAGTGCTATATGCTAGAAGCCCTTTTTCGTGCTAAATGAGTTTAAAAAAGGCTACATCTAGAATTAAATATGCTAAATTTGCAACAGTGGTAGTGGCTAAAAACTTAATGTGTGAGACAACTAACAGCCAATTCACACGTCGCTTTTTTGACGTCTCTTTTTATTTAATGCCGTCGGTGTAGAGATTAAAGAGCGGCTAACAAGTCGTTTTCTTATATTTCTCTTTTAACTAATTTCATTTCTTCTTGTTACGTTATATTCTTTTTCTTACTTTGAAGTATCAGGTTGAAAATAAAGTGAGAGCTCGATTACTGTAACGGACGGGACCGGGAGCATTCTTGATAAAAAAATTTTCCCGGTTAATTGAGTTACAATTTTGAGTTTTTTGTGTATTTCTTTTAATAAACGAATATTGTTGTTCTCGTACATACACATTTATAAATTGACAATATTGTTCAGAGATTTTATGTACAGTCTTATGTATGTAAATGTTTGAATATGAGCAACAAAAAAGTAATTTTGGCAGAGCATGATTCCAATACTTTGCGAGGGAACTCCCCTTCGTGTATTCACCTTTTTTCGGTTTCGGTTTTCGGTTTCGGTTTAAAAGTTAAATCGATGCAAAAAGATATTTTTCCCGATAATTAATATTGCTGATAAATCGAGGCCCTACTGTAAATAAAAAAAGACTTGCAACAAAAAGTCATCGTATGAACGCAAATAATTTTTGGAAGTTGTTCTAAAAGGGAATTAAGAAAGTACACCTGTTTGGCCAAAATGTCAAATTTTGACCCCCTCTTACTCAGAAACTTTTTGACCGATCTTATTAAAAATTTGTGTCTCAACTACTATCCAATAGGACTTGGTGCAAATTTCATCCAAGTCGGAAGACATGAATTTCAAAACTTGACATGAAATCCCCCATATACGAGTATTTAAACTTCAGTTCTATTCCAACAACGGTAAAGGGTATATAAGATTCGGCATAGCCAACTATAGCACTTTCACTTGTTTTTTTTTTTAATTTGCGCAGAATTCCTTGCTGTATGTCAATTAGAATGTCTTACTGCTTGCCGCATCTTACTGCTTACCGCAATTTCAGAATTCAGTTTTCATTTACAGATACTAGTACTAAATGGTATTATGTATTGGGTAAACAGATAAACTCTTCTTTTTCCCCCTCTCTTTCTGAATTTTAAGGATAACCCAAATCATCAGACAATAAATATCTTCTTTAAAAATATTTCGACATCCTCGTGTACATATGTTATTGACAACGTTTTTATAACTTTAAAGTTTAGATTAAAAGAAATAATAGCAAACTTGAGCAAATCCCAAACATAATAGTACACTTGCTAAAATTGGGTGCCTCCTGCTTTGGGTCTAGTCAGGAACTTTTTAAGAGTGTTTGTTAAATCTGTGGTTTTCAGAGGCAACCGCGTAAGTCCACCTTTTTTCGATTTTGAGGTGTTGATGCCATATTGCTAAGTTTTAAATGCTCTTTACATGGTTCTAAAAATTTCAAAAAAAGATGGACCGATTCCAATTTTTAACATAATAGCCCTGGCCATAGTTTGGCCTTGAATAGTTTTTCGACGCTCCTGAATTTAAGATTGATTTTAAGACAAACGCGGTTACCCATGAAAACCGCAGAAATAAGCGATTTATATTTCAAACAAATCCCTATCTGAGCTCGTTATAACCATTTTACTGTAATGTGTACTGTACTTTTACAACTGTTTAGGCATTTACAAGTAAAATTTAAACAAAGAAAAAATATAGTTAAAAGATGTGGTAATTTTGTCAAGTATTTCTCAATATATTTTATAACTCAATTCAGTTCAGGGGTCAGTGAATAAATTTAAATTATTAATTTTTATGTATTAGACATAAAATGTATAGTGCTGTGTTTTGTTATTTTATTCAAGAATAATTGGTTTAAGAATTAATTTAAATCCATATCAATATGTCACGAAATACAATTTAAATATCAAAGCTTAAAAAAAAGAGAACCAAGAGGATAATAAATAAAAATACAGTATACCTTTAAGAATTAATTTATATAGTTTATATATAATAATAATGTAGGTCAGTGTTAAAAGAAGTTGTTTAGAAAACGAACGCATGAAAAGAAAAATGGGTTCAGGAAAAAGAAAATCATTAAAACAACAAGAATGAAACGCCAGAACTTTTGTAAATGAATAAAGTTTTTTAAATACTACATACGCACTCACCAAACAATTACACATACACTCTCACACCCTTTAGCTGTTAAGAATTGGAAAGTTTTTTTTTTTTTTGATAGAAAAAAAGGATCAAAAGGAAAAATAAAATTAACAGGAAAATGTGAACATGCGACATGCTGATAAAACAAAAGCCAAACATTTTCTTTTATTGTTGTTATATTGTGTCTATGGATGTGTGTGTATTTGGTTTTTCGTGCGAGCGTGTAAGTGGTTCTCATGCGACCTTCCTACTTCAATTTTACAATTTTGTTAACACACCAGCAAAGAAGAAAACCCCACGAAATGGCTCATAAAACTTAAGTATTTACAGGACATTCGAAAGGACTTAACTCTCACGAAGTTAAAAAAAAAAAAAAAAAAAGTGAAAGAGTAAATGGAAAATTAGAGAGAAAACATTAATGTATATTTGTACAAACACGGAGATAAAAATGTAATAGTAAAGAAATCGCAAAAGAAGACATAAATTATTTGTACACAGAGAGCGTGGAAAGCAAAATTAACTCTCATTTAAAGGAGAGTTTTTGTAACGATAGATTTTTCCAATATTAGCTTTTATGCTTTTGCGCTTTTATTTTTCTTTTGCAGTCTTGAAATCAAGAATTTAAAATCATTGCAAGTAGTTCCAACGAACACGTCAGATAGTGAAAAACGTTAAATGGCTACAGTAAACAAATTAAAATAAAAAATATATAATATTGGAGGAAAAGTGCAATTAATCACAAAAAGGATACTTCAATTTATTAAAATATGTTTAAAAATAAAGTGCATTTAAAGGCGTAGAATCAAAATTATAAAATTTTGCATTCACAACAGAACAAATTAAATAAACATTTATTTTCCAATAAAGAGGAAAAAGTGTTTTTTTTTTGGTGTTAAAAATAAAAGTCAAACAAAATATTCAAAACTTTATTTAAGAAATGCTTAGACAGAAAAGTTAAAGTGAGTTTTACCATTTACGTCTGCTCTGTATATATATTTAATATAAGCGTTTTTCCGCGTTGTGCTGGACTTTTGGTTGATGCTTGTTACACCCTGGAATGCTGTGTGTACATAAAACACGTTTCTATAAAAAAAATTATTTTGCAATTTTTACTTTACTTTAAATAGTTTTATTAATCGAAATAAATGAACTTTTTTAGATTTGTGTGCTTTATATTTGTAGAGTTGTTTTTTCCAAAAATATATTTATATATATTATGGCCTGTGCTTCCAAAGAGAAATAAAGGGCCACTAAGTAGGGATGGGGTCTTTTACAGAGGTTCACTTGTGCGGACAACTATCTCACTGTTATCCACTTGGGGACGATAAGAACTTCCCAAGCAGCTCACTACTTCCAGTTTTCACCAAGTATCCGCTTGTATTGGGATTCAGAGACGGCAGCTAAAGTAATAGTGGCACTATCTCAGAGTGGCACTACCAACGAAAAGTTAAATTTTTATTTATTTGGCTTAAGAATTTTATACTTATTTTAGAAATTACGACTCGTACTTAAAGTTAGTGCAAAAAACTAAATTTATCCCGAGTGTTTTTCTTTCTGTGTAATGTTGGTCAGACATAAGTCTGACTGCAGCTAAAGTAAGATGGTGGCCAGCTGAGTAGCCTGAATGGCAGACTGAAACCAATGCGTCTTAGACAATTTGGTGACAAGCAACAATCAACGAAACTCAGATCTTTTTTTTTCCATTTTTCGATGTTGACAGCTCCAATACTACAATGGGCAAGGTGGACTAATAAGTAGCTTGGCCTGGAACGCATTTTATTACCAAAACAACAAAAAAATAAATTTCATAGGTTCAAAATATTAAAGAAATTTCTAGAATTTTAAGGTTTTTTTCATAGGGAAGATTCCTCAAGTCAGAATTTTCTTGTTAGATATAAAATTTATTATCAGCAATTTGTCACTTCTGTACACTGGGGTTTAGCTGTTCATACTAATAATATTTACAAACTATAATATTTTACATAGAAAGCTGCCAATGCACCAGCTGCCGTGAAAAAATAAAATTCCTGGAAATAATTTTTGTGGGGAGCGAAATTGGTGAATTATTGCACCGATTTTGTAGAGGGATATGCCATCTAATGAAAAAGGGCATATTTTACCATTTATATTTAAATATCAATTCATATTTATATTTAATTTCTTATATAATTTTATTTTCATTAATTGATATTTAAATTGAATTTGTGAAATAGGCCCTTAGTATGTCCCATTTTAAATATCAACCAAATTTTGTATAATATTCTTGCCTGTGTAGGCATTATCATACAAAAAGTCTTATCTCGGGCGTACATTTTTTGCGAAGTAGGCGAATAAAAGCACCCAATTGACATAATTTGGATACAATTTATTTATGCCCAATTTTAGTTGCTCTAGCTCACAAAATCGCTATAGTGCAAAAAGTTTCTGGGAAATATCCAACCTTTTCTTTCGTAATGTGAATAAAGGTAGAAAAAGTAATTGCGTTGTTAAGAACAACGTTGCCGTTGATAATTTAAAAAAAAAGTACCACAAATGTATATTTATATACAAATAATACATAAAATATGCTTTTGATTGATTTTTGTTCATTTTATTAAACAACATATTCACAAATCTTAGAGCCCTGCGATCAAAAATTGAGACTTTATGAAAGAAAGTCAAATGCCAAGTACACCTTGTTGTTATTCGTTTTGTAAAGTTTATTGCTTCTCCTGTAAAAATTTTTTGTTAAAATCTTTTGTATTTTAGATGCCGATATATAACAAGCCCGACCATATGATCCCCTACACCACAGTTTGTAAGAAAACTTTTTTTAAGTGCACCCTATTTTAGACCAACGGGCATTCATGGACCCGCTCACAACAAAATTATGTAATTGAGGTTAAGATTCATGTAAAATTTCTTTGTGCCGAATATCATCTTCATCTATATGAGATTTAAGGGAAAGGTTTTTATGGGACCTATGGTTAATTTTGGACCCAACAGCAAAATATATTGTCTTGACATCGTAGCTATCGTAAATGTTATAATGGCCAATTTTTAAACTGAAAAGACAAAGCAATCCATCCGTAATTAAATCCAGCCGAAGCGGTGTCAATAGTACGGAGAGTAGAACGGATTTCCTTAAATCAAGTACAGAATGCTTGATCAAGTACGCGTTATTCAAAAGCCAAATATTTAACTTGGTCATATTAAATCCCTGATCCGTACATAAAATAATCCAAAAACGGAATTGACTTAATTAAAAGTGAGATCTAAACTAATCTTAAACTGTGCTTGATTCAATAATTTCTAAGTTGGTTTTATCCAGATTCGTACTTGAAATAATCCGAAAGTGAGATTAGTTTCTAGCCCACTTTAACACTTTACCCATACAACCAGAGATAGAGAGAATATTATTATTTTTTACTTGTCTGTTACACATATTTGTTCCACTTTTTTTTCGCCCTTTGTTTGCAGAAGAACTCTCAACTACAAGACATCTGCAGCATGACCGATATGGTTTTCGTAATAATTCTACTTTGAAAATTTGATGTATTTAACTAAATAATTTTAACAAATAGAATATGGGAATTATTGCTTTTTGTTTTAATTTTTATATATGAAAATAATGAGTATTTTCTTCTTGTAGTATTGTTGTTGTTTCTACAACATAATTTTACAAATACATGCGTATGCACGCATATTGGTTTCCGAATGTTGTTCCATTTTGGATTGTGTTAAGTATTTTTACAGCGTTTAAGAAACTGCAGTCAATGTTGAAAGACATCAATTTCTTCCACTTCTTAATTTG
Organism: Pollenia amentaria; assembly: GCA_943735925.1. Taxonomy (NCBI): domain Eukaryota; kingdom Metazoa; phylum Arthropoda; class Insecta; order Diptera; family Polleniidae; genus Pollenia; species Pollenia amentaria. The sequence continues at coordinate 94,406,246 of OX031009.1, read as the reverse complement.
TCATTGTCAAAAAAAAAAAAAAAAAAAAAAAAAAAAACTGTTTCTTTTATTTCTAATTCATTAAATGTAAACAGTCGCTGTCGAACCAACTCAAAAAACGAAAAGTTATCTGCAATACTGCGTTTATGAAATAAGACAACTGATAAAAAAGTTTTTTATCAATTAAAAAAAAATTATTTAAAAAGTATTTAAATTTAATTAATGTGATAATTTAATCAAATATTTTTTTAGTTGAAAGAAAATTACAAATATAATTTTGATTAAATTAATATTTAAGTTTTTTTAAAATAAATTTTTAATTAAAATATTAATTAAATATCAAAAAATATTAATTGAATTTTTCGTTTAAAATAAAATAATTTAAACTTGTAGAATTGTTGTTGGGGATTGTCAATATTTTATAAAATAAATTAACACATTGTTTGAAATGGCAAAGTTTTTTGATAATTTTTTTAATTAAAATTAAAAATATCATTTATTGAAAAAAATATACTCACAATTTGAAAATTTTTAGTAATCAATATAATTATTTTGGTAATAGGTGCAAAATAAACCACTTGATTGCTTGATATTATGAATTTGGTATAAATTTGGTGATTAGAGACCATTTAAAATTTTTTCTTGTTAAAGCAGTGCAGTGAATACGGTAATCCTGCAATAATTAACTCACGGCATTGGCTACAGAAAAGTTGTTCTGTCTATAAAGGTATTCCTTTTGGTGTTTCATTGCAATACTGCATTTATGAAGTCAGCCGTTGTACACAAATTTTTGTTTTTTGTTCGACAGTTTTTGGTTTCGACTGCAGTTTTTTAAACCCTGCATTTTTTTGTATTATTCGTACTTAAATTTTTAAGAGCGACTCGTACTAAATTAAGTAGAAAAAACTGAAATTTAGTACGAGTTTTTTTTCTGTGTATGTAAATACCAACTTTTATAAGAAAGTTATGGCATGAAAATCTATTTTCGGGAGTAGTATTTGTATGGGAACTATTTTGATTGCAATAAAATAAGTTTATACCAAATTTAATCTTAAAACCTTCATAATAAGATGGCTTATGGGAACGAAGACCCTTTTTCCGAAAGAAGCTTGTATATTGGATATGCGAAATTATGGACCGCTTCACCCCATTTTCAAAAGGCTTTTATCAAATTATCTCTAAAATTGCGATCGTGCTTTACGCACAAAGTTACATGGATAGCCGCCCAGCGAGCCGGACGGACATCGTTAGATCAACTCAGAATATGATCCTGAGTCGATCGGTATACTTGGTGGGTCTAGGAGCAAGGGCTTACACACATCAGCACATATGCCTAATACCCTCTCCACTATTGCGGTGTGGGTATAAATACAAATGGTTTTGAAAATACATATACAGTCGAACATCCCTATAATGAATGTGCATGGGATCAGAAAATCATTCCATTATATAGAAACTTAAATTTGCAGAAGTTGAATTTCTTTTCCACTTTTTTTTATAAAAACTGAAATTGTAGTTTGGATTACACTTCCACGTGCGATGGTTATTGATTGACCTTTGCTTCGTTAATAATAATAATATCCTTAAACGGTCAAGTTTGAAGACTTTTGCGTCTAGTGCTTAATTGATGGTTTATACTTTAACTTAAGAAATCTTTTTCTTAAGTTTTATAAAACTGTCATTTGCAAAAAAATACCGTACGGAATGAGATATTTTTTTAATTTGTTTTTTTTTAATTTAATTTGATAGCCATTTCGTTAATCTTTGATAGTAGCTTAAGCTATTTCATGCATATTATAGTCGGGCCTTAAGAATATTAGGGAGTGGGCTTTTTATGGTCAATAGTCAATTGTAGACAACTCTTCACAGAATTTATATGTGTGATTTCTAGTCTTATAAAACTTTGACAGGCGAAATTTCTAGTCATATAAAAAAAATTTGTATAAAATCTTATGTCAATCCGTGCATTCTGCCACCATTTTCTTTTCTTTCGAGTCGTTCGAAAGTGCACATGATTTTAATATACGGACATGGCTTAACCGACTAAGAATATATGTCATATATTGAGGTATATGGGGTCTTAAATGAATTGTAAAAAAGTTTCACAGGTAATGGCAAAATTAGTATCACTCCTTCACAACTTGTTGTAGATGGTAAAAAAAGTATTCGATATTAAACGGACATCGTCTGCTCGAAAGATTAAAGAGACTTTATTTCGTTTGAATATTGAAGAATTTAAATATAACAGAATAACTTAATTCTTGACACTTTTTTTTAATGAAAAAACATTTATATTTCAATTGTAGTAAATGAAAGTTTTCTATATAAAAAAAGTTTATTTAACAAAGTTGAAAGAATTGAAATAATTGCGAATTAAACTTCTATATTTTAAAAACAAATTTGTTTAATACATGAGTGTTATTTCTTAAGTTTTCTGATATTTGATATGTTACACATTTTTTATTTATTTATTTGATATAAATGCTATATAAATATGAAATTAATATATATTAATAGCACTGGCTGCCAGGGCCATTGGTGCACGTTTTTTAAAATTATATTTTGTATAAAAAATATTTTTGGAAAATTTTTTTAAGATATTTAAAAATTCCCGGGATTTCCTGCAAAAAGAATAGACAGTGTTGCCAATTTAGAATGCATAAATTACACATGACTGTATCCGAAATTACACATACTAAGTAAAACTACACACACGAAACGAAAAAATGTCTATAATTACAAAAAAAGACAAAGCTTACGAATTGTTAAAGTAAAAAGAACTGGATGCAAATGTATAACGGGGCACGTCTCCGCGCACTGAATAATTATTTTCGAATATAAGCAATAACGTTGGCAGAAAAACAGAACAAATATTTTTATGTATAAACTTAAGCAACATACAATTTTCAAATTCGCTGTGAATGATTCTCAATGAGGCAAACAAATTTGATAGGCATAAAACAAATTGCTAAATATTTATTTATTTATTTTTTTTAATTAAACATTAGGAAATTACCACTTTAACAATTGCGTGAGTTTTATAAATGATTATTTTAGGAAGTTTTTACTGGTCAAGGATTCTTTTCTAAATAAAAATTTTTTTTGTGAATGTCAAGAATTTTGCAAAATTTTAATCTGGCAAGCCAACGTAGACTCCAAGTTAATATTATTTCGTAGGAGTTTCATTTTGGTTGTGATTTCAGAGGAATTGATTAAATTCGCATGATTTTAATACAATTTTTATTGAATTTAATTAATTGCATTCAATGATTTTAAAAAATATTGCAATTTTCAAAAGATTTCATTTTAAAATCTGAAATCATTTTGAAAATTAAGAATGAAATTATTTTGATTTCAATGGCAATTGACTGTAGCTTATCTGCAGTCTATTCGCAGTCTGTTTCAAAATATTTATATAACATATATAGTCCGGAATAGTTTGCTATTGAAATTAAGCCAGATCTGACAACAAAAGGCTTAGATTTCAGAAAAAACCCCACGACTGCCTTTCATTTTTGCCAATAAATCTCTAATTTCTACCCATAAACATTTACTTTTTTAAGTCTCATTATTATCTATGAATTTTATGTTTTTACTTAAGTTATTGCGAAATAACTTCTGTCTCTTTTTAAGATAATGAATTTGGCACAATAGCGCCTTTAGTAAGTAAGGAGGACCAAATTTGACTTAGATATATGTTAAAGGTCAAAAATTAGCCAAATTAATAGTTTATTTCACCTGGCTCTCATACAATGTCCTTCCGAATTTAGGATTTTGGTTAGACATGATCCATACAAAACAAGTTAGATTGATTATTTTGAGCTTAAATATTCCCTCTATGTGAGTAGTAGAATTTTTGCTGCCTCCCCATTCTATATACCACAGAGGGAGCATCAAGAAATACCTAACGCTTTAAGATTTAGATCAAATATTTTTAATACAGATTACTTATGTGAGATATATTTGGTTTAAAATATATGCTCTCGGAATAATGAATTTTGAAGGGATACTGTATGATTTTTCAATAGTTTGGTACAGGGTATATAACATTCTAGACGGCCGAATATAGCAGTTTACTTTTGTTTTTTTTTTATTAATACTTACATTATTCTCTTTTAGTTGAATATGAATTGTATACATAAACAGATTTTAATTTTTTTCATCTTAAGAGATATTAATGTTAAGATCTGTCGGCATTTTTCAAATTTTACTATGACATAATGTCGCCTTAAAGGAAGGCGAGTTTAATAACCCACTTAAATGTGTATGCAAACTTTAAGCCCAGGGCCCTACTTTGCAACGACCACAAGCCAAACAAGCACTGCAATCGTATGTATGAATTTATGTCGAGGGCGTCTCCAGGCTGTTTTTTGCAGACCCATTGTGCGTATGATTAATGCTCAATTAAACTTTTTATAATAATTAAATAGTTGATTTTAATAAATAAAATTTTTAAAAACACCTGCAGAGTTTTTTTAAATTAATTGTGTGTAAACCGCATTTTTTATTCTAACTTATTAAAGAAATTTTTTATATATGTATCGTTGACTGAAATGCTATGGGGTGCGGCTTAAATTATACCTTAAAATATTTCTTAACTAAATTTTTTAAACAAACTAATTGATTCACCAATTTCAACAAATATATACATAAGTATATATCGCACTTGATCAACAAGAGGGTATTAACTTAAAATATAAAAATTTTAAGTTGATGCAAAACAAAATTTATTATAATAATTAATGTATATGAAAAAAACTTTTCAAACTAACGATATTTTTAAAGCGGTTTGATCTGAATATTACGCTTTGATTTTTTCCAAAAAGTAAAAAAAAATAAACATTTCATTTACAGCATTTCTGATATCAAACACTCTGAAGTATTTTAGTTGGCGATATGTAAATGTTTGCATGTGTGTAGTATAAATGAAAATACAAACACATTTTCATATCCATTAATAACAATTTATTTCGTTTATTCAGTTGCGAGTTTTTATGAGTATTTTTCATATTTTTAATATCGTCGCTGCTGCTTCTATATTGTAGTTTCATTGTCAAGTTTATTAAGCACTTAATTCAAATGTATTTGAAACTTTTGTTAGTTTCTTTGGATATTTTTGTATAATATTCTTTCCTTTGTTATTTAGTGGTGTACAATTTTGTTTTCTTTCTTTTATTTTTTTTTTTTTTTTTTGAAATTTGTTCATTCTCCAGACAGAATAAATTTTGTTTATGGATAACGAATAAAAAACCAACAAAAGTTCAAACAAAAAGATAAAAAGTTCATTGCATTTCTAATATGAATAAATTTGAATAAAATTATTTACTTAATTTTATTTTATTTCATAAAAAATTAAAAAAGCAATAATTATTCTAATGTTTGTATTCATTTTTCTTCTTCTTCTTTTCAGAATTACTTCATTGGACTCTACAACTGAAAATTTTTTTAAAAAAAATTATTTAAAAAATAAGGAAAATCTTTAAAAAATAAAAAAAATATTTTTCTTGTTAACAGTGATAAATTATTACGTTTTTAAGCTAAATAATAATAATATTTACTCCACTCGCTCCTTTGATCCGCTCTCGCTTCACTCAACATAATTATTAATGAAAAACATCTTTGCAAAATCAACTTAAATAGTTTAAATAAAAAAAGCTTATAAAACAAATTCTAGTTAATTACCATAAATTATTAATAAAATACTTAAAAATTTAGTATAAAAATATAAATAAATAAAAAAAAATTAATTATCTTATCAAATAAAATTTAAATAAAACTTGTAAAAAAAAAAATTGTCACTTCATAAAAAACAACCACAAAGCGAAATTGAAATTAAATAACAGATTTGGCTGGTCTAAATAAAATTAACAACATACAAAATATTGCATATTTTTAGGTAAGTTGTAATTAAACATTTATCTTATTCAATAATATTTGTCAATTTCATTTTATTGGGGGCCTTTTAATTTTTTCAATTTCAGAAAGTTATAAATACTACAACTTTAAACTACATTTTTTTATATTTTGATTAAAAACAAGAAAAAGTGCTATATTCGGCTAAGCCGAATCTTTGATACCCTTTACGAGTGTAAAAATATTTCAGATGTGGGATTTATATGGAATCTATAAGTCAAAACAACTGGGGGATAATTCTGGCAGTCGTGATAGAATACTTTTTCGATTCCAAAGCAATTTTATTTCTAAGCCTGTCAGTCGATACTAAAAGAATCGATATTAGTTTAACAGTGTTGTAAAGAACTAATAAAAGGGTTTACATCACGGAAAAAATAATCGTTCAATATCGACTGAAAGTATACAAGACTACCAGAATTATCCCCCTTACCTCACAGTATTACAATTAATTCGTTGCCGTTTTAGGCGTTTTCCAAAAAAACGTTTTCGAGAATTGGCCTTATATGAGGCCTACGGTAAATTATGGAGCGATCTTCAAGACATATAAGACTATGACATACCAAATTTTAGCAGAATAGCTTTATTAGGTACAGTTAGAGGCATATGAAAGTGTTTTTCGATACTACTAAGGCTTGAAATTTCGTTGAATGATTTGTAGTCATTTAAAATGAATTTGTGCAAAATTTCATGCCACTCCCCTACCTTATGATAACTTTTTAATAAAAATATTGGCATTTTTTAGGGCGGTTGTCCCACATTTGGTTCTATAACTCTTTTCCTACTGCATTGTGCTTGATTTCTTCGGATAACTGATAACGCTCTGACATAAGAATTGTTCCATTCTGTTGAGCCGTTTTGAAGGGCGGATGTTTTCAACAGACGCACAGTGGGACAAAACTCATGTCGTAATTTCTACGAGCCACTGATAACGACGTTTTATCCTCATATATCCACCTAGATTTTACTATATGTAATACCTACAACAGTTAAGCACAAATTTACCTATATTATAGACCTCGCAAAGGCCCGAAAGTAAAATTATTTATTTTTTTTAAGAACGATTCGCACACTGCTTTGTCCCCTTATATCGAAGGGCAAACAAAGGAGGAGCTGTCGGATATATTTTGGTGAAATTTGGTAAACCAGCATAAAATATCTTAGTTAAGAAAAATACAAATTTTTGGAGAAATCGGTCCAAGGACTCGCCTCAATCCCATGTGTCCTGAAAATAAAAAATGTAATTTTAGCTTCAATATTGACCATTAAGTTACAAAAAGTAGTCATACTGATATACATACAACTAGCAACGTGTGTAAATTTTCATTTAAATCGGCCTAAGAACTCAAGGTCCTGCCATATATCCTTTTTCTTAAAAACGCTATAAAACCTACAAAAATTGTCCGATCGTAGTAAAATTTGGTATGTAATTAATATTTGTGAGATAAATATTTATGCCAAATTTGGGTAGAATCGGATTATTAATGTGAAAAATACAAAGACATATTAAAAAATGGGTTAAAAATGATTAACGATTACAGTACACATTTTTTTTTAGCTTTATTTTCTTAAAATTGCTTAAGATGCGTGGAATATACACAAACAATTGAAATAAGTGAAGAAATAATATTTTCCCGTTAGCTTGTACTAGACAAGACACTGTGAGATATACAGATAGACGGATATGACTAAATCGACTTAGAATTACTCAAGGAACCAAAATATAAATATTTTATTTGGTATAAGATTAATGTTTTTTTATTATTATGGCAATTGATTGTAGTATATAATTGACTACTATTTAAGATTTCATGTTAAATAATGACTTGCCTATATATAAATGCAAATTAATGCGTTACACCAATTTATTGAGTATTTTTCCAAAAGACAGACCGAAGTTCAAATCGCATCGAAGGCAGCAAATGCTTTTTTTAAATGCTAAATTTTGCGCTTGTTTGTAAAAATCATTTGTTAACTGTCAAGTCAATAATACGAATGTGAAAAAGTGAGTTTGCGACATAAGGACAACAAGGTTCTATTTGCACCTAAACTATATGTAAGATAAAGCCTTGTTGTCCTTATGTCGCGAGTTGGCTGCAAGACAACATGTATAGAAGTTGTGGTTTGCCCTTGGTTCAAGCCTCGACAGAAACTATTTTTTTTTTACCCAAATTTTTCACATTCACATTATTTGTACTATTTTGGTATGCACATTTTTAGTGGGTCCCCCTATGAATAATTACCTTTTTTAACTAAAATAATAAGCTTTTAAAAAAATTGGTGTGTACAAGGTTAATTAAACGGGGTTTTAATGAAAATGTGTTAAGTTAAGGGCCAGTTTTTAATTTCGTATTAAAATATGTTTTTAGTTAATTTTTATTTTAATTTAATTTATTTCGTGATCCTTTGAAGTATATAAAAAACAGTATAGTCTCCGCTAATGAACACCTCTCTTATGCGAAACCACCCTTCGGCACTGTTCCCTGGTCTCGGCAGCATTCTAAAGATAGGACATTTCTCTTGTATGGACGGATTTAAGAGGTCAATACTGTTTAAAAGAAGAAAAATTTAATAACTTAAAATGTTGTTTAGCACAAAATATTCTTGTTATTACCATTGAAATATGTTTTGAATTTTTTTTATAATTTTTTTTTCTATTGAAGATAAATTCAAATACATGCATTGGCAGAGACAAGTCTACATATCTCCTAAATTTTTTTATATAACAAATGTAAGCTAAATTAAGATAAGTATGTTGCATTTTCTATGCCCCTGAATTCACTATACACATGTATTTTAAAAACATTTTTTTAGGGTACATATATAAAATTTGCTAACTTAACGGAGGCCTAAGTTAGCGAAGCTGGTGTTTGTGATACCAAAGAGGAGAAAGCCTGGCGCACGGCCGAAGGATACATATCATTCCTTCACAGCTTTAGTAAGAGATTTGGGATTTTCGAATTCGGGACATTGAACATATCAGCTATTGAAAACAAAAGTCTTACTAGATTTAACAACCGTTATCCCATTATAAATTTTTACTATCTCATTAAAAAATTTGTCAAAATAATTAAACGAAAAGTCGCAAAAAGTGTGTCTCAACTATGGCAAAGTTCATTATTTTTTAAAATTACAAAAGATCGCCCAAAGATTAGTTTAGATAAGATAGAAAGGCAAGTGCGAAGTCAACTTCACACCCTCATCCAGAGACCAAAATGGTCCATTGTGACGTCGTAGTTAGTGATAGAATTCTAATAAAAAAAGAATAGGAGAAATCAAGACTGAAAGGAAAAGACTAGAGACAGTAGTGGATGATAAAAATTGGGAAAAACAAGCAAGAACAAACCTACTAAATAGAAAACTGCCCTACATGTACCCAGTCTCCAGTCTCCAGTCTCAAGCTGCGCAGTCAGGTTATTCCCATTACGAAACCCGACAGATTCTCGAGCCCACAGTCCGAGACATCTCTAAATTCGCGCAAGAATCTTCTGCCTAGCCATCTCAGCCTGCTTTTTTGTAGCATGGGACAGTGACACTGAATGTGCTCCACTCTGGTTCATCACACAACCAACATATATCTGACAAGTCAGATCTCTTTCTCAGCAACATCCTACCTATAAAACAGTGCTCAGTGATAATTACTATCATGGTGCTGACTCAGACCTACTTCCTAGGCACCGGCCACAGCGCACGCGATACCCTGCAATCCGTTTGGTTCCCAGAGACTGTAATCGTCGCGCTCAGAGCCCATCCCTTCATTGTTCCAAATTAGAAGCCCATTGGAGGCCTGACCTCCTCCAAATATTTAGGATCCTCATCAGCTATCTCTTTGCCGGTGATGTTGCAGTGACCCGGTAAGGACAACCTTACCATTTTTCCCCTAATATTTCTCCGAGCCCGCCTACAATCATCCACTAGCATGGATTTTATATAACAGCCCATCAAGGCCCTAAGAGCCACCTGGCTGTCCAAATATATAGTAAAAATCGCCCAAAAATTGGTTATATTTCTAATGCAAGAACACCCAAATTAGTATGGACATTTTTTGGGCGATTTTCACAAATTGCTCTGGCTGATTTTTCTTTTGGTTATTTTGCTGGTAGCCAAATATATTAAGCGCCAGGTAATCGCAATGTAACTGTGGACATTTCTGTAAAATTGGTTAAGTAGCTTAAAGTCTATGAGAAACAAACACATTAACGCATTTTTATTTTTTTCGAGTATATACATACTAATTTTAGCGTTTCTTAAAACTTCAATATAAAATACAATTTTTAAAATTTGGTTTTCTAGTAGTAATTTGAGTTTTAATTTGCAATTTTATCTTAAACTGTCATGCAATAAGTTAAACGAGTTTAATTAAATAAATTTATTCCGTTAAAGATTGTAAACCTAATCATTTTTTCAAGGCCGTATGAGTAATATTTATTCTGCAATTTATAAACATTGCTCATACTTGCGTTGTATACTTTGACACGTACAATAAGAACAAATAAGCTTGGGAAACATTCCTCCAATTTAATTTTTACTTTAAAATGTAATTTTATTCTCTAGGCATGAATGAAGTTGGAATATACAAATAACAAAAAAATAAATAATACCGATTTCCATGTTCTCAATTAAAATTTACTTTAGACTGATTAAAAACTGTTAATAGTTGTTACACTAATTTTTTTTATTAAACGTGCAGTTCTTAAGAAAGTTAAGGCTAATATAAGTCACTGCCTGTTCAACAATTTCGAACGTTAAAGACAGTCAGCTTTAAAAATATTTTCTATATTAATTTTCATACGAACTTTTACGTTCGAAATTGTGAAACAGACAGTTAAAAAAACTTGATTTATGTTTATAGAGAAAGTTTTATGCCAAACTCTCTTTGGTGTAGTTATTTTCATAAAAGCAATAAAAATATTAAATTGTTTGCCATTTTTAATATTTCGCGCTCTGTACACAACATAATATTTTAAAAGATTAAATTCTTGAACACTCAAAACATAAAATTTGGTTGAAAAGAGGCCAGGCGTTTATACAAACTCGGAGAATAAAATAATGTAATAAACAAAAAACAATAATTAAATATAACAAATATAACTAAGAATAACTCTTTACAAATACATTTACGTATATTAATTTTTATATTTTGTATTTTGCAAGCATTGAGTCATGATGATAACTCCAAAAATATTTTATCTTTTTTGTTATTTTTTATGAGTAAGAAAAGGAAAAAAAACTAAAAAAAAAAATCTCCTTACAGAATAAAATAAACGAGCAAGCAACAGCAGAACAGCAAATAACATCAATTTTCTTTTGTTATTTATGTTTCTATATTTTCATGCGTATGTTTATGTGTGTTTGTCTTTTACACGTAAGTACGTGTGTGTCTTAATCACGAAAAATAGGGACACAATAATAAAACTCACTCATACATATACATACATGTCTATAAAATAGAGCCTATAATTCATCGCTTTGTTGCACATACTAAGACAATTTGGTCACTCAACCGTAACACATAGAAAAATAATAAAACAAAAAAAAAAAAAAAAAAAAGGAGATATATGAAAAAATGTGAAAAAATAGAAGACAATCATTCGCTTCATTCAACGTAACAAACGACTACGCCTTAATGCTGTAATTGGAAAAAATATATCTGTATTTTTTAGTTCGTTGAACCTGGATATTCGATGCATATTTTTACATATTTTAATCGAATAAATTTGAATTTACGTAATATAATATGCGAAAGCCAACGAATAATATTACGAGACAATCCAAAGAATATAATCCACATGGAGACACAAAATCGAGACTTTACAGAGCGTAACCTTGTCGAAATGAAGTGATTAACGACTGACAGACATCAATAGAAAGGTTTTGTGGTGGCCATAAGTTCCAGAGGGAATTAAAGCATTAAATTTTTATATAATTTGCGATAATGTTTTTAAATGTTCACAAATAAATACGAGTACGTATATTTTTATATTGTATAATATATTGAAAAAATAGATCATAAATATTTCTGTTTAGTATTATACCATACAGTTCACTTACACTATTTTTAAAAGAAGAAAATCATAGAATCAATATGAGGATAAACGTTAAGGCGACAATGCTTTTAAAAAATATAGCCGACTGAGACCGACTAAGCAATAAAATGTAAGGCAACCACATATTGGACAAGGAGAAAATATGACATTAAGAAAAATAGTTAAAAAAAACCAGGTGGCGTTACTTAGTCAGCTGATTATTCTTTGTTCGTTTTTTTGGATGGCATAAAAGTCAAACTACATAAACAAATTTGGCACACTTTTTTTATATGTATGGATGATAGTTACAATAGGATCCTTACAGCTAAAATAATTAAAGGTGACAACATACAACTGATTTTGAAAAAGATATAACCCTCACGAGAACACAAATTTATAGATGGTTATCCTCCGAAGTTAAGGTCTGGATGCCTTATGAAAGGAAATAAACATCTATTTTCAAGAGCAATAAATAAATATTTCTTTAAACAGATAATATGATTTTTATTATAATATAATTAAAAAGATTTTATTAAAATGTTAAATAGCCGTAATTTTAAATGGTTTCTTAATGGATTTCAATAAACTTTACATAACTTTTCTTTGCATCAGTGTATGATTCAAGTCTTCTTTCAAACAACTCTAGCACCGTTTCTCACTTCACTTTCAACATGACGTTAAGATTTTTTTTTTTTACTTAGCCAAGTTGTGGATAATAAAGTTGGTTAAGGCGTTTGGTTTTTATATCAATAACACGTTCTTTGTACAATTTCTTTGTTGTGATAAGTATCTAGATCTTTTCTAGGCGGTACCAGGGCTGTTAAATCGAATAGTTTTAAACAATAATTTGTCTTAACTTTCTTTTGTATAAAAAATGTGAAGTTAGTCTTTAGTCAATCATTTGCAAGAAATCGGCATAATGCATAACTGCTAGTGAAAAGACAAAATAATCCATCTGTACTTAAATCAAGCCGAAGTAGTGTCAATAGTTCTGAAAGTACGGATTTCTTTAAATCAAGTACATAATGCTTGATTCAAGTACAGACTATTCAAGTGCCAAATACTTAACTTAGATCTCTGATCCGTATTTAAAATAATCCGCAAAAGGGAATTAATTAAAAGTGAGATATAAATTAGTCACAAGCTGTGCTTGATTCAAGATTCGTACTTGAAATAATTACCCAAGATAACCAGAGATAGAGAGAATAGTATTAGTTTCTTGCCCGTTACACATATTTGTTCCACTTTTGTTCCGGCCTTTGTTTACAGAAGAACTCTAAGCTTTAAGACACCTGCAGCATGGCCGATATGATTTTCGTAATAACTCTAGTTCTTCCATATGTTATGAATTAATTTATCTGAATCTTAAGTTTTATGAGTGAAAAAATGTAAAACTAATTAAAAAATTAATAATATAATTTATTATATTATATAAAAACAAATTTCTCTAAAATTACTATTTTCGTTTGGCGGTACTTATTCCCTCGGGATCGCACAAAACTTTCCCGTACTTTAAATTGTTGTAAATGAGAACGGTTTGGGATTATAAAATTCTTCTTCTAATTGCACGAAACAGCCCAGAATTTTTCTTCCTGCAAATTGTGTAAAATATCAAACAAAGGCAAACAAAAATGATGTCTTTAATAAAAAAGTGCTGTAAAAAATAGTTAATGTAATAAAATAAAAAGGTTTCTATTTAAAACAAATCAAAAACATTGACGGTCTACTTTGTGTTAACAATTTGGTTTTTGGACTATTTATTTATGAGAGCAATTAATGTTTACTCTCATTTTCACGAACTTCACCCAAAAAGTATAGAAACTGAGCTTTTATGTTTTTTTTAAATATCAAATTTCTATAAATACTGTTACTAAGAAATCTTTAATCTAAATATTCGTACAAAACTCACTTACTAGAGATCTTACCGAATAAACATTGGTATTCGTATATAAATATTACTTTAGAGATTATCTTGCTAAAGGCTGTAAGGAAATGTTTCGTAAGCAATAACTTTCTTTGCTGTTGTTGTTTTTTTTTTTTAGGAAATAAACTAGACCAAGAGAATACATGCATACATAAAGAACGGAAAAGTAAAACCAATACCTACAAAATCAATAACAATAAAATACTAAATACAAAAAAAAAACAGAAACAAACCAAAAAGCCCTATTAAAAAACAAAGTTTCTAACAGCAACAAAAACAAATGAACCCTAAATGCGGGTTGTGGTCATGTTTTTTGTTTTTGTAGTATCTATTAGAGTTAATAGTTTTCTCTTGTCCTATTTGTTATATTTCTTTATTTTTGTATTAAAAATAGTTTTACAATTTGTTTTTTTCTGTACCAGGGTATTTTGTTTTTACTACTAATTTCCGATAATTTCAAACATACATGTATGTGCGTGCACTGGGCTTGCCAGACGATCTTGATTTTTCTTGATTTACAAGAATATTCACTGCTCGTCAAGAATCAAAAAAAATTATGTTTTGCCAAGATTTTTAAAAGTCTAACTATAAAACACGTTATTATTTCTAAATTTTTTTTTCAGTTTTCCTAAAACAAAGCTGTGTAAAAAGCAAAAACAAATATATCATCGCTTTATTTTAGTGAATTTGTTTCAAAATCTATCAAAATTTCCTTTCCTTTATTTAACACTAATTTGACAACACTCATATCAATACTAATCACGCTGTGCTAGTCGCAAATTTTAACAGGCCGGAGACCCTACTGGTAACCCTAATACGAGTACGTTGAATTCAATGGTGATCAGAGTGTTCATGTTAGGGTGTTTCCCCCCAGATTTATTTATTTCGTTTAAGGGCAAATTTAGGGGATACAAATTCCTAAGGGAAAAATTTGGGGAACATAAATTTATATTTAGGGGGTATCACTTTTTGATTTTCTGTACATAAAAATAACTAAGTAATATAAGATATATTTTTCACTTGTTTTTGGTTGAGTAAAAATCGTTATTGAACAGATAAAAAAGAAAGCCTTTTAAGTGTGAAGTAGTCAGTGAAAAATACGTGTCACAACTTTAATCTTACACCTGAAATGCTCAAACTTTTAAATTCCGATAATATGCACATCAATTTTCACCGTTATTAACACCTTTTCAACACGTATTTCGTAAAGAATCATCAACTATGACAAATATTTTAGAACTAACAACTTTGGTAAATGAAGGACTTATCAACAACCAACATACCGACGTTATTTATATCGACTTCAGTAAGGCATTTGATAAGGTCAATCTTAACCTTCTTCTGAAAAATTTTTATTATGGGTTTTGACAAAATTTATGTAAACTGGCTAAAGTCATATCTTCTCGGCAGAATACAATGCGTAAAATTTGGATTTTCAATTTCTTAACCTATATTGGTAAAATCCGGTGTACCGCAAGGTAGTCAGTCACTTTGGCCCTCTTTTGTTTCTGCTCTTTATCAACGACTTGCCTGAAATTATTAAACATTTACATATACTAATGTTCGCAGACGATGTAAAAATATTTTTAAACTTCTTAACTTAATAAATGGAGAAGTATGCTCCAATTTTTTATTAAGTAATTTACCATTTCACATTCCACGTACTATAATCCCTTATTTATAAAAACTTTCCGAACTAAATATGCTATGGCAGACCCATTTAGAAAACTGTGTTGTTGCTTTAATGAAATGTTTGAATTTGTTGATTTTTCTCTAGATGTAAATATTGTTAAACGTTATATTATACTTAAGTTAAATACTCATGTGTTTTAGGCTGTAAGGACTTATCCATAGACCTAAATATATATTAAATAAAAAAATTTTACGAAAATGATTTGGCAACACTCGATATTTTTTTTTTTATTTATATATGTGCAAATGTTACAGTCTTTTTTAAACTGTTTTTAAATTGGTTTTTAAGATATTTTATTAAAAAAAAATATTCAAGAAACTTTAAAAAATATATTTTTGTGGGAATTTCAGTAAAATGTTAAACATTCTACTATTTTTGCTTTATTTAGGTATTGATTTTAGCACGTAAATTAAAACTGAGTCAAATTAAACTAATTGAAATAAAATTATTATCTTAACTTTTACATTTAGAAGGATTTTTTTAAAAATACGTTAAATTTGGGGATTTTTAAATTTTTTCGAAAAATTACCTGGCAACACTGATGGTAATAGTCTTTCAGCGCTGTATTCGCGACTAAAAATCTCAATACTAATGCACTATAAAACGATCTTGCACTGTTTGGATCATTGTTCAATTCAACTTTTTAAAATACAAGTTTTCGTTATTTTTGAAGGAAAACTATGATTTACAAAACTATGATTTATTTAAATTTCACTGCATTGATGAAATTGATGTTTTATATAGCATGAAAGCAATTAAATCAAATGCTATTGGGTGTGACGACATAAATCCGAAATTCATTAAGATACTACTGCCACAAATCCTACCATACTTAACTCACTTAATAAACACAATTATCTTAACATCAATTTTTCCTTCACGTTGGAAATATATTAAAATTATACCTGTGCCTAAGACAAGCTCTGAGTATAGACCTATTGCTATACTTTCCTATCTCTCCAAAATTTTTGAAAAAATTGTCCATAAACAAATGTGCAAATACCTGGAAAGAAATCAACTTCTTAATGTTAAGCAATCTGGATTACGTCAAAAACACAGTTGTGTATCTGCGCTCATTGATGTCTCTGAAGATATTCGCAGTGATATAGATAATGGGATGGTAACGATGTTGGTTCTTCTAGATCACTCAAAGGCGTTTCACTTATGAAATCATACGTCACAAACCGTTTTCAAACTGTCTTCCTAAGAAATAATTACTCTGCTGCTCTACCAGTTACTAAAGGATTACCACAAGGCTCAATCTTAGGACCATTGTTATTTTCGATGTATGCAAACGACTTCCCTAACTGTATTTCATACTGCAAATTTCACATGTATGCGGATGATGTACAGCTCTACATAGGTTCACCCATTAAGTCACTACAACAAAGTGTTGATGCTCTAAACATAGAAATGAATAAAGTCTCTTCATGGGCATCTGAGAACGGCCTTTGTTTAAATCCCAGAAAATCAAAATGTAGGCACGCAAAGCAAAAACATGGTTGATACAATCACAATTGCAAACTATCATTAATGTTTGTGGTTATGATTGTGTCAAACACGTCTTAAGCAACAATATATGTTCAGTACTAATGATTTTAGGTAATTGTTGTCTCAAACAAATTATTATGTTTAGAAGAAAAATGCACACGATCTTTCAAACCATTTTTCTATATTTCCCAATACCATGCAAAATGTCTACTTCATTTAGACATTTTATATAATTCTTACAATAAAAACAATAAAAAATGTAATTTAAAAAATTTATGTTTTATTACAAATATAATAAATAAAATATAGAATATATTAAAAATAAAACTAAATACACATATTAATATACCTGTGTATGTGTTTTAATTTATAAATTTACTTTGTGTGGTACAAATATATCCAAAAAAAAATAAGAATTCCGTTCACTTAAGACTTCTAAAAAAAGTCAAAAACAAACTTACCTTATATTTCTTTTATGAAATCTACTACATATATTAATATACTGTTGAACCGTTTTTGAAAAAATTCGGCGCTGATGACAAAATTATGTGTCAAAATTTGTTATAGGTTTTTTTATATTTAAATAACTTACCTGTTTCAATAAACGTATAATAATTTACATCGTTAGTTTTGCAAGGAGCATGGCATTTTTCTCCCCGAAAAATGTTTTAATTATTCTGTCATCATTCATGTTTCCTGATTAACTGACGCTCGCGGACGGAGAAATGTAATTTTAAAGCACACGCTGTTTGTTTTGACAATAAATGTTTGCATCTTAAGAGAATGTGTTTTCAAGCAAACAAAAATGATGGTATTAAACATGCCTTTTGTATTCAACTAATATTATGATTTTAACTGTATAGTTATATATATATATATTATAGCAGCTAACATATCAAATAATTTAATATGTTTAGCTAGACCAGAGTACCTTTTTAGGTGTAAGCCACCATATAATATTATTATAGTGAATTTAAAAATCTTAAGGACAAAAAACAATTTTTTAAGTTATATTAAGACTATAATTAATTTATGAGGGTAAATATATTAGGCAAGTATGAACAAAAATGGTCGTAGTGACCATTCATTAATCATGTTTTTTCTCTGCGTGTAATAATTCACAGAAAAACCAATCTACTGATTCCCAATATTAACGTAATGATAAATGGACAAAAAATAGATATAGTCACCTCATCAAAAAACCTGGGGCTTGTATTCAATCAAACATTAAGTTGGTCGAATCATGTTAACTCTATTGTATGTAAAACTCAATCCATGATACGTTCTCTATGGTCAACCATTTCTTGCACACCGGTTAACATAAGAATGCTTATTGCTAAAACGTACGTAATGCCCTGCTTACTTTACGGAAGTGAAATATTTGGACATTGTAACTCAGATAGTACACGAAAGTTAAAGGTAGCATTTAACAACATAACCAGGTACGTTTTTGGTCTTCGCAGACGTGATCATATAACTCCTTTTTCGAAACAATTGTATGGCATGACTTTCTCAAATCTAATTGACAGCAGAACTTTAATACTACTGCACAAAATCATATATCTTAAAACACCATCATACTTGTACAACAGGTTGCAATTTGTAAGATCGAACCGCGGCTGTAAACTAACAAGTATTAGATACAAGTGTCAGGTTTCAGAGCGGCAGTTTTTCATTAATGCTATCCGTTTGTGAAACAGACTTCCAAACGGAATTCAAACAATCAGCAATGCGAATATTTTCAAAAATGAAATTATTAAACTGTTTTCTTAATATTAATATTAATAATTTTTCAATCACTTAATGTTTTAAAATTTTCTTTTTTTGCATGTTTTTAGATTATTCATAAATGTTATTGTAATTCATTTATTATTATTCATTTCTTTTCTTTTTTTTTCTTTTTCTCAACACCTTGGTTAATGTTTTATATAAAATAATAAGAACCATGTTATAAACATTTTATTGTATAACTACCAGTCATCCCTACTATAATCTAAAAGATTTTGTATATCTTGTTGTATGGGTAAAACAATAATAAATATCATATCATATCATATAAAAAAAAGAAATTAAAGGAAAAATTTCTTTAAAAACAACCGGGGAAACAATTTTATTCTGCTTTAAATTACACAATAATACCAGAAGTCTGAAAAATATGCTTTTAGGGTATATCAGTATTAAAATTTTTAATCGCTAATACGAGCACTAATTTCGAAATATGACTAGTATCATTAAGCGTACGATTGGCTTTACTGGTGGGGTGTTCAGCTTGTTAAAAATATGTCATATATTTGCACAGTTTAATAGTTAAAAACGTTAAGCAGCTGACATAACAAACGCATCCAGAAATTTTTGGTGCAAATAGTGAGTTTTTTTCTTGTATATATTTTCTTTTACTGGTTAATTTTTATTAAAGATTATTTTAGAAAATTTTTAATTGTCAAGAATTCTTTTCAAAATCAATTTTTTTTTTGTGAATGTCAAGAATTTTACAAATTTACATCTGGCAGGCCTAATGTACACCAAAAGATGTAAATACATTCAAATTTACCTTAATAGTGTGGCACGATGCGTATGTATGCATGCATGTTAAAACATTTCAAAAAAGAGTAAATTATAGATTATCAGACCGATATGGTTAATCATACAAAACGAACCAGAAACCAAGAATACCACCACATTGCCGTTGGAATGTGGTCTTATTTGCTATTTTAAGGGTTTTTTTTTGTTTTGGTCATGATATACCAAATATCCTATAGTTAAAAGTTAGAAAGGATATCGTATGTTGAACCATTGATTTACATGTAGTTCATGTATGTATGTATATGGCTACTTATAAACACAAATGTTGGGTTTGTATATTAAATTAATACGCTAACTTAATTACTCCTACTGAAATTAAGACCTTTATAATTTTATAGTTTTGTAACAAAAGGATATGGTTGAATAAACTTATAGGATACAATGAAGACTATGAAGCTGTTTGAATTTTTAATGACAGATTAAAAAAAAGAAGACAATTAAAGGTAACCCATTCCAAATAAAAAACGTTTAACCTTTGTATGTATTAAATATATATTTACTTTACGCCTTTAAAAGTTAAATTCGTTTGAGGTGCACAGAAAAAAATATTGCCCCAATTAAAGCATTTAATCAAGTGAATTAAACGTTTAATTATTACTATTAATTTGGTTCCTGGTGAAAATTAATAGTATCAATTAAACTTTTAATTCACTTGATTAAGCGTTTAATTTACTTGATTAAATTTTTAATTAAAGCTGATATTATTTTTGATTAATGCCTTAATTGGGGCAAAATTTTTTTCAGTGTGGTGCTTGTCATGCTTAAAAATCACAGACTCTGATCCGGCTGTGGGAAAAATCGCCCCAAGAAAAATGGCCCAAAAAAAGAAATGAAAAATCGCCCAAATGAAGAATCGCCCAACAGAACATGAAAAATGACCCAAAAAGTTATATATGAAATTTTGCCCAAAAGAAACGAAAAAGGGCCCAAAAAAAAAATGAAAAATGACCCAAAAAACAAAAACGAATTTTTTCCCGGTGGCATGTTATGACGTCCAGTGTCATAGTGTCCATGGACGCTATGACACCCCAAAAAGTGTCATAGTGTCCATTGACACTACGCTAACTAAAGCTTCTCTGCACAGACGGCCTTCGGCCGGGCGCAAGGATTTTCTCCTCTATGGTATAACAAACACCGGCTTCGCTAACTAAAGCTTCTCTGCATAGTCGGCTTTCATTTGGAAACAAGGCAGATTTTAGAAGCTTTACTTAGCGAAGCCGGTGTTTGTTATACCATAGAGGAGAAAATTCTTGCGCACGGCCAAAGGCCGGCTGTGCAGAGAAGCTTTAGTTAGCGAAGCCGGTATTTGTTATACCATAGAGGAGAAAATCCTTGCGCCCGGCCGAAGGCCGGCTGTGCAGAGAAGCTTTAGTAAGCGAAGCCGGTGTTTGTTATACCATAGAGGAGAAAATCAAAAAAATGGGCCATTTTTCATTCAACATTTTTGGGTGATTTTTCATTATGAAAAATTTAAAAAAACGAAAAATCACCCAACAATAACGAAAAATAGCCCAAAAATTTTAGGTCACTTTTCATATAAATTTAGGCCCAATTTTACATGGGATTTTTTTGGGCGATTTTTCATTTCTTTTTTTGGGCCATTTTTCTTGGGGCGATTTTTCCCACAGCCCTCTGATCCACCTCTTAGTATACGAATTAAGGCATTTGTCAGAAGATACGTTGTTTCAATGCAAATCCCTTAAAAATTATAATACAATGGTCTGCAGCAAAAATCGCATTTAAATAAAAAATATAAAGATTTTAAACGCTAAAGTCAAATCCTTTTTCATATTATATAATATTTCGTCGGAAATAAGACGGTTCTGCTAAAACATTTCATCATAACTTGAGAACGAATTGTCCGAAGTCATCAAAATAATTTTTTTTTATTTTCAACTGCTTCGGAGTAATTCCGGATAAATTTGATAAATTTTTATTTCATGCAAATTTAATATGTACATTTATTGATTTCGGAATTTATAAAAAAATGATAAGGACTAAAATACTTTATTAAGCTTTTTTATACCCTTTACCGAAGGTAAATGGGTATATATAACTTTGTCATTCTGTTTGTAATTTCTACCATATTGAACTTACACCCTATAAATTATATATATTGTGGCTCCTTATGAGAAGAGAAGTTCGAATCCGGTTGCCCGTTTGTCCGTTCGACTGTTGAAATGGGTTTTCCGAGGACCCCACATTTAATGGGGACTTGGTTGGGATATATTTACATCAGATATGCTCATTATAATTTTGCTAATGAAATTTAGCTAGATCGGTTTATAAATGGCTCAGTTATGAGCAAAGTGGGCGTGGCACTTCTCATACAAAGACATTATAGATCATTTAATATCTCGAGAATTAGGTACAAGCATCTTGGCAACATCCGGCAAAATGTGGACGGGATTGGAGTAGTGGGCGCGCCACAAAATATTTGTACTTATATCTTAAGAACGGTAAGAAATATTTTCCAAATTTGAAACACATAGCTGGGCTATCAATAAACAACTTCTCTAAAATAATGGACAGGATTGGAAAAGTGATGGGAAAAATATTCTGAAAAGCTCGGAAAAATCGGTTCAGTTACAAAAAATGTATGGCCAAGATATAAATTTTTTTTGGAAGATACCTATTTTCAGGAACCATAGTTCTTCCCAGTTTTATGATCCAAGTAAATGGTAAATTATTTCTTAAACACGTCGGTTAAAAATCCGTAAAATTGGTTAAAAAATGGTCAAATTTTTATAAATACTCCAAAAATGGGCATAATGGCATCCAAGTTTCTATGAAAACATAAAATTCAGGGCTTTTATAAAACCAACGGACACGTCTTACATGTCAAAAAGCGGAAATTTATAGTAGAACATATGTAAAAACACATTTCGGGAACCAAAGATCTTTCCGAGTACAAGTTTTATAATCCAAGTATATGGTAAATTTTCTTAAACACGTCGTTATATAAATCTGTCCAATCAGCTTAAAAATGGCCAGTTATGAGCAAAAATGGAATAAAAAACATCAACATTTTTATATAAATTTGAATTTTAGGGCAATATTTTCGCCAATGGATAAGTCTTATATATCGAAAGATCGGAAATCTTTAGTAGAAAATCCCGGAAAAAACTCTTGTTCTAACCATAACACTAAAATCCTAAAAAGTCCTCTTTTTTATTTTATTTTATAACTAAGTTTGTTTATTTTTATGTATAAATATACATATATACAAATATATATTTACATATTATGTATGTAAATATATTCTTCTCACTTCTCACAAGGGCATATAAGATTCAGTTGTTAAAATGCCACAATGAAGTCCAGTAATTATATAGAAACTTGAGAAAATTAAGTTTTGTGGTAAAAAATGTAAGTCAGTCATTAGTTCTAGTCATAATCAGCCCTTTATGAAGCGCTCGAGCGCAAATTTAATAGCAAAATTCTTGGAACTACTTCTGATAGAAATGTGTAAAAGCCTAGTGCCCAGCTAATTTTGGGTCGGACATCCTTCAACTCAACTCCACTTTTCATTAAGATCCAATTTATGTATATACACAATGCAATATACATTTGTATATGCGGTCTAAGATCAATATTATGGACATTGCAAATGGAATGCATACCCTTTGCACCTGTAGTGAAGGATATAATAAGGGACATATCTGTGCTTTAGTTTAAACGTTCATAAGGAACATAATTTTTCAAAAAATTGTCATATTAAAAGAATTTCCTTTATTTTTAAACTAGTAAAATATATTTTTATATTCTCAGCTTCCCACAGACTTCATGTAGACAAAGTTCGACTCATTTTATTGTAAAGGACAACTGAATATGTGATAAAATTTTATGTCAATCCAAATGCATACGTAAAGCTAAAAAAGTTAAAATATGTTTTTAGTATCTGATATTTCATAACTTCTTTTATTTTTTTGTGCCTAAAATGATGACCCAAAAAATATTTCCGCCATATTTTTCTGGCACCAATATACTGACAATAAATGAAAAATAAAGCAAAAATAAAAATATAAAAAGAAAGAAAAAAGGATTTAATGTTTAATTTTCCGAAAAAAAAAGAAAATGCAATTCAATGAGAAAAAAATGAGCTATTTTAGTGACGTAATTGCCTAAAGTTTATTTATTTTCTTTTAAGCGAAGGAAATTTCTTAAACTGGATTTTTCTTTCATCTTGTAAGAATTTATCCACCAAGACAGTCGTAAGTGACTCTGTATACACGAGAGGGCAAAAACTGAAATTTAAGTAATAAAATAACGACAAAAAACTTAAACTTAAAAACGTCATTCCATTTAAAACTGATAGAGAAAAAATTAGACCAAAGCCAAAAAGTTTTCTCTGGTTTTTGAACGCCTACAATTTTGTAAAAAGAAAATTATTTCTTTTTTTACGTGCACTTAGATTTAGTTTATTTCGTCAGTTATTTTACTTAAAGACTGGCAGTGTTTGAAAGTTACTATTGCAAATGATGTCAAAAGTTAACAGTTTTCTTTGGCACGTACAAACAAACCTGTAAATCTCTGTGTGTATATGTAAGAGTATCTGTGTGAGCAATAGAACTGGATAATAGTAAAAGAAATGCTCAAAACTTTTGTTTACGTGCCAGATAGAGGCAGAAATTAGTATTAGTCGACTATCTTTAGCAAATCGGTTTGTCTATTGAACTGTTTGTTAGCAAAATAAATGCTTATATGCATGATATTTGTCTGTATGGTAATACAAATGAATGTACATTTTTATATACCCAAACTGACATGCACTGCTTTTTTAAAAGAAAATTTAACAAAGAGCGTTTTCTGTGGTAACGTAATTGTTTGCCTTGAGACCTAATGGTCTGTATATTAGGGCGATGACTTTTTTCAGTTCTTGTAAATATGTAGTCCTAGACATTTGTTCTCTTTAAAGAACAACACGTAAACTTTTACAACCAGGCCCCCGATGTCTATCAACAACTTAAGCGAGCGACAGCAAGTCACTCATTATCGTCCTCTCAAGCGGCCCACTAACTATCGACTTGTCGGTCGACAGGTTTTACGTGTCTTACGTAAGTCATTTATTTATTGTCAATTGACTGCATTGCCACATAGAAATTAAGCAAAAAAAAAAAAAAATAATAATAAAATAGCTGTGGCTACAAGCAAATCAGAATTGACTGTATTGCCACATCATCAGTTCCATAAATAAAACGCTAGTTTGGAAATAAAAATCGACAAAACATATTAATTAACCCCAAAAAAGGGAACGCAGGCTACCAGAGTTCGAAAATAAACTGTAAAGTACAGCAAGTTAAAGTACCACACAGTTTTTTAATTTTTGTTTGTGAATGTGTACACAAACAAAATATGGTACATAACTATTGTGAGCTGACGAACAGAAATACTTAGATAACTTACCGAACTTATTTTAGAGTCCGTGTTAAGTTCTTTTGAGGTACTTATTCTGTATTTTTTAGTGAACACGTAGTGAACTTTTAGCTAACTTGATATGTTTTTTTTAGTGTCTGCGTAGTTAACATTTATTGTACTTACTTTTTTTAAAGCAAATATTTAAAATAATAAATCCTCTGTATGTATGGGAAAGAAAATAAGAAATATAAATTTTTGATGGATTGTTTGTTTATTTATTGAAAAAAAAAAAAAATGGAAAATATAATGTGAAGTTGAGTTTTATAACAGGAGTGCAAAAATATAAGCAAAAGTATACAAATGTTTTAATAAAATATAGTATTTATATCAAAATATAAATCTAAATAGGTGTTTATAACAATGGCTTAAAAAATAGAGTAAAAAACAAGTGCGTTTGTGTTTTAAGAAATTTATTTAAAACCATCAAAGTAATTATAAGGGTAAACATTTTTATGCGTGGGTGTGTTAATCAGAGTTTTATAACGTATTTTGTTGTGATTTTGGTATATTTAATTGTTGATGCGAATGGATGTATTCAAAATAGAAAAACCAATTGCGATATTGTAGTAGCAGGTCAACGCAGGTATGCAGCAGAGAAAAGAACATTGTAAGTAAAGATCAGTTTTAAAGTATCAAGAGTATGCGTAGGTGTAAATGTGTATAATTGTTTGTGCACATTTGTAAGTCTACATTCACACGTTTCATCTTTTGATGCTCAACTCTTGTGTTTTATGGAGAGGGAAGCAAGAAGAAAAGGGGTTGGTACGGAAATGCCTGTACTTGGGCAGTACGCTTTGTGTTCTCATTCGTAGGTATATTCACAACAATGGCTGCATGTAAATTTTTTTCTTTTCTCTCTCTTTGGTTCGCTTTGAATAAAAGTGTTGTTGTTTTGAAGCCAAAAATAGTTAAAACCGGTTGCTGCGTGTGAACGTAATGGCATCTTCAAAAGGAAATTTAAAAGAAGTTGAGCATCAAAAGATGAAACGTGTAAATTGAGACTAAGTGGTTAATGAAGCATCGAAAATTGTTGTAGTGCTTTGCATTATTCAAGTTAAAAAAAATTATGACTGGTCTTGTTTTATATTATTTGAGTTTTTTAGTTAAATATCTGTTGTTGTTTTCTATATTCATACATAATTTTTAGGTACAACTTCTTTATTTACTATTTTATGTGTGCACTTGCATGGACGTTATTAAGGAATAATTATGGCGCCAACCTATTTCAGATGTAAAAACCCAAATGCAACAAATTCGCGGAAAATAAAGGAATTTTCGGTTCACTTATTATGCTTTTTAAGTGATCATTTGACTAAAAAGAAAGAAAGTACCTATGATGCCGCGAAATAAAAACAATATTTTGCACAATAATTCTTATGTATAATTGGCTGTGCACATTTGTAAGTGGAAAATGAAGCGTCGACAATTGTTGTTGTGCTTTGCGTTTCTCGAGTTTTTTTTTTTAGAAAAAAAAATTTTTATGACTGCTGTTGTTTTTTCAGAATTAAATTTTTTTTTCAGTAAAAGAACTGATGTTTTTATATTCATACATACATTTTAGGTAAACCTTTTTTTTATTTACTATTTTTTGTGTGCACTTGCGTCAACATTAACGCTGTACAATAGTTGTACACAACATTCGAGGCAAGTGATATGCATAGGTATACTTACCTAAGTATGTGAAGATCCTTTTTTAGGGGAATTTTTTACTTGAGCTTTATAAAATTTTAATTAGCATATTATAGTATAGAACAGCACACGTGTAGATAAATACCCAATAAATTTTGTGAAGCACTCCCAATAAAAAATGGGGCTTCCAACGAAGCAGGCTTGTAAGGGAGAAACGTAAAAGTTTCGCTTACCATATCGCTTACGGAAGACATGTATTTTATATGGCAATTTCCCACTTTGAAGCAATACATTTTTGACAGAGCTTGCATTAACACAAAATACGTCACTTCCATCGATTAAACTAAAGTTATCGTGTAAAAAATTGTTTTTAGGGCGCGGCATCTTACTTTCTTTTCAATCAAATTTCAAAGGATCACTTAAAATACATGACGAATGAAGCCAACCGAAAAATCCTTTATTTTCCGCAAATTTGTTGCATTCGGGTTTTTCATGAATGATATTGGATCTGAAAGAGGTTGGCGCCATAACGATTGCTTAACAATGTCCACGCAAGTACACATACAAAATAGTATATAAAAAATATTTACCTAAAATTTATGTATGAATATAGAAAATAACAACTGTTATTATCTAAAAAATTCAAATCATAAAAAACAAGAGCAGTCATATAAATGTTTTTTTTTGAACTCGCGTAATGCAATACACTACCACAATTTTCGATGCTTCATTAACCACTTATAAATGTGCACAAGCAATTATACATATTTACACCTACGCATACTCTACAGTTTACAACTGATCTTTACTTACAATCTTATTTTCTCTGCTGCATACCTGCGTTGACCTGCTATTACAATATAGCAATTGGTTTTTCTATTTTGAATACATCCATTCGCATCAACAATTAAATATACCAAAATCACACCAAATACGTTATAAAACTCTGACCAACACACCCACGCATAAAAATGTCTACCCTTATATTTACTTTGATGGTTTTAAATAAATTTCACAACTGTTTTTTTACTCTATTTTTGAGCGATTGTTATAAACACCTATTAAGATTTATATTTTGATATAAATACTATATTTTATTAAAACATACTTTTGCATGTTTCTTATATTTTTGCACTCCTGGTATAAAACTCAACTTCAAATTATATTTTCCATTTTTTTCCAATATTCTTTATATTTATATATATTCTTTCCCATACAGAAAATGTTGTTAAATATTTTAACAAAATGTCTATGTCGACAACTACAACACAAGTGACTGATTATGACATTTGTGGTCGCATAATATTTCTTAGTGAGCCGCAAATTTATAGGAAAATTGTTACGTTATCGGTCGCTTGCATTGTCGATCGACTTGTCGTGCTAAAAATTGTTAGTGGGCCGAAAAACAGCTGCTTGTCGTTGAAAATGCAAGCGAACGATAGCGGTCGACATCGGGGGCCAGGCTGTTAATTTAAAGTATATTTCTTGTAACACTTAGTTTTAATCTATTACACAGTACAACACATGATTTGCCAACTCAATTCTGTGAACTGTATGTGAAATTAGACCCAAAAAGAAGAATTTCTGCATCATTCGTTTTGTCTTCTTACCTGAGATTTGAAGTTAGTATCGATTTGAAGTTAGTACTATCGTATAGGGGAATTTATCACGTTTTAGGCCCTGTTGTTTGACATAGCTCGACAACCCCTAGCCCAATTTAGTTGAAATAAATTTTAAAAAATTAAGAATTACAATTCCCTTAATCTGTTCATATATTGTTTTCCTATACAAGTAACACTTTCGAAGTTAAAAATGAATGTATGAAGGGAAAAAATTATTTTTTGCCTAAAAATTTAAATTTTTTTTTTTAAAAATACATAAAAAATCCAAAATGGAAAAAAGTTTCAAGTCTAATTATTTTTTCGCAAAGTCACATAACCTATGAGCAAAATGAGACAAAGATCATAAAAATCGATGCGCGCGTTTCGCTTTTATTCGCAATTGAGTAAAGGTATGAATTTCAAAAATCAGTTATAGCCACCACCCTTAAAATAAAAATATAAATTAAAAAATTATCATGCAAAAAAAAACTTTATTTATAAAAAGTTAATGAAAATAAAATAATATGCAATTAATACGCAATTATAATATGCATAAAAACAAAATTTAGAACATTTTTTCAATTATTGGCAATATCCATCCTTGTAGAAGTTGACGCTTGTGGTTCTGATGATCTTGTTTTCTTCGTAGGTTGTTCATATTCATGGTCTGAGTCAGCTTGGCGTTGTCGGTATGATGTTGCGCTGACATTTTGCTGTGTGAGTTTTCTTCTCTTCAAAAATGATGTCAGCCATTCGGAGTCGTGTTGTGATAGTCCCAGCTTGGCCACAATGTAATCCATTTCGATTTGTGGTAGCGGTTGTGGTGCACTATTTTCAATATCGGGTATCCAATCAGCATCATCCAAATCGGTCGGATTGGTGAAAACGGTTTCGGCTAGCAGGGACACAGTATCCGCACTCGGAGGTTTAGGTGCATCGGTATCAGCAGGGCGTTGCACTGGAAGTGTGGCAGTAAATGCAGCAGTGTATACTTTTGTTTTTAATTTTTGTCTGTTTAATCCAGGACGAAAATTTATGCATGCATAGCACCTGGATTCATCATGTCCAGTTGTGTCTTCCACCCAAATTACTGGCTTCATAAAAGATAACTTTCTACTTTTTCCGTGAATCCATTTTAGAAGGGTAGTATAACAACTGTTGCACACTGTGTTCGGCGTAAAATTTGCACCACTTAAATCTGCTTCATCGAAATAATTACAATACGCGGTTTTGAATTGCTCAGTAAACAAATTTTTCGATCTTTTTTCTGTATTTTTCGGACGATATGACCACAAACGTAACAATATTCATCCAAATATGGGCACTTGTTGTTTTCCATATTGATATATTTTATGTTTTGTTGTTATTCACTTTTAAAAAACTGGAGAAAAATCACTTTTACTGTTCGCGTTCGTCGGCACTGGCTGAATGCCAAAAATCGATCAATGCACACCTATAAATACTACGTATTTTTGAATATTTTACTGCCAGGTACTTATAAATGGGCGCATATTTTAAGGGCGGCTGGCTATATACCTGATTCAGCACTTGTACGTTTCAAACTGTGCAAAACTTTCCAAATAATGACCACCCTTAAATGTGGGTGCAATTTCTGTAAAAAAATCATATAGGTAGCCACCGGAAAAACCCAAATAATAAAAAGGTCCACTTTCCGTTTAATTGTCCACGTACATTTATTACCGCAATCATAAAAATCAAATAACCTTTTGTTTATTCCTTTTTTTTTTAATTCTCAGAATCATGAAAAAGGTGTCAATGTTTTCTCCAAATAATGTTGTGCATATCTCGAGCAAATTTTTGAAATTCATACATTTACTCAATTGCGAATAAAAGCGAAACGCGTGCATCGATTTTTATGATCTTTGTCTCATTTTGCTCATAGGTTATGTGACTTTGCGAAAAAATAACTAGACTTGAAACTTTTTTCCATTTTGCATTTTTTATGTATTTTTAAAAAAGAAAATTTTAATTTTTAGGCAAAAAATAATTTTTTCCCTTCATACATTCATTTTTAACTTCGAAAGTGTTACTTGTATAGGAAAACAATATATGAACAGATTAAGGGAATTGTAATTCTTAATTTTTTAAAATTTATTTCAACTAAATTGGGCTAGGGGTTGTCGAGCTATGTCAAACAACAGGGCCTAAAACGTGATAAATTCCCCTATACGATAGTACTAACTTCAAATCGATACTAACTTCAAATCGCAGGTAAGAAGACAAAACGAATGATGCAGAAATTCTTCTTTTTGGGTCTAATTTCACATACAGTTCACAGAATTGAGTTGGCAATCAATTAACTGAAAAATGTTGTACTGTGTTATTGTTATTAATTTAATAATAAAAATAAAATTAAATCATAAAAATAGAAATAGTTTATATGCAAAATTTCAATGAGTTTTGTGGGTGTAGGTGTTACGATCGCAAAAAAGTAAAATCGCTTTTTTCCATGTTCTACATGATTTTGGAACTGGAGAATGTCGCCACAAATGGTCATGACCCTAATGTACATTTCTATGAAAAATTTCAACGAGTATTTAAAAAATATTGGTTCAACATAAAAGAAATTGACTTGTTTAAGTGCAATGACATTTCTTATGTCTAAAGTCATATCATGGCCTTTTTTATTTATTTATTAATTAATCGTCTATGGATTTTTCCTTACAGACATTTTACAAATTTAAGTTTAAACCTAAATAAACTAGAATATAAACTAACATTTGATTTTATTACATTAATTTTACTACATATCAATTTAGAAAAGCCAATAAATCTATATATGTAATTGATTGAAAGTGTTACACCGTCTTCTAAGAGGGCCAGCATCTCTATAATTCCCTATAAAACATTTTACAGATATCGGTATGAAATTTCGAGATGAACGTTTGAGGAATATTAAATGAATTCTCATTTATTAAAAATCCATCGCAGATATCACCATTAATAATGTTCAAAATAAACGCCACATTCATTATTGTCTTATGACATTTTAAAGTAGGGAGTTTTATTACAGCCATTCGAGTTGTGTATGCAGGCATAGATAGTGGGTTGAAATGTAATCCACTAAGACACAAGAGCAGGATTCGATTCGATTGAATTAGAATACGTTAAACGGGGTCCCATATAATCGATCCATACTCAATGTTCGGCCTAACAAGTAACATATATGGTTTTTGTAATATATGGTTCATCGAATCAATATTGTATAGATAAGAAACGGAACGTTAAACATATGTGTATTAAAACTATATTTTATTTTAATTTACGTTTTAAATTGGGCAGTATTTACATACAAAACAATGCAAAATCTTAACTACGAGTTTTAGTTTGACGGAATATTTCGGAAATAATATTTATTCAAATCTATTCCTCATTGGGTCTTACATTCGGTTACCCGTCAACCGGTTAAAAATTGACTATTTTCGATTACCGATTAAAATTTTTTTTTTGTAGAATTATAACATATTTTTGTGTGTTTTTAATAATTTTTTTCGTCTCATATTTAAAAGGTATGTGTTTAGAAAATATTTTTTCATACAAACAAAGAAGGTGTTCAGTGATCTTCATTTTAAATAAGTGTTTGCTGTAAACAGATTTTTGATTTACGTACTTTTTATATGTTTGTATTTAGTTATTTGTTTCTTCTCATATCAATCTTTTAACAGAATTAACTAAAACAATAAGAAGTGCTAAAAATTTCCAAAAAATTAAAACAGGATAATTGAATGATTGTATATGTTTATTGATATCAAGGAAAAGGACTGAGAGATTAGATATTCTGTAAAGCAACACATAGCTTTCGATTTCTCCAACATCAAGGATAAGTGAAAGCTTTTCTTCCAAGTCAAGTTTTATCAAAACTAATGAAAAGAATCACTTAAATCCTAAACATTTTAACCATATTATTTGCATATAAGATTTTTGTAGGATCTCCTTAAACTGTTGAAATAACTAATAAAATGATCGCACAGATTATTTTTTAATTAATACATAATATGTTTTAATAAAAAATATGTTTTACATATTTATGAATATTTTTTGTTTGCTCGTTTTAATTCAAGAATTGTTATGTTTGTTATGTCATTCTCTTTTTTTACTTAAAAACTCCAAATAATTAATAATTGATACATTTTTATTTATTGAAATTACTTTATTTTGAAAAAAATTTTATTAACCGGTTAACAGATCAATAACAAAAATTAACCGATTATTAGCCGATTAAGCCATAACCTCGGTTAATTAATTGAGCGATTAACCGATTAAAGAAAAAGCCCGTTTAAATGAATACCCTAGAGTTTAGTTATTTTTAATGTGGATTTGAAGTGGTGCAAGAACAAAATATTTTTTAACTCAAATTAAATTTAACAACGAATCAACAATCAACATATAAGTATAACCAGAGTATCCAATTATTCGATTAAGGAGTAAGAAATCAGTTGATTTTTGAATATCAAAATTGCTCGATTGGTGGGAAAAACCATATATCTCTATTTCAAATGATACCTTTTTTTTATTAATAAATCGAAAAAACAATTAAACAAATATGTAGTTGAACAATAAAAGCTTGCAAATGTTGAACAATACATGATATCGAAATGTGTCACATCATGCTAAGATCAATTCATGCAATACCTTTAATACATGTGTGATAACGACAAATACATAATTGCAATTATCGATTAATTTTAATTTTATTATTAAATCTGTTCATATATGTATGTAGTTTTCACAGTGACTCTGCACACATGAACATAGAAAATGCACATGTCAACACATGCGACATATGCAGCATATGTTCCCAGGTAATAGGTCGTAGTTATTTCATACGTTACCTGGTAAGTAGTTGTCATTAGAATTGTCATTATTCTGAAAACCTCAACAAGTAATTGCTAGTAATAACCTCAGCAAGTACTATTCACTACTACTATTTTCAGTTATGAATATTTGCTTTTTAGTTGTCCTGTTTTCAGTACTGAATATTTTTTTACTAGTAACTAGCTCCATAACTACTTATAAGGTCTATTAACTAGCGCCAATTTAATAAAAACTAGTTATTTTTTGGCTTCTAGTAAGTATATTGTAAGTACTTACAATTCAACTTACTGGTAGTTTAATAATAACTAGATATTTTGTGACTTCTTGTAAGTGTATTGTAACTACTGAATTCTGTGGACAACTCGAACAAAAATAAGTAGTTATTCAGCCGAAAAATAAGTAGTGTTTATATTTCTCCAACAATACTTGCTAACTTACCAGGTAAGTAAAGTTTTTGCTGGGTTTTTAATAATTTATTCTAATCATTTGTAAAGAAAACGATTTTTGTGTGTTGATTGGAAATTTAATACAATTTTTTTACTAATTTGAGGTCGCTAATTTCAAATTTAATCTCTGTTTTTTCTATCTAATCGGTACTAATCGAATATTTGACTTTTTGCCAAAAATTAAGAGTTCAAAAAACTATATTTTCAGAATTCTTGTAATTGTTGCTTTGATGTAATGAAAAATAAAATCACAAACAAAATGGCTGAGTAATAGTTGTTTACGTAAAACAAAAAAAAGATCACAAAAAATTACAATTTTTTATTTTGAAAAATCATGAAAAATGCAAAATATAAAGAATGCAAATATTACTTTCACGTAAAGTCACATAACCTTTGAACAAAATGAGACATTGATAATAAAAATCGATGAACTCGTTTCGCTTTTATTCACAATTGAGTGAAGGTATCTCATTTTTACGTAAAGGAAAAAACGTCCATAAATAGAACAGCAGCCAAAACACAAACATTAAAAAATGTTCTTTTTGTATGGAAATCGCGATTTTAATGAAATAAAGCTCATTTCAGAATCTGAGTCGATCTAATTTGATGAAATTTGGAACATGGGTTCTAATTGGCACAAGCGCTAAACCTACTGAAATAGGCGGTATCATATAGTCGGGCTTGACCGACTATAATTTCTTTCCTGTTTTTAGTATATAATTATTTTGCGCCAAAAATCCGATACTTCGTTCTCAAACAACGACACTTAGGTTTTTAAGACGGGTCCAATGATATTTCAAATGTCAAAATCCAGCAGATTAGAAGAGGTAATAGAGAAATTGACAGTCGGGTAAAAACAGGTAACCAATAGTCTGATAGTGCATGGTTTACACATATATTTTTTTTACGATAAATGTCAACTAAACATGAAAAATTTGCTATGTTAGTTCGTTTATAGTGATTTACAAAATTTGTCACTCACACACACACTCAAATCTCAAAAGGGACTAAAATATGTTCAAAATTATGTGTAAGGAATATAAATATAGAAGGTTACAACATGTAATTCCGTTTTCAGATATATAATCCGATATTTAATCAGTTTTAATCCATTAATTGACATAAACCGTTCGAGCTACACGTTTTTGGAATTTAATATTTTATTTATTCAATCACATAATGGCAAAAAATTTCCTAGATGAATCTAGTAGATTATCTTATACTATATACACATATGTATATATATATAAATAAATATAAATTTCGTTGGTCTCATGTTGAATGGCCTTAACACGATTTTTTTTTTGCGAAATCTAGTGTTTTCCTGATTCTAATACGGTACATACAAATACACCTCGTCACACAAATGTAATGCAATTTTGCAATTTGATACAAACAGTTTAAATTGTGATTTTACCTTCTTCTGTAAAGTTGCAATTATGTGGGTCTTTCTAAGCGACATCAACAAGATGTACTAAGTTTAAACTTTCCTAAATACGAAAGGTTTTTGTACCTTTCCCAAATAATGTTACTGTATTTGTAATTTTACTGTATTTTTTTACTGTGTCACGTCATAATAAAGACGGCAATGACGCTTCATCTTATTTTTCACAAAACACAACAAAAAAACGAATTTTAGCTAAAAACAAATTAGAGTGCTACATTCGGCTGTGCCGAATCTTTGATACCCTCCACCGACAGAAGTGGGCTCTTTATGATAAATACAAATATATTATTAACTAGGCTACACAAATACGAACGTCAGCATTAAAATTAGTTGCGGCGTCGACCTGAATTAAAGTATTGACCGACAATTACAAAATATTATGCGTTTCTTGTTAGAAAAATTTGAACTGGCTTGAGTAAAATATCATGATTCGTAACAGTTTTAGCCGAACTAAAATGATTTTCAGGAGGGTAATTTGTGTTGGACCTATGGTAAATTATGGAGGTTTAGCGTTAACAGTGAATTTCACAAAATTGCATGATATTTTTTCTGGCCATATAAATCTAAGTTGGAAGAAATTTTACCGCAATATCTATATCTGTTATGGTTTTAGGCGAATTTAATTATTTTTCCAAAGTGGGCATTATTTGGTTTTAGGCGCAATAAACTGTTTTCCGAGAGTATGGTTTATATGGAGCCTTGGGTAAATTATGGACCGATCTTCACGATATTTGACACTGCGATTTCTAATCTTATAAAACTGTGATATACCAAATTTTATTATGATAGCATTATTAATTACGGTTTTAGGCGTTCTAAACTGTTTTCCGGGAGTAGGGCTTATATGGGTTCTAGTGTAAATTATGGACCGATCTTCAAATTTTACAGTGTGATTTCTGGTGGTATAAAACTGTGACTTCCCAAATTTTAGTGCGATAGCTTCATTTATTGCGGTTTTAGGGGTACTAAGCTGTTTTCCGCGAGTAGTGTTTATATGGAGCCTATGGTCAATTACGGACCGATCTTCACGAAATTCACCAGTATTATTTGCAGTTATATAAAGCAAATTCGTTTTATATTTTATATTACTAAATTTTATATCATTATGTCGCCTTTTATGTTAGTTTTTTATCAAAATTTTCAATGAACCGATGTTGCTGAATTTCAATCTCAAACTGCTTAGGATAACTTCTACGTTTTTCGAAAGTGAGCGTGTTTTCAACAGACGGACAGACGGACATAGGGACAGACGGACATGGCTAAATCGAATTACTTTGAATTACTTAAGGAGCCAGAATATATATACTTTATGGGGTCTTAGAGTATAAGAAAAAAGTTTTAAACGGAATGACAAACTTAGTATACCCTCATTCACCCCTATTGGTGGTAGAGGGTATAAAAAACCAAGTAAGAGTGCTATATTCGGCAATGCCGAAACTTATATACCCTTCACGATGGAGTGATAAGAACAAAGAGTGATATAAATTTCGTTCCTTAGATAGAAAGAAATCTATTTTGTGTCACGCCTACTCCTACAATCCCGCACACATTTTGTCGGATGTTGTGTATTTATAACCAAGATGCTTGTAACTAATTTGGAAGCTTTTGCTGGTGCCGCTCTCCAGATATATAGAAAAGAAATAAAACAACAGCAACAACAGTGGATTTATGGGTTAAATTAGAGGCAGTAGTGGCTTATTTCTCATATCTCAGCCATCTATGAGCCGATCTGGCTGAATTTTGATAGCAGACTTTAACGGAGTATATGTGATATAAATAAAAAGCTAGTCCCCATTCTGAGACTTCCGGACAGACGAACATCGTTAAATCAACTCCGCTGCTCACAGAGTCCTAAAATATATACACTTCATAGGGTCTAAGATCAATATTGTAGAAATTAGAAACGGAATGACAAACTTATATATACCCCTTTTCCTTCGGTAGAGGGTACACAAATGTTTATATTGCCATTAACCACTTAACTGTAAATAACCTTAAAAGCAGATACATAATTGTGCATGTCTGTACCTATAAGCGAACCATTTATATTTGTATTTGGATTATGCAAGTTCATATGCATGTACGTGTACATATGTAGTAAATATTTAGACACGAAATACATAAATGGGTTATATATACTTTTATATATGAATATACTTATACATGTTGTACATTATAACTAAAGAAATGACAGATAAGTATACATATAAACAAATAACAAAATAAAAAATAATCAAGAAAAGTTTGTTTGGATCAATATTTGGCAAATATGTGAAAAGTTTTTTCTCAATTTGTTTTTATTTTTAAAATTTTATGGGGGATTATACTTAAAGCAAAAACTATAAAGAGCATATTTGTAAATGAGGAATAAAATGTGGAGAAAAGGTAAATAAACATCATAATGTTGATTTTCTTTTGTTTATTCTTATTAAAAATTGTTTTGTACTTATTGGTTTATTTAAGTTTGCGTTATCGGTTGACAAGTTTAAGCAGTTTTGTCCGAAATCATTTTTTTTATTATGTATCTATTGAATCTTCATGTATTTAATATGAACTAACAATAATTAATAAAATCTTATCCTAATTCTATAGTTTACATTCAGCCAAGGGCCGAAGTAAAGTTTGATTCCACTTCTAAAATCTTCTATCATTTCTATTTTAGGCGCCCTGAAATAAGTCCCAAGGAAATATGTCCCCGAAGAATTTAATTATTAAAGCACAAGTACCTTAAGTGCCTTTTTTTTAAAAAAAAATTGAGTTTACATATGGAATTAGTAGGTGAAGTTCAGAAAAGTTCAGAGCACAAGAGGTAAATGGGAGATTCTTATCCGGTAGCGAGATGTTGTGGTCAATTCTAGCACTTGTCACTAAAAAAGCTGTTTCGACACAAGGGGTATATGAGCAATTTAACCCCTTGTACTCTAAGCATATATTTAAATTCCTTTTTCACATGGACTGAGTGCGTGAATTCAGAGAAGTTCTGAGCAAACATTTGACGACTTGTTGTCAAAACATCTGTTTCACCTTATTACACATAGTATTTGATTTATTTTATTTCCGAACATCCGAAAAATGCTATGGTTATACTTTGAGAAGGATGACCCTTGGAACCTCTCATACTCAGATTGTCTTTTGAATGAGTACGAAAACTTCAACAAAGTAACCATGAAAGATCGAACTGTTAGCCGAGGCGTGTAGTTACTCCCACAACTTCCTCCAAAAATCAGCGTCAAACCAATAAAGTTCGAAAAATTCAAGAGCTTCCAGTATCTTATTAATTATATACCACCGATTTATCATGAATGGTTCAAATTAATTCCTGACGATAGAATGAAAGGATTTCCGGAAAGAATTGAAAGCAAAGCCTGATGATGAAATTGACTCTGATTATAAAGACTAACAAATTTAATAAAAATAAGACCTTTTCTTATTAAAATGTTATTTAAAAACATTTTCTATGTGGTTTTCTTATTAGGTATTACTAACATTCTTTTGAAGTAGAAGTTCATTTATTTAGAAATTTTTAAATAATTAAAGCACAAGGTGTATAAGTGCGACTTTACTTACTTCAAGGATAATTTTTGGGTATTTGTACATGCACAAGATGGTATTTTTATATGTTGCAAGATTAAAAAATATCTCAGGAAAGCTATTAATTAAAAAAGTAATATTCCACATATCATCTTACATTTTTTATTGCAATTTAACTTTAACCGCTTTTTGCTCATTATTCAACATAAGTCACTTGAATCCCTGGTTCTTTTAGCCCCTAATATGAAATAAAGCAAATTATATTCTGTTATATTTACTGCATACGTTTACAAACATTAAAAAGGGGATAATATGCAAATCTCTAATTTCTGAATCCCAAAAAATCAGGATTATAATTAGATCCCGAATTTCAGAAATCGGAATCTTTAAATCCCGAACTTTATTATCTCAAACTCGAAAGTCCCGACTGTTATAAACAAGAATATAAGAATCCCGGCTCACTACACGTAGAGAAAAAATATGTTTAGATATGGTCACCTCCAACAAAACTATTTTTAGACAAAATTTTAAACATATTATGTTTAAATTTAACCATATTATTGTCACCGACAAACATATAATTGTTAAATTAGTCCTCCATCAAGAAGCCACAACCATATTATGGTTGCCTCTAAACATGTTATGGTTAAAAATGACAATAATTTGTTTTTAAATTAACAATAGTATTTTCCTCTTTTCTAAGAGCAACATGCTTTGGTTGAAAATCAACCATGCTATTATAAATGTTAAATATATTTTAGTTATTACTAACCAAAAGATGTTCGGAGGCAACCATAATATGGTTGTGCCTTCTTGATGGAGGACTAATTTAACAATAATATGTTTGTCGGTGACAATAGTATGGTTAAATTTAAACATAATATGTTTGCAATTCTCTTTAAAAATAGTTTTGTTGGAGGTGACCAAATTTAAACATTTTTTTTCTCTGGGTGTAGCTAAACCTTATCAGCACAGCCTGCATTTGGCCGGGCACAAGGATTTTCTCCTTTGTGGTAAAACAAACACCGGCTTTGACCGTGTGCCCGACCGAAAACCGGCAATGCAGAAAAGCTTTATTTAACGAAGCCGGTGCTTGTTATACCATATGGAAGTAAATCCTTGCGGCCGGCCGAAGGCCTTACCATGCTAACTATCGCACAATTTTTAAAATCAAAACTGAACAATATGTATTATAATAGGGCCTTATTTCATTTTAGAAATTGGGGTTTTATTTCATATGAAATGAGTCCCTAAAAATTGGGGTATTATTAAATTTCTGTTTGGAGCGTTATTTCATTTCGTTGGGGGCTTATTTAGGCGGTGCGCAAAATGACCCCAGGAAATATGGCCCCAAAAAGAAAATGAATAATGGCCCCAACACTTTATATGGCACATAACAACATGCAATTTTGGGGCAATTTTTTTTTGGGCTCTTTTTTATTTTTTTGCTGGAGTGCTTTTGCATTTAAAGTGAAATGAAAAATTACCTCAACAGCACGGAATGAAAAAAGGCCCCAAATACAATCACAATTTTTTACTTTAGGGCTATTTTTCATTCACTAATATATATCGTAATTTTATAAAATGAAAAGTAACCTAAAAATGTTTGTATAAATTTTGTAAAATTTTATATATAAATTCCTAGGAATAGTATCAAAATTCCGATTTATTATACCAAATTGGAGAAAATTCATACCGCCTTTGCAGAGATGATTTAATAAGGGAAGCCGGTGTTTGTTATACTATAGAGGAGAACAATTGAAATAAGTCCACCTAAGCCCGGCCGAAGTCCGAATATTTAGAGAAGCTTTAGTTAGCGGAGGCAGTGTTTGTTATACCATAGAGGAGAAAGGCCTTGCGCCCGGCCGAAGGCCCAACCATACTATCTATCGTGCGATTTTTAAAACCAAAACTGTATAATAATTCAGCTTATTAAAAACCAGTATTATTAAATTCTGGATTTTTAAACTCGGGATTTTAAAATTTGGGATCTTTAATTTGGGATTTTAAGTTTTGGGCATATGAACCCAACCCAAATTTTTAATATGACTTTCTTTGTGTTTTTTTAATGTTAAAATTTTTTGGGGTTAAAGTTCATTAACAATTTTGAGGTGACTTTTCATAATGAAGAATTAACCCAAATTTTGGGATATATTTTATTTTCTTTTTAAGGCTATTTTTCATCTTTTTGGGGTAATTTTTCATTAAAATTTTTTTTATCATATTGCATTATTAAAAAATAGCCCCAAATTTGGGGTATATTTTCATTTTTGTTTTGGGGCCCAATTTCGCAGCGCCGCTTATTTCATTTTTAAAATTGATGATGTATTTCAAATGAAAAAGACCCAACAAATTGTGGACTTCTTTCATTTTGTTTTTTGGGAATTATTTCCTGGGGATTTATTTCATGCCGGCCCTATTTTAATGATTCAGAAAAAGTTGACTTATCCCCTTTTGCCAACATGCCCACGATCTTGTGATCAGTTTTTTTAATTGAGCGAGCGGATGTGATGATTCAAAGAATTTCGTTTTGCCGCCCTTAAATTTTTTTTCTTTATTGGAGGCCAAGACAGTGCCTCATAACTGAATACCGTAGCACCAGATTGGCTTTAGGATAGTTGTGTAAAGTAGAAGTTCAGCATCCAGAATTTAAGTTTCATCTGAAACACCGATCAATATGTATTTCGAGATTTTTTATTTTATTTCATTTTTGAAAATTGCAGGGTGTTATATTACATGGTCTCAGGTACATTTTGAAAATAAAGATACGCTGCTTAAATGCACCGTTTACCAAATAAAAAAAACATAATGCTCAAAATATATTTTAAGAAGCTCGTAAAAGGTTCAGTAACATTTTCAGACAACTTTAAAACATTTGACTTTATTTTTTTAGAATACTTAATATTAATTTATACACTCCATCACTAGTGATGAATGAGGATATGCTAAGTTTATCATTCCTTGTGAAACTTTTTTAAGACCTCATAAGGTATATTCTGGGTCCTTGAGTAATTCTAAGTTGATTTAGCCAAGTTCGCCTGCTTATCTGTTAAAATCACGCTCACTTTAGAACGACTCAAAAGAAAACCATAGGGCTTTATAGTTTTCCTAAGCATTTTTTTTTTTTTTTTTTGATGTTTATTTATTTTATAAAAAGGGAAAAATTACAAACTCCAAATAAACAAAAAGTATATCGATACTTATTAGTATACAAAGTCCCATTTGAAAGAGCTCTCAAGTATAATTTCTATTTATAATAAAGCTAATTTTTCTGTTATTTTATTATTTATATATGTCATAGCAGTTTTAATATGTTAAATAATTGTAAGCAAAAAAAAAAAAAAAAAAATTACAAAAATCTTACTTTTATATTGTTAATAATAAAAGATGAGGTCAAGGGTTAAAATCAAAGGATTATTATTGAGTAAGCCCCCAATATTTATTAGGATTAAATTAGATTTAATATGTTTATCCTCCAAGTAAATACTTGTGTCAAAGCGACAGTTTTCAGGTGTTAGTTCATTACAATTTACTGAGTTTATATTTGATCTTCTATAAATATGATAAAATATAGGGATACCATCTTCGTTTTGAATAAAACCATGTTTATCAAGAAAAGGAAATGCTTCAGGTGGAATGAATCCATTTTCAAGTGTTTTTGAAATGTCTTCCTCGTCAACGTAGTAAGGAGCCAATATTAGATTATTCACAGTAGTATTGGTACTGTTTAGAATATGATCCCTTATAATGTGAATAATTAAGTTATCACATCTAGATACTTCGGCTTTTTCATAGAGGATTTTGTTTGATACATATTTCTTGTAGTTACTAC
The DNA here is from genome assembly GCA_943735925.1 of Pollenia amentaria. Lineage (NCBI taxonomy): Eukaryota > Metazoa > Arthropoda > Insecta > Diptera > Polleniidae > Pollenia > Pollenia amentaria. The sequence continues at coordinate 94,363,900 of OX031009.1, read as the reverse complement.
TTTTTGACCTGTATAATGAAGTACAGCATCTGAGGCATTTCCTTTCGAATATACGTATTTTTTCCATATACGAAGGGCATATATTGAACCATATTTGGCAACCATATGATAAAATTGGTCTAATTAAGGACTGGTACATGATAATTTTAACCCTTGGTTGTATATACTTTGAAAAGAATAATCTTTTATACCAAAAAAAATGCTTTCCTGGCTTTAATAAGTTGTTGGTTTATGTGATTGTAAAAGTATAGAAAATTATCTAATTCTATTCCTAATTGCCTAACAGTCTGTTTTACTGGGATGTTTACATTATTCGTGGATCAAATACCAAACGATTTCCAGTTTCTTCTTATATTATTATGACATTTCTCAACCGGTGGCCTAAAAAGAATAGATTATTAATTAATCTTCATGTGCCAATCTTTGGAGTATTTTTCAATTATAAAAAATTTATTTTGCAAACCACTATTAATTCCTTCAACTGTGTTGTCGGCATGATATATAGTAATGTCATCTGCAAAAGCTATAACATTGTCTATTTTGTCTAATAAATCAAGTAGGTATAAATGAAATAATATTGGGGAATTTACAGTTCCCTGTTGCAGTCCATTGACGATTGTAAATTTAATAGTACCAACTGTTTCTTTCCCATAAACAGTAAAGGTTTTATTATTGAGCATGTTATGCATAAGGATTATAAAATGTATTGGGAATTTATATTTAAGTAATTTATAAAAAAGGCCCGGAATCCAAATACTGTCATAGGCCTTTTCAAAATCTACTAAGCATGCCCCAGTATATAAAGATTTGTTTAAATTCCACTGATTATTAAAAACTAGTAAATGAATTGCATGAATTGCTGAGCGCTTGTATTTAAAACCAAATTGTCTATCGCCAACTAAATTATTATCTTCGCAAAATATTACGATATTGATATTAATACAAACTTCAAATACTTTGCTGATGTTTGGAAATAAGCTAATTGCACGAAGATTTTTCGGATTTGTCGCATCCTTATCTTTCTTTGGTAAAATTATCACTTTAACTTGCTTCCAAGCCCGGGGAAAGTAAGCATTGTTCAACATGTTATTAAAAAGTAGTCCGTATTTGAATATCAAATTATCAGGTAAATTACGCAATACAACGTTAGGAATGTTATTAACACCTGATGACAATTTTGGCCTCAATTTCTTAAAGATTGACAAAACTATGTCTTTTGGTATAAAAATGTTATTAAGTTGGGATTCATTTAAGTCATCTGCTCTTTTTGACATTGAAAATATTGTCAAGGTTGAAAAATGCTGTTCATTTTGAATTTTGTCCTCCAAAAATTCATTGAAACAACGATTAACTTCCAGATGTACTGTGTTATCAGGGTCAATCTCCTTAAAAGAGTGAACCGATTCTAAAAATGAAGCAACTATATTTAAGTTTTGCTCTTCGCCATAAATCAAGTAGTTATCACCTTCCTTTTCTAAATCTAATGGATCAATGCCAGCGTTTCTTATTAATCTTTCATCCTCTTAAAGAATTCTTAGAGTATCTACCTCAAAAGGCCGTGCCATCCTAAGCTGTTTTCTAACTTCACCAAACATATTCGAAAAGTCTTTTGGGGTTAATAGCGCAAGTCTGTCTTGATAATGCTTATTTACTGAGGTTATAAAGTTATCGTTCAATAGCTTTCTAATTAACTTCAATTTCGCGTTAAGCAGTCTAACTTCAGATTGTGTAAGGATCAATTCTAATCGATTCAAACGTTTAATTATGGTAAGAATCTTGGACTTGGAATCTTTTTGTAGTTTTTTAATAATTGAATTGGCGAATTTTTCAGTTGAATCATGAGTTTTATATATTGGAAATACCGTATCCATACCTCCTACAATATAGTTGTTTAATTCACGCAAATAAAAATCTATTTCGCTGTTACTCAGATTCCTATCACCCGGAATTATTAAATTATCATTCGTCTCTTATAATAATGTTTTTTTGAACTTGTTCCAATTTGTCTTTTTAAAATTTAGTATTGATGCGGAAGATTCATTAAAGAGAGAATTTTCAATGCCTAATAACTTCACTTTAACCGCGTCGTGATCACTATCATAATCAAGTGTCTCTAGGCAATTTATGGAATCATTAACAGTATGAATCACCAATCTTGAGTCAATTATGCATAAGTTTAGATAAGAATTACACCGTGGGTATGATGGGCTACAGGTTGCGCATAGTTTACATCTGTATCTTATTTCATTATCCTCAATCCATTCTCTGGATTGTGATTATTTAAGAATACACTAAGGTTATATCTTCTGTTTAACTTAATTAGAGAATTAACATTTATGTGGATAATATTTAATTCTTTAACAATTGTTTCAGCCATGATTAATAATTAACCTTCTAGCATAGAGAAAAGTGTATCTACTCTAGACGATTGTAATTGTTTGTTCAAATTTATAATTTGATTTGAAAAGGCCTGAACCGAATTATTAAGTTGTTCCAAAATATTATTAATTGTATGGTTTGGATTGACATTTTGTGTTGTAAAATTATTTCTTAGTATATTAGCATAACTTAAATTATCATTAACAATAACTGGAGAAGTTTTCATTTTTTTATCCGACAACTGTGGTTTTTTAGCCCTTAACTTTTATTGAAGTTCCTTATAAAATATAAGCCTTTGTACGATGCTGGATGCCCATAATTGTTGCATAAAACACAGAAAAGTTTCTCCCTTTCGTTTACAGGAACATCTTGTAGAGAACATTTTCCTATTTCGTGGTGATCTTTACATTTAACACATCTACGTGGCAAATAGAAATTTGAAGCACTATGTAAGAAGCTTTGGCAATTTCTGCACTGTGCTATTTCTGATTTTCTTAAACCTTCCGAATGAATGCAACGATATAGTAGCCCTTTAATTGATTTGAGCTCGTTAACTTTCCTATCTCCATTTATTTATACCATGTAAATTGGTAAATTATGGCCGTTGGCATCAGCCCTTTTAGTTGTAAAAGGACTCCCCTTAATAAATTTCAGGTTTTCGTTTTCAAATTTTTTTAATTCATTTAATATTAAGTTGGGGTGCATATTGGCAGTTAAGCCCTTTTTAAAAATGTTTTTGTTTTTTAATTTTTCGGAGTGAAAGTGAAAAATTTAGTTTGGGTTTGGAGTAAATACGCTCTTATTTTAGAGTAATCCTCTATAGATGAGGTGAGTAATTGAATTTTATTATTATTATATTCTCTTATTTTGAAATCGTTTATATTAAGACCTTTCTTTACAAATTCTATAAGAGAGTTTTGATCCACATCAAAAATGTAGAGTGGAGGTGTTTTTTTTATTTTGATTAGCATTCGTACGCTCAACATTGTTATTGTTGTTGCTGTTCTCACTAGTCGGAGAATTGATTGATAGGTTCTTCTCTATGTTGTAGGTTCTTCTCTATCTTGAACATGTTTTTTAAATTGTTGTATAATTTCGTTATTACGATTTTTTCCATCGGCAAGAAGAGCCCAGTAATTATTTTTTAAATGTTTCGGTAATGATTCTAGTTTTGTTACATTTTTTCTTTTACCTAAATTCTCTATAGTTGATGTATCAATTGACATATGATTTACATTATTTTTGTCACTTCTTTTAAATAATGAGTAGGGAGCATTATGCTCACTCATGATCAAATTAAATTTTTATTTTTGGGTAAGAGTCAGTTTCTCTTGGAATTTATTAACAACACTTTTAAACAAGAATGTAGATATGCAAAAAGAAAAAAAATTAAACAAGAATAAACGGTAAATAAATTTCGGCCGTGGTTTACGTCCGTCTATCACGACAGTTTGATCGCAACTCGTTGTCCTTAGCATTTTGCGATTGCAGTCCAGCACACTCTGTTTAGCAGGAATAGAGTTAGGAGCCCAAATATAGAACAACCTCCGGTGACGGAATGCACCGTTTCTCATTTAATTTTGCACAATATCGTTTCATATAACTAGAAATCATACTACTAAATTCTGTCAAGATAGGTCCATAATTTACAATAGCCCCCAATATTAGAAAACTTTTTAGTACGGCCAAAACCGTAACGAATAACGATATGGACGTAAAAATTTAGTCTGTCATAGTTTCATAAGATCAGAAATCACTATGTCAAATTTTGTAAGGATCAGAACATAATTTACCATATGCCACATATAAGGACCAGTTTCGAAAAACATTTTGTGACTCCTAAGACCGTAACGAATAATCCTATTGTAGTTAAATTTCGCTTGTCCCAGTTTCATAAGATTGGATATAAAACTGTAAGTTTTTTGTTATTTGTTCTTTGCTACGTCTAAAACCGCAACGTGAAAATCGGCCCATAATTTACCATATGCACCATATAAAGCCCAATTCTGTAATTTTCTTTCTTTAAGTAGACGGTATCAAAGATTCGGCACAGCCGCATATAGAGCACTTTGACGTATTTAATTATTGTAATTATGGTTAATACTTTTTATGCCATTAACATTTTTTCTGCTTTCTTCTTTTCAAATAAAAAGAATACTTGTGGTTGCTTGCTCTTCTAGTTACTTAGATGGCGAGAAAAATAAAAAACAACAGCCTTAAAAATTAGACTTTAAGTTGTCCTACTTTAAAGCAGAATGTGGTAGATGTGCACAAGTTCGCAAGAAAATTCTATACGCTGCACAGTGGAAAAATCCAATGAAATTTGTTTATTTTATTAGTTTCAGAAATTTCAGATACAGTGGACTATAAGTTGTTTTTTCGGAACAAAGTTTCAAAAATTACGAATATGGTTATATTTATTTAATACTTCTTTTAAAAATGTATAATCATTTAGAAGTTTTAGAATATATAAGCGTTTTACATACTTATTTAATTCTTAATACATTTTAAAATGAAGAAGAGCTATTTCGTTAGACTGTGCAGTATAAGTATGTGTGTATGTGCAAATAGAAACAGATACAAAAAAAACAAGAATTTAAACTTGAGAGATATAAGGACTTGGCACATTTGCAGAAATGAACACTAACATCAAACACACAGCAATAACATGCGCCAGTACAATATAATATATCTATAATTAGTGTTGCCAGACTTTTGTTCAGAAAAATAAAAACCTTTATTTAAATGCAGAGTTACTTTTTTAATTCAAACTATTGATTTATTAACTTTTTATAAAACTTACAAAAACTGCCTTTTAAAAAATTTTAAGCAGACATAATATTAAGAGTTTCTATTCTTGGAAAATGACAATAACGTCTTATTTATTCCATTTGTTTACAATAAAAATGCTTGTATACCTGCAGATAAGCCAAGTGAATTCGCGGGATTAGACCTAAAATCTTTTATTTACAAAAAAAGAAGAAAACAAAATTTTAAAAGTGCATTCAACTTTTAGAATTTGGAGATTTGTCCGACTTTTCCTATGCTATACTTTTACATTAAAATGCAGTAAAAAAGTAATTGCTGAGTAAACCAGAAAATTACTCTCAAAAAAGGTGTGGGCTAGAAAAGTACGCGAACGGAAAATTTGTAAAAATTCGTAAAATATAGGGAATAGCTGATGGCAAATAAATGTAGTGTTGAACAATTTTTCAACTTTTGACTGCTTAACTTGTTTTCTTATCGGTACTCGATTAAATAATTTTTATAACAGGAACAGTTAAGGAAAATACAAACAAATTATGTTATGTAATCTTTCATAGCTGTCAACTCTAAAGAGCCGTAGAACTGTGCTAAACATCTCGTTTATTTTCCACATAATTATTGGCGACGTATGCTCTGGATGCTTATGTGTTGTTTCCAAATGACAGGCAAGTAATTGTGTAGTCAAATTTATATGAAAAGCACTCAGTTTTTTCAGTGATTTACATATAAATTTTTCTACACAATTACTTGCCTGTTATTTAGAAACAGCACATTAATCAACAATATAACATTTAATGTTCCTCAACGCCCATCACGTCATTTGGTTATCAGTTCAATTTTTTAGATTTTCTTATGCTAATGGTGACCCATTAAGAAGGATGTGTAACGAGTTCAACAAGTTTTATAAATTTATTGACTATTTTTCTTGTCCAACTGATATTAAAACTAATTTATTGATTTTTTTAAACTCATAATTTTTGTAATTTTTTTTCATATTTATATATATTTCGTAAAATTTATTTAAATTTAATTAGGAAATCTATAAGGATTATATTCCATAGACAAATAAATAAATAAGAAACTATATGTTTTTTTTAAAATTTGATTTTGCTAGTTTGTGAGCGATTATTTTTAATAAAAGAACATGAATAACACAAGGGAACAAGGCGTTTGTTGATTAAGAACTGAATGTGGATTTAAAGGTTATTTGGAATTCAAATCTGCACTTATTTCCAAAATTAAGAAACTTCCACTATATATATTACAATAAGTTGAAAACGGTGTACCATATTCACTTAAAAAAATTTGCTAAAAATATTATCTTTAAAACGTTTTTACATTGCCTTTAAATTTGCCCAGTAGTTTCAGAGATATCGTTGAAGTTTTTTTTAAAAAAAGAACAATTAACAAAATTATTTATTTTCATTTAAAAATTCATAAAAACTTAAATATCGGCAAAAATCACAGCTGCTGCTCTATTTATGGATGTTATTTTTTAATAAGGTACGTTCACTTAATTGTGAATAAAAGCGTAACGCGTTAATCGATTTTTATGATCTATGTCTCATTTTGTTCATAGGCTATGTGATTTTCAAAAATTAAATTGTTTTTCAAAGCTAACATCTTTAAAATAAAAAAGAAGAATTCTGAAAATCGCTTCATGAAGAGTGAAGTTATTATTTATTGAAGTTTTAATTTATTTAAAAAGTTCAAAAATTCGATTAGTACCTGTAACTTAAAAATGCGAGCTGATAGAGAAAATGGAGATTAAATTTGAAATTAGCGAACTCAAATTAGTAAAAAAATTGCATCAAACTTCCAATCAACACGCAAAAAGTTCAATTTTGTTCCGCTGTGTAATTCTTTTTGGTGGTAATTACTTAACAAACAAGGGCAGTTCTAAGTACCCAAATACTTTAAACTTCTACAACTCTAAAAATTAACATAGCAAAAAAACAGTTTAAAAAGTTGATATTTAGTCATATAAATGCTGCATCAAGTTTAACTAATTAATATTAATTTCCCTTTTGTTTTGGTTTAATTTTTATTTCAACTTTTATTTCTTTAAACTTTTTTTTCCATGTTTACCTTTAAAATATATTTTTTTTGTATTACTAAATTTAACTGCAAAAATTGCTGCCAAGAACTGTCACTTAACGCTCTCAATTTGTGCTCTCGTTACTGTCAAGAAATTCTACGCTAATGTCAAAACTTATACTAGCCCCCTGGCCTAGTGAAATTTTATTCACCTCAACAGTGCCAAAATTTTACTTTCATGAGTTGCTTGTTACCGTTTCACACACCCCCTAATTGTGCCAGCACCAAAAATATTTAAAGTAAAAGAAAAAGAAAGCCTAAATTGAAAGTAAAAACTAAAACTATTATAACTAAAAGAATTATGTTGTTAATAAATAAACTTAGAAAATAACTCAATTAACGATAGTGTGAGTGAGATACGAACTGCCCTAACCAACAAACAAAAAGTCCGGACAACGAACCCAGAACCAGATAACCCGTTCAGCATCCCAACAATTTAAGTAAAAAAATTGAAGATTTTCCTACTTATGGCAGCACTGTACATAAAACTTAACCAGAAAAAACTAATGGCGCTTTTGCCGAGATTATTTTTATAAAATTAGACTGTTGTATTCTACTGAATATAACTGTTAATTAAAAAAAATTAAGAGAAAACTTTTTTAATAATAAAAACAAAACTCGACGAATTCAACTTAATTTTTTTCTAAATATTTTTTTAAAAATAATTAGTATTGTGGTTATTTTGTTGAACTATTCATGGTTTTTAATCCAAATTTTTACTATTTAATTAGGCTTAAGTTCATTAAATTTAATTTTCATTAAATTATTTTTATGAAGAAAGGAATTTTTACAACATGGAAGATTAATTAAAATTGTTATTGATAATTTTCATTCTTACCTGACCTGGGATTCGAAGCCAGGCTGGCTGGCGTGTGATTCGAACCCAGGCGGCTGGTTACCCTGACATGTTTCGACCTCAACCACTAGGTCTTCTCAAAGGGATTTGCCGTCTTACACTCGCAGCCATCGATGACTGCTGACGTCAGTAGTCAAACATCAATCCTTAAACCAAATTGTATTTTAACCTTTGGTAGATCGAAATTTGCTTATTGAATGATTATCCATTTTTAATTGATCTCACATGTTTTTCCTTTACTTCTGTGTTTTCCCGTACTTTTGTCAAGAATTCTTCTTGAAGTCCAAAGTACATTTTTTTGTTTATCATGTTTTTTGTCTTTCTTTTTTCTTGTTGACATTTTTCAGCACAACTTGAAGGACAAATGAACACATAGAGCTTGTGCCTTAGCTTTAACAATAATTAGTATTGTGGTTATTTTGTTGAACTATTCATGGTTTTTAATCCAAATTTTTACTATTTAATTAGGCTTAAGTTCATTAAATTTAATTTTCATTAAATTATTTTTATGAAGAAAGGAATTTTTACAACATGGAAGATTAATTAAAATTGTTATTGATAATTTTCATTCTTAACTGACCTGGGATTCGAAGCCAGGCTGGCTGGCGTGTGATTCGAACCCAGGCGGCTGGTTACCCTGACATGTTTCGACCTCAACCACTAGGTCTTCTCAAAGGGATTTGCCGTCTTACACTCGCAGCCATCGATGACTGCTGACGTCAGTAGTCAAACATCAATCCTTAAACCAAATTGTATTTTAACCTTTGGTAGATCGAAATTTGTTTATTGAATGATTATCCATTTTTAATTGATCTCACATGTTTTTCCTTTACTTCTGTTTTTTCCGTACTTTTGTCAAGAATTCTTCTTGAAGTCCAAAGTACATTTTTTGTTTATCATGTTTTTTGTCTTTCTTTTTTCTTGTTGACATTTTTCAGCACAACTTGAAGGACAAATGAACACATAGAGCTTGTGCCTTAGCTTTAACAATAATTAGTATTGTGGTTATTTTGTTGAACTATTCATGGTTTTTAATCCAAATTTTTACTATTTAATTAGGCTTAAGTTCATTAAATTTAATTTTCATTAAATTATTTTTATGAAGAAAGGAATTTTTACAACATGGAAGATTAATTAAAATTGTTATTGATAATTTTCATTCTTAACTGACCTGGGATTCGAAGCCAGGCTGGCTGGCGTGTGATTCGAACCCAGGCGGCTGGTTACCCTGACATGTTTCGACCTCAACCACTAGGTCTTCTCAAAGGGATTTGCCGTCTTACACTCGCAGCCATCGATGACTGCTGACGTCAGTAGTCAAACATCAATCCTTAAACCAAATTGTATTTTAACCTTTGGTAGATCGAAATTTGTTTATTGAATGATTATCCATTTTTAATTGATCTCACATGTTTTTCCTTTACTTCTGTTTTTTCCGTACTTTTGTCAAGAATTCTTCTTGAAGTCCAAAGTACATTTTTTGTTGTCGAATCCCAGGTCAGTTAAGAATGAAAATTATCAATAACAATTTTAATTAATCTTCCATGTTGTAAAAATTCCTTTCTTCATAAAAATAATTTAATGAAAATTAAATTTAATGAACTTAAGCCTAATTAAATAGTAAAAATTTGGATTAAATATTTTTTTTTAATATGTTGACCGTAAAAACAGGTCGTAGTCTAGGGTTTTCATTTTTTATTTTTAATAAGACGTTTTAAAATCTTTATTTCTTGTGACATTAAGACATCGTTTACCACAATTATTGCTGTCTTTTATGTAATTCTTGGGTTTGTATGGTTTATGTTTACACTAACATGTTAATGACTGTCTACCCAGTGGTTCGTGTAAATAGTTAAGCTTTGATGAATTATTAAACAAATAAGAAATACCGCCTACCCAATCTAATGTTTTAAACAGATTGGGTAGGCTGTAAACTGGAATATTTCAAAATAATTCTACATCTAGCTCAATACAAATATGCTCTTATATGATGTGATTTTTCACGAGAAGGATTAAAGGCCGTGTCAGATACAACTTTGTCGCTTTGCGTGACGTTTCTACCTTTGGCAGAAAAACGCAAAGCAAAAGGTGTATGACACAATGAAAACTTTGACAACACTCACGCATTGTTTGTTTACTTTTAAAAGCGGTTGGTAATTTGTACATTTAATTATTTGTTATAAAAATAAAAGTTAAAAATTTAACTGGACGGTTTTTTGGAATTGAATTTGGCAACAAAAATTTAGAAAAAAAAGAAAATTATACTAGCCAAATGTCAAAGCGCGCAAAAAGATGAGAGTTGGCTAACTTTTTGCTTCGCTCCGCTTTGAAAGTACTTTATGTGACATGTTTCGTATAAGTATGTATATTTTATCTTAGATGTCAAAGCGAATCGGTAAAGCAACGCGAAGCAAAAGTTTTATCTGACATGGCCTTAATCTTCTACTAAATCAATTGTGTACTTGGTTCCAAATTTCGTCTAGAACCTACACAGAAATCATTCCTTAATAAAGCGTTTTTCACGAGGGAACATAATGCAATTTACAAGTTTGTTATGAGTCTTGTTTTGGCGGAAATTTTGTTTTAAGTTTAAGTTGAATGTTAGGAAATCAGATGTTTTATGATATTTTTTAAATATTTTCCTTTTTGCCAATCTACAGGACATTACGAGGTTACCTTTCTATTTATATATACAGACCAACAGGATTTAGTAGAAGTTGAACGAAGACGCAAGGTTATATGTACACAGGTGGGTCACCTCATAGAAATACTTAGTTTTCTTCCGCATTTAGAAAATATTTCTACAGAATTTTAACCCTCTGCGACTGTCTAACAGACACCAATGGAAAAAAGGGATTTTCTCCGTTCTTTTTCAAACATCGGTTCTCGCGCAGTTAGTACCTTCTTAATACGTTTTAATGTGTACGTTGGCGTGACGAACGCGATCTTATAGCGCGTATGCGTCGCGCTTAGCAGAAAAGTGTCTTCAAGACAACCACGCCAATATTAAGGGAGGTGTCTGAGAAACAACCACATCAGTATTTTTGTTATATTTTTGTGATACTTCTGTAGTGTCTCCTTAACAACATGTCAGTAAAATTGTTTCAATATTTTTATTTTAATGATTTGCTCTAATACAAAACAAATTCTTCAATGTACTAAGAGAACATCAACTGGAACTTTTAAAAGCCGTTAAGAGCAGATTTTGAGCTTTGGATCAAACAATTTGACATATCCATATAAGAATGTTTGGTTCAATGCAATATCAGTTGAACTAAGCCTGGTTTAAAACTTGTAAAAAACAAATAGGAAATTTTAGTATAGATGTAAGTTCTTTAGGGCCATTTTGTACCATGCCATTAAATATGGTTTAAAATTATTTGCCGGTTGGTTCTCAAAAATAAATTACAGCAAATAACAAGCTTTAACATTAATCTAAAATAAAAAATAATTTCAGAAGGTTTACAAAACAGAACTTGGAAAATATAATCCGTCAAAATGGTATCTAGCGTAGTAACACGTCATTGGAATTGTTATTACAAACTCACGTCAGTTGCAGAGGATTAAATCGTTTTAAGTAAAATTCTTTAAAATCGTATGCACAAATGAATATTAAATTGAAACCTGTTTTTTAATCTTGTGAAAATAAACCAATTTTAAAATTGTCTTGACTCTGGCTTAAAACTATTTTAAAAAAATATTTTGGCTTTGTGTTGATTGTCATTTGTACCCTTTTTGAAAAAAACTTTTCATTCTATAGATTATTATTCATATCGTCACCTTAGTCGGAAAAAGTGCTAAGTCTACTTTTCGTCGAAATTGAGATTTTGATATAGCTTGCTAGTATAATTCAAAATACATCATTTACAATCAAAAATTATACCATTATTTGGTTTTTTCTTGCTGGAATGCAGTGGTAGGCAAATATGCTAAGTCCAAAAATTTTTTTCAAAAGTAAGAAAATATGCCAAGTCCAGTTGAAAGAAGTCTTTTCTTTTCAGTTGGATTATAAAAAATAACAGCAATTTGGCAATAGCTACAATACTAAACCTCTACTTTGCATTTCATATAATGAAGTGGAAGGTGGATTAGGCGCTGAAGAATTTTGGAGCATATGGTTGTACTTCAACGAACAAAAGGTCCTTTGTGAAAACGAGAAGCCGAAAAATATTATTTTTCATAGTGACGGCTTATTCAGCAGTTCAACATAACATAACGATTGAACAAGACATTTTGAAAATTGGCCACACACAAATGGAAGCTGAAAGTGTACACTCCATCATTGAACGTGCAATTGAAAATATTAATATTGCTGTCCCTCCTGAAAATATTGATATAAGCAGAACAGCCCGGAAAAAGCCTGAACCATACGACGTTACATATTTGGACTTTTCGTTTTTTAAACATGTCAACTCCTTGCAATTTTGTAAAAGCATTCGGCCTAGAAGAGGTAATGGAGGTCACAAGGTAACGGATATTCCTGTTATTAAATTGTAAAATTAAGTATAAACTTCATTTCACCGAAGAGTGGAAAAATTTACCACAGAAAATAATTAAAAATACACAACCTATTCATTTTTCCGGTTGGAACCACTCTACAACGAAAGAAGAAAAATAACGGCAAGAAAATATGAAGGCATGCAATTTTTAATCATCTATGATTTGTTTTTCTAAATATTGTGTACCTATTTTTTTAACATAGAAAGCTTCCGCTTAAAATAAATATACTATTGAATTCAACATAATCGTATAATTTTAAGCAATTGGATGTTACCTATATCGCAAAAATATATCTTTTTATTATTATTTATTTCTTTTTTTTTAAACTAATAATTCTTATTCTTATTTATTGTTAACCAATTAATATTTGGCTTATCAACACCAATAAAAAAAACTACATTCTTGTAAACACCAAATTGTACATTTATTTTTTTAATAGTTTTATTGAGCTTTTTTGGTTACAGTGAACACTGCTGTAACGAATTGTGCTTTATAAGGAACTATGCCTTAAATTAAATTCGAAAAATATAAGAAAACATATTTAAGGAAAATATGCTAAGTCCCTTCTAAAATAATGAAATTTCAAAGAGCAAATATGCTAAGTCCAAAAAAGGCTATAAGTCCGTATTTATTTGTTTTAAAATCCTACGACTACTGGTAATTTAAGAGGATTGACTAAAGAAAAAAACTGCAATTACAGATTTTCAAAAAGTCTACCAAAAAAAAAAAAAAAATTACACAGTTTTTTGTCTCTCCTGAATAATTTGAAAATATGGAGTTAGAACTTTTTCCGACTAAGGTAACGATATATTTTATATAGCAATAATAATGAAATTCAAAAATATTATTTATAATAGTGCACTAATTTTTCAGTTTCAACTGACAGCTGGCGCTAGGGCAAAATTATTGCATTCGTTTTGTTGACGTTAAGTGTTGAGTTGAAGCTTAGTTGCATCACTAGACATGAGTGAAATTGATGTTAAAAAAATTCACTCAAAAAAAAAATAGGTTGATTTAAAAAAAGCAGTCATCAGTTTATTGCAACTTTTTGTTGTTTGCTCATTTCAGTGCAACTAAAAATTTTGGACTAAATTTAAAAGCAAATAAATTGTTTTTTATAATTAAGCCAGGAATTAATCCGTTATTGACAAAACTTTATGCTGTTTAATTTCCTTTGCTTATGCATATCATCACAAAAATCAAAAACCATGCACATAGAAAATTAAATATTCTTAACTTACATTTAAAACAAAAATAAAATTTCATAATTTGTTTTACTTTTAAATGGAAGTTAAACGAGTCACTTTTGCGCTCGCGTTCTACAAACAGGCAGTTAGATTCCTTAATTATCGTCTAGACTTGCAATTTTGGTTGCTACAATTTTTTTAAATTCTGCTTTGAAATTGCATAAGTGTCCAGATTTTGAAATTATAGTTTTGCAATGTTTGTATTTTTATCTTGTCTTTCCTCTTCTACTTTTTATATTTGGTATATAAATACAAATGCACCTACAGCCAACTTCTAGTTGAAAACTGTGAGAATAATAAAACAAAACGGAATTGCAGAGTACATGAAACTGAGTACCTCTACCCAATCGTTTTACCTCTCTCACTAAAAAAAACTCAGAAATTGTTGCAACAAAAATTTAAAGTCTGGACGATGACTTACGAGATTCGGTGCAGTTCCTTTAATTTTCAAAATACATTATACATTTTGTTTTTTGTTGTTTGTTTTGTTTATTTTATTTGTAATATGTTACATTGTGTATTTTGAACATTGTTACAAATACATTAGAAACTACAAACTTACCCAATTTAACGAGTAATAATAACGTAGACTCTTAGCCCGTTGTAGAGAAGCGATTCAGAGTTTTTGGTGGAAACAGAACCTGCAACCCTCTCACTGATTGTCTAGCTCACTAACAACTAGCCTACCTGGCGCACTCTTAAGCAGTTTTAAATATACTGTCACTGGTGGAGAGACTACTTTTTTTAATGGGGCTTATACCAGAATTATCCTCTTGTAAGGATGTGTGAAGGAAGAACGCTAAAGAAACATATGAGTTCAGCCCACTTTACTTTACGTCCTTATTATATCCTTAATTCTCTGTCAATATGAAAAAGTGCTTAAGCCAATTTTTTTTTTGTTTGGTAGGAAACCAATTTTAACTTTAAGGTAATTTTTGAAAATATATTTTAATGTATTCTTATAAAATCATCACTTCTCTTCGTATAATGTTTTTTTTTAGGGTATTATTCCTAAATACTCCTAAATTCACATATCGGAAATAAGAACCAAAGTTTTTTTATGAAAAGATATTGCACGTTGAAAAACGACAAGCAAAAAGTCATCTTTCTATAACGTCCTGAAAAATCGTACAAAACAATTGAATTTGCGCCCATGGGTACATTTGAACATAAAGATCTCAAAGGTGTATCACCTTTACCTCAAATTTAGCTTAAGCCAACTTAAGCACTTTTTCTTTAAAGGGCAAATCTTTGCGGACCAGTGCTATCAACATAAGCTAGGTCTTATTAAAAAACCGATTTAACAGTTTCGTGTTTTTTTTTGTTTTCGACTTTAAAACGTGAGTTTTTCAAATACTTTTTTATATAAAGCATTTATTTTAAGCAAAAAAACTATAATATTTATTACAATTCAAACGTATGTGGCAGTTATATGTTGGTGAGAAGCTGTAGCTGATTTAAAAAGTACGTAATAACACACAGGGCCATTCGGCAGCAGGCCGAATTCCACGCTAAGAACGAACAAAAATCGAGGCTGATTTTTTAAAAACTTCCTTTCCGCAAATTAGGCTAAAGCCGCAAACATTATTTAAAACAAATCCAGGGTCAATCTGGAGTCTACCAAATCCTGTGGCACCAAATAGACCTCTAGTCATGAGAACTGTTTATTTTAAGCCCCAGGCATGCATAAATTGGATGCTCTGAAATTCCCAAATTTTCTTGTAAAAGCACACATACACGATCCTTGAAAGGGGATGTGCATTTCCATAGAGTTTAGCGTTTCATTGCTTAAATATAATTTATAAAAATCTAATCAAAAAGTAACTTTACCAAAATGTCTTTCAAAACTGCAGGGTTATATATTCATCATTTGCACATAGTCTAAAACACATTTTAAGAGAGTGAGAGAGAGAGAGAGAGAGAGAGAGAGAGAAAGAGAGTGTCATGTTATGTTACATTATGCATTAAACACATTCGAGACAGCAGGCAACACGAAGACACAACTACATATGCTGCAGGCTGCAATTGTAGTCACGTAATCAGCTACTGAATTATTTTGAAGACGACTGCTACAATTGAAAAAATAAAAACAGCTGTGTTTTTTATTATGTATTTACATTTCAGTGGTGCCACTATCATTTTTAATTTTTATAAATTTAACAACATGCATAATTGCAGACTCGTACACAAACTTAATTTAAGCCTACAAAAATATGAATACTTATTTATGATAAATTTTTTAACAACAAATGAATTTATTAAAAAACATTTAAAATATTTTAATTTTATTGTTTTTGGAACTCATAAAGAATATCATCTTCATGGCAGGTTGAATAAAAAAATCCTAATATACAGTATAATCGCGAAAAAGTAAACTGAAATGAACTTTTTCGTCTTATTTATTAACTTTTCTAAATTGTAAAAAAATGCAATAATAAACATATGTACCTATATTTTTTGCATATTTTCATCTGTACAAAAAAGAAACTTATGTAGATCTAATTTATACCGGCTACAATTTATAATTAATAATTATACAATCAGTCATGTATTATGTGATAGGTGCTACATATGACGTTTGTCAGAAAATTAGTTCTTCAAAAATTTTCAGATAGCGAATTCTGGGTATTTTCTAAACATTTGCCAGCCATCCATTACTGACATTATTGTCTTTTCAGGTTGCAGTTACACGAACTCGCGGTTAGCTATTGCTATTGAAATTAGAACAGTGATTGCGCAATAACGTTTTCGATGCTTCAAGAAAACATTTGTACAAACTTTAAGATCGGCATATTTTGGTCTTTGTAATGCTTTCCTGTATGCTTTTTCCTATTTATTCTTCAAAGCCTCGAAAATTTTGTGACGTTTCGTTTTTATTTTTGAGATGGCAACTTCAGATATACAATAATACAACGCCGATAGTTTATTTAATCTAATTTGTTATCGTTTGTACAAATCAGTACTTTTACTAATACGATCAAAAAAGTTAACTTAGAGTTAACGTTTAGAGCAGCACAGAAGTGCTAAAATTTGGTTAACTTGACCGCAAGATTACTGTATCGCGATTTTACTGTAATTTTTGGTTCAACGCACTAAGTTTATGAATTATAGGTCGTAAAGGTTTCAGAGCACTTATCAATAGTATAGGAAAAAAAATATAATCTGAATCTTTAAAGTATTGGTATCATAATAGAGTCTTTCGAAACACATTTCATATGATGTATTAAATATACCGATTTATTAACCCCTTAAGAGGATTTATCTTGAAATTTTGTCGATATGTATAATAATATTTCCTCAAATATAATATGTTATAGAGAACACCCCAAGTTTTTGTATGCTATATTTTTAGAAACTCCATCATATAAAATCTTAAAGTTATTAGGGTTAAAAAAATTTTATTTTGGAAAACTTCACAATTTATTTATAAGTTTGAGTTAAAATATATAGTGGTAATAGTTTATGCACTTGTTACATATTGAAATATAGTAATATGTAAATATTTGAAAAGTGTTCCGGAAGGCTGAAAACCCGCAATACAGAAAAACATTATTAATCAAAGTCCTAATAACTTTGGTAACATGTGTATATTATTGTTAAATAATTATTATTATATCGACATAATTTAAAGATAAAGCAAATTTAGTAAAAAAGTCAGTCAAGAAGTATGAGCATTTGAAATGGGCTCTTAATGGGTTAATAAATCGG
Source organism: Pollenia amentaria (assembly GCA_943735925.1). Lineage (NCBI taxonomy): Eukaryota > Metazoa > Arthropoda > Insecta > Diptera > Polleniidae > Pollenia > Pollenia amentaria. Next base: position 94,346,347 of record OX031009.1, on the reverse strand, counting down.
TGTGCTTTAAACACCATGTGAAAATCACTTTCAATTTTTCAATGATACCCATACTGCTAAAACTAAGAGCGTTGGCGTGACAAACATCTTCCTATATAACTTCTTTTAAGGATACTAAAAAGTAATAATAATATAGATTTGGTGGTGAGCCGCGCTTATATTCTTGTTTCAATCCGGTTCTTTGCTGTTTAACCAAAAAATTATTATTATATATTATAAGCACTAATTCTTCTAATTTTTGATTATATTAGCAGCACTTTTTCTGTTTTGTAGCGTACAAAAATAGAAATTAGTTTAATTTGACTACAACGACAAAATTAGTATAGACAACAACCTGCAGCCATTTTGCCGTGTCGTCGCTAAAATAATCATTTCCATATACACACATGTATTCTATTGTTGACATATTGAAGTCGGTAGTCTGCTGTCTCGAATGTGTTTAAAGCATTACTTATGATACTTATTTGCTATAATGAGTAAATAAGTAAAAAAGAAAACATTTAAAGATTTATCTTATATTCATTATTACTTAACAAAGGCAATACTCTTCGTATATTTTTTGTGAGAATGTTTAAAAGGGAACAAGTGCTTAAACGACAAAAATATTGACTGTTTGCAGTAATAGTAAGTAAATATTTTCTTAGATCATCATTAATTTTCATCAATTTGTTGATGTAATTTGTATTCTGTTCTTCTTTAGTTTATTCACTCTCTAGTATAGTGATTGTTTTCTTTTGTATCTTAAGAAGCATTTTTGTTCTTGTTTCGAATCTAATTCAAATCAAAAAATTTTACAGTGGATAAATGTCTGCAGAAAATCCGATTTTTTATAAATGTATAATGATTAAAATTTTTAAAAGAAATTAATTTAATAAGATGTCTTTAATAAGGTAAATGTTTGAGATGATTTATTTGTTTTTGGTTAAAAATGTTTGCATATTTCACAAGAATTTTAAAAAATGCATTTATTTGATGTATTTTGTAATTTCGCAATAAACTTTTTAATAAGAAATATGGGCCTGTAAGAAAATCTGGAGCTATCAGAGACTGCATCAGTCAAGACAATAAATAAATCTATATATTCTGCTAATTTGTTTTATACAGTACCCTATACAATATATCGTCGCCCGGGGGTTTATGTGCTCCATACGCCATTTAGACAATTTTGAGTAAAGAACGCCAACTTAGGGTTTCGACCCCAAATTTTTTAAATCTGCAATCTGTTTTCGGCTATCTCGCCTCATTACTGAGATAAATCGTGTCCATTTTGCTCTATATCGTATTAAACAGAACCTTTTGGTGCCACTTTTTTCAGTACAAAATCTTGATACTGATTTCTGTTGTACATTTTGTTCTACGTGCAGTTGAAATTGTTGAATGCAAATATGTTGAATATATTTTCCCGTTATAAAGAATTATTAAAAGTTCTCTCTTTTAAAAAGTATACTATACTAAAATAGTATTCTTTAGTAGCTCTTACAACCAAAAATAAATAAATGCGTCAAGCGTTGCATTATGCTATTAAGTAACTAATTTCCTACTGTAAAGGAGTTTGTATTTTTTGTAGGTAGTGAGAAACTGACTGCTACAGTCAATGCAACGCTTGACGTGCTTCTTTAGGTTAAACTGTTACTCCTTAGTCTGCATTTTCCCGATTTATCAGAAATCGACTGACAAATTCTGCTAAAGAAGAATTTAACAGAATTTTTAAAAAAATTTTCTTTTTTAACGAAACATTTTCTTTTTTTAACAGTCGTGGAGGTAACGAAATAAGTTGTTGTATATACAAAATACTCAATACTCTGATGACAGAACATCCAACTATTGAAAATATAGTTATGTGGAGCGATCCAAAGTTTTCTGAGACTTGGCATTCACAAATCCAAGAAGTAGATTGCGTTCACAGTGCTTTAGACATTTATCTCAAACATTTAGAAATTCATAGTATTTTGTCACTCGTTAGCTACTTAAAAAATTTCAAAACAAATAAAATAAAACTTAAGGTTGTAGAAATGCAATTCTCAGATTTTAAGAATTTTTCTAAGATATCTACCCAATTAAATTTTTCGATTCTTCCGTTAACTAAAATAAAAGTTCTTCAGTATATTCAAAATAACTTACTCACAATAAAATTTAAGAACCCAATGTTGCAGCCTTATTTCCAAACAGCAAATATAATAAAAAAGATTGCCGAAATAAATTACAAACACCGTTAAATATTTTTGAAACAGAGATAAGTATTGTTAAAAAAATGCAAAAATTCAAAATGATAAACTTTCTGATTTAAATTTTTATTCAATTTTATTTCTGAAGCAGACAAAAATTATTATTTAACCCAAATAAAATAAGATACTGATTTTTGTATTATCTTTTGTGAATTTATAATAACTTTGTAAATAGTTTTAATTTTTGTTTTTCGTTAATAAATAAATACATTTTTTACTAAAACTTTTTGGTGTGTTTTACGGCTTTTTTAATGATACTTTGCTCTACGTGTATGTATTTGCAAGGAAATATGCTTAAGGTGGCGTATAGAGCAAATCGTTTTTAAAAAATTATGTTTAAATTCAACATCGATTTTCTCAAAATGTAATTTTGGCACATAGAGCACTTAAACCCCCGGGCGACGATATGTGTATATTTATACCCACATCGGTTAAACGATCGACTAATTAACCGAGGTTTTGGTTTAATCGGTTAATTTTGTAGTTGATTGGTTAACCCATTAATAAAGTTTTTTTTTAAAAATTAGGTAATTTCAATGATTAATTATTATATATAAAAAAAAAAAAAAGAAACTATAACATAACAAACATAACAATTCTTGCACTAAGACGAGCAAACAAAAAAAAAAAAAAATTCATAAACATACATGTTATGTAGAATTTCAAAAATAAACTGTAAGATAATTTTATTAGGGTTTTCAATAGTTTGAAAAGACCTTAAAAAATAATCTTTTAGAAAAATGTTTAGAATTTAAGCGATTCTTTTCTTTAGTTTTGATTAAACTTGATTTGGAAAAAATTCTTACACTTATTGTAGATGGTGAAGAAATCGAAAGCAATCCCTAATACAGAATATCTAATTTCTCAATCATCTTTCTGGATTTCTATAAACATATAAAATCTTCCATTATGTCATTAAAGGTCCTGTCTTAGTTTTTAAAATGTTAAACTCTTCTAATTTCTTCGGTTATATCTGTTGAAAGATTGATAATAAGAAAATATGAGAAGAAACAAATAACTAAACACATGCATATAAAAAGTACGTGAAGCAAAAAGCTGTTGCCAGCAAACACGTATTTAAAATGAAGATTACTGAACCCCTTTTTTGTTTGTATGAACAAATATTGTCTTAATAAATACCTTTTGTATATGAGAAGCAAATAATAAAAACACAAAAATATGTTACAGTACTACAAAAAATTAAAAATTTTGTTACATCGGGTAATCGACTGAAATTAACCGGTTCAATCATTAATCGAAAATAACCAATTTTGAATTAACCGATCAGTTAATCGAGTAGAAATTAATCCGTGAATCGATTAAGGGTTAACCGAATGAATACCCTAATACTTATCGACTAAGAATCACTTTGTGGGTCGAATTAATATAAACCTTGTGCGCAATTTTGAATATAATGTGATGAAATTTGGTACATAGGTTCTGATTGGAACAAAATGGGGCGAAATAGTTTATAGTTTCCCATAGCCCCCATACAAGCTTCTTTCCGGAAAAGGGCCCTTTTGCCCATAAACCATCTTATTATGTTGGTGTTTAGAATAAATTTGGTCCAAACCTATTTTATTCCAATCAAATTCTTACCAAATTTTATTGGAATCGGTCCATATTTGACCATAGCTCCCATACAAAAACTACCCCTGAAAATATCTTTTAATGCCATAACTTTCTTATTCATGTTGGTATTAATAAAAAAATTTGCGATAATAACTTTTACGATAGCTTTTATGTCATGACAAAATGTTATCCTGGTTGGTTCAAAATAAGCCGTAGCCCCCATCCTAAAATCTCATATAGATGAATGTATCTGAATAATATTCGACACAAAGAACTTTGACATGAATTTTAACCTTGTAACATAATATTATTAAGCCAAAAAAAAAAAATTTGCCTATTGCAAAAAAAATTTTAGGTTCTGTGGTATGGGGTATCATATGGTCGGGCTTGACCGACCATACTTTCTTACTTGTGGTATTATGAATACTTGTGAAACTCTAAAACTAAAGCACGCAATAGAAAAGCTACGATGGTTAAATTCATTAAAAACCGTTTTAATAAGACGGATTTTTAGGCATTGAAAATGGCTCAATTATTTCGAATAGCCGTCATACAATCTCCCCGGAATAAGACTTTTGGCACGATCAAAAATTATTTTTGGGAACACAAAATTTATTATTAATAAGATTTCTCTAAGACGTGCTAAATTCCCAATTTTTATTTTTGATTGTTGGGTGCAGTGATGCCAATACAAATTTCAAGAAAATCTCTACGTGTCTATAAAAAATTCCCTCTTTTCCCTACAACCAAAACAATTATCCCTACACTATTCCCTACGTTAAAATTGTATTGGTTTGTCTTCAGGCAAACAAATACATACTCTGTTAACATTTTGTAAATATTATAATTAAAGCATTTATTAACATTTATTATATAAGTACTTGTTAAGAATAAGAAAAACCCAAAATAAATATGTACAATGCTATTCTCAAACATATAAAAATTCAATTAAAAAAAAAACACTGTGTGACAAATTTAAATTTTTTCTTTTTGACGGAAACGTCACTATATATCCTTCAAAAGGCAAAACTAAGTCAAACTACGTGTTTGATTTTAATTTCAAGAATACTTTTTTTAAATAATTTTTTAATATAAGCATCTAATATTTTTTATAAAACTCGGTACCAAATAAAAGGGAAGGAGCTGTATAATTTAAAAAAAAAATTAACTTCAGTTCCCCTAAATAGGAATATAAAAAATATATCCTTCCGCATCCTTAAAAGTTTTTATTAAATTTTTTTAAACATTTCAAATTGTATGATTTTATTTCTCTTAGTTTACTTTTTTTTCTGAACAAAATTATTTTCTATGTAGAAATTTCATTCACTAAATATTTCCTTTTTATATTCCCACACATTGAAGCGAATGTGAGAACGAATGCAAATAGCAAAAGTAAGCGAATAGTTCGCAAATGCGAGCCCGAATATTCGACGCCCCAAAATGTATACGTACATGTTTTTGGCACTTGTTGAAGATTGCCAGGCTGTTAGGGCTCATAGTATAGGGCTTCTGTTGAAAAATACTACATTTGTACTTAAATGCTGTTGCATATGAAAAATTTAAATTTTTAAATGAAAATAATACGAATATTTAAGTTTTTTTTACACAATATATTGAAAATGAGATAATATTTTGAAAATTCCCTACATTTGCCTTAAAAAATCCCTACAAAAAGGGAAAATTCCCTACTATTGGCATCACTGGTTGGGTGATGCAACCCAAGCTCCCGGTACCCGTAAAGATTGTTATCACCAAATTAAGTTTAAGAACGGTCAATTTCGTATATGTTTTATTTTCGAATATCTTTATAAATGGCCTTGAAATTCCTGGATAGAATAAAAGTTTAAAAATATGTTTACTTAAATTTCAAACTTACAAACTTTTTTGGTTTGGGCGCGGAGCAAGCTTCTTAATTGACTTTTCTTATTAAATACACGCAGAGAAAAAATATGTTTAAATATGGTCACCTCCAACAAAACTATTTTAAGACAAAATTTTAAACATATTATGTTTAATTTGAACCGTATTGTTGTCACCGACAAACATATAATTGTTAAATTAGTCCTCCATCAAGAAGCCACAACCATATTATGGTTGCCGCTTAACATGTTATGGTCTTTTCTAAGAGCAACATGCTTTGGTTGAAAATCAACCATGCTATTATAAATGTTGAACATATTTTAGTTATTACTAACCAAAAGAAGTTCGGAGGCATACATAATATGGGTGTGCCTTCTTTATGGAGGACTAATTTAACAATATTATGTTTGTCGGTGACAATAATATGGTTAAATTTAAACATAATATGTTTGCAATTCTCTTTAAAAATAGTTTAGTTGGAGGTGACCAAATTTAAACATATTTTTTCTCTGGGTGTAGGTTTAACTGTTTACTGTTAATATGTTTTCTTCAGCATTAATTACTTTTTCCTCTTGGAAAATCATTTTTTGACAATATAAGTGTTGCCACTTCAACAAAATTTTAATAACGAGGTGCGGCTTGGCAGTGGCGGTAACATTAAAAATTACAATGAAATTTATTGTCAGGAATCCTTTTTCCAAAGACTTTAGAAAAGCAAAAAATATTATACATATAAGACACTAAAGCGAATAAGAATTTTAAACACTCAGGTTTTACTTGTTACAATATCAAAGCTTAAACAAAGCAACAACAATAGACAGTGAGTGTATCTTTTCTTACATTCCCCTACAATTGGCTGACTTTTTTCCGACTCGAATTGTAGTTGTAAGTGGATAAAAGGATAAAACCAAATAAAAAATATGTTTAATATGCTTAATATGTTTTTAAATTTTTTCCTGCCGAACTGGTCCCAGTGAAATGCGCATATAAACCAGCTTTTCCTCAACAATTAATTTCAGTGTATTTATCAAAAATAAAAATTGGGGGTTTGACACGATAATTGTCACATGGAATTAGCTAGAAGTAGAAAAATTTAACAACAAATTTGATAGTATTTAAATTTGATAGTATTTACCTTCTAAAATGGATCGATCAAGTCAAAAAAAGTTTAGTGTTCAAAATGATCAAAATCGATCTATTAATGGGCATTGCTTCTTTGAATAAGACTTTTAGCAATATAATGTCCCTTCGAAACGAGCAAAACCAACATATTTCGCCATTATTACTTCTTTTAGATAAAAAGTGCGAAATGTGAATGTACCGAAAGCTTTTGAATTGGACATGATAGGAAACTTCTTTCTTTCTACTATGAAAAGAAGAAAAACAGCACATCTTGAACACGTTATGCGTAATGAGAAATGCGAAATGCTCCAATTAACACGATATGGTAAAATCAAAGGCAAAAGAACCATCGGCAGAAAACGAATATTGTGCCTCCACAATATCCATTTTTCGACTGGAGTTCGCAATATTAGAGATCTAGGGCATGAAAACAAGATATAATTATTGCATTGTATAATCGCTTACATTCGAAATGGAATATCAAGAAGAGAATAAAACATCAATAGAGTCGCAATCTGTATAACAAGATTTTAAATTTGTTCTGATTGAGGTTGAGGAGGCATCCTTAATATAATACAAACAAATGTGGCATTAGTTGCTCAGGCTGAAGTCTTTACACATAATCTGCATCATTTTCGTAATACGAAAAATAATTTCTATTGCTTACTTAAAAAATGGTTAAAGCTATACTGCCTTTAAGTTTATGCAAATTTTAGAAAAACGATAATTAACGATTCATAATAGAATGAGTGTGATATGAGCAGTAAAAAAGCTCATCCCACAAAAAATAAATTGGTCCGTTCAGTGATCATAGTTTTAGAAGCAATTGCTTTTCTGCACAAACCAGTGACTTCATGTACTCGTAGCCTCGCAGAAAGTAATTGAGAGGCCGCTAAACCCATGACTTTTAAGGTCAATTGAAACATTAATTTCTCAAATTCAAATTATCGTCAAATTTAAATTTCAAGTCGATGGTTGCGGTCGCAGTATGGCACGTAGCTTTAAGCTATTAATAATACAACTCACCCTGATCAGAACAAAACAAAAAATCACTGATCATGATGCGGTAACTATATTCATTGATCGTAACGCGTTCTCCGGCTTAATTTTTGAAGAAAATATTTATAGTGTCGCGTTTGCTGTTAAGTAAAAAACAAGTCCAATCGCTGAATAGATTTTTTCGTCTATAAGTTGATTGATGACTGATTTTAAAGTACATTGCAGGTATATTGGCAACACTGCTATTCTCTGCAAAGAGCATTCTGGGCGTCCAATTTATCTATGTAGAAAAAGGTTCAATGATACCACCAGCGTTTAAGCCGCACAAAACGGAACATTGCGGCAATTTTGTTTATTAACAAATCCATTGAATTGTGAGTTATAAAAGTTCGTTTTAAGTTACGCGAATCGATGACTGATTTCCAATGTCAATTTGGAGAATTGAGAAGCGTTATTCAATATTCGTGATGATTTTGCGAGAATATACTGATTATAAGTGTCAAAAAGTGAAAAAGCAGAATGACAGTTCATTTGACTGGTAGCCCGCTCGTTATTTCTATCGAGCTTAAAAAACACCCTTTAAAAATGGCAGAATATACCCAGCTAGCATTTTCAATCGTGTAAGAGTCTACTGGGAATCTCATTAAGAGCGATTTTGATCGTCGTCTAGCGCATTTTTTAATCGTAAAAGAATACTCGCACGGGAGAATTTGTTACACAAGCTGATTTCTCTGTGAGATTCTTCTAAGACGCAGTAAAAGACGCTTATGTTAAATGTTGAGGGAAACTTTTGCGATGTGTGTCAAGATAATCTAACGTGTCTTTTAGAAAGCATGTCAAGATTCGTGTTGGGATTTCCTAACAACTCGTTAAATTGTCAGCCCTATAACTGAGCTACTTAAAAAAACCATCAAGCGCCTTTTTCATGTCAAAACTTCACATTTTCATACAATTTATACGAAACAAATTCTTAGATCACGATCCTTTGGTTCATTTGTTTGGCAGATCCTTAGGTTCATTTGTTTTATTAAAATTATTTGACAATAGAATTTTCATGTTTAAAAAAATGCTCTTATTAAGGAAGCTCAGTAATTGTTATATGACTCATACAGAGAGTCGCAAAAGGTTCATTCCAGGATTAAAAGACGAACATGGCAGAAAATGTATAAAAAAGTAATAAATAAAAAATTTAGATATTATTGATATCGTCAGATAACCATCAGAAGATTATTTTTGGAGTTGCACGATTATGTTCGTCTAACAAACAGCCTTTGCTAGCTGGGTACTTTCAACCCAATTATGAATAAAAATTCCCTGGGAGGTTTCCTCCCATTTTTACAGTTGAATTCAATTATATTCAATCAATTGAAATATAAAAAATGGGAGAAGGGAAAAACTGCCGGGGAATTTTTATTCATAATTTGATATGGTTGGTCAAATGTATTTGTTAAATTGTTCCACATTTTTCAGCATTAATGAATGGGATTATTTGCATTTTGATTAACTAATTGAAAATAGATTTCATTCCTTTAATAACGCTCAAAAAGGCTTTGAACACAAACCAAATTATTTCAGACCTAAAAATCAAAATACGAAACATGAAGCTGCAGTTTTTTTTAAATAAGACTCAAATCAAGCAGAAAACGTTAAACTATGAAAACTTGTTTTTTTACATCAAAATATTTTTTATTTTCTATTAAAAATTTGGTTATAATACAAAATAAAAAAAAATAAAGAATAAGTTTTCTCTCTGTAACACTCCGCTGTGAAAAAGCGGTTCAATGACTTAGGCCTCTATTACAGCCATACCTAAACAAGAGTGAAGAGCGATAGCTAGCTGTCAAAAATTCTCATTCCCATACAATTTGTAGGTGGCATACCGAAATGATGTTGCGGTTATTCTTTATTGTCTAAATAATAAGGGTTTTATCGTTTAATCGGTTTGTCGTAGCATTTCTGCTTTGGATAGGTTTCTCTTTCCGCTCTTGTTTAGGCATCGCTGTGAGGTATTATTAGATATAGAATTATTAGATTTTTTCCTTTATACTTATGTTTTTCCCTTCGGAAAAGGGATCATCTTAAGGATATTTCACCATATGGTGTTTTGTCCCCCGGAGAAATCAGGCACAGGATTTGGTAAAAGCCAAAAAATTTACAGATTTCTTAAGAACGCGGATCCCGGTGAGGAAGCTTCGGGAGGACTAGTGGCTGAGACCTTCGATAAGGCTTGTAAAAACTATGTATTATACTTTGTACTAATACATGTCAAAAACTCAAGTAATATGTGAAAGTGTGATAGTGTGGATGCATGTGCCATGAACTATTTCGAAAAGAATTTGACATCACATACGGCTTCATTGTTTTTTCAAGCTTTTCTAAGCAAAAGTGTGATAGAGTGACTACAAACTGTAATGTTGCATTAAATTTTTTGAAAGTAGCAACACAACTCAATTCATTTCTATCTCACAAAGTATTTTGGAATTCGTAAGACTTGTGTAATAGTGAAAAATAGTCTTTAGTAGTTATGCATCTTGCGGGAAAGGCTTTCTGTTTTTCAGGAAACTTATCTTTACAGGAGCTTAACATTTCTGATTGAACGCTGCTTTTCAAAGAAGTTGTTTCTCCGCCCGATGAGGGAGTGCTTTTTTAAAAGCAACAGAAAGGTCCGTTTTTGACGAAAAGATACTTTCAGGGATCACGTGTTGGTTTTGGATTAAACCAAAGTCGCGGGCGGGGATATCCAACAAAAATCTGATTTTTCACCAATTGTTGAAAAGTTAGGCCCGAGGGAGCACTATCCCTGAGTAATATTGCTAATCAACGGCTGCTGCTGACATTTTTCCAAAAGCAGCGTAGTTAAGATTTGCTGCCTATTTGTAATGGTACCCCTCACACATGGTGCGGTTGGTAAACGTATTGTTTGTCCCACAAGTGGATAAAATCCACCATGAGATAAGAACGACACGGTAGCTGCTCTTGCAAACCTTTCTACATCTCTACTTATGTATATATGATTTGAAAAAAGTATAATATATCTATGCATATTGTTTGCTCTTAAACGCCCTTTCAAGCATTTTTATAGTCACACAAATGAATCCTTTTATGAAATATACTTTTCATAATCATAAATTCAGCTTCCTTTTTTTTTTAGCTTTTTAGCAGAAATCAAATATAAGGCTTAACAATTTTGCACGATTTTTTTGTTTGCCAATAAATGGAAGCAGTTATGCTGACAAAATACAAGCAAAAAAGTCATGCTGAGAAATATGAGAATGCCAACATGACTTTAGGAGACCTACTTTTTTTTATAGTGTATTTTAAAGAATTTAGAAAGAAAAACAAACTGAAAAGTGTGTCTTCTTGCTCTTATGGTAAATAGTAGAAAAGTATGAAATTGATAAGGAGAAGGAGGTACTAGTGATGTTACGAATATTCGTATTCGAAATGGCATTTCGAGTCGAATATTCGGCATTTTGAATACGAATTTTTATCAATTCGGTTTTCTCAGTAAATTGTGCATAGAATCAAAAGTTGTGCACCGATTACAATGAAGTAAAGCTCATTTCATTCGAAATGGACAATTAACTAACTGTTTTTAGACCAAAATTGTGATTTTTCGCATTTCTATTCTTGATGCATTTTTAAAGAACAAAAATTTTTTCTAAATCGTTCTTTTTTTTAACTTCAACGATATCTCTGAAACAACTAGGCACATTTAAAACTGATGTGAGAACGGCTTAAAGATAATAAAGATAACATTGTTGGCGAACTTTGGCTTTGTATACCCTCCACCACCACTAGTGGTGAATGAGGGTATACTAAGTTTATGAAACTTTTTTATTATTCATCTAAGTCTACGTTCACACGTTTCATCTTTTGTTGCTTAACTCTTGTGTTTTAAGTTGAAGCCGGTTGCTGCGTGTGAACGTAATGGCATCTTCAAAAGGGAATTGAAAAGAAGTTGAGCATCAAAAGATGAAACGTGTAAATTGAGACTAATACCCCATAAAGTATACATATTCTGGCTCCTTGCGTATTTCTAAGTCGATTTAGCCATGTCCGTCTGTCGGTCCGCCTGTTGAAAACACACTCGCTTTCGAAAAACGCAAAACAAAAGAACAAGCTTGGTCTCAAATTACTTGTAGTTATCCTAAGCGGTTTCGGATTGAAATCCAGCAACATTGTTTCAGTAGGATCAGAGCTATGAATCAAACCCTAAAAAAATTGATAATTTTGATACAAAACTAACATAAATGGTGATGCTGTGATGATATTAAATTTTGCATGAATTCGCTTCATATGACTCCAAATCATACTATTAAAATTCGTGAAGATCGGTCCATTATTGGTCATAGGCCTCATATAAACACTGCTTGCGGAAAACAGTTTAGTACGTCTTAAACCGTAATAAATAACGCTATCATACTAAAATTTGGTACATCACAGTTCTATAGGACCAGAAATCACACTGCTAAATTTCATGAAGATCGCTCTATAAATACACCTAGACCCCATATAAACCATACTTTCGAAAAACAGTTTATTACGCCTAAAACCTAATAATCCCCACTTTGGAAAAATAATTAAATTCGGCTAACATCGTAACAGATATAGATATTGCGGTAAAATTTCTTCCAACTTAGATTCATATGGCCAGAAAAAATATCACACAATTTTGTGATATACGGTCCACAATTTACCTTAGATCCCATACTAAGCAGCCTTCTGAAATTCACTGTTAAGGCTAAAAGTAATTACACTGCTGCATTGAAATTTATTAATTTTTTTTTGTAATACCAGAAATCAGTCTTTAGAATTTTGGGATGATTGGTCCATAATTTGCCATAGGTCCAATACAAATTACCCTCCTAAAATGTATTTTAGTTCGGCTAAAACTTTTACGAATCATGATATTTTACTCAAGCCAGTTCAAAGTTCTAACAAGAAACGCAAAAAATTTTCTTATTGTCGGTCAATAATTTAATTCAGGTCTAAACCGCAACCAATTTAAATGCTCACGTTCGTTTTTTTGAAGTTTAGTTAATAATATATGTATATGTATTTACAATAAAGAGCCCACTTCTGTCGGTGGAGGGTATCAAAGATTCAGCACGGCCGAATATAGCATTATTCCAATATATGCAGCGGAAGTGCATTAATTTTGGACATAAGGGTATAGCGCGAAAAGTCAAGTGGATAGTGCAGATTTCGATTCAGCGTCCCGAATAACCTTAAAACAACACTCAGTTTTTAATCAACAAAAACCTTGTTCCCTTGTGTAATCAACGGAAACGGGAGATTTGTTTCAATTAAATGTAAACTATCGAGCGGCGCTAAATTGCAGATAGGATATTCGTATTTACCGAATAAGTGCGCAGATATTCGTATTCACGAATATCAAATATTGATATTCGTAACATCACTAGAAGGTACTCGTAAATACCCCAAATAAAAACGGAGAAGATGAAGAGAATTGAGTACAAAACTGTAAGAAAAAAAGACTGTCGTTTTTAGAGATTGCAAGAAATCAATGATGTCACAAATTTTTGACTGGCTACTTAAATATAAAATATACTCTGCCAACCATTTATGTTTGTACGAATGTACTGATTGTTGTATCTGTGTTTGTAGGTAATACGATTATTATTAGTGTTATGAATTTGTTAATATCATCATTATTGTTATTGTTGGGTACTTTTCTAGTGCCATTTAAGATTTTTTAATGTTGATAATGTTGAAGGTGGTAAAATGGAAATAAAAATATTATGGCATGAAAGAAAAAGTAAACCAGAGCAAATAACATTTGGCATTAGCGAGTATCTTTACTTAAATAAATATTTTAGATTTTGTTGTTCAAAACACCCAGAAAAAACAACAATAACTATAATAGACGACAAAACGAAGAACATAAGCACTTAAGCAAAATAATAAACTATATCTAGACGACAAACAGATAAAAGATTATTGATTTATGTAAATACTTATGGTAAAATTCTTTAAAAGGAATTACAATATTTACATTTACCACACAAAGAAGTAAGATAAAAAGGATTAAAAGGAAACGAAAAATGGTAGTACTATATACAATTTCATATCAATTCAAGTATCCGTACTCGAAGAGGTAACGAACCAAAAAAAAAAAATAAGTTTAAAAATGTAAACTAAACAACCAACCCTATTTATATTTTAATTAAAGTAATGGAAACCAGAATAGAAATGGAATGCGTTTCTATGTAATTACATGAAATTTACAGTCTACCACACATACACACAGATAAATTTATAAGTGAACAATTACTGTCATTAGAAAGTATTAAGGAATGGGTGCAATTCTTTTCGTTTATATGTATGTAAAGATTTTATATTTTTACACAACAGTTTTTTACACATTTACATAATGTATGTATGTATAGGAAAAACACATGTTTGCAAAGTTTTTTTTCGGAATTTACCGGAAAATTCAATTGTTTTCAGTTCCGGCTTTTCCGGAAATTAAATGCGGAATCCCCGGGAATTTGTTTTTAAGAAAATCACAAAAAGGAGAGAAACAATTTTTAATTTTACTGTATATCATTGGAGAAAGTACTAAGTCGATATTCAACATATACAATTAAGTTTTAACACTTAGCATTATTTTCTAGCAAAAAATAATCGAGTAAGAGAAATATTTTATACTCATGTGAACAGAAACAGTGAATGGGAATATTTTTGTCCGGATTAGGCAGGAGATAAACTTAACATTTAGTTCAAGATTTAATTAATAATGGAAAGTTTTTATTGTGATATATTAAGATTAATGCTTGCATTTACAAAAATATTTTAAATTTTATAAAGCTTCACAGAATAAATTAAAAATTGTCTGTAATCACCAAATTCATAGAATCAAGCAAACAAGTTGTTGATTTTGCACCTATTACTAAAATGATTAAATTGCTTACTAAAAATTTTAAAATTGTGAATATTTTTTTTTTCAATAAATGATATTTTTTATTTTAATTAAAGTAATTATCAAAAATCTTTGCCATTCCAAACAATGTGTTAATTGATTTAATTAAATATAGTTCAGGTTTTGGCAATTCCCAACACCAATTCTACAAGTTTAAATTATTTCATTTTAAACAAAAAAATCAATTCTGGTTTTTTGATATAATTAAAATGTTAATTAAATCCAAATTATATTTTTAATTTCGTTTGAACTAAAAAAATAATTTATTCAATTATCACATTTATTAAATTGAAATAATTTTTAAACAATCTTTAATCGATAAAAAAAAAACTACTAAGAATTTTTTTGCGTTTACAAAACAAATTTTCTATGAAAATTTTTTTTACACAGCAGTCACATGTTCTTATTTTGCTGTCAAGTTTTTTACTCATACCGGTTGTAAAAACTCACAAAAATTAAAAGCTGTGACGTAGACTGCAAGCAATTTTTTTTACCAATTTATTTATAAGATGTCATCAAGAAAACAACTTATTAAAAAGAAACAAAAAGTTTGCGCACTAAAATTACAATCAGCTGTTTTCTTGACTGTAAATTAAAACTCAAAATTGGAAAGAGAATTTAATGAAAGTTCGCTTAACATTTTAAAAGTATGATTGTATAAGTGAACAGGTGCGAGCGTACTGAAACTTGAAACAAAATTTTTAGCATAATAAACATCTTCTAAATTTAGTAATCGCTTATGACTACCGTGGTTAATAAATAAATAAGAAACAAAAATATTCAGGAATAGCTAAAAAAAAAAAAATTATTCCCCTAGAAAATCTATTTTAAAATAACCGATAATGTCAGATCCGAATTCATTAGTGTCAGTTTGATAATAAAGATTATTGAATTTCAAGCAAATTTTATGAAGGAAATCGGTATTAGCGGAAACAGAATGTAATACCTTAAACTTAACAGCTTAAAGTTTCATGTAGGTCTAGGTGGAAAAATTAAGTTAATTTTGCTCAACAAGTAATCGGAATCGACATCACCGCTCATTAAAACTAAAATACTTAGCATTTTCTTCGGCTTTTTAGCGCCGGTGGAGGAGACAGAAGCTTTTTCTGACCACAAATCAAAAATGATTCCAACAAACTTGATTAAATTCAAAATTTTACTTAATTAAATTTTATATCTTTATTTAATTCATGAAAATTACCTGAATTTAACACTTTATTATATTTAAAACAATTCACTTTGATAGCGCTAGTCAACAACTGACCGACCAAAAAATCTTTCTTTTAATTAACATAAAAGATGAAGCAACTGTTTGTCAAACTACACAATTTTTGTATATTCTTTGTTGTTTGTCGCGATCAACGGTGACAATGAACCTAAAACCAAATAAAGCCCACTGTAGGAAAATAATTAAATTCACCTTAAACAGTAATAGATATAGATATTGCGGAAAATTTCTTTCAACTTAGTTTCATATGGCCAGAAAAAACATCATACAATTTTGTGATATACGGTCCATAATTTACCTTAGATCCCATATTAAGTAGCGTTTTGAAATTCACTGCTAACGCTTAAAATAATTACACTGCTGTATTGAAATTTATTCTTATTTATTTTTTATAATACCAGAAATAAGTCTTCAGAATTTTGGGATGATTGGTCCATAATTTACCATAGGTCCATACAAATTATCCATATATGCAGTTGAGGCACCTTGATCCGTCGCGCCTTTATGCGTCAGCAAACGCACACATTGAATTTTTCGGGCATTAAAACCGACTCAATTCGTAAGATCCCATTCCCAGATTATGTCAACGTCTCCGCCAAGTGTATCATTCATGTTTTGCCTCATAGCAGCAACATCAACTCATTATTGAGTCATTCGAATGCAATCGAGTTTTCTACAGACGGCCATTGCTCAGTTATAAGGACTCAGAATTGATATACTTAATGTGGTCGTAGATAAATATTTATTGGTATAACATCCGGAAATACAAACGTAATAAGCCCTCATTTACCACTGATCGTGGTGGATAGTATAACAATTTATTTATCGTTCTGCATATTTTACACTGAAATATAAATTCGCCATTATTTGCAATTTTTTATCACTACTGTATTTGAAATCTATGACATCAACAACACTAAGCAATTTATGAAACATTTTAGCTTGTACGACATACACAGCTGAACACTTAAGGCAATTAATGAATGAAATAAAATGAGCAAAAATCATAATCTAATACCTCTTTATCCTTTATCCTTCGGTTGGCACGTTTTCTAAAAGTACAAACAACAAAACGTTAACCGATGATCACTGTCGGTTGTCAGCATGACAATGTTCTTTTTTTTATCTATGTGTTCATTTGTTCAATTACCATCGCATAGTAAATATTTGTAGTGCTTTGTCTCTATTAAGGAAAATAAAATGAAAATTTTCTCATTTTTCAATCGATATTTGTTTAAACCAATACCATAATAATCATAAAGAAAAAAATTTAAACCACTTGCTATTAACCCTTATGTTTACAAAATGACATGCATATCGTTTACTAGTGTAGATGTAAAGATATACATACATAAATACTCATGCTAAGTCCCCTTCCTGTATATGCTAATCTTTAGTCAACCATTGTCATCGTCACTTTTCATCATCACGATTATATAAAAGTCTTAGCAGAACAACAACGATTCACTGTTTCCTGACTAAAGTTGAATGCTTTAGTTTACGTATTATTAATTTTCCAGAAATAACCAAATACTAATTAACCTTTAAAAGAGCTCAAGAAAGAAATTATTACACACGCTCTTGCGTGTGAAATGGTGTTCACTATTGGTATAGAAAAAAATAGATAGGCAGAAGAAGTTATCCGTTTCCAAATACCACAATTGCCAGTCACAGTCAGTAGATAATGATACACTGACAAATTCTGCAACAAGACTTTGGATGGCATTTAAATGAAAACATACTGTAGGGTGCAAAATTCCAGGTGTTTCTATGTAATTTTTTTAAATTGCGACCATAAAAGGACAAATGAGGCCTATTCACAGGCCCACTTCCTGAGATAATTCAGTCACCAAACGCTTAGCTCAACAAAGTGATGGTTTCACGAGCTGTATGCCATGGTTCACCGTCTTCTTGGAACCATTTCTCCTACAAATTATTTGCAATGACATGATCAATAAAAAAAGAATCACAATTAATTTGCTTGTAGCCAAACAGTGAATTTTTCGGGGTGGCGTCTAACGAGTCCCATCAGGATTGTACTGCCTACAAAAATAAAACTTCTTCTAGTTTACATACCCGTTAAGCCAGAAATGAGAATCATGGTAAACATGACCAAGTGTGTGGCGAACAGAACTCAAATTTTGAAAAAAAAATCCACGATTTGTAAACGTGGTTCTGGCATAAGCTCTTGTATCGTTATTTGCCAAAGTATACTTAAAGAAAAGTCAAATAGGCTCCGTTAATATCCTTCTAAAAAGTTGTACACGTTTAAACAAAGCACCCTATAACTTTTTGTGCCCTTCGGAAAAACTATTCTTACAGACACACGGAGACATATAACCGAAAATATTTATTCAGAATGTAAAAAAGTATCAAAATTGACTTAATAATATGTGTGTTCTTCCTTAATTAAAAATGCTCATTTGTAATTAATATATATATATCTTATCGATATATATATATTTCTTAATATATATATATATATCGCTCATTTGCTGCAACATCGTCATAACTCAAGAAATCAAATTTTGTTTTCCTTTATATTGTGTATAACATTCATCTCAGTGGTGCGAGCAAATAAAAAACATTAAACCCGTTTATTCGAATGTATTTTTTGAGCTATAAAAATGTTGCAGCAAATGAGCGGAAGAATTTATTTTTCAATCGTTTTCGAGAACTATTCAAAAACTTATTTTTTAAGCAACACAGCTTGATATTCTTTCCCTGGATTTCATATATCCAGATGTATTTCTCACGTTCACAGGCACGGTTCTTTGTGCAAACTAAGTTTAACAAATGCTTGATTTAAGCTTTTAAGTAGTCTTGAAATTGTCAGAAGTGTTCTCATGAAAATGTTTCTGCGGTTTCTTTTTGTAAGACATAAAAGCGAAAATTAGTACTTGAAACACAAACACTCTCATACACATACACAAATGCTCTTTGTACGTGTTATGATAAATGAAAAACATCTAACGGAAGAATACGCATTTAAATTTTGAATTGTTTTGGTTCATCATGCAGTTTTTTGTTCTCGGTGCCAATTAATTAGGTACATATGTATGTGTGATGACATCGACACTATATCTCATTAAGTATTTCGTTTTCTTTTTTGGCACAATAAATCCTACAAGATTATAAGTTTTTTTCATGTTCTTTAGATGTTTTTCTTTTTGGTTGTTACCCATGAACTTTGCATGCAAAAAATGTTTTTTTTTTTTAATTTTGTTCAATCCCTAAGGCAACACCAAACTTTCCACGTTACAGTTCTAAATCGGTAGGGACCGGTTCTAGTTTTAACACTTTATATAAAGGAGACTTGTCACTTTAACATGGCGATGTTTTAGGAGTTTTAATTGGCAACTATTTCACCCTTTGTAACAGGTCACTGCAATAACCTTTGAGGGTCATATTTTATTTCAGTAAATAATTTCAGCAGATATTGTCCGCACTGAACCATGTTAATATATATGTTTATATAAAGTTATTGAACCAGATACAATCAGCCACTAACCGCACAAAATCCAGTCACATGACTAGTTCTGTGTCAATTACCTTTCCTCTGGACTACACTTTAAACACATTATCACCAGCAGTTAAGTGACATGTCTTCTTTTCACCTACCACAGTTCGTTCCTTTTTTTTTAATATAATACTGTGCAAATGTTTTGTAACTCTCGCTTCGAGAAACTTTTCGATTGAAATGCGAGAAATGAAACAAAAATGCCATAAATTGAAACAAACTACTGTTTTGCTCACTTAACTGCGTCTGTAACAATTGTAGCGAGTAATAGCTGTCACGTACGGAAATTACTCGCCAATTTACAGAAAAAGTGTGTCTGTAAAATTATTGTTAGAAAGTTACCGCTTTGAACTGTCAAATAAACTTAAGCATAAAAACGGGGTGAGAAAAAATATTACACTAAAAAATATATTAAATATGCAAAGAATAATAACATGGAAGAGATAAGTATTTTGTTTTTGACTGATTTTTTATTGTTTAATTATTTTGCTTTTAAAATTTTTGAAAAATATACGAATGTTGTCAAAGCCATTTTTTAAACAACAAAATTTAAAGTCGCACTCTACATTATTTGCTACAGCCGACGGTTGTATTTTCGCCGCCGTCATTTAAAAATTTTCAATTTTAGTAAATTTTGGCCGCCGTCAACGATATGTGTGACCGGCGTTCTCAACGTCTCCAATTTCACACCGGCTTCGAGTGGAATAATATGACAATTATAACGTAACGACGTAATCTCTTTTCATAGTTTTCGAGATGACTTTTTTCTCACTTTTCAAGAAACGATGGAATATTTTGTTTCACATCTTTTCGATTCGATAAGTTCTCACCAAAGTTACAGAACATGGGTACTGTTTTCACTGGTCACGGGATAAGTGCTTTAAGAATAATTGCCACAATTTTCCCGTAAGGATGTGTTCACTTTTATTTTGTGGCGGTGGAAATGGCATATGATCGAGCTGGCGCGTCTTTACCTTCAGACTTATTTGTGTAGGCATTATTTTTTCACACAGAATACGAATACACTAAAAAGGATTTTATATGTTTTAAATTAATAAAATAAACATTTGTACAAGTACTTCATTTCATATAAAATTTGGTTTTAAAAGTTTAAACTATAAAATAACTATATATATTTTAAATTGCAAGAATTGGTCCATGATTCCACTTATAACTGGTCCATGATTCCATTAAAAATATTGGCATATCAATCAAATTCATTCAAAAATTTTCTATTTCATCCGTAATCAAATTTCCCAAAATTTATAAGCAGAGGTAAATGTTTGACCATGGCTCACAAGCATGCACCACTTCTCAAGTTTGCTTCCACTGCCTTGAAATTTCTTATTAATGTTGTTATATAGAAGAAATGTTGCAAAAACCATCTTTATAATAGCAAGTACAAAAAGAAAAATTGTTGTGATGGAAGATCCAAAAAAAAATTTTTACAGGAGAGCGAAAACGCGGATAACTCTAACCCCCGTTTTTACGACTTACCGATAGCTAAAGGTAGGATTTTATCGGCGGTATAAAAAGTGTTCCCTTATTAAAACTTTACTTTAGCCTATTAGGTAGTATGAACCTTCCTTTAACTAATCGCTCACTTTAGGTTAAAGTAAAGTCGGAATAATGGAACACTTGTTATACGGCCGATAAAATCCTACCTTTAGCTATCGGTAAATCGTGAAAACGGGCCTAAGAGTAGTAACTTAATTTAATTTTTCAATGTTATTTGAAAACAACGTCTAAATCCTGCATAAGCTAATTTTTTATTAATTCCAAATAGTACATTTTTATGGCTTTTAATATTTTTGACAAAATTAAAAATGTTCGGCAATGAAAACTAATTGATGTTTTTACTTAAGAAGCACCAATTTGTATCAAAATAATTATTTTTATGTTACCAAAATAATATATAATATATGAACATAATATTTAAAAATAAAATATTAAGAAACGCGTAATCATTAATGTTAACTAATTTCACATTAAGGTACACTGGAAAGAAATAAACAATTAATTTTTATCCGCATGTTTTAAATTATCATAAAAATAATGATATTCTTCCTCTCAATCTTACTGTATCCACTGTCGCACTCCATTTGAGTGTGCCCCTTCTCTAAGTACTTCTGCTCAATTATTTTATTATTTTCTATAGATAAAACGGATAGTGCATTCGATAAATAATGGTTACGATTTTGATAGCCACAACCATCGGAATATTTTATAATTTGTAACGAACCTTCTCGGCTGGGGTATAACTCGCCGGTTTATCACGGTTCAATCACAATAAATTTCTTTCTTATGACCTCTTAAAAGAAAACACTCACTCGTTGAATTTCAAATAGCGCTTTATTTACACAAAAGGATAAAAATATATAAATACTATTAGACTTTGACACGACCAACCTGGCTATACCTGGTTGGCCGTACGATCGGCACGCTCGCTTTACGAACACGGGGTTGGCCGTGCGATCGGCACGCTCGTCTATTTGGACAGTGGTAGGTAGCCCAGTGAAGCCACAAAACGACTGTGAATCTGCGGCATAACCACGGAAACGCTTCGTTGCTCGTAGTCGTACACCTGCAGGATAACTACGGGCTATCCAATTCCTCCTACACCAACCCCTAATACATACTGAGGTCGAGTGAAGCCACCAAATGCCAACGGATCTGCGGGATGACCACGGAAACTCGTCGTTAAGTGACTCGTGATCATATAATAACCACGGGCACACCGATATGCTCGGCCTTTGGTTCTGGTGTAGCACTAGATTGACAACCTGCGGGATAACCACGAGAACTTCAATTTGTTCTACACAAGCACCAAACACACAGAGAAAATAAACTACACTACCAAATACTACAGCGGGATAGCCACCGTAGTTTCCAACTTACCTACCACTGAGCTCGACACCGACTGATCTCGATCTACAATTTAATTTAATTCAAATTTATTTTCCCAAAATTTCTTTTCTTGCAAAGCTTAAATATTCTAATCATCTAACTTTTTTGATGTATTTATTTAATAAAACAAAATTAACCAAGTATTTGTTCCTTCAACATGATTTTACTAAAACTTAAAAAACTTAGTACTTTTTTTGAAAAAGGTAAGCGATATTCAGTGTTAGAAAATAAGATAGGAACACTTAACATTTATAAGATTTTCTTAAACTTTTATGGAACTTATAGTAACAAAATTAGTTATATACAGCTTCAGATATCTGTATTGTATATTTAAAAAAAAATAAAGAACAACAATCTTCCTTTCTGCTTAAAAAAAAATGTTTGCCTGGAAAATTCACATTTGGACATTTAATATTTTGCAAAAAAATAAGGGATTTATTTAAAAACAAGTAAGAGTGCTATATTCGGCTGTGACGAATCTTATAAACCCTTCACAATGGTGTGAAAAGAAAAAAGTTATATATATAAATAAATATACTTAATTTATATATATATATAGACAAACTTAAATTTTGGTAACAACTCAGATTTATATATGTAGATATATTTTTAAATAAACAAACAGCAACAACAATTACAAAAAGAATGGCAGACACAAACTAAGTAATATATGCAGATATCTACATATGTGCATACAAATTTACAATACCAAAATCACTTGAAACTTTTTTATACATACTTATGTTTCGGCGAAAATAACTCTGTCATTTTTCATTATGCATATGCATTAAATTTAAAACGCAAAAACTGCTAAATATTTGTTTAAAATCATTTTACGACATAAAAATTACAAATAAAAAAATTAAAAAAGTTATTTTTTGAAAATGTGGATTTGATCCAGTTTTCTATTGTTTAATGCACTATTATTTATTAAGCAACAAATCATGTATGTGTGTTTGTTTGTTTTCTTTAAGTAGAGGCAGCGCTGTAATACCGAAGATTTATCTGCTTTTGCAAGTTTTAAATATGCAAAAATTCCCAGTATCTATTTGTTGAAATTATCTCGTTAAATAGATCAAATTTTAAAAGCAGAGAGATAACGAAAGTCATATTGGGCATGATGTTAATTTCTGTAAGCAAAGGTGCGAGGGAGGGGAAGAAATACAAAAACTTAATTAGATTAAAAAAAAGAGTAAATTTTGGGATTTCAGTATTTTGGTCATAACTCGGCCATCTTTCCACCGATTTGACAAATTTATGTACCGACTTCTTCTACCCAAATTAACCATTTACTTTGGTAATAAAACTTGGACTCGAAAATTGGTATTTTTCATAAAAAAATTATATTTTGGTAATAACTTGTTTTGTATCTGAGTTGATTTTTCCGACTTCTTCAGCAGATATGTTCTACTAAAGATTTCCGATCTTTTGATATATAAAAGACGTATTTATAGGTCATATAACACCTCTTAAGAAATGTATAAGGTCTTTGTATGCGAAGTGCCACACCCAATTCTCCAATCCCGCCCATTTTCTTAAAGAATTTGCCTATTGATAACCAAGATATTTGTTCTCCAGATATAAAGAAAAAAGAAATTAAAAAACAACAATAACATGGGATTTATGGGAAAATTAGAGGCAGTCGTGTTATTTCGCTCATACCTCAGCCACTTATAGACCGATCTGGCTAAATTTCAATAACCAAATTATAATGAGCATATCTGATATAAATATATACTAACCAAGTCCCCATCATATCTTTCGTCGGCGGAAAACCATTTTCAATAGACAGACGGACAACCGGATTTGAACTTCCCCTCCCCTAAGGAGCCAGAATATATATACTTTACATTTACGTATAACAAGTAAGAGTGCTTTATTCAGTTATGACGTATCTGATATACCCTTCATCATGGTGCGATAATAACAGAAAGTTATATAAATACCGTTCTTTAGATTTAAATAAATGAACCTTGTGCCATAACTGTATTGATAACAAAGATCTCGACATGGCCCGAATGGAATACCTGCACTGGTCTTGAAGCAGTCCTCTTCTAGGCTAGCTCGTCCCTGTTTAGCACTTAATACCATGCCGTGGAATTTCCCATCTGCTGGAAAGGTGCTAAAGATGTAACGCCAATTCTTAAAAAAGGAGGTGGCTAATAACCGTGAAAATTATCGCCCATTTGCAATTTGTTCAGCACTTTCCAAAGTGATGGAGAGTATGGTGAATCAACATCTTGTAACATTTTTAGAGTCAAATTATCTACTAAGCGACCGCCAGTACGGCTTTCGTAGAGGTCGCTCTTCTCGAGACTTACTGGCACTGTTATCAGAAAAATGGTGCCGTTCCATTCACCATTTTGGCGAATGTGGGGTAAATGCTTTAGATATTTCCAAGGCGTTTGACAGAGTTCGGCATGGTGTACTTTTAACAAAACTTGTTGCATTTGTTGCCGGTGATAATTTCTATCGATTTATATCGAGCTTTGTCAGAGATCGCACTATACGAGTTGGTATAGATGGGGTTCGTCCTTTCTCCTACTCTATTTCTTATTTTTCTAAATGACCTTCTATGTCAAACATCGAACCATATCTACTTTTTTGCAGATGACAGCAATGATTGCCATTCGTATACATTTGATTATAGACCAAGCGTATTCGATGTTGCTGCTCTAAGACAGAACATGAATGATACGCTTGGCCGAGTCCTTGATATAGTCTCGGAATGGGGCGAATGAGGTCGATTTTAATGCCCGAAAACTCCAAGGAATCAGAATCTCTTGATGTTCCGGGCATGAGGATACAATGTGATGTCCGATGGACAGAACATATATTTAAGGTGTCGGTAGAAGCATTCGAGTGCCTCGATTATTTGAAACGGTGTAAGATATACTTCACTCCATCTGATCTCTTTACTATGTATACCACCTATATCCGACCGCGAATGGAATACAACTCTCATGTATGGGCCGGCGCTTCAAAGTCTACTTTGGAGCTTCTGGACCGCGTGCAGGAGAGGGCGAAGGTTTTCATTGGTGGCAGTAGGGTATCCAATTCGATTGACTCCCTTGACGGACGTTCTGTATTGGTAACCAAGATGTATTGTAGCTAATTTGGAAACTTTGGCTCCTGCGATTCTCCATATATACATAAAAATAACATTAAAAAAACAACAACAAAGGGATTTTTGGGTAAAATAAGATGCAGTCGTGGTTTTTTGCTCATATCCCATTTGTGGACCGATCAGGCTGAAGTTAAATAGCAAACAATTCCGGACTATATGTGACATAAATATATTACTACCAAGTCTGCATCATATCCTCGGAAACCCCATTTCAACGGGCACACGGGCAGACGGATATAGTTAAATCAACTTCGCTCCTCATAAGGGCCCATAATATATATACTTTATAGGGTTAATTTCAATATTATAGAAATTACAAACGGAGTGACAAACTTATTAAACGTAACATAATTTTGTTCTTGAATATAAGCCATTACTTAAGTTTCTTAATAATATATAAATTATTGTACTGGTATGTAAGGATTTTAGTCCACAGACCATGATTAAAGAAATAAATAAATAAATGCTAAGCCCCATATTCATAAAAAAATATTTTAGGTTTATTGCAGGCTTATTAATCGAAAATATTTTTTATGAATATCGAGGTAAAATTAAAAATTATATTTGGTATAAGCTTCATTCTTTTTAATAACATTTTGATACCGCTTGTTCATACACCTAACAAGATTAGTACAAACATCCGGGGAAATATAATTTTACTCCACATTTGTTGCTTATTTTTGAATTTAAATGGACCATAGGTGTTCTAGTGGATTGGAGTCCGGTGATTTTGATGGTCAAAGCATTACACAGACTTGCTTTTCCGGAAATCATGAGTTAACAATTTTCGAGGAGTATTTATGATCATTATCCTTCAAAAGCTCCCACTTTGATGGCAAATGAGAACATGTTAGTCTGGTGTATATCCAAATAATTGTTGAAGTAATTTTTTCTTGCAGCCAGACAATTGGACCAAAGCCAGACGCTACTAAATATTCCCATATCATAAGTAACCCGCCACCATGTTTGACTGTCTTTTTTTTTCTTGTATAGTTTGGATCAAGTTCTTTATTGATGGGGCGACTTATGTATGACATCGCCCGCCAACAAAGATATATTTATTTCGATCAGGCGGAAAATATTTTATATGTCGCCTTGTCAATAATGAAGTTGATCCAAAGTTTCTTTATCAACAATAGTTTTATGGTCCCCTAAGTTTCCTAAAGATGGTCATCTTCTAGACATAAAGATGCAGTTTTATGCACGTACTTTTTGATTTAGTTGTGCGATTTTCTATATCTTTGCGTGTTTCTAAAACAATGAACACATCACTAAGAAATTGTTTAATTCCAAATTAATACAAAAATGGGCCACGCGATACACCTGTTACCACAAAGATCAGTAAATTTAATATCAATCAAACTTAGACTCATATGACCCTAATGAATTGATTATTACCTTCAGTACAAATAGTGCCAAGTATCAGTTTTGTATTCAACAATAAACATAAACTTTTGTAAATTTTCTTTCGATATTTAGACATTTTTGACAGTTTAGGTCATCTATAGGTTATTTCCGGCAGTAAAGGCTATTTTCGGTTGGCCTTATTTATCTAACTATAGATATTAAAATTTGTATGTTTAAGCGTTTGACCTAAATTTTATTTTATTATTAAATGTATGTTCACATTTAACAAATATTTGACGCAAAAATCCAAACAATGTGTGACCACTAAATTGGTCTACTTTTAACTGTCGTTTTAACAATTTTTGTGTATCTCTTAAACTTTATTACTGAAATAAAAAATTAAAGAATAATGTTATTAATAAATTGTTAAATGTTGTTTTATCTAGCGAACGCTATGCAAAATCAACCAAATGTTTGATAAAAAAAAAAACCAGGTAGAGTCCTATATTCGGCTGTGCCGAATGTTTGATACCCTCCACCAACAGTTCAAATATTTCAGAAGTGGGCCCTATATGATATCTACTTATTATTAATTAATCGTTACAAAAATGGACGTCAGCATAAAAATTGGTTGCGGTTTGGACCTATATTAAATTGTTGACCGACAATGGGAAAGTTTAATGCTTTTCTTTTAAGAAATTTGAACTGGCTTCAGTAAAATATCATGATTCGTATAAGTTTTAGCCGAACTAAGGAGGGGAATTTATATTGGAACCATGCTCAATTATGAAGCAATCATCCCAAAATTCTGTAGAGTGATTTCTGGTATTAAAAAACAGACATTATAATAAATTTCAATGCAGCAGTGAAATTTATTTTAGCGTTTACAGTGAATTTCAGAAGGCTAATCTAAGCTAAATTATGGACCGTATATCCCAAATTTAAATGACGTTTCTTCTAGATATACAAAGCCCGTTGGAAGAAATTTTACTCCAATATCTATATCTGCTACGGCTTTATGCGTATTTAATCCATTTACCAGATTGTTTGGGCTTTATATTGGGCCTATGGTAAAATATGGACCGATCATCACGAAATTTGTTAGTGTGATTTTCAGTCCTATAACAATGTGAAATATTAAATTTTATTATGATCACATTATTTATTACCGTTTTAGGCTTACTTAACTGTTTCCCGAGAGTACACAGAAAGAAAAACACTCTGGCTAAATTAAGTTTTTTTTACTTTCTTTAAGTACGAGTCGTACTTAAAAATTAAAGTACGAATATCACTAAAACGTACTTAAAACAATCCTAAATGGGATAACTATCTAAAATCGATCCCGGAATTTCTTAAAATGAGTATAAAATTCTTAAACCAAGTACAAAAAAGATTGAACTTGTCGTTGGTAGTGCCACTCTGCGTGTAAAACTACAAAGTGAGAGTTTTAATATCATATAACTTATCAAAATTTGTTGTCGCCACTCCAACAACACCACACAAGTAGTTGAAAAACAATTTGCTTATTGTGTGTAGAAACAACAAAAACAACAGAATAAGAAAAAAACTCATTATTTTCATGTTTAAAAAGTAAAATTGAAAGCAAGAGTTCTCATTTAGTTTATATTTTTAGTTGAATATGTACATAAAGTTTTTAAAGTAAAAAACCATATCGGGCATGATTCTTGTGTTTTATAGTAAATCAATCATAATAATAGTCTACTTCAAATTTCAATTTTGGTTTATTTCAAGTACGAATTCGGGATTAAATCAACTTTGTAATTCTTGAATCAAGCAAGCATTTTGAGATTGATTCAATCTCAGTTTTAAATAAATCAATCTCATTTTCGGATTATTTCAAGTACGAATTCGGGATTGAATATGGATAAGTTGAGTATTTTGCGATTGAATAATCCGTACTTGAATCAATCTTTCTGTGCTTGAATCAATAAAATCCATACTTACCGTACTATTGATACCGCTTCGAATAGTATTGAGTAGGGACGGATTGATTTTTCTTTTGAGTGTAGGCTTTATATGGCGCCTATGGTAAATTATGGACGGATCTTTACGAAATTCAACAGTATAATTTCCAATTTCTTACGGAATGACAAACTTAGTGTACCCTTATTCTCCACTAGTGGTGTTGGAGGGTATAAAAAGTGGCTACTTGTATGGCGTAACATTTTTGCTAAATGTGACCATAGCTTAACTTGATAATATGTTTTTCATTTTGTTTTTGTAGAATGTGTATTTTATGTCTTATTATTGTTTTTTGAGATAAGGAATAACTGAAGCTCCCACCTTCAATATTCAAAGTTTAAAGGAAATTGCACATTTTTTACACGTTTAATCAAAATATATATTTAACATGTTGAATATAAATACCAAACATATATTTATGTTAATTAATAGTACTAAATATAACTGCATGTTAACAATTTTTTTTTTTTTTTTTTTTCGTAAGTTAAAGTGATAGTTAATTTTAACCAAACTTGGTAAAAGGGGCTTTAAATAATAGATAAGTGTGTTCGTATGTATATATGTAGCCTAATTATTTTGTAGGAATAAAATAATTTCAAAATAATTTTCTATTATTGCATGCAATAGCTTTTAGAGTTTAAACGTGGGAAAAACTTTTCCAAATTTCCCAAAAAAAAATATATTTTGATAATTTTTGAGAATTCTCTTTCAACAATTTTATTGTTTTATATTTAATTATGTTACAGGTGTTTACTAAAAATAAATTCACTAGAGAATTGGAAAACTGACAATGACTAATAGTCTACGTAACTGAAATTCAATAAAAAGTTGGGTTAGCTCTCTGCTCTTCTGCCAACTCGTACTTCAACCATCGTCTATTGATATTGCTAATGTCAGATGAGCCGCGATTACTGGATGCATTATTGCCAGGATACTGCAGCCCCGATGAAATAACAAGGGAACCTAAAGGTACGCATTACTTTTGGAATCTGTTGTTATGGGACACTGTGTTTTAGGTAGGCATGCACAGCGTCTGGGATACTACGATTACTGCCGCAGCGGCAATGCCAAAAATGAGAGAACACCTTCTCTATCATTGTCCTGAATAGCCGTGAAGTAGACTGGGTGATATGGGCCTTACGGCTAAATGTGTCAGATACTAACGGCTTTTTCTACCTAACCTAACCTTAGGTCGGTGCTATCTATAAAATATTTCGTGTCAACACAATGAGTGACTGTTATTTACAAAAAATCTTAAAAATTATCATCAACTAAAAACCGAATCAAAATATCAAATATTTATTTCAAACCAAAATTTAGTATATAACTGTAAGGCTCGGGAATAAAAAATATTTGGTATGCCTTTCCGTGTATTAAAAAAGTCACGAGAAGTAGAAACCATTCACACATTTTAATATTTATGCATGTTTTTAGTGGAATAACCAACTGGTTTATTTAATACAGATACATGGTCGAGCTACTTTTTTTTAATTAACGCTTTTTTAGATACTGATTAAGTACACAAATTTTTTTTGACTTCTTTCGTCTTTCTTTTCATGGATTTACATCGAAATGTAACCTAATGTCCCTACAAGTATTATAAATATAAATAGTGCAGAGGAAACGCCAACGAACCAATACGCCCATATCTGAATGAAAATCGTTTGATAAATATTTATTAATTTGATTAAACAACAAATAGTTTAGCATGCAATACAGCCGAAAAAAAACATAAATGCTTATATATTAACCAAATAAGGACTGGGCCACCGTTAAGAAAAGTTTCGTGTCACTCAACTCAGTTGTTAATATTTTAATGTTCATAGAAATAATCAACACACAGAAATACTATAAAAAAGAAATGTAAATTATTTCAACTAAATAATCCTCCACACGATAACGTTAAAACAGATTATAGTTAATCGGTTTGTAAAATAACAGAAATAAGCTCACATTTTGAATTAAGAGGAGATAAAAGAAAAGTAATACAAGGAATATTTAAGTGGGATTATACGTGTCTTACAAACATTTATTTAGATATATTTTACTAGACAAAATAAACCATAACAAACCTAAAAACAAATACAGTGGAATTTGGTATAACAAACACTTAGTTTAAGGAAATCTTTTTATAACAAATGTGAATATATAACATATCAACTATCTACGAACATTTTGATTTATTTATGGACAAATGAACAAGTAAGAATGCTGAACTCGCGCCTTATATGGGACCTCCTGTTAATTGTTTGCCTATCATCAAAAAATTGTATTTTGTTTTTTTAATTTCTGGTACTGCGTGACGCAGAACGAGGTGTATGGTTAAAATGGTTCATAACTATTTCATTTACGCGATTATTATTACTTTTTTTAAATGCAGTGTATTGTTGGGAAATTTTGTTCAATCAGCTTTGAAAAATTATATCCTTTTTTCTTCTTCGCACATACGTGCTCTTTTTAACATATTTTCTATAGCATTTCGTTAAATTTCGGGTGCAATGGCCATGATTTAATTTTGAATGTTGGTTTTTCGTTGGGGAAAGGTTCTTGGCTTGTTAATAAAAAATCTGTCCTCCAAATATCCCCAAAGTACTGTTAAATCCGGAGGCCAGTTAAAATCCCTTGTGCACGTAATAACTGGTTCGCCCAATATGTCCCCTAACAATGCCATTGAGGCACCTGCAGTATGAGCTCTGGCTTCATCTTGTTGAAACCATAAGTTTGGATGGTTATAAATAGATGGCCTAACAAAATTTCACAACATTGTCCGATATGCACCACCGCAGAGTACTTAATCGGGTGTAATTGTCGCTGATGAACTGATCTTGGATTCTCCGTAGCCCAAATACTGCAGTTTTGCTTGTTGACATAGCGATTAAATAGAAAATGGATTTAATCGCTCATTATCAAATAGTCAACAAAGTCTAGATTTTCCTCTGCTTTTCTACGAAACGAAGCGCATAGTCAAGAAGTTGCTGGTAGTCTGTCGTCTTCCATTCTTGAACAAATTTAACTTTATATGGGAACTAGTCTAATGAACTCAAAATTCTCTGCGGCGACCGAGCTTGTGCTCTCCCGTTCACATTCAGTATTTAATCAGTGTTCACAGAACGTCCCATGTTGACGAAAATTTTAAATCGAATGGTATATTGCTGACGCTGTGTATGCAACGAGCATATAAAAATTACGACGATATATCATAAATAAAATTCAATTATTTTGGTTTGTTGTTCAAT
This sequence comes from Pollenia amentaria, assembly GCA_943735925.1. Classification (NCBI taxonomy): domain Eukaryota; kingdom Metazoa; phylum Arthropoda; class Insecta; order Diptera; family Polleniidae; genus Pollenia; species Pollenia amentaria. The sequence continues at coordinate 94,314,275 of OX031009.1, read as the reverse complement.
TCATTGTTTAGTTTTTCATAATTAATTCCCCAAGTCTTATTCACAAAATGCTGAAAAAATATAATTAAATACTCAGACATTTCACAGAGTACAATTCCGTTCAGAAACGGAATTCATTACGTATGTTAGTCCTTCAGAAAATTACATAAACATTTTGCGGAATGAAACATTTTTGTTTTCATGAACGGAATGGGGGTTTTCTGTATCTTAAAGGCCAAATAACTATCAAAACATACGTTCTATCAATAAATAAATGTGTTTTCTTCGGTTTCGAACAGAATCGAACATGGCTGAATAATTAAAAATTTATAAAGAATCGAATATTGCTCATACTGCGCCACCCTGTTTTATATGTAGACCATATTTCATTACAAGCAAAAATTTTCTTCAAATTGAAATCGGTGTTGATCTTCAGTTCAGTTGTTATTTGTCTTCAGTTTAGTTGTATTTAAGTGTTTCCTAAAATGAGCTTTATATGGAACATATGATAAATTAAACACCCATTGTTCGTGAGACCACTAGTTTAATTAAAAAAATTTTTGCTTTTGCAATACGTTTGCTGGATCAAACGTCATTCAACAGTTTTCTAGTTGAATTAAATTATTATCTTCTCACAAATAAAGATAAGGAAATCATTAAAAATATTTAAAAATAAAGCTTAAGTTTGATCAGTTTGCTGGTCTTACTTTTTTTTGGATTTTTTCGTTAAATATTTGTTTGGTCTGAACGTAGCTTTAGGCTTTTGTCAACCGAGATTCATATATAATTGTTTATCTTTGGCTACTTTTACCTACCAATATAATATTTTGGAATTGTAAAATTTATTCTTATTGGCTGTACTATAAATGTAAAACTTTATACAGCGAACTCTTTTTATACCCTTCACCGAAAATAAAAGGTTATATACATATAACTTTGTCATTCCGTTTGTAATTTCTACAATATTGATCTTACACCATATGAAGTATATCTATTCTGGCTCCTTATGAGAAGAGTTGTCCGTCTGTACGTCCGTCTGTTGAAATGGGTTTTTCAAAGGCCCTAGAAATGATGGAGACTTGGTTGTTATATTTTTACGTTAGATATGCTCATTATAACTCTGTTATTGAAATTCAGCTAGATCGGTCCATAAATGGCTGAGCTATGAGCAAAAAAAACACGACTATCCCTAATTTTTCCCATAAATCCCATGTTGCTGCTGTTTTTTTATTCCTTTTTTCTATATATAAAGGTAACGGCACGGGCAGGGCTTTCCAATTTGGAACAAGCATCAATGGGTGGGATTGAAGAAGTGGGCGTGGCACTTGCCATACAAAGACATTATACATTTCTGTATATCTTCAGAACAAAAAGAGCAAGCATCTTGGTTATCAATACACAACATCCGTCAAATGGTGGGCCAGATTGGACAAGTGGGCGTGGTACAAAGTTGAATTATTTATATTTAAGTAACGGTTTTTATATAACTTTCTGTTATTTTCGGACCATGGTGAAGGGTATATAAGATTCGGCATAGTCTCATGAATAAAAAAAGCTTCTGTTAAGAATTTGTCTTAAAAAAAACGCTAAATAAATTGAATATTGTCCCGAGGATATTCATGCCATACATTTTCTTTCCCTGGAACCGTTGTAGGATGTGTGTTTGACACTTCATAAATTGAGTCAGGAATTTGAAGATAGATAGCGAACTGCCATTTTCCACATGGGAAATGCTATTTGGACGATTTTTTAAATAATATATTAAACTTCTGTTTGAGTGCTACAACTGTTTGATTTTGATAACACCAAAAAAATCATTTGAATAAAAACAAAATAAATGCTTTTTTCAGCAAAATCTAACACAAAATGCGAATTTCTTAAAATCCTTAAACGTTGTATGACAAAAAATGCATTAACGATAAAATATGCAAAAATGGCATTACGATAAAGATGCCATTTCTTAGCAAAAGTTGGGATTCGGATAAATAATACACTTCATATTTAAACCATCGAGGAAAAACATGCATTTGCATGAAATTCCACACCCTAGTAATAAGTAAGTTCAAAAGAACAACAACAAGAGCAAAATTAACCGTTAACCGATAAAGCTGTCGTAATAAGAACAACAAATTCATTGATTGGCGTAAGAAAGGCGCGCGAGCAAATAATTTTTCGGTACGTTTATGCTGGTATTTTTAAAGGGTACTTTACACTATCATACAAGTCTTACGTATTTGTAGGAAAATACAACACTGTCATGATAAGTTGTTATTGTTTTTTTTTTTAATTTCAAACAACAATTAGAATAGAGATGCATTTTCGCCAAAATACGTGAGACTTGTGTGATAGTGTAAGTTACCCTTAAATAATATCTTATTCAGAATTATAATAATTTTTGGGATGTATTACTAAAAATGGGTCGAGCCAAGCATTGTGCAATTAAAAAACGTAATCTTATTAAAAAACAAATTTCGGAGAGAAAACTTAATCGGAAATTAGAAATATGTCTGTCAGTTTAAATTAAATGATAAGAGTAGCCATAACATACGAATTTAAAGCCGAAACTCGTGGAAGAAAAACAGTAGCACCAATCTTAATAGTTAATCATATAGTGCGGCAATTCTAAAAGGTTTCATTAATATCAGGAACTTTATCTCCATGTAAGCACTGAAACCATATGCCACAGACTAAGAGAAAATAACCTACAAGCTCACAGTTCATTTAGACAAATGATTATCGTTTGCTCAGAACCACATAGACTGGCCTTTTGAGAAGTGGCGCAACGTTCTTATTACTGATAAACTTAAAATAGATTTATTCGGAAAGGGTGCAATAACTTATGTAAGAAGGCCACCAAACCTAGAACATAACCAAAAGTTTACTTTGAGAACGGTCAAACATTGCGGCTCTCGTATTTGTTGGGTCTATTCATCGTATAAATACCATCATGGATGCATCAGAATACGAACGAATCCTTGAAGAAGTAATGCGACCGTACGAATCTGAAGATATATGCTGATTTTGGTCATGCAACAAAAAGACACTGACCAAAAACATACTAGCAAAACCCTATTGAAAATGTATGGTTTGACGTTAATATAAAGGAATCCCAAAACAAACCGACTAATAATATTTACCTGTTGTATGTAGTGCAAAAGTCATGGTATTCCATTATTGCGGAAAAGTGGCAGAGTTTGGTAAACTCGATGAAAGGATGATGCCTAGCGGTTACTTCTAACGAGGGACACGCATCTACATACCATGTTCGCTGATATTATGTTCTCTGATAAAGTGTGTGGCATCGAGGCTTAATACGTAAACTGAAGCTAAACGTACCCACAAATACTCAAAAGCTGCTGCAGAGCTATTTGATTGGTCGAAAATTTATTATTAAAGAAGAAAATTTTTGAATCTTTATTGTATCTAGTATATACCTCAGACATGCATATTACCAACTTCACCCATATATCAACCTTTGATTATGCTACAGGCTTTTTAAGCGTCCATGTAAATGAAACTTAAAGCAATTTAATTAAACTGGCTGAACCGAAGAAATTCTGTACTTTAACTTATAAGGGTTTTCTTGCGAAGGGAACTTATTCAATTTTTTTTTTTTTTTTTTTTTTTTTTTTTTTTTCCTACACTAAATCCCGCGAAGCTTTTTGCTTGTCTGCAGGAGACCAGAGTCTGTGGCGGGAATCGAACCCGCAACCCCGGTACTTATAGACTAGCTAACTACTAGCTAGCCTACCGGGGCACACTAGACTGTAAGCTCCTACTTCACAGCACACTCTTAAAGCCAATGTAGTGCTACGGTATTCATTTGTCGGGCACTGCCTCTGCCTCCAGTATTTGATAAATCCAAGGGCGGAAAAAACTAAATTCTTCGAATTATTACATCCGCCCCCTGGTACGTAAAAAACTCGATCATCCAAAAAGATATTAATCTGCCATCAGTAAAAACTATGTTCACAAAATTCTCAATAAAATATCTAAAAAGGCTTGAACTGCACTCAAATCCACTAGCTCAAAATATTTTAAATGAAGGCGACCACTTTCGCTTAAGGAGAAGAGACACTGCACCAGTCAAAAGAGCGCTAAAAACCTATGTGAATGGGAACCGTGATCAGGAGTGTTTTCGTCAGACATTGGCAGGACGCAAAGTTGGGAATTAGAATAAGATTGGATTAATTACACAAGGGAACAAAACTGAACTATTTTTGTGTTGATTGGAAGTTTGATCGATATTTTTAGTAATTTGAGGTCTTTGATTTTAAATTTATTCTCCGTTTTTCTCCATCAGCTCGCATTTTTTAAGTTACAGGTACTTATCGTATTATTGACTTTTTTCCAAACAATAAAAGTTCAGGAAATCATAACTTTACTCTTCATTAGGCGATTTTCCAAATTCTTTTTTGTCAAAGATGTAATAATTAACTGTGAGGAACAGTAACCGTTTTTTAAATCACCAAAAAATGGCTAAGTAATTGCGGTCTACGTAAAAAAGAAACCAAAAGAAAAAATACAAATTACAAATTTTTATTAAAAATCATGAAAAATCCAAAACGGGAAAACATTAAGGTCTTATTACTTTTGCGTAAAGTCACATAACAAAATGAACAAAGTGAGACATATAGATCATAAAAATCGATGAACGCGATTCGCTTTTATTCACAATTCAGTGAAGGTACCTCATTTTTAAGTGAAGGAAAAAACCTCCATAAATAGAACAGCAGTAAACACACAAATATGAAAAAATGTTATTTTTGTATGGAAATTGCGATTTTTATCACTTTAGTATTCTCAGTAAATTGTGAATAAAATCCAAAGTTGTACACCAATTATAATGAAATAAAGCTCAATTTAGTCGAAATATATTTTACTTAACAATTTTTCACCAAAACTGTGATTTGTATCCCATTTTTATTGTGAATTGTTAAAGAACAAAAATTTTATTATTTTTTTTAATAATTGTTTTTTTTTTAACTTCAACGATATTTCAAAAGCTACTGGGCAATGTAAGCACGGCTTAAAGATAAAATTCGAATTTTTAATTTTTTAACGGGATATGGTGAACCGCTTTCAAGTTCTTCCAATATATGTAGCGGAAGTGCATTAATTTTGGACATAACGGTAAATCGCGAAAAGTCGAGCTGATAGAAAAAACTAAGTGCAGATTTGGATGCAGAGGCCCAAATAAAATCTTTTTCCCTTGTGTTATTGTTAGTTCATATTAAGTATATCGTTACCTAAAACGCAAAAGGCCCTATCTAACATTTTGCAAATTTTACAGGAGAAGCAAAAAACTACTTAAAATGGTAAATTGATAAATTGCCTTAAACTTCTTATAATTTATTTTTCCTTTTTTTTTTTTTTTTTTTTTTTTTGACAAATGTTGTTAATGCAAGATGTTAGTTATGTCTTTTATCGTATAATATTTTGTAGATAGGGCTTTTTGTTTTTATATTAATAAAATCGCTAAATTTGGTCGCAAGATTACAAAATTTGTTGTAGACATTTGTTTTGGTGCTCGTTGGCCTTTTGCGTTTAAGGTAACGACATGTCGATTCAAAAAATTACTAATATTTTTAACAAATCGTAAGTATTTTTTATAAATAAACTTGCCTTCAGAAGGCGTGCAAAATGAACCAGGCAAATGGTTCTATTATTTTAACACATTTGTACATACATATTGATACCTTACTGCTTTTTTAATAACGTTTTTCGTTTATTTCCTATGAAACAAACCTATAGAAATCCTTCCTTGCAATTTTTTAAAAATAGGAAACGTAATGAAAAATACTTGGCTCGTTTACAACTTTTATTTAAAGCAGTCCCTTTCGCAATCTTTATTCACAGCTTTCAATCACAGCTTATTATTGTGTTCTGCACACTTGTATGTTTGTACTAATACTGACTTCGCAATGTAATCTGGATGTGTATTTATACTCTATCCCAAGTCTCAGGCTATTTCCGAAACATTAGTGAATATTCGCACTTCACATTCTACCACACTTTTTAAATTTTACGTATATTATGTTATTTAAGATTATGTATGTAACTATGGCCTTACTAACATTAACATGTGTGGCATCACTTAAATTGAACCTGTTATTTAAATTTAAAGGACATTTTAACATTACATTTTTATTTTTACTAGAATATTCTGCACAGTGATTTTCACAATATAATTACGCACAACTAATACAATAACAATTTAAGCTAATAAGATAACTTTTTTATACAAAATTGCTGGTAAATATAAAATAACTAATAAAAACGTCTAAACCTTAACTAAATTTACTCTCGTAATAATAATTATAATTTCTTATACTATTAAAATATAATAATTTAGTAAATTATTATGTCTAATAATTACTTTTAATGAACTTAAACTCATATAGCTCTTTTATTATTACATTGAACTTCTTGCAATAAGTTAAATATATTTTTTGTATTCTGATGAAGAATATTTCTTAAAGTCTTAATTTAATTTGAATTGACTTTCAAAACTCTTTTATATACACAACCCACCAAATGGCAATGACTAACATGACTGAGTGGAAATTTCTTTAGTTGCTGGCGTGGCGGTGACACAGCAACTTTGGACCCCTGCTGACATTAAAGACGCAATTCAACAAATGTCACATAAACTAGAATACAAACTATTACACGAACAAAGAACAACAAAAATAACAACGATAAAATGCCAACACACTCAAAACTCGTCCATATCCCCACATACAAACACACACGTACATAAACTGCAAACTGTAACATTTTGTTAAGAGTATTGTTCAGGTTAAAAGAGGACCCTGGAGAAATTTACATGAACATGGAATAAATAAATAAAGGTTTTATTGACACATTCTGTTGCACAAAGGCATACACTCATTCCAATGTTTAGCAAAAATAGTTCTTCCACTAAACACTCTAATACATACGAGTATATGGGTGTATTTAGTTCATATATTTAAACTGATACTATTTTCTGTCGTTTAATTATATTTTTGCAATTTATTTATTTTAGAAATTAATACAGTAATTAAAAATTAAATTGCTTAACAATTAAAGTTTATTATATTATTCAGAAAAAGTCATTGTTAAGGCGGTTCCTTATATTTGAGATAAAATAAAAAATATTTAGATGGACGAGTAAGTGATAGTCCGACTAAGTCATTACATTGCAAGAAAAAAACAAATTTCTAAGTTAGTGTAAAAATTTTGTTTGTATTGCTTAAAATAAGTTTCAGACATAAAAGTCGAAAAGGAGTTGCTCAAATTCCTTTCGTTGGTTTAGAAATGAGGAATTTTTTTTAATAAATATTCGACCTAATATTTTTTAGCATTTCCCAAAAATCTGAATATTTTGTATTCCTACTATCATTATGTTTCTATCGGATTTAAAAATATAAGTTTTCTTTTAAAAATCCCTAATAAATTACCGATAATGATAACTTTTTTCCTTTTTTCTCGACATTGCACTATAGGAAATGTTTGCCTTTTTTTGGCCAAAAGCGAATTTTTTTTTTTTTATATATTGATATTTTTTAATTTAGTAACCTTAAAACATACCAAGGCAAGCATCTGCGTGATTTTTTTTCTAAAGTAGGGATTTACCGTTTCTTTATAGATGCAAATATATCTGATTTGTTACCTAGTTAAAATCAATGATTGAGTGCAGTGAAATACAAGTGATTTTCAAATTAATGTGTTGATACAAATAACTTATGATTACAAAAAAATAAAAAATGAAAATTAATCTTGAAAGGGAGTATTTTTTATGTGTTTAAAAATATTAGGGACTTCTTTTATTAGTACGATTATATCGGCGGAATTAAAATTAATTGATGATAAATATATATGTATAACTATGAATTGGAATTTTACTTGACCCTTAAAAAATGATTTCAATTGATAGTTATAAAACTTGATTTTTTCTCTAGGGCAGTAAAATATCTTCCATAAATTATATAACTTACGCTGCAAATACTTGCAAATCCCTTTAAAAAGCGTATTTTTTTAGGTAACTTAAGTGTGCCAAATTCAGAGTTATTTAATTTTTGACGAGTAAAACGTAACGTAGCTGACGAACTGACAGCTGTTTATGACCACTTTACGATATATATATTGTTAAAAACAGGTATTCCGACAACATTTAAACGAGCTGTCGCAAGTATTTTGCTATAGATGGCGTAAGAGTCGTCGAAAACTGCCACCAGGAAGACGAACAATATTTTAAGAGAGAAGATGAAGAGATTGAGAATCATTGTTTTTTTAATTTAATTAATAATTTTTCAAATTTATGTTTTGTTTTAATTTAATTAATAATTTAGAACTAGAACACAAAATTTTGCAATAAGACTTTGTTTAAAACAAAAGTTTCTCTTATTTGGGAACAAAAACAGTAATGTTTTTAATAGTTGTGTGTTAAAACTTTTGCAAGAATTTACACGCGTGTGTGATAAAATAAAAACTTTTCCGTGAGAGCGCGTGACCAACACTTTTCTCGTGACAGTGTGTGACAAGAACTTTATGGGCCTTAAGAGGGAGGGAGATTTCCAAAGATCGAAACACAAAAATCATTTAGTTTGGCCCAGTCGTTTGGCTAAAAATTTGTAGTGCATTGATAAGCATTTAATATTTTTTTTTATTTTTATTTGTTGAATCTTCATAAATTATATGAACTAACAATAATTACTCAAATCTTAAAAAAATCCTAAAGTTTGCATCGTGGCCATACCAGACGACATTTCTGCTAAAAAACGGCTCTCGTTAACATTATTATTAGAACGGGTGGCTGCAGTATCTCTTCTCTTTTATGGAGTGTGGTCACCATCACTTAAAAGCTAGTGGACTGCGATTCAAGCTTTTTTTACTATTTAATTGAGTACTTAATATAATAGACTTTACTGATGGTACATCGAGGTCTATGTGAATGTTCAAGTCTTTTACATATCAGGGAGCGGACGTAACGATTCGATCCTTTGTATTTTCTCTATAATGCAGGCCGAGGCTGGATACCATTACACCATATTGGCTTTAAGATAGACTTGTAAAGTAGGAGTTTACAGTTTAGACTAAGGGTAGAATTTCTTCCAAATGTGACAATATACTTGAAGTTTTTTAAGTTTCATTTGAACTAGTTTGCTTATATATGGCATTTCCAGGTTAAACGACGATCTAAATTTATATCCTAATATTTTACATTCGGCATTCATTGTGATGTATTTATGTTTAAAATCTTTAGAAATTATTTCGAAAATTTCCCGTCTAAAAATGCACAGCGACTTAACCCTGGATGGTTACTGCTCATCGGATCGACGAAGCTCATTTACATTTTATCATTAAACTTTTTTATGTGTATTCAAATTGCGCTAATTTTTTCAACAATGTTAGCAGATGACGAAAGCTTTAAAAGAATAATAGAATTTGTTGCCTTCCAGGGTTAAAATATGTTATTATCCTTGTCTTAAAAGGAATGTACGAATTATATAAATTGACTCTTATTCGACCTTTACAAATTTGAATCTGTCATTTTATTTAGATTTTTTAAATGCATTTGAAAGCCTTTTTATAATTTTTGATTAGACGTTAAGCAAGCTTATGCATATTATAGTTGGGCCTTTACCATTCTTCATTTTGACAAGCACTTTTTGGGCGTAGATATATATATAATATTGTATTTCTAAGATAAAAGTATCATAAGCAAGATATTTTTAGTTAATAAAACAATTTATTTCTATTTTATTACATATCGCACTTAACCAACATGTATTAACTCAAAATGTAAATATTGTCAGTAGAATCAAAACAATTTTTAATTTAAAATTCAATACGTTTGAAAAAAAATTTAATACGTTTGAAACGGTCAAAAGGAAAAATTATTTGTTTTAGGGTCATGTTCTGTTTGCAATAAACTTTTGGCCTTTAAAATTTAAGTAAACGTTATGGGTCGAAATAAGATACGATTTCCTCTTTTTATTCTTTATACCAGGAGTTCCCACCAAATTCCTGTTCACGGAACCCTTGTAGATTTTTTTTTAGCGGACCCCCTCTGAATCCTAGGATGTATTTTGTTTTAAAGGTTGAATTAAAAATGCAAAGAAGTAAAAAACAAAAACATGTTTTTTATTTTGATTACAAAATTCATAAATATGTATGTTTGTTTAAAAATCAATCAATAGAATTAACTATAGTTATTAAAACGTAAAAACTTTTATTGTTTGTAAAATCACTGTTTTTTCGGCTCTTCACACGAACCCCTTGGATGGTTGCTACGGACAACCATTTGGTAACCGTTGTTCTGCAACATCACAATGTATAATAGAGCATACCACCTTACAATACTTTAAATACGAAAAATTTCAAAATGGGACCCCTTGTTTCGGCAAAAGGAAAAAATTTAGTTCGAAATCGCCTTTTAAAAATTATTTGTGTAAGAGGTCATAAGGGGGGTTTTTTGAGATTCGGTCTAATGTACATATTTATATTCATAAGCTAATAATACCATATGTAGGAATAAGAAATGTTAATCTTAGAAGCAAGAAAATAAATATTTCTGATACAAATCGTTCACATATGAAAAATCCGCTCAGTTTTAGAAAATCAATTGCTGATTTTGAAAAAAACTAGAATTGAAAAATCTTTAATCACCTGTCTGTTCGTAAAAAGATAAGAAATTTTTAAAAGGACTTAGTTGTTTTTTATATAATGGTACATTTGAGATGTATAAGAAAGGAAGTGAGGAAGTGCAATATTATTTTTTTTAACGAGCGCCAATGAGGCTTTCTAATATGTCTAACAAAAAATAAAATTTCAAAAGTAATTTCTGAGAATGCAAAATTTATTTCTTAATGACGTGCTTAACTCTAAATTTTTATTTTTGATAAAAAAAAAACTCTGAAATTTATTGTGGAGGGGAAGTTAGTTTTTATGCGTGTTTCACTGGTTGCTTAGACCAGCTCGTAAGGAAACCATTTTCCAAAGACTTTAGAAAAGCTAAAAATATTTTAAAATAAGAGAGTAAAGCTAATAATTTACTTGTAACAATATCAAAGCTTAAACAAACAACAATAAACAGTGAGTTTATCTTTTCTTAAATTCCCCTACAATTGGCTGGTTTTTTTCGACTCGAATTGTAGTTGTAATAGAGTAAAAAGAAAAAACAAAATTAAAAAAACAAATTGCTTAATTTTATTATTTGTGTAAGATAACAAAAATAAAGCAACTTGCCGGTTCAGTTTCATGGGCACATGCAAATTTATTATCAAAAGTAAGTAATTTCCTGGAATACAAAAATTATTATTAATAAGATTTTTTAATGACGTGCTAAATTCCCAATTTTAATTTTTGATAAATATATTGATAATATAATAAAATAAACGGCTATAGATTCTTTATAAAGAATCTGCATGATATTGATACAAACTGAAAAAGCTTTATATCATACACGCAGAAAACATATGGTTGGAAGTAACCATATTCGAAGAACACCATACTATGGTTAGATATTAAGACTGCTTATATTTGCAGATAACCATATGATGGTTAACCCGGCAATTCCTATACCTTCAGTAATGAAAACAAAACTGACTTTTCTTTCAAATAATATAAGTTAAAAATCGAATAAAAAAAACATATTGCTAATTCCGATTTTATAGGGGTGTCACTTACAGGTGACACTGGGCATAATTTACTTAACATTTTTAACATTCGGTGACAGAAAGTGACCGAAGTTAGCTTCATTATTGTCTCTACCTCTTCATCGGTTACCTCCCCATCCACAAGAGGGTGCAATATGATATCGCCGGGGTCATCTCCAGCCTCTAGTAATTGCATTATCGCTATCGCAAATTTTCGTCACATAAAGATGACAATGGGAATTGCCTGGTTAAATATGAAATTAACCATAATTTGATAAAAAAAATTTACCATATCTTGGTCGAAATTAACCATAATATCGTCCAAATTAACCATATATTGGTTAAAATAAACCATAAAATAATTTATAATTTGGTCAAAAGTAACCATGTTATGGTCAGAATTTATAATATTATGGTCGGTATAACTATATTACTTATGCCTATTTATTTCACCAATTTTTTTAAATTTGCTTATGGAGTCAAATTATAATTTTATTTCTTTTCTTATTCTTGTTACATTTTATTCGCTCCATTGTGAATGAGAAGAAATTAACAAAAAGTGGTCCGGGTACAAACGAGGACAAAGCATGGATATTGATTGCAGTAAAATCAACGCAAATAAAATATGGCGACAAAGTGCAAACAGGCGGTTTTAATGGCGAGGTAGTAGACGAACTTATATACCTCGAATCTGCTGTAAATAAGGAGAATAACATCGTCATTAGCTGTATGAGATTTGCACCACTGTTAATATAGTAAGACGCATTAAGATACAAAGACTACGCTGGCTGGAACACGTCGCAAAGATGAATCAAGCTGGAGACAACGTATACAAGATCGAAGCGTATGGAGACAATTTTTAAGCAGACCGAGAGCAACAACACCCCATTAATATTTTAAAGCGTTTCAACTAGATATTTATTGCCAAAATGTTTTTTTTTTGTACGTATCTTCCATATACAATATGTACCCGGGTACCTTGCTGCAAAATATAAGGTGTTTTTTTTGTCGCGCACATAAGTGTTTAAAGGGTGTTGACTCACAAATGACGGTTATAATTTCTTTGTAGTTATGTAAGTTTTCTTAAAGTTAAATTATATTGCTGAATAGGACAACTGCAGATCTAAGTTTGGACACTCCTGGTCTTTATTGGCAGAATATTAAATGTTTTATTATGTTGTCGATTGGCCATATCACCTATTTTATATGGACTTTGTGGGAATAAGATAACACAGTCGTATAGTGCACTCCAACTAGTGTTGCATAATTATTAATTTTTATGAAGCTGCGTTCAGCACTATGTGTTACATTATATACAACGTTGTCTGGTTAGTCAGTCTAAAAATTTTACATTATTATATTAAAAATAAATTTTTGAAATTATGTCAGCTATTATTTTGTTGCCACTTAAGTTTTTTCTTCTTTTTTCTTATAAACATTAATTTAAAAAATCAGCACAGTGCACTATATAGATAACGATTTTCTTTAAGTATTTTCAAGGAATATTTAGAAGAAAAAAAAACTTTTTTCTTTTATATTTCCATAGAGTTTCTTATTCATAGAACAGAAAAGTTTTGCATTTGACAGGAGAGAATAATTCATAAAAGTTTTATTTTGCAATTTTTGTTATGTTTTAATAATTCGAAGTGCACACTTAAAATTATGGAGAAATTTGTTTCTTCGAATACACTTCATTGCACTAACTTTGTCTGCTTTTTTCTATAAATACTCTTGGTAATTTATACATTTTGTATACGAAGGTCCTTAAACAAACTAAACAGTAGATTTGTTTAGAACAACAAAAAAAGTAAGTAATAAGTTAGAGAGGGGTGGCTTTATTTACCTAAAAGTTTAAACATATTAAGAAAAAAAATCAGATTTATTTGCATCTGTAGTACTATAGAATATTAAAAGCATCATCATAATAAACAGGTTATTGTTTATTCAATTGTTTAGATAATCTCTAAGAAATACACATGCATACAATGTCTTACGTGAAGCTACTACATGTGGATGTATAAATGTATCCGTATCTATCAGGTGGTTTTGGGGGGCGGAATTACACTGGCATACTCATGGGTCCAAATCGGAGCATGGAATCTCAATGGCCATGGGAAAATTACGTAGTGTATTTCAGGCCGAGATTTACGCTATTGATATGTGTGCAATATCATTCTTGGCAAGGGAATGGCTGGCGGCAGTATTTTCATTTTTGCTGATAACAAAGCGGCCGTGAAAGCAATCTCTTCCTGGAAGATGTCCTCGAAGTTGGTGGCGGAATGCCGGAGAAGGCTACGGGAGCTGGCCGCACGGAATAGGGTGCTGTTTTTCTGTGTGCCAGGGCACTCAGGGATCCCGGGTTATGTTGGTGCTTATGAGCTGGCCAGGGTTCGAATATCCGGATGGTGGGGCCCGAGCCCTTTTGTAGGCTGAGTTAGGCTAAATTCCAGTTCCTTAAAGGAGACTGGGATCTAAGGGAGCATAGAGGATACTGGGTATCACTTCTGGGAATGCGCCAGGCGAGGGAATTGATCTCTCCCGGGAATATAATGATGTCGAAGGGTCTTAGCAGACGGGATCTACGACTGTTGGCGGCTTATCTGACTGGTCACCACGCGGTAAAGTACCACTTTTATCGGATGGGCCTGGCAGAAGATCAGGAATACAGACTGTGTCTTGATGAGGACAAGTCCACGAAGCATATACTGTGTGACTGCCCGGCGATGGCATGGACCAGAAGGAGACACTTAGGGCATGGCGCAATAGGTGCTTCCGGAGTCGGTGCAATATCGGCAAAATACCTGGTTGAGTTCCCTACTAAAGCAGGAGGTTAAAGCAGGATGTCCACACTACGCGTTCAATTCGTTGATGCGTTTAAGTATCTGTCAAAAAAGTAGAATAAGTGTAAAGTTTTATTGCATGCGTCTTTAAAAAGGTCAAGAAAGTATACAAGGCTTAGAATGCGTGGTGTGGACCTCCTGCTAAAGAATTAAAAGAAACAAAATTTACTATTTTCTTTTCATTTTATATTCTGCTTTTAAATGTGTTATTTCCCTTAGTTGTTATGCAAAAAATGTTTTCCTTCAAAGAACTCTAAAAAAAAGAATCGGCGTATCGACAACGAAATATCGCCAATACCGATATATCGGCAAACCTGTAGTATCGCCGATATATCGGTATCGGTATTCGTTACATCCCTATTTTAACGCTTAACGCGGCAACTCCCAGTGTCACCTATAGGTGCGGAAGATAGGCGATAGTGATAATGGAAATACTAGAGGCTATATATGACCCTGGCGACATCTACTGTACCCTCTTGTGGATGGGGAGGTAACCTATTGAGAAGTAGAGACAAAAATTAAGCTAGCTTCGATCACTTTCTTAGCCGAATGTTAAAAATGTGAAGTAAATTATGCCCAATGTCACCTGTAAGTGACAACCCTATAAAATCGGAATTAGCAATATTCTTTTAATTTGATTTTTTACTTATATTATTTGAAAGAAAAATCCACTTTGTTTTCATTACTGAAGGTATGGGAATTGACGGGCTAAATATAATTTTGGCCATGTGGCCACCGCGGCTAGCAGGTTACCTTGAGGTGCAATTGTCACACACTCTTCGCTGAAAATCAGTTTATGTTTCGACAAAAGGCGTTTAATATTCACATCACAAGACTTACATGTACGAGGTAGCCAGTTAAGTGGTCTAGTTCTTTAAATTATTCTTTCTCCAAATGCTATGCCCAGTAAAGTGATTGTATAGCGGGCTGTGTGATATGTGGAACAATGCCGCTTAACAAATTGCTACATGTGTGTAATACCTTTATCTTGCAATTGAGACATAACTTTTATGAGACACCGCTCATCGTTCACTGTTATTTTCTGATCATCGTTATTTGTGTAGTAATAAAGCACATTAGACAAGTGTTGCCATTTATAGATATAATGCTGTTTTGACGATGGCTTAAGGATTATCATCGCTTCAAATGGGGGCAATTCTGTTTATGTCGTAGTCGTTAAGTGTGATTTATCACTGAATATATTTTTTAAAATGAAATTGTCCGATCGAAGAATAAGTCAAATTTGAGCATTTTCAAAATAAATTTCAAGAATTGGCAAACGTTGCTCTGGAGTAGTCTATTCATAAAGAAGTGCTAGCCAAACTAATCTCAAAACAACCGCGAAAATGTTAAGTTCGCAGTCACAGAAAATAGTAATGAAAATTTAAAAATCACCGTCCCTAAAAAAACACCCGATACTAGTACGCATGTTAGTATGTGTTTTTAAAAAGGTGCATAAAAAAATTTAGTGTTTACAGCTCGTTCGTTCTATCAGGTGGTTTAAATTTGTTCTTTAAATAAATGAAAACAAAACTATATTTGGATTCGTTTGCAGATTTCTGTTCTATTAAAGTTTATTTTTTTTTTTTTTTTGGGCACGAGTTTCTTTTTATCATTTTTTTGTTTCTTTCTCGAACGTTGGGAATAAGAACTATATAAGATAAAAGATAAACTAATAAACATTTTATAAATTGAGAACGGCAGAATACTTTTGTGTTTCTTTTTATTAATTTGCATAAGAGAACAAAGAGAGTTTATCTTAAAATTTATATTTGTTTTTGAATTTATATTAAGTTTTACAGATAAATGGGTCACTAAAGATATCAATTTTTCGGCTTTAAAATTAAAGTTACACGAAACACACATAGAGCTATGATTTCGATGAAACTTTTAATTTATTATAATGGTTAGACCTTGGCATTACGTACAAAATACAATATCACTTAAGTGACCGCCTCTACATTGAGTGCAGCACTCGATCCTTTTGAGGTAGTTATTATCTACTTTTTCAAACATTTCGGGTCGTATCTCGATGATAACTTGATGAATATTGCTTTTGAAATGCTTCAACGTTAGGAGACGATTCACGTAGAAATGGTGCTTGACGAAGACTCACAAAAACAAGTCTAACAGAGTCAAATCACATGATATTGGTGGCTAATTTACATCGTCAAAACGTGAAATAACGCGTTCTGGAAACTTCCCATTCAATAAAGAAAAAATCGGTCGTGCTGTGTGGCCCGTGGCACCGTGTTTTTTAAAATCACATATTGTCCAGCTCATAATCTTGCATTGAAGGCCAAAAATTTCTGTGATCATACGGCCATAGTAATAATCGACAAATTCGGATTTTCCGCCACACCTTCACAGTAGTGCGCAAATTCGGTTGGTGCACAGGCCTGACCACATCTGTTAAAAGCTTCCAGTCCCTTGAAATTTCTTTATAAAGGCCTCATTAGTTTTTACTTTCTGTTGCCGTTCTGTTACGTTCCTTTCTGTAAGAAATATTTTGTAATTACTTTTTCTGTGAAAGGAATCAGCTGCTTTTAAAAAGAAAAGCATTGAAATTGTAAAAAATAAAAATATCATATTTTGTCAAAAATACGCAAATGCTTAAAAATCAATAACTTAAACCAATTTTTCTAGCTATAAGCAAACAAATTACAGTTTTTTCATATCACAACAAACTAATACATACACACTTTGGCCGTAACTTAACGTTGAATTCTATTTTCAACAGATTTGTCCGCAACAGAACGCAACGAAAAAGGAAAAACTAACCACACATACAGACTTTCAATTGAACAGAAACAAAACAGCTGATTCGTAACAGAACAGAACGTACAAACTAATTCTGCCTTAATCTTGCCGATTCCTTTCCCAATAGATCGATTATGACGATCATTGTCACCCCATTATGCTGGAAAAGTGGCAACGATTGAACCACCACGCATGTGTAAACTTTTTAACACGTTCTTCGGTTGTTTCACTAAATAAATGATATTTCAGATGACCGATATTTAACAGCTGACAGCTTTGGCAGACCGGCGTCTTAAAACCACTAGGGCTGGGTCTTTGAGATCTCAGTTAAACTAGGTTAAATTAATCTGAACAGACGCCACAACGCCATTACCAGTCCTGTTTACAAAATTTTGAAGGAACAGCTTAGTTTTGCTTAAAATGTCGGTCTTTAAGAAAATCACATTTCGCCGGAAACGTTAAACTAAGTTTAAACTTAATCCACATCTGATTATTACTGATCTGCAAAAAATATCGTGTGAACCTCATTTGATCAAATAAAGGCAAAATTTGCTCATAACTCCATTAAATTCTGAAACGAGGATTAAGTAAAGCTTATGTTTGAAAACTGTTTTCTAATGTCAATGCCTATAAAAGTATTATGTATATAGTACATATGTATTCGACAGTTTTAAATGAGAGTCAAGGTCAAAAACTAATTCATTTCGCAGAATATTAATCTAAAGTTAGCGATTATTTAAAAACTATTTTTCCAAGCACTTATTAGAGTAAAATTTAAAACTCACATCTACAATATTTTGTGAATTTTGTAAATTCCTCAGAGTTTTATAAGGGACAGACTAAGTCATGTAATGATTCGCAATATTTTTAAAATCTTCAAAACTGCTACAAATGCACTGTAGAAAAATACCAAAAATACCAACCGTTTTCAAAAGTGTGCCAGCCCCATGTATACTAGAGTATCCAATTATTTGACTTTTGGGTTTGTTCGAGTAAGGAATTAATCGATTTTTAAATTTTAATTCTACTCATATAATCGAATAAGAGTTTTAATATGTTCGAATTAATCGAATAATACAAATAATTTTATACAATGGTAAAACATACATGTCTTATTGATTTGATCTTTTATGATATCAATTAACAGAAAAAAACCACAAAATAAAAATATAGTTAAAGAATAAACAATAAAATAACAATTCATTTATACCACGCGTACAGTTTTAAAACTTAAATAAAATAAATAATTAAAAAATCAAAAACCCTCCTGCAAAACATGTACAGCCGTATTCATAACAAAAAGTTAGCCACAGCTTGTACACTACGTACAACGAGCTGCTAACTAGAATGCCGATTAAGCTTAGCAGCTTGTTAGCACAGAGTTTATTAATAACAAATTTTATCCGTCTGCTAACTTTTAATAAATCAACTCTGAATATTAATGATGCCACATTATATACTCAAAAATGCAACACGTTTTGCATTAATCATCGCTGGTTTTGTCATTTCATTTCATTTTTTTTTATTTTCCCTCTTTATATCAAAATTTTAAATGTTTTTAAATTAAAATATATTTAAAAAAGGACTGTAAAGTAAAAAAAAAAAGTGTATTAAAAACAAAAAACAAACAAAATTATTCAACATAAAACAGCTGTTTATCACAAGTTGGCAAACGTTTGGCAGCTTGTTGACAAGAGTTTAGCAAATCGTTAGCCAGAGTTTGGTAAGTGTATTATGAATAAACTTTGTGCTAACTTCATGCCAAATTTTCGTTATGAATACGGCTGGTAGTTTTTAAGGCGCTAAAAAACCGAAACAAGCTTAAGGAAATAAAAAAAAAAAAAAAAACTATAAACAAAGTAAACACTTCTTCGGTTGAACAGACTATTATATGATCTGAAAGCAGAAGTTTGATACATGCACGACGTTCAGCAGCAATCTGGGTCCATTAATTTTATTTCAGTGTAAAATTAACAATTATGTCCCGCCTGCTAAATTTAATACGGGAATTAAACACAGGCTTTCATCTCATATTTTTATAATTTATTTTTTAATTATTTATTTTATTTTAGGACTTTTTTGTCACGTCATTTTTAAGAGAGGTCCAACCTATTTAAACAAATTTATTCTAAAAAATCAAGTAAAATTCAAATCAATTGAGATTCTCAGTTAATTTTTTTAAAATCATCGTATATTTCCAAGTATGAAGAAACTTTTTAAACTGTATCATTTTCAAAGTTTGTTTGATTTTAATTTTACTCATATGTATTCGATTTACCGAACATGGCTGATAACTTTATTTTTCTTCATTTCAAAGATTTACTCTAAAGGTTTGGGTAATTTGTTTCTTTAACGTATTACTATTTTGCGCAAACAATCCGTGATTTGGTTTTCAACTACCTCTCTAATGACACTTCGGTTTTTAAGACTAAACAATACCTAAAATGTCAAAATTCTTCCATCCGTTTGGATGGTAAGAGGTAATAAAGAATTTGAGGGTCGGGTAAGAACAGGTAACCCATAATCTGACAGTGCATGGTTTACATATTTGTAAATACTGATGATTTTTTTACAATGAACGTCAAACTCAATATGAAAAAGTTTTATTTTAGTACGAAAATTCATAAGTATGGAATAAGTAGTTAATTGTTTATTACTAAAATATGTTCAGAATATATACACAATATAACAACATCTTATTTAGTTGTTATGTATTTTATTAGTTAGAAATCGAAAATAAAAAAAAAATTTATATTAAAAAAGTAGAATTTTCTAAGACATTAATTGACATAAATTGTTCGAGTTATTCGTTATTTGAAATTGGCTATTTTAATTATTCGGTTAAATAATGGCGAAAAATTTCTTCTATTAATCGAACAACGATTAATTGAGTGGATACTCTAGTGTGTAGTCAATTTGATAAAAGATGATGTCAAGATAACGAGAACGCATTGTTGTCATTTTGTCACAATTGTATATATTTTTGCAGCTTATTGTTCCCATTATGTTTTAAAACAAGTTGCTGTTAAATTGACCCAACATTGTTCTCATTTTAAGAACACCCCGTTGTTAATTTGACAACCCTCTGTTTTCACTTTGACAACGCACTGTTCTTATTCTGGCCACTATAATTTCGTAAACAAAAAACTGTTAATATTTAAACGAAAACCTTATAATAATTAGAAATCGGTTTCGTCAATTCCTGAGTAGGCATTTCGCCAACTTAATATTTCTTATTCTTCTTTAAGGCTCCTGCAAGTGCAAGTTCGAAAAACTCAATACACTCGCATTTTTTCAGTAACACACCCTCCCACACTCACTATTCGCATTCAGATAATAAGTATACTCACTTGCACGTAATTACTTGCATGTGTAATCGTGGGTTAGATAATGCGTAATTGTTTTTCGTTAATTCTTTCCAAAAACCAAACGTTGAGTTATATAGTTATTATTACAAAAACAAAATCTTAATTCAGCAAATTGTTTGTTTTGTTTTTTAACTTAAATAAAAATTTAAAAATTTCTTTATATCCCGTTTACACTGCAACGCAATTTTGAGGCAAATCTAATTGTTTTTACTAGATTTCCTACACAAAACTAAATCACTTCGTGATTAGATTTTTATGACTGAGGAGAGCTCGTTCATTTTCGTCCTGTTATTAATTGTCTTTCGTTGTCATACTGTATGTGTGCAAAATATTTGTAAATTTTTTCGCTTCTTCAGCATTTAAAAGACGATGTTTTGTGTAGATTTGTTCATAAACTGTAATATATTCTGCTCTTTTTTCTCTAAAACTATATAAAAAATACGACTTTTTATTCTCGTGTAATCATTTCTACGTTTGAGTTCAGTACCAAATGAAATCATTTAATTTGTTCACAAAAAAATTTTTAGGTTTATGGCAGGCTTATGAACGAATTTTCTATGAAAATTTTTTTAATAAACCTTTTATCAATCAAAAATATTTTTTATGAATATGGGGGTTATCATTTAAATAAATATTTTGTGTCCTTCTTGTTTTTGTTTTTTTAATAAAAACACCTTAAGCAGTTGAAAATCTCAAGACAAATTTACTTCAAAAAACTTTACATCGGAGCTACAAGAAATGTTTTTATTTTAACAACGTATCGTTTTAGACTTGATAACAACGACTAGTTTTATACATTTTTCAGCACACTAGAAATACATTGGCCCATAATCATAGTCGAAATTAATGTCGACTTTTTCTAAAGTAATACTTTAGAACAACGGGGTTCACATGGATTTTAGTTTTAGCTTAAAGTATACATTATTTTGACTATGAGTATGGGCCATAGGTTCTAAAATTTAAACGAAGACTCGAATTTGATAAGGAGAAGTTAGTGAAAGATATGCGAAGATTGCTTAAAGATCTGAAAAGCAAAACTTGTTCGTCTTCTATCTTAGCGCAATTCCACAATTTACTTTAAATTCTTTTTACTGAAGAGCCTTGAATCAAATCAACTATTTTCAGTCCATTAATGTACTAAAATAATTTTAGATAATAAATATAATCTTGCAAGTGACGAAATGATGAAAAGAAGAAAAACAATTTTGGTTAAGTGGCAATTGTGTAAGATTTTTTAATTGAACGCATTATAAGTTTTAAAATAAACTTTTAGTCATTTCATTTTCATTTTGGATTCAACAAATACTTTATAACAAACATTATTCTTCAAAATCTAATTTTAATTAAATTTTCCCATTTCTTTACAGAATCTATCCATCAGTTTGTTGTGCGTGAAATCAACAGAAATCTTAATTGTGGTAAGAATGAAAGCTATGAAAAATTTTGCTCAACTAAACATTACGTCATTAATTTATATTAAGACTGCAAGTTGAAAAAAAACTGCAAGACTATGAAGAACACTTGTTTGTTTACTCTTTATGTATGATTTGTTGAATAAATTTTTAAATAAAATTTGTATACCAAAAATTATTTTAAATCTTGGTGATGGCAAAAATAAAAATGAAAACCAAATGACGTTATGAATTTATTTAGGCTCAATGATTTATTATAAATAATGCAGGTGTGAGTGAAAAGTTCTACGTATACACTTAACGAAATTGGTGCCAAAGAAATCAAGGATTAAGTAAAGCTTATGTTTGAAAACTGTTTTCTAATGTCAATGCCTATAAAAGTATTATGTATATAGTACATATGTATTCGACAGTTTTAAATGAGAGTCAAGGTCAAAAACTAATTCATTTCGCAGAATATTAATCTAAAGTTAGCGATTATTTAAAAACTATTTTTCCAAGCACTTATTAGAGTAAAATTTAAAACTCACATCTACAATATTTTGTGAATTTTGTAAATTCCTCAGAGTTTTATAAGGGACAGACTAAGTCATGTAATGATTCGCAATATTTTTAAAATCTTCAAAACTGCTACAAATGCACTGTAGAAAAATACCAAAAATACCAACCGTTTTCAAAAGTGTGCCAGCCCCATGTATACTAGAGTATCCAATTATTTGACTTTTGGGTTTGTTCGAGTAAGGAATTAATCGATTTTTAAATTTTAATTCTACTCATATAATCGAATAAGAGTTTTAATATGTTCGAATTAATCGAATAATACAAATAATTTTATACAATGGTAAAACATACATGTCTTATTGATTTGATCTTTTATGATATCAATTAACAGAAAAAAACCACAAAATAAAAATATAGTTAAAGAATAAACAATAAAATAACAATTCATTTATACCACGCGTACAGTTTTAAAACTTAAATAAAATAAATAATTAAAAAATCAAAAACCCTCCTGCAAAACATGTACAGCCGTATTCATAACAAAAAGTTAGCCACAGCTTGTACACTACGTACAACGAGCTGCTAACTAGAATGCCGATTAAGCTTAGCAGCTTGTTAGCACAGAGTTTATTAATAACAAATTTTATCCGTCTGCTAACTTTTAATAAATCAACTCTGAATATTAATGATGCCACATTATATACTCAAAAATGCAACACGTTTTGCATTAATCATCGCTGGTTTTGTCATTTCATTTCATTTTTTTTTATTTTCCCTCTTTATATCAAAATTTTAAATGTTTTTAAATTAAAATATATTTAAAAAAGGACTGTAAAGTAAAAAAAAAAAGTGTATTAAAAACAAAAAACAAACAAAATTATTCAACATAAAACAGCTGTTTATCACAAGTTGGCAAACGTTTGGCAGCTTGTTGACAAGAGTTTAGCAAATCGTTAGCCAGAGTTTGGTAAGTGTATTATGAATAAACTTTGTGCTAACTTCATGCCAAATTTTCGTTATGAATACGGCTGGTAGTTTTTAAGGCGCTAAAAAACCGAAACAAGCTTAAGGAAATAAAAAAAAAAAAAAAAACTATAAACAAAGTAAACACTTCTTCGGTTGAACAGACTATTATATGATCTGAAAGCAGAAGTTTGATACATGCACGACGTTCAGCAGCAATCTGGGTCCATTAATTTTATTTCAGTGTAAAATTAACAATTATGTCCCGCCTGCTAAATTTAATACGGGAATTAAACACAGGCTTTCATCTCATATTTTTATAATTTATTTTTTAATTATTTATTTTATTTTAGGACTTTTTTGTCACGTCATTTTTAAGAGAGGTCCAACCTATTTAAACAAATTTATTCTAAAAAATCAAGTAAAATTCAAATCAATTGAGATTCTCAGTTAATTTTTTTAAAATCATCGTATATTTCCAAGTATGAAGAAACTTTTTAAACTGTATCATTTTCAAAGTTTGTTTGATTTTAATTTTACTCATATGTATTCGATTTACCGAACATGGCTGATAACTTTATTTTTCTTCATTTCAAAGATTTACTCTAAAGGTTTGGGTAATTTGTTTCTTTAACGTATTACTATTTTGCGCAAACAATCCGTGATTTGGTTTTCAACTACCTCTCTAATGACACTTCGGTTTTTAAGACTAAACAATACCTAAAATGTCAAAATTCTTCCATCCGTTTGGATGGTAAGAGGTAATAAAGAATTTGAGGGTCGGGTAAGAACAGGTAACCCATAATCTGACAGTGCATGGTTTACATATTTGTAAATACTGATGATTTTTTTACAATGAACGTCAAACTCAATATGAAAAAGTTTTATTTTAGTACGAAAATTCATAAGTATGGAATAAGTAGTTAATTGTTTATTACTAAAATATGTTCAGAATATATACACAATATAACAACATCTTATTTAGTTGTTATGTATTTTATTAGTTAGAAATCGAAAATAAAAAAAAAATTTATATTAAAAAAGTAGAATTTTCTAAGACATTAATTGACATAAATTGTTCGAGTTATTCGTTATTTGAAATTGGCTATTTTAATTATTCGGTTAAATAATGGCGAAAAATTTCTTCTATTAATCGAACAACGATTAATTGAGTGGATACTCTAGTGTGTAGTCAATTTGATAAAAGATGATGTCAAGATAACGAGAACGCATTGTTGTCATTTTGTCACAATTGTATATATTTTTGCAGCTTATTGTTCCCATTATGTTTTAAAACAAGTTGCTGTTAAATTGACCCAACATTGTTCTCATTTTAAGAACACCCCGTTGTTAATTTGACAACCCTCTGTTTTCACTTTGACAACGCACTGTTCTTATTCTGGCCACTATAATTTCGTAAACAAAAAACTGTTAATATTTAAACGAAAACCTTATAATAATTAGAAATCGGTTTCGTCAATTCCTGAGTAGGCATTTCGCCAACTTAATATTTCTTATTCTTCTTTAAGGCTCCTGCAAGTGCAAGTTCGAAAAACTCAATACACTCGCATTTTTTCAGTAACACACCCTCCCACACTCACTATTCGCATTCAGATAATAAGTATACTCACTTGCACGTAATTACTTGCATGTGTAATCGTGGGTTAGATAATGCGTAATTGTTTTTCGTTAATTCTTTCCAAAAACCAAACGTTGAGTTATATAGTTATTATTACAAAAACAAAATCTTAATTCAGCAAATTGTTTGTTTTGTTTTTTAACTTAAATAAAAATTTAAAAATTTCTTTATATCCCGTTTACACTGCAACGCAATTTTGAGGCAAATCTAATTGTTTTTACTAGATTTCCTACACAAAACTAAATCACTTCGTGATTAGATTTTTATGACTGAGGAGAGCTCGTTCATTTTCGTCCTGTTATTAATTGTCTTTCGTTGTCATACTGTATGTGTGCAAAATATTTGTAAATTTTTTCGCTTCTTCAGCATTTAAAAGACGATGTTTTGTGTAGATTTGTTCATAAACTGTAATATATTCTGCTCTTTTTTCTCTAAAACTATATAAAAAATACGACTTTTTATTCTCGTGTAATCATTTCTACGTTTGAGTTCAGTACCAAATGAAATCATTTAATTTGTTCACAAAAAAATTTTTAGGTTTATGGCAGGCTTATGAACGAATTTTCTATGAAAATTTTTTTAATAAACCTTTTATCAATCAAAAATATTTTTTATGAATATGGGGGTTATCATTTAAATAAATATTTTGTGTCCTTCTTGTTTTTGTTTTTTTAATAAAAACACCTTAAGCAGTTGAAAATCTCAAGACAAATTTACTTCAAAAAACTTTACATCGGAGCTACAAGAAATGTTTTTATTTTAACAACGTATCGTTTTAGACTTGATAACAACGACTAGTTTTATACATTTTTCAGCACACTAGAAATACATTGGCCCATAATCATAGTCGAAATTAATGTCGACTTTTTCTAAAGTAATACTTTAGAACAACGGGGTTCACATGGATTTTAGTTTTAGCTTAAAGTATACATTATTTTGACTATGAGTATGGGCCATAGGTTCTAAAATTTAAACGAAGACTCGAATTTGATAAGGAGAAGTTAGTGAAAGATATGCGAAGATTGCTTAAAGATCTGAAAAGCAAAACTTGTTCGTCTTCTATCTTAGCGCAATTCCACAATTTACTTTAAATTCTTTTTACTGAAGAGCCTTGAATCAAATCAACTATTTTCAGTCCATTAATGTACTAAAATAATTTTAGATAATAAATATAATCTTGCAAGTGACGAAATGATGAAAAGAAGAAAAACAATTTTGGTTAAGTGGCAATTGTGTAAGATTTTTTAATTGAACGCATTATAAGTTTTAAAATAAACTTTTAGTCATTTCATTTTCATTTTGGATTCAACAAATACTTTATAACAAACATTATTCTTCAAAATCTAATTTTAATTAAATTTTCCCATTTCTTTACAGAATCTATCCATCAGTTTGTTGTGCGTGAAATCAACAGAAATCTTAATTGTGGTAAGAATGAAAGCTATGAAAAATTTTGCTCAACTAAACATTACGTCATTAATTTATATTAAGACTGCAAGTTGAAAAAAAACTGCAAGACTATGAAGAACACTTGTTTGTTTACTCTTTATGTATGATTTGTTGAATAAATTTTTAAATAAAATTTGTATACCAAAAATTATTTTAAATCTTGGTGATGGCAAAAATAAAAATGAAAACCAAATGACGTTATGAATTTATTTAGGCTCAATGATTTATTATAAATAATGCAGGTGTGAGTGAAAAGTTCTACGTATACACTTAACGAAATTGGTGCCAAAGAAATCAAGTAATCGGTTTATCAATCGCATAGTATTAAGAATGCTTATTCTTAATTACACTTTGTACTTGCCGATGTCTGTCTGTCTATACACATATGTTAATCTTATTTGCATATGTAAAGTTCGAATCTTAAAAGACTTGAGCAATTTAAATTGATGGTAAGGCATTCATATCGAGCTTTTGGTGCAGTAGAGTCATAACTCAAATTTCAATTTTCTAGCACCTTAATATTTAGTTCTTATCTCTAGAATTGACTATATTAGACATTTGTATGACATTTTTACACAATATGAAGAAACGATATGGTGAAGGACTCCACATTATTAGCTAGTAAGCGGCCCTATGTTCCACCGGTGATTAAAGAGTTAAATACCTTAGCTCTAAAATTAGGTTTTTTGAGTTATGGCGCTATTGCAGCAAAGGAAAGATATGATTTTTTTTTTTTATTAATTCTTTAATTGAGGCAAACAATTTTTCTGTGAATAAGGCCATGAGGTTACATTCCTGTGATGTGCGAGTTTTGTAATAACAAAAACGACTTTACTCAGCTACAATCTATGATGTAGTTTTTTGCATTTGTTATGCTTTGATACTAAAATGCAAATTGTTTACGCCTTTTCCGAAATTAGGGTGTGTGTGAAACGGTAGCAAAGTACTGATTGAAGTAAAATTTTTACACTGTTAAGGTGAATAAAATTTTACTGGTCCACTAGGGCTAGTATAAATTTTGACTTTAGCATAGACATTTTTGACAATTTGAATTCACCATAGAACTTTGCTACCGTTTCACACGACCCTTTAGACACCTCTATTGGTATACTAGTTTCTCATTCCGTGTGAAACTTTTTTAATATTCACCTAAGACCCAATAAGGAATATAATGGGTGGTAGAGATACTTTTTTCAATATCCTTTTTTGATAGATCACATGTGAGTCGTGTCATGCTGTCATGTTATTATTTTTGTTAAGTATTGGTTGGCATTTTATAATGGAAAGACTTACGCCTGAACAACGTTTACAAATCGTTCAACTTTATTACGAAAAATTCACGTTCTGTGAGGAATGTGTTTCGTGCACTTCGCTCAACTTATGGTCAACATAATCGGCCTACTGAGCGTACTATTCGCAACATCAACACCCATTATGAGACCCAGCATTCAATACTGGATAAAATTCAACCGAATAGACCACGTCCAGCACGCTGTAGAGAAAATATAGCGGACGTAGCTGAGAGCGTACACGAAGACCGTGGAGAGTCGATTCGGCGTCGTTCGCAGCTGCTCGGACTGACGTATGGAACGACTTGGCGCATTTTACGTCGATATCTTAAATTGAAAGCGTACAAAATACAGTTTGTTCACCAACTTGGTGTGGTGTGTGGGCCGGTGGAATCATCGGTCCATATTTCTTTAAAATTGATGCCGGTGCGAACGTAACCGGCAATGGCGACCATTATCGTTCCATGATAACCGACTATTTGATGCCTGAAATCGAAGCTCGTGATCTCGGCGACATTTGGTTTCAGCAAGTTGCCGTCTTCCCACTTCCCACACATCGCATCAATCAATGGATTTATTGAGAGAACATTTCGGTGAGCACATAATTCCACGTTTTGGGCCGGTCGATTGGAAACCAAGATCGTGTGATACCACACCGTTTGTTAGTTTATGCGGACAAACCCGTTTCGATTCAGGCCTTAGAGGAAAACTCGAACGAGTCATCGAAAATTGGACCCAACGGATGGACCATCTGTAACGCAGCAACGGCCAACATGTGATAGACATAATCTTCAAAAAATAAATGCCAAAGAATGTTCTTTCAAATGATAATAAACATTCCCCATTAAATCTCAATGTTCTGTGTTTTTTTTTTTTTTTTTCTTTAAAAAAGTAGGAAACCTCGAAATGGATCTCGCTTTATATATTATTGGTCCTTCAGAAATTCTAAGTCGATTATACCATGTGCCGCACATGATGTGCGTCTATCTGACGATCTGTCCATCCGTCTGTTGAAAATACGCTCACTTTTGAAACATTCAACAGAAATAGAGTTATGAACCCAAATGTGAAACAACCTTCCCAAAAAATTAATATTTTTGTTACAAAAACTAGCACACAATGACGACAGAATGCACCGATTTCCATAAAATTTTGCACAAATTTGTCTTATGTGACTAGAATTTATACTTCTAAATAATTAACCAACTCTCGTTAAATACTTCAGTAGGCCTCAAACCGTTATCAAACGTTTTCGCAGAAAAATGTGATTTTGTCGTAGTTTCATAAAATTAAAACATACACTGCTTCATATAAAGCCTACTCTCGGAAAACACTTTATAACCCCGTAACGAATTATAATACTGTCAGATTTTATGAACATTGGTTTATATTTTTTAGATATAAAGTACAATCCTGAAATGTGCTTGCTCTCGCTTATAACATATGGCTTTTTCTAACAGAAGTTTACATTTTTACGGTGGTTGGTTAACATTTAGATTCATAACTCTTTTCTTACTGAACTGATTGTTCTGGTTTTCAATTCTAAACTGCTTAGGACAACTAAGAATTATTTGACTTCTTTTCAGTCTTTTAAAAATAAGACTGATTTTAACAGACGGCTTTGGTGAAGTCTACGAAGACACAGAATATACATATAAAATTTTTTTGGGTTTAAAACATAAAACTTGATAAAAACAAGAATATATTAAAAAGCTTATGGATATTTTTAGAACTATATGAAATACAGGACCTCTCCTTCATTCCAAATGGTTCAAAATTAAAGTAACGTTATATACTTAATGGGCTCTAAGATGAATATTAAAAAAGCTTCGTACGGAATTATAAACTTAATATATCCTCTTTAGAACTAGTTGTGGAGGCTATAAAATTTGGCAAATAAAGTATAACATTTTAATTGCTATAGTGTAGCGATTTGCAGAAATTTTTTTTGGTAATATTCCTTCGAACTTTTTGTTTCTGTAAGACCCAAAGGCTTTTACAACCAAAAAAAAATTTTTTTAATCTTTAATTTACGGATTTGGTTGTAAAAAAATAAGTTAATATTTAAAAGAATAATAATTTTGGGAATATTTAAAAAATGTCTTCTGGGATCTCAAAAGTTTTTCTTAATAAGCCTTAATTGATCAGTTAATCAACAACGACTGTATATACCGTCATAACTTAAGCATCCTACATTGGATTTCTCTAGGTCCACGCACTTATTCATATAAACATAAATATATCTGTGACGAATAGGAAAAAGTGCTTAAGTCTATTTTTTATGTTTTGTAGGAAAGCAATTTTGAACTTAACAAGTGTTTAATCATCACTTCTTTGCCGTTATAGTTATTTTTTAGGTTCTCATTCCTTAATATTTCTAATGCTACAGATTTGAAGTAAAATTTAAGTTTTGACTCCAAATTTTAAAAAATAAACAAAAGGGTTATTACTTCCTAAAAAATCGTACAAAATAATTGAAACTTTGTCCATGGGTACTTTTAAACATGGAGGTTAATTACACTTGTACTATAAACTCAAATTGTGCTTGAGTCGACTTAACACTTTTTCCTTTTCTTATTTACCTATGTTCTTAACTTAAATTTCATTATATCCCTACTTTGATCGAAATCGGACTAATAGTTTAAGAGTTTGAAAAAAAGGTTAACCATTTTTTTTTTAATAAAAAAGCTTTTGAAAATATTAGTACCAAATTAATATTTAGCAGATATTATCAATCATCTCGAAGGTTTCTCAAAATAAATTCCTCCCAATCAAATAAAACCTCAACTTTCGAATGTTAAGAATCTCGGTTTACATGTTGATCACCGTTTAACATGGGAATGCCATGTAGAACAGAGTGTCCAGGTTAGGGTTCTCCCCCAGATTTAGGGGGTTTTATTTCATGAAGGGGCAAATTTGGGGGCTTTTTTGTGAAATCCTATTTGCTTGCTTGTACATAACAATAACTAAGTATTGCTATATATATTTTTCTGCTTGTTTTTGATTGAGGAAAAACTTTTTTGAAAAGATAACAAATGAAAGCGTGTTAAGGGTGAAGTATTCATGGAAATATATCTGTCACAATTTTAATCTAACAGCTGAAATCCTCAAACTTTTTAATTCCGATAATATATTAAAAGTTAAGGAAAATGATTTGGCAACACTCTATATTTTGGAAGAAATTTTATTCCAATATTTTAAGAGCAGATTTCTACTAACTCCTTTCTTATTTTTATTTACAGTTTTTTTTTAATTTATGTAAAAGTTGTTTTTTAAGATATTTTATAATAAAAAATATTTTTGGGGTCATTTCAGTAAAATGTTAAACATTTTGCGATTTTTGTTTTATTTGATATTAGAACTGAGTCAAGTTAAACTAATTGAAATGAAGCTATTATGTAAACTCTTAAAGTTTGGGGGATTTTTTTCAAAATAAATTAAATTTGGGGGGGTTTTAAATTTTTTGGGGGAAAGAAAAATAATTACCAGGCAACACTGATGTAGAAGCCAAAAATTTTGCTCATTGAAAGAAAAACCACACTTAGTCTGGACTAAAACTATTGTATTTAGTTATGGGAAAGTGCCTCGGCCTCCAATGTAGAAAAAAATCCAAAGGCTCCCTGGTATGTAAAATACTCGACTATTTACAGAGTCCTCAATCTACCATCAGTTAAAACTGTGATCACAAAGCAGTCAATAAAATATCTTAAAAGGCTTGAACTGCATCCAAATCATTGATGTCCAGCCCATGCCACAATTGTGGAAATTAATTCACACTCATTCTTCTCATGCATTCTTACGAGTGTACACAATTCCGTCGTCAGTTAAGGCAGAATTAGTTTGTACGTTCTGTTCACAAACACAAAAAATATGGCATCGCGATAATTTACTCCCAACAACTATTTTACAAAATTAATTCACAAAAATTTTTATTGGGAACAAGAAGTACACATCTAAGTTGCTAAATATTTGTTTTTAAATGTCCAACTTAATAAAACTTATTTTATTGAAGGAGTATTAATAAAGATCAAAGTACTTGCTTGGTGAAAGCCAAACTTCTGATAGCACTTCACTAAATGTAGATTGTGCTAAACCGACATCGATTTGTCTGCCCACCCCCTTTTGGTAGCTGCCTTCCGCCAAAAATCTTAAGGTGCTAGCCAATTTCACTACGGTGGGTACCGCGAACATTTTACCTCTAGGAGACTTTTACCTTGTCTCCGTTAACGATAGCGGATCTGATTCATCGCGTATATGTTTTCGCTGCAATCGTTTCGTGGATTGATTTTCTTCTTCCAAAATCAGGAAACGCAAATAAACAATCTTCATTTTAAATTAACAATTTTCTTCACAAAATAGACTTTTCTTTTATAAGCACGCAAAATATTTATAAATCAAAACAAACAATTCAAAATAGAAATTGTTACTGCCATGATATTCACAATAGACTTTTTACTCCCAAAAAATTCGCGATACCAATTTGTTGGGGATGGGAATACACGTTTACTCCCAAACAACTTATTCCCATAACATTCGCGATAGGGGTGAATATTTTGGACATCACTGATCCAAATCCACTAGCTCAAAATATTATAAAAGATGGCAGTCACATTCGCTTAAGAAAAAGAGACACTGCAGTACTCATCCAATTAGAAAAGCGCTAAGCATCTATACGAAAGGGTGCCGTGATTAGGAGAATTTTTGGTCAGGCATTGACAGGACGTAAACTTAGGAACAAGAATAAGATTTGATTAATTACACTGTGCAAGAAATTGACACTTTTTTTCGTGACAAGCTGGGCACCTAGCGTTTTAACATAATTCGGATACGTTGAATCAAGTGGTGCCCGCGGTTTTTTAAGATTGACTCTGGTTTTCGAGATGTACCGTTATTTCCAAAATGGAGGAGGTTGCACAACATATGTTCGCGTAACTCAAAAACCCTTTAGCTAATTGAAAAGACTTAAAAAACCGAAATAAAATTTCCCTTAAGAAAAGTAAAACTGGTTTCTAATATCCGCAGTCGTTATTGAAACATACTTTTTTTTTTGAAAAAAAAAATTAATTTTTTTATCAAAATTTCGAAATTTTTGTTTTTTAAAAATTCATAAAAAATTGGAAAATGCAGCTATGCTTCTAATTTTTTGCAGACGTATAAAAAACGAAATTCCAAACAAAACAAGCCATAAATGATAAAAATCTGTTTGCAACTTTTGATTTTATTCACAAAAGTCGACAAATTTTAATTAATTTAAGAATTTCATAAAACGCAATATTTGTATGGGAGCTCCCCTAAGGGGTGGAGATATATTGCAACTATGTTATATCTTCTATATTCAACTCTAGAGAGAAGAATTAAATTTTTAGATGCTAGAAATTCAAATTTGAGTTATGACTCTATTGCATCAAAGGGCCGATATGAAGAATGTACCAATGCAGAAAATTTATTTTCAATGACATTTTGACGTAAAATTTTTTACAATATTACAATTTTTTACATCAAACTGGGTATTGTAAAAAATTTAAGAAAAGCATTGAGCCCAGATGGTGTTGCTTTTACCGAATTAGAAGCATAGCTGCATTTTCCAATTTTTTATGAATTTTAAAAAAACAAAAATTTCGAAATTTTGATAAAAAAATTAATTTTTTTTTCAAAAAAAAAATTATGTTTCAATAACGACTGCGGATATTAGAAACAAGTTTTACTTTTCTTAAAGGAATTTCGGTTTTTTAAGTTTTTTCAATTAGCTAAAGTGTTTTTGAGTTACGCGAACATATGTTGTGCAACCTCCTCCATTTTGGAAATAACGGTATATCTCGAAAACCAGAGCCAATCTTAAAAAACCGCGGGCACCACTGGATTCAGCGTACCCGAATTATGTTTAAACGCCATATGCCCGGCTTGTCTGTTTTTTCAACTAGCATAGTGTTATTGTTAGCTAAAATCTATATAAAATATTTCATAAATAAGTTATAAAAAAAAAATTTGTATCACGATTTATTTTTTAAAAGCTTTTGTGATGTACTAAGTATATTTTTTTCTGGATTCTAATGTTTCATATCCATTTCCAACAATGTAAACGATTGAGTTTTGCCTTGGCTGCCCCGGTAGACTAGATAGTAATGAGCAGGTCTTCGATTTTCGCCAGAGAGTCTGGTCTGTTTGTAACTCTTACTGCCTGTTTTTAAGTTAAAGGAGTGAGTTGTGTGCTCTTCAGCAAAAACAGGCAGTTAATTAATATTAAAAAAGAGTTTTACTTGATTAGGAATATTCAATTGCTTAAAGTTACTATTGATCATATATTATATAGTTTGTCATATTATTTATCCCAAAAAAAAAAAATACACGGCATTCCCGAAAATAAAAAAAAAAATGTTTGCGCTTCTGTTAATGGAAAAGTTCGGGAAAGTAGAAACCCTATTTCCGCGTTGAAATATAATGTACCTCAGAGGCCTGAAAAATCACATAAAAGTTAAATTTATAATTTTGAATGATTTACCAAAAGTACAGAAAATCTTTGTATAATGAGTGACTTTCCACAACGGATCCCTAAAGATAATCGATCAAAATTATCTAACTAATCGAATACCCTAAATTATACGCGTTTACAAGGTTCTTGGGATTTTCAATGATTCGTTGTGGTAAAAAAACGATGTCATAGTGTTTCATCTTAAAATTTTCATAGAAATTCTTAACGCTTATGCATGTAGTAGAAGAAATACTTAGTAGCTAACGAAGAAGGTCATTGTATTTAAATATTTTGTAACGAAACATTTATTTTTGGTTTTTGCAAGAAGAAAAAAAGCATCAAAATGGGAATGCATTTGCAGCACGATTCGTTGCATGCATCATCGCCTTAAACAACATGAGCAACGTCTAACGTCATCATACATAAATATATTTGTTTTGTGGATGGGTGGGTGGATGGAAGATTGTTGGTTGGATGCATGTTGTTGGTTGTTGTATGCATCCATTTAATATTGTTTGTTCTTAAATGCATCACCGATAATTTTTATTTTTAATTTTTATTATATATCAGTTCCGGATTCAATGTACGGAACGAAAAAAAAACACACAAAATATTTTAGTTAAATCAATTCCATCATAAAAATATTTTCTTTTAACACTCAGCGCATACACGTTCTCATTAAATCAAAAACTTTTAAGATATTTTTTTCTTATTTTGGTTATTTTTTTTAATTTGTCAAGTGATGCAAAATAAAAGAACGATATTTGTTTTTGAGTGGGTGGCATGTTTTTGTGTGTTCTTGTACATTTTTAGATGGCGAGTAAGTGTGTTTATTTCCAATGTTTGTTGTTATTTTATTATCATATTTTTAAATTATTAAAGATATTTTGGAATTTGTTTAATAATAAATCTCAAGTTTGAACAGATGCTGCAATATTGAGTATTTTAAAAATCTAATTTTGATATTTTGTAAATCAAGAATAAAAAATGTGTCATATCGTCGGCTAAAGTCGCAAACGTGCCAAGTCCACTTTTTCAAATTGTTCAGGAGAGAGGAAAAACTGTTTAAATAATATATTTTCGAATATTTGTGGAAACTGTATATGCAATACATTGTTATTTCGCCCATTGTTTGAATAAATAAAGTTTTTAAATCTAAAAAAATCTTTAAACATTTGTTTTTTGCTGTTTTTGGACTTGTCTTATTTTCTGCAAGTATACTTCTTTTTTTATTGGACTTGACGCCTTTTATTTTTGAAGCGTCTTCACAAATTGGTTGTGATTTTAATATTTTAAACTTCAATTTGTTAACACATTATGTACATATAAGTATATTACACTTAAATTAAAAATTTCTTCTTTCTTTTTATATTATTTCAATGTAAAAAAAAACTAAAAACGATAACATTTCAATGTAAAAAAAACTAAAAACGATAACATTTCAATGTAAAAATGAAAAAAAATAATAATAATTATTAAGGAACATGATATATCACTCATCTTAATCATTCATGTGCCAAGTTTTCGTAGAAACTATGATAGTCTTTTGGTAATGTCTCTTTCAATATTTGTAAATCATCATACTTTCTTTTAGATATTTGTCGTTTTTCATTATAAAGTTGTGCTAAATTACACCACTTCAGTATGGCAACTTTTTTATCTAGACGTTGGGGCAGATTGCTCCACGCGTTAGAAAACCTTAACTTGTAAAAAATATCACCATTAGGTGTGTACTTAAGCGCTCGTATGTCCGTGACTTTCGGATCTCCAATTACACGACCAGGGCGAATAGTTTTTAAGAATGTTATATTTTTAAAAGACTTAAAACATGTGTAATCTAAATAAGTTACATAATAGGGCTTTGGTTTTTTTCGCGCACCTTTGCATAAACTTACATAGTCTGCAGGTACATTTATATTTCTATTTTTTAAAGCGCGTTCAATCACCGAGTGGACACTATCGGCTTCCATTTGTGTGTGTCCAACCTCTAATATTTTCTGCTCAATAGTTATATTGTTGCTGATTGCTGCATTTAGTAAAGCGTTTGCCATTGTTGAATTACGATTTTGGTAGGTACAGCCATCACTGTAAAAAATTATCTTGACAGGATCGTTGCTTTCCTGTAAATTAGGCAAAAAAATTGTTTCTATGAACATAACCCAAACACTGGCAAATTCTTCTGATGTTAGTCCACCATCAACTTCGTTCCACAAAAAACAATAGGCGTCTTTGGTTTTCAAATCATAAAAAACTAAATTATGCACCTGTAATTTAGTTCGGTAGTAAAATGAACTAACATTTGATTTTGGTGCCATTAGAACGGATTGCAAATCAACAGTAAAAACATAGGGCTCTTCATCTTTATCTTTTGCTTTTTGTTCTCTGGCCTCATTTTTTTTTTCTTGATGTATCAAGAATTCCTCATTTGAATAATTTTGCACATTATGACGAGAGCAAATTTCACATAAGTCTTTTTTTGGTAAGAATAAGCTTAGATTTTTTAATTTGAAAACGGAATTGAAAGTTGTTATTGACCCCGGATCAGTTTCTCGTTCGTGACACCATTGTTCTTTATAAAAGTCATAAAGACTTCTCTTGGACCGCCATTCTGGCAACAGATATTTTTTGGTGGTGGAAGATCGACAGTAATGGGAATCTGTTGATGGAATCGAATCGAAAAATGAATGCAGATCTTGAACACGCTCCGTTTGCGGCTGTTGTTTTTCTTGAAAAATGTGGTGATCCAAAGGATTATCTAACCAATTTAAACAATTATGCCTACCAATACTTAACGTGTTTAGGAATAGAGTGCGGCACACACGCAAAACAATATTGTTAACTCTAAGGTGGTACCACAATGTTTTCTTTCTTTTAGAGACGTTCTCAATTGCGCGATTTCGTGGTCTTTTAGGTTTAACACATTGAATTAATGTCCTCACATATACCTTCTTTTGGTGCCAACTCATTTTCCAAAATTCATTGAAAATTTCTTCCCTTTGAGGTTCTGTTATTTTTCCACATTTCATGATTGCAGCTTTACCTTTATCAATACAGTTGCACCTTTTTTTCATAGATCTTGCACTTTTAACTTTATTATATTGCCAATGCCCACCTTCTTTCGTTTTGCCACAGTATTTTTTTCCATGTTGGCGCAGACTTTTATTTTTCATTGTATACCACGCATCGTTTTTTAGTTGCACTCGCCGTTTTCGCTTTTTGTTCTTAATAGGAAGTTCTATTGAATCATCCGTAGTGCTGTGGAATCCATACGGAACTAGACCAACAACTCCATCGTCTTCTTCATTTCCATATTGAACAAAACCATCGTTTGCTTCATCGCCATAATCCATATTGTTAATTTTTTTACTAAAAAGCAGATATTATTTTCCTAACGCAAAAACAATAATAAAACTCTGAATATATAGTTAATATTTACAATTCAATAAATAATTTTACCATTAAAAGCCTGCAACCAACTAATTTTGTGCCAAAACGAAATATAACAGCTGATGTAATATGTACGTTCAGTGGACTTAGCGCGCGCTTTTTGACAAATGGGACTTGACACTATTGCATATCATTGCCAAACATGAATAAAATCGGGATTTTTAATTACCAAAAAAATGGAAATTGTGTATTTTTCAAAAAACTATTCAACTGCATTAAAATCTAATTTTTCGAAAAAAGTGGACTTGTCACGTTTGCGACTTTAGCCGACGATATATTAAAAAATAAAAAAAAAATTGTATCCGCTTTTTCATAAAAGAATTTATGAGACAAAAAGGAATATTATTATATATCAATATTTTCTATTATCAAAAACACTGAAATTATTTTTTTTTAATATATCTCCGTCTCAGAGTACTTTTTTTTAGTATATCTCCGTCGCAGTGTACAGTGAAACATCAATATAACTCAAAATACGCATTTATAAAAATAACAGTTTTTATAATCAACAAAGTTGTTTACCGGTTGTGCATAGAAAGAAAAAAGCGTGACCATATGAAAAAAATACTACCTAAAAATTCAAGCTAAAACAAAAACGCAACTTAAAACAATTTTAATAGTTAACTATTTCGTATATTTATTTTAAGCGCCATAGTTAAATAGTCTTGTAAGCAAAAAATAACTTTATTTACTAAAACATTCGAAAACGAATACCAAACTTGGTCGCCTGGTACTGATTTGTTCGTCGTTCGCCGGCGGTGGAAATATAAATCAATTTAATGGAGAGTGCGGCGCTTAAAGCGAATTTCGTCGATATATATATATGAGCTGTTATATTCGAAAGTGGTATAAGTCTATTTTTCATGCATCGAGACATTAAAGGATTTGCGATTGAGTTAATTTAAAAATATTGGCGAACGTTCATCTATTCAATTGTTGTTCATTTTTTTATAATTACCTAGAAAAATATTAGATTTTTAAGCTCCAAATAGACTTATACCACTTTCAAAAATAACATTTTGAAGGAAGTATAAATAAAATCGAATTTAAGTCATTTAGCTTTACTCAATTGGACTTTAAATATAAAAAGTAATTTAAATGAAGACATTTAAATACACGATCAACCAAGTTTTTCATAGAAAATTTGTTTCATAAGACTGCTATAAACATAAAATATTTTTTATGAATACGGGGGCTAGAATTTATTTATTTATGTGTGCTTTAGTAAGCAATGGACAAACACTTTGCATCCAACATTTTTATAGTGAGAGGTATGTACATAAGTTTTGAATATTTGGTCAATTTGTTATGAAAAATTATTTTTGATTATGCCATTATTAAAAAATCTGAATATTAAACACCGTTTCAGGAGAGAAATATTAATTAATACAAATTTTTTTAACTTCATTTTGGAAAGAGTGAATCCAGATGCTCGGAGGATAATGAAATCCACATGCCGATTTCCAATATTTTTATTAAGACAT
Organism: Pollenia amentaria; assembly: GCA_943735925.1. Classification (NCBI taxonomy): domain Eukaryota; kingdom Metazoa; phylum Arthropoda; class Insecta; order Diptera; family Polleniidae; genus Pollenia; species Pollenia amentaria. Next base: position 94,275,030 of record OX031009.1, on the reverse strand, counting down.
TCTGCAATGGCCAACCGACATGTATTCACAGAGGGATGTAGAAGATTTCTAATTGATATGTTTCTCTTGATGGAATGTTTTCGTTTTGATATTTTATGAATGTATGTGTTTTCTAATTTGTAATCTCAAAAAACAAATAAAAATGTAATGAAAAGTTCTTATTGTTCCTTTATAAAAAGCTTTCGTTAAAAATGTTTTTTATTTTATTAACATTTTCGATTGCATAAATCAATCTACAAAGGGTTAATATTATCTTAAAATGCAAAATATATATTTAAACGTTATAGACTATCTGAATATTCGTGTGTTTCTATTAATTGCATACACTCCATATATCATTTTGGTTCTAAAACCATGAAAATTCAAAAATCATTTTTGAAAATCTCCGAAAACTGTAATGACAATTTCCTCCTTCAAATAGTTTTTTAAAATAATTGCTTGACTTTACTATTATAATATAAACAGAGGCTTATAATTTAAGAAAAAAATTCTGCTTCAAAAAGTCATATGGTTTAAGAAATATTCAGTTTTTTTGTGTCTCCTAAACACTTGGTATTTTTTTTACCTGAGCCCTTTTCGAAATAAATGATACAATCGTGTTCTGTATGCGCTAATTATGAAAAATTAACTTTTAAACAATATAATTTTCAGGAGTATACCGGCACCAGTTCCTGTAAAAGGGTTTTACTCAAAATTTATAAATTGCTAGTAAAGGCAAAAATTGTTTTTTTATGTACTCTTATATTACAAACTGTAATACAACTAAATTTTTGGCGAAAGAGTAGAGAATATGATATAATACTTTCACAGTGGGTACATATGACCAAAAACTTGCAAAAACTAAAAATTCGTTAATCTTATGTTGGCTCCCTTTAGAGGAACCAGGGCGATATATATAAAGTATATATTTTACAAATTTATGTCGATTATTTAAAGTGTCATTATGTAATATCTAATTGGATTAACATTTTAAAGTTTATGGTAATTTTGAGGAAATGAACTTCAAACCTCCTATTCAACTTTTCACGTATACTTCTTTATATTCCGAGGGAAATCTAAAATTTGGAATGTTATGACTTGCCCAGATGGCTAGTATAAATTTTGACATTATCGTAGAAATGTTTGACAACTTCACAATTATCATAGACACACACCCAGGTCGTGCAGCTCAAAGTCACCTATAAACCGCCGCCGAATTTAAATTTTGAGTTGCAGTCGCCGCTGGTTCGAAAGAAAAATTTATACTAATTTTTTTAGTCAAACTGTTCTGTTTAGCCGTGTTGTATATTTATAGAAGCTATTGTAATATCAAAAATAGTTACATACTTAATATATTTTATTAATTACGTTTTTGTTATTATAATTTGTGCATGTTGACATCAGTGTCTATTAAAAGTAAAATGCTTTCACTTTAAAAAAATAAATATAAAATTCAGTATTAGACTACAGAACGCTAATAACATTTACATTACAAGCATTTTGGTATATTTCCAAGGCAAAAACAATTTTATAAAAGTGTAATTAGAAGAAACTAATCACAATAACACGGAAATACGAGTATAATCGATTGATAAATTTAGCATTAACAACTTTTATATAGCTGCAACATTTTCATTTAGCACTTATTATTAACCATTTTTATAAAATGTGTTAAGCTTTTTTAGCATTACCCAGTAAAAATTGTGCTCAAAAACGAGCAGGTTTTATATTTGAATTCATACCTGCTGATGGGATGGCTGATTTTTGTATGGGGTGTTCCCGGCTTGGAGGACTATTTTCTGCTGACAATAAGCGCTTCTTTTAACATAATAATACATGCAAACAAAGCACTCCTAAAGCTCCTTTTTAAGTGCTAACTATTTTAACATATTCATTATTGTTTTGCTTTTACTTGTTTAAATGCATTTCTTCAAGCATTTTCGTAAGCCATCATATCTTTTTATTTTATTCTCGCTTTAAAAACAACCTTCTGGCAACGAACAGCAATAAAATAGCAGCTTTTTCTTATATTTTATTCATTATCATTTACTGCTGTATAAAAGCTCTCTTATTGAAGCGCTCAATTATGCGCTTTTTCTCGTAAGTGCTTCAACAAACACAAATTTTTTTTACTGGGTATTTTAAAAATTTTGACAAATAGTTTTATTGATTTTACTTTAATTTTTTTCTTAATTATAATAAATTTTGACTAGAAATAGTTGTAACCAAAATTAAATTTCTTATGAAAATAAATACATAATTCTTATATTAGAAAAGAATATTAAAAATTCCCTTTGCCCTTTGATATTTCGCCATTAATATAGAAGGAAATTTCAGTTTGTATTTAGATAAAAATTCTATAGTGTAAAAACTTGACAACATTTTTTCTCTAAAATGCTAAATAAAATCAATTTTAAAACTTTAACTTTTCTTACACTATAAAAAATAAAATGATAAATGTAATTTTGTATAGAATAGAAATAAAATTGTTTAAATTTTACATGTATCAGAGGTTTTCGGGTCACCTAAATTTAAAATTTAATCTCAAATACTTGTGCTACATATATTTATGTATCTGATGTTTTACATAAGTCTATCGGTTTGTATAAATATAACCATTTATTTAAATTTCGCTAAAAAATAAGTCACTTAAATGTATTTATATTCGAATAAAATTTAATACCGGTAATAAATGTTTAACAAAAATCTTTAAAAAAAAAAAAAATTAGCATTATTTTTAGCATTTTTCCAAATAATTTTTAGCAGTTTTTGGCCATGTCTAATGCCAGAATTAGCTGTAACAATTAAAAGTTAAGATCTGGTCACAATTATAAATGATAAATAATGTTTGTAAGATCACTAATCCCATAATCAATTTATTAGGATATGGGTTACTTAAAAACGAGCAATTCGCGAAGAATTAGAAAAAATTAATAAAAATTAGTAATTTCCTTAAAGTTAAAAAAGCACAAAATATCTGTTTATGGGTTCAAGCCAGTAGAGAATTAAAACTAGCAGAAAACGTAAAAAATTAAAAAAAAAAATGCAAAAATTTAGAAAAAGCCATTATGCAACCTCCAAAAATTTTTTCACAGCTTAAACCTGCTAGCAAATCCTATTAAACGCAAGCGCGATTTTGAAAATTGGTGTATAAATTACGGAATAGCTTAAAAATAAAATTTCCGGACAGACAAATTAACCGTCTGCTTTCCAAAATTTTTTGTAAGTACAATCTGTTGACACACCCTATTAGAAGCCTAAAAAGAAATCAGTTCACAAATGGCGGAGCTATGCGGTAACAAACATTAAAACAAGCAATATACAACCATATTTAAAATCACCTTCTTTTTTGAAGTCGGGTTAAAATATTTTTATAAAAATAACAAATACATACATACATATATTTAAAATAATAACAAATTGTAATAGATAATTTTTTCATTTTGAATAACTAAATATTTTTCCAGGTGATCCACTACCGGTTATTTTTTGCTGAACCGCCGCCGAAAAAAAATTGGCTGACTTAGACTTATGTTAAGAAATGTCAGTAAACAGTTGTTCTTTTCTTTGTTACTACCGTTTCGCCCACACCCTTAATACATCATGTATGATAATATCTATGTTACTCTGTAAAAAATAAGTACTATTCTTCATATTTCAACTGAAGCATGTGGGTCGTCTGAAAATATGTTCAATTAAATTGAAAAAGTGTCCACAAGAACGCAACCTCCACCTTGAAGGCAATAAGATGCGATTAGTTTATATTTAATGTGTTAACATTATGTACTTCAAAGATGTTCGAATGTATAAACGAATGGATGTGTGTATCTTGTCTAAATATGTACTCTTGAACTACTTTGAATTTACTTTCGATTATGTTGAATAGTATAAAAAAAAAAATTAAAAATAAAAAAAGAACAGAAAAACAAAAACGACATAAACATCCGCAGCATATTGACTGAAATAACAAAAATGCATTTAGATGCCAAATAATTGAATGAGAGATATTGAAGGGTGCCATTGATGTATTGTGAACAACCAAAATAGAGATAATCAAAAGTAAAATAATACATATTGACTAAATATAGAGAAAACAAAAATCTTAAATAAAAATAATACAAAACTGCATTACACAAATTAACACGCATAAAATTGGGCACAAACAAACACATAACACGGGCTGGCCAATTTAATATTACAAATTTATAAATATATATCTCACTTGATCAACAATACTGTATTAACTAAAAGTTTAAAAAATTTCAGTAGAAGCAAAACTATTTTTAATTTTAAATGCATATGAAAAAGAATTTTTTAACCAACCGTTGCATTACCAAAAAGAAGACAAAATAGCACAATATTTTTACTGCAGTTAGTTATGAATATTATGTGCTGCTTTTTTTCCAAAAAGTGAAAAAATACCAATTTCGAGTTAATACACTATTGTGGAATAAGTGCAATATGTACATTAGGATGATGACTTTTTGACGACATCTTCCAGTTGAAAAATCGTGTAGGACATGGGAAAAAGCTAAGAATTGCGATTTCACATTTTAGCTATCGTGAAAATACTTTAAGGATAAAATGCATTGAAGTTTTGTATATTCTGATTTATTATTATTTTTTATTTTTTAAGTATTAGAATAATAACAATAACAGGATACAATTATTTTTTACAAGAAATGAACTGGTGTTTTACAAAGAGGGTAAATGTCTTGAATTACATTTTGGTGCATGAATTCATAATGATGCGCTGACTATTTGTAATTGTAGATTATTTTGGTACCCAGTCCCTGCAAAAGCACTCGTATGCTTTGCGAAATCGGCGTGGCGATTGGCTTACAGCTGCATAATCATTGTTTGCGAAAAAACGCTCGGAGAACCATATTTCAAATCAAATACTTTTCCGATTCGAAAGCAATTTTATTTCTAATTCATTCAGTCGATACTGAACGAATAAAAATAATTTTTTCAGTGCTGTTAAAAATTTATTTGAGTTTATACAACACTGAAAAAATAATTTCGATTCGTGTAGTTTCGAATGAAAAAAGGATTAGAAATAAAATTGCTTGCGAATCGAAAAAAGTATTCGATAACGACTGCCAGAAGTAGGCCCCAGTTGTAACTATATGTGACAGTTAGGAAGAAGACTAATAGCCAAAATAGAGAAGATTGCCCTTGAATTTCATCTGGTATTGCTAACAGAAGATAACGATTTGAACTTTATGCGTGGGAATAATCTGTACATTACCTTCATATCTGCTTAGATGTTTTACAATGTTTCTAACACTAGTACAATATTTATAATGAAACCATTTCCGCAATAGCATTTTCCTTGCGCATGAAAACTTGTAATAATTTTGCGGACGTCTATGGAATTTTCTGACCCATTGCTCATTTTGATGTTTTCGCCAGAAATACAATATCAAGAATAATTTTTTGCATTTTAAAGTCGGCTACTGTGCAATTGACTTCTACAGAAAAGAAATTGACTTCTACACATAGCAGAGTGAAAAATTACCGATATAAAAGCAAAAAATGTCGTACATACACTAATAGAAAAGGCGTCATAACGAAGATGTATTTTGACATCAGTACTTTGACAATTGTCTTCGTTTTTGACCCCATGAAACTTTTCATCAGTGTGATGTCAGCCGTTACATCACTTGACCAAATTGTCATTAGATGAAATTATGTCATCAAGGGGATGACACATCAGCATCCCAGAAATTACGAATCGGAGCTAGTTTAATAAAAAATGTCATCAGTGCGATGACTCATTAACATCGGGGAATGCACTCATAAGGCTCAATTTAATGACAGACAGTCATTTTCGTAATCATTCTACTTGAAATATTTGTTGTTATTAATTTTTAATAATATTATAATTTTAACAAATAGAATATGGGAATTTTTGCTGTTAATTTTACTCTTTAAACATGAAAAAAAATGTTAAAAATACACAAAATGTGGCATCTAATTGATGTTACTGTTGGAGGTGCCGCTTTTGGTTATTTGTAACGAAAATTGGTAACATTTTTTTTCAATGTTGAGATGTGAATATATTTTTCATTTTGGTTACTTTTTTTCTAAAGTAATAATACGTATAAATATGTTTTCCTTAGTACACTTTACTTACTTTTTTTTAAACTTTAAACGTTTTTATTTACATGGGGGGTTATCGCGTATTTAGATTCGAAGGAAATTATTCTCATTAACTATTTGTTTAAAATGAACGGAAGTTTCTTATACTTTATCGAAAACCAAAAATTCCTTTTAAAACAGCTACCAGATATCTTTTTTAAGATTATTGTGAAGAAAAAAATTACCAAATGTGTTTTTTTATATTAGAACCGGCCATGTTCTTTAATCGATGGAGATTTTCAATTATTTTTAAATGAGCTTAGCTTTTTCTTATTTTAAGATTAGTAGAGATAAGTGGTACATCAAGCAGAATATGCAAAATATCACGCGGAATCGATCTCAGAACATGATTGAAAACGTACACAAAAGTCATTTTGAGTGTTTCTAAAAACTGGAATAGAAGTAAAATGTTCTAAATTTATAGTATTTCCAGTAGTATATTTTAATATATTGAAATTCAAATAGGAATTTAAAAGATTTTTCAAAAAGAAATTGATTTCAAATCTATAATTTTAGAGTTAATAAAATTTACTGTAAGAAAATGGCGTGAATTTAAGAAATATTTTATACACAAATCTATTTAATATTTTTTTTTTTTGACAGTATTGGAAATATATAAAAAAAACCTTCGACAACAATTGCCATCAACAGGAGGATTAAAAAATTGCAACATTTGACAGCCAATCCACTGACAATTAAAAAGCGGAAAACAATTTAATATGTCCATAATTGTTATTTATAACTGGGAGGTACAAATTTTGTTTTTTGTTGTAAAGGATATATTAAAAAAAATTTATTTTTTTAACTTTTAATAATTTGAATTTTGTATGGAAATTTGACGGGTTAAACTCTTATAAAAAAAATTGTTTTTAAAAAATGCCTCAAATAAAATAAAACTTTTAATTTAAGTTTATCGTTATTAGTTTAATATGAACAATAATTACATTTTTAGCTTTGTTTTCTTAATTTGTAATTAATATTATCCTATATATTTTAATGTTTTTTTCAATTAACAAATGACATTACTAATTTGGTTATATATTTTCAGTTTAAAAAATTTTGGTTTTAAAAATGTTAATAGTTGTGGCAGCACTGGTTACTGTAGTCATATCATAGATGACGCATAATATATGACAAAATTTATGATATCACCTTTTGCTACATTGATGTCATTTGTAATAACATTGATGTCACAATTCTAATGTAAGGGCATCATCAATATGAAGATTAATTTTTCTATGAGTGTACAGTATGTGCTTAAACGTTTTTTACGTGGGTATCCTTGTTTTTTTTAGTTTTCAAAGCGTTGTATCTTTATAACTAAACAATATGATATATTTTTTGGCGTTGAATTAACAGTGAAACGATCCATGGGTAAAAATATATCAAATACATTTTTTCAAGTTAAGCGGATGTAAAGATATTGACAGATCTCTGTTGAGTCATATTGTGTCAAAACTTTTTTGAGTGACTGTATTCTCAAAGGCATTTTTGTTTTTCTTGATATTTCTTTCTAAATCGCTTGAAAAAGATTTATGGACACAGTAAACAATTTTTTCACATTATTAATAATTTCTGCTGAAATTTTATTTATTATGAAAAACAATCAAATTAATTATGAATAAAACAATTATTATTGACCTTGAGCTCAATTTATTTAATTCATGGTTTTGTTTTCATTTCCCAATAATGTGCACATCATAATTTTTCTTTTTTTTAAAGTATATTCATTCATTAATTCACAAGCTCTTGAACATATACATATATATATGCATATGTATATCTATATAATAAATAGGTATGTGTTGCATATGTGTTCGCAAATAGTAATGTTTATTGTTTTAATCTTATTAACGCGTTAAAATAAAGGAAATAATATTCACAGTTAATAAATCAAGTTAAATAAATAAATATGTAGCACATTTTGGTCTGCGCCTATTTTCACTTTAAAATATTTTTGTATTTTATTTACATGACTCTTTAAAATTTTATAAAAATTATATTCTTTTTCGGAAAATATCAACGTTTTAATTTGTATTATCGGTGGTATAAAGAGTTTTAATAAATAAAGTTTTTTTGTTAAAGGAAAAATTAAAGAAGTGAATTCAAAAACTTTGTATTTTATATTTTTACTATTGTAGAGCAATCTCAATCATAACTTTTTATGCGTTTACAATTTCTGGCAAACATTGTGCTCATTATTACGAGCAAATAATTGTTTCTTATTAACGGGTTTCCAATAGGATTTCTTAAATTTTAACAGATGGTGGAGGACAATTGTTAAAGCTATATCTCTCGAATCGGCTGTAATATGTTCAAGAGATTTTGCTAAATCTCTATGCCGATGATTACCAGGCTATTTTGGCCTTAAATGTATGATACGGACACCAAAGATAGGCGGTTTCAATAGGACTGCACGAGCGATTAACGGCCAAGATCAAATTACGTAAAGGTGATCTGAACCTTGTACCCAGATCGTAAGATATAGCCCTGTTAGATTTTTTCTTATTAGGTTTTCTTAAAATTAAGACAGATTGCTGCAGAGTCATGGAAAACCAGGCGAAACCAGGGCTGACATGTGCACGATGTTATATGCCACATATAATGACATCTATACGCATTTCAAATAAGAAAAAAAAGTCTGGATGATCTCTTAAACAAACTTTGCTTTTTATTTTTAATTTAAGTTAGGAAGCGCTTGATGAAAGACCCTTTACTTTTAAGATATACATAGTTAATTTCAAAATATGAAGTTATTTTAAGCAACAGATTTTGATTTTAAGTTTAAGTAAGTCAACCGTTTTTATGAGATGTAGAGAAACAAAAATGGATAAATCCATTCTAAAAGTTTCTATAATCGTAATAAATAGAAAAACCCATATCTTCATATATTTATTGCACTGGCAACGTAATCTTTTACTATTTGGTTCAAACCAATTAAAAGATGATATAAAAAGTAAGTTTCAACGAAATCAACCGCGAGGCTTAGGAATAAATCCCAATTGAAAATTGGAGATTTTGAGCCTTATCGCATATGAATAAAAGTTTACTTTTTTTTAATCTTTTTTGTTGGATTTATTCTTGATTCATGTATAAACTTATGTTCAGCTACTTTAGAAATACTTTGCTCAACAATTAATTAAAATACAGAAAAATAGCGTAAATATATTAAGAAGAAATACTCATAATTAAATATTCACATATTTATATTCAAATGTTAATATTTTTTAATTTAGTTTTTTATTTTCTTACAAAAATAATAATAAAAAGGGTGCAGTTTTTATCAAACTGCGGAAAAGAGTTTGCATTTCAGTATAAGAGAATAAAAAAGGCAGCTTTCTCCATTGCAGATTGCTATTTTTTTTCTTATCAGTACGTTTTTACTATAGATTTAAGCTCGATAAGCGCTTGTTTGGTATTCAGACATCCTACGAGTTTAACAAATGCTTATCCTTAGAACTCATATAATATTAGTTGTATTAAATAATAATATTTATACATTTTTAATGTAATAAATACTGTAAGAATATCAAATTTAATAAACATAAAGAAATCGTTTTAATGACTAACTCTTAAAAGTTTAAAGATTTAATTAAAACAATTATGTAAGTCAGTTTTGTGTGTAAAAATAATGAAAAACCAAAATACAGTGCAACTTCGATAGTCCGGACATGCGCCAATCCGGTCACTCCAATAGTTCGAACGTTTCTACATTTCGGACAGTTTACAATTTTTACCGTTAGAATGCGGACATATTTTTCGTTTTTATTCATAGTTTAACAAAAAAAAAACTGAAATTCTAGAATAAAAGGAAGCGCTTTGCACATGGTTTTTACAATAAAGAAACAATCATATTCCGAAGAAATCAAATATTTTAAAGGCAAAGGCCGAATTCTTCTATGTAAAGATGACGGAAAAGGATGATTTTTTAGCGAGCTCAGGCTGGTTTAATAAATTTAAATAACGGCATAATAGTCGTATTCTTTATTTTAAAAAAATATAAATGTATATAAACAAAAGAGTAAATTCATTTTTTAATCCACTTAGATTATTTCAAACATTTTCCCAACTCGATAATCTGATCGACCCTAAAACTGTATTTGTCCGAATTGTCGAAGTTGCACTGTTATATGTAAAACACGGTCTTGTATTTAATTTTATACAGTCTAACTAGTTTAAAAACTAAACTGCCCGCCCTTGTGTGTAAAAGTATTTTATTTCGTTTTGCTATAAAAATTTTCTAAATGGATAATTAAACATGAAATGAGGCGTATTAATTATTTATTTTTCTTTTTACTTAATTTTCGTTGTTACTATTTATTAATTTTTTTTTTAACAAATCGAAACTATTTAACGAAATGATGTACTTTTTTCTTTCATGTTGGCTTTCTATGCCATCAAAATTTTACTTTACATGTGTTTTTTGACTTGTAAAAAGTTTAATAGAAATAACGCTGGCTTTTAAATATGTTCCACAATTAACAGAAGAATGTAAAAACGCAATAAAATTTCAAGTGCATATTAACGAAAATATGCGATAAGCATTTTCAGGAGTAAGTCAACAATAGCATGCAACTTTTTATTGTTGTATTTTTTTACAGCTTATCAACTTGATGTTGCTAAAAATACGTATGTACAGTTTTACGATCTCATCTCATTAACATTATGCACTTTTTTCTTGTATAAGCGGCTGCCATGTAATAATAATTCGTCAATTTGATGACAAAAACAACAACACGTTCCAAAAAATTAGCAAATTGGCTGAGTAGTACTGCCAAAATGCCACAGCGAAATAGGAAAACAACAAAATTCAAATGTGCAAACATTTAAACAGGCAGTAGGAAATTCTGTAAATTAGTTTGTGGTTTTGTTTTATTTATATTTATTTGTATTTTTATTTTTAATTGCAGCTTGAAATTTAATGTGCTTATGAGCGAAAGAGAGGGAGAAAAAAAAAATAAAAATGGAAAAAAGTTCTGGGTTCGCGTACGTATGAGCAATATTTAATTTAATAGTTAATTATGTTAATGAAATATATTAAATATTACTCATACGTAGATTGATAAGTAAGAAGGAAAAACAATAATTATTGCGTAGAAGTTATTTAAAAAAAAACAACAAAACAAAACAAAAGCAAAATACTTTGAGATTTTAACAAAACTGAAGCTTGCTTTGTGTTAAATTAGTCTTTTGGCTTTCTTTATGCATTTTGAAAAACATATTTAAATTTTTAGACACAAATTTTAACTTTTTTTATATTTAAAATTTTTTTTTAATGTTTTTTTTTTTGTTTTTTCTTTTTGTACTGACGTTTGTGACAAACTGACATTAATTGTTTAAAATTACAACAAATTTAAGAAGTTGGTTCATAAGACATAAATTTAAATTTTAGGCGATTTGATGAAATTTTTTTCATCATTTCATGTTTTCTAGACTCAATAAATAAATAAAAACTCATGGGCATTTTGAGTTATATAAAATCAAATCATACTAGGTGCATTCATTTAATTTACTAGCAGAAACTTGCAGCGAGAGAATAACTTTAAAATTTACAAAATATTTCCCCAATTACTCAAAAATAAAAAAGTAAATGAACGCGTTACCAGCAGAAACTAGCAAGTTAGGAATATCGACACTATTCAGCAGTAAGACACAAGATTATTTTTTAATAAATTCATTTGCTTTGAGCTATTTGCGCAAGAATATTGTTCCTAAATTTTAGAAAAATAAATATTTTATTTTATTAAAAAATTTTAATTGAAAAATTATGAAAATTATTTTTGTTTTGTAAACAAAAACATGAAACAGGTGATTGAATAATTCTTACTAGTAAAAATTTTACTATCAGAAATTTTTAGCAAATTTTTCGTCTCTCAAATTTGTATGCTCTTTTTTCAATCTGTCGTGGCAAGTTTTTCGATTACGTGACTTACTAGTAATAATTATTGAAAATAAGCAATATTTTTCTGTAAATGAACACACCTATTGTAAATCAAAATAATTACAACAACATTATTATTTCGTGCTAACAAAGTAAGAACAATAATTCAGCACTAACTTGCACGAACAAAAGCATAATATCACTCAGAATGATTGATATTTGACAGAGTTTTTATGGCGGATTGTTGGTACTAAAACAAGAGTTTAAAAGAACTTGTAACAAATTTAATTGCAAATACAATAAGAAACAAAAAAGAAATAAAACAGTATGTCAAAAGTGCTTTTATAGCCACTTTTAAAAATCGATTAATAATGGGGCAATGTTTAATCGAACAATAAGTAAATAATCCATAATCACTATGTAAACTTTTATGCGCCTGAGTCATCCATATGTCATAAATTAAAACAGCCTTACTCTCTCAAGCATTGCACGATATCTGTCATTGTCAATCGCACTCCACCATACCACAGCTAATTAAATAGCACCGGCTTTGCTCAGCCTCGAAGGTCTAGTTAGCACACCGCGGGCTCATGCCCCAATTCCTGCCAGTTGAACCTCTACATGCACAATTAGTCGTCAGTATTATCTTATCCACGCTTGTCTGCACATTTCGTCCCCATGCTAGCCTGCTAGCCAGGAACACGTCCAGGTATTTGGTGATGACAGAGATCTGCAGATCAAACCCATTTAATCTTAAAAACTTAACACTAGATACACTTTCATATTTCTAATACACTACACTCTTCCTTCGTAGAATTGACGAGGTCCGTTTATGGTCTGCCGCCAATCACACCCAATATAAGGAAACACGAACATTTTTGTTTGGTTTATAAAATACTAAAGTTTTTATTCATTCTAAATAGTGTATTTATTATGTAGTTAACTTCAAACCTTAATATTTAAAACACAACAAAATCCAACAAAGGAAACTGAGAAGTTAAATAATTATTATTTAACGGTATTCGTCAATACGACGAAGAAAGTGTATCAAGGGTTAACAATACATTTGGCGAATATTTTTCAATACGAATTATCCGTAACCCTAGTCCGTATACCCAATCTTTACTACGAGAACGTATACAAAAGTAAATGTGTGGCCAATATCAATTTTTTCCGTTTTTCTTTATATTTTTTAAGAAAAAGGATTTTTTAATGCGATTTTGTAGTTGAATATATTTACGAACATTTTAAGTGGTCAAAAAAATACTATGTGAGCGGGATAATGTGAAAACCCTATTTTGTCAACATCCTAAAATCCGGCCAATATGTCTGCAGCATCAAGCAATTCGTCTGTTTGCGAAGCAATTCAAAAATGGGTATACGTTCTTGGGAGGCTTTGGGGGCTTATAGCCTCTCAATGACTTGAGCTAGGACAGTAGTTGAGTTGTCAATCGTCGGAGATTTGTACCATCTTCTTAGATTCGGAGTTTTAGCAAAACTCCTTAAGCGGCGTAGGAGGTTCATTAAAAAAAAGATACATATTGGTTAGTCCTGTATTCCGGTATAAGGACTAGGGTTAATTAAACATGGTCACTTTTCCTTCCATTCTATGAATTAATTAAAGTACACTAAATTTAGTATTATATATACACGTTGAAGCAGCCTTCAGTTTTTGCAAAGTTTGAAAATTTTTTATTATTTTCGTTTTTAGTTCCCGAACAGAAAGCTGTTTCCATATTTCTTAGTGGTGTTCAAAATAAGTTTGTTAACTAGTGGTGAGTAAAAATAGTAAATACAAATAAACCATGTAGTTAAAACGCATAAAAATAACATTAAGTGTTAAAAGCCTTTTTACAACATAAACATAAACGAAACAAGAAAGAAAGTCGGTCAAGCCCGGCTGTCATCTACACCGCAGTAATTAAAACCAAAATTGGGACAGGCAGAAATTGCCCCCTATCTCCCCTGTATTTTTCGTACAAAGTTACATGAACAGCCAGCTACACAGCCAGTCAGCCAGCATGCCATCCAGCCAGCCGAACGACCATCGTTAGATTGAGTCAGAAAGTGATTCTAAGTCGATCGGTATACTTTAAGGTGGGTCTAGGACCAATATTTTCTGTTACACACTATTGTGGTGTGGGTATAAAAAAGAACAATAAAATCTATGTGTACCCTGTATGCGATTGTCACGCAGGAAATCTTGCGATGCTGAAAAAATAGCAACGCTAGATTTCTAAACCAGGAAGCATAATAAGAAAAAGAGTACTAAAAAGTACGTGGGGGTACCGTTGTATTTTTAAAAAGAAAAAGTACTGAAAATAATACAATAGTACTGAATTCTTCTTCACTGGTTCCGATCTAACAATCAGCCATGTCACAGAGCACAATTCCGTTCGGAATGATTCCGTTCGGAATTGAAAAAAACATATTTGTGTATTGATGGAAAGTATATTTTAATAATTTTTTGGCCTTTAAGATACAGAAAACTTCCATTCCTTTAATGAAAACAAAAATGATTTCATTCCGCAAAGTTTTTTTTGTAATTTTCTGAAGCACCAAAATACGGAATGAATTCCGTTTCCGAACGGAATTGTACTCTGTGTCATGGCTGAATACGAGTATTTATCATATTCGTGTACGCAAACAAATATTAAAACAAAACACAATCGTGATTGTGTTCGGGATCGGACAAAATTTAAAAACACACATAATTGTTATGTTAATTAAAATATGTGCTGGTTCTTTGGAGTTGTGTTTGTTAACATTTATGTGCGTGTTTTCCGAGAGTGTACTTTAATCGGACCAAACGACTAAATCGTCTTCGAATTTCTCAAGAACACAGAATATATATATAATTTAATGGTGTCTTAGATGAACATTAAAAAGTTTCATACGGAGTGACAAGCCTAGTCTACCCTCTTCACAACTACATGGTTATGGAAGAAATAGAAGAAATAGGATCTAATATAATATTTTTCTGTAAGGAAAAAGTTTGATTTTAAATTTGACAAAAAAGATTTTTTCGAGTTCTTGAATTAAAATATTTGGCGTTTGTTCAAGTTAATAGAACACAGAAAAAATTATAAAATTTCGCCAATCACCAAATTTATTCCAAATTCATAATATCAAGCAAACAAGTTGTTGATTTAGCTCCTATTACCAAAATGATTATATTGATTACTAAACATTTTAAAATTGTGAACATTTTTTTTTCAATAAATGATATTTTTAATTTTAATTAAAAAAATTATCAAAAAACTTTGCCATTTCAAACAATGTGTTAATTTATTTAAATAAATATTGACAATTCCCAACAACAATTCTACATGTTTAAATTTTTGTTATTTAATTGTTATTTTAATTGAAAATTTATTTCAAAACAACTAAAATGTTAATTTAATCAAAATTAAATTTTTAATTTTCTTTCAACTAAAAAAGTCATTGATTCAATTATCACATTAATTAAATTTAAATACTTTTTAAACCATTTTTTAAATTGATAAAACACTTTTTTCTGTGAATGAAATGAGGAAATTTATTTAAAACGTTTATTGGAGCAACTTTGGACAATAACGGAATATTATGTTTTTTTAATTTTGAAAATTTTTAAATTTAAAGCACAAAGCTTTTATAACTTGCCCTGTCAGAGTGCCCCAGTAGGCAAGTTGGTAGTAAGCGAGTCTATCACTGTGTGGGTTGCGAGTTTGATTCCCACCAGATACTCTGGTCTGTTTTACTACAACGAGTTTGAGGCTTACTTTACTATTTCACAGTAAATTTATTTTGAATATAACACTATGCAACAAATGGGAAGTTTTTTTTCTGCTATAGTCATCTAACTACATAAATCATCATTATTTCAAATTCTATGGTTTTTTTTAAAAAAATTTTTTTCTAAAAATTGAGATATTTGAAAAGGCTGCTCCTTACATCTTATCGTAACTTTAAAACCGTATCCGATTTTGTTATGCAATCCCTCAAAACATTTTAAGTTGCGCCAGATTTACGTTTCTCTAATATCATTTTTTAATTTAGCCATTGTTTTTGGAGTTATTGAGGCCAAAGTAGCAAAAAAAAAATTTTTTTTTTGTTTTTTTGTAAAATTTTTGAATTCAAAAAATTCATAAAAAATTGAAATCAACAAATACTTACCAGTTTTAGTACTTATACTCAAAGTTGCATGTATTAGAAGTAAAATAAATTTTATTTCATGAAAATCCATGGATAAATTCCTGTTTTATTCCCGATAAAGTGAAAGTACCTACTTTTGACATTTGTTATCGCAAATTTGTGTAGAGCTAAAAATGTTGTAACCCTATTTATTACACAATATTTCTTAATTCTTTTTATTGTGTTGTCTTTATATAATTTATTTAAATGCGTCCTATTTGAGACTATCGGTATACCATGTTCTAGTTGTGACTACCTGTGAGTATGCCAATTTTATTTTCATTTGATTTCATTGATGATATTAGAGAAACTTAAATCTAGCGGAATTTAAAATGTTTTGACGGATCGCATGCCAAAATCGGGTACGTCGTTCCAAAGTGACGATAAGATGTAAGGAGCAGCCTTTTCAAAAATCTCAATTTTTAAAAAAAAAATTTTAAAAAAAACCCCTTACCATAGAATTTGAAATAATGATGATTTTAATAGTTAGATGACTATAGCGGATCAAAAAACTATAGTGGTTATTCAAGGAATTTTTGCATGTTGCATAGTGTAATTTGTAATTGTGTTGCTAACTTTTAATAAATTAATAAATAACTTTCCCTGCACGCAAAGAAAAAACATGGTTGTGGTAAACATATTCTAAAAGCAACATATTATGATAAGATTTATGATTGTAGTCAACATATTACGATTATTATTGAATCATATTATGACCAAATATATTCGTAATATTACATCATAATATTTTTCCCTTAATTCTAATTTGTTTTTATTACATCCTATTATAATTTAATATTATTATCAGGTTAATCATACTAAGTTAAGAAGTAATCATATTATTATCATGTTAATCATAATAATATGTAGATTTAATATAAAACCGAAAAATATTTTTAATATAAATTAAATATAAATTTTACAAAAAAACTTTTACAGATATTTCACATCATAATATGATGCAACTTTGAACATAATATTTTTTACCTATACCTTGTCGTAGGTCGCAATTATTTGAAACTATTTTAAAGAATTTTCTCTAAAATAACACAAAACAATGGTCAATATTTTTGTACCATTTTCAAACAATATTAAAATTATTTTAGTATTAATATTTTATTTGGGAGAATTTAAAATTTCTTTTACTATACCTACAATTTCTTTAAACTTTGTTTTTTAGTGCGTCTTTTTTTTTAATTGTTAAAACACTGAATAACAAATAATTCTATAGGAATATGTTAAAGAAACGACACAACTGATGCAAAATTATTGAACAAATGGAGAAAACCAAATATTATTAGGGTAAGGATATTTTGTTTTCATCTTAAACATATTATGAGTTCATGTATAGACAGTTATCATGTTATGGCTATTAAATATCATTTTCAAAGTTTTCTTTATTTAGTTGTTATAAAAATTATTGTTTTTCAGTGAACCATACTAAAATTTATAATTGCGAAAAACATTGACCTGATTATAGCAACTATGATATTATTGATATTAAATAAAAATAACAGTATTTGTGTACGACAGCAATATATTGTTACAATAATCATAGTGTAGTTGCCGTAACCCTGCCCAACCATAGTTTTTCTCTGCGTGTGATAATGATGTTTCAGATTTTAAATTTATGATCTCAGTACTGACGTACATGCTCCTTCCTTATTTACCTTGAAATTTTTTGAAGTGTTCAACTCAGGAAAACATTTGTTATGCCACTTATGTCCTCTCATTTCGATGTGATTGAAACTGTTTATTTATTTAACATCATTTTCAGTTCAATTGAAAATCAACATTTAATTTTTTAAACAAAACGTAAGAAGGAAAAAGATATTAGCATAAAGAACGGAAACAGCCCAAAAAACAATCAAATCTTATTTATATGCAAAGTGTTTGTTTAAAGATTTTAAGTAAAATAAACAACTCATAAAGAAGATTGAAATGAGTAAAACGTCTTAAAACATTTCAGATTAAAGATACATAATGCATGGATAAATAAAATAACAAATAAATTTTATTCGGTAAGTAAATAAAATGTTTTTTAATAACTAGAGTTTTTCTTTTCCCGGACTTTTTTATTTCCCGAGAAAACGGGAGCTCCTGCTCAATGCAAAACGATGTAAAATATTATTTAATTAAACCAATTTAAACAAAACACACATAACTGTTAAGATGAGTTATTAAATAATTTTATAAATGAAGAGTCACAAAACGAAACGTGCTTTTTTGTATTTTTTGGAAAATAGTTTTTTGATGTCTTTGCATGGTTAATAGAGTATTTTTATTACCGCATTTTTTGGATTCCCGGGAAAGCGGGAAATAAAAATCAAATTCCCGGGATCCCCGGATTCCCGCCCAAAATTTTTTATTTATTTCTTTACTTATTTCTCCAATAAAACTAATATTTCTTACCGACTATTACTCTTAAAATAATTAAGTTTAGTATCTATTATATAACAAATACGTAAAAAATTTAAGATTAAAATTATTTTAAGATACTTAAGAGGTTATTTTTATTGCAATAGGATCATAAAAATCAATAGACGTATATACATTGTCAAATTCAGAGCTCATTTGCATAATTAGAATGAAAGTATTGAAGTCTTACAGCGAATTTCATCAAGTTCAGTTAAAACTTAACTCTTACCTGAACTTCCAGCTAACAATATGTTTTCGACAGTTATAACTGGTTGTTAATTATAACTGAACTTGGTGAAATTAGCCGTTAGTGGAATAAAATTTCTGGAAGGGCGATTAGAAACTGAAATCATAACATTACGAAGTAGGAATTTTAGAGAAATTTTATTTGCTACATATATTCAATAACATATTTTTTTACAATTTTATAACCCTTAATTTGCAGTGGTGTATGAAGGTATACTAAGATTGCCATTCCATGTGAATTTTTTTTTAATATTCATCTAGGGTCCCATAAAGTATTTGTATTGTGGGTCCTTCGTTTATTTTAAGCTGATTTCGCCATATGATGTCAAATTGTTTCTAGATCTTCAAGGCTGTTTGGGGCTTAATTCCAGCAGAATCGCTTCAGTAGGAAAATAGTTATCCACCCAAATGTAGAACTACCTCCTTAAAAACTCAACAAAAACTAACATAAATTTTTGGCGAAATGCACCTATTGTCATTAAATTTCAACAAAATCGTTTTATAAGGCACCAAATTTCGTGAATATCGGTCCATATTTTACCTACGGCTCCATGATTAGACTAATCTCGTAAATCATGTAATTATGGCTAAAAGCGTAAAGAAAATTGCTTTTGTGGTGCAATTTAGCATAATCTACTTTCATAAGACTCAAAATTACTTAAAATGCCGCATATTAAGCACAATCTAGGATAACACTTTTCTACGCCCTTAACCGCAAATTATTGTAAAATTTACACTTCAGTTTGCTAAGACAAGAAATAAAATTTTGGAAGATTGGCCTATAATTTATCATAGGCCCTATATAAGGCCCATTCTCAAAAATTAGCTTAATAAGCCTTAATGATGAAACAGAACTGGGGCTGAACGTTGTTTTCCATACAGTTTGACATAAAATTATGCCAGAGAATGCGGTCGAGAAATAAAATCAGTTTTATTTTGAAGACGTTTTTTCTAATGCTCTCACATAGAGACAATTATTCTCCCAACAATGCTACCATACTTTCGTTCAATTTCATACATTTTGTAAACAAAGAAAAAAAAAAGAACAAAAGAACACGAAAGAAATGAGAGAAAATTGCAGTTACGGTCGACGTTTTAATTATGGGCTTAAACATTTTTGCCTGAAGTTGCAGACTCAATTCTGTTTCAACATTTAAACTGTAGCAAACTCAAATATTGTGGTAAAATTAAGTTGGATTAAACACAGTCTAGACACTAGTCCGACATAGAGTTTGAAAAAAGATTTTCTTCAAAATTTCCCGGGAATCCCGCAATTTATTCCCGGGATAGCGGGAATTGAAAACAATTGAAAATCCCGGGAATTCCCGGGACGGGAAATCCCAGGAACAAACTCTAATGGTTCTAAGTTCTATTCGAAAAATTCTTATTTGTATAATTTTTGTCCTTTACTAATAAAAGATTTGATCTAAATTAATGTAGAAAAAAATGTGCTTTTTGAGAATCAATATTAAAACGTGCTGCAAACATCAGCACAAACGTATAATACCCTCTTTACCATTGTGGGGTGGGTATGATATAAAAAAGAACGTGTTGGTATGCATTTTTTAACAAAACGTACATTTTTACTCTTAATTTTACAAAAAGGTACTCCTTCAAATAAAGGGTCTATCAATTTCCTAGATTCCTTACATTTATTGTTGCGAGTTCTGATGCATTTTATTATAAGGAAGGAGCTTGCTATAACGCTTTAATTTACACAAATTCAAAGTTTGTGAACAATTTTCGTGCATCGGGAGCCCAAACTAGAGTAAACTAAACAGAAACAAAAAAATTTTAGTAGTTAAAATAAATTGTTGTTATTATTCGAATCTGCTAAATTCCAACTTACCAGTGCTTGAAGATTAACCAACAAGCACAATAGTTTTCAAGTTCCAAGTGCTTGAAGACTACCCAACAACCACAATTTCGTACAGTCCATGCGTTTGGATTGATAAATACTAAAGAAATATCCTTTTATATTTATAAAGTTTTGTATAAATACAAATTTTTATCAAAACTAAAGAAAAGAATCGCTTAAATCCTAAAAATTTTTCGAAAAAAATATTTTTAAGGTCTCCTTAAACTATTGAAATAACTTACAAAATTATCTTACAGTTTATTTTTTAATTACTACATAATATTAACGTATTAAATAAAAAATATATATAACATAATTATGAATTACTTTTTGCTTGCTCGTTTTAGATCAAGAATTGTTGTTTGTTATGTTATTAATCGGTTAACCGATCAATTACAAAATTAACCGATTATTAGCCGACTGAACCAAAACATCGGTTAATTAATCGAACGATTAACCGAATAAAGCAAAAGCCCGATTAAATGAATACGCTAATATATATATATACACTATATAGGGTCTTAAATCAATATTGTAGAAATTTCAACAAACTCATATATACCCTTTCCACCTGTGGTGAAGGGTGTAATAAGAATATAAAGTATCGTTTAAAGCCTGTTTCTAATTTTACTTACGCTTCCTATCAAAGATAAATCCCCTTTACTTTCTACTCCAAACGCTGAAATTTTTTCAATGCGACTCCGACTTGATGCTAAATGTATATGAGACTGGTCCTTATTTGACATTAAACTCTTTTTATACATTCCACACTAGTGTTGAATGAGGCTATACTAAGTTTGTCATTCTGGGTTAAACTTTCATATTATGCATCTAAGACTCCATAAGTCGATTAAGCCATGTCCATCTGTTCGTCCTTCGCTCACTTTCGAAAAACTCAAAAGATAAACACAATGTTGGTGTCAAATTGCTTCTAGTTATCCGAAGCAGTTTGGGATTGAAAGCCAGCAAAATCCGATCAGTAGGATCAGAGTTATGAATCAAAATGTAGAACTACCACCCTAAAAAATTTGGTACGTCAAAGTTTTATAAAACTAAAAATCACACTAAAAAAATTCCTGAAGCTCGGTTCATAATTTATGCTCATTCTGGGAAAAGTATTTAAATACGCGAAACACAGTAGTGGATATAGATATTGTGGAAAAGTTTGGTAAAATTTTGGTTCATATGGGCAGATATAATATCAGGCAATTTTCTGATTATCGGTCCATATTTACCTTAGACCCCATATTAAGCAGCCTTCTGAAAAGCACACGCTAAAACAAATTTCACTATTGTATTGAAATTTGTTCCATTAAGATGTTTAATAACAGAAATCACTCTACAGGATTTCGTGATGATTAGTCCATAATTTACCATGGGTCCTCCTGAAAATAATTTTAGTTCGGCATAAACTGTTACGAATCATGATATTTTATAAAAGTTAGTTCAAGTTGCTAGAAATAAACGCATAACCCTCTGTGATTGTCATCCAATTGGCTTAAACCGGCACCAATTTTTATACTGGCGTCCATTTTTATAAAGAGTGGAGGGTATCAAAGAATATAGCACTGTAACCTGTTTTTAATGCAGTACCTTTTAAATGGTTAGATGTAGCAAGAAAATTATATTTGCAATATTTCATCGCCAAATTCGAAGAATTTTTATTTTGAAAAATATAATAAAAATATTTTTAAATTTTTTATGCCAAAAGTTTTTGGAGTCGGAGTTTTTATGGGTCCTAAGACTCCGACTCCGGTACAAAAACTTCAACTCCGACTCCACAGCCCTGCTTTCTATGGATGTAGTTTGGCCTTATACTGACAAGAGTATTACAAAATCTCTGTACACTTTCAGTTATTTCAACACTTCGGTCAAAAAAATTTAATTCCTTTTCCTCAAATTTTAATTATTTTTACTTATGGCTTCATCTCCTTAATAAAAAGATTTAGCGACATTTCAGAATCTAATCCAAAAAGTCTTTATATTCAGCAGCGTACTAAGTAAACTTGACATAATTAAACATAAACATTTCGGGAATTCCCGAAGAAATTTGCCGAAATTTTATCCCCAAACAATTTAAGGGATTCCGGGGTTTTTTCGGGAAAAACCGCAAACACTATATGTAACGTACGTTAAGTTTTTCAATATGTATGTAAAAAATATTTGTATGTTTTATAGGGATGTTTGAGTGTAGCTATAAACTGTTGTTATAAACGCAAACACATTCTTACGGAAATTTATAATTTATCTTTTAATTTTGCTCTACGGAAGAATAAGACAATTATGAAGCAGTTTTGTTAGAGTTGTCTCCAGTTAGCCCAAACGACAAAGAAAAATTTTAATTAGTAGAAATGCAAACAAACATTTTTCACTTTATATGCTAAATATTTAATGACCACAGAGAGCAGCAAAAATAATTAGGTAATTACTTTAGATGTGTTCTATTGTGGGTAATTTTGCTGTCAGTTACTGGTTGTGTTCTACCTTCTATGGCATATTTTTAAATAAGTTATTGCAAATTATATACGAAGCAAAAGGTTTTTAATTACTACTTGCAGATAACAAATTTCACTTGCATTTTGGCTACAAGAAGTCACATTGCTATTATAAAAATTCTGTAAAATTGTGCATGGGCGTCAAACTGTTTCTTGACATAAACAGTTAAATACTGTCTATTTGCAGCAATAAGTTCTTGCAAAACTACTCAAAATTATAATTTCTAAAAAGGATCTTTTAACAAAAGTTCGAATTTCCATTTAATAAAAATATTTCTGCGTTTTATTTAGGATTTTGGGAAGACGACATTATGCTCTTTAAATATTCTGAGTTAATACCGTTCATCTATTTAACTCTTCAAGGCAAAAAATTTTTGAATATTTTTAATCTTTAGGCCAATATTACAAGTGGTCATTAGTTAGAGGTAGGATTTTGTCGGACGTATAACAAGTTATTTATTTTTTCAACTTAACTTTTATCCACTCGATAGGATGAACTTGCCTTTAGCATATTGCTCACTTTAGTCTAAGGCAAATTTTTAATAATGAAAAACTTTTTATACATGGCACAAAATCCTACCTTTAACTACCGGCAAGTTGTAATAAAGGCCTCTTAGTGTTCAAACAGAATTATGTCTTCAACTTCAAGCAAAAATTCTGAAGCCCATAATTAAGACGTTGGCAGTAACTTTAAATTGTCTCTCATTTAAATTGTCCCCGCCAAACTCGATAAGTCCGGCTCAGAACCCATTCCCTAATTCTCCAAAAGTAGAAGCAGCCCATTGGATGCCTGACAACCTGCAAACAGTCAGGATCCTCCATTTACGAACCTAGTCTCGCAAACTCATCACCTATCTCGTTGCCGATGATGTTGCAGTGACCCGGTACCCAGCAGTAAGCAAAAAGTAAGCACACATTTAGGCGCTAATGCATGTGAACGAAATCTTAATAAATTAAAAAAAATTCAAAATTCCCTTACTACTAAGTTGGTTTGTAAGGGAGCAAAAGAATAACGGTAAAAAAAATTCAGTGTATCAAAAATTTATTGCTTCAAAGTGGTCACTCGCCATATAAAATTCATGTCTTCCGTAAGCAATATGGTAAGCGAAACTTTAAGGTTTCTCTCTTACAAACCTGCTTCGTTGGAAGCTCCATTTTTTATTGGGTACCATTATTCGTTACAGTTTTACACGTACTGAAGTGTTTTCTGGAAGTGGGCTTTATATGGGGTACTCTAAGTTTGTGTAAATGAGAGTGGTTTTGAGAGAATAAAATTACACGAAACTTTTTCTTCGTGCAAATTGTGTAAATTATGAAAGCATAAACAAAATAAAAATGGCAAACAAAAAAAAGAGAATTTCAAAAAATCACGGAAAAACTTGACGTTCTACTTTATGTTAACAATTTGGTTTTTTGTTATTCCGTTCTTTTGTATTTTTATGAGAGAAATTTATTCGTAAGTCTCATTTTGACGAACTTTACGTAAAAAGAAAAGAACCAAAATGTGATAGTTTAGAAGCAAATGTAATAAAAATGTCTAGTTAATTTTTTTGCAATTAGACCAAAAATCATTGGATTATTTTGTAAGAGCAAAATATTAACAGCCAGGCCTCCGATGTCGATCGACAGCTTAGTCGCAACAAGTCACTCATTTTCTTTCTTTCGGCCCACTAACTATCGACTTGTCTGTCGACAGGTTTTACGTGTCAAACGTAACTCAGTAATTTATTGTCAAATAACTGTATTGCCACATCGTCAATTCCATAAATAAAACGCTAGTTTGGAATTAAAATCGACAACACATATATATTAAGCCAAAAAATAGAACTCTGACTACAACCAAATCAGAATAGAAAATAAAGGAGTAAACAAAAAACAAACAAAGCAGTAAACAAAAAATATAGAACAGAATTTTATAAAAAATATTTTAAAACCGAATGGCCCAATTAGTAGGTCTGCTCGAAACGTCTGCTGATTTTTTGTACAGTTGTGTTTTTATCGTCTATTTGTTTTTGTAGCAATTGTTTTTGACATCTTGTCCATTTTTTACACAAACAAATGCATTGGGTTTTTTACCTCTTTAACATAATTCAAAGAAACAAAATGCGTGTTGTTTTTATTATTGTTGAATTGTTGTAGTTTTGCACAGACCTACTAATTGGGTCATGTAAAAACCTATATAATTTTATAAGTAGTGGTGTTTTAAAAAAAATATAATAATAAAAAAAAAAATATTTTAACAAAATGCCTATGCCCACAACTACAACAAAAGTGGCTGATTATGACATACTTCTTAGTGGGATGCAAACTTGTATGAAAACTGTTACGTTATTGATCACTGGCATTGTCGATCGACTTGTCGTGCTGAAAATTGTTAGTGGGCTGCAAATCAGCTGTTTGTTGTTTAAAAATGCAAGCGAATGATAGCGGTCGACAACGGGTGTCTGTAAGTCTAATAGAATAGTGTAAAAGGAGCTTTTGTTATATTGTAAAAAACATTTGATTCCGTACGGAAAGCGCAATCTGTTTCGCACTTTGCTTAAGCAAATGACAGATTCATAAAACTTAACTAAAAGTTTCCTTAAGCTCAATATGGATTGACACATATGATTGTTATGTATTGGCACAGTATACATGAATGGACCACCTCAGGCGTTGTCATGGCCAATATTTACATGATATAATTTTCAAATAGTAAATACCATAAATTGTTCTTTTAACAGATAATAAAAGTTTCAAGTTCAATTTTAAATTTATGTGTTTTATTTACCATTATAAATCAGACCTTTCGATCAACGATCCTTTATGTAAAATATATATGCCAAACTGAATTGTTTTTTAATATAATCAAATGAAATTGTTAATTCCTCTTTATCATGTTTAAATAAAAATAATATGAACTAAAAAAAATCTTTTAGTCCAGTTAAGGTCAAAAAAGTAAAATTTTTAAAGGTTGTTGGCACAATTTTAAAATTCTCAATGCCATCCCTGCTGTACAGCACTTGCGAGTATATACAAGATCATTTCCGATGGTGGGTTCTATGAGATTAACCGTCAATTCTGGAAATATAAGTAAAAGTGTTACTGACAAACATATAACAGTCAGAAGAGAACTTTTAAAGTGAGAAATAAGACTTAAATACCCAATTGTAGGGGAATGTAAGAAGAGATAAATTCACTGTTTATTGTTGTGGCTTTGTTGAAGCTTTGATATTGTTACAAGTAAGACCGGAGTGTTTAAAATTCTGATTCACTTTATAGTCTTATTTGTATAATATTTTAAGCTTTTCTCAAGTATTTAAAAAAAAAACTTTTCTGACGAGCTGGCCTAAGCAACCATCGAAATGCGCATAGAAACCAGCTTTCCATCATCAAGAAATTTCAATGTTTTTGTCAAAAATAAAAATTGGAAACTTATCACGTTATACATAAATCTTATTAATAATAAATTTTGTATTCCCAAAAATAACTTTGGATTCAAAAATTATGTTTGGCGAAACAAATGAACACTATCAAATTCTTTAAAGTTGGTCCTTTAATTACCAAAGCAAATAATAGGTTTAGGTCTCATTGTTGGTTTGAAATGGCTTACAACAAAAAAAAAAAAAAAAAAAACCGAAAACAATTTCTATTTCAAAATTGTCTTAATATTGTACAGGGGGCCAATTCTGGCAGTCGGGATCTAATATTTTTTTCGATTCGAAAGCAATTTAATTGCTAATTCTGTCACTCGATACTGAACGAATCGAATTAATTTTTTCAGTGTTGTAAAAACTCAAATAAATGCTTTACAAGACTGAAAACATTATTTCGAGTCGCCCAGCATCGACTGAAGGAATAAGAAATAAAGTTGCTTTCGAATCAAAAATTGTGCGAGCACGACTGATAGAACTAGCCCCAGGTATTAAACATGTTGCACTTAAAAAAACTATTGAACTATTTACCACACCTCTTAATTAATTTTGTTGCAACCGGAAATTGTCCTGTTTATCCTGCACATTAACATGATGTTAAACAATGTTTTTGACATTACATCACTATGACGCTTCTAATGCGGTTGTTTACCTAATCACCAGTACTTTAAATGGTTGGCTGTCTGTCTTTTCCCTCTAAACACTGACATATTAATATGATATTGTTGAAATATTAACTCCCACTGGAGCATAGGGCGCCAACAATAAACGTTCTCCACCGTACTCGGTTTTGGGCTACATTTCTAGCTTCGTTCCATGTTAAACCCACAGATCTCATTTCGGCTTCGGTGGAACGTCTCCAAGTTATTCTAGGCCTTCCAACTCTTCGTCCTGCTTGATGAAACGGGTTCCAACGTAACGCATACTTGGCGATATTTTCATCTGGACGTCGAAGTGTGTGACCAATCCATTGCCATTTTCGTTTTCGAATCTCAGTTGCCACATCTATCTGATTTGATTTACGAAATATTTAATTATACAATAATATTTAAGGACATGAACTGTTTCGTCTATACTAAATAATTGCTTAAATTTGTTCTTTTTTGTATATTCATCACTTTGCCCCCATTTATTCCCGTTCTTTGGGTACATTTTTGAATTAGGAGAAATTCTAATATAAAAAATGGTACATTTTCTTCCTAATGGCCTAAGAACTAAAATATACATATGTACATATATTTTCTTATATGTACTTATGTATAACCCGTACATATTTATAAGCAAATATGTATGTACATAAACATATGGATGTATGTGTATGTATATATTTTTTTGAATCTAGGTCGGCCTTGTCATTGTAGTAGCGTTAATGTTTCATTAGGTTAAGGAAACAAAATCAATGACGTCATTGGTTGGCCATTATGTTTTGCTTTGCTATACTTCGTAGAATTTTTGTTGCTGGAGTTTCTGCTAGTTTGTATTTCTTATTTTATTGTATGTACTTGAATATTCAGTTGCAATAAAATTTTAAGTTTTTATAAGTTTTAAATATTAAAAAATTTCAAATTTAAAAAAAAAATTGTTTAAAATACATAAATTTGAAGAAATCTTTTGTTAAAACTTCAACTTGTTTTAAAATTTATTTAACGTAGTTCTCTTCGTTCTTTCAAATTTTTAAATTTGTGTATTTGTTTTACCTTGTGGAATTTTTGTTACTTCCAGTGAAATGTGAGTTGTTTTCTGCAACATCCTTTTTGCGTCTGCGTTGCCATGAATTTGAATTAAAAACGAAAACGAATAAGAGAAATCAAGTTATACTTGGAGTAAAATCGTAGTGAAGCCATGTGCAAAGACAGATGATGTGTTCCCATTTAATACTACGAAAGTATGTATGTATTCTTGAAATTATACACACCAACAATGTTTAAATGTTTGTATGTGTGTGTGTACAATATGTTTAAAGGATCTAACTCTAGGAAATTTATATTATTTCAAGTACATATTTTGTTTTTGTTTGCTTACATTTTCGGATTTTTGTTTTGCTCGCTTTTCTTTTCTCTTCCGTTTTTTAAGGTGTTGAATTCGTGCACAATATGTTGATATATGAATGTATGAGTGTTGACGATATGTTTGTTTTCGGCTTTCAAACTTAATTATTATCTATGTATTTTTTCCAGTTTTATTTCTATTTTTTTTTTTTTTTTTTTTTTTTTTTTTGAGGGAAAAACACGAAAAATTTCTTTTAAAGAGAAGAAAAAAGTTGTATTCACCGCGCCCTTATGTACCAACAGTCTGCATTAGTTGTTTATTCCGCTTCTAACGCCTAATCGAAAACGTATCGAGAATTGTGTAGGTGGTTGACAAAAAATCTAAACTCCTTGTCTCTGGAATGTGTAGTTCAGCCCATTCTATTCTACGGTGCAGCTGTTTGATGGTTGGCGCTCAAAGCGAAGAGTCATCAAACTAATTTTAAACATATAGTGAGATTGGTGGCAATAACATGTGCCATTAGAACAACCGATCGTGAATTGGCTGCCACCAAAAAAGTGCGCTACGAATATGGCGGTAAGAATAAGGGTCACTAGAGCATTGATGGCTTACAAAATCGGACTGTATGAGATAAATTGACACATGGGCATTGATAATGTCACCAATCTTTGATCCTGGCTTGCCAATAATTATTTTGGATAACATGGTTCACTTCGATGACCTACAAATTCCTACAAATGCGATTCAGATATCCACTGACTGGTCTAAAACACTGTATGGTGTCGATTCCGGCATATACTCTGAGCAGCTGTACTGGAGTATTCCTTAAAGACAGCTGGACTACTGTAGAGTCATTCAGGTCGCCCTTATAGCCATCTACACAGCCGCGAAACACATCCTGTATGGGGAAATATCTAGCATGGATACTCACATCATTACCGCTAGTAAGACTTCTATAAGATCCCTGGAAAATGTATTCATCACATCGAGAATTTCCCAAGAATGCCGAATGTATCTGAAGGAGCTAGCGAGACATTCAGTTGTTACCCTTAAGTGGCTACGGGACACAGGGACATACAAGAAAACTGTGTTGCTGTCTCGTTGGCGCATGCAGGCACAACTTTGAATCGAAACATTACAAGATATGATACAAGTGTTTCACTCACAAGGAGTAAGCAACTTATTGCACACAAATTTTATCTTATTGCTAGTGAGAGATTGTTTCATGACACGTCCTGTGGGGAAATCAGAAAAATCTGGGCCATCGTTGAGGAAAACAAACCTCGGCGGCATTAGTCCAGACCACACCACACGAACATAATCACCGTTATAACTGGCGATTTGCCAATGGGCAAGGAATCCCTTACAATACCATATGTAGAAGTTGCGGCGACGAGGAGGAGGAAGATTCAACGGAACATCTTCTCTGTCATTGTCCGGCGTTCGTAGATCTAAGGCTTAAACTGTTAGCTGTCCAGACCACACCTCACGAACATAATCACCGTTATAACTGGCGATTTGCCAATGGGAAAGGAATCCCTTACAATACCATATGTAGAAGTTGCGGCGACGAGGAGGAGGAAGATTCAACGGAACATCTTCTCTGTCATTGTCCGGCGTTCGTAGATCTAAGACTTAAACTGTTTGGTCGAAGAACACTTGGAGACACAACTTGTCTCTTTGATATTGATTTGAATAGGATCCACTCCTTAATGGAATCAACCGGTTGGCTGAGTGGGAATACTAGCAGCCAGGGCACACAGGACCCATGGGAGACGGTGAAATTGGGTTACACAACGAGAACTAATTAATGGATCCACGTGAGCTGTGCCTGATTGCGGCTGCCAATGGAACCTAAGCATAACCTAGGGTATTGTCACACACAAATCTGATAAAGGAACAAAATTCTGTAGCCTTAAGCTATAGAAAAAACACCAGCATTCTTTTTCCCCGACAGTGCTGCTAAATGTGACTCCAGGAAGTATGATCCCAAAGTACTAAATGAACAGAAGCCCCAAAACTTTATATGACACACAACAACATGCAATTTTAGCGCGAACTTATTAGGGGGTTTTTGCATGCTTTCGTAGGTGTCTTTTTGCATTTTGAGTTAAACGAAAAGTGACCAACAATCCAGAAATTAAAATTACCCAAAATAATATCGCATTTTTTACTTTGGGGCTATTTTTAATTTACTAACACTGAAATATTTAGTAAGCGAAGCCGGTGTTTGTTATACCATAGACGATAAAATCCTTGCGCCCAGCCGAATGCCCAATTCGGAATTTAAAAAAACAGGATTTTTCAATTCTGAATTTTGGAAGGCGGGATTTTTGAATTCAGGGTTTTAAGTTTCGGGCATTTTACCCCAGCCCAAATTTCTAAAATAACTTTCAAAGTATTTTTTATATTCCGAATTCAAACTCACGAATTTAAAATTCTGAATTCCAAAATCACGTATTCACAAATCCCGAATTTAAAAAATCATGAATTTTAATATCCTGAATATTTGTACAGCGTTGGCTACAAAAATCGCGCAATAGAAACCGTACTTGGGCCTTCGGCCGGGCCTTTTCGTATAACAAACACGGGACTCACTATATAAAGCTTCAATTCATAGCCGGCCTTTAGCCGGGTGAAAGAATTTTCTCCTCTATAGTATATCAAACACAGTCTTCGCTAACTAAGGCTTGTCGGTAAAGCAGGTTTTCTGCTCTGTTGTATACCAAGCACCGTCTTCGCTAAATAAAATTTCTTAGTTCGGGAGTTGATATCTATTTAGTATTTTAAAATTCGGGAATGAAAAGTTCGGGATATTGAGATTCAGAGCTCTGAAATTCGGGAATTAAAAAAATTTGGTATTTTGAAATACCGGAATTTTTTAATTTTAACTTTTTTTTGGGGAAAATTAAAAAGTGGGTTGCAATAAAAAATATCCCTAAATTTGGGGTAAATTTTCATTTGCTGTATACAGGGCTGTGGAGTCGGAGTCGGAGTTGAAGAGTCGGAGTTGAGGTATTTGTACCGGAGTCGGAGTCGGAGTCGCAGTACCCAAAAAAACGCGCGACTCCGACTCCAAAATTGTCGGCTTAAAAAATTAAAAAAAAAATTCTAATATTTTCCAATATAAAAATTCTTCGAAATTGGCGATGCAATATTTTGCAGATCAATATGAATAAGTAGATTTTAATTTATTTTATGAGAAATAGTTGATTCAAGTACTTTACTATTTACGTATGTATATTTAGGTATATTTTTTATTCGTGCGGGAAAAAGTATAAATTAAATTAGCAAAACTTATACTCAGTTATTGATCTAGTTGAAAAAGATGTGTGATTTTTTAAATAATTTACTCATGCTAAAAAATGTTAATGACAGGAATTGCAAATAATTTTAATATCAGAATTTTTTAACCATCAACGCTAAAATATTTTCAACATTGTACAGAATAAGTGTTGCTATAGCGCATAAATACTAGTATGTATTAGAAAAATTGTGACGTAAAATTGTTTCTCTTTTGTGTAGAAACATCTTTGTCGGCCTGCCTTTAATTCCTACCATATTTTTCTTATGCACATTACGCGGGGATTCCCATAATTCGTTTAATAAAGATGTTTCTACACAAAAGAGAAATAATTTTACGTATCATTCATTTCGCATCACGGTTAGAGTAGGAGTCGGAGTCGTGAGTCGGAGTCGTGAGTCGGAGTCGGAGTCGTGAGTCGGAGTCGGAGTCGCACTTAAAAAATTTCAGCGTTTGGAGTCGGAGTCGGAGTTAGTACTTTTTTCGGACGACTCCACAGCCCTGGCTGTATATATTTCCTGGGGACTCATTTCGAAATACCTTCATGGACTTTTTGTTATTTTTTGATCTTTATCTTAATAAAACCAAAAATCAGGAGAAAAATTTATTATGAAAATTGAAATACTTTCACCAGAAAATGTTCTCACTTATCGTATTTGTTTTTTTTTTTTTTTGCTTTTGATAGAAACGTCAGAAAAAGAAAAGATAAAAAAACCTTTTCAATTAGGCGCAGATTTTTTGGACAAAAATAATGTTCTATTTCAGACTTAGAAATTGTACTGACTATTTTTCCAACAAATTTTAAATTATTGGAAACAAATACAATTGTCCCATTTACAAACTTGCATTATCGCCGTATTCGTTGTCTAATCGTCTAATTATACAACGTTAATTTTTGTTGTTCGTAATTTTCAAACAAAAGTGTTGTCTAATTATTCGATTGATTTTCATATCGCACTTACTCAACGAGTAAGTAGAAGCAAACCAATTTTTAATTTTATATTGAAGGAAAATGTAAAACCAATTTAAGACAAACCGTTTCATTACCAAAAAGTAGACAAAATAGCAAGATATTTTTATAGCGGGCAGATATGAATATAACGTGTCGACTTTTTCGCAAAAGTGAAAATATAAATTTTCAAGTTAATACTTTCTTGTTGATTAAGTGCGATATGTTTTTTAAAATGTTGTATTTTTACCAGGTCAGGAAATGTTCGTTTTGCTCGGCAAATTTGTAAAAATCTTTTTAGAATGCGATACGTAACACCACAAATTGTATTCTTCTTAATGAGTTAAATGTTAAATTAATTTCAATTAATTTAATATTTATTACTATTTCACCCCAAATTATTACTTTTAAAACCAAGAGTGGAGTAAAAAATGATGACTAAAATTTTCATATATTTTTGTATAATTTGGTAAACAAAAATGTGTGGATCTTCTTTAATACTTAACTCAAAAGGAATCATTGAAGTGACATTTTTAATTTTTGAAATTTGGCAAATAGATAAAATAACGATCTAACAAATTTGTCTATTCACAAGTGCAAACTCGTATTTATTACCATATAAGCCACAAGACTCAACTTGTAAATTGGACTAATGTTCAGTGTTTAATGTAAATTTATCTTGCAATTATTCAGAAATGTCTTCTGATAAATGTTAGAATAATATTTTAGATTAATCCTTAAAAACTTCGGAATATATGCAGGTACGGCTAACATTAACATGGCAGGACATTCCCTTAAATTTCTTAAGGAAACTTAGACTTAGAAAGTCAGCCGGCTTTCTGAAGAACTTAAGACTTTGTCTAATGTCAGACGTGTCGGCAGACTGTTTTTGCTGGTTTACCATTACTAGGGTATTAACTCGGTTAACGGTTAATCGGTTAACCGATTAAATACTATTCGATTAATTGATCGGTTAACTTTAAAATTGGCTATTTTTGATTAACGATTAAACCGCGGGATTAGTATAGGCAGAAAAAAAATTAAGATATAAAAAAAAAATATGAATATAACGTGCCAATTTTTTCAAAAAAGTCTTGTTAAATATGTGCGATGTATTACATATTTTTTAATTATTTGTTGTTTGCTCGTTTAAGTTCAATAATTGTTATGTTTGTTATATTTTTGCTTTTTCTACTAAACAACTCCAAAAAATAAATAATTTATGCTTTTTTATTTATTGAAATTATTGAATTTATAAAAAAAACTTTATTAATCGGTTAACAGATCAATAACAAAATAAACCGATTGAACCAAAACCTCGGTTAATTAATCGAGCGATTAACCGATTAAAGCAAAAGCCCGATTAAATGAATACACTACCCATTACACAATGTCCGTGAGAATGGATGTGTGCAAATTTTAGTTGGTTCCAAATTGAAATGCGTAGCATATTTTTGGGATGCTGCAAAGTATGTGTTAGAAAGATATTTGTGTAAAGATTTATTGCATATTAACAAATGTTTTTCTTTATATACATATGTATGTATGAATGTTGTTAATCTAATTCTCCTAGAGATAAAAACAGATTTCTTATGCTTATCCATTTTCAATGACCTGCTTAAGTATGGGATCAAAACGTTTTCTTTCGTACGTTTTGTTTATTTATTTGCCTATATACACATAATTTTACAATAAAACATTATTTGCGGTCCATTTTTAAATTTTTTTTCCTCCTTATTCCAACAAAAATCTTCATATGTTTGCGATTTATTTCTTTTTTTTTTTTTTTTTTAGAATTGCTAAAAATAAAAACTTTCCTTTATAATATATACAATTTTAAAATTGAATAAAATATTTTATTATGAAATGAAGGTTATGAAAATATATATGTACATTAGGGCCATAATTTTTTATTATTTTTTGCATATATGAAATTTGGCATAGTATAGTTGAATATGCCATTAAAACTATAAAGAAATAAGTTTTCACTTTTTCGCTGGCGTTAAAAAAGTTCACGCTCCAACAGCGATAAACTTTAAAATTTGTATTTATATGAGAATGCGTTGCAATTTAATTAAAGAAAATACATACCTAGCATAAACTTTAATAAAAAAAAATTTTTTTTCTATCTGAGGTTTTTTTTACAACTTTTTCCTCTATTTGAAAATATGTGAATTAAAACATTGATCTTTAACATCACCTACATATAATTAAACTTTAGATGAAAAGCCATTTGAATGGGCTAAACTCTTTACTACACTATATTATAATTATTGTAAAATATTCATATTAACTGAACAATAAATATACAAATACAATTACAAAATACATACTTATGAGGAGTCGCAGAACAAAACTTGCCTTTTGTATATTCTTCAAAAACGTATTTTGTTGTCTTTGCATTCTTCTATTGAAAAAATTTTATTTGAATAATTTTTGTCCTCTTCTTTTAGAAAAACTTGTTCTTAAAAAAATTTATGTAGAACAAAACGAGCTTTTTGGGTCTAGGACCATTTTAACACATTTAAGGTCATTTTAAGGTGTTACAAGCATCAGCACAACGAGTTATACCCTCTTCACTATTGTGGGGGACGTACTCTTTTTACTTTTTTTTAACAAAACATGCTTTTTTTCAAATTAAAAGTCATTAAATTTTATACATCCTTAACTGTTATTATTGCGATGCTGATGCATTTTACGATAATGAAGGAACTGGTTATATTTTTTTGGTTTCATGCTATAAATTAATCGGGTGAAAAAAATAATCCTGGATTTTCCAAAATTTTGGAATAATCAAAAAGGCAAGTTTTGTTCTGTCACTCCTCATGTATTGGTGGCTTTCGCAAATACGCATCGAATTATGAAAATTGCATGAAAAACGAAATGAAACTGCATAACTATAAAAAATGAATTTATCTCAATATTATTCTCAAAGACTATAATGGGTCCATTTATGCACATATTATAAAACATACTTGTAAAACAAATAATTTTGTAAGTAAATCTAAATTGTGAACATATAGATACGAAAATTTATAACAAGATTTTGGGTTACATGAAAATTATTTTTTTAAATTAAAATTTTTAGGAGTCTTGTTTGAATTTAAGCTGTTTTAACGTTATAATTGGGTTTTTATTATTACCCTGCGGGAAATTTGTTTCAACTGCTCTCTACTTCTATTATTTTATATGAAGGGGATCTATCATATTGACATTGTTCATTTGTGACAATATCTGTGACAGGCATTATTTTAACCGAAATTGGATGTGTCCATTAAGGTCATTTCAGTGACCTGTTACAAAGTGTCAAAAAGGTGCCAATTAACCACTCGTAGGACATCGCCATGTTAAAGTAACTTGTCACTTGGCAAGTTTAGTGTTAGTTCAGTTTCCCCTAGGGTAGAGTGTAACGTAAGTGCTACGGTACAAATCTGTTATAACGGAATGATAAGCAAAATGTTCACTACTAGCGCCTTCTACTACCTTTACTTTCGCGATCAAATTAGACATTATCGTGCCAGAGATAGAGGCGCAAAGAACAGGAATAGTTTGGAGTCTACAAGGTCATTTTGAGGAATTAGAGGTTCTGTATGAAACATGTCTTGTGGGTCATAGTCATTGTGATATTAAAGACAAAATAAACAAGCATGTACCCTTTTTCATGGCACATGGAGTTGAAGTATCAGCAATGCCAACTTTAATTAATGTGTAATAAATGAACGATAAATAGAATATGTAAAATCTTTCTGTTATCTGAGGTGTATGATGACAGTAGCTGGCAGAATAGAAGAGGATATACCAAATAAACAATGTCGAAAGATTAAAACATATATGGCGATTACCACAATTATACCGCATTTGTGTGACGATAAGCATAATTAATACGCATATTCGATGCTTTTGCGAAATTCCCGCCACTCGGAAGATCCAAACATAAATGAACGAGCTGCTGCGTATTATATGACATGTATTTCGGCATAATACTATCGCGAATGTGGACTCTTTTAACAAAACCATCGACATGGATATGAAATGCAAACCGATCCAAAGTATATATATAGAGTAGTTTAGTACACATGGTTTTAGACAACTTGCACAAGCGGCAAAAGTCAAGCGAATAGACAAAAATTAATCGAAATAAATCGAACAATCTTGTAGAAACCCTATGCTCCTAAGGAGAGTAAATAAAGAAATAATAATATACATTTGGTAACAGTGTAGTGGATTGATATTGATCTCAGTAAATCTTTGATGAAGTCCTAAAAATTAATAGGTATATATATTATATTCTATAGTTCTTATAAGGCACAAAGGGCCACACAAAAAGTAATAGGTGCAATAACAATATTAAGGACAATCATTTTTAATGGCACCTTATTATGTTTTACCAGTATTGCAAGAAATTGGGAAGTTTAAATATTTCTAGTATATTATTAATTTTTGTATGTGTTTTAAAAAATTTTTATGTATTAAATTTTAGGTATATTGTAAGTCTTTTTCTTGAAACATTGTGTTTTAAAATAAATAGATAAAAATGAGACTGACTGCAAATAGACAATAGAGCGTAGAAAACCCTCATATGCCACTTTTTGTGAGGATGCCACCAGCCTGACATGGGATTTGCTGTCCTTAATAGTTGATTTAAGGCTGGGAATGATAGACTAATTTTAAATGTAACTGTATAAGCATTGTTCATTCTTTTAATCTGAAGGAATGTTTCTCTTTCAATTTGAAATTGTTGTTATGAAAATTGATAGTTGCCACTCCCATTAAAATGAAAACCAATTAATGTGCCATGTCATGGTTTTTAACCTAAATATCGTTACCTCAAACCCAAAATAAAATAAAATTCGACTTTTTCATTGATTCTGATGTATTGGATTAACACAAATATCCACAAATTTTGGAATCTTTCGACCAAATTGAGGGATTTTATCAACAAAAACCAAACACTGCTATCGACAAAAGGTTGTATAATAAACGCTAAGAGACATCACTAGCAGTTTGCATAATATGCAACAATGTCCAATGTGAAACCAACTGCAGTGTTTTGGAAGAAAAATTATTTAAAAGCAGTTTAGGGAAATTCATCAACTTATCATTTTAAATAGTTTTTTGCTTTTTCTGTAAAATTTTCAAAATGTTAGACAAGACCTTTTGCAATTTACGTAACGATATGTTAATTGTCTTAGGTTTCAATAAAATACAAAGCTCTTTTATTTTGATAATGGAATTTTTATTTATTCGTTAGTGCTGATGTTTGTAAAACCTTAACCATTGGTCCCAGACTTATATTTTATTATACATATCGACTTATGGCTAATAAATCAGTGAGTGTTTAAACGCTGGCTTAGCTGAACTTAACTTAACTTTATATGTAGTTTAAACTCAACAGTTGTAAATCCGTTTTCCATGTATTATATCTATACCACTAACATGTGGCAGCACTACTATAAATGTTGCCAAATTCATATGGTATGCATTGGTAGTTTAAACGCCCAATTTTATGCGTGATTTATAGATTAATTGGTTTAAACACATTTTAAACCAAAAAGAGAGTTTAACTTACTCTGATTTATTAGCCCACTTTTTGAATCGATCGAGCGATGTCCTGGCTGCGCAAAGTACAGGTCGCAATTTTGAAGATAATTTGATAAAATTTGGTATATACGTTAAAACTGTCGCAAGAGCCAAGACTTCTTAGAATCGTGAGAATCGTAACATAATTTAACTTTACCCCAATAGAAGCTTCTTTCCGGAATAGAGTGTTTGTGCCAATAAACCTATTTTGATATTATTCAGATTAAATTTTGTTCACTTAAAGGCAAACAAGTCTCATGGAGATTATAATATTTAAAAAATATTTGGCACAAAGAACTCTTACACGAATCTTAACCTCATAACATAATTTTGTTGTGGTTCATGTTTGCCAATGGGTCCGAAATAGGTTACACTATCAAAATTTTTTTATAAATACTGTAATACAGGGTATCATATGGTCCGGCTTGACGACTATGCTTTCTTACTTGTCTTTATATGCATAAATATAAAAACTAGTTTGTTAGTAAAAATTTAACGTATTTTACTTTTCAATAACTACATCGATACATAACACAGTACAACATTTTTCAGTTAATTGATTGCCAAAAAGAAGAATTTCTGCATCATTCGTTTTGTCTTCTTACCTGCGATTTGAAGTTAGTATCGATTTGAAGTTAGTACTATCGTATAGGGGAATTTATCACGTTTTAGGCCCTGTTGTTTGACATAGCTCGACAACCACTAGCCCAATTTAGTTGAAATAAATTTTAAAAAATTAAGAATTACAATTCCCTTAATCTGTTCATATATTGTTTTCCTATACAAGTAACACTTTCGAAGTTAAAAATGAATGTATGAAGGGAAAAAATTATTTTTTGCCTAAAAATTTAAATTTTTTTTTTTAAAAATACATAAAAAATGCAAAATGGAAAAAAGTTTCAAGTCTAGTTATTTTTTCGCAAAGTCACATAACCTATGAGCAAAATGAGACAAAGATCATAAAAATCGATGCACGCGCTTCGCTTTTATTCGCAATTGAGTAAATGTATGAATTTCAAAAATTTGCTCGAGATATGCACAACATTATTTGGAGAAAACATTGACACCTTTTTCATGATTCTGAGAATTAAAAAAAAAGGAATAAACAAAAGGTTATTTGATTTTTATGATTGCGGTAATAAATGTACGTGGACAATTAAACGGAAAGTGGACCTTTTTATTATTTGGGTTTTTCCGGTGGCTACCTATATGATTTTTTTACAGAAATTGCACCCACATTTAAGGGTGGTCATTATTTGGAAAGTTTTGCACAGTTTGAAACGTACAAGTGCTGAATCAGGTATATAGGTAGCCGCCCTTAAAATATGCGCCCATTTATAAGTACCTGGCAGTAAAATATTCAAAAATACGTAGTATTTATAGGTGTGCATTGATCGATTTTTGGCATTCAGCCAGTGCCGACGAACGCGAACAGTAAAAGTGATTTTTCTCCAGTTTTTTAAAAGTGAATAACAACAAAACATAAAATATATCAATATGGAAAACAACAAGTGCCCATATTTGGATGAATATTGTTACGTTTGTGGTCATATCGTCCGAAAAATACAGAAAAAAGATCGAAAAAATTTGTTTACTGAGCAATTCAAAACCGCGTATTGTAATTATTTCGATGAAGCAGATTTAAGTGGTGCAAATTTTACGCCGAACACAGTGTGCAACAGTTGTTATACTACCCTTCTAAAATGGATTCACGGAAAAAGTAGAAAGTTATCTTTTATGAAGCCAGTAATTTGGGTGGAAGACACAACTGGACATGATGAATCCAGGTGCTATGCATGCATAAATTTTCGTCCTGGATTAAACAGACAACAATTGAAAACAAAAGTATACACTGCTGTATTTACTGCCACACTTCCAGTGCAACGCCCTGCTGATACCGATGCACCTAAACCTCCGAGTGCGGATACTGTGTCCCTGCTAGCCGAAACCGTTTTCACCAATCCGACCGATTTGGATGATGCTGATTGGATACCCGATATTGAAAATAGTGCACCACAACCGCTACCACAAATCGAAATGGATTACATTGTGGCCAAGCTGGGACTATCACAACACGACTCCGAATGGCTGACATCATTTTTGAAGAGAAGAAAACTCACACAGCAAAATGTCAGCGCAACATCATACCGACAACGCCAAGCTGATTTTCAGAAATTTTATTCCGTTGACGAAGCAAATACGTTCACGTACTGCCATGATATCCCAGGTTTAGTGAAAAAATTGGGAATGGATTATATCGCTGGCGACTGGCGTTTATTCATCGATGGTTCAGTTACTAGTTTGAAGGCTGTGCTGCTGCACAACAAAAATAAAAAACCATGCATTCCATTGGGATTCAGCACAACTATGAAGGAAACGTATGAAGCATTGGGCGAAATTTTGAAGAAAATCAAATACGATGAACACAAATGGAACATTTGTTGCGATCTGAAGGTGGTCAACATACTACAAGGGATTATAGAAAAGGGCGGATATCCAAAATACTTCTGCTTCCTTTGTAATTGGGATTCACGATACAAAGGAAATCAATATCAATGTAAAGATTGGAAAGGAAGAACTCCCGAGCTCAACAAACAATTAAAATTACGCAATAAACCTATGATAAAGGACCTGGATGATATTTTGTTGCCACGGCTCCACATGAAACTGGGAATAGCTGGGAAATTCGTTGAAGTGGTGGTCAAAAAAGTTAACGGCGCCTTTGACTGTTTGAAATCCATCTTTCCGAAACTCAGTGATGAGAAAATTAAAAACGGTACGTATCGTACTCTGTATTTCAATATTGTCATATCTAAATTTGTTAATTTCTATACATTCGCATTACCAATAATTTTTTCGTTTTTCTTATGTATTTAAAACAGGTATTCTCAATGGACCTGATATTCGGAAATTAATCAAAAGTGATTCTTTCACACATTTGCTTTCAGAGCATCACGACCACCAACATGCATGGAACGCATTGAAAGAAGTAATAGAAGGCGTTCTAGGAAAGAACCGTGTCCAGCGAGAAGAGATACAGCAACGAGTGGACAAGTTGCTGTTTTATTTCGAAAAAATCGGTGCATCCATGACGCTGAAATTGCATTTCTTGCACCACCACCTCGATACTTTTTTGGCACAATCACCTCAGGAAGCAGACGAACAAGGAGAGAGGTTCCACCAGGTGACCATGCCATTTGAAAAGCGGTTCAAAAGCAAAAAATTGGATGCATTGCTTGCGGAGGTTTGTTGGTGGAGTTCCACAATTATGCAGTTTGAAGAAAGCACCGAAGATGAAGACATTGAAATTGGTGGACACAGTGAAAGAAACACGCCCTTGAATAGTATGTGTATCTCGGATGACGATACAGACTCAGACCATGAATATGAACAACCTACGAAGAAAACAAGATCATCAGAACCACAAGCGTCAACTTCTACAAGGATGGATATTGCCAATAATTGAAAAAATGTTCTAAATTTTGTTTTTATGCATATTATAATTGCGTATTAATTGCATATTATTTTATTTTCATTAAGTTTTTATAAATAAAGTTTTTTTTTGCATGATAATTTTTTAATTTATATTTTTATTTTTATTTTAAGGGTGGTGGCTATAACTGATTTTTGAAATTCATACCTTTACTCAATTGCGAATAAAAGCGAAAAGCGTGCATCGATTTTTATGATTTTTGTCTCATTTTGCTCATAGGTTATGTGACTTTGCGAAAAAATAACTAGACTTGAAACTTTTTTCCATTTTGGATTTTTTATGTATTTTTAAAAAAAAAATTTAAATTTTTAGGCAAAAAATAATTTTTTCCCTTCATACATTCATTTTTAACTTCGAAAGTGTTACTTGTATGAACAGATTAAGGGAATTGTAATTCTTAATTTTTTAAAATTTATTTCAACTAAATTGGGCTAGTGGTTGTCGAGCTATGTCAAACAACAGGGCCTAAAACGTGATAAATTCCCCTATACGATAGTACTAACTTCAAATCGATACTAACTTCAAATCGCAGGTAAGAAGACAAAACGAATGATGCAGAAATTCTTCTTTTTGGGTCTAATTTCACATACAGTTCACAGAATTGAGTTGGCAAATCATGTGTTGTACTGTGTAAGATATACTTACTTGAAATCTTAAAATTTATATTTTATCAAAATAATATTGATAAATAAAATTAAATGTTTGTCATGTCATGTCATGCTACAATTTCAAGAGGATTTTAATTTCTTACCAAACCCGGAAGTTTTTTAAGTGCGTTGGTAAAAAAAACACATTTATTTTTCATGTTAGATTTTTAAATAGATTACAAGTGATTTTCTTGTTAAGAAAATGACTTAAGTATGAAACATTTCCTATTAAAAATTAAGAACCATCTAGAAAACATACCGCAAAATTCAAAGAATAAAATAAAACAACATGACCACAGTTGAACAGACAGGATATTAACAAAACCAACAGGCAGCGAGCGTCATTATGCCATCATCATTTTATAAAATACTCACACTAGTACAAGTAATACAATTCCTCCCATGACAGCATATACACACATTGAGATGTATTTACAATGTAAATTCATCCCATTTTACATACATTTGCAATGTGTTTATGCAGAGAACAGTATGCAAATAAATTGCTTCATTGAAATTTCTTAACAAAATAAATAATATCACCATTAAGGGCTTCATAACTTCTTTTAAGCGGAAATAACTGTTTCTTCCAGATTATCTGATATTGTTGACCATTTTGTGGTACGAAATAAAAATTTTTACTTTTTTTATAATTGAATCTATGCAAAACTGTTTTGTAATATTTTAAATCCAAATAAAATTTTTACATAATTGGCATTTTCCTGTACATTAGCATTCCTTAAGATGTAGTCTAAAGAGTAACAATTTAGAAATATTATCCGATTTCTTAACAAAGGGCCAAAAAATTGTTTCGATTTTTTAAAATTTCGTTAAATTATTTGAGAATTATTCTTTAAGTTCCGATTATAGATAAGACTTAAACTTTTAAAGCAAATAATAAGTGGCCCAAAAATGGATAAAAAATTCTATTTATACTCTGCAATATCCATATTAAACGCATTAAAAAAAGTCAGAGGAATTTTTTATGTTAAAAGACGGTAACTCTCGTAATAACTCAAGTTATGATATTTAAGATGATTCTTTGAGTGGTCTTGAACAATTACACTGGTTGGCAAAAAAAAAGTCGGAAGCAAAAACTTTCTTGTGTAATTTTTATTGACTTCAGCTTGCTGAATCCCAATCTGTTCACAGATTGATCCTATTTT
The DNA here is from genome assembly GCA_943735925.1 of Pollenia amentaria. Classification (NCBI taxonomy): domain Eukaryota; kingdom Metazoa; phylum Arthropoda; class Insecta; order Diptera; family Polleniidae; genus Pollenia; species Pollenia amentaria. The sequence goes on along the minus strand of OX031009.1, from coordinate 94,231,295 downwards.
GTTAAGATTTGTATGGGCTTGACTAGTATATCGCCCGAAAAAATAATTGAGAACGAATTGCCCGATTTTAATTTGTTTTGGAGTTATTCAAAAATTAGTGGCTACTGTTCCTTTAATAAGCACAAAATTTTAGATTTTTATAATACATTAGAAAGCCAGGTATATATCGAATAAAATAAGCCATATATTATGAAAATCGGTGGACAAATGTTAATTTTATTCACGTTACGTTTTTAGGCGCACTAAAATATTTTTCGAGAGTTGACTTTATATGCGGGCATATTGTAAATTATGAACCGTGTTAAATGCCCGGAAATTGCGAACCATATCTTAATTTTAAGTTTATTTCATCTATATGATACTTATAAAGCAGAATTCTGAGTATATATTGCTCATTTGCTTTAATAGCGTCATAATTAAAAAAAATATTTTTCAGTAAGCCGTTTAAAGTGTGCGATAAAAAGGATATCAAAAATATCGCTCTTACACAAAATAAATGGTTTATTCTGAAAAACATACGATCTTAACCTTATGGCGACCCTTACAATTAGGGAAGTAACGAATACCGATACCGATATATCGGCGATACTTTACGTTTGCCGATATATCGGTATCGGCGATATTTTACTATCGACTTTTTTATTGTTTTTTTTTTTTTTTTGGACAAACAATTTAATTTTCAATGCTTACTTTTTGAACAACAACTAAGAGCAAAAAATCAGTAAGAATAATAAATGATTTCTTTTAATTTTTAAGCTTAAGGAGGTCGCTCCACACCATGCGTTTTGTGCGTATGTTTCTTTTTTGACCTTTTTTCGAGGCACATGCTAAAGTAGAAAGTAATCATACTTTCGATACGTATACGCATTTAACGCGTGTTCTGTGTAACTTGTCAATACAATTTTTTTACACTGCGTTTTTTTGGACTGATGCATAAACGCATTGAACGCGTGGTCACTACTCTAAAGCTTTTGGGTATCTTCGAAGAGACCACAAAATCCATTAACAAAGTCACTGCTACATTTTCTGACGCTATTTCGCTAGTTATCAGTCTTTGAACATTATTAGAAAATACGATAAATTAATAAACTGAGATGCAGAATAATTAAGAGTCCCAAAAATTCTCGATTTACGTAGCAATAGCTCTGAATGAAAGATTTGAGTGTTTAGAGAATAATGAAATCTATTGTTCATCTACAATGCTTTACATTCGATACACAGCTAGAAAATTTTAAAGACAAATGATCAAAAAAAAGTGACATGACTCTATATTCTTAAAGTGTTGAAGACATGGTCACCACTACATCTAGTAAAAGTTCTGATAAGTCTAAAAGAACTGACCTGTGGAGCGTTTCACAGTATTTGCGCCCATATGACTAAAATATAAAAAAATTGCAACGAAATAAGTAGTCGCTAATGTCATAAAATTTCTCTCTTCTGCATTTGTTTTGTTAATTTCTAACGGTATTTCTGAAATGTAAAGAACAAAAGTGCGAGTATGCAGAGAAGTAGAAATATGATAAAAGTCACTAGAAAAACAAAGTCAAACTTCAATTGTAAAAACACATTTAATAAAAGTTCCTAAATAAAATTATAAAAAATGCAAATTGATGTAAATGGTATTGGCATTGTTTTTAAGACATAGCAAGTTAATAAGTTGTGCGGTGGTTTTAGCAAAATTCAGAAAATTTCATCAGTAAAAATTACGTAGACTTTTAGTTAGTTTCCCAATCAACGCCAATTACCGAATTGGCTTATAAAGTTAACACATACATATATATATATATATAGTTTAATATTATGTTTAATTCAAGTGCAGGTTTTTGCAGTTTTATTTTATATATTCAATATAATAACTCAACATCTGCGTTTAATGTGTTTTAAGAATTTGTGATTTTTGTTGAAAGGTATTTTTGTTCTTATAAATTTTTTTAAGTTCTTTAACTCATTATGATAGCAAGAGTACCAAATTTAAAACAACATTTCTTATCTTTTAAATGGTAGTTTTTTTAAATTTATTAAATATATGTGTATGTATTTTATAACAATATAAAACTAAATTTTATATGGCAAAAAACATACGAACGTATTCTGACGAAGGGACAAAACACAAAATAGGATTATAAGCAAAATGAAAAATATTGTTATTTAATTTTTTGCAAGTTTACACATATAAAATTAACGAAAGCGAAAGTTATACAGCAATTCGTGAGAAACCAAAAAATCATTCTGAATATTTTAAGAGAAATGTAAAAAATGGACAGTAGTGGTAAGTTTTTAGGATATCGTTTTTATATTGTCAGAAATATACTGTGTAAGTTTCAAGATGATATCTTTATTCTAACTATTTTTTTCGCTCTACTTCATACAAGTGCAACCACTGTACGTTTGTGCAAATATTAAAAGAAAATTTTGAGAAGGATGATCCTCTGTCGATCCCACGCTGCGTCTTAGCTAAAGAAGAGGTCTAGATATACCTTAGCTTTTCTTTTTTTTTTTGTAGAGACGCAGATCCGCTTGTTTACTGGAGCAATTAAATGGTATACTTAAAATTTAAGACTATGGCGAAGAAATAATTAGATTGTCAAGTGAGTTCAGTCACATCTGAGAAACGATTTTTTACTGCAGGTCTGCTTCAAACGGGGTTGCGAAATTATCGTAGAAAAACCACAAGCACAACCACAAATCATTTTGCAATATCAAAAACAGAAACACAGATAATAAACAAACTATTTAATCCAACAATCAAAGGGTGGTCCAACCATAAGCCACGATGTTTATTGTGAGACACGCCATAACGTCAAGCTTTTTACCCAACTTAATTTGATATTTCTTTGTTTCAGTGTTTGACAAATTCAACCAGGAGTGGTCCGCAATTGAGCAATGCGCTAAGATTGTTGAAGCCTTTTACAAAAATGGGGATTGCAATCAAAATGCATTTCGTGCACTTCGTGATTTTTTAGGTCAGCATAATCGACCAAATGAATGTGTTCACAATCGGGAGAATTGTGCACAAATTTCAGCAAACCGGGTCTGTAGGAAATGGGAAAACACCTGTTCATACTCGCCCAGTTCGTTCTGCAGAAAACATTGCTATTATTTGCGTACTTTGGCCGAAGAGCCGTCAACTTCTACTCCTCGACATATTCAGCAATTGAACATCTCACGAACATTACTGATTGAGGATATGGAACTGAACGATATGTGGTTCCAACAGGATGGTGCCACTTTTCACACATTAAAAAAAAAAGTGTGCATCAATAAGCCAAGAACAATTCAAGGGTAATAAAGGATGATATAATTCGGTACATTAACGACTTTGAGCCTCAATTATGTCTCAAAGTAATTTAAATATGGACCATCTTTATAAAGATAAAAAAGTTATCAGCAGGGCTTTGTTTAATAAAATTCCAAGTTTTTAGGTATCCTTGTCACTGTCACTATCTAAATAATATTGAGACTTTTTGTATGTTTTGTTAGAATCAATTTATAAGTTAAGCTCATGAACAATTTCGTAACTTAATCAATAACGATTATCTCGCTTAAATCTGTATTAATTAGAATTAATTTTCAATCTGTTAATTAAGTAATAGATTTGGGAATATTATTAGACAAAAAACTAAAATTATTCAACATATAACGGTAACTGTAAATAATTCCCGCAGTGTTCTGGGTTTTATTAAGCGATGGGCAAAGAAATCAAATGATCTCTTAACAACAAAAAGTCTTTTTACCTCTCTCGTTAGAGTAATTTTAGATTATGCCAGCATTTTTTGGGACCCGATCTATAATATCTATAATGATCGTATGAAATCAGTTCAAAACAATAGCTTATTTTCTGTTTATGATGTAATATTTATAGAGGATGCCTGGTCCTACCTCCATACTCAACAAGACTGGCTGAAATTAATTTACCAACGATAAAGAGCAGGAGAATAATGAATTTAACTTGAAATTTTATAAAACCCAAGAAAAAAAATATCATGCGATTAATCGCTATGCAAATTTAATTAATTTGCAAACCCTGAGCAAGTTTAATTAAATTCTTTTCCTTGTACATTAATTAAAAAGTTTTTTAATTAAACAACAAGTTTAAACTATTTTGTTATTGAGTTTTCCCCTTTTTGTGTTTATTTTGGGTGTGCTTGTGTGTGTTTGAGTGTAACTTAGTAAGTCAATTTAATGTTCTTTTTATGATCATGAAGATAGTGTTTCTGTAGCTTCTTTTTAACCAGCAAACAACATCAAAAATTGTCGTCCTGAAACGATAATTGAGATGACATTTTTTTTAACTTCAACTTAAATCAGCAAAAGGAAATGTGTAGTTCGAAAACAACATAGAAAATATTTAATAGTTTTTACTTGAAAACAAATTGTAGTTTTGAGGTTTCCTTTAGTAAGTTTTAGTTACATGATAAAATAATACATTTTAGCAAACAAACAAAAACAATGAACATAAACTTTTTAAAGAACCTAAAAAACAAATTGGCATCTAAAACTTTGTTATGGTCCAATAAAATTACACTGATAGAAAAAAATGTACAACAAGAAGGGCACAACTGAATAGATAGAAAAAAAATCATTTATGTCGAGAGTTAAATCATTACATCAGTTTCTTAATACATTGACATACATCTCCACGTATGATCGTTGGGGTTTAAAAAGTGACAATGACGATGAAAAATTTATCACAATTTTAATGAGTACATTTTTTTATTAAAAAAAATTCAACAAAAATATAAAACAAATTCCAATACCTTTCGAGGAACAAAAATCGATTTATTTTTACTTATATCGTTTTCACAACTTATTGTTATTCTGAAGGTTAAAGTAGCATGTTAAATGTGTATACAAATTTCTATTTTCAAAAATTTTCTTTATTTTTTCATAATTAATAATAATTATATGTTTTCTTGTTTTTCAGGTATGTAGAAATCCTTTACCAAATTAGTAAGTAAATTTTCACTTAAAAAATGTAGAAGTAACTAAAACAATATTGATTTTGATAGAAATCTGTAAACTTTTGCTTATACAAATTTCAAAAGTTGTTTAAATATCTATGCGGTTGTCTAAAGCTATTAGGCTGATCGATTTGCGGTCACAGCCCGCATTGTTCTGTCTTATAGAGGAGGGGCTTTATTTAAGCTTTAATTTTTAAATATTTTGAATACATTTTATCCGTCTATAAGCATCCTAAATAATGAATATAAAAAATAAAGTGGGGTTGGTCATACATTTTATCCGTCTAGAAGCATCCTACGCGATTCATCCACCACTAGTGGTGAATGAGGGTATACTAAGTTTGTCATTCCGTGTGAAACTTTTTTATTATACATCTAAGACCCCATATATATATATGTTGGTTCCTTGAGTAATTCCAAGTCGATTTAGCTATGTCCGTCTGTCCGTCTGTTGAAAACACGCTCACTTTCGAAAAACGCAAAAGACAAGAACAAACTTGGTCTCAAATTGCTTGTAGTTATCCTAAGCAGTTTGGGATGGAAACCCAACAACATCGGTTCAGTAGGATCAGAACTATGAATCAAAATGTGGAACCACGACGCAAAAAAATTGATAATTTTGAAAACTAACATAAATGGTGGAATAATGCACGGAATGAAAAACAATTTTGCGCGAATTTCCTTTATATAGCTGCAAATCATACAGTTAACTTCCGTGAAGATCGGTCCATAATTGACTGTAGGCCCCATATAAACCCTACTCGTGGAAAACAGTTTAGTACGCCTAAAACCGGTAAAGATCGGTCCATAATTTACACTAGGCCCCATATAAACCCTACTCCCGGAAAACATTTTAGTACGCCTAACACCGTAACAAATAACGCTTTCATACTAAAGTTTGGTGCGTCACAGTTTTATAAGACCAGAAATCACACTGCTAAATTTCGTGAAGATCGTTCAATAATTAACCCAAGGTCCCATACAAACCCTGCTCCCGAAAAACATTTTAGTACGCCTAAGACCGTAATAAATAACGCTATCATACTAAAATTTGGTATATCATAGTTTTAGAAGACCAAAAATCGCAGTGTTAAATTTCGTAAAGATCGGTCCATAATTTACCCTAGGACCCATATAAACTCCCGGAAAACAGTTTATTGCGCCTAAAACCAAATAAAGCCCACTTTGGGAATATAATTTAATTCGCCTAAAACCATAATAGATATCGATATTGCGGTAAAATTTCTTCCAACTTAGATTCATATGGCCAGAAAAAATATCATACAATTTTGTGAAATTCACTGTTAACGCTAAAACTAATGACACTGCTGTATTGAAATTTATTGTAATTAATTTTTTGTAATACCAGAAATCAGTCTTCAAAATTTTGGGATGGCAAATTACCCTCCTAAAAATAATTTTAGTTCGGCTAAAAATGTTACGAATCATGATATTTTACTCAAGCCAGTTCAAAAATCTACCAAGAATAATTTATTATAGGTCTAAACCGAAACCAATTTTAATGCTGACGTTCGTTTTTGTGAAGCTTAGTTAATAATATATATGTATTTACAATAAAGAGCCCACTTCTGTCGGTGCCCTCCACCGACATCAAAGATTCGGCATAGCTGAATATAGCACTCTAACTTGTTTTAAATACATTTACGTGAATATTTTTAATTGAACTATAAAAAATTTTATCGCGCCAGTGGTGACCATTTTCTGCTCTGTATATTCGTGTTACTTCCAAAACCTTTCCCTTAACCTTTTGCAAAACTGTTGTTGATTTCGTCGCGTGTATTGTTTTTTAATTGCTGGATGGTTCTAGGCTTATTAATGAAGAATTTTCCCTTTCAAAAACCCCTAAACGAAACAGTCTGGAGTGTTTTAAAATCGCTTGCACGCGAACCAGTCTTGAGGATGGTTTTAAGCGGCTGGCCTTAAAAAAGTTATCAACATTGTCCGATATCTAACGCCAGTGATGGAAACGGCGACGCCGTATTCCTTTTCAAAAAAATATGGGCCAATTATTCTTTCCAAAGAGGCACCGCACCAAGCCATTTACTTAAGTGGGTGTAATTGCCGCTGTTGAACTACTCTTGGATTTTTCGTTGCCCATATCCTACAATTTTGCCTATTAACGAACCCATTTAATTCGAAATGAGCCTCGTCGCATTTTTATTGTGTTCAAAATTTAAGAAATAAATTTAAACGATTTAGGCACGTTGTTCAATTGTGTACTGTTCCATTTTAAATTCCCCAAGTCTTTTCTACAAAATACTGAAAAAAAATAAAAAAATAATATTAAAAAAGTTATATGGAATTCATACCGCTTCGGTCATTTTGAGCCACCCTGTACTTAGTTTTCAATTCCATCTGAAAATTTTTAGATATTTATCTAATACCCCATAAAGCACATATATATATTCTGGGTCCCTGAGGAATCCTAAGTCGATTTTACAATGTCCGTCTGTCTGTACGTCTGTTGAAAACACGCTTACTTCCTAAACACCCAACAATAACTGCCAAACTGTTTATAGTTATCCTAAGAAGAAGGAAATCCACCCCAATCGGTTTTGTAGGAAAATAATTTTAAACACAAATGTGGACGAACAACTTTAGTGATATTTTCGCTACAAAAACTAACATACATTTTTGGCAGAATAGAACGATTCTTATTCAATTTTGCACAAACTCGTTTTATATGACTAGAAATCCTACTACCAAATTTCATGAAGATCGTTCTAAAATTTCTCAAAAAACACTTTAGTATGCCTAAAAATGTCACAAATAAGGATATTGTAGTAAAACTGCGTTTGTCATAGTTCAATCCAGCCAGAAATCAAACGATCAAACTTCGTGACAACCATTCCATTATTTACCGTAGTCCTTTTTTCAAGCCAAATCTAGGGTAATGCTTTAATACTACTAAAACCGTAAAGAATATCACTATTATGGTGAAATTTGGTCATATTAAGTCATTTTAATATTATAAATCATTCTTTTGAATTTTGTTATGAACGGTCAAAATTTTCCATATATCCAATATTAAATCTCATCCGGAAAATCACTTGAATATGCCTTAAACTGAAATGAATCAGATATTGTATTAAAATTGGGTCAAACTGAGTTTTATATGATTAGAAATAAAGTCATAAGACGTTGTGTTGATCGGCCGATTTTTAGAATAGGCTTTAGTTTGTACGCCTAAAGTTGCAACGAACTATAATACTGTGAGGTCAGTTTTTAAAATTAATAAATTCCATTTAAAGACCATTCCTGAAATATTCTTACTCTCGGTAAAGGTTATCACAGATTCGGCTCTGCCAAATAGCCCTTTTACTTGTTTATTTTATTAATAAAGGTTCCAGTCCAATTTATATTCCCTCCACAACTACTTGTGAACGGGGTATACTTAATTTGTCATTTCGGTTGAAACTTTTTTAATATTCATGTTAAGCCCAATAAAATGTATATATTCTGGGTCCTTAAATAATTTTAAGTCGATATAGCCATTTCCGTCTGTCTCTCCGTTCTGTTAAAAACACGCCTACTTTCGGAAAAACTCAAAACAAATTAACAATATTGCTGTCAAGTTGTTTCTAGTTATCCTCAGCAGTTTGAGATTGAAATCCAGCAAAATCAGTTCGGTAGGATAAGAGTTATGAACGCAAATGTGAAACCACCATCTTAAAAAAATTGTAATTTTTTTATAAAAACTAATGGAAATAGTGGCGGAATGCAATTCATTCTATAAGATTAAAAATCATACAACATTCGTTAAGTTCGGTCCATAATTTACCACAGGCCTCATATACAGCCCACTCTCGAAGAACACTTTAGAAAGAGTAAAACCATAACGAATAACGCTATTGTAATAAAATTTGGTTCGTTATAGTTTCATATGGCTAGGAATCATTTTCTGAATATCAGTTCTGAATATGTATGCATAATCCCTTAACGAGTAATGCTATTATAATAAACTTTGTATGTGACAGTTTTATAGGACTAAAAATTACACAGTTAAATTTCGAGAAATTTAGTCCAAACTTTACCATAGGGCCCATAAAAAGCCCACTCCTGGAATATTCTAACTGTCGGCATAGCCGAATAAAGCATTCTAACTTGTTATAGTATTGCATTAGGATTGGTTCGAGGTGTATTTTTGCGAAATTTTTTGGAGTCACTAAAAAACTCAATTTCGAAAAAATTCGAGTTAGGACCTTTCTGCACGAGAACCAATGATATGAAGCTATTCATAAGACACAGCTTTAAATACTTACTTTAGATTGCCTTGCCTGAGAATACTGTTAAATAAGATCCTTGTGTATTGTGTTATGGAAGAAACAAAAAGCAATAAAAAAAACAAAGAAAACAATTTTTCTATTTGCATCCCTTAATTCTGTCGCAGCATGAATTTTCGTTATAATTGTTTATTCAAAATAATAACAATATCGCTCCAACTTTTTGCAAAAAAAAGCAAAAATAATTCAAATAAAAAAAATTAAAAAAAAATCAAAAAAAAAATTTTGAAAAGGAAACATGTGGTGCATAACAAGAATAAAATAAATTGAAATTTGCCACAAACGACGCAAAAACAAGAAAGTATTTTTACACTTCAGTAACTTTCGAAGATTAAAGACGGAATAAAAAATATAAGATTTTTTTAGTTGTTCCCCAGCATTTCAAGTTCATCCAAAAATTATTTTAAAACTATTTGATTTTGATTGTATCAAAAAAATGGAAAAATATAATAACACTGTCAAAAATATTTCTATAAAAATTAAAGAAATTTTAAAACATGAATAATTAGGAATTCAAAATAATTACAATTAATTACTTCCCGGTAAAAATGTAGGCGAAACGTTGGAATTTCAATAAAATATTATACATTATACAAGTAATTATTTATTAGTTTGTTTAAAATTTGTTGTTACTAAAATATTCGCATTTTGTTTATTTAAAAAAGTGAAAATCAAAACAGATAAACAATTTTACATAGTCTAGGAAAGTATGCCGGCATTTCTGTTCAATGTGTTTGTATGTTGTTTTTATTGTCCAACAATATCAGGCCTGTCATAGAATTCCATTCCAATCGAAAGTGAAAAAATTTTTCGGAATGAAACCACTTTTGGTTTTGTAAGTGGATTTGATTGTTTCAGTATTTTATAACCGAAAAAACTACTTAAAACTATTTTTTATGGATAAATAAATGTTTTTAATGATATAGCTTGAAGAAATAACACACTTTTGATTTATTTATTTTACTTTATATTGATTTTATTAAAAACATAATAAATTCTTTACCGTTGCGTTGCCACATTTTTTTCCTCACAAACCACTTTTTTCATTTCTACGCTGAACATTGCCATACTTAACACAAAAATCATATGGTGTTTACGTAAAGTTGACATATCCAATTGTAAAACCAGAGTTGTTATAAAAAAACATATATAGCAAAATCGATCGGAATCTAAAGAAGCTAAAACTAAATCGATCGGAATTGAACATACGGAATTAAAACCATTCCGATCGGAATTTGTGACATGCCTGTATATTGTATTTTACACATTTATTAGGGTTGCCAATCGGGACAGCTTTTTGCAAATCCCGGTATTCGGGATTTCAAAAAATTAAATCCCCGGATTACCCCGGGATTTTACGGAATTCGAGGATTCGCGGTTTTTAAAAGTGCTTACAACTTCCAAAAATGTTTTAACTGATTCAATTAAAAAATAATTAACAAAAAATCTGTATTTTATTCAATTACCTCATATGATTCAAACCAAATGAATAGAGCAAACTGGTAATTTATTTATTTGTAAGATTCTATTAAATTAATTAAGATAAATAATTGAAATTTAAATTCGAAATTAATTACCAAAATAAATTTTTTAGTTTACAACAAAAAAACTTATTTTAACAATAATAAATTTTTATACCCACCACCACAGGTGATAGAAATTATGTAGTGTAAAAATTACACTTCTTAATTTCGTGAAATCGCTCCATGAATGACCAGTCCCATGCCCACTCTTGAAAAACACTTTAATGAGCCTAAACCTGTAAAGAGTAAAGTTTAAATTTTGCATTTGGTGCACCAATATAATCAATTAGAAAATAAAACAACACGGAACTTTTGGTTTTTGTTCTGTGCATTTCAAAAGACATTTTTTCTTTAATTATTTTCAGCACTTCTCACATTAAGATTTGTTTCTAATTTTTTAACACGCTTAAAAAGAATAACCAAGTTTAGCTTTTTTGTTTCGTTTTCAACGGAGTTAATAATAAATATAAAAGATCAATATTGTGCTCCATATCCTCTTACATAAATGTCATGAAGAATTTCTTTTTATAAAAAAAAGGTAAAACAAAAAAATTAAGTTAATAATTTCGCGACAGACTTAGTTCCGAAAAACCCGGGATTAAAAAATTAAAATAGCGGGATTTTTCGAGATCGGGATTTCGGGATTGGCATCTCTAATATTTATACATTAACTTTTGTTTAATTTTACACTTTTATACATTATACTAGCTTAACCCGGTGCGATTTGCTACCCCCATCGAAATAAAATACAGTAACCGTTCAACAGATATACAGAAATTTCAAGTGTCTTCGTATGGGAGGTGTCACGCCTACTTGTCCCATTGAACCTACCTTTTAAAATATGTTGTAGACTATTATCTAATCTACTTGTACAAAATTGGAATACTGTCACTATTACAGTAGTCCAAATACGTAGAAATATTTATTGCCATTATATGGGAGGCGCCACGCCCGCTTGTCTAATCCAGCCGACTTTTTTGGCAGATATCGTGTATTGATACCCTGCGGAAAATTTGTGTCAATTGCTCTTAAAGCACTTATCCCGTGACCAGTGAACAAAATTTTATAATACAAAGGAACGAATTGTGATAGGTGAAAACAAGACATATCACTTAACCGGTGATAATGTGTTTAGACTGTAGATAGTCCAGAGGAAAGGTAATTGGCACAAGACTATTCATGTGACTGGATTTTGTACGGGTAGTGGCTGATTTTCTCTAGTTCTTTTACTTTATATGAAGGGGATCTATCATATTGACATGGCTCATCATAAGAGTGGGTCTTACAAAGTTTAAAGACCTTTGTCTTTAAGTATGAAGTATTTAATATGTTCGTCCTATGGAGGATATTGCTCCTTCTTCGTCTTCCTCGCCCATTTTTATTTTGGAATTTATAGCTTACCATAATAGTGGCTTTAACCATATTTGAAGACTGTCGCTGTAATAGTTCTTCAGTTACGCGTTATTAAATACTTCCTATGGGGGTATTACTCCCTCTGCACCTACCCCCTTTATTTATATTTTTAAAGGTGTAGTTTTCCATAAGAGTGACACCTACCAAGTTTGAACATTCTCACTATAACAGTTTTAAAGATTAAACATCGGCGTCCTATGGGGTGGTAACACTTCCCCTGCAGCTATCTTACTTCAATTTCGGTGTTCAGAAGATCCGTGTTCAGAAAAAATAATAGCCTATTTTTTTCGGGGCTCATGTGATGTTACTGTAAACATTTCAGGAAAATCTGTTCAGTCGTTGAGGAGTCTATAATAATAGTTCTTCAGTGGACGATATTTAATATATATGCATCCTATGGGAGGTATTTCCCCCCCTGCGCCTACCAGCTTTATTTTTATTTTCAAAAGTGTAGTATACCATAAGTGTGACTTCTACAAAGTTTAAACATTCTCACTATAACAGTTCTTAAGATATGCGATATTAAACATTGGCGTCCTATGGGGGTACCATTTCCCCCGCTGCTATATTATTTAAATTTTGGGGCTCAGAAGGTCCTAATACCAAAAATTCCACAAAATGCGTGCATGTTACGTGATGTTACTGTAAAAATTTCAGGAAAATCTGTTTAGTAGTTTAGGAGTCTATAAGCCAACAAACCAACAAACAAACAAAGAAACAAGCAAACAAACAAACAAACAAACAAACAAACAAACAAACAAACAAACAAACAAACAAACAAACAAACAAACAAACAAACAAACAAACAAACAAACAAACAAACAAACAAACAAACAAACAAACAAACAAACAAACAAACAAACAAACAAACAAACAAACAAACAAACAAACAAACAAACAACCAAACAAACAAACAAACAAACAAACAAACATTTTTCATTTTTATATATATAGATTATTTCTTTACATTATTTGATTATCAGATGCTTAAAACAGCGATTAAAAATATACAATAGACTTTATTTTTACCATCTTTTCCATACAGTATCATCCATCCATTCTGGTGTCATTATTAATTTTTATTTTTTTTTTTGTTTGGCCAAAATCTCCTTAATAATTTCTGGACTTTTGCCAAAAACATTATTTTTTTCATAAGCATGCATATATGTACATATGTACATACCTATGTATATATGAAATGCACAACAAATTATAAAACAAACGTCAAAAGAATTGTAAACATAACAAAAGAAACAAGATTAAAGACTTACCTGTTTGTATCATTTATAATAAATAGCAAAATTTGTTTTTTCATCTAATGACGTCATTACCGAAGCATCAGCATTTCGAATTTCAGAGAAGATGTTTTGTTCTAGTGACTTTCTTTTTTCACAAAAACTAAATGTAAACAACAGCAGCAACACCACTCTGAAGAAAAGAAAAATGCTATATTCGTCTGTGCCGAATCATTATTACCCTTCACCGAAAATTAAAATATTTCAGTGATGGCCTTTATATGGAATCTCTGATATATTTTGACCCAATCTTCATAAAATCGGATCCAACAGTATTAATGTGCGTTACGGTTCTAGGCATATTTAAGTGAATTCCGAGAGTTCGCTTTATGTGGGACATAAGGTAAATTATAAGTCCGGTCATCATAAAAAACTTAATTGAAACTTATTTCATCATTTTCGCATCATTATGGACCGATCATCATGAAAGTTAGTAATATAATTTTTATATAGTTCCTATACATATAGGAATTAGTATTGTGGATATTTATATATATAGTGAAACCGGACACTCACCGTCGCACAGTGGCGCCCGTAGAGCAAGCGAGGTTGCAAAAATCAAAATTTTCATGAGTGCCGACGAAGTTTTGAATAAACCCATGTTATAGGAAACTTTTCAACGATTTCAAATATGCCACTCTTAATAATATCACATTTTTAGTTTAGAAGATATAACCGTTCAAAGTTGACCGACTTTCGGTTTTCAAAAAAACACACAATTTTTAGTCAATTTGTTGCGATTTCAGGTGTAATATCACGAAAAATAGGTAACGAATCGCCTTATTTTTTATTTGTATTGATTGATGTATTTATTAAATGTATAATGATAAAAAAAAATTAACTGTTTGCTTTGTGTTTCTCCTGGTAAATCACTATTTAAAAACTATCCGTTTTTTCACTATTTTTCAACTTTGACGGAAAATAAAAAAAAACTATATTTTTCTATATTTGCCATATTTGCAAAACCTGTTCTTTGATTATTTCTTTACATAATTCAAAAGGTTTTATCTGCCCGTACGTGCCCGTTTGGCTTCTAGAGGTAAAAAAGTTCAAAAAGACATGGTTGCAGAAATTGTATGGCGTCCATCCCTTATATGTTTTGACTGACAGTAGTTTGATCTAATAGTTTGAAAAAAACTACTCATTGAAATTAGCAGGTACGTACCTCACATAAATAATACTTTGGCGTACAAATGGTCAGGAACAATATTGACTTATGGTCCCTACAGGTAGGCACAAATCTTATTTGGACACGTGCATAATATCAAAATTGCATTATTTAGCCTAAATCCATATGTATGCAGGGAACAGGTAAATTTTTAGGCATGGTAGCATAAGCCTATATATTGCAAAATAAGCATAATGCCCGGATTAGTCTACGCCTGAAAGTTGGCGCAACAATTACTGAAACCATTAAACAATTTAAGTACTGATAACATGGCGTTGAACAATTTAAAATTATTTGAACTGTTTAGAAAGTCAACCACACCAAAGTTTTTCACGGAAGTGAAAATTCTTCCTGAGAAGTTGACATTGATCAGCAAATGGGTCTGCGATGGATGATCCGGACAAAGCATTTATAAGCAAAGGATATCTTCCGATGACGCTACAATATCGGACGGAAATATGTTTATGGCATCTGTTGTTCCTTTGCGGCTAAAATCGGATGATTCCCTACACTGGAAAAATCCACGTCCGTCATCAGTGCATTATTGCCGACCAATAATGTTTCAGTTTGCAAGGGAATCGGCAGAACTCATAAGGACTACGGTGAAGGACAAATTGGAGAAGGAAAATATATTGAATGCAATTACGAGTTCCACCTGACCATGGTTGACGGAAAAGTCGTAAACGAACTGACAGGAACAACCTCAACAATGTCATGCCCGATTTGCAAAAAGAGTCAGAAGAACTTTTTTCAATCCAATTCAATTTATTTCATATATAATATGTTACATCTCAATTTTATATAATTAGTTGTAAAGAGTTTAAGATTAGTATCTTTTTCTGCTTAATTATAATATATTTCAATTAGTTTTCATAGACAGAATTATATTGGAGGTAAAAATTTAGCAAAAACCTATCTAAACCCCTTTTTTCGTATTATTTTTATATTTTTTTTATCGATTTTATATTATTATTTGTCAGAAGAACTTTGGTAATTTAAACGATTCTACAAATGAGGAGAATTACGAATATGGAATGTCACCATTGCACGCAAGGATAAGGTGTATGGAATTCTTGCTAAAACTGGCATATACCCTACCACAAGAGGAGGAAAACTTCGATGAAAATACATCAATAAAGGATAAGGAAAAGATCAGAAAGAAGCAAATACAGGATGGTTTTTTTGAAACAAGTTGGACTAAAAGTAGACTGTCCCAAGCACGGATACGGTAACTCTAACGATGGAAACACTTCTAGGAGATTTTTTGAAAATGATGAGGCAGTAACTAGAATCATTGGAATTGACAATCAAATCGTGAAAAGATTGGGAACGATCTTGGATGTTTTAAACTGCAAAGAAAATGTCAATTCTACAAAATATGGAGAATATGCGTCGAAAACTGCATCTCTTTTAGCAGAAATGTATCCACAGAAGAAGTTGACCCCGACCGTCCATAAAATATTGGCGCATGGCAAAGATATAATTGAGTACCAGCCTTTGCCAATTGGAGAGCTTTCTGAAGAAGCACAGGAGTCTCTTAACAAATTTTATAAAAAATATAGATTGCAGAACACATTCAAAGCATCAAGGGTAAGGCAAAATAAGGACCTCTTCAACATGTTGGCAGCATCTTCCGATCCACTTATTTCTTCCCTGCGGCATGTGAAGTCACGAATAGAGTTACAAAATAATTATAGTTTAGAAATTGTTAGTCCTTTAGATATACCTTCTCTTACGAATTGTGATGAATATTTTACAGAAAATTGAAAAAATAAATTTAAAAAAATAAATAATTTTTTTTTTTAATTTGTTGGGTAATAATTTAAAACATAAAACCCTTAAGAAAAAAAATAAAAACAATCTAAAAATGTAAAAATAATTTTTTTTAGTTACCATAAAATTGATTTTTCTACTAATTTTAACTTTGATAACCCATAAGTAGGCCCCTACAAAGCGTAGCACCCTTTCCAAACGCTCATTTCATAGGCTGAACAGTTATCTATCATATGCTGTTTAAACTGTTCAATTATCTTATTCGGTTCAAAAGATATGATTTTTGCAACGAAAAAACTCAAATGGCGCCACTGTGCGTCGCGGTATTTTTGTCCGGTTATTAGAGGTGTCCGCTTATGCGAGAGGAATACATTTTTTTTATTTTAAATAGTCGGTTCTGATTGAAAAAATATATTTAGAGCAGACTGTTTCAACTAAGATTTATGAAATTTAAATTGCAAAATGGCTTTGAATGGTTTTTATGTGTTGTAATACAACAAACATGTACATTTGCGTTAACAGATGAATCACTTATCTTATTGACATTAATACATGTTCTTATCTAATTTGCAAAAACGATGAAATACTATTTATATACAACTCTTGTTGCTGTGTTTCAATGGTTCTGTCCGTTTATGAGAGATAATTAGAACAATCGTTCCGGCTATTGGAGTGTCCGGTTATGGAAATGCATTTCGTATGGCAAAGCTTATAAACATGTTGGATGTTCAAAACTTGTGGGGTTATGAGAGGTGCAGTTTGTGGGAGGTGTCCGTTATAAGAGGTTTCACTGTATAGAGTTATATATATATATATATATATATTTACACAAGGTACTTACTGAAAGGGATTTTTAAAGAGTCAAGTTACTTCTTATAAACGGTGCCCCATAATTAAAAAATAGCTATTTAATCTATTTGGGACAAATTTTGCTAAGAATAATTGGTATTAAGATACATACATGGATGAGAAAAAAAAACAAAAGTTGTGTCGAAACAACTATCCGATAGCACTAACGTTGGTGCAAATTTCATCCCCATCGAAATATATCGGTTTCAAAAGTTGAGTCACTTGAGGTTAACTGCCCCATATATGTATATAAATATAAATATATGTGTTTATATAATTTCTATGTTTGTGTGATCCTCTTTTCTTGTATATCCTGAGCTTTTTGAAGCCCACTGACGGGCAAAAAGCTAAAAGTAAAACACCTAGGCCAAAAACGGGGCATGGCAAAATTAAATTGTTTAACATTTTAGTTTATATTAAAGCCTCCTTATGACAAAGGAAGCTAAAAATTGCCTAACAATGGAGCATAGTCTGAAGTAGTCGGATCTAAGATTTGGACTACGGGCGGAGAATAGAGAGAAAAAGGAGTGTGGCAAAACTGTACTATCTTACATTTCCGATAAGTTTCTTTCATTAAAAGATTCTATTTACCGTGCTTAATTCCCTTTTTCATATTTCATAAAAATACTGAAATTTATTGTTGGAGGATAAACTATTCCTATGCGCATTTCACTGGTTGTTTAGGCCAGATCATCAGGAAACGTTCTCCTAAATAATTTTAGAAAAGCCAAAGCTATCAGTAAACAGGACTACAGAGGGAATGATAATTACCTACACTCAACACGTCTTGTTTGCAACGATATCAAAGCTTAAACAAGCCACTTTAGGCATATCTGGGAAACTAACAATAGACCAACTGAATGGAAGAATAGAACCCAAGAAAGAGACATTATTATTCAAAGAACAAGCTGGATTTAGTCCAAACTGCTCGTGCGCAGACCATGCAACAACCCTACGAATTCTTATACAATAATCCTCGGAATTCAATAATCCTCTCTACCTACTGTTTGCAGACTTCGAGCGTGCTTTCGATTCTGTGTCAATAGAAGCTCTATTGGGCTCACTTTACTGTAGAGGATTCCCAGAGAAAATTGTCAGCCTGGTACATGAACTCTAAACTGATGATCTATGCACAGTGCCCTTTAGTAGTAAGGAAAACAATTCTTTCAGGATTGAAACTGGTATAAGGCAGAGCTGCATCATGCCTCCAACGCTCTTCCTGATATTACTTGATTGTGTAACTCTCCTCTTGGCATTCATATTGGAACGTCTTACTGACATTGATAATGCTGGTGACATCTGACATAGTGGCATTCAAGCTGAACTTAGCCATCTAGCAAATAAAGCGGAAAAAGTAGGTCCAAGAATAAATGTAAAAAAAAACGAAACTCATGCGTGTTGATGCATCAAATATGCACCCCGTTTTCCTTAACGGAGACATAATAGAGGAGATAGACTCTTTCTGCTACTTTGGAAGCTCAGTGACTAAAGGTGGTGGATCAGAATAAGATATGAATGACCGGATCAACAAAGTACGATAAGCTTTCCCATCGCTTTATAAAATATGGCTATCAAACGATATCAGTAAAGCAACAAAGATTCGGATCTTCAAAAGTACTGTTACTAGCGTACTTCTTTACGGTTGTACCACCTGAAAATTAACCCAAGAAAGCCTAAGAAAACTACAAGATTTTTCTAATCGATGTCTGTCACTAATGAACAGCAACGGAGGGGCATTCCCAAGGCCAATGAGGACCCGGTCGACTACGTCTTACCTGGATTAGAAATGTAAACAGCGAATACGAAGGTCATGTAATGACATGGAACCAAATTAAAGCATTAGCTAATAATCGTCGTAGATGGAAAGAGTTCATTGGCGCCCTAAGTTAAAATTGAACGTTTTATTTAATTTTTCTTTACAAATGTAATGAAAATTTTATAAATAAAGGAATTAAAAACCCCACCTTAGTAAGCGGGTCCAACTTTTTTATAAGATTTATCAGATCTTGGACATATCGTGCATACATTTACATCTCTGATCTGTCCACGTGCGATAAGCTAATTATCTTTCACTTTTGCTGAGGAAACTGCAATCCTCAGTTCGCATAACAGCTGAAAAATTGGCAAGTTGGAATTAAAAAAATCAGAGAGAAGTGTCCATTTGTCACACTTAATAATGCTACAATACCTTTTTCTAACTGTGTTTTATGCCTTGGCTTGCGTTGAATCAAGTTGTGGGGAAAGGCCAGCAGTCCCAGAATCGATCAGCTTTTCCTGTTTCATCTGAAAAAATGTAGTAGAAAATCAGTTTTATATAAAAATAACTACCTTTTTCTTCCCGAAATAATGGTTTCGGTACAACAGCACCCATTTTGTATAACCTAGGAGGGCTTAATATGGCTCAGTTATTTCTTTAATACACAGAGTATTCAGAATTGAACCAAATTGGTCCATTGGCTCAAATGTTCTCAATATACGATATTTTTGGTTTTAAAAACTAGCGAAATCGACCGAGTATTTCACCTAGCGCCCTTACAAGAGGCCCGAATTTAGGGTTTTGGTAGGATAGGCATTTCAGTACTATGGTTAAGGGTATTAAAGATTCGGCGCAGCCAGATTATTATACTTTTGTTTGTTTAAAACTTGATCAAACATTTTAAGAACGTGAGTGTTTCTTTTTCTTTCTCTTCTTTGTTAAGAGTTTCATAACTCAAAAAAATAATTATATTTTCAATATGATTAAAGAATTTTGTTAATTTATTGATCGATAAATTTTTATAATAATAACACTGTACAACAACATGAAATTTTTCTGCCAACTGATTCTTGTAAAGGGGTCTAAAAAAAGATATACGTGTATCAGCGTTTTAAAACTTTTCATCTGAAACTCATTTTAAGGCCTATTTAAAGTTGCACCCTTGAATAGTAAAGAAACGTTGAAAATAGACTGATACTTAGGTTGTTGGTACATAGTGTCTTCAGAAGACTTATTCAGAACATTGCAAGCAACAAAGAGGAACAATTATGGTAAACTACACCTTTCAAAATAAAAATATAATATATAAATGAAAAAGCGTATGTGCGTTTGTTCACTACAGACTTCTAAGGTATTAAGCCGATTTTTCTGAAAGTTGTAATTTCCTGATTACCCGGTGCTTAACATAGGCTATTAATATACTTAAATTGTCAAGTAGGCGTGGCACCAAACATACAATAAAAATATAAATAGGACGGTTACAGTAAGAGTTTTTCAATATGAAACAAATAACTTCGTTATCAATACACGACATCTGCCAAAAAGTCTGCTGGATTAGACAAGCGGGCGTGGCAGCTCCCATACAATAACAATAAAGATTTCTACGCATTTGGAGTACAGTTATAGTGAAGTATTCCAATTTTGTACAAAAAGCTAAGATAATAACCCACAATATATTTCAAAAGGTAGGTTCAATGAGAAAAGTAGGTACGACACCTCCCATACAAAGGCACTTGAAATTTCTGTATATCTGTTGAACGGTTACTGTAAAATCATTCAAATTTAGTCCAAGATGCTTTGCTTTTTAAAAAAATCTTACCAATTTTATTTTGATGGGGGTGGCAAAGCGCACTGGGTTAAGCGAGTATTTTAATATTTTGAAAAGGTAACAACAATCAAAACGTGACAGCATTTCACTTTCAGATTTTTTATTCCTCCAACACAGATTTTTTGCATCTACAATTTTGCTTGGGTTTTATTGTTTTAATTTGTTTATCTCTTAAATTTTCCTGTGATTTTATGGCAATTAAATAATTGACGTTTTCAGGTTCAGCAACATAAAATAATAGAATTATGTTCAAGTGACTGAAGTACTATCACTCGTAGAATTTTAAAGAAAACTTTACAACTTCTTCATTAGTAGAAACGCTAGTCGACAAATTTTAAAAATAAATAAAAGAAAAATAAAACACATATTTGGCCAATATAAATAAACTGCCAAAAATATTCGTTAGTTTCTTAGCTTCAATGTATTTACTTATAATATTCAGATATTTATCTGGCAAATGGCAACCAAAGAAATGGAAATAATAAAATAAAAATAACTGGACACTTTTGGCACGTGCTAGTTGCTGTAAAACATCAGTGTCAAAAGCCTTTTATCCAAAATAAAATGATATTCATATGTATGTATGTATGTATTTAGTTATGTACTTTGTAATACATATGTTTACATTAAGTACACATTGTTAGAAACAAATTAATTAAGCCATAATCACACATCCACTCAAACAACCGCAAAATATAAAGTTGGCAAGAGTGAACAAAATAAGTTCATACTTTTCATGTTGTCTCTAATATAGAGGGACAATTTACAAAGACATATTTTGTTGCTTAAACATCTGAATATGAAAAGTGCTAATAGCATTTCATGAATATTACTGATTAAAACTTGAAATTTTTATCGTTTTGTTGTAGATGTTAAATCAAATAATCAGCCGAGGATTCGAGTGAAAATTAAATCGAACAAATTTTCAAAACGTTATACATCATATTTGGAGTACCACTTTTATTTATTACCATTATTATTTATAACATAGAAAATGGCCGAATATTGGACAACCATTTTCGAATGTTTAAGTACAAAATGGATAAGATATCCTAGCGATTTTCACCGTATTTGTTAAGTGTACAACTTTGTAAAACTTAATACGATACTTAATACTAACTTAAACTTAATACGAGTATCTTTTTCGTATATATTGTATATTAATGAATCTGTTGAGTGAGAGAAAGAGCCAGATAGAGTTTCAGCGATTGCTTTATGCTACTAAAATGCGTGTTAACTACAGCTTTTTGTGGGATTTTGTTTTTTTTTTAGAACTACAGTGCACGTTGGGGCAGGTATATGGGGGTTCTTGGCCAGAATTAAATTTTTCAATTTGCGATTTTTAAAAATTTCTTTTTATCCTTTGAAAGCTTACATTTTCTGCACTTGATTGCGTATTTAATATTTTGATTTGGCTACTCACCTTTTATTGGCACAGTGTTAAACTTGGAAAATTAAAAAATATATATATTATATTATATTTATAGTCAGACATGTTCAAGAAATCGAAATTAAGTAGAATAGAATTAGAACGAAATTTTTTATTCAATTATTTACAAATTGACCGTAGTTTTTCCTAGCTAAAGTATGAAGTTTGTAAAAAGTAATATATTATTTAGCTTCTAATACGAGCTGGCTTTGTGGGTAAAGTACACTTTAATATGGTTTAAACATAATCCCCCCTATTGCTAAAAAATATTTCAGTTTTATAAAGGATTTATTAAACAAATTTTCATATAAAATTCGTATTATATATTCGTATGAAATATTTATGCCCACACCATAATAGTGGATATACCGATCGACTCAGAAACCCTTTCTGACAACATTTTGTTAAAATTTAAAACATATAAACATATGGGCACATAAGCTTTGCATTTTTTAAAAAAATAGGACCACGAGGGGAAATAGGGGGCAACATTTGCCTCTCAGAGGCAATCAAACCGATTTCAATGAAATTTAAAACATATATCCCTATTAATATTTACACATTAGCTATGGATTTTTCAAAACTATGTCCCAAATAGGTACACTTGCAAAAATTTGTGCTTTTATACTGTGGTATCATATGGTCAGGCTTGACCGACTATACTTTCTTAATTGTTTTTATGTAGGAAAAGACTAAAAATCTTTACTTGGTTACAACAAATCCCATTAATTCCGTTTTCAAAAGTTCACTGACATCACGTCTTGTGTCTTTTGAAATGAAACAAATGAATTTTATCTACGCACCAGTGTTGCCAATTTACTCATTTAGTTACTTGAATTAGCTTTTTGTGGTTATAATGTGATTCAGAATTTTTAAAATTTTTATATGGGATGAAGTGATGAAAAAGATCCATTGTGTCGATTACTTGCATATTTAAGAATTTAAAAATTTTCCCTTTTGTTTTAGTATTTTTGTTACTTTTTTTTATTAATATTGATAAGGATTGGCAATCAGAAATGGTTTTTTAAATCCTGGAAATCTGGATTTTTAAATTAAGCCTGGACTCCCGACTTCGGGGTTAAGCCATTTTGAGTTCGCAACACTGCAGCTCACATACACTAACATGTTTAAATTTGATATATCCCTGCAAGAAATTGGTAGAGTGTGTTTCGATTGTCTTCGAAATTTGAACTACTTAGTCACATTTACACATTTACAACAACAAAATACGTTAGAATCGAATTATGAGTTCCAAAATTTTATCTTTTCGTCACTTTAAAGAGTTGTTTAGATAATTGTTACAGTTATACAATTACAACAAGAGCACGATGGATTATTGCTTAAATAATATTGACTTCTTCGCAACGATTTGATGTTAAATAGTGAATATCTAGCACCAAAGCAAAATGCGTAAATTATGACAGTTTGTATTTAAATTGCAATGTGATCGGTGGCACGTGCGTGTGAAATAATATAAACTTATAAAATTATGTAAAATAAAGTGAAATTTTAAATAGTTATAAATGAAGTAGTTAAAATATACTCAAAATTAGGACTCAAAACGGCCCACTTTTTATCATAAAGAACAATAAGAAAAAGTTAAACTTCAAAAGAATACTTTTTAGAGCCAAAAGCGATACTACTAAATTTAATTGATATTAAACTACCAAAGCGCTCTAATTCGTCATAAAATATAGACACTAAGTGGATTCTTAATGTAAATATTACCATAGTGGGACACTTCTTCCCGAACGAATTGAATAGCAAAGGCGATAGATTTTTGCTAATGGGGAAACTATTTAGATTATTTTTCGATCGAAATTGTTTGCAGGGATTAAAGTAAATTTGATATGCGTATGTGTATATTTTTCATATATTATAGTGACTTTTTTAATATTATTATTTCTATAATAAGTTTTAATTTTAGTTTAGTACAATCGGAACACGATTTATAAAGTTTTATCGCGTGCAAAACAAACAGAAAATCAAATTAATTTTACTTTTTTAATCAACATGTTAAATTAATACTGTTTTTATAAATGAACGTGCAAATTATTTTGTCATTAAAGTAATTTTTATAGTTTTTATTTGCTTATATCTTTTATATTACTTGCGAAAGAAAAAATTAAGAAATGTCGTGTCATTGTTGATGGTGTTGGACTTGTTTTGTCAAACTGTTGCTTCGCTAATTGCAAACAAACTTGTTTAATAAGCAATTAAATATTTTGAACTTTTGTATGCAACAGTAAATTATACTTTTGGCTCAAACTCCTCATGGCCATTATAGAGGCATGCATTTTAAGTATACCTTAAATTTGGCATTATTAATTTAATTTATAAAAAAGGTTAACCGTAGAATATATAACCAAAACAACCAACACGCAAACACATAACCGGGGTACGTTTGTACCCCATTGTAATTTTTACCTTCACAAAAAAAAAAATTTATTTTAGAATCCATTAATTAAAAATTAGGAAAAAGTAAGAAGATAGTTTAATATATTTGATTAAAAAATCTTAGAACAGCTTATTATTTGCTAATTGTTTCATATAAAAACTATTGGGTACACGGGTACTTGCACGCGTGTTTGCGTAGGTGTCATCGTTGGAAGCTTATAGTTATGGAACCGCTGAACCAAATTTCATAAATGGTCAATAAAATGACTCGAAAAGACTTGAATTTCCTAGATCTGATTTTCAATACTCTATAGCATTGGGCTTGCAGCTAGAAACATTTAAAGTTGCTAGTGGACACACGGGTATCCGGCTATGCGTTCTACAGTTAAATATGTCATAACTTATATGCATTTTTTTATTGAATCTTTATATATTGAGATATGAACTAACAGTTTCCAATCAAATCTTATTATAATTTCAAAGTTTACGTCCTCCACTCCCTGACGAAATTTCTCCTAATCTCCTAAGTGCATCAGTGTCTCTTTTCCTTAAGCGAATGTGGTCGCCATCATTATAAAAAATTTAGAGCTGGTGGTTTTGGATGCAGTTCATATGTTAACATATTTAACGGAATATTTTGTGTTCATAGTCTTTACTAATGGCACATTGTGGTCTTTGTGAATGTTCGAGTTTTTTACATACCAGGGAGCGAAAGTGATGATTCCAATAATTTTGTTTTGCCATCTTTAGAATTCTTCTATATCGGAGGCCGAGGCAGTGCCTGTAGCACCAGATTGGCTTTAAGATAGAGTTGTAAGGTAGAAGTTTACATTCAAGACTCAGGGTAGAATTTTTTTTCAATGAGCCAATTTATTTTAATTGCTTTAAGTTTCATTTGAGATAGTTTTGCCTCTATATGGCATTTCCATGTTAAACGCCTATCAAGATGTGTACCGAGATACTTTACATTCGAATGTTGAGGTATTATTTGATTATTGATTTCGATATGAATAATTTCACATTAATAAATTTATGTATATATGGGAGAAAACCACTAAGTACTTGGACAAAGCTTAACTGAAGTATTTGCTGTTTATTTTCGTCGTTAGGTATACTTTAGCTTGTTACATTCAAACCTGTGGGAGCTGATCTTGAATTAAAATATTGATGATATTCTCACTGCGCCATAACAATTGAAAGTTGACAATAATATAAAAATTCCAGATCATCAGGAAACGTTCTCCTAAATAATTTTAGATTAGCCAAAGCTATTTGCAAACAAGACCACAGAGGGAATGAGAATAACATACACTTAAAAAGTGTTAATTGCAATGATATCAAAGCTTAAACAAAATACCAAGAATAAAACAGTGAGCTTATCTTTTCTTACATTTCCCATCACAATTAGTCGTAATTCTCCCAACATTAATTTTAGTTGTAAGTGGGTAAAAAAACAAATTAAAAACAAAAACAAATTGCTTTTATTGTTTTCGAAAGAAATCAAAATAAAAGCAATTTGCCAGTTCAGTTTTGTATGCACATGCACTTGCTAAAACTTACATAACTTTTCATTAAAAGATTTTGTTTGTTGTGCTTAATTCCTTTTTTTATAATTGATAAAAATACTTAAATTTATTGTTGGAGGATACTTAGGAGAACGTTTCGTGATGATCTGGCCTAAACAACTAGTGAAATGCGCATAGGAACAGCTTATCCTCCAACAATAAATTTAAGTATTTTTGTCAATTATAAAAATAGGGAATTATGAACAACAAACAAAAACTTTTTATGTAAATATTTAAATAATATGCGGAAAAGAGTAATTTGAACAGAGGTAATCGTTGCAAAAAAAAATGTAAGTCAATGCCAACAAATTCCTTTTAGTTCCCGGTTAATTGATGCTGCCGGTTATTCGAATTACGGATAATAAAGGCCCTACAATAAATAAAAAAAGATATCCAACCAAAAATCATCATATAAACGCAAAGGATTTTTGGAAGTTGCTTCAAAAGGGAATGAAGAAAAAACAACGTCGTAAAAGCCCCGGTAAAAATTGGGTGTTTTTCGCAATCACTAAAAAGTTTACCAAACGCGATGAAGATTTTAATCTTAGTTTAACTTTTAATTGCACAGTATTTTAAGTACTTTCTTTAAATTTCATAATTATATAAAAAAAATCTGCAATTCTAAATTGGCAGCGCGTTAAACTATGCTCGGAACGCGCAATAAAAAATGCGCAAATAATTTTTATTTATGTCAAACAACTTTTACTTTAAACTTGACATTATTTTATTGAACCCAAAAACATAGATATTTATCATTGTTATATAGTTATTTATTTAATATAAACAGGCACAACTACTAATTCAAAAACGTTTAGGAGAGGAATAAAACTGGCTTTAAAAACAGGGTTGCAATTTTTAAATCAAATTGAGTTTCGCGATTGAAAAAGAAGAAAAGTTAAAGAAGATTGTGAAATTTTCGTGGCCGCTTTAGATTTGATTTATTAAATAAAAAACGATTTTAATAAATTTTGAGTGTGCCTGTTTATGATTTAGTATGCGATATATATACCATTTATATTATTATTTTATATCTATATATGATAAAAACAAAAAAAAAAAAGAAATTGGAAACTGACTGCGGCATGAACTTTTTTCGCCAAAGTGACCTTAAAGAATTATTTTTATTATTAGTTCATAGTGTGAAGCTATGAAGAAATTTTGTAAAAAAAAAAGTTATTACCCTAATGTACATACATACATAAATTTGTTTGCAAGTGATGTTATTAATGATTTTAATTTCAATGAAAAAGAAAAACAGAAATTCTTATTATTTTTCACGCAACACTTTTA
Source organism: Pollenia amentaria (assembly GCA_943735925.1). Lineage (NCBI taxonomy): Eukaryota > Metazoa > Arthropoda > Insecta > Diptera > Polleniidae > Pollenia > Pollenia amentaria. Next base: position 94,203,744 of record OX031009.1, on the reverse strand, counting down.
AACTTCTGCTTTTTTTATTTAATTTTGTTATAAAAATAAATAACGATTTTTTAAAAGGTCAGTCAACTGCATAGCATTGGAAAATAGACCGTTATTTTTTTATAATAATTAATAATCAGTTATTAACTAAGAAAATATCAAATGTATAAACATATGTATGTATGTATATGTATGTATATACCCTGTATATACTAATATATATATGTATGTATATAAATACGGGAAAACAATTTTTGTAGTTGATTTTTAAGTATCTTATCGCCCACCGATTTTAATAAAATATATATCGTCTTAAAGGTATTTTTTAATTAATTTTTTTTAAATTTTTAGGACTTAAGGGTTTAAGAAGCGTTTTAAATTTTCTTGCAATCACACGCCCATACATGTATAAATAGTGGTTTTTGTTATTCTCCCAAAATGTGTTTTTCTTGCACATCAGGGTTGAAAAAGTTGGTACAATTGTACTTTTTTTGGTACAATTCAAACCTCAAAAGTACAATGGTATACCAATTACTAATTTGAAACAATTTACAAACTTTCTTGGTTTATGTTTTTTTATGGAATTTTCATAGTTCATCGTTTTAATTGATTTACGGTGGCAACTCAGCTTTGCTATAATTTTTTTGTGATTTAGTTATTGTATTCACCGATTTGTTTTAAAGTTTTAGATCGTGTAAATAACGTAAATAAGGAAGGGGTGACTGTTCTCTCAAATCGCCAAAAAAAAAATTAATAATGCATCGGCCAAAGTAACAAAAGTAAACAAATTTGACTAGTCCCCTTAATAGTTATAACATAACTGAGTTCTAAAACAATAACATTCCCATAGATAACATGGGTCGTATAATGACTGATAATTGTGCTGTAAAGACGTGCTCTGCAAATGGTATTCAACCAAAATTTAAGACTTTAGTGCCACATTTATTTGGAAATTGTTGTTTATGCAACATTTTAATATTCGAAATTACGTTTCATCTGAATCAGGTTTTCCAATCCACTTTACAAAATGTTATTTCTCTTTCTTCAATATGTATTAAAAATCGTTAATACTATAAATTTGGAAATGCAAGCAGCAGACGCACATTTTCCTTAAAAGTCTTAAATTTTTTACTTCGTCGAATGGGCCGTAACTTAAAAAAGATATAGAAATATTAAAAGATTTAAGAAATTAAAGTTTTGGACTAAAGTTTCTGAAATGAAAAATGAATTTAACGAATTGATGTTTCCGGAACTTTCAGGAATTGTAGATGGGGTATTATCAGTTCCACATTTCTCTGCGAATGTGGAAAGGACTTTTTTTCTTCCAAAATATTATTTAAACGAAAAAACGAAATGGATTTTATGTGCCTACAGTTTCCGGTCTTATACAGACAAAAGATTTGTTATCACATTCTGTTTTTTTTTTTAGTGTTAAAAAAACTAATGGCTTGTTATCCGAAAACAATTTGAAGTTTTTTTATTGATATGTATGTACATTAGACCGTCTCAGTTTTTATCCTTTTTTCGAAATTCATTCATGAACATCGATTTTCTTTATCTACTATAAAAACCAAGAATTTTGGTGTATAACACTTAAATATTGATGAACGGGAAGGAAAAATGCCTTTTTTCCAAAAAATTAAAAAATCTTGATTTAGTAATTTGCCTCAAACTCAAGCAGTTCTAAATGGATTTGAACATCATTACATGCATTAGAAAGCTTATTCAATTTCCTAAATGTTTCTTAAGGCAACATTGCCATTTTGTTCGATGGTTTTTTATTCATAGCACTACAAATTCAGATTTTCAAATACAAACTTATCATTTTTTTTTAATTTTTGCTTACCTTTTCATATATAAAAATTGAACGAGCCAAAACTTTTATATTCTGTAAATGCAGTTTGGTAAAAAATTTTAAAATAAAGATTTTGGTGTAAATAACAGTTGCATTCTGTTAAGAAAAACTGCAGTTTTAGTTGAAATGAGTAAAGTTGTTTATTTCTAAATTTGCTTCTGTTTCATAAATACATTATAAAGTAAGAACATATTGGTCTTTTCATTTTTTTAAATTTGCTAAAATTGTGCTTTTGTTGGAGTTTGGATGCGTTTTGTGACAATTCTCGATGACTTGAATTAAATCATTTTGGATGTGGCGTTTCCCATACAAAGACGTTATACATTTCTGTATATCTGGAGTATGAAACGAGCTAAAGTTCCCAAATTAGGTACAAGCATATCGGTTATCAATACACAGCACCCCACAAAATATGGGCGGGATTGAAAAAGTGGGCATGGTACCTCCCGTACAAAGACATTATTGAAAATGCCCAAAATTTTAAATTTTAGGGCTCTAGTATGACATATGAACACGTTTTATATATCAAAATATTTTTAGCATTTTCCGAAAACTGCAAGTTTTTTCCCATAAATGGAAGAGTAATGCCCAAAATAAATTTTTTTTAAACATACCCATTTTCGGGAACAATAAATCTTTCCGAGTCCAAGTGTTATTATCTAAGTAAATGGTAAATTTCTGCCTAAAGGCGTGGGCAGAAATTTAACCAAAAATTGAAGAGTAATGCCCAAAATAAATTTTTTTTAAACATACCCATTTTCGGGAACAATCGATCTTTCCGAGTCCAAGTGTTATTATCTAAGTAAATGGTAAATTTCTGCCTAAAGGCATGGGAAATCTGCGAAATCGGTTAAGAAATGGTTAAGTTATTAGCAAAATACTCCAAAAATGGGCTAAAAAGCATCAACATTTTTATAAAAACTAAAATTTTAGAGCTGTCATATGGATAATCGTAACTATCAAAAGATTGGAAATTTTTAATAGAACATAACTCGGAAAAATCGGTTCAGATACAAAAAAGTTATTACCAATATATATTTTTTTTTATATTTAGAAATAAACAACTTTACTCATTTCAACTAAAACTGCAGTTTTTCTTAACAGAATGCAACTGTTATTTACACCAATATCTTTATTTTAAAATTTCTTACCAAACTGCATTAACAGAATATAAAAGTTTTGGCTCGTTCAATTTTTATATATGAAAAGGTAAGCAAAAATTAAAAAAAATGATAAGTTTGTATTTGAAAATCTGAATTTGTAGTGCTATGAATAAAAAACCATCGAACAAAATGGCAATGTTGCCTTAAGAAACATTTAGGAAATTGAATAAGCTTTCTAATGCATGTAATGATGTTCAAATCCATTTAGAACTGCTTGAGTTTGAGGCAAATTACTAAATCAAGATTTTTTAATTTTTTGGAAAAAAGGCATTTTGGCTAAAATAATTAAAAACGATTTGAGAGACCACTTCTCGTTCATCAATATTTAAGTGTTATACACCAAAATTCTTGGTTTTTATAGTAGATAAAGAAAATCGATGTTCATGAAGGAATTTCGAAAAAAAAAATGAAAAGTGAGACGGTCTAATGTACATATACATACTTTTAAGGTATAAACTAATTTTTAAATACAAATGGTAATTTTATTATTACAAAAATTAATTTTAATTTACATATGTTATGTTGATGTTTTTGTCAAGGACCGGAAAACGTTTTTTTTTATGTTTTTAAAAAAAAATTTATCATTGGTGTTCGAAAAATATTTTAAATTGTACAACAACCAAAAATAGATAAAAATTTGTGTTTGATATTGTTTCTTTAAGTTCAAAATAATAAAGTTCTTAAAAAAAACGTTTTTGAGAAAAATATTTTTATTATGTTCTTTTGTACAAAAAATTACGAACCGAAAACTTAATTTTTTCTTTTTTAAAATTTAAAAATCATGCGTACAAAATAATTTTTTTTTTCATCAGTTTAAAAAAATAAAAGCAAACACAAAAAAATGATATTTATTTTTTCAGTACAATATTATTTTGTACATGAAAAAAAAGAACCGAAAACTTAAAATTGAATTTTTTTAATTGATAAAATTTAAACTCATACGTACAAAATTATAGTAAAAATAATAAAGCTAATTAATAAAAAGTAGTTATAACATGATAAAGATTCTAGATCCTAGAACTAAATAGTAATCTTATCAATTACCTTGATGTTGAGTTTGAGCAACAATAAATTTTCTACATGCTCAGAACTTAAATTCCTTCTATTTTTGGTCATAATAATTGGCAAAGCACTGAAGGCTGTCTCCACAGATACCTGTGTTGCGGGTACAGCTAATGCAACAGTAGCTAGTTTTGATAATTAAGAATCTCTTAGGACTTTTTGCATTTGCAATTTTAAACACAATTTTATATTATAATTTTAATTAAAATTCTCAATTTTAACTTCAAATTGAGTTTTTATTGTTAGTTTCTAAAAACAAAAAAAAAAAAATATTTTTCTCAAAAATGTTTTTTTTTAAGAACTTTATTATTTTGAACTTTGAAGAACAAATAAAACAAAATAATATTTATTTTTTTTTTTTGTACAGTTGAAAACATGTTTTGAACTCCAATGATAAATATTTTTTAAAAAAAAATAAAAAAAACGTTTTTGTGTATTTTTCAAATTTTTGTTTTTTGTTTCTTTTCATGTACAAAACACATATTGTACTTTAAAAATAAATATCTTTTTTGTGTTTCCTATTTTTTTTTTCACTGATAGAAAAAAAAATTTATTTTGTACGCATGAGTTTTGAATTTTTCAAATGAAAAACTTAAATTTTAAGTTTTCGGTTTTTAATTTCTGATGCCTGGTTTTTGTTGCTTTTATTTAAAATAAAAAAAAATTAATTTATATATCAAAAAAAAAATTTTTTTTGGTACAATTGGGGTCGAAAAAGTACAATTTTATGAGCTCGTTGGTACAATTTTGATGTCCTCATCTTGCAACCCTGACACACATGTATAAACGACTGTTGTAATTTATGTTGTTGTCCCAAAATGTCAATGTTTGCACTTGCAAACAAACATGTATAAGCGGACAGGGTTACCGTTAGACATTTTGAAGAATAAAGTCGCGCAAAAACGTCTTTTAAGAAAATAAAAGTGGGTACATTATATATCAATACGGGAAAATCGTTTTATATGCATATCTGTGTAGATATCCACAATATAAATTTTTTTCTAATTTTTTAGGATTAAAGTGTTAAAAAGTGCTTTAAATTTGTTTGCAATATCGAGTGGTCAAATTTCGGCCCACCTGGCTGTCCTAGTAACAAATTTAAAGTTGAAATGGTGTATTCTTATTAAAGTGATTAACTTTAAAAGGTCGTGTAAAATGCAAAGTAACGCAACATCGCTTTCATAAGTTCAGGACAAGCAAAAACGTTGTCAAATGGATTTAAGATATAAAGGCAATTTTTTATTCATGAGCTACCCATTCTATAACATTTAAATTTTTAAAGAACAAATATTACGTTATTTTGGTTTGTAATTTTCGGAAACAAAAATCCGTAACAAAAATGAAAGTATGATTTTATGATATGAAACAAACATTTATAATATGAAAAAATAAACAATTTTCTAAAAATTCAGGTTTAATACAATATTAAAAGAAAGCAGACGCACATATGTAAATGCAGTACATCAATAAAAAAAGTCATCGCACAATACAAAGCTTCATTAGGATTGCGTCGACAGGGTCAAATAAATTTGCTATTCTGATGCAGCGCAGGCAGTACTGCATTTAAGAACGTAGGGATATTATAGCATATTTTTAGAGAGATATATTTCATAACATATTCTGCCTATTACGAGAGTCATTGTCGAAACACATAGAAAGTTTGTAGTATTTGTTTCGTTTATGACAATCGTAACACAAATTATTTACGACAACGACTCATAATAAGGCCAAATAAATAATTTTTTATTATTATTCATTGAAATTACTAATAAATAGGTGGCTTAAACTAAAAAAGGTACTTCATTAAATTCTTATTAAAAAAACAAAAAAAAAAAAAAAAAGATATCACACTGGTTCCTCTAAACAGAGTCAACTCAAAATTTTTAAATTTTCACTTTATGCAAAAATTGATACACAGTGTTCATATCTGCCCACTGTTAAAATCTTATATCATTTTCTCCAGGATTTTGTCAAAAAAATGCAATTGTATCCCCTTTTGTGATATAAGAGTACATATTAAAAACCCCCGTTTTTTTGTCTTTACTGAAAATTTATAAATTTTGAGTTAACCCCCTTTAGAGGAACCCATAATGTACACTATCATAAAAATAATGGCAGTCTTCTGGAAGCAAATACTTAAGGTCCTATAGATGTTGACATTTCTTTTTGGAAATTCTTAGTCTTTTTTCTGCACCTTTTTTAAGTAAGACCATCGGCTTCTTCCACAAAGTACTGTTAAGTTGCAACTTAACTTAGTTGCGTTGCAAACCGTAAAGGAGCATTACATTACTTTCAAATTATCCTTAACCCTAGATAGGTACACTTAAATTTACCCAGAAATTGCAGGCACTTTTTGTCATTCGACGTTTTTTGTGTGGAAAAAGCTTATAATTGCTTCGTTTGGTGAAAGTTTTTGGAATTTGCTGGTTTTTCTCGAATTGCAGGTTCCAAGAGCATCTTGTATTTTTCTTCTTTAATTAGTTTGCAATATAGGAATATTCAAATAAACTAACTTTTAATTATCGTACAACAACAAATGACCAAGCACATCAAGAGCAGGCTGTTGACTAGAGCTACAGAAAAAATCAGAGTGTTGCGCGTAAAGAGACAAAAGAAAACCCAAATATAAAAAGGTGTTCGTCGATTCGACGAATGTGTACCGATCTAGGGTTAATATAGCTTTTGTAATATGTATAAAGATCGCGTGGTCTCATACGCTAAAACATGGATCATATTTACAGTAGGGTATCTTACTTTATTTCCTGAAAAATGCTAAAAAGGTTTAAGTACCGAGTTGAGCTTTTTGAGCTCATTATACTTTTAAGTACACTCAGCTTTCATTCCTTTTGTTCTTCTGTTGCAAAACTTCCTTTTTATAACCCTTCATATATATTGCCATTAATTCGATTTTCGATTAAAGAACACATTTTTATTATTTTTACAGCATATTTTTATTTTTACTTCTGCAATATTTCAGTTTGATAGCTCATTCCACCAAAACCGTTCTTTTCCAAGTGTGATGATACGTAATGTTGTTTAAGAGAATAATGAACTTTATGATACGTAAATTTAAATTTGTTAATAACTTGGCTATTTTTTTAAGGTAGAAGTTTACAACTTTCTAAACATTTTAGGTACTGAATCGTAATCAATAAAAAAAGTCAATTTCGAATCTTTTGATTATACGTTGTTTTGCATTTAATGTGACGATATGTACGTTTATAACACCTTTAATTGCTAAACATATGTTGTTTAAAAAGAGGCGTAGTTATAAATTTTTTTTGAAACAAACAAGATGTCCATTGTTGTATAATTTTATTTAAATATGGTTTTGTACTTTTTTACATGTTTTCTCTTTTAATTTGTTTTAAACTCACATTTAGTGTGTGTATGTATTGTTTACTAACAATAACAAACATTTTTATTTAGCTTCTGGCTAAATACTTACAAAAGAAACTGATTCAAACAATTTGTTAACAATGTGTGCTTAACAAAAAAGATGGGATATGTCAAGTGTAAGAAATGCTTTATTTTTTAGCAGTAAAGAAATCAAAACTATTTCGGCTAATAAGTTTGCCTTTAACACTGTGGAGATTTTTAAATTTATTTGAAATGTTAGATATATATATAAAGGATAATTAGAATTAACGCTTCGGTTGAGCTATATAAATAAAAAAACATAGTTGTCTAATTCACAAGCTCCGACTAATGGCTTAACGTTTAATAAAATAAGATTTTTGTTTATGCACTTGGGAACAGACAAATTTTTTTTTCGTTTATCGTATTGCTTAATGTCAAAAATGGAACATGTCAATTCAATGTGCATAGTCAATTCACTTTGAGTAAACTATTTAAGAAGATCAACAAATTTCTTTTCACCAGATTATAAAACAATATGAATATTTAAATTAAAAAAGGAAATTAATTAGTTTTAAGGCCGGGATTCACTATCCTTTCTAGTCATACGATATGTCAAAAAAAAAATTGTGTGTGCTCCCAATGGCTAGTTTACACTATCACACAAGTCTTACTTAATTTGACGACATTTTTAAAAAAAACAATAACAATTTATCGTCACAGCGTTGTATTTTCCTTAAAATACGTAAGACTTGTGTGATAGTGTACACTAGCCATAAAGTATGATAAAAATGAAATTGGGGGACAAATTTCTTTGACAAGTCTGTTATGGATTCTATGCCATCAGAGCTCATTTTCTTGTAAATGAGCTGAGTCATATTATTTTGTATATTTTTGGTGAGATAGTGTGGCATTGACAACAGATTTTGCAGACATTTTTCTTTTATGTCGGAAAGAATTCTGTCAGATTTTCGTGTAAATGAATCATACGGTTGTGTAGGATGGTGAATTCCAGCTTTAAGTACTAATTGTTAACTTATCTCTTGGTTTTTAATAAAATCTTTTCATTTATGTCTTCTTCATGATTATTTGCCATTCATATTATTCGATACCATCAAATTAGACCAGGTATGGGAATTTGAATTTGAGTTGAAATTGTAATAAATATTAATTGAAAGGAAATTTTAATTAATATATTTAAGAAATAAATTTAAATTAATTAAACATATATAATTATCTATAAGATTTATTTATAACTAAATATAATTATCATTAAGAAATATTTAATTTGTACTGTCATCTTGTTAATTGGACAAGTGTTTAAATTGGTTTTGTGTTATTGAATCATAAAGTTTATTCTATTTTTAGAATCAGGCAAATAACCTTCACGGTAATGTTGGCACTTAAGCACTGTTTTGTCGAAAGTTTCTATGACCTCCTGTAACGTACCGATGGTCTTATTGATATATAACTTCGACTTCAAATCACCCCATAAGCTAAAATCTATCCGCGGCTAGTCTCACGATATAAGAAGCCAATTCTGAGCATCAAAACATAGGAATACACCCCAAAAAAATGTATTATGCAGTTTGACGGGCTTTTGCATGTACCACCGTCTTATTGAAACCACATATTTACAACATTTACAACATCACCGAGTTCACAAAAATCTGTATTAAATACTTTTTGTTTATTTGTTTGTAAACACTAATTGTATCTTGTATTGTTGTATTTTTCACGTCAAAATACCATAAAATGAAACAAAAGGTTATACACAAGGTGCCTTTACATATGAACATAAATAAATAGTTAATTTTTGCTTATATTTACGCCATATTAGAAACGTTACTTTCAATTTCAAGTTTTGGTTTTAATAATTTTGCTGCGTACAGTAAGTAAATTATTTGTAATATTCTCCTTTTGTAGTAACTGGCACTTAAGGGCAAAATAAACCACTCAAATTGCATGGCAAACATGTCAAAACTTTACGCGGTAAATTAAAATTTTTTAAGCATCATTATTTGCTTCAAAACAGTTCGTTGTTTCAACCACTCTTTAATACAAATTATTGTAAGTTCTTTTATATTTCTTCACAAACAGTGAGCAAAGTTGCCGCAGCACTCTCGTCGTCTGCATTCATTGAAGACAAAACAAAAATGAAAAACTAATTTTTGTACGAAATGTGTTTGTATTGTTTATTTGCAAACAGAAACAGGAAAAAAGTTCGTGCTTGCCAAGCCACGCATGGAATCTAATACAACTTTTTAAACACATATGAAACAGGTTAGAAGGTAAAGTCGGACAAGACCTACCATATGAAACCCTACACCACAGTATGTATGTAGGAACAACTTTCTGCAAGTGTACCTCTTGGGACCTAGTTTTGAAAAATGCATAGCTAACGTGGCTATATGAATAGAAATTTTTATATGTTTTAAATTTCATTAAAATCGGTTTGATAGGTTCTGAGTGGCAAAAAGTGTCCCCTATCTTACCTCGTAGTCCTATTTTTTATAAAAGCATAGCTAATGTTTTCATATAAATATGGGTATCTATGTTTTAAATCTTATTAAAATTGGTTACTGGGCACTGATACTGGGCACAAAGACCCTATTCCGGAAAGCAGCTTGTAGGGGGCTATATGAAATTATGGTCCGATTATTAAACTTTCATCAACTTATCTTCAAACTTGAGACCTATACTTTATGCACAAGGTTACACGGACAGTCAGCCAGCCGAACGGACATCGTTATATCGGCTCTTGAAGTAATTCTGAGTCGATACTTTAAGGTGGGTCTAATGCATAATACCCTCTCAACTATTGTGGTGTGGATATAAAAAAGTTTAAAGTTTTATATCAATTTCGTATGAAAAATAAAAAAAAAAGATTACATTGTTGTATTGCAATACAACAATACAATCGATACAATGATGCAAAGGGGTCTTGTGAGTACGTCAAATGTTATCATGGCTTAATATCTTGCGCAAGTAACAGTAACTGCTTGAGCAGCATTATTAAAAAACATGTACGAAAGTAAAGCCGGTCAAGCCCGACCATTTCCTTGCATACACCACAGTATATACACAAAATTTTTTAACATCTATAAAATTCTTTTTCGTCTTCAAGCGATTTCGAAATAGATATTTTTATGAGGCATATGGTCAATTCTAGAATACAAGTACAAAATTTTGCCAAGACATAGTAGCTAATACAGTAAAATTTCGATATAACGAATTTGTTGCTAAGTCCCCTGAAAAAATCTCTTTAATGAAAAGTTTTTCATATAAAAATTCTGAGCTATTAATCCTCTATATAGCGAAGTATTTGTTCAAATGTATTAAAAATTTAATTTTAAGCAAAATTTTTATTTCCCGCCATCAAAAGTCTTTGATATGTATAAAGCCTCTATATAGCGAATTAATCATTCAAATGGCTCTATTAACCAATTCACAATAAAGAGAAATAAAATTTTAAGCAAAACTGAAAAGTCCCGTTACCAAAATAAGTGTGCAAGTCCATATGTATAGCGTCAAAAAGCGTCACAAATGTAGAATTCGGATAAAAATTCTATAGTTACAAAGAATTTTTTTTGTATATCTTTAAACTTTGTTATTACAAGGTTTCACTGATCACATGTATAAGAATTAAGAGCTTAAACGAAGAATTTTTCGATCCGCATTAGGTTCGTTGTATCGAAGTTTCACTATAGGCTATCATCACAGAATTTTGTATCAATGACAACATTTATTAGAGAGTTATGGCATATAAAGCTATTTTCTGGAGTTGTGTTTGTATGGACCGATTCCCACTATTTGTAACCTGCTTCGTCCTTATGACAAGAAAAAATTCTTTTTAAATTTCGACCTGTACTTTGCCTACAAGATTTACATGAATAGACAACCAGCCTTCCGGACGGAGGGATATCGTTGGATCGAATCTGAAAGTGATTCTAAACCGATTTGTATACTAAAACGCATAATACCTTCACCACTATTGTGGGGCGGCTATAAAAATGCCTGTAGCCTAAAATTCGCACTAAAGAGTGACACGTTCTGAACGCATTTATTTTTTGACAATCTGATGTGTGTTCTCCGAAACCCATATACGACTTCTTGCCGACACTTAACTTCACAAATGCCGGAAATTTAAATCTTCCGGGGATTTTGAAACATCTTCTGTTATAATTATGTAGATTACTGTGTTAAATTTGTTAAATAACAAAACCATGAAATAAATATTACCCATTTCAATTTGTTACCTATGACAGCACATTTGCCCAAGCATCTCAACAATTTTGACATTAGAATTAATTTCAAGCCAAATGTTATGGTTAAGTGGGTCACACCCAAAAAATCAATTAAAACTTACCAATTGAAATCCTTTCTAGATTGCAAAACCGGAAACACCTTAAACGCAATTCGCAAAATATCTTCATTTATTTATTCTACCATTTGTGCAGCCATGTGTAAAATTGATGACTTTAGCTCAGATTTTCAAGGCTGGCCATTGTAATGTTTTTAGAAAACTGTCTGTACACAACCAAAAATATTTCTTATAACTAAATTTAAGTGTTTTATATTAAAATATTTATGTAACAAACAAATAGCATACAATATATACGTTTTAGTTAATAGCAAGCCAAATACATGTACATATAACTGGTTTTGCGTAAACTGTTAGACCTTTGGATATTATGTCCATTAAAGAATAAAAACGCCTTAAGGAACTTAAGTTTATGATCACACACCTCCAAACAAATGTGGTAATTTTGGCAAAATTAGATACTTAAACTGTTGTAATTTGTAGACCTTGTAAAAATACCCGGTAACTTTATCAAAATACATGTCTAATTGTGGTTGTTTATTTGAAGAACTTTTTAAGGAGAAGTTTGTGGCATTTAGTTGGACACAAGATAGTTTTTATTTATGCGTCAAAGAAATTTGGTTTGCAGATTTTAAGAAAGTATGAATGTGAAAGTTTCAAACGTCATACGAATTCAATATACAACTTACCCACCCGCCGCTTACATAAAATAAATTTTGGTATTAAAACGTTTTTGCAAACTAATAATTTTAGTTTTACTATTTGACCCCCTGCAAAAGACAATGAAAGGGGAAAGGAGGCCTTGATACCTGATAAAACCATATTTTTATATATGAATTTGTATGTGTGTTAGTAAAACAAGGTGTGCACTTACATAAATACACAATTAAGTAGGTTCGAAACCGACCTTAAAGTCACTACAATACAGTGTTTCAGTGCATTAAGTTTTGTGTCTCTTTTTAGTTTTAGGCTAATATTTCTTGAAGGGTGCAACCATCAGCTTAGGGTTTCTATTTTCTCAGACTAATTCATTGCGGAAATACAAAGATTTTATTTCAATAGAATTTTTCTAAAGTACGTTAGTAATTTTTTTCTACATTAAATAGCAAAAAATAAAAAAAGAGTAGTAAACTGCTTCAATAAAATATCTTACGAATATTTAAATGCAATAGATGAAATGGACATAATTAATATGGAATAAAAGGAATTTACGACAACATTTACTTGAATGTTAGGGAAATTTTGGGGAGAAACTCGAGAGGTTTGAATTTATTTGTAATGTCTGATAGGCAGGCTGCGCTAGGAGCGCTATTCTCTTGTGATGTGAAGTCTAGCAGCCGTACTTAAAAAAGACTGGAAGACGAAACGCTTTTTTACGCGTAGCTTTTACGCTGATATGCCATACCTTAACAAGAGCGTCAGGGTTGTGTCGCAAACAGTAGTGTTAACTTCCGTAATAGATATAAGAACTATATAATTTGCCATTATTTATTATAAACCATAAAAACAGGTTGTCAAAACAACAAATATAGCAACCCTGCTTATTTTAACGCGCTATCAAAATCGGATTTTCCAATTGTAAAGCGCTTCCGCTGCGTTACCGCCGTGTTGTTTCGGTATGCTACATACAAATTGAATGGGCTTGAGGATTTTTGACATCTAGAAAACGCATTCCGCTCTTGTTTAGGTAGAGTTGTAAGGTTGTCATAGATTTCGTATACTTCACCGAATGGTCTAAGAGACACAACAATTAGACTTCAGATTAGGTGCCCTACTGCGGAGGCCATGCAGGCAACTAAAGGGAAGATTGCTTCGCAAATAAATGTGCTCGCCGCTTATTGGTTGGTTCTTAACAATTTTACGGTATCTCGGCTGGTCCGAATATTTCTGGGCGTCGCACAGTGGCGCCCGTAGAGCATACGAGGTTGCAAAAATCAAAATTTTCATGAGCGCCGACGAAGTTTTGAATAAACCCATGTTATAGGAAACTTTTCAACGATTTCAAATATGCCACTCTTAATTATATCACATTTCTAGTTTAGAAGATATAACCGTTCAAAGTTGACCGACTTTCGGTTTTCAAAAAACACACAATTTTTAGTCAATTTGTTGCGATTTCAGGTGTAATATCACGAAAAATAGGTAACGAATCGCCTTATTTTTTGTTTGTATTAATTGATGTATTTATTAAATGTATAATGATAAAAAAAAATTAACTGTTTGCGTTGTGTTTCTCCTGGTAAATCACTATTTAAAAACTATCCGTTTTTTCACTATTTTTCAACTTTGACGGAAAATAAAAAAAAACTATATTTTTCTATATTTGCCATATTTGCAAAACCTGTTCTTTGATTATTTCTTTACATAATTCAAAAGCTTTTATCTGCCCGTACGTGCCCGTTTGGCTTCTAGAGGTAAAAAAGGTTAAAAAGACATGGTTGCAGAAATTGTATGGCGTCCATCCCTTATATGTTTTGACTGACAGTAGTTTGATCTAATAGTTTGAAAAAAACTACTCATTGAAATTAGCAGGTACGTACCTCAAATAAACAATACTTTGGCGTACAAATGGTCAAGAACAATATTGACTTATGGTCCCTACAGGTAGACACAAATCTTATTTGGACACGTGCATAATATCAAAATTGCAATATTCAGCCTAAATCCATATGTATGCAGGAGACAGGTAAATTTTTCGGCATGGTAGCATAAGCCTATATATTGCAAATGGTCAAGAACAATATTGACTTATGGTCCCTTCAGGTAGGCCTATATATTGCAAAATAAGCATAATGCCTGGATTAGTCTACGACTGAAAGTTGGCGCAACAATTACTGAAACCATTAAACAATTTAAGTACTGAAAACATGGCGTTGAACAATTTAAAATTATTTGAACTGTTTAGAAAGTCAACCACACCAAAGTTTTTCACGGAAGCGGCTTTAGAAGAACTTGGTAGCTTATACGGAAATATTGAGAGAAGCGAAATTATAAAAAATAATTTTTATCTGATATATGCAAATATTAAGGCAAAATGGGTGAAATCTAATTGAACCATTCAGAACTTCATTATAAGCAAAGGATATCTTCCGATGACGCTACAATATCGGACGGAAATATGTTTATGGCATCTGTTGTTCCTTTGCGGCTAAAATCTGATGTTTCCCTACACTGGAAAAATCCACGTCCGTCATCAGTGCATTATTGCCGATCAATAATGTTTCAGTTTGCAAGGGAATCGGCAGAACTCATAAGGACCACGGTGAAGGACATTGAAGAACAAATAAGCAAGATTAAGCCTACAAAGCTGCAAATGGGAGAAGGAAAATATATTGAATGCAATTACGAGTTCCACCTGACCATGGTTGACGGAAAAGTCGTAAACGAACTGATAGGAACAACCTCAACAATGTCATGCCCGATTTGTAAAAAGAGTCAAAAGAACTTTGGTGATTTAAACGATTCTACAAATGATAAGGTGTATGGAATTCTTGCTAAAACTGGCGTATACCCTACCAAAAGAGGAGGAAAACTTCGATCAAAATACATCAATAAAGGATAAGGAAAATATCAGAAAGAAGCAAATACATGATGCTTTTTTTAAACAAGTTGGACTAAAAGTAGACTGTCCCAAGCACGGATACGGTAACTCAAACAATGGAAACACTTCTAGGAGATTTTTTGAAAATGATGAGGGAGTAACTTGAATCACTGGAATTGACAATCAAATCGTGAAAAGATTGTGAACGATCTTGGATGCTTTAAACTGCAAAGAAAATGTCAATTCTACAAAATATGGAGAATATGCGCGAAAACTGCATCTCTTTTAGCAGCAATGTATCCACAGAAGAAGTTGACCCCGACCGTCCATAAAATATTGGCGCATGGCAAAGATATAATTGATTACCAGTCTTTGCCATTTGGAGAGCTTTCTGAAGAAGCACAGGAGTCTCTTAAGAAATTTTATAAAAAATATAGATTGCAGAACACATTCAAAGCATCAAGGGTAAGGCAAAATGAGGACCTCTTCAACATGTTGGCAGCATCTTCCGATCCACTTATTTCTTCCCTGCGGCACGTGAAGTCACGAATAGAGTTACAAAATAATTATAGTTTAGAAATGGTTAGTCTTTTAGATATACCTTCTCTTACGAATTGTGATGAATATTTTACAGAAAATTGAAAAAATAAATTTTATAAAAAAATTATTATTTTTTTAATTTGTTGCGTAATAATTTAAAACATAAAACCTTAAAGAAAAAAAAATAAAAACAATCTAAAAATGTAAAAATAATTTTTTTTAGTTACCATAAAATTGATTTTTCTACTAATTTTAACTTTGATAACCCATAAGTAGGCCCATACAAAGCGTAGTACTTCATAGTATTTCATAGGCTGAACAGTTATCTATCATATGCTGTTTAAACTGTCCAATTATCTTATTCGGTTCAAAAGATATGATTTTTGCAACGAAAAAACTCAAATGGCGCCACTGTGCGTCGATAAACTAAGAGATTTGTCACTATATCCCTTGATAAGTCACGTAAATTGCACATGCTTGAGAAAAAGTGAACTAAGGACATTTACTGGCATGCGAATTCTGGGAGATGGAAAATGATACTTCAGAACATATGCTCTGTATCCGTCCTGCCTTATCCTGCAGCCACACGATCAAGTTGGAAGTCATCAAGAAAACAGTTTATAAAGACAAACGAAAAGTTTGCTCACTAAACTTGTAATCAGCTGTTAAATTGAACGTAAAATCGCCAAGCAAATGGAAAGGTAAAATTTAAAGCAATCTCGTCGTCAATTTAAAAAGTGTGAGTGTGTTAGTAAAAAAAGTAAGAGTGTATATCAAATTGAAAGGAATTGAATGTCAAAACTTGATCGTGTGGCTGACAAATTAGGTACACAGAGTCAGAAGCTTCTTGGGAAACCCATTATGGCTATAACCGAAATCTATGCTCTCTTACCAAGCAGAATAATTGAATTCCTATGTAGCCTAGATCTGGTAATGATCCCATCTGCATCATATATCTATTTGAATGAGAACTGTTAATTGTGGGGCTTGAAAGCAAACTGGTACAAGTGCAAAAAACAAAATTCTGAGAAAATATGTTTTAAAGTTATTTTTTCCACGCATTTCATACATAATATTTTCTGGTTTCTGGTTTTGAATTTTTTCGAGGGATAGATATTTTTATATATTTTAATTTATTAATTAATTTTTTTATATTTTGCACTTGTTCTCCTTTCCTTTTAAGCCACACAAGGTCGAGACAGTGTCCCATAACTGAATACCGTAGCACCAGATTTAAGATAAATTTGTAAAATATTATTTTACGGTCTACTCTAAGGGTTGAATTTTTTCCAATGGTGTAGGTGTTATTAATTTCATTCAAAGGTCTCAATAAAATTCTCCTTTAAATTCTTAATTCCTATTCAGGTAAGATAACTTTTTATTTAAGAAGTAACTCGAATCAGGGTTTAAAATTAATAAACTTTTATTTCTGCCCTCTTATGTAGATTTTAATTTTGTTTTCTTAACGACCCCTCACGACAATAACAACCACTTAATCTCAACACCTACTCAAGAACTCTGCTTCTACCAATTCCACTACAAACATGCCTCGGCATCGTTGATGGTAAAGTGAATGTTACCACTACACTAATATGTACCATAATTTTGGTAAATTTGCGTATGTGTGTAACATTTTTTTGATGTGGTGTGCGGTGAAGTCAAATGTTTGTAGTTCTACTTTGTTGTTTGGTGAAAATTAGAAAATTATTGTAGTTTTACATGCAAACTTTATCTATTGGCCTTGGTCAGGATTTTTTTCGGAGGCTTTAAAGGTTATTAAACTAATTTATTTCTTTTTCGCCATGTTTTTCCTTTTTATTGTTTGAAAATAAGTTGTACAGCAGTTTTTACAATAAAATATTTCGCTGAAGCTTATGAGCTTTGTATCAAATAAATTCATATCCATTTGTAATTTCTAGTAAATGTTTAGACATATGAACGTTGTTTGTATTAAAGGTGCTATTACAAGTTTAATTTAAATTTCAGTGACCAATTTTATGGTACCCATAAGGCTTTAAATGCTATTTTGTCATGATTTGCCAACAAAAATTTATTTTTTACAAAAGCTTAGTTTACTTTTTTAGGGGTTTCTACCTTTTATTTTATTACTACTTCATTATAGTTAATAAGAGGCCCAATAAAAATTTAACTACTTGAAAGCTCTCTTAAAAGGACAACAACTTTTTAGCTTCTTTTTTTATACACAAAATGTATACATAAATATGTGCATACATACATATGTACATATATATTTAATAAGAGTAGTTTGTAGTTACCCAACAAACAAGTTGACATGAGACAAATATTATAGTAAGCTTACCAACACAAGTCTTAAGTTTGAAAATATTTGAGAATATATTGAACAAGGCCATCGTAAAACTTGGAAAAAAATCAAAACGAAACACTCCTTAAAAAGTATATGAGCATGATAACTTTAAGTGCTTGTAATTTTCAGGCCTTCAAGAAGGTCTACAATTGCATTTAGCTCACTCCACCTTCGTTCTTTAAATGCCTTTTATAAAATATTTTACAAACACAAATTTCTTTCTAAGATAACGCCTGTCAAAATTGTTCTATTAGTTGATATGTATGTGGGACTGTGTAGAAAATAGTTCTCAAATATTTTAAAAAGTTTCAACACACGCAGAGAAAAAATATGTTTAAATATGGTCACCTCCAACAAAACTATTTTTAAAGAAAATTTTAAGCATATTATGTTTAATTTAACCATATTATTGTCACCGACAACCATATTATTGTTAAATTAGTCCTCCATCAAGAAGCCACAACCATATTATGGTTGCCTCTAAGCATGTTATGGTTAAATATGACAATAATTTGTTTTTAAATTAACAATAGCATTTTCCTCTTTTCCAAGAGCAACATTCTATGGTTGAAAATCAAACATGCTATTATAAATGTGAAACATATTTTAGTAATTATTAACCAAAACATGTTCGGAGGCAACCATAATATTGTGCCTTAATTTAACCATAATATGGTTGTCTATGACAATAATATGGTTAAAATAACCATAGGTTAGGTTAGGTTCCATTGGCAGCCGTGATCAAGCACAGCTCACGTGGGTCCATTGCTTAGTTCCCGTTGTGTTACCATATCACGCCGTCTCCCATGGGTCCTATGAAATCTGGCTGCTAGTATTCCCATGCAGCCAACCGGTCGATTCAATAAAGGAGTGGATCCTATTTACGTCAACATCAGAGAGACAAGTTTTGTCCCCAAGGGTTCTTCGACCAAACATTTTGAGTCTTAAGTCTCCGAAAGCCGGGCAGTTACAGAGAAGATGTTCCGTTGACTCTTCCTCCTCCTCATCGCCGCAACTTCTGCACAAGTCGTTATAAGGGAGCCCCAGCCTCTGGGCGTGCCTCCCAATTGGCCAGTGGCCAGTTATAACCGCAGTTAGGTTTCTTAGATGATGTCTGGACAGCTGTAATGCCCGCCGTGTCCTTTTTTCATCTATGATGGGCCAGATTTTCCTGGTTTCCCCACAGGTGGTTTCATCGTGCCACCTCTGACTGGCGATAAGATGAAACTTATGCGCTATAAGTTGCTTACACCTTGGGAGTGAAGCACCTACATATATGGAACATATATGGAACATATATATAACCATAGTTTGTTTACAATTTTATTTAAAAATAGTTTTGTTTTAGGTAACAATATTTAAACATATTTTTTCTCTGGGTGCACGAACAGTTATTAATTTACTCACTTTTCATAATTAGCAACCACAACAATTTTGTTGAGATAAAGCATAATTCTTAATTATATTAAGAACGCTTTCTATAAGCATTTAAAGTAGATGCGAGAAGGCAAGTCCTTGGTATCTAATGAGGTATTCATTCGGTTAACCGATTAACGGTTAATAATTACTACCCTATTAACTGATCGGTTAATTTAAAATTGGATATTTTCGTTTAACGATTAAACCGGTTAATTTCAGTCGATTAGCCGATTAACAGATGTAGCAAAATTCTTAATTTTTTTTAGTATTATAACATATTGTGTTTTTAATTATTTGTTTCGTCTCAAAAAATTTTTTCACGTACTTTTAATATGTATGTGCTTAGTTATTTGTTTCTTCTCATATATTTTTATATGAATCTGTTAACACAAGTAATCAAAACAATTAGAAGAGTTAGAAATTTAAAAAATTAAGACAGGACTCTAACGGCATAATTAAAGAATTAATACGTATAAAGAAATCCATGAAAAAGACTGAGAAATGAAATATTCTCTATTATGGGTTGCTTTCAATTTCTCCAACATCATCGATAAGTGAAAGAATTTTTTCCAAGTCAAGTTTTATCAAACCTAAAAAAAGAATTACTTAAATCCTAAACATTTTAGCCAAATTATTTTTCTAAAAGACTGTTTTATAAGATAACTCATAAATTTTTCATTTTTCGAATTTATTCTATGAGTTAAGTTTCAGTTATGTATTTAATAAAGCTTTTTGTAATAGCTATATTCCTTAAAAATTTCTTTAAAAATGACTTTATACACTACCAGACTATTATATTATATTTTCTTGTTACATTTTACCTTAGCTTTCCGTTGGATAGCAATGAAGTATATTTATGTACAGAAAAATTTACAATTATTAGACACCAGCAGAATGTAATGCATTTTCTGGCCCGCTACGGCCTTCGTCAGCATTCTTTGTTTCACACTGGATAGTGATACTTTATAAATTGAATGTATTTAACTCAACTATTTTAACAAATAGATATTGGGAATTATTTCTTTTCATAAGCCACTTTTTATTATATTCAACATTTTTCATTTTTCGAATTTATTCTATGAGTTAAATTTCAGTTATGTATTTAATAAATCTTTTTTTAATAGCTCTATTCCTTAAAAATTTCTTTAGAAATGACTTTATACACTACCAGACTATTATATTGTATTTTCTTGTTATAAAGTCATTTCTAAAGAAATTTTTAAGGAATAGAGCTATTACAAAAAGCTTTATTAAATACATAACTGAAATTTAACTCATAGAATAAATTCGAAAAATGAAAAATGTTGAATATAATAAAAAGTGGCTTATGAAAAGAAATAATTCCCAATATCTATAACTCATAAAATTATATTACAGTTTATTTTTTAATTAATAACATTTTTTAACTAAAAGTTGATTTAAAATCGACAAAATTTGAAAAACGACCCTGTACTGAAAGTTCGTTAAATTATATTCCATTTAATTTATTTAATTTTTTGACTACCAATTAGCTTTACAAGGACATTTCTTGAAACCAGAAGAAACTTTGGTCACTTTGTAAATAATTGAACTAAGAACTCGTTCGATTGCAATTCCACTTCATTTCGATTTCTAGAACATGCCCGTATATTTATGTTTTAAATTAAAATATGTATTACATATTTATGAATTATTTTTTTGTTTTCTCGTTTTAGTTCAAGATGTGTTTTTTTTCTTATGTAATTGTTATTTTGCTAATAAATTCCAAATAATAAAAAATTTAAGCATTTTTATTTATTGAAATTACTTAATTTATAAAAAAAACATTATTAATCAGTTGACCGATCAATTACAAAATTAACCGGTTATTTACCGATTAAACCAAAACCGCGGTTAATTAATCAAACGATTAGCTGATTAAAGCAAAGGCCCGATTAAATGAATACCCTGGTATCCAATGACACGCCGTGTAAATAAAAATTAAATTTGGAGTGCGGCTGAGAGGCATTATGTCTCCAAAAAAACTCTTTAAAATGCCCCTTTACTACATCTCCCTCCCGCTGGGAAGCTTACAAAAATAACATTGCATTAACTTTTGTATAGAAAATCTTTTTTTTAATATTAAGCGAAGCTGCCAGCAAAATCGCCCAAAGCCATATGTTGGGGTTATTAAATTATTTAAATTTGGCCCGTGCAGTGCCTAGGATGCCCCTAGATGTCAAGTGTATTACCAACCCCACTTTATTTTTCATTGCCATTACTTATTTCTAACATACCTACCAGCTATCTCTATTTCTTAATGGGGCTCCCATACATAATGTTGAATACAGACTAGAAATATATTGAAGAAAAAGTGCCATAAATGCCTAGGATTTGCCCCTAGTGAGATACAATGTATGCCCGACCTCAATCAGTTGTAGTATTTTCTCGAGACATAATTGCCCATTATCACCACTTCTTAGAGGGGCTCCCATACAAATATAGCGTTTTATTAAATGCTTAAATTAATTAATATTTTTCGTCTTTTGTGAATAAAATTAAAAGTTGTTAACAGATTTTAATCATTTATGGCTTTTTTTGTTTGCAACATACAAACGTTTACTTTTATAATATATTAACTCTTTTAAAATCGAGAAAATTATGATTTTTATATGTCTGGAAAAAATTAGAAGCATAGCACTTTTCCATTTTTGATGAATTTTTAAAAATTTCAAAATGTTGCTAAAAAATTATTAAATTTTGATTTTAACACGACTGCGCATATGAGAAAACAGTTTAACTTTTCTTAAAGGAATTTCGGTTTTTTGAGATTGTTCTTGAGTTACGCGAGCACATGTTGTTCTACCTCTTCCATTTTCGAAATAACGGAATATCTCGAAAACTAGAGCTAACCTAACAAAACTGTTAGCACCACTGGATTCAGCGTACCCGAATTGGGTTAAAACGCCAGGTGCCCAGCTTGTCTCAAAAAACAGAGTAAATTTCTAGCACAGTGTTATTAAACGTATAAAGATTTGTTAGGCCAAAATTTTATAATAATTTTGAGGAATAACGTTTCTTGATAATCTCTGCTAAAAAATTTTGTATTAAAAAACATTTTTCTTTCGTAAAATTCATCTATTTAATTAAAAACAAGTAAGAAAGTATAGTCGGTCAGGCCCGACCTTACGATACCCTACACCACAGAATTTCGTGACAAATTTTTACTTTAGTCACAAGGTTTAAATGACCATCCAGCCAGTCAACCGGAAGAACGGAAGGACATCTTTAGATTGTATCAAAAAGTGATTCTACGTCGATCATAAAACTAAAAGGTGGGTCTTGGGCCAATATTTTTTGGTGTTACAAACATCAGCACATTATTATGGTGTAAGTAAAATAACATATAAGGTAGATAGTATCTCCATTTTTGTAGATTCCAAAAAAAATAACAAAAAGCTTATTTTATATGAATTGACACACAATAGACCATAGGTTTCTCGCTAAAATCTGCTAAAAGGGTCTGCTGAATCGTAAAATGAAAAAAATATGAAGAAAATATGCATTTAATTTTTAATATTTAAAATATGCTAAATTTAAGAAAGCATTATGTTTTTTAAAATCTGCTGAATTTTCATAAAAGAATTATGCTAAAAATCTGCTAAATAAAATTAAATTGATAAATGTATTTCATAAATAATTAATTTTTTTTTTTAACAAATCTGCTTTTCTAAAAGTACAAATATGCTAAGAAATCTGCTTTAGGACAAGGAAAGATGCTAAAAAGCAGATAGCATATTTTTCCAAAAAAATATGCAATGCCGCTACTCAATCTGCTAAATCGAGCAGAAAATATGCTAAAATGGTAACACTGTTTTAATGTCATAAATTTTTATATTCGTTGACGTTGTGATAAAAGTTGGCAAAAATAGCTTTTATAATATTTTGTATGTTGAAGCAAAAATTGTGTGACTGTAACTGCCTGATCACAGATTACAAACGTTAAAGTTCGCATTGAAAATTACATATAAAACAAAAACAAAGTTTTAAAATTTCCTATCAAAGTTATTTTTGGAAATACAAAATTCCCAATTTTTATATTTGATAAAAACACTGGAATTTATTGTTAGGGGAAAGCTGGTTTCTATGCGCATTTCAATGGTTGCTTAGGCCAGATCGTAAGGAAACAATTTTCCAAAGCTTTTAGAAAAGCTAAAAATACAATTAAAAATGTTAAGCGAATAAGAATTTTAAGCTTTCAGGTCTTACTTGTAACAATATCAAAGCTTAACCAAAACAACAAAAATAAACAGTGAGTTTATTTATCTTTTCTTACGTTCCCCTACAATTTAAAATTAGAAAGTGATGGTCAGGCAGTAAGGCTTATATAGAAGACCTCTTGAAAATCAACAAATACAAAATGGTTCCAATATTAGAACAGCGGGCAAAAATGGGTTAATGTGTTTTTAAGTTTTTAAATATTCTTGACTGTCCTTGAAACTTGTTGCGTTTATTAGCTGTAGAACAAAACTAAAATGAAATTTCATTTTTAAAAAAAATATTTATTTGAGTATATCGTTACCTAAAACGCAAAAGGCTCTACCTAACCAAAAATTAAAAATCGACCTTTTCATTGATTCTGATGTATTGCATCAACACAAATGTCCACAACAAATGTTGCAATCTTTCGTCCAAAATTAGAGATTTTATTAGCAAAAAACAAAAAGCCCTATCTACAAAATAGTATATGATAAACGCTAATAGACATAACTAACAGTTTGCAGTATTTGCAACATTGTTACTTGTCATAGCCACTGGTAGGTTTTACAAGAAAAATGGAAGAAAAATTAATTATAAACAGTTTAAGGCAATTTATCAATTTACCATTTTAAATAGTTTTTTGCTTCTCCTGTAAAATTTTCAAAATGTTAGATAGGGCCTTTTGCGTTTTAGCGAACGATATGTATGTATGTATGTTTGTATAAACGTGTGTATTTTAACACTAACAGGAATTGTATACCAATCTTTAAGGTTTTTACAATTAATGGTCACCATGGATAAATTTCAATGTCTAGTGGAAACTGGGGCAGCAAATTTCAAACAAAAAAAAGCAAAATATATTTATGTATCCTTATATTTCATTGTATATATTAAGTTTATTTCATGTGAGTGTGTGAGTAAGCTCATCGTAGTATTTGGTGTTTGGAATTTGTATCTATTTGTTAACTTAATTTCAAACAACAATGTGTTAAGTGGCATTGCAACTTTTTTTCAATGTAGTTGTTATTTTATTCAAATATTATTGGTGATACGAGTATTTCCGTTTTAAAAGTGGAACAAAACTATTTGCAATATTTATTGTCTTTTTAAATGACAAACATTTTAGAAAACTGCAAGGTTATTTAAAAAATGCCTTTTGCAAATTTAAAAAGAAACCCGTTTAAGATATATGTTCTTTGAGATAAACATACAAGCATCTCAACATTTGAGGTATATGTACATACTTAAATATGAAAAGTCCTTCGATAAGATTAAAAATATAAATCGATCCACTACTACAAGTAGTTTTCATACAAGTGTCCAGCGGAGAAGAAAGTAAGCATCATATTCAGCACAAAAATATTTTATTGCAACCATAATTACACGGTGCTACAAAATTTCCTTTTTTTCTAAGTGACCTAGATTATGTTATAGGTCTAGATGAGTGTATTAAAAGTTTAAATATACCTCCAAATTCCCGAGTTATGGACCAAAGAAATTTTTTTGAGGCTGCTACTTTTAAACATTTATAACGTTTTTATTTATTTACCGATTTTTGAAATTCAAACGGTTTTGGAAAGCAAAATACTATACTTCTCATACAATATTAGCACAAATATGAATAGATTTTTTCAATTATATGGAAAATTTTAAATTTTTTTTAAACTTTTAAAATTTCTACGAGACTTTTTTCCGAATTAAGCTTAAAGACAACAAATATATTACAGACAGTATTTTTCTGAATAAAATGAGACGTCATTTGTTGTAATCGGTTGAGAAATGAGGAAGTTATAATACTTTTTGCGAACAAAAGAGTGGAAACCTGTTTCGATTAGATTAGCATGATTTAATTTAATAACTTAAATCTAATAAAACTTAACGAATTTTATATTTGTATCACCAATTTATACATGAGCATTTTGAACAAACATATTGGGGTTCATTCCAAGCACTCCTTACGTACTACCGATCAAAATATAGATTATAAGCTTCTACCACAGATTTATTTTTTGCCAATTCGATGCGATGTTTTTTGTCAACAAATACGCCACAAATGTAACAAAAAAGATTACGCTTATTACACATTGTAAACTTCGTATTGGATTGTAATAAAATACATTTCACTTAAGCACAATATTATTGTAAACAATACCTTAATTTAAAAAAAAACAATTTTTTTCTAATTCGACTCTAAAAACACTAACTAAAAAACAGAAGTTTTGCAATTATCAAAAAAAATAACAGTATTTTTAAAAAGTACTTTCAATAATGTTTATTTTAGTGATGGGTCCGTGAGGGGATATTGACTCACACTCACTCACATCAAGAGAAAATTTTTCTAATTACGCACTGACATCGTGGCTCATTTTAGTTCTATACACATTCACAATCACGTAATTAAACTCAAAATATCGCGTGATTCACGTGAATAATGTTGAAACACTCTGCGTCAGTGTTTTGCAAGTGAATCACGCAAAATCGGCTCACGTACTCATCTTTGGTTCAACGATCTCTTTTATTGCTTTCTCACACTTTCATGCTCTTTCTCTCATACTCTCTATACTTTAGTGAACTCATACACTCAGCATACTACACCCATATAAAAAAAGAACAAAAATTGGGCTATTTACAAGTACAATTGACTTGATTCTCTTAAATTTCTATTGTCATTAGCAAAAATGCGAGTTCTTATTATTTTAGTTTTTTGTACCTATATATTCAAATTTACTTGTTTAAAATAAGCGATTTGTATTGTATTAACAAAAGAAAAAAAATAGTATTTTTTAAGGAATTTTAATTGTTTTTTTTTGTCATAATAGCTCCTCATAAAAAGTACTATAACTTCCTCATTTCTCTACCAATTTCAACAAATGACGTCTCATTTTACTTAGAAAAATACTGTCTTTAATATACATATTTGTTGTCTTTAAACTTAATTCTTAAAAAAGTCTCGTAGAAATTTTAAAAGTGTAAACAAAATTAAAAATTTTCCAAATAATTAAAAAAATCTATGCTTATATGTGCTAATATTGTATGAAAAGTATATATATTTAAAAATAACAATTATTTTGCTTTCCAAAACCGTTTGAATTTCAAAAATTGGTTAATAAATAAAAAAGTTATAAATGTTTAAAAGTGGCAGCCTCAAAAAAATTTCTTTGGTCCATAACTCGGGAATTTGGAGGTATATTTAAACTTTTAAGCCCGGATTCGTAAAATGCTCACCAACACCTTTAACGCACACTAGGTCATTTCAGAACTGCTTTTCGAGTGTAGCACAGTGTTATTTGTTAGAAAATATTTTTGCAATCGACATGTCAAATTTGTGCTGACTGGAATAACTTTACATAAACCTTAACCTCAAATTTTTTTTAACAGTATGTCCATAGAGAATCCTTTTCCTCAAGCCACTTTTCGTTCCAAATCACTCTTAGAAAACTTACACTTTATAAAAAAAATGTTGTAATGTAAGCCTTTAGATTTTGCTTAAAAACGTCACCTTCTAAAAATCGATCTATGTATGCTTATAGGTAAAGTTGGGATTGTCCGACTACAAATCTTTAATTGTTTTCAATAAAGTGGGGTTACAGTGGTAAAAATTCGATTTTTGTAATACAATTTCTGACTAATAATTTTAAACAAAGAGCTTAAAGCATCGTTCACAATGGCAGCAATATTTTCACTTGGTGTTAAAGCAACAAGTTTTATCGCAATCAATAAAGAAAATGTTTCTTGTGGCAATTAGAACCCATATAACAAATTTCATTACGAAATGAAATTTGCGACCCGTGCTATGAGCACGAGGCTTATAGAAACAGCCAGCCAGCCTGCCTGACGAAAATCGTTAGATCGATTCGAAAAGTGATTCTTATTCCATCGGTGTACTAAAAGGTGGGTGTAGGTGTAGAGGCGCTTGTAGCAAGAAAGATATTTCTTAACATTTTCTTATTTTGAAATTTTTGTTTGAATTTATAACGGTCGAATCAGAAAAGTTTTCTTAGGTAAGGTGAATTAACATTTAACTACTTTAATACCACTCTGCATTTTGTTCATGCATTTTTGTCAATGATAATGCAGTTCTCGGTATTTGGTATTAAGTTAGTGGTTTCTGTTGTATGCTGAATTTATGTAGGTATGTATTCTAACACCACTTTTCCAACATGTCAGTATTTTGTGGGGGTATAAAAGGGCTAACTGTAGCGAAAATCTGTCCATTTTTATTACACAATTTTCATACAGGGAGCGAGTTCTGTTGCGTACAAGGCTAAGGAGCATACTTTTAATTGGTAAGAATCTTATATTCATTTAATTTATAAATATTGGGTGTTTGTTAGATATTGGCGAAGAAAAAGTTTAATAAATTTTAATTTGCTATAGTTGCCACCGCTTGCTGCACAGGGACAAGATTTTGGCCAAGGAAACATAGTTTTGGAAGAGGCTTTGTGGATAAGCCTAGTTTTAAATATTTTCTATAAAGGAGGAAACTCACAGATTGCTGGGATAATTTATGGTCCCGAATTAGCCATTTTAGAAGTAATAGGTCAACAGTTGTGGTAAAATTAAAAAGTGACAAAGAAAAGTTTTTCTAAAAGTGTGTAAATTTGAAAAAAAAAACAAAAAATTTGAGCCTAATTTTGAAACAAAAAACAAATAAAAGTATGTATGTACAGATAAAGATACCAAAAAGTTAAAAAAAAAAAACATTGCGAACAGAAAATAAGGAAACACTAAATGATAAAAATTAGCCTAGGTACTTACTAATTAAAATCATTAAAATATTTAACATAATAGATCATTTATCCTAAAATCACAGTAAAATATTGCACAAGTGTCAGAAAATAATTATTAATTATATCTCGTGTAAATCTGAAGATTTAACAATTAATTTATCAATCACAAGAAATTAAAAAGAAACCTTAACGTAAACTCTGGCAAAGTGTTCAATTCCAATTGTTATGTTAAATTCAATACTTAAAAGTATGCGAAAGAAATGTTTGCATTGATTTAGAACTAATTTTTTTTATAGGTATTTCTTTTAATTTAAAATCTTAATATTGTTTTTATCATTTTTTTTAAACAAATCTAAATTGCAGTAGTCAGAACTATTTTGTAAAAGCAAAAATCACAAAATAAAAGCAGTGAAAAATTTAGAAAAATATTTAAAAAAAAGTGTAAAAAGTGTAAATAAAAAAAAAATAAATCCAATGGGGAAAAATTTTTATGAGTAAAATAAAAAAAAAATTTGTTAATAACAATGTAGTGAGATTTACGGCTATACGAGGTTTTGCTGTTAACTTTACAGTGATGGACAAAAATAAAAAAAAAAAACACAACAAAAGTAATTTTTTTATAATTAAAATGAATAATATTTTTCTTGTTGTTTAATTCAATCTCATTTGATTAAAAATAAAAAGAAAAGATACAATTTACATTTCAACTTTAAATGAAAATACCACCACCAAATATGCTTTAATCCATTCCCTTCACAACTACAAGCAAATTTCCGGCTGAAAGATCTTTCAACGATGGACAACTAACATGTATGTATGTAAGTCATTTTGATTTTTTTTTTTCTATTTCCTAATCAAAATCTGTATGTATGTATCTATCGTTAAAAATTAGCAAGTAAAGCCTAAATTCGAACAAAATTTACTTTGTTTCGTTCGGTTAATAACATCAATTGCTTTAACATTGCTCTGTAAAAGAAAAATGTAAAAGAATTAGTTAAACGATAAATACATACAGAATCGTAGCTTTTATTTAAAGTATAAAAAAAATGTAAATTTCGTATCGGAAATAAAAAAATAATGAATTTAAGTCCAAATAAGACGTAAAAATGTTAAGAATTAACTTTTTTATTGAAGAAAATGCATTTATTTATCTTAGTATTTACTGCAGTTCTTCTTCTTTTTGTTATTATTAAAAAAAAAAATATTTGTAAAATCCGAAAATGAATTCGCCGTAAACTTGGATGGTTATTTATAGACCACAATAATTGGGCTAGTGTTGATAAACGGTTTTATTAAAATTTAATTTAAATATTTTGTGAACCCGAGTTCGAATCCTGCAGAGGACATTATTTTATTTTATTTTTTTTTCATTTATTTTTTTTTTACCAATTTCATATTGATATCATTAATTGTTGGTAGCCGAGTTGGATACCTAAATAAAATTTTTGTTTCAGCTTTTTTTTGTGATTTTTGCTTAACATTAGTTTTCCGATTTTTTTTGATTTTTTTTTGTAATTTCAAATATGAAAAACCATTTTCTATATAATTTAAATTTGTGGTTAAGATCGTTAACTTTAATTTAGCTTTTAAAATTAATATTAATAACTAATAGTTAGTGGTAATGTTTTTTCCCCCTTAATAAATAATTATTAATATGAATTTGTAAATTGAGCTGTTTTTGATTTCCACAAAGCTACAGGTAGAGGTAATACGATTTGTGTGGGATCATGAAAAATAAATTCTAAGAGATTTTCATGATCATGGTTGGGAGGGTTATAAGGGTTGTGACAACATCAATCGCTACAAATTAAATGATGAAGGTTATACGATATTTTGACTTCGATTTAGGTTTTCCATATTCTTTTTCCTATCACTAATTTTAGCATGCAAATTAAAATTTATTTCTATTTCTTTCTGTGGTCTTTTCTATTTATTTTATTACCGAGAATTAGTAGTTACGAATCCCCCCATTAGCCGACGAGATAGGAGCCGGATGTATGAAGCATGCTACTGCTGCTTATTGCTCGTAAAAACTTAGGAAAATTTTGACCGTTACACGCTACAGATAGAGAAAGAAGAATTTTTGGCGCCCAACGTGGGGCCCACACGTTAAATTAATATACTAAAAGGAAACATCTTTTGAATTCGATTCAAGTTCTGGTGTGTGGCTCTTTATTATTTGTCTTTAAACCTATCTATTTTCTTTTTGTTACTATCATTTTCCAACTCATGTTTGTGTATTATTTGTGTATAAAGTTAGTTTGGAATGTAACAGACTTCATACCTATAGCTGTTAACCTACGTCGCTTTATATACGTATATATTATAAAACCGTGTTTAATCATTGATAAGATATACCTTTCAGGAAAAGCTGCAGTTTGGATTAACACTAGACTCAGACCGCTAGGGATTTTTTTTCTAATGATTCAACCCCTACTTTTTAAGGTTCGGAAATGACCATTTGATAACAAGTCAAATTAGTACCCACCTTAATATTATCTTCATGTTCTTTCTACTTACTGTACAATAGATATTATGTCTTACTTTATTTTTCGGAATTCTAAATCGAGTTACATATTGTATGATTCATTATTTAACGAATCAATTTCTTCTACAGTATGCTGGGAAATCAAATACTTTATTTTGTGGACAATTTTTTTTTCTATTTTCTACCCGGTTTTTAGTATAAAGTTATTTATATTGTGTTTTAGGAAGTTAGGAGGAATAAACTTTTTTTTATATTTTTTTAATCAGTTTTATTCAGGCAGTAATATCATTTTTTATATATCTGTTAGTGTTAATTAATTCTAATCGATATTGGCTTTTCTGATTATTTTTTTTTTGTTTCTATTCGAAATTTTAACCGACTTTGCAATAAATTTTTTTTTGCTTCTAATTTGAAAAGAAAAAGCGGCATTATATTTTGGCATTGATTGCAAATTTCCTTCTCTAATTTAGTCTCATTTGTGGAACGTATTACTAGAGCTATAGGTGAAGCTTTTGACGGTTTACAATGGCTACTGGAGAATTTAAGGAGTTGTTAAATATGGAACCAGCTACGGTTCTAACGAATTGTGCTATATGTCAACACACAATTAGTGAAAATATTTACCAGTATATACCACCCTGTGGCCACCCCCTTCATAAATCCTGCTATCTAAAAAATTCCAAAACAAGACCCAATTGTACCATTTGTGGAAATAGGCTTTCAATAGCAACCCCAAATGCAAAACCTAGTATGCCACCCCCAATGATAACTAGATCTCAGGTTCAAAGATCTATTAATTTTGAAACTAGCCGACCTAGTATATCTTCTCCATTATCGGAAATTAATAATGATTCTAATCTGCCACAACGAATGTCAATGTCGGGAAGTTCTCCACAAGAACAACGTGATTATATTCGAAACTTGGTAACAGCGGCGGTTGGTGCTCAACAAGCTGAGATGCTTTCAAGTTTAAATGCGACCTTGACAAAATTGATTGAAACAAATATTGAGGCAGGGTTCCGTAAACTACAGATCAGTAACCGGTCCAATTCTAATACTACCAGTTCTCCACAACAGGGAAATAGGCAGTCTTCTGCGGATGCTAACGCGTCGTTGTCAATAGGGCAACAAAGTCTCGATGGCTTACTTGGTTTGCCATCCTCTCACACCAATAGGGAACCTACCGATTCTCATGTTAATGGCCCTTATATAAGACCAGACAAAATAGGTCATATAATACACAATTGGAAGATACGATTTTCTGGAGATTCTCGCGGCATGTCGGTAGACAATTTTTTATATCGTGTTGAGGCTTTAACTAATCAAACTCTTAACGGAAATTTTGAATTACTTTGTGATCATATATCTACCTTATTTGAGGCAAAGGCAAACGATTGGTTTTGGCGATACCATCAATCAGTGCCTTCAATTAGATGGCCACAATTGAGTTCAGCTTTACGTAAGCAATATGCTGACTCGAGAACAGATATTGATTTGCGCGAAATGATTAGAGATCGCAAACAAAAATCTAATGAAGGATTTGATACTTTCTATGACGCTATAATTGATATTTCTGATAGATTAGCAGAACCTTTAAGTGAAAGAATTTTAGTTGAGATATTGCGGAGGAATTTATTACCAGAGATTCAGCACGAAATTTTGAATTTGAAAATTAACACTGTTTCGGAGCTTCGTGATATTTGTCGGCGTAGGGAATTTTTTTTACAAGACATTAATAGGAAGCATATCGGTTCTAAATCTTTGCCCTTTGTAAAAAGGCAAATCAACGAACTTGATGAAGGTATCCCTCTTTCTATAAAAGAAGAAAATATTTCTGCAGTGGCACTTCTGTATTGGAACTGTCGTAAATCTGGTCATAGGTATCAGGATTGTTTAGAGGACAGACAAGTGTTTTGCTACGGATGTGGTTTAGCTAACGTCTATAAACCTAAATGTCCCCAATGCAATACAAATTCCAAAAACTCCATGTCGACCGCACTGAAAAGTGCACACAGACAGAATCAGTCCACCAATACGAATTAGAATCGCAACATCTTAAGTATTCTCAAAACAATAAAAACAATTTTATCAAGGAAGTTCAAAGCTCTGATAATTTGCCTAAAGTGGTTCAAAGCTGTAATTCTGCTCCTGGCAGCAAATTTGAAAGAATTTTACCCGACTGTACAAATGATAATGCATTGAATATTAGTAAAATTATGATTTCTACCCCACCCACTTACCTTAAACCCTTTCACATTAGACTGGCTGAGTATAATGCGAGACGAAAGGAAATATTTAATGAACCAATCCCTTATGCAAAACAACAGCGTTCTTCTGAGCGAATGCGCAATTATTGGAAAGAAGTAAGGCACACGCGGCGTGGGCTTTTAAGTACAATTTACGACAAACCCAATGATATTCGACCATATGCAGATGTTCAGCTTTTTGGCAAAACAATGGCTGGTTTACTGGATACAGAAGCTTCGGTTAGTTGTTTAGGTGCATAGGCGGCAATAGATTTTTTGGAAAGAAATGAACATTTTAAGAAAATCAACTCAGTTGTTAGGACTGCAGATGGCAAAGGACAAAAAGTTGTTGGTTTTATTAAAACTAACATTTCCTTTCGCGGAGAAACAAAAGAAATAAAATTATACTTAATTCCCAATTTGTCACAAAACCTCTACCTTGGCATTGATTTTTGGACACTTTTTAACCTTTTACCAACTGGCTTAGATTCGAAGTACAATTCTGACCTATATCTTCATGCATTAGGGGAAACTGCTGAACAAAAAAATATTTCAATATCCCAACAGCAGAAATTACAAACTGTTATTAATATATTTCCGTCATTTGCAAAGGAGGGCTTGGGAAGAACTAATATTATTTCACACATTATCGATGTAGGTGGTGCAGCACCAATAAAACAACGGCATTTCCCCGTGTCCCCAGCCATCGAAAAGCTAATTTACGCGGAAATAGATCGAATGCTAGAGATGGATGTGATCGAAGAATCTGACAGTGCGTGGTCCTCACCTATTGTATTGGTTCGCAAGCCTGGGAAGGTTAGGCTTTGCCTAGATAGCCGGAAGGTAAATTCTGTAACTGTTAAGGACGCGTATCCTCTTCCTATAATTGATGGTATCTTATCTAGGTTACCAAAAGCTGAATATATATCGAGCCTTGATTTGAAGGATGCCTTTTGGCAAATTCCACTCGATAAATCATCGAAAGATAAGACCGCATTCACCGTTCCTGGTCGCCCCTTGTATCATTACAAGGTCATGCCTTTTGGCCTTTGCAATGCTCCCCAGACAATGTCTCGATTAATGGACAAGGTGGTGCCAGTAGAATTGAGAACGGAGGTGTTTGTTTATCTGGATGATTTGTTGGTGGTGACAGACACATTTGAAAGACATTTGCAGGTATTGCGGGAAGTGGCTCGGAAATGTCGAGTTTCAGGACTGACGTTAAATGTCGAAAAATCAAAGTTTTGTGTAAAGGAGGTCCGGTATCTTGGTCATATTATTGGGGATGGTGTAATTCGTACAGATCCCGAAAAAGTCTCGGCTATTTTAGAATTTCCAGAACCAAGATCTGTTAAACAACTTCGCAGATTATTAGGTATGTCCGGTTGGTATCGAAAGTTTATCAAAAACTACGCCACTGTAACTGCCCCTTTAACAGACTTGTTAAAAGGCCATCGTAAATTTGTATGGAGCGAATTGGCTCAAAAAGCTTTTAATGAGTTAAAAACCATCTTGACCACCACACCAGTATTGCATAGTCCAAATTTTTCGCAGCCATTCTACATACACTGTGATGCTAGTAATACTGGAATAGGAAGTGTGTTGGTTCAAAAAACTGCTGAGGGTGAAGAAGTTCCTATCGCCTTTATGTCGAAGAAACTGAACCAAGCCCAACGTAATTACTCAGTAACCGAACAAGAATGCTTAGCAGCTATGCTGAGCATCAAAAAGTTTAGAGCTTACGTAGAGGGACATGAGTTTACTGTAATCACCGATCATGCTTCGCTGAAGTGGCTCATGACCCAAACGGACCTAAGTTCTCGGTTGGCAAGATGGGCTTTAAAATTACAAGGCTTTAACTTTAAAATTGAACACCGCAAAGGCAGTCGTAATGTAGTTCCTGACACGCTTTCGAGAGCCAACACTGAAGATTTATCTGAAATTTTAGGTTTTGAATTGTCGGCTTTAGAAGAAACTGGGGTCTTCGTAGATTTAAATTCTACACACTTCCAAGGGACAGACTATACAGAACTTTTAGACCGGGTTAGGCAAAATATTCATAAAACTCCAGACTTGAAAATTATTGACGGATACTTGTACAGAAGAACGGAACACTGTTCAGGGGAAAAGGTGCAAGACGATCTCGCATGGAAACTTTGGGTTCCCAAAGAACTAATAAAAGACATTCTTCACAAGGCTCACGATAATCATCTTTCAGCACATGGAGGAATAAACAAAACGCTTGAGCGTATTCGTCGATTTTATTTTTGGCCAAATTTAGTAAATGATGTCCGGGATTACGTAAACTCTTGCGAGACGTGTAAGGGGACAAAACACCCGAATTTTGTCATGCGACCTCAATTGGGTAAAACTTCCGAGACCCATAGATTTTTCCAAAAACTCTATGTAGACTTTTTAGGTCCTTACCCTCGCTCTAGGAGTGGAAATGTTGGTATATTTATTGTAGTTGATCACTTTTCAAAGTTTTGTTTCTTAAAACCCATAAAAAATTTACTACCGACGCAATAATGAAATATCTGGAAGAGGAACTTTTTCATACCTTTGGCACTCCTGAAATAATAGTATCAGATAATGGATCGCAATTTAAATCTAACCAATTTAGGAAATTATTACAAAACTATGGAATTAATCACGTTTTCACAGCAGTGCATTCGCCCCAATCGAATGCTTCTGAGCGTGTCAATCGTTCAGTATTAGCGGCTGTACGGGCATATATAAAACATGACCAGAGTAATTGGGATGAATATCTCAGCAGTATCAGTTGCGCCCTAAGGTCAGCGGTACATGCTTCAATAGGTACTTCACCTTATTACATGGCATTTGGTCAACATATGATCACGAATGGCGTATCCTATGCTCTTCTGAGAAAATTGGAAATGCTAGATGACAGATCAATTCAATTTGATAGAAAAGATTCATTTGATATTATTAGAGCTCGAGCAGCAAAAAGTGTAGCTAAACAACAAGAACGAAATGAAAAAGCCTACAATCTTCGTTCAAGGGAAGTAAATTTTGTTGTTGGTCAGGAGGTCTTTAGAAGAAATTTCAGTCAAAGCAATTTCGAAAAGGGATATAACGCTAAATTGGCTCCACCATTTCTTAAGGCTAGAATACGGAAGAAAACGGGAACATGCTATTATCAATTGGAGGATCTGAGTGGACGTTTACTTGGGATATATCATGCAAAGGACCTTCGACAATAGACAGTTTTACATATCACCTAAAAAGTTTTTATTTCGAAGCGTTACCCATTTAGGCTACAAGCGATATCAACTTTGTTGCTGGTTTTCAGCTACAAATCTGATCTTGGCGGGGGGGTAATGTAGAGGCGCTTGTAGCAAGAAAGATATTTCTTAACATTTTCTTATTTTGAAATTTTTGTTTGAATTTATAACGGTCGAATCAGAAAAGTTTTCTTAGGTAAGGTGAATTAACATTTAACTACTTTAATACCACTCTGCATTTTGTTCATGCATTTTTGTCAATGATAATGCAGTTCTCGGTATTTGGTATTAAGTTAGTGGTTTCTGTTGTATGCTGAATTTATGTAGGTATGTATTCTAACACCACTTTTCCAACATGTCAGTATTTTGTGGGGGTATAAAAGGGCTAACTGTAGCGAAAATCTGTCCATTTTTATTACACAATTTTCATACAGGGAGCGAGTTCTGTTGCGTACAAGGCTAAGGAGCATACTTTTAATTGGTAAGAATCTTATATTCATTTAATTTATAAATATTGGGTGTTTGTTAGATATTGGCGAAGAAAAAGTTTAATAAATTTTAATTTGCTATAGTTGCCACCGCTTGCTGCACAGGGACAAGATTTTGGCCAAGGAAACATAGTTTTGGAAGAGGCTTTGTGGATAAGCCTAGTTTTAAATATTTTCTATAAAGGAGGAAACTCACAGATTGCTGGGATAATTTATGGTCCCGAATTAGCCATTTTAGAAGTAATAGGACAACAGTTGTGGTAAAATTAAAAAGTGACAAAGAAAAGTTTTTCTAAAAGTGTGTAAATTTGAAAAAAAAAACAAAAAATTTGAGCCTAATTTTGAAACAAAAAACAAATAAAAGTATGTATGTACAGATAAAGATACCAAAAAGTTAAAAAAAAAAAAACATTGCGAACAGAAAATAAGGAAACACTAAATGATAAAAATTAGCCTAGGTACTTACTAATTAAAATCATTAAAATATTTAACATAATAGATCATTTATCCTAAAATCACAGTAAAATATTGCACAAGTGTCAGAAAATAATTATTAATTATATCTCGTGTAAATCTGAAGATTTAACAATTAATTTATCAATCACAAGAAATTAAAAAGAAACCTTAACTTAAACTCTGGCAAAGTGTTCAATTCCAATTGTTATGTTAAATTCAATACTTAAAAGTATGCGAAAGAAATGTTTGCATTGATTTAGAACTAATTTTTTTTATAGGTATTTCTTTTAATTTAAAATCTTAATATTGTTTTTATCATTTTTTTTAAACAAATCTAAATTGCAGTAGTCAGAACTATTTTGTAAAAGCAAAAATCACAAAATAAAAGCAGTGAAAAATTTAGAAAAATATTTAAAAAAAAGTGTAAAAAGTGTAAATAAAAAAAAAATAAATCCAATGGGGAAAAATTTTTATGAGTAAAATAAAAAAAAAATTTGTTAATAACAATGTAGTGAGATTTACGGCTATACGAGGTTTTGCTGTTAACTTTACAGTGATGGACAAAAATAAAAAAAAAAACACAACAAAAGTAATTTTTTTATAATTAAAATGAATAATATTTTTCTTGTTGTTTAATTCAATCTCATTTGATTAAAAATAAAAAGAAAAGATACAATTTACATTTCAACTTTAAATGAAAATACCACCACCAAATATGCTTTAATCCATTCCCTTCACAACTACAAGCAAATTTCCGGCTGAAAGATCTTTCAACGATGGACAACTAACATGTATGTATGTAAGTCATTTTGATTTTTTTTTTTCTATTTCCTAATCAAAATCTGTATGTATGTATCTATCGTTAAAAATTAGCAAGTAAAGCCTAAATTCGAACAAAATTTACTTTGTTTCGTTCGGTTAATAACATCAATTGCTTTAACATTGCTCTGTAAAAGAAAAATGTAAAAGAATTAGTTAAACGATAAATACATACAGAATCGTAGCTTTTATTTAAAGTATAAAAAAAATGTAAATTTCGTATCGGAAATAAAAAAATAATGAATTTAAGTCCAAATAAGACGTAAAAATGTTAAGAATTAACTTTTTTATTGAAGAAAATGCATTTATTTATCTTAGTATTTACTGCAGTTCTTCTTCTTTTTGTTATTATTAAAAAAAAAAATATTTGTAAAATCCGAAAATGAATTCGCCGTAAACTTGGATGGTTATTTATAGACCACAATAATTGGGCTAGTGTTGATAAACGGTTTTATTAAAATTTAATTTAAATATTTTGTGAACCCGAGTTCGAATCCTGCAGAGGACATTATTTTATTTTATTTTTTTTTCATTTATTTTTTTTTTACCAATTTCATATTGATATCATTAATTGTTGGTAGCCGAGTTGGATACCTAAATAAAATTTTTGTTTCAGCTTTTTTTTGTGATTTTTGCTTAACATTAGTTTTCCGATTTTTTTTGATTTTTTTTGTAATTTCAAATATGAAAAACCATTTTCTATATAATTTAAATTTGTGGTTAAGATCGTTAACTTTAATTTAGCTTTTAAAATTAATATTAATAACTAATAGTTAGTGGTAATGTTTTTTCCCCCTTAATAAATAATTATTAATATGAATTTGTAAATTGAGCTGTTTTTGATTTCCACAAAGCTACAGGTAGAGGTAATACGATTTGTGTGGGATCATGAAAAATAAATTCTAAGAGATTTTCATGATCATGGTTGGGAGGGTTATAAGGGTTGTGACAACATCAATCGCTACAAATTAAATGATGAAGGTTATACGATATTTTGACTTCGATTTAGGTTTTCCATATTCTTTTTCCTATCACTAATTTTAGCATGCAAATTAAAATTTATTTCTATTTCTTTCTGTGGTCTTTTCTATTTATTTTATTACCGAGAATTAGTAGTTACGAATCCCCCCATTAGCCGACGAGATAGGAGCCGGATGTATGAAGCATGCTACTGCTGCTTATTGCTCGTAAAAACTTAGGAAAATTTTGACCGTTACACGCTACATAGGACCACTATTTTATGGTGTTAAAAACATCAGCAAAAACGCTAATACCCTCTCAACTTTTGTGGTGTGGGCATAATAAGAAAATAAGAAATTATATCCGGTCCAGTCCGACCATCTGATACCATACACGACAGTACATACAGACAAATTCAAGGGAGTGCACCCTCTTTGGGACTCATTGCCAAAAATAGACCCGGCCAAACCGAAACATTTTTTAATTCATATAAAAATATTTTGTGAAGAATATTATCAGGACAACAACATCTATATGGGATTTTGTCGTCTTAAAGGGATTTTAGAGAAGGTGTTTATATCACAGAAAAAAGTGTTTTATCAATTAAAAAATTTTTTTTAACAAGTATTTAAATTTAATTAATGTGATAATTGAATCAATTATCTTTTTTGTTGAAAAAAATTAAAAACTTAATTTGGATTTAATTAACATTTTATTTGTTTTGAAATAAACTTTCTAATAAAATTTTAATTAAATAACAAAAAAATCTTAATTGACTCTTTTCGTTAAAAATAAAATAATTTAAACTTGTAGAATTGTTGTTGGGAATTGTTAATTTTTATTTAAATAAATTAACACATTGTTTGAAATTGCAAAGTTTTTTGATAACTTTATTAATTAAATTTAAAAATATAATTTATTGTAAATATTTTTTCAAAATTTTAAAATTTTTAGC
Organism: Pollenia amentaria; assembly: GCA_943735925.1. Classification (NCBI taxonomy): domain Eukaryota; kingdom Metazoa; phylum Arthropoda; class Insecta; order Diptera; family Polleniidae; genus Pollenia; species Pollenia amentaria. The sequence continues at coordinate 94,163,573 of OX031009.1, read as the reverse complement.
AATCAATATAATCATTTTGGTAATAGGTGCAAAGTGAACCACTTGTTTGCTTGATTTTATGAATTTGAAATAAATTTGGTGATTGGAGAAATTTTATAATTTTTTCTGTGTATGTGAACCATAGGCAGTTTTGGACGTACCAGTACACAATTTTGCCATGACATAGGACCCATTTTAAAAGTTATCATTGCCAAATTTGGTATCAATACCAACATTTTCGAAAGTGATATTTGTATGCGAGCTGTGATAACATATGGACTGATTTTAAGAAAACTTTGTAAGAAGAATTATGCTGCAATAAGATATTGACAAGATTTATTCTAAGTAAAAACATAAAAAGATGTTTTGTGGGCACGAGGCTCTAATCCGGAACAAAAATTGTATAGGGGCTATGTGAAATTTTTGACCGATTCTCACCAATTTTAGTTCCCATATGACCATTTAGATTTATGTTCGAAACTTCATCAATTTATCTAAAAAATTGCATTTACAGACATCCGGCAAGTCAGACGGACGGGCGCAGGTAGATCGACTGAGAATGTGATTCTGAGTCGAGAGGTATACCCAAATATGACCCTACAACCTATATTTTTGTGTGTTATACACTTCAGCACAAACGCTTTATACGCTCTCCTTATTGTAGTGTGGGTTTAAAAACGATAGGAATGCCAATATTCTTGCTGGAAAATTAACCTGATATTAGTGTAATGAATGCACAAGTTTATTTGCAAGATACTTTAATAAACCTTAAGCCCTAATTATTTTTTGTTTAAAAATTTACCATAATTGTTAAATTTTCCTTAATGTATAAGAGCAGTAATTGTATTGTTGTTTTTCAACATGACCTCCGTTTGCTTTTACGTCCATTTAAAATTTGTTACAAGTTTAACATTTGGTCAGTAAGTTAAATACTTTAAGACCCGAGCTAAGACTCTGCAGTAGGGTTCCAGATTCGATTCCCGGCAACGCAAGAACCTTTTCTTTCACTCCCTGGACTTCTCGTGAAATTTTTTGTGAAGAATAATTTGAAAAAGTATATAAGATATATTGGGTAGATCCATCTGAAAAAGCGTTGTTATGAAACAAACTGCTCAATTATTGAAAATTCGTAGCTTTAAACATTTTTTTTTTTTTTTTTTTTCATTATTTATTTATTGAATCTTCATATATTAAATATGAACTAACAATAATTAATCAAATCTTATCCTAATATTTGCTTTATGTCCTGCCAGTGCCAAACACAAAAGATTTAGTCATCACGGTTTCTGTTTACATATATAGGTGTTTATCGCTCATCTGATTGGGTGAGTGCTGCAGTGTCTCTTCTTCTTAAGCGAGTGTGGCCGCCATAATTTAAAATATTTCTAGCTAATGGATTTGGGTGCAGTTCCAGCCTTTTTAAATATTTTACTGCATATTTCGTTATCATAGTTTTTACTAATGGCACATTGAGATCCTTGTGGATATTTGAGTTTTTGACGTACCAGGGGGCGGCTGTGATTATTCGAAGAAGTTTATTTTGGCGCCTTTGAATTTTTTCGATGTTAGAAGCCGAGGCAGTGCCCCATAACTGAATACCGTAGCACCAAATTGGCTTTAAGATAGAGTTGTAGAGTAGAAGTTTGCAATCGAGACTAAGAACAGAATTTCTTCCAATAAGCCAATTAATTTGGATTGCTTTTAGTTTCATTTGAGTTAATTTCGCTTCTATATGCCATTTCCACGTTAAACGCCGATCTAGATGTATACCGAGGTATTTTACATGCGAGTGTTGGGGTATTATTTGATTATTTATTTTAATAGGGGGGCATGTTTCCCGACGCAATGTGAATGTTATATGTGCGCATTTTTGCTCATTGATCTTTATCCTCCATTTTTTTAACCACCTTTCTAGTTCAAATATATGATCCTGTAGATAACGAGATGCTTCTTGACAGTTTGCGTGTACGCTTAGAAAAGCTGTGTCGTCCGCAAATGTTGAGGTATGGGTGTAGCTGTTTGTTGGCAAGTCCGAAGTATAAATTAAGTATAATAGAGGGCCCAGGATGCTGCCTTGTGGGACTCCAGCGCTAATTGGCTGTGGAGAACTTAAAAATTTGCCTTCTTTTATAATAAATTGACGACCGACTAAGTAGCTTTGTAACAGCTTGTGTATATTTGCTGGTAAGTTTTGCTGCAATTTCAGTAGTAAACCTTCATGCCAGACTTTATCAAAAGCTTGAGACACATCGATGAAGAGTGCTGAGCAATATTTTTTTCTTCAAAGGCTTTTCTTATGACATTTACTATTCGATGAGTTTGTTCAATTGTGCTGTGTTTTCTTCTAAAACCGAATTGATGATTGGGAATACATCTGTTACCATTTAAAATCGGCGTTAATTTAGACACTAGAAGTTTCTCAAAAAGCTTTGATATATTAGACAATAAGCTTATAGGTCTATATGACTCAACTTTTGTGGGATCCTTTCCTGGTTTAGGTATCATGGTAACTAAGGATACTTTCCACTCTTGTGGGTAGTATTCAAGGCGTAAAATAGCATTAAAAATTAGTAGAATAATTTTCTTTGCTATGCTGGGTAGCTCCAAAAGCATTTTGTTACTGATCTTATCAAAACCAGGGGCTTTCTTGGGGTTTAAATCATGAATAGCCTTCTCGATTTCTCTTACTTCAAACCTTAATGGAACAGCTGATCTAACAGCAACAGGTGGTAACTCGACCGCAGTATCGAAAGATGTATGAGGGGTAAATACGGTTTTCAAATGATTAACGAAAATATTTCCTTTTTCTATGTCATTTCGTGCCCAACGTCCATTTAAGTTTCTTAATGGTGGTTTAGTGATAACTGGTCTTTTAAGATTTCTAGCTGCACGCCATAATGAGTAATCAGATTGAGGAGTTGCATCAAGTTCCTTAAGATATTTTTCCAGAGAAGCCGTTTTTTGAGACTGCAGTAAGTTTCTTAGCCTTTTTGTGCACTCTTTTAGTAAATTTTTAAGTTGAGGGGATCTGTGCAATTGCCACTCTCTTCGAACTCTCCTTTTTTCAGTCAAGAGACGCTCGACATCAGTAGAATATATTTTACTATTTTTGATATTTTTGCGGGCTATGCTAGAATGTTGAACAGCTAGTTTGAGATAATTGTCAAAATTTACAATAGAAAGATTCACATTCTCCGGTGTTCTAAGCGGAATATTTTCAGTGCAGTGGGTACTGAGATATTTTTTATATTTTAACCAATTTATTTGTGTGGCTGACGTCACTAAGTAACCAGACGGTGATACAATTCTATAAGGGTTTGATATGGTAAGAATTGTAGGTGTGTGATCAGAAGATAATTCTAAAGAAGCTTCAACGTGAATCGTTTCTGCGGGGATATTTTTAACCACGCCAAAATCGATGACATCTGGAATTTTTTTCTGATCAGTAGGCCAATAAGTTGGTTGTCCACTCGCGACCACATTTAAATCCATTTTAGACATTGTATTATACAAAACACCACCCTTTGGTGTAATGAGCCGTGAACCCCAGAAGGTATGTTTAGCGTTGTAATCGCCAGCAGCCAGGAAACAGAGTCCTAATGATTTAAAATATTTATAATATTGGCTTTCTGATATTGAAAATCTAGGTGGAGTGTATAAAGATGAAAGTACAAAGTTTCGATTTAGCTCTTCAACACAAATGTTCGTTGCTTGCAGATAATCTTCACGATGATCACACATTAAGTAGTGTTTGATTCGGGTTTTTATCAAAATAGCAGAACCTCCACAAGCTCTATCTCGAGGGTCCTTGGTATCATATAATATATAACCATTAATTTTAAACGTATTTCTTGAGGTCAAATGAGTTTCAGAAACCATCATTACATCAATTTGTTTACTTTTAAGAAAATATTCTAGTTCATTTTTATGTTGGCGAATGCCGTTTGCGTTCCAAAAACAAATTTTTAAGCAATTCATGGCTTGTTAAGTACAGCTTGCAATAACATCGATTGCATTCTTAACATTTCCTGCATCATATTACCCATTGTATTCGTAAAGTTTGTTACTGTTTGTACTAGTGTTTCCATGGTTTTTTCTAGACGACTTAAATTAGAAACTGGGGTCTCTTCATTATTTGGCAAATCACCTTGCATTGGCATATGGTTTGATTTTAGGACGTTAGCGTAGGATGTTCTGTTATTACTAGGCTGCGGTACCTGAATGTCATTAGTATTATTTTGATGTGTTTCCTGAATTTGAGGTGGATTAGGTTTCGGTCCAACCGAGCGCTTGACGATAGAGTATACAGGGCATCCTCTATAGTTGGCAGTGTGATTACCACCACAGTTGCTGCATTTTTTTACATTGGGGTCGTTTTTAGATTTATCGCAGAGAGCTGTACCATGCAATTCTCCACATACAACGCAAACAGGTGTTAAATGGCAGTATGCCTTAGTGTGACCAAATTCTTGGCAGTTTAAACATTGCACGGGACCGTTCCTTTTATGCGGCTCCTCTATCGTTATTTTCCTATACAGGATATATCTCAGACTGTAAATGGGATGAGTTTCGTTTTTTTAAGCTTAACGTCGCCGGGTTCTAACTCCACTCGAAATAGTGGCTGGGGATTTTTTTCTCTATTTTTAATATTAACTACATTTTTAATTTTAAAGCCCTTCTCTTCTAAAAACGTTTTTATTTCACCTGGGTCTACGCATGAATCAATGCCCTTTATCACTACCTGAAGACCTTTACTGCTCTTCAGTTGGTATGTATAAAAGTTTTTTTAAGTGCTTCTAATTTAGTTATTACTTTACGAAAATATTAAAATGTACTCACGGCAGTCATGTTTTTTTAAGTTCAGGTTGGTATGGGCGCCCCATGCTTCTCTTTAAGGGATGTGTGAGATTTTTTCCACTTTGATTTAAAAGTTTATGTTGTTTGAAATGTTCTTATTTTTCGACTTTTAGTCGATTTTTTTTAGTATTCATATTCATTTTGTGTTTACAACTGATCAATATATTAAGGTAAAGAAAAGCGTTTCTTAAAATTTTTTTATTTTTTATTTTATTTTTTACTTTTTACTAAGTAAAAAGTTATGATAAATTTCGCAGTCTCTCCATCTCTTCCAATGCTTTAATATTAAACGGTTTAGACCCTGTTAATTTTTCGCATTGTAGTGCTTCGATTCGTAAGCCGTCCAATGATCGTACACGGCTCAATGCAACGTAAGCCTGTCCTTCTGCAAATATTTTTGGTCCCAAATCAATAACAGCATGATCGACAGTCGAACCCTGCATTTTGCATTGAGTAAAAGGCGGTTGAATTAAAGTTACAATATTTGATCGTTTTATCCATTTGCATTGAGTAAAAGGCATTTAAAAAAGCATTTTACAAAAAAAATTCTGCCTCTCCCCCCTAGATTTCATCCTGGCTACGCCAATGTATTCGTGTATTGCCATCCGGAGTATAAATTGCTGCAAAGTTTCATCCATTTGCTATGAGTAAAAGGCGGTTAAATTAACGTTACAAGATTTGATTTTCCGAAGTGAAGCTAAAGAAAAGCATTTAAATTAAAAAACAAATTGCTTAATAAAGCAGCTCACAATTTCAGTTTTTTATTTGACGGGCACATGCAAATTTATTATCAAAACTTATTTTCGGGAATGAAATATTTATTATTAATTCATTTATTAATGTTGTTCTAATAATCCTAATCTTTATTTATGATTAAAAACACTGAAATTTATTGTTGTGGGAAAGCCAGTTTCTATGCGCATTTCGCTGGTTGCTTAGGCCAGCTCGTCAGGAAACTTTTTCCAAATACTTTAGAAAAGCTAAAAATATTATACAAGTAAGACCATAAAGTGAATAAGAATTTTAAACACTCAGGTCTTACTTGTAACAATATCAAAGCTTCAACAAAGCCACAACAATAAATAGTGAATTATTCTTTCTTAAGCTAGATTTACACGATTGAAATTTTCTTAAAAATTGCTCTTCAAAATGCTTCAAACTCGTGTAAACAGCAAAATTTCTTCAAAATGTATTGATCAAAATTTATATCAATAATATAATATATTAAAAATTTCGGAAAAACGCACACCATAAAGTTGAGTTTCATAGGGGGTAACATGAGAGAAACGTCCTTAGTTGAAAAACAAAAGTAAAAAGTATTCTGCTCTAAACTCTACCGTTATACTGTACACAAGTTTGACGCTTTAAAAACGCAAAAGTTTCAAAAATAATCATAGAAAATTTGTAAATAAGTTTTTGTTTTTATGTACTTTCTTACATGGTAGATGTACTTTTTAATTTCTGCTTTAGGGTAACGAAAGTCAATGCAATTTGGTATTTCCATGCGGTGGCTAGACCCAGGTGAGCATGCTGACTCCACCTGCTGTATTTATCAAAATAGTGCAGTGCTAAAATTAAATAGACAGAATTAATACTTAAGCTACCCTTTAAGTTTTGGTTATTTCTGTTATTAAAGTTGCATTTTCGTCTTAAGGGAGTTTGGGGACCTATAGTAGAATTTCATGACAAATATTTTCGCAGAATATTTCAACTAGATACATCCCTGTTTTAAATGTGATTTTTGCTTTTTTCAAAAAAATTGCAAAGAGACCCATTTTCAGAAGAGTCAGAGGGTTAATGTATTCCAACAAAATGTTGCTTGTAATGTTCTGAATAAATCTTCTGAAGACCCTATATACCAAAAACATAAGTATTACAAGACTTTCTACGTTTTGTTACTACACAAGGGTGCAACTTTAAATAGGCCGTAATATGAGTTTCCAATGCAAACTTCTTAAACGCCGATACTCGAACATCTTTTTTAGACCCCTCTACAAGTATCAGTTGGCAAAACATTGTTATTTTGAAAAAAATTTCACTTTGTTGTACAGTGTAATCAATTAAAGCCAGCACGACTTTAAATATTTTATTAACACAACATTTTGGAGACTAACAAAATTCATTAATAAATTAGTTTCTTTGGCAGCCAGTTTTTAAGTAACTTAGAAAACAAATTTTGATTTGCTGCATTCTGATAAGGGATGTGCGATTAATTGATTAATCGAAAAAAGCTTAATCAAAATTATGATTGATAAAATCCTTTATTTATCGAATATTTTTTATTTCGATAAATCAAAATCATTAATAAATCAGAAATTTGAATAATTAAAAGTTTGAATAATTAAATGAATGGAAAATTTTCTTTGTTTTAAAAGCTTTATTGTTTTCTGTATTAAGTTTACATAATTATCAAAGTGTACGATGTGCAAGACCTTCGTCTGATTCTAATGGCTTTTCATTCACTTTATGTGGTAAACCATTATCTTATTTACTGCATTATTTTTATTTTGCTTATTTTTTTAGTTCTGGAATTATTAAATAAGAATATTAAAATTTTTAAAATTTGTTTTAATTTTCAACACTTAATGTCAGTTTGTTAGAAACGTCAATACAAAATTAAATTAAAAAATTAAAAAAAAGATTTAAAATTTATGTCTTAAAAGTGAAGTTCCTTTTTAAAAATTTTAACGTAGATTTTAATCTCCTCAAATATTCCTTGCTTATATTGTGTATTTTCCGGTTGGGTGTCACAAAGCCATAGGACATAAAGCCATAATGGCTTTATGTCACAATCCAAACGGACATAAAGCCATAATTTTGATATGGCCTTAAGTCTCATATCAATTTGAGTGAAATGGGACATAAAGCCATTATGGTTTTATGTCCCATTTGATGTTTTGCGTTACAAATGCTTTATTTCATTAAATATGCCTATTTATCTATGAAATTAATGATTTAATAAAATCCAAAATTTCTAGCCTCCAGGAATTACAGCTGCAAACATTTTGTGAAAGGAAAAATCCTTAGTTATTATTGGAAAACATTTTTTTATTCTTGTGACGCACGCAGGAAAACTTTATTCAGCGGAGCCACCTGCCGCGTCCTACTGGAGGAAAAAACCCCTAAGCGCGGCCGCAGGCCGCCACGCAGAAAAACTTTAGTATGCGAAGCCAGATTTCAGTACTTAACTTTAGTGTCTCCGGAAAAAATATGGCTTTATGTCTCATTTTCGGAAAAAAAATTATGGCGTTAAGTCCCATTATAATGAGACTTAATGGCATATGCCCTTATGTCCCAATGGAATGGGACTTAACGCCATATGGCTTTATGTCCTATGGCTTTGTGACACCCCACCGTATTTTCCCTTCTTTATATTTAATATATATGGTAATCTGTTATCACCTTATAATCACAGCTTCGGCTGCCTGTTTTGGCACAGTTACTTCGGGCGACTGTTATGGCACAGCTTCTTTAGTCGACTGTTTCGGCTAAGCAACTTCGGTTGCCTGTTTCCGCACAGCTGCTACGGCTGCCTATATGGCAGAGCGACTTCGATCGACTGTTTCGGCAAAGTAACTTCGGTTGCCTGTTTCGGCAAAGCAGCTTTGCCTGCATGTTTTAGCCCAACGACTTTGGCTGCATGTTTTTGCGCAGCAGCTTCTTTTTGGCACAGCAGCCTCGGTCGAGTGTTTCGGCATAACAACTTCGATTGCAATATAATTTTGCAATATAAATATAATATAAAATATAATTCCCGTTAGAAGCGAATGAACGCAATACATAAATAATTTTTATTTAAATTATTTAACATCAAAGTGAACAAATTAACAAAGAAAAAGAAAAAAATATATATTTATGTATGAATGAAATTACATACATCTGTATACATACAGTGTCATTGTAATATATAATTTATAATAAAAACATTAATAGCACAGCAAACGGTGAAAAACCAAATTAACTTTTTGTATGAGTAAAAATAGTGAAACAACGGTAGGGCTAATTGAAAGAGATATTTATGTGACAGTGGACTCTTACAATGTTGAAATAAATAAAACAAAAGAAAACAATACGCCTGCAAATGCTACCGAATCGACAAAAACAATCTTAGTGGGAAATGATACCATGAACTCAAACACTGACGCAATGGATAACTCACAAGTGAAAAGTTGTCAAAAGCCTCAAGTACAAGTTGGTATGGACTGGTATATAACAGTGCTTAGACGGGGTCGCAGCCGTTCCTCTTCAGTTGTTGCATCGGCCTCAAAAGTTCCAACTTTGATGAATCCTCTGAAGCACCAAACGTCATGAAATCGTCTAAGCCACCCCCGATATATCTTAGGCAGCAAAACTCAAATGAGATAATAAAGAGTTTGACCTCGGTGATAGGTGAATATTCGTTTTACGTGGCTGCAATTAAGCGTGGCAGTATAAACGAGACAAAAATACAGGTTAATCATGAAAATGATTTTCGAAAAATAATTAATAAATTTGAAGTACTTAAAAAAGCTTTTATACAAGAGCAGTAAAAGCGGTAGTGATAAAGGGTAATTACTCTTGCGTGGAACCAGATGGAATAAAAACGTTTTTAGAGGAGAAGGGTTTCAAAATAAAACCTGTGACAAAAATTAAAAACAAAGAAAAAATCCCCAACCACATTCTGTACAGACGAATCACGATAGAGGAGCCGCACAAAAGAAATAGTCTGGTTCAATGTTTAAACTGCCAAGAATTTGGTTATACTAAAGCATACTGCCATTTACCCTCTGTTTGCGTCGTATGTGGAGAATTACATGGCACAGTTCATTGCGAAAAGTCTAAAAACGATCCCACCGTAAAAATGTAGCAACTGTGGCGGAAATCACACTGCCAACTATAGAGGATGTCCAGTATACTCCATCGTCAAGCGTTCGGTGGATCCGAAACCTAATCCCACTCAAATTCAGGTAACAAACCAAGAAAATACTAATGCCATTCAGGTATCGCAGCCTGGTACTAACGTTCTAAACTCAAACCATATGCCAATGTAATGTGGTTTCCCCAGTAATGATGAAACTTCCGTTTCTAATTTAAGTCTACTAGAAAAAACTATGGAAACATTAGTGCAAACTATAAATAATTTTACGAACACAATGGGTAATATGATGCAGGAAATGTTGAAAATGCAGTCGATGTTATTGCAAGCTGTAATTAACAAGCCATGACCTGTCTGAAAACTTCTTTTTGGAACGCAAACCGCATCCGCCAACACAAAAATTAACTAGAGTACTTTCTTAAAATTAAACAAATTGATATAGTGATGGTTTCTGACACGCATTTGACGTCAAGAAATACATTTAAAATAAATGGCTTTATATTATATGACACCAAGGACCCTCGAGATAGAGCTTGTGGATGTTCTACCGTTTTGATAAAAGCCCGAATCAAACACTACCTAATGTGTGACCATCGTGAAGATTGTACCTTAAGTTTTATAACAAAAGCTATACACAGAGGGAAAAATCCGGTAAAAAATGCCAAAACGTATACCATGCGTTATCATAAGTGAGCCAACTCCGTTTGTGTTCAATTTGATAACGCTTGGCGTCAAGATTTTAAAGCTACCTAGATCTCATTTCGTCACCATTTGGTCTCATTTTGACAACAAACTGTTAACATATTTACACAATAATGGTCTCATTTCGACAACATGTTTTTGAAATTTTGAAAAACACATCGTTGATTTATTGACCATATTTGGTTGTCGTTTTAATAACAGATAGTTCTCCGTCTCGTAAAGAGTAACCCATTGTGAGCCAACCATATATAAAACACATGATTTACATATATTTTCATTTATTTATATATTATTATCTAAAATAATTTATTTATTTTCATATTTATTATAATAAATCCTAAAGCTAAAAGCACTAGCAACAATGGCTATCGGCTTATGTATTTAAAATTAAAATCTACAGATATTATTAAAAAAAATTGCCATTGTCCCATATACATTAATAAAAGAAAATATTGTCTTTGCCTTATATAAAACTTTTTTACTACTGGAACTACATATTTAGAGATACTTAGTGCCTTCATTTTTATTAAATCAAAATCTGCCTTAGGTGGTACTTCAGCAGTTTCATCAACGATAGCGCACTAAAAACAAAAATTACAAATTATTTTTATATAAAATAAAAATTGAACGCTAATATGACAATATTACTTGTAAAATTTTCCATGATAATAAATTGTCCCTTAATTTAATACAGCATGCTTCTAAATGTTACATTAGCAGCTTTAAAAGAATTGTAAAATAAACTACTTATTCCAAATTATTGTATCTTTTTACTTACCTATTAAATAATCCTTAATGCCTTCCATTTGTATGGATATAAGAATGTTTTTGAGTTCCTTATCGTCGTTGTTATGTTTTTTATTTTTTTTTACTGCATTTGGCTTATAGACATTTAAATTTTCTTTAAAAAGAAGGTCTTTGCGGACTCTAATGTTTTCACCACAGTTAAATGTTTTTTTTTTGTTTTTTGCTTTAAATGTTTTGGTTTTTTATTTCGGAGATTCACAAGGTGTGCTATCAAGTCATATCGTCATAATGTCCTAAATAATATTTTTCAATTGCTTAAAAAAAATATTGTTGTGTTGCAAATTAAACATTTTAATGCTGTATTCATTGATTCGTCATAAATCTACAGTAGAAATCTAAATTATAAGCTTTTGTCCATAGCAGTTATGTATACTCCATCGTCAAGCGTTCGGTGGATCCGAAACCTAATCCCACTCAAATTCAGGTAACAAACCAAGAAAATACTAATGCCATTCAGGTATCGCAGCCTGGTACTAACGTTCTAAACTCAAACCATATGCCAATGTAATGTGGTTTCCCCAGTAATGATGAAACTTCCGTTTCTAATTTAAGTCTACTAGAAAAAACTATGGAAACATTAGTGCAAACTATAAATAATTTTACGAACACAATGGGTAATATGATGCAGGAAATGTTGAAAATGCAGTCGATGTTATTGCAAGCTGTAATTAACAAGCCATGACCTGTCTGAAAACTTCTTTTTGGAACGCAAACCGCATCCGCCAACACAAAAATTAACTAGAGTACTTTCTTAAAATTAAACAAATTGATATAGTGATGGTTTCTGACACGCATTTGACGTCAAGAAATACATTTAAAATAAATGGCTTTATATTATATGACACCAAGGACCCTCGAGATAGAGCTTGTGGATGTTCTACCGTTTTGATAAAAGCCCGAATCAAACACTACCTAATGTGTGACCATCGTGAAGATTGTACCTTAAGTTTTATAACAAAAGCTATACACAGAGGGAAAAATCCGGTAAAAAATGCCAAAACGTATACCATGCGTTATCATAAGTGAGCCAACTCCGTTTGTGTTCAATTTGATAACGCTTGGCGTCAAGATTTTAAAGCTACCTAGATCTCATTTCGTCACCATTTGGTCTCATTTTGACAACAAACTGTTAACATATTTACACAATAATGGTCTCATTTCGACAACATGTTTTTGAAATTTTGAAAAACACATCGTTGATTTATTGACCATATTTGGTTGTCGTTTTAATAACAGATAGTTCTCCGTCTCGTAAAGAGTAACCCATTGTGAGCCAACCATATATAAAACACATGATTTACATATATTTTCATTTATTTATATATTATTATCTAAAATAATTTATTTATTTTCATATTTATTATAATAAATCCTAAAGCTAAAAGCACTAGCAACAATGGCTATCGGCTTATGTATTTAAAATTAAAATCTACAGATATTATTAAAAAAAATTGCCATTGTCCCATATACATTAATAAAAGAAAATATTGTCTTTGCCTTATATAAAACTTTTTTACTACTGGAACTACATATTTAGAGATACTTAGTGCCTTCATTTTTATTAAATCAAAATCTGCCTTAGGTGGTACTTCAGCAGTTTCATCAACGATAGCGCACTAAAAACAAAAATTACAAATTATTTTTATATAAAATAAAAATTGAACGCTAATATGACAATATTACTTGTAAAATTTTCCATGATAATAAATTGTCCCTTAATTTAATACAGCATGCTTCTAAATGTTACATTAGCAGCTTTAAAAGAATTGTAAAATAAACTACTTATTCCAAATTATTGTATCTTTTTACTTACCTATTAAATAATCCTTAATGCCTTCCATTTGTATGGATATAAGAATGTTTTTGAGTTCCTTATCGTCGTTGTTATGTTTTTTATTTTTTTTTACTGCATTTGGCTTATAGACATTTAAATTTTCTTTAAAAAGAAGGTCTTTGCGGACTCTAATGTTTTCACCACAGTTAAATGTTTTTTTTTTGTTTTTTGCTTTAAATGTTTTGGTTTTTTATTTCGGAGATTCACAAGGTGTGCTATCAAGTCATATCGTCATAATGTCCTAAATAATATTTTTCAATTGCTTAAAAAAAATATTGTTGTGTTGCAAATTAAACATTTTAATGCTGTATTCATTGATTCGTCATAAATCTACAGTAGAAATCTAAATTATAAGCTTTTGTCCATAGCAGTTATGTATATTTCTTGTAATTATTTTAAGACATATGAATTTACAACCTTATGACTACCCTGTGAATCACCCAATATTATCACTATTTGATTAGTTACTTATTAATAATTTGTAACCTTTTTTTTATTTGTTTAACTGCTTACAACGAGGTGAATTCACAACATAAGTATGTACATACATATGCTATCAATAATGACAACCGGGCGTTATATATTTATCAACAATGGTATTTTTCACAACTTTGGTTTCAAGTTGACAACAGATGTTGTCAAAATATAGAGAGCGGTTCGTTGTCGTTTGAATACTATTAGTTGAAAATTTTTTAACGTCTTTCTTCGCTCTGCGTATAGATTTTAATATGTAGACTTTTATTCTGGAAAAACCCCAACAACTAAAAAAGTGGAATTGATCTGTTTTGTTTTGGACATCCTCATATGTAATCAATTAATATCAATGGTAACTTTAAGCAATAAAATATGCTTAATCAAGAAAAACATTATCGTTTGTATTGCTTGGAATATGTTTTAGACATTAGTGTCCAGAATAAGTTACTCAGCTTGCCTTTTGTTACAAAATACTTCGCATCTTTTTTAAATCTGCATATAAAAAATTTTTAGTATTTTTTTATCAATTAAAAAACTTGTTTGAAAAGTATTTCAATATAAATAATGTGAAAATTCAATCAATTACTTTTTAAGTTAAATAAAAAAAAAATTAAAAACATAGTTTTGTTTTAATTAACATTTTAGTTGTTTTGAAATAAATTTTTAAATTAAATATTAATTAAATAACAAAAAATCTTAGTTGATTTGTTTGCTTTAAATTAAATAATTTAAACCTGTATAATTGTTGTTGGGTATTTTCCAAACCTTTATTTATTTAAATCAATTAACACATTGTTTGAAATGGCAAAGTTTTCTAATCATTTTTTTTTTTTAATTAAAATTCAAAATATCATTTTTGAAAAAAAAAATTCACAATTTTAATTTTTTCAAGAAGGGGAGCAGCTTTCATGTTTGCTGTGCAAATGTGGAATTAATAGATATCTTGTCACGTATTTTAAGATATATCTAAAAAAAAGGAAACATATTCAGGGTTATTGCAGAATCCAAGTCAGAATTGCCAATTATAAGAATTGAAAATCGGTTCTGTGATATAAATTGGTTCCATAAAACCGTATTGGTTTTTCCGTAATTCGATAATTAACAAACCCCATGTTCGAATCAGCTGTGTTTTGTTGGTTTACAGTTTGTATGGATCGTAAAGTTGCACTTGGCTGAGAAGCATATCGCGTGTCAACCAGGACGTTTTTATATCTTAGTCTTCGGTTGATTTTTGGATCCTCTCTGCGTTGGTGTGGTGGGTTAGGTGTCGTAAAACTGTTCTGTAATACAGTTTTTCTATGCGCCTATTTACCATATGCCCTCGTTTTGGTAAAAATAACAATAACATAATTGACAAAAATATTAATGTTAAATAGAATTGATGAACTAAAATACGATATTTATACATGACAAAGTAAAAAAAATAAGAAATATATTTACTTAATTCTTTAATGAAACTAAAGCTACGGTCAGGCACACTTATTAAATATTTGACCAAATAAGCATAACCACTAATTTTGTTAATATTTAGTAAGATTTATCATCGTCCTAATAGAACAAAATAAAACTAATTATACTACCAGACATAGGAAATAACTATTTTTAGTATGATGTAGTATTATATTAAAAAAATAAATATTGCAGTTAAAGGAAATTATATTTTAGTTTACCTGATGGTTACGTCTTTTTCGTCAAATATTTTCCAAGTGTGACCGTAGTTCAATGCTTCTTACTGGCAAGTATGCGTAAAATAATTAAATCTAGTATCTAGTATATAACCAAAACGAAAACATTAAAAATTAGAGTTAAGACACTTAAGAGGTTATTTTTGAAGAAAATAGGATCACAAATTGTCAAATACAGAGAGCATTCTGCGGATACGATCAAAATTTGCATAATTAGACTGAACGTATTGAGGTCTTGGTGGAGTATAATATCTACAAGAGCGAATAGGAACTGAAAATTCAACGTTACGAAGTAGGAATACTAAAAAAATTTCACCGTTTAACAAATTCAGCATAAAGGAGAAATTCTATTTACTGTATTTAATAATATATTTTTTAATAAGCAGTGTACGAAGGTTTACCAAGCTTCTCATTCCATTAGAGCGTACCACCTTACAATGAAATAAAAAGTGCGCCGTACTACCTCTAATATAAAGTATTTTTGCAAGGAGATTTCGAAATTTTAATTTTTTTTTTTGCCGAACGTAGGGATCGCCTTTTTACATTTTTCGTTATGTCTTAGGCATGTATAGTCCGATATTAAAGTATGATATATCAAATGCCTAAGATATAACGAAAAATGTAAAAAAAGCAAACCCTACGTTCGGCAACAAAAACATTTCATTTACTTTTGTTTGGTAGCGAATGGGTTAGAGAAGCAAGAGGGTTAGACAAAATGGCACGACTTCGTTACATAATATTTAAAGATCCGAATGTAAATGCTGACTGCCCTGCAGGAATTATAGTAATTCTTCCTTGGCAAAACTGTAATGATTTTTAGCAAGCTTTAATTTTCTTATTAAATTTAAATATGTTTCTGCTAGAATTATCGAATTACTTCCTTAGAAAAAGTTTCATAGTTTCTTGCGAGTTTAAATTAACTGACATTAGGGTGGTAAGTTAGGGTGGTCCAAACAGAGATCTGGTTGATAAATACTAGAACGAGATACTTGAGGTTAATGGTCTTCTCGAGACAAAAACATTGATATATCACACTTTAAGATCGGACTGTAAATGCATAATATATAATGAAAAATGTAAAAAGGTGACCCCTACGTTCGGCAAAAAAAAGATATTTTCGAAACCTCCTTACAAAAATACTTTACATTAGAAATTGTATGGGGAAACTTTTTTTTGATGTACGGTCTAATGTATATATACATATATATTCTCGGTCTTTCAGAAATTCTGAAGCAATTTTGCCATTTAGGTGTCAAATTGTTTCTAGTTCTTCGAGGTAGTTTGGGATTGAATTCCAGCAGCATCAGTTCAGAAGAAACAGATAAGTTTTTGGTTGCACTGCTGGAACACACAATAACTCTAAAAACTTTAAGTCTGGGTTTTTGAGATCTTAGTTACACTAGGTTTAGGTAATCTAAGAACAGATTTGTACCGCCACTACCAAGTCTGTATACAAAATTTATACGGAACAGCCTTTTTCGTCGATTTCAGTTCTGGTTGTGAAAACAATCGGATTTTACAGCAACCCTGATTATTTATTAGAAAAACGTTCAACTAACAGTAGATATTTGACTCTTTGCTTGCACGTATAAAGTTTACGTTAATCATGGCTCCAAGATTCAATTTGAGGTTTTTTTTTTGATAATTACTAATAAAGTACTTTATAACTCAAATTTACTTCGGTTCGTTTAATATTTCTTATTTAGGCACAAAAAGTTTAAGCATTTTGTTAAATAAGAGTGTAAGAAGTAAAAAATGTCAAATTGCACCAAATAAGACGCGATAGTGCCACGGTACCAACAAGATCTAAAATGTAGCAAAAAAAACTAAAATTTATATTGAAAATTTTGGGAGGAAATTCCCAGGAATTTCCCGGCAATTTTTTCTCGTAAAGAACCCCTACTCAGCAAACATCAATGTTACGTACACATTGCAGTTGAAGCAATCAAATTTGAATTTAAATGTAGTTTTTTAAGTGTTTAAGGAAATGTCAAGTAATAAGTTTTGTAAATTTTTAAGAATGAAAGTTAAGTTTTATATTGTTGGTAAAACCCATAAACTTTTCAAGTTGATGCAAATTTTTTCTTTTTCTACTTGGACTTATTACGATCTACATATTCATGTATGTATGTATGTATGTACGACACACAGTTCAATTAACTGCAAACACACTCGCAGAAAAAAATATATATGACATATGACATGGAAAGAAACGACAATGACGGTTTACATGAGGTTTTTTTGTACTTGCACCACTACTGCTGGCATATGTTTTGAAGAAAAATTTCAATATGTGGGAACGTTCATTTACGAACTTAGAAGTTAATAGTATTTTCTTGAAAGTCAAAATTGTTATTTTGTGCCGCATACGCCACTTTCATAAATTTATTTCTAAAAAGTATATTTTTGTGTTGCATACGTATACTTACTGCTGTGTATTGAGTTGTTGATGTTTCATTTTGCTTTTGGTTTAACTTCTTTTTTTTACGGCAATAAAGCACAACAAGACTAAAATGTATTCCTTATTCGTAATTTTTTTTTTTGCTTTCGCTTTAGCTTTTGTTTTTCTTGCGGCAATGAAGCAAGAGTGAAATTTATTTTGTACAAACAGTGGAGTGTTTCTCTTCACTCCACTGTTTGTGCCAAAGAATACTTTATAAACTTTAAAAGGTCGAAAAAGAGCAAAACTAATGCTTAATATCTTAGACACCATAAAAAACTTCGTGAAACAGATTTTGGATTCAGAAAGGGGGTATTCAAATTATATATACCCCATACCTAAATCAATTATTTAAAAAATGGTCGGTAGGTCAAACCAATAATAAGCTGACAATATCTAACTCAGCGTTGCCGATTTCTGTGTAAATATCAAATAATGGGACAGGAAATTTTTCCTGTGACTATTTATGGATCATAAATGTTTTTTTTTTTTTTGCTATTTTGCCTTAACAATTTTCATATAAATTTATGTACAAGTAAATTTAAAAGTTACACGATTGCTTTTCATTTAAAAAGTTTTTTTCCTTGTAAATTTTGATAATATGAATGTTGAAAGCTTTTGGTCAAGAGTTTTTCAGATAAAAACTGTCGTGGTGAGTATCTGTGACTTAATTTCAAAAATGGAACTATTTTCCTTCTTATTGATCAAATTATAATTGACAAAAACCGACATGAGGAATACATGCACCCAGAGAAAAACATGTTTAAATTCGGTCACCTCCAACAAAACTATTTTTAAAGAAAATTTTAAATATATTTTGTTTAATGTAACCATATAACTGTCACTGACAACCATATTATGGTTAAATTTGTCCTCCATCAAGAAGTCACAACCATGTTATGGTTGCTTCCGAACATGTTTTGGCTAATAATAACTAAACTATGTTTAACCCTTATAATAGCATGGTTGGTTTTTAACCATCGCACTTTGCTCTTGTAAAGAGGAAAATACTATTGTTAATTTAAGAACAAAATATTGTCATATTTAACCATAAAATATTAAGAGTCAACCATGATTTGGGTTTGGCTTCTTGATGGAGGATGGAGGGTGACAAAAATATGGTTAAATTATACATAATCCCCCTCTATGCAAAATAAATTAAAGCTTACATTAGTTAACCAACACATTAAGCTCATTCACTTTTCCTGGGTTTAATGTGTTGGTTAACTAATGTGAACTATAACTTCTTTTTTTTTTGCATAAAGGAGAATATGTTTAAAATATTCTTTAAAAATTGTTTTGTTGGAGGTGACCATATTTTAACATATTTTTTCTCTACGTGTGGTCGTCCCGTAAAATATTTTTTTAATGACATTATTGATTTAATTTCTGTTAACGGTGGTGCATATCGGCCGAGGTTGGAAAATTTTGTTAGGCCAACTGCGGAAAATCATATAATCTTGTGGGTTCAATAAAATCAAGCTACAGCATTAAAGGTATTTCATTGGCCTTGATAAGGGACATATCGTCGTGCTTCTTCCCTAACCACGTAAGCGCCATTTTTTCGAAATTAAGTTTTTTGGTTTTTATGAAGGAAATTAGATTTGCCAACCGATTGTATTCTCATCTTGACAACTTTGTATGAAAAAAAATTAAAGCTATTTCGAAAACCTTGTAAGCGCCATACAAAATGACGTTTGCATGCAAAATAGAATGGTTTTTATATTGGGAATGTTAAAGTCTTACCCACCTTTTATGTTTTGTTTTTAAGAGTTAAAAAAATAAGGTAATTTCAAGATAAACGGCGGTGCCAGGCACTCAATATCAGTAACTTCGCTAAATACGACACTTTTTGTTGAGTAACTCAATAACTATATATCCTGTATAGTTACATTTGAGCTCGAGGCACCGTTTTTTTTTTTTAATAAAATTCAACTTTTTTCCTGTATGCCGAAACGTTATATCGATATTCAAACATGGCTCCCATAAAAAAACCGATTCTTTCCCAAAAATCGTTTTCGGACTTAAGAAGTGAATGCGTGGCCATAGGGCGTTAATTTCTAAGATCGACCCCAACTATTTTTATATAACCAACATTTCTTGTAAAGGATTTAAAGCTCTATCTTTGCTTCTAATAGAAGCACCCATACAAACCGAACATGAGTTATTTTTGAAAATTTTCAAAAGCGGACATTTTCACGGTACGGCAACTAAGTGTATGAAAAATTAATTAAATTTTTTTTTATTATTCTTCCCTTTTTCTGATAAATAAAATAAACACTAGCAATCCAAAGCTTACAGTGCACAGTGACAACAAGAACTTTTTAATTTGTTTTTTATTTAAATAAGTCCCCTGGAGATGAGCAACGAAGTTGCCTCGAAATATTGGGTACAAAAATAAAGATATTAAAAATTAAAATCAAAATTGTTTTTTAATTTATAATAAATGACCTCAAGCCGAACCAAATATAAGCTACAACAACAAAAAAGGTCAACAATACATACTGTTAACATAAAATAAACACTTTGATATTTTATTCAATTTAAAATCAGGCTTTAAAGGGTTAAACATATATTTTTTTTTTTATTTAAGGGCCATTATTACAACTTGCCGATAGTTAAAGGTATGATTTTGTACCACGTGTAAAAAGTTGTTCACTATTTCAGCTTTGCTTTAAACTAAAGTGAGCACTATGTTAAAGGGAAGCTCATCCTACCGGGTATGTTAAAGTAATAATAAATAATACCCTTCAGAGAATCGCAAAGCTGTTATGTACATAAAAAATTTGTTCCAAAAATCATATTTAAAAAGTTATTAAGTTTTTTTTGTTTTCTGTGTTTGAAAATATGTTAAAAGTGTTTAACCAGAAAAAGGCCACCACTTACAAGTTATCATTTTTTAAATTAAAAATTCAAAAAGAAATAAATCAAAACTATTAAAAAAAATGAGTAAAAATTGCATAAATAAAAAAGTTTTTTTCAAACACAAAATTTGTTGTGTGTAATTTATAAAACTTTGTCTGTGTAAAATTTAATTTAGATTCCGGCAACTCTAAAAATTTATCCGTTAAAAAAATATTAATTGTTAGATATTCGTATGATTTCGCTACAATTTTTTAAAGTGTATCAAAATTGTGTATTTAAGAATTCGAGTGTTTTACGCAAGTACGTCGCCATAGTCTTTCGTAACATTTTATTAAAGTATGTAATTGTAAATGACCTTTAAATATTCAACAACTTAAAAACAATAAATCTTAAAAAAAAACAACAAAGAAAAAGTTCAAAACAAAACATTTTTGATTCACATTTAAAAACCTTGAATTATATGAGTAGCAGGAACGAAGAAAAAATTTACCTTTAATAAAATAGTACTTTGGAACAAATAAAAATAAGTTAAAGTGCTATACATATGTAAATATATGTATATGTATAAAATAAATATTTTTCTTGCCTGGGCATTCTTTTGTCGGTTTATTATATCCACTTTGTGTACTTAATAAATACATACGTACACATACTACATGTATCGAAAAAGGACAATGAATGATTTTGAAACATGTACATTTGTATGTATATTAGGGTGCGCCTTATTTTACATTCCATTTTCATTGCAAACAATTAGGCTGTTCACATATCGGGAAGGCGTGGCGCATCGCCTCTACAGTTTGAAGGTGCATTTACAAGGGGAAAAATAATTTTTTTTTTTCAGATATTTTAAAAACTTTGCCATTAAATGTATAATAATCGAATTGTGTACGAAATTTAAAGATATTAAAATTTTCTCAGGCCATTAATGTTTCTCAGACCACTTGAAATGTTGGAGTACAATTAACATATTTTGAGAAAAATTTGAAAAAGACCTAATTTTAACTTTAAATGTACCCGTATTTACTTGCATATGAGTTTTTGTCTTCGCAGGATACAAATACAAATACACAGGATAAAAATCACATCACATTGGGATTTATTGAGGATATTGTTACGAAATTAGATTTGTCTAAGAATTTTAGTTATAAGTTATCTTGTTAATTATAGTTTTATGTCATATAAGTTACTATTTTTATGAACGCCACTGTAACTAAATTTTCTAGCAATTGTAATTGTAGACTTTAGATTTAAAATAATTCGAACATAATTTTCTGGAAACTACTAGACGGTTCTTGAACCAACTAGGAATAGTTTTGAACTATAAATACAGGCTAATTCATAAAAGTTTAGTTCAGTTTTATTGGAGACATTAAACGGTTCAGATCGTTACTTACAATAGTGGTTAAAATTTGTGAACATTATAATTACTTTCAATAAAGTTTGTTAAGTTGAATTCGCGTGTGTATTTATTTTTATTTGCAATTAAAAGAACTCAAAGGTTTATTATAAAGGGAATAAACCTTAACGCTTTTTGTAAAGTAAAAACGTAACAATTGGTGTCAGAAGTGAATTGCAATAAAACAAAAAAAAAAAAAAAAAAACAATTGATAAACAATGAAATTCGATGAGCTTAAAGTTTAGCAGCTTAAGAAGGAGTTGGGCAAGTTGGATCTGCAGACTGCAGGAAATAAAGCTGAGCTGCAGAGAAGATTAATCGATGAATTTAGCGACGCAATATTGACATCGCAGCTTATGAATTTGATGAAAAAGAAGAAATAGAAGTTGCTACCCGTCCAGTAACAAGCAACATGGATCTTAGCACAATGTTTGCTGCTATGATGGAGAAGATGGAAAAAATGTCTGCAGAAACTTCTAGAAAAATGGAAGAAAATTCTAAGAAAATGGAAGAAAATTCTAGAAAAATAGAGGAAAACATGGAGAGAATGGTAAAAGAAAATTCGGCTGAAACTTCTAGAAAAATGGAGAAAAGCATGGAGAAAATGGCTAAAGAAAATTCGAGCACCATTCTTGCCGAAATTCAAGAAAATTCAAGGGTGACGAACGAGAAACTACAGGCTACTAATGAAAAACTTGAGAAGCTTCAAGAAATTTCTACTGCTATAAATGAAAGAGTAGACGATATGGAGATAGAATTCAACCAGAAGATGTTTGATGTAAAAACGCAAGTCACGGTTTTTGATGGAAAACTACATCATCTGGAAGAAAAAGTAAATAGTCTTCAATACCAAGAGGGAGCGGTGCGAGTTTTTCCAGAAGTCTCGAATAGAATGAGAGCTCCAAGTTTTGACGGCAGCTCACCATTGAATGTGTTCAAGTTCCAGTTTGACACAGTTGCCAACAAAAATGCATGGAACAATGAAGAAAAAGCCATAGAGTTGATTCTGGCTTTAAAAGGAACTGCAGCTGAAATTCTAGAAAGTGTACCAGAAAGTTGCAGAAACAATTATGATGACATTATGGTAGCACTGCAACGTAAGTTTGGTGGTGAACACAGAAAAGAAATATTCAGAATGGAATTACGGGGCAGAGTACAAAAGGCAAACGAGACGCTACAGGACTTCGCACTAGAGATCGAGCGTTTGGTGCAGCTTACTTATCCAGGTGAAAGTCATCCATTGTTAGATCACTTTAAGACCGAAGCATTTGTAAATGGTATACGAGATGCTGATGTAAAACTCGCGGTATGTGCATCACAGAAATCATCGTTTGCAGAAACGGTATCATTTGCCTTAGCCCAAGAAACCGCCAGGATAATTTCAAGGCCGCAAGCGTATAAGGTACGAAAGCTTGATTTCTCTGCTGAGGACGAAGGAGATATTTTAAAGGAAATAAGAAGCATGAAGGAGGCAGTTTTGCAAGCGTTGGGCGACAAGCAAAATAAAACCAAAAGCAAAGTTAAATGCTATAACTGTGGTAAGACTGGTCATATTCAACGAAACTGTAAGTCACCAAGAAAACGATCCCGATCTGCTTCGCCGCAAAGAGATAACCAAAGAGCTTGCATAGCGGAGGGAGCATCTGAAGGTAATACGATTAATTTAGTAGTGAAAACGAGCAACAAGAATATTACGACCTGTGGGTATATCAATGGTGAAATCCGCATTTTGACTATCGACACTGGTGCAGGGCATTCCATTATAAGGGCTAATTTGATAAAGGGATATGTCGAACCACTAAGCGGGGTCAGCTTGAGAACAGCTACGGGAGAGCCTGTCATTGTATATGGCAAAGCAAGAGTGGAAATAAGAATGGGCGATATGATCGTTTTTGATGAATTTATTGTTGCTGAAATTCTGGACGAGGTCATAATCGGGGCAGATTTTATGATTCGTCAAAACATAAGTCTAGATATGGGTCGACAAATAATGAATTGGTATGGTCTAGAAGTACCCCTTAACGTTGGAAACGGAAGTGATGCCCTTGTAAGACAACTAGTCACTTGTAGTCGTAAGAAATTGTCATCCCAGAAAGATGATAAAAAACGTGGTGGGCCGAGCACACACTCAAGACGGCCAAGTAAATATATGAGAAAGCAATGCATGGAGGCTGAAAACAAGAACTGCACCAATGCAATTAGCCTATTACATGCGGAACCCAGCGAAGATTGGTCAACGGCGCAGAAAAATGATCCCATATTGGTGCGAATTATAAAGGCTAAGAAAGAAGGTAAAATACCGACTCATAAAGAAATCACATTGGAGGGTCCACTGACGAAATCGTATTGGGCGCAGTGGAATAGTCTGAAGGTGGCAAATGATTGCCTATACCGCACATGGGAAAGTGCTGATGGCAAATCGGCTAAAAACCTTATTGTAGTACCGTCTTCAAAAGTATGCGAAGTCGTGAAGAGATTCCACAACGGTACTAATGGTGGACATCTAAGCGTAACAAAAACCATAAAGAAGCTAAAAGAAAGCTACTATTGGGTCGGTTGCAAGCAAGCCGTGATTGATTGCATAATAAAATGCCCACAGTGTGTTGCGGTCAGGGGTCCAATTAGAGAGAGTATAACATCGCCACAGCAGTACAACTTTGGTGAGCAATCCGTACCAGCGGATATATATTAGGGAATTTAAATACGAAAAAATAATGGCAATACCTTTCATAGTTTTTCCGTACCTGCGATTTAAAGTTTGCTATTTTCGGTAAAACTAATTGTTTGGCCATATGACCCCAATTTCCTTACTGTTATGAATTTTAAATATACTCTGAAGTTTTTACTTAAACCGCTAAACATAAACCCTAAAATCATGAATGGTTTGACATATTTTGGAATCTCTGAGCGAAAGATAGCGAATTATTGTATATTTGTGTGCCGATTTTTATAAAACTGGAGAAAAAATACCCTTAAGTCATACGAAGACAAAACAGTGTAAAAAAAGATTACCCTTTCAGAGATTTTTTATTATATTTATACCTAAAAAATCACATACATTAGTTATATTTTATTTTAGTCGAATTGACAGATTTTTCAAAAAGTTGGCTCCAAGCACTTATTTGCAAAATCGATTCGCATGTGAAATATACGACTAATATATTAAACAATTTATATCACATTCCAACGTGATTTATTAAAAAGAATAATTGTATGTAGTCCTCAAGGATAATATTATTCTATACACAACTACGTTTTTAATAAGTCTTTTTTACTTCGAGATTTCAAGAAATCGTCACCTAGGTATAGATAAGAAAGTTCTATCAATTCTCTAAAGTCATCTCTAATAAAATTTTCCAATGACTTAGATTTGTAAAAGTCCTTCAAAAACGACGTTGGAGATTTGGATTGACAGTTTTTCAATTATCCTTGAATGATTTGAAAGCCTAAAATCGGGACTAGTCGAAACATTTGGATTCTTAACTTCAAGAACACTTTTCAGTATCAATTCGTTTATAGGCAAAAACTAATAGTTTTCTTTCAAGCTTCTGCTCGAAAAGCAACCAAGCCCCATTAATTCGACATGTGGTCAATTCCAATTAGTTATCGCCTTCCATATTGCCTTAAACTGTTACATGCTGAGCTTTTCAACTTTTGTACCAAGAGAAGTATTTCCTTGTCTGCATTGGAATTACAATTCCATCCCAGTATAGATGTACAACTTTTACGTTATTTTTGAAATCCAATTTTATACTATTAGCGCGTTTACTTTGTATTTGTGGGTCGAAAACGTTAAATAGATATCTATTGATGAGAAGTTCATCAAACGTGTATCCAAGAGCATCATTAGTAGCTTCAATAATAAATACCCTTATGCTAAGTCGGCATAAAATTATTTCTTCCTCGATACGTATTTGGTTGAAATGGTAGCAATTCTATATGAACTGCTGGAATAATCGTTTACTACTGATGAAATTAGCGAAGAAGATAAATGACTTTTACGTCTAGAATCCTCTGTTAAGGCTTGTTTACACGATCACACATTTCTTACGTATTCCATAATACTTTGTGAGATAGAAATCTAATGAGTTTTGTTGTGCCTGTCAATCAAAATCTAATGTAACATTACAGTTTGCAGTCACACTATTACACATGAAAATGCTTTTGTTAAAATGCAACCCTGATCCACTGAAAAGTATTAGCGTTTAGAAAAACTTAAAAAAACGATGAAATCGTAAGGGATGTCAAATTCGTTATTTGTTTACACAATTGAGCTACGATTTGGCATAGATGGGGGTAGTGACCTAATTTTGCAATTTCAACATCAACTTTTGTTGATGTTGAGTGATGAATTGAAAATTAACAGCTTCATTAAACATGAGTGATAGAAATATTAACAATTGTTGCACTCCAAAATAAAATTGTTTGATTTAAGAAAAGGCAATCATTAGTTTATTGCAATTTTTTTGTTCCTCACTCGTTTGAGTGTTAATTAAAATTTTACAAACAAAAATCTTGTTTTTCATGATTAAAGCCATGAGGTATTCCGTTATGGACAAAATTTCATGCTATTTAATTTCCTTTGCTTATGCATATCTTCACAAGAATTAAAAACTATACGCATACAAAATTAAGTTTCTTTAAATTACAGTGAGAGCCTGTTTATATGCAGCTTTTTTGATTGCAAGTACAAATTTTGATCTATTTGAATTGAGTGCCGATTTTATGCATTCAATCACTGTTAGTGATAATGAAAAAATTTGCAATACCACTTAATTTATTTAATGCTAGTGAAAATGATACCAATCATAACTAAAGCTGGTAAAACATAATATTTTGCAGTTTTATTTAGTGATAGAGCATGCTGACTTAATTCACTATCTAGTGCACTACCCCCAACTATGCGATTGGGTAGTTATTCTAGAAAATATTGTATTCTCGTATTGCAAGATTTGCACTATCGTTTGCTGATAATTTTACTGCGCGGATGTTATGAAAATAACTGAGATAACTATTTTATATGACGGCAGTTTGGAAATTACTATTTGGTGGAAAACGTTTCCTACTTAAAATTTGTCTTTGCTCGTAATTTAACCGACATATTGAAACACTTTTTTCAAATTGGCAAATTCCCAATGAATTATGATGAATAATTTTAAACCAACAAGTTTTTTTTAGAAATGATTTAAAATTGCATTTTCAAATGCTTCATACATCGGCCAGGAATCTTTTTTGACTACGGAGTATGTTTTCTTATAGTTATACGAAACAATCTAAATACCAACATTTTTCTATTGCAAGTGGGTACGGGTTAACGTTATCCAAATTAAAAAAAATTAGATAATAATTTTAACCCAAATACAAAAAATTTGAGGGTAAAGCCTGGTAATCTGTTAAGTGTTTCGTGCAAAATGTTGTCAAACTCAACATAAATTTATGTGAAATACAAACGAAAAAAAATGTGGATAGAGTTGTACTCTATTTATATTACGAAAAACCTTTTATTTTCCGTGCGAAACAAGTGCAGCTCATATAATTTCGCACGGAATTTTAAGCAGCAGCTTATCATTTTTTGTAATTTTTTATTTTGAATTTGCAAAGTAGGTTTTATAACAAGCGTTTCACAAAGAAAAATGTAGAAAAGTGCTAAAATTAATAACAAAATTAAATTTTTTTGTTTTTTTGATTTGGAAAATTATAAAAATAATATGTGACGCGCAAAATAGAAAGGGGCCTAAGGGTTTTGTTCACGAGAGCCATTTTAAAGATTTAAATACGTGTATCTTTGGTGTACCATCACTGAGCGTGTTGGTATTGGTCTCATTTGAAAGCGACACATCTCATGACGTCAGGAACGTGTTGGTCAACCTTGAAAACGCGCGTAGGTCGTCCCTACCTCTTATTTTGTGTAGTTGGTTTTTACTGTTCCCTTTACCTTACTGGTCCCTTTCTCTATGCGCTGTCACATATTGTTTTACTTTTTTAATGACAATTAAGAAAAAAAACATGATTTTTGTTTACCTTCGCAAAACAATGTTGTATACTTTCAACTAATAAAAACGTTCAGTTTTGAAAAATCGCTAGGTAGATAATATAGATACATGTCAAAACTTTAGTGTGAATTTATCAATGTTGCTCAGCATTTTTCGCAAGTTAGAACAGAGTACTAGGCTAAGGCGTACAAAATATTGATGTCGGATTATAAGGAGCACTCTAATATACATATATGCATAGTCTCTATGTATATTGAACTTTTTCTAGTTTACGGATGGTACTTGTGGTTGCCCACATTGTAAGTGGGTACTTACACAAGATCCTCTTTGCACTTTTGTTTTGCTTCCAGTGGCACGTTTAATTATTGTTTGTATGTTGCACATCTGCTGTTGATATTGTCACAGCATACGTCGGTTTGTGTTATTAATGACTAGTAACCACCAAAATGAGATTTTGTTTATTTGTTTTGCGCTTTCCGAGTGACCGAAGTGACCATATTTAAAAATGCTTTTTCTATGCTTTACTACGAGCAAAAACTTTTTTGAACGAAAATTTTTAAACATATTATGGTTGATTTATCCATTTTATTATCACCTGCAACCATATTATGGCTAAAAACCTTCACCAGTAAGCCACAACAACATTATGGGTGCCTCTAAACATGTTGTGGCTAAATATAAAATCAATTTGTTTAAAACACATAACACTGTGCTATTCAAAAATTGTAACAATCTGGCACCCTCCTGATGAAACCAATTCGAGTACCCTGAAATCAATAGTGATAGTGGTTTTTCGAAATTTTGTTGATGTAAATTGAACAATGATCCCAAATGGGCCCCCACTAAAATCACCTAAAGCCAAATAGGGCAAAGCAAAATGTGAAAAATGCCTCCAAAGGAAAAATGACACAACGCACAATGGGTTCTAAATCGATTTTTTTTTTTGACATAAATTAAAATAATAATTTCAGAACTTTTAATTTCTGCACATTTAATGGTCATGGCATAAATAAAAAAAAATAGCCATTTGGACCACGCCCACAACCCACGCCACTAAAAGGGAAGTTATCCCAACTGAAATAATGATTTCTTTGAAATTTACACATTTAATACAGAAAACAAAATAAGATCAACCTGCTCGAGCTCGGATACTGCCCAAACTCATCGCCATGATTCAAATCTGATAACAACTTTTAGTTTTATTCACAAAAGACAAAACATTTTAATCAAAATTAAGAATATCATAAAACGCTATATTTGTATAGGAGCCTCCCTAGGACGAAGAGATTTTCTTCAATATATTTCTAGTCTGTATTGAAAACTTTGTATGGGAGCCCCTTAAGGAATGGAGATAGCGGGTAGTTATGTTAGACATAAATGATGGAGCTGAAAAATAAAGTGGGGTTGATCATACATTTGATTCGACTAGGCGGATCGTAGGCGCTTCGAATGGAATGGTTTTAATTCTTAAATTTCGAAAATACGTGATTTCATTTTTTTAAGTTAATTTCCACAAATTGGAATCGTTGTTCTAGCGTTAAACGATTTATGATGACATGTCAAACATACTTAATAGAAATGCCATCACAGTTTGACATTCTAGGGATGCCAGTTGTGAAAAGAGCACATTTGGTTAAGGTGTTATGATACTTGCTATTTTTTGTATTGGATTTTTTTAGGATTGACTGAATGAAACAACAAATGCGAGAAAGAACAATAAATACAATATATAAACAAAACAAACAATATTGCCCACGTTTTGTTCTCACAAAAACCGTCAAAAAAAGCTATAAATCGCAAAAAAAAAGTTAAAACCCGCTACTTTCGATCAAAAACTAAAAAAGTTAGCAGCAGTGCTAACATTTAATCTGGAAATGTCAATTTTAAGTTACAAATTTTTATATTTTTTTTGACAGTCTAAGATTATTTATCGATAACACACGTATATTTTTTTGACATTTCAAGATTTTTTATGGTATAATCAAACTCTTTACACTTAGTCAGTTTTCCTATGCAAATATATTTGCACTGTTCTCGAATATAAAAGAGCACAAACTAAAAAAAATAGCACACTTTTCCAATGCACATTTAATGTGCCTTGGTCTTTTCAAAATTACGAAAAATTTTCTATTTTAATAGAATATCATATAAAAAATTTAAATAAACAATAAACCATAACAAATTTTGTGAGATAATAAGAATTTATTTTAAAATCAATCAGTTTCTTTTACATCCCAGCAAAAACTTCACTTACCCGGTAAGTTAGCAAGTAATGTTGGAGACATATACACACTACTTAGTTCTCAGCTGAATAACTACTAATTTTTGTACGAGTTGTCTACAGAATTCAGTAGTTACAATTCAGTAGCCAAATAATATCTAGTTATCATTTAACTACCAGTAAGCTGATTTTTAAGTACTTACAATTACCAGAATCCTAAAAATAGCTAGTTTTTATATAACTGGCGGTAGTTAATAGACTTAATTAGTAGTTATTGAGCTCGTTGCCAGAAGCTTAATATCAGTACTTATTAGTTGTGTTGCTTATAAGTAGCTATTGAGCTATTAGTAAGAAAATATTTAGTAGTGAAATTAATAGAAGTTAAAAGTAGATACTGATGTCATTACTAGTAAGTACTTACTGAGGTTTTCAGAATAATGGCAATTCTAATGACAACTACTTACCAGGTAACGCATAAAATAACTGCTACCTATAACCTAAATTCAAAACTTTTTTTCCTGGGATGTGTACATAACCCAGGAAACCGGAAATATGCTCTAAAAAAGCGTTTCATGCGCATTTAATATGAAGTAAAAGTTGTACAATATATGCCCCAAAAATAGTTTATTTGAAAACAAAATATTCAACAATTTAATTTTATTTTTATGTATTTAAAAAAGAACAATTAAAAATCATTATCCGTAAAGCAAATACACAAAATTATTCACGGACGAATTTTAAAAATTGTAAAACATGGTTATGTTATGATGTTAAAAATTCGAATATTCATTGTGCCTAATATTATCGACATGAGAGTTTTTTGTCTTAAAGGTATTTTAGGGACGGTCCCTTAATTTCATATTAATTTTTGTAAAAGGAAGTTAAAGCTATTTACGGATGGAAGCTATTGTCAAAAGTGAACCAATTCCAAAAAAAAATTAATTTGAAGTAAAATATTTTGGAGGTGAATTGAAAATAAGTACGAACAAAATAAGATGATTTATGGACACAAGTAGTCTATTTCTTACCATATGTAATTACAGACCGATTCTTAACATTAACATTTACTTCGACCTTATGACAATTAAAACGTATTGACTAAATTTGATCAAACTATCTACAAAATTTTAACGTGTACTTGCACAAGGTTACCATGGAAAAACCATCAGACTGACGGATCTGGAAAAACCGCTTTAAAAAGTGTTTCTAAGTTGATCGGTACACTAAAAGATGGATTTACATTTTTATGTATGACACATATCAGAACAAACGAATTTAATTTAATTGGGTCTTCCTTAACTTTTGCTTATGTATAGAATTTTACAGTTTGGAATAACATGTAAATTAAATGGCAACCTGCTTTGGTATACAATAATAGAGTAAAAATTTAATTTAGAAGGCGAAATTGTAGCAACGCGTTTAGTATACAGTTACATATTTAAAAAAGATAAGCCAGCTGTGAACGAGAATTTCGAAAAAAAAATTCCGACTCGCTGCGAAAACACTTGTAGGCATCTAAAAAATAGAATATGTATCAAAATATGCTTTAAAATGGTGAAATGTGCGATATAAACTTAAAAAATATTGCAAAAATTCTATTTTGGCTTAATTATGCAAACAAATGCAGCAAAAGTTAAAATATGTACATATATGTACATACTAACAAATCGATACCAAACTTCATTAAATGCTCTAAAACGGATCAATATATTGTTCCTGACTTAATTGGTCGCAAAAGGAAAAACAATGCATGTTTACGGTTTCTTTGTACATAACCAATTATAACAAAAATTAAATAACATAACATTATGCTATAAACAGTGTGGCCATTTTAGCATTTTTGCAGCTAAATTTAGCATACAAAATTTTTGTTTAGCTGTAAAACTTTCATTTAGCACTTGGCATTTTATTCAGCACTTTTAGAAAATGTTTTTAGCTTTTTAGCATTATTTTAAAATGTTGTACGACAAGTTTTATGGATTTTACTTAAATTTTTTATAAATTATAAAATAGTTGTACCCAAAATTAAATTTCGTATGAAAATGAGTAATTTTATGTTAAGAAACGTCTTACCTGTCTTATAAAAAAAATAAATTAAATATTCAGGGAATATTAGAAATGCCTTCATCATAAAAGTACAAAGAAATTTCACTTTGGATTTAGAAAAAAATTCTATAGTGTAAATGTTTGAAAATTTTTTTTCCTCTTAACTGCTGAAACAATATAACTTTAAACTAGAATTTTTCTATAAATTTCAACTATAAGAAATAAAATGATCTAAAAAATTTTGTATAGCCATAGAAATAAAATCGTTTAATTAAAAATGTAATCTCAACTACATACCTGTGCTAAATATTTATCTGTATCAGATGCTTTACCAAAATCAACCCTCTTGTTTAAATACAACCACTCATTTCCATTTCGTTAAAAAATTAAGTCACAAAAATGTATTTAGTTTCGAATAAAGTTTCATATTGGTAATTAATTTTTAACAAAAATATTAGAAAAAAAATTAGCATTATTTTTAGCATTTTTAAAAATCATTTTTAGCATTTTTTTTGCCATGTGTAATGTCAGATTTAGCTCTAAAATATTTTAGATCTGGTCACACTGGTTATAAACTACATAATAATGTTTATGCTGCTTTGCACTTTCATGTTCTTAGAGCTCAATTTATAAAAAAAAAGATCACATCAAGGCGAATTCATTTATCAGGTGGTGTTGAAAGCACAGCTGTGCTACTTTTTTTTCTTATTTAGAGAGAGAAATGTCAAAAGTTGCTTGTGTTTTTGACATTTCGATTAACTAAAGCAACAAAAAAATACATTGATGCGTTTTTGGTGTTGTTACTTGTTGTAGTATCGACACCACCGTATACATGAATTCGCCTTGGATCACATGTTATTATGTCTGGCATCCCTATGACATTCTCAGGTGTCAAACCTTAGTTATCGATATCGAAATTTCTTATGAAGCTAAAAAAAATCCGGATGCTTAGAAAAGATAATTTCAAGTAAAACAATTAAAACACGATTACGTTAATATGTAAATAATTTTTTTATTTTCAAAAGCAACTAATTTGATTTAGACGTTTTATACTGAACTACTAATGTTAAAACAAAAAATTAAATATAGCCTGTCTTCCATAGAAACAATCACCAAGCCGCAAGTTCAGCCCATTCATTCGTTTAGTTATTGTAAGAACTATGAAAATCCAAATTTTTTTTAAAGCCAGTATTTATGCATGACATTAATGCATTATAGTGAAAATCAAATAAGAACCTGATGGTCATTCTGTTACACATTCTTCTTTTAGCAATTCAAAATCTAATATTTTTTTAGATATAAATTCCCATAGCCGACAATTCTTTTTCCCCTCTTTAAAGCCCTTATGAAAGTGCATTTATTATTTATTCATTGAATTGATATAGAATTGATAGAAAAAAACAGTAAATTTTAGAAAGAGCAAACTATAAAAAACATAGTATACAACAAGAATGATAAAAATATAGATTACGACATCAGCCAGGTATAAAATTATTTTACTGCGCATGTAGTAACTCTGACGTCACACAACCTGTATTCTCATTGGCTAAAATTTTTTAGCTCTCAGATTTATATATTTATGTGTTAACATAACAGTGGGACAATTTATAATTCTTCTTTTTAAATTATTTAAAATAAAAGAATTTTTTTTTAGTTATTTTTTCATAGTTTTATTTATTACATAAATATATACATTAGACCAACTCACCTTGTATGGAGCTGAAAAAAGGGTTTTTGTTACCCCTCTGAAAATAAAGCTTGATATGTTTTATGATGATTACCAAAATATTTTGGTTCTAGCGGTGACCATCCGTGAGCTGGACCATTTTTAAAAAGTCTTTTTTCAGCTTTTCGATATTTTGTTGTACTTCGCTCGAAGACTACATAAATGAAATTTGGTATCATCGAAAAGAGGTTTTGAAGCAGCATCCAATGGTGTATAAAACTTGACCACTTGCGACCTACTAATTGAGATATTTAACTAAATACATATTTTCGTTTCGGGTTTTCATACAAATTCTACGTATGTGGAAGTAATGTTTTGCTTTTTAATTTGAATCTGTTTTATAATAATGTTTATTTATTTTTATTATTACCCATTTCAAATTTTCGTTTGAAAAATATTACCCATAGCTTAGTTTGGGCTGCATCTTTTGCAAAATTATAAAATAGTCAAAAATATTAACATATTATTAAAAACACGCTAAACGTTATTTTTTACACAATTTCTCACTTGTTTTTTTGCTGTTACTTTATTGGCATTTTCCCACTGCACACTTCATATTTTAACTCTTTTTTTTTACTCTCTTCAATTTTTAAAATTTTAATTCTTTTGCTATACAAGTTTAAGCCGAAGAGTTTAAACGTTTTTAAAATTAATTTATTAGTTTAATAATATTTTTCACATAAAACATTTATTAAACTGTTAGTTTGTTTGACAATTAATATAAATTTTTTTGAAAGCTCTCTGAGTAAATTTATTGTAGGGTAGCCAACTATCACGAAATACATAAATTTTTTCCAAGAAATGATGAATTTCACATATAAAAAAGTCTTGGTAAACTTTATAAGGGAACTACTACGTCATCTCATGCGCAAGGAGTAATCTTTATTTCTATCATTCTTGGTATACAACTTGTATTCCAACTCGAGAGAGCGTTCTCAATTTTTTAGTCCACCCTTACACATAAAGGTTCTGTGTGAATTCAACTTACATAAAACAACAAAACCGAAACAAAGCTTTAAATTATAATATTTAAATTTTTCACAATACAACACTTTTTGTTTAATTTTATGACACAAACAAATAATTAATAATTTTTTCCAACACATTTTGCTTATTTGCTTTTGCAAATTGTTTTTGTATTTTACAAACTAAAAATGTTTAAATAAATTTTTTTTACCCTAATTTTTTCTGTGGTTTATACTATTACAGCCAGCAGAGTAGCATTTTGTGGTATGAAAATAATATTTTAAATCATAAATAAATCAAATATTTTCCGATATTGCAGAATAATAATTCAACAAACATTGTTTTTAAAAGTTTATAAATGAAGCCATAATTAAATTAATTGAATTTTTTTTTCCTAATGCCATGTTTCCACGACGACTTAAATCACCTGCTTCGCTCTCTGAATCGTGTCGATTTTACAGTGTCATTAATAAACCCATCAGCGTTGTCAACTTTGAATTTTTAAAACGCACCAAAATGGAGAAAAACGCGTCATTTAAAAAAAACGCAGCAAGTTAAGACTCTCTTTTTTATTTTAAAAGCTTATTGAATTAATTTTGCATAATATTTTTATATTAAAAATACAGTATAATCGCGAAAAAGTTAATCTCACCAAATTTTAGCACCCCTGTGTCGCTCGAAAAAGTTAAAGACCGAACCATAATTTGTTTAAGTTGGCTTAAGCAACTATTCTAACACATGTAAATCATAAGAGTAAAACCATATTGAACCGTAGTTTTGTTTAGTTTTTTGAAACTGTCATTTGCTTAAGCAAAGTGCGAAACTTATCGCACATTCCGTACGGAATCAAATGTTATTTTATTTTTGTATTTCTAAATACATTTGAGGGCCTTTTTGTTAATTTTTGACAGTAGGTTAGGCAAGGTAACGCATATTATGGTTGAGCCTATACTCAAACTGCTTGTTTTTAGAACACGAGCGCAAAACTCATTCGTTTAACTTACATTTAAAACAAAAACAAATTTTAAGTTAACTTTTCTGAGCGTATTAATAAAAAATGTCAACAAATCAGGGCAAAACTTCACAAATCAGATTAGAGATGAAGCAAAAAGTGGTACTTTTGAAGTAGCCATCTCAAAAATAAAAATGAAATTAGTCTGTGGAAAACACATAGGAAAATGCACTCAGGAAAACATTACGTGTACCGAAATTTTCTGATATTAAGCAAGTTTGTATAAAAGTTTTCCTTGAAGCTATGAAAACGTAATTAAGCAATGGCTGGCCCAATTTCTGTAACCTGAAAAAATAATAACGTAGGTAATAGTGGGCTCGCAAATTTTCAAAAAGACATAGAATTCTTACTTCAAAAATTTGTGAAGTACTCCTTTCAAGACGAAAGTCGGTTGTACCACCTAAAATTTACAAGTCATGAGTACATGTATTTATATAATTATTAATTATAAATTGTACTTCAGGAGGATTTGTCCATTTTAAACCAGCCGGTGCAAATTAAATTTAAGTGAATTTATTGTAATGAAAACTGAAATGATTCTTGACACGCACTGAAAAAGCTTTACAATCAAGCCTGTCTGGCAACCCTAGAAGTGACAAAAAATAATTTTTCAGGATAGCAAAACATATTTTAAAAGGCAAGATTATTTGTTTCTTACTATATTTTTTGAGATTATAAAAAATAATGATAATAAAAACTGATGTGATTTTTAATTGAACTGTTGGTTTTAATTGTAGTTTTTGATATATCAATTAGGAGGTTCATCAAATTTAATTTTCATTAATTATTTTTATTGAAGGAAGGAATTTACACCATGAAATGAACTAAAATTTTTTTGATAACTCTTGACTGAACACGGGATTGAACTCGGATTTAATTTACATATTTCGAGAATAACCACATTTCCATCATCAGATTTCTTTGCGTTCTACCGTTTGCGCCACTGCGGCGCCTGCCAGTCTATAGTCAAACATCAATCTTTATCCAATGGTATTGGTAGATTGAAATTTTCTGTAATTGATTATCAATTTTTAATGAAAAAACAGACTGATTAGAAGAAGTAAAAAAGCAATAAGTCAAATTTGTCATTACTCGATGTTAGCTGCCTTTCCTTGTGGGCAGAGAAATATCAGTTACTACCGACAATTTGCTTTGTAGCATTTTGTAAGTAACTTACAACGTTTTTTCACTGCCTGGCTCTTTGTAATTGCATTTTGACGTCGATAAGGAACAACATTCTGGGTGATTTGATGTTTGAGCAATTAAAGAGAGTTTTGTTGAAGGTAATCGGCAAAAAAACAGGATTTGCAAAATTTACACATGAAAGTACTTTCTTGGGAGTCGAGTATAAAAACGTATTATCAAAGAAAAATCGAAGAATCAGCCGATCGGCTTATTAGTAAAAAAGTGTGAGACTGTTGAGACTTTCAAGAAACTACTTTCATGTGTAAGTTCTAGGTTAATGAAACAATAAAATTATGTTTCGAATTTTCACGATTCAGGTTTCCCAGAAAGTGTTAAACAATACTGGAGTATATGAACTGGAATTGTTTACTTTTAAGGTAAAAATTTTTCACAATTTGTGGAAAGCTGTTATTTTGCAACAAAAAAAAATAATAATTTTCAAGTGCACCTAAGTCTTTTTAATATATACAAAAAATTACTTATTTTGTAAAAAAAGACGAGATAACTTTTCATGTCGATAGGCGCGGTATTGGTTTTGATTTTACAGTCATGGTTTTCTTGGAAAATTTCCTTAGAATTTCTTTAGATTTAGTTTTTACTATGTAATATAAAAAAAAATGTTTCGACCCCCCTTAATAATTATAATATTTCCGAATAAGCTTTTTCTTTCATATAGCAAATTTAAATATGCTTTTAAAATATCCCTAGACCTTTTAATGTTTATCGTATGACACTTTTTTATTTTACGTGCATATTTGTTCTCATTTCATTAAATTATAATTAACAGGTTCTAATTTAATCAACACCTGAAGTTTAACACGCACATTCCATCCACCTACATAAAAGCATGCAAAGATTCCATAATTTCAATGCATTTGCATAATGACTGCACAATTAGTTGAATGACCTTAACCCACTTAGAAGAAGGATAAAATGTTTGTGTAAAAGCCGCATTTAAGTTCAGAATAAAATATAAATATATTAACACTTTAAAGATTGTATAAACGCAATTATAAATTTAGCTTATAAGCACTTTGTTGACTCATAAAAATATGTAATCGCTTTTGTGACTTAAAAGTTTCAATACTTGGTTCTCCTTTTCCTCTGTATGTTATTAAATGAAATTATTATATTGTCTATCTAAGATGCCTTAAATGCATTATTTAAGAGAGTTGTGTACAAATATAGCTCAGTCTTCTTAAGACTTGCTATTGCTTAAGCGTTTTCAATCTTACAAATCATCTATTAAATATATATTTAGAGTATATACTCTTAATATCAGGTTGTTGTACTCTACAAGGTCAAAAGTGGAGAGGGTACAATTTGGAAGACAATAACAATCCCACAATTCACCATAAACCAAAAATAGTCCTCGTACGAAAATGTCTTTAACACGAATAAACCTCGTACAAATGTTGGAATCCGAATTAAATAACCTTTAAGCAAACAATTACACTATGACAAAATATTGTTTATCATAGACGCAACAATAAAGCGACCTTTATTGTAATAAACAATACATAAGGTTAGGGTCTATTGGCAGATGCTATCAAGCATAGCTCACACGGGTCCTTTTGTATTACCATGTCTCACTGTCTCCCACAAGTCTTATATTACCTGGCTGCTAACATTACTCCTCAGCCAACGGGTTGATTAAATGAAGGAGTGGATCCACATTTGTCTCTAATGGCTCTTTTAACGAATAATTCCATTCAAATAATAGATTGTGGCAAATATGCAAAATACGACACCACCATACTGGCACAAATAACTGATGTTGAATCATGCTCGAAATACATAGCAGCACACCAGCATGCAGGTGCAATATTAATTTTCTAAAAAATGTTGTACTAAAGAGTTATTACAACTATTCTGCCCGTCTAAGAACGGAAGTCACATCTCCATTTTAGTAATTTTGAGATATTTAACTTTTTCTTTTTTTTATCTTTCGCGTCTTAAGATTTAATCTTTTTGAAAAATCTCAAAAATACTTTAAAAATTTATTATTAATTCGATTTTATTCGTAACAGACAGTGGAAATTTTGATGCTAAAGTAGAGAAAATGGACCTATGACTTTTTTGCCTAGTATAGTTACTCAAAAAAATCTTACGAAACCCAAATTAAGCAAATAAGTTCATAATTAGAAGATGTTGTGTATCTATTTATTTTTATAGTGAAGCCATTTTTTGTCAGTTGAACATAAATTAAGTTTTGATGAGAGTGGTAAGGCAGGTTCTACAATTATAATTAGTTATATTTCGCGCTTGTTCTTTATGTGGTGTTAATGATGGCTCATTATCATTATCCTAAGTGGGCTTAGCATGTTTTTGAATTGAGCTGTCGATACGATATCAAGATTCGAGCTTGTTTAATTTGACTATTTTTTGATCACTCTGTATTGCTCTGATATGATATTCGCAGATCTAAGCACAAAATGGTTCCGAATCTGTCCTTATTCCATTTTCTTATTTTAATATATTTATATTTTCTTTCTTAAGAAGGCAGAGCTACAGTAACAATTTTCGAATTTGAAGCAAATAACTTGGCAAGCAATACACAACAGCAGCCACATAGTGGCCTCGATTGGACAAGTGGGAGTGGCAACTCTCATATAAGCACAATATAGCTTTATTTTATCTGAAGAACGGTAACAGGAACATTATGCAAATTTGGTACAAATATTTTGGTTATCAATGCACAAAATCTGACAAAATCTGGGCAATTTTGGAGAAGTAGGCGAGGTACCTCCCATACAAAGACTTAATAGAATTCTGTATAGCTGAAGAACGGCAACAGCCAAAGTTTCCAAGCTAGGCAGAGGCATATTGGTCATCAAAACAAAATATCGGAATAAATTTGGGCGGGATTGAATGGAGGCGTGGCAAAAAAAAGTATTATTTATATCTAAAAACCGGAAGAGAAAACCTGTCTAAATTTGGAACACATAGCTGAATTATTAATACACAACTTCTCTAAAAATATGCGTGGGATTGCAGAATAGGGCAGTGGCATCTTCCATATAAAACTTAATAGATTTCTGTATATCTGCGGAATGGTAGCAGTTAAAATTTTCAAATTTGGTACAAACAGCTTCGATGTTAATGTATGAAGGGGGCTGGATTAGAGAAGTGGGCGTGACACAAAATAAATTTTCCTTATATTTGGAGAACAGCTGATGAAAAATTCCCCAATTTTGGTTCACATGGCTGGGTTGTCAATACACAAAATCCGTCAAAAAGTGGGTGTAATTTGATAAGTGGGCGTGGAACAACAAAACTCTTTTTATCTAGAGAACGGCAATAGATAAAGTATCCAAATGTAGTACAAAAAGCTTGGTTATCAATAGACATTATCTGTTAAAAAGTGGGCAAGGGCAATATAAATTTCTATATTTATGGACTAATGTAACAATGAAACTATTTCAATTTTGTATAGCATAGATATTAATACACATCATCTGCCAAGAAGTAGGTTCATTTGGAAATGTAAGCATATATACTGAACGGTTACAGTATAGGCATTTGTATTTAGTACATATTTCCATTTTATTTTTATGACGATAGCGAAGCGCTGCGGATACAACTAATATTGGTATAGAGTGGCGAGGTTGTTTTTTGCACGAAAAAAATACCTTTCATATGGTGACGGCTGACAAAACTATTTTTAACAGACAATTATCAAACATATTATGAAGTATAACAATATTATGGACACCAGCAATCAAAATAAAGCTAAATATGTCCTCCATAAGAAAACCACAACCATATTATTGTTGCCTTCGATCATGTTATTCGTAACAATAAAAATTGTATTTTTACCACAAGTCATAACCGTAACATGGTCATCAACCATAACATGATGCTCTTAAAATCTAGTTAAATTAGCAAAATATTATGCTGTTGAACAACCATACATTTATTTGTGGTAAATAAATTAATGTTATTATTAACCATAACGTGATAGTATGGTTGTGGACACCTAATAGATGACTAATTTAACAAAAACAATTTATGTAAATTTGTTTTTGTTTTCACGTAAATTTTCACTTCTTCGACGCGTTTTCAAGAAAAGCCACCATTAAAATAATTCATAATTGTTGGAAAAACCCCTCAGTAATCAAATTTTTTTATCAAATGAAATATATCAGCAAAAAAAATTAAATACACTAATAAGCACCACATGCAATAAATATTAAGATGTAAAAAAATTAAAATAATAATAATATTTATTACTGATAAAAATGATAAATTTTCTCTTTTTCATTTCTTTATTTTCAGACCAATTTCATCATTTCAACATAAAGGATACACATTAATTTCTAATAAATATAAACAATTTTGGCTGCCACAAATAAATAATAATTAATACAAATTCATTAATTATTACATGTGTATATTTACATAAAAACGTAGATAAGAAATACTATAATTCAACATTTAGCAATAGAGTGTCATTAGATTAAAGAAATATAAATTTTGTTGCACCTCTTTAAAGAGGGAACTTAACAAAAAAACAAAATAGTCTGTGATTTAAGATAAAAAGACAGCAACAACAGCAACATTTATTCAACAAAACTCTTCAGATATCGAAACGAAGTTATAGTTCTGAACTTTGCTAATGAATTAATGACTGGAGTTAACAAAGAAAAAAGAAACAATAGATGAAATGTAGCGGTAAGTCTGAAAACGTTCATATTAAATGCTTAAATAACATTAAATTATTATATCTTATCTTGTATAGCGGTTCTATGGTCGGCGAACGTGATAGAGACCGTGAAACGGTACGCTGGGAAACGGGTGCAACAACACCACCGACCCAATACAATAATGGAGTATTACAAATGGTGGGACAATTGCATGGTGGACAGGCTACAGGCCAACAACAACAGCAGCATCAACAAACAATACAACGCGATTCACAACAGCAGCAGAAGCAACAACAACAATCGCCACAACAAATCATACAAAAGCAAAAGCAGCAACATCAACAAGACTTTAACTATCAACAACAACAGCAAGCAAACAACTGGATCGATAGCGAAACTCTTGGACGCATCAGTGCAACATCAACTACAACAACGGCCAACATTGGAGACGGCTGTGATAATCAACCCTACTACGACACCAGTGGTAATGTCGATTGGGGCCGGGCGATGGGAACCGGTGGAACTGGTACATTCATTGGCGGCGATGGATCTATCTCAACAGCTGGCAGTATTGCTTATAACGCTATTCAAAGTGCTACAGCCACGCGAAGTGCCGGCAACAATACCAGCGCCACTATTGGTAGCAACATGGATTATATTGATGGTAGCAGCATTACTGGCGCATCAGCCACGACAACGCACACTGCTGGAGGTATGGCCGGCGGTAGTACGGCGAGCGCTTTCGGCTGGTCAAACGATGTCACACTGGTTGGTGCGCCCGGTAGCACGGCCATTACGACCACCACTTCTGGTACGGGCACTGGCAAAGAAGTTCGTTACGCTCCATTCCCCATTACCTCACCCACACATTCGAATCCCACTACTTCCCAACTGCACCAGGGCGCAATTAATGCGGGCGCCCTCCAACGGACACATTCCAGATCAATGTCCTCCATCCCGCCCCCAGAACCTTTTATGATAGCGCAGTCAAAGCAAATGAACAGTCGCGTATCCATCAATGTGGGTGGTGTCAAGCACGAAGTCCTCTGGCGCACCCTCGAACGTTTGCCCCACACACGCCTTGGCCGACTTCACGAATGCACAACCCATGAAGCCATCATAGAATTGTGCGACGACTATTCGCTGGTCGACAACGAGTACTTTTTCGATCGCCATCCAAAGAGTTTTAGTTCAATTTTAAATTTCTATCGTACGGGTAAACTGCACATTGTCGACGAGATGTGTGTTCTGGCCTTTAGCGATGATCTCGAATACTGGGGCGTCGATGAGCTTTATCTGGAGTCGTGCTGTCAGCATAAGTATCATCAGCGCAAAGAAAATGTACACGAAGAAATGCGCAAAGAAGCCGAATCGCTCCGCCAAAGAGACGAAGAAGAATTTGGTGAAGGTAAATGTGCCGAATATCAGAAATACTTATGGGAATTGCTAGAAAAACCAAATACAAGTTTTGCAGCCAGGGTAAGTTCGATTAATTTGCAGTTTTATAAATTGATTAAATATTGCATAAATTTCTAATAATTTAAAATAATGGCTCTTAAGTACTTTTTCTCTTACTTTTATTATTTATACAGTATAAATTTAAAATTCGAATTATTTTTTAAGTATTATTTATTTTTTTTTTTTTTCAAAAAAAGAATATGTATTTTTATCTTTATTTTAAGTTCAATTTATTTTCATTTAACATAATCACGATTTTAGAAAAACTAAACAAATTTTTACACTATTTACGGAAATTGAAAATTGTTACTTGAAAAATATTTGTCAAAGAAACTTTTATAAATTTTTAATAACACATTTCTTCAACAATTATTCCATAGACAAATTTTTTTTAATAATTTATTCAGTAAACAACAGATTGTTAAGTACCACAAATTTGTTTTGAAGTCTCTAGAAGTCTTTCCTACCGGATTTGTTTACTTCAATCTGTCGTTTTAGTTTAAAAAATTTCTCTTTGAAGCACTTAAGAAAAATCTTATTTGCTCACTGGCATAGTGTAAAAATTTCAATAAAATTCAATTAAATAAAAATCAACAATTAAAATCTCATTTGGGTTTTCTCAAGAGAAATGCTGTAAAAACTGCCTAACTCACCACTACCACTACAATAGTATACAAATTAATATTAAAGTTTTATTTAATCTAATCTAAATTCATATATATATTTAACTATTTCGTTTAATTGTTATTAATTTTATTATTCAGTTACGTATTGTTATGCTTTTGTTGTTTGTTGTGCGCAAAAGTTAACAAAATAATCTAAAATTAATTAAACTTTTCATCAAATTTCTATTGTATACAAACAAATTAATCAAAAAACCATACATATAAAACTATCTATTCTTAAAAAAATCGCTATCACAGCTTCAAAAATTCTTCAACAATTATGCTGTCATTAGCTGCTGTAAATAGCAATGAAATTTAAATAAAAAAAAATTATTTTTCTATTTCCACAATTTGTTGTTTATTATTTTCTTTATTTTTCAATTTTCATTTATTAAATACAAAACATTTTCTTTGCTTATTTTAAGAGTACTCAAGTTACAACAAAAAAGAAAAAAAAATTATATATCGCACTTGATCATAAAAAGGATATTTATTCAAAATTTATAAGCTTTCATTATAAGCAAAACATTTTTTTATTTAATATTAAAGGCCTATGAATAACAATTTTTAAATCAACCGTTTCATTACCAAAAATTAGACGAAATATCACGATATTTATTAAGGAGGTAACGAATACCGACACTGATATATCGGTGATACTTTAGATCTTACTAGCGTTACGACGATACTTTTTTTATAGGTTTTTAGAATAAACAATTAAATTTTCAATGCTTATTTTTTGCATAACAACTGAAAGCAATAACACATTAAAAGCATAAAATAAAATAGAAAAATTAATTGTTTCTCTTAATTCTTAGGCTGGAGGTCTACACCAACCGTTTCATGTGTATGTTACTTTTCTGACCATTTTTCTAAACGCATGCTAAGGTTTAAGGTAATCCTACTTCATGCTTTCAAAACGTATGGGCATTCTACGAGTTTGCTGTGTAACTTGTCATTACAATTTTACACTACAACTTTTTGGACAGATGCATAAACGCATTTAACGCTTGCTGTGGACCAGCAGCTTTAGCCGTTTTGCTTTGCACCATAAAAGTAAAACGTTCTTCCGTTGATATCATGTATGTATTTGTTCGGTTTAAGCTA
Organism: Pollenia amentaria; assembly: GCA_943735925.1. Taxonomy (NCBI): domain Eukaryota; kingdom Metazoa; phylum Arthropoda; class Insecta; order Diptera; family Polleniidae; genus Pollenia; species Pollenia amentaria. The sequence continues at coordinate 94,118,651 of OX031009.1, read as the reverse complement.
TTTCTGCTAATTTTTAATGATTTCTGTGAAAATTAAACTCATTTTTATACAAATTTTGGATTACTTCGAAGAGATCACAAAATCCATAAGCAAAGCCACTGCTACAATGTCTACCGCTATTCCGCTAGTTAACAGCCTTCCGACATTGTTAGTAAATACAATAAAGGAATAAACTGAGATGCAGAATAGTTAAGAGTCCCAAATATTGGCGACTTATTTAGTCGCCAATTTCAACGAATAAAAGTTTTGAGACACAAAGCTCGAAACTTTCCAAAACAATACATTGAAAAAACGTCTTATTAAGCTACTTAACATGTGTTTAAGAAGTAGCTTAATATCCCCAGAATGAAATACAAGTAATAAAACTTAAAAAAATAATGGCACAAAAAGTTAAAGATAGTGGCCAACTCCGTTTATTTAATTTTGCAGGGCGTGTCTGCCTGCTATCACTTAAAGTTCGTATCAGAATGAATGTTACAAAATGTGATATATTATATTTTGTTCTTAAACAAAATGCTAATAAATAAAAAATAAATACCCGTTACTTTACTTCTATATCTCTTGTACAAGGCGAAATCATTTATCAGGTGGCGTTGAAAGCACAGCTGTGCTACTTTTTTTCTTACAGCCGTACCTAAACAAGAGCGGAAGGCGGAACGTTTTCCTCAGCGATTTGCCATACCTAAATAAGAGCGTCAGCGTTGTTCCATAAAAGGCCATGTCAGATAAAACTTTTGCTTCGCATTGCGTTACCGATTCGCTTTGACATCTAAGATAAAATATACATACTTATACGAAACATGTCACATAAAGTACTTTCAAAGCGGAGCGAAGCAAAAAGTTAGCCAACTCTCATCTTTTTGCGCGCTTTGACAATTGGCTAGTATAATTTTCTTTTTTTTTAATTTTTTTTTGCCAAATTCAATTCCAAAAAACCGTCCAATTAAATTTTTAACTTTAATTTTTGTAACAAATAATTAAATGTACAAATTACCAACCGCTTTTATAAGTAAACAAGCAATGCGTGAGTGTTGTCAAAGTTTTCATTGTGGCATACACCTTTTGCTTTGCGTTTTTCTGCCGAAGGTAGAAACGTCACGCAAAGCGACAAAGTTGTATCTGACACGGCCTAAACAGTAGTGTTAACTTTCGTGCCGACTAAAACCCTCATAAAAGACATAAGAAATTTAATTAAAACCTTGCCATTATTTATTATCAATCAATTAAAACAGGGTTGTCAAAACAACAAATATAGCAGCCCTGTTTATTTAAACGCGCTGTCAAAATCGGATTTTCCAATTGCAAAGCGGTGCCGTTGCGTTGTTTCGGTATGCTACATACAAATTGTATGGGTGTGAGGATTTTTGACAGTTAGAAAACGCGTTCCGCTCTTGTTAAGGTATCGTTGTTACTTAGAGAGAGAAATGTCAAAAGCTGCTTGTGTTTTTGACTTATCGATCAACGAAAGCAACAAAAAAATACATTGTTGTGTTTTTGGTGTTGTTACTTGTTGTACTAACTACACCACCGTATACATGAATTTGCCTTGCTCTTGTACATAAGCTTTTAATACAAAGTTTTTAACACAATTTGTAGATTCAAACAAGATGTATAAGAGAAATTAAACGAGAGTGAACTAATAAGATCATACATACATATCTACAAACATTTACAACTTATGATCATATTAACTTCATTATATTTCAAATATTAATGATAATTAATTAACTTAAATAAGACACGGTGCGTGTGCAAATAATAAGTACATCCTATATTTAAATAAGTTTTGGTAACATATTTATTCCAACAACATGTTTCTACATTCCGAAAGTGTTGAAGACGCGGTCATCCCTACACTCAGTGAAAGTTCTGATAAGTCTACAGCGTTTGTGAAAATGTTGTAAGAAAATTTCGAAAAGGATTACCCTCCGAACATCCTACGCAACTAAAGAAGAAGTCTAAAAATACCTTAGATCTCCAAATTTTTCTAGAAAGGCATATCCGCTTGTTTACTGGCGGAATAAAATACTTTACCAAAAATTTTCAAATAAGTTCTTTTGCATCTGAGAGAATATTATCCACTGCAGGTCTGCTTCAAACGGGTTTGCAAAATCCTATATCTCTTAAAAAAATGAGAATACGTTGTCTTTTAAACAAAAATCTTATAAATACTAATTTTAAATATTAATAATCCCTTACACTTGTTTTCTGGTTTAAAAAAAGAATTTAACTTTTGCTAATTTTAGCATGAAATTCGTTGTTTTTAAGATCTTATTAATATCAATTTTAAATACATATAGGTATAATAATCTCTTACCCTGTTATTTTGTATGATAAAAAAAAACTACTCTACTTGACTTTTGTTAATTTTATCTTGAATTTAATAATCGCATCGGTATTGGTATCATCGATACTTCTTTTTGAGTATCGGAATCACAATCGGTAAAAGGCGTATCGTTAACTCCCTTATATTTATACAACGGGTAGATATATTACTTGTCGTTTTTTTCCAAAAAGTTAAAAAAATAAAAAATTCGAGTTAATACCCTTTTTATGATCAAGTGCGAAATTACTTCATATTATACCCAGACCTGTAAATTTCTCTTTATGTATATTTTAAACGGATCTTTAAAATTGCCTTTATTATAGTGTTTTCTTTTCTAAAAAAATGATGCCTTTTAAATGTGAAATATTTTTTTTCATGTTATACACACTTTTACAAAGTGGTACATTTTTCTGTATTTTCATGGAACAAAATAATTGGGTGATTCACAAGGTGTGCTATCAACTCATATCGTCAAAATGTCCAAAATAATATTTTTCAATTAAAGAAAATATTGTTGTGTTTCAAACAAAATAAAAATGTTAATGCTGTATTCATTAATTCGTCATAACTCTACAGTAGAAATCTAAATTATAAGCGGTTGCCCACAGCAGTCATATATATTTCTTGTAATTGTTTTAAGACATATGACCTTACAACTTTATGACTACAGGTAATGAAAATCACCCAAATATCTTGATTTTACGCTTAACGCGAATATATATTCAGCGTTACAAATACTGAATGCAAATTTTCAACATTAAATTTTTGTGTATAAGCGTTAATAACACTACTTTTCAGAACTAAAAGTTCCCTGCTGAAAAGGCGCCATATCTGTTTAAAATGAAAGAAATTTTTTTCAAATAATCAAAACAGTGACTTTTTTTTATCCATTTCAGTTAATTACACTTCCACAATATAAAACTAATTATGCGCAAACACAAGGATGAAGAAAATGATTGTGCACTTGCTTGCACAAAAACTATTTAACGAATCTGCAAAAAGATGATATTATCTCACCCTGAAATATAACTGGGTGTTATATATGGAAATATTTACCATTTATTTTTCCTACTTTTGACATTCTTCCATATATTTTTAGAATTGAACATAAACCCACAATGGTAACACACATTCAACTTGAAAAGTTTATTAAGTTTGCCAATTTATATTGTCTTTATGAAATCGTCATTTCTTCAAAAATTAAAAAACAGAGTTTCGAATTTTCAATAAGTTACAGAATTCTTACTTAGAGATTTTTTAGAGCCAATTAGAATACAATTCTATCCAAGATTCTGTCAAAAAATTAGAGCTTTATTTTAAAAATATTTTGAGCTTATTAAACGAAAGAGACTTCTTACCTTGGATTTTTTTTAAACATTAGTCACTCATGGAATTTGGGATATTAGGAAAAGTTACTTGGGAACACAAGTGTTTATCTGATTGAATGATCTGTCTAAGATAGAATTAAGGGAGCTTCTTCTCTTCATTAAAAATATGAACTAATTGAATTCTGCAGTGACGACTAATGAGTTACCGCTCTCCAGGATAAGCATTGGTAACAAAAATGACCCAAGTAAGTTGTCTTCTTGATGGCTGCCCAATGAAAAAACCTAACCTTGTAGGTTTCAAGAGACTTTTGTTTTATAAAAAATAGTCAGACGTAAAATGTTAAGCAAATTGTTTTTAAGTCATATTTAAGCATACAAATTAGATTTTTATCGCAACTTTTGAGCTTTTTTAACTCGGCAATTTGCTTACCGAATGTTTCAAGTTTGCCAAAAATAAAAAAAAACACAGGAACTCCCAAAAGTGAATTTATTGGAAAGGCGGTAGGTTAGGTTCCATTGGCAGCCGTGATCAAGCACAGCTCACGTGGGTCCATTGCTTAGTTCCCGTTGTGTTACCATATCACGCCGTCTCCCATGGGTCCTATGAAATCTGGCTGCTAGTATTCCCATGCAGCCAACCGGTCGATTCAATAAAGGAGTGGATCCTATTTACGTCAACATCAGAGAGACAAGTTTTGTCCCCAAGGGTTCTTCGACCAAACATTTTGAGTCTTAAGTCTCCGAAAGCCGGGCAGTTACAGAGAAGATGTTCCGTTGACTCTTCCTCCTCCTCATCGCCGCAACTTCTGCACAAGTCGTTATAAGGGTGCCCCAGCCTCTGGGCGTGCCTCCCAATTGGCCAGTGGCCAGTTATAACCGCAGTTAGGTTTCTTAGATGATGTCTGGACAGCTGTAATGCCCACCGTGTCCTTTTTTCATCTATGATGGGCCAGATTTTCCTGGTTTCCCCACAGGTGGTTTCATCGTGCCACCTCTGACTGGCGATAAGATGAAACTTATGCGCTATAAGTTGCTTACACCTTGGGAGTGAAGCACCTACATATGTGGAACCGTCCCGATTCAAGGTGGTACCTGCATGCGCCAACGAATCCGCCATGCAGTTCCCATGTATGTCCCCGTGTCCGGGGACCCAATTAAGGGTGACCAGTGAATGTCTCGCTATCTCCTCCAGAGACATCCGGCATTCTCGGACAATTCTCGATGTGATGAACACATTCTCCAGGGATCTTATGGCCGCCTTGCTATCGGTAATAATGTGAATATCCCTTCCAGATATTTCACCGTACCGGATGCGTTTCGCGGCTGTGTGGATGGCCATTATCTCGGCCTGGATTACACTGCAGTGGTCCGGCAGCCTTATAGGAATGCTCCAGTTTAGCTGCTCGGAGTATATGCCAGAACCGACACCATACAGTGTTTTAGACCCGTCCGTGAAGATTCGAATCGTATTCGCGGGGATTTGCAGGTCATCATAGTGGACCACGTTATCCACAATGCTTACCGTGAAGCCAGGATCAAAGATTGGCTCGGGTGTGACATAATCAACATCCATGTGCCAATTAATATCATTCAGAATGTTAGCATGTCCGATATTATAATCTCTCCATGCTCCGGTGGCCCTTAGTCTTACCGGCGCGTTCGCAGCTAACCTCTTCGCCAAAATGTCTGGTGGTAACCAGTTTAGAATCGCAAACAATGCCTTAGAGGGGGTTGTTCTAATGGCACCTGTTACCGCTATCGCCACCATTCTCATTGTACGTTCAAACCTGGATTGATGACTCTTCGCCTTGAGCGCCGGCCACCAAACAGCTGCCCCGTAGAAGAGAATGGGTTTAATGACACATTCGTATAGCCAGTATACATTCCTCGGGTTAATTCCCCAGTTTAGGCCAATGGCCCTTTTGCAGCAATATAATGCAGTAGCCGCTTTATTAGTCCTGGAGCTGGTGTTCATCCTCCAGTTCAGTTTACTGTCCAATATTAGCCCAAGATACTTGGCGCTGTCAGACAGTTCCAGTGACACCCCTTTTATCCTCGGGGTACTAAATTTGGGAATTTTGTATCTCCTTTTGAAAAGTACCAGTTCTATTTTGGAGGGATTTACATCCAGTCCACATCCCTGGCACCATTTTGTTAGGACGTCCAGTGGGGACTCCATTAGTTCAGACAAAAGTCTGGGATCTTTACCCATAGCCACAACTGCAACGTCATCCGCATTTGCGACCGTTCTGCAGCACGTCCTTTCCATGGCTCTGAGTAGGGTATTTATATTCAGATTCCAAAGTAAAGGTGACAGTACACCACCTTGCGGGGTGCCCCTAGTCGCAACCCTTGAAATGTTCGAGGCGCCCAAGTTGGATTCGATACGCCTGAAGTGCAAGATACTGCTGACAAATTGAATGATCGCTGGGTCGATCTCCAAATGTCTCATAGTGTTAATAACCGATTCAGGTTTAACATTGTTGAAAGCGCCCTCAATATCCAGGAATGCCACTAAAGCAAATTCCTTGTAATGCAGGGATCTCTCTATGTGGCCCACCAATGAGTGAAGCGCAGTTTCAGTGGACCTTCCCTTCGTGTAGGCGTGCTGAGCCGGTGACAGGGAATTGGGTCCTAATGATGATCTAATGTGAATATCCAAAATCCTCTCCAGTGTTTTCAGTAGAAAGGAGGATAGACTAATTGGTCTAAAGTCTTTAGCCATAGTGTGAGATGTCTTCCCACTCTTGGGGATGAAGACGATCTTATATGATGTCCACGTTGCTGGGACATGTGAGAGACTCAGGCAGGCTCTAAATATTGCCAAGAGCCATGGCATCAATATTCCCAGGTTATTTTGTAGGTCCGCTGGGATAATGCCATCCGGGCCTGGAGATTTTAAGGGATGGAAGCTTTTGACCGCCCATTCCACACGATGGCGAGTTATCGGAATATTAGAGATATCCCGAGCGCCACTAAAAGTTTCCTCCCTAGGCACATCATCAGTGCAACCAGGGAAGTGTGTATTCATCAGGATCTCAAGGGTGTCCCGACTGTTTGTGGTCCAGGATCCATCCATCTTCCGTATAAATGATGGAATAGCTGGATTATAGGATAAAATCTTACGAAGCCGACTTGTCTCCGAGGAGTTTTCCACGTCACTGCAGAATTTCCTCCATGACTGTCTCTTGGCCTTCCTTATAAGATTCTTGAATTCATTAACTGAGGACTTGTAATTGTTCCAAACACCATTACGTTTTGCCTCATTAAAGAGCTTCCTGCTTTCCTTGCGTTTTTCAGCAATTTCCGCATTCCACCATATGGGCTTAGCTTTGCCCCTCCTGTCCATTATTTTACAGGCTTCGTTTGTTGCCTCCATTAAGGCACCGGTCAATGACTCCACTGCGGAGTCGAGCATGGACACACTGTCTATGAGAACTGGGCACATAGGCAGCTTGTCGCCGAGTACACTCGCATAGATAGACCAGTTAGTCCTTCTTCTGTTCGTGTAGGGTTTAACTGAATCAACTCTAAAGGAAAAATTGAAATCAACATACATGTGATCAGAGAAGGAACAGTCCTTAGACACGTTCCAATCGCTAATCATATCCGCGAACTTATCACTAATAAGCGTAATATCAAGAACCTCCCTTCTGTTAGTCACAATAAAGGTGGGCTCACTACCCCTATTAACTACTGTTAGTTCATTTTCTACTATGAAGTCCAAAAGCGACTCAACTCGTGGATTGACATCCGAGCTGCCCCAGACGGTATGGTGTGCATTCGCATCTGCACCTTCCTGGTTGTGGAGTTTGGAGGGTTAGCACCCTGGTCGTGTGCCATGTAGCAGCTCATAAACCAGACTGTACTGGTTTTGCACTCTACTGCGACAGTGCATGTGTCCTTATCGCTAAAATCAGAAAGAATGAAAGCTTTAAGGATGTTTTTGACCATAACACAAGCTCTGGTCTTACCTTGATCGGCTGCGTACAGAGTACTGTAACCGTCTAATCTGAGTCCGCAAACCCTGTCTCTATACAACAATGGTTCTTGGATGCATATAAGCTCCTCCGTGCCTGAAGCTAATCGGAGGAGAAGGGCAGCTGACGCCGCTTTAGAGTGATGAAGGTTGATTTGTGTCACCTTCATCATAGCTCATCACTATGGACGACTGTGACGTTGGCATCCTCTGGATCGTCGTCCGATTCCAGAAGGATGTCCTCATCATCCGCCACTCCCATCTTACCAAGGAAGTCACCCACAAGTCCACTGACCGATTGGGTGTGTTCATTGGCCGATGACGTAGCAGATTCGTCTTCCATACGCTCCGTTGATGCTGTTGTTGTGGTGGTGGTAGTCGCCGGAGCTTGAGGCTTCCCTTTGTCGTCACCTTTATAGACTCGGAGGAAGATAGTTCCAAATCCATAGAAAATCTTCCCCTGTGTCTTCCGAAGTGACGGCAGAGAGTCACTGTTTATCACAACAGTGGCCTTCCTGGACTCTTCAACAGATTCAGAAACCCTCACTACTTTCCAGTCCTGTGTGGGTAGCTGGGGGTTACTTAGCTGTATTATTTCCAGGATCTCCTTGGGGTCGGATGGCTCAGCGGGGATCTTGGCAATAGATCTGGGCCTTTGCGGTACATCGGCCAGAGGTATTGCCTCAATCTTAGCGCCCTGCCAAACTTCCCCCAGGGACTCCACGGCATCCTTGTACAGCAGCGCTGAACGCTCATCTGCACACGCTATCAATTTAATGTGCCCTTGATGCCGGTTGGCACAAGGGTTTCCCCTTAGAACACTCAGGAACGCCCTACTAAGTGCGACGACAACCAGCTTCCAGTTTTTGAACGAAATGGTGCCGTCACTTGCGTTGCGGTCAATGATCGCCCAAATGAGGTGGTCTTTAGCCACATCTTTGTACGACCTGTTTTGCGGCCGTTGAGGCGTGTGTTTGGACCTTTTAGTCCCAGGAAGCGTGTCCTCCCCAGACCGCTGCCGTTTAGGCGCTGCTTCGGTTGGCTTCCGTTCAGGATTGCCTTCCTCTGCAGAGGGAGGTGCACGTTTTAAACCCTCAATATGGGTTTTTGCCCACTGGAGAGAGGTTTTCTCCTGCTCCGTGAGCTCACCAACCGGTTTTTCACCAAGTCGGCTGATGATTTTGTAGGCGGAGCGCCTGGTTATAAAGGCCCGTTTGGATGGGTTTATGTGCCTTTGGGGTTTTTTAATAATTGCCGTAGAGGCTGGGGGAGGTACATCAGAGGGCATCGAATCTTTCTTCGTATGCTCTCTTTGCACAGGTTTCGGCACATGGGAAACTGGATTTCCGGTAGACTGAGTCTGCACCGTCAAGCCAGCACCCGAGGAAGGGGTTTTGACGGGTTTTTCTCCCGTCCGGACCTGGGAAGCCTTGGAGGTACCTGGTTTCGAAGAACCCTGTACCAAGCTTGGTTTACGACCGCCTGAAGGCTTAGCCGTGAGTTTTTGCGCACTAGTAGCTAATCGACTAGCAGAGCCTGGCGCCACCACCTTGCTAGTCGAGGTTTCAGTAGCATTCGACATACTACAGCCTGATACCGACGCTGTAGTAGTAGGGTCTCCGGAGATTATGAAGCCCTTTACCGGATACGTAGGGCGTGAATTTTCGGACATTTCGTGGGGGGTGTGGTGGGGTTGCATTTTATGCCTACTGCCAGGCGAAATTATACCTGCCGCTCCTCTGGAGACAGACGCAGACCATCAGCCGCTCACTATGAGAACAGACGCTGATGGATTTTATTGCGGACCGACAGCCTTCAGAAGGCAAACAATTGACCGTAAAAAGGCCAGCGGACCTAGTCATTAGCCGCTCCAACTAGGAGAAACAGACGCTAATAGACGGGGGGGGTAGTTCTTGGTTCGTACTCGGTTTAGACCCTTCTGGCATGAGAGGCCCTACCGGTCTTGACTAACGTCACTACCGCCAGCATGACTCTAAACGTCCTTGTACTTAAGCCCTCGCATCGCGGCAAGATGACTACCCATTCGCGAGGGTGGAAAGGCGGTATTTCGAAAAACATTTGGGTGGGGGCTAGTTGAAATAATAGGCATATTAAGGTCATTGTAATTACCAAATAAGTCGTATATAAATAAAACATATGACCTTAAATTTTACAATGAAGCTTTTCCATTGTTACAGTACTAAACTTTTTTTCAATATTTAAAAACAACTTTATTGGTAAAATTTGAACGATGTAATTTTGCTGCTGTAGTCGATATTGTGTCATAGCCCTTATTCAAGAAGAACAGTGATATAGGCGCTATAGCAAATATTTGTGATATATTTCATTTAGCTAACTTGTCTTGTATGGACCTAATCAAAACCCTAAATTTAAGATGAGGCTTGTAGGGGGGCTAGGTGTGTCAAAACTATTATATCAGAAGAAAGGAATTTATTTGTCTTTAACTCGGTTGTTTATAAACTGCTTTCGCTATTATTCATTACCTGGCTTACTACTAGGCTTACTTCAGGTGAAAGTTGAACAAGAAAACTCATAAATTAAAAGAAGAATTAAAACAATAAATTTCTGTGTATTTATTATAAAGACTGTCGTGTTTTTTGATCATATCTCCGCCATTTGTAGACCACGTCATATCGGGGGTTTCGGAAAGCCCATTCATATCACGATAAGACGTACACTTTTAATTCAACTCCACTACTCAAAACGATAAATTCTAAAGCCTAAGGGAAACACGGTGTAAGACCATAGCACACTAACGTGATGGTAATAACTAGCATTTATAAAAATAATTCCTCGTTAGAGCCTACTTGCTAAAACCAAGAATCATTAAGATTTCGTATGTGTCCAAATTGTAGTTTTTTTCGGAAACATATTTGTATATGCGCTAGGTGATATAATAGTCCGATTTGCCAGATGTTTAAAGCCAAGCAAATCTCATGAAGAGAGATAATAAGTTCAATTTTATCAAGAACAATAGTTTTGTATGGATCCCATCGTACTAAAACCCTTAATTCGGAAGGATATTTGTATCAGGTCATAATAAATAATGGGCAAATTTTACTCATTTTCAGTATTAAATACTCTTTATATTTTAGAAATGCCTGATCTAAACTTAATCTTCCTAGCACATATTGTGCCAAAACTATTAAATGGGAAGGCAAAAAGTAGCTATTTTTCTTTAACTCGATAGTTTAAAAGCCGATTTAGTTAAGTTTTAAGCTTCAAATATTTTACTAAGTCCACTTAAGGTGAAAGTAAAAAAATAAAGTTCTTTCATTATAAGGAGACTTCAAAAAGAGATTTATGTCTTTTCAGGTCTTTTGCTCATATTTTAGCCATATGTTGACCGATCTGACTGACTTTCAAAAGCAAACTATATCGCACATATGTATATGCAACTCAGTGCCCATCATGTCAGGGGTCTTCGGAAAGCTTATTTCAACATACTAACAGTCAAAAAGATATCGTAAAATTAACTTTTCTACTCATACGGATTTATATACTTTTAAGGGTCTAAGATTAATGCTGTAGAAGGTACAGAAGGAATAAGAAACTTATATCACTACCTAAGACCTAAAAAGCCCTAACTAACCAACTAATCAACTTTTTTATTGATTCTGATGTTCTGCATTAACACAAATGTCCACAAATAATTTTAAATCTTTCGACCAAAACTAGCGATTTTATTAAAAAAAAACAAACGTCCCTTTCTAGAAAAGATTATATGATAAACGCTAAGAGACCTTACTAACAGTTTTCATAATATGCAACATTCTTAATTGTTCTCAATTCTCAAAAACAACTGGTAGGTTTTTCAAGAAAAATAAATTATAAACAGTTTAAGGCAATTTATACATTTATCATTTTAAATAGTTTTTTGCTTCTCCTGTAATATTTTCAAAATGTTAGATAGGGGTTTTTGCATCTTAGGTAACGATATATGAATGCCTCATAAGCTAAGAGGCCTAACTCCACAAAATAAAAAGTAAAGTATATACGTGAGGTTTGAAAAATTGATTTCCAAAATTTAGGATACTACAAAAAGGAAGTTGCCAAACGCGCGAAGCTTAGTAATTCATATTACATCAAACTATCATGGCTTAATTTTGTTATGCATATTTTTCCATTGTCTGGCTGGAAGCTTCTGAAAAACTTCAAACTCTATACCGACTTTTATTTTTTTAATTATATATATTTAAATTATGAAAGAACAAAATCGTGTTTGAAGAGTTCGCAACTAATTAGATAGTAATTTAACAAAATTGAAAAATTTTCGAAAAGTGGAGTTAAGCCTTTTAGCTTCTGACACATCCATATAACCTTAACACCTGCGATGACGGGTATAATGAGCTATCAGAAACAAAATACACAAGTTTTAACTTTCTACTTGTCATTAATTTATACCGTTTAACATATCGCACTCGATCATTAAAAGGGTATTGATTCGAAATTTCAAAATTTTCAAAAAAAAAAATCTTTTAAATTAAAGGCATATAAAAAAGAAATTTTAGATCAACTGTTTCGTTACCAAAAAGTAGACGAAATTAAACGATATTTTTACAGCGGGTTGATATGAATATTACGTGTCGATGTTTTCCAAAAAGTGGACAAATTAAAATTTTGCGTTAAATGGGAAACAGAATAGTCGCGTAGTACAATGTTACGAGTAGCTCTGCAAACTGTCAACAGTTAAAAACGGCAGTTTCAAAGTACTGTCAACAGAATACATAGTTGCAGCAGAAGTTGAAGCGCGAAATTCGAAATTTTGAACTTTGATGCGCGACAGTGCATTCGTCAGCTTAAGCTACTATTACAACTACTTTATTCTGTTCCAGGCCTTAGTACCCACTTAATGATGAGGTGCGATATAAATATTCAAAGGTCATTTTAGAAAATTAATAGCCAAAAATTTCTATATTATTCTTGAGTAAAAAATCGAAATATGTAATTGAATACTCTTTAACGTTTAATGTAAGCAAAAAAAATATTTTGTTAAAAAAAATTGATATCGAGACGAGTGTGCTCTGAACACCCGTTTGCATCACATAACCGTTCTATATTTCATTCGTCTTCTTTTATTAATATTCTTTTATCATTTCGTATTTTGTTTTAATAACTATCATAGTTTTTTTATTAAAATTAAATTATTAAACTTTTTTTGTTTAAAATTTCCGTACTAATAAACAACAAGGGCAATCTAAATTCGTGTTTCTCCAAAAGTAGTTTTTGTCAAATGGCAAACGGCATTTGATGACAATTACATTAAAACAATTAAAACCAATTAGAATACAAGAACCATAACGATTCTGTTGAATTAAAATGGGAAGAAAAAAAGTATTGGAAGACCTCGATATAGATTTCTATTAAAAAGTGTGCGAGTAGCAGCAAACAGCAATAGGACAAATGATAAATGGCGAAAATAAAATTATCTGTGTTATCCTGATTAACATAAAGTTTCATTAATATTTCATACAGTTTTGTTATTAATTTATTAATATACTTTTTTTCTTTACTTTTGTTACTTTGTTTAATTTCTTAAGTATTTGTTCGTTTGTTTCTCTTTTCTTTTTTTTTGTTTGAAATAATTATGTTTTCTTTTCAATCATAATAACAAAGATGCAAAAATATTAAATAAATAGAAAACTATTTTCTAGAAACTTAATACTACATTTTTAGAATAAGTATTTTGTTAAAATTTAATTACCTTTTTGCAAAATAACTAATCATATATTTTCTTTTAATATTAATCAATTAAACAATTTTTAATGCAAAATATTAACTTTTTTCCAACAATAACAACAAGAACAATTAATAAAAAAAAAAAAAAACGCTAATATTAAACTAAAAACCGTAAAATCACCGCACACAGTATAAACGAAAAGCGTTTTTTAAGGAACGCAGTAACGTTGCAAGGCTCTATTGTTTGTTAACCAATCAGAGTTTTTCAAAATGTTTCCAACTTCAAGCAACAATGTTTGGGAATGGGCAATAAGCGATATGACCAGGCGGCAGGTGTGCTGTAGAAATCCTCGAAATTATTGATGATAGAAAGTTCTCTGGGGAGAAGTGGCCAAATTCGTGTTGTAATACATTTCCATACATATAATTTTCTTTGTACTTTTATAACTCTCTTACGCAAGATATAGAATAGTCAAGCAATAACAAGCGAAAAACGAATTATTAACATTCACCGCTTAACTCGTCAAGCTTATTCTCTTATGCTGATATTTTTGTACATAAAAAGCTTTTTTTTTTTTTTTTTTTTTTTGATGAAAAAAACCAGCTGTGCTGGAAGGCCCTTTAATAGTCGCTTACCTGCCCTTAAAACACTTAACAATTATGCCTTTAGGTGCGCTTTTAAAGTTAGTGACCCGAAATGGAAATAATTACAACATATTTGGGGACATCTCCCACAATTTTTCATTTTTTGTTCTTATGTTAAATGTATTTCTAATTTTGTAAAATTTTTAGTTTATTTTTAAAAAATTTCATTGATGAATATCACTGAAAATATTAAAGCACTTTAAAGAAGTAATAAATAAATCATACTGCTTAAAGATATATTAAAACACAAAACTACAGTTTAGTAATTAAAGATGTTGTAGAATGATTGACTTATGTAGCATACTTTTGGTCAAGTCGAGCCTGGTTATGCAAAACAAAGGATATTTTAATATAGTAAAAAAATGGAATTTTTGTAAAAAAATATTAGAAAAATTTTTAATAGATTTCCGGAGCTAATGATGTTGATATTATTTAAAATATTTTCCCATTCGAATATAAAATAAATGAATAAACAGGGATCCTAAGTCCAACATGACATCGCTCCCGAGGTGTTTGAGTTTTATTCAACAAAGGCCTGACTGTGGAAATAAAGAGTTCCAGCGTCTCGCTCTCCTCTATAAACGCTCTACACCCGCATTCCTGCATGACCAGTCAGGATACGTACCATCATACTAACCCCGGACTTACTCCCATTAAGGAGGCTTCTCACATATAATTAAATGTTCTTTATCAGAGTTGAAAAAACTGCAATCAATTGGCCTTGAAATCAAAATGATTTTAACCAAACTGATTTCCTACTTTAATTTCAAATTGATTACAGACTTTAAAAAAAATCTTGTCAAAATTGCAATATTTTTCTAGTGCAATCATTTTAGAATCATTGTTTTTAGAAATAATTAAATTAAATCAGCTTTATTTCTAGAAGAAGGAGTTTCATTTGAAGAGAGCGAAGATTTTGATTCTAATTTAATTTTGATTGTAATTAGTGGATTTAATTTCAATTAAATTATTGCTTTGAAATCGATTGTAATCAAATTTAATTACAATCAATTGGATTGTATTTGTATCGTATATATCGAAGGTCATAAGCCCGCGCGTCTCACAATGTCAGGTTCAGACTACGTAGCCTATTATCCCGCCCGGTGAATGATCACAAACTTCAGTTGCGCTCATTATTCGCCCCCAAGGCGGGACAACAGCAGAGCAGATATTCTGACTTTTCGTCATCAGCTACAAAAAATCTGAATATCTTTGTACTAACATTACCCATTATCAACTGATGGTATCTTAGACCACTCGAATATAGGCCAACAAGTTCCTCTTCTCAAGCAGAAGCAACCTTCCTGCCCTACCACGGGACAGAGTCACAAATTTTTTGGATTGTCTTAAACCAGGAATGGACGTCCATGTGTGAAGGAATTCCCCTTCGAACCATGTCCCAAGTCAATTCATATATGAATTGATTAAAAAAAAATTATAAATCTTTTTTATCGTGATTTCAAATTGGAGTCATACATTAAATTTTCCGATTTTGAATGCAATCAAAAATTAGTAATCATTTGAAAAGAAAGCATGTAATTGGAATGAAAAAAAAATTTCAAATATTGTCAAATATTTATTTAGTTCCATTTCGATCCATCGAGGATCATAGGACCATAACAAATGATTTCCATTGACATCTATCAGTTGACTCCAACACATTCAATGAACTGCGGCTTACTTCACTATTTATATTTTCCAGGTATGAGCTGGTCTTCCACTTCTTCTGCTTCCGTGTGGGTTCCCTTCAATGGCTGAAGGAAATTTTGACCGTTTTGACGCCGGTGTTGCTTTGTTGTTTGATTGTTAGGATAATGTGGCTGGCCAAAATATTTTCAGGATGCATCGTAGACAGCGATTGATCAATGTCTAAAATGCGTTGACATCTTTAATTGCTACACCCATGCCTCGCACCCATACAGAAGCGTAGATTTTACGATCGTATTGAATATTTTTGGACGATATGTGTAGGGATTGTCGTGTAGAAATCGCGTTTATTCTGTATCGGCTGTCAGCACTGGATCCGCCGGACGTAGTCAACTGGCTATAGATATAACAGAATATTGCTATATCTTCCAGGTGATAATTCCTGATTGGCCTGTTTGTTTTGCCGATATTTATTTTACGACCAACTTAAGATTCACATTTTTTCATTATCGGTGTTGATAAACAATAACAAATAAGAAGAGCACAACTGTAAACAGTAAAAGAAAAAAAAAAAAAAATCTCTTATGAGTGCAAACAGTAGAAATGCATATATAACAGTGAGTGTTAGCGAAAAAAATACAGAAATAAAAAAAAGAATCGATGATAGCAAATACCTAACGGCTAAACCTATTACTCGTACGCGATCCCTCTCGCCGTCTGTATTTATTAACACGGTTGATACAATAACAAATTCAAAACCTGCTAGCGTTGCCTCAACAGCAAAAACAATTTTAATAAGTGATGTAAATATTAACCCCCAATCAGGCATAATAGAAAACTCAGTATCACCTTCGGTGTCTAATAATACGGTTGATATTAATACAATAAAAAATATAAAACCGGCAAGCGGTGCCTCAGCGGCAAAAACGATTTTAATAAGTGATGAAAATATTACCCTCAAATCAGGCATGATGGAAAACTCAGCTCCACAAGTAAAAAGTGTTCAAAAGCCTCAAGTACAAGTTGGTATGGACAGGTACATAACAGTGCTTAAACGGGGTCGCAGCCCTACCTCTGCAGCAGTTGCTTCGGCCTCAAAAGTACCATCTTTTGATAAAATAAATTCTCAAAATCGATTTGCAATTCTGGAGGATGAATCCTCTGAAGCACCAAACGTCATAAAATCGTCCAAGCCTCCCCCGATATATCTTAGGGAGCAAAACTCAAATGAGCTCATAAAGAGTTTGATATCGGTGATAGGTGAAAATTCGTTTTACGTAGCTGCTATCAAGCGTGGTAGTATAAACGAGACAAAAATACAAGTCAATAATGAGAATGATTTTCGCAAAATTATAAACAAATTTGAAGTACTTAAAAAAAACTTTTATACATACCAACTGAAAAGCAGTAAAGGTCTCCAGGTAGTGATTAAGGGAATTGACTCATGTGTGGACCCAGAAGAGGTAAAAACATTCCTCGAAGAAAAAGGCTTCAAAATAAAACATGTAGTAAATATAAAAAATAGAGAAAAAAACCCCCAACCACTTTTTCGAGTGGAGTTTGAACCCGGCGACGTAAAGCTTAAAAAAAATGAAACGCACCCTATTTACAATTTGAAATATATTCTCTATAGAAGAGTAACTATAGAAGAGCCACACAAAAGAAATGGTCCCGTTCAGTGTTTAAACTGTCAAGAATATGGTCATACTAAGGCATATTGCTATTTACCCCCTGTTTGCGTAGTATGTGGTGAATTACATGGTACAGATCTTTGCGATAAGTCTAAAACCGACCCCAACGTAAAAAAATGTAGCAACTGTGGCGGTAACCACACTGCCAATTATAGAGGATGCCCTGTATATACCATCGTCAAGCAGTCAGTTGGACCGAAAACTAATCCCCCTCAAATGCAGGTAACAAATCAAGTAAGCACTGGTGACATTCAGGCCCCGCAGCCTAGTAATAACAGAACCTCTTATGCTAACGTCGTAAAATCAAACCATGCGCCAACGCAAGGTGCTGCGCCAAGTAATGATGAAACTCCAGTTTCAAATTTAAGTCGTCTGGAAAAAACCATGGAAACATTAGTGCAAACAGTAACTAATTTTACGAACACAATGGGTAATATGATGCAGGAAATTCTTAGAATGCAATCGATGTTATTGCAATCTGTACTTAACAGGCCATGAACTGTTTAAAAATCTGTTTTTGGAACGCGAACGGCATCCGCCAACATAAAAATGAATTAGAATACTTTCTTAAAAATAAACAAATTGATGTCATGATGGTTTCTGAAACTCATTTGACCTCAAGAAATACGTTTAACATCAATGGTTATATACTATATGATACCAAGGACCCTCGAGATAGAGCTTGTGGTGGTTCTGCCATTTTGATCAAAAATCGAGTCAAACACTACCTAATGTGTGATCATCGTGAGGATTATCTCCAAGCAACGAACATTTGTGTTGAAGAGCTGAATCGTAGCATTGTAATCTCATCTTTATACTCTCCACCTAGATTTTCAATATCAGAAAGCCAATATTGTGAATATTATAAATCACTAGGACCCTGTTTCCTGGCCGCTGGCGATTATAACGCTAAACATACCTTCTGGGGGTCACGACTAATAACACCAAAGGGTCGTGTTTTGTTTAATACAATCTCTAAAATGAATTTAAATGTTGTCGCGAGCGGCCAACCAACATATTGGCCTGCTGACCCGCAAAAAATTCCAGATGTCATCGATTTTGGCGTGGTTAAAAACATCCCCACAGAAACGATTCACGTTGAAGCTTCCCTAGAATTATCTTCCGACCACACACCTACAATTGTTACTATAATGAACCCCAATAGAATTGTATCTCCGACTGGTTACCTAGCGACGTCAGCCACACAAATAAATTGGTTAAAATATAAAAAATATCTCAGTGCCCATTGCACAGAAAATATTCCGCTCAGTACACCGGAGTATGTAGATCGCTCTATTGATAATTTTGACAGTTTTCTGAAACTAGCTGTTCAACATTCCAATATTGCCCCCAAAAAAACAAAAACTATTAAAATATATTCCACAGATGTCGAGCGTCTCTTGTCTGAAAAAAGGAGGGCACGAAGAGAGTGGCAATTGCACAGATCTCCTCAACTTAAGAACTTGCTAAAAGAGTGTACAAAAAGATTAAGAAAGTTATTGCAGACTCAGAAAACGGCTTCTCTGGAAAAATATCTTAAGGAACTTGATGCAACTCCACAATCGGACTACTCATTATGGCGTGCAGCTAGAAACCTCAAAAGGCCAGTTGTCTCTAAACCACCATTAAGAAACTTGAATGGAAGTTGGGCAAGAAATGATGTTGAAAAAGGAAATCTGTTTGTAAGTCACTTGAAAAACGTATTTACACCTAATATATCTCACAATATTGCAGTCGATTTACCACCTGTTGCTGCTAGAGCAGCTATTCCCCTAAGATTTGAGATGAGAGAAATCGAAAAGGTTATATGTGACTTAAACACTAAGAAGGCACCTGGCATTGATAAGATCAGCAATAAAATGCTATTAGAGCTACCTCGCGTAGCAAAGAAAATTATTCTTTTTATTTTTAATGCTATTTTACGCCTTGAATACTTTCCTCAAAAATGGAAGGTTTCCTTAGTTACCATGATACCAAAGCCAGGTAAAGATCATACGAAAGTTGAGTCTTATAGGCCTATTAGCTTATTGTCAAATATGTCAAAGCTATTTGAGAAATTATTAGTTTCAAAATTAACACCGATTTTAAGTGAAAATAGATGTATTCCAAACCATCAATTCGGATTTAGAAGAAAACACAGCACAATTGAACAAACTCATCGAATAGTAAATGTCATAAGAAAAACATTTGAAGAAAAAAAATATTGCTCAGCACTCTTCATCGATGTTTCGCAAGCTTTTGACAAAGTCTGGCATGAAGGCTTATTACACAAATTGAAGCAAAATTTGCCAGCAAACACACACAAACTGTTAGAAAGCTACTTAGTCGGTCGTCAATTTATTATTAAAGAAGGAAATTTCTTAAGTTCACCTCAGCCGATTGGCGCTGGAGTCCCACAGGGCAGCATCCTGGGCCCTCTATTATACTTAATTTATACTTCGGACATGCCAACAAACAACTACACCCAAACTTCAACATTTGCAGACGACACAGCTTTTCTAAGCGTCCACGAAAACCGTTATGAAGCATCTCGTTACCTACAGCATCATATATTTCAACTAGAAATATGGCTAAGACAATGGAGGATAATGGTCAATGAGCAAAAATGCGTACATATAACATTCACCCTGCGCCGGGAATCTTGCCCCCCTATTACAATCAATAATCAAATTATTCCTCAACATTCGCATGTAAAATATCTCGGTATACATCTGGATCGGCGATTAACGTGGAAATGCCATATAGAGGCAAAATTAACTCAAATGAAACTAAAAGCCATCCAAATTCATTGGCTTATTGGAAGAAATTCTGTTCTTAGACTCGATTGCAAGCTTCTACTTTACAACTCTATATTAAAGCCTATCTGGTGCTACGGTATTCAACTATGGGGCACTGCCTCGGCCTCTAATATCGAAAAAATTCAAAGGCGCCAAAATAAACTTCTTCGTATAATCACAGCCGCCCCCTGGTATGTTAAAAACTCAAACATTCATAAGGATCTCAACGTGCCATTAGTAAAAACTATGATTACAAAATATGCAGTAAAATATTTAAAAAGACTTGAACAACACCCAAATCCTTTAGCTCGAAATATTTTAAATCATGGCGGCCACACTCGCTTAAGGAGAAGAGACACTGCAGCACTTACCCAACTAGATGAGAGATAAACACCTATATAAGTGAACAGAACCCGTGATGAAGAAAATTTTTGTCTGGCACTGGCAGGACATAAATAAAGTATTAGGTTAAGATTTGATAAATTATTGTTAGTTCATATTAAATATATGAAGATTCAATAAATAAATAACGAAAAGAAAAAAAAAAAAAAAACTTAAGATTCTTCTGCTTCTACAGAATGTCGGTGGCCTTGCATGACATCATGTCTGTGTGCTAGGAGACAGATTTTGTCGGCATAATCAAGAACTTCCAGTCTTATGTTGAATCCCCAGTTAATACCCCTTGATCAAGAGAAGACAAGCTGCGATACAAAGCAGTGAGGAGAGAAAACATCCTTGCCTTACACTGGTTTCATGTGGATTATTCGGCTGACGATTCCGTCATGCAGAATACTTTGAAACTAATGTCTATTAAGTGGCAAATTATCACATATCAAATATAAGCCTTCTTTGAGATGTGAAACTACGCATTATATTAAGTTTATACAATGGGAGTCTTCAACTATTATATGTAGCTTTATTCCAATAATAATTTGTATTTATTATATGTTACAAACACAATAACTAATTACAGTGTAACATAATTTACCAAGTATAAAATATGGAGACCTTTAGCCCGTTGTACTGAACTAGACACGAATTTCTGTCGGGAATTGACCTCACTACCAAATAGTCCATTGGGGCAACCTATCGAATTGATAATGAAATACCGCCGATTTATTTTTTAATGTGGGTGTAAAAAGAGTAAAATAGTTCTTTTCGAAAATGTGAGACTTTATTGGTCTAGAATGGAATCATTAAAAAGTAGTGATATACAACGCAGCAAATTTTCGAAGCGATACATTAATGGAAGGTACATAGCTCATTTAAATTAAGCTAAACTTAAATCCATTAATGTGAGGGAGAAAATAAGCAAAGAATTTACTTAACTCCCCCATTTAAAAAAAATTATATATTTTTTAACATTTTAGAATAGATTTCATTTAAAAATAAAAATTTCGTAGTTTTTGTAAATATTCTCAAGCAATATGAATTATAAAGCAAAGATGTTTTATATTTTAAAGAAAAATGGGTAAAATAACAACTTTTATTTTGTTAGATTTATTATAACTTAAGTTCATTAACCCCAAACCCATTATTTTCGGTTTATTAGAAAAAGTGAAAAATTTTCGGAGTTCTTTGCCAGTTGTACCTTTAATGCAAATTTTTAAGTTTTTTTTATTACAATTTTATTTTCTTTATTTCTTTTTGCTATTTGTTTGTTTCATTTCAAAATTTGAAAATAATAATGAAGGAAGAAATAATAAAAACCAAAAAATGAGAGTAAATCATAAAGCCAAATGATGAACCAAAAATTCTTTTATTAGTAATTCTTTTGTTTGTACATTTTTAAGTTTCTAATACACCGCCTAAACACATCCTTTTTGAGAATAAGATAAATATGAGAACCATTTAACAATAACAAATATATAATTATTAAAAACTAGAAAAAAAATACAGTACATTATATGTTTATTTTTTCTCTTTGCGTTTGGCAGTACATTTTCTTTACGTTCGAAAATATAAATTTAGTTCAAAATATTTACTCATATATATATTAAATATTTTTATAATTAATAAAGCAAAACTCGTACAAAAAGACCACGATAAATTTAAATAAAAATATCTATTAACTAAATATATTTATACTCAATAATCTACAACAAAAAACATAACTTCTTTTCGTTTCAATTCAAAAAAAAAACTTCAATTAATACAATTCGTTATGTTTTTAATTTTATACTACGTTTCAAAACAAAAACAAAATCATCTTAATTATGATCAACTACAACTTCCCTTTTTCGTTAACTGTAAATTTTGATTTTCTTGATTTTTTTAAATCCATTTCGCCAATCACACTATAGAAATACCTTTAGTTATTTATGTCATGTAAAACCAATTCTGTAATGTGCATAAGTTAAAATTTTTTTACTACTACTACTGATACTACTATTTAAAACTAGTACTATTATTATAAATACTACTTCTACTACTACTACTACTACTAAATGTATTTATACTGATGTATATAAATGTCCTTAAAATTAATTAATTTTGTTTGGTATTATTTAACAAGTATTTTATTGTTTTTTTTTTTAGTTTACATAAAACGTTTTTTAAGTTTTTGTCATTTACGAAAAATTATCAGTTATATAATAAATAAAATAAAAACGAAAAAATCAAACAATGATAATAATTTCCCACCAAATTTCAAAATGAAAATTAATAAGTATTTAATATACATATATATATATATATATATTAAACCACATTAACCAACAAATTGGCCAAAAAAAAAGTACGTCTTTAAATTTCACTCGAACTTGCAGTTTGTAGAATATAAAACAATGATCGTTGTAGAAAATACTCTGCTTCAAAATTGAAACTAAAATTCTATTCGATTTGTCTCGAATTTTGTTTGTTTTTTAGTAAGGTCGAAAAAGTATGTGAACCCATAAAATTCATAATATTTCAAATTCGATAAATCCAGTAGAATCAAATTTATGTTTTCCATTTTTAATTTTTTATTTCTTTCATAGTTGTATGCTAAAGGAGTGCCCTTGTCAAAGAAAACCCCCTAATGTATAATTTAATTAAAATTTCTTGTGTTACCTTTTATGTTGTCTAATAACGGTTTAAACTTTTTTACTTCCACTATTTACTTTATTTTATCCCTCTCATTACATTTTCTTTAACTTCAAATACAACAAAAATATTAATTTATTTTTTTGATCATTTTTTTTTTAATAATGTTTTACAATAAAACTACATATTTTTTATTAACATTGTCCTATTTAATTGTAACATTACGACAAGGAATGCGTACAAATCTTTATACAGTGGGAGAAATTTGTTAAAAAAAAAAAAAAAAAAAAAAAAAAAAAAAAAAAAAAAGTTCTAAGTAAAATACCATCGACAACAAATCAAGGGATTATTATGAAATTCAAGTTTTGCAACAAATATATACTATACTCATGAATCAAGAAACAAAATTGCGCCGGTCCGTTTTTTTTTTTTTTTTTTTTTTTTGTTGTGTGACGCAGAAAAAGAATTTGTGTATGTCCTACATTTCTTACAACAAACGCTCATTTGCTTTCCATATTGACGTACATGAGCAATAGAAAATTTTTGTACGGCTGAGTGCGCAATTTTCTTTTTTGAAAATGCTTCCCTGATCTTATTATTGCTTGAAAATTTAAAAAAAAAAACAATAACCACATCATGACAGGGTTGTGTTTTTCTCAAAATTCGTAAGACTTGTGTGGTAGTGTAAAGTACCCTTAAGTAGCGGCCGCATACAAAGAATTTGTGATGTTTTGTGTGTCGTATATGGCGTACGCATACAAAGATTTGTAATGTTAACAATAAAATTAACATTTCTTGTATACATATCCCATACTCATAATAAAAAACAAAGAACTTGTGCATTCTTTGTTCCCACTTTCAATGCTGCGTGTTTTTTTCATTCCCTAGTTTATTTTTGAGAGTATTTTTTATACCCGCACTTTCACGTTCACACATTAATGTAAATTAGGCGTCTACACTTTCTTTAGTACCTATTAAAGCGACACTACAGTATAGGGATTGAACATTTTTCAATAGTTCAAATGTTAGTTCAAATGGAATTGTTCAGGTCTCTAATATGTCCAAGGGTTCCTTATTGAACTAAATATGTTTCGAATTAACATGAATTTAAAGATAGAAACATTTTTAAAAACTTTCCCGCAAAGTCCTTAACTAAAATTTAACTGCAAACTTATCGATTTTGAATAGAAAGCTATTCAATTGAAATGCTTAAATCAAAGCAAGTAAGAATATTGGCGACCTTACAATTATATAACTGACATTTCAAAAACTTATTAAATCTGCTATTATAAATTGCTCACAATTTAACTTAAATTATCGCTACTTTTTGCGTCATTATTGCGATTGTCTACGTTCTGGTATCAGATCTATTGTTGTATATTTCTAATCCAGGGTATCTCTTTTCTCCCCCGGGTACTTCTAAATTAAAATCTTGCATTCAATTGCCTTGATTGGACCTGATTATTTTTTGTATTTTATTAAAAAGTCTTCGTATTTAATTAAACTAAATCATCGAAAGATTGAACCAAGAAATTACAAATGATTTTGTAAAAATATAAACACAATAGAAAATATTACAAAACCATTAACATTAAAAAATAGAACTGGAATTATTTCCAAATAATAATATTAAAACTGTTGTTGCATAAAGAGTTCAAAAATATTTATACTGGGCACGTAGTTTCAAAAGGATCTCTTGAAAAATGTTCAAGGGTGTGCAACCTAACAGCTCAATATAAATAAGCCTTTTTTATATCAAAACTTTTCATTTTTGTACAGCTTATACAAAACATCAGATGGCTGGAAAATCTAATTTGACAGATTGCTACTTTAGTTTGTTTTACTAAAAATGTATTGGAGTTAGACCTTTCATTTTTAAAAATCGATTGCCGCTATTGTTAGCCTTTAACAAGGTGGTTAAGAAATTAAACAACTTATTTAATTATTATTAATCCCATAAAGAGTTCACAAAATTCTCCCACTATAATTGAAGAAAAAACATTCTAAAATGCACAGTGCAAACTCCTTCTCCTAAGGAATTTCTCGAAGTACTTATCGGAATTAACAAAACCCCTTTGGGTTTTGCTTGTTTAGCTCTTGCTCGAATTTCATGGTCGCATGTACATTTTAGCTAAATCTGGATCATTCCGAGAAACAATCAATTTTTCACACGGCTTTATCTCGGAAACCAACGGGAATTTAGTTCTCTTGTCTTCGCTATAATTGTAGCTATAGACTAGGGAAAAAAAGTTTTAAACAAACTAAGTCAAAAACAACACTACATGCAGTGCCTCAAAACTGCTAAAATCCCAAAAAAATTAATTATTTATGTAATTTTTCACCCTTTTTGGCCAATAGCTGCCAAACTGCGGGAAGAAAAAATATTCCTGATAATATAGTTCCTAACTCTTCTGAAGATTATAATACTGGATAATACGTTTTTCACATTTCCAGCAGTATTTGGCATTGAAAATTTGAGTATCAAAAACGAAGCAAAAAGCAAAACACGTTTTTTTAATTATTTTGCGATCCTAAATCAAAAATTGCATGTTCTTATACATGATGCCATAAAATCCGACAGCAACTCAAACTAGGAAAACCCAAATGGGGTTGTGTTAGTTTTGATAAGTACTTCGAGAAATTCCACATGGGAAGGAGTTTGCACTCGATGATTTTAAAAATTCTTGCGCTGTGTTACATATTTTTTATTTAATTATGTGCCACAAAACAGACAACCAGATAAACACTATTACAAATAGAAACAGGCACACATAAAAACATACACACGCTCCCATATGTAAATACACCTATCAGGAATACGTATGCATATACATATATATATATATACATATTTATGTATTTGTGTATGTGTAAACAATGACCACAACAAAAAGTTTTGAATGTCGTTATTTTAATAATTTATTTTTAATTAAGGTTTTTTGTTGTATACATATATCTATTGTGCAACCTTTTTATGTGTAAGTGTGTATGTAAATAATTAAATGTAAAATGATTTGCACGTTAAATAAAAGATTCATATTACATTCCTTTCAAAGTCCTTGTAACAGCACCAGCATTTTCAATGGATGTAGTATGTGTAGAAGTGTATAGTGGCTTTGTTAATCATGTGTATGTGTTACTCAAATCAGCATGTGGCATGTTGGAATGCCATCACCATCGCAATTTCTCTATTATATTCTCTCTAATCTCTATCACTATCAATCTATTTGTTTCTCTTTGACTCTATTTTTACTTGTATGTACATATTTAAATGATAAATTATGATTTTGTTAAATAAACTTTTTAAGTTTTAAGTTAATTTAAGTTGTTAAGGTATTATTTATTTAACAAATTACTAATAAAATCAAGAAGATAAATTAGTTTGTTATTATCATTAAATATCAATAAATTTTGGCATTAAATTTATAAGTACGATTTAAGTTTTATTTGACTTTAAACTTTTATTTTAGTTTAAACTTTAGAGCTTAAAACCTTTTGTTTTTAAACAGCACCAGATTTTTAAACATTTCTTAAAATATTTTTTTTTTTTTTTAAGTTTTATTATTTCATAAATTACAAATATATTAAAAAAAAATTTTATTAGTACGATTTTCGAAAAAAGACCATATTTATTTTATAAATTATGTCTTGGATATAAAATTTGTATGACATCTTTTCCTAATTTTCTCTCTTTATTCCTTTAACATTTCCGAGTATTTATTAACTTTAACAAATTAATAATATAAGTCAGCATGTTAATTTCTCCAACAACAAAATAATATTGTATGCAAATTCCATACATCCTCCCGGAAAAAGAAA
This sequence comes from Pollenia amentaria, assembly GCA_943735925.1. Classification (NCBI taxonomy): domain Eukaryota; kingdom Metazoa; phylum Arthropoda; class Insecta; order Diptera; family Polleniidae; genus Pollenia; species Pollenia amentaria. Next base: position 94,091,715 of record OX031009.1, on the reverse strand, counting down.
TCCAATTTAACTGCAATTAAAAGAAAAATATTTTTTGAATCATTTAAAATCATTTTAAGTTATTCAATAAAACTAACCTGTGAAAACTAAAAACCAACGAATAAAAATTAGATAATTAAAAAAAATCAAAAAAGGAAAATTAGGTACAAATGAATTTTATACCCTGATATAAACTGCGTGGTTACGTACAGTGGTCTCCATGGTAGATGCGGACACAAATAAGAAAACGAAAATGATCAGAAATGTATACGCTACGATCATAAAATTAAAACTAACATCATTGTTAATCTGTTCTAGGGAAGTCCTTTTTGTTGAGAAACCGTAATCAGTCATGTTGTATGTCCTATGGAAATGAAAGGAATATTAAATCATGGTAAAATTTTAAAAAAAAATTTAATAAAATCATTTTCGCCGTTTTTTTTTAATGAAGTATAGTATTTAATTAAAAATTTCATTAACTCTCAATTTGATAAAATATGAAAAAAAATTATTCAAATATTTCTAAATTTATTATTTTATTCAACTGTAATTAGTTCGAAAGAAAGTCAATAATGTTTTGTTAATTTATGATTTTAGTTTTGATTAAAGTTTATGTTTTTCCTTAAACAAAAATCCTTAGACTAACACATTATCAACATCATAGAGGTTGTGAATGATTTTTAATTCATAATTATTTAAAAAAAAATTGCGTAAAGAAAAACTACACCATCGGATTCTTATTTTCTTAAGCAAAATTTCATAATTGTAACAAAACAAATTGCATTGCGCAAAAAAACTATAATATCTACAACTAATTATATCTGAAATAGGATAAAATCTTGATTACTTTTAGAACAGGTTGTTTAAGAAATCGAATAGATAGAAAACAAGCTAAAGGTCTACATTCGGCTGTGCCGAATCTTTGATACCCTCCACCGAGAAATGTAAAATTTCAGAAGGCTTTACGAGGGATCTTTGATAATTTATGAAAACTAATATCAAAATTTCTTTCCATTTCAGTCTTTTCATATGGAACCAATGCTCATTAATGGGCCGATTATAACAAAGATTTATAATTTGATTTAAATCATATAAAACTTAATTGGACCTAATGTCATCATGACATTCATAATTCGGTAGAGGGAGTTCTTGTAAAAGAAAAATAAATTTGAACCAAATTTTAAAACAGTATTGAAATTGTTGGCTTTTTATGCGTTTAAAAGTCCTTTTGGAAACCGCTATGTTAAATAATAGACCCTTCTTTACGGAATTTACCGGTGTGATTTCCAATATAATTGAACAATAATAAACCAAATTTTAAGTTACGTTTTAGGCTGTACTAAAGTTTTTTTCCGAGTTAAGAAGCCAACTTATATTTTGCGTATGGTATAATTTAGTGGTATTTATTAGTATAGTAAAAAAGCGGATTAATAGAAACAATTTGACACCTAAAGTGTTCCTTTCTGTTGAGTCGTTCGGAAGTGGGCGTGATTTCAAGAGACGGGCAGATAAGCGCACAGACAAATGGACGTGGCTAAGTCGACTTAGAATTACTGAAGAGACCAGAATATCAACTAAATGGGTTCTTAGATGAATATCAATAAAGTTTTACATTAAATGACAAACTTACTAAACCCTTAACTCATTTATTACAAGTGGTGGAGGATATAAAAAGCTTGAAAGTTTGGACTTTCATCCATATATTTTTTTTTTTTTTTGTAGAAAAATCGTATGGTACGTATGTGGACAGAATTTTAAAACTTTGAAAAATATTTTCTTAATTTCCAGTACTTTTTCCATTTCTGGCAACTCATAAAATGTGTCTTTCGATGTTGGAATTTTCTAAAAATTAAATCACATCAGAGGAATTTCTAAATGATTTTGTAGATGTTATCAATTGTATTTGGCCATTTTCCGCAAAAAGTCTACTTTTTATAACGCCAGCAAGCAAAAAAGGTTGTATTTTATGCCCATGTTGTTCAAATGTTATCCCTTTTGTTACTAAATGTAGAGGTAGTTGCGCTTTACACCAAAATAAAAAAAATATATGTATATAATAAATAAAATTTTTTTTGAGAACCAGTTTTAATTGCTTGCTGGCGTTACGTTACACAAAGTAGACTTTTCGCTGTAAATGCCCATATTGATGCTACCGATACCACTCTGCAAAGTTCACTAGTCAAAATGCCGGCCCAAAATCATTTTGGCATTTCAAAATTCCGAAAGTTTTTTAATAAGGGTAACCCTAAAAAATATAGTGACCCCAAGCGATAAAATGGAGCAAAATGAGGAAGAAATCCTAGTTCCTTTCAAGAGTATCCGTATTCTCTCAAGTTATCCACTTGGCTTCACTCAGGGTACCACGTTAGAAGTATCCTGTTTTAAATTAACTTAAATTATTTTTTTATGAAAGCCATCATTAACTTTTAAAAGGACTATTTTCATTTAATAATAGAGAATTTTGAAATTTCTTTTCGAAACAAACTCATTTTACTATGCTGTAAAATATTCTGGGAAAACAAGGCAGATATTATCAGCCCAATTATGAATAAAATTTCCCCGGGAGTTTCTTCCCTTTTCCCATTTTTAAAATTGAATTTAAATAGGGAAAAATTCCCAGGGAATTTTTATTTATAATTGGGCTGAATAATTTTAAATAAAGTATTTCGCCAGTATGATGATAGTGAGAACATGAAAACATTTCTTTAAGTGATCGTGAGAAATTAAAAATTATTTATGCATAAGAGTACGGGATAACATTTCTTTCTCTCGTAAGTATGCGTTATCGTAAGTGAGAAAATACCTACAAATATGGATTAATAATTTTTTACGTACTGGTGCCTACATATCTTTTTATCAAAAATACCCGTAATTCCTTAACTATTAATTAGAATTCAAATTGTTTCTACTTGAATATCCTCTTTACTACCCAGCAAAAACTAAACTTTCATTTTCTCCAACCACTACCAAGATTTTTTCAATAATATCATAAAGCTACATATCCCTCGCGGTTGGCGGCTATTGACTCTTCCTTCAGGACCGTTTTTGCAGGATTGGTTTTAGGAATTCTTCTCGCGTGATCTATCTAACCTCTTCTTTAGATTTTCTGTCGAACATTGTGTTTCCTGCAATATTTCATAGACAATTCATCTCGTCCTTTGTAGAGGCTTGCTGTGTGACAGTGGTGTCCGATCGAGTTTTGAATGCATGTTCTTAATACCCTCATCTTGTTATTCTTGGTCATATATTTGTTTCGCCTTATAACATTTCTTAGGCATCTCGATAACGTAGCAGCCTTGTTAACCTGGATCTTCTATTCTCTTTTTTTGAGTTGTTAGCTGCTTGTTTAATGGAATTTAAAGTAGTTGCATTGCAAGACTTGTTTAATCGGGGTTTGTTGACTGCTAACTTAAACCCCTTGGATCTTTTGAAGTGACTATGGATTAAGTTTTCTCCCCTGAAATTTTCAAATTGAAAGGTTGTGTTACCTTTTAAAATCGCTAAAGCTTCGACTACAAGAACTGAATCTGCATAACATATTATCTTAAAATCGCCAATTGACAGCCTATACCCATTTGCTGCTGAGTTTGCCTTCCTAATGATGTAGTCAATGTTAACATTGGAAAAGATAGGGTTTAGCCTCTCTACCATTCGGAGTCCTGAAGATATCTGTACTTTGTCTGTCAATATATCGTCAACTTTGATGTAGATATTGTTCTTGATGTTAAGATCTTTAATTACCGCTTATATAATGTTGACATCGTATCCCTTTCATACCTAACGCTAAACTACTGGGAATTTTGTCATAACTATTGGAACATATGGTCTCTGTATCGTATAAAAATATAATCAATGTTTAGGTTTTCCCATTTTTATATTATTTAAGGATTTTTAGGACACGCATATTTTACATTTTCAGCCAAAACGCATTTTTATTGCATCAAATGACTTCAATTGGCTTAAAACATTAAAATTTACCATTACTATTTTTTAACGATTAGTACTTTTGTAATAGGAAACACAAGTTACTTCTGCGGCTCATTTTAACAAAACTGAAATGTGACACGAGAATTTCGCAATAATTCAAGTAATGGGAAAGCGAATAGCGGAATAAAATGAGAAACAAACATAAAAAACAATCAGCGCAATCGATGCATGAAGGTATATTTGACATTGGTAAAATAGAAGCGAAAATATTGACACCGAAATCCACCCGCACAATCAATCGATGCATCACGGTCTGAAAGGAATATAGTCTAACCCTATCAAACGCTTTTGTATAATCGACAAAGCACATAAACGTTGGATTGTAGAATTCTAACGATTTCTCACATATTCGTCGCACAAGAAATATGGCATCAGCTATTGAATCATTTGATTTATTTACATTTTAAGAGCCCTAATTACAACTTGGCATTAGCTTCAGTTAGGATTAATTTGACAGATAGTAATGTGTTGTCTATCAAAAAGTGTCGTCTTGATTTTTGGAAATAAAAATTCAGCCAGCATGGCTCGATAGCGCTCGCCATTCACCGTAATGGCACCTTCTTGCTCATTCCGAAAGAGCGTGTAAACCGCACCAAACAGTCAATATTAATGGATGTAAAAGGTATTCATCAACGGCTTGAGGATTTTCTTCACTCCAAATATGGCAATTTTGCTTATTGACGCAGCCATTTAAACAGAAGTGAGCATCGTAAAATGAACGAAGTGTTCTTTGAACATAACGAACAATTTTTTAAGTAAATTTCTATAATTTGGAAGTATTTTTCTAGCGTTAAGCGATTCATGATGACTTGCCAAGCCTTACTGAACAGAAATGTCAACACAGTTTGACATTCTCAGGTGTCAAACCATAGCAATCGTTTTGGTAAATAAGTGTTCAAACAGAATTGAGTCTTCAACTTCAGGCAAAAATCCTGAAGCACATAATTAAAATGCCGGCAGTAACTACAAAATGTATAAAATTTAATGAAAGTATAGTAGAATTGTTGGGAGAATAAGTGTTTAAATGTGAGAGCAGTAGAAAAAACGTTCTCAAAATAAAATAGATTTTATTTTACAATGGCCTTATACGACAAATTTTACGTCAAATTGTATGGAAAATGTGGTCTCAACGCAGTTCTGTTTGAACGCTAACTTTGGAATTATCCCCAGGAGTGATATACCTCTGCAACTCTCAGGTTCTTTCTTGACTCCTTTTTTAAAATTAGGTATGGAGATACTTTCTTTCGATTATTGGGGAATTGAACGCATAGAGTATATCATTAAGATAAGTTGGAATATTTATTTTGATAACATCGGTTCCCCATATTTTACCATCTCATTCGAAATATTATCGATTCCACTAGTCTTGCAATTGTTTAGCTTGGCGGTCGCTGCGTCAAAGTCTTCTATATCCGGGCCTTGGTACGATGAATCATTTGGGTTCATCTTTATTATCTTAATAATTTGCTGGTCACGTAGCAACGACGAAAAGTGTTTTACCCAAGTTTTTGTTGATATTTGTTTTGAAGTGACAAACTCGGTTAATGAGAAATTTTTTCTACTTAGAAAATAGCTTCTCTAAAATAAAATTCAAGTACGTTTAAATGGGGACCTCCCTTGTAAAATAAAGAATTACTGACTGCAGTTAAATAGTATGTAGTATTTAACGAAACATCCCATTACACAATAAGTTACTTGGTAAGCTAAGTTTTTGCTGGGTAACTTAATGATCTATTTTTCCCCGCAAAGTATTAATTAGAGTTTTGATAGCAGGATCATGAAGAGGAATAGAGTGTTCGTAAAGAACCGAATGCATGTTCAAGGAAACAAAATAAGCCCGTGCCAAAAATTATAGTGAATGAATTTCATAACTTCTGAAATATGATGTTATCGTATTACAAAATTTTTTTATTATTGTTTTAGGAAATTTGTGATGTGGTATAATTATTTGTGTTCCTTCATTTTCCTTGTTATGTAGTATTTAGAATTCTTTTTTTATTTTTTGTTACTTTTATAATTTGAATTTGTTTTTAAAGATCACAACAATTAAAAATTGAAAGAGTTTTGTCAATGTTGTTTAATAAAATTTGTTAACTGAGCTGTTTGTTAAATTTAAAATAATACTAAATGCTAATCAAATATGTATAACATCATGTCTATCTAGAACGAACCAACCCTACCTTTCTATCTATTATATTTAATTTAATATCTATATATATATATATTACATTATAAATATTTCTATTTATCTATTGTCTATATACTACATGTGTTTTAGTTTTTAACCATTGAATGTGGCTTAAAAATTTTATCTTATATTTTTGTGAAATTTGTTTGGTTTTCCTTTATGTTGAAATAAATTCTAATAAGACAACGTTTAAATCTTTTTTCAGTTTCCAAGTTGAAAATATTTTTTCTAAACTCTCCTGTTTTAGTGTATTTTATTTTTTTATAATTTTGTTCGTTTGTTTTGAGAAAAAGTATCTCTTTCTTTCTCCTTAAGAACAATAAAAAACTGAAACAATATAACCACAACAGAACATTAGTATCACCAAAACCCTAAACACTTTTTTCCAATTAAGCAAAACATTATTGTTTTTTTCTAAAATAAAATAAATAAATTATCTAATAAAAAAACATCCAAACCAAATTGATTAAAAAAAAAAAGTTAAAAAAAAAAACAATTGACATGAAATCAATGAAAATCATTTAAATTATCATTAACAAAAATCGACTGCAGACCCGGATTGTAGATGCTCGTTGTAGAATTTCCATTTAACTAGTACAAATCAGAATCAACAAACAATTTTACACCCTAAAAATTCAATTTTATCAAAAACCTTTGAAGACAATTGAAAAATTAAAAAAAAAAAAAAATTAATACAATTGTTTCGAATGGTTTCATTGCGAAAAAAATGTAAAATTTTTTGCTGGTATGTAGAAAATAATCATCATTTTAGCCTGGAATATTAATTTAGATAAAGATCCTTCTCTTCTACTGTTTCCTCTAACCCCTTCTTCTCTTCTCTAACTATACATCAACATTTTTATTATAATTTCTTATAAATATTGGGAATATGTTTTATTTCTACAAAACTCTCTTAAAACCGAAACGTTTATTTTTATTTATTATCACAAGTAGATTTTTTACCAATTAAAAATTAAAAAAAAAATTACGGAACAAAAACCATATCTGGGTTCACACTATTAAAGTTTTCTTTTAGATAGTCTGAGTTTATTGGTAGGACGAGGAGAGAATATGCAATTCTTTTCTCCCCTCTCATTAATAAACTAAGACTTTCTGTAAGAAAATTTTCATAGTGTTAACCCAGACAAACCGCCCCTTAAATGTTTTAAACAATATTTTTTTATGGTTTATTCTCTTGTTTATACAATTTATTAAATAAAAACTCTGTCTAATTAATTTTTTTTTTATTATTTTTTCATTTATATTCTCAATTTTCTAAAAAAAATAACAATATTCGTATATACTTTTATTTTAATTTTAAGATACATTAACTTAAGTTTATTTTATAATTATTTTATGTGTATTTGTTAATTAGTTCAATACCAACCAAATACTAAAAAAATACAAAATCCCTTAAATTGTCTATTATCACTAGTAAAATTGTCTTTAACCAACTTTGAATATGACCAAACAAGAGCATACACACTCTTTCCACCATCTAATTCCACTTTTAGTCTACACTCAAAGAAAAAAAAAACTTATTTGAAAACTAATTATATGTGAAATTTACACACACATACACATTATGTCTATAGAATCTATGTTTTCATTCATAAGTAGTTATTTTTCTTAACAAATTACAAATAAATTTGTGCAACAAAATAAAAAACTTTAAAAATTATTTCATCCCAGCAAATAAATACGAGTTTATACTTTCGAAATCAAGTTTAAAATAATATTTTTTTAGCTTTTTCTTCCCTTTTAATCCATTTTTCTAAATAAATCTCATGAGAAATCAAATTTTCGTTTTAAGTTCTAACAAAATTAAATTATGCTAACAAAGAAAACATAATTCTTACTAACAACAATAACAGAGTTAGGTTTGTTTTAACAGCTGAGTTATAGAGAGAAGTTTTAAATTCCGAATGTTTTAACCTTCTTGCTCATTTCACAGAACTCTACATGCTACACGTCAAATTTGAAGAAAATCCAAAAAAAATACTTTATCATTCTTAACTTTAAAAGTTTTTTGCTTTTACTGTGAAATATATAACCACAGGAACACAATTGCACCGTACGCACGTAGAACCGTACGACGTATGTAGATGCGTTGCCATATTTTAAACAATGGCACCCCAAATGTTAAATCGTATCTATATGTACGTCGTACCATGGTGGAATAAGTAGGTGGCAGCGCTACGGCAACAAATACAACATTACAACAAAAATGAAAAATAAGTCTTCGTATACGTCAAAAATTATATTAAACTAAAATCAAAATTTGCCACCGAACGCAATGAAATAAATTAATTTTTAGCCAATTTTTATTTCACTATGGTTACTAACTTATTTAATTTTAATTTAAATAATCAAAAACTTTAATACAATACAATAATCACAGCAAAAAACGTGGACTTTTTGCAAACATAAACAAAACTTTGACATAAGACTAGACAAACAATACAAGAGCAAAAAATCGTCATCTGGCGTAGTAATGCCACCTGTTTATTTCATCATGCGTCGTACGTCAACAAAAATCTAATTCTGTTTCATACATTTTTAATAAAAAAAAAAATAATAATTTTTAGGTTCAAAATGAATATTTGAGAACAATTTAAAAAAAAAACAAAAAATTTATACAAATTTCAATAAATTTTTAGTTTTCTAATAAACATTCATAAATATGTATTGTACGTATGCAAGGCGAATTCATTTTTCAGTTGGTGTTGGCAGTACAGCTGCGCTCCTTTTTTTCTTACTTAAGGCCGTGTCAGATACAACTTTCAAAACACTCACGCATTGCTTGTTTACTTATAAAAGCGGTTGGTAATTTGTACATTTAATTATTTGTTATAAAAATAAAAGTTAAAAATTTAATTGGACGGTTTTTTGGAATTGAATTTGGCAAAAAAAAAATTTTAAAAAAAGAAAATTATACTAGCCAATTGTCAAAGCGCGCAAAAAGATGAGAGTTGGCTAACTTTTTGCTTCGCTCCGCTTTGAAAGTACTTTATGTGACATGTTTCGTATAAATATGTATATTTTATCTTAGTTGTCAAATCGAATCGGTAACGTAACGCGAAGCAAAAGTTTTATCTGACATGGCCTTTAGAGAGCGGAATGTCAAAAGTTGCTTTTGTTTTTGGCATATCGACCAACGAAAGCAGTGTTACCATTTTAAAATATTTTCTGCTAGATTCACCAGATTGAGTTGCGGAATTGCATATGTTTCTTGAAAAAATATGCGAACTGGTTTTTAGCATATTTCCTTGCTCAAAAGCAGATTTCTTAGCATATTTTTACATTTTAGAAAAGCAGATTTGTTTAGCATATTTTTTTTTATAAAAATTAATTAATATATGAAATAGATAGACATAAAAATTCCATTTTATTCAGCAGATTTTTAGCATAATTTTATTTGTAAAAATTTTGCATATTTTTAGCATATGAATTTAAAATATTAAAAATTTTATGGTGAGTTTTTATCAGATTTTTAACATATTTTCTTCATATTACGATTTTGCAGATTTTAGCGATTTAAGATTTGTTATATCGTCTACAGACTTTCGAAAAGTAGTTAAATTAGTTATGTTCCAAAGATCTCACGTGTGATCGAAATCGTGCCAAAACCTTTATTTGAGCGGAATACTTATTTCGATGTTTCAAGAAATAACGGATCAATGGGGCCGATTTCTAAAACTCACTCATATGTATATACTAATGGTTTCAGCAACATCAAGGCAAATACGCATTAAATGATCACTTAAATCTCTCCAGAATAAGTTTGTATATGTACTGTTTGTCCTGGAATGACAAAAATATATCTACACATTTCTGTAGTTTTATTATTCCGAAAACAAAAGAAACCATGTAAAATGTGTTAATTACGACAAAATTTGTCATATCCCAATCTTTCATTAGTATTAAGAAATTGGTTAACTGTTCCTTAAATACTACTGTGGCTTCTGTTCAATTTTTATGACATACAAAAATGAAATAGGCAATCAAAAATTTTTAGGTGTATGTACTTTCAACTATAGTAATTTTTTTAGCAATTTCCATAGGCCACAGTCTTAAAATCAGAACCGAATAAATGAGTTGATTAAAACTTGAACCCCAAAACGTCGTACGTAATTTCACAAGGAAGTTTTTATGTAGCGTTTGAAGTGACTCGTCCTGGAATGGCATTTCCCTCTTTGAAGAAAGCAATAACGAGAATTATGGTATTCTCGTAGTTTATTAATCGTTATATAATATATTTGTAGGAATATTTTATGTTGAAAATGTTTAACATTTCTGTTTTATAGAGGAATTGTTAAGTTTGTATGTAGCCGTCATATGGTAATTAGAACCACCTTATAAAAGTTTAATACAAAATAAATTTTTATTTAACAATAGCCACCAGTAAAATGTCTGAAGATAAAATCAGATCGGTAAAATTTTAAAAATTTAGAATTTATTGCATAAAATGTTAAAATTTTGATTTCTCATGAAAGATTTTATTAATCTCATTTTTTTCTTAACTCAAGCATTTCTTACATTTAATATTTTTATGGTTTTAAACAACAAAGCAAAATTTCTCGAAAACACATTCATAGATAAATTAACAAAAAAATAGGAAACCAAACATATTTCTCTAAACTGATCAGCAATATCTATAATGACTTTTCTTATTTGTTTTCTTTTAATTTAAATCTCTAAAAGGTGATTATGACCCCCTAACCTTAAGAGAAAAACAATGCAAATCACCCAACCCCAAATACCCTTAACTCACTTTTGTTTACTCCCAAATACGTTGTTTATTAATTAGAATCTGTTTTAAGGTAAAATGCAAATGTGATGCAACAAAGTAACCAACAACAATCTTCAGCGCCGAAAGAAAATATTACTCGTATTTCTTCTCCTTTTTCAAACAAAATATTTTTTAACAAAAAGTTGTAAAAGAGAAAATGTAAAAGAACTATAATGAGGAGGAAAAAGTGTGTGTATGTGTGCGCGTAGTTTCAGATGAGAGTATATTGAAGAAATTTTTTTCCAAAAAAAAAATAATAATTTTTTTAAGAATTAAATAATTAACCTTAATTTAGGCTTTGTTGTATTTGTGTCGTAAAACAATAAGATAAAATTTCGTAGGAAATTCTAAAAAATAATGAGGATAAATGAAAAAACAAATTTTTGAAAAGTTTCAAAACTTAACTATGTGTCTCTCTCTATCTTTCTCTCTCTATTTTTATCTCTCTCGCTCTGTGTTGCGCGCGCGCAATATGTGTGTCAATATAACGATATGTGTGTGTGTGCAGGTTATCGCTGTGATATCCATACTATTTATAGTCCTGTCTACCATAGCCCTGACGTTGAACACCCTACCACAGTTACAACATTATGACGTTGATACGGGTACACCAACTGATAATCCACAATTGGCTATGGTTGAGGCCGTTTGTATATCGTGGTTTACGCTAGAGTATATACTTAGGTTTAGTGCGTCGCCGGACAAGTGGAAATTTTTTAAAGGCGGCTTGAATATAATCGATCTATTGGCAATACTCCCTTATTTTGTTTCCCTGTTTTTGTTGGAGACAAACAAGAATGCTACGGACCAGTTCCAGGATGTGCGCCGGGTGGTGCAAGTTTTTCGCATCATGCGCATCCTGCGAATCCTTAAGCTGGCCCGTCACTCAACGGGCCTGCAGTCGTTAGGCTTTACCTTACGCAATTCATATAAGGAACTCGGTCTACTAATGCTGTTCCTGGCTATGGGCGTTCTCATATTTTCTTCGCTGGCATATTTTGCCGAAAAGGATGAAAAGGATACAAAATTCGTTTCAATACCGGAAACATTTTGGTGGGCGGGTATTACAATGACAACTGTTGGCTACGGGGACATCTATCCCACTACTGCACTGGGAAAGGTTATTGGTACTGTGTGTTGCATATGCGGTGTTCTGGTAATCGCTTTGCCTATTCCCATCATAGTTAACAATTTCGCTGAATTTTATAAGAATCAGATGAGACGCGAGAAGGCGCTTAAACGTCGAGAGGCGCTCGATCGTGCCAAACGTGAGGGTAGCATTGTTTCTTTCCATCATATCAATCTAAAAGATGCCTTTGCCAAATCAATGGATCTCATCGATGTCATAGTTGATACAGGTAAGTCTTTAAGCATTCTATATATCTTTTATTTAATAATTTATATTTAAAGCTAACTATAAATTAAACAAGAAAAAATACACATTTCACTTTTAAATCCCCTCGCCAAAAAAACAAAACTCACTAAAAAAAGCGCTAATGTGTATTTTTTTTTTTTTGACACATAAATTAATCTGAACTTAAATATTTTTACTAACAAATATTTCAATTGATTTCTAATCAATTCAAATAAACTATTTTTTACTCGTATCATAACAACCAATATCACCTTAATCGTATATATTACTAAATCGTTAAATATATATTAATATTCAATTAATTAATTAATAAACTATCTTTAGTATATCTTTTTAATTTTTTAATTTTTGTTCTTTTAACGCTTTAAGTTCTGCCTTTAACTTTCTATCCCAAAAAAAAGAGATAAAAGCTGTCCAATTTGTGCATATTTTTTTCATAAAATAATTCAATTGGTCTCAAATTATTTTACCACTTATTCTATTCAGTTTTCTATTTTCTTTTGCAAAAAGGCATCACATTTTTATTTTAGTTCTATTCTGTTTTTGACGTGTTTTCCTAAAACTATTTATAATGCTTTTACTTACGTTACGTTGATCATGGTAGAAATAGTATTTAACATCTTTTTTGCTTTTTCATCTTTTTCTGTAAAATAAGTTCTATATTTTCCAATTACTTTTTCTTCTTTCTTATAACACTTTATTTCGCATTTGATTTCGTATAAAAATCAGTTAATGATAGAAATTCCCATTACTTTCTTTCTTTATGTAATTCTGATTTTTACACGTTTTTTTATTAATTTTAAGATTTAGCTGTTAATAATTTAATAGTGAAATAATTGCGAATACATTAATATAAATTCTATAGATCGATTAAACATCTGATTTGAGAATATGATTTTTGTTATGATATAATAGAAATCAAATAATTTTTAATTAAAATCTTGAACTCAAAGTTCTTAAATCTCTTATATTAATGGCAAGATCCATTATTTACATTACAAATCAGGGCGAGTTCATACAAGGTGGTCTTTTCGTAAACAATTCACACAAACATTTTATTTTGTTTTGAAGTTAAAATTGTGTGTTTTGAAATCTAATAATTTAGAAATGTTTTAAATTTCATAATTCTAAGTAAAAATTATAGAATTTATGAAAGATTCCCCGAACCACCAGATCGTTATACTATTTTGACACATGGATCAGTGATGGGACTTGAACATTTTCAGTTTGTGCCAAAATTGTAAAGAAAACGGGCCAAATTTACTGAAAAAGGGCTCCTTTATTATAAAAATTAAACTTTGGAAAATTGTTTTAACACTAAAAATCGGAAAAAGATAAGGCTTAAGTTTTGATTGTGCATTCATTTTTAAATTTTGGAAAAAGTATTTACATTTCATTAAATCAAATACAAATTTGTAAGTTATTATTACATATCGTTACTTTAATTTAGAAGTTCGTATTTAACATCTACATTTTTTTTTAAGTTTGAGACATAAGACTTGATAACAAAAATATATAAAAAAAAGCGTATGCATAGTATTAGAACTGTAAGAAATGTAGGACATTTCCTAGTTTAAGATAAATTAACGCCCCTATTACGGTTTACAACTCAACTCTTATTTAATTGAAGTTTTGCATTTTTGAATAATGATTTACAACTCTGCTTTATTGTAAGTGCATATTTTTAATCTTTACAGGATTTTTTGCATAGACAAAAGAGTATTTTAGTGAATATGGTATATTCCACCTTTGAAGCATATTTGGGCACTTGTTAATTTTTTTTTAAATGAACAAATAAATGAATCTTAACCACATAACCTAATTTTATTTTGGTTGGTTCATTACTACCCATGATTCCCAAACATAAACACTCTGAAATTTGTCTATACATACTGTGGCGTAGGCTTAACCGACTATATATTTTTATTTGTTTACAATATGAAAATATTATAAAATGGTTTTTAAGCGCATTTTTCCGGTTTCAATAATCACACTCAGATTGAACTTTTTTATTATTAAATTATATTTCTTCGTATATACCTTACAAATAAGATTGTATTGCCACCTGAAATTCAAAAGGGCCTAAAAACCAAAAAAAATATATTATTAATAAGATTTCTATATGACGTACTAAATTCGCAATTTTTATTTTTGATAAAAATATTGAAATTTATTTTTGTGGTAAAGCTAGTTTCTATGCGCATTTCGCTGGTTGCTTAGGTCAGCTTGTCAGGATACTTTTTCCAAAGACTTTAGAAAAGCTAAAAATATAAAAAGGGCCAAAAAAGAGCGAAAGGGCCATAGGGCCAAGCAACATTCAATAGTGCCAAAAATGGCCCAATTGTGCCATAAATCCCATCACTGACATGGATAGTAATCAGTTGTTGCTTACGTAGCCAGCGAAGGTCACCTTGTATGAATTCACCATGTACCAAATTTTTTTTTTTTTTTTTGACACAAAATGTTGCCAACATATTTTGTCCCAGCGGGAAAACTCAGAAGACCTTTTTACGTCAGGCCTCATTATAGACCTGCTTAAAACTTTTTTGGTTCAATTACCATTCTTATCTAACTGCTAAAGAATGTCTCATAGAAGGCCTCGGCTCTTTTGTATAAAAGATAAAGTACAAATTTCACATTCCCTTCTATGAGAAGGGAGAAGAGAAGGAGTATAATATTTTTGTTTTTTTTTTTTTTTTTTTTTTTGAAAAAAGAATTTTTTTGTTTTTATTCAGTTGCCATTCCTATGAAATTGGCAAAGGAGCGAGAGCAGAAGTCCTACCCCGCAATGACAACGTGTGTAAAAAAGACATTATTATGGAATGAGGCCTTCTAGAAGGCATCCGTACTCCTTCTTCCCTGCTGGGTTATTAAGCTTTAAGGCAGAATTAGTTCGTACGTTCTGTTCTGTTACGAATCAGCTGTTTTATTTCTGTTCAATTGAAAGTCTGTATGTGTGGTTAGTTTTTCCTTTTTCGTTGCGTTCTGTTGCGGACAAATCTGTTGAAAATAGAATTTAACGTTAAGTTACGGCCAAAGTGCGTATGTATTAGTCTGTTGTGATATGAAAAATCTGTAATTTTTTGTTTAAAGCAAGAAAAATTGGTTTAAATTAATGAATTTTTAAAAATTTACGTATTTTTGACACAAAATAATAGTTTTTTATTTTTTACGAAAAGTTTTTTTACAATTTCAATGTTTTTTTTTTAAAGCAGATGATTCCTTTCACAGAAAAAGTATTTACAAAATATTTGCTACAGAAAGGAACGAAACAGAACGGTAACGGAAAGTAACACCTTTAATCAAAAAATACAAAGAATAGAAACAAAATTCAAGCAAATATTTTTGTTAACAATATCCAAAAAATAGATGCTTAATTAACAATTTTAATAAAAATTTTAGCTTGAAAATGTATATTGAAACAACAATAAAAAAGACAAATTTGTTTTTGTTTTCATAATAAATTTCTAAACGAAAATTTTTATTTAAGTTTGATAAACAAACAGTAATGTTGCATTTATAACCCTTTAATAAAATTAAAGATGAAAAATTTAACATATTTTTTGTGTTGTTGGGCAACAGTATTACAGAAGAATACAGTATGCTGCAACAATATTACATTTTGCTTTTTAAAGAGAACACAAAAAAGGGCAAAAGGAAGAATAAAGGCAACATTTATGCCAGAAAATAAAACTCCATTACATATACAAACATACATGGCTACTAAATTTGGTTTAAGTACACAAACAAAATATTAAAAATTCAGTTTGAATATGTAATATTTCTATAGTCAGGGTTGGGCAAAATACATGCTTTAAAGTATTTAAACTGCAAAATAAATTTTCTTATTTTAAATCAATGTGCAATATGCATATGAACGCGTATTCGGTTTAGTAGCAGCCCTAGCGCAAAGCTAATGTTTCATTTCATGAACACTAGAATTTGAAATGTTACGAAGGTATTAGCTGTTAAACGAACTATCATACTGCGCTCTCTTTTTGATATTTATGATCAACAAAACTATTTTATCCGTTCCTGATAAGTACAAACTGGTGTTAAATTTTACAAGCCCGCTTTTTATATTTTGATAGTTCTACATATAATGGTTAACTCTTTTATATTAACATTTAGGAAGCTGACATGCTCTCAGTCCAAATTTTAAAACCAAGTGGGTAGAGCAGAGTCCCTGTTAACAAAAACAATAAAATAATCTTCATCTTTGCTGGTGCTGTTACTTCTACTGCTCTCAGGCATTTCTTCACGTTTCATGTAATATTACCCAAAGTCATTTATTTCAAGATCTTGAACTCTTTGCCTCTTATCTGTTGTAGCTAGAATGACGCCAAAATAGTTTTTTTCTTATTTATTTATTTCGGGTGACAGTTTCGAAAAACTGTAGAATATTTTTTTAAAGCTATTTGAAAATGTTTGTATAACACAGACTAAATGCTTCAAATTTATACCCTGAAATCGAACTAATCAGGTTCGGTAGGCAGATACTCGTATTTTTCACAATAACAATTGATTCTCTAAGTGTAATCTAATATTATAGAAATTGGTTTTAACACTAATATGATCATTCTCAAAATTTTGCAGTTCTATAGCCGAGAAATTGTTATTCGTATCCCACTTTTCAACAGAGAGTTGCATCTTATGGGACATGGAGTTAATTACTTGTTTCCAAGTAAATAAATAATCATGTCCGTATTGGCCAAAGGACTTAATGTTCGAGACAACTTATTTTTTTATTTATGAATAGTAAATGTATTCTCTGCAAATGTATTTCGAGACGAAAAGTATTTGAAAAAAAATACTAGAGCTGCAGGCATATAAAATGCAAAATATATTATGGGAATGTATTTAAAATACAAATACAAAATACTTATTTGAAATACTGCCCAATCCTGTCTATAGTTAACTATAGCACTTTAAAGGGTCTACTTCAAAAATCATTCTCGGTACAATATCCTTTAATAAGAGATTGTTTCAAGATCAAATGAACTCATATACATAAGTTAAACTTCAGCCCAAAATTTCGTATTTTACGGGCCGATAGTTAAAGGTAGGATTTTCTTCTACGTATAAAAAGTTTTTCACTATGACAACTTTGGTTTACACTTAAGTGAGCAATATGTTAAAGGCAAGTTTAGGATGGAGTTAAGTTAAAATGATAAATAACTTGTTATACGTCCGACAAAATCTTATCTTTAACTAACGGCAAGTTGTAATTATGGCCCTAAGTTTTACAGTTTTTACTACACATACTATATTTATTCATATAATAAATCTGCTTTATGGACAGACTCCTTATGGAGGTAGTAAAATCCTGATTTTGAGTTATTTCATAACCTTGTTTGTACAGTCGTTGGCACAACTGTTTTAACAAGAAAGAAAAAATCACTTATTTCTTTCACAAACTGGCGCAGTTTTTAGCCCTTGAAATTCCGAAAGTCTTTCATAAATCTTCATTTTCGATGAATTGTATTTTAATGAGCTTTAAGCAGTCCAAAGAACTTTTCTCCAAAACTTTACTGGCTGTTGGACATGTGCATAACATAAGCAAAACCTTAGCGCATGAGTTTGTTTTGCTTATATATGTATGGAATATCTCTTGCGATGTAAGTCTTCTCATGCTTCTCTTACTAATTGAAGTACTGGATTAATTATTATAATTATCTGCGGCATCTTTAGGTTTTAACTGAAAGTCTGTTTTAATTTTTCGCAAGATCGCGGTAAATTTTGTATTTTTGTATGTAAATTTGTTTATTTGATATTAAACAGTTTGACGCGACAAATTGAATTCGTAAGCTATGTCTATTATTGAAGCCGGCATTGAACTTTGCTACAATTGAGGCTGTAACAATATTACTTAACTCAGCCGTTTTCCACATATTTTAAAATCACTGATGAACCAAAATTATATGTAAGGACACAAAAATTAATTAGAACAATTTAAGTTGACCTTCAATTGCAAAGAACACGTAAGAATACTGATATGAAGTGCATTTCAAAATACTTATGCCGAAGTGAAAGTCACTGCCTACTAAGATTCTTATCAGCAGTTTGAGATTGCACAAAACAATGGACATAACTTTTGTTGTTGATGTGCACTTTGTTCTGAGTAAAGTAGAGGTAACGGTATCTTACCCATTTTGAACGAAAAAAGACGCCAAAAGGCAAGAGAACAATTTGTCAAAAAAATTGTGCCGACGCACAGTGGCGCCATTTGAGTTTTTTCGTTGCAAAAATCATATCTTTTGAACAGAATAAGATAATTGAACAGTTTAAACAGCATATGATAGATAACTGTTCAGCCTATGAAATGAGCGTTTGGAAAGGGTGCTACGCTTTGTAGGGGTCTACTTATGGGTTATCAAAGTTAAAATTAGTAGAAAAATCAATTTTATGGTAACTAAAAAAAATTATTTTTACATTTTTAGATTGTTTTTATTTTTTTTCTTAAGGGTTTTATGTTTTAAATTATTACCCAACAAATTAAAAAAAAAATTATTTTTTTTTTAAATTTATTTTTTAAATTTTCTGTAAAATATTCATCACAATTCGTAAGAGAAGGTATATCTAAAAGACTAACCATTTCTAAACTATAATTATTTTGTAACTCTATTTGTGACTTCACATGCCGCAGGGAAGAAATAAGTGGATCGGAAGATGCTGCCAACATGTTGAAGAGGTCCTTATTTTGCCTTACCCTTGATGCTTTGAATGTGTTGTGCAATATATATATTTTATAAAATTTGTTAAGAGACTCCTGTGCTTCTTCAGAAAGCTCTCCAATTGGCAAAGACTGGTACTCAATTATATCTTTGCCATGCGCCAATATTTTATGGACGGTCGGGGTCAACTTCTTCTGTGGATACATTTCTGCTAAAAGAGATGCAGTTTTCGACGCATATTCTCCATATTTTGTAGAATTGACATTTTCTTTGCAGTTTAAAACATCCAAGATCGTTCCCAATCTTTTCACGATTTGATTGTCAATTCCAATGATTCTAGTTACTGCCTCATCATTTTCAAAAAATCTCCTAGAAGTGTTTCCATCGTTTGAGTTACCGTATCCGTGCTTGGGACAGTCTACTTTTAGTCCAACTTGTTTAAAAAAAGCCTCCTGTATTTGCTTCTTTCTGATCTTCTCCTTATCCTTTATTGATGTATTTTCATCGAAGTTTTCCTCCTCTTGTGGTAGGGTATATGCCAGTTTTAGCAAGAATTCCATACACCTTATCCTTGCGTGCATTGGTGACATTCCATATTCGTAATTCTCCTCATTTGTAGAATCGTTTAAATTACCAAAGTTCTTCTGACAAATAATAGTAAAAAATCGATAAAAAAAAATATAAAAATAAAACGAAAAAAGGGGTTTAAATAGGTTTTTGCTAAATTTTTACCTCCAAAATAATTCTGTCTATATATATGTATATGATAACTAATTGAAATATGTTATAATTAAGCAGAAAAAGATACTTATCTTAAATTCTTTACAACTAATTATATAAAATTGAGATGTAACATATTATATATGAAATAAATTGAATTGAATTGAAAAAAGTTCTTCTGACTCTTTTTGCAAATCGGGCATGACATTGTTGAGGTTGTTCCTGTCAGTTCGTTTACGACTTTTTCGTCAACCATGGTCAGGTGGAACTCGTAATTGCATTCAATATATTTTCCTTCTCCAATTTGCAGCTTTGTAGGCTTAATCTTGCTTATTTGTTCTTCAATGTCCTTCACCGTAGTCCTTATGAGTTCTGTCGATTCCCTTGCAAACTGAAACATTATTGGTCGGCAATAATGCACTGATGACGGTCGTGGATTTTTCCAGTGTAGGGAATCATCCGATTTTAGCCGCAAAGGAACAACAGATGCCATAAACATATTTCCATCCGATATTGTAGCGTCATCGGAAGATATCCTTTGCTTATAAACGCTTTGTCCGGATGATCCATCGCAGCCCCATTTGCTGATCAATGTCAACTTCTCAGGAAGAATTTTCACTTCCGTGAAAAACTTTGGTGTGGTTGACTTTCTAAACAGTTCAAATAATTTTAAATTGTTCAACGCCATGTTTTCAGTACTTAAATTGTTTAATGGTTTCAGTAATTGTTGCGCCAACTTTCAGGCGTAGACTAATCCAGGCATTATGCTTATTTTGCAATATATAGGCTTATGCTACCATGCCTAAAAATTTATCTGTTCCCTGCATACATATGGATTTAGGCTGAATAATGCAATTTTGATATTATGCACGTGTCCAAATAAGATTTGTGCCTACCTGTAGGGACCATAAGTCAATATTGTTCCTGACCATTTGTACGCCAAAGTATTGTTTATGTGAGGTACATACCTGCTAATTTCAATGAGTAGTTTTTTTCAAACTATTAGATCAAACTACTGTCAGTCAAAACATATAAGGGATGGACGCCATACAATTTCTGCAACCATGTCTTTTTAAACTTTTTTACCTCTAGAAGCCAAACGGGCACGTACGGGCAGATAAAAATTTTGAATTATGTAAAGAACTAATCAAAGAACAGGTTTTTCAAATATGGCAAATATAGAAAAATATAGTTTTTTTTTATTTTCCGTCAAAGTTGAAAAATAGTGAAAAAACGGATAGTTTTTAAATAGTGATTTACCAGGAGAAACACAGAGCAAACAGTTAATTTTTTTTTTATCATTATACATTTAATAAATACATCAATCAATACAAACAAAAAATAAGGCGATTCGTTACCTATTTTTCGTGATATTACACCTGAAATCGCAACAAATTGACTAAAAATTGTGTGTTTTTTTGAAAACCGAAAGTCGGTCAACTTTGAACGGTTATATATTCTAAACTAAAAATGTGATATTATTAAGAGTGGCATATTTGAAATCGTTGAAAAGTTTCCTATAACATGGGTTTATTCAAAACTTCGTCGGCACTCATGAAAATTTTGATTTTTGCAACCTCGCTTGCTCTACGGGCGCCACTGTGCGACGACTGTACTTTAATTACACTGGTCGGCAAAAAATAAGCAAGAAGCTTGTTTTGAGAGTGTAATTGACTTTAGCCTGCTGAATCTAAATCTCTTCAGAGGTTGATTCTATCACGTCTTTTTAATTAAATGAATTTTAATGCTAATATAAAAAATTAACAAGTATTTGGTAATTTTTTTATTAAGTTTTATTTACTATTTCCCAGCAGAAACCAGCCAACACTGCTGGAGTACAATTGCCGTTATATCTTTTTTCCATTTGCGCAGGGTGCCCCGGTAGGCTTGCTGGTAGTGAGCTAATTAGAACACATGTGACATAAACTTACAATCCGATGTACAAGTTCGTGCTCAGCGCTCCAATAATGGGGCGGTATAGATAGAACCGCCAAAAATCAATATTTTACAAGAAACAAATGATTTTTGTCGCAAAACTGGCTTAATACACACCAATCAATAAACAAAATTATTTTACATGATCTTACTATAAAATAATAATTTAATAATAATCTAACTTGTTACTACGCGTCATAGACTTGCACTATTTAGTTTGTCAAATCACATAAAAATTTCGTTGAAATTTTAATGCTCTTATTTTTCTATGCTAGGAACACAACTGGGACGAATTTTCGGCCGCGAATATTCGTCGCCAAAGATAAAACATATTGCTGTATATGAAAGTACACACAATAATAGCGTCGGCCGACTTTAGTCCTACTTTGCAATAGATTTATTTCTATTTCATACTCCGGCGAACGACGATCAAATCAGTAATAGGTGACCATGCTTTGGTTTAGTTGTCCAGTATTTTAGTAAATGAAGTAACTTATAACTTAAATTATTGTCTTATTTTTGATTTATATTATTTAAAATAAATATACTAAATAGTAAGTTATAAAAAAGGTTTTTAGTTGTGATTTTCTTAATGTTTTATTTTTTAAGAATTTTTTTTTTCATATGGTCAAACACTTTCCTAATTATTAAAGCTGTTAGTTATTCGTCGTTATTGCGCTTCATACGACGAATTTACTAAGCGACTTTTTACTGAAAAACCAGTCGTTCGTCCCAGCTGTGTTTCTAGCATTATGTTGATAAAACACAAGTACCGGTCAAAGTACAGTCAACAAAAATAATAAGTTAGTCTTTAACCACACAGTTGGGCAATAACTCAGCGTTAAAAAACGGGGAGATAAACACATATGGGTTAATGTCACTATGCTCTGGCAAGTGCTCGAGAATAAAGAGAGAGAAAGAACTATCAATTCCACATATACGTTGTTTAAATCATATTTAGATGTCGAACAATGTTATTTTTAATTTTACATAACAACTTTAACATTTGTGTGTACTTAAAACGATGCTTGTAGTTATTCAAGCTGGAGATCCACATTACGCGTTTTCGCCTCCGTGCATTGCATGTTTTTTCATATCTTACTGGCGTTCTACGTTTCAAGTTACATGCAACGGTTTTTATGAGGCATTATTACAGGTATAAATAAAATCAATCAATGTGCATCCTACGTTTTTGTGCAAGTAACTGGCTTCGTAAAACAACACAGATTCTCCTTTTTTGACAGCTGCGTAGGTTACGAAAAAACGTAAAATGCATGTTGTGGACCAAAAGCTTTACTGTTTTTAAAACTGATACATTTTTTAAGCCTGGTGAATGATTAACGCAGCAGGTTTTTAGGGGAGAAATGTAGGAGTTACGCTTACCATTTGGCCTACGGAAGGAATGAATTTTATATGGCAAGTCCCCACTTTTTGACACATAGATCTCTTTATTCAACGCACATAAATACTGGCGAATGTCCCGATCAGCCTTATACTTTAAGAACGCCGTGGCACTGTAGTGTTTTCTTTTATAAAATTTGTTAAAAATTCATTCACTTATCCTACTGCATTTCTAAGTATCTTATTGCGTAGCACCTAAATGTGCACTTACTTTTTCAAATGCTCAATTAGTGCCTCGCAAAATCAGATAATTTTTTGTTGTGTAGTTATCTTGTCATAAAATTTAAGCTTTTTAATTAAAAAAAATTATTTTTATTACTTTATATTAAAACTTAAGTCACTTCTCAAATTAGTTGCAAAATTTAAAGTAAAAGTATCAAAGTTTTATTCGCCCATTTATTTTAGCAATCTAAATATTTGTTTAAAATATATTATACTATTCAATGCAATACGAGTTCGCAATTAATATTTAAATACCTGCAAGACATACATAAGTAGATGTTGGTTTAATTGTTGCCAATTAATTCACTCATTTACATCGTTTTAAAGAAATTATTTTAAGCCAACATAAGAATGATATAATCCTTATAATTTGATGAAATACTCTCGGACGTGTTTTAGCGTAAAATAACGGCTTTTACACACAATTTAGTTAGTTGTCATTTTCTTCATTCGCTTTTACGTGCGGATATTTAAGATAAAAAGTAAAAAATAGTTAGCCAATTGTCTAATAACGAATACATACTTAAGTACTAGACAATATTTTTTGTAAACTATTATAGAGCTAAGTATGTAAATAGTGCCTACAGTTAATTTTATTTTTAGTTTTTTTTTAACGTTTCTATAAAACCACCTTCACCTGACTACCAGCCAACTAGATTTTTGCTTAATTCTTACGTTTATTCAAGAACCCAACAAAAATAAAAAACAAATTTATGGTATTAGTAGCAATAGAATGCAATCGATTTAAGCAGCCGGACAGACAATTTGCTTACACCCAGCTAATAAAAATTAAACAGTGTTGATTATAAGTCATGCAATTAATACCAAAACAAATTTTGTGTCTGTGTCTTTTTCTCCCTCTTTCTATCTCTTTCTCCTGTGTGTTTTCTTTTAGGAAGCAAACAAACTAATGTCGTTCATCCAAAATGTAAGAACAGACAGTCGGCGACAAATATAGGAAAACAGCCTCTAAGTAAAATTGTGTCAGGTGAATACAAAAAATTTAAGTTCAAACGACAAAAAATTCAAAAAAAATCAATACGTTTGAATGTATTACACCAACTATATACTTAGTTTTGAAAAATCACCATCCTTAATCATGGAAACAGAGTTCAACTCAAAATTGTAGCATCACGATACTTAATTTTTATCATACACTTAAAAATAATACATTTTCACTAACAATTTACACACACAGAAAACACAATTGAAGAATACCTTTTTCACCAAACCAAATACAATATTCAACTTAAGTCATATTAAAATAAACAAAAAAAAAATATTAAATATTGTACATACAATCTCTATATGCAGTTTGCTTTGCGGAAAATTTCCAAATCAGATTTACTTGGATATAAAAGAAAGAGCAAAACTCGTTTTTATTTTACACAAAAGCTGCTTTCTATTTTTGTAAATATTTTGTTAGATCCTGAATATATGTATGCAGGCATTAGTGAGATATATATATAAGTGGTCATTCTGCTCTTTACTAATTATTTTGATTTTAGAATTGTAAATCTTCAATAGTTTCATTATTTGATAAAACACTGGATGAATACGAGAAGTTGTAATTAACATTTTCAATCTCACAACTTTTAGACAGGTTTATCTAGCCCTTAATTATTTTTAAAAACATATTTTTTGTTTTTCTTTTGTGAAATGTAATCAAGAATACTGTTTTTTAACTTTTCCGAGCGTAAAAGCAAAACTTCGTAATACAATTATTGCGTCAATTAAAGTACAAGCCATTGTTATAGCCTTTTCACACTAGTCAACATTTAACAACTACCATTTCCTTCCTCGTCCCTCTCGCCTATAAATTAGCAAGCTGATCAATAAGACTTGCAACGTGTAAATTGGGACTAAGGAAATATGTATTTACATAGAGCTAAAAATGAACTTCTTTACAAGATTTTCCTATCTCATTGTACGAGCAAGGCGAATTCATGTATACGGTGGTATCGATACTTCAATAAGTAACAACACCAAAAACACAACAATATATTTCTTGTTGCTTTCGTTGAGCGATATGTCAAAAACACAAGCAACTTTTGACATTTCTCTCTCTAAGTAAGAAAAAAAAAGTAGCACAGCTATGCTTTATAATAAATGAATTCGCCTTGTGTATGAGTATACATTGTACATCTTCCTATTATTTAACTGTCATTACTAGAATACTGACCATAAATTTGATTATTATTGTGGCATCACTGACAAAATGGCATTTCTTTTGAAAGCAGCGTTACCATTTGTTAAGTTTTTCCTTTTTGCAAGTCTTTTTTGCTTAATTTTTTTATATTATTAAACAAAATTAATTCCAAATACATTTTTGTGTTTTCTTTTAAAATGTTGGCACTTTTGTAGAAAAACGTATTTAAAAAATAATTATTCCTAAAAAAATTTTTAGGAATGGTGACATTTTTTATTGATAGTAGATGTTAGAGGTTGCAAGTGTGAATGCGTGTTTCAAATTTTCAACATATCCCCTGCGTTCCTTTGAAATGTATCCAAGTGTGAAAAGGCTATTGACTGTAGCTTTTTTTGTCACTTTGGCAATAAATGTACATCGGTTCTACAGAATTACTTTAATATTTGATTAGTTCGGCTAAAATTAGATTGAAATAAACGGTAGACAGACGGATCAACATCCCGGTTTTTTTAATGTAGGTGAGACAAAGCATTGTCGCTTCTAGGATTCCACTACAACCTTCGAAATATATCACAATGAGGCCGTTATACTTCTTATGAAACTGCATGTTTAATTCCTCTTATTGACTTAACCCTCTGCGACTGACGTGATTTTGTAATAACAATTCCAATGACGTGGTAATACGCTGTTTTGTAAACCTTCTGAAATAATTTTTTATTAAAAATTAATGTTATACGAGTAGCTTGTTATTTGCTGTAATTTATTTTGAGAACAAAACGACAATTAATTTTAAACCATATTTAGTGGCAAAATGGCCCTAAAGAACTTACATCTATACAAAACCCAAAAAAAAATTAAAAATGTTTTTTACAAGTTGAGTTCGCATCTGAGCTAACCACTATAGAAAAAATGAGATCATTTTAATGGTTAAATAAAGAGATACAACTGATTGTATCTAGTGCATTGAACCAGACATTCTAACATGGATATGTCAAATTGTTTGATCCAAAGCTCAAAATCTGCTCTTCACGGCTTTTAAAAGTTCCAGATGATGTTCTCTTAGAACAATGAAGAATTTGTTTTTTACTAAAGAGCCCCCTCAAAATAAAAATAATAAGAGATATAAAATATTGAAGCAATTTTATTGACGTGTTGCTTAGGAGACACTACAAAAATATAATAAAAATTTTGATGTGGTTGTTTCTCAGACACCTGCCTAAATATTGACGTGGTTCTCTCGAAGACACTTTTCTGCTCAGCGCGAGGCATACGATCTATTTGATCGCGCTCGTGCGCTCGTCACGCCAATATACACTTGAAAACGTATTAAGAATTACTGAATGCGTGAAAGCCGATGTTTGGGGAAAACTCCTTTTTTTCATTATTGTCTGTTAGACAACCACGTCAGTCGCAGAGGATTAAGCTATGGCCACACTTATTAAATATTTGACCAAATAACAGCAACCACTAATGTTGTAAATAGTTAGTGTGATTTAACATGATCTTAATATTACAAAATAATACTTATTATACTGCTATACGTAGCAAAAACTAAAGGGTGGCTAAATTTTAAGGGCCGATGTTGATTTTGAATAAAACACAAATTATTTAGGAAATTATTGTCATTTCTTTTTATTATGATGATATTGGTATGGTTCAATTATGTATGGAACAAAATATCAGCCAAATGGCTGCCGTGACCTCAGCGGCACACCTCCATCCGATGGTCCAGATCTTCGATGGCGCTGAGGCATAATTGAGGTTCTATGCCGTTAATGTGCCGAATTATCTCATCCTTTAGCTTTTGAATTGTTGCTGGCTTATCGACGTACACCTTTTCTTTCAAATAACCTCAAAGAAAGAAGTCCAACGGTGTAAAATCACATAATATTGGCGGCCAATTAACATCGCCACGACGTGAGACAACACGGTTATAGAATTTGTCGCGCAAAAGAGCCATTGTTTCGTTAGCTGTGTGGCAAGTGGCACCGTCCTGTTGAAACCACATATCGTCCACATCCATATCTTCCAATTCGGGGCATAAAAAAATCGTTATCATCTCACGATAGCGAACACCATTCACAGTAACTGCCTGACTGGCCTCATTTTGGAAAAAATACGGTCCGCTGGTGCCGCCAGCCCATAAACCGCACCAAACAGTCACTCTTTGTGGGTGCATTGGTTTTTCGACAATCACTCTTGGATTATCATTCGCCCAAACGAGGAAATTCTGCTTATTGACGAATCCACTGAGGTGAAAATGTGCCTAATCACTGAAGATAATTTTCTTCGAAAATTGATCATCCACTGTTGCCATTCCTTGCCACCATTCGGACCATTGACGACGTTTGGAATGGTCAAGAGGCTTTAGTTATTGAGTCAATTGGCACCTTGTAAGCGTGTAAATGCAAGTCTTTATGCATAATGTTCATCAACGACTAGCGTGTGAGGTGCAATTGTTGGGCACAACGACGAGTTGAGGTGGACGGCTCTTCAGCCACACTATCGCGAACAGCAGCAATATTTTCTGCAGTACGAGCATGCACTGGTGTTTTCACATCTCCTACAGACCCGGTGTGCTCAAATTTTTGCACGATTTTTCTGATTCTAAGCGCATTTGGACGATTAAATTGACCGAAAAAGTGCACAATATGCATTTCGATTTGAACGCCCAATTTTATAATAAGCCTGAATAACTTTAACGCGTTACTCGATTGTGTATCTTTCCATGGTTTAAATTGAATTAGTCTGAAATTGAGAAATGTCAAATGAAATGCAGAAAAAAACTTGACGTTTAGGTGAGGTTCACATTCAATAGCGGCCCTTAAAATTTAACCACCCGATATATTAATATTTTTGTTTTGTAAAATGCGGTCTCATAATCAAAATAAATATTGGAATAATTTTTTTTTTACCTGGCTGTAACGTTTTTTTCGACAAATATTTGCCAAGTATGACAGCAGCTTTATATTTAGACTTTTGCAGCGTTCTTGTCTTTAAAATCGAAATCGACTCCATAGTTGTTATTTTGATGATTTTTGGTTCCAAATTTGACGACTTTTTAAAGTAACGATTTTTAAAATGACAATTTTTGCACTTTTTTACAAAAGTTTTAAGTTGTATTTTATATTTCTGAACACCTTCTCAAATATTTTCGTATATCGCGATTTTAGGACAACAAGGTTCTATCTTACATGTAGTTTAAAGTGAAAATAGAAAGAACCTTGTCTCTAATTCCAGATTTTTAAACTTTTGTAGCTTTTTAGAATGTATGTAGAGTTTGTTCCCGGGATTTCTCGTCCCGGGAATTTTTGGTACCCGCTTTCCCGGAAATTAATTACAGGATTCCCGGGAAATTTTGAAGAAAATCTTTTTAAAAAACTTAAGTAAATCCATGTCGGACTCTTGTCTTCAGTTGTTTTATCTAACTAAATTTCACCACAATTTTAAAATTTTCTGCAGTTCAAGGCTTATAAAGCTGATTTTTGAGAATGGGCTTTATAAAGGGCTTATGGTAAATTATAGACGAAATTTTATTTCTTCTCTTAGCAAACTGTAGTAGTCTTAGTTTATAACAATATTTTTAACTTTTGAGGTTATGAGTAGTGTAGTATTTGCAGAGAGTGTGTTTTATATGGGGCATATAATAAATTTTTTTTTTTTTTTATTTATTTATTTATTTATTAAGTCTATGGATTACATCCTTACAGACTATACATTGTGACATAAAAAAAAATTTACATATGTAGAATAATAAAAAAATATACAGTTTTTTGTTTTAAGTGTTTAAATAAATTATTATGTTTCGTTTTACAATTGTAGAGGTTAATGAGAAATCAATTAATTTATACAAGTCATTAAAATCTTTTCCAACTCTCCGCCATGGATCAGCATTTGCGTAATTGCTGTGAAAAAATGGTAATGCTATGGGGCAAAAGTAACGAGTAGGTCTTTGAGGGACATTGAAAGTAATATTTTCCAAAAGAAACTCTGATGAAATATCGCCATTAATTATATTTAACATAAAGGATACATTTAGCATAATTCTTCGGCTTTTTAAAGTTGGTAGTTTAATTAGACTAAGTCTACTTGGATATGATGGTAGATTTATAGACAGATTCCATTGTAAACCTCGCAGACAAAACAGAAGAAATTGTTTTTGAACAGATTCGATATGGTTACTATGTACGTTGTATACAGCTGTTTTGTAATATCGGGATCGGTAAACTCCTTTGCCCATCGTTTGATAAAGGCAAGAACACCTCTGGCTTTATTGACGGTCATATGAATATGTGGAACAAAACTCAGTTTTGGATCGAGTAAAACTCCAAGATCGAGAAAAACGTCAACTAGATCCAGTTTATGCTCTCCTAAAACGTAATGAACATTAACGCAGTTCCTCCTAAAGAATCGCATATATTTGCACTTTTTTAGATTAAGATCCATAAGATTAGCTTTACACCACTGATAAAAATTATACTTGATCTTCATAATATCTGGTGGTGTGATTTCGAGTCTTAAGAAAGTAGATTATGCAAAATTGCCAAAAAAAAACGTTATTCGTTATGCTTTTAGCCATACTAATATAATTTCCGAGAGTGGTCTTACCATGTAAATTTTGGACCAACCTTCAAGAAATTTTTAGAGGTATTAAACGATTTTTTAAAATTAAATGACAATCGATGCATTCCGCTACAAAATTATATTAGTTTTTGTCAAGTTTTTAGAGAGTTAGTTCCATATTTGGGTGCTTGTCTTGTCTTACTGAAACGGTTCTTCTGGAATTCAATCCAAAACACTCTGGAAGAACTAGAAACCATTTGACACCCAAATTACTAAATCGAATAAGAATTACCGAAGCACCCAGAATATGTATACTTTATGGAATCTTAGAAGAATTTAAAAAAACTTTCACATGAAATGCCAAAGTTAGTACTCGCCACTGCTGATTAAGGGTATAAAACTGTTATAAATATGTTATTAAATACGCTAAATGAAATTTCTCCTTTATGCTGAATTTGTTAAACTGTGAAATTGTTTCAAAATTCGTTCTTTGTAATGTAGAGCTTTCAGTTCCAATTCGCGCTTCCAGAAATTATATTCTTCTAGACTTGAATAATTTCATTTTTATTAAGCAAATAAGCTCTGAATTTTAAAATGTTTATACGTATATTGATTTGTGTGATCCTATTGGAATCAAAAATAACATCTTAAGAGCCACTTTTTGGGTTTGAGATTAAACTTAATCTTATTCTATAATTAGCTAATCTGAGAATTAAGTTTAACTAGCATTAATTGAATTTGATATTTTTGGGTGGTGGCTTAAACCATGTAGTGCTACCATACTGAAAACAAATAAATGGCAACATTTTTGTGCAAATGTCAAATTTTTTATCAAAACAACATGGATGTTTTCAAAGAAGAAGAAGAAAATGCCCGAATTCAATATTGTTTACAAGCTACAAGAATTACTAAAGAAAAAGTTTAAGAGAAAAAATAAAGAAATAACAATATAAACATATTTAAATTTTCTTAAAATAGTTTTTTGATTATATTTTTGCAAAAGCTGTATATGTTAAACATGTGTATATTGACAGTTAAATATTAGGTTTAAACCACCACCATTGGCCGCTTAAACTAGCAAAAAAAGTTTAAAAAATACAACTCAAAAAGTTAATACGGAGATTAAAGTTAATTTAATCTCTAATCTCTAACCCAAAAAGTGGCTCTAAGTGTCTTAAAATAACTTTAATCTAAACCAGGGGTTTCCATTTCTTTGCACAATTGTGTACACCACTACTAACACATATTTTTATACTCTTCAATTCAGTCGTCGATGTGACTTCGACAAGTGTACATGTCTAGCGGATGCTATATTATTTTGCTTCAGCTTACACTCAAAAAATATTGTGCGGTCAAAAATGCTTTTGGTAACATCCAATGCCTTGCGTGCAATTTTAATTTAGAGTTTAAATTTTAAGACTTAAATGTAGAACAATGTAACATTTCATAAGTTGACATGCAAAGCAAAGAACTTTGTAAAATGGTAATTATTTGAGATTTAAAAGCAAAAAATTTCAAAATGTCTAACAGTCCTATGTGGAATAAGCTGATAGTCACATTTATTATAGGTTTTTATCTTACATACGTATATGGATTCGGTTCTTATAATTTTACAGCACTTTTTTAATTTTTTCTTATGCAATACTAAAAATTATTATTATAAATTATTATCTGATCACTAATTCCACTAACACCGTGGTAATAGTTATAAAACAGATTACCCAGTTTTGTTGTTTAAAAATATTAATGTGTTCTTATAAAAAGAATTAAAAACTCTGCTAATTTTTTTCTTGAGTGTGATTATACATTATGCAGTTAAAAAAAAATTATATATTTATTTGATGATACGTCATTTTTAATTTTGTAAATAACTTAAAATTATATAAAAATACATATGTAACGTGAATCCTTATCAACAAAAATTTCAAATTTTCAAATAATATCTACATTGTTTTGCATTTAAGCTAACGATATGTGTTTTGTTTGTAAAAAAAATTCTTTGATGCCTGTAAAAGGGTCCCTTTTTCTTTCGTTAAAAAGACGTACCTAAATGCAGAAATTATTAAGAAAGAAAAAAAAATAGCCACAAGAATTTGACGGTATTTTGTGCTTGTAAAAATATTTTTGTTTCTGTACCAATCGCGTCGGTGGGTTTTTTCTTTCTTTGAAAACACTTTTCTTAAGTAAGTAAAAATATTTAAAAAACAAGTTAAAAAAGCAAATGTGAAGCAGGTAAAATTTTTGGGTAAGAAGATGTGTTTTATTGATGTATTAATGAAACTTTATTGTTTCGCACTATTTTTTATGCTTAATTTTTATTGCTACAATATGACCGAGTCCAAAGGGTTAACCTTACTAATTTATGGTATTTATTTAACGTAACTTTGACCTGTTATAATGACTATACGTTTTTGCAGGCAAACTCAGGTGCGCATTTGATATTTTGTAAAAAGTTATGATATACCATTAGCTAGAATTAAAATGTATGCACAGATGTTTGAAGTATGAGTAACCCAACAACGTGAATACCCTTTCTATTTTACTTACCACTATGAATACCCTAACTTTTTACTAAAATAACTTTTTCACGTTATAATTCTCATGTAATTTATCTTATTTTTGAATAAAAATACCAGGGAAATCCATTTATATGCACAATTGTGTATACCACTACTAATACATATTTTTGTTTCAGGTTAACACAAAAAAAGTTATGATGGCACTTAAAAAATATTGTGCGGTCAAAAACGCTTTTGGTAACATCCAATGCCTGATATGCTATGCAACATTTAAGGAAGGAACGGAATATGTTATTAAACGTGTGATTTGCGTGCAATATTTATTTTTTATGAAAACATAAAAATCTTTAATTTTTTTACAATTGTTTGATAAGATATTTGAAACTGATTTAGAGTCAAAAAGCTTTCGAATAAAAAAAAGTGCAGTTTTAAAATCAGCGACATTGAATTGGTAAAGAATTGCTACAAATTTTTTATCAACACAAACAATTTTGAATTTTGTACCTTTGTGTTATACAACTTATAAAATATATTACTAACATTTTATTTCGGCTGTAAATGAATGCATTCTCTCAATTTTTTTACTCTCTGGTACTCACTAATACACAACCAAAAATTTTTTGGAAATCCCTGATCTAAACATATTTTTGTTATATAACACTTACTATATATTTTATTATTTTAAGCTTACTAGCCAGTAAGATATTTAAGCTTTATTGAAGAAATAAGTAAAAAAGGTAAATAAAAAATTTTGGGCGATCCCAGAAACATGATTTTATTTCCCGCTTTCCCGAGAATCCAAAAAGTGCGCGAAAAAAGAAACTCTAAACGTATGACATCTTGAACAATACATAACAGGCAAAGTCAGCTGTTGACACGCTTCGAAATTTACCTTATATTACCAATTCATTGGTAGCAATTGCATTGGTAGCATTGCAATGTTTTAAATATTCTCCTATTTTGGATTTTTAAAAACAGATTCTTTTTTATTTGAAAAAAACTAGACGATTATTAAGGTTTGACTGTAAAAGAAATTAAAACTTGCATACATCGTTAATGGCAGCGAGAATAATTGCTTTATTTAAAGAGATATTGTCAGACAAAAACAATGTACAATCTTATGTCTGAATTTTATTTTTTTTTTATTTATTTCAATTAAAACAAACTGAAAATAGATAAAAATTTTTGAATTCATCTATAGTTAAGGTGACCATATCATTGAAACCAAAATACAGAGCAGTAGTTTCATTGAAGTTAAGTGGCACCGCAATAACAGTTACATATAACAACAACGTCTCAAATGCCTTTTTTATACCAAATAGAGTTTTTTAGACCGATATAACTAAAAATTATAAAAGAAAACTTAATTTTATTCAAAAATTGTTTTATTCGAAAGAAAAAAAAGGGATCAACATTTAAAATTAATTATTTCGGGCATTTTGACACCGCGATTGTTCTTGACAAAGCGCATTCTAGATGTATAATTGTAGGCCACTTTTTCGAGCATTGCTGACACGAACAATGTTGGCCTTTAAACCGTCAATTGATGCCTGTTTATCGCACAAAGTTGTAGGTCAATTTGGTTAATTAATCGAAATCAATTTATTACCAAATTCTAATTTTAATAAGTCGATAGTTGCGGTTGCCCTATGGCACGTAGCGCGATCTTGTTGAAACCACATCTCGCCCGGATCGTTTAAATCCATATTTTCAAACAAAAACTTCATAGTTCGGACTTTATTTTAAAGAAGTAGGATCCGATGATACTACAAACTGTTCCAAGCCGTTCATGTTTCTGAATGCTATGGAGTCCATAGGGTCTGTTGTAAATTGGTATTACTCCATAATATATTACTCCAAACTCATTTGCATAACTGGGTAGCGTTATTCAAGCGTGAATCTATTCATAATGATATGCAAGAGTATACTGATCATAAATGTTAAAAATGAACGGAGAATGACAATTCGTTTGACAGTTAACCCTTTCGTATGTTCTATCGGGCCTAAAATCATCGTCTATATATATATATAGTCTTTCAAAAAGTTTTCGCCGATTTTGGAATTTTACTTCAGCTGTTTTTGTGTACTTGTTCTTAACTACTCTAAAACTTGTGACTTAGGGACAGAGGGCAGACGCGTTGATGGAATAACACGGACCTTGAATAACAGAATTAAATTTGTTGTGTTTCTTCGAAGTTCTAGTTTAGGCTGTGGGCATACTTAAGAAGATAATTTTGCCATTTTTAACAATTCGATTACACTCCCAAAATCGGAATTTATCGGTAAAAAACGATTCTTTTGCACATTGTGCCTAAACAATTTTTAACTTAGTTATTTTCGTACCGATTTGAAAGATAAAATTGCATTTAAACAAATTTAAATTAAGCAACATCTATAAAGATATATAAAGGGTGGGTCATCGTGAGTTTTTATTATCGGTTCAAATAACAACTTATGGCATTTATGAAAATAATATCATGTAAATATTGGACATGACTACGTCTGATCCATTCGGAAGGTCCAATTTTGGGCGACTCGTTCGAGCATAGACACTGGTGTCTCGCGAATAACACAACTATTGTTAGCTTCCAAAGCGTCAATCAAAGCTGGTCTATTCTTGACACTTTAGGTGGCCAATTAACCGTAGCAAAACGTGAAACTAAGTGCTCAGCAAAATTATTTCTCAACAAGGTCATTGTTTCACGAGCTGCTCGTAGCGCCGTCTTGTTAAAACCAGGGCTCACCGAGACCATGCGCTTGAATTATAACGGTTACCATAGACGGTAACAGTCTGACTTTCCTCCCCATTTTTAAAGAAATATGGACCAATGATTCCCCCAGCCCATAAACCACACGATATCGTTGTATTTAATGGATGTAATGATGGCTCTTGGTACTGCTTGAGTTCTACATCAGCCTATACACGGCAATTGACTCAGAAATGTGACACAGCACTGAACAAATTTTCACGATAAATCACATGATTTTCATTTCTCACAGAACGCTAATTTTCGTTATACAGCTGAACAATTTGGAGACGCTGTTGCGGCGTGAGTCTTTCCATGATCGATTGCCTAACGATACTGAACAAAACAGTTTGATATGAGTCACGCGTAATCTGTAAAAAGGCATACTGATAATCAAACTTCAGAATAATTCACTGTGTATATCTGTATAAAACACAAAAATTATTTCTAAATATGCATATCTGTCCGTTATAGACCCTGAATTCATGCAACTGATGTGCTCCTAAGCGGTTTCATAGAGAGGCAATTTTGTAAAGATGGCTTGATGCTCTATATTTTTTTAAACTAGGACCACGGGGCAATTTCTGTTTCGCCGAAACTATCTAGCAGGTTCTAATGAAATTTAAAACTTATATTGATCACTACTTATGTGGACACTCAAGGTGTTATTATAGAATGGCCAAATTTTAATATGTTTTGATTCCAGTTCGCTGCCCAGTTTTTGATTCCTTTACAGTAAAAAATTTAATAAGTAAAATTTGAAGCGAAGCCGATAACTCTTATTAGACCCGAAAACGTCTTCAATATATCTTTACAAAATACTTTTTGAAAAAATTTCGACACAAACCCAAAAGTGGAATTAAACATAAATGCATATACAACTCTTAC
Organism: Pollenia amentaria; assembly: GCA_943735925.1. Classification (NCBI taxonomy): domain Eukaryota; kingdom Metazoa; phylum Arthropoda; class Insecta; order Diptera; family Polleniidae; genus Pollenia; species Pollenia amentaria. The sequence continues at coordinate 94,055,576 of OX031009.1, read as the reverse complement.
GTGCGCACATTACGCAAAAATTTGTTCGATTCCTCTTTTTTTAAATTTTAAACTTCTACCTTTCCCCTATGCTAATCCCGCGAAGCTCTAGGTTTCTCTGCAGGAGACCAGAGTCTCTGGCGGGAATCGAACCCGCAACCCCGGCACTGATAGACTAGCTCACTACCAACTAGCCTACCGGTGCACCCATGATAAAGTTGTCCAAACTTAGACATCACGGCCATTTTTGCGTAAGATTCGTTATATTCAAAATTGATATTAATAATACAAATATTTTTTAGAAAGGTTATAGATTAAATTTTTCAATTTATATGTATTTGCAAAAAGTAAATAAAATAAAGTTTTGAATACCTTTTTTGAAATTAATTTGAATAAACATAACAAAAATCCTATCGGCATTGGGTTCTTTATTTATATTCCTTAATATTATGTAAAAAATATTAGATGAGATTTTTTATACGATGGATATTTCTGTCGGTAAGCCACAACAGCTTGAATCAACAATTGGTTTTTTTCTTCATTGTTGGTTAATATTATTTTAGTCTTGAATGGATTTAACACCTCTATCAGCACTTTCATTTACAATAAACAAGTCCTCACAGAATATCCAACCTTTCTTAAATTCATAACTATGACGTTTTCCAAGTTGAAGAATCAAGCTCTAAGAATTCGAGGCATAAACTAAACCGACTGAAGAAATAGTTTGTTTTCTCTGATAATAAATCATATAAAGGCTGTTTTACACTATCAAACTAGTGTTATGTATTAGTACAAAAATCCATGTATGATCTAATTATTGTTTGAAAATTTTCAAAAAACAATAACAACTTATCATGACAGGGTTGTGTTTTTCTCAAAATACGTAAGACTCGTGTGGCAGTGTAAAGTATCCATAATAAGAAGTATTGTTGAAAGTCTATTAAATTCGAATAGTAACGACCATTTTTTTTAACTTTACATTTGATCCATTCATTTAAGCTTTTTAAAAATTTTACGTTTTTCTTTAAAACTTAAATTTGAATAGAAAAATGCTAGAGCTACTGTTTCTTCGATGATATTTTGGATATCTTAATTGTTATATATCGCTTTTGAGAAGCAACAGGGTATAACTAAACATTTAAATTTTTTTACTTTTTGTAAAAAAATCGACACTTAATATTCATATATATCCACTTGAAATACAAATTAACAAAGTTCTCTGTTAAGAACTTATTCTCTTTAGTACTTTAATCAATACTTAAATAATGAATAAAAAGTATAAACGGTTTTTAAAAAAGTGTCATTTGTCGTTTTAGCGACAATTTTGGCAAAAAATGTCCCGTTATTAGCAGTGACTGTCGCTGAGGACTACACAATTTCTAGGAATAAAGTGTTCTTAAGTCATACGTTCATACGTGTACTCTTGAAGTCCCCCGGGAGTTCTGAGGGATCATCTGGGATCTCAGAGATCTTCAAGATCTCTTGCGATTGCGGGCAATCGGGGAGTCAAAAGAACCCGTGTTACGTTATTGGAGTGATTATTGATTAAGGCCTTCGTTAGTATGCGTCATGAGGGAAATGCTTTCTGTATTTCAGGACGATTGTCCTTGCGGAAGTTTCGCTTTTGTTTTACTACCCAAAGCGATATTCTGAAAATAAGAGTGTTTACTCTTGCCGGACTATGCACTAAAATTTCTGTCTGTGTGTGTTGGCTGCGCTCACACACTGAGGCGGTTAGTAAGCGCACTGTTTGTAACCCAGTAGTTACGATTCAACATGGAATCTGCCCTAGGACAGGTATCCATATTAATCTGTTCCACAGCTGTACTTTTGAAGTTTTACCGTTATTGCAACTAATTATAAAATAACCACAGGAAATTAAATGCAGCCCCAATGCATACATATATACTAGGATAGAATATAGTCTAGAATATAGAAAAAGTTAAGACGAATACATAATAGGAACCATAAGAGCTATCAAACTAATGTGATGCGCAGCTAATAGTAGAGTATATATTAAAATCGGAGATGGTAAAAATTTAAACTCTTGATTTTGTGTCCAACATTTTTTTAAAAATTACTTTATATTGTATATTGAAGTAGTGTCCGGGTTCATTAAGAGTTATAGGACTTACTCCAAAAATGGACTACGAGGAGGGGGACAATGCCGAGTATCCGCTAGTGATGACATACTATCTAAACCTCCATATACTGAAAGCATACCGCACGAGCACTTGTTGGATATGAACGTCACACGTAGTTCGCAATAAAAATTAAGCCAGATCGGCTAACAAATGGCTGAGATTTGAGCAACAAATCACTCTTTCCTCATAAATCTTTAATTTTTAACCATAACCCTTTACTTTTTGATGTAAAACACTGAAATTTATTGTTGTGGGAAAGCTAGTTTCTATGCACATTTCGCTGGTTGCTTAGGCCAGCTCGTCAGGAAACTTTTTCCAAATGCTTTAGTAAAGCTAAAAATATTTTACAAGTAAGACCATAAAGTGAATAAGAATTTTAAACACTCAGGTCTTGCATGTAACAAAATCAAAGTTTCAACAATAAACCGTAAATTTTTCTTTCTTCACTGAGTTATTGACACAGATCAATTTTATCAATTTAAATATCAACATGCCGTTTGACCTAGAAGGACCAATTTCAGAACAAATATTTCTTCAATTCATAAACCAAAGCGGTACAATATTTAACCCGGGCGAACTTAGACCTTTGGTATAAAAGGTACATGACTAATGAGCTAGGAAACCATTGACTTTTCAGATCTTTTGTTAAAAGTACCTAAGTTTCGGCACAGTCGAATATAGCACTTTATTGTTATATTATTTTTTTTGTAAATTATTTATTACTGGTTTGATCAACAATATTTTTGTTCAATAAAAACTGCAGGTGTTTAGAAGAGATATTTTTAAGTTCATAGCACATTTATCTGGCCTTTAATAGAAAAAAAAATTCATCCGTTTTAAGCCTATTTTAAAGGGTTTATGATTTACATATATAAAAGTTGCTGTTACATAAAGGTTCAAAAAAACTAAGACATATTTTATTTCTTCTAAAAATGCTGATTAAGGCGCTTAATTTAGAAAACCACAGTTTTATGACTTTATTCACCATTTTATCTACACCATTTGAAACAGTTGAGAATTATTTAATACAGATTCTTGTTTATATGATTTTGTTTTTCCTTAGTGATTACAATTTAACAATTCTTGTATTTAAATTTCACGCCATAGTGCAATGTAACATAAGCTTTTTAAAAGTATTCAAATCTCCTACATACATCAATCTACCTATTTTTTGAAATAACAAATTTATCAAATTCAAAAAATTGTGAGTTCATTTCATAAGATATTGATTTAATTTTTATTGTAAATATAATGTATTGAAAAAATTTTAAATTATATATAATTAAGAAATTATGATTTTACATGATCAAACAACTTTTATTTTGTGTACAAAGTCTTAAAGGGACAAATGATTTTTAGTAATAGATTATTTAAGACATCGAAATTAATAATTTGAACATTGAACAATCACATTTTTACAGAATATATTGAAATAATTCCTTTGTAATTTTCTAGACAAGAAGTATTTAAATCTTTTCAAGTGCTGATTAATAAATTATGTATGTAGAATTAAAAACAATCTCAAGAAAAGAGTTAAAAATTAATTGCAAAATATATTTTTTAAACTAGTTGAAATAGCGTGCATGATCTTCAGTTTTGATTCATTTTAAGTCGATTAAAAAATTGAGTATTTTTTTTTAAACAAACAATAGAAAAGCTAAAACTTAGAACAAATCACTTAAGCAATTTAACACCAGCCCCATAGTGCACGCACTTAAATGGTTGAGAATATATGTCAATCGAGGAAGATTTAATTTGCAATAGTTTTAAAGTCGCAAAGTGTAACAATTGCTTGCAGTGATTTGTTTCCTTCTTGTATTGTAATTAAATTATTATTAAATTTTTAAAAAAGTTTATTAGGTTTCATAAATTTTATTTTGTTTTCTTTATTATTTTGTTCCTTTTGATTTTTACATAATTGCGAAGCTTTTTAGCATAATTTTCGTTTTGAAATGTTAAAAGTTCATTATATTTTGTATATTTTAGAATTTTATTGTTATTATAAAATTATAATTCCAGTAATTAGCAAATGTAATTTGGTTTGCTTTTATTACTGTCAAAATTTTAACCGAGAAAACAAATGTTTATATTATAAAAAAATATTATAAATATTATAATAAAATCTATAATAAGTATTACAATTTGTAAAATTATATTTCTTTTCTTTATCTCTTTCCCTTTCTCAAAAACAAAATACCTCTCTCTCTCTCTCTCTATCTCTGTGCAATTACCGTCGCAATGATAAAAATATATAAACGAAAAATCACAAAACTCTCACCAAAAAAAAAATAAACACTCGACAATTATCACAAAATAAAACATCATCTTCATCATCACTATTTCAACTTTAACATTATGCCTAATCACCTGGTTCCAACCACACGCTGATTGATTCCAAATTCAAACTAAACGAAAATCAAAAATTTGGAAATGTATTTAAAAATGTGTTTAATGTATGTCAATATGTTTAACTTTGTTTTGTTGTTGCTAAATGTGGATGGTGGAAATGTAGGCGAGAAGAATACATTGATAGAACCGCCACCGATACCGTCATTTGGTACACCACGGAGGAAAGCCTTATCCGCCCGTATACAAGAACTAAATCGTAGTCTTCTAGAGGAGCGAGAATCCCAAAATCGAAACAGTTACAGTGATGCTGACGACAGTGGATAGAGAATTAATTGTCTAATTAATTTATAGTTTTTTTATATAGATTAAGATTTTGGACTATAGAAATATCTTATCAAATGCAACTGGTAGATTAATTAGATCACACCAACATTCCTGAACAATAAAACTCAGAACATAAATATACATACATACAAACATAAACACAGACATACACACACTAATTATTCAGACGACAACAGTTTCGTATTGAGTCAAACGTTTTATTACTTAAAAATAATCTGTTTTGCTCATGTTCTCATATTCTCAAAAAACGCCATAATTAAGGTACTTATTTGTGAAACTTTAAAATATAAACATAAAGTATGGAAATTTAAATTTATATACAAGTAAAAAAAATGGTGTACAGTCCAGAGCTGTAAAAAGCTGCAATCAATTGGCATTGAAATCAAAATTTATTATTAATAAGATTTCTCTATGACGTGCTAAATTCCCAATTTCTTTTTGGATAAAAACGCTGGAATTTATTGTTGATGAAAAGCTAGTTTCTATGCGCATTTCACTGGCTGCTTAGACCAGATCATCAGGAAACATTTTTCCAAAAACTTTGGAAAAGCTAACAATATACAAATAAACCTGTAAAGCGAATAATAACTTTAAACGCAGCTTAAACAAAACATTAATACGATTAATAAACAGTGAGTTTATCTCTCATTACATTTCCTTATATTTGGCTGGTTTTTCCCGACTCCAATTGTAGTTGTAAGTGGGTAAAAAGAAAAAACAAAATTTGGAAAACAAGTTGCTTATTAAAGCGGGTTTTTTCACGGGCACATGCAAATTTACTGATTTCATTCATTGATTTTAAATCAGTACTTGACTTAAGATTTCAAAATGGAATTTCGTCAAAATTTAAATATATTGTGATTGAAATCATTTTAGAATTATTCATTATAGAAATTATTGAATGTAATTCATTGAATTGCAAGATATTCATTTTCAATCATATTTTTATTGAAATTTCTTTGAAATCCCAACTATTGGCGATAGTCCAACAAAACAATAGTGTACACTTGGATTCAAGCGGTTGCAAGCAAAAATTGACATTGTTGGTAATTCAAAATGATCAGGGTCAGCTTTACTTCTAGAAGATAATGAAGATTTTGATTCTAATTTAATTGTGATTTCATGATTTCAAATTGAAATCATACAAATTATTTTGCGTTCTTGAATGCAATCAAAAAATTAGCAATCATTTCAAAAGAAAGCATGTAATAGCAATAAAATCGATTGCAATATTTTACAGCTCTGGTACAGTCATAAGGTGTGTTCACTAACTTTACTAGCAGAAACATGCAAAGAGAGAGTAAATTAAAATTTTACAAAATTTGTCTCCCAATTACTCAAAAAATTCAATTCTTTCTTAGATTTTAGAAAAATAAATATTTTATGTTATTGAAACACTTTTATTTTAAAAATTATGAAAATTATTTTTGTTTTGTAAAAAAAAAACATGAAACAGTGCCCATGTTCTGTAACTCTCGCTTCTAGAAACTTTTCAATTGAAATGCAAGAAATGAAACAAAAATGCCATAAATTTAAACAAACAACGGTTTTTCCCACTTAACTGCGTCTGCAACATTTGTAGCGAGTAATAGCTGCCACGTAAGGAAATTACTCGCCAATTTACAGAAAAATTGTGTCTATAAAATTTTTGTGAGAAAGTTTCCGCTTTGAACTGTCAAATAAACTCACGCATAAAAACGGGCTGAGAAAAAATATTAGCAAAAAAATATATAATAAATATGCAAAATGCAATGAATAATAACATGGAAGAGATAAGTGTTTTGTTTTTGACTGATTTTTTCATTGTTTAATTATATTGCCTTTAACATTTTTGAAAAATATACAAATGTTTTCAAAGCTATTTTTTAAACAACACACTCTACATTATTTGCTATAGCCGACGGTTCTATTTTCGCCGCCGTCATTGAAAATTTTTCAATTTTAATAATGTTGGCCGCCGTCAACGATATGTGTTACTGGCGTTCTCAACGTCTGCAAGTTCACATCGTCTTCGAGTGGAATATTATGACATTTATTACGTAACGACGTAAGCTCTTTTGATAGTTTTCGACATGAGTTACACACACTTTTTTCTCACTTTTCTAGAAACGATGGAATAATTTGTTTCACATCTTTTCGATGCGAGAAGATCTCACCAAAGTTACAGAACATGGATACAGGTGGTTGAATAATTTTGCTAGTTAAAATTTTACTATCAGAAATTTTCCAAAAATTGGTTGTCTCTCAAATTTTTTCACTCCCTTGTTGCAAGTTTTTCGAGTTCAATTATTGAAAATAAGCAATAGTTATCTGTAAATGAACACACCTATAGTTACACTTATTTTTAAAAAAATTTTAAAATTTTACAAAGAAATCCATTATTTTTGTTGAAAAATATGAAAGGAATGTATTGCTGGTGCTAAGAGTGTAAGAAAGTAAGATTAAAATTAGTGGTTATGATTAGCACGATTGCATTACACCGAAATCTAGTACTTGCAAGTTTCGATGAAAATCTAGTTATTTTTTGTACCCTTCACCACAGGTGGAATACCTGTTCCATAAGTTAGTCCATATAAGCTAGTCATTCTGTTTGTAATTTCTTTAATATTAGTCTTTGAACGTATAAAGTATATATATCTAGGGACCTGATGAGTAGCGTAGTTGATTTAACTATGTCCGTATAACCGTCTGTCCATCTGTCTATTGAAATGGGTTTTCTGAACACCCCAGATATGATAAGGACAAGGTTATTATATATTTGTGTTAAATATGCTCCGTGCTTTTAAAATTGAAGCAGATTGGTGCATAAATATCTGAGATATGAGCAAAATACCACGACTGCATCTAATTTGTACACATAAGTCTCACAATTTTGCCCATAAGCCTTAACTTTTCTATTTCTTTTTTTCTTTAACAAACTAAGTAGGTTACTGGCAGTGAAAATTGCCAAAATCGGTCCATTAATAATCTAGTTTTTTACAAATAACTATATTTTCCCCAAATAAATGGTTTTAGCACAGTAGCGCCCTTACCAAAGGAGCTAGAAGATTCAAATTTGGCTAAAATATTTGCTAAATGTACATATGTTGAAAATCAGCGAAATCAGTCCACTATTTCACCTGGTCGGCATACAAGTGTCCTACCGACAATTTTTTTTTTTTTTTTTGGTTTTCAAAACTAGCGCCCATACAAATACGCCCCGGAATAAGGATTTTAGCTCGAAAGCGCCCATACCGTTTGTGCTAGTGACCAAATTTGTCTCAAATATTTCTTTCTCGTTGAGTCATACAGGCCTTTTTATTAGCTAATTATCTAATATATCCAAGCTATTTCAGAAACTATGATTTAGTCACTGGAACTTTAGCCACAAACAAAGTGAAGCACAATTTGGAAATACTTGGTTTAAAAGTAGATTTCACAGATGATAAAATCGAGTTGAATGTAGAAAGTCTTGTTGAAAAGCTGGTACGTAATCCGGAGACCTTCTTTACGAGAAATCATGCTTAATGTTTTCTAGGAACAGTCTGGTAATGACTGCGGGTAAAGATGTACTTCTGAAAGAAAATAAATAAATCAAACAAGCACATAAAAATCTCCTGTACGACCAAGTCACTTTGCAATGTTTGCATGATCAGCTGTCTTCAGAATATGAATCGTTAAACAAAGGAAAAGTACAACTTAAGGTTGTCACAAAACTAACCAAAATTCTAAATGAAAATAGATGTATTCCCAATCATCAACTTAAATTTAGAAAAGAACACAACACATTTTAACAAATATATTTGACACTGTCATAAGGAAAGCCTTTGAAGAAATAAAATATTACTTTGCTCTCTTTATTGATTCTTCTCAAGCTCTTTATTAAGGCTGGCATGAAGGCTTGATACATTAGTTGAAGCTTAATTAACCCGTCAGTACTCACAAGCTTTTTGAATGTTACTTAGAAAGAGATTTTTTTAGCACTCCTTATCCAATTGACGCTGGACTTCCACAAGGAAGCATTTTGGGGCCTTACTTAATATATATTTACATCGGATATGCCAACAATCAACCACACCCAAGCTTCAAATTTTGCTGATGATACAGCCCTTCTTAGCGTACACGAAAGTTGTCATGCACCATCTTTTCAGTTTAAAATATGATTAAAACAAATACTTAACATTTGCATTTAAAATAACTTGGTACATATTTAGATCAACGTTTAACATGCAAATTTACTCAAATGAAACTAAAAGCAATTCAAATTTATTGGCTTATTGGAAGAAAATCTGTCCTTATTCTGGATTGAACTTCAACTTTATATCTTTATCTTAAAGCCAATCTGGTGCTACGGTATTCAGTTATGGGGCACTGCCTCGGCCTCTAACTGCTTCGAACGATCACAGTCGTTCCATAGTTTGCTAAGAACTCAAATATTGATAAGGATCGCAATGCACTATGGTCCCAAATCGATTTGGTGGCATAAATTTAAACAATCACGTCAGAGTTTTTAATTTCTTCACATTTAATGGGCATAACCATTTTTTTCGAAACCCTCATAGAATGTGCTTGTTGAAACCGTTCTAATTTGTAATTGTACTTCGGTAATATATTTTATAAAGAAAATTATATTTTTTAATATTCTTATTTTTTTCATTTTGTTTATATCAGATAATAATCAGATTTTTATTGATTTTTTGAAGATAAGTTCATCATCTTTGCCCCCATTTGCTTCTAAGCGAAAAGCATTTCGGTACAGCTAATCAAAAAATTATGCTAAAATAAAATGACAATTGTGGAAGCTTAATACACACTTTGACGAACACTTCCACATTAAAACTTTTAAGCAAGTTCGTGCACAAACTCAACTTTTGATCCACGGAACTTATAGGTTATGTTGAGACTACAAAACTACACAATCATAATATGAAGAACTATGACAAAAATTAAATTCAAAAATATACCATTAAACTACTTACCTTGGGCTACATTTTCCATTTTTAAAATTCTTTTTAACTTTATTTTTTAAGGTTTGCTCGTTATACAATTGTAGCGCTGTTTTAACACTTAAGTATATAAGAACACGTTTTAAATTAGCTGTGTTCGTTTACACATAAATTTGCAAAAGGAAGTATCTATTGAGAGAGTAAAGTGACAGTTGTCAGACTAAGAGCCTGCAAATTTTTACTGAACAAATTTTTGCCAGTAAAATCCAGTAGAACCCCAAAAACATATGATACAATCAGGGATGCAGAATTAGAATTTTTCAATTGTACCAACATGTTAATAAAATTGTACATTTTGGACCCCAATTGTAACAAAAAAATTTTTATGCAGTTAGTCCCAATTTACATTATACGATTTTTGTCGTTGCGATTCTTACCTTATAGGTGAGAGGGGAGAGATGCATTAAAAGGGGTACACAAGCGAGTGTACTCTTCGATTCGTTTTGTTTATTCATTCTCTGTGTAAAAATATATGTATACACAAGAAGTTGTAACGACAAAAATCGTACAATGTAAACACTAGACCGACTTTAAAGAAGAAACGACAATAATCGCAACTACAAAAATCGTATAATGTAAATTAGGACTTAATTATTTAATTTTCATTTTGACAGCAAAAACTTCATGCATAATTTACTAATACATTTTTTTATATTTTTAATAAGAACAAACAGTTTTTACATATTTAAATAAAATTTACAAAACATGTACGTTAAAAGAACATAAAAACTAAGATATAAATATATCTATTTCATAAATTTTTAAATATTTAAAAGGTACAAAACGTCTTACAATGGAGATCAATCATATATATACTAATTTAATTTTTAATTTTTTAATGTTGAAACCTTCTTAATAAATCATAAATACTTTATTTTTTAAACGTTTTTAATAATAATAATTAAAATAAAAGTGACAAACTGGGAAATTTCATAAATTGTCCCAGGTATTCAATTGGTGTACCATTGTACTTTTTAAACCTCGTTTGTACCAAGAATGGTACAATTGTGCCAACTTTTGCCTCCCTGGATTTAATTAAGTAAACAAACAAATGAAAGCAAAGAAAAAGCAAACAATTTGTAATAAAAACATTTAAAAGAACAAACACTGATAAAAGTTCAGCAAAAACTTAAAATAATTATTTTCAAACAAATTAAAGTAGTCTAAATATCATATATTATATTACAATAAGCTTTTTTGTGGTCATCTATTTTGATTAACCTGCAAGTTTTTGCTATTTTCCATTCGCTTACTTTTTTGTGCAAGAGCCATTTTGGAGAGTAAAATTATCTAATTGCCCAAAATTTACCCACCTACTGGATTTTACTTGAAAAGTAAACAAACGGACCTATTATCAACTTTGAAAGCATATCAGACTGGCAGTGTTGACAACGATTTTTTAATATATTTTCTTAATTGCTTGGAGTGTCGCCATAACAAAAATAAATTTTTAAAACTTTTTTTTAATTTTTGCCAAAAAAAAATTGATTTGGCACCAGTGTGCAATGTGCCATTAGTAAAAACTAGGATCAATCCAAAAAAAATGATGATCGAATAAAAAATTAAAGACACAAGAACAAGCTGAAAAATCACTATATTGCGTTGCCAGATCGTTTCGAAAATTTTAAAACAAACAAAACATTTTCGGTTAACAAAGTCATAGTGGCAGTTTACTTAATATTGGCTACAAATCCAGGCCAAACTTATGTAGGATAAATCTATTGCGAGCTCTTTGACGGTTCCACTGAAAAATATTAATTTAATATTTAACGAAGTAGAGAAGAAGATATTTTACATCATTGCTAATATAATGCCAGCTTTTAAAAATAACCATTATTGCTTATGTATATAAAACATAAAAAAAAGATGTTTAATGACCGTGTGGCAATAATTTTCAAAACACATTGGCCCAATTCAGAAATCATAACTAAAATTGGAACTTATAAAACAGAAACTAAAAAATAGTTCATAGTTAGTTGTACTTAGATCTTATAAACAATTAATAACAAGCGTAGCAACTGCTTTCAGCTGATAGAAGAAATGCAACCCTGCATATTGGCTTGTAGGGAAAACAAAATGTCGATAAAATATTGACCGATATATTATGTAGTCAATTAAAAAGCTTATGAAGCTATTAACAACAAAAATTAAGTTACTTAATAGAATTTTGTTGAAAAAACACATCTCTAGTTTATTTTCTATCTTGTATGGATGTTACTGGACGCAAATAGCAAATTGTAAAAATATTTATTGTTTTCAATTATTTTGTATATTATTAAGACACAAATTTGTCGCCAAAATTGTTTTACTTTTCAAATATATTATAAAACAAGTAATAAACTATAGTCAGCCCGACCATATGATAACCTACACCGCAGTATACCACAGTGATGTAAGGAAGGGGATTTATATGACACATGTGGTTCATTTAAGACCCACCAGCACAACATAGTTGCTATCGTGAAAGTCACTGTCTCCAATTTTTATGTAAACTCTAATGGTATTTTCTTTTCTACAAAAAAAAATGTCACCTTGTTAAAAAGTGTATGTAAAAAATATCTTGCCAACCCTGTAAAAATGCTATTTTTCTTTGACGAGAACTAAACACAAGTTATCAAAATGTGGAATGGCCAGTTTTGAACAGCTGACAAAAAGTTTGTTCCTCAAAATTTAAACAAAATAATTTAAAATTTATTTATTGCATTCACAACAAAATGAATGACGAAATTCTAGTTGGCTCGAAAACTGTTTAATGTAAGTAAAAATTAGATTTAAAATAACGTTGGCAAAACTAGTGGTTCCTTAGGTGAAAGTTTAAATATAATTTACATTTCGTCCTCAACAAAGGACGAGAATGAATCCAATAATTGATTATTTTTTTTTTTGGCGTATATAATGGATGCGGTAATATCCATAATTTAATTTTTCCTTTAAAAATGTTTAAAAATACTTAAAAATTGTCTTTAGTTTCTTTTTCATAAAATATGTAAACATGAAAATACCATTGCCAGATTAATCGACACCAACTTTTAAAAATGTTACAAACATCTGCAAAAATGAATAATACCCTCTTTACTATTGTGGTCTGGGTAAATTTTAATCAATCAGCTGTTCTTTGAATGTATTAGTTAGTTGGCATTTACCCAGCGGGAAAACACAGAAGACCTTATTACTTCAGGCCTTATTAAAGGCCTTATGTACCTGCCAAAGAATCGAGTGTAGAAGGCCTTCTCCGCAACGACAACGTGTATAAAAAAGATATGAGTATGAAGCGAGCAGGTCTTGTACATTCAAAAGACGGAGTTCAGAGGCCTTCTAGATGGCATCCGTACTACTTTCCTTTCTCGCTGGGTAGTTACAGCTTTACCCATAATTAAGTACAAACTTGTCGGGCTCAAAGTAACCAACTGTGAATAACTTAAATAGATAATTTCAAACGTTACCATTTAGTGACAATTTATGGATATGCGCCAAAGTTGCTTAGAGCCTTTTAAGTTAACATAAATTAAACGTTATATAAACGACTAATCTGATATTAATAAAAGGTCAAATAGAGCCAGTACTTAACAAACGCTTTGGCTAAATAGCAAAAACATAAGCAAAAATAGACAGACAACAAACAAATATCTTTTACACGTCCAGATCAGGCTCCTGTATTTCTAAATATAGAAGCCGGTAAGATTTGTAGGGCGGATACAAGTCTTCAGTTTTTGGGGGGGGGGGGGGGGGGTTGTGGTGTCACAAGAAGTAAATTTATTTGGTAAAGTCCAAAACACCAATTTATGAATTTAGAACCCCCGTGCTCGACCACCACCCAGGGATCAGTGCTTGGCGTAGTACCTTTGCAAGGTTTTTCCAAACATTTACTTAAGGTTTTTTATTTATCTGTTTTGGGTTCAAACTTATGTCAATTAACTCTTGTGCAATTGAGAATCATAATAATTTTTTTTTTTTTTTTTTTTTTTTTTTTAAATAACATCATAAACTTTAATTTTAAAAACGGTTATATAGTCAGTACAGCTCCCAATCTGAATAAATCTCCCTTTGAAGAAAAAACGGTACATACTAATTGAAATTTATGTGAGATGAGTAAATAAATCGTTTAGCGCCCCAAAATGAAGCAGCTAAAAAAAAAACGTGTGAAAGCAAAAATTATAAGCCCTCTATTTATCAGTTTTGACAGATATGTACAATTACATATGGAATTTACATCTGACAAAGCCAATGCTAAATACATATCGTCAAAAAGTACCTTAAGCTCCAATCCGAGTTTTTACTCAAATAACAACTTAAGTCGGATTAAATGTTTTGACTCAATATGATTGTTTTCGTTATTTCTACGCTACGAAAATGTAAATAATTAAACACTTCATATAAATCACCAACGAAATAAACTATTTATCGCAACAAAAAAAAAAAAAAAAAAAAAAAAAAAACACGTAAATAAGAGCTGAAGTACATTTAAATGAAAAAGTTAACAAATATGTATCACATTAAATGATGATTCTTATAAATAAAATATTTTAGTTAAATAAGTTATGTATGTTTGTATGTAGTTTAGTTTTAATAGTCAAATGGAATTTTAGAAAATAAAAATTAAATTGTGATTCCTGTAAAATCTATAATTGAAAAATAATATAAAAAATGTGTGTAGAAATTAAAAAATAAATATAATAAATTAAATAAAAACAAAGCATAAGTTAAGTGTAATTAAAGTTATAGAAATATTAACTTTAGCTACTAAACACAAATATATTTAAATTAATATTGAGCTTAACATACATATAAATTGTTTTATAAACTTAGATGACAGTTTATTGCTAATTCTTTTTTATGAAAAATATTTTGATATAAATACATATAACTTTTTTTTATTGTTGTTTAGTTTAGGTATTTAAATATTTTTTTCGCTTTTCAAATCTTCAGTTTAATTTCAAGTTATTAAACCAGCTTTTGCAAAAGTACATCATAATTAAATTCAAAAATCAGCACTTGAAAAATATTTAACTATATGAAAAATTAAATTTGAAAGATGTAATTTTTAAGCCATTTCCGCAAGGAATTAATTTTTTGAATATTTTTTTATTTTTTGTTGTGTAATCGGAATGCATTTTGGCAAAACAGAATTCTAAATCTAACACCAAAAATGCATATATGGCAACATTGTTGTTATGACAAACTTAAGTTAAGTTCTAAATGTATCGTTAAGCTGCCAGGTACTTAATGTCGATATAAATTTATTAGGCCGATAAATTGTCCGTTAAACTGTGTTCACACGGTTTAATGTTTCGTGCCACAAACATCATTAAAACCACATGTTTCACCATACAGCATTTTTAGACCGAAACAGGTCGCATGCTAAGAAACAGGAAAAATGTAATATCATCTCCAATTTGTATAACAAATTATCGCCAGTTTATCTGAACTAGCTCTCAAAAGAGAATGAAAACAAAGAAAAAACAAAATAAATATTCGTGTTAAATCAAATAAAGTAATAATTATAAAATAATAATACTAATAAAATTATTGAATGATATATTATTTAATTTTTACTTACTTTTTTATCTATTTAAAATAAAATCACAATAACAACAAAAAACAGAATCCAAAAATACCTAAGTGAAAAAAAATGTCAATCTAGTTTCAGAGAGCGAAACAAGTGGTTCATATCGTCGTATGAAAATACCATAACCGATTTTGGTTTTCTCAATATATGTAGCAACACCTCTCAAAGACAATGTAAAAGTTGGGAGTCAGCTGATTGGATTTATCTATACGGCAAATAAATAATTGACAGATGAGTGCCGGTAAGCTTTAAGACAGAATAAAATGAGACATTGAGCAAACCAAATATCTTTAACGTGCTGTTTTATTGTTTCAAAAAAACTTCTAATTAATTTTCCGCATTAGAGAGTAAATTGCGTATAAGTCATTTGTTTTGATTTAGCATTGCGAGAGGTATTTAATTAGCAGATCAATTAAAGCTCTGAGAAATAATGAACCAAAATGTTCCATTATTTCAAATAGCCCCCAAATGACCTCAGGAGATTAGGAGTTTGGAACAATAGCGCCAGTACGAAGAACCCTAAGATGATGAATTTTGGCAAGATTATTCTTAATTTAAATGATTTAATTTTTCTATATATTCTCCTTATACACGACTTATTTGGTATTAAAATAGCCTCCATATCTACAGGTCCTTCTAAAATATAGATTTTTTTGATAAATTGACGTTAAGGAAATCCATTTTGAAGAAACTGTTTTTGCTTGGAAACTGCAAAAATCCTTTTAAAATTGCTGAGTTGTAAAAAAAAATCCAAATTAATTTCAAAATTTTAGTAAAATTGGTATTGAAAATTGCCCAAAATTATTTCGAATATACCCTATATTTAGGGTCACCATATTTTGAAACCAAAAAATAAGAGTTTCAATTTAAAAAAAAGGATTACCACAAAATATTTACTTTTATATGCCTTAGGTGGGCCAAACAGTAAGTAATAAAATCTTCAAACTAAATATATTAAATCAGTCCCACTCCAGGAGGGAATGAATTTTCATACGGGCTTCGTCATAGCGGGGCGAAAGATCGGTTCTAAACAGCCTTTCTTGAGTTTGAAGTTGAGAAATGTGGCTTGTAAATGGATTTGGATGATTTTCCAGTTTCATTGTTTATGTATATATTTTCCATAGACTATGTGAAATGTATCTTTTCATAGTGAAATCTCTTAATCTCTATGGATGTTTTGTATACCGAGACGCTCCGGTCATGGTCCTGAAAATTTTTGATTGTGGCCTCTGTATAAGCTCGATACTGGAACTGCCCGGGTCAAAGGCAGAGGCTGTAAACTTTAGGTGAAGTTCGGTTCTGTTTGTCAACGCTTAGTAATTCGCCAATCCATATGTATGCCAATGTATGTAAGATTTTCAGACTGGGGTAATATGATATTATCAAGTGTGAGTGATAAGTGCACAATTCCCACTCCTGAGAAATTGTCAATTTGTGGCAAAGGGGCAAATCGAAGGTTTTTACTTATTAAAGAGTGAATTCAAGAATATTGTCTTGCCAAATATTCTTTTTTCCATACTCTAAACAAAATGTCTGATTAATAAGTCTCTAGAATATTGTGGTTGCCTGGTGGCAGCAGACATTTGATTTTGATAACCAGACATTTATGCCATACCCTGTGAAAAGCATAAAAAAACATTCAAGGAAATAACTTAACAATAGTTTCTTTGGAGTCAAAGCTTTTCTGATCTATCCCGTGAACCGGTTAACCTGCTCTATAGTTCCGTGATGTATACGTAAACCAAATTGGTGGACTGTCATTCAAATGATTGTTAATTTTAAATTGAAGTACCTTTCGAATAGTTTGGGTGGGCAAGGAAGTAGGCTATTAAGTGCTCTGGTAGCACTATTATCTGAGAAATTTACTAATTTCTGGAAAAAGATCCAGAACATATTCTGCCTTATTTATAAAAAAATAAACTGGTTTATAAAAGGTATATGAAACGGATTTTCTAAAATTTATGAAATGGATTTTCTATGAAAATTTGTTAAATAAACCCATTAAAAGCCTGTTTTATTTTTTTTAAATAGGGCTGAGTATATATATGGATATACTAAGCAGGTTATCAATCATGGATGATGATATCGCATCATATCCCGCAGTGTTCGGGTATTTATTGATAACAATTTTTAATATCTTGCCAATAAAATCTCATATCTGCGTTCGTTGGTGAAGTTTAAGTGCCTAAGCCAGACTAAAATTCTTTGTTAGGTTTGTTCGTTTAAAGACTATGGTTAAATACTTTGCAAGAACTTCACGCTTTCTTGCAGCACTGCTTGTCGAGTTTCCATCAGGTGTCCTTGATAGACATTGAATCTTTAAGAATCTTGTACCGGCTAATATATCTCATAGCCTTTCAAAGGAAAGTTTAGAGTGTTTTATATTTGTAAGACTTTCCATATATTTATTATCTATCCGATCGTAAAGTTTTTAAACTTGTCACTCTCTTCTGCGATGTCTCTTTTTAAGAAGAACTTTCTCAACAATTGAAGTATGAATACATATATTATTATCCTTATAATTTTCAATATTAAAGCCCTCCAGCGCTGAGCGCATCAATATTCTAAAGTCATCAACAAATTTATCTATATCCGTCCCACATTGCAAACAAGGATTTGTGTAGAATTGACTGGTAATGTATTTTTTATATTTAAGCCAGTCTTAAAAAACACTGATTTTTTTAACTGGACTGGATCAGCCAATACGTTATTTGTCCAGGAAACACGAAATCAGGATTTATTTACTGCGTGTTTTTCAAACTTAAATACATAAAAATTTTCGTTTAGAAATTTATATTGAAAACAAAAACAAATTTGAGTTTTTTTTATTGTTGTTTCAATATAAATTCTCATGCGAACATTTTTATTTTATTTTGAGAAACAGGCAGTTAATAAAGCTGTTTCGCTCATTAGACAAGAACCTCAGTAGGTGTGTTTTGCGTAAAAGTTGGCACATTCCAAAAATAAAACAAGTTTCTAGCGTGTTAGAAAATTCCTTAAACTTAATTTTGTTGATGAAAAATCGTAAAGGAAAACATGAATTGATGTTGCTTTGGTTAAGTCCCTTTGGAATTCAACTAGGTTGTAGTGTTTTAATGGCTCACAATTAAAACCTTTACCGCCTTGTGACTGGCTGCCAAGATATTGGTAGATTTATATGTATTACCTGAAATACAAAAGTCTCAACTCTTTAAAAATTGTGCCAATTCAGATTTGTGTTGCCTGCTCAAATGATTTGCAATCCAGAATCATATTCTTAAACAGCTTATTTTCTTGATAAAAGAATTTGAATTATTTGGTTCTGCGCCCCTATGTATTGTTTTTTCACAGAAATATAGAAATGCATGCATACTAAGTGCTTTAATAAGAGATTCATACTCTCCCATAACTTGGAGACCATTAGGTTGTCAAATTTTAGGTAGTAAAATTTTTACATATTGACGTAAGAGCTTGTTCCAATTTTGGTTACAACTGGTTGATTAACCTGCGAAGGTCTAACATATGGGTTCAAAAACGGAACATTGGCAGGAATGGTCTTACAAGATCCAAACATTTAAAATTTTACACATTTTAACTCATTTGTAAAAGTTCTATAAGGCTGAATGTTCGCCACCACAATTACCACGTTTTCTTTCGAGATCATTTTTAATATCACACTGTGATGATGGATGCAGTGTATTCAAACTCTTGGCAATTCTTATATTGGAGTAACTAAGATTAGTTTAGTTTTCCAATTATCCGGTTCCAAATCGAAACTGAATATTGACTCAAGATATTCACTCTATTGAATATATGGACAACTACCGTTGTTTCGTTGCCCATTTTATCCAGAACCTCATTGATTTATTTTCTCTTTACACTGGACTCAATACTTTTTACCCCTACTATTAACTCCTTACAACTTTTAAGTAGACAAGTACAAAGTTTATTATTATTTCCCTAGGGGAAATAAAACTAATACCAAATTTGCCATGTGACAGTTCGAAAGTGGTAAGGACCGGTTATAGTTTTAACATGTAATAGGAAGGGGACTTGTTACTTTAACATGGCGTTGTGCAAGGATGGGTTTAATTGGCACCTTTATAACACTTTGTAACAGGTCACTGAAATAAACTAAATGGACACATTTAGGACAGGCTCGTTTGCCTTCACTATATGACCCATCACAAATACCCAAAAATATAGCAGTTTACCACCTCATAGGCCAAAACCATGTTAATATGATGGATCCCCTTCATATAAAGTCATAGAACCCGATAGAATCAGCCACCACCCGCACAAAATACAGGCACGTGAATAGTTTTGTGCCAATTACCTTTTTTATGAACTAACTACACTTAAAAAACATTATCACAAGTTCAGTGATGTATCTTCTTTTCTCCTATCACAATTCGTTCCTTTTTATTATAATATTGTGAACACTGGTCACGGTATAAGTGCTTTATGACCTATTGACATAAGTTCCCCGCAGGGTTACATTTACATATTAGTAGAAAATAATAATAATATATTGATTTTTATGATAAATGTCATAATTGTTACAGCCTCAAGTTTTTTGTGTTTTGTTAATTAAAAAAATTGCAAGTTTTATTTAAATTTGTAACAGGTTGAAAAGTTGACTTAAAAACGATAGCATATAGTTAGTTTTAAAAACTGAAAAACTGTAACTTTACGTTGCAAAACCATTAACCAACACACACAAAAGTTAATTTCCCTTAACAGCAAATGCCGTGCGAGCTGATTCCCCTCCCATTACAGTTCACCGTAGCCATTTTAGAATTTTCAAAAATTACTCATACGTACAGATGAACTGAAAGCATCAGCCTACAAACATTTCAAATTTATTATGGCCAATTTTCAGGATTGACATTAAAATACATTTATGTTTAAAATCGTTTTAAATACAAAATTCTCTTCTTCACTAAACACTTAAATAAAACTAAATCCACCAATGTGGTAAATTCCACTTAAGTTTCCATTGGATTAACATAGCAAGGTGGCCTCAATATCACATCAATACAACAACAACAGGCAAAGCAATAACAGCCAGCGGTTTTTTGAGACCACCTTGTAAATAACTTCACTTTTCAAATAAAATTCAAAAAATCAATCTGTATTTAAATATGATTTAAGTTTACATATATGAAAACTATCATAATATAGATTTAAATAATATCCTGAAAATCGGGCATTATACATATCTAGTTAAATATTCTCTAAAAATATTTTGGACCAACTCTTTCTTTTTTGTTTTATAATATTTCATCGTTTTATTCGAACTAATGATAGTGGGTATTATATGTTTAACAAATTCGAATTCAGACTTTTCACTTGTTTACATTTATTTTATTCTGGTGTTTTTTCACAGATATAAGAGTATAAGTGCTGACAGCCGTTATAATTGTATATGTTTGTGGTTACAATGATGTGCCAGACACATCATTATAACAGTCCGAAATTAAGGAACAATGTGCTTGATTTATAAAAAAAAAAATTCCCCATTGCACGTTTGCATTTTGTATACAAATTTTATGATATCTGTTTATAAGGACCGTTTTATTAGAGACATAGACCAAAATTTTGGCTTCATTAGCTCACAGATTTCATGGCATTCAATATTTAAAAATAGCTTCCGGCATATGGCCTCCGCGACTGCGCCCTATAGTTGTTGGCCTCTCAATGATCAATTCTTGCTGGTCTATCAGCATAGACCAGATATTCGACGACCTCCCACAAAAAATAGTCCAAAATTTTCGAATCACACGAAGAAGGTGGCCAATTCAGAGGTCCATTTCTTAAAATAATTTAGACCCCAAGGAGCCATTTTTCCTCCAAATGATTTGCAATGACATGAGGAAAAAAAATTACAAATAATTTTCCAGTACCGTTTGCCACTTTTTAAAGGCAAATGGCAGCTTCGGCATGTAAACCGCACCAAACAGTAATTTTCGGGGATGTAATGGTGTCTCTGGAATCTCATGAGGATTGTCGTCTCTCCACAAACGAAAATTTTTATTTAATAATTACCCTCATCGCTGAAGATGATTTGACGATAAAAATCTGTTACAACTTACAGTTGATTCTCATCCCATTCACCGAACACACGACGCAATTGATGATCCCGTGGCTTTAATTCTTGCACCAGTTTGATCTTATATTAATTGATGTAGGTCAAGACCTTTCCTCCAAATTTTTCAAGCAGTGGGCGGGAAGACACCGAGTTGCTGAGAACGGCGTCGGATCGCTAAATTCGAGTTCTCTGTCAAACTTTCATCCAAAAGAGCTAATGTAGTCACGTTCGATACATTGTATTGCGTACGAGCTGTTCAGGTGGACTATTATGCGTACCGCTAATTTGACAAAGTGCTCTATTAGTTTGGCAAACAGAACGCAAATTTTGGAAAGTAATTTCCACGATTTGTAAACTTTGTTCTGGTGTACATAAGTCTTTGCATGGTGATTTGCGAAAGTATTCTCAAAAAAAAGTCGAACACACTTCATTGTAATGACAGCTAGTTTTACAGTTATCCCTATCGGAAGTTCTTAACGTCTTAAAAAAACACCCTTTATCATATAAAAGAGCATTAAAAATATTGATCGAAGCAACAAAAGTTCATTCTTAATTAACCAGAGCTGTAAAAAAACTGCAATGAAATTGTTTTGAAATCCAAATGATCTCTACCAATTTGATTTCATTCTTTATTTTCCAAACGAAATCTTGTCAGAATGGCAGTATTTTGTGATTTTTTTCATCATATGCTTATTGGAATTCATTTAACGCAATAAATTTAATTCGCTTGCAATCAAATTGTTATTGAAATCATGCGATCAATCAATTCCTCTCAAACCACAACTCAAGTTAATGACCAACCAAATAATATTCACTTGGAATCTAGCGGTTGTAAACAAAAATTTACATTGTGAGTACATCAAACAATCAGAGGCATCTTTGTTTCTAAGGATTTTCATTTGAAGAGAACGAAGGTTTAGATTCTGATTCAATTTTGATTGCAATTACTGGATTTGATTTGATCAATTAATATAGAAAATCAAATCAAAAATTTTGATTTAATCTTTTTTTATCGTTTCAATTTCAAATCATACAATCAATTTTCAAATTTTGAATACAATGAAAAAATTAGCAATCATTGACGAGATTGCAATTTAATCAACTGTTATATTTTGTCCCTATGCCTTTTAGAGACACTGTGCTCCACAGGGAGTTAAGAGGACTGAGAAAGCGGAAGAAGCAATATTTTGCTGAAGCAAACCAGTTCATTAATTGACCTACACCCTATGCAAATTCCCACCTAGGATAAGACTTTTGACACAAAAGAGGCCTCTGGATATGCAACATAATGTGGCATAAATACTTATTTTACACAAAAAATGTTTTGCTTAAAAACGGTCGAAAACCTCAATTATTTGATTCATCTTTAATGCATATTGTAATTTGGAGAGAATTCTCATCGGCTTACTAGAGTTTTAAATTCTCAATAGTTAAATATTTTTCTAATAGTATTTAAAATAGAATGTTCCCTTTGTGTCTTACAATTTTCCATCGTTTTATGATGGTGGGGGGTTTCATAGATTTGGAACAGCCTCTCACTTGATAAATTTTATATCATCCGAAAAAAGCAAAGTATAATTGTTCCTAAATTTATTAGATATAAAACAAATAGCAAATGCATTTATAAATACGAACAAAAACAAAAAAAATTACATAAAACCAAAAACAAAAAAATGCCTTATTTATATTATAAAAAAATATATTGTAGTTATAATTATTTATTATTACTGTTATTGTTATAGTTGCTACAAAAATATAATTTATTCCACAAAAATGACAAATGATTTTTGAAATGTCATTTTTTTGAAGCAAATATTAGCGCATAAATAGTTTATTATTATTTATATAACCTTTATAAATAAGTGTACTTTTTTTTAATAATTTAAAATTTATTTTACTTTTCACAAAATAGTTATTGATTTAGGTTTTATTGAAACGCAACAAAGTTGTTACAATCTCTAATGATCCCTACACACTTACAAACACACACACACACACATGAAACCCAAACAATTAAACAAAATAACAATAATAAAAAGAAAATAAGACAACCTTGTTATAATTAGTTAGTTAGTACAAATTATTATAAATTTATATACAAGTAAATCGACTAAATAAATGAATCAATAGAAAAACAGGAAAACAAAAAAACAAACATTTCGCAATAATTAATATGTACATTTACATCCCCATACATACATATAAACGTAACCCAGCAAACAATTTTTATTCATTTACATGAAACTTCGAACAATCTGTTGAACATTTTGTATTCTCTACATTCAGCTTTTTGAAAATCAAAAAGAAGCTGAATATATAAAATAATTGCATAATAATTTTTTTGAGATTTTAAGAATTTTGTAAACTTACATATTTGCTCAAAAAGTTTTTGTATAATTATATATTATATAATTTTATAATATAATTATATATTATTGTATAGTTTTTAGTTGGAAAAAATAATTTTTAAAACCGGCAGCACACCCCGTAATTCGACAAATAAACATCATAGAAAAAAAATATTTCGCACACATATTCATATCTACTAGAACTATAGTTATGCCAAGTATAAAGGAATTCCAACAAATTATTAGTTAGGTTGTCCGCTTCACAAATAATGCCCCTCATTTGAAAACAAAATATTCAACAATTTAAAAACATTTGAATTAAAAAAAAACCATCCTAAAATTATAATCGGTAGAGCCCAAACACCAGACGAATTTTCGAGATTTTACCTTATTTGGAAATGATGGGTAGTCATGGGGTCACAAAAACAAAGTTATATTATGAGGTTAAAATTTATTTAATTTATTTGTGGCGATATCTAGATATTAACATCTATAAGAGATTTTTTTTCTTGAAAGGATTTCAGGGACGGTCGTGTTTATTAATGTTAACATTTAAAAGGAAGTTAACGCTATTTACAGATGTGAACTTTGGGCGAATGTTAACCGATTCGAAAAGAGTTTAATTAGCAGTAAACAATTTTTGCGGCGAATTTCATCTAAATATTAACATAATTAGGTTAACGGACACAAAAAGTCTAATTTGGAAAGAAGTGTTTGTGGTTAATATGTGAAATTATAGACCGATTCTTAGCATTTACATACACTTCGTCCTTAGTACAAATTAAATGTATTTACCAAATTTGATAAAATTATTTACAACTTTTAGTTTGCGCACAATGTTAAAATGGGCAGACAACTAGCCAGACGGACGGGTGGACATTGTTCAATCAATTTAAGAAGTGATTCTGAGTCGGTCGGCTTACTAAAGGATTGGTCCATATTTCTATGTGTTACATCCCTAACACATATAAATATGGACTAACAATTTAAGAGTAATATTTAAATGTAGATGGCGAAATTGAAGCAACACGTTGGGTATACAGAAAGATATTTAAAACAGAAAAACCAGAATTTTGAAGAAAAAAGTAATTTGCTACGAAATCTCTTGTAAGCATATAAAAATTGAACATGTATCAACATATGCCACAAAAAGGGTTAATACGCGCTATATAGTTAAAAATGCTCTTTTAACTAAATTATGCAAAAAAAAATATACTGTGAAGGGTAAAATAAGCAAAAATATGCACTTACAAATCGATGCCAAAATTCAACAAACGCTCTAAAAAGTATAAATATATATTGTTTCTGCCTTAATTGGTCGCACAAGGAAAAACATCATTGCATATGGTCATACGGGTTTTAAGTTCCCTAACTTTTCTTCAGTCTCGGGAGCGGAGAACAATGTTCATTCATTCCCAGTACTTCCCGGGAAATTTTATGTGAAGAATGATACAAAAAAGTAAATAAAATTAACTTAATGAAACGAGCTTAATCAGCTAAAACTGTATCGTTTGTATTGTTTGGAATATATTTCGGACATAAGAGTTTAGAATAAGTCGCCAAGCTGGCCTTTTGTTTTTGAAAATACTTGGCATCATCTCTAAATTGTCTCATCGCATTAAAAAAACATCAGAAAACAAATCGTGATAAAAACTAAAATCAATCCTAAAGCTAAACATTTTGTAAAGATTTGTCGGACAATAAAGGGCATGTCGGATAAAAGGTTTGGTTTGTGTTGCGTTACAAATTCGCTTTGACATCTAAGATAAAATATACATACTTATACGAAAGATGTCACATAAAGTACTTTTAACGCAGACCGAAGCGAAAAGTTAGGCAATCCTCATGTTTTTGCGAGCTTTGACAATCAGCTGCATAGCTTCAGGCTTTGAAATTTTGAAAACGGTACATGAATTTCTGTAGAAAGCAACAACAAAATTACAAAATATTTATGACATTGTTTGTGCTTTCAGTGTAATTCTTTGGCGTTGC
Source organism: Pollenia amentaria (assembly GCA_943735925.1). Taxonomy (NCBI): domain Eukaryota; kingdom Metazoa; phylum Arthropoda; class Insecta; order Diptera; family Polleniidae; genus Pollenia; species Pollenia amentaria. The sequence goes on along the minus strand of OX031009.1, from coordinate 94,029,798 downwards.
GTTGCGTTTTACATGATTAGGGCCTAAATTTAAGATAAAAACTGCCGAAATTTCCAAACTAGAAATTCACTTTTACCGTAAATTTGTTCGTATGTGCATAAATCAATCATTAGTCAGTCAACTCATCCAAAAGGTGTTGAACGGCTAACAATTAAAAAAAAGTGTTGCTGGGTTTATTTAATTTCGAATGTTTTTCTACATTCAAATGAATCTTTGTATGTATGTGAGTGTGTGTGTTTGGTTTAAGTTAGGATAATTATCAATTTTAATCAAGATTCATGCTTTGTATGTATGTATTGTATGAAATTCCATTAAATCTGTATCTGTAATATAAATGAATTTGTACAATAAAACAAACAAGAACCACAACAACATCAATAAAATAAAAAAAATTAAATGCAAAAGGAAAATATAGTTAAAGTTTATTTAAAAAAAAAAACAACAATTTGACATAGTTAATGTTTAGATAAATAATTTTATTTGATTTTCAGTTTATTTTTTAATTATAGTTTTCAGAATTTCTATCATGTAACTGATCTTTGTCTTGGAAGTAAAGCACTTGATTTTAATCCGTTTAAAAGAATTGTCTTGACGTGAATGAGGCTTGCAGACGCCATTTCAAATTATAACTTATAAAAATGAATATAAAAACATTTCATATACAAATACAAGCATACACATGGGCTATTTTTATTGCTAAATTCTTTATAAACTTTACTGTACACCAACCTTTAGTGTATTAGTTATTAAAAAGAAAGTAGACTATTGTAGGATCAGGCGTTCCCAGAAAAAACCATAAACAAAGGGAAATATAGGATGGCCAAACATCGGCTGACTGATTGGCATGTTGTAGCCGTTGTGTTGCGTCCCAAGACATATATACATACATATATATGGAAGCATCCCCAGATCAACTTTAAGTGTGCGCCGCAGTGATGTTCTGGCGATTACCAATTAATTAGCACTTAGTGTATTAACAGTTTCTCTAGTGCGAGCAGTTCGAGCGACAGTTTTTCATTTCACTTCTCAAAACGAGAACACGCAGAATACAAATATGGTTGGAGGTAGGGATGTAACGAATACCGAATATCGCCGATACCGATATATCGGTATTGGCTTGGTCCTCAATTTCCCCGGATACCTGCGCCAATCTTGTGTATTCATTAAAGCGTAGATGCAAAGAAGTAATTAAATGAAAGAAGCTTTTACCAAAAATTAAAATAACAGTTGGGTTTGATAGCAAAAAGTAACAAAAGTTAAATATTCCTATTAATTTTTCCAGGCTTATTTTTTTAATTACATTAATTTTTTCGAATACAGCTGGACTGCATATTCGTTTTTTTTAATTTTAGATAAAAAATAATAGCTTTAGTTTAATAATTATTCCATCTTATTTATAAAAAACTAAATAAAAAATTTAGGAAACTCTTAAAATTTGTATGTGGCCCTACTATTTTCTCCGACACTGTATACATCCATATAATTTCAATGGAGCATAGTCTCAATGAGTATGTTTGTATGTAATAGTATTTTAAAAGTGAAATGGCAAATTTAAAGAAAAATATAGATAAAATTATTAATAGAGTATGAAAATTTAAGCATGCACCCTATAAACGTCTATTATTTCTTCCATCTAAACGTAGCATAAATTTACTTATACAAATTTTTTGTATTTGTCTAAACAAAAAAAAATAATTAAAGCTTTGTCTTTGTCTACTAATATTTTTGTTAATTAATTTACTTTACTTATGTGTATAATGTGTGTGTGTGTATATATACAAAATATAATAAATATGCTACTTCTTCTTATAACTCTTATACTTCTTATACTTAGTATTTATGTACGTACTAAAGCACTACAATAGTTTTATCAATATTCTTCCGTATTTTAAACTTTTCTTGTATTGTCATTCTGAAATTTAAATAGAGATTTTATTTATGAAATTTGTATTTTAATTGTTAATTTTTTTTATTGATTGCGACTGAAATTTGTTTGTCTTCTTTTCCGATTTGAATTTATTTTGAAAAATTTCTACAAATTTCTTTTATTAAAAATTACATACCAGGGTGTATTATTAAAAATCTAAATTTTATTTTGGTTGTTGATAATTTTCTAAACCTCAACTTGAGTGAGTTTGAGAGACATAAAATTCAACCAACAACAACAACAATAAAATACTGCAAGTAACAGAATCACACAAGTATTTTCATATGTTTATGTACATGCGAATTAAATGTTAAAAAAGTATTTAACAAAAAAACTTCTTTTGTCATCATAAAGAATACTAAACTTATCTCAATCATATGTTTCATATAAAATTCAAATTCATAATACACCAAAAACTAATTGGACTTCATCTGACATACTTTTAAGATCCTATTTTAAATGCTTCACATTATTGAAAAGGACAGACACACACACACACACTATGTAAAAATTTATTACTTTCTGTAATTAACTAGTTTTGCTATAAAAGCCCGAAAACTTAATTAATATCTATAGCTAAAAGTGCTAGGCAATAGGAAATTTTTCAAGTTTCATATATTTTGCGAGAATTTGGCATTGCAAACAAATTAAATTTAGATTAAATACCAAAATATTTATAAAAATTTTAACTTTTACTAAATAAATAATAATTTATGTATTATAAATTTTAAAATTTTTGAAAAAGTTCAAATTAAACACATCACATATCACAATTTTTGCGTTATTTATTTTCATAAGGCGTCTTCTGGGAAGTTGAATTTAGCAATGAAGTATTCGGGTAATAGAAATAACTTTCTAAATTTCTTATTCGCTGTAGCAAATTCCGTTCTAAAACATGGCAGATATAATGTAATATTTTCTTTGACACTGTTAAACCCACATAAAAATCGCATCATGTGTTATTAAGCAAACATATTTGTTATTTGGTCCTTTTGCTGGGATAGATTAATCACTAGTAATATCACAGGAAAACGTAAAGGTTAGAAAAATTGGCAGAAAATACAGGTTTTGGCAGACTAGCGCTCATACGAGATATACAATTTGATATAATTACTTCCCAAAAATAAGGTCTTTTGGAAAATAAAAGGATTTAATATTCATCCCTTCTTTAACAGGGCTTAGCTTATGAGAAATTGTGTTTCTCTTATGGGACAGTAGAGATAAAATGTATGGAACATTTCATTATTTCTCTTCAAGATATTTCTTAAGGGTACCTTACACTGCCACACCAGTCTTACATATTTTGAGAAAAATTCAACAACAAAAATTATAAAGCTTCGTACATACGGTGGTCACATCTAACAATATTGTCAGTAAAATGTGCTTAAAATGTCTTACAAACGTGTGAACAGGCAATTTTTGTTTGACAACGTTGGCAGAAATCCCGTAATTCCGATCCCGAAAAATCTCGGGATTTTTATTTTTAAATACCGGAATTTTCGGGATTTGGTCAATCCAGAAATCGTTACCCTAATTTTGTTGTTTTACCTGTTTTTATAAAAAGAAATTCATCATGACGTTCCCCCTTGAGAGGATAGGGAACGCAATATTAATCTTTTATATTTATTTGGTTAACTCTGTTAATGCTGTCATTGAAAACGAAAGAAAAAAAGTTAAACTTTGCTATTCTTTTTAAGTGTGTTTAATAATTGTAAAGAAATTTTAATGTGCTGAAAATAATTTACGAAGAAAATCAATTAAAGAAAGAAATGTCTTTCAAATGCACAAGGCATAAAGAAAAACCAAAAATTCCGTGTGGCTTTATTTTCTAATTGGTTCCACTGGTGCACAAAATGCAAAATTTAAGGTTAACAGGCTTAGGCTTATTAAAGTGCTTTTGAGAGTGGGCACTGGACATACGGTAATTTATGGGGCAATTTCACGTTATTAATTTATAGACTACGTAATTCCTACCACTAGTGGTGGTGGGTATATAAATGTGTTTTTGTTAAAATAAGAGCAAATTAGTTGTGTTTATTAACTTCGAATTCAAATTTCAAGTATTCATTCTTATTCATTTAACAAAATTTTCAATACAATCAATTAATATATTGCTCTATTCAATTTTTATATTAATTATTTTTTTTTTTTTTGTTAAGTTTAAATCAACTAAAGCAATTGAATAATATATAGATTTTATGTTAATTATTTTTTAATTAAATCAATGAATACATTGTTGAAAATCGCATGTTGTTTTTGTTATCATATTTTTAACAAATTTTAGTAATCAATTATAAAACTTTTGTTTGTAAACCTTTTTTAAAGAGGTTTTTTTAATAAATACATATCTATAAAAGGCATTTCTCTTCTAACTTTTAAGAACCCCGAATATCTTTATCCCGAAATTTGGTTTTGGGATCCCGGGATCTGGTTTTTTGAAATCGATTTGCGAAAACCAGTCCCGATTGGCATCCCGAATTGCAGGACAACAATATTGTTAAATATCGTGTGAACACTTTTCGTCGCCATTAACAGGAATTTAATTTTTTATTGTTAAATGTGCGAAGTTTATGCATCTGATATTGGCATCGCTTTCAGAGTCCATTTTCTATTGCAAATACATACGCATCAGGGATGGAAATATGGTTTCGGATGTTGCACCAACTTCAATAGCTAAAATTTTAGGACTATGACGCGTCATGACGGTACCAATTTTATATTTTCTTGCTTATCTCTTGATATGAATATATTTAGAAAAAAAGACTTCTTATTAATCAATGTATAAAAAAAGTACAACTGCGCCATATTTTCCGTCATTGATATTCATGAGTAAAAAGAAAAAAAAGTTTAATTTTGTAAAATTAAAATTAATTTTAATGAAAATCAATAAAACCTATTAAGAACAACATAAACAAGTTAAAATACTTGCTATTCCTTTTTCCCTTTAATAACAATATTTCTACTTTTCCAGTTTATGAAAAATAACGCAATTTTCAGTTTCTGACAATGTCTAAAAACAAATCTGACAACCGAACTGATTTTTTGAATTTTTTGTTGGCAGATAAATTTATTGCCAGACAGTTGTCTTCCAATGAAATTTTATGGTTTTCTTTAAATCGTCCGAACTAACAATTTACTTTTGGTTACAATTTTTCTTTGGCAGTATATTGTCAGCATATTGGCCAGGCCTTACACTGTAGTACGATCTGACCACCGTATGTACGAAGCATAAGTTGTTATTGTCAAATACTAATTATATCAGGAAAGAATTTTTTCAAAATATTTAAGACTAGTATTATAGTGTAAAACAGCCTTTAGCTAATCGTTTAAACGCTGTTTCTTACTTCCAGCCCTGTATCTTTACAATCTTGGTCAGTGATAGACAAATCTCTGCCGTCTCCAAATCGTTTTCCCATATGTTTATTACAGATCTACCTATACAGTACCCTGTTGCAATACCTATGGCCCTTTTACACAATCCCAGCAAAAACTTTACTTACCTGGTAAGTTAGCAAATAACATTGGAGAAATATAAACACTTTTTATTTTTCGGCTGAATAACTACTTATTTTGGTTCGAGTTGTCCACAGAATTCAGTAGTTACAATACACTTACAAGAAGTCACAAAATATCTAGTTATTATTAAACTACCAGTAAGTTGAATTGTAAGTACTTACAATATACTTACTAGAAACCAAAAAATAACTAGTTTTTATTCAATTGGCGGTAGTAAATAGACCTAATAAGTAGTTATGGAGCTAGTAACCAGTACTTAAATATTCAGTACTGAAAACAAGACAACTAAAATGTAGTTACTTAGCTGATTATTAGTAAGCAAATATTCATTACTGAAAATAATAGTAGTGAAAAGTACTTACTGAAGTCATTACTAGCAAGTACTTATTGAGGTTTTCAGAATAATGACAATTGTAATGACAACTACTTACCAGGTAACGTATGAAATAACTACGACCTATTACCAAAATTCAAAAAGTTTTTCCTGGGATAATACTGGATATTACGACATGTCAAAAACGTAAACATATTTTAAATGTATAATAGTGTGAAAACAATTTGCTATGAAATATAAAAAAGAAGTACAGAAATTTGACTACTGTAAGGCTCTCAACATATTTAAAAATTTTTCTAAACTATAAAATTTTTAATTTTATCAGAGTTGTGCTATTACAAAAGTACAAGAAGAAAATCAGGGAGTGAAAATTGAACTTTTATTCATAAATTCTCATTCCTATTTTTTATTCATATTTTTTTTTTTTTTAATAAAAAAGTTACAAAATTATTAAATTTAAACTTTCATGTGCATTCATTTTAATTTTAAATTAATCACTCATATTTGTTTCAACACTAATTAAATACGGTACACAGCCAAAAAAAAAAAAAGTACGTTCGTACCAAAAAAAAAAAAAATTATTTGCCGACAGCAACGAAAAAAAATATTTAAATATTAAATTTTATGTTGTTAGATTTTCGGTTTTATTATTATTTTTTTAATTAGTGAGATTTCCCCAACTCGTATAAGTTTCCATAAATTTTATTTAACTCAAAGCTGTTTTAAAAATCAAAGACTTTATTCCGGCTTATTTTACTTTTATAAACTATTTAGTAAAAGTTTAAATTTGAAAGGCATTTGACTAGAAATGCGTAGTAACTTAAATGTAAAGGGTATTAGCTATTGATGTTTTTTCTAATTTAATTAATATGTTTTCTATATAATTTCACCTAAAAATTTAAAAACTATTCCAGTACTAAAAGAAGAAAATCCACCTTCACTAACATTATTGTGTTATTTTTCTAATAAATTTAGTTTATATAATCATATTCGTGTTTTTGTAAATGTATTCTAATCGTTGAAAACCAAAGAAACGTTTAACTAATAACGTGCTTAATATGTATTTGTAATTTGAACAAAACCATATTTACCCACTACTTCTACCGCTAATACTACTACCAAATACTACTGTTACTACTTAATATAATTAATAATCATACGTACATTACATTAATTGTTGTAAGTTTGTTGTGTTCTCCGTGTGTAAAATTACTCAAATTCTATGATAAATTAAACAAACAACTGGAATTCAAAAAAAAAAATTTCACTTTTCTTTCTTTTCCAACCATCTACAACATTATATCGTAATCTTAAATGGTTCCTGGCCAACAACCAATTACATACATAATTCCAAACTGTCAATTAAACAATCAATCAATTAAACGAAAATGTGTTAATCAACCAACAAACAAACAAACAAACTAATATACAAAATGGCATAAATATGTAACCAAATTTTATTGAAATATACAAAAAAAAAAATTTTAAACCAACAACTACAACTACAACAACAAATACAAAAAAAACTTTGGCAACATTTTCTCTTCTAACCAAAAATTACTGTACTTTTAATTGAATTACAAAAAATGTATTCAATTTAAAAACCAATTATTTGTAATAAATTGCAAATTATTACAAACAAACTCATAATAATATCTTGTAAATGCGGCTTTATTGATGAATGACCCAATGAATAATTAAATGTATGAATGGTATGATTATGAATATGATCATCGCCATGCTGATAAAAATTTAATAAAAACTAATACTAATAATTGTTCAAACATACAATTGTGCATGATTACCACAATAACAAATAAAAACATTAAAAATTCATAACAACCACAACATTTCTAACAAACTTACGTAATCATTGCATTAAAATCATGAATGAAACAAAATAATTTTACACATACCAACTCTCACACACACATACACCATCATACACATATTTTGAACTGTGTAACACTAATACATTAGAAAAGCGCGAAAGTCGCAATAGATCCATAAACAATTGGCAACGTTTAACAAAAGCCCTACGACGATCGTTACCCACAGGGCACAATCTCTCACAGACGGATGGAAATAGTACTGAAGGCGACTCGACTAGTGGACGAAACCCGGCTACAACTGGAATAGGTTGCTATAAAAGCTATGATCATGTCTCCAATCTAAGAAACTCTAATATTACACATGTAAGTATGAATTAAACTTAATTTTACTTCTCTGTCTTTATTTTCTATGTGTCTCTTTCGCTCCTTTTTCTCATCTTTCTGAGTATTTTTTTTAATTTCTATATTGTTTGAATTTGTGTTGTAATTACCAAAAAGAAAAAAAACTTCGTACTAATAACAATATTTCTATAAATTTAGGTTACATTTTAAAAAACACAACAATATATACATAAATATAATAAAATTTCTTTAATTATATGTTGCATGTTTCCCCAAATGTCCAGAGGAAGCATGAATTTGTGTCCTTTCAAAATGTATTAATAGTCTTGTTTTTGTCTTCACATTATCATGATTAGCTTCGTTCGTCATCTGTCCCTGATCATCATGACGCTGTCCCACCATACTCTTTTGAAAATCCCAATGCTCGCCAAACTTCTATGATGGCTATGGAAAGTTATAAACGCGAACAGCAGGCGTTGCAGCAACAACAGCAAAAGCAGCAGCAACTACCACTGGCATTACCCTCAAATGTAATTACTACAAATGCATCAAGTGCAGCGGCCTTTATACCAGCTTTACCACCACCATCTGCCCTTGGAACGGATGATGCTGTTGCCAATACCTCACAGGCTGGGGATGACAATGGTCCACCATCAATTTTACCCGTCCAAATGATGATAAAGCCTGGGGTAAGTTCCAAAACTTGAGCAAGAGTTATTTTTATGTTAATCATGTATTTCAACATAAAAAATAAGTTGTCACCTATAAAAGAAATTAAATTTTTAGCCACATCAATTTCCATTCCTTTTTTTTCTGTATCTGTTTATCTTTAAATTTTATATAATTTGTTTTCCGATATTTGTTAGTTGTAGAAAAATAATAACAGAAAATACATACAATAAACGATACAACACAATTAACAATTTGCTGTGAATTGTTGGCATTAGTGATCACATCCCGTGATCTAAATCACTATCATTTGACATTTTTACAGTAAACTGTTATATTTCTAAACTGTGCATAAGTCGAATATACATGTTTTATATATCTCTTTAATTAATAAATTAACTTATTTTTAACTGTTTGTATATTTATCGAATTTTGGTGAATCATTTTAACTGCAATTTAGACGATAAAAGAAATTTATTCCGGAAACATAACACATTTGATCACAAAATAAAAATGTTACTAACTAACACTGGCCTGCGAAATTTTAAATTAGTTCGGTTATTTGCTTTTATACACAGATAATTTTAAACGGTCATTGCTCCGCTCCTTTGATCTCATTAGAACGAAAATCGTTTTCTTAATAAATTTTACTAAAAGTCAAAAATAAGTGTCCAATACAGTTTAACCTTCCTATAGCCGCGCTAATTTATGCGTGCTTTATTTTTGAACTGGCTTCTTTAGATGTACAATATTACAACGCCGATAGTTTTTCTTTAAAGTATTTCTAATTTTGTTAAAACTCTCAACTTTCGGCTTAAATCTGATTTGTTATGGTTTGTACTGATGTGTAGACTTTTTTATTAATACGATCTGAAAAGTTAACTTAGGAAAAAGTCAGTCAAGAAGTATGAGTATTTGAAATTCGCTCTTAATGGGTTAATAAACAGGTATGCTTTAAACACCATGTAAACACACTTTGAATTTTTCAATGATACCAATGATACTGCTAAGATTCAGTTTATACCCTAAGAGATATGGATAAATTATTTTAAAACTTTTACGACATATAGCTCTTAAACTAGGATCGTTGACGTGACAAACATCTTCCTATATAACTTCTTTTAAGGATACTAAAAAGTAATAATAATATCAATTTGGGGGTGAGCCGAGAAATAAATCGGTGGAAAAAGTGTACACAGTGAAGAGGAAAGTTAAAATTTTAACAAAAAAAGTAAGAAAATAAAATGGTTGTAAAAAATATATTTTTTATATGCAAAAACAATAACAGTAATACAATTATAAATAAAAAAATTATTTATTAAAAGATTTTGTTTGTTGTGCTTAATTCCTTAAAAAGGGAATTAAGCACAACAAACAAAATCTTTTAATAAATAATAGTATTCCCACAAACAACTTTGATAATAAAAAAATTATTATTATGCAAACCGTCAAAAATTTTACTAAAATTATCGACAAAAAATTAATTAATGTCAAAAAAATGTAAAATTGTTCAACTTAAAACTTAAAAAAATCATCAAAGCTAAGAAAGAAAGCTCGTTATAAAAAAATAATCTATTAACGTTTAAAAATAAGTAATAAGTTCTCTTGACTTAAAAAAAATTAAAACAAAAAAATTAACAAAAATTTCATTTGTTTAAAAATATATTTAAAGCTACTTTTTGCTTCTAAAAACTTGGTATCACTTTTAATGCAATATCTTTAAGCTAATATTTTGTTTTCGATACGGTAAAAAATTTCGAAAACACAAAACACATGTTGTGTTGATAAGACACAATATGTACATCGCTACACAAGGGTATTTACTCGTGTCAAAGAGCATATTTGTTATTTATACCTGTATCAAATAGTTCTCTCACACACTCACATAAATAATTGAACGCTTTGCACACATAGGTTATTTCTTACACACAATAAATTGTCTATGCTTCTAAAATCACACACAACACACTACTGGCTAGTCTGGTATGTAAATTCATGTGTCGTTTAAACCAGTGTTTAAAAATGCTTGACTATTTTTAATGTTTTTGTAATTGCTTAACTTAACTTAAGAAAAAGAACACAGTAAAAGCAAAAAGCAAAAGCAAACGCAGAAAAAGTGAGAGTAAATAATTTATTTATTCTCACCATGTTTATGTTCTCAGCTTAAAAAGCCAGCCAAGCAACCACTTGAAAAAAAAAATTGCTGTTGCTGTAAGTAATAAGTTTTTGTTTATTTTTTTTTTGCTTTGGCTTAACTGTAAATTGATGTGCTTAAATTCAGCGAGTATTAACTTCTTTGCTGTTTTTGACTTCATTGCTGTTGCTTGCTGTTGCAGGCGTTAGTTTCCTAGAATATATACATAATTACATAACACAAAATAAACAAATTAGTTTAAAAAAACGTGTAGTTTCATTTACGTATGTATGTACCTATTTATTAAAAAAAAAAAACGCAAAATACCAAAAAAATTCGAAACAAATTCGACAGCAACAGCAAAGAAGTTAACTTGCTGACTTTAAGCGCATCAAAAGCAAAAAAAAAAACAATCAAAAACTTAATACTTACAGCAACAGAAAATTTGTTTTCTTAAGTGGCTTCTTTGCTGACAGATTAAGCAGAGTACATGCACATAGCGAGTTTAAACAAATTATTTACTCTCTTTGTTTTGCTTTTGCTTTTTTGCTTTTGCTGACTCGTAATCAAAGAGTTAAGTAAACACTTAGACACACAGTTTTTTAATTTGCTGCAAAAAATGTAAACAAAGCAAAAATGTGCGACTGTTGCTATTTTAAAGCAAGCAATTTAAACACTGGTTTAAACGCACAAATGCAGATCTCTATTGGCTGAGTTACTGTTCTTGCTGTTTCAGCATTAAACATATGCAATCGTTTATAACCAAAAAATTTTTGAGTGTTTTATCGGGTGGAGAACCAAGGAAAAAACTCAAGAGTGACTGGTGGAGTACAAAAAAATAAAAAAATGCAGGACGTTTTATTGGTGGAGACCAGCTTCGAGAATCTGGAGCGGATTCTGGAAGCTCTTCGCCTTCCTTTACGAAGTTGTACCGAGGACTTTTGGATAAGAGTCAAAGAAAATCGTCTGATACCCTGGCAATATCACTAACTATGGTTTGCCACAAAAAAAAAATTAAAGGTGCGATAGGCAAATTCGGGACGCCGCGTTTTCTCTTTTATAATGTTCGTGTGCACCAGTGTTGCCAGGAAATTACTTTTCTTCCCCCAAATTTAAAGTATTTTGAAAAAAATCCAATTAAATGTTAAAGTTAAGATAATAATTTCATTCCAATTAGTTAAACTTGACTCAGTTTTAAACTAGGTTCTAATATTAATACCCGAATAAAGCAAAAATCGTAAAATGTTTAACATTTTACTGAAATTCCCCCAAAAATATTTTTTTAAGGTTTCTTTAATATTTTTATATAATAAAATATCTTAAAAAACAGTTTAAAAAAGACTGTAACATATGAACATTAGAGCGACTCAAAAAAAAAGTGATTTTGTTACCCCTCTGAAAATAGAGGTTGATATGTTTTATGATGATTCCCAAAATATTTTGGTTCTAGCGTTGACCATCCGTGAGCTGGACCATTTTTAAAAAAAGGTCTTTTTTCAGTTTTTCGAATTTTTTTTGTACTTTGCTGCAAGACGACATAAATAAAATTTGTTATCATCGAAAAGAGTTTTTGAAGCAACATCCAATGGTTGCGACCTACTTATTGAGATATTTAACTAAATACATATTTTCGTTTCGGGTTTTCATACAAATTCTACGTATGTGGAATTTTCCAATTGAATCTGTTTTAATATAATGTTAATTAATTTTTTTTTGTAATTATTCTCATAAAACGCGAAAATCGCGTTATATTTTTTTATTTTCATATATAGGCAATATGGGTATAAAATTTCTTCATTTTTCAATTTATCAAAATGTGAAAAATCATAACTAAAACACTTTTTTCGGCACCATACAACTTGAGTCGGTCTAACGTACATACATATGTATAGTGATCAAAATAGAGTTAATAGAAATTTGCTTTTTTTCAAAAATATTGAGTGTTGCCAAATCATTTTATTTAACTTTGTACATATTATCGGAATAAAAAAGTTTGAGCATTTGTTAGATTAAAGTTGTAAGTGTTAGATTAAAGTTGTAGCACGTACATTTCCATGAATCACCCTTAAAACGCTTTCTTATTTATCTTTTCAAAAGCGATTTTTGCTCAACCAAAACCAAGCTGTAAAATATATCAAGTATTACTTAGTTATTGTTATGTGCAGAAGAGCCAATTTCGTAATCCCATAAAAAAAACCCCCAGATTTACCCCTTAAGAATTTGTACTTAATTAGCCCTTTTATGAAATAAAACTCCCTAAATCTGGGGGGGAAACCCCCTAACCTGGACACTCTGGTGTGCACACACATTGAAGAGAATTTAACAACATGAACAACAGCATATGTATTAAAGTAAGAGCAACTTTTGGGAGCAATTATTCTAAGTCCTCTGTCGCCCATTATGGATTTATTTATATATAGACGTAAGCCCCAGTTAGCTGACCTTAACAGCAACGGTGCAAATCAGCTGCTTCATTTTGTTTTATGTAAATCAATTAGAACGATTAAGGCAGACGTACATAACACGCGTTAATTCGTCGACGACTTTTATTTGTTTAACACTTTTTTTTAGAATTTAAAGCTTAAGCACTTTTTCATACGATACTGTATGTTTTATAAATTCATCAATAAGTTTTTCCTCCGTGATTCACAAATTTGTAAAATTATTCTTTTTTTGTTGTCAGCTGATTACTTATCAAAAATACACAACGCGTTAAAAAGTTTAAAGTTAACCACCTCGCTGCCACCTACGCGTAGCTACGCGTCAAAAAGTTTTGTGTGTAACCTGTAGCTCGTTTCTGTATTTCTCGCATTGCAAAATTTCTCACATTAAGGGTGAAACAAAAAATTCCATCGTTTCTCGATTTGTGAGAAAAAAGTGTTTCTGTAGTTGAATGCGAGAACAGACAACACAGATTCTGTTTTAACTGGAATACTTCCATTAATTAAGTGTCAAATGCTAGCGAAACGTCAAAGAAAGAAATAGATATAATAAAAATAGGGCTGCCAGATTTTATGATATATCGTCATTTTGACGATTTTTTGTTCCGAAATTGGCAAAGTGCTGACTGGCTGATTTTTTTAGTGACGATATTATTCAGTCTTCGAAATAAAATAATTTTAAATAGTTTAATATGTTTGTATATTCGGCACCAAAGAAAAACGATATCTTTAAAAACAAGGCAGCTTAAAAAATTTAGCGGCAAAATCAAAATTTCGAAGGAAAACTGTTTAATTTGTATTTCCTTAGATTGCTTAATACATTTGTTTATGTGATCAAAACAAAACATTTTTCATATAAAAATGATTGCCTTTTTTTGCCTAAAGTGTTAGTTTTAGTTCAATATGACATTTTGTCACGCTTTAAAATGATTTTTTTAGGAAAAAAACAATCTCAAATTTTAAATTGTTATTGGATTAAATAAAAATAAATAATTTTATTTTAGTAGACCTCAAGCTTAAGTATGTATGTATAAAATATGTATTTTACCCATGAACTTTAAGTCTTGAAATTTTTTTTTTGGATTGTTTTAATAAAATTCGAACAAAATTTGTCAAAATTAATTTTTAATTGTCCGATTTTTTAAAACAAAATAGGCTATTTTTTTAATTTTTCTTAGGAAATTAACGTTTTTTTCACAAATTTATCTGGCAGCCCTGCATAAAACGAAAACAAAGAAGGGCTTAAAAAAATTAAAATAAAAAAGTATAACAATTGTGTTTTATTTATTTTCATCATTTAAATTCTTTCTCTTCAAATAAAAAAACTAATAATACACATTCTAGTGTACATACATACATAATTTGGGCTCCATTTTTTGAAATTTTATTTTTCTCGCATCAATTTTAAATATGACTTATTTTGACAGTTCTTGTGATAAACTTTTGGCAAAATATTGATACAGAAACACTTTTTCTCACATACTTCCAATAATTGCTGGAAAATTATTTAAATGACAGATAGTTCTCGCAAAGTAAAGATACAGAAACACTTATGTGAGAAAAACCATTTTTTGTTTCATATTGCACTGTTTTTGTCATAATTCACTTGTTTCATGCGGGAAATTTTACGATGCGAGAAATACAGAAACGGGCTACTGTTCTATGAAAAAACTATAGTTTAACCTTTTTGACAGATGTCTGCAGAGTGCGCGCGTACTAACGTGTTATGTACTTCTGCCTTTATAGTTAGCACTAAGCTGAGATTTAACCGTAACGTCTAATAGAAAATAGATTTTTCTTACTTTTTTTTTGTACGGTTATATTACTGTTGCTGTCAGCTAACTGGGAATTTACTTTAGAAATCGACTTATGTACAGTGAAAACATAATAAATTAAAAATACATTACAAAATACTTATTAAAACATTACACATTACTCACATACAATTATACAATACATTCAAACAATACAGTATTTATTTAGATGTTATTAAAAAACAATTAAATTTTAATTGAATCAATATTTGTTTTCGTTGTTTATTTCACATTCTAATTCTACACATTTCTTGTTGTAATTGATTTAAATGTTTTTGTTAAAAGTACAGAGTGAAATCCTAAAAAAGTATATTTTTTTTTTTAAATAAAATATCTGTTGGTATATGGTTTTAATTATTAAAAACTTCCTTTAATTCATTTAATGTATCAACAAATTCTTTATTACAATTTTTTTTGTTTTTTCTTGGTTTCCCTTGATTTTATTTAGATCGGGTTGGTCTCCCTTCAATTTTTTGTTGTTTCATTTAATTTTTTTAATTTTTTTTTCGGTAGTTCTCTCTTTTTCTTTCTCATGTAGGCTTAATAAAACTTTATCCTTATAGTTTAAAACTTGTCTATCAATAATATTCATAATTGCTATAAAATAAATCAAGAAATTGTTGTAAATTTAAACACACAACCTTTCAAATTATAGATTTTACGGGGACGGAGTAAGGAGGTATAACAAAATACCTTAAGATTGTTATTTTTCTTTTCCTTTTTTTCTTTGAATAACTACAGCATATTATTATAATTGTACTTTCTTTTAAACTCGATTTTATTTTTAAAATTAATTTCTGTTCTATTTCCTTAATTTTTTTTTCTTTATTCTGTCTTGTTGATAAATATTTACTAGAGGCTGTTTTACAAAAGCTAAAAGGAAAGAATTTTATTTGAAAAATACATTCCACTATTGGCACCGGTTATGCTCCACTAAAAAAAATATTTGAATTTAAAATTTTTAAAAGAGTTTGACCATTTTATACTAAGGTTTTTGAATGATTTGTTTTTTAATTTTTTTTTTTTTTTATTTTTTTCCAACAAGTGCAAAAATATTTATCGCTTTTTACAGTTCCAGAATTATATAAAAAAGTAATTTTACTTTATATAATTAAGTTAAAATAAAAGAGTAATTTTTGTGATTTCAGTATTTTGGTCATAACTCGGCCATTGTTAACCGATTTTACAGATACATATATATACCGACGTATTTAGGAAGAAATGGACGACTTACCTGGGTAATAAAACTTGGACTCGGGAAGGTCTGCAGAAAATTGGTATTACTAAAAAAAATATATTTTGGTAATGACTTTTTTGTATCTGAGCCGATTTCTCCGAGTTTTTCAACAAATATGTCCTACTAAATTTCCGATCTCTTGCTATATAAGACGTATTCATAGGTCAAATAATTTAAGATTTTATAAAACTTTTGATGCGATTTAGCTATTGTTGGGTAATGCTAATAAACTAACAATTTTTTTTACCGATTTGGTAGATTTATATACCGACGTGTTAAAGTAAAAAATTTACCATTTACTTGTATTTTAAAACTTGGACTCGGGAAGATCTATGGTTCCCGAGAATGGGGTGTTTTCAAAATAAAAAATTATATTTTGGCCATAACATTTTTTGTATCTTTGTGTATAAATAAATCTATTTTTGTCGCGCCCACTTATCTAATCCCGCCCAAATTTTGTTGGATGTTGCGTTTTGGTAAACAAGATTCTCGTACCTAATCTCGAAACTTTGGCTCCTGTCGTTCTCGAGATGTTAAAAAAATCTATAATGTCTTTGTTTGGGAAGTGCCACGCCTGCCTCTCCAATCCCGCCCATATTTTGTGGGATGCTGTGTATTGATGACCGATATGTGTTTGCACCTTATTTGGAAACCTTAGCTCTTTTCGTTCTGCTGATATACAGAAATGTATAATGTCTTTGTATGAAAAGTACCACGCCCACTTCTCCAATCCCGCTTATTTAGAGAGTCAGTGTATTGATAACCAAGATGCTTGTACCACGTTTGAAATCATTGTCCATTCTGTCCATCATCTCCAGATATACAGAAAAAAGAAATAAAAAACAACAACAACATGGGATTTTTTGGTAAAACTAGAGGTAGTCGTAGCTTTTAGCTCATAGCTCAGCCATTTATGGACCGATCTGGCTAAATTTCAATAGCAAAACTATATTGAGCATATCATAAATATATACCAACCAAGTCCCCATCATTGCTGGGGTCTTCGGAAACCCCAATTCAACAGACGGATTTGAACTTATCTTCTCACATGGAGCCAGAATATATATACTTTATAGGGTGTATTGTCAATATTGTAGAAATTGCAAACGGAATGGCAAAGTTATATATACCGTTTTACCTGCGGTGAAGGTATTTCTTTTTTTTTTTTTTTTTTTTTTTTTTTGAGAAAGCCACAAATATCAAATAGTCCAAATACATATGCCCACAACTTAAGCTTAATATGTTGGTACTTAATTTATTATTTTAAATCATCTATCCAAATTTAATCGGTATATATTCAACTATAGGTCCCATACAAATAACACTACCGAAAAATTTTGTAAGGCCATAACCTCTTTATAAATATTGGTATACAATTTTAGACGATTAATTGTTGAATTAATTTAAAATTGTTGATTTCGATTAAAGGATTAATCGAAGAATTTATACCCATTAATCGATTAACCATACATATATGGTTTTTCTGTCAAATGTATAATTTTTTAAACTTTTAAGTCAAATAAATAAACCAAATGTATATGTCCGTTGGAATTAAAAAAAAACAGTCATGTTTAGTGAGTAATTTACATACATGGGCGTACTGCTTACTGAAAAAATTTTCAGTAGCCAGTAAATTTTTACTGATTACTGAAATAATGCAGTAATCCGTCAATTTTTACTTATTATTGAAAGAAATGCAAAAAAATGTTTAACCCTGGAGCTACACGTTCAATAAATCACTTTCAAGTTGTTAACAAAAACTGATTGTCAAAACTTGTTTGAATTGACAGCTGTGTCACAGACTGCATTCAATTTGATAATTAATTTCATTTTAAAAATGCCCCCGACGAAGAAACAACTCAAAATAATAGCATGACTCAAAGTATTTTATAAAAAAAGCACAAGAATTTTTTAGAACACTTTTTTTTTAAGAAATATATTTTTTAAAAAGAAAGCGCAAAAGCGAATTTGTTGTCCGTTGCTCAATTGAACGTAAAATTGGCAAAAAATAAATCGAAAAGGTAAAATTGAGAGCAATCTCGTAGTCAATTTAAAAAGCGTAAGTGCGTTAGTAAAAAAAATGAGAGAGTATAGCAAATTAAAAGGAAAGACAAAACTTGAACGTGTGGCATCCACGTAAAGCCAAACATTTAAACAATATTTTATTTTTAAAAGATCTGTTTCATTGTTTGTACATATAAAATTATATGAGTTGTTACGTTTGTTTTGTTTTTCTTTTTTTTTTTTTTTGCTTATAAAATATTAAAATACTTGTAATAAGTAATGTTTATTACTCAAGTACCATTTTTTTCTAAAATTATAGAAAAAAGATCTCTTAATTTATAAAATTTCTGGATTTTGAATTGTTCGATTAATCGCTTCATTTTAAAATTTTATTCGTTTAATCGAATAAGTCAAAAATGCTAAATATCGATTAATATATTTTTTAAAAAGATAGCGCAAAAGCGAATTTGTTGTCCGTTGCTCAATTGAACGTAAAATTGGCAAAAAAAAATCGAAAAGGTAAAATTCAGAGCAATCTCGTAGTCAATTTAAAAAGCGTAAGTAATCATATTAACTTAAGGAAAGTGTTTGTTAAGTTTTGAGAATCTGGCATTTGCTTAAGCAAAGTGCGAAACTTATCGCAATTTCTGTACGGAATCAAATGTTTTTGATTTGATTTTTGTTTTTTTTTTTTAAATGCATTTGAGAGGTTGTTTGTTAAGTTTTGACAGAAGTTTAAGCTAGCTTATGCATATTATACTAGCGCCATTCTTCATTTATTTTTAGCCAATTAACTCATCTACACAGTTCAAAAAGAATTGGCTGTTGGCCCATTTAAAGTGCAAATGCCAACTAAACTCCCCGAATCAAATTGTAATTAATAGACTTCAAGGAGTGGCTGCAATTTTAAACGCATATTGCATTGCAGTGCACCAATATCAGGTATTCTCCATGCAAACTGCAAACTTTGAATAAGTATGGTCTTTCGAAAGTCATCTGTTTCGCAGCTGGTGTGCAAACAAACGCAACTAGCGCATTTTTTTTAAATTTATGATGCTTTTGCAAAGTTTAAAATGATAATGCAGTTGAAAAGGGATTTCATTCTCATAAAAACCCATTGTGCACATCTTTCTACCGGAGGAATTTTAAGGAATACGTTTTCAAAAAGTACAATTATCCATTACCGGCGAACTTGAGTCACAGAGTACCATACAGAGCTGTAAATAGTGACTTGTAAAAAAGGCCCAAATCAAATGTAAAGGCGCTTTCGAAGAAAAAGACAGAACGCATTTTTTGTTAGTGAATCGGCAATATGTCAAAACAGGACGCTTCCATCAACACAAATAGCGTGATCAAAACACAAATAACAAAACACAAGCCACGTTAAACAAAAGCATTAGTTCAACAAACGTCTTATTTATAGCTGCTTTACACTATTACACAAGTATTACATATTTTAGAAGAAATACAACCCTGTCATGATAAGTAATTTTTTTTTTTTTATTTTCTAACATTAATCTCTGATATAGAGATGCATTTTCGTCAAAATAAGTTAGACTTGTGTGATAGTGTAAAACGGCCTTTAGTAAGCGGTTTTCACCCTTGATAATAAAGTCCCTTGCAGACCTTGTTTATCTTATTAATTTAGTTAAAGTACTAACATTTACAACACTGCAACAACAAAATGTATTAGAATAAAATTTACTACGCTGTTGTTGAAAAATCCAACAAGAAGCTGTAATAAACACGTGTGTTAATTTACCAGAATAAAACAGTTGACGAAACTTTATCTGTCTCTTTCTCTCACTCAGCAAATTCATTAATTTTCTATACATACGGAAAAGAGACTAACGCTTTGTAGTATAAAATCGTATGAAAAAAGGCAGAGTTGTACACTTAATACAAAGGGTGAAAACCGCTTTTGTTTTGTTTTATAATGTTATTGGCTTACTGCCTGTTTGTAGAACGCGAGCGTAAAAGTGACTCGTTTAACTAACATTTAAAACCAAAACCAATTTTGAAATTTGGTCTTGCATTGTACAAACAGGCAGTTAGTCCTCATTTATATTATACGAGTTTTGTCGTTGCGATTATTGCCGTTTCTTCTTTGAAGTTGGCCTTATGTTTACATTGTGCGATTTTTGTCGTTACAACTTTTTGTGTATACATATGTATATTTTGTGTATACATTGGCTTGCAGCTAAAGATGGTGCAAAGAGAAAAGAGAAAAAAGGGCAGCTGTGCTTCAGTTGCTTTGTCAAATAAAAATTATGTTAATTTTTGTGTTCGCAGATAAACAACACAAATATTTTTCGTACACACATTAATTTTCCATTTTGTTTTCTATGAATGCACACGATATTGCTGCGGCAATTTTGCTCGCCATTTTTTTTTTTTTTTTTTTTTTTTTTACGGAGGATAAATAAAAAAATAAAAGAAACGAATTTGGAGTAAAGAGTGGTTTGAACAACTTTGTACTTCTTCTTCAAAGACTTCACTCTGTAAAATTTTGGTTAAAAATTACCTTTAGCAGTAGGCACCACAAAAAGTTTGATAATTATGCAACATGCCTCTTTAATATATCTTCAAACAGCAAACGCACCAACAAACAACACAAAATATTTGTACAAACATAAAACTGTGATGTGTTAGCCAAGCAATTTGTGTGGCTTTTTTGTCCTTTAGGTAAGGAAAATTTTCTCAGTAGCCATTTTGACAGAACAGCAGGCAAATAAATACAAATAAGTAAATTTAATAAAAAAAAAACAAAATATGATTAGTTCCAGTCATGTATTTTGTCGATGGCCAAGAAGAACGTGAACGTGAGTGGCAGCTGTTTGGCAACACTTGATAGGCAATTATAATCTGCTAGGATCAACGTTTGTACTTATAAAAAACGTTCATTATTGAGGGCATAGATTTTCTCTTCTCAACTCAACTAAAATTCGGTTGCCATACATAATCGACCCAGAAAATATTTTGAGAGCTTAGAATGCATAGCAAAAAAAAAAAGGCTTGCGAAGGAAGGACTCTTTAACAAGGACAATAAAGAAAAATATGATTTAAAAGAAATCAATATATTTTCTTCAAATAAATAAATAGATGTGCATCAAAACCAATAAAATTTCTAATAGATTTTGAAACAAATTAAAAATATGATAAGAATATACGATTAAATAAAGTAAAATATAATATGAACTAATAGGAAATCCATCCAGCTTAAGTATTCCAATAAACTTGGTGATAATCCGGCATCTTATTGTGCAGCGTTCTATAGCTCCTCTGCTGGTTTGAACCTTGCGTCGAAATTTGTATAACAGTAGGAACTGGTGTAGGTTTTTCAGCTTCTTGCAGAGGTTGTTTCAGTTTGTCTAAAAGATCTGCTAAGTCAACAGTTATTTTGGGTTGAGTTATGCCTTCGGCTGCTTGTAGGCCTACCATTTGCGACGACAAAGCGTCTACATCTTGACGTGCTGCAAATAATAATTGATCATGTGCTGCAAGTTGTAATTGAGCAGTTTGAGCACGAATAGCTGCAGATGCCACTTCTTGTTGAGAATTTTGCAAAGCAGCTGCAATTGTTCGAACATGGTTGGCCGCTTCTTCGAGTGATTGTTGGGCCGAATTTGCCACGGCTTGGGCCTTTTTGATTTCAGCTGCTTCAAGTTGTACACGGGCTTGAGCAATGTACAAAAGTTGTACCAAATTTCTTAACTTCGACTTTTCATCTTGCTCTGCTTTATTTATGTTATTTTGTGGCGTGCTGGTTGGTGGTGATTGTTCTACTGCAGTTTTTGCATCCGATACTTGGGGAAGCCGTGGAGTTAAAGAAGCGACTGTAACTACAATGGAAATAATCGATTAGAAATCTATAATTGCTATAACTGAAGTGTCATACTACATTCTGTTGTTTCAGGTAAAAATGGCAATTCTGTAGGATTCATATTATCCGAAGACGTCAGTCCATTTAAAAACAATTTATTTGGTGTTTGTATATTATTTAGACTAACTGCATCTTCAATTTCAGGCTCGAAATCAAAATACTCCTCATAGTTTTGAAATTTACTCTTTAATGCATTTGTCACTTGCAATAGTGCTGATATGAATACTTATAAGAAAAAATGAATTAAATTTAAAGTTATGACATCATCAATGTTAAGTCTTACCAATTTGAATGACAAATCTGAGTATCATTGAAGAAACATGAAACAAAATAATGCTGACTATAAAAATACAAATATTTTTTTTTAAATTAATTTAATAATTAAAAGTAAAGTTGTCAACATTAATGTATGTCAACAGAGCTCTAAAGGATTGCAATTACATGATTTCTCGTTAATGATTAATAATTTTTTGATCGCATTCAAAATCAGAAAATTAGCTGTATTATTTTAGTTTGAAATCACACAATTAATTAACCGATTTTGAATGCCATCAGTATTTTTTAATCAATTCATTGCCATAAATCAGTGCAGTGGCATAGCGATATATCAGAGGAAAGTCTATTGGAGCTACCCCGCATACGAATAAAAATAGTTCTTTTAATTTCTTATTCCTTTTTAAGAATTGAATACAATCCTTCAGGACGGAAATCCCCTCTAGGTGCCATGGCACCTATGCCAGGGAAAGATCACACACAAGTTGAGACACATAAACCTATCAAACATCTCAAAGCTCAGAATAATAACTTCTAAATTACCGCCAATACTGGAAGAAAATAGTTGTACTCCAAATCATTGGGTGCCCCGGTAGGCTAGTTGGTAGTGTGGTAGTCTTTGAGCGCCGGGGTTGCGGGTTCGATTCCCGCCAGAGACTTTGGTTTATTTCCTGCAGACAAGCGTAAATCTTAGCGGGATTAGCATAGGAAGAACAAAAAAAATTATTTGTATTCAGAGAAAAAAGCACAGCGCAATCTTAAGAACACATAGACTAGTAAACGCCATTAGAAAACTTTTGAAGAAAAAAAATATTGTTCTCCGCCCTTCATTGAAGCTTTTGATAAAGTATGGCATGAAGGCTTAATACATAAACTAAAGCTAAACTTACCTATAAATACTTATAAGATATGGTCGACAACTTATTAAAAATATTAAAGAGGGACATTTTTTAAGTACTCCTCAACCGCTTCAAGCTGGAGTCCCTGGTGGAGCAATTTATAACATCTATTGTATCTGATATATACTTCAGGCATGACTGTCAACAACTACACCCAAACATCAACCATTTCTGATGAAACTGTTTTTTAAGCGTCCGAAAAACCGCCATAAAAATGTATACATAAAACATTTACTTTGCGTTTAAAATTTTACAATATGCCAACTTTTATGAAAATTGGATAATTTGTGTAAAGCTCTCTTCACAATTATTTGAAAATCCAACCCACAAAGTACGATTATCATGGGTATAACAAATAGAATTTTATACAATTTCTTTTTAATTACATATTAAATACAAACATTTTTAATAAGATTTCGTTTTAATGTCTTTAACTCCCAATTTGTACTCTTGATAAACACACTGAAATTTATTGTTTGGTGGGATTAGCTAGTTCCTATGCGCATTTCACTGGTTGCTAAGGCCAGATCATCAGGAAACCTTATTCCAAAGACTTCAGAAAAGCTAAAGATATAATACAAATAAAACTGTAAAGCGAATGAGAATTATAAACACTTAAGATTTACGATATTAAAGCTTGAACACAACAACAATAAACAGTGAGTTTATCTTTTCTTCCATTCCCGACTGCAATTGGTGGGATTTTTTCCAACTCTAAATGTAGTGGGTAATGAAAAAACAATATTAAAAACAAATTTCTTTATTTAATGGTTTTTGCAAGAATATCAAATTAAAGCGATTTGCCAGTTCAGTTTTACTGCACTGGCACTTGCATATTTTTTATCAAAGTATTTCTTCTGAGTAAAAAAATGCATTATTAAGGTTTCGTCTTAATGCGCTAAATTCCCAATTCGTACTCTTTATAAATACACTGAATCTATTGTTCGTGGGATGAGCTAGTTCCATTAGGAAAAAGGTTTCCTGATGACCTGGCCTAAGCAACCAGTGAAATTCGCATATAAACTAGCTTATCCCACCAACAATACATTTCAGAGTACGAATTGGGAATTCAGCACATTAAAACGAATTTCCCCTCCCAAAAAAATCTTTGATAACAAAAAAGGGTCGTTAGTCTGATTTTTTTTTTACTTGAATTTTTCTTAACTTCTTTACGAATATTTAGAAGTCTGCGTCATTATCCTATTTCTCTTTTCTAAATTCGTTACATCGTTATACAGGAAGAGCGCGCTGTCTACAGGCCTTCAAAAGAACAAGTTCCTTAAGTTTGTATTAACCGCCACAAGGAATTAAAACAAACCCTTTCGCTTTCTGCTAAGTCTACTAGTACTTTAGTAAAGGATATCTATAAGGAGGCGGAAAAGGCAGAAGGGAATATATGCGGCGGTATTCAATATTATCGGCATATCTTTTGATACAGCATTTAACACAGTGGTGACCCAAGGGTCATGTTCAAGAATTGAAACGGATATGAAGTATAGTCGATCAGGCACGACAATTAAGTAGCCTTCGCCACAGCATAAAAGGACACATTTTCGAAATTGTACCCTATTTAGAACTACTGGCCAATCATGGACCCGGCGAAATAAAATCATGTTATGAAGGTAATAGTGTTTCCACACTTAAGGCTTAAGCACAAAAATTACACTTAAAACGAATCATTTAAACAACCATGTTTTCGTTGTCCTAAGTTCAATGCTGGCAAGTTAAGAAGTTTGAAAACAGTTGATAATGTTAAATGGTGCTCAATAAAAATAACAACAAACTTTAGAGTGAAATATTGGTAAACTAAAAAAGTTAAAAATAATAGAAGCATCAGCAACAACAATAAACGGACGGACACTCTTAGATCGACTCAGAAAATGATTCTAAGTCGACTGGTATACTAAAAGGTGGGTCTAGAACCAACATTTTCATGTGTTACACACATATCAAAACAAACGCATAATACCCTCTCCACTATTGTGGTGTGAGTATAAGATCCAACATCTAAGTTCCTTAATATTTGGATTAAGCTTTGTTTAGTGATGTCTAACTAGCGTTTGCAATATCGAAGTGCTTAAATATGGTAAAACTATCGAAAACGTTAATAAAATCGATTACCAACAATATAATCGAGCTCTGTCTCGAGAGTGAAACATTTTCTAAGCATTGAACTCTTCCATTCAGAGCTAATGCTTAGTTAGTTGCAATCTTTTTATTTTATTTATTTTCTAATAATGTTTGAAGTAGCAGTGGCTTTATTTATGGATTTTGTAGCCTCTTCGATGGAAACCAAAAATTTTCAGCAAAATTATTTTATCGTAAAGATTAATAAAAATTAGCAGAAAAGTCTTAAACGTACAAAAATGATAAAGCATTAAAAGAACATTTCACTTCTATGCAGCGTTGCCATATATGTTTTTTAAAAACTTCTCTTGAAAATCACATTTTTTTCAAGAAAAAGCTTTTTTTTACAAAATTGTCAAAACTCGAAAAGACAACACAAAAATGTATATGGACTTCATTTTGTGTAAAAATAAATACATTAAATAAAAAATACATACACAAAAATATATGGAAATCATTTTCTTTTTAACCAATAAATTAGTTTTCAAAGAAAGAAATACTTATTAAAAACATAAAAGGTGCTGAAACTTTAACGTGTTTAATAAAGTAATTATTTAACTCAATATGTGTGTTGTTCGACCTTTTGTTGTAATTTTAATGTGAAAAATTAGTTAAGCTAATTTTTTTATTTATTTAAAAAATGTTTCCAATATTTCGAAATCCACTGGATCACACACACGGTTTTACATTTAAAATTGCACTTTTAAATGTAAAACCGTGTGTGACGTGTTTTTTATTATTATTGTTACTCTTTACCCTGAAGATGAGATCCAGTGGATTTCGAAATATTGGAAACATTTTTTAAATAAATAAAAAAAATTAAAAAAACTGACCTTGAGCTTAACTAATTTTTCACATTGTAATTATTTAATATTACAAAGTTTAACATAAAACTTTAAACAGTGAACTCTAAAACCATTTCATTACCTTCAGATAACTTATATGAATCTAGTGTTAAAGGTACATCAGCACATAAAAAAAATTGTGATCTTTAGGGTAGGATTGAGTAAACACCATTAAACACTATTGCAATTATAAAGGTCAGAGAAAATATATAGTAACAATGGTTAATTGCACACAAAATCAATTAATATTTTTTGAGTA
Source organism: Pollenia amentaria (assembly GCA_943735925.1). NCBI lineage: Eukaryota > Metazoa > Arthropoda > Insecta > Diptera > Polleniidae > Pollenia > Pollenia amentaria. Next base: position 94,003,262 of record OX031009.1, on the reverse strand, counting down.
TCCAAATGGATTTATAAAAAACTTGAAAAACTTTATATAAATTAAAATCTCTTTTGCGTCTCAAAAAACTGGCAAAAAAGAAAAAAATTGACAAATGGCAACGCTGCTACTATGGTGCCTAGCAGAACAGCTAAGAAGAAGTTTACTATTGAAATTCAGTCAGATCAGTCAGTAAGTGACTGAGATATCAGCAAAATGCAACCACTACCTCTAATTTCTACCTACAAGCCTTAACTATTTTAAGTGTTCTTATAATCTATTAGCAATATTTTTCACTTTCATTTAAAATAAACTAAGTAGAATACTAGTAGTAAAAATACAAGTGTACTCCCAAATTTAAGGTTGTGGTATGGTTTTTAATACTATGGGGAAGGGTACATAAGATTCGGCACAGCTGAATATAGCACTTGTACTTGTTTTATTTAAAAATGGTTTAAGTTTAAACAAGATTTGCCAGATCTGGAATCATTTTTCAGAAATACGATTTTTTCAGAAATAAAGTTTAGTAAATTGATAAAATATTGTTAAAATTTTTGTTTTTTATAAAATTTTTTTAAGTGTGAACTTACTTTTGTTTTTAAGCAAAAAATAAGCATTGAAAATTTAATTCTTTGTTAAAAAAACTTAAAAAAAAAATTTATAATCGTCGTATCGACAGTATAATATCGCTAATATTGATATAACGACAAACTTGAAGTAATGCCGATATATCGATATCGGCTACATCAATAGTTTTTGACTTCTTCTGTAAAGTTGCAATTCTTTTTACAAGAGACCAACGATATTTAGGCTACGGCTCTTTACAATTGTTGGTATTTAATTCATTTGAGAAATGGTGTCTATTTTTGGAAAGTCGCATCTATGAAAGCTAAGTGAAACGACTTTATACAGGGTGTCTGGTAGCAGATTTATGTTTGCAAACTTACATAATAAAACTTAATAATTGACACAAAGTTTTATTAAGAGCATTGAACGATAGAATGGAAATGGGCATTATATTTTTTAAATAGTATGTCATCCAGATGTCTTCCGTCGAGTTGAACAAACGGATCCTTGAGTTTAGTGCCACAGTAAAATTGGTTCAATTGAGCTGATTTCTCGACGAATATTTTCCTTTAAAGCCACAAGAGATTGGGGATTGTCATTTTAAACCCACTGTCTGAGGTAGCCCCATAAAAAAAGAATTAATGGGAGTTAGATCGGGCGACCTCGGTGGCCATGGGATGTCCCCAAACCGACTGATCAGTTTCTGGGGGAAATTTTCCCGAAGCAAATTCATCGACGCTCTCGCAGTTTGTGCATCCTGTTGAAACCACGTGTGTGAAGAGTACGATGGATGAGCTTGCAAGTTTGGCAAAAATAATTCCGTAATCATGCGTCGATAATTTTCAGCGTTGACATTCGTCGCCTGGCCTCGAGAATTTTCGAAAAAACTGGTCCACTTATATCATGCGTGGATAAGGCACCCAAAACAGTTACCCTGGGGCAATGCAATGGTTTTTGATGGTTCAAAAACCATGGTCTTGGAGACCAGTAGCGGGAGTTTTGCTTGTTGGCGTGGCCGTTTAAGTGAAAATGAGCCTCGTCGTTCCAAAATATGGGATTTGCAGTGCGAAAACGCTCCAACATCGTTTCACAAAATTTTTTGCGTAAATCAAAGTAATTTTCTTTCAGTTCTTGAACGATTTGAATTTTAAAAGAATGGAACTTCAGATCCTTTTTTAAAATTTCATGAATAATCGCTCTTGGAAGTCCCAGTTAGGCTGCTATTTTCCATATTGAAAGTCGTGGATTTTCACGTAAACAGCTTTCAACCTGTTCAATGTTTTCGGGAGTCCTTGAAGATCGACTGGGCCGTGGCCGTGGGACATTCATAGCCGAAGCAGTTGCGCGGAATCTCTGCACCGACGAACGATTTAAATTTACACTCGGTCCATCACGTATTCGCCGAATACCGAACTTTGAATAAAATTGTCGACGAGCAATTACGTAAGAATCATTACTCTTAAAAAATGTCTCCACAGCGAACGCGCGATGCTCACTCGACCACTGCGACATCGTGACTGACAAATCCGCACAAGCGATAATTACAACGGGGCCATCGTCCCTCCGCACTTTTATTACTTTTTGCAATAATCGTATTTAAAAATATAAATTTGCCACCACATACCCTGTATTTCTTAGGCCAAAACATTTGTTCGATAAAGAAACTAATTATGAGACGATTGGTATTCTGAAAAGTGGGTCTTCGGTTTTCATTGGACCTTTTTTTTTTTTTTTAAAAAAACCTTTCAACTTCAAAATTTTAAAAGCAAAATATATTTTAACACAATTTTTTGCAAGGTTTATTCATTGGTTGGTTAACGTCTGATATTTTTATGTTAAATGAAAAAGAAATATATATTTATCTACGTCTTGGGTATAACATTTTAGTTGCAGAATTTATTTTAAGTTTTTTTAAAAAATACCAATTCCATTATATTTGCAGTTCTATTTATAATTTTTTGTCTTTAATTAGCACGTCCTTATTTTCTGCATTACGTGAATAAATACGTACCTCGAATACATATTTTAGAGTATAGCCTCTCAAAATGCACGCTTTTATGATTTATCTACATTCATATTTGCATACTCACTTCAAATGTTAATACACATACATACAACATGCTACCAACATACATACATACGAGTATATACATATATATCCACATAGAACAATTTATATAAATTTTAATAAAAATACATCATATGTTGTACATATTTTAAACACTGTAATATATTATACATCCATACAAACAATACATTTAACCCAATTATGAAGAAAAACTCACTGGGAAATTTATTTTCCCCTTCTTAACAATTCAATTTTAATAGGAAAAATGAAAGGACAATTTTTATTCATAATTGAGTTGATTAATAGAATCAAATTTTTTATATTCACTTACACCCATACATACATACATACATACATTGAAACTTATTTTGATCAGTGTCTATTTATGAGAATGTATCTTAAAAATCTAGTTACTATATATAATATTTTACTTTATACATCTACTATATAAATATTTTTTCAACTCTGATTTTATTTACACAACTAAATATGTATGTATATTTGTATTGATCTTTTTACTATATTTCTTATGTGTGTATGTTTATTGTGTATGTTAGAATTACATGTGTCTGAAATTATTTCTTATTTAACTGCATTTTAAAATTTCTAATTCAATTTCTTTATTATAAATTATTTTGATTTTAAAATAAATTTAAATTTATATAAAAAAAAAACAATAATATGTACGTACATGAACAAAAGAATGACATGAAAACACATTTTGTAGGAAGTGGCAGAGTTGCGTCGTCAGGTGGCGCTTGAAAATTTGCAGAATCAACGCATGGATAATTTTGATCAAGATGTACCTGTGGAATTTGAATGCTGTTTTTGCACATCAAAGGTATACAAATTTTTTTTTTTTAAATTTGATCACATAATTACAATACACAAACAGTTGTAAGCATGCAGATAGCAGTCAAACAAAAATATTTTTTTTAAAGAACTAAAAACGTGTCCAAAAATTTTTTTTATTGAATTAAAATATTGTAAAATTTAACATTTTCAAAAAATTTTTCTCAGAATCTTTTAATAAGCCAATAAAAATATGTTTTTAAGCAAAGATATTAAAGGTATTCACGTCAAAAGTTGCGAAAAAGTAAAAGTGCAAAACCATAACAACAACCACATAGACACTAACTTCGCACAAACAATGCAATATTGTCAGAGGGCAAGTTCACACTCTTCAAGTTATAGCCGTCATGTCTTGAGCTTTTAGGAGAGAAGGGAGAAGAGAATTCCATTTCATTTCCTTTCTCTCTCCTAAAAACTCAAGACTTGACGGCTAAGACTTGAATAGTGAGAAACAGCACTAAGTGCAAGATTATCAGTATAAACGCTTTGCAAATTTTAATGGCATTGCCATATTGAAAAAAAAAACTTAAAAAGTACTCAAAAAACCAACTCCACACTCTAAACAACATAGAAGAAATATCTTTTTAACATACATTATTTTTCTTTGAATTGAAAAAGATTATAAATAATAAGGGTAATCACGATGGTTACTGTGCAAATTTTAACTTTGTCAATTTACAGTGCATATGTATTATGATTGATCTTGAACATACCACTTTTATTTTTGGTGAAAATATGCTCTTTTCCTAAAAATGTATTCTGCCAACACAAAAAACTTGTGGCAGCACTATCATAAGTTGTCAAAAGTATCAAAATAAATTTTTTTAACAAATAAGAATGCCTAAAACCAGCGAATAACAATTTTCTTTTTACAAATAAAAAAAATTATGGCGTTCCGTATGTCAAAAGTTTGCTGAGCAAATATGCACTACTATTTTTTCTCAAGGTTGTTTTAGAGCAAACGAAGTAAACTGAAGCAAATTACAAATACGTGTATTTTTGGACACATTTGCACACTTTGCACTACCCATCGTGATAACCCCTAGTGTTTGAAGATAAACTCTGAGAAAAGAAAACAATTAAAAAAAGAAAAGCTTCTAAAAAATGAAAGGAATCAGAATGTACTTATTTAGTGACCTTAGTAACGCAGCTATTCGCCGTGTTTTCCTCGTGTTGTGACGTTTGGTGTTTTTTTTTTATTTACATTTTTTGTAAAGGCATTTTGGCATTTGCCGTCACAATTCGAGCAACAAAATACCTGTGGTCTTTCCTTTTGTTGCATTGTTATTGTACTGAGGTCACTTTATTAATACATTTTGGAAGGAAGTAGAAAAAATCCAAATGCTGGACTACTTGTCGGAAAATATAAATTTCTAAGATCAGTAATAAATTGGACTTATGAATTAATAAAATTAATTATTTTGTATATTTTTTATGTAACATACGGCTAAAATTTATTATAAATTAGTGCATAAGAATTGCGAGTGCTTGTGATGTTGTAAAATGGAAGGTGCGTTATTTAAAAAATTGTTTCGGAAAAGCTAAAATTTGGAGGTGCAAACAAAATAGGTCGCTCACGAAAATAAGTGAAAATGCGCTATTTTGCACAGTTGCAAGGGTTGAAAAAAAATTGACCTGAATACCTTTATTAATCCTCCATTATCTTAAAACTTATCAAACAGAAACCATTTTTATCGAGTTAATAAAAAAATAGAACTCTGTACATCGCCGAATAAGTTCTGCTATCTATTTGCTTTCACATTTTCTAAAGTTGTTCACTTCGTTAGAGTTGTAATTAGAAATTACATGGGAAAACATATTTTATATTTGCTAAGGAAATACGTGGCCTAATACAGTGCCAGCTCTCGTAGGCAGTGTTACCGTTTAAGATTTTCGAAGAGGGTCACATAATGGGGATTATCCAAAAAAAGGGTCAAGATGGGTCTTCCAATTAAAAAATTGTCAAGTTTTTTGTTATCAGTATTTCCCATTTTAAAGAAATTCAGGAGGCCAAGTTATTTATAAAGAAGCAAAAAATATTTATTTCAGTTAGGAAGTGCTCAAATAACTTAACTTTTTTATGGAATGCCCTTTGCTGTTTTTAACACCTGACAAAAAGTTTGTTCTTTATTATTATTTTGCGAAACTTTCTTTTTTTTGCCGATTTAACGATTAAAAGTAAATTTTAGGGTTTGTTTCCATATTTGCAATAGAAGCGATTTTTCCTGTAAGTTTTCAGATTTTTTTAAAGCTTTTATGATTTTTAATAAATATTAGGCTTTGATATCATGCCGCTCTTACACAATTTTTGGGAATTTCCGCTAATTTAACAATTTTACCGAATTATAGCTATTCCTTTTAGTTTAAGGGACTTAAATCAATTTTATTGCTTGCTTTAAATATTAACAAAATTTCGCAAATTTTGCAAACTTTTCCGAATTTTTAAATTTTTTTGTAGACTTGCTGCTCTTTATATATATATAAACCGAAGTCACCTTTTTGCAGGGCACTATCAAAAGGTTAATGCATTATTCCATTAGAAATCGTGAATTTTTAAAAAAAAAATGCCAACCTTTTGGAGATCAAAATTTTTTTAAGAAACGAACACCAAATTGCATTTTTTGTAGAAAAGAAGACACCATAAATTATTCAATAACTAAAAAAAATATATATATAAAATAGCAAATATGCATGTATGTATGTGAGTTATGTTTGCTATTGGGGAATTCGTACTTTAATTTGTATTTTACTATCACAAATCTAATTTTGAGGTCGTACAAAATGTTTTAACACAAACTATTTACAAAAAGTAACTGCATTTTAGGAATGTGCGTTCTATATTTTGTTATTAAGTCTTCACTCGAAGTCCATTCCTCCATCTCCACTTCGAACAAATTAAGAGAGGAAAGCATGGAATTGTAAGTTTTTATTTTGACACTCTTCCAAAGTTTATTTTTCAGAAATGCTGATATCGAAAACACTTGTTTAGCTGAAATGTGAGTACTATTTCCAAAAATGGCACGAAATAGTTGAAAATGCTACAAAAGGGTAATATAAAAAACGGGTCATAAAGGATATTAAGACTGTCGATAAAGGGTCAAATTGATACTTTTGTATCACAATGGTAACGCTGACCGTAGGCAAAAACCGACCGCAGGCGTTATTTTATGTCAAGAGGAAACTTAACAATCGTCCGCAAATAGAAGCTGCCTGGCTGGAAGAGCTTATCATGAGTATAACTTGCGATGTATTAAGTTTCTTTTAAATACATTATAATAGACTGTGCAACAAATTCTTTTAATTATACTATAGCCTCAACCACGAGTAAATATTCATCTAAGACCGCATAAGGTATTTATATTCTGCGCAATTAGCAATTCTAACAGTCATACCTAAATAAGAGAGGAAAGCGTTTTCTAGCTGTCAAAAGTTCTCATGCCCATACAATTTGTTTGTAGCATACCCAAATAACGCGGCGGCAACGCTTTGCAATTGGAAAATCCAATTTTGACAGCGCGTTTAATAATGAAGTTGGTCACTATTGTTGATAAATAATGACAATTTAGGTAAATTTACCGGTTCTATCTCCATTTTATATTCCTATTATGTGGGTTTTATTCAACAGGAAAGTTAACACTACTATTCCTGACTCAACGTTGACGCTATTTAGGTTTGGTAGCCATGTTCCTCTATGGAAACACGCTAGCTTCCAAACGGCCATCAGAAAGCCGAATGTTAGTGTCAACTTGTATCTAGTTCTCTTAGCGGCCGAGATTCACTCTCGTACACAATCTAACGATCCATTTACACCAAAAACTTACATAATTATAGCCGACATAAAAAATCACACAAAAAAAGATGCAACATCATACGACTCAGCTACTTTACAAAAAAATGCAGCTCTATTCACATAGAATATATTATTGTATGAAAGTTTTCATAAACATATCGATTTTAGGTCACCCTATCCTAATTTATAAGCACACACGACTTTATTGAGAAACCGTAGGACTGAACAGGTTAGTGAATCCCCGGCTTAAGCTGTTTGAGATTACATTTGTCTGTCATTTATTCAGTCTGTTTTGCCAAATACCGATGTACAGGTATATGTTGGGTACAACAACACGTGCAAATGGCAAACTTTAAAACTGACCCTATATTTTAACACAAAAAAAATCCTTAAGAGCTCGTGAGCGCCGTCAAACCTTTTTCCCCGTGACGGTGCGTGACTAAAAATGTATAATCTTTAAGAGGAGAAGGGAGGCTTTCATAGAACGAATCTAAAAAATCATTTCATTTGGCCCACTCGCTTTCTAAAAATAAGTTTTAGCTAAAAAAAAATAACTATAGTGGCCGCGGTTGTAGTTATATCAATTAAGTCGGATTCCATACATAATTAATTGATCAAAATATATCTGTAAAGCCAATTCGCAATGAAATAAAGCTCATTTCATTCGAAATATGTTGAACTAAATGCTTTTAGACCCAAACTGTGATTTTTGTTGACATTTATTTTTTATGAATTTTTAAAGAACAAAAAAAATTTTTTTTTTTCTTAAATTTTAATTTTTTTTTTTTAAACTTCAACGATATCTCTAAAATTACTGGCCAAATTTAAAACAATGTTAGTACGTCTTAAAGATAATATTGTTAGCGAATTTCGGTTTTTTTTCTTAAGGGAATATGATGCACCATTTTCATGTTATTTCAATATATGTGCTGAAAGTACCTTAATTTTTGACATAACGGTATATCTCTAAAACTGGAGCTGATAGAGAAAAATGAAGGTTAGATTTGGAATCAGCGACCTCAAATTAGTAAAAAAAATTACACAAAGTTCCAGGCCGCACAAAAAAAGTTCAATTTTGTTCCGCAGTGTAATCAGTTACATGGATGAGAAAGAACACCTGTTTGGTTAAAATATCAAATTTTAACCCCCTCTAACACAGAAACTTTTTGACCGATCTTGTTGAAATTTTGTGTCTAAACTACTATCCAATAGGACTAACCTTCCAAATCGGAAGACATCGATTTCAAGAGTTGGGTCACTTGACATGAAATGTGTATATCAAATTTTAAAGGCCGCTTTAGCCGACCGTTAATGTAATGAAATGCAATGTAACGAGCCGTAACGTACTGTAAGCATGTTTGTGCTCTAATATTACATTAAAGAACGTGTCATCTGTGTTTCAAAAACATAAACAACAAAGAATTACTCTGCAGATAACGAGACTAGTCCATACATGCGTGTAAAGAGTAGTCCATAAAGCAGTAGAAATACTTCAAAACTAGTCCAATTATATGGTTAAAAGGCTGTCTATTTAACATTACGATGTCCTAGGAGTGGACCATATAACCCACCGAAGTAGTCCCTAAACTACTCCATGGAGTACTCAAGTGGGTTAGTTTCAAAAGTACTCCATGTTACTACTCTTTCACTAATCGCCTTTTATGGCGTGCACTGTAATCCATTATTGCTATTGTTATATATATTTACTTGGTATTTTTATTTTTTTTTATTTTTTCACAAATTTTAAAAAACTTTCCTGTTTCACTTTTAAATAAACAATTTCCCTGTCGGAAAATGAGTTAGCTTAAAGTTAACTCATGGTTAATCAGAAGTAAGTCAGAGGTGACTCACAAGCTAACTCATTTACATGGTTAAAGCTATTCAGTTTTTACACGCAATGTCCGCAGTACGAGTCAGTATTCACTCATACTGCATAACTTTAAGATAACCATAAGTTAGCTCATTATGCGTTATCTGGTGGTGCATACAATATGTTGACTTTAATAAGAGAATAAAAAAAAGTACGTATTTTTGCTTTATTTATTTTTTAAAGAGAGACAGAGACTATTACACATATGTTTTCTTTCACTTTTGTTGTATTGCCCCTTTGTCTACAGAAAAACTCTCAATTATAAGACACCAGCAGCATGCCCGATATGGTTTTCATAATAATTATACTTTGAAAATGTGATGTATTTAACTAAATGATATTAACAAAGAGAATATGGGAACTTTTGCTTATTATTTAACTTTGAAAAAGTACACAAAACAAGCAAAACGTTTTTTTACCAAAGTCCACTGCATCAGCTTTAAGTTAGCCAAACGCTAGTTCAATACTTATCGAGAAGAAGTCAGTCGCACAAAACACAACTGACTCAAATCTGCACCAATAATGAGTTAGTTTACTAGTCAGTTGTATATAAGTTAGCTAAAAGTCAACTAAATGTTGAGCTAGCTGATAAAAATCCGACAGGGTAATAATGGACAACATCAGGGCTACTAATGTGTAATGCTGTAAACTATAGTATAGTATACCTATACATCATGCAGTTGTTGGCAGCACTGCATGTTAATTTATCTAATATGGTCCATACTACAGTACATTGGACCATGTTGTAAGTAGTCCATTTAAGCCACAATGGACCACGTAGTCCAATATTATATGCAGAGCTATAATCTTTTGTAGTGGAAAAACGTATCATATCTACAATCGCGATGTCAGTCTAAACGTTTTTTCACTACGCAAGCGGCTTTTTAAACGTTATTCCATGTTGCAAACCCATTTCGTTTGTATAATTTTGTTAGTAACTTACAACGTGTCCCACTGGCTGACTCTTTGTGTAGCATTTTGACGGCGTTAACGTGCATAATTCTTAGATTAATGTTGTGGCCTTTACAACGTTATTCGCGGATTAACTTCAATTATTAAATTTTAGCTTTTGTTATTTGTACGTTTTGTAGAAAATAAGACGTTATGTACGTCGTTAAAATGTTCGCTTTGTCAATTAACATAATCAACTATAAAATTCATTCACAGCTATTACCTAAAAACGGAGAAAATTTTCAATATTATCAGGTTCATCCGCAACGTCACGTTTTCGTAAGAGTACCTATTTATTCATAAGCTTTGTAAATAAAACAGAACAGCTGATCCGCAACGTATTTGTTTACGTAAGAGTAACTAGGACAGAAAAATATAAAAGTTGAACCACTTCTTTCCCTTCCTTAAGAAGGGAGTAACGAGTGTTACTAAAAACAATAAAATTAAAACTGAAAAACTTCGTTTCTCCCTTCTTAAAGAAGGGAGTAGCGAATGTGTAGTGAATATTTTGGAAGGTCATTTAAAGAAATGAACACCTTCACGAAGCATTTTTCTGAAGGCTGGATATCATAAGAAGCGAATCTCTTAGAAAAGAGTATACATGCCTTCAAAAAGCCTTGCCACTTGCGGCCCTTTCAATATTTATTAAGGAAATCGATTATTCGACTGGTTTCAAAAACCGGGTTTCGGTTATTACGAATAGATAATAAACCGGTTTTCGGTTAAGAATTTAAGAAATTGCCGGCTAACCGGTTTTATTCAAATCAATAAATATACAAACATAAAATTAGTTATGGAAATAATAAAGTTTATTTGAGTAACAACAAAACAATTCGCAAGGTCTGGGTTCACACTATGAAAGTTTTGTTTCAGAAAGTCTGAGTTTATTGGCAAGAGAGGAAGAGAACATGCTATTTTTCTTTCCCTTCTCATCATTAAACTCTGACTTTCTTAAAGAAAACTTTCATTATATAAACCCAGACAAAGGTAAGGAGCTAACAAGATACATATGTAGTTATGACTTAGAATTTTTAAAGAATTTGAGGCTTAAACATTTATTGAAACTTATTATATTTATTATGTAATTAATAAGATTTTGCTTGTTGTGCTCTATTCCCAATTTTTATTCTTGATAAATCCACTGAAATTTATCGTTGTTATTTAAGATTTTCTCCCAATTCTATTTTAAAAAAAACTTTTAATTTGTTGGTGGTTCAGCATGTTCAATTGGTGCTAATACCAAATCATCTGTGGAAAGTTATAATCATATTTTTGAAAAGTTACAAACCAAACCTCTAAGTCGAAATCATAGATTACATAGATATGAAACTCCCTTAAAATTAAAAAATATATTTATTTACCTCTTTACACATATTGGAAGTTTTTTGACAATTATTTTATAAACAATAAGCAATTACAACATTTTTTGATGTGTTTCTTTACAATTTTTTTAAAAGAAATTTAAATTTTTTACATTTTATTGCATTTAAAACAATGCCTAAAGTTTTATTCCTTACTGTCCTTGGCACTGGTTCCTCATCATATTAAAACTAGAAAAACAAGCCACATTCGCGTTTTTAAGCATTTCCGTGGGTTGCTCGAATGCGTGCTGAGGAGCTTGTTCTTTGGGCGTGTCTCTGGGTAAAACAGCATACATATATTTTACACCTTTAAAAACAGCGGTTGACCAAAGTCTCATCTGGAATTATGGTAACCAGTAACTATACTCACTCCACCATACGTGGAGAGGGTATTGCTTGTGCTGATATGTGTAATACATAACAAATAATGGTCTTCGACCCTAATTTTAGCATATTGATCGACTTCGAATTACCTCCTGAATCGTCCTAACGATGTCCGTTCATCCGGCTGGCTGTATACATTTGTACGCAAATTACAGTTCACAATTTTAGAGACAGTTTGATGAAATTTGGTACAAATTTTTAAATTTTCATAAGGGCGAATAACAGGAATCGGCCGTCATAAAGCCCCTATATAAACTTCTTTCCAGAATAGACTATTCCATGGTTTATATGAAACCATCTTATTATGATGGTATTTCGATTGACCTTGACCCATAAATATTTTATTCCAACCTTAATCATTCAACCAAATTTTATTTGAACCGGACTATATTTAGATGGAAATTTTAATTTTATTTTATTTGTCTATGGAATTATAATCCTTACAGACTTCTTAATTAAATAAAAATAAATTTTAAAAAGTAACAAATAGATTAATATACTAGTTTTAATATTAGTGGAGCTATAAGAATAGTCAATAAATTTATAAAACTTGTTGAACTCGTTACACATCCTTCTTAAGGGGTCACCATTAGCATAATTAGCTCTAAAAAATTGAATTGATAACGGAACCAAGTGACGTGATGGGCGTTGAGGAACATTAAATGTTATATTGTTGATTAAGTATCCAGAGCAAACGTCGCCAATAATTATGTTGAAAATAAACGAGATGTTAAGCACAGTTCTACGGCTCTTTAGAGTTGGCAGCTTGATGAGGGCTAGTCTAGCAGGATAAGGCGGCAGATTCCATTGGTTAAAGTTCAACCCACGTAGACAAAAAGTCAGAAACTGTTTTTGGACTGATTCAATTTGGTCGGAATGTTTTTTATAAATAGGGTCCCATATTACGGATCCATACTCCAATACAGGTCTTACCAGGGAAGTATACAGACTTTTCGTAACATATGGATCCTTGAACTCTTTAGCCCATCGTTTTACAAAACCGATCATACCTCTGCCTTTATTAGCTGTCATTGTTATATGTGCAATGAAATTTAGTTTCGAGTCAAGCAGAATTCCAAGATCTACGAAGCTATCCACCGACTCCAACTGATGACTTTCAAAAAAGTAGAATGCAGGTATTGGACTCTTTCTAACAAAACGCATGTATTTACATTTTTTTAGATTAAGTTGCATAAGATTTACATTGCACCACGTGTAAAAAGAATTTAAGTCGTTTTGAAGAAGTTGTTGCTCAGATATTTGACGATAGCTCAGAAAAACTTTGACGTCGTCCGCATACATCAGAATATTGGATGAATAAATCACCTCAGGTAGGTCATTAATAAATAATGTAAAAAGAAGTGGCCCAAGGTGGCTTCCCTGAGGCACACCAGACAGAACATCTATGCTTCTAGAAATCGCGTTATTAAAGTTAATGGATTGTGTTCTGTTGCTTAGGTATGAGTATATCCATTTTATACTAATATCAGTAAAACCCAGTAAATGAAGTTTAACCTTCAAAAGGCTATGGTTAACTTTATCAAAAGCCTTGGTAAAATCAGTGTATATCACGTCAGTTTGTTGTTGTTGTATAAATCCTCGATGTATGGCAGTTGTAAGATGAAGGAGATTTGTTGTAGTAGAGCATCTTTTTTGAAACCCATGCTGGTAAGGTGTTATCAAATTTGATACTTGGTAACAAAGGAATTCGGTAATAATTTTTTCGAATAGTTTAGGTATTATACTCAATTTTGCATAATATAATATTCGGCACATAATTTTATTTTGGCGCGCCCATGATTGCCCATTAGTCCCAAATAGGGTACACTCTCGAAAATTTGTGTTTGGTGTAGGGTATTATGTAAAAATCACTTGATTTTTATAATTAGGTAACAATTATTAAAGTGGTGAGATATTCCCAGCAAACAGTAAAGCTTGATGTGAAATTAATAATGATATTTAATAAAATCCATTCTGAAATATATATTGCTACAAAATGGTTATATAACATTCAAAACTAATAGCATTATCTAAAAAAAAAAAAGAACTTTGTGTGAATTTCTTAATAAAATTCAAATAAAACCAATATTATTTTCCAGACCTTTTATTTGTGTTTGCTGGGAATGTGGGAAATATTTATTTCACACTAACATAATGATAAAATTTTTACTAATACATTTTTATTACTTAAGTTTTTTTTTTGACAACAGACTTAGGTTTTTGACAAGCGAGTTTCATTCATATCTATTCAATCTTTGGTCGAGATTATATATTTAAAATTAATTTGTTCAGTATAATAAAAACGAAGAGAATAGTGAACATAATTTTTGAAATTTCTGTCCATTCGTCGATCACAATTATAAACCTCATGAATTTGAGGTTTCATGAAAAGTCATCAATTTGTTTGTTTAGTTTTATTTTTTTTTTAGGTCTTTGTTTTTTATTTAATAAAACTGTTAAATTTTTTTATATCGTTGGTGCAGCCGAAATGTTGTAGTTTTTGGCATGAATATATGCTAGAACTCTATATGTTTTTTAGTGCCTTAAGGGGCATTTTATCCTCAGCAACACAACGGGCTAATATTTGACTCAATGAATCGTTTTTGGTAGCGTATTTTTGTTCAATTTGCCGTCTCTTTAGATCTACTTGGATCGGAGTCAAGTTTTATAAAGCGCACATTTATGTTTAGCTTATGGACTAATTTAAGCTGATTATTTATTCGTGACGTCGAAGAACATTGGCAACTTATCGTTTCACTTCAGGCAGCTGGCTTTGTCTCTATAATCCCGTTCGAAATATCTCCAGAGACGACATCTGTATAAAAACATATTGAATGTTTATAATATTCTCACACAAATTACTATTTACCTTTTTTACTGAACACTTTTTTAAATATTTTCAATTGTTTTTAGTTTGTTTTTAACGGGAACACGCGTTTTAAGCCATTGCATTTACACAGTTAATCGTGTTTTTTGACATTTTGTTACACGCAATTAAGACGCTGATTTTTTCCAGGTTTTTTAAAACATGATTTTTGGTGTTTGTGGCGAACGGTGTAGAGAAGCCAGCGGGGTAGAGAAAAAATCACATTTTAGGTTCTCTTTGTCTTATTTTTTGTATATTATTTCTTGCACACATTCGTATTTTTGTTATGTTGCTTTATTATATTTTTTATTTCAATGTGGCCAGTGGCTACATCTCTTTACAACACAAAACTCGGATAGCACTTATGCTTTAAACACATTCGAGACAGCAGACTACCGACTTCAATATGTCAACAATAGAATACATGCGTGTATATGGAAATGATTATTTTAACGACGACACGGCTAAATGGCTGCAGGTTGTTGTCTATGCTAATTTTGTCGTTGTAGTCAAATTAAACTAATTTCTTTTTTTGTACGGTACAAAACAGAAAAAGTGTTGCTAATATAATCAAAAATTAGAAGAATTAGTGCTTAAAAATAATAATTTTTTTGTTAAACAGCAAAGAACCGGATTGAAACAAGAATATAAACGCGGCTCACCACCAAATCTATATTATTATTACTTTTTAGTATCCTTAAAAGAAGTTATATAGGAAGATATTTGTCACGCCAACGCTCTTAGTTTTAGCAGTATGGGTATCATTGAAAAATTGAAAGTGCTTTTCACATGGTGTTTAAAGCACACCGATTTATTAACCCATTAAGAGCCCATTTCAAATGCTCATACTTCTTGACTGACTTATTTACTAAATTTGCTTTATCTTTAAATTATGTCGATATAATAATAATTATTTAACAATAATATACACATGTTACCAAAGTTATTAGAACTTTGATTAATAAAGTTTTTCGGTATTGCAGGTTTTTAGCCTTCCGGCACACTTTTCAAATATTTACATATTTCAATATGTAACAAGTGCATAAACTATTACCACTATATATTTTAACTCAAACTTATAAATAAATTGTGAAGTTTTCCAAAATAAAATTTTTTTAACCCTAATAACTTTAAAATTTTATATAATGGAGTATCTAAAAATATAGCATATAAAAACTTGGGGTTTTCTCTATAACATATTATATTTGAGGAAATATTATTATACGTATCGACAAAATTTTAAGATAAATCCTCTTAAGGGGTTAATAAATCGATATATTTAATACATCATATGAAATGTGTTTCGAAAGACTCTATTATGATACCAATACTTTAAAGATTCAGATTATATTTTTCTTCCTATACTATTGATAAAGTGCTCTGAAACCTTTACGACCTATAATTCATAAACTTAGTGCGTTGAACCAAAAAATTACAGTAGAATCGCGATACAGTAATCTTGCGATCAAGTTAACCAAATTTTAGCGCTTCTGTGCCGCTCTAAACGTTAACTCTAAGTTAACTTTTCAGATCGTATTAGTAAAAGTACTGATTTTTACAAACGATAACAAATTAGATTAAATTTTAAGCTGAAAGTTGAGAGTTTAAACAAAATTGAGAAATACATTAAAGAAAAACTATCGGCGTTGTATTATTGTATATCTGAAGTTGCCATCTCAAAAATAAAAACGAAACGTCACAAAATTTTCGAGGCTTTGAAGAATACATAGGAAAAAGCATACAGGAAAACATTTCATAGGCCAAAATATGCCGATCTTAAAGCAAGTTTGTACAAATGTTTTCTTGAAGCATTAAAAACGTAATTGCGCAATCACTGTTCTAATTTCAATATCAATAGCTAAGCGCGAGTTCGTGTAACTGCAACCTGATAAGACAATAATGTCAGTAATGGATAGCTGGCAAATGTTTAGAAAATACCCAGAACTCGCAATCTGAAAATATTTGAAGAACTAATTTTTTGACAAACGTCATATGTAACACCTAACACATAATACATGACTGATTGTATAATTATTAATTATAAATTTTAGCCGGTACAAATTAGATCAAAGTTTCTTTTTTGTACAGATGAAAACTAAGGCATTGAAAAAAATATAGGTACATATGTTTATTATTGCATTTTTTACAATTTAGAAAAGTTAATAAATAAGGCGAAAAATTTAACAACCCTTAGGACATTTCAGTTTACTTTTTCGCGATTATACTGTATATTAGGATTTTTTTATTCAACCTGTCATGAAGATGATATTCTTTATGAGTTCCAAAAACATTAAAATTAAAATATTTTAAATCTTTTTTAATAAATTCATTTATTTTTACGTTAAATAATTTATCATAAATAAGTATTTATATTTTTGTAGGCTTAAATTAAGTTTGTGTACGAGTCTGCAATTATGCATGTTGTTAAATTAATTATAATTAAAAATGATAGTGGCACCACTGAAATGTAAATACATAATAAAAAACACAGCTGTTTATATGTTTTTCAATTGTAGCTGTCGTCTTCAAAATAATTCAGTAGCTGATTACGCGACTACAATTGCAACCTGCAGCATTTGTCGTGTGTTCGTGTTGCCTGCTGTATCGAATATGTTTAAAGCATAATGCATTAAGACGACAGCTTCAATTGAAAAAATATAAACAGCTGTGTTTTTTATTATGTATTTATATATAAGTGATGCCAATATCCTTTTTAATTTTTATAAATTGAACAACATACATAATTGCAGACTTGTACCACAAAGTTAATTTTAGAATACAAAAATATAAATACTTATTTTTAATACAAATTGTAACTCAAAAACAAATGAATTAAAAAACACTTAAAATATTTGTATATTTTGTTTGGACAAACATTTGAAGCAATGTTTGCAGAAATATTGAAAAATTTTAATATTTTGCAGACATGTTGGATATTTGTCAAACTTTTTGTGGTGTCTTGTGCTAAAAGTAATCAATCAAAGAAGAAGCAATAAAATAATTTTCAGCCGTAAATTCTAATTTTTTAGCAGCATTGTTTGCCCCAAAACAGTTTTTTGTTTGGAGCACTCTTAACTACAAATTATTTTTCTTTATTTTATATTTTTTCTGCGTTTTAAACAAATAGCGAGCAAAATTGCCGTCGCACAATCGTCGTCAGCATTCATTGAAAGCGAAACAAAAATGAAAAATTAATGTTTTTACGAAATATGATTGTGCTGTTTATTGGCAAACAGAATCAAAAACAAAGTGTATGTTTGCCAAGCAATTTGTGTGGTTTATTATGCACTTTAGTTTATGAATTCTAGGTCCTAAAAGCTTTAGAACACTTTATCAATATCTCTTTAGATAAAAACTGAATCTTAAAAGTTTTAGTATCATAAGAAAGTCTTTCGAAATATATTTTACATGATGTATTAAATATACCGATGTATTAACCCCTTAAGAGTCAACTTCAAAAATTTATATTTCTTAAAAGATTTTTCTACAAATATTTATTCAAATATAATATGTTATAGAGAACACTTGAAGTTTTTGTATGCTATATTTTTAGAAGCTCCATCATAAAAAATTTTAAAGTTTTTAGGGTTAAAAAATTTCATTTTGGACTTTATTAATAAGTTTGAGTAAAAATATATATCGTCCCCTTAATAAAACAATAGCGTATAATGTATAGTGTATAGTGTATTATACGCTATTGTTTTATTAAGGGGACGATATGTGGTAATAGTTTATGCACTTGTTACATATTTAATTATAGTAATATGTAAATATTTGAAGAAATTTTTTAATCAAAGCCCTAAAAGCATTGGTAACATGTGTATATTATTGTTAAGTAATTATTGTTGTATCGACATTATTTACAGTATTTTAAATGGGCTCTTAATGGGTTTATAAATCGGTATGCTTTAAACACCATGTCAAACGCACTTTGAATTTTTCAATGAAACCCATACTGCTAAGATTCATTTTATACCTCAAGAGATACTAATAAAGTATGTATTTTTAAACTTTAAAGTTTCTTTTAAGGATACTAAAAATTAATAACAATATTTGGTGGTGAGCCGAGCTTATATTCTTGGTTCAATCCGGTTCTTCGCTGTTTAAAAAAAATTTTTTTTTTTTTTTTAAGCACTAATTTTTCTAATTTTTGTTTATATTAGCAACACTTTTTTTGTTTTGTATCGGACAAAAATAGAAATTAGTTTAATATGACTACAAAACGACAAAATTAGCATAGACAACAACCTGCAGCCATTTAGCCGTGTCGTCGTTAAAATAATCATATCCATATACACTAGGCTTGCCAGATCCAGATTATCAAAAAGCTGGACATGTGAATTAAAAAAGCTGGATATTAAAAAAAAAGCTGGACATTTTGAAATAAAATTTTCACGAAAAGTTACTTGTTTATTGTACAAAAAATTTTATTAAAAAATACCCATATGTACGTAGGCGCGGAGGAAACGATATTAAAAACGATATGTTTATATTATATTAAAAAAGACTCAACAATAAGGTAAAATAGAATATAAGATCAGTTCAATATAAATTAAAATAAATTAATCTTTTTAAATAACGTTTTGGCTATAAAAATTATTTTATTTATATTTAATGTTTTTTTTTTGTATTTGAAACAATTTATTTGACTTCATCATACTAAATTGTTTGACCAATTTTTCGACCAAAAAAAAACATATGCAATTGTTAACAAAATTTTGGAAGAAGGAATATGCTTCACTAATTTTAAAATTAAGTAATGAATTTAAGTCGAACTGTTTGGGTTTTAATCTAAATATATATATATAATTATTCTGGTTTAAGTTGATTACAGCAAATTTTTTTATTTAAATTATTTTTATTTAGAAAGGAATTTTAAAGCTTATAACAATGGAAAGACAAAAATAATTTTGGCTGCACATACATACGTACATATGTACCTTCAGCCGTAAATGTGCTAATGCCACAATTTTTGAAAATTTAGTTTTTGATGCAGTTCAATAGAGTTAACAAAAATACATCGTTTGCAGAAAAAATACAAATATTTTTTTCTAGTTCTTGTTTTGCAACGATATGTAAAATTTCTAAGTCCAAAAATGCTAAGGAAATTTTCAAAAAAAAATTTTGAAAATTTCAAAAAAAAATTATTAATATTTGTTAATAATCAACATTGAAATAAATAAAAATATTTTATAGTATATTTGATCTTTTGCAAATTGACATACTAAAATGTACATTAAAAGTATAAAATATATAATAGAAAAGGTGATAAGTCACAAAAAGCTACGTAAAACATAAATTTATTATTTTTAGTTGGTTTGCAAGCCAATAAAGAGTCATCAATGAAGCAAAACTGGATTTACAGACTTAAAATATATTCAGAACTAAAGACCTTAGAAAATTTTTTCTCTCTCCTATAAAATTTATACATTGGACTACATCCTTTTCGACTGAAGGTAATGATATATATTTATATAGGTACATTATATTAAAAAAAAAATTACGGACTCTCCATTGTTTCACTCATTTTTATGTAATTTTTGTATATCAAAGAACTTTTCTTATTAATGCACTTGAAATTTGACAGTTATATAATTCTTCTTTGGTGAACTTTTTCTAGACCAATACATATATTTATATGTATATATGGGAAGGTAGAATGCAATGCATATAAAATTCCAATTCAAATCCTACTATGATGAAAATATGATACGAAAAACGGTTATATTCAAATTTATATAATAAATAATTATCATAACACAAATACAAATATTGCATATACTAAGGCTTATTAATAATTCAACGTTCGCATATTCAACCCAAACGTTTATTTTTCGGAAATAGATGGCACTTGCTAGGATTGAATGTAGAATAATATGTATTTAAATACAGTAAACTAGATGTTTCATTAGAAATATATAATAAATAACTATTAGGATAAATACTTGGATACTTATTGAAAATTTGATTAGAGATTCTATAAAAAACAAAAAAAAAACTTGATGGGATTTCCAAAAATTTTGTACATTCGGAAATTCGTGTATTATCGAAATAAGCAAAACATATTTTTATAATTTAGGGGGGGGGGGGAATATCCTTTTCCCCTCCCCCTGAATCCGCGCCTGTGTACGAGTATGACATTAATATTATTACATTGTTTTTTTTATAATACTTTACTACAATACTAACATAACAAAATATAACTTAACTTAAATTTTTTCAGTTCATTCATATGTTCTATATACATACCTCTCATTTGCTGGAACAACGTAATAACTCAAAAAATTAGTTTCTTATTTTAATGTAGAATTAATTATCGCTCCTATATTTATCTTAAGTAAAAAATTGATGTAAAAATCATGCATATTCAGCTCTTGAGTATGGAAATAGTACTGTGATGGAAATAGTACTGTACATACGAATTAAATCAAAAATAGAAATGATGGCGCTATTGCAGATGCATTATGTTCCAATAAGGAAATTTATAAAAATTATTTTAAAGCAATAAATATTAAGAGCATTTTGTGGAAAATTTTTTTAGCTGGACAAATTTCTTTTTAGCTTGAAACTGGACAGGCCATTAAAAAGCTGGACAATCCAGCTAAAACAAGCCCGACTGGCAACCCTAATATACACACATGTATCCTATTTTTGACAAATTGAAGTTGGTAGCCTGCTGTCTCGAATATGTTTAAACTTTAAAGCATGAATTTGCCAGTTTTTATAAATAAGCAAGTAAAGGAGAATAACCGATAGCAGGGAAAAAATCAACTGTAAAAACATGGGGGAAAATTATGGCTTGAACCTGTTGTGTTTTCGGAATCAACTTTTAAAGCGAATTTAAAATAAAACATGATTTTTAAATCTCCGTCTGAATTGCCTGTTACATTTCGTTTTCACATTTTTGAAGTTGGCCAATATTACAAAGAAAAATACTTAAATTACGGGTATATTGACAACAAAAGTAAGGAAAAGATATGAGAGGCTTAAAGCACAAGGGGTTCAAATGCTTTTTTTTAATTAAGATATTACATATACTAAACCCCTTGTGCTTTAAACCCCTCATATCTTTAAAATAACCGGCTTATTACAAAAAACCCGGTTTATTCGATATTCGAAAAATGTGCATTTAAAAATCACCGTCTTGAGCAAATCTGAAAGAACCGACTTAAACAGGTCAAAAAACAACCGTTCGATCCCTAATTTTTATCGCTGCGAATCAACTTTTTATAATATAATAGAAAATAAAATATGATTTTTTATACAAATAAATTTAAGTTATTCGTGATATATTTGGCATCATTAAGGGATTACTAATTTAACTATGTAGACTCGTCAAAACGATCATAAAAGAATTTAAAAGAAATAACAATTCATCTTTAGGAATTTAGCAAAAATTTTGTATATTTTAATTTTAACGAAGTGAACAATATAAACATAAACATCACTTTAGCGCACGTGCACAAATATTATATACACAAATACTAGACAGAACAACCATAATTATTTATTAATAAAAATAATTGTAATAACATTATACACATTATTTCTATATTAAAACATTATGCACACATGCAGCATAATGTCATACACATGTTCATGCATCAAATACATACAAAGGTGTCCTTATTAAATCGTTTTTTTTTTTTTTTTTGCCATAAATGTCTGACTACAAAAAAAGTGTATTGTTCTGTTGTGGTGTTGAAGTGTCTGCGCTGTGTTTTTGTGTGTGCATTTATATAAAATGTGTGTTAAATATGTAAATAGACACACACACTGGCACATAAGTAGTCGCGATCCCAACAAACACCGAGGTTTTATTGAAAATTGAAAATAATATTAAATCAATCTCTTTTTCAAGCGACAAACGCTTGTAAATAATTTTAAAAATATTGCAGTGTCCTCAAAAAAAAGCAAAATAAGATGAGAATTTCATTTATTTTTAACTTGCTGTCAAACGCTTGTCGCCAAAGGTGGATTTGAAATGAATAATAATTTTGCTTTGTAAACTCATTTTTCATTTAGCCCCCTGTAATAAGTTACATTCGGTAAACGATTTTCGCTGGCTATCGAACATCGACTATCGAGAGTAAATTTTGTATTATGAGTTGATAGCGGTGTAGAAAATTTCGTTGTGCAAGTTTTGCAAATAAATTTAAAAAACTTGTTGAAAATATAAATATTTGTAAAGTTTTTTGTGTTCGTATACCAAATACCACATTCTTCACTAGATTCGTTCATTTTATGCAACTCCAAAGTCGTAATCAACTATTCGAAAGGCGTATATTCCTTATGGAATAAAATTGTTTTTTGACAAAAGGATTTGCCTAAAAGTTCAGCATGTAAAAAAGTGGGATGAAACCACACAGAAACTTAATTGTTTGGAAACAACCCTAATTCATCATGGTCACGTTTAACTTTTATTTTATTTGTTAAATTTGTAAATAAAATTTTTTTTATTTTAGGTGACAGCTGATGGAAAATGTACTACTGTGAATAAACTTAATCACAATAGTACTTTTTTATCGATTGTTCGCCATAATACCAAATTCGCTCGATCAGCTAATTCGACTGCTGTCGAAAATCGAATTTAGCTCATAATAAGCACCTTAATCTTTTTTTCTGAAATTTTGTAAGTCCAACTCCAATTTCGACTCCTGTTCAAACACTGATGTTATATGTATATGAGACTGGTACTTTTTTGACTTTAAACTCGTTTTTTAATGCAGTACCTTTTAAATTGTTTAATATAGCCAGAAAACGATTCTGTAAAAATTTCAAATCGATATTTTAATTATAAAACGTGCTGCATTTAGCTTAAATATAGTTATTTACATATGTAAAGTAAAAAAATCGCAAGTCCGACTCCGGTGCAAACCCCTCAACTCCGACTCCACAGCCCTGGTATCAGCAAATGTAACAAAACCCCACTTGGGTCGTCGAAACAAATTCTTCGCGATAAAGTTCGAGGTCCATACAACGATTTTTTGCCTCCATGCATTGCAAGCTTTTCGAACCATACTTACCATCCACGTTTCAAGTTACATGCCACGCTTTTTTGCGGCATCATTACAAGAAAACATAACATTATATTTTTCAAAATCAGCTGATTTGTCGAACGATGCTTCTGACGCTTCCAAAAGTAGAAAGTAAAACTACTTTTCGCATTCAATGCCTCAAGGTAGTCTAGGCTTTTGTAAATGTAAATTTATACATAAAACAACACAGATTCTACGTTTTTGATAGCTGCGTAGAATGCGAAAAAGTGTAAAAGGCATAGTGTGGACCTCCAGCCAATGGTATTGGTATTAAAATCGGTTAGTTTATCGATAGGAGTCGATAAGACCACGAACATGATCATCTTTCAGACTTTTTAGTTGCTGCAATTTTTAAAAATTCTGCTTGGTTATTCCATTAATGTCCAGATTATGAAATAATAATTTGGCAATTGTTGTATTTTAATCTTGTCTTTCCTCGTCTCCCTCGTGTGAAAATAACAAAACAAAACAGAATTGCAGAGTACAATAAGCTCAAGAATTGCTGCAACAAAAATTAAAAGTCTGGACGATGACTAACTGACCGTATATCCAAAACTACATGTAGGAAAAACAACTTTATAATATTCTTATGGCTAATAAATCAGTGAGTATTTAAACGATGGCTTAGTTGAACCAAACTTAAATTTATATGTAGTTTAAACTCAACAGCTGTAAATCAGTGTCCCATGTTTTATATGTAGTTTAAAAAATAACATGTGGGAGCACTACGATAAATGTTGTTAAATTCATATGGGATGTATTGGTAGTTTAAACGCCTAATTTTATGCGTTTAAAGATAGTTTATATGTTTACTGAGTTAATATTAGAAAACATGTTTTTTTTTGTTTAAGTGCTGCCAAATTTATTTTAAATTTGGGAATAACTCTTGATAACAAACTATTAAGAAATAAATAAAACATTGTTTGTCAAATGTTTATATTAAAATGATTATAATTTAAACTCTCAAACTTTAAAGTTTGAGAACTGTGTGATATCAATTGATAAAGTCATTTTATATCAAATGCTTGACTTCGTGTTTGCTGGGATAATAATTAAGAGAACGCAAAAGTATCAGTATTGTATATAAAATAAAAAATATATTACTGTTGTTAATTGTAAATGTTTTTTTTTTTATTCTGTGGATGTTTTTTAGTGTTAATGGTTGTGTGCGTGTCTTCTTATAATTATAAAAATGCAATTTAACTTAAATTTAATAAATATTTTTTTTTATAATAAAAACCAAGGCGAATTCATTATGGGTAATCTCGGTACTACAACAGGTACAACTCGTACATAAACTACAAGCTATTTGTTTTTGTAAAATCATTGTACACTATCAAAAACAGAAACAAATATAATAAACAAAATTTTAACATCCCACAATTATAAAGCTAAAAAAAGTTATCACCAGGGCTTTTAGGATCACCTGTAATGAATTCGCCTTGATAAAAACCCTCAAGAATTTGTAAATGTCTTAAAATGTTCAAAATATTTTTATATAATATGAAATAAAAATTACAGGATCGGGTTTGTACATTCCATGGTAGAAACTATACAATGACACGACTGGCACGTCCTCCGCCGTCGCCAACAAATTATAGGATTTTAAAGCACATGATAGAAACTGGTGCCGTAGATGTTTTTTATCTTTAAGGGGTAAAAATTCAATTAACTTATTTTTCTTCCAGAGAATTTTCTTGAAACTGGCTAAAACATTTTATTCTGTAGAAGTCTTTCATTTTAGAATATACCCATTCCCATTTATATTTGTGTAATTCCATGTTAAATCGGCCAAGAGTGGGACCCTTTTCGATTTCAATGAAATTTTGTGAGAAGGTTCTTTTCACCCTAAAAGGAACATATATCAACGAAAAAAAAAATTTTAAATGTTTTTTTTTTCTTCAAAACTTATGTCATATTCAAAAGGTCATCATTTCGCTGAATAAAATAAAATATGAGTATGAAGATGAAAGCAACATTTTCACCAAATTTCATTCAAAACTAAAAGGGTCGGGTGCCACTTTTGGTCGATTTGACATGGATTTTCCCATTTAATATTAAATTTCTCGCTTTAGGAACATTTGATATTGAGTGTATTAATATTTATTAGTTTGTTTATCTTTGCTAAGTATTATAAATTAAGTTGCTTATTCTCTTTTATTATTTCTTTTGCATATATATTAAGCTTTTTACAATTTTGGCAGTAAAGATAATCTTAATATGAAATATAAGGAATTGTAATTCATTGTAAAAAGCCTTCGAATTCAATTACATGTGGATTAAAAAACAATTTCTCAAGATATATAAGATATAAAGTTTATGATTTTAAAGATTTCTTTGTTTTCCATTCAGTGAAATGCTTGAGATGTTTTCAAAAAGGCATATCTGGTGCTCTTGTACTTTTTCAGAGCCATTTGTTAGGATTATGTGTTTGGAGCAAGCGCGACTGAATAACCACTATGTAACCCATCCAAAACACCAGGCGGAAAGCTGGAAAAAATTAAGTCTTGATACAAACAATAACGCCGGCAGAATTAGGGCGTAAATTGCTAATATTTAAGCTTGCGAAAGCTTTTATTTTTTCCCATATCATATATTTGCCTTTAATTTTTTTAAACGAAATTATAAAAAAAGTTTAAAAAAAAATCCGTCTACTTGTAAATTACGTTCTATCAATTAGGCAATTCACAAAGTTTATATTGTGTCATATCTATTGTATTTGCTTCATTTTTGTTAATGTGACATTCATAAAATTAATCGAGTGAATTAAACGTTTAATCAAGTAAATTTACGTTTAATTGATACTATTAATTTGTTTACTCGTGCAAATTTAATTAATTTTTTAATTAATATTACAAATTTTTTAATTGAAATCAACTTTTATTTTTAAACTTTGTGAATCGCCTAAATTTCTTTTAAATTTAATAATTTATTTTGGTTTTTGTTTTCCCGCACTTTTTGCTTCCAGGGAAAGCGGGAAATAAAAAACATTTTCCCGGTATTCCAGGATTCTCAGGCAAATTCAAATTCAATTTACTGCAACCAGCTGTGGTGAATGAAGGTATACTAAAGGTATGTTCAGACCTAACAAATATTTGTTGAAAACCCCAAAAAAAAGCATGACCAGCAAATTGATCAAACTTTAACAATTTTTATTGACTTCCTTATCTTTATTTGTAAGAAGAGAATTGTATAATTCAATTTAGAAATTGTTAAATGACATTTGATCCAGGAAACGTTTTGCAAAAGCAAAAATGTTTTTATTAAAACTAGTGGTTACGTGCAGAACGTCAAATATTTAATTGGTGTGAACATAGCTTAAGTGTGTGATTTCATGTAAAACTTTTAATTATCTTATTGTCATATTTTTTGTTAATTTTTTGTACACAGTTTTGAATTCCGTGTATTTACTGTAAATAATTTTTTTTTATTATTTATTTTTATTCTGTCTGTATATAAATATATCGTTAATATGTACATACCTTCTTTTTTTATTTTTTGTATAAATTTTAGTTTGTTTATTTGTGTTTTAACAATATTATTTTTAATTTTATTTGTTTATTTATTTTTGTTTTATTTAAAGGGATATCAAAGATGTCAAGGCGAATGTATTCCATTACGAGCGAATAGTATTTAACAATGAATTTTTTGCAAAATTCTCTGATACCAAATCAGCCTGACAGTCAGTCAGTCAATCAATCAAACATAAAGTGTGAACTAACAAAAAATTCTTATAAAAATAATTGAAAAAAAAACAAATTCACTAAATAGTTATTGTAATAAAAATACAATTAAATTTAATGCCTTAATATCAAATGGAATAGCAAAAGTTTACAATTATTTGTTAACTGAGATTTAAAAAAAAATGTAATTATATACTGAAACTTATTTAAAAGAAAAAAGTATATAATATTTTAACAACGACATACGTATACAGCATTGATAGAAACATATTTATTTACACGTACACTCACACACACACAATACAATAAATACATTCAATTATTTATGTAGTTAGATTTCAATTAAATCAATTTTTGTTTTCATTTTAATTTTTATTTAAAAAATAATGTTTCCTTTTAATATTTATAAATTTAAATTTAATAAAATTTAAATGAATTTTGTTTTTGATTTTTATTCGATTTATTGTTTCTGAAATTTGCATTAGATTTATTTCAATTCAATTGTATTAAAAAACCATTATGTTAAATGCAGCAAGAAAATATTAATTAAAAAAAACATTAAAATTAATAAATAAAAGACATGCAAAAGTTCAAAGAATTTTTGTTTAATCTTTTCTACTACATTAAAATAAAAAACAAAAAAAATCATACGAAATATTATAATAATTACGTTATTTTTTACAACAATTTTATAACAAGGAAATTGAATGCTTTAATTTACGAATTTGAGTAGTTATTAAACTGTTTAAGTATTTTTTAAATAATAAAAATGTTTTTTTTTATTTTAGATAAATTTTATTTATTAAAAACTGTTTAAATAAATATTCATAAATATATATTTATAAATGCACTTGGATAATGCAAAAAAAACTTATATTTTATTTTTATTTAGTTTATTTGTCAAGTTAAATCTAATGCGGTCAAGTTGAATCTAAGTACTGAACTTGTGTATAAATAGTGCCCCTTCACTCTTTATCCTAAATAAGTTGGTGGATTGTTTATTTTCTTTAACTATTTAAATATGTATAAGTTTTAGGTAATTCATTGAAATCAATTGGAGGATATAGAAGGATACTTGTATTTATGTTTCCTCGGACTTTTTCATTTCCGAAAATGCAAGAAAAAATTTTTTTATTTCCGGGAATTCATGGGATATATTGTAAAGTATAATATGACAAACTACAGTTAGGAACAAGTACTAAGATCATAAGAGATAACAACAACAAAAATGGCAAAAACAATTAAAATTCATAAGAAAAAGTCAACATAAAAATCTAAAGATTTTTAAAATATATAAAATTCTTGGTTGATCGACTTATAATATTATATTTTCGAACCATTATTTCCTAAACATTTCAAATGTGCTGGATTTGGATAACGCCTGGTGACTGGGGAGGTGAATTTAGCTGTCTTGTTGCATAATAGAGAAGCCAGACTCGAACAACATGAGCAGTATATTGTCTTGCTGGAAAATCTATTGACTCTCTAGCCTTCCACGGATGACTTCAGATTTTGTTGCAATATGGGGGGCTAGTCTCTATTGCGATGCGAATACAATTTTGATGCGAAAGCTCAATGCCAACTTGGTACTCTCTATCAATTTCGCAAAATTGTTTAAAAATTAAGCAATTCTGGTAATAAAAATCAAAAATAGCGCAGATTTTCTGTAATGAAATGGCTAAATATGTAAAAAAAAATTTAAATTGGAAAGTTTAAATAAAAGAAATAATGATGATTTGCGAAAAGACAAATGCGCAAACGCATTAAAAAGTACCAATCACTAGAGTTGTTACAATTTTCTTTCGCATCGCAATAGAGAGTAGCCCCCATGGTCTTATACTAACATATGTCCAGATTACCTTCAACAAATCCAACCGACTCACCTCAGATGCCGCCATCGCTCGCCAGACCATAACACGGCCCGCCCTGTTTCACTCTAGGCATACGCTTTTTGAGATCAATTGCATTTCCGAAAATATTATACATAATTTCATCAGAAAATATAACATTCTTCCAAAAATCATACCTTTCTATGAATATGCCTAAGCAAAGTATAGGCGAAGTTAACGATTCTTAGCTGAAATGAATGGATTTTTGAGTGCGGTTCTACTTTGAAAGCCAATTTAATGCAAAACGTCTTTAATTGTTCATGATGAAACAATAATATTCGAACATCTTGCAATGTGTTTCCCTAATTTTTGGGACTTATTTGATGTAATTCTTTCAGAACACTGCTTTCTTAGATCTTCCAGATCTTAGTTAATTTCTATAACTATTGGTGTTTTGAAAGTTTGCACAGTAAAACGACTTAATCTCACTAATTTAGCAATCGCTCCATAAGGTTTATTTTCTTTTCGAAGTCTAACCACTTAATTTCGAACTGATTAATGTTATTTATTTTCTAATTGCCATATTTAAAGTTAAGACGTGTTTAAAAATCACTTCTCGCACTTAAATCTATCGAAGTTTCCCCTTATTTCTACTTAATTTTCTTGTTCATTTTAAGAGTTTCTTACGGTATATGTAGAACTTTTTCCCCCTGATGACTGCGTTTTTCGCTAATTGTTGGTATTTTAAGACCTTTTTTCTTCAGATATTCTAAACTACATATTTTTTTTTAAATAATAATATCAAAAATTTTTTCTGATATCATTACCTACCCCAAAAACGCAAAAAGTAGGGTATAAGTTGTTTCCTTAACTGTACTTAAGATTTAATTATTACTGACATTCAGTTGGTAACTTTTAGCAATGAAATGTGCTTAATCAGGGAAAATTAAATCGTTTACACTTTTTGGAATATGTTTCAGATATAACAAATTTGAGAAAACGTCCCTCAGCTGGTTTTTTATTTCTAAATGTTTAAATAAAATCGAAAAAAAAATTATGGGAATTTATTTTACGCTGGGTCTCCACGCAGAACAATGGCAGAATAATGCCGCAATAATTGCTAATTATATTGCTGGTGAACACGTGAAATTGCTTTGCAATAAGCAAAAGTATAGAGACATGAAATTAAATTAAATCTCTGCGACTGACGTGACTTTGTAATAACAATTCCAATGACGTGGCATTCCGCTAGACACAATTTTTATGGCTTATATTTTCCAAGTTCTGTTTTGTAAACCTTCTGAAATTATTTTTTATTTTAGATTAATGTTATAGCTTGTTATTTGCTGAAATTTATTTTTGCAAACAAAACGTCAATTAATTTTAAACAATATTTATTGGCATGGCACAAAATGGACCTAAGAATTTACATCTATGCAAAAACCAAAAAAAAAATTAAAAATGTTTCTATTTGTTTTTTAGAAGTTTTACACTAGGTTGAGTTCACATCTGAGCTAACCAGTAACCAAAATGAGACAATTTTAATGGCTAAATAAAAATATACAACTGATTTTATCTAGTGAATTGGACCAGACATTCTAACGTTGATATATCAAATTGTTTGATCCAAAGCTCAGAATATGCTCTTCATGGCTTTTAAAAGTTCCAGAAAATGTTCTCTTAGAACAATGAAGAATTTGTGTTGTACTAGAGCGACCCATGGTGCAATAACTACAGGTGGCAGCACTACGGCATCTGGCTATTTTTTGCTTGAACTGTGGTGAGAACCAAAGTCTGTCATTTTGCTTTGTTTATGTTTACATTCTTGAAAAAAATTATTGTGCGTTAAAAAAATAATCATTTTTGTGCGGGTTTTAAATGAAAATTGTGTAAAAAAGTTAAAATAATTGCTAAAAATAAATCGTAATTGGTTTTTATATGTGCGTCTTTAGTTGTGCTAATGTATTTTTTGTATATAATAAATAAAAACAGAAATAATTTTGTCTGTGAACACGTTGTGCGTACGTTTTAAAAATTCGTTAATCTTTAATATGCACTTCTACGCCTATTTCTTTAAACCTCCAAAGGACTTGCAGTGAAGAAAAAGTGGAAACATAATAGTTTTTAATTCATGTAACTTAAAAATTTTAATTATGATTTTTTTTTTAGTAATTTGTTCATAATATTTTTGTTTTATTTGTTGCAGATCAGCGTTGCCATTGAAAATTTTCTATTCGACCAAACTTTTTTACCAAAATCCTTCGGAACCGAACCATTTTAATATCTTATAAACATTTAAAAATAAATATATCGCACTTGTTCAACAGTAGTGTATTACTCAAAATTTATATTTTTTCACTATTTGTAAAAAATCAACATGCGACTTAATATCTACCCTCTGTAAAAATATATGTAGTGGCTATTTTGTCTACCTTTTGGTAATGAAACCGTAGTTGATATGCCTTTAATGTGAAATTAAAAATTGTTTTGCTTCTACTAAAAATTTTGAGTTAATAAATAACAGAAATAAAACTGTACGTTAAACAAACACTTTTAAAGGAGTAGATATCTGTAATATTTTAATGTATTCACGTTAAAGAAAAGAAAAGATTTTGCTTGTTTAAGAAGATCGAAAATAAATATTCAAAAAATGTATCTTTTAAAACTTCTAAAACGACGTGTGAACCAGAATTTTTCATATAAGTACATCTTACATATAATTATATTACTCAAAATAATGCCTTAAATTTGAATCTAATAGCCTATTTCCGATGTGCGAAAGAATTCTTTCTTTCGTATAACTACATTGAAACCAAAAACAAATTTTCAAACTTTGTTTTTGTTTTCAATGTTGTTATGCGAACGAAACAGTTCTTTCGCACATTGGAAATAGGCTATAAATATGGCCTGTTTCACTAACTTGCTGGATTTTTCGTTAAATCACAAACTTTACAAAAATATTTTAATATCTGATTTATTTTGAATTTTCCCTTAACACTAATATATCACAAATTTATATGACAAAGTATGCTAAACGTTCAATATTTATCATGTGATCCGCGATCAGGATCATGGATCACATAAAATTAGAGTATTCTGCAATATGGATCGCGATCCATCAATACTCCATTACGTCCAAAAAAATCGCGGTACTGGATCGAATTCATATATGTGTATATTAAACATGTAACAGTTCCCCCTAAGGTTTGGCCGGAAAAGACAATCCATGGCAACGTTGTTGTACATAATTTTTGACAGCATTGGGTTCTTTACACAAACAAATTTGCCTGTTTTTGTTGTATTGTTGTACAACAACACGTAGTGCTGCCACCTTCTAGTAATTTCACCATGTTTAAAATTTTTTACAATATATAAATTTTTGTTTATTTTTATGACACAAACACATAATTAATATTTTTTCCAACACAATTTGCTCATTTGCTTTTGCAAAATATTTTTATTTTTCATAAACTAAAAAATTTTTAAATCAATTTTTTTGACACAAATTTTTTCTGTTGTTAATATTATAAAGCCAGCAGAGTAGTATTTTGTGGTATGAAAAAAATATTTGATATATTAAATTATATAAATATTTTCCGATATTGCAGAATAAAAATTAAGCAAACATGGTTTTTTGTATAAATGCAGACAGCATTAAATAAATTAAAAATTTTTTTTTAGTTTTGAAAATTTTTATTGCCAAATCTATACGATTTTATGCAACTATAATTAGTGAAAATAGTTTTAAGCACCAATATACAGATTTAACCTTTATGTCTACAACCAAAAATGGTTCGTTAAGTATACAACCATCATACCCGGGTAAGTCGTGTTTTTTGGAAGTGAATTTGGTCAGATTGACATATTTTTTTTTTTTGTTTTTATGTGTGTTAGAAGGAGATCGACAAGAGACACCTGCAAAGTATGCCAAAAACCGGGTTGTGTAACACTCGCGGAAAGTAACCTTTTGGCCTAAATGCTCAAACAAAATAAAAAATTTTGTAAAAACCTATACATGAACTCTGTATCTCTAGTCTATTTTTATACACAGATAAACATTTTTAATGTTATAAATTCTAAAATTAAAATTAAATTAAACCTTCATACCATTGTGTACATATTTTTGCATTTTTAATCAACAATTTTTTTGAATTGTTCTGTGGTTAGCCGTGTATGCCGGTTGTATGGTTAAGGGGTGATTCTCATAAACTGCTTGTAGATATTTTCAAAAAAAAAAAAAAATTGAATTTATTTTTTTAAATATCAAAAAAGCAATATTTTAGGAGTATATTAAAAATTTCAAGCTGATAGCTCACCTGGTAACGAAAATATATAAAATGGAATATGAAAAACATACCCGGGTAGGTGGTTGTAGACATAAAGGTTAAAAAAAAGTCTTACTAATACAAACATATACTAATACTTGACATTTAAGTTAGGTACCTGTCAAAGAGTCGGCATACTAGTTATATACTATGATTCCAACCTACTTCCTATCATTTATCTGTAACACATCTTTAGATTTATAGCAAATAACTCTCCTTTCTACCCGAAGTTTTTAGCAATCGTCGTCACTTCTACCTTCAAAAAATGTTTTTGTATCCATATTTGAATTATATATTTTCCGATCTAGTATATTTTACATACATTTATCTTATAAACAGAATTATTACTCAAAAATTTTAAAAACTTGTTCTTTTTTCCTTGCCAACAACTGACGCAATATCAACTCAGAAAATATTTAAACAGGGTTGTTAAAAAGGCTCGCGGAAAGCTTATTCCGCAGAAATGAATAATTGAAATTGGTATATCGATCGATATTTATGTCCGTTGAATTTTCCTTTCCGTACGGAATCAATAATACCACCCATTATTTTTAAGGAAAACGTTCATTTATTGTTCAAACAGGAAATATTTTACACTTCGTATGTTTTAAAGGCTTGTTGTTCTACATATAACCTGGCGCCTAATTTGGCAGTCGTGATGGAACATATTCTCGATTCGAAAGCAATTTTATATCTTCACAGTCGATACTGAACGAATCGAAATTATTTTTGCAGCGTTGTGAAAAGTCAAATAAATGCCTTGCACACTGAAAAAATAAGTTCGATTCGTTCGGTATCAACTGAAAGAATAAGTAATCAAATTGCTTTCGAATCGAAAATGCAAAGCATCAGAGTTATCCATTCGACCAGGAACAGGAGAACGCCTAGATCCACCAGTGCCTGCCTAATAGCCTCTATCTTCAAATTATTAAAGGCGCCATCTATATCCAGGAATGCAGCCAAGGTGTATTCCTTGCCTCGCAATCCCCACTCTACATAACCAACCACATCATGAAGCGCACTCTCAACAGATCTACCCTTAAGAAAGGCGTGTTGAGCGCCGCTGATGATGCCGGCGTCAATCTTCGTCTTCAAAAGAAAAGACGATAAGCTGATTGGTCTAAAATCCTTGGGTTTAGAATGAACGGTTCTTCCCGCCTTGAGTATGAAAACCACCCTGACCTCCCTCCACCCTTTAGGTACATGTTGTGTAAAAGCAAACAAAAATTGCTTCTGTAAATGTCTGCTCGAATTTGAAATGTAAAAATTTCAAAATAGAGTGTGAGCTTTTAAGACCGATGGCTTAGAAACGCTGTCATAATATAACAAAAACTTCCAACATTATTAGTCTATACTTAACACTAACATCGTGTTAGTGTTAATGTTATGCATTATATGTCAGTTGTAGACTGGGTGTTAAAATTTATTTATGTTTTTGATATCTTAGTGCTGGTTCACACTCTTCAAGTCTTAGCCTTCAAGTCTTGAGTTTTTAGGAGAGAGAGGAAAAGAAATGGCATTCTCTTTTCCCTTCCCTGCTAAAAGCTCAAGACTTGAAGGCTAAAACTTGAACAGTGTGAATTCTAACACTATTTATGCAGACCATACGTTAATATCTTGTGTTAGCAATATAATTTGACAGTTGACACGACAATTATCGCCTACCTTTTTTTACAAAAAAAGTGAATAGTGTGCATAATATCTGAACGATTAAATTCGGACGATATCAACTGCCTGTTCGTCAAATTCGAACGAAAATTACGAATTAGTAAACATTTAAGACAAAACCAATATTTTAGATCTTCTCCATTCTTTGAAAATCATGGACGATTGCAAATGTTAGTCAGTTATGTATAAATCAGCTTAAATTTATTTTATATCATTTATTTAAAATTGTAGAAAAATTATTATTTTTAAGTTAATTTTGTAACCATTATCGAAATAAAAAAAACAAAAATTTTCCCAAATTTAAAGGTAAGTAAATTAACAAGTTAATTTTTTTCAATTTAACTCATTTTAAGAGTTTATCCAAAAAATACCACAGAAATATGTTCCAAAAATTTTATATTATTATTAAGGCTTTAAATAAATTGTTTATGTTGGCTGTAATTTTTTAACACATTTTATCATTTTAATTTAAAACAAAAAAACGCCACTTTGAAGTATTTACAGATTTTTATTATAATTAGTTTTCTTTTTCTTGCAGCTAATTACATAAATTTTAATTTGTGCATGGCATGGACTTTCAGCTTAACTTACGGTTGCCATTCGTACTGTTTTTATCAGTACATGTACTGTTTTTTGTTTAAAGTACTGATATATGCATTTCAAGCAAATCAGCAAGCAAATATACTGATTTTTTCATTAATGAACTGTTTTTGTACTGTTATTATAAATTAATTTTGTTCAGTATATAGTTTGTCATATTGTAAAATTGTTTGCAAAAAAATATTAATATAGATGTTTTTGCCAAGTCAGTACGAAAAAAGAAGACAGTAGAAGAAAAATGGAAAGTGCTTTTAAATGGTGGTGCCTTTACGAATTTGAGGAAATGTGTAATTTTATTTCTTCAATTCCACATTCAAACACTTTCACAGAACGGGTCTTTAGTTCTCAAAGTGGTGAAAAGAGAGAAATAGGCTCCTAATATAAAACCTAGAAAGTGAGTTGCAGATAAAGACAAACTTTGGTTATAGTTGTAATGAGCTTTAAAATTTTTTGAAGATTGAAGACAGGAACGAAATTGTGGACAATGTATAAAAAGGCCATAAATATTTTTAACTTGCAACATTTATGTCCATACATATGTAAATATATTATTTATAAAAATCTATGGTATAAGATCGTCTGAAAAACGATTGTGCCTTTTGCAATAATTACAATTATTAATAGTAATTGGTTGTAAATCACTTGAAAATTATTTTTTTAAATTATTTTGAAGATAAATACATAACAAGCTTCGTTATACCAAGTGTTTGATTTGTTTTTTAACATTGTTGTCCTTATATTTGTAGCTTGGTGTTAAAAAGGCCAATGTTAAATAATTCATTTTTGAGAAAATTTAAATTTTTGATTTTTTATAGAAGAGTTTTAAATGAAATTGGCTAGCAAAACCCTTTTGAAGCTGTTCTCGGTTAAATTAAATATTGGCTGTTTCTGCAAAATAAAAGAGATTCAGCATGTCCTTTTAACTGCAAAGTGAAAAGATATAGCAAAAAACTACTTTTATTAAATTTTATGTTGACCTATATTCAAAAAATAGAATAGAATAAAGGAAATAAAATTTAAGTTCACATGTTGGTCACGTTTTTTTAGTCTAATATTTGCTAGGTGTGACCGTAGCTTAAGAAACCACCTAGTTAATTTAATTTATTAAATATTAAACCATGTAGCTAACAAGAAATTAAGAACCGAATTTTTAACAACTTGTTGTGTTTTAGATTTTTTGTTATTCACTTTGTATTTCCGCTAAAAATATATACGGAATTGAATTATTGTTTTGGAAAAATTCAGTTTTATTAATTAAATTTTGTCACTGTTCAAATTATAGAATGAATTCATGTTTTGTTTTAAAAACCATTAAAGCTTTTTTATGTAATTAATATGAAATTTTATATTAAAAAAGTATATGTACTGTTTTTTATTAAATTGTACTGATTTTTTTTTCTCTTATGTACTGATTTCTCTGATTACTAAACTGGCAACCCTAGCTTAACTATACAGTCGTACAATTTGTCGTGTGTGCTCAAAAAGTATGATGCGGGAGCATAAAAATGAAATGAAAAGAAATTGAATGATAGAGCGGCTTATAAACGTTTATGAAAATGTCCATTAAATTATAGATTCTATGCGATAAGGAATTGCATTTTCTTGTAAAGTACTTGACTCATATTATGATTTGACATCATTTTGTGTGATAGTGCGCCATTGACAAGAGATGTTGTAGACATTTTTATGTCGAATAGAATTCTGTCAGATTGAATGAATCGTACGGCTTTGTAAGACAATGAACCCCGGCATTAAGTGACTATCTAATACGATTCCCTTTTATTCCCTGTCGTTACCCTGCGGGAAATTTGTGTCAATTGTTACAGCAGACTGGTCCTAGGATTTGTGAAAATAGAACAAGTACCAAAAGAAAGAATTCATGACCAGTGAAAGGAGAACCAATTCTTCAACTCGTCTATGAAGAACCAAAAGGTAGAAAAAGTAATGAATTAAGGTACAGTAATCACCGGTGGTGTAACAAATTTTTTGTGGACTTTCTAAAATTTGGTTCTTAAATTTAGTTCTAGGACTTATTTTATTGAAATAATACTACATTGTATTGAAATAATACTCCATGGTAGTGACTAACACTAAACACGTTCATTAAGAATAGATCTGTGATTTGTCATATGGTGGCTGTAAGGTGTCAATTGACCCCCTCAAATGACAACCCCATGTAAAAGTGATAGGTCACATTCATATAAAGTGAACCGATCCCTACCACCACAGACCAATCACGGCACTACTTTGGTTTCAGTTCGCTTCCCTCTAGGGTATTTCTTAATTTTAAATTATAAAGATTAATTAGACGGTATTTTAGAACAAAAACGAAGACTAATTCGGAAATAGATTTTAAAACTGATCGAAATTTAGCACGTCTTTTAAAAAACGATCGTTTTGAAATCAATCGATTTTCATCACATACATGATTTTATTTAGCACTTATTTTTAAAAATTAAAGAAGATATCAACCAAATTATAATTTAAAATTCTCTGGGATTTCCCACTTTTACAATTTAATAGGAAAAATGAAAGAAGGGAAAAATCCCGGGGAGTTATTATTTATAATTTAGTGGTTTGTGAATTTCTCCACGCAAGGTGGAGGAATTTGTAATTCATGCCCGTAATATTTTTCAATCGTACTACACAAAACGAGTTTAAAAAATTTACCAAACACAAATTGTATGTGTTCGCATAAAAACTCTTGCACTTTTTGCAAGAGTTATGACCTAAAATGCAATAACTTGCTAACCAGTCTGGACCACAAAAAGTTAAGTTACATATTGTAGCCCTTTTAACGATTAAAAAAATACATAAATTACATATAGATATTGGTAATTTTTTTTTTTTTATAAGCAACTTTATTATATTCAACATTTTTATTTTTCGAATTTATTCTATGAGTTACTTTATAAAGCTTTTTCTAATAGTTCTATTCCTTAAATTTTTAGAAATGACTTTATACACTACCAGAAGATACAATATAATAGTCTGGTAGTGTTTGAAGTCATTTCTAAAAATTTAAGGAATAGAACTATTACAAAAAGCTTTATAAAGTACATAACTGAAATTTAACTCATGGAATAAATTCGAAAAATAAAAATGTTATACATATATTACTTTTACTGAAATCAGAATGATTTTTTTTTTTTTTTTTTGATAAAATACAATTTTTAAAAAAATTAACGAAATTCTTTCCCAAGTACACTTTTTTGCTAAATATTTAAAATAACCGCAACATTTCAAACATAGTAACTTGAATTTATTTAATTTGTGGGGTTCGTAAATAATTAATATTGTTGGCTTTATTTGATTTGATGTTAATGTGCTTGAGTTTAACGCAAAATTAACAAAAAATTAAATGTCATTTAGCTTTTCAACAGAAACTCCAATAATTTATAAAATCATTTTACATTATAGGATTTCAAGGAGTTTACAGATGCCGAAGGTGTTATCTCACTTCCAACATCGGACTTCCATAAACCCATTTGCTATGAAATGCGGCAGGCTGCAAATCGTGATTTAGAACAAACCCTTCCATATGGCTTATTGACAACAGCTGCAGTGACGGCACCACTACCAACAATTACAACTATACCGACTGCACTCCAATTGTCCGGCCAAATGCAACTGCATCAACAACAACTCACGAGTGGCATAATCTCAGCCACAACGGGTACAACACAAACTGATTTATTGTATTCTGCCAGCAGCGGAGGTATCATACGAGCTCTAATGCCACACACTGCCACTGGCGCTGCGCCAATCTCACAATCATCATCAACCTCATCGTCGTACGGTACCACAACATCGACAACAATAGCGCTGCCATTAGATACGCCTCTGAGATATGCACCTTACATAACCAGCTGCAGTATCAGTTCCACTGTTAATAACTTCAATCACAACTACAATAACAACTTCAATACAACATCTCTGGGAACTTGCCATCCGCTGTCAATGAGCACAAGCCAACAAGGTGTTCTACCAACACTGGGGAACAATTACAGCAACAATAATTTGAATAATTTAAATTTTAATAACAACAATGCCGATCTGGCGAGCGTAGACAGTTCAGATACGTATGCCAGTTGTCAAACCCACCCCTTTTTGTCGCAAGGTGATCTAACGTCTGACTTTAACGACGAGGTGTGTGCCTTAGACATAGACATGGATAATTTGTATATAAATCCGCTGGAAAAAGATTCGGCCGGTAACTCGACAACCGGTTATATGGTCGGTCTACCGTCCACCCCCTCCTCTGGCCAAATGCGAGCTCACGTTAAGAAAAGTGCCTCAGGCGATACGGCTTTGCGAAATTTGGCAGCCGGCGGTCTAAGTCCCATGGATGATGTTTATCCAAGTGCATTTGATGCCCACGATCGCGGCAGTCACATAAGCCTCAACGAGAATCCAGTGCCAAAACATCGTAAAACACGATTTCAACAAAGTTTTATTGTAGCATTACCACCACATTCTGTCGGTGGAGTTGGACATTCATCCGTAAGACCACGAACTCGTTTCGAAGATTCGAAGCTATCACAAGAGAATTTGGGTTGCGAAAGCAGCCCAGCGAGTAGTACGGGCAAGAAGAAACGTTCATCATTTATGCCCGGCAAAAGTTTAGCCACTGCCACAAAACTAATAAATCAGCACCTGTTTGGTATACAAAATGTTGGACCCAAAGGTAACGAAAGTTTTTTAAGATTTCTATTCTTGTACTTCAATTGTTTCTTAGTTTAGCTGTGTACATTTTTGTTTTTTATGTTTCTTAAATGTCTAATGGCTTTAAGTTTTTTTTAATAATAAGTTTTACTTTTTTACTTTTCAAATAAAAACTAAATTCTAAAATGTCTATAAATTAGAGCGGCTCAATTTGTTCAAGCACAAAAAACTCGAAAAAGCGTATAGCAGAAACGTATTCTGCAGAAAATTCTAAGAACATTATTCGAAGATCCGTGGCTCTAAAATCAAAACGGATCCCTTGATTTTTTACGAAAAAATTTTTATTTATTTTAAATAAATTTTTTATGTACTATTTTTTTTATTTTCTGTGCATTTATTTTTGTTTACTGTAAATATTTGGGTTGTCCACGGAAGGCTGGTTATCAGGTTATATGATTATCTAGTTATATTCTCATCAACAAAATACTACATTTTTTTCAAATTTTTTTATATATATTTTGTTGCTATTAATATACATAACTACATGAACATATAACCTGATAATCCGCCTTTCGTGAGAAACCCAATTATTTTAAAATATTTTGATCGATTGCAAAAGGAAGACACCTATGGAACTCATCAACGCTTAAGCTGTAGGTCCACGCTACGATTTCTCTCCTCCACGCATTGCATGATTTGTATACCTTACTTGCGTTCTACGATTCAAGTTACATGCAACACTTTTAATGAGGTATCACCCACCACAAGTAAAAATAAAATATCATTTGTGAAAATCAGATGATTTGTTCGAATTAGGGATGCCAATCCTTAATTCGGGATTTAGTCAATCCCGAAATCGTTAACTTAATTTTTTTGTTTACCTTTTTTTATAAAAATAAATTCATCATGACATTCTCCCTTGACAGGATAGTGAACACAATATTGATCTTTTTTATTTATTTGATTAACTTCGTTAATGCTGTCATTGAAAACAAAATACAAATGAAACTTTGTTATTCTTTTTTAGCATATCCAACAATTATAAAGAAATTTTAATGTAAGAAGTGCTGAAAATAATTAAAGAAAGAAATGTCCTTTGAAATACACAAAACCAAAAGTTCCGTGTTGTTTTATTTTCTAATTGATTCTATTGGTGCACCAAATGCAAAATTTAAACTTTACTCTTTACAGTTCTTGGCTTATTAAAGGGTTTTCCGGGAGTGGGCATGGGACCTACGCTTATTTATGGAGCGATTTCACGAAATAAGGTAGTGTAATTTTTACACTACACAATACCTACCACTAGTGGTGGTGGGTATAAAAATGTGTTTTTGATAAAATAATATGTATTTCTATGGTTAACTAAAAAATTTATTTGTTCATTAATTTCGAATTCAAATTTCAATTATTCATCTTAATTCATTTAATAAAAATTTTAATAGAATCTTACAAATAAATCATTTACGCATTTCTCTTTCGACTTTTAAAATTCCCGAATCCCGATACCCCGAAACATCCCGATTGATATCCCTAGTTCGAATGCATCCTAAGCTTTTGTGCATATAGCTTGTTACAAATAACAGCACAGATTCTACTTTTTTGACAGCTGCGTAGACAGCGAAAGGCGTGTAACGCGTAGTTTGGGCCTCCAACTTTAGAGCATGCAAAAAACCTTCTTTAAATTTTGATTGCACAGACTACGTTGGCATAAATGTCTTAGATGATAACAGCATTTTGTACGAGCCGTCACTCACTGCACACATCCCCTGCCATCATTTGTTGGGGTACAAAGAATTTGAGGACCAGTTACTTCCTTATTGCCAATTACCGGCACATATTCAGGGATGTGAACGCCTCGTATAGTTATAAACTCGTCGTGTAATAGACAGCAATCATGATGGTATTATGGCATTTAATTTCGACAGCAGTAATATTGGAAAACAAAAAACCCCTTATACCTTATCTTCCGCTATAGCCCGAAAGCCCAATTTAACTTTCCCTTTACCAAAGATTTTTATGTTCACGGTTTACCAAATGATTTGGAATTAAATTATCTAACAATAGGTTTTTATATTTTCTACAGTTTCGGAGATATTCAGAAAATTGCGGTTAATTTTTTTAAAGCAAAATTAATGCTATTTTTTGTTTCCAAAAATTCGTAAAAAAAAATTATTGCTAGGAACACGATTGAGTCGTTCTTCGTATGAACGTGGACGTAACACCGTAAATTTACTTACCCACAATGCCGTCGTAAGAGACAGATTTGAAAATATCAAACATTCAATTCGAAAACACAAAAATAATTCAATTTTATATTTTCAATTTTCCTTTTCTGTGACAATGCAGTCGTAACCGGCGTAAGATATAGAATTAGACCTATGTCGACGTACGACGTAGATATGCTTTTACGTTTTCGCCAGCTAGTGTGTGCCTTTGTATAAAATATTATACGCTTTAATTTAACAACGTATCTAAGTCGTACGCTACTACGTTCATACGGTGCGATTGTGTTCCTACGGTGTAAGTTCAAAAATTTTACGTTTTGTAATTTATCGGAAAGAATAAATAAGCCATGAGAATCAGTTGGCAAATGTTGATTTTGTTCACAATTAATTCAAATGTTTATTTATAATACGTATATTAAAATTTCATGAAAGTACTTTCATGTGTAAGTGCAGTATTATATTAAAATCAAATTTTCCGATTTTTTAACAAAAATTCGGCGACGAAGATGAAAAAATCAGACAACCCTAATTAATACAGATATAAGTATAGGCATAAAATCATATCAAGTATTTGCAAGATATACATTCATAAGCTAACCAAGTATAACAAAAAAAAATTTATATAAGCCTGCTTTCATATATATTAAAACAGTTAAAGCTAGGAGTTTTAATAAAACAGAAAGTACAAAATATAATCTCTTTATTTAGTAAAAAGTATCAAAAAAGTGACAAGAATTACAAAAAGTAGGTACTATATTTGGCATTTTGTAAAAGTAGCAAAATAGTATCCAAGCAGTCAAAAAGATGGCAATTCTTGCTTTAGTAACACCAACGGTAGAACGGGTTAAAATGTTTTACTTACCTTCTAAAAACAACAACGCCACAAGCAATGCAGCGTTTTAAATTTTAAAACACAATGTGAATTTCTTTAGGAAGCAACAACAAAATTACAAAATATTTATGACATTGTTTGTGCTGTCAATGTAATTCTTTGGCGTTGCGTTGTGTTTTACATGATGAGGGCCTAAAAGTTTTAAGACCTTTATTTCAAATTGCCGTTAGTTAAAGGCAGGATTCTGTCGGACCGATAAATGGCCTTGCATTATAAAACCTTAATGTATTATTTTTTTATCCATTGAGTATTGTTATTATTACTAATAATAACAAAAAAAAAAATGAAAGTTGTAATAATGCAAAGCTGTTTATCAGGCAGCAAAATCCAACCATTAACTAACGCAAAGTCGTAATAATGGCCCTTATTAGTTTAGTTTTAATAACTTGACGAATAAAGTCTGTGTTTTTCGTTATTTGACCATTTTTTTTTCAGTGATGCCAGTTGACGTTAATTTTTCTATATGTTGTTAAGGGGATACATTTTTATGAAAATAAATTCAGGGATACATTTTTATGAAAATAAATTTGTTGGTTTTGAAAACAGTTGCTTTCATTTTACTTTGTTTTTGGTTTTTACCAATCGTGTTAAAATAAGAAACCACTCGTAATGTTTTTACTTTAATTTTTAAAATACAGATATAATTTTATAATAACTACACTTTGATTGCACGTACGTAAAGTATTGCCGTCTAAACTACACTTAAGAACAATTGGCCGAATCGCAAAATCGTAAGTGTAAGCAACAAAACAGGTTAAGAGTGATAACAGCTGTTGTTATTTTAAAAAGTTACAGAAACCCAATGCTGTACCCCGTTTCTTTATATCCGTTTCTTGTTTTGTGAGAAAAAAGTGTTTCTGCATTTGAATGCGAAAACAGACAACACTGATTCTGTTCTTACTGGAATATTTACAGTAATATAGTGTCAAAATTTTGTTTTCTCGCACCACTTTGAAATTTGAATTATTTTGGCTGTTCTTGTAAGAAACTTTTCGTAAGATAACGTTACAAAAACACTATTTCTCACATCCTTCCAATAATTGCTGGAAAATTATTTAAATGGCAGCTAATTATCGCAAAATAAAGATGTAGAGCCACTTGTGTTAGGAAAAACATTTTTTGTTTCCTTTTTCACTAGTTTTGTTGCAATTCACTCGTTTCATACTAAACAATTTACGGTGCGAGAAATACAGAAACGGGCTACTGGTAGGCTAATTGGTAATGAGCTAGCCAATCATTGTGAGGGTTGCAGGTTCGACTCCCGCCAGAGTCTCTGGTCTGTTTCACTTCGGTCGGCTAAAGTTCTACATAACTATTTCCTTAAACGTAATTTGTAATTGTAAACTATGTAAAATTTATTTATTTACTTATGTAGTCTTTTAAA
This sequence comes from Pollenia amentaria, assembly GCA_943735925.1. Lineage (NCBI taxonomy): Eukaryota > Metazoa > Arthropoda > Insecta > Diptera > Polleniidae > Pollenia > Pollenia amentaria. Next base: position 93,958,265 of record OX031009.1, on the reverse strand, counting down.
GGTGTATTGTACAATAATGTATCGTAAATTCCTAATGAGTGTGTTTTACCTAAACGAAAAGAATTAAAAATTATTAAATAACGAAAAACTTTATAAAATTCTCAATTTCTGGAATTCTGGGAAACTCTAATGGTGTTTTCTTCTTTTCTACAAAAATACCACCTTGTTAAAAGGTACATGTATAAAATGTCTTGCCGAACCTGTAATAGCGCAATTTTTTATTTGACGAAAACAAAACACAAAATTGGACCGCCTTGCTTTTAATAGCTAACAAAAAGTTTGTTCTTCAAAATATAAAAAATATGCATAAACCAAAATTTGTTAATAGATTAATATTAAATAAATAAATAAATGAACAAAATAAATGACGAAATTCCAATTTCTACAGTTTGTTTTTTATAACATATGTAAAAAAGAAAATACCTTTGCCAGATTGCTGATTTATTAACACCAAGTTTTTCAGATTTCTTGATTTGACATTTTTTTTTTCAAAAACAATTTTATAATTTTGAATCCAATTAAATTTTGTATCACTGTCAACCTATCATTAACAATGTAATGCTTTCTTATGTTTAGAAAAAATAACTATTAAAATTTTTAATTTGTACTGTCCTGATTAGGGGCGATTTTTTATCCCAACTTCGTCTGGTAGCCCTATATATAAACAAAAGCCATCTTTTTGCAGGGCATTATCAACACTGTCGATTTATACGGGACGTAAAGTGCAATGCCTTATGTCATTAGTAAGGGTGCATTTTTTAGAATAAAACAAGCCACCCTTTAAGAGAGCGAAGCATTTTCAAGAAACGAACACCAAATTGCATTTTTTTTAAATAAAATGACACATTTTTTGTAGAAAAGAAAACACCATAAATGTTTCACCCGCTTTTACGGAAAGTTAGACAGGGCGGGTAATAAAAAAAACACTGATCGGCGTGTAGTTTAATAATTTCCAATACTTTTGGTAATCAGAATTAAGGATAAGAATTCTTAAGCTGTGTTCATGCCTATCAAATATTTGACGTCGTACACGTAACCACTAGTTTAATTAAAAAATGGTTTGCCTTTGCAAAACGTTTGCTAAGCATCATTTGCCAGTTTCTAAATTACATAATGGAATTACCTTCTCGCAAATAAAGTTAAGTAAATCCGAATGTGTATTCTAAGGTTACAGCGCTTTCATTGTTTAGTTCCTGGCCTTATTCCTTCAAAAAATTCTTCAAAATTGTTCACCAATTAAAACTCTAATCAAAATTTAAATCAGTTTTAATTAAAGACTTAATAAAGTGAATTGAACGTTTAATCAAGTGAATCAAACATTTAATTAAGTAAATGAAACCAGATACATTTAATTTGTTTACTGGTGTAAATTTAATTAATTCTTTAATAATAATCACAAATTTTTTAACTGAAATAAATTTTTTTTTTTCTGTGTAGTGATTTTCTAATTTTTAGCTTATAAGTAGAACTCAAGGTGTAATCGTTACAATTAGTATTTATATACATAAATTTATATATTTGTATAGATATGCATAATTGTTAAATATTATTATTATATCCTTTTTGTATTTATTGTATTTTCCTATTCATGTGTAACAAAATCATGTGTATATACATACGTTGGTGTTGTTTGCTTCCTTGTTTTATTGATTGATTTAGCCAAATTTGAAAGTAAACATTCCTCATCGATAGACTCAATAGATGCATCTCCAAATTTGGAACATCATCGACGCTCAAAGTCGATATTGAAAAATAAATCGGATGTGTCACGTGTACTAGCAGATCCTGAAAGTGAACGTCTCTTGGCGGACAATATGTCTGGTTCCGGCGTCTCGGACAATGGCACTGTCATGGTAAAAACACTTGCATTAAAAAATACCATAAACAAAAAATTGTAATTCATTTTCTTTCCAAACAGGGTGAATCTGGCAGTGATTACTCACCGAATAAATTACCTCATTCTGTTTTAGCTAAGTCAATATCCCCACCACCCCTCAGGCATCGCACCCTAATGCAACAACGCTCAGGACCGGCTAATCTGCAAACGAAACCGACCAAATTTCAAACTCCACGCTACCCGGAAGAACAAGCCTTACGACAGGTCAAACCGGTACTGGCTCGATCGACAGCAGCGTCTCACATGTCAGGTGATAGCAACCGTTACGATTCAACGAATAGAGACAGTAGTTTAGGTAAGTCGTTCGATACGTTTTCTTCATGCATATAACCACTACGACTCAAAACCATTTGTTCGTTTATAAATATTAAATACGTTTTACTATTTTATTTGTCTTTCATTAATGTCAATAATGTCTCATCATCAGTCATATTCGATGCTGCATTTTAATCGAGATCATCTCTAAGACCCAAAAAAAATTCAAAATGATATGCATGTCGCTAAAAGTTTTGTTTTATTATTATGGATTCCTCTAATTTTTGGTAGTATTGAACGATATAAGTTATTTCCAATTAACCTCTTTTTTATTTATTAAATTGGTGTCCATTAAAATTAAAGTATATATACAAATATTTAGACATTTCACTATTAGCTAAGTTAGAGTTCAATATTCGGCTTTGCCGAATCTTTGATACCCTCTCCAGACAGTAATAATATCTCAGGAGTGGACTTTATTTATTACAATATTGACTATGGTTTTACGCGTAATAAAGTGTTTTCCAAGAACAAATTATAGAACAAATTTGTGCAAAATCTTATATACAAATGTGCATTCCGCCGCTATTAATGTTAGCTTTTGTAACAAATATATCCATATTTTAGGGTGGTGGTTCCACATTTTGATTCATAACTTTTATCCTTCTGAACTGATTTAGCTGGATTACAATCGCAAAGTGCTTAGGGTAACTGAAAGCAATTTGTCACTAACATTGTTCTTTTGTTTTTTTTTTATTATTCATTAATTATGATGTGATAAATTCCCAAAATTTATTCTTGATAAATACACTGAAATTTATTGTTGGGGGATAAGCTAGTTCCTATGCGCATTTCACTGGTTACTTTGGCCAGATTATCAGGAAACCTTTTTGGAAAAGCTAAAGATATAATACAAATGAAATTGTAAAGCGAATGAGAAGAACAAACACTCAAGTCTCATTTTGAACGATATCAAAGCTTCGTCAAAACACCAACAATAAGCAGTGAGTTTATCTTTTCATAGATAATGTACTTTAGCTTTTTCAAAGTCTTTGGAAAAAGGTTTTCCGATGATCTGGCCAAAGCAACCAGTGAAATGCGCATAGGAACTAGCTCATCCCCCAACAATAAATTTCACTGCATTTATCAAGAATAAAAATTACGAATTTGGCACATCATAATTATTTAATAATACAAAAATCTTGTATTCCCGAAAATAACTTTGATAATTATTCTTTCCTTTTGAGTGTTTTCAACAGACGGACGGACATGGCTTTATCGACTTCAAATTACTCAAGGATCCAGAATATACTTACTTTTTGATAATTATTAAAAAAATTTCACCCCGAATGACAAACTAAGTATACCCTTACTCACCACTAGTGGTGGAGGGTAACAAAATATATAAATATCTGCTAAAATTCATTTAACTATTGCAGCACCAAAAAAATTGCACTTAAAATGTAAAAAACACTTTGGCACTTTCTGTTTATTAACAACGACGAGAATAAAAATATTTCTTTAATTTCGAATTTGAACCAAACTAAAGAAAGAATTTGAAGCTTCTATAATGGACCGCGAATATTATATACATACGAATATTAATTTCGAAAAATGTTTTATCTTTTACTGCTGTTTTTGTATTGTCGTGGTATTGAGGCCACCTTGTCAAGTAAAAACACCATTGAAACTTAAATAGACTTTAAATATGCAACGTAGGCGACTTAAGTATAAGTAAATAGAACTTTAAGATAAATAATATTTAAATACAAAGTTGTTAACTGGCCCTTAGTGTATCACATTTTATAATGAGTTTATTATGAATGTCTTATCCTTTCCTACAGGTGAACAGGCTATAAAGTATTTATCACTTACTTGCATTTCATACTTTGCACATTTTTGGTCGCTTATTTGCACATTACAGTGTTTAAAGAAAAATTCGCTTAAGATTATCAGCATCAGTCAAAGTTTTTTTATATCAATATTAAAGAAGAAGTAAAAGTCTATTCCTTTGTCTTGATGTTTAAAACAAATTACGAATAAAAATATCTAGTCTGACTTAGCGGATAAATGTTGTGCTCAAAAGCAAAGTGTTTTTATTCAGAAACAAACACTTTTCAACAATTTTAGAAGGGCTCAAGTTTTGTTAAATTTAAAGTGGTTAAAAACATCGCTGCATAAACGATTTATGTTGAAGCTTCCTTAGAATTATCTTCTGACCACACACCTATAATAGTTACCATAATAAATCCCAATAGAATTGTATCTCCGTCCGGCTATTTAGCGGCGTCAACCACACAAATATATTGGTTACATATAAAAAATATGTATCTCAGTACTCATTGCACTGAAAATATTCCGCTTAGTAAACCGGAGAATGTAGATTTCTCTATTGTTAATTTTGACAGTTGTCTTAAACTAACTGTTCAACATTCCAGCATAACCCTCAAAAACAAAAATACTCTACAGATATCGAGCGCCTCTTGACTGAAAAAACGAGATCTCGAAGAGAGTGGCAATTGCACAGACCCCTCAACTTAAGAACTTACTAAAAAAGTGCGCAAAAAGGCTAAAAAAGTTACTGCAGTCTCAAAAAACGGCATTCTTTGAATAATATCTTAAGGTACTTGATGCAACTCCTCAATCAGACTACTCATTATGGCATGCAGCTAGAAATCTTAAAAGACCAGTTATCACTAAACTACCATTAAGAAACTTAAAGGAAATCTTTTGTTAATCATTTGTAAACCGTATTTACCCCTCATACTTCTCTCGATATTGTTGTCGAGTTACCACCTGTTGCTGTTAGAGCAGCTGTTCCTCTTAGATTTGAGCTAAGAGAAATCGAGCAAGCTATTCATGATTTAAACCAGTGATACGCAAAACTAAATTCTCTCACCAATACACTGACAAAACCACAGGTGCACTGGGAGAAAAGTTGTGAAATTTAAAAGAACTGTTGTTATTTTTTTACGGTGTGAAAAATTTTGTAATTTTTTTTTGTTTTGAAAATAAATTAAATATAAAAGAAAAAGTAAACTTTTAAATAAATTATTTTTGATAAATACTTTATAAAATTGAAAAAGATTTTTTTCACTAAACTTTTCATAGAAGTGCTATAAAAGATATAAAAATGCCTTTTAAAAATGAGTTTTGTTCGTTGTTTTAAATGTTTAATGACAAAAGAGGCATTACATGTTACCAAAAGCATTTTTAATCATAAAATAGGATATAAGAAACTAAGACAGATGGTATCTTGTCTTTAAAATTTAGCTATTATTAAGCAAGGTAGACCTTTTTCTGACGAAATATTTATTAAGAATATATTCCTCCAAATAAAAATCTTAATTGTAGTTTTAATTTTATAGAATCCTCTGTCCCGTGATACTTTTGCTCGCCGTACTCTTTAGTTAGGAGTATACGCAATGTTTGCCATTAAAGAAAATATAAAAAATTTTGATTTCTTTTCTTTTGCTTTTGATGAAAGCACTGACTTGCTAGCTTGTTACGCAGATAAAGAGTATTAAATCTTTGAAACAATGATTTCTATCAAAACTGTTTATACAAAAGTAACAGCCAAGGTTTTTGTTCAATGTTATTAATGAAAAATTTTTATCAATTGCGGACTCCAGAAAATTTATTGACCTCTGTGTAGATGACAGAAATATCGTGTGAAAAAAATATGGAAGTTAAATGTGTCAACTAAAACGACATGAGTATATATTCAATAATTTTAATCGCATTGTGCACCTGGTAGTGCTGGCATCAAAAGTTTTAACATCTCACCCTGCCGTGAAAACTGACGTTTGCGCCATCAGTACAAACGCCAGCTAATTTTTTGGAGTCTACTGTAGAAAAAAGTTTTTCATTAATAATATCGAACAATAGTTTGCCTGTTACGTTTGAGCAAAAGGTTTCTAGTGAAAACATAGTTTCAAAGACATTATATTCCATATCTACACATCGAATACAAATAACGAGCTGGCAGAGATCGTTGATTTCAGTGCTCTCATCTAATTAAAAATAAAAAAATTCGCAATTTTTTAAATTTTCTTTAATTTTAGATTCTACGTATGCTCCCAAATGAAGACTACGACGTGCAACAGTATCACGGGACAACAGAAGATTTTCTATAATGTCAACATTACATTTGACGACTGACTTAATTCTTTTTCTTCCAACCATTCTTTAATCATCTTTAAACAATTTTGTTTTTTTTTTTCTTGAAAAAGATTTTCTTTTCCTTCTTCATTTAACTTTTTCATAGTAATGCTATGAAAGCTATCAAAATGTCTTTTTAAAACACTTTCTTTCATTGTTTTAAATGACTTAAGACAAAACAGGCATTGCATTTTACCAAAAGCATTTTTAATCATAAAATATTTTTTACATGCCATAAATAAACAATTTATTTTGTTCAGTGCACCTACAAAAAATACGTAAATAAAATCTGAAAAAATAAAGAAGCAGTCATACACCCGTGCTCATGTACATACGACGTTGTCTCGTTGAGTCGACAATCGCTACTAACCACAAGAGCATAAGAATGTGTGTGATTTGATTTTGAACAATTGTTCTATGGTTTGCGCACCATTGATTTAAAGTTTAAATTTTAAACCCATGAGCTACTTTATTATATTCAACATTTTTTATTTTTCGAATTTATTCTATGAGCTAAATTGCAGTTATGTATTTTATAAAGCTTTTTATAATAGTTATATACCTTAAATATTTAGGAATGACTTTATACACTACCAGACTATTATTATTAGTCTTATGAAAAAGAAATAATTCTCAGATTCTATTAATAAAATAGTTGAGTTAAGTGCATTCAATTTATAAAGTATCACTATCCAGTGTGACACAAAGAATGCTGACGAAGGCCGTAGCGGGACAGAAAATGCATTACATTCTGCTGGTGTCTAATAATAGTAATTTTTTCTGTACATACAATATACTTCATTGCTATCCAACGGATAGCTAAGGTAAAATGTAACAGGAAGATACAAGATAATAGTCTGGTAGTGTATAAAGTCATTCCTAAAAAATTTTTAAGGAATAGAACTATTACAAAAAGCTTTATAAAATACATAACTGAAATTAAGCTCATAGAATAAATTCGAAAAATAAAAAATTTTAAATATTTTTATTATATTAATTTTTTCATATTTAAAGTTGTTTTAAAAAGATCACATAAAAAATTGTGACTATTTGAGTTGCCTTACTTTTTCCTGGCAATCAACTTTCTTTTCTATGAAAATTTCTTTTGCATATTGCTTTTTGGAGTTGGAAAATAGAGTAATAGCTAGGGTATTCATTTAATCGGGCTTTTGCTTTAATCGGTTAATCGCTCGATTAATTAACCGAGGTTTTGGTTTAAGCGGTTAATAATCGGTTAATTGTGTAATTGATCGGTTAACCGATTAATAAAGTTTTTTTTTATAAATTAAGTAATTTCAATAAATAAAAATGCATAAATTATTTATTATTTGGAGTTTATTAGTAAAAAAAATCAATAACATAACAAACATAACAATTCTTGAACTAAAACGAGCAAACAAAAAATTAATTCATAACTATTTAATACATATATTGAATTATTATGTATTAAACAATAAATTGTGAGATCATTTGATAACTTATTTCAATAGTTTAAGGAGATCTTATAAAATAATCTTTTAGAAAAAGAATTTGATTTAAATGCTTAGGATTTAAGCGATTCTTTTCTTTAGTTTTGATAAAACTTGACTTGGCGAAAACTCTTTCACTTATAGTAGATGTTGGAGAAATCGAAAGCAACCCATAATACAGAATATCTAATTTTTCAGTCCTTTTCCTGGATTTCTCTAAACATATATAATCTTCCATTATACCATTAGAGTCCTGTTTTAATTTTTTTAAATTTTTAACACTTCTAATTGTTTCGGTTAATTCTGTTAAAAGATTGTTTGTGTTGCTATCGAGAGTTTCTTCTGTTGTCAGGTCATTATCTGGCTCATCCTGGCAACGCTCAGCACCAAACATTCTGCAAAAAAGTTTATTTCCGAACTCCTTAGTTTCTGTTTTTGTACTGTATTTTAAGAATTGATTGCTAGAAGGAAATATGCCTGAGTGGAGGTATAAAATAAGTGTATTTAAAACTTGAACTCGTCTTTCATTTAATCGAATCCTTAGATTTTTAATTAAATCGTTGGCAATAGTGTTATTGGCTTTTATTAAATTATTAATCAAAAACTTAATAATTCCCTCAAACTCAATTAGAGTAGCAGAGTCTTTACTAAGCTCTTTTATAGCCACGTCCAAGGGCTTTAAAGTTTTACTTAAGTTTTCTAAAACTTGTATATCCGAATTAGTGAAAAGATCTAAATCAAAACCAGCCAGAACATGATTCACACATTTATATATACGAAGAAAATTGTCTACCATTTTGAGCAACGATGACCAACGATGTTTTACATCATGTATTAGGCGAATCTCGATCCCTTCTTGCATCTTTACGTATGCTTGTAGTTTTTGTTGTTTCTCATTTGACTTATTAAAAAGCTTGCAGCATTTACGAACACGGTTAATAGCTTTATAAATTTCTGCTTTAATTTCAAATTCCGTTTTTATTTCAAACTCTCTATAGTCATCGTCATCATCATCATTTTCGATCTCAAAATCACTATCTTAAAACTCACAATCTTCTTCCCCTTCATTTTGATATGCTTCTTCAATTTTCTTTACATAAAGTGTGTCTACAACGGATAAGTGGATTGCATGATTAATGCAAAGTTGCGATTCAGCGGAAATACTTTTGCCATACTTTTTCATTACAGCGGCGCCGTCGCACAGTGGCGCCCGTAGAGCAAACGTGGTTGCAAAAATCAAAATTTTCATGAGCGCCGACGAAGTTTTGAATAAACCCATGTTATAGGAAACTTTTCAACGATTTCAAATATGCCACTATTAATAATATCACATTTTTAGTTTAGAAGATATAACCGTTCAAAGTTGACCGACTTTCGGTTTTCAAAAAAACACACAATTTTTAGTCAATCTGTTGCGATTTCAGGTGTAATATCACGAAAAATAGGTAACGAATCGCCTTATTTTTTGTTTGTATTGATTGATGTATTTCTTAAATGTATAATGATAAAAAAAAATTAACTGTTTGCTTTGTGTTTCTCCTGGTAAATCACTATTTAAAAACTATCCGTTTTTTCACTATTTTTCAACTTTGACGGAAAATAAAAAAAAACTATATTTTTCTATATTTGCCATATTTGCAAAACCTGTTCTTTGATTATTTCTTTACATAATTCAAAAGGTTTTATCTGCCCGTACGTGCCCGTTTGGCTTCTAGAGGTAAAAAAGGTTAAAAAGACATGGTTGCAGAAATTGTATGAAATTGTACGAAAGCCAATCTGCAGGAACTCATGGGCCATACAGCAAAACGGTTGTTGGAGAGTCTTCCTGAAAATGAGGTGAAAATTCTTCCTGAGAAGTTGACATTGATCAGCAAAAGGGGCTGCGATGGATCATCCGGACAAAGCGTTTATAAGCAAAGGATATCTTCCGATGACGCTACAATATCGGACGGAAATATGTTTATGGCATCTGCTGTTCCTTTGTGTTCCAGTGTATTATTGCCGACCAATAATGTTTCAGTTTGCAAGGGAATCGGCAGAACTCATAAGGACCACGGTGAAGGACATTGAAGAACAAATAAGCAAGACTAAGCCTACAAAGCTGCAAATTAGAGAAGGAAAATATATTGAATGCAATTACGAGTTCCACCTGACCATGGTTGACGGAAAAGTCGTAAACGAACTGACAGGAACAACCTCAACAATGTCATGCCCGATTTGCAAAAAGAGTCTGAAGAACTTTGGTAATTTAAACGATTCTACAAATGAGGAGAATTACGAATATGGAATGTCACCATTGCACGCAAGGATAAGGTGTATGGAATTCTTGCTAAAACTGGCGTATACCCTACCACAAGAGGAGAAAACTTCGATGAAAATACATCAATAAAGGATAAGGAAAAGATCAGAAAGAAGCAAATACAGGATGCTTTTTTAAACAAGTTGGACTAAAAGTAGACTGTCCCAAGCACGGATACGGTAACTCAAACGATGGAAACACTTCTAGGAGATTTTTTGAAAATGATGAGGCAGTAACTAGAATTACTGGAATTGACAATCAAATCGTGAAAAGATTGGGAACGATTTTGGATGTTTAAAACTGCGAAGAAAATGCCAAAATATGGAGAATATGCGTCGAAAACTGCATCTCTTTTAGCAGAAATGTATACACAGAAGAAGTTGACCCCGACCGTCCATAAAATATTGGCGCATGGCAAAGATATAATTGAGCACCAGTCTTTGCCAATTGGAGAGCTTTCTGAAGAAGCACAGGAGTCTCTTAACAAATTTTATAAAAAATATAGATTGCAGAACACATTCAAAGCATCAAGGGTAAGGCAAAATGAGGACCTCTTCAACATGTTGGCAGCATCTTCCGATCCACTTATTTCTTCCCTGCGGCATGTGAAGTCACGAATAGAGTTACAAAATAATTATAGTTTAGAAATGGTTAGTCTTTAAGATATACCTTCTCTTACGAATTGTGATGAATATTTTACAGAAAATTGAAAAAAATAAATTTTAAAAAAAAATAATTTTTTTTTTAATTTGTTGGGTAATAATTTAAAACATAAAACCCTAAAGAAAAAAAATAAAAACAATCTAAAAATGTAAAAATAATTTTTTTTAGTTACCATTAAATTGATTTTTCTACTAATTTTAACTTTGATATGATAGATAACTGTTCAGCCTATGAAATGAGCGTTTGGAAAGGGTGCATAAGTAGGGGCCTACTTATGGGTTATCAAAGTTAAAATTAGTAGAAAAATAAATTTTATGGTAACTAAAAAAAATTATTTTTACATTTTTAGATTGTTTTTATTTTTTTTCTTTAGGGTTTTATGTTTTAAATTATTACCCAACAAATTAAAAAAAAAATTATTTTAGATGGTATATCTAAAAGACTAACCATTTCTAAACTATAATTATTTTGTAACTCTATTCGTGACTTCACATGCCGCAGGGAAGAAATAAGTGGATCGGAAGATGCTGCCAACATGTGTTCTGCAATCTATATTTTTTATAAAATTTGTTAAGAGACTCCTGTGCTTCTTCAGAAAGCTCTCCAATTGGCAAAGACTGGTACTCAATTATATCTTTGCCATGCGCCAATATTTTATGGACGGTCGGGGTCAACTTCTTCTGTGGATACATTTCTGCTAAAAGAGATGCAGTTTTCGACGCATATTCTCCATATTTTGTAGAATTGACATTTTCTTTGCAGTTTAAAACATCCAAGATCGTTCCCAATCTTTTCACGATTTGATTGTCAATTCCAATGATTCTAGTTACTGCCTCATCATTTTCAAAAAATCTCCTAGAAGTGTTTCCATCGTTTGAGTTACCGTATCCGTGCTTGGGACAGTCTACTTTTAGTCCAACTTGTTTAAAAAAAGCATCCTGTATTTGCTTCTTTCTGATCTTTTCCTTATCCTTTATTGATGTATTTTCATCGAAGTTTTCCTCCTCTTGTGGTAGGGTATATGCCAGTTTTAGCAAGAATTCCATACACCTTATCCTTGCGTGCAATGGTGACATTCCATATTCGTAATTCTCCTCATTTGTAGTATCGTTTAAATTACCAAAGTTCTTCTGACAAATAATAATATAAAATCGATAAAAAAAAATATAAAAATAAAACGAAAAAAGGGGTTTAAATAGGTTTTTGCTAAATTTTTACCTCCAATATAATTCTGTCTATATATATGTATATGATAACTAATTGAAATATGTTATAATTAAGCAGAAAAAGATACTAATCTTAAACTCTTTACAACTAATTATATAAAATTGAGATGTAACATATTATATATGAAATAAATTGAATTGAATTGAAAAAAGTTCTTCTGACTCTTTTTGCAAATCGGGCATGACATTGTTGAGGTTGTTCCTGTCAGTTCGTTTACGACTTTTCCGTCAACCATGGTCAGGTGGAACTCGTAATTGCATTCAATATATTTTCCTTCTCCAATTTGCAGCTTTGTAGGCTTAATCTTGCTTATTTGTTCTTTAATGTCCTTCACCGTAGTCCTTATGAGTTCTGCCGATTCCCTTGCAAACTGAAACATTATTGGTCGGCAATAATGCACTGATGACGGACGTGGATTTTTCCAGTGTAGGGAATCATCCGATTTTAGCCGCAAAGGAACAACAGATGCCATAAACATATTTCCGTCCGATATTGTAGCGTCATCGGGAGATATCCTTTGCTTATAAACGCTTTGTCCGGATGACCCATCGCAGCCTCATTTGCTGATCAATGTCAACTTCTCAGGAAGAATTTTCACTTCCGTGAAAAACTTTGGTGTGGTTGACTTTCTAAACAGTTCAAATAATTTTAAATTGTTCAACGCCATGTTTTCAGTACTTAAATTGTTTAATGGTTTCAGTAATTGTTGCGCCAACTTTCAGGCGTAGACTAATCCAGGCATTATGCTTATTTTGCAATATATAGGCTTATGCTACCATGCCTAAAAATTTACCTGTTCCCTGCATACATATGGATTTAGGCTGAATAATGCAATTTTGATATTATGCACGTGTCCAAATAAGATTTGTGCCTACCTGTAGGGACCATAAGTCAATATTGTTCCTGACCATTTGTACGCCAAAGTATTGTTTATGTGAGGTACGTACCTGTTAATTTTAATGAATAGTTTTTTTTCAAACTATTAGATCAAACTACTGTCAGTCAAAACATATAAGGGATGTACGCCATACAATTACTGCAACCATGTCTTTTTAAACTTTTTTACCTCTAGAAGCCAAACGGGCACGTACGGGCAGATAAAACCTTTTGAATTATGTAAAAAAATAATCAAAGAACAGGTTTTGCAAATATGGCAAATATAGAAAAATATAGTTTTTTTTTATTTTCCGTCAAAGTTGAAAAATAGTGAAAAAACGGATAGTTTTTAAATAGTGATTTACCAGGAGAAACACAAAGCAAACAGTTAATTTTTTTTTATCATTATACATTTAGTAAATACATCAATCAATACAAACAAAAAATAAAGCGATTCGTTACCTATTTTTCGTGATATTACACCTGAAATCGCAACAAATTGACTAAAAATTGTGTGTTTTTTTGAAAACCGAAAGTCGGTCAACTTTGAACGGTTATATGATATTATTAAGAGTGGCATATTTGAAATCGTTGAAAAGTTTCCTATAACATGGGTTTATTCAAAACTTCGTCGGCACTCATGAAAATTTTGATTTTTGCAACCTCGCTTGCTCTACGGGCGCCACTGTGCGTCGTGAGTAGAACACACAATGTGTCTATCAAAACTAAGCCCAAATTCTTGCACTTTTTTTTCTATTGTGTCAGTAATATTTAATGATGTGCCTTTTTGCTTTCGCTCTTCTAATCCCAAATTGTAAATTTTAAAAGAGCTAGATGTTGGGTCGTAGTACCTGAGGGTAACGTTGATATATTTAAGGTATGATATATCAGACCATTCGTCTACAATAATTGAGAAACGTCCTCTATTTTCTACCAGTTTTTTAATATCAACTATAATATTTTTTGATAAATAAAAATCGCTAAAATATTTCCATATTGTACATTCACTTGATGGCATCTTCAAGCCCTTAACGTTAAGCAGAGACAAAATCACTTTAGATTTCTTAAAACTTCTTACCGACATCCCGTCCTCTGCCACACTTCTTGCTATTATTACCTCTAGCTTATAGACCGAAGATGATTTCATATATTTTTCCATTGGGCCACACGCTTTTTTTGCTATATTCGATCTTGTTGGAATCACATCTTCATCCAGTTTGTTATTGTGAACCTTGCGAAGATGATAGGACAATGAAGATGTTGATGAACCACAGCACTTTAAAACCTTAGGGCAATGCTTACATTTTGCTACAGTCTTGTCATTCTCGTCTTTACTAAAATATTTCCATACTAAACTCATTTTTACCTGCAAAACAAAAAGTATTTAAATATAGACCATTTTGTTTGTAATATTAAACAATTCAAGTACAACTTACATTTGAAAATTTTTCGCTTTTCTATGAATTTTTACTGAAAGAAATGGCGCAAAAGTAAATGTAAAAGAAACCTGTTGGAAGACACGCACTTGCCAATTAAAATGGAGCAACCGCGCAGGATTTTATCTGCAAAATATAAAATATTTAAATAAAGACCCTTTTGTTTCTAATATTAAGTAATTCAATTAGCAGCTCACACTTGTAAAATTACTCTCACACGGTCTGTGCTATTAAATGAAATATTTGTCGATTTCTTATAAATTTTATACTGCAAAAAACCAATCATGCCAATAATGGAGCAAAATGAAATATAAAAGAAAACTTTTGAACGCAAGCACTTGTAAATTGATATGAGGTATGTAAAAAATTTCACAACACTTACCTATTGTATATGAGAAGCAACCAACACTGAACACCTTCTTTGTTTATATGAAAACATATTTTCTTAACACATACCTTTTGTATATGAGACGAAACAAATAATTAAAAACTCAAAAAAATATGTTATAGTACTACAAAAAATTGAAAATTCTGTTACGTTGGTTAATCGGTTAATCGACTGAAATTAATCGGTTTAATCGTTAATCGAAAATAGCCAATTTTAAATTAACCGATCAGTTAATCGGGTGGTGCTTAACCGGTTAACCGATTAACGGTTAACCGAATGAATACCCTAGTAATAGCGGTAATGAAGGCCTCTTTAAATAAACTTATTCCATTGCATAGGCTTTTAAGCTTGAATTAGAATCTAACTAAACCAGTTATTTGTTTCAGAATACTAACATACATTCGATCTCACTTTTATGCCGATAAATATTTCGAAGTGAATATAGGAAGATTTTGTTATTTAAAACTCAACACGAAAAATTTTAATAACCCAAATAATTGAAATAAATTCAAAACACTAGTGTTTAACTTTTAAGCATTATAACTTACATATATAAATTTAATTATGATATTATATACTCATTAACCATCATATCAATTGTCACTTAAATGTATTTCAATTGCACTATTTTTTTTAATCCTTCTGCAAACAACACCAAAAAACATTTTGTGGTAGACTTTTAAAATTAAAAATTAATATTTAGTTGTACCATTCACAGATTCCGAAACAACATTTACATCGAATGTTAATTTGCGCAGTGAAGCAGCCGACAGTGGAAACGATGGAAGTGGTGATGCCGGCGGATCCAGTGACGAAAATCGATCTCTCTTACAACGTGATAATTCAAATGAGCGCACTGATGAACAGGGTGACAACAGTGGCTCGAAAACGTAGCAATTAAAGAAGGACAAAGCTAAAAATGAATAAAAGAATATCATTTGGTTTATAATATATTTCAACACGACAAAACTACCACCAAAACTACTTCAACACTCTTGTCTAACGCTAAACCTAAGATATTTGAACTACCACTCTTTTGGACAATTTTATCTGGTGGTCATAAAAATTACAACCGATACAAAGAAATATATCCTCGAAAAGAATGTGAATATTAAAAAGCAATGAACAGTATTTTAGTCTGATTAAATAATATATTTTAAAAATGATATTAAATGAAAAAACTACAATATTTATTGTAAAAAGAAATCCCACTTAAAAAACCAAATTTAAACAAAACTTTAAAAAAAAAACATAAACTAAATCTAGTTAAGCTTCAAACAAAATAAGATTTAAAACGATCTCTAAAACAAAAACAAACAAAAAAAAAAACAAAAAAGGAAACGAAAAACTTCAAAATTGTACAGCTTCACTGATTTCGATAAATGTATGTAATTAAAATTTAATTTATTAAACATTAACTCAAATCTATGGTACGACTATATGTATTTATTACAGTCGTATTTATTTACACGTCAAATAAACGGACTAACAAACAACAACAAAAAAAAACCTAAGATGATATTCAGAACAAACCGAAAACTAACAAACGAACACAATTTATCACCACAAAAGCCTATTTCAACAAAATTAAGCAAATGAAAAATATTTTATATTTAGTCAACTTAATACAACAAATTAAATAAATTAATTCAAATTAATAGAACTAATAAAACACTTTATACAACAAACAAATAAATAATTAACTATTAAAGCATCGATTCTTTATACACTCAAACAAACAAAAAACAAACAAACAAATACCAAAATCCCTTTAAAATAATATATACATACATACGAGTACATACATTCATACATATATTTACAAAGATATTATTACTAATATGCAAATTTATTACAAACATCTATTCTAATAATACAAAATTTAACAAAAAAAATTGCTTCAGGTCAAAAATCATCTTAAAATTAAGAGTATTTAAGCAAAAACATTTAAATATTAAAAGCAAACATATTTTCCTAGTAACATACAACATATAAACATATTATTTAGGATAAAGACAATTTCGTTTTCTCGAAAAAGAGATGTAAAATTTGTAGTCCACAACTCCGATTTAGAGCGAATTCAAGTCCAGTTCCTGAGCAATAATCCAAAAAATTTCTATTATATGCTAAAACTTATAATAATATAATATATGTATGTTTTTTAATCTAACTCTTAGTACCTCGATGGGCTGTTTTGTGAATTACAAGCTAGTGAATGATTGCAGAAAAGTTCTAAGGGAAATCTTAGGGGAGTATGTGGTGAGGATTGCTGGGTACCGGTCACTACAGCATCACCGATAATGAAATGGCCGATGAGTTGTCAAGTTTGGGGTCGGAAATAGAGGATCCTGACTGTGTGCAGACACGGTTGTAAAACAATTTTGTTGTTTCTTTCTACTGAAATTCATATTGAATTTTTAAATTTCAAACGCTGCATAACTTGTGGCGTTGAAAATTTTAAAACGTTGCGTTACGTTTTACAGAATTAGGGCCTTAAACTTCGTGTATATTTTCAACAAAAGTAATTAAAACGTATTTACGTTACACATTTTAAAAATAACTGGTTCATTATACCAAAATAACCGGATATTCGAAAAATGGACATTTAAAAATAACGGCTAAAGCAAAACTAGAGAGCCCGGTCAAGTAATAACCGTTGGGTCTTTGTTTTCTTGTATGATCCCTATTTAATTTAAACATCATTTGTGATCAACTCAAATGGCCACAATTTAACCGCACACATATTTAGTGTGAGTATATCACTTTAATTTTATTCTTAAATTGGATCTAATTTTCCCCGGACTTCGTATTGAAATTAAGAAACAATTGTCCAATTCACAAGCTCTGTCATATGCCTGCCATCTGCCATAGTTTTTAAAAAATATTCTAAAATTTTAAAAAACTTTTGCAACTTGACGTCACCAAACTTCTTGCGATTTACAGAACACCTCAATGCGATTTCAAGTCAGAAGCGCAAATATTAATCGTTTTTCCATTGTGAGAACACGATCTTAAATTAACTCCCTATCGATTTATAAAACATGCCCGAATATTGTTCTGGGAAAATTTGCAAACGTTTTCCTAATTAAAAATGTGTGTGCTAGAGAAAAAAGAAATTATTGCTCTATTATGAACACCATGTGAACATGTTGCTGCCAATGTGAACAACGCTTAGCTGCACTGTAGCCTTGGAGGTACAGATATTAATAATTTAGGTTGGATTTGACAAAATATATATAGGAAGAAAATTGTTAAATGTTTGCAAAGTTTTCTAACGTTTAGTAAAATAACAATCCTATTTTCGAATCTTCAGAAATTTAAAACAGCGTTTCCTACAGATCTTTCGTAATCTCTCTGGAGATGGACTTAATAAATTAGAAATGTGGACTGCAAATTTAAACGATGCCTGTAAAAATTGTATTCTTTTTATTTACGTAAGAAAATATTTTAGGCTTTTTCCTCTAATTACTATCCATGTTGTTTGTTAAATTTGATCACGTTTTCCCCATTTTTCGGTGTATTTTAATATTTTGTATGTATGTCTCTTATTGAGACAGTTGATTAGTATCGTTAAATCTAATTGAAAGAATTGAGGGATGTTTGAAAGAATGGATAAGAAGTCTAATTGTTTTGTTAATTGCTTAAGTGTTTATGTTCTCAAAACAAAATTGTTCGCATAAGTGTGTAGTGTTTCTATAAGTTTAGTTGCAATTTGACTTTCATTTAAAAACAAAAAAAAAATACAAAAAAAAATATCAAAAAGAAAATTAAACAAAAAAAATGTTATTGAACACAAAATATTACAGGTTGTTTTTATATTCAAAATTATATTTGCTTAGGTGTTAGTGATATTTATGGAAAAATTAGTTTTTCTTTTCTCTTTTTAAATTAGCTCATAAGCTTATTTATATGAGCAAATTTATAGATATAAAATCCAAACTTGGGTAAATTTAAGAAATGTAGTTAATAATTATTTTTTATAATTGTGTATTCTATTTTGTAAATCGATATCGGTGACGAAATTGTATATGTATGCATATATATTAGACCTACTCAAGTTGTATGGAGCCAAAAGAAGTGTTTTAGTTACCCCTCTGAAAATAAAGTTTGATATGTTTTATGATGATTCCCAAAATATTTTGGTTCAAGCGTTGACCATCCGTGAGCTGGACGATTTTTAAAAAAGGCCTTTTATTGTATCACGGATGGTCAACGCTAGAACCAAAATATTTTGGGAATCATCATAAAACATATCAAACTTTATTTTCAGAGGGGTAACAAAATTACTTCTTTTTTTGAGTCGCTCTAATATATATATATACATTTATATATATAAATATACATATGAAGCATTCCACGCCAAGTCGAATGGTTAAAAAACCAAAATTTTTTTATTTCAACAATATTGTGATAATTTTTAGTATACTACAAAAGCGCCTTCCTGGTAAATTTGGAAATTTGACTCCTTTTTTAGTTTTCTGTTCATAACTTTCTTAATAATGGTCCGAATTGGATTTTAATGAAATATTTATGTTTTGATATCTTTAACAGAAAAAACATTACAAAAAATATTCTAAGTGTTTTTGATTAAGATTTTTTTTCTTGAAATTTAAAATCGTGTTTTTGAAAATTTGATTTTTTTGAAAATGGCCAATTTTATACTGCAGTCCATCGGCTTTTAAGCCATATCCAATAGTACTATGTCTTCGATTTTTGAAAATTATTAACAGGCAAGCCTCTTTGAAGTGTAAATAAAAATTACACAAAATTGGGGAAATCAAAAAAACCATCTGATTTGATGTGGAATGTCGCATATTAATATATATATTTATATATATATATATATTTATATACATATTTTTGAATTAAAATGAACTGATTCCATATGTATAATATGTTGTGTATTTTATTATTGAAAATCGTAAAGAATTGTTAAATATTTAAGAATAATTAAAGATATAATTTTTATTAATATATAAAATTTAACAAGGAGCTAAACCATGTCAAGCAATTTTCATGAAATGTTAAAATAATTTTAGATTTTTTTCAACGATTTATTTGAAAAGTGTTTTATTTTTAAGATACGTAAAAACTCATTAAATTTATTAGACAATATTTTTCCAAACTTAGTTTCCTTTCAAAAATACTAACAAAGAAAACGGAAAAATTGGTTATTTACAACAACGGAAAAAAATCGCGCCTTTAACTTCAACCACCACCGAAAACCGTCCAACAAATAAAAGTTGTAAATTCATACTAATAAATTCCAAAGCATTAGAACCAGTTCCAAAATAACTAGAATAGAACATATTAGGCAGCCTAGCAAGTAGCATAAAAACGTTAGAAATTTATTAGAAAGCAGATCGTTTGATTCCAATAGCCGAACAGAGACTGTTAAAATAAATGACCAATATAATAATAATTGCTGTATCCAAAGCAAATGTACGTAAACAAAATTGCGATAACATTTATTCTAAAAGTACGATTTATATTTTAATATTTTTGAATCAGTTTGAATCAAGAGAAGCATTCGATCAAATTCTCACCATCTGATCAATAACCACAATGTAGTTAGTTAAATGTTGAATTCTCACTTTAAAATAAAATACGCAGAATGATCATGATTTCTAATTAAATTTTTTACCCCATTTTGGTACCTTCTTATAATTCCTCTAATATCTGACTTATATTAATTCGGCTGTATGAACATTTTCTGCCTACTATATATGTATGTTTTTTTTTTAAATTTAACTAAATTTAATCTTAACTAACAGCCTGGACCACGTATTGACCACTATCATTCGGTTGAATTTTTAACCATAAATAGCTGATTTGCGCCCCATTAACGATTTTCATCACGACAAGTCGATGGACGAAGCGAAGGCGAATTCAACTACAGGTGATGTCGAATCGCTATCTGATTTTGACAGTTCGAACCAATTTGTTTTGATTTGTTAGCGTTTTGTTAGGAATGATTGATATTTCGAACCGTAAACACGAACAATGCAATGCAAAAAACCCTATGTTCTTTCTGCTGTTTTTGGATTGTTGTAGTTCCGACACCACCTGTAGTTGAATTCGCTACGGACAAAGCGAACGCTAGCGTAACAGTTTTTATCAAATTTGCGGCCCAAGAAGAAATATTAAGCTAGGAGCACAACTAGGACGAAAGACGAATTTTTAGCCGCGAATATTCGTCGCCAAAAATAAAACATATTGGTGTATATGAATATACACTAGGGATGCCAAACGGGAAATCCCGAATCCCGAAATCCCGGGATTTTTTGGGATTAATTTAATGAGTCCCGGGAATTTTAACATATCAACTTTTATGTACAAAACTGTTCGTTTTTATTGAATTTTTATACTATATACAAAAAAACTATTAAAAATTATATTTGAGTTATATTTTTAACTCACAGATAATTCTTATTTTTGAGTTTAATTTTGGTTTTTGGCACACAGCGAGTATTTAAAATTTTTAATTTTTGCTTGATATTTGACGACTATTTCTGGATTCTTGTATTTTGCTTAATAAAGACCATTATTTTAAGTAGAAACGATATTTGAAGGTTCACAGCTCAAGCCTTTTTTACAATTACGTTTAGCAAGTTCAGCTTTGGCTTAAGACATAATACCAAAATAATAATGATTATTTTTATGCAAAATATAGAAATCAAGAAATAATTGTTATATATCAAGCAAACAATAAAAATTATTCACGATCCAATTAAAGTTTTATTTAGAAACTAAAGAATAAAAGTTGATATAATTAAAACAATTAAGTCGTAATATTGATGAAATAGCTCCTATTCCTTCCGGTCCAATAATAATAAAAACACTATTTGACGTATCCATAAATAAATTATTTAAACTTGAAATCTGTTTTAAGAAACATTTTGTTTTAAAATAAATTTCAAACGTATGTACTTAAATTATTGATTATGAATTTCGCTCTCACCCTGGAGGTGTACGGCACTGCAGTCGACATAGTTTTACAGTTTTTAACTCAGCTATCGCGATCGATGAGGGACTACACTTTGCCGTGTATTAATGTCGTCACAACTTAATTCACATTAAAAATTCAATTGCTGTCAAAAAACCGAAATGAATTGATCTAGAAAACTTAGAGATCGTATATTTTTTTAAGCTTTTTTCAGAATCTGATCAGTGTGATCATGGGTGAGGCCAGTGTTATAAACATATCTTAATATATAAAAAATCCGTGTCACTGTGTATGTTTCGAATAAACTCAAAAACGAGTCAACTGATATTCATGAAAATTGGCATATATATGTAATTTGATCCAACTTAGATGATAGGATAGTTATTTTTTAAATTAATGGCCTGGGGGCGGAGGGGCGTGGCAAAATCTATAACTTGAGAACGGCTTGACCGATTTGAACGATTTTTTCTTTAAAATGATCGCCATGGTCCAACTTAGGTTTTTAAGGAAAGAAAATTTTGCCCCGCCCACTTTTACGCCCACTTTTTCGATTTTCCTAAAATCAGAAAACGGCTCCATCGAGTTGACTAATTTTTCTTTCAAATGTTCGTATTAATCAACTTTAAGTTTTCATCGAAAGAAAAATTTACCACGCCTACTTTTACGCCCACTTTTTCTATTAAGTGCATAACTGGAGAACGGCTTGACCGATTTGGACGAGTTTTTCTTTAAAATGATCGCCATGGTCTAACTTAGGTTTTGCGGTAAGAAAATGTTGCCCCGCCCACTTTTACGCTCACTTTTTTCGTAAGATTCACATCATATATATACATACATACAACCATATGTATTTTCAAATCAAACGTAAATTAAACATATGTATATGAACAACATTTTAATTTATAATATTATAATGATGAAACAGAACTGGTGATGAACGATGTTTTACATGCAATTTGACATGAAATTTTGCCAGAGAATGCGGTCGTGAAATAAAATCCATTTTATTTTGAGGACGTTTTTTCTAATGCTCTCACATATAGACACTTATCCTCTTAACAATGTGCCATACTTTCATTCAAAAAACTTTATGATAGGTATTTCATGGATTTTTATTTAAAGGCCGTAAATTTCGGTTAAAGATCAATTTAAATCGTCTGGTAATACAACACTAATGTTTGCTTAGGGCCAGCAACGCGGACCGGGTCAGCTAGTGTATAAAATAAATTGTTTTGTTGTTTTAATTTTTAAAAATTTATGTTACGTATATAAAACCTTTTGAATATTCAAAAAGTGTTGTTTATTAAACAAAAGAAGCATCTTAAAGAAACACATTGAACCCGAAAAATCCCGAAATCACGGAACATCCCGGGATCCCGAAAATCCCAGAATCCCGAAAATCCCGGGATTTCGGGATCGGGATTTTCAAAAATCAGTCCCGATTGGCATCCCTAATATACACACAATAATAGCGCCCAGCGAAATTCGTCATACGCGGGCGGCGTCTTCGCAATAGATTTATTTATATTTCACACGCCGGCGAACGACGAACAAATCAGTACCAGGTGATGTTCAGTTTTAGTTTAGAAGTATTTTAGTAGTTAATTTAACTTTAAGATACTTTTTACTTTAATATACAAAGTATTTTGCTATGAAAATAGTTTTTAGTTATGTTTTTGATTATGTTTTAATTTTTCAGCATTATTTTTTTAATATGGTCACACTTTTTGTTCTCTCTCTCTCTCTGCACAAACAGTAATCAATTGTCTCAATTATAAAAGCTGCTAGCTATTCGTCGTTATTGTGCGTCATAAGACGAAATTACTCAGCGAATTTTTACTGAAAAATTGGCCGTGTTGGGCGAAATTCGTCGTTCGTCCCAGTTGTATTCCTAGCATTATGCGACCACAACTGTCAAAATCCGTCACTTGTCCACACCAAAAAAAATTTTTAAACAACAACACTAATATAATTATAAAGTTTTATTAAATAATATTTAGTATTGTGGTTATTTTATTGAACTGTTAATGATTTTGAACCCAAATTTCGATATTTTAATCAGGCTTAAGTTCCTTGAATTTAATTTTCATTAAATTATTTTTATGAAGAAAGGAATTTTACAACATGAAATGAATTAAAATTTATTGATAATTTTTCATTCTTGACTGAGCTGGGAATTGAATTCAGGTTTTCACGAACAGGTTGCCCATACTAGTTTCGATTGTAACCACACAATCTCTTCAGAGGGGTTTGCCGTTTTACACTCACCTCCATTGAAGATGGATGACGTCAATAGTCAAACATCAATCTTTAAACCAAATGGTATTTTACCTTGGTAGATCGAAATATGCTTTGAATATATGATTACCTATTTAAATTGATTTACATATTATTCCTTTCTTCTGTTTTTCGTATTTTTTGTCAAGCATTCTTCTTGAAATCCAAAGTACATTTTTTGTTTTTCATGTTTATGTCTTTCTTTTGCTGTTGGCCTTTTCCAGCACAACTTGAAGGACAAATGTAAATATATAGCTCGTGCCCTAGCTTTCAACAATATTTAGTAGCTCAGTCAATAATGAAAAATTATCAATAACTTTCAATTCATTTCATGCTGTAAAATTCCTTTTTTCATAAAAATAATTTAACGAAAATTAAATAGCATTATATTTCTACATAATCTTTTCACCACCACCTTTTAATCAATAAAGTCGATATTGTGTTTAGCCGACTTTATTGATTGTTGAACACCGGAAAGTTAATGTCAGAAGTCTAAACATTTGGACAACTATTAGCAATTGTTTTCTTAACACTGCAAAGGAAAACATAAGATACACGGAAAACAAAAAAAAAAAAAAACAATGGACCTCGGAAAATATTTCGAATCTGATATACAAAAGAAGAAACGCCAAAGGTTTGGTCCATACAGCTAAAACCAGGAATGAAAAAAATCAAGACAACTGGTATGTATAATATTATGACCTGGATAAAAATGTAAACAGATGCGCCCGCCAAAATAAGTTATTACAAGTTTAGCCAATCAGGCAGAAACTGCTTCAGAAACCAACAGAACAAGGAAAATATACTAAATGGCAAAAAAAAACTTACCCAAAAAAAAAAAAAACACATCCAATAAACCTTCCATAAACAGTCAAATTGATATTTCGGTCAAACACAACTAAACAATTCTAACGTGTTTCAAATGCTTCTTGTCCGTTAGTTCTTTTTATATTCACCACAAAAAAGTGTATTTATATTCGGTTTATTACACATCGATACGCCCACCCGACATAAAGTGTATATATTTTGGATAATTAAAAATTCTCAGAATATTCATTATTCATATCTCTGTTGAGAACGCAAAATGGCTCGCAAAATTGAACTTTAGTTAACATTATTGGAAGATGGCAGATTTCTTTTGTAGTTAAATTGTGCGAAATCGATATATTCACCCCTATCGTGAAAAACAAGTGGAATTTTTGTTCCCATGAAATTTTTATTCCCCTCGAAGGGAAAAATGCTATCGTGAAACTCACGTGAACAATTTTTCGCGCTACCAGTTCTCGGTGAATGTAAAAAAGAAGAAATATTAAAAAACATTAAGAAAAATTTTTTGTTCAAAAATATACACATATATGTATTTTAAAGAAAAGTTAAAAAATAACAAAATAAAATATATTGTATTGGAGTGATTACAACATTAGCTTATTGCGCTTTTTTGTAATAAAACAATTTTTAAAATTCTGCCACCACGTCTTTGAAAAGCTTCATAACTTCTCAGGCAATCGACCAGTTTTTTGCAATTTGTTGAACAATATACATATAAGTTTGTGCCTCTTTTAACGGAAACTGACCTTAAAATTAATTTTGTAAACTTCAAAAATAAAGTGAGAAATTCAAAGGGAAAAGTGAACAAATTACGAGGGAAAAAATTGTTCACGATAAGGGGAATTTTTTCGCTCGAACATTTTTTTCACGTTATTATTCTCCTATGAATTAATTTTTTTCATGGGAGTTTTTCATGATCGCAAATACGTGAAAAGGGAACAAATTACGGGGGAAAAATTATTCACGATAGGGGTGATTATTATAATAAACCCTCCAAAGAAATATAGCGACAACACAGGAAGAGCTGGGAAATATATAAAGGATGTTTTTTTTATAGAGGTATAGATAGAACTTTCAAATGGAATAATACAAAGATGAATTTTTTAAGTTGATATTACTTTATTCGAAAGATAAACTTCTGGCATTATAATATAACTATGATCTCTGGCATATGACCGCCACTGCTGGCTCGGACGCAGTGTAATCTGTAGGTCCAATATTCGATGACCTTTTCGTCGTCTTGTTCAAGCCACAGCTTCTGCATATCATGGTTGTTCAATTGAAAAACCGAAAAGTCATTAATCATGGCTAAATAACGGTCACCATTGACTGTAACGTTCTGAAAATGCATCGTTTTTAAAGAAGTACGGACCAATGATTCCACCAGCCCATAAAGCACACCAAACAGTCAGTTTTAGTGGATGAAACGTTGTCTCAGTGTACACTTGATGATTATCGTCACTCCAAATACGGCAGTTTTGTTTATTGACGTATCCATTCAAACAAAAACGTTGACCATAAAATAGTCCGCGATACGTATTTCGAACAGAACTATGATTTTCAAAATAAATTTTCACAATTTCAGGCGTCAGTCTATTCATTTTGAAATGCCAAACCAAACCAAACATAAATCACTTGACAGCTGACAAAATGGCCGCCAGTTAAAAACGTGCTGCCAACTGAAAGTTGCATACCTCTTTAAAAAACACCTTTAACTACTACTTTTGCATACTTATGCAGATGAAATATGTCACGTAACGAATCTTTGTCCTTACAAATGTACTGATTTGTTTTCAACAGCTGAAACCAAAACTGATTTTCACATTGTACAAGACATAATACCCTTAGTCAAGGAATAATATATGATATGGATCCTTATTTAAATATTTCCCTAAGGACCTGTTCGGAAATGCATCACTGCGCTGCATCTGTTTTTAGTTTGCGATGCTCATACAAATTAGCTGATGCCAATGGTTTCTTGTTACGCAATTTGGTTACTTGTATCAGATGTGGTTCATTTTTGTGCAAACATACATATCGCACTGGTTCCTCTAACGGAGGCTCACTCTAAATTTATAAATTTTCAGTAGAGACAAACAACTGATTTCTTTTTATATGTACTCTTATATCACAAAGGGGGATTCAATTCAATGAAGCACGTCATTAATAAATGAATAAATTAATAATAAATTTTGCATTCCCAAAAATAAATTTTTTTTTTTGACAAAATACTAGAGAAAATTATGTTAGATATTTACAGTGGGTAGATATGACCACTGTACATTGATTTCTTGCATAAAGTGAAAATTGAATATTTTTGAGTTGACTCTCTTTGGAGGAACCAGTGCATATGCATTTATATATGTACATCTAAAAATATTTGAATAAATATATACAGCTTTTCACACCACAAGTGGGATACCTCATAAAAATACTTATGACGATTTAATTTCTGATGTTACCTATACTCACTCAGTTTCCATGTTGTATAGGGTGTTTCATCGTGAGGTTTGATATTCAATAAATTTCGACTTAAGCACTTTTTCCTTTTTGCCACAGATTTTGACAGTTTATGTTAAACATTAATTCTTCAAAAAGGGTTCGAAGAGAAAAATGTTGCTGTCAGAAATGTACTAAAAACGAGAACACAAAGTAAAATAACACACACATTACACATCAAACAAATTACACGTAATATGTGTAATTACACACGGATTGGCAACACTGTTCCTGAAGCTCAAGCGCATGGTTTCGTTAAGCTCTGGGTTCAACAAGACAGCGCTACGATCCATAAAGCACGTGAAACAATGACCTTGTTGAGAAATTATTTTGGTGAGAACCAACATTACTCGTGTTATTCACGAGATACCACTCGCTATACTCGAACGAGTTGCCCAAAACTGGACGTTGTCATGGCCAAAATTTACATAATATCATTTTCAAACAGTAAATGTCATAAAGTGTTCTTTTAACCGATAATAAACATTTTAAGTTCACTTTCAAATTTAATAGTTTTATTTTACATTATAAATCAAACCTCACGATAACTCACCCATGCAACATTTATTCAATATTTTTCTCAGAAAAGAAATCGCCATAACTGTTCTGCAGCTATATAATGTAAAGGGAAACATATAGTTTTTGTAATGTCTGCAATTAGCATCTATAGTCAATAAAATTATTTACAATATATTGTCCACAACAAATCAATTACAAAATTTAGTCAACATTTTTTCTGTTTTTCTTTAAAAACACGTTTAAAATAAAACTGCTCCAAATTGCACAAATAATAACGCATCTAATTTTATTGATTTCATCCACGAATTTGATTTTGTCCAATTGCATTAAATTGTTGCTAAATAATACAAATTAAAACCATTTATACAAACCAAAAATTTTAGGGAATTTAAATTTTTTGTAACCTAAAAAAGAAAATGATTATAAACCAAAACCCACTTCAAACAGATAATCGTTTAAAACTTTAGTTTTTAATATAATAAAAATATATATAATAAAAATATAATATGCTGTACCTTGAAAAACAAATAAAACAAAAAACATATTTAATAAATTATGCCAATTTCCTTAAAACAAAACGCAAACCCGAGCAATAACGAGATAAATGCTTGCAATCGCAATTAATTTAATTGAATTAATTAAACTACACAGAGAAACCTAATAAACAACATAATAAGCTTATTTACAATTAAATGTTTATTAGTAATAAATTTAATTCAATTTACAAAATCACTTAAAGAACACTTAAAAATATTAATAATAATAACGATCTTAAATTAAATATTTTGCAATGGAAATATTGCATTTTTGTATGCTAATGTTGCAAAGTTCTATAACAAAAAGAAAAAAATATTATACAAGCAAAATTATTGATAAAATATACTTAAAATACACAAAAAAGGCATTTATTATTTACCAACTAAATATTGTCCAAATAACAAACAAAACGATCAAATATTCTATTCAAGATGAAAGCAAAAAAAGAAAAAAAACAAACAAAACAAACAAAAAATCCCGAATGGAAGATAATTAAAAAAACATTTTTAAGCTACAAATATAATTTTAATTAATATTTTAATTGTGTAACTATTTATGCTAGTGATTTGGAATAAAAAAAATATGCGTTTGTAAATTCATAATTTGAATTCTTAGGCTCTTTAGAAACATATCAGTGAAATCACATCAATACAAAAAAGCACACACACACGCACACACATATATACATCTACATAGATCGATCCTTTTACAACAGTGACGGGCACATTCTTGTTAGGATTTCTCTATCTGTTTCTTACAAAAATTTCTAAATATTAGAGTATGTTTTCCACTACTGTTTTAAAGGGACATACAATAATAAATCACAACAAATTTTTTTTATTTACCTGTTATAGATATTCCCTAAATTTTTTTATTACATTTTATTACATAATATGCCAATATGCAACACAAAACAAAGATAAGAGAAGGCGAATGATGGAAATGCAAATGTTCTTGACCTCTTGGCCAGGTTATCACACGGTGATAACTACACATGTGCATTGTTATTTTTGGTTCAGGAGACTAATCGACAAACACCCTGGGTCTAATTCTGGCAGTCGTGATCGAATACTTTTCGATTCGAAAGTAATTTTATTTCTAATTCTTTCAGTCGGTGCTGAACGAATCGAAATTACTTTTTCAATGTTTTAAAGCATTGATATGAGTTTTCATAACACTGAAAAAATAATTTCGATTTGTTTAGTATCGACTAAAAGGATTTGAATTTTCTTTCGAATCGAAAAAATATTCGGTCACGACTGCCAGATTAGAAAGTTAGAGACTAAGTACACATGTACACAGAAACAATTTTCAGTAGTTTTTTATCAATTAAAAAAAATGTTTGCAAAGTATTTCAATTTAATTAATGTGATAATTGATGCAACTATTTTTTATTTTATTAATTTTGATTTAATTAACATTATGTTTTGAACATTTTGTTTCGATATAAATTTTGAATTAAAATAATAACACTGTGCACGAAATTTACACTTTTTTTCGTGACAAGCTGGGCACCTATCGTTTTAACATAATTTGGGTACGCTGAATCCAGTGGTTTCCCGCGGTTTTTTAAGATTGGCTCTGGTTTTCGAGATATACCGTTATTTCGAAAATGGAGGAGGTTGCACAACATATGTTCGCGTAACTCAAAAACGCTTTAGCTTATTGAAATAACTTAAAAAACCGAAATTCCGCAATAAAATTTAAGAAAAGTAAAACCTCTTTCTTATAATCGCAGTCGTTTTAGAAACATAATTTTTTTTTTTTTTTGGAAAAAAAAATAATTTTTTTAACAAAATTTCGAAATTTTTGTTTTTTAAAAATTCATAAAAAATTGCAGCTTTGCTTCTAATTTTTTGCAGACGTATAAAAAACGAAATTCCAAACAAAACAAGCCATAAATGATTAAAATCTGTTTGCAACTTTTGATTTTATTCACAAAAGTCGACAAATTTTAATTAATTTAAGAATTTCATAAAACGCAATATTTGTATGGGAGCCCCCCTAAGAAATGAAGATAAGGGGCAAGTATGTCTCGAGAAAATGTTAAGGACAAAAAATTAATTGAGGTCGGTCATACATTATATACCACTAGGGGCGACTTCTGGGAATTTATGGGACTTTTTCTTCAATATATTTCTAGTCTGCATTGAACATTTTGTATGGAAGCCCCCTTAAGGAATGGAGACAGCGGGTGGGTATGTTAGAAATAAATGATTGCGATGAAAAATAAAGTGGGGTTTGTCATACATTTGACCCATCTATGGGCATTATAAGCGCTGCAGGGGCCTAATTTAAGAATTTCATTAAACGGCCATATTTGTATGTTAAAACGCTATGTGCTCGGCTTGTCTGTTTTTTCAACTAGCATAGTGTAATTAAATAACAAAAATTCTTAATTAATGTTTTCGCTTAAAATAAAATGATTTTGGCTTGCAGAAGAGTTGTTGGGAATTGCCAAAAGCTGAGCTTTATTTAAATAAAAAAATCGGCAAATTAAAAATACATAATTTAAATACAATTCTTATTAAAAAAAATAACAAGACATAACAATTCAGCATTAATGTTTATAGCCTATAAAATAACATAAAAATCAATCAAAATAAAAGTTTTTAACTTTTTTATATTAAAGCATATTCTATAGATATATATTGAGTTTGACATTTCCATTAAATCCTTTTTGATAGCAGCTTTGGTCTTTAATTCTTCATAGTGGAAAATTTTAAAAATAAAAATGTATAACACACATTACAAATACTGCATATAATATTAAATACACCTTACCCTTTTTTCTTTAGTAGAAGCGCTGACTTAATGACAGTTGTCCCTTTTCAATGAAGTAAGTATTGCTGTGCCGCACAAAACTAATAAATTATACTAAAGCAAACAAAAAGTAACGGTTTGAGTGTTTATCGAAAAATCGGCATTTTTGGAGCATAAATTCGCAAAATGCCGATAAATCGGCAAATATGGCAGGCCTGTATGTAAGTCTTGGTTCACACTATGAACCATATAATGAAACTAGTATGCCGACTCTTTGACAGGTACATAAATCAAATGTCAAGTACCTAATTGATGTTTGTAGTAGTAAGATTTTTTTTAATGTATTGGTGCTTAAAACTATTTTCACCCCTAAACATAGTTGCTGCATTCTAAAATAAAATTTTCTTAATTCGAAAAATTTTAAATTTAAAACTTTTAAAAACAATGTTTGCTTAATCGTTATTCTGCAATATCTGAAAATATTTATATAGTTTAGGATTTTAAATATTATTTCCATATCACAAAATGCTACTCTGCTGGCTTTAATAATATTAACAACAGGAAAAAATTAGTGTTAAAAAGATATATTTGAAGATTTTTAGTTTGTGAAAAATAAAAACATTTTCCAAAAGCAAATAATCAAAATGTGTTGAAAAAAATTATAAAATATGTGTTTGTGTCATAAAATTAAGCAAAAAATTTGTGAAAAATTTAACATACTATAATTCAAAATTTTGTTTTGTTTTTATGTGTGTTGAATTCACACAGAACTTATATGTGTGTGGGGAGAACTAAAAAATTGAGAACGCTCTCTCTAGTCGACATACTAGTCATAGTATAGTTTCATATTAAAAAAAAAATTTTTCCCACATTTTATACGATTTAAGCAACTATGATTAGTGGTGGAAAAAGTTTTGTACACCAAAAAATTTTAAAAAAATCTTACTAATACAAACATGAGCTAGGTACCACTGACATTTGAGTTATGTACCTGTCAAAGATTGGGCAAATTAGTCGTATACTACGATACTAGTTGTATACTATGCTTTGAAAGTTTCCTTTCAGAAAACCTGACTTAATTGTTGAGAGGGGAAAAGAACATGTTATTCTTCTCTCTGCTCGTACCAATCACCTCAGACCTTCTGGAAGAAAACTTTCGTAGTGTTAAGCCAGACATACTATAAATTACTGTTTTTTTAATGAGCCATGTGTTTAAATCTTACTCCGTATAGATAAAGTACTCGTTTTCTCTTCCCTTTATTTGGATTTCTAATTGACTTTGTTTTTTATTCTATAGCAATAAATTAACTCAACAACAATTTTAACATTGATTGTAATCAAATTTTTTCGGGATCAAGTTTTTAAAGCGTTAACAGTTATTAAAGAACACTTTCAAAGACTTACCGACTAAGTTATTAACCTGTTTTATTTTTTATAACTTAGGCCGTTAAAATATACCAACATTTTAATTCTACAATATGCACTGAAATCAACATGTTTTATCACTAAATTTATGGATTTGCTTCCAAAATGTATTTTAAGGTAATATATAAAAAAAAAAATTTATTAAAAGGATTAAAATGATACATGATTCGAAAGATTTTCATATATTTCTTAAAGTGTTCGTCCATATTCTGAAAGATTTGCTACAGAAATTTTTTTTAACTCTCTTTTAAAAGTTCAGTCGTGTTCATAAAATTAAACGTTTGTTTTACAGAATTTAATTATTGTGTATGGCGTCCAGTGTTGCCGGACTTCAAACTCAATTACAGATAAAACTTTAAAATTATCCAAAATTTTATAAATTACACAAAATAAATGAGGCTCATTTTTTGCTTAACGGGTTTTATAATAAACAAATTTTCTGTATACGGAGTGAGACCAATCAACGAAAGATCCTACAGACTCCACTACATATAGAAAATGCACTGTTTGTTTCAATTTACATGCTGGTGGCATCATACTACTTTATATTTTCAAAAATTAAGAAGAAGATCACGTAACGTTTAATAGAGATCGTTACCGCACTATGATTATGATTTGGTTTAAAGATGTAGATAACATTGATCAGGGCGAGATGTGGTTTCAACAACGCGTTACGTGCTTAAAATTGGCGATAAGCTAATTTCGAGAAGTTGGCCTGTCAAAGGGTCCCCAGGGTTGTGGGATTTGACACTTTTCGATTATTTTCTCTTTGGCTACTTGAAGTCACTGGCTTATGTTGATAAACCAGCATAACAAGTCGACCACAGTGTTGACCAGTGATGCAAAATGTGTCACAATTATGCCATTTTTGGCACTTTTGAGTGTTTAATGGCCCTGTGGTACTTTCTTATCTATTTTGGCCCTTTCAGATCAAAATTCAACTAACTACACTTGCAATGTACATTTTTCAATGTAATTATCTCACTGTTTCAAACACGAATTTTATTTACAACATTGCTTTGTTTGTTCATAATTGTATTGGCAAATCTATCATGTATTAAATAAAAATTATTTTTTGGTAGTATGTATATCAAGTTAGTACCAAAAATCACTGTTCTCGTATTGGACCATTGCGCCTCAACCGTGCAACTGTATTTTAATATTTTATTCGCTTTATTGTGATTTGCAGGACGCAGTTCCTTATCAATAGCTCTCCTCCAGCTTTTTTCAAGGGTGCGACTGAGCGTCCTCTACCTATAGGGTTCCAAGTAAGCGCTTGTTGAGCAAAATTTTTGCTGGTTCTTCTTATACGTGGACAATCCGTCGCCGTTTTCGAGGTTTTATTTTATTGCACTGGTTTTGATTAGTTTGTAACCATAAGCCAGCAGCACTGATTCTATTTGGCCACTATAAAGGCAGGATATTTCTGCTGAAAAATTTTGGCCCTATCAAACGTATCTTGGCCCTTTTAAATGGTAATTTTGGCCCAAATATTAAAAACTGAAAATGCATCACTGATGTTGACTCGACTCCACCTTCTAGTGAATTCGCCTTGTTTTATACGAAACAAAGTTGTTTATTTTGAGTTTTACGTCTTACTTTTAAGAGAGAGAGAGAGAGGTTAATTTTAATTCTAATTTAGAGCCATAGTCAAGGCGAATTCATGTATACGGTGGTGTCGATACTAAAACAAGTAACAATACCAAAAACACAGCAATGTATTTTCTTGTTGCTTTCGTTGATCGACATGTCAAAAACAAAAGCAACTTTTGACATTTCTCTCTCTAAGTAAGAAAAAAAAGTAGCACAGCTGTACTTTCAACGCCACCTGGTAAATGAATTTGCCTTGGCCTTGGCCATAGTATAATAAGTACCAGGTTTGTTCATTAGAGGGAGTTGTCATTATTTGCCCATTAAATATCAAACAAAAAAATATTACTCATTTGCAAATATTTAAATTTCAACCCTTTTTGCACTTTTTATATATTGCAAAGTTACTTTTTTTATGTTAAATTATTTTTTCTTTGATATATAGTTTATTTTAAATTGATTTTTGGTTAAAATTTGGTATCACAAAATTTTTCAAATAATAAAATTAGTTTATTTGGATTTTGTACGCTTGTTTTAGATTTTTTCATTATTTTCTTTTGTTTGACGTTATCTGGGTTTTTTAATTTAGATCAAAAACATCTAATGACTATACCTTGTACTTATTCTACCATGTTCAGAACAAAATGAACAGAGATGCAACTTTTTTAAATTTGTGCATAAAGTTGATTCGAGCTGCCACATAAAATAGTGTTTTTGCATTTATATTACAACAATTGTTTTTTTGCTAAATAATTAAATAAAAAAAAAATAAATATAATTAAAAATAATAACGTTACTTTTGTTTTTCGGCCATTTTCTTTTACACACTTTTAGAAAACAATTCCATATAAGTAGTTTGCTAGTTGTGCTGCCATTTTTTATAATTGTTTACATCTGAAAACCATATGGTAGCTTTGTTTTTCCGCACAAATTTTTCGAAATGGGTGAATCGTTCTGCAGAACACTCTCAGTAAAAAAAATATTCTCCGGACGGTGAAAAATGACTACTCTATGTTTACAAAGGCAAACTGTAGATTTAAATGTTGGGATACTAATTTGCACAAATGGGAAAATCAAAAAAATTTACAAAAAAATCAGAATTCGACTATGATTTAAATTAGCAAAAATGTATTGACTGTTTTGTACTTAATAGTGAACATTTACTGAGTCTCAAGAAAATAAATATGTATGTATGTATCTAATATGTATCTTAAAATCTTCAACTGTTTTGAACCATTCGTACGTTTGTTTCTTGCATTTTTATGTAATTGGCCGTAATACAAAAATTCTCTAATTTTTTCTAGTTTAATAACACAATAACACTCAAATAAAATTTCACAATTTTTTATATAAAATATTTAATTTCATAGAGTAAATCCAGATCAGTCTATGAAAGATTTCTTTCACAAAGTCTCGGTTTATTGGTGAAAGGTGAAGAGAACATGATAGTCTTCACTCCCCTCTCACCAATAAACTCATACTCCTGTCAATTTTGTACCAAGGAACACTTCATTTCGATTTCAAACAATTTTCATTACTTTTTGTTAACCATTATATTCTAATTTTGTAAAAATGTTATATATTACTTTGTTTTCTTTTTTTTTTTTTTTTTGTAAAAAATTAACACAAGCCTTCACAAACAAAGAAAAACTATTGTATAGTTAATTTATAAGTCTAAAAAAAATAAGAATCTAATTTTATTCTATTTCGTAAAACAAGAAGAAACTAAAACTGTAAAATATACTTATTTATTTTTTAAAGGAAAACCAAATAAAACAAATTTGTAATTATTAAAAAAAAAATTAAAAGACAAAGACTTGAAATTATTTAAAACAAATTAAAAAAGACAAAACAAAAACTAAGCAAAAAAAAATGTAACAGCAATATTCATATTTTATATGTACGAGTAAATTTAAATTTAAAACAAAAACATTTATTTTTCGAAAACGAAATAAAAAAACAAATATTTACAATATAGACACATTGTTTGAAATTTTGTTAATTGTAGATTTTTTAACAATTCGCACAAATTCTTAGTTATTGAGTTGTTCTTTTTACCTAAAATGTTATAAAAATTCACATACAGACAGAAACTTAAAAATATACACTAACAAATTGACCTCATTTCGTATATTGTGTTTAAATTTTTATTGAAAATATTTTGATTAAGTTTTCGATAATTTAAGAAAGTTTAGCTGTACATAGTTACAAAAAACATTTTGTGAAAAACAACAAAAATATATATTATTTAATTGCATCCGATGTATTTAATGAAAAAATAAAATTGTTTAAAAATAAAGACAAATTATAAAAATTAACTTTTTGTTTTAATTTTTATTTCATTTAATGAAGAAATCTGGGGGTATTCATTAGGTCATGAATATGATTGATACACTGCCTTTCATGAATATAGCCGCAATCTAAATATCGGTATTAATAACATTGTTTTTTTTTATTTATTAATTTTTTTTGCATAATTTATTTATTGAATCTTTTTAGATTGAAACTTGGACTAACAACACCACTGTGCTCGACATTGACACTTTTTGTCGAAAAGCGGAAAGCCTAATTCTAGTACGGTGAATGCAGAGGAGCTAACGGTTTTTTTAAGTTTACTCCTGTTTTCGAGATATACCATTAATCCGAAAATGGAGGAGGTTGAACAACGTATATTCGCTTACCACAAAAAAAGCTTAGTTTCTTAAAAAAGCTAAAAAAATCTAAATTCCGCAATAAAATTACCATTAGGGAATGCAAACATTTATTTTATCTGCGTAGTAGCTTTACCAATTTTGGAAATAAAGAACGCGTTGAAAACAAAGTTCTAAACAAAACAAGCCGTAAATGATTTAAATCTGTATAGAACTTTTGATTTTATTCACAAAAGATGCACAACTTAAGCGTTTAGTTTTGTTGTTAATTAAAGTTTAAGTTTTTATTTTTGAAATTTCCTGGGTTAATTCATCAAAATCGGCAAGTTCATTAAATTTTTTTCTGCATGGCAATGCAAAATATATTATCAATGAAATAAAATCGGCCTTGCAAAAACGTAAGTAACGAATAAATGGAAATGGTATAAACATAAATCATCCCGGTTTGGCAGGTACTTTGATTACAGAATAAATATAAGTTCCCCAACCCCTTCATTGTCATATGGCAAGTGCTTGCGAAAGTGAATAGAAAAGTTTAAAGTCCTTGACACTCAAGGCTCTATTCGGTTATATTCTCAGATGGAGGCGTGCAACAAGTTCAATTACTTTTGTTATGTGTGTGGCACATATGCAGTTATGCCAAGTCGCCGTAATATCCCTTTTAAAATAATTAACTCGTATGAAACATATTTTTCTTTAAGTGTTATATGTGGTAAGAGTTGGACACAATCAATAGTGTTTACAACGTACACAAGGCGAATTCATATATACGGTGATGTCGATACTACCACAAGTAACAAAACCAAAAACCAGAGTTCGAAAAAAACTTTACACTAACGTAGCGTACTTGTCTTACCACACAAACTCTAAATCTTTTTGTCTTACTATTGTGAGCTGATGAACACAAACACATATATAACTTACCGAACTTATTTTAGAGTCCGTGTTAAGTTCTTTTGAGGGACTTATTCTGTATTTTTTAGTGAACACGTAGTTAACTTTTAGCTAACATGATATGCTTTCTTTAGTGTCTTCGTAGTTAACATTTATTGTACTTACTTTTTTTAAAGGAAATATTTAAAATAATAAATTCTCTGAATGTATGGGAAAGAAAATAAGGAATATAATTTTTAAAGCGTTTGTTTATTTATTGAAAAAAAAACACAAAATATAATTTGAAGTTGAGTTTTATAACAGGAGTGCAAAGATATAAGAAACATGCAAAGGTATACTAATGTTTTAATAAGATATAGTATTTATATCAAAATATAAATCTTAATAGGTGTTTATAACAGTCGCTCAAAAATAGAGTAAAAAAAACAAGTGCGTTTAATTTTTGAGAAATTTATTTAAAACCATCAAAGTAAATATTATAAGCGTAGACATTTTTATGCGTGGGTGCGTTGATCAAAGTTTTATAACGTATTTTGTTGTGATTTAGGTATATTAAATTGTTGATGCGAATGGATGTATTCAAAATAGAAAAACCAATTGCGATATTGTAATAGCGGGTCAACGCAGGTATGCTGCAGAAAAAAGCACATATACGACATCGCCTTCCTGGTGACGGAGTTTGGAGAATTAGCACCCTGGTGATGTACAATGTAGCAGCTCATAAACCACACTGTACGGGTTTTATTTTCTACTGTGACAGTGCAGGTGGCCTTATCACTAAAATCAGAGAGAATGAAAGCTTTAAGATACCACAAGTTCTGGTCTTATATTGATCGGCTGCGTACAAAGTACTATACCCACCTAAACTAAGTCCGCAAACACTGTCATTATACAACGATGGTTCTTGGATGTACATAAGCTCCTCCGCGCTTTAAGTTAGTCGGAGGAGAAGGGCAGCTGCCGCCGCTTTGGAGTGATAAATGTTACACAAATCAATCTCATCGCTATGGACGACTGTGACGTTGGCATCCTCTGGGTCGTCGTCCGATTCCAGAAGGATGTCCTCATCGTCTGCCACTTCCATCTTACCAATGAAGTCACCCACAAGTCCAGTGACCCATTGAGTGTCTTCATTTGCAGATGACGTGGCAGGATCGTCCTCCATACTGCCAGTGATTGCTGCCGTAGTCACAGCAGCTTGAATCTTCTTTTTGTCGTTACCTTTGTAGACTCGGAGGAAGATAGTTCAAATACCATAGAAAATCTACGCCTGTGTCTTCCGAAGTGACGGCAGCAAGTCACTGTATACTATCACAGTGGCCTTCCTGGATTCTTCAACAGCATTAGAAGCCGTTACTACTTTCCAGTCCTGTGTAGGTAGCTGGGGGTTACTGACCTGGATCTCCTTGGGGTCGGATGGCTCAGCTGGGATCATGGCAATAGATCTGGGCCTTTTCGGAACATCAGGCAGAGATATTGCCTCGATCTTAGAGCCCTGCCAAACTTCCCCCAGGGACTCCACGGCAGCGCTGAACTTTCATCTGCACACACTATCAACTTGATGTGAGCTTGATACCAGTCGCTACTTTTCATTGGGGTGGTGGTCCAGGGTTACCCCTTACTGAGTGCGACGACGAACAGTTTCCAGTTCTAGTATGAAAGGGTGCCTTCATTGGCGTTTCGGTGAATGATCGTCTACATGTGGTGGTATTTAGCCACATCTTTTATGACCTGGTAAGCGGCCGTTGAGGCGTATATTTGGACCGTTTCGTACTAGGAAGAGAGTCCTCCCCTGACCGTAGCCGTTTAGACACTGCTTTGGATGGCTTCCGTTCAGGATTACCTTCCCCTGCAGAGGGAGTGACCCGTTGTAACCCCTCAATATGGGTTTTAGCCCACTGAAGAGAGGGTTTATCCTGCTCCGTGAGCTCACCAACCGGTTTTTCACCAAGTCGGTTTATGATTTTATAGCCGGAACGCCTAGTAGTGAAAGCACCTTTAGAGGGATTTACCTACCTATGGGGTTTGATGGATGCCGTAGAGGCTGAGGGAGATGAGACAGGTTTTTCTCCCGTCCAGACCTGGGAAGCCTTGAAGGTACCTGACACCGACAATGTAGTAGTTGGGTCTCCGGAGATTATGACGAGCTTTGCTGGATACGTGGGGCATGAATTTTCGGACATTTCGGGGGGAGGGGAGTTGGGGGTTGCATTTTATGCCTAACTGCCAGACAAAAGGATACCTGCCGCTCCTCTGGAAACAGACGCAGACCATCAGCCGCTCAATATGAGAACAGACGCTGATGAATTTGATTGCGGACCGACAGCCTTCAGAAGGCCTAACAGTTCACCGTTGAGGGACAGCGGACGCAGTCATTAGCCGCTCCAACTAGGAAAACAGACCCTAATAGACAGTGGTTAGTTGTTTGTTCGTACACGGTTTAGACCATTCTGGCATGGGTGGCCCTGCCGGTCTTGACTAACGTCACTACCGCCAGCATGACTCTAAACGTTTTCGTACTTAAGCCCTTGCATCGCGGCAAGATTACTACCCATTCGCGAGGGGACGTAAGACTTAACTATAAAAGAAATTAATAATTTTCATTAAAAGAAATTCGGACTCCAATAATTGGTAGTGGAAAATATTGATCCTACCGTTTGTTCAGCTAGAGCATATAGAAGAAATGGTTTTTGTTTAAAAAATCTGATATTCGATTTACCAAATTACAAAGAATGTGTTAATATTTTTTTCGCTTTGATCTTTATTTTTTCTTATTATTTCACTTACAAATTTTAACACAAAACTTGTATGATCTTTAAATCATTATTTATGTGTTAAAGTCGAAATTGTTGTTAAAAATAACTTTTAAACATTAATTTTAAAAACAATTCTTAAATAAAATATAAAGTCCACTCCTTAAAACATAGAGAGAACATGTTTTCCCATATTTTTTTTAAAGCTATTTACAGCCTGTTTTTATAAAATGAAAATATTTTTTCGTTCATAAAAAAAAAACGATTGAAAACTGATTTAGGTTTTCAGAAAATTTAAACTCATTTTCGTTGAGTGACAAAAAAAAAGCTTTATAATTTTTTCTACATATTTTTGGTTGTTATAAAATGAACATCTTCGTAATAAATGAAAACAAATGTGAAAAGAAGACGATAAGTAAAAGGCAATCGTAAAAAAAAATTAAAAAAATGGAAAACAAAAAGGATATTTTACTGAAAGGTACATAAAATTGTAACGTCATTCACTGACTGACTAAACGCACAGCCTAAACGCTTGAAGCTAAAGACTTGAAATTTTAACCGGGCTCTTGCCCCCAAAAACATTAACAGTCAAAGAAAAGCCGATTGCCTATGTCCTTGTAGCTGACGATGCATTCGCCTTTCGATTAAGTCATACACGCCGAATAAACGAAAATGCTACGTTAACGTATGCGCACTTGGCATCTTTTTAATTACAACCAATATTTTTGGTTATCAAGAACCATTTTGTTAAAGAAAATCTGCAATTGGTTACATTTATAAAGTTAAATAATGGCCATTAGAGATAAGTACTGTCCGACCGATTAATCGGCTTCGGTATTGGCCAAAAATTGCTAATCGGTGTTCGGAATTAATTTGGCCGATTTTTGTGATGGCCGAACTTTTTTATACCATTGTGGGCAAAATTTGCAAACTATTTCTTAAGGCCGAACCATAATGTGCATAACTTTTTGTTAAGTTTTATGAAACTATCATTTTCTTACGAAATCAGGTTTTTTTTTGTCTTGTTTTTTTAAATGCATTTGAGATATTTTTCGTAAGCTTTTGACAGTAGGTTAAGCAAGGTTATCCAAATTATGGTTGGGACTTTAATAGAAAATGTGTGTAAGTCGTATATTAAAACACTTAAATAAAAATTTTATTTTAACAAATCCTTTTGTACATTTGATTTTGACGCTCACTGTACATATTTATCTACACCATTTTTCCTTGAAATTGAGAAAATTTCAAATGAAAATGAGAATTTCAATTTGAAATTGAGAAAATTCCAATTGAAATTGAGAATATCAATTTGAAATTGAGAAAATTCCAATTGAAATTGAGAATATCAATTTGAAATTGAGAAAATTCCATTTGAAATTGAGAATATCAATTTGAAATTGAGAAAATTCCAAATGAAATTGAGAATTTTAATTTGAAATGGAAAAAATTCCAAATGAAATTGGGAAATTTTAATTTAAAGTTGAGAAAATTCCAAATGAAATTGCTGGATTTCAATCCCAAACTGCTTAGGATAACTTCAAGCAATTTGAGATCAAGTTTGTTCTTTTCTATGGCGTTAAGCGAAAGTGAGCGTGTTTTCAACAGACGGACAGACAGACGAACATGGCTAAATCGACTTAGAATAACTCAAGGAGCCAGTATACTCTCATTCACCACAGTGGTGGTGGAGGGTATAACAAAGTCAAAACATTTACTGCCCGTTCGCCGATATTGAACGTTAACGTTCGCATAGTAAATAACATTTAAAACAAAAACAAAATTTCAAAATTGT
The DNA here is from genome assembly GCA_943735925.1 of Pollenia amentaria. Taxonomy (NCBI): domain Eukaryota; kingdom Metazoa; phylum Arthropoda; class Insecta; order Diptera; family Polleniidae; genus Pollenia; species Pollenia amentaria. The sequence continues at coordinate 93,916,120 of OX031009.1, read as the reverse complement.
TTTTGTTTTAAATGTTATTTTCTATGCGAACGTTAACGTTCGATATCGGCGAACAGCCAGTTATTTATTTAATTTTTTTTCGATATTTCGCTTACTTTTAAAAAGTTAACCAGATTTAAATATCTATGTATACTACAAATTATAAAAATGTATGAAAAAATATATAAAATCAAATTCAAAAACCATATTAACACAAATTTAAATATTTGCCGTATTCACAAAACCCCTTGTACGTTGTATCGATTGTATGTTCTATTAAAATACATATGTAGCTCACTACTGTACTAAAGTATAACAATTCATACAAACTGAAAACATTTCCTATCTATAAAACAATTTAAAAAAACAATTCATATAAACTGAATAATTATTTTCTATCTATAAACCAAATTAATAATAATAAAAAATAATTCCTGTGACTTCAAAAAAAAAGTACCGTGAAAACTAAAAGTACTAGGTTAAAGTGCACAAAATTCTGCATCAGTAGGCAAAAAAAATAAATGTCAAATATGTTACGGTGCTTTTGTACTGACGCGTTGAAATTAAACATTGTAACAAAATATTTTAAAAAATTGGTATAAAAGCTAATTTTTTTTTCGTAAATAAATTCGATTTACCGAAAGTGAATTCAAAAAGTAATTAATATAACCATGCAACCATCAAGCTCAGGTATTTATTCCAATGTGTAGCTTACATTTGTAAAAAAATTATTTGTGGAAGTGCTTTTATTTTTAAAGTTTATATGGGAAATGCAAAAAAAAATTAATTTTCTCAATTTAAGTGGACATAAAGTTACTAATTAGGCTTAATTAAGTAGAGATTTTAACTTTATTTTCAAGGTTGAATAAATCAGCGTTGTTTAAGAAAAAATTATGGTGCACATCGATGCGCCTTGGAAGTTATGTACGAATTAGTAGCAACCCGCGTTGTGTTACCAACAAAAAGTGCTTCACGACTTCTGCTACAATTTTTGTTAGTGATGTGCAAATGTCATGATTTCTTACGCGTGGGTCACACATGAGTTACGCGTGACCGTGATTAAATTTATATATTATATATTATAATTTATATATTTTAAATGTTATTTTGTATATTTCAATGCAATATGTTTACATTTTGCAGGAACAAGCTCAAGCGTTGTTTTTTTAGCCGCCAAAACTTGGATGATATTTTGAAAAATTTTAATTGTAAAACAATAGATGAAAAAAATAACTATTTAAAAGAAGAACTAAAGATTATTAGGAGGGCAACTCTCAAGTTTTCAATAATACGTTTAACAGTTTCGTTTTTTAGTATAAGACTAAATGCAATAAAACTCACAGAAACGAAGACCGATTTTTCAGTGAAACGAATAAGAATTGGCTGCAATCATCAATTGCATTTCCGTGTGCTAAAACCGCAAAGCTTGGTCGAAAATAAATTTATTTTAGTGATTCTAGCGACTCATGTAAATTGAAAAAAAAACTAAAGTTTTAAGGGACACTACAGAGTTACAAGTTTAAGTACATGCTGCACAAATCAAATTAAGAACGACTGTTTGCGTAGAACAATCGAAAGCATTGCATAGTATTATTAATTTGCCACCATCAACAAATTTAGCAAGAGTATGCGTGAATTAAAAATCATGCTTATTTTTTTATTAATAATTTTTTTGCATCGGAGGTACCCGTCTCCTCCCTCTTATTATTTTAATAAGAATTATAAGTTAAAAAAATATTATTAAAAGACATTAATTTTTTGTTTATAATTAAAAAATAATATAGCTAAAGTAACTACACAACAACTAAGTTTAACTACCTAAGATTACTTATAAAATAAATATTATAACAAACTATATCCCAATTATGAATAAGAATTTATTTATTTATTAGAGTTTTTTAAGCCCTTAGGGGCCAATAAACCAGAAAAATAAAACAAGTGGCAAATGTAACTTCAATTAATAATTATCCTATTACATATTTCATTTTGGGTAACAAAAATATTATCTGAAAAGGAGGAAGAAGATTATTTAATATGTGATCCCCCCATTGCACAAGAGTTGAAATCAATCAAAAATAATAAAGAATCGCAACTGATTGACAACAAAATAAAAAAGTTATATAGTAAAGAAGGAAAACCTGTATAAATATATATGGATAATATACATATAAAAAAATTAAATTTTACAACAGCTTTAATTCCAAATTTAAGCCTATACATTAGGGCGGGTCGATTTGTAGGGAGAGAAAAATTTCACCAATTTCCCTATGATTTCCGTATTCTATGGGTTATTCCATGAAAATTTGCCGAAGGAACCATACCTCTATCGTTACAATCGAGTCCCCTACTTTTTGTTGGTAGATTTTTTCCCAAATTGACGTTCGTATGAAATATTACCTACACGTTCACATCCATAACTCAAAAACTATCGAACGCCAGTAGGCGCGTTGGAAAGGTGAGCTCATTTTGATCAATTCGGTTGATTAATTCATGCGATATTGCTAAAACAAAATAACACATAAAACCAACTTTTTGATTTTTTTTTCCCTTTTTATTTTTTTTCTACAAAAATTCAAATTAAGAGATAATAAAGTATCTATCAACCTATTATCAAAAAAATATATTCAATTTGAGTGTAGTAAAAGACAAAATGTGAAAAAAACATTATTTTTTCTGAAAGTCTTGTTTGCTTTCAAGTCCTGTTGTTTTCGTACGGCTCTCTAATGTCGTCGCCATAGTGCCTTCTACATTCTTTCCTGCAACTCGTTTAGCAGTGGCAGCCAGCAATTGGACATGTCTTTCCGTTCCTTAAATGTGTAAAGGAATTTGTGGATCATCGAACGGTGGCACTTCGTAATTTAAATATCCCTCCAAATGTTCATACCAATAACTTTGCGTAAACGGTGGTTCGAATAAAATGGTATCGTCATTTAAATCAATCATATTAGTATATTCCGTACAATTAAAGTTTATAAAATATTTTTTATAAACTCTAAGTTCCGTTGGGTCGACAATATCTCTTCGGTAATGTAAAATCTTCTTTATAGCAATGTTTCGTTTTTCCATTCTATCAACAAACAACATAGAAAGCAAGATATTTTCTGAGTGTGCAAAATATGGATTATCTTGAATTACTGTATTTACAACTCTTAGTACCGTATGCGGCAGAGCTATAATACTTAACATTTAAATACATTGGCGTGTATACTTTTATTATATAGTTAGCCAGAATTTTTAAATTTTCAGTTGGATTATTAGTTGTCACATAAAACCGTAATAATCTATTGGCTTTGGTCAGCCAACGAGAATGTGCAATTGGCCCTGGCTTTATGTGAGACAAGTCCGCAGGAAACACACCATTAGAAATTGCATTGGCCATTAACATCAAGTACCTCGAATCAGTAGATAATTCTTCTGGATTTAAATCACCAGGAGGCATATTTTCCAAAGCGATTTCCTCAAAATCGGTTACCACCTGAAAAGAAAACATAAAAGCTAAAAAATCATGAAAAAAATGGAAAAATGCTCCAAAATTTGGAGAAAAATGCCCATAACTTTTGAACCGTTGGACCAATGTTGGAGAAAATGAGCTCACCTTTCCAACGCACCTACTGGCGATTAAACCCGATCGATCGTTTCTGAGTTATGGATGTGAACGTGTAGGTAATATTTCATACGAACGTCAATTTGGGAAAAAATCTACCAACAAAAAGTAGGGGACTCGATTTTAACGATAGAGGTATGGTTCCTTTGGCAAATTTTCATGGAATAACCCATAGAATACGGAAATTATAGGGAAATTGTCGAAAAATAAATCGACCCGCCCTACTATACATATATAAAAAGAGTTTTCAAATTTGCGGCACCGCGAAATTTATCGGTTTTAAACAACAACAAACTATACATATATGTATGCATATGATTTTCCGTATTCATTTTTAGTCTATTTGTCATCTTATTACTTATAGCTGCTTTACACTATCCCACAAGTCTTACGTACTTTGAAAAAAATACAAACCTGTCATGATAAGTTGTTATGTTTTTTTTTTGATAATTTTCAAACAATAATTTGATCAGGGAAGCATTTTCGAAAAATACTTAAGACTGTTTAGGGTAGTGTATAACGGCCTTTAGGAACATCTTGGACTTGAAATAACAAAATTCTTCAGAATATAAAAAAAATATGTACATAAATTAAAAAGTTTGTTCTTCAAAATATAAAAAAAATATGCATAAACCAAAATTTGTTAATAGATTGATATTAAATAAATAAATAAATGAACAAAATAAATGACGAAAAGTTAACGGCACCGCTGCCAATGCCAACCAAATTAATTCGGCATGATCAGCATTTTATAATTTACCCACAATCAATTAATTTCTACACGCGTATCCGGTCTTATTTCACTTAATGCTTACTCGAACTTAATTCTTGGGAAAACTATTTTGCTGGATCAGCGTCTGCATATTGGCGCATGTTGTGGTAACGTGATGGAAGAACCAAAGAGCCAACAAGCATGAGGGAAAAATAGTCAGTCTTGGTTGCGAGCTTAATCGATCCGGTACCTTGAATAAATTATCTTAGTGAAAATTAAATAAATTATTGTAGTGAAAATTAAATAAATCATTGTAGTGAAAATTAATAAATAATCTTTTCCATTGTAAAATATAAAAAAGTGAGTTTAATTTGTTAAAGGCGCTGTTGGTTGCGCCTTAATAATTTTTTTAGTGAACACAAGTGGAGAGTCCTTAACTGGCGCCCGAGCAGGGACCTGAGTAAAGGTCTCAATATAACGAACTAAAATTTCTGCGATCTCTACGGAGCACTCCAGAAATAAAATCAAATAGTAACGTGCCTGCGATCTCCAAGGAGCACTCCAGGACTTATAAAAATTAAAAAGTGATAATAAAAAATAAAATCCGCTCCTCCTTCGCCAACCGAGTAAATCTGGTGATTCCAAAGAATTTTTTAGTCACAGAAGGTTACTCGAGCGAAAGTGAAGCCTATCGTACCTTAGTAGGTATCCACGAGTATAAAAGTGGACTCCAAAAGGGATTCCTACGAAGCTTCCGTGAGGAAATAAAAGGGTTCTCCACTTGAGCGCGTCGCGGCACGTAACCAAGGCTCGCTCAGGAAAAATATAAAAAATATTAAGAAAAGAAGAACTTGCAAATTGTGTCAAAATTTTGTTTTACAAGAAAGATATAAGAAAAATCTAATTTGTGTTATTAAATATAAAAAAGTTAATAAAAAATACAACCATTCCTATAAAAAAGGAAGGAAATTTTTTTTTGCAAAAATTTATGCATAGAAAAATAAAGCTATAAAAAGAAAAAAAACATAAAATATAAAGAATACAATTATTCCTATAAAAAAGAAAGAGAGGAAAAAAAGCTAAAGTTGAAAAAATTTATAAAAAGAATTTTTAAATAAAAAAAAAACATAAAATATAAAGAATACAATTATTCCTATAAAAAAGAAAGAGGAAAAAAAAGCTAAAGTTGAAAAAATTTATAAAAAGAATTTTTAAATAAAATATAGAGAATACAGAAAAATTAATAATAAAATAAGAGCATATATAAATATAATAAAGTGAAAAAATAGAAGTGCAGTGCGGCGAAAAGAACTGATACGAGTCATTTTAATCATCAGGTGAGTCCAAGCATCCTTTTACCACTTATAACCTTTTCTTGTTGTAACTATGGAAGATATACAAGGGAACCTGACCACCCTAACGGGTGCAGTTAATCGTCTCTTGCAAGAAATGAAGGCAATGGAAGTTAGACTTAGGGCAATTGAGGGTAATAGGGATATAGAAGAATTGAAAAGAAGGCTAGACTCAATAGTACCTACTGTAGTAGATCAGGGAGAGGCCGTTGCAGCTTTACAGGCCCCGAGAAATGAAGAAGAACTAAATTCGATATGTAGGCTTCCGGACAGTGTTAAAGAACTAAGAACATTTGACGGGAACCCACTAAATTACGTGTCTTGGGTTCATGCGGTAGAAATGGTCCTGAAGGACTTCGAAATAGTTAGACACAAACCTATTTATAGGTCTATCTTACAAAGTATACGCCAGAAAATAGTCGGCGAGGCTGACGCAGCCTTAGTATCGTACAACATTTTTGACAATGACTGGAAAGAAGTAAAAAAGGTATTATCCCTCCACTATGCCGATAAGAGGGATGTGCAAACCCTCGAACACCAACTGAACCAACTGTCGCAGGGGTCATCGAAGGTTGACGAATTTTATTCGACTGTAAACCACCAATTGTCGCTTATAATAAATAAACTAAAAACGGAGACTTATAGCGAGGAAACAATTGATGCATTGGTTACTACACATAGGAATAGGGCATTAGACATATTCATCCGTGGGCTAAATCCAGACTTATCTAGAATGGTCATTATACAACGACCAAGAACTTTGCCAGAAGCATATTCGGCTTGCCTGGAACTCCAGAACTTAACGATGAGGAATAACATACTACACTCAAAGTCGCAACTACGTACGAACAACCCACCGGCTGCAGTTCCTGTCGTAAAATCACTTCCAAGACCTCCTAGACCTCCTTTCAATTTTTCGAATAATGCTCGGTATAATTACCATCATCATGGGCACTCAAATACTAATAACAGACCGGCCCCACATCCAAGGTTTCAGTATGTTAAGCAAGAGCCGATGGAAACGGATCCTTCGACCCAAACGCGAAAAACACACTACGCGAACCGCCCCAATAACGCGGAAAAAAGAAGAGGAAGCGAAATTTTTAGGACGGATAAACAGCCGCGTGTTTTCCATCTAAACACGGAGGTGCAGGACGAAGAATTCATTCCACATGAAGAATTAACAATAGGTGACTTCGATTCTGCAGCAAGGGAGCAAAATTTTATGGAGGAGGGGCATCCAGCCTACCTTACATAGAATATATTACAGGTAACAACACCCGACTTGAATTTTTGATCGATACCGGCTCGAACAAAAATTTTTGCAGTCTAAAATTATCTGCCGGAAGTATACCCTTATCAAACTCAGTCATTGTTAAAACCGCAGGTGGAAAAATCGAAATAACTAGGAAGATAGTGGGAAAATTTTTTGCAAGGTATGGAATATTTGACCCAATAACATTTTATTTATTACCTGGTCTAAGTACCTTTGATGGTATTATAGGAGATGATACCCTCAAAGAGCTTGGAGCTATAGTTGATAGGAAAATGAATATGCTAGTGATAAGGGACACCATTGAAATACCCCTTGCGGCAAAAAAATCAAATAGCTTAAATTATGTTTTGAGTGAGTCTATTCCGGACCAAACTAGGGAAAAAATTAACAAAATAATTAGAAGATTCAAACCATTATTTGGGCCACTGGATGGCAATCAAGCAATCTCCACGAATGTTCGTGCAGAGATAAGGACAACAACATCAGATCCTATTTATTCAAAAAGCTATCCATACCCAGCTGCAATGAGAGAAGAAGTCGATAAACAAATCGCGGAATTGTTATCTGAAGGGATAATACGTCCTTCCAAAAGCCCTTACAATTCCCCGATTTGGATTGTTTCAAAAAAGCCAAAACCAAACGGCGAGAAACAATATAGATTAGTGGTCGACTACAAACGGCTAAATGCTGTTACAATTCCTGATACATATCCTATCCCGGATATTAACGCCACTCTAGCAAGCTTGGGTAATGCCAAATTCTTCACTACGATCGATTTAACCTCAGGTTTCCACCAAATTCCAATGAAATCTTCAGATATTCCGAAGACGGCGTTCTCAACTATGAATGGGAAGTTCGAGTTTCTTCGTCTACCCTTCGGATTGAGGAACGCACCAGCAATTTTTCAGCGAATGATTGATGATGTGCTGAAAGAATACATAGGGAAAAAGTGTTATGTCTACATTGATGACATAATCGTGTTCGGTCGTAGCGAAGAGGAACTCCTTTCTAATGTAGAGACAATTTTTGAGAAATTAGGAAACGCAAACTTAAAAGTCAATATTGAGAAAACCCATTTTATGCAAACAGAAGTAGAGTTTTTAGGATATATTGTGAGTGAAAATGGAATTAGACCAGATCCCAAAAAAGTGACTGCAATTGAAAACTTGCTTCCCCCCAATAACCTTAAGGAACTCAAGGGATTTTTAGGGATGACTTCATATTATAGGCGCTTTATAAGAGACTACGCGAAAGTAGCAAAACCACTAACTAATTTGACAAGAGGGGAGAATGCCCAGGTAAAAGCCAATCAATCAAAAAAGGTTCCAATAAATTTAGAGGAAGAAACACTAATGGCATTTAAAAAATTGAAGACTCTCCTGACTACAGCGGAGGTCCTTGCTTTCCCAGATTTTGACAAGCCATTTAACCTCACAACTGACGCATCTAACTACGCCATTGGCGCTGTTCTTTCCCAAGGTGAGTGTTGCAAGGATAAGCCAATCGCTTATATATCCCGATCATTAAACAAAACTGAAGAAGGCTACGCAACTAACGAAAAAGAGATGCTGGCTATCGTGTGGGCGCTAGACAACTTAAGGAATTACCTATATGGAGCAAAAAAGATTAGAATATACACCGACCATCAGCCCCTTACCTACGCGTTAGGTAACCGGAACTTCAATGCAAAATTAAAACGATGGAAGGCTCGTATAGAGGAGTACAATCACGAGCTGATCTACAAACCCGGTAGACCAAACGTCGTGGCAGATGCACTCTCTAGATTGAAAACTAGCGTTAACCACATCAGTGATGTTTCCACAGATACCGCCAGCGAAGGAGATTCACAAGTAACAAGAACAGCATCAGAAACTAGGGATGATGACATGGAATCAACTGGCTCAACTATCCACAGTGCACTCCAAGATGCATCAGACTTAATTCCTCATGTGGAGGCACCTATTAATGTTTTCAAAAACCAGATAATCATCAGAATAGGTCCTGATTTACAGTCCAGTGAAATACCACATGCGCACTTCATACGTCACTATGTCTCCTCACCTGACTGGGATGCAGAGAAACTTTCGGATGTACTAAAGAAGACACTGAATCCCAATGTTATAAATGGCATTAAAGCCCCAGAAAATTTCTTAGCGATTATACAAGATTTGTATTTACAGCATTTCTCAAGATATAAAATTAGAATTGCGCAGAAAGAAGTCAAAGATGTAAGATCAGAAAATATTCAATTCGAAATTATCCAGAAGGAGCACCATAGAGCGCACAGGAATGCAAGAGAAAATAGAAAACAAATTTTAGATTTTTTTTTTTTTTTTTCTTTCATTATTTATTTATTGAATCTTCATATATTAAATATGAACTAACAATAATTAATCAAATCTTATCCTAATATTTGCTTTATGTCCTGCCAGTGCCAAACAAAAAAGATTTCGTCATCACGGTATCTGTTCACATATGTAGGTGTTTATCGCTCATCTGATTGGGTGAGTGCTAAAGTGTCTCTTCTTCTTAAGCGAGTGTGGCCGCCATAATTTAAAATATTTCTAGCTAATGGATTTGGGTGCAGTTCCAGCCTTTTTAAATATTTTACTGCATATTTCGTTATCATAGTTTTTACTAATGGCACATTGAGATCCTTGTGGATATTTGAGTTTTTGACGTACCAGGGAGCGGCTGTGATTATTCGAAGAAGTTTATTTTGGCGCCTTTGAATTTTTTCGATGTTAGAAGCCGAGGCAGTGCCCCATAACTGAATACCGTAGCACCAAATTGGCTTTAAGATAGAGTTGTAGAGTAGAAGTTTGCAATCGAGACTAAGAACAGAATTTCTTCCAATGAGCCAATTAATTTGAATTGCTTTTAGTTTCATTTGAGTTAACTTCGCTTCTATATGCCATTTCCACGTTAAACGCCGATCTAGATGTATACCGAGGTATTTTACATGCGAGTGTTGGGGTATTATTTGATTATTTATTTTAATAGGGGGGCATGTTTCCCGACGCAATGTGAATGTTATATGTGCGCATTTTTGCTCATTGATCTTTATCCTCCATTTTTTTAACCACCTTTCTAGTTCAAATATATGATCCTGTAGATAACGAGATGCTTCTTGACAGTTTGCGTGTACGCTTAGAAAAGCTGTGTCGTCCGCAAATGTTGAGGTATGGGTGTAGCTATTTGTTGGCAAGTCCGAAGTATAAATTAAGTATAATAGAGGGCCCAGGATGCTGCCTTGTGGGACTCCAGCGCTAATTGGCTGTGGAGGACTTAAAAATTCGCCTTCTTTTATAATAAATTGACGACCGACTAAGTAGCTTTGTAACAGCTTGTGTATATTTGCTGGTAAGTTTTGCTGCAATTTCAGTAGTAAACCTTCATGCCAGACTTTATCAAAAGCTTGAGACACATCGATGAAGAGTGCTGAGCAATATTTTTTTTCTTCAAAGGCTTTTCTTATGACATTTACTATTCGATGAGTTTGTTCAATTGTGCTGTGTTTTCTTCTAAAACCGAATTGATGATTGGGAATACATCTGTTACCATTTAAAATCGGCGTTAATTTAGACACTAGAAGTTTCTCAAAAAGCTTTGATAAATTAGACAATAAGCTTATAGGTCTATATGACTCAACTTTTGTGGGATCCTTTCCTGGTTTAGGTATCATGGTAACTAAGGATACTTTCCACTCTTGTGGGTAGTATTCAAGGCGTAAAATAGCATTAAAAATTAGTAGAATAATTTTCATTGCTATGCTGGGTAGCTCCAAAAGCATTTTGTTACTGATCTTATCAAAACCAGGGGCTTTCTTGGGGTTTAAATCATGAATAGCCTTCTCGATTTCTCTTACTTCAAACCTTAGTGGAACAGCTGATCTAACAGCAACAGGTGGTAACTCGACCGCAGTATCGAAAGATGTATGAGGGGTAAATACGGTTTTCAAATGATTAACGAAAATATTACCTTTTTCTATGTCATTTCGTGCCCAACGTCCATTTAAGTTTCTTAATGGTGGTTTAGTGATAACTGGTCTTTTAAGATTTCTAGCTGCACGCCATAATGAGTAATTAGATTGAGGAGTTGCATCAAGTTCCTTAAGATATTTTTCCAGAGAAGCCGTTTTTTGAGACTGCAGTAAGTTTCTTAGCCTTTTTGTGCACTCTTTTAGTAAATTTTTAAGTTGAGGGGATCTGTGCAATTGCCACTCTCTTCGAACTCTCCTTTTTTCAGTCAAGAGACGCTCGACATCAGTAGAATATATTTTACTATTTTTGATATTTTTGCGGGCTATGCTAGAATGTTGAACAGCTAGTTTGAGATAATTGTCAAAATTTACAATAGAAAGATTCACATTCTCCGGTGTTCTAAGCGGAATATTTTCAGTGCAGTGGGTACTGAGATATTTTTTATATTTTAACCAATTTATTTGTGTGGCTGACGTCACTAAGTAACCAGACGGTGATACAATTCTATAAGGGTTTGATATGGTAAGAATTGTAGGTGTGTGATCAGAAGATAATTCTAAAGAAGCTTCAACGTGAATCGTTTCTGCGGGGATGTTTTTAACCACGCCAAAATCGATGACATCTGGAATTTTTTGCTGATCAGTAGGCCAATAAGTTGGTTGTCCACTCGCGACCACATTTAAATCCATTTTAGACATTGTATTATACAAAACACGACCCTTTGGTGTAATGAGCCGTGAACCCCAGAAGGTATGTTTAGCGTTGTAATCGCCAGCGGCTAGGAAACAGGGTCCTAATGATTTAAAATATTTATAATATTGGCTTTCTGATATTGAAAATCTAGGTGGAGAGTATAAAGATGAAAGTACAACGTTTCGATTTAGCTCTTCAACACAAATATTCGTTGCTTGCAGATAATCTTCACGATTATCACACATTAAGTAGTGTTTGATTCGGGTTTTTATCAAAATAGCAGAACCTCCACAAGCTCTATCTCGAGGGTCCTTGGTATCATATAATATATAACCATTAATTTTAAACGAATTTCTTGAGGTCAAATGAGTTTCAGAAACCATCATTACATCAATTTGTTTACTTTTAATAAAATATTCTAGTTCATTTTTATGTTGGCGAATGCCGTTTGCGTTCCAAAAACAAATTTTTAAACAATTCATGGCTTGTTAAGTACAGCTTGCAATAACATCGATTGCATTCTTAACATTTCCTGCATCATATTACCCATTGTATTCGTAAAGTTTGTTACTGTTTGTACTAGTGTTTCCATGGTTTTTTCTAGACGACTTAAATTAGAAACTGGGGTCTCATCATTATTTGGCAAATCACCTTGCATTGGCATATGGTTTGATTTTAGGACGTTAGCGTAGGATGTTCTGTTATTACTAGGCTGCGGTACATGAATGTCATTAATATTATTTTGATGTGTTTCCTGAATTTGAGGTGGATTAGGTTTCGGTCCAACCGAGCGCTTGACGATAGAGTATACAGGGCATCCTCTATAGTTGGCAGTGTGATTACCACCACAGTTGCTGCATTTTTTTACATTGGGGTCGTTTTTAGACTTATCGCAGAGAGCTGTACCATGCAATTCTCCACATACAACGCAAACAGGTGTTAAATGGCAGTATGCCTTAGTGTGACCAAATTCTTGGCAGTTTAAACATTGCACGGGACCGTTCCTTTTATGCGGCTCCTCTATCGTTATTTTCCTATACAGGATATATCTCAGACTGTAAATGGGATGAGTTTCATTTTTTTTAAGCTTAACGTCGCCGGGTTCTAACTCCACACGAAATAGTGGCTGGGGATTTTTTTCTCTATTTTTAATATTAACTACATTTTTAATTTTAAAGCCCTTCTCTTCTAAAAACGTTTTTATTTCACCTGGGTCTACGCATGAATCAATGCCCTTTATCACTACCTGAAGACCTTTACTGCTCTTCAGTTGGTATGTATAAAAGTTTTTTTTTAGTGCTTCTAATTTAGTTATTACTTTACGAAAATCATCTTCACGATTAACTTGTATTTTAGTTTCATTTATACTACCACGTTTTATTGCAGCTACATAAAAAGAATTTTCACCTATTACCGAGATCAAATTCTTTATTAAATCACTTGAGTTTTGCTCTCTAAGATATATCGGGGGTGGCTTAGAAGATTTTGTAACGTTTTGTGCTTCCGAGGATTCCTCTTCCAAAATTGCAAACCGATTTTGAGAACTTATTCTATCAGCTGTACCCTCTTTTAAAACTTTTGGGACAGAAGCAACTGCAGAAGAAGTTGGGCTGCGACCCCGTTTTAGCACTGTTATGTACCTATCCATTCCAACTTGTACTTGAGGCTTTTGACCGCTTTTCACCTGTGATACTGAGTTTTCCATCATGCCTGATTTGGGGGTAATCTTTTCATCACTTGTTAAAATCGTTTCTGCCACTGAGGCACCGCTTGCAGGTTTTATATTTTTTATTGTATTCGAATCAACCGTGTTATTAGACACCGAAGGTGATACAGAGTTTTCTATTGTGCCTGATTGAGGGTTAATATTTTTATCACTTATTAAAATTGTTTTTGCCGTTGAGGCAATGCTTGAAGGTTTTATATTTGTTAGTGTATCAACCGTATTATTAAAAACAGATGGTGAGAGGGATCGCGTACGAGTAATAGGTTTAGCTGTTAGGTATTTGCTATCATCGACTCTTTTTTTTATTTCTGCATTTGTTTCGTTAACACTCACTGTGATATATGCATTTCTATCATTATGCTTAATTGTTTTTGCACTGTTTGCACTCATAAGAGTTTTTTTTTTTTTTTTACTGTTTACAGTTGTGCTCTACTTATTTGTTATTGTTTATCAACACCGAGAATAAAAAGTGTGTATGTTTATGTATGTATGTACATACATACATGTATTTTTTTCTTTTCTTTTATTTACTTTTTTTTTTATACTTTATTTGTTCACGTAAAAAAATAAACCGTATGCCGAGCTTATAAAACACTTCTATCTTCAACGAGCGCGACAGACAGAATGAAATTTTAATTGAAATTTTAGATGAATACTATTTCCCACGTATGTACGCTAACATTAGAAAATTCGTCGAGCGTTGCGATATATGTAACAGCAATAAGTACGACAGAAATCCAACAAAACCTTTATTGCAAGACACTCCTACACCAACCATGCCGTGCGAAATACTACATATGGATATAATGGAAATACAAAATCAAAAATTCCTGTCTGTGCTAGATAAGTTCTCTAAGTTCGTTAAGCTGTTCCATATAAGTGATAGGTCTGTATTAAACATTAGAGAAAAATGGCGGCATGAAATAACCCCCCAAAATATAACGCCCCAAAAAAAATATGAAATAACCCCCCAAAGTGTGGGGCGTTATTTCATATGCAATAAAACCCCAATTTCAAAAATGAAATAAACCCCCAATGAAATGAAATAACTCCCAACATCAAAATGAAATAAGTCCCCAATATTTAGGGACTTATTTCATATGAAATAGTTCCCCAATTCCAGAAATGAAATAAGACCCCAATATAATACATATTGTTCAGTTTTGGTTGGGCGCAAAGACTTTTTCCTCTATGGTATAACAAACACCGGCTTCGCTAACTAAAGCTTTTCTGCATAGCCGGCCTTCGGCCGGGCGCAAGGATTTTCTCGCAAGGCACAAGGCATTAGTTAGCGAAGCCGGTGTTTGGAATACTATAGAGGAGAAAATCCTTGCGCCCGGCCGAAGGCCGGCTATGCAGAAAAGCTTTAGTTAGCGAAGCCGGTGTTTGAAATACCATAGAGGATAAAATCATTGCGCCCGGCCGAAGGCCGGCTATGCAGAAAAGCTTAAATTAGCGATTCGGGATTTTCGAATTCGAAATTATAAAGTTCGGGACTTAGAGATTCCGATTTCTGAAATTCAGGACTTAAAAATAATCCCAATTTTTTTAGGATTCTGAAATTATAGTTTTTGATACTTAGTTTTTTTTTTATGTTTGGTAAACGTATGCAGTGAATATAACAAAACACAATTTGTCATCATTATGACTTTTAAAATATGTAATTTAAAAATTAAATAAGTCCCCAAAATATTTTTAGGGACTTATTTCATTTCAGATTTTTGGGGAGTTATTTCATATGAAATAATCCCCCAATTGAAAAAATGAAATAACACCCCAAAAAAAAAGAAAAAAACCCCCAAAAATCGTTTTTGTTGTTCTCTGTACAAATTTTTGGGGGGGTATTTCATATTTTTTTTGGGGCGTTATATTTTGGGGGGTTATTTCATGCCGCCTTATAAATTTCTTAGCGATTATACAAGATTTGTATTTACAGCATTTCTCAAGATATAAAATTAGAATTGCGCAGAAAGAAGTCAAAGATGTAAGATCAGAAAATATTCAATTCGAAATTATCCAGAAGGAGCACCATAGAGCGCACAGGAATGCAAGAGAAAATAGAAAACAAATTTTAGATGAATACTATTTCCCACGTATGTACGCTAACATTAGAAAATTCGTCGAGCGTTGCGATATATGTAACAGCAATAAGTACGACAGAAATCCAACAAAACCTTTATTGCAAGACACTCCTACACCAACCATGCCGTGCGAAATACTACATATGGATATAATGGAAATACAAAATCAAAAATTCCTGTCTGTGCTAGATAAGTTCTCTAAGTTCGTTAAGCTGTTCCATATAAGTGATAGGTCTGTATTAAACATTAGAGAAAAATTAGTAAAAATCCTTCATTATTTTACGGCTCCAAAAATGTTAGTAACCGACAACGAGAGTAGTTTCCTTAGCCCCTTAGTAAAAGATTTCATTGAAAGACTAGGGATAAAAATTTACTTGACTCCATCTCAACGAAGCGAAGTAAATGGACAAGTAGAACGTGTCCATTCAACACTTATAGAAATTTACAGATGCCTAAGGGCAGAAAAGGAAGAGCTCAGTGTGCAAGAATTAATGTATGTAGCTGTGGATAGATATAATAATACTATTCACTCCGTCACGGGAAAAAGACCTAGTGATGTATTCTTTAACAGGGGAAAAACGTCCGATATTAATAAACTGCTTGAAGCCCGCTCTAAAACTAACAAGGACCTTAGGGAACTAATTAGGAAAAATGCTAAGGAAAGAAATAAGCGCATGAATAGAAAGCGCACCTCTCCAAAGAAATATAGGAGGGGCGATACTATATTTGTTAAGATTAAGAACGTAAAAGCCAAGAACAAGCCAGTTTTTAGGAAAGAGACTGTAGAAAAGGATAACAGAGTTACAATACGCACGGTAAGTGGTAGAAGGATTCATAAGGCTCACATAAAAAATTTATAACAAGTTTCATAAATAATCAAAACTTCTATTTTTTCACAGGAATTTTAAAAAAAAAAAAAAAAAAAAAAAAGGAAAAAATTTTTTAATGCAATTAATAATAAAAAAGCATATATAAAGCGCCCTGAAAAAATTTGGTGAGTGTCTTAGGCACTGGGGTTCGACTCCCTAACGGTAGCGCTCATTACCACTATAAAAATGAATACATATATAGAAATAAATATAAATCTAAAATATTAGAAAAAAATCAAAAAAAAAAAAAAAGAAGAAGAAATTTTTACATATACAAAAATTTATTAGAAATATATACATATATAATAAAAAAAAAAAAAAAAAGAAAAAAAAAACGGCTTTGCCAGAATTGCACTAACCATTAACTTTAACAATAACAAGTATTTTTCAGAAAAATGATTACCAAACCAAGCATTCTTCTTATGGCTTACATTTTCACTCTACACGCTGAACAAATTTTTCGTTATGACGCCCCTATTGTTACTGTGAGAGCTGGCAATGCTTGGACTATTAATGGCAATTTTAAACTGGTTCACGTCATCAACCTGGACGACTACGCAACAACGGCGGATAATATGACGGCGCTGATCCACAAACACATGCCGCCCGGCAAGACTAAAGAGATAATTGTTTACCATCTGACACAAGTACAAGAGAGACTCATCGAGTTGGGAGCCACACGTGGCAGAACACGAAGATCAATTGACTGGATAGGCTCCGCATGGAAGTGGGTCGCTGGCAATCCAGATGCCGCAGATTGGAATTCAATTTTAAAAAGTCAAAACGCAATAGTTAACAACAACAATGAGCAGTACAAGATAAACGCTCAACTCTTGAATACCACTAATGAAGTCGTTCACAAAACGAATGAACTTATTACTAAAATGAACGAAATCAGCAACGGAAAAGAGGCCGAGAGATTTGGGATGAACACTATGAATCAAGTTCTCATTCTGAAGGATACTATTAGCGAAATAGTAAGGGCTTGTCAACTAGCTAAAAGCGGAATCATCAACACAAATCTATTGAATAGAGCCGAAGTCGAGAACGCTATTTCAGAAATGGAAACGCTTCCCTACGCCAACGTCATTGAAGCTATTGAATACGGAAACCCATCCATATACACAAATGGGTCACTATTGCTATATGTTCTTTCCATTCCAAAGCCGAAGAAAGACTTTTATCATCGACTCATCACGAGGGCAACAATAAGAAGCGGTAGACAAATTGAACTTCCATTTAACGAAATACTCATAAGTCAAAACGAAACGTTTGGTGTGAAAAACCCCTGCCTAAGCATCAACAAAGTGACAGTCTGCAAACAAACATCTCTAATCAAGCTGGCTGAGGAAACGTGTATACCACGCCTGCTCAAGGGAGGAATTGCGAACTGCCGCTATAAGATGATCAGGACGCATGAAATTGAAATATTAACGACCGATATTATCTTCTTAACAAATTTTGAAGGTGTCCTTACAACCCGGGGGCATACAGAAACGCTCAACGGAACTTACCTGATACTAATGAAAGCATATTGATCAACAACGAAACATTCTCCAGCACATCTGTTTCGAGTCTACAACCACTGCCTCCTGTCCTAACCAGCGTGGCTGATGAAAAACTACTAGTGGACATCGATCAAGTTCACAATATAAGTTTGCACAACGTGGATAAACTTGAATATCTTGGTCTGAAATTAAACTTGTCACTTGGAACACATATGGGTATCGCGATTGCGATGGGAATTTGCGTTGGAGTCTTGTGGCATAAGATAACTAGAAGAATTAACCTGCCAACAGTCAAATTTCCACAAACAGCCGATTCTACCTCCAAATTAAAAAATGTGATCTGCGGGACGCAGATACTTAAAGAGGGAGGAGTTAACGGCACCGCTGCCAATGCCAACCAAATTAATTCGGCATGATCAGCATTTTATAATTTACCCACAATCAATTAATTTCTACACGCGTATCCGGTCTTATTTCACTTAATGCTTACTCGAACTTAATTCTTGGGAAAACTATTTTGCTGGATCAGCGTCTGCATATTGGCGCATGTTGTGGTAACGTGATGGAAGAACCAAAGAGCCAACAAGCATGAGGGAAAAATAGTCAGTCTTGGTTGCGAGCTTAATCGATCCGGTACCTTGAATAAATTATCTTAGTGAAAATTAAATAAATTATTGTAGTGAAAATTAAATAAATCATTGTAGTGAAAATTAATAAATAATCTTTTCCATTGTAAAATATAAAAAAGTGAGTTTAATTTGTTAAAGGCGCTGTTGGTTGCGCCTTAATAATTTTTTTAGTGAACACAAGTGGAGAGTCCTTAACTGAAATTTCAATTTCTTTAGTTTGTTTTTTATAAAATATGTAAACAAGAAAATACCTTTGCCAGATTGCTGATTTATTAACACCAAGTTTTTCAGATTTCTTGATTTGACGTTTTTTTTTTCAAAAACAATTTTATAACATTGAATTCACTTAAATTTTATATCACTGACAACCTATCATTAACAATGTATTGCTTTCTTATGTTTTTACTATTAAATAATAGAAAAAATAACTATTAAAATTTTAAATTTTTACTGTCCTGATTAGGGGTGATTTTTCCCAACTTCGTCCCCTATATATAAACAGAAGCCATCTTTTTACAGGGCATTATCAACACTGTCGATTTATACGGGACGTAAAGTGCAATGCCTTATGTCATTAGTAAGGGTGCATTTTTTAGAATAAAACAAGCCACCCTTTTAGAGAGCGAAACATTTTCAAGAAACGAACACCAAATTGCTTTTTTTTCAAATAAAATGTCACATTGCCACACTAGGGTTGCATATTATTGGTAAAAGAAAGCACAATACTGTCCTCGATTGGTGCATGAGCCATTTAATTGTGCAGTCACACGATTGGTTTATCTAAAAGTGCGAAAATTAGTGCATTGCGACAATCGTGTGATCTCAACTTTAGACCGTCAATAATGTATTTTGATATGAGCGAGATCACCTGTTATTGAAATTTTGCAAAGCGTACTCTTTTGCTTTGACTCCCTTTCTAACCATGGAAATTTGTTAAATGCACTATTCGCGAAGTAGTACTACATGCGTTTTTATTTGGTTACTTGTCCTTCAATAATAATATGTATTTTAATATAATTTAATCTTCGTTCTGCATTATAGATAAGTTTTCGAATAATTTGTATTTTAATATCAAGAAAAGCTACTTTGTGTTTTCAAGAATTTATTATTTTAAGGTCAGTTTTTACAACTTACCGATAGCTAAAGGTAGGATTTTATCGGTCTTACAAAAATTGTTGGGGCTTTAGGAAGCCAAAGTGACGGTGGCGTTCTTGCCCGAAGTGAGTTCGGAAAAAGACTACTAAATACCAGGAACTTATATGGATTTTCCTTATTATTTTGTTGGTGAAAGCGCATTCCCGTTAAAAAATAACTTAATGCGACCTTTTCCCGGCCACGACTTACCAGAAGACAAAGTCAAATTCAATAAAATATTGTCTAAATCTCGGGTTCATATTAAAAATGCCTTTGGTATATAAGCCAACCAAAGGAGGATATTATATACCACTATGAATATGAGTTCAAAAAATGCTGATAAAATTGTGTTAGCCATTGTAGTGCTTCATAATTTTTTAATATTAAAAAGTGACGGGAACTGCTACACTATTGAGCATGCTGACCATTCAATTGGCAACCGCGAAATTCAGGGTCATTGTAGAGAACATTTCTATTATTCGCCATTTTACCAACCCAGATCTGCTAACCGTTCATCTTATACTGCACTTCAGCTGAGGGATATATTAAAAGATTTTTGTAAAATTCATATACATATAGACATGTTTTATTTACATAAACCGTTTTCCTCTGTAGCAGTGTATCATAATATTTTACGATATGTGATCGACATTTTATTTACTCCTTAAACCCTGTTTCTTTTTGAACTTTCAAACTTTGAACTAATAACGTACTTTAATTCAAAGTTGAAAACTGAAAAAGGAAATTGTTTTAATCCATAATTGAAGAAAAATTATTTTATTGTATAATTAAATTGCACGAGCTTAAGGCGGAATAATTAAATTTCGTAGGATTAAATCAAGTTTCATTTTCAGTTTTCCACTTTAAACAAAAGTACGTTGTTAGTTTCAATTTTTAAAAGTTCAAAC
The DNA here is from genome assembly GCA_943735925.1 of Pollenia amentaria. Lineage (NCBI taxonomy): Eukaryota > Metazoa > Arthropoda > Insecta > Diptera > Polleniidae > Pollenia > Pollenia amentaria. The sequence continues at coordinate 93,895,666 of OX031009.1, read as the reverse complement.
AGAAATGGGGTTTTAAAAGTGAATTAAAACGTAGATCATATATTGTTAAATATTGCGATGAATTGCTATTGCTTTTTACATAAATAATAATAATCTATAATTAAATAAAAAACTTAAAAAAAAAAAATAATTAATAATAAAAAAGGAAAAACAAAAGATAAATTAAAATAATATAAATATAGAACTTCCTGAGATCAATAAAACGGCAAGATAATTTTAAAATTAATTACATTTAGAGTAAAATGAATTTATTTCAGCAACTACAAGTGTTGATACTTGGGATTCTATTGTGTTTACAATATTTGGTGGCATGTTCGCTTCCTTAATTTTTTTTGCCGAACTCACAAAATGAAGCGTTGTGGAATCTTGTTTTTGGGGTGAAGCTGCCCCAAAAATTTCTGTTATACTTGATGCAGCTAAATCAAGAAATTCTTGAAATTTCTTACTGTCGCTTTTTTAAAGAAATATAAATTCTTAGACAATTGTTATATGTTTGTTAAATAAAAACAAGTAAAAGTGCAGTATTCGACTGTGCCGAATCTTTGATGCCGTCCACCGCCACTAAGAATATTTCATTCGTAGGTCTATAAATTATAAAATAATCTTTTTAAAAGACAAGTAAGAAAGTATAATCGGTCAAGCCCGACACACAGTATTTAAAAACCAATTTATGAGAGTGCACCCTATTTGGAACCCATTGAGAAACATGGACCTGCCTGAACAATAAAGTCTGTGTCAAATATTATTTCCCCTCGTGGTCCTGTATTTTTTTTGTGCATAACTTATGTTTCCATATAAATATGGATCTATATATGTTTTAAATTTCATTAAAATCGGTTTGATAGTTTGTGAAAGGCAAAAATTGCCCCCTAAATCCACTCGTGGTTCTCTTTTTGAAAAACTACATAGCTTATGTGTCCACATAAATATTTTTCCATCTATGATTTCAATTTTATTAAAATCTGTTGGATAGTTAAGGGGAGGCAGTAATTGCCCTCTATCTTCCCTCATGGTCCTGTTTTTTAAAAAATTTATAGTAAATATAATTATGGATCTATCTATGTTTGAATTTAATTAAAATCGGTTTGATAGTTTCTGAGGCAGAAATTGCCCCCTATCTCCCCTCGTGGTCCTATGAATCGGACCATTACTAATAGGCTGCGATCTGTACTAGTTTTCAATGTATGAAATTTGATGCATTCATATGTATGACCAGTACTTAGAACTAAATTATGTTGAACTGGCTGATGAAGACAATGAAAAATCTTCGAGAAATTTTTTTTCACATATAAATTTGCTCTTAAAAGAATTAATAAGTAGAATTTTTTTAAAAAATAAATATATTTTTAAAGTTTATGAAAATTTTTCAATTATAAAATGTGAAAAATTATCACAGATAAAATTCGTTGTTGTCAAGATTTTTATGAATCCTAACGTACATTTGGATGTTACTGAAACACAATGGAAAAATACCGTTTAGTAAAAGAGAATTTTAATGATGACATTAAATCAGTTTAGGCCAACAATTTATAGCTACAAGGATACGACAGGTAAGTACCATTTTAAGGAACTTGCGTTGGCTGTTCTTTATATGCTGGTTATTACAACTAGTAATGCCTGTGTTGAAATAATGAACTCAACTAAATCTCGCCTTCGAAGTAGAATGCGATATGAAGTTTTCGGCACGTTTTTACGAGTTAAAAGTTATATGAATGTATATAGTACATGTTGCATTTATTTTGTAACTTCACAATGTATTCCAAAAAAGAAGACAAAAAGGGAGTCTTTTCGGGAAAGTATATAGCGTTTTAGATATATAATAAAACTGCAACTACATACATACAAATGTATTGTATATCCAATATTTGTTTAATACTTACCGCAAAAATTTTTTTTATGTTGCTTTAAGTAGACTACTATAAAATATTTTAAACACTGCACCTTTTTTGTGTTCACTAATAATTTTTACTTTGTTCTAAATAAAAATTAAGCAAAATATATAATGGCGACTTTTTTTTGAATTTTTGGCGGGTTTTAGCGATACGGAACAAATTTTTTTTTTTTTGGAATTTATAAAAAAATATTTTTAATTATTTTAAAAATACATATACATGTTGTCAAAAACTAAAAAACAAATGCTGTGGCGATTTTTGACATTGAATTTGGCGAAAAAGTTCAAAATCAATCTGACAACCCTGATTTGCTGATTTAAAAATCTTCTATCTTATCTCAGGTGAAGAACCTCTGTAAGACGTCATCCGGCTGCAATAGCCGAGTAAGTAAGACGGCAAACCCCACCGAAGAGATTGTGTGGTTACAATCGAAACTAGTCTGGGCAAACCTAAAAATAAATAAAAATTTTAATTGATTTCATGTTGTAAAAATTCCTGTCTTCATAAAAATAATTTATTGAAAATTAAATTCAACGAACTTAAGCCTAATTAAAATATATCTAAATTTGGATTAAAAACCATTAACAGCTCAATAAAATAACCACAATACTAATTATTAAACCTAAAATATTAATTTTTAATAATTTTTATTAAAAAAAACTTTTGTCTTTAACGCAAAATAAAATCTTCTTTAGTAAAGTAAAAATAACAAACAAACATTGTGCCGTCACAAAAAGAATTTATAAAAATTACTCAAGTTTATTTTAATGATTTCTAGATAAACTATCATTTGCAGCAAATGTTTAATAATCGTACAAAAATTTTCGACATAATTTAGAAATGCGTTCACTGCGGTTGGTTTGCATTTAACATTTAAGGAAAATAGAAGAGATATTTTTAAGCTTATTATACAATATTTAGGAATGGGAAGCTAAACAGTTTGCTAACCAATACTAAACACTGTGAGAAACAATTTTAAGTAAAATAAATTAAATGTGTGAAAAACCATCGAAATAGGTCCAAAAAGAGTGAGAAAAACGATATATAAAAGTATTTAAATATGAGAATCAGTGTGACAATTACAGCATTTTTGCAATTAAATTTAGCATATACAATTTTTTTTTAGCTGCAAAACTTTCTTTAGCATTTTGGTATTTTATTTAGGATTTTTATAAAATATTTTCAGCTTTAACTGAACTTTTTTTATAAACTTTTTTAAATTTTGACTACCAACAGTTGCACTCAAAAATAAATTTCGTTTAAAAATGGATTAGTTTTAACTTAAGAAACGTCTTACCTATTCAGGGAAGCTTAGAAATGCCCCCCTAATCATGTTGATTAAAAAAAATTTTGTAAAAATTTAATTAATTGATCCCAAGATAAAAATTCCATAGCGTAAATGTTTGGGCATTGCATGTTAATCCAACGAAATATCTCAAACAAATTTTTGCTGTAAATTGCTGAAAAAATAATAATTTTGAAATTTTAGCTTTTCTTAAACTTTAAGAAATAAACTGGTCTTAAATTTATTTTTATAGCATCTTTAAAATCAGAGCAAAGTATAGAACTAAAATCGCTTGTATTTTGCTTACTCACGGGTATTGCCTACATTTGTTAAAATATTTCCAATTTTTTCAATTTTGTTTAAAATGAGTTCCTATAATTTATGAAGCATTTAATAAAATTTAATACTGTAAAAAAATTGTTAGCAAAAATCTTGAAAAAATTTCAGCATTTACTAAAATCATTTTTAACATTTTCTGGCCTTGTCTAGAGCAATGTTTTAAAACTGGTCACTCTGATAAGTATGCAAACAGTTCCTTGGAGCTATCTTAATGACTTCAGGTGAAGTATTCAATCTCTCACCGTGTAGAATAGTTTGCCTTAATATACTTCAATAAACGATTGGGCTCCACATCAGAACTTTGGTCCGCGGTGCTTATGGCTTTTATATAATAATAATAATTTTGGTATAACAATTTAAAAATGTTCAGTAGTGACATTCAGGAGCGACCTTTGTAATTTCCTTTAGTAGTGTGCCAGTTTTTTTTCTTGTTTATTGTTATGGACGAGAATGGGGGATTTTTTCAGTAAAATTTTAAATATCGTGTGGCACAAAATTTCAAATTGGATATTCGTATTCGACGAATATTGCCGCAGATATTCGTATTCGTATTGGCGAATATTAAAAATTTTTATTCGTTACGTCACTAATATAAACATTTTTTACGTATAGATTTTATCTTAAGTTAAATGTTTTGTAGCCTTAAAAAGCTATATTTGTTAGCGCAGACATAAACCTAAAAAGCTTTGCAAGTGCTTAAAATGTTAAAAAAAAAACCGTATGTTTTTTATCAGCGAAGGTAAAAGGGTGTATCTATATATATAAAATTGTTACGTTACTGACTGACTGACTGATTCATCATCGCACAGCCTAAACGCCTGAAGCTAAAAACTTGAAATTTGGACCTGGGGTTGGTCTACCCCCAAATCGATCCACTAAGACGAGATTTTTGGAAATTCGAATGTTTAGGGGGTAATATCGGGTAACTTCGGTAACCTTATATCTCTAAAACTAAAAGAGATACAAAAAAAATTTTATGATTTTCGTTGTTCTTTAGAAAAATAAGCGGACAAGTGTCTGGTACTTTTTGGAATTTCAGCCCTTTAACGGAGAAAACAGGGTAAACCTGTAGTTTGGTACTTTTTGTCACCCCATTTATCTTTTAAGCCCATAAGCAAAGAAATAAGGGCTATATCACATTTGAAACTTATCTAAAAAATCCAAATACTAATCGAAATTTACAATATTGAAATTTTTTGCGCTTCAATAGGGAGAAAAAAGTACCAAAAAAGGGAAATACGGGAAATTTAATTTCTTACTTTAGCTTTTTGGCTCTACAACTGGCAATTTTTTTAATTATCGTTAATATTAGACCTAGAAACATACACTTCAACATGCAATGTCCTGAATGGATAAGAATCTATGAGGGTTCTTTTTGGTACTTTTTGAATTTCCGTTAGTTCTAATACTAGAAACATAAAATAAAACATGCAAAGTCCTGAGTGAATGACAATTTGTTAGAGGGATCTTTTTTGTACTTTTTCGTTCTTTAGCTGGTACTTTTTTAATTTTCGTTAATATTATACCTATTAACATAAAATTAAACATGCAAGGTCCTGAGTGAATGAGAATTCGTTAGAGGGATCTTTTTGGTTCTTTAACTGGTACCTTTTTTTCGTTAATATTGGAAATATGAACATAAAATTAAACATCCAGGGTCCTGAGTAAATGGGAATCTGTAAAAGGGGCTTTTTGATTATTTTTGGTCTTTAACTGGAATTTCCGTTAGTATTAGACCTAGAATCATAAAATGCAAAATTATATGTCCTAAGTTTACAAGAATCTATAAAAGGAATCTTTTTGGTACTTTTTCGTTTTTTAACTGGTACCTTTTTTAATTTTCGTTGATATTGGATCTACAAACATAAAACTAAGCATGCAAAGCCCTAAGTGAATGAGAAAGGGGCTTTTTGGTACTTTTTTTTCTTTACATGGTACTTTTTGAACTACCGTCAAAATTGGACCTATAAACATAAAATTAAACATGGAAGTTCCCAAGTGAATAAAAATCTGTAAAAGTGGTTTTTTGGTACTTCTTCATACTGTGTTGTTTACCAACAGGTACTTATTGAATTTTTGTTAGTTTTGCATCTACAAACATAAAATTAAAAGAAGTAATACGTTGAATGAATGAGCATCTGTAAGAGGCGCTTTTTGGTACTTTTTTCTGCTTTACCTGGTACTTTTTGATTTGCGGTTAATACCTATTACAAAGTAGCGGGTTAAAACCTAGAAACATAAACTTTGGCGTACAAATATGTCCACGAAAGAAAAGGAGACGCTAACGAAGTAGCGGGTTAAATGCCAGTATTATATATAAATACGGGAGTAATTTTTTTTAGTTAATTTTTAAATATCTTATCCAGTGCGACCCATTTAGCATTTGCACTGCAAAATTTAACATTATCTATTTTGATTTGGCAGCGAATTTTTCAATTTGCATTTAGCATATTTTTCAGCATTTTTGTAATATTTTTATTTAGCATTTTTTAATCTTATAAATTTAATATATTGTACAATATACAATATAACTTAACATTTCTGTCAATCTCTATCATTGCATTTTGTCATTTATACGTTCATTCAAATGTTTAATAACAGCAACCTTGTAAACAACAATGCGGTTGAATTCGCCTAGAACTTAAGACCCTAATCAGGTAAAACGCAGCGCAACGCCAAAGAATAATATTGAAAGCACAACAATGTCATTAATATTTTGTAATTTTGTTGTTTGTGAAATTCACTGTTAACACTAAAACTAATTACACTGCTGTATTGAAATTTATTCACATTTATTTTTTCTAATACCAGAAATCAGTCTTCAGAATTTTGGGATGATTGGTCCATAATTTACCATAGGTCCAATACAATTTACCCTCCTAAAAATTATTTTAGTTCGGCTAAAACTTTTACGAATCATGATATTTTACTCAAACCAGTTCAAAGTTCTAACAAGGAACACATAAAATTTTCTTATTGTCGGCCAATAATTTAATTCAGGTCTAAACCGCAACCAATTTAAATGCTCACGTTCGTTTTTTTGAATTTTAGTTAATAATATATGTATATGTATTTACAATAAAGAGCCCACTTCTGTCGGTGGAGGGTATCAAAGATTCGGCACAGCCGAATATAGCACTGTCACTTGTTTTTCATGATTTTATATTTTACGTTGCTGTTAGTTTTGAGTTTTCTTTATTCGTTTATAATGTCTCTAAATTTGTATAGTTCAACTTACAGTTCCGAACTTGCACTTGCATGTGAAAACCCCGGGTAAAGCTCGCAAGAAGCTATTAACCTTCTGCAAAGAAAGTAATTCGATAAATCCAGCAGATGCATTTTTAAATTTAATTATACAAAATATTCAGATTAATTCCGATGTGAATTCTAAGTTAAATTAAGAAAATATTCCTTGAAAATATTGAAGGAATAAGACTATTTAAGTATGAAAACTTTAAAAACTGTAATTTGACTTAGAATCAGTGTTGCCAAAACTTAATGAAGGAAAAATGCTAGATTTTTGTGAAAAAATGCAAAAAAAAAATATGGCAAAAAAAATTATTGAAAAAGTGCTAACAAATATTATATAAAAATAACGATTAAATTTTACATTAAATTGAAAATAATAAGCATAGATAAAACTACATGAACTACAGCCAAGTTCAGTTAAAACTAACTTTAACTTCCAATTAACGATATGTTTTCGACAGTTATAACTGATAGTAAATTATAACTGAACTTGGTGGAATTGGCCGTTATAATTTTGTAGTCTTTTACAATTAAATTGGGAAATAAAATATAAAAGAAGTAAGAGTGCTATATTCGGCTATGCCGAATCTTTAATACCCTTCACCGTGACTTCGAATAATTTAGGAGTGGGCTTTATATAGGATCCATAAATTATAAGCCAATCTTCATAAAACCTGACCTCACAGTAGTATAATTCGTTGCCTAAGTTAAATGAAATATTCTGATTTGATTCAGAAATTTTATTTGGCACATTAAAGTGAGTTTCAGAAGCAGGTTCAATGTTAAACCGATCGCGAACTATAAAGTTCTTCGAATCATTACAGTAATACCTTCTTAAATGATTTTAGGAAGGACGCTTTACATGGGCCTATGTTAAATTATGGACCCATCTTCATAAAATTTTAGTGAGATTTCCAGTCATAAGAAAAGAATTTGTCCAAGTTTAATTTTTGTAACAATAATATACATTTCTTAGGGAGGTTCTTCCACATTTGGGTTCATAACTCTTTTTATACTAAGCCTATTTCAGATAGATTTCAATCCCAAACTGCTTAGGGGAACAAAGAAGAGTTTTAAATAAATATTGGTCTTTTCTGTTGAGTCTTTCAAAAGCAAGCGTGTTTCAAACAGACGGACAGGCAGGCAGACATGACGAAATCGACTAAGAGTTACACAAGAATCAGGGCTCTTAGATGAATATTAAAAAAAATTCCACCTCTTATGGCAGAGAGTATAAAAATGCCATAATTTTTTAACATTAAAAATAAATAAAAATAGAAGCAAAAATTGATCTTTATTTAATAAAAAAATAACGATGCTTTAAAAAATTTATATTGAATCACATTTTAACAATTAAATTCCATTACGTTCACAATTTATTTTTAAAATATTAAAAATATTTTTTTCATATTTTTAATAAGGCTTAATTTTATAAATTATAATTTTCATTAAATTATTTTTACGAAGGAAGGAATTTTACAACAAGAAATTAATTAAAAATGTATGTATAATTTTTCATTCTTGGCTGCCGTCTGGCTCGAACCCAAGTGCACGGGCAGGTTGATCTGACGCATTTCGACAGTAACCACAGAGGTTTTTGCCGTCAATAGTAAACAATTCCGGACTATATGTGACATAAATGTATAACCACCTAGCCTTCATCATATCTGGGGTCTTCGGAAAACCCATTTCAACGGACTGACAGACGGACAACCGGATTTCAACGGACGGACAACCGGATTTGAACTTCCCTTCTCATAAGAAGCCATCATATATATACTTTATATGGTCTTAGATCAATATTGTAGAAATTACAAACGGAATGACAAAGTTATATATACCCTTTTACCTTCAGTGAATGCTATAAAAATAATGATATAATTTTTATTTGAAAAAAAAAACAGTATTAATATTTATGTACATGTTTGCAAATCTAGTAAAAAGCTATAAATTAAAAAAGCTTAAAAAAAAATTTTTTCACATAAACTAAAAAATGCTAAATAATTTTGGGAAAATGCTGAAAAAAGTGCTATATAGTAGAAGCGTTTATTTCATGCTCATGCTAAATGAGTTTGAGAAATGCTTAATTGCCAACAGTGCTTAGAATACACATTCGAATTAATATGAATATTTATAATAATGCTACTCACCATGGACACTAAATTCCAAGATTTCATTTGTTAATTATACAAAAATAAGTCATATTTCGACGTAATTCAAGTTGGCTGTATTTTTGGTGGCTCTCTAGTCTGGAAAAAATATGACCCATGCGTTGGCCATCGGTGACCAACAAGGATTCATAAAGATCCTTGGGGGCAACCCGCTGTCATATTAATTTGTGTAGAGGAGTTCTTAGCTATACAAGCTTTGAGTGCTCGGCTTATTAAATTGCTCTGCTTATTTTAATGATTTCCGGAGGAAATCATTAATCATTTTGTACACTAGACCAGGGATTTCCAAAAATTTTTTGGTTGTGTATTAGTGAGTACCAGAGAGTAAAGAAATTGAGAGAATGCATTCATTTACAGCCGAAATAAAATGTTAGTAATATATTTTATAAGTTGTATAACACAAAGGTACAAAATTAAAAATTTTTTGTGTTGATAAAAAATTTGTAGCAATTCTTTACCAATTAAATGTCGCTGATTTTAAAACTGCACATTTTTTTTATTCGGAAGCTTTTTGACTCTAAATAAGTTTCAAATATCTTATCAAACAATTGTAAAAAAAATTAAAGATTTTTATGTTTTAAAAATGCATAAAAAATAAATATTGCACGCAAATCACAGCTGATAGAAAAAAAGTGCAGTTTTAAAATCAGCGACATTGAATTGGTAAAGAACTGCTACACATTTTCTATCAACACAAAAAATGTTTAATTTTGTTCCCTTGTGTTATACAACTTATAAAATAAAATCTTCTAAATTTATACTTTTATGGCAGTTTCGTAATAGTAGAATGCTTTTCAAATGGGATGAACTTAATTTATTACGTTGCTTGGAACAAATAAATTTTAAATCCGAAAAAATTTGTTCGCATAGGTAAGTAGTGCCGAATAAAGAGAGACACTTAAATGAATTTTTTTTTAGTTCAGGATAGAACTCACCATCCAAATCTTTCCAGAACTCTACAATATTATTTTCGTCTGGAGCATTTACTTCGCTTCGTAGTATGATTAGTTCTGATTGAATATCAAATTCGTAGTTGCTTACATCGCAACGAAAAGGGTTTTCGAAAAGATCTAATAGCGGTTGTAAAATTACAAAATCTTGAAACCTGTCTTGAAAATTATTGAAAAGTGTTTCAAATATTTCGGCATATTCATATCTTTTGTCGATTTCGAGATTTCTATAAACAAGTGAAGTTTTTGGAAAATTGGAAAAATCACCAGTTTTAATTTGGGAAAAATTAGAAAAAGTTTTGTTTTAAAATTTTGAATGATTTTTGACAAGTCGCATATATTGCGTTCCTTTCCTTGCAATTCCAAATTAAGTTCATTTAACATACTTGTCGTATCTGCCAAAAAAGCTAAGTCTAATATAAAATTATTGTCTTTTAAACACTGTATTAAAACTTTTTCTATTTTCTCAGTTTCTAGGAATTGAAGAACTTCTTCTCTTAAATCATAAAGTCTATTCAGGCAATCACCGCGACTTAGCCACCGAACTTCTGTAAACATTTTCAGGTCACAATTCACAGCATTTTTGTTTTTTAAAAAGGTTACACATTTTCGGTGGGTAAGCGCTTGATGTCCGCCTCGAATTTTATTTATTATATCCTCTGCTGTATTAATAGCTGGGGTATCATTTATGAATTTCGATGCAAGAGCGGTCTGATGAATTATGCAGTGAAAATTATGAACTGCAAATTTGTGTTTTTTTAATTGGCCTATAAGCCCATTATATTTGCCCAACATTACGTTGGCTCCATCTGTGCAGACTCATACTTCAAACATCTGTGCATACATTTTAATTCTTGCTAATGGTATATCATAACTTTTTACAAAATACCAAATGCGCACCTGAGTTTGCCTGCAAAAATGTATAAAGTCATTATAACAGGTCAAAGTTACGTTAAATAAATACCATAAATACGTAAGGTTAACTTTGGACTCGGTCATATAATTGTAGCATAAAAAAGTAAGCAATAAAAATAGTGCCAAACAATAAAGTTTCATTAATACATCAATAAAACACATCTTCTTACCCAGAAATTTTACCTGCTGTCACATTTGCTTTTATGTGTAATACACATTGTGTATAGGTTTACACATAAATTGTAGGAAAACAAGACTTTTTTAACTTCTTTTTTAAATATTTTTACATACTTAAGAAAAGTGTTTTCACCCACCGCCGCGATTGGTACAGAAACAAAAATATTTTTACAAGCACAAAATACCAACAAATTCTTGTGGCTATTTTTTCTTAATAATTTCTGCATTTAGGTACGTCTTTTTAACGAAAGAAAAAGGGACCCTTTTACAGGCATCAAAGAATTTTTTTCACAAACGAAACACCTATCGTTAGCTTAAATGCAAAACAATGTAGATATTATTTGAAAATTTGAAATTTTTGTTGATTAGGATTCACGTTACATATGTATTTTTATATAATTTTAAGTTATTTACAAAATTAAAAATTACGTATCATCAAATACATATATAATTTTTTTTAACAGCATAATGTATAATCACACTCAAGAAAAAACTTAGCAGAGTTTTTAATTCTTTTTATAAGAACACATTAATATTTTTAAACACCAAAACTGGGTAATCTGTTTAATAACTATTTCCACGGTGTTAGTGGAATTAGTGATCAGATATTAATTTATAATAATAATTTTTAGTATTGCATAAGAAAAAACAAAAAAGTGCTGTAAAATTATAAGAACCGAATCCATATACGTATGTAAAATAAAACCTATAATAAATGTGACTATCAGCTTCCTCCACATAGGACTGTTAGACATTTTGAAATTTTTTATCTGAAATATTAAAAATAGCTTTTAAATATCAAATAATTACCATTTTACAAAGTTATTTGCTTTGCATGTAAACTTATGAAATTTTACATTTTTCTACATTTAAGTCTTAAAATTTAAACTTTAAATAAAAATTGCACGCAAGGCATTGGATGTTACCAAAAGCATTTTTGACCGCACAATATTTTTTGAGTGTAAGCTGAAACAAAATAATATAGCATCCGCTAGACATGCACACTTGTCGAAGTCACATCGACGACTGAATTGAAGAGTATAAAAATATGTGTTAGTAGTGGTGTGCACAATTGTGCAAAGAAATGGAAACCCCTGCACTAGACCATCGTGTCATACAGAGTCAAAGGCAGACTTGATATCTAATAACACCGTACCCGTGGATTTCAAAATATTAAAGATTTTAGATTTAATATTGTTTAAAGCATGAGAGCTGTTATGACCAGACCTGAATCCGAAGTGTTGCGTTTGGAACACCTGATTTTCGTCACAAAATATCCACATTTTTTCCTTGATAACTTTCTCTGGGTTGTGCTTAAAGAGGATAACAAGTTGATTGGTTTAGACATGTAGAAATCACTTTTCCCTCCTTCCAACAGTCTGAAAAATAACAAAATTTTTGGCTGTTCTTAATAATATTTTCCCCAAGCATACATACAAGCTACATATTAATAATTACATATACCATCAATGTCGGGTGATTTTTTTTATCTCAAAAAGAGATCTGGGGGATAAATACTAGATCGAAATGCTTGAGGTCAGTGGCAAAACATTGGTATTTTCAAGACAAAAAATTTTATATATCATACTTAAAGAAAAAATTTTGGGAAATGTTATTAAAAAAAACTTGTAAACCCACAATTAATTTTCTATTAAAAATGTATGTTTAAAATATATTCAATTTACAGAATTTTTGTTTAAATTTGAACAAAAACCCTGCTGCTTCAATTATTTTTTTACTCTTTAATAAATGAAGAACCATTTTATTCATTATGACTAGGGATGAGAATTCAAGCACTAAATCGAAAATATGCGCATAAAATATGCACTAAAAACTCCAAAATTTGCATATAAAATTTCAAAGTATCCACTCAAAAGAATAATCAATCCATCCGTACTCAAATCAATCCGAAGCGGTGTCAATAGTACGGTGACTACGATTTTTTTTGAATCAAGTACAGTAACTTATCCATATTCAATCGCGGATTCGTACTTAAAATAATCCGAAAATGAGATTAATTTAAGTAAAACCGAGATTGAAAAAAATGCGCTTGATTCAAGAATTATAAAGTTGATTTAATCTCGAATTCGTACTTGAAATAATCCAAAACTGAAATTAGAAGAAGAATATTATTATGATTGATTTACTTACCTGTTTCACACCTTACAAAGTTCCAATTATAGAACACCAGTATCATGCCCGATTTGATTTTTACTTTAAAAACTTAATGTACATATTTAACTAAAAATATAAACTAAATGAGAACTCTTGCATTCAATTTTAATTTTTAAAGTTTAAAAAGTAAAATTGATTAAGATAATGGGTTTTCTTCTTGTTCTGTTGTTTTTGTTGTTTCTACACACAACAAGCAAATCGTTTTTTAGCTACTTGTGTGGTGTTGTTGTAGTGGCTACAACAAATTTTGATAAGTTATATGAGATTAAAACGCTCATTTTGTAATTTTGCTCTCCGAGTGGCTCTACCAACGAAAAGTTCAATCTTTTTTGTAGTTGGTATAAGAATTGTATACTTTAAGAAATTCCGGGATTGATTTTCGAAAGTTATCCCATTACGAATTGTTTTGAGTAAGTTTAAGTGTTATTCGTCCTTGAATTTTTGAGTGCGACTAGTACTTAAATTTAGTATAAAAAGCTTAATTTATTCCGAGTGTTTTTCTTTCTGTGTATGTTAGCGGAAATAAATGCTTCAAATAAGTCCACACAAAACTTATTTGTTGTCTCTTTATTTTGAAGCAACTATTGGTATGACTTTTCTCTAAAACACATTTGAACAGCTCCTTGTGTTTTTGACTATTTAAGTGCTGCTCAACCAGAAACTTCCTTTTGTGACTCAAGGATTTATTGCAAACTTTGCATTAAAGTATTCGACCATCAGATTTAAGGGAATTGTTATGTATATACGTGTTAATGTATTTCATTATGATGGAAGACTTTGATGGCTTTATCTTCGGCATATTTCCTGGAAAAACAATTATTGGACAAATTGCATTTAAACTATTGTTTTGATTGTTTAAATTTTATTAGTTCACGTTGAAATTTCCTGAATAGTTCATTTTTTTTTTTTTTTCAAAAATACATACATATACGTTTTTATTTAAAAATGTAATGTGAATTAATATGTTTGCATGTAAAATCAAGTTTTGTTGTATATGCGTCTCTTTGTATTTATTTAAAAAAATTTTTGTGGAAGATTTTTTTTTGTGTATATACTTATGTATAAATTTATTGAACAATTTTTTTATAAATTGACAATTTAAAAAAAAATCTTTCGAAAATGTCAAAATATATTTTACACCAAAATATACAAAAATATGCATTTTCACCACTATATGCAAAATTTGCAAAAACAAATCGATGCCGTTTTAGCGTAAATTAATTGATTCGGTAAGATAATTGATTGACATCGTTCTTCGACTATCGACAAAAAACATGCATTTGCATGGAAATCTCATCCCTATGTAATTATTACCTATGAGATTTTTTTCTGTGCATCCCATTTTTCAACTTTTATACCCTTTAGTTTTACATGATTACAGGCACGGCTGCCAGTTTTGACGATTCACCGTCATTTTGACGATTTTGGGGTCCAAAAATGGCCAATTGAAGATTATACTATGTTTCCACGGTACGTGCGTCGCCCTCTATTCATGCTTCACACCCTAATCATGAACGAGGCAACTTGCTTCGCCATACAAAATTTTGAAAGCGAATCAAGTAGACTCATATTGAATCTAATTGCGAAGCAGGAAAAATTTTTCACTTCTCTAATATTTATCGCAAGTTTATCTGAACTAGCTGAATAAATCGTTTATTTCAGCGTTTTGTACCATTTTTGGTGCTTTTTTATATTTTTTTTATAATGATGAAAATATTAGCTTTATTAATTTGGAATAATTATTATACATTTTTGATCTCGTTTTAAAAAGATTTAAACAGAATTTATTAAATGAATGTACGAAAATGTATAATCTTTTTTTATTAAGTTTTTTGGTTTTTTTTTTAAATATATTATCAAAGGCATGTAACTTCTGAAAAAATAAATGAATTTTTAAAAAAAATTTAATAAAAGGATAAAGAAATAACTATTGTTAATTTCGAATCCTTACAATTAATCGTTGATCTCCTTTTAAAAAATTTTGTATAGAATTTAGGTAATTAAAAAATTTGTTATCTAATTTAAATGAATACAAGCAAATTTGTTTATTTTTTTATTAATTTTTTTCTGAAAACCCTGAACTGCAAAAGGCTGTTTTATTCTTATACAGTAGAAATTAAAATTATAGGTGCTACAACCGACTTTCGTCTTGAAAGGAGTACTTCACAAATTTTTGGAGAACGAATTCTATGTCTTTTTGAAAATTTGCCAACCCACTATTACCGACATTATTGTTTTTTCAGGTTACAGAAATTGGAACAGTCATTGCTTAATTATGTTTTCATAGCTTCAAGGAAAACTTTTATACAAACTTGCTTTAATATCAGAAAATTTAGGTACACGTAATGTTTTCCTGTGTGCTTTTCTTATGTGTTTTCCACAGCCTCGAGAATTTTGTGGCGTTACATTTTTATTTTTTAGATGGCTGATTCAATCGTACCACCTTCGGCTTAAAATCTAAGCTAATTTGTGATGTTTTGCATTTTTTATTAATACACTCAGAAAAGTTGCCTGTGTTTGGAACTTAAAACAAAATTTCAAAAATGTTTGTTTTGTTTTAAATGTAAGTTAAACGAATGAGTTTTGAGCTCGTGTTCTAAAAGCAAGCAGTTAGAGTATAGGCTCAACCATAATATGCATTACCTTGCCTAACCTACTGTCAGAAATTAACAAAAAGTCTCTCAAATATATTAAAAAAATGTTTATTAAAATAACATTTGCTTAAGCAAATGGCATTTTCAAAAAACTTAACAAAAATATGGTTCAATATGGTTTTACTAATTTGATTTACATGTATTCGAACAGTTGCTTAAGCCAACTTAAGCACATTATGGGTCGGTCTTTAACTTTTTAGAGCGACACAGGGCCGCTAAAATTTAGCGAGATTAACTTTTTCGCGAGTATACTGTATTTTTAATATAAAAATATTATGCAAAATAAATTTAATAAGCTTTTAAAATAAAAAAAGAGAGTCTAAACTTGCTGCGTTTTTTTTTTAAATGACGCGTTTTTTCTCCATTTTGGTGCGTTTTAAAAATTCAAAGTTGACAAAGCTGATTTGTTTATTAAAGACAACTGTCAAATCGAAGCAAGTAGAGAAGTCGTGTAAACACCATGATTCATTAACATGATTCAGAGAGCGAAGCAGGTGATTCAAGTCGTCGTGGAAACATGGCATCAGACGACTTAACCCCTAAATTTGACGATTTTTCTAATGACAAATTTTGTTACTAATAAATACAAAAGTTTTTAGCATTATTTCTTATTTTCGAAAAAAATTTTGGATACATACTTTCGGCTTCTGTCCCGTGTATGCATTTCACAATACAAATATTAATATAATAGTTTACAATTTGGTTGCTAGTAAAAGTACTATTTTTCCAAAAAAAATTTAAGCACTGAAGCCTAATTTTTGATGAGTAAAATCGGTGTTCGATATCTTTCAGTTCATGTTGCGCCCAGTTTTCGTACTTTTTTATAAATGATTAATGATATTATTCGAGTCCCGTCGCTAATTCCATATTCTTAAGCTTTTGTACCATATTCGGATATGGGCATTTCCTGGGGTCACGAACGTACGTCCGTACGCTTTTTATGTACAAATAATATAGAAAACACAACTTTTCCTAGCATTTTTTTTTGCGATTCGATGGCATTTTGGTAGCTCTATGTTTTGTGCAAACGATGGATATTATCGAGTTTAAGTTTTCATAATGATAATTATACACATGTGGTCACGAACGTACGCAAAACTGAAGTAAACTTTGGCTGACAGTAGTGAAATGTAAAAATCTGCGCAATAAACGGAATATTCAAAAGTGATTAATTTATAGATATTGGGATTTTTTTTTCATAAGCAACTTTATTATATTCAACATTTTTTTTATTTTTCGAATTTATTCTATGAGTTAAATTTTAGTTATGTATTTTATAAAGCTTTTTGTAGTAGTTCTATTCCTTAAATATTAAGGAATGACTTTATACACTACCAGACTATTATATTGTATCTTCTTGATACATTTTACCTTAGCTATCCTTTGGATAGCAATGTAGAATATTTATAAAATACATAACTGAAATTTAACTCATAGAAAAAATTGAAATATAAAAAAATGGTGATTAATTTATTTTAAAAATGTATTAATATACGTCTCTATCCAGTATTTACACTATAAAATATATCTATTGCTTTTTTTTAAATTGGCTTAAGTAGCGGTCGTGAATGTACGGGTCGTGACATACGATTTTTCCATATGTTTATTTTTTTATTACGAGTATTATCACCATGCATTTTGCCATAAATATCTTCAAATTTCCTTTACAAAAAACTTAATACTCAATTTACAGTGTGAAGTAACACTTATAACAAGAATTAAACTATTTTATTTCATATTAAATAATGAAATTTTAACAATATTTATGATATTTAAGTTTTAATTAAATAGGCCGTTAGAGATGTGCTTAATTTAAAATCCTCATCACAAAAAATCGAATGCGTCATTCTGATACCTGGAATATTCGGTATATCATTAAATTTTTCAAGTAAAACAGCTGAGATATGCTATGAAACCAATTTATTATGAAAACATAGACTTTTTTATAATTATAAACAATAAAACACGATGATTATCAACATTTTATTTTTCCATCCTGATTGACCATTCGGGGGAAATGCCCATATATAACATCCTGAACAATACAAGATCTGTTGACAACCTTTGCAAATTAACTTATATGTACTACCAAATTTCTTTTAAATATTTTCCTCTTTGGATTTTTAAAAAACTGAATGTTTTATATTTAAAAAAAGGTTACCCGCTCTTCTTTAAGTTGGCATATAAAAGAAGTTGAAACTTGCATTAATAGTCAATTAGAGAAAGAATATCGATATTTTTTTGTTTCAATTAGAACTTAAAAAAAGCTAAAAATTTTTAAAAACTAACAAAGTTATGTGTTAATTTAGAATGACAATTTAAATATGTCAATTTGACAATTTGAAGAATTTTTTTAAGCATTTGCCGATTTTCGACACATTTTATCTGGCAGCTATGGCTACAGGATCTGCCAACATTTGCGTGATGAGAGGACAAGGCGGCATGTTTAATATTATTTTTTCGTACAACATTCACTACAATGGATTTGTATATGTGTTTATGAGGGACACCCTTGTTAACCAACTGTACATGACTTCAGATTAAGTCATGAAATATTCATCTGTTTAAAACAGAAAGGATTCATTTGAACTAAGAACGTATGTAAGTGAACGCCTACCATTTTACCCACATAAATGTAGTGCTAATATACCCAATTGTCCACGTCTTTAAGACATCTCTGAAGATGGATGTACAACAACGTACTATTCCTGCAGAACCTGTGAGTGGACAGCCAGAAGAAATCGCCGACGATATTTTCATGCAAGTGTCGTGTACAAAACAAAGAAAGACAATGGGGCTCTTCCTGTCGTTCATTCGATCGAAAGATATCATAGACGTCAATGTTGGCTACATTGTCGTCCACGACAAAAAATATTATGTTTATTTCCCCATTTTATTTATTTCGCTTGTTTAATTTCTATTTCATGTTATATGTATTCGAATTTTAGAAACAAGCCGTAAATTGACAGAAAAGTACATGTAAACTGGATGGAATCCATATTCGATCCCGCGTCTACCTTCACCAGCATTTTTTCGGTTTTACTGGTTTGTGCTTATTTGTAAATTGTATGTGGGTATTTAAATCAACAAATAAAAAGAGAATGTAAGAACTTTAAACAAACCAAACCAAGTGATTGAAAAGCAGTTAACTACTCCTAAGACAATGCCGCTTATAGATGTTTTCTTGTATATAGTATAGGAGATAGTGTCTTATATATAGTAGTCGACGAATATATAAAAGAAAATGTCATTGCCTAAACTCCATCTTAATGAAAATTTCTTCGACGATATGTATTGAGCTGTCCTCAGCATGCCTTCTACGACTTACTGTTGTCCTGTACCCGTCGCTAACGACGACATTGTCGTCAATGATTTATGCACGACATGTCCGCTATCACTTAGGATTTCTTGAAGACAATTTTGAGGAAAATGTCGTGGACGACAAAATACTGGACATTATATTAGTTTATAGAGGACATCATGACCGACATTGTCTTTCCAGTTGTTTTTTTTTTTTTTCAAAGCATATCCACGAAAACATGACCGACATTGTCTTGTAAGCTGTCCTTCATCAAAGTGTATCCACGAGAGTATGAGGTGTTCCTTATCAAAACATATCCACGTCAACGTGACCGACATTGTCTTGTAAAGTGTCCTATATCAACGACTAAACACGACAATATGAGCGACATTGTCCTGTAAGCTATCTTTTAAGCAAACAAAAATAATCTGTTCCAAATAAAAAACAAAAATAGCTGTAAAATAACGATATGAATAAGAAATAACCAAAGCAAAGTGAAGAAAATCAGCAAGTCAAGTCTAAGAAGTCAAAGACTAAAGTACGATTTTAAAAATATGTGCTGTTGTTTATTTTTATTTATTTCTATAGGTTTATAGGCGACATCGTCGTGTAAGCTGTCTTCGACAACAAAGTGGATTCCAATGACTTGCACACGGTCAACAACGACAATTTTACGCAGTCGTTAAAGACAAAGAAGAATCCATTGTCGTCTATATAGTCATCAAAGACAATATGGACGACAATGTCGTGCATGTGGTCATCAGCGACAAGTTAGGCGACATTATCCTACACACATTCGTTGAAGATAAAGTATACCATAGTGTCCCCAATTAAGTCGTTCTTTGTGTGTACGACAGGCTGAGCATTGTCTTTCTTAGTGTCATGCACGATTTACGCGACACTTGTTTGAAAATGACGTCGACGATTTGTATTAGTTGTCCCTTACGTGTCGTACAGGAATTAACATTCATCAATGATTCGTGCTCGACATAGTCAACTGGGTTTGTATCTACATTTGCATATGTATGTGTGCAAGCTGTTTATACATTCCATAACGAATTTCTTGACTCAATACAATGTTAATGAATTGTCCACACATGTGTTTATCTCTATTGGATTTCCATATCAAATGGGGTGTTTAATTCATAATTATTTAATAGGTTAAACTTTAAATATTTCGGCGTAAATTTATGTATTAATTATTACATTCCAAAACGCACAGACACTTTCATAGAGACATACTCAAATGTCTTAATTATTCACATGAAGACTTAATGACTTACAGCTATTTATATTTAAACGCTCTAAATTTAAAACGCACTGAGTTGATAACGTCTTAATTACTTGGTCACATATCTAAAAAACTTTCGTTTCAAAAAAATGTTGTCGGATAATGAAGAAAAGGATTTACAGAAACGAAATTATCATAAAATCAGAGAACTATTAAGAATTTCTCTGGGCTTGGGTGTTAATTTAACAACTCCTTCATGTTTTAAAGATTCGTTAAAAATGTAAGTTTTAATTTTATTTAAAACATTAAATTTCAAAACGTTAATAACAAAGTGTCCAAAACTCAGTCGCTTGCTCATTGGAAAACTCCGCCAATAATGACAATAATGGCTTTAAGGTCGAAGCAGTGCGCCATAAATGTTTAACGGAGCACCATATAGTCGTTAAGACAAGGGTTATAAAGTAGAAGTTCACAATTAAAGCGAATAACGTTGTAAAAGTCACTTTCTGATAAAAACTGTATTTTTACATATTACCGTTAACATTACTCTCTTACATTGTGGATATGCAACGTTTTCCACTAAAAAAAAATTATAAATTCTAAATTTGCATGCAATTTAAAATTACAATTTCTTGATATTTTTATTATCATTATATTTGATGATCTAAAAAAAATTAAAAAATAAATAATCCTGACTCTAAAACATGTTTTTTACACTCCTGAAAAATAATACATTTGAGGGGCCCCTTTCAGACTAGGCATGAAAGGGGGCTAACTAATAACAAAGTTATTCGCGGCTGTGCTTTAATTGTAAGCTTCTCTGGATTTACAATAAGAAATAATCAGTGTTTTAAGATTTTTAGCTGCGCACCCTAATTAGTGGTCAGATTGTGGAGTTGCATTTAATTCATAAAAATACTTTTCCAAGGATGTTGTTTTTTGAGAATGGAGTAACTTTCTTTTTTTGTACATACTTTAAGTAAATGTTAAATCTGATGGGATCGGCGATGTTGCCATTCTCTACGAACTCTTCTTTTTCAATCAAGAGTAGTTCGACATCTGTGAAATATAGGCTGACTTCCAAAACGACAATTGCTTTGTATTAGAACAGAGCATAATGTTTCATTACGCCGCAGTACAAAATATATACAATGCAAACCCTTCCAGAACTGTTAAGTATTAGTAACGCAGTAAAACAGCAATCAGGGCATCGGTTTTAAAATTGATGCTTTGTGACATTTAACATTTCATTTGCAAACACTACCTGCCGTATTCATATAAAATAAAATAGATTTCAAACGTATTTTAAAACAAAATTTCCATACAAATTTTCCTTAAAATAGATTTCATATCCATTTTAGTTTTTTATGAATACGGCAGTACATGTTTATTTTTAATATTATCCATTACATGAGACTCTATCTCTGGAAAGAAGTTTATATGGCGGCTTTATGGGCCGATTCCTGCTATTTGTCCTTATGAAAATTTAATAATTTCAAAAAATTGTGAAGTGTAATTTGCTTACAAAGGATAAAAGGACATCGTTATGTGGATTCAGGAGGTAATTCTAAGTCGATCGGTATGCTAAAATAGGGTAGAAAGCCAATATTTATGGTGGAGTGAGTATACTAACTGGTCACCATAACTCCAGATGACTTCTTGGTCAACCGCTGTTTATTAAAGGTATAAATTTTATATTGTATAAGCTTGAGATATAGATTGCTGGTTTACTCAAAGAGCCACGCCTTAAGAACGAGCTTCTAAACGCGCATACGAACAACCAACGGAAACACTTAAAACTGCGAATGTGACTTGTTTTTCTATTGGTTTCTCGACTTTTTAATATGATAAGAAACTTTAGGCATTGTTTTAAATGCAAAAAAATGCAAAAAACTAAAATTTCTTTAAAAAAATTTTATAAAAACTTTGTTTTTTAGTGGTTTTTTGTTTACAAAATCTTTGTAAAAAAATTTATGTGAACTTTTACAAGTGTGTTAAATTCACACAGTTCTTTTATGTGTGAAGCGGTAAATAAATTTTTTTTTTTCAATTTTAAGGGAGTTTCATATCTATGTAATCTATGGTTGTCTCTTTTTAAGAAGTCTGTAAGTCGTCGCACTATGATTTCCTCAATAACTTTCTCAAAAATTTGACAAAATTGAAGTTGGTCTATAGTTGTAGTTTAATTTGATCACAGATTTGTTAATAGATATTATTAATAATACTTTAAGGCTCAGTTTTTGAGATCTCAGTTAAACTAGGTTTACTTCATCTGAAATCATTATTGTGGCACCATTAGCAAGTTTGTACACAATTTTGACGAAACAGCATAGTTTTGCTTAAAGATTGGCTATTTAAGGAGAAAATAAAACAAATTAAATTTCTCCGGAAAAATACGAGTTTCAGACTACGTTAAACTAAGTGTAAACTTAATCCACATTCCAAAAACACGACCTAAGTAGTTCAGGCATACAAGAGTTTTTAATTCTTGAATTAATCAAAACTGCTAAAACTGGAGGTTAACAGTTTGAATTTGACTGAATGTCTTTCGATTTCACATCTATGCCCACTCCCTTTTTTATATTGAGGTTTTTTAAAATGTTAAAAACTTCCTCCTCACATGTGGGTGTAAAGTATATAGATTTTTTTACTGTGTATAGTACAACGTTAGTTGTTTTGATATCACAATTATGAATTGTACATTTTGATTAAATTTTGTTGCAAAGTTATTAACAATTTTTGAAGTGTTTTCATGTATAACATTTTTTAATACGATTTCATCTATGTATATTATTTGATGTTCGCAATAATTTAACTCATTATCATATTGTTTGTTTCTATTTTCGATAAATTTTTCCCCGAAAAAATTTATTTTTAGTTAGATTGGTTTTTTATTTAAAGAACATCTAAATTGTTTTTATTGATTCTGATAAGTTTTATGTGTTCGATTACACTGTACAACAAAATCAAATTTTTCTCAAAATTACAAGGTCCGGCCTATAAATTTTGATAGAGGAGACAAAAAAAAGACACGTGTATCGGCGTTCTGAAAGTTTATATCTGAATTTCATTTGAAAGGGGTTAAAGTTTCCCAGCTCTGACACATTCTTATTGTTAATCGGTATAAGAAACCATGTGACCCTTACATTTTAGGTATAAAATCTGTTCAGAAAATTTATGTAGAATATGTTAACCCTATAACTCCTTAAGGTATGGGTCTTTTTTGCCATTCTTTTAAATAAGAGCAGAAAACACCATTAAAACAGGGATTTAAAGGGTTAAAATGTACCGCAAAAATATTATCCGATAAATTTTACTATAAGTCTCTGAATACACCAGAACGGAAAATTCATCCAGACAGGCAGAAATAAGACACAACAAAAGAGAGCTTATGGTTAATTTCGCATTTATTAAGAATTTTATTTTAAAGAAACCCAAAAATTTAGCATGAAAAAAAATAGTTCAAATTTAACTAAAAATCTCTAATATCTCTATTATTTTAACTTAGATAGCAAATTTGGATAGGAAGTATTAATTAATTTATTTTTTTAGCTCTAGGCAATTCCACTTCATTATCATACAATGTCCAGCATATTTCAGCGATAAGCGAATGAATGCTTTTGCTTTTATAACGTTCTTCAATCGGTGCGCATGTCTGATGAAATTTTTCACCATGCCCATCAGATTCTTATGACAACTGGTTCTCAAAGTAATCCATATGGGAATTTAAAAAATGAATTTTTGTTGTCATATGAACGCCTAGTTTTTCAAAAGCTCTAAGCATGGTGTCTCAGTATATTCGAGCAGTAGGAGAAAGATTTTTGCCTAAAGCTGGGATCACACCATTACCGCAAATGCACCAATATGACACAATTTTGATTGTGCTTTATTGACGCACAATAATGAAATTGCCCCAATAAAATATTCTGAAATCACACGATTTTCCTGTTTTATACAAATTAATTTGCCGCTAGTTGGCACAAAGCGATGGGTACAATAATTGCCGCAGCACAGTCACACGATTGTTCTTACTTGTGCCAACTGCGAAAACAGCTGTTGTGGTAGCTTTTTTATTTGTTTGGAAGATCTAGTTGGCTCATTTATTAACAAAAAGAAATTGGTATCATATATTCAAACAAATTTTTTAAGTAATATACATGAAATTCCAAAAATAAAAAAGTGAAATTCTATTTTAAATATATAAAGAAATAGAGAATATTTATATATAAAAATAAATTCGCTTTAAAGAATTTCAATACATTTTGCTTCGTTTTCCTGTATATATTCTTTTATATAGTCCTGAACAGCTATTGCACGAATTTAAAAAAAAATATTAAAAGTTATTTTCGGGAATACAAAATTTATTATTAATTTATTTATTAATGACTTGCTAAATTCCCAATTTTTATTTTTGATAAATTTAATTTTTATTATTATAAATTATTCGACCATCCATTATATTATTTCCAATTCCTATTTATTCAAGCTTATGGTCCAGTTTTTATTTTATAAAAAATTAATCTTTATTTTTCTATCGAATTTTCGTAACTCCGTTGTGTTACGTCTTCAGGATTGAAAATTTTTTAAAAACAATTACATAAAAAACAAATTAACAAAATTTCTTAAAATAAAAATATTGACAACATTTGAAAAAACTCTTATGCTAACAAAATATTTAAACATAATCTATTACAGTTTAAAAATTTTTTATTTAGTTTCCGTTTCCATGTTTATTAACTAAATGTCTATAACTATGGGCTACCCTATCTGTATCTGTCTTATAATTTATTCTCAACAAATTTGGAACCTTTATTATTTGAAGCATTTCTAACATATAACGTTTCTTGTAATTACTCTCTGTGTTTAAAATTGTTACATTCTCAAAATCTGGATAATGATTTAAACTAGCACAGTGGGTTGCTAATGCTGTTTTTTGTAATGTAATATTGTGTTTATATTTCTGATCTGATTTATGTCCAGCAATTCTCGTTTTTAGTTTATTTTTTGTTGTTCCCACATATAACTTATCACATTGTCCATTATTATTTCCCCTACAAGGTATTATATAAACTACATTTGACTTATCTAACTTTTGTATGTTATCTTTAGTTCCTGTAAATAATCTGCCTAATGTATTATATGACTTATGTGCCACTTTATAAATATTAGTATTATAGATGTTAGAGTTTTCAACCGTTCCGACATTTTCGGTATATAAGTCAACGATTTATAAATCTTCGGTTCATTCGAAGAACCTTTACTATTTCTATTTTTGTTTATGTATAGACCTATTAAATTAGTTATAAGTTTCATTGGAAAACTATTATCCTCTAAGATATTTATAATCTTTTTCCTATTCTCCCTATGGAATTCTACATCACTTATCGTTAATACTCTCTCTATTAGATTTTTAGCTGTATTTATACGTATTATTTGTTATTTGTTAGCATAAGAGTTTTTTCAAATGTTGTCAATATTTTTATTTTAAGACATTTTGTTTATTTGTTTTTTATGTAATTGTTTTTAAAAAATTTTCAATCCTGAAGACGTTACACAACGGAGTTACGAAAATTCGATAGAAAAATAAAGATTAATTTTTTATAAAATAAAAACTGGACCATAAGCTTGAATAAATAGGAATTGGAAATAATTTAATTTTTATTTTTTATTTATTCCTACTAAAAGAAACACACAAATGTAAATTTATTAAAAAAGGCAAATATTGGCGCGTATTGTGTTGTTTAATTGACGCACAAGAACCCAATAAATATTGGTACTTTTTGTTATTTTTATTGACGCGCGTTTGCATATCAAGTAGTCACACGATTGCCGCACCAGGGTTGCATTTTGTTGATAAAAGTAAGAACAATATTGCCCTCGATTGGTACATGAGGCAATTGATTGGGGTATAAAAAAGTGTGAAAAGTGGTGCATTGCGGCAATCGTGTGATCCCAGCTTAAGACATTGTATATCACTTCCTTAACGCTTTTCCACGCATCAAGCTCCATTAGTGAGAGTATTTCGTCGAAGTCAGCGTTTTGCATTAGCTTTCTTATAGCTGAACCAACAAAAACACCTGTTGGTATGAATCCAATTTAAAGGATTTCAACTACAACAACGACTTGAAGAACATATACATACCTTCTTTAATCTTTGCTTCGCTTAATTTTGGAAACATTGTTTTCAGAAAACTGAATGTTGATTCATTTGCATTCAGACATTTAAAAAAGTTTTTTTACCACAACAAGTTTGATATGTAATGGGGGTAAGATAATTTTTTCAGTTGGTACCAATACTTGATGCACGATATTGTGCTCTCCTAACGTTCCCTCAGCTCTTAACTTCCATTGGTTTTTGGAATATTGGTCGCCCTTCCATCTGCTATCCTAAGTGCATAAAAAGCATCCGTACTTAACGTATCCAGCCTGCATACGTGAAAGGAAAGTAACGACTTTTAAATCACAACAGATCCGCCACTTCTTCATATTTTACGGAGTCCAGTATTAATTTTATAGAATCATAGCTTTCTTAAATACTAATTCCATAGGCAATTGGAATAGAATTTTTGGTATTATCGTTAAACAGAAGTACAGCTTTTAGACTCTTCTTAGACGATTCAATAAATATACGCCAGTCCTCGTGGTTATACTCAAAATTCATTGCATTTATTATTCCTTTAATATCGTTGCAATAAGCAAACGTGTTATCATCGTTTACTGAAAAGAACGGCAGAAAGCTGCCTTGACGCTTACGCAAGCTGGTAACATTGATACCAGGTTCAAGCAGATGAAGACTTTTTAAGTCTGCAATTAAAATTTCTGATTTGGTTTTAGACAGATTCAGTCTCCGAGCCAATGCATTTAAATGCTCTTGCGATATTAATATTGGAAGTTGTAGCACAGGTACTGGGAGCTCTTCAGAATACGGAACTGGGAGGATGGTTTATGGTACAGCTTTGTATAAAAAACTATTTCGCCTATATCTATTCAACTTTAATATAGAGCTATTTTGGCACACATAGCACGTAGCGTCATTATGTTCACCTGGATCTAACCACCGCATAGGAATACCAAACTGCATTGAATTTCGTTGACCTTCAGCGAGAGTTTAAAAATAAAACTATAGTTTTAGAACAAAAAAAAAATTAATTACCTTTGGAGCACAAAATTAAGATATTATAACAAATGCGACAGCAATGCTTCGGCGTCCACAGTTCATCCGGAAAACCTTCTAGCTCAAAATACCTTTTATAGATGTCTTCAACTTTACTATTGAAAAACGTATCTTTATATTCCGGTATAGTATGTTTACCGCAGATATAGCAAAACAAATCAAATTTTTTTAAACAATTGGCCATTTCTGCCAAAACAAATCTTACACGTTGTTTTAAATAGCACTTTATTTTACATACAAATTATTCTTTCGAATTCGTCCTTAAATACTATTTACAAAATTCTTAAAACTATCTAGCAGGCATGCGTACGTGACCATGAGCGGAAAATCATTAAGGAAGTGATATACAATAAAATCGTTTTCCTACTGCTCGAATATACGTAGACACCATGCTTAGAGCTTTTGAAAAACTAGGCGTTCATATGTCAACAAATATTCACGCACTCATTGAAGAACGCTATAAAAGCAAAAGCATTCATTCGCTTATCGCTGAAATATACTGGACATTGCGAAATTAACCATAAGCTCTCTTTTGTTGTGTCTTATTTCTGACTTTCTGGATGAATTTTCCGTTTTGGTGTATTCAGAGACTTATAGTAAAATTTCACGGATAATATTTTTTCGGAACATTTTAACCTCTTTAATCTCTGTTTTAATGGTGTTTTTTGCTCTTTTTTAAAAGAAGGGCAAAAAGACCCATACCTTAAGGAGTTAGAGGGTTGACATATTCTATAAAAATGTTCTCCGTCACATTCTACATAAATCTGCTGAACACATTTTATACCTAAAATGTAAGGATCACATGGTTTCTTACGCCGATTAACAATAAGAATGTGCCAGAGCTGGGAAACTTTAACCCCCTTCAAATGAAATTCAGATGTAAACTTTCAAAACGCCGATACACTAGTCTTTTTTTGTCACCTCTATCAAAATTTATAGGCCGGATCTTGTTATTTTTTTTTGTGTTGTACAGTGTTATTAAGCCTTTTTATAAAGTTTATCCCTAATATCACAAAAATTGATTGATTTGTCACTTATCCACGGACTAGGCGATCTTTTTTTTTTAGTTGTTTTAACAATCTTACTTAATTTTTCGTAAATTTGTCAAAAAGCTTAAAATATTTTATTACATAAATTATTTGTATTAAGATTATGTTGAATTATATCATTCTAATTTGTTTGTTGGACTTTTTGAGTAACTTTAAAATTATTTAATTTGGCACCCAGGAAAATAGTGTTTTCCGTACTCTGTTTTTAAACTTCAATACAACAAAAAAATAGAGTAGTGGTCAGATATTGTTGTTTTAATTAAAGCTGCATGCAAATGTGCGGTTTTTTTGTTATTTCTTACAAACAGATGGTCAATACAGTTTCTGGTGTTTTTGTCTTCTCTTGTAACATCTTTTATTTCGCAATATTTGAAATTATTATAACAACATTTTTTATTGTTATGTTGTTTTGCTTTAGGATATCGATGTTCATATCACAATAATTAATTTTTGTTTTTATATGCTGCTTACAGTTTTATCAATTTCGGTTAAAAAATTTTTTATATTTGAAAATGGTTGTTAGGGCTATGACTCATTTGTAGCAAGAAAATGTACCTATCACCACGTGACAGCCACTACTAAATTAGCGACCATGAAAACACGAGTGACCATCCGCGCAAAATGCAATAGTATCTAAAAATTTACACATATTTTTTTCCTACAATAGCAAATGAAAAAAATCGTATCTCTTCTGTTCAATATAACAACAAAAGACAAAGAGTTTCCGTTAGATTTCAATATACTTTAGCTGTTTAAAATTGTGACAATGGTAAATTTAATAGTTCATTTTGTTTTGAATATAGAACAAATTTCAACTCGTTTGGTGCGGGACTTTTTTTAAATCAGCGAAAAAGAAAGATTGCGTTTGTTAATATTGTTACGTTAATTCCAATTCAATACCGTTTTTTGTTATTTCCTTCATAATAAATCTCTTGAGTTCTGTTTAGGGAGATCGATTATTCGACTTTTTTCAATAACCGGTTTTCGAATATTACGAATAGTTGCTATTTTAAAAACCCCGGTTTTCGGTTAAGCAATTTTTAAATAACCGGTTAACCGGTTTTAATTCGAATACTTAAAAACACAAAAATCAAATAAGTTTTTAAAATAAAACGTTAATTTGAATAAAAACAAAACAATTTGCAAAGGTAAGAAACCAACAAAATCAGACCTAACAAATATTTTACGATAAAATCCAACAAAAGTGGGACCAGTAAATTGATCAAACTTCAGCTAAGTTTTCAACAATTTTTTATTGATTTACTAAACTTTATTTGTAAAAAGATATTTGTATAATGTTATTTAGAAACTGTTGAATGATATTTGATCTAGACAAACGTTTTGCAACAGCAAATAAATTATAGGAATTTTATAAAGTTATTATTTGAAATATTCTCTCAAATTTATTTTGAATGAGTTTTACTTTGTTGGTGGTTAAGCTATCTACATAAATCAACCATATTTTTCAAAAGCTGCAAACAAAACCTCTTTGCCAGGATTTTCTATTTTAAATTATTTTGTTTCAGCATTATATATATATT
Organism: Pollenia amentaria; assembly: GCA_943735925.1. Classification (NCBI taxonomy): domain Eukaryota; kingdom Metazoa; phylum Arthropoda; class Insecta; order Diptera; family Polleniidae; genus Pollenia; species Pollenia amentaria. The sequence goes on along the minus strand of OX031009.1, from coordinate 93,865,563 downwards.
TCTATAGAAACGAATAGTGAACTGCACATTCTTTTTGTGTAAAATATTTGTCAATTCGTCGACTACAATTTAAAACATTCCATGACATTGCTCGATTTCTTAATTGTTGATTTTTAGTTCTTGGCATTTTAATAAATAAAACTGGTAGAAATTTTTCCCGTATGGTTGATTCCGCCGTAATGTTGTAGTTTTCAGCATGAAAAGATGCTAGAACTACTTAAGAGTTTTTAGTGCCTTAACGGGCATTTCGTCCTCGGCAACACAACGGGCTAATATTTCACCCAATGATTCATTTTTGGCAGCGTATTTTGGCAAAGTATTATTTGTCGTCTCCTTAGAACTACTTCCAGTTAAGCATCATTTGGATCACATTAATGTCAACCATGTATAATAATTAAAGGTGATTAATAAGTCGTGACATGGAAGAACCTTTGTAACTTATCATTTTAGGGCACTTCAAGAACCTAACTTTGTCTTTTTAATCGCGTTCGAAAGAGATCTAGAGATAACCTTTATATACAAATATATTTAATATTTAGAATACTCTTGTACAAATTACTATTGACTTTTTAACTGCACACGTTTTTTTTTAGTATTTTGAATAGTTTTTGGTTTTTTTTCTACAAGAACACACGCCTTTATAAGCGATTTGTATTTACAGTGTTCATAATGTTTTTTGACCTTTGTTACATTTTGTTTTGACATTTTTCATAAAAAGTTTAAGTTTGGCCAATATTCAGTTAGAAAATACTTAAATTGCGGGTACATCTACAACAAGAGTAAGGAAAATGTATATAAATTACACATTACTCAAATAACCGGTTTATTATACCAAAATAACCGGTTTATTCGATATTCGAAAAATGGGCATTTTAAAATAACCGACTTGGGCAAAGCTAAAATAACCGGTTAAAACCGGTCTAATAATAACCGTTCGATCTCCCTAGTTCTGTTATTGCAACTATAATTAAATAAATAAAACATTTTAAACACTTTATTTATAGCTCGTACTATAAACTATTCACAACTTTATTTAGAACTTAGTCACTTATACAACTTATAATCAGTGTTGCCAGTGACATTTCGAGAAAGATACATTTTAGTTTCCAAAAAGATACGCTTTTTCCCAAAAAGATACATTTTGAAAAAAAAAATTTTTAAATCCATTTTTAACGTTAAATTTTGATTAACAAAACATTTTTATTTCACATTTAATGAATATTGTAAAGAAAATGATAACATATAAAGTCATTTTTATATTAATAGAAGTCATAAATATTAGGTATGTAAGTTTTAAAAATACAGTAAGGAAACTTTAAAATTAATTATCTTTGTATGTTATCAAAACAAACTCATAACCAACATTTTTTAAATTAAACACTTTTCCCCAATACTCATCAGCGGCCATGTCTCTGTTTAGCCCAAGCTCTTCGTGGTTGAGGAGAACGTGCTCACGCCATTCCTTATGCAAAGCATTCTGGTCGATAAAATTTAACAAAAACGGAATTTTTTTTTAATACAACAGTTAAATCCTTTTCTTTAAATGATTGAGCTTCCTTTGAATTAAACATATTTATAATATTAAATATTTCATCGGTAAATACGAATTTTAAATTTATTTGTTTTAAAACTTCGATATAAAATGATTGGCAATTTATAGTAAATCATATTTCTTATTCTGATCTTCTATTAACGTAGCAAGCGAAGTATGAGCTAAAACACGTAAGTAAATTTTTTCAATTGGTAAAAAATTATTTGGATTTGAAAATTCTATTTTCAAAACATCTGTTGCCTTCACATAGTTAAATTCTAAATAATTGCTAACAATTGTTTTAATTAATTTTTCAACTTCCGATTGCAAAAGGTGTAGACGAAGCTTTTCCGCCTGGAATATTAGATTAAAATCGTTTAAAAGTTCCAAAGTGTATAACATAAATTCCAAATAAAGTTTTGTAATGCCATTACTCAATGAAGCATTCATTTAATGCATACAATGATCTTAACAGACTTTTTTAGGTGACTAAAAACAGAGTTATGATCTCCAGCCATGACAATTGTTGTGTCAGAGGAAAATCCAATGAAATTTTCAAAAGGCACAGAATTAGTACGTAGCCAGTTTAAAAGTGCCTCACTGAGGTCTTAAGCTTTGCCACTGTCTGTTTCAAAAAGATCCAAAAAATGAGTTTCAACTTTTTCATTTACACAAAAAGCACACTGCTTCTTAACAGAAATGTCTGTTGTATCATCCATTACAATGCTAAAAAAATTTCCGGGTATAGGTACTTATAATTTTTATTATGTCTTGTTTAAATGCTGGTCCAACAAATCGTGTGACTATATTAGTTGCCTTTGTTCGGCCCAAATGAATTTTTCGCGCAATTTTGGAAACCGGAAGCGTATTTGCCAAAAATGGAATAAATGAGTCAGATAGAGAAAACGGAAGATTATTGTCGGCAAGAAACGTGCAAATTTTAATTTCGACTCTTTTGATGGCATGATCTTCATAGTTTGAAGTAACCAATTGTTCGATTGGTTTGCAGTTCTTTATTGCATTCCAATTTTGTATATGCTTACAAGAATTCAGGTGTTTGTTTAATATTGGCTTATGGTTTGCTAATGTTATTTCACAAACTTTGCAAAATGATACCGCATTTCCCTTAGTAATTGTTTTTATCAACCAGCCATTGCACTCTTTTATTAACAGCCATTTATCATTAAAATTGTACGTTGTCTTTTTTGGAGAATGACGTGTAAATTATAACGAAATGCCATATGTACATAATATTTGTTTAAAATGTAAAATAATTTTTAGTTTTCTTTTTTTAATTTCGGATTTAAAATTGTTTTATTTTATAAAACTATTATACAAAAACGGTCTGAAATTATTAACTGTAAAGATCGTTATTATTTGCTTCTAAAATTTTATCTTAAAACACATACACAAGAAGACAGATGAACTTGGAAAACCTAACAACAATATACATGTTATTTTTGTATTTAGTTGTCACTGTTTTTTTAGTGTTCATAACGAAATGATAACTTAAATAAACTTTGTCAGAGACGGAAAGTTTAATATTTTATTTCGGTACATTTTGCGTATAGATTCAAAAGATACGAAAAATGTCAGGATTATACACGATACATGAAGTCATCAAAAGATACGAAAAATGTATCTTTCGTATCCTAACGGCAACACTGCTTATAATTGCGATCTACACACTTAAATGTGTGTACTAAGTAAAGCTAGAGTTACACACCACGCGTTACACGCCTTCTCGCAGTCTACGCAGCTGTCAAAAAAGTAGAATCTGTGTAGTTGTATGTAACAAGTTTCATGTACAATAGCCTAGGATGCCTTGAGGTGTTGAATGCGAAAAGTAGGTTTACTTTCTACTTTTGCAGGCGTCACAAGCAGTGTTCGAATAAATCAGCTGATTTTGACAAATAAAATTTTATTTTTACTTGTGGTGATGCCGCATCAGAAGCGTTGAATGTAACTTGAAACGTAGAACGCAAGTAAGGTATAAAACTCATGCAATGCGTGGAGGCTAAAACGCGTGGTGTGGACCTCCAGCTTAAGTCTTATAAGTCTTATACTGATTTTTAGTGCCACCTGAGAGTAGTATTTATATTCTAACCAAAACGTCTAGATCAGGGATTTCCAAAAATTTTTTGGTTGTGTAGTAGTGAGTACCAGAGAGTAAACAAATTGAGAGAATGCATTCATTTACAGCCGAAATAAAATGTTAGTAATATATTTTATAAGTTGTATAACACAAAGGTACAAAATTAAAAATTTTTTGTGTTGATAAAAAATTTGTAGCAGCTCTTTACCAATTCAATGTCGCTGATTTTAAAACTGCACTTTTTTTTTATTCGGAAGCTGTTTGACTCTAAAGCCTAGTACTCTGTTCAACATTTCACGTGAAATGCTGTCAAAACTCATATGAAAAAAACTTGTGCGGAATTTCTATGAAAAAATGTTGATAGAGTTGTACTCTGTTTAATTTGTGAAAAAGTTGCGAAATGTTTCTAGCAACATTTTTTTACAACTGCGAAATAATATAAGCTGCACTTATTTCACGTGGAATTTTAAGCAAATGAAAAAAGTTTTAACTTAATATAAAAATTAGAACTGCAAAACATAAATAACACAACGGGTAACAGGTTTTCATCAATATTTAATTTCATTTTTACTTAATTTTTTATTTAAAAAATACTTTTTAGTAAAATACATGTGGGTTTTGTTTACATATGCAAAACAATGTCGCATACTTTGAAAGATTAAAAACGTCAAATTGTGCAAACTCTCGAGATAGGTAACATTGATACATGTCAAATTTTTCGCATGAAATAATAGATGTTGCTGAACATTTTTCACAAATTGGAACAGAGTACTAGGCTTAAATCAGTTTCAAATATCTTATCAAACAATTGTAAAAAATTAAAGATTTTTATGTTTTAAAAATTCATAAAAAATAAATATTGCACGCAAATCACAGCTGATAGAAAAAAAAGTGCAGTTTTAAAATCAGCGACATTGAATTGGTAAAGAACTGCTACAAATTTTCTATCAACACAAAAAATGTTTAATTTTGATCCCTTGTGTTATGCAACTTATAAAATAAAATCTTCTAAATGTATACTTTTATGGCAGTTTCGTAATAGTATAATGCTTTTCAAATGGGATGAACTTAATTTATTACGTTGCTTGGAACAAACAAATTTTAAATCCGAAAAAATTTGTTTGCATAGGTAAGTAGTGCCGAATAAAGAGAGGCACTTAAATTAATTTTTTTTTAGTTCAGGATAGAACTCGCCATCCAAATCTTTCCAGAACTCTACAATATTATTTTCGTCTGGAGCATTTACTTTTCTTCGTAGTATGATTAGTTCTGATTGAATATCAAATTCGTAGTTGCTTACATCGCAACGAAAAGGGTTTTCGAAAAGATCTAATAGCGGCTGTAAAATTACAAAATCTTGAAACCTGTCTTGAAAATTATTGTAAAGTTTTTCAAATATTTCGGCATATTCATATCTTTTGTCGATTTCGAGATTTCTATAAACAAGTGAAGTTTTTGGAAAATTGGAAAAATCACCAGTTTTAATTTGGGAAAAAATTAGAAAAAGTTTTGTTTTAAAATTGTGAATGATTTTTGACAAGTCGCATATATTGCGTTCCTTTCCTTGCAATTCCAAATTAAGTTCATTTAACATATTTGTCGTATCTGCACAAAAAAGGTAAGTCTAAAATACAATGCTGTCTACGCATCGAATACAACTTACAAGTTCACACAGATCATTTATGTCAGTGCTTCCGCAATTAATTACTTGTTCCCTAATTGCAGATTCTACACATGTACAGTTTGACTGCACAGGGGAAGAGACTCTATAAATTTAGTATTATAATTAAGCCTTTCCCAATTTTTTTTTAGCATTTGCTTGATAAAAACACCATCCCACAATGGTCTTCCTTTCTTAACAATTTCCAATATTACTAAACTTGAAATCCCCTTTTTCAATTTGGGAAATGATTTTGGTTCATAAATTTCCTCTTCTAATAACCATTTTTTTCAATTTTTCTAAAAAAATTGTAAATGCAAAACAATGTAGATATTATTTGAAAATTTGAAATTTTTGTTGATTAGGATTCACGTTACATATCGTTACCTTAATATAAAAAGGCCCCAACTCATTATTTTTGGAAATCCGTTTTTTTATTGATTATTGTAGAATGGTTGCTAATACACATTCTCTGAAAATTTCAAGCAAATTAGATTAAAAATAAAGAAGTTATAAGCAGAATACAAAAAGCCCTAACTCATACACACAATTTTTCTAAAGAAAAAAAAGGCCTAACTCATACACACAATTTTTCGAAAGAAATACATATTATGTATTTCAATCTGAATTCCTCGTTTAATTTTAATAAAGATGTTTTTTGACAATGGTTGTGTAGCTATATTATTTCAGCTTTTATTAAGTTTTTTCCTTCTCCTGTAAAAAGTGTTTTTGATGAGTTGGGGCCTTTTTATATTAAGGTAACGATATGTATTTTTATATAATTTTAAGTTATTTACAAAATTAAAAATGACGCATCATCAAATAAATATATAATTTTTTTAACAGCATAATGTATAATCACACTCAATAAGAAAATTAGCAGAGTTTTTAATTCTTTTTATAAGAACACATTAATATTTTTAAACAAAAAAACTGGGTAATCTGTTTTATAACTATTACCACGGTGTTAGTGGAATTAGTGATCAGATAATAATTTATAATAATAATTTTTAGTATTGCATAAGAAAAAATATAAAAGTGCTGTAAAATTATAAGAACCGAATCCATATACGTATGTAAAATAAAACATATAATAAATGTGACTTTCAGCTTCTTCCACATAGGACTGTTAGACATTTTGAAATTTTTTATTTGAAATATTAAAAATTGCTTTTAAATCTCAAATAATTACCATTTTACAAAGTTCTTTGCTTTGCATGTAAACTTATGATATGTAACATTATTCTACATTTCAGTCTTAAAATTTAAACTCTAAATAAAAATTGCACGCAAGGCATTGAATGTTACCAAAAGCATTTTTGACCGCACAATATTTTTTGAGTGTAAGCTGAAACAAAATAATATAGCATCCGCTAGACATGCATACTTGTCGAAGTCACATCGACGACTGAATTGAAGAGTAAAAAAATATGTGTTAGTAGTGGTGCGCACAATTGTGCAAAGAAATGGAAACCCCTGATCTAGATTATTCGAATTGTTTACGGAATGCTCTCTAGCGTTTAATTATCTAAGCCAGTGTTGGCAGAGAAAGTTCGAGAAAGATACATTTTAGTTTCCAAAAAGATACAATTTATTCCAAAAATATACAAAAATTTTAAAATCCATCTTTAACGTTTAATATTTATTAACATAACATTTTTATTTCATATTTAATGAATATTGTAAAGAAATTTTATTAATACAAGACTGCTTCTTTTAATGTACAAAATAATTAAGTACGATTGTCCTCCATATTTGAGTGAAAGATTTCAATTTGGTAGTTCTACTAGAACGCATATTTTAATTCCGCCGAGATTCATGACGCTAGCTATGAAAAGATCTTTTGTTGTTCGGAGTGTTGGACTTTGGAACTCTGTAGTTCCTTACAATGATAGAAAGTTCTCACATTCTATTAACAAGTTTAAAAAAGTTGTTAGGAAAAATATTTAGGTACGTACATATTTTGTTTATGCTGGGGGATGTCATCACTCCATTTTGTCTGTTGCATTTTTGTTTTGTTGGTGCTCTCAATATTTGTGCATGCGGTGGGTTTTATTATTATACATAAATATTTTTAGTTAGGGTTAACATTATTAAACATATCAAATTTATAGAATTAAGACTTAAAATTGTTATGCCATATGAATTTTACTGGTTGTATTTGGCCCTAAGGGCTTAAAAACTATTGAACGAATAAATAAAATAAAATAAAATAATAAAATAAATGATATCATATAAATTCATTTTCATATTTATTTAAGTCATAAATATTAAGTATGTAATTTTGAAAATTACAGTAAGTAAACTTTAAAATTAATTATATGTAACCATGTTTAAATGTTATCAAAACAAATTAATTTTTGTAAAGATTAGTATACTAGTTAAGGCGTTTATACCAAGGCGTTTATACCAAGCCGATTATATTAAAAAGTTCATATAAATTTTTCTTCTAAAATTTTATCTTAACACTCTTACACAAGCGTAAGCGGACGACAGAGGAACTTAGAAAACCTAACACCAATATACATGTTGTTTTTGCATTTAGTTGTCACTGTTCTTTTTTAAGTATTCATAACCAAATGATAATTTTAAAACACTTTGTCGGAGACGCAAAGTGTATTATTTTATTTCTGTACATGTTGAAAGATACGAAAAATTTCAGGATTATACATGGTAAAGTCATCAAAGATATGAAAAATGTATCTTTCGTATCCTAATGGCATCACTGATCTAAACTTACTCAGCTAATATCATTATGCATTTACACTATGGCTGAATTTAAATTGAGCTATTATACATACATAAACTAAAGCATACTTTATGGATGAACAATAATTTTAACATTATAGTTGTGTTCGTTTACCCAAAAATTTGCAAAAATTTGCACTGGATTTTATTGAACTGCGTTCGTTTGCACAGAAATTTGCAAAAGAGATCATCAACTGAGAGAGTAAAGTGACAGTTGTCAGACCAAGAGCCTGCAAATTTTGCCAGTAAAATCCAGTAGAAAACTAAAACATATGATTTAATCCGGGATGCAAAATGAGAATTTTCTAATTGTTTTGGACCCCAATTGTACCAAAAAATTTTTGGTGCAATTTTTTTTTTTTAATTTTTATTTAAACAACAAAAACTTCATGCATAACAATTTACTAATACATTTATTTATATTTTAATTAAAAGCTAATAGTTTTTTCATATTTAAATAAAATTAACAAAACATCTTACAAAAAAATTCACTTGTACGTTAAAAGAACGTAAAAAAATATAAATATATTTATTTATTTTATATATTTTTAAATATTTAAAAGTTACAAAACGTCTTACAATTGAGTTAATCATATATAATTATATAATAATGAGTAAAACAAAAGTGATAAACTGGGAAAATTTAAAAATTGTACCATATATGCAATTAGTGTACCATTGTACTTTTTAAAACTCGATCATACCAAAAATGGCACAATTGTATCCTCCTTTGCATCCCTGGATTCAATTAAGTAAACAAACAAAAGTAGACAAACAAAAAGCCTACAATTTGTAATAAAAACATTAAAAAGAACCAACAACACTGAATTAAAAGTGCAGCAAAAACTAATAATCATTATTTTACAACAATAAGCTTTTTTGTGATCATCTGTTTTGATTAACTTGCAAGTTTTTGCAATTTTTCCATTCGCTTACTTCGTTGTGCAAGAGCCATTCTGGAGAGTAAAATTTTCTAATTGTCCAAAATTGACTCACCTACTGGATTTTACTGGAAAAGTAAACAAACGGACCTTATGTTATTCAATCATATTTATATAACAATTTTAACATTAAATTTGTACTAGAAAATTCTGTACATTGCTTTTAACATTATAAATATGCATAACTAATACAATAGCAATTTAAACTAATTGTAATTGCTAACAAAAACAAAATAACTAATATATACAAGATAACTAATAAATTAAAATATTTCTTAACTAAAGTTACTTTCGTAACAATATATTTGTCATATTAATTGAACTTGTGAATTTTTATACACATTCTTGTTAAATTTTGTTCATAATAAATAATAAAAATAGTACCGTCATGGTCTAAAAAGTACATTTTGTTTAAATTGTTGGTACAAACCATAAAATCTAAAAAAGCATGATTTCCGAAATTGCGTTTGGTTTTTTTGTAATGCTATAACAATTGTACCACCTTTAATATCTTAAAATACAACTCTGGTATGATGAGAATACATAAGTTTCTAATATGGTTTGGATAATGAACATTTACCGACCACTTGTAAAATTTTGTATCCGTATTCCATCTTACTCAATTCATCTTGATTTTACATGATAAGATTTTTCTCATTCTACATCACTTTTTGATATGTCGTAATACATTGTATTACCGTGTAAACTTGCCTGTTTTGACATGCTTCTTACTTTTTCTTCTTTGCCCTACAATTAGGGTTGCCAGTTTTGAAATCAGAGAAATCAGTACATAAGAGAAAAAAAATCAGAACAATTGCATAAAAAACAGTACATATAATTTTTAATATAAAATTACTATTAATAACATAAAAAGCTTAATCTTATTTAAAACAAAACATTAATTCATTCTATAATTTGAACCGTGGCAAAATTTAATTAACAAAACTGAATTTTTTTAGAACAATAATTTAATTCCGTATATGTATATTTATAGCGGGAATACAACGTGAATAACAAAAAAAAATCTTAAACACAACAAGTTGTTGAAAATTCGATTCTTAATTCCTTGTTAGCTACTTGGCTTAATATAAATTTTAACATTAATTTTATTAAAAGCGAAATTTGTGTTCATTATGTGTGTAGCTTGGTATTAAAAGGGCCAATGTCAATATTCTGCTGTTTTGAGTTAATTGTTGCATTAGGTCTTTTCTTAAGCTACGATCACATCTAGCAAATATTTGACGAAAAAAACGTGACCAACATGTGAAATTAAATTGTATTTCCTTTATTCTATTATATTTTTTTAATATAGGTCAACATAAAATTAAATAATTATTAATTTTATTTTGCAGTTTAAAGGTCATACTGAATCGGTTTTATTTTTCGGAAACAGCCAATGTATAATTAAACCGAGTTCAAAAGGGGTTTGCTAGCCAATTTCACTAAGGCCTCTTCCATAAAAAACTTAAATTTCAATTCTCTCGAAAATTAATTATTTGACATTGGCCTTTTAAGCACCAAGCTAAATTTATAAGGATAACAATGTTAAAATACAAGCTAAGCACGTGAATTTATTTTAAAAATAATTTAAAAAATGATTTAAAAGTGATTTACAACTAATTATTGCAAAAGGCACAATCGTTTCTCAGACGATCTTATATTATAGATTTTTATAAATAATATATTTGCATATGTATGGACATAAATATTTAAGTACAAGTTACAAATATTTATGGTCTTTTTGTACATTGTCCATAATTTCTTTCCTGTCTTCAGTCTTCAAGAAACTCATTAAAACTATAACCAAAGTTTGTCTTTATCTGCAACTCACTTTCTAGGTTTTATATTAGGAGCCTGTTTCTCTCGTTTCTCCATTTTAAAAACTAAAGACTCATTCTGTAAAAGCGTTTGAATGTGGAATGGAAAAAATAAACGTTCACATTTCCTCAAATTCGTAAACACACCACCATTTAGAAACTCTTTCCATTTTTCTTTTACTGTCTTCTCTTTTCGCACTGATTCGCAAAAACCTTTTATCTTAATAATTCATCGATAAGAACATATATATTAATATTTGTATCGCAAACAATTTGGCAATACGACAAACTATATATTCAACAATGTTAATATATAATAACAGTACAACAACAGTAAATTAATGAAAAAATCAGTACGTTTGCGTACTGATTTGCTTGTTATGCATAAATCAGTACTTTAAGCAAAAAACAGTACATGTACTGATAAAAACAGTACATGTACTGATAAAAACAGTACAAATGGCAACCATACCTACAATAAATGCATAACCAAAACTAAAAAAAAAAAAAATTACTAACACCGTTGCAACAATTTTACATTTAATTAATAAGTTAGAGAGAGAGATATATAATAAGTTAGACAGAGAGATGCAAAATCAAATGTACACAAAGTTTCAGTCAGCTTTTTCATTTTGCTCTTAATTAACTATGATACGGCCATGTTCGTGAAATCGAAATCACGTGAATTTGAAATCGATGAAGACTTTCAACTGAGGTTTTGCAAAAATTAACGCCGCTTTTCCTTATTTCAAAAGTAGTGTAGGTAGAGGAAAGTGGTCCTCAAAGTATGAGGTATATAAAAGGAAATATTTTTATCAACTTTTAACACAGGAGAGTTTTCAAAACTTGTTAGATTTCAAATTCGCGTGATTTCGATTTATAGGACATGGCCGATAAACTATAACCAATATATCGCTGAGCACTCCTGGTCATCTAACTAGTTAAATGACCGGAAATCTTCTTGTAGGGTGAATTTTCATTGGCGCTCAAACAATTCATATCTTGTTGACGACAAGAAGAATGGAAGAAATAGAAATGAGAAAGCAAAACATACTGACAGTACATGAAACTGTGCACTCTTTTTTCCCCCTCGTCACACTCGCCAACAAAATAACAATCATGTCAATAAGACATGAACTGTCTGAACACTTAAGACTTAATTTTTGTAGAAAAAGGGACACGATTATACAACTATCAGATTAAAGATAAGTTGCTATTTTGACGATTTTCAAAATCAAAAATTTATTATTGACGACTTTTTTCGTAAGATGTCCATACCAATTTGTTCTGGCAGCGTTTTATACATACGCCTGTTTTTTACTTTTTAATGCTGCTTCATGTATGTGTTTTTAACGACTATAAAAATTAGGTAAGAAGGTATAGTCGGTCAAACCCGACTTTTTACTTCTAGTCTCTTCAAATTTCTTTATAATCTTGCAAATTCCTTGCACACTAGGTCGATTATGACGACCATAATCCCCTCGTAATGCGTGAAACATGGCCATGTTTGAACCACCACTTTTTTAGTAGGTTTTAACTATTTGTACGCATTTTTCGGTTGTAAAGCGATCCGTATTTATAAATGGTAAGCTTTTCACTTAATAAGTGACATTTCAGATGACAAATATTTAACTGCTGACAGACTTGCTAGGCCGGCGGTTTGAAACCACTAAATGTATAACCCTGTAATTAGGTTAATTTAAAAGATTTTCATGCCGGACTAGTTTATCACATTGCCCAATTAGTAGGTCTGCTCGAAACGCCTGCTAACTTTTTGTAGAGTTGTGTTTTTATCGTGAAATTTTTTTTGCAGCAATTGTTTTTGACATCTTGTCCATTCTTTACATAAACAAATGCATTGGGTTTTGACCAGGGACCGAAAATAACAGTCATTTTGAAATTTAAAAACAAAGAATTTCTGGCAAACTGATTCAAGTATACCATATTGAGCCATATGAACTTTTCTATGATAAAATATTATGACTTTTAAAGTTTTGATCTTTATTTTTTCGATTTTTGGACAAAAATAACAGTTATTTTTTGATTTTCATTTTTTTTAACAAAAATAAAAGTTATTTTTTGATTTTTATTTTTTTGAACAAAAATAATAATTATTTTTTGATTTTTATTTCTTTGAGCAAAAATAAAAGTTATTCTTTAAAGAAATGTACTTGTTATAATTATTGAGTTGTCTTTAAATATTTGTTTAAATGTATCATCATTGGGATATCTTATGCGCATTAAAATAAATATTTATAGTCAACTAAATAATTGTAACACGTATATTTCTTTAAAGAATAATTTGTATTTTTGCTCGAAAAAATAAAAATCATAAAATAACTGTTATTTTTGATGAAAAAAAAAATCAAAAAATAACTGTTATTGTTGTTCAAAAAAATAAAAAAAAAAAAATGTTATTTTTGTACAAAAAAAGTAAAAATCAAAAAATAACTGTTATCATCTGACTTTTGTGAAAAGAGGAATAACTGTTACAGTCCCTGGTTTTGACATCATTAACATAATTTACACAAACAAAATGCGTATTGTTCTGTAGATTCTGACAATTTCAATCAAATTTCAAATGTCATTTTTTTCAGAATAAATGTAATTTTGGTAATAAGCAGTGCACTTTCCATGTATGGTCACTGGTGTTATACAAAACGTTACTTTGAGGATCTTACGAAAATGGGAGAGGTAAAACATAAACTTTGTTAAAAACACAGACTCTTAAATACATTTACAATAGAATTTTACTTAAATAATTAAAACATCAACCTTTAAATATTATAATTACTTCAACAAAATACGTATCAACCACTTTTTTTATCCCAAAGAGTGTCTCTACAGCTATGCAAACCACTGTATCATTGGTAAAAATGGTATATTATCTCTTCATTCAACGGAAATTATATGTTCTTCTAAACCAGGTACAAACTCATGAACTTATTAGGAAAATAGACATATTTAGAAAAGGTAAGATAAACTCTTCTATTATAAAAAAAAACTTTAATTAAACTTTCTTGTTTTAGATTTTCCAATCACCGATAAACTTAAGAAGATTATAGACAACATTATGGATGCGAATTGGAAGAACATTCGTGGTCAATTATTATTTTATATTTGTTGCTGTGTCGCAATACTTAGCAATTATTTCTTTGTTGCCTTATTTGTTAATATGTATCACGATATAAAAAATACTCCAGATTATAAACATTCCTTACGTAATTTACAGCACAAATCCGATTTTACCAAAGATTACTAACATTTTAATAATTCGTGTTTTCATTATAGCATATCCCTCTGTTTATCCGATATGGGAGAATGAAGGCATGTCATTTCCATATTACCACATACAAATGTTCCTGTCAAGTTGTGCAGTTTATATTTCTGCCATGTGTAAGTATAGATTACAATAATTGGCAGCAAACGATATAATACCAGTTATGCCAACTCTTGGGACACTAAACGCGTGAAGACTTTTGAAACCCGGGCTTAAAAGGGCTAAATTACTGTTTAAATACATTACAATTCCATATTTTTTTTTTTTTTCAAAAAAGCGCAAAAATCAGTGCGGCCATTTTAGCATTTTTGCAGCTAAATTTAACGTTAAAGCTTTATTTAGCTGCAAAATTTTTATTTAGCACTTGGCATTTTATTTTGCACTTTTAGAAAATTTTTTTAAGCTTTTCCTAGCATTATTGAAAATATTTGGAGGAATAGTTTTTTTGATTTTATTTAAATTTTTTTTTGTATATTATAATAAATTTTGTCTAAAAATAGTTGTACCCAAATTAAAATTTCGTATAAAAATGGATATATCTTATGTTAAGAAACATCTTGCCTGTCTTTAAAAAAATAATAGAATATTCAGGGAATATTATAAATGCTGATTGTAAATATTATATGCCCTTTCACTTTGTATTTAGATAAAAATTCTATAGTGTAAATGTTTGAAACAGCTGAAAAAATAATAATTTTACAACATCAACTTCTGTACAACTTTCAACTATAAGTAATAAAATGATCTAAAAAATTTTGTATAGCATAGAAATAAAATCGTTTAAATTTTGCATGAGTCAGGGGTTTGCGGGCCCCTTAAATTTAATCTCAACTTCCTGTGGTACATACATATTTATATGTATTAGATGCCTAACCAAAATCTACCCTATTGTTTAAATCTAGCTATTTCTTTCAATTTCTATAAAAAGTAAGTCACTGGTAATAAATTTTTAACAAAAATCTTAAGAAACTTTAGCATTATTTCCAACTTTTTTGTGACCATGTCTAATGCCAGATTTAGCTGTAAAAATTTTTAAGATCTGTTCACACTGGTCACGGGAAATAAAAATTTAATTTCCGGAATACCCGCCCAATTTTTTTATTTATTTACTAAACCCGCCAAAGAAACTTATACAGTAGTCCCTCGACTTACGTCGCAATTGGTACCGGCAAATGACGACGTACATCGAAACAACGTAAATCGAATTTAAACATGTTCATATGTTTTCTATAAAATGTACCTTTATTAAAAACATAAAGAAAGGCTAATTTATAAACAAATTACAAAACATTTACAGAATTAAACAAGAAAGTATATTTAAAAACAAATTTTCGAAAGTGGTATTTGGGACCCATGGGCAAACATGGAACCGCAAGAAAAGATTATGGTTTGAGGTTAAGATTCATGTAAAAGTTCTCTATGCCGAATATTACTTAGATATTTTCATCTATATGAGATTAGTTTAAATGATTTTAGATAAGGGGGATCTACAAATACCACGTTTTGCCATGACATAGAATGTATCGTTAAAGTGTTTTTTCGCTAAATTTTGTGTCAATGCCAACATTTATAAAAAAGATATTTTCGGGTTAGTATTTGTATCTGGTCATATATGGACCAAGTCCAATATAATTTTTGAGATGATTTAAATTGCAATGAGATAAGTTTGGAACAAATTTTAGCTAAATACAAACATAGTAAGTGGGTTCATGGGTTCAAATACTCAATTCCGAAAAAACCTTTTGTGGGGGCTACGTGAAATTATTAACCGATACTCACCACTTTCAATTGGCATGTATGCCAAATTTAATGAAGTTATCTCCAAAATTACGATCTGCAATTTGCGTACAATGTTTTCATTCACAGCCTGCAAGCCAGCCGAACGAACGGATATCATTAGATCGATTTAAAAAGTGATTCTTAGTCGATCGGTATACTAAAAGTAGGGTCTAGGACCAATATTTTAAGGTGTTGCAAACAATAACACAAACGCATATTCACCCCAATTATAAATAAAAATTCCCCGGGAGTTTTTTCCTTTCTCCCATTTTTCCTATTTAAATTCTATTGTAAAAATGGGCAAAGGGAAAAAAATCCCGAGGAATTTTTATTCATAACTGGGGTGATTGGGTTTTTTGTTCTCATATTTTTGACCGTTGTGTTTGACAAGAAAACCAATAATGTATCCACGTATAGATAGGAATAGCTATGCACGCATGAGAACCCCAAAAGAACATTTCAACTAAAAACTGTGATTCCCCGTTTTTTGCTTGTAATGATTTTTGCAAATGAGGCGACGAAGGCACAAAAAAATCTGAAGACGCAAATCGAATGGCGACGCAAATTAAATTTAGATGTCACACAAAATTTGGTAACGCAAACCGAAACAACGTTAATCGAGGCGGCATAAATCAAGGGATTACTGTATTTCTTACTAGCTAGTATGCTTAAAATATTTAAATCCAAAGTATCTCGTGTATAACAAAAATGGAAAATTTTAAGATTAAAGTTCTCAGTGTGACACACGAAGACCGTAACCGGCCACAAAATGCATTACATTCTCCTGGTGTCTGATTATTGTTAAATTTTCTATACATACAAAATTTACTTAATTGCCAACCAAAGAAAAGATATTGAAACATGTAACAGGAAGATACAAAAAATATTCTGGTATAGCGTAAAATCATTCCTAAATATGTGTGGGCTTAAGAAAACAAGTATGAGAAATATTAAGGGAATATATATATATATATATATATATATATATATATATATATATATATATATATATATATATATATATATATAGATAAAAATATTCATACAAAATATTTAAGTTTTATAGCAGGCTTATGAAACGAATTTTCTATTTTCTATGCCCATTTACGTCTTGGTATATCACATTCAATAGTGCAGCAATGTGCCAGAATCCTCAGGGTTTCATTGGATACCCAATTCGGCCAGTAAATCCGTAATATCTGTCTCAGACACCGCTTAATGAACGTTTGTATTTTGTTCGTAGCTAATTTTGTGAGGCTCCATCTAGTACAACCATATAGCAGTACAGATTTTACGCTACAGTTGAATATATGTACGTAATTTGGTCTTCTGGGATAAGTTGTAAGGGCGCCAAGCCTTGTGCAACTTAAGGAACGCCACACGTGCCATGTTAATGCGTTCATCAACATCGGCTACGTTTTGCATCCGAGATAATTGAAAGATTCTACATCTTCAAATGCCATATTACCGACAATGGGTGATGTTTTTACATATATTCCGATACGCATTGAGGGAATAGGACTTATAAAACACATTCGAAAAAAATGTTTAATATAATAAAAATAACTTATTAAAAGAAATACTTCTCACATTCAATTTTAGATTAAAGCCTGTTACTATTTTCAACATTTCACGTGAAATGCTGTCAAAACTGATATGAAAAAAACTAGAGCGGAATTTCTATGAATTTATGTTGATAGACTTTTAAGCAAATCGAAAAAAGTTTAAATTAAATGAGAAAGGAAAAACATAAATAACACAACCGGTAACAGTTTTTAATCCATATTTACTTTCGTTTGTATTTAATTTTTTATTCAAAAAAATACTTTTCAGTTAAATACATGTGGGTTTTGTTTGCATACGCAAAACAATGCTGCACATTTGAAAAGATTAAAAACGTCAAATTGTGCAAACTCGCGAGATAGGTAACATTGATACATGTCAAATTTTTCGTTTGAAATATTATGAAGACGATGCAACATTTGTCGAAACACGTGTTACTATTTATGTTTCAGTTTTTACCACAGACGATGACACTAAAGACAAAACATCAGTATTGCGTGTTTTTTGAATATACTACTACAAAACACAAAAAAAAATTTATTTTTTTTCTTTGTATACCTATCATATTTTATGTCCCATAAATTTGGAAAAATTTTATATTCAATTATAATTGTTTTCCAACTCTCACAATTTGCAATTGTTGCCATTTTCCGATTTCTTTCTTCATATTTTTTTCTCCGAGAGTTGCAAAAGCAACAACTGCTCTCAACAAAATGACAAAGAAAACCAAGACAACATCGCCACACACGATAAAACATTGTGTTTGGAAACATAAAATATCAAAAATTTTTGATATTTGAGAGATCAAAAAGGTACCCAGAATTTCAACCAGAAACATCCCCACACACGTAGCTACATTTACATCGACAAATGTTGCCTCGTGTGTGGGTAACTTAAGATGTTGCTGAACATTTTTCACAAACTGGAACAGAGTACTAGGCTAAAAATTATTTTAAGACACTTAATAGTTTTTTTTTATCAAAGAAATCAATATAGTAATAAAAACTTTTAAATTCAGAGTTCATTCTGCGGAGATTTATATAATTAGACCAAAATTATTGAAGTCTTAGGGGAATATAATTTCTAGAAGGCCAAATAGGAACTGAAAATTCAACATTAGGAGTAGGAACTCCGAAACTATTTTTACGTTTACCAAATTCAGCATGAAGAAGAAATTAAATTTTGCGTCTTTAATAACATATTTTTCTTACAGTTGTATTCCCCTAACCAGGGGTGGTGAATGAAGGAGTACTAAAGGGTCCGCCAAATAACTTTTTTTTTTGAAAATGCTATAAATAAAAACTACTGAATATTTTCTCAAATTTCTTTTTTTATTTGAAAGTACAATCCTTCCGGTTAATAATGGAAAATAATTTCATTTAAATGGCTGCCTCGGCTGGCCATGCAGTAGCCTACACGATCGGTCCAATTTTTAAGCACATTATCGATTGTGTGCAGCTGTATTTCACCAATGGCTTCACGAATTTTGTCCTTTAAAGCGTCAATTGTCTCTGGCTTGTCGGCGTAACACTTATCTTTGACGGCACCCCACAAATAATAGTCGAACGGTGTCAAATCGCAGCTCCGAGGTGGCCAAACGACATCAGCTCTGCGGCTGATAATGCGATCTTCAAAAAAAGGGCTCAAAACATGGAGTGTAGCTTCGGCTGTGTGGCACGTAGCGCCGTCCTGTTGAAACCAAATGTTGCCAATATCCTCCACTTCAATTTGTGAACCAAAATTCGTTCAACATGGCCCGATAACGATCGCCATTGACTGTAACGGCCACTCCTTGCTCATTTTCGAAGCAAAATGGCCCAATTATGCCTCTGGACCAAAATCCGCACCAAACAGATGATTTTTTTGGCAAAATCGGCATCTTCTGTAAGTCGATCGCAGGCCCCCTTAGCGAAGCGAAAACGCATTGGATGGTCAGTTGGCTTGAACTACTGAACCAATTGAACTTTGTATGGCGTCATACCAAGGTCTTTATGCAAAATTCGTCTCAATGATGTCTCCGAAATGTCCAATTGTTGAGAACGTGAATTGATGTTGATGGCGCTTCACGCGCACTTTTTGCCACAGCAGCAATATTCTCGGGTGTACGCACTGTTTTTGGCTTTTCACGCTTTGGTTTATCGATTAGGATGCCAGTTTCTTTCACTTTTTTCACAAGATAACGAACATACGGAGCTGACGGTGCTTCTCTTATTCCAAAATCCGTACGCAATTTTCGCACACATTCTGCAACATTACCATGATTTTCAAAGTAATGTCGCAATATTTCCCAGCGTTGTTCAAGCGTATACACAACCATATTCATTCAGCGGAAGGATAAAACTAATTATCTGTCAAATCAGACATGAGCTAAGTGTTACCATTCACGAAATAAGCACTAGTTAAAAAAAAAACATTAGATGGCGGACCCTTTAAGTTTTTCATTTCGTGTGAATATTTTTTAACCCTGAAAGGTAACGTTTCATTTTAGTAAAATACAGTTACTCTTCGTCGAATCGACGAACTTTTAAAAAAAAGTCCTAGCGGAACGATTTTTAAAGTAAAAAATCAACAACAATTTTTTTAGTTAAGCATTATATTAAACAATTAAATTAAATAAAGCATAAAATATAAAGTTTTATTTTCAGAAATTACCAAAAAAAACTCGTAAACAGTGGCTCGAATTAATTTAATGCAACATGCAACATACTCGTATACTTATTTTTAATTGTATTTATTTACAGGTGCTGTTAGTTTTGATGGTGTTTTTATAGTGTTATGCGTACATGGAGTTGGACTTATTAGAGTTCTCAATGCGTTGATTGAAAATTCTACTTCACCTGAAGTACCCAAAGAAAGACGAGTGGAGTATTTGCGTTATTGTATTTTTCAATATCAACGTATCTACAAGTGAGTTTTTATTTTTCATCAATATTTGTTTTAGAGAAATAATAAATAATTTTATTGTACTCAAATTTTTATAGCTATGCGATGACTTTGGATAATATTTATAGACATTTTATTTTATCGCAGTTTCTATTAAGCTTACTTATATGGGGCATTGTACTATTTGAGATGAGTATTGGATTTGTAAGTTTTAACACTACAAATAACTAAATGTTACATATATTATGTCTTTTTAACATCCAGAAGCTCATTATCCTTTAGCCTTCTTAGTATATTAAAAATATTAATGAAAAACACCGCTTTCTCATTTGTGGTTTCTTAACGGCAAAACAATTTTTTCTTTTCCAGAAGAAATTATCTAAACCGGAACTATAAATTATCTGGGGTCTAACCACCACATACAATATCGAGCAAAATTGATCAACTTTTTTTATTTTAGTATCATGACACTCGATATCGAATGAAATGTATAGTAATTTGATATGTTAGAATTCGATATCGAGTAACCAAAGACATAACATCTCTCTAGTTTTCATTCGATATGTCAGTGTCTATCGTATGCAGAAAAATGCCATAGTTTAATCGAAACTATAGTTAACTCGATATCGAATGCGGTGATTAGACCTCTGAATCTACGTCTTTTCTTAGCGCAATTTTACTTTAATTTAGAATAACAGGATTGCATTAATTTTGTAAATTAAAGTTCCCGAAACGAAAAGCTGTAGCAACTTTTCTTTTTCATAAAACATCTTGTGTATAAAAACGAATCGTCTGTGCCGAATCTTATATACCCTTCACCATATTATTAAAAAGGCAATAGTTCACTAGAGCATATGGTATGACCGCTGTTGTGTCAAAATCTTTATTTCGGGAACATATTCCGGGAGCATAACAGCTCGATTACGCTGATTTTTAATACCAAACAAACCTCATATATAAAAAATATATGAGATATGTATAAATATTACTATACATTATTATGTATGGGCCTGTTCGGAAATGCATCACTGCGCTGCATCTGATGCGCAGCGCGTTCGGTTAAGCATCACTGCAAATATCAGCTGTTCGCAAATACATAACAAATGCAGATTTTTTTTTTTCTCATTATTTATTTATTGAATCTTCATATATTAAATATGAACTAACAATAATTAATCAAATCTTACACTAATACTTTATTTTTGTCCTGCCAATGCTAGACGAAAATTTTTCTCTTCACGGTTTCTGTTCACATATGTAGATGTTTAGCGCTCTTCTTGTCTGATGAGTCCTGCTGTATCTCTTCTCCTTAATCTAGAGTGGCCGCTGTAATTTAAAATATTTCGAGCTAGTGGATTTGGGTGCGAATCAAGTCTTTTTAAATATTTTACTGCATACTTCGTAATAATAATAGTTTTTACTAACGGCACATTGAGATCCTTGTGAATATTTGAGTTTTTAACATACCAGGGAGCGGCTGTGATTATTCGAAGAAGTTTATTTTGTCGCCTATGAATTTTTTCGATATTAGAAGCCGAGGCAGTGCCCCATAACTGAATACCGTAGCACCAAATTAGTTTTTAGATAGAGTTGTAAAGTAGAAGTTTACAATCGAGACTAAGAACAGAGTTTCTTCCAATAAGCCAATTAAGTTGAATTGCTTTTAGTTTCATTTGTGTTAGTTTTGCTTCTATATGGCATTTCCATGTTAAACGCCGATCTAGATGAATTCCGAGATATTTTACATGCGATTGTTGGGACACTAATTGATTATTGATTTTAATAGGGGGACATGACTCCCGACGCAAGGTGAATGTTATATGTACGCATTTTTGCTCATTAACCTTTATCCTCCATTGTTTTAACCACTTTTCCAGTTCAAATATATGATCCTGCAAGTAGCGAGAAACTTCATGACAGTTTTCGTGTACGCTTAAAAAGGCTGTATCATCAGCAAATGTTGAAGTAAGGGTGTGGTTGTTTGTTGGCATGTCTGAGGTATATATTAGGTATAACAGTGGGCCCACTATGCTTCCCTGAGCGACTCCAGCGTCAATTGGCTGAGGAGAACTTATAAAAGCACCTTCTTTAATAATAAACTTTCGACCGACTAAGTAGCTTTCTAACAGCTTGTGTGTGCTTACTGGTAAATTTAGCTGCAATTTATGTAATAAGCCTTCATGCCAGACTTTATCAAAAGCTTGAGAAACATCGATGAAGAGGGCGGAACAATATTTTTTTTTTCAAAGGTTTTTCTTATGGCGTTTACTATACGATGGGTTTGTTCAATTGTGCTATGTTCTCTTCTAAAGCCGAATTGATGGTTTGGAATACATCTATTTACATTTAAAATTGGGGTTAATTTTGACACTAACAGCTTCTCAAACAGCTTTGATATATTAGACAATAAGCTTATAGGTCTATATGACTCAACTTTTGTAGGATTCTTTCCTGATTTAGGTATCATGGTAACTAGGGATACTTTCCATTCCTGAGGGTAGTATTCAAGGCGTAAAATAGCATTAAAAATAAAGAGAATAATTTTCTTTGCTATGCTGGGTAGCTCCAAAAGCATTTTGTTACTGATCTTATCAAAACCAGGTGCTTTCTTCGGGTTTAAATCATGAATAGCCTTTTCGATTTCTCTTATCTCAAATCTTAGTGGAACAGCTGCTCTAACAGCAACAGGTGGTAACTCGACCGCCATATCGAGAGATGTGTGAGCGGTAAATACGGTTTTCAAAGGATTAACAAAAAGATTTCCTTTTTCTATATCATTTCTTGCCCAACTTCCGTTTAAGTTTCTTAATGGTGGTTTAGTGATAACTGGTCTTTTAAGATTTCTAGCTGCGCGCCATAATGAGTAGTCTGATTGTGGAGTTACATCAAGTTCCTTAAGATATTTTTCAAAGGATCCATTTTTTTGGGACTGCAGTAACTTTCTTAGCCTTTTTGTGCACTCTTTTAATAAAGTCTTAAGTTGGGGGGCTCTGTTCAATTGCCACTCTCTTCGAACTCTCCTTTTTTCAGTCAATAGACGCTCGACATCTATAGAATATATGATATTGTTTTTGGTTTTTTTGAGGGTTGTGCTGGAATGTTGAACAGCTAGTTTGAGATAACTGTCAAAATTAACAATAGCGAGATCCACGCTCTCCGGTGTGCTTAGCGGAATATTTTCTGTGCAATGGGCACTAAGATATTTTTTATATTTTAACCAATTTATTTGTGAGGCTGATTTCGATAAGGACCCAGTCGGAGATACGATTCTGTTTGGAATCATTATAGTAACAATTGTAGGTGTGTGATCGGAAGATAATTCTAAGGAAGCTTCAACATAAATCGTTTCTGCGGGGATGTTTTTAACCACTCCAAAATCTATGACATCTGGATCTTTTTGCTGATCAGTAGGCCAATATGTTGGTTTACCGCTCGCGACCACATTTAGATCCATTTTACGAATTGTGTTAAACAAAACACGATCCTTAGGCGTAATAAGTCGTGACCCCCAGAAAGTATGTTTAGCGTTATAATCGGCAGCAGCCAGGAAGCAGGGTCCTAATGATTTGAAATATTTATTATATTGGCTTTCTGATATTGAAAATCTAGGTGGTGAATATATTGATGAAATAACTAGCTTTCGATTTAATTCCTCAACGCAAATGCTCGTTGCTTGGAGATAATCTTCCGATGATCGCACATTAAGTAGTGTTTTACTCGGTTTTTTATCAAAATGGCAGAACCTCCACAAGCTCTACCTCGAGGGTCCTTGGTATCATATAATATATAACCATTGATTTTAAACGTATTTCTTGAGGTCAGATGAGTTTCAGAAACCCATCATAACATCAATTTGTTTATTTTTAAGGAAGTATTCTAGTTCATTTTTATGTTGGCGGATGCCATTTGCGGTCCAAAAGCAAATTTTTAAACAGTTCATGGCTTATTTAGTACAGCTTGCAATAACATCGATTGCATTCTTAACATTTCTTGCATCATGTTACCCATTGTGTTGGTAAAATTGTTAACGGTTTGCACTAATGTTTCCATGGTTTTTTCTAGCCGAGTTAAATTAGAAATGGGAATTTCGTCATTATCTGGTAAATCACCTTGCAATGGCATATGATTAGATTTTAAGACATTAGCGTACGAGGTTCTGTTACTAGTTGGCTGCGGTATCTGTACGCCGTTAGTGTTTTCTTGATAAGTTGCCTGCGTTTGAGGGGGATTAAGTTTCTGTCCAACAGAACGTTTGACAATCGAATATACCGGACATCCTCTATAGTTGGCAGTGTGATTACCACCAGGGCTGTCAGATGTGGCGATTTCTCGCCAAACGTGGCGATTTTCAAACTTGTTTGGCGACCTAATTTTCGATTTGGCGACATGGCGATTTTTTGGCGATTTATAAAATAGTTGGCGATTTTGTTGGCTATTTTTGATGAGCCATGAATTTGTTTTGAAATTAGTTAAATTCAATAGGAAAATATTAAATTTTTTTTATTCTAGTATTTCAATGTATGAAATTTGATGCATTCATATGTATGACAAGTGTTTAAAACTAAATTATATTGAAATGGCTGATGAAGATAATGAAAATCATCGAGAAATTTTTTTTACATTTAAATGTGCTCTTGAAGGAAGTAATAAGTAGAATTCTTTAAAAAATGATATTATTAAAGTTTATGAACATTTTTCCATTATAAAATATGACAAATTATCACTGATAAAATACGTTGTTGTTAAAGATATTTTAAAAATTTTTATGAATCCTAACGTACCTTTGGCTGTTAATGAAACACAATGGAAAAATACCGTTTGTTAAAAGAGAATTTTAATGATGATATTCAATCTAATTTAAATCAGTTTAGGCCAACAATTTATAGCTACAAGGATACGGCACCTACGTACCATTTAAAGGAAATTGCATTGACTGTTCTGGTTATTACAACTAGTAATGCCTGTGTTGAAAGAATTAACACCACTAAAATTCGCCTTCGAAGTAGAAAGCGATATGAAGTTTTCGACACGTTTTAACGAGTTATAAGGTGAATGTAAACAGTACATGTTGCATTTCTTTTGTTCCTTCACAATGTATTCCAAAAAAAGAACACAAAAAGGGAGTCTTCTCGGTGAAGTATATAGCGTTTTAGATATATCATAGAGCTGCAACTACATACAAATGTATTGTATATCCAATATTTGTTTAATACTTACCGCAAAAATTCTTTTTTTGTCGCTTTGAGTAGACTACTACAAAATATTTTAAACATTGCATTTTGTGCTTACTAATTATTTTTTACTTTGTTCTAAATAAAATTAAACAAAATATATCTTGGCGACTTTTTTTGAATTTTCGGCGGATTTTAGCGATACGGAAGAAATTTTTTTTTTGGGATTTATAAAAAAATATTTTTAATTATTCTAAAAATACATATATTATTGTCAAAAACTAAAAAATAAATGCTTTGGCGATTTTGGCGATTTTTGACATTGATTTTGGCGAAAAAGTTCAAAATCAATCTGACAACCCTGATTACCACCACAGTTGCTAAATTTTTTTACATTAGGGTCATTTTTTGACTTATCACACTGGACGGTACCATGTAGTTCTCCACATACGACACAAACAGGGGGTAAATAGCAGTATGCCCTAGTATGACCAAATTCTTGGCAGTTTAAACACTGAACGGGCCCATTTCTTTTGTGCGGCTCTTCTATCATTATTTTTCTGTACAGGATGTATTTTAAACTGTAAATGGGATGCGTTTAATTTTTTTTTAGCTTAACGTCGCCGGGCTCTAACTCCACTCGAAATAGTGGTTGGGGATTTTTTTCCCTATTTTTAATATTTGTAACATTTTTAATTTTGAAACCCTTTTCTTCTAAAAATGTTTTTATTTCGTCTGGGTCTACGCATGAGTCAATGCCCTTTATCACAACCTGCAGACCTTTGCTGCTTTTCAACTGGTAAGTATAGAAGCTTTTTTTAAGTGCTTCAAACTTATTAATTAATTTACGAAAATCATTCTCATTATTAATCTGTATTTTTGTTTCGTTAATATTACCACGCTTGATTGCAGCCACGTAAAACGAATTTTCACCTATCACCGATATTAAACTTTTTATTAGCTCACTTGAGTTTTGCTCTCTATATTGGGGGTGGCTTCGACGATTTTATGACGTTGGGTGCTTCAGAAGATTCATCCTCCAGAATTGCAAAACGATTTTGCGAATTTATTCTATCAAAAGATGAAACTTTCGAGGCAGAGGCTACAGCTGAAGAGGCAGGGCTGCGACCACGTTTAAGCACTGTTATATACCTATCCATACCAACTTGCACTTGTGGTTTTTGACAACTTTTTTCTTGTTTGTTTACCATGCGTCTATGTTTGGGATTATAGTGTTATAAATGAGACTTCACTGTATTCTTTAATATACATAAGCTTAGCATTCGTGAAATTGCTACTTGAATTGTCATTATTTTATTTACATTTGAATTGTAATTATCTTTTTTTTACTCTGAAATAAACAGTCTCTTGAAATACACGAAACTTAACAGATTGGCGACGAGGACAAAGAGGAAAATAGAAAAACGTGGTGTAATGGGTAATGAGAATGAGGTATTAAAAGAGATGTTGATCCAACAACAGGCTTGGACGACTAAGATGCTTACGGAGCAGAAGCAATGGATGGAGGCTGTTTTAGGTGCTTCGCAGGCTGGACCTCCAAGTGTACAAAGTGTTAGTGTGCCATCTTTTCATGCCTTTAATAAAGAGATTCAACCATGGGATTCTTATGTAGAACAACTGGAACAACATTTTGCAGCGTATTCTGTACAAAGTGCAGAAAGGAAAAAATCATTTTTTTTAGCTTGGAGTGGTGAAGAAATATTTGAGCTGTTAAAAAAATTATTTGGTGGACAAAATTTGCAAAATAAAACTTATGATGAGCTAAAAGGAAAGTTAACGGAACATTTTTTGTCAAAAGTACATACCGTTGCTGCTCGATACGAGTTCCATAAGTTGGTCATGAAACCAGATCAAACATATAGAGAGTGGGTAGCTGAGCTGCGTGGGATTGCGCGAAACTGCAATTTTACTTGTAGTTTAAGCAGCTGCGCTAACGAGTATACCGACGAGATGATACGTGACATGATAATTCTGCATACTCCACACGATTCCGTACGCATCTCTGCTATGCAAAAGCTGCAGCCAACGTTAGCAGAAGTTTTGCTGATTGCCGAATCATACGAAGCGACAACGAAAAGCGTAAAATTGATAAAAGAAAATAAGGAAGAGAGCGCAGAGGGGTTTTCAGATTTAAATATTGTACATAAACAAGGAATACTAAAGAATAATAAAAGAAAAGAATATAAGTCATGTACTGGTTGCGGGGTATATCATGAAAGGGAGAACTGCCGATTTCGTTTTGTTGTTTGTCATCAGTGTAATCGAAAAGGGCACATAGCTGCTGTATGTTTGTCAATTGGAAATAAAAAGAAAATAAAAATCAATGCAAACAATAACATTGAAACTGAAGAAGCAACCGATCAGATCTTAAGTATAACGGATTTAATAAAAAATGAAAATAAAATAATGACAATTCAAGTAGCAATTTCACGAATGCTAAGCTTATGTATATTAAAGAATACAGTGAAGTCTCATTTATAACATTATCCCTCCTCCTATTTCCGAAAATCATCCGGGTTGAAACGAGCCACAGCAGTGCGAGTTCTTTGACTTCTTCTTAGTTCAGGTTCTATCGCTCGCGGTGGAGTAGAGTTTCCATCAGGCGACTCCCGTTGATCTGTCCTCTCTTGAATGCTGTTTCCGTCATCTATACAACCTTTTAGTGGATGTAAGAAAGGACTCGTTGCTTCTAGGCTTTATTTGGTTTTGTTGCCTTTTATAACTATGAAAATCTGTTTTTACTAGGTACACCATTTTTCCGATAACCTTTTCAATTCTTCCTTTAGTCCACTTTTCACCTCTCGAAAAATTTCGAATAAACACAGGATCATTAACTTTGTATTTGGTACCCTTGTCTTCTGTGTCAAGCTCTTGTTTTGGAGGTTTCCTCTGCATTTGAGTTAACAATGTTCGTACTTTACGACCGTGAAGTAATTCAGATGGGGTTTTTCCTTCCGAATTTGGTATATTGCGATAAGTTGATAAATATATTAACACAGCCTCTTTAACAGCTAATCCCTCTTCAATATTTTTTGCTACTGATGTTTTAAATGTACGTACAAAACGTTCTGCTAACCCATTGGAGGCGGGGTGAAACGGAGCTGTTGTTAAATGTTGTATACCGTTCGTTGAGCAAAATTGTTTAAAATGTTCAGATGTAAGTTGAGGGCCGTTATCACTTACTAAGGTTTCTGGCAACCCCTCAATGGAAAAAATTGTGGATAACAACGATATTGTAGCTGAAGACGTTGACGATGACATCTGACAAACAAAAGGAAACTGCGAAAATGCATCAACACAAATTAGCCACATACTACCGAAAATGGGACCAGCAAAATCAATGTGAACTCTTTGCCACGGACGTATCGCGGAGGGCCAGTTGCTGTATTCTTGCGTTGGACTAGCACTATGTAACCGACAAATTTCACATGCTGATGCCATTCTTTCTATCTCTCTATCCATGCCTACCCACCAACAATGTTGTCTAGCCAATCTTTTCATTTTAATGATTCCCCAATGACCTTCGTGCAATAAATTTAATACTTCTTTTTGAATTGTTGTTGGTACTACGACGCGAGAGCAATTTGATGACTCCCAAAATATGACGTCATGTTTGACGATTAGACTGAATTTTTTGTTAAAATAGGGGATTAAAAATTTTTCTTCAGTCCCGATGAACGTAGGCTATCCTTTTTCCACGTATAGTTTTACTTTGTTTAGTATGGAATCTTTAATAGTATGTTCTTTTAAAATCTCAATATTAATTGGGGTTTTGACTTCTATTACTGAATTGCAATACTCGTTGTTATCGAATTCCGGGTCAGGTCCAATCGGTAGCCGAGACAATGCATCCGCATTAGCATTTTCTGAGCTGCTTCTGTACTTGATTTCGAACTGGTATGCCATTAAAATGATGTGATGATGATATCAGTGGTAACGCTTGCAGGTATGGTATCAGTGGTAACGCTTGTTTTGTTTATTTCCACATTGCTTTCGCTAGTATAAATATCATTTATTTTTGTTATTTTATCATTGATACTACTCATATAGAGTTGTTTTTGTTTTTTTTCACCGTTTTTTTATTGTTTTTTTTATTTTATTATTATTTTTTTTTTTTTTTTTGTTGACTGTGCTCTTTTTATTATGTATAAAGTTAATGTAACACCAAGATAATAAAAAAGAATAAATAATAGTGTTTGATCGCAATATATGAAAGCGATTGAACACCAAAGGTTTCCTTTGGAGTTCAGATGTTTGTTTTTGAATTGTTACGAGTTAGCCCAGGTAGAAACACCATGTGCTAGTTAATATTAAAAATGAGCCTGGGTAGAAGCACCGAGACTAATCAAGCAATCATCAGAGTTAATCTTAGTTTGCCTCAAGTTCTTTATTTTTAATTGCCTTTTATACAATTTAATTTCTTAAGTCTAATTAACAGTAACAATAATAATAATAACAATAATATTTAAATATGCGATTGCAATTATAATAAATGCTTTAATTGCATTTATGGTAATATTACACCTTTTTACGGGTTGATTGACTGAATTTAATAAACATTTAAAGGTAAATGACTTACAGTAAACATTTTTAAGGTAAATGACTGAATTCTGTCATATAAGCATTTCTGTGTTTTTTAATAAGTTAAGCTAAATAAGTAGGTCATGGTTTTTTTTTGTATAAATTTGTATTTCTTTTGAAATTTTAGATTTTGTGTTAACATGTGTTAACATTCTCCGCCGCGTTGAGCGAATGGCGAAAAAAATGAACAAATTAATTAAATTAAAGTAAATTAAATAGTAATGGATATGTAAATAGCTATTTTTAAACTTCAGAGTTACGCTGGCGTGGCGTAGGCTGTGGTGGTGTTGGAGCCAGGTTGATTGATGTTCCTTTGCAGCGTTTAAGTCGCCATACTATTAGGGCCACGGTGATTAGAAATGACAGAAGTAGAGCCACAGAGCCGATGTACGGATGATGAAGAGCAGGGTACTTTATATCCCTTGGAAGATTCTTTATCTCTGCTAGTTGCCCTTGGATGTTCGTGAGTTCATCCAATTTGGTGTCTAAATTAATGTTTGGTGCTAAAAGCCGCCTTACCTCGGACGGTTTACCAATTGCCGTGATATTGCCAACCATGGCATATGAATTATGAAGAGTAGTGACACTAGTTTCATGTCCATGGATAGCCAGTATATTTCCCTTTATGATGCAAGTCGGGTTCATGTACAAGAGACCAGAATGTTTGATATGGAGGTGTATGATTTCAGAGTCGCAGACTGCAGTTAGTTCTAGTGGATATGTTGTTGAATACAGCCAATGATTGATGGTGTTCAGTGCGACAAAGGAGACCTTAGTCGGGATGTGACCGAAACTACATTGTGGTGATGTTTTGTTGTTGAATAGAGCAATTTCACAGGAAACGCTGCTGGAGTCTCGAGTGACGCTGACTGGTAACATAGAGCATAGGTATATATCGCTTTTAACTAAATTACATTTATTGAATTGAAGTGCATTTAGTGTCAAATATTCATCGCGGTGATGGTTCGCAGCCAGGTATTCACAGTTGGTTGTTATAGCAATAGTGTTGTTGTTTAGCTTGGTGGGTATAGGGATAACCTTGAATAGTTCAAAATGTTCTTGATTTACTAAAGGCAGTTCAATAATGAACATAACACTTCCCTGGGCTACTGTGCCTTTTATAGTCATGATGTTGTATAATTCTAACAAGTCGGTATCTTCAACTGGTAATGCGCGACCCTTGGGAAGATGTCCCTTAATTTTAGAAATTTCTGCTTTTAACTGCTTTGATGTGAGGATGAGTGGACTTATATTCCCGTGGTTCGTATGTGTGAGGGCAGCGACCAGCTCTGATTCAATTCTTTGTAGATCTGACGCAAGTGTATTTAATTGAATCGCCAAAGATATTAGATTCTGGACTTGTCGTAGGTTTGAGTTCTCATTTTTGACTGTGTTTAAATCATGATAGATGCTTTTCTTCAGATCTGAAAAGCGCACCTTAGTGTTGTTCTCGGTTTGCTTGAGAATATTTATTGTCGAGTCTATTACTGAAGTTTGGTTTTTTAGTAACAGATTCAGATACTCCTCGTTTTCCTTTACGTTGGCTATAGTTTGAGCCATTTGTTCTGCATAATCCGAGTCAAGGACTCCGAATAAAGCGTGAGCTATGTTTCCCATGATATCTAACGGAGCTCTCCGCCTTCTTCTTGGAATAAGGAGGTCTGATTCTTGAATAAGGGTGTCCCAAGTGTGCTGAAGTTGTAGGAAGAGTGTCTCACACGATTCAATGGCTATTGATTGCTTGCAGAGCTTTGAAAATGATGTTATTCCGGCTTCCAGGACCTTGTTCCTATCCCAAATTGGTGCTAAATCGTAATATATGATAAATTTCCAGGTAGCTGTTATTAACTTTGTTGATCCTACGCCTTCGAAATACAATCCGGGATCGGTAGAAAATTCTGTAACATTTATTGGAGAAGCTAGTATTATCG
Source organism: Pollenia amentaria (assembly GCA_943735925.1). Classification (NCBI taxonomy): domain Eukaryota; kingdom Metazoa; phylum Arthropoda; class Insecta; order Diptera; family Polleniidae; genus Pollenia; species Pollenia amentaria. Next base: position 93,833,562 of record OX031009.1, on the reverse strand, counting down.
ACAGCAGGAGAAGTGAAATGATAATTGTACTGAAAACTCCCAATGAAGCATATTGTACTGTCTTTCGTTTTGGTTGTATAGCATCACCGTCTGATGAGTGTTGCCTCTTTTGTGGCGTTGGAGTTTCATATTCGGGATATTCAATGTGGGAATCGTTAAACAACGGAGCCAATCTATGAATTGGCCTCTTGAAGATTCCCTTTGCTGTTTTGACGTCGCAAACTCTAATAAGTCCATCCTCTCCCTTGTAGATTCGGTTGATTCTGCCCAATGGCCATTGTAATACTGGAATGTTATCTTCTTTGATGATAACGAGCATGCCTTCAATGACGTTTGGTGAAGATGATTTCCATTTCCCCCTTTGCTGTAGCTCATGTAAATATTTTTGTGTCCATTCCTCCCAGAATTTGTGTTTTATTTCTGAGGTTATTTTCCACCTTGCATTTAATGATAATTTTGGTGCTTGAGCATTAGCATCTACGGCTGATGTTAAAGGTTCGCCGACAAGAAAATGACCCGGTGTAAGAGCTTGGAGATCATCATCATTTGACGAAAGTGGAGTCAATGGTCGGGAATTTAGAATGGCTTCTATTTCAACTACTATAGTTTCTAATTCCTCATAGGTAAGTGACGCCGCAGAGACGCTTCTCAGTAAAAGATGTTTGGCGGATTTGACTGCCGCTTCCCAAAGTCCACCGAAATGCGGCGCTCTAGGTGAAATGAATTTAAAGGTTATGGATTGATCGCTGCATATCCGTGTTATTTTTTCTTGTGCTGATTGTGAATATATTGATTCCTTTAATTCACTCAATTTATTGCTTGCTCCTACGAAATTAGTTGCGTTATCGCAGTACAGGGTTTGACAGTGACCCCTCCTGCTGATAAAACGTCGTAATGCTCCTATGAAGGCTTCTGTCGATAGGTTGGACACGACCTCCATATGGATGGCCTTGGTGGCGAAACAGCAGAAAACTGCGATATAGGCCTTATCTGGTCTTTTCCCTCTTATTTTGTGGTGGATCCAGATAGGCCCAAAAAAGTCCAGTCCTGATGTTATGAATGGGCGCGCGGGTGTCACCCTGGCCGCTGGCAGATTTCCCATCAGTTGTTTGAACAATACTGGTCTTGCTTTAGTGCATCGTATACACTTGTGGACTGTGCTACGTGCTAAAGTCTTTCCATTCGTGATCCAGAATTGTGCTCTGGACGCGGCTAATAATGCCTGTGGACCGCAGTGACGATTTTCTACGTGTAGCATGTGCATTAATAACTTTGATGTGAAGTGATTGTGAGATAAAATTGCGGGGTGTTTTGCATTAAACGTTAACATTGATTGTTCTAGTCGGCCACCGACTCGGATTATCTGATGTTCATCTAAAAATGGATTTAATGATGCCAAAGAACTAGATTTATGAACAGGTGTTTTACGTAACAAGTTTTTCAGTTCTTCTTCGAATTCTGTTGCCTGAGCGAACTTGATAATAACGTATAGAGCTTCTTCCATTTCGTGAGCATCGAGCGCCTTGTTGGTTGAACGAAGGTTATTGGTTGTTTTTGAATATTTAATGAACCGTATTATATAGCCGATTGTGCGCTGAAGGGTTTTCAATGAATTTCGATGATTAATTCGATCGATTATGCCTTCACCATCCTGATGCGTTGTTGCTATTGCTAAAACTCGTTTCGTCAATTTCCGTTCTTCATCGCAAGGTATGTCATTGGGTTGAAAGACTTGGTTTGACCATCCATCTTCGAATCCAGAGAGAAATAATGGACCATAAAACCACATTGAATGTTGTGTTAAGGTTTCTGGTGATAGTCCTCGGGAAATTGCGTCAGCTGGATTTTGTTTGGAACTGACGTGTTTCCATTGACTTGGACTGCTTGACATTTGAATTTTTGCTACCCTGTTGGCCACGAAGGTGTGAAAAGATGCTGCTGGTGAAGTTATCCAAGAGAGGACAATTTTTGAGTCTGACCAGAAGAAGTTTGCTGCATTTTGTAGACTTAAATCTTTTTTCACTCTATTTGTTAATTCCACCCCTAGTACCGCGGCACATAGTTCTAGTCTTGGTAGAGTTTGTTTTTTGATTGGTGCAACTCGTGACTTGGAGCAAATCAATCTAACTACTACAGTCTTATCTTTGTATACTGAGCGTATGTAAATTGCCGTTCCATAGGCTCGTTCAGAGGCATCAACAAACGTGTGAATTTGTACTGATAGCGCTCCTTCATGTTTCAGCACGAATCGGTCTATCTTAATGTTGTTTATTGCTTCTATATTTTTTCGGAACTTATTCCATTCGTTTTGAAGATTTCTGGGTAATTCATCGTCCCATGAGATTGGTAATTGCCATAATTCTTGTAAAAATATTTTTGCCTTCACAATGACCGGTCCAAAAAGTCCTAATGGATCAAAAATCTTTGCCAGTTCTGAGCTGACTATTCTTTTCGTCACGCTCGTGTTTGCTGAGGTTTGCGCTCGTCCACATAACTGATCCGACCTTGGCAGCCATATCAATCCGAGTGTTTTAATTGAACAATTGGAGTTTTCGTCCAAGTCTAGATTGACCTCTTTATCTTCAGGAGCAATGCCGCTTAGTAGTTGAGGATGATTTGAACACCATTTCCTAAGCTTGAAACCAGCTTCTCCCAATAATAAGTTTAGTTGACGTTGTGATTCTAATGCAGTATGGATAGAATCAGATCCGCTAAGGCAGTCGTCTACATAAAAGTCATCGCGTAGTGTTTTAGCTGCTAAGGGGTATCTTGTGATATTTTGTGACGCTAAGTGTTGAAGGCACTTTGTTGCTAGATATGGTGCTGACGAGGTGCCATAGGTTACCGTTTTTAGACGATAGTATCGGATATCTTGATGTCTGTTGTACCTCCAAATGATCAGCTGGAACATCTGATCAGCATCGGCTACTTGTATTTGCCGATACATTTTCTCGATATCTGCCGAGAATACAAATCTGTGCATACGAAAACGTAATAAAATTGAAAATAGTTCACTCTGTACGGTTGGTCCGGCATGTAGTATGTCGTTGAGGGAGGTGCTGCTAGATGACTTGGCCGATGCATCGAAAACTACTCGTAGTTTCGTAGTAGAGCTTTCGGGCTTCAAGACACAGTGATGAGGCATAACGTAATGAGAATCCGGAATATCCTCTTCCTGAATTTCTTCCATGTGCCCCAAGGATTCATATTCCTGCATGAATTTGTTGTACTCTGTTCTAAGTGGGGCATCGTTGTTCAGCCGCCTTTCAAGTGATAAAAATCGATTGAATGCCATTGATTTTGATGTTCCGAGAGTGATTGGGTTCTCGGAAAATGGAAGGCGAACAATGAATCTACCTTCTGTATTTCTTCTTACATTCTGAATGAAGTGCTCTTCACATCGTTTCTCAGCTAGAGACAATGTTCGTTCAGTATCATGTGTATCTTCAAGCTTCCAGAACTTCTCAATTAGTTGATTTGTTGTTTCTTCTTCTGGGCTGAATACTGCACAGGTAACTACGTTGCTGCTGCCTCCTTGTAATCTGCCTGTTACAACCCAACCTAGCACTGTGTTTTGTAGGATTGGTAATTCGTGACTGATTCTTATTTGTTCTGGGCGCATCCATTGATGATAAAATTCTGCTCCAATCAGCATGTCAATTTTATCCGTACGATTGAACCATGGGTCTGCCAATTTAATATTTTCAGGAATATTCCATTCTGATGTATCGAATGAATTTGTAGGCTGTGGTGACACTATGTTTGGAAGCACAAATGCTTCGACCCTTGTTGTATAGTTGCTTGAACATGCTTGAAGCTCGAGATTTACTCGTTGGGATACGTTGTGGATTTTGCGTCCTATCCCTTCCACGCACAGGTCTGAATCCGTTGACTTCAGCGATAGTTTATTTAGTAACCTGTTTGTTACTAAATTGACTTGTGATCCGGAGTCCAGAAGGGCTCGGAATGTACATATGCGGCCATTGGTTCCAAACACCTTTACCCTTGCTGTGGCTAAGACTGTGTAGCTGTTACCAGCATCTTCCTTGTTTGCAGAAGCTACGACTGGGGCATTTTTATTTCCGTTTGGAGAGGACTCTACGTTGGTCTTTTGAGGGTTTCCCCCCGAGGATGGTGATGGCTTTCCGTTTGATGTTTCTAAATGCAATAACGTATTGTGTTTCTTATTGCATTTTAGGCAGGAGCGTGAAGTGCATGCCTTGGCGACGTGACCTGATCGGAAACAGTTAACGCATAGATTTTTTCGTTGTATCCATTGTAATCTTTCAGGTGGCGGCATTTTTTTAAATTTTTCACAATAATATATGGGATGCCCTGTTGATCCACATATCTTACAATTGGATGTTGATGTAGTTGCTGTGATCAATTTTGTTCTATTCACACCAGTTTCTAGAGTTTTTCCACGCGTTTCTAACGCTTGGAAACGGTGCTCTATAAATCTAAGTAACTCGCTTAGACTTACAAGGTTCTTATTGTCCTTAAGAGATTGCTCGAACAGTGTTTGGGTCGAGGAATCAAGTTTCCTCAGTAATATATGGACTATTATGGCGTCCCATTGATCCACTGGGAGGCCTTGTGCCGACAAACCATGGGTGCATTCTTTTGCGAGGTCGTGGATACATTTGAGTGCTTGTGCTGTCTCATTTTTAATTTGTGGGTGTGATAATAAATTGTTCAATAATGTGGTCACAATTAGTCTTTTGTTATCGTATCTGCTCACCAAGATGTTCCATGCGATTTCATAATTTGCTGATGTGATCGGTAAGTGTTTTATTAAATTTTTTGGCTCGTCTGCCAAGTGTGTAGTTAAATAGAACATTTTTTCCACTTCGCTCATTGTCGCGTTGTGGATCAGCTGGATGTAAAGGTCTTTAAAGGCTACCCATTGTAGGTAACTGCCGTTGAATTTTGGTATTTGGATCTTTGGCAACTGTGGTTGACAATGTTCACTTCTTCTGACGATTTGTGCAGTAGCTTCGTTGGCGATATTGGCACTCTGTCGTAACACACCTTGTATGTTGTGCACCTCCGCTTGCATTTCGTAAAACTCATCCAACGTATACCCGTCAATTTGCTCTTCAGATGCTAACTGCCATAAGGTGTCGTTGTTGTACGAGAAATCGTGCATATATTTGTCAATGAGCGTTAATTTGCTCTGACAATACCACTCCTCTCGATTTTCCTCAGACTGTACCTCTTCGATCATTCGCCTTAGCGCTCTCATTAGAGCCCGTTGATTACGAAGAATTTTGCTTGTGATTTTGTCAGGTTCTGGTTCTCCCTGCTTACCGCCATTTGCACCTTCTGTATCTATGGATTTTCTTATTGATGGTTGCGATAATTTTCTTACTTCGGATTCAAACAATGCTTTGTATTTAAGTGTGTCATCCGAAATGCGTAAGTATATCTCAGTAAAATACTGGTGATGCAAAGGTGGATTTGATAGACACCTTATTTTGTTGTCAATGTTCTCAAACTCTAGCCATTGTGTGTCAAGTCGTTTTATACGTTCCAAATAATATTCTTTTGTTTTTCGTGTAGCCGGGTCCTTTTTGACGTTGCGGATTATTGTGTTTATTTTTTCCGCCGTCTCCTGTTGGATAGCTACCAATTCTTCAAAGGATTCCATGGTCTTAATTGCTGAATAGATTTAGATGCGATGATGATATGTTGTCACTTGATTACAGTTCTGTGGATCCTAAACTGTGGTTAGGAACGCTCGAATGTATATACCAAATGTTGATGTCGCCCCGTTATGACCTCAGGACTGAAAGTTTTAGGACCGCTGGATTCTGATGATACCTGTCTCTTGTAACAGGCCCGTTGGTTTCTGATGAGATCCTGTCTCTTGTAACAGAACCTTTTGATTGATGATGAGATCCTGTCTCTTGTAACAGGACCTATAGGTTGACGAGATCCTATCTCTTGTAATAGGATCTTTGGGTTGATGATGAGATCTTGTCTCTTGTAACAAGACCTTTGGATTGATGAGATCCTATCTCTTGTAATAGGACCTTTGGATTGATGATAGAATCCTGCTTCTTGCAACAGGACCTTTGTGTTGATGAGATCCTATCTCTTGTAATAGGACCTTTGAGTTGAGGATCGTCGGGTTCACCAAAATGATTGGTGCCTGTTGACTGCTGTCGGTTGCTGATGAGATCCTGTCTCTTGTCACAGGACCGTCGGGGTCACCAAAATGTTTGATCGCAATATATGAAAGCGATTGAACACCAAAGGTTTCCTTTGGAGTTCAGATGTTTGTTTTTGAATTGTTACGAGTTAGCCCAGGTAGAAACACCATGTGCTAGTTAATATTAAAAATGAGCCTGGGTAGAAGCACTGAGACTAATCAAGCAATCATCAGAGTTAATCTTAGTTTGCCTCAAGTTCTTTATTTTTAATTGCCTTTTATACAATTTAATTTCTTAAGTCTAATTAACAGTAACAATAATAATAATAACAATAATATTTAAATATGCGATTGCAATTATAATAAATGCTTTAATTGCATTTATGGTAATATTACACCTTTTTACGGGTTGATTGACTGAATTTAATAAACATTTAAAGGTAAATGACTTACAGTAAACATTTTTAAGGTAAATGACTGAATTCTGTCATATAAGCATTTCTGTGTTTTTTAATAAGTTAAGCTAAATAAGTAGGTCATGGTTTTTTTTTGTATAAATTTGTATTTCTTTTGAAATTTTAGATTTTGTGTTAACATGTGTTAACAAATAGTTTGCACAGATTATTTGTAAGTATGTATGTGCGTACATACATTAATTTTTTTTTTCTTGTATTTTTTCTTAATTGTTTTTTTCACTTTTATATTGAGCGTCCACATTCGCCTGTTAAATGATCTTATTAACAAATTTATGTTATAAAAAAAAAAGAATCGTATACGGATTTAAAAAAAGAAACACGTCTGTTCACAACGAACACGACCGAACGAATGTAACAAATGCAGATGATGCGCAAACAAATCTAAAATACGCATCACAAAAATTGCTGATGCATATTGTGTTCAATTATATAACCAATACGGGCGGCAAACAAGCTGATGCCAAGCTGATATGCATGAGCATCGCAAACTAATCATAGATGCGCATCAGATGCAGCGCAGTGATGCATTTCCGAACAGGCCCTATATGTGGTATATTTTCTACGGACATTATCGTACCAAACTCCTTAATTCGGGAGGACACTCGTATGGGGGCCAGGTGAAATTATATACCGATTTATTTAATACACTGTAGATTTAAGAAATATCTTTGGCCAATTTGGTCTTCCTTGGCCATATGGTACTAGCGCTATTGTGCCGAAACCATTACTTGTCTACAACTCGGTCATTTATTAACCGATTTTGTTGATTTTCCAAGAGACTTCAATAAGTAAAGGATAAAGGGTAAAAGCTAGACATTTATATGTCAAATTTAGAGGCAGTTGACGATTTGCCCATTTCTCAGCCATTTTTGGACGGACAGTGACCATCCGTTGTGTATTGTACAGACTAGTACGCTATTTTAGGGCTTTGTTCTGTGCGAATTAAGCTCGATTCACCCATGCGTATTTTTTGTTCTGCCATTTTTTACTATTGTTTACATCTGTAAACAACATGGTAGCTTTGTTTTTCCTGACAAATTTTCCGCAATGGGTGAATCGTTCTGCAGAACACTCTCAGTAAAAAAATTATTCTCCGAAAAAAATATTGTTCGGAACGCTTGGATGAATCCACCTTTAGATTCTAGTGAAAACCCTTTAGCGGTTCTGTATTTAATTAAATGTAATTGAACAGTATTATATATATCTGACATTTCTCATTACTGAAAACGTGCACAATTTTTTCTGTTTTTTTTCTTAAACTTTAGGGATAATAACTTTTGAAGGGCTAACAATTTTACTTTATGCCTAATTTATTCTAAGAAGCTCTTGATGCTAATAAACTCTCTTTTATAAATAATTAATTTTAAAATTAGAAAAAAAAAAACAAGTAAGAAAGAATAGTCGGTCTCGCCCGACCTATGAAACTGTATACCACAGTATATAAAAACAATTTTTGCGTGTGTTCCATATTTGAAAAATTATGTTATGAGGTTAAGATTCATGTAAAAGTTCTTTATGCCAAATATTATTTTGATATCTTCATCTATATGAAATTTTAGGATGGGATTTATGGCTAATTTTGGACCTACCAGGACAACAATTTGTCATGGCATAGTAGCTTTCGAAAAAGTTATTATCGCCAATTTTTTTTATGTTTAGCTTGTATGGGGGCTATGTGAAATTATGGACCGGTTTGACCCATTTATAGGCTTGGCCCTTATGCCAATTAGAAGATATGTACTAAATTTCATCAAAACTTTACAAAACATTCTCCATTACTGCAACAAAGTCACTCCTAGCCAAGTCAAATGTAGGACAGACCCCCCTTCATTTTTTCTTCACGACAGTTCTTATAACCACCTTTTGTCTCTTACATACCTACCCGCTATCTCCATTCCTTAAGCTCCCAAACCAAATTATCAATACAGACTAGAAATTATTTGAAGAAAACTCCCACAACTGCGTAGCACTCCACCTTAAGGGGGTAAAAGCATTACCAACCACCATTAGTTTTTTGTCCTAAACATTTTCTTAAAACATACTGTTGCTTATCTCCAAATACAAATATGGTGGTTTTGCAATCCCGCCTATATTTTTATAGAGGTTGTGGTGGATTAATAACCCCGCTATGTGTACCAGTTTTGGAAAAAAAAAATTTTTGCCGTTCTTTAGATATAAAAAAACTATTTTGTGCCACACCCACTTCTTCAACTTTGTGGGATGTTGTATATTGGTAACCTATATGTTTGTACCTAATTTGCAAATATTGGCTCTTTCCGTTCTCCGGATATACAGAAATTTATAATGCCTTTGTATGGGAAGTACCAGGCCCACTGCTCCAATCCCACCCATTCTTTAAAGAGGTAGTGTATTGATAAACAAAATGTTTCTACCTAATTTGAAAATATTGTCCATTGCCGATCTCCGCATACATGTACAGAAAAAAACAACAACAAGGGACTTATAGGTAAAATTAGGTGATGTCATGGTTTTTTTGCTCACAACTCAGTCTTTTATGGACCGATCAGGCTGAATAGCAAACAATTTTAGACTTTATATCACATAAATGTAATGACGACATCTTCCCATCATATCTGGGGTCAGAAGGACATATTGCTTTAAGCGTCCAGAATATACATATATACTTTATAGCAGTGAAGGGCAGATATAGAACATTGAACAAAAGCGAGTAAATAAGTTTCTTTAAACTTAAAGAAATTTTTTGAATGGTTATAGGGAAAAAAAATTCGTGAAAATTCCCAGGGGAATTTTTGGGGAAAATGCACTTCTGTCGATGAGAATTTTTGGGGAGAGCATATTATTGTATACGCCATTTGTGAATAGAACGGTTTGGTCAAGACGTAGGTCATATCAAGACGCTAGTGGCTCGAAACATTTTCAAGAGCTTGCTGAAATAGTTTCCAACACGCTTTCTGTACAAACATGTAACGCTTGTTTATATAATAAATCAAAATAAATAATAAATCGCGACTAAATGCAGTATGACTTATTAGAAGCTCTTCTTAGAATAAATACACACTTTAAAAGTAATTCAGTTTGCTGTGACAAGGTTATTCCATCTTCTCAATCCAAACAACATGTAAATCTAAATTGCAATGTCTGGTGAATTACAAGTTTTTGATACTGAAGATTTTGAAATGATAAAAATTTATGCATAATTATTTTTTTGTGCGTCCTTTGAAAAACGGTTAGTTACCATTGACGGTAACATAGTTTTTTCCTCATTTTTGAAGAAATATGCACCAGTGCTTCCACCAGCCCACAATAGATGTGATGGTAGTTATTGTTACTGTTCGGATTGCTCATCAGCCCAAATTCATCACTGCACAAAATTTCACGATAAAACACCGGATTTTGATTGAGTTTTTCTAGAGCCCATTCGCTGAAAATAAGACGCCAATTTAAGTCGCATATCGTCGAATATTGCACAAGTTGAATTTTGAACGCTTTAAGGCCGATTTCCTTACGATAAATACGCCAAGTTGTCGAATACGACAAGCCAACCTGCTGAGAACGACGACAATCGAATTGTCACGGTCTTCACGCACACTCTCAGGTACAGCTGCTATATTCATCTGTAAAAAACCATATTGAAAATCAAACCTCACGATGAACCACCCTTTACAAAAATTAAATTTGGAATTTAAAGAATGTATTAGATCGCCCATGTCTGATTTCTTTTAAAACTGTTGTAGACTGTAAATAAATAACTAATTTTTCTTTAAGTTTCGTAAGTTTACAAAATTTAAAATGTAATTTTTAATATTTTTTAGGAATCGGATAAAATAACTTTAGTGCGGATGGTGATGTACATATTAGCAGCTGGATACCAAGTCGTTATTTATTGCTACAACAGTCAACGATTGACTTCAGAGGTTTGTCTGTATAATTGCCTTTGTAAACTATTATTTAGTAACGTATCATTAAATTTATTAGTGTGAGAAAATACCTTTAGCTTTCTATAGCTGTGAGTGGTACAATGAGTCAAAACAATTCAAACAATTTGTTTGCTTGATGATTCTTCGCACAAATCGCATTTTTAACCTTAATATTTCCTGGTTTACTACCATGTCACTACCAACACTATTAGCAGTAAGTTTTTTTACTCTAATTCAAAAATAATCGAAAGCTTATACAAGTTATTTTTTAGATGGTGAAAACAAGTGGATCATATTTTCTGTTATTGAGAAATTTGGCGGAGTAAAAGTTGAATTTTAGAATTTGCAATAGAGTAATTCACGTCACAATTTTTATTCTTGCAAAAATGCGAAGTTTTGACTTGTTGACGGGAGCATACATTTTAGCATCAAGTGCGCGAAATCACCATTTTTAATTGAGTTTATTTTCGATTGTCTTCTAAATAATCTATTATTTTTTATTTTTTATATGTATATCAAGTCGAATTCATGTCGATATTACAACAAGTAGAAACACCAAAAGCAAAATAATGTATTTTTTTGTTGCTTTCGTTGATCAATATGTCAAAACCATAAGCAACTTTTGACATTTCTCTCTCTAAGTAAGAAAAAAAGTTGCACATCTGTGCTTTCAACGCCACCTGAAAAATGAATTCGCCTTGATGTATATCTTGAATTTTGATTTGCTTTATTTTTTGTTGCACTAACCCTGCGCCACACGATAAACTTTTTGTTGATAGTCTTTTACATATACTGAACCCATGTTCTGAAATTTTGGTGAGAACTTTTCGCATCGAAAACATGTGAAACAAAATATTCCATCGTTTCTCGAAAAGTGAGAAAAAAGTATGTCTGTAACTCATGTCGAAAACTATCAAAAGAGATTACGTCGTAACGATATAATTGTCATAATATTCCACTCGAAGCCGATTAGAAATTGCAGATGTTGAGAACGCCAGTCAAACATATCGTTGACGGCGACCAAATTTGACTAAAATTTAAAAAATTTTCAACGACGGCGGTGAAAAAACAACCGTCGGCTATACCAAAAAATGTAAAGTGCGACTTTAATGTTTGTTGATGAACAAATTGCTTTGAAAACATTCGTATATTTTTAAAAATGTTAAAAGCAAAATAATTAAACAATGAAAAAATCTGCCAAGAAATAATACTTATCTCTTTCGTGTTAATATTCATTGCATGTTGCATTTTTAATTTATTTTTTGGTGTTAAAAATTTTTCTCACCCCGTTTTTACGAGTGAGTTTATTTGATAGTTCAAAGCGGGAACTTTCTCACAAAAATTCTACAGACACACTTTCTCAGTATATTGGCGAGTAATTTCCTTACATGAAAGCTATTACTCGCCAAAAATGTTACAGACGCAATTAAGGGAGAAAAACAGCTGTTTGTTTCAATTTATGGCAATTTTGTTTAATTTCTCACATTTTAATCGAAGTTTCTCGCTGTGGGAGTTACAGAATATGTGCACTGTTTGTCATAATGTACATAAATTGAAAGCTGTGACGTAGTCTGCACGCAATTTTTAAGCAATTTACTTTCAAGATTTTTTTTTTTTTAGTATTTATTTGTTGAATCTTCATATATTAAATATGAACTAACAATAATTAATCAAATCTTATCCTAATATTTGCTTTACGTCCTGCCAGTGCCAGACAAAAAGGATTTCGTCATCACGGTTTCTGTTCAGATATGAAGGTGTTTATCTCTCATCTGATTGGGTGAGTGCTGCAGTGTCTCTTCTTCTTAAGCGAGTGTGGCCGCCATAATTTAAAATATTTCGAGCTAATGGATTTGGGTGCAGTTCCAGCCTTTTTAAATATGTTACTGCATATTTCGTTATCATAGGTTTTACTAATGGCACATTGAGATCCTTGTGGATATTTGAGTTTTTGACGTACCAGGGGGCGGCTGTGATTATTCGAAGAGGTTTATCTTGGCACCTTTGAATTTTTTCGATGTTAGAAGCCGAGGCAGTGCCCCATAACTGAATACCGTAGCACCAAATTGGCTTTAAGATAGAGTTGTAAAGTAGAAGTTTGCAATCGAGACTAAGAACAGAATTTCTTCCAATAAGCCAATTAATTTGAATTGCTTTTAGTTTCATTTGAGTTAATTTAGCTTCTATATGCCATTTCCACGTTAAACGCCGATCTAGATGTATACCGAGGTATTTTACATGCGAGTGTTGGGGTATTATTTGATTATTTATTTTAATAGGGGGCATGTTTCCCGACGCAATGTGAATGTTATATATGCGCATTTTTGCTCATTGATCTTTATCCTCCATTTTTTAACCACCTTTCTAGTTCAAATATATGATCCTGTAATGCTTCTTGACAGTTTGCGTGTACGCTTAGAAAAGCTGTATCGTCCGCAAATTTTGAGGTATGGGTGTAGCTGTTTGTTGGCAAGTCCGAAGTATAAATTAAGTATAATGGAGTGCCCAGGATGCTGCCTTGTGGGACTCCAGCGTTAATTGGCTGTGGATAACTTAAAAATTCGTCTTGTTTAATAATAAATTGACGACCGACTAAGTAGCTTTCTAACAGCTTGCCAGACTTTATCAAAAGCTTGAGACACATCGATAAAGAGTGCTGAGCAATATTTTTTTTCTTCAAAGTCCGTTCTTATGACACTTTCTATTCGATTAGTTTGTTCAATTGTGCTGTGCTTTCTTCTAAAATCGAATTGATGGTTTGGAATACATCTATTTTCATTTAAAATCGGCGTTAATTTTAACACTAGTAGTTTCTCAAATAGCTTTGAAATATTAGAGAATAAGCTAAAAGGTCTGTATGACTCAACTTTTGTGTGATCCTTTCCTGGCTTTGGTATCATGGTTACTAAGGAGACCTTCCCTTCTTGAGGGTAGTATTGAAGGCGTAAAATAGCATTAAAAATAATAAGAATAATTGTTTTTGCTATACTTGGTAGCTCCAAAAGCATTTTATTACTGATCTTATCAATAACGGGAGCCTTTTCGATTTCTCTAAACTCGAATCTTAGGGGAATAGCTGCTTTAACATTTACAGGCGGTAACTCGACTGCTATATCGTGAGATGTATTAAGGGTAAATACGTTTTTCAGATGATAAACAAACAGATTTCCTTTTTCAATGTCATCTCTTGCCCAACTTCCATTCAAGTTGCTTAATGGTGTCTTAGATATAACTGGTCTATTGACTTCTAGCTGCACGCCATAATGAGTAGTCTGATTGTGGAGTTGCATCAAGTTCCTTAAGATGTTTTTCCAATTGCCACTCTCTTCGAACTCTCCTTTTTTCAGTCAAGAGACGCTCGACATCTGTAGAATATATGTTATTATTTTTGGTTTTTTTAGGGTTATGCTGGAATGGTGAACAGCTAGTTTGATATAACTGTCAAAATTAACAAATACCGAGATCCACGTTCTGCGGTGAACTAAGCGGAATATTTTCTGTGCAATGGGCACTAAGATATTTTTTATATTTTAATCAATTTATTTGTGTGGCTGACGTCGCTAAGTAACCAGACGTAGATACAATTCTATTTGGTTTCATTAAAGTTACAATTGTTGGTGTGTGATCGGAAGATAGTTCTAAGGAAGCTTCAACATGAATCGTTTCTGCGGGGATGTTTTTTACCACGCCAAAATCGATGACATCTGGAATCAGTAGGCCAATAAGATGTCATCAGGAAACCATTTATACTGACAAATGAAAAATTTGCTCACTAAACTTCTAATCAGCTGTTAAATTGAAAGTAAAATCTCTAAGCAAATGGATAGTTAAAATTGAGGGCAATCTCGTGGTCAATTTAAAAAGTGTGAGTGTGTTAGTAAAAAAAATGAGAGTGAGATCAAATTGAAAGACAAAACTTGATCGTGTGGCCTCCACGTTACAAAAATTTTACGGTTGATGGTTACATTTATAGTTGCTCTTTTTGGTACTCATTTAGATAAAGAAGCTATATTTAATGAGATTCAACTGACATTGAACCAGGGTTACCGTTTGTACGACTAAAGTCGCAATTTGACAATGTCTTAGCGGTCTGCGACTTTTTGTGAGACTTTTATCACGAACTTGTGCAACTTTTTAATTTTGTTGAGACGTTTTGCCCTTTTTTGCAAAGTTTCTTGAAAGAAACATTGCTGCATGACCTTCCAAGAAACGTAATATTTCGCAATACTATTCGAGAGACTGGAAACTGAAGAATGATTGGTTTAAGCAAGACATAGAGTCAAAGCCGCCTTTTTGCAGTGTTTTTTAAACAGCTTTTAGTGAACAAAACAATCATCTTTAGCGACATGGGAAATGGACATATTTTCTTGAAATCGCTTAAAATTGCTATTTGTACAAATGGCCAAACTTACAAGACTCGTTTCATGAAGCACCTTTTTAATTTTTGTGTAATTTTTAACAATTAATATAAATGTTTAAGAAATGACAATACAAAAATAAATTAAAAGAAAAAAAAAATATACACCATACATTGTATAAAAAAGTTAAAATTTGTTAGAATTTGCTTAGATTATTCTAAGAATTTGTTATTTTAATTGTTGATTTTTTCGTTGAAAACGACGGTAAGCATCAGGGCTGTGGAGTCGTCCGAAAAAAGTACTAACTCCGACTCCAAACGCTGAAATTTTTTAAGTGCGACTCCGACTGCGACTCACGACTCCGACTCCTACTCTAACCGTGATGCGAAATGAATGAGACGTAATATTATTTCTCTTTTGTGTAGAAACAAATTTATTAAACGAATTATGGGAATCACCGCGTAATGTGCATAAGAAAAACATGAGTGTTATGGTAGGAATTAAAGGCAGGCCGATAAAGATGTTTCTTCACAAAAGAGAAATAATTTTACGTCACAATTTTTCTGATACATACTAGTATTTATGCGCTATAGCAACACGTATTCTGTACAATGTTGAAAATATTTCAGCGTTGATGGTTAAAAAATTCTGATATTAAAATTATTGGCAATTCCTGTCATTAACATTTTTTAGCATGAGTAAATTATTTAAAAAATCACACATCTTTTTCAACTAGATCAATAACTGAGTATAAGTTTTGCCAATGTAATTTAGACTTTTTCCCGCACGTATAAAAAATATACCTAAATATACTCAAATAGCAAAGTACTTGAATCAACTATTTCTCATAAAATAAATTAAAATCTACTTATTCATATTAATCTGCAAAATATTGCATCGCCAATTTCGAAGACTTTTTATATTGGAAGATATTAGAAAATTTTTATGCCGAAAAATTTTGGAGTCGGAGTCGCGCGTTTTTTTTTTTGGGTACTGCGACTCCGACTCCGGTACAAAAACCTCAACTCCGACTCTTCAACTCCGACTCTTCAACTCCGACTCCACAGCCCTGGTAAGCATTAAAAAAATTAGTTTGCATAAATGCACAGTTGAACAGAGCAATTGTTGGACAAATTTACGAAGTTTGTGTTTATGAATTCTCATACAAATTTTGACAGTTCATTTGCGAGGGTGTACAAATACAAAGTTTGCACAGATTGCGAGACTTTTAAGCGATATCATGAAAACCCATAATGTAAAAGAGGCCTCTTAAAAAAGAAAAATGCAACTGACTGTTTTGTTTCAATTATTTTTTATTTTTTGTTTTGTAATTCTTTTTATTAATAAGAAATGTTAAAAAAGATGTGCGACTTTTATTTTCTCAAACGACTTTTTTGTGCGACTTTTAACAAAATTCCTAGTGGTAGCCCTGCATTGAACATATGTTTTGTGCAAGAACTTGCACTGATTTTTCGTACTTGCTCATGGGTAGTGCGAAGTGCAAAAGTCAATGCGAAATTACTTTCTACATATGTATGTATGTAGTTGTTCATAGGTTTAAAAAAAAACTTCGCATTTTTGCAAGACTAAAAATGGTGACGTTAATTACTCTCATAAGTTTACAGATTATAAATAAAAGAATTGAATGTGTATTGATTAAGTATTTTAAAAGTCTTCAATCTAAAATCGTCGTGTGTTGTAAATTGCATAATACAGTATTATATTATATATATTGAATTACTCATTTTTTCTTTTAAAGGGTTTAGAAATTTCTGTAAAAAAAATTTTTTCGTATAATTTTGCTACAAGGGGTGAATAAATTTTTTAGACCTGGCTTAAGAAATGAGCTCTATGTTTATTATAAAGACAATTAAAAATATTTAAAGTTACCATAATTTACTGTAAAAGTTTTCTGAAAAATCGGTAATGATCAACCGATGATGGTAATGATCCTTCCTTTCCTTTTCAGCATAGAAAATGGTAATTATTTTATTTACTTTGTATGTAGCCCTCAGCTGCTATCCCACATGTTCCTAGATAAATTGTAAACCCTTCCGTTACGACGATTTCCATAAAGTTTGAATACCTAAGTTTAACAATTCTATTAAAACTACAAAATAATGGTTTGTAACTTTCTTCCGACTTCTACCGGCCCACATTTAAATGTGGTGATGCGGAATGAAACGTAATTAGGGAGTCGGATGGCTTGCAAAGTTATATTTTATAGTTTCCTAAGTAAATGATAATTATTTCCAACTTTGTATGGGAGCTACTTTTTCGCTACTTCTGCAGAGGCAATATGAATACCTTAATCAACTTTTTGAATTAAAATTAAATCTATGATTAGGTAAGTAGGATTTTCTTTAACCCTTTCATATACTTGATGTAGAGAAGCCAGATTTAAAATTCGGAAAACAGTACAATGAATACAAAAAAAAACAATACAATCAAGAAAAACAGAATTTTTTTTTTGGAAGAGAACGCATGTAACTATTTATTTAAAATTATTAAATATTTTAAACTTTTGATTCAATATGCAACAACAATATAATAAAGAAATGTACTTGAAAAGTAAAAGAAAGATTTACATTTTATGGCATTTCATATACGAAATTACACCACCTGCGTTTATAAAGCAAACATCAAAAACGAAGCATTTAACCAAAGGTCATGTTCCAATGTAAAATGTTTAAATATTTTGATTTATTTGTTACTTTTTTATAAAATTTTTGCAAAAATAAACGCTTTTTTCTCCAAAATACAAAGACAGGAAAACAATGACAATGCTGTAAGCCATAGAAGAATGACTAGCAGCGAAAGAGACAAAGAGAGAAAAAAGCTAACATTGCTTTAAAAAATTAATACATTGATTGTGTAAGTAAGATTTTCTTTAAACATTATGCTATTTAGAGCAATTGTTAAGACACACATATTTGAACAAATCGTATAGAATTTGAGAAAATGATTGTTGTCGAGATTACTTTTCTATTTTCAAACAATTTTTAATTTATTAAGGCCTATTTCATCAAGTTCAGCTATAGTTAACTATGAATTACTTTAACTGCCAGTTAACAGTAAGTTTCTTAAAAGTTTTTGTATTTTATATCAAATTTTTAGGAAAATTTGTATTTTATTTTTTTCTGTTGATATAAGTTCGTTGTAGGATGTTGGAAAACTTCTCACCAAATTTAATACTAATCGAAAGGGGGGCCTGTTCGGAAATTCATCACTACGCTGCATCTGATACGTAGCGCGTTCCGTTAAGCATCACTGCAAATGTCAGCTGTTCGAAAATACATAACAAATGCAGATGATGCGCAAACAAATCTAAAATACGCATCACAAAAATTGCTGATGCATATTGTGTTGAATAATATAACCAATACGGGCGGCAAACAAGCTGGTGTCAAGCTGATTTGCATGAGCATCGCAAACTAATCATAGATGCGCATCAGATGCAGCACAGTGATGCATTTCCGAACAGGACCGGGTTCGGGTCCAACTGTAGGTCAATTTGACATGGAATTACACATATATCATTTGTAAAGCAAAGTTTTTGACAAAACACTCGTGTAAATGATAAAAAAAAACATAAAAGTGGTGTAGGGTACCATATGGGATTTTATCTCGAACTATACCTCTCTATATTTCGCTTTATTTAATTTTTATGTATGCAATCAAGCATACATTTGACCCGTTTGAACAGCATGTTTGACAATCTAGTTTCAGAGAGCGAAACCAGTTGTTCATATCGCCGTATGAACATAGCATTAGATCCACGACATGATTCGTTGTCACCGTCAATACACACAGAGAAAAAACATTTTTCAATATGGTTGATCTACAACAAAACTGTTTTAACGAAAACTTTTAAGCATATTATGGTTAGATTAACCATATTATTGTCACCAACAACCATATTGGCGTACCAATTGTTTTTTTATTTTGTTGTTTCCGTATTCCAAACATTCAGTTTTGTAAAACATCCTAAGCTTCGTACAGATAGATGGTGGTCCGATCTTAAAGTTATGTAAGGTCTGGCAATATTCTGACATTATACTGCCAAAAAAAATTGCCACTAAAGTAAATTGTCAGTTCAGACGATTTTAAGAACACAATACAATTTGATTGGCAGACAACTGTCTGACAATAAATTCATCTGTCACCAAAAACTTTCAGTTCGCACATATGTCAAGTAATTGCATGTCAAGAATTGCCAGATGTTTTTAGATAGACTCCTAAAATGAAAATGGCGTGTATATTTATATATTGGAAAAGTGGAAATAATGTTGTTGCAGGAAAAAAGCAATCGCAAGGATTTTAACTTATTTATGTTATTTTAAATAGTTTAATTGGTTTTCATTATAATTATTTTAATTTTGCAAAATGTAACTTTTTGTATTTTCTTATCACTCATGCATATCGAGATGGAATCAATAGTGCAGTTGTACTTTTTTCGATACATTGGTGACTATCTTTGAAAAAAACTCTCGTTAAGCTTCGTACAGACGATGGTCAGATCTAACAATATTGTAAGGTGTGGCAATTGGCTGGCAATATAGTACCAAAGAAAAATTGTCACCAAAAGTAAATTGTCAGGTCAGACGATTGTACGAAAACCTATCAATTTCATTGGCAGACAGTTGTGAGGCAATAAATTTATCTGCCAACAAAAGTTGTCAGTTCACACGGATGTCAGATAATTGCGTGGCAAAAGTTGCCGGATCTATTTGTAGATATTGTCTGATGAAAATTCAAAGCATTTGAGAGACATTATTTAATTTCAATTGTTTGTGTTGTATTAATTTGAAAAAGTGAAAATAATATTGTTGTGATGAAACCACAAAATGCAATGGCATCAATTCTAGCTGCTTATGTATTGGAAAGCAGCGAAGATGAAGAACCAATTTTAAAAAAACCCCGCAAAATTTGGGTGAAGGATTGGGTGATGCAACGCCAGCAGGAAGGATGTTATGCCAAATTGCTCACCCAACTACGTAGTAATGAGCCGGAGTTGTATCGCAATTTTTTACGAATGGACTCCCATCAATTTGATCATCTTTTGAATTTAGTGACTCCATATATTCAAAAGAAGGAAACAAACATGCGAAAGAGTATTTCAGCAGGTGAGCGACTCGTATTAACCCTACGATACCTAGCTACTGGCGAAAGCTTTCGCTCACTGCAGTACATATTTCGCATTCCTGCATCAACAATATCGTACATTATTCCCGAAGTTTTAGATGCCGTTTACGAAGAGCTTGTGAATACGTATATCCAGGTAAATTTATTTTCTTCATTCGTACTATTATAAAATATGTATGTACATTAAAATTTATTTTAAGACACCAAAAACAGCAGATTCTTGGGCAGACATTGTTGATAAATTTAATGAATTGTGGCAATTTCCTAATTGCATTGGAGCAGTGGACGGAAAACATGTCGTGATGGATGCACCAGCGAATGCTGGGAGTATCTTTTATAACTATAAGAGGACGCACAGCATCGTATTAATGGGCATTGCAGACGCCGAATATAAATTTATTTACGTAGATGTAGGTCGTAATGGAAGATTTTCCGATGGCGGTGTGTTTAATCGCTGCACATTTGGACAAGCGTTGGATACTAACCAGCTATGTTTGCCACCTCCCAAAGCACTACCCAGTCGGCAGCGGCCTGTTCCACACGTACTCGTTGCTGACAATGCATTCGCTATGCGACAAACCCTTTTGAAGCCATATAGCCAACGCGGTCTAACAATGGTACAGCGTGTCTTCAATTATAGGCTAAGTCGTGCTCGGCGTATAATCGAAAATGTATTTGGCATCATGTCTGCAAGATTCCGGGTGCTGCGCAAGCCAATATGTCTGAACCCGGAAAAAACAATTAAGGTGACACTTGCGTGTTGCGTGCTCCACAACTTTTTGATAGCAACAAATAAAAAAAGTATGCACCTGCCAATGTATTTGACCATTACGATGCTAATGGCACACTCATCACTGGTGATTGGCGTAGCGAAGCAGCAGTGGAGAAATCACCGTTTCCATTGAAAAGAACACGTAATGACACTTTCAATGCCAAAACCGTCCAAAAAGAATATGCGGAATATTTCGTCGAAGAAGGTGAATTGGATTTTCAGTACACACAAATAAGTCGACAATGAGCATGGACTCAAAATAAATTATAAAGCTATAAACACCACCGTTTTCTAAATATGTGTAACGTGAGAAATACACGGTTATAAGTTTTATTTAAAAAATTAGTTTTTAATCATTTTTTGAATTTTATTTTTCGCTTATATAAAACTGAAGAAATAACTTTTATTTCTGAGGAATAAATAAAACTCAGAAAATAATAATAAAGGTAGTCCATGTTACAAGGATTATCTTTGTGTATTTCTTATGCACGTAGCACTTTTCTTATAGTTTAAATTTGAAAAAAAGTCTTTACTTGGAGCCCCTGACATATGAATATAATTGTATACCTACATTATTTTTACAATAATTAAAAACGCAAATTTTTTAATATTATTTTTTAGCTGCCTGAACTATTATTTATTACATTTGTTTTATATACTATGTAAATAGTATAAGGCACTCGTAGCTTGAGATCAATACTTCAATATAATTAGTCAATTCACAAGGTATCCTAACATGTCATATTGTCAAAATGTCCTAATATTTCACAATGGTTTAAAAATATTGTTGTACAGCTCAGCCGCTCAACGCTGGACTTTTCTGATTAATTACGACAGCACAATAAACACAGCAAGCAACGTTCTATTTATTTAAGACACTTTTTGTTAACAAACCAACAACAATATTTTTAAACCATTGTGAAATATTAGGACATTTTGACAATATGACATGTTAGGATACCTTGTGAATTGACTAAATATAAATATACATTGTCTTATTCGAAAATTTATTTATATACGAACAAATTGTCCGTCTGATATCTTAAAAAATATGTAAGTATGAACACAAACAAATTATATATGTATTTATTGAACACAAGTTGTGGTTTGAGATAAATTTTTAATTTAACATGTTGAAAGAAAACAAAAAATTTTAAAATTCATAGTAAATAAAGCAAGTACATATAAATAAAAAAAAAAAAGAAAAAAAGTTTTTAATACGTGTTTTTTGTAATAGTTAAGCATGTCTAGATGCATTTGGTTGATGCTTGTGACAATATTTGCATGAAAAAAATATGTAATACTTCAGCATATAAAAAGAAAAAAATAACAAAAAAACATTTCAATAAAAAGATAATTGGTAACTCAAATATTTTTAAACCTAATTTAAAAAACAATACTTTTTAAAAACAATATTAACTGGTAAAAAAAAAAACATAAAACGACTTAGGAGTCTATTCAAACGTCTTACACAATAACTTTCTTAATTGTTGAATACATAAAATGGAAAAAAAAACAAACGTTTAAAATTGCACACATTAAAAAAATCTATTTCAATTATATATATGATTCTGGATACATATCGCTCCTTTATTGCAACATAGTCATATCTAATTAAAAAAATTTAAGTTTCTAAAGTAAAAGTGTCCCTTTATACCTTCTTTATATGTAACAAAATTATCACTTTTATACCACAAACTGAACTGAAGTTATAGCGAAATATAATTTTTTAAATCTGTTTCCTATAAAGGTACACTTTGAAAACTTTAATCGCATTTTGCCAAGTTCGATTTTTTTGAGATATGACTATGTTGCAATAAAGAAGCGATATGTATGTACGTGTAGTAAAATTTGTATGCAAAGTTTTTTGAGTTCTTTTCGTATGAATTTTACTACACGTCCAAGCACTTGCATTGTGAAAACAGCAAATTTAATGTAGTTGCGCGAAAGAAACATTTCTTTTGAATTTAGTAAAATAGGAAGTTAATGTGTGCTTTTTTAAATGCTTTTGTTGTTTTCGTTTTAATAAAATGCAACAATAAAAATGATTAGTCATATAAGTGGCACTTTTATTGTTTGTTTTGTTGCTGTGGTACCTGTATTAAATGGAAAAGTAAAAACAAATACATCAGAATAAAAAAACTTAGAAGAATGAAAATTATGTTACTTACCATCAAAGCCACCTCAATATCACGTTAAATTTTGCTTTAGCAAATGTAGTTAGTTCTGGTGGCAGTATTTTCAATTCGGCGGCAATATATTCCCCGAAGAGCGTGCATGCGTCTTTTGGTTGTGAGTCGGCAGTTCTCAATGAATGGAGTGCCTCTACAGCCATCTCCTTAACTGAGCTACCTAAATAAGAGCGGCAAGCGTTTTTTGTATGGCAAAACTTTTCATTTGCATAAAGTTTATACGAAAAAAACCTTTAGAACGCGAATTCGACACCACCCGGCTGGAAAATCCTATTTGACAAATCGCTATGTCGATTTGTCTTATTGAAAATGTATTTGAAATAGAATTTTCATGTTTAAAAAAACGCTTGCCGCCCTTGTTTAGGTAGCTCAGTAAGATCAAAAGTTGTACATTTTCGGCTGCGTTTTTGCACAGACGAAAATGGCGAAATCGTTGCCGACTCATCCAATTCGCCAAGCATCGATTTGTCTGTGGTTGCAGATTTCTGTAGAAACAAAATAGTAAGCGACAAACATATACATATCTACACAAATAACTACATAATTTTAAAGTTCATCTCCAAATGCTTTCAATACTTACCAGTTCCATGGATGAAGTTGATTGCGTAGCTTGGCAGACTTTTGTTCTCTCCAAAAACATCATGGGTTTGAAGTATCGCCAAGTAATTTGAAAATGCTCATCAGCCCCTTGGCCCGACTTCTTTCTGCGTAGCTTTTCAAGATTGTAATTGAAAATGGTGCGGAGATTCGACCATTTTCCTTTGCAGTCATTGATGCTAACAGGAATTGCATCTGATACTTCCTGCCATAATATATCCTTTGGAAGTTTATATTCAGCGCAACCAGCGTCCCACAAACTACATCGCACCTCAACTTCATTTATTAATTTTGTTATATTTTCATCTGGCCAAACTGTTTCCGCCTTTTTTCGGTAGGATTTTTGCTTTGGCTTCTTCCCGGCATTAGAGTCAGTTGGCGAATGGTCTATAAATGGCAGTTCAATAAATTTGATTTCATCAAACTCCAGGTTAATATTTTTATTTTCCTTTTTTATCACAAATTATAATTTTTATTTCACTTTTAGTTTTTTTTACCACATGTATTTGCAGCGTAGCCACTAGAAATAATTTTTTGCACAAATGATGATGCCATTGTCACATATTGTAAGATACACAAACTTCGCGCAACGACAATAAAAAATAAGCTAACAACGTCTGAGAATGATCTAACAATTGCAAAGATGGGTGTTCACACGATTGTCTGACAATATTGTTGTCTTACAATAGTCCGACAATGCTTTTTCTGACAACGGCGTCCAACAATAATTGCCAGTTCACACGGTTGTAACATAATTTTAGCACATTTTACTGACAATATTGTTAGATCTGACCATCGTCTGTACGAAGCTTTAGTTCAAGAAAGTCCTTAAATATATATATCAAGAGATGAGCCAGAAAACATAAAATTAGTACCGTCATAGTCTCAATATTTCGTTTTGTTATTGAAGTTGGTACAAAATCCGGAACCCCATTTTCCATCCCTGATACGTATGTATTTGCTGCGTTGGCAAGAGAAAAGGTTATGTCATGGCCCAATTAGAAGGTCTGCGCAAAACTACAACAATGCAACAATAGAAAACGCATTTTGTTTGTGTAAATTTTGTTAAAACACAATTGCACGATAAAAACAACTCTTCCAAAAATAGCAGGCGTTTCGAGCAGACCTACTAATTGGGCCATGGGTTATGTTTTATAAATGCGATCTAAGTTTGTTATATCCCTAATATAAATAAATTGAATAATGTACAGAAACCATTTATGAAAACATGATGTGTCATCGACTATTTGGATGTTTAATTTAAAACGAATTTATAGCTGTTTAAAAAAAAAATAATTTTGTAATGCTATTATAAATACATTAAGTGTGAAAACAGTTATGACCTTTTAAAGTACCGCAAATTGTTTTAATTATGTATAAATGTTTTATAATATACCCTTACTGTACAAGCCGCTGTTGACGGCAACGTCGCATTTTTTGTCATCGCGAGCTTTGGCGTTGAAAGATTGATTTTAAAAGGGACCTAAAAAAGGTATATTCAAGAAAAAAGAGTAATATTACCAATTTTATCAGAGTAGTGCTGGCAAACTCTACTTTTTTTCATTACTCAATACTTTTCGTCTGGGTTCTCAATACAACTCAATACTTTTAATGTTTTTGGCTTTAGAAGCTTCGTTTTAAATTTTGTAGTTTTTATACAAACATTTTAATCCAAAATTTTATTCAACATGTATTCATAAATAAAATAGACCCATATGTACATATTGCACTAACTTACTGCCTGTTTAAAGAAATCTACATATAGAATATCGGAATTTTTTCTTTTTCATAAGTTATCTTTAATTATATAAATCATTTTCGAATGTGCTTCTATTATTTGTATTTCAATTTATAAAGCTTTTTACAATTTAAAATTTAAACACTACCAGATATCTTGTATCTTCATGTTACATGTTTTTACTTTAGCTATCCTTTGGTTAGCAATGACGTAAATTTTGTATGTACAGAAAATTTAACAATTACACTATGCTAGTTGAAAAAACAGACAAGCGTTTTATGAAATTCTTAAATTAATTAAAATTTGTCGACTTTTGTGAATAAAATCAAAAGTTGCAAACAGATTTTAATCATTTATGGCTTGTTTTGTTTGGAATTTTTTATACGTCTGCAAAAAATTAGAAGCATAGCTGCATTTTCCAATTTTTTATGAATTTTTAAAAAAAAAAAATTTCGAAATTTTGTTAAAAAAATTATTTTTTTTTTTCCAAAAAAAAAATTATGTTTCTAAAACCACTGCGGATATTAGAAAGAGGTTTTACTTTTAAATTTTTTCAATAAGCTAAAGCGTTTTTGAGTTACGCGAACATATGTTGTGCAACCTCCTCCATTTTCGAAATAACGGTATATCCAGAGCCAATCTTAAAAAACCGCGGGCACCACTGGATTCAGCGTACCCGAATTATGTTAAAACGCCAGGTGCCCAGCTTGTCACGAAAAAAAAGTGTCAATTTCTTGCACAGTGCTATCAAACACTAGCAGAATGTAAAGCATTTACTGGCTTTTTTCATTTGCTTAATATTCCACGTCAAATAAGGGAAGCTTTTATTATTTCGCAGTTGTAAAAAAATGTTGCCAGAAACATTTCTATAAACATAATTTCGTAGAAATTCCGCACAAGATTTATTCATATAAGTTTTACGAGCATTTCTCGTGAAATGTTGAACAGAGTACCAGGCTTATGATTGAAACATTTTCCTATTCGTTATATTAAAATTGCATGGAAAGTAAATATTTCTATTAACTTTCCAACAAATAACTAAAGTTGATTATCGTCGTTGTATTCCTAAAAGCACATTATTAAAAAAGTTCCATCACTGTGTTGTGGACGTCAACGTCAACGTCGACTTCCATAATAAGGTAAATATTAACTTGATCTATTTATTATTTCACACCTAAAATAAAGTCAATAGTACGTTACAATTCGTACATGCAAAACTGTTAAAAATGTTCTCTGACAATGTAATTAAAGATATTAAAGAAAAAAATTATCGCAAAATCAAAGAGTTAATAAGAATTTCCTTCGGCTTGGGAGTTAATTTGACAAGAAATACTATTTTAAAGGACTCGCTTAAAATGTAAGTGTTACACTGTGTAGCAAATTTACTCTAAAGTTACATAATATCGAAAATTTAAACTATAAACGTAAAATTTTGGAACATTTTCTTTTGTAGAATAAATTTGTTTTTAGTTGTCTGCAGTGGTCTCTCAATGTATGGACACTGGTGTTATACAATACGTTACATAAGTGACCTATCGCAAATAGCAGAGGTAAGTAAAATATTGGATATTGAATTAAAGTTTAACCATTTTCTTATTTTTTGCAATATATTTTCAATGTATATTATGTGCACAAAATCTTAAAACGACATTTATTTATTTAATTTAAAATTGAATTCATAACCATATATCGCTCATTTGCTGCAACAACGTCATAAGTCAAAAACCACAAATTTTTACTTAATATCACTAATGCAAAGTAAATCATTCTTGTGAAGATATCGTTAACTCAGTTCTGAAGAGAGGAATGCAATTTTCTTTTTCCATTATGTTGTGTGTAAGTTTAAAACTTTAAAGTCGTTTAATATTTTTGAGTTATGACGATGTTACATACTTACAAATGAAGGATATTACATACCATAAATTTAATAAACTTTTTTTTTTTTGTTTAATTTAAACAGAGCATATGCACAGCCCTACAAACAATAGTTTCGATGATAAAGATGATCTATTTTATATTCATACAACGTAAATTACATTTGCTGCTCAATCAGGCACAAACTCATGAAATTATAATCGAATCAGGAATATTTCAAAAAGGTAAATCAAAAAATGTTACAGTTGGAGAGGAAAAGCTTGTAAAATTGTTCCTTGCAGATTTTCCTGTCGCAAAAAAGCTTAAAAAGATTGTTAATGACATCATGGAAAAAAATTGGAACAATATTCGGGGCCAATTGTTATTTTATATTTGCAGTTGTACTGTAATAATTAGCAATTATTTTTTTACGGCCTTATTTCTAAATATATATCATGGCATACAAGAGACTCCAAACTACAAACACGTTTTACGTAAGTGCGCCCTCTTAAAAGTGGATACATAAGTAATTTACACCCTCCACCACAAGTGGTGAATGAGGGTAAACTAATGGCGATTTCTTTACTAAGAAAAATATGTTGGAGTATATACACACATGTAACACTTTCTAATGTTACCTATAATCACTAGAAGTGTTACATGTTGTGCAAGTTCAATGGAACAAAATTAGATGGTTTTATTTACAACTATAACACTTTTATCGTTAATGTACTTCATTAACGTTTTTTAAAGCTATTTAGGCGGCTTCTGCACGCTATTACGGCTTGGAAACACATATTGACATCACTATTGGCTTGGAAACAATTAAAACGACAATAATACATATAGATTTTTTCATTTTAATATATAAGAATTTTTATATTTTGTTTTTAAACAATCTTTTCATAAAGTTATGAGCGGTATTAATTAAGACAACCAAAATAAAACATTGGTTGTACAAACAAAGTAGTAAAACAGGGCAGTATGAACACCTTAAGTAATGGTGTTTTCTTTTCTACAAAAAATTAGACATTTTATTTAAAAAAAATGCAATTTGGTGTTCGTTTCTTAAAAATGCTCCGCTCTCTAAAAGGGTGGCTTGTTTTAATCTAAAAAATGCACCCTTACTAATGGCATAAGGCATTGCACTTTACGCCCCGTATAAATCGACAGTGTTGATAATGCCCTGTAAAAAATGGCTTTTGTTTATATATACGGTTACCAGACGCAGTTGGGAAAAAAAATCGCCTCTAATCAGGACAGTAAAAATGTTAAATTTTAATAGTTATTTTTCCTACTATTTAATAGTAAAAACATAAGAAAGCATTACATTGTTAATGAAAGGTTGTCAGTAATATAAAATTTAAGTGGATTCGGTGTTATAACGTTGTTTTTGAAAAAATGTCAAATTAAGAAATCTGAAAAGCTTGGTGTTAATAAATCAGCAATCTGGCAAAGGTGTTTACATGTTTTATAAAGAACAAACTAAAGAAATTGAAATTTCGTCATTAATTTTGTTCAATTATATATTTATATACATAATAACAATCTATTAACAATTATGGTTTATGTATATTTTTTTTATATTTTGAAAAACAAACTTTTTGTTAGCTGTTAAAAACAGGGCGGTCAAATTTTGTGCTTTGTTCTCGTTAAATAAAAAATCGCATTATTACAGGGTCGGTAAGACATTTTATACATGTACCTTTTAACAAGGTGGTATTTTTTTGTAGAAAAGAAAAGACCATAAAATTAAGAGTAAAATATGCAAAATGTTTTGCACATTTTTATCAACATATTCACAAAAGAACTTGAAAATTGTTCCCACAGTTGTATATTTTGTACAATCGAACACAAAAATGTAAAACATGTAACATTTTTTCACATTTTTCTCAGAAAATAAATCGCCATAAGATTTGTACATATTTCTTTTTTATTTTATTTATTGAATAATGTTTTGAGCAGTAACTTTTATCGTTAATGTACTTCATTAGCGATATTAAAAGCTATTTAAGCGGTTTTTACACACTATTACGGTTTGCAAACAAATATTAACATCATTAATGGCCTGAAAAAATTGCAACGATATTAATGCTATGTTCAAGGCGAATTCATTTATCAGGTGGTGTTGCAAGCACAGCTGTGCTACTTTTTTTTTACTTAGCGAAAGAAATCTCAAAAGTTGCTTGTGTTTTTGAAATATCGATCAACGAAAGCAACAACAAAAATACATAGATGTGTTTCTGGTGTTACTTGTTGTAGTATCGACACCATCGTATACATGAATTCGCCTTGGCTATGTTCATACGACGATACAAACCACTTGTTTCGTTCTCTGAAACTAGATTGCCAAGCACGCTGTTCATACGATTCATTCTTGTTTTATTTTGACATTGTTTTTTGTGTTGCTTGTATGATTTTATTTAAAACAGATTAAAATGTAAGTACAAATTAAAAATATATTATTTAAAACTTTTATTAATACTATTATGTAATAATCATTTCTTCATTTTATTACACATGAGTTTTTAATGTGTTTTTTCTTTGTGTTGACGATAATTGTTATCAAAATTGGAGATAATAGTAGGTTATTCATGTTTCGCAGCATGTTTCAAAATGAAACAACCTGTTTCGCTCTCAAATGTCTGTATGGCGAAACATGTTGTTTCAATCATGTTTGGGGCGCGAAACAGGAATGAGAGAGCGAAACACGAATATTGCTGTCCGTGTGAACATGGTATAATACTTGTATACATAAAATTTTTTATTTTAATATGGTAACATCTTTATATTTTGTTTTTAAACAATCTTTTCACAAAATTATAAGTATGTGTTATGACAAACAAAAAAGTCTTCGTTGTACAAACAACTTAGTTAGTACCATAGTAGTAAAACAGGGCAGTATGAACACAGGGTAACATGTTTGGCATGTTTTTCATCAACATATTCACAAAAGAACTTAAAAATTGTTCCCACAGTTGTATTTTTTGTACAATCGAACACGGAAATGTAGAACATGTAATATTTATGAAACATATTTCTCAGAAATGAAATCGCCATAAGTTTGTCATTCCGTGTGAAACTTTTTTAATATTCATCTAAGACCCCAAAAAGTATATAGGTATCATTATTCTAGATCCTTGAGTTATTCTTGTCCGTTTGTCCGTGTGTTGAAAAACAATCACTTTTGAAAGACCCAACAGAATAGAACAAGATTGGTGTAAAATTCTTTTGAGTTCTTCTCAGCAGTTTGGGATTGATCGGTTCAGCAACAAAAGGGTTATGGACCCAAATGTGGAACAACTTTCCTAAAAAATTGGTAATTTGATAAAAAATTTACAGAATGCACCTATTCTCATATAAAGCCCACTATCGGGAAATACTTTAGTACGCCTAAGACCAAAACAAGTAAGGATATTGGAGTGAAATTTGGCCTGTCATAGCTTCTGAAAAAATTCATAGTTTCATAGAAACCACTCTGCCAAATATCGTTAAGATCGGTTCATATTTTATACATATGCCCCATTAAAAGCCCGATATGGGAAATAATTTTAATACGACTAAAACCGTAGGAAATATATATATTGCGATGAAATTTTGTCCCATTTAGAATTATATGGCTAGAAAAACATAATGTAATTTCGTGATAATCGGTCCATATGCCCCCTTCCGGAAAGCCATTCCGGAAGGCCGTTCATTACATAAGGGCATTCATTACATTAGGCTGAATGATTTTTTTACATTACGTCCAACATCATAATATTTTATTTAAATTAGGTAACGAACTACTGAGAATACTGAGACATCAGGCTTAACAAAGATTCAAAATATAAGATCCACTCCTGAAATATTCAAACTGTCCGTGGAGGGTTTTGAAGATTCGGCACAGCCAATTTAAGCACTCTTATTTGGTTTTTTGCAGCTTTGCGGTTTTTAGTATGTTAGAATGTTTTTCGTAACCGGCCTTCATATAAAGAATACGTGAAATTATAAACCATCGAAAAAAAATAGTTCATATGATTTCTAGTAATGTGAATAAGTTTGTGTGAAATACCGACATTCCACTTACATTTTAATACTAAGTTTTAGTATGATGTACACATATCGTGAACTTTAGTCATCGTCCAGACTTGCAATTTTTGTTCCAGCAATTCTTGAGTTTATGAGCGAGAGGGATAAGAAGATTTTGGAGGGGTATTCAGTTTCATGAACTGTGCAATTCTATTTTGGTTTGTTATTCTCATACTTTTTAACTTGAAGTTGGATCTAGGAATATTTGAATTTATATACAAAATATAAAAAGAAGAAAAGAAAGACAAGATAAAAGTACAAATATTGCAAAACTATAATTTCATAATCTGGACACTAATACAAATCTAAAGCAGAATTTTCAAAAATTGCAGCAACAAAAATTGCATGTCTGGACGATGATTGTGACTACTTAATAGTAACGCGCGAGAGAGCGAGCGTAATTACAACAAACATTTGAGGGCGTAGTAAAAATTTAAAAATCGCACACTCACGAGCACCATACGAGTATACATTTAGGGTAGAGCGAAATTTTTTTATTAAATTTTGGTTTTCCTGTATTTTGAATTCATGCTCTATAGACTGAAGTCTATTAAAAAAACATTTAAGCTCTCTAGGTCAAGGTCTCGAGGTGACGCAAAGCACTTCAATTCGATAAACTATATCACACATTACAATAGCAACTATTTGGTCTAAAATAGTTCAATATTTCAATAATACAGATTGTTAAAGTCTTTTCACACGTAAAACATCTTTAATATAAAATAAAAAGGGTAACGGGTAGTGCAAAGTGTGCAAACGATGCTAATGTGTTCAAAAATACACACATTTGCACAACACAACAAATTATTGGTTTTTTCTTAATTTTGCTTCGTTTGCTGCTTTCCCTGATTCTAATTTTTACTTCAATCTATTGCGCTTGATGAGTTTTCGACACCTATAATGCTTAAATCAAACATTATTGCATGTACGATCAATGCGGCAGACTTGAATCCAGTAAAGTCATATTCTGTAGCAAAAGGCTTTGCAACTTTTGCCTCATCTACTTGTTTTCCTCCTGCTTTTTTTTCCTTATGAGTTTCTTGTTCTCTCTTTTAGGCGAAATCATCTCGCTCTGAGTTTGATGTCGCACTTGACAATAGCTGTATGATATATGTGATACTGACCTAGGAGCTCTCGTAGCCATGTTTTTATCCACAAATGCATAATACTTTTGTTGTCTAACTTCTTTAAGTCGAATAGATTTTGTTCGCAGCGTATCAACACAACCAATTTGCATACGCTCATCTCGGTGATACTCTCAAGAGTTTTCGGGACGTACTTTAGGAATTCATTTACATTTGTTTCCAGACCCACACTTGCATATTGGATGTCAAATAACTTTTTTTTTTTGGAGCTCCTTATAAAATGGGTGCTTCTTGTCTTCACTGGGCGATTTCTTCATAGTTTTTGGCTTATTGTGATACGAAATCCATCTTGTTTCTTTGTAGAAATTTCATTCATTAGATATTCGCTTTTAATATTCGCATACAGCTTAGCGAATGTGAGTGCGAATGCAAATAGCAAAAATAAGAGAATAGTTCGCAAATGCGAACCGGAATATTCTTCGCGTCCTAATTATATATTAGGGAGCAACGAATATTCGAGTACATGGGCTGACTTCATAAACGCAGTATTGCAATGCAACACTAAAAGGAATAGCTTCATAAACCGTAAAACTTTTCTGTAAAACTTTTCCTTGAGTTCATTATTGCATGGTAACGATATTTACTGCAAAATGGTTGCGAAATCTGTGCATTGTTTTTATTTGTGAAGCGTTGTCAACGCATATGTTTTTAGTGATGCTATGCAATACTGCGTTTACGAAATCAGCCATGTTTTTGACATTTGTTGACGATTGTCAGGCTATTAGGACTCATAGTATGGGGTTTCTGTTAAAAAAAATACTGCATTTGTGCTTAAATGCTATTTTACATGACAAATTTTAATTTTTAAAAGAAAATGTGAAAATTTCCTTCATTTGCTTTAAAATAAAAAACCTGTCCTTTTTTTCCTAAGCTTGAAATTTTGCAAAAAAAAATGTTTGCTTCTGTTTGCCAATAGACAACACAATCATATTTCGTACAAACATTAATTTTTCATTTTTGTTTTATTTTCAATGAACGTAGACGACGATTGTGCTGCAGCGATTTTGATCACTTTTTGTTTAAAGTTGAGAGGATATATAAAAGAAAGAAAAGGATTTGGAGCAAAGAGTGCTCTAAACAACGAGCTGCTTTAGGGGCAAAAATTCTGCAAAAAAAATTGGAATTTACGGCTGAAAATTATTTTATTGCTTCTTCTTCTACGTCTTTACTCTGCAAAGTTTTCGCTAAAATGATAACTTTTAGCACTAGACACCACAAAAAGTTTGACAAATAGCCAACATGTCTGCCAAATATTTAAAATTTTTAATATTTCTACAAACATTGCTTCATATGTTTGGGCAAACAGCAAACAGCACAGAATATTTGTACAAAAGTAATATTTTGACATGTCTGCCAAGCTATTTGTGTGGTTTATTATGCCCTTTAAAAGCAGGTTCAAACAAAAATATATTACTTGTTTTCCTTTATTTTTGGCCACTTACTTTTATTTATATTTGTATATTTGCTTATATATACTTAGCTGGTGAGGCCTAACTCCATTTGTGAAAATGCAAAATTTTTTATTCCATTTTTCCCGACGTTTCGTGAATTTTATGTTCACTTCTTCAGGGGATTCGTATTGAAAAAACAATTTTGTATTACATTAATAAATTTTTAAATAATAAAAATCACAGGTAGTGTCGTCATCTACTGTTTTTCAACACCAGCTAAGTATATATAAGCAAATATACAAATATAAATAAAAAATATATTACTTTAAAAACTTTGCCCTTTATGCTCCACTCTAAATAAAGTCATGTTGCTTTTCAATTTTGCATGAATAAAGTTTTTTTTATAATACCATCGATTATTTATACAGGAGATTTAAAAATTAAAAAAAATTTTATTTTTCACTTTCACTCCACATTATGGCTAATAAATCAGTGAGTGTTTAAACGATGGCTTAGTTGAACTTTACTTAAATTTATATGTAGTTTAAGCTCAACAGCTGTAAATCAGTGTCCCATGTATTATATGTAGTTTAAAAAGTAACATGTGGCAGCACTACGATAAATATTGAAAAATTCATATGGTCTGTATTGGTAGTTTAAACGCCCAATTTTATGCGTTTAAAGATGGTTTATATGTTTACTGATTTATGGATTTGTTGG
Organism: Pollenia amentaria; assembly: GCA_943735925.1. Classification (NCBI taxonomy): domain Eukaryota; kingdom Metazoa; phylum Arthropoda; class Insecta; order Diptera; family Polleniidae; genus Pollenia; species Pollenia amentaria. The sequence goes on along the minus strand of OX031009.1, from coordinate 93,799,050 downwards.
TTTAAACACATTTTAAACCAAAAAGATAGTTTAACTTGCTCTGATTTATTAGCCCTTAGTATGCAGATTTGAATCAATTAACATCAAAACGTGCACGAAGATTTTTCTAAAAACTCGATTTATCGATTTACGAGAAGATTTATGAAGAATACGAAGTTGGTAGAAATCAGTACATTTAAATTAATCTTAAGCTTTAATAAGAAATAACAAAATTTATGTCTTCAACGCCACAAATCATGAGTACAAAAGTTAGTTGTTTTGAGTACTCAAATGTATTGGGTAATGAACATAAGCCATAGGCCTCAAAGGTAAGCACCTCGGCTAATATAAAAATTTAAGGCGGACCAGAATTCTTAATTTTGATTCGATTTTTTTATCAGTGCAATGTACTAGCCAGGTTCTTAAAAAATTTTGCGACTGCATAGTTTATCTCACAGAGTTCACAAACTATCCGACTTTGAAAATTAATACATATGTATTTACTATTTTTGACCATTAATTTAGTAATTTGCAAATTCAATACCGGCTCCCGGCTATTCCGAAATAGACCATTTTTTCAAATTTCTAATTTATGCCACATTTTCTCAAATAGCAAAGCCAGAATAAAAAATGTTAAGCACTTTTTGTATTACCCAATATGGTCCTAATAATTGTGTATTGGAAATCCTAAGTCCCGTTCTTGGTAGGAAAAATATTCCTAATAACTTAAAAACTCACTTTCGGAAATTTTTAAAAAATGGTTTGATTTGTTTTGAAGTTTTTTTTTTTGCCTGGTTTCATTTTTAAGTTAATTTTGCAAAATCAACTTACACGCTTTTATTTTTTAAAGCCGTTTTTTTTTAAATTTAAACTGAATCGAAAAAGTTTTGCTTATTGAAAGTTTTACAATATTTTTTCTAGCTTTTCCATCTGTGTATCCAATATGGGAAAATAAGGGAATGTCATTCCCGTATTATCATATACAAATGTTACTGGGTGGATGTGCTGCTTACATTTCCGGCATGTGTAAGTAAAAATACCAAATAAAACTCATCGAACACAATAAAAACTTTTACTATGTAGTAGCAATATTCTTTTAAAGAAAATTTGTTAAATAAAACTGAAATATTTTCAATGAATGAGAGGGTTAATATCATTATAGGTGCTGTTAGTTTTGATGGCGTTTTTATTGTACTGTGTGTACATGGGGTCGGCCTAATCCAGATACTCAACATCATGATTGAAAATTCAACTTCCGTCGAAGTACCCAAAGAGAGACGTGTCGAGTATTTACGTTATTGTGTTTTTCAATACCAACGTTCTTATGAGTGAGTTTTTTTTGCATATTTCACTTAATATTTTCGAAAACAAAACGATTTGGATTTATATTTGTAGATATGTTTTGACCATAAACACCACATATAGACAAATCAGTTTATCGCAATTTCTACTGAGCCTGGTTATATGGGGGATTGTCCTATTTCAAACGAGTGTTGGGTTGGTAAGTTTAACCAAAATGTTGTAAACAGTATTAACAAGTAAGAGTTCTACATTCGGTTTTGCCCAATCTTATAAACCGTTCTCCATAGTGCTAAAACTGAAATTTCTGAGAGTATTGAATATTTGGAGTTTTTGCTTTGGATTCCAAAATATTTCAAAAATGAATATTTTTAACTATAACTTTTAAAATCGGATCGTAAAATTTTAAGCTAAACTGTTTTGTAGCCATATCTCTTCATTAAAAGATACAACTAGTATTTTAGTTAGTTTTTTTGATGTGAAACTGAAGAAAGAGAATTCATAAAATTAATGAAGTCTTCAAAAAGAAAGTTTTATGGAAAATTTTAAAAATTTGAAGCATTCGTGGTTTTTTGCTTATATCTCAGCCATTTGTGCACCACTCAGACTAAATTTCATTGCTAATTTAAGGATAAAAGTTTGTCACTGTTGTACGAGTATATGCTTAGCCAATTAGGTAAAATTATGCCGTAAGAAATAATACAACAAAATTTAAAGTAAAAAAATTTTAATGTTAAATATTTTCAATATACAAAAACAGAAAACTTTTTATTTAATAATAAAAAATATACATTTGGCAACGCTGATCAAGCAACAAGCGATCACTCCACTTTCTTACGCTTCACCAATCAAAAGATCCAAGACATGTCTCTTCTCCCAAACAGAAAATCAAGTCTTACTATTCCATAATACTTTGTAAAAATCTAATGTGTTTTGTTGCGACTGTCAAAAAATCTAATTTAACATAACGGTTAGTATTCTCACATGCTTTTGCAGAAATGCAACCCTGATCAAATGAAAAATATTATTACTTAGGAAAATTACAAAAAAACGATGAAGTCGTATAGCGTTTAGATTTTTTTCGAATACTTGTAATTTTCATTAAACATTGCATTCGCACTTTTACAAATTACAGTCGAGTTCGTATAAGCGCAAGCTGTGTAATTGAAAAACTCGCTTAATTGCAGGGGAATATTTTTCTGTTTTAGTTTGAACGAATTTCAAAGCACTTTTCTTTGCTTAAAAGAAAATCCGTCTGATCAAAACATCGTTTTACTACAATATATTTTGCTTGAGAATACGCTAATTTGTATGAAACAAACACCGAATATGAAAAAAAAAATTATTGTTGAGAAATATTTTTAAGCCTTGATTAAATTAAATAATCTCAGACCGATAATGTGCGAACAAAAATACATAGATGAATATTTTTATAGATCTATTTAAAATAAAAGCTACAAAATACCTTGTAAAAAACGAACATAATGATGAAACAGAACTGGGTCTGAACGATGTTTTCCATACAGTTTGACATAAAATTATGCCAGAGAATGCGGTCGAGAAATAAAATCAATTTTATTTTGAAAACGTTTTTTCTCATGCTCTCACATAGAAACAATTATTCTCCCAACAATGCTACCATACTTTTGTTCAATTTCATACATTTTGTAAACAAAGAAAAAAAAGAACAAAAGAAAACGGAAGAAATGAGAGAAAATTGCAGTTACGGTCGACGTTTTAATTATGGGCTTAAAAATTGTTGCCTGAAGTTGAAGATTCAATTCTGTTTCATCATATAGTCCTGTATACTATTTTTTAATTTTATAAATTTTAATAATAACGGTGTATTTTTTAATTTTGAAATTTCTATGTATTTTCTTCATTTCTAATGAAATATCTAAGCTTTTTAAGCAATCTTGAAAGCACAAAGCTCGTTTAGCCGAAACGCATTTTCAGTTATCCGTTTAAACGGAACAACATTTTTTCATTTTCACCTAACCGAATTCTACGTACTTGAGTTTTTGACATGTATTAATACATACAGTGTAAAGTAGCCTGTTGTTTAAAAAATTATAAATTCATCAAGGCGAATTCATTACAGGTGATCCTAAAAGCCCTGCTGGTAACTTTTTTTCTTTAGCTTTATAATTGTTGGATGTCAAAATTTTGTTTATTATCTTTGTTTCTGTTTTCATTTGTTTCGGTTTTTGACATTGTACAACGATTTTACAAAAACAAATTTCTTATGGGTTTTGTACGAGTTGTACTTGTTGTACTACCGAGATTACCTGGAATGAATTCGCCTTGAAATGCATGCAATTTATATTTTAGGTGTCGAATAAAATTACGTTAATACGCATGGTATTGTATATTTTAGCAGCCGGTTATGAAATCGTTATTTACTGCTACAATAGTCAACGTTTGACAACCGAGGTTTGTGCTATTGTTGCTTTGTGTTTAAAAAAGTAATAATGTGTATGCTTAATAATTAAATTTCGTTCATGAAGTATGAGAAAATATCCATGACATTATACAACTGCGAGTGGTACAACGAGTCCGAGGAGTTTAAACAACTTATACGAATGATGATCCTTCGCACTAATCGTAGTTTCAACCTGAATATTTCTTGGTTTTCTACTATGTCACTAACAACGTTTTTAGCAGTAAGTAGCATTAGTTTTTTTTTTTTAATTAACATTGATTTTAATGTACTAACTTTTTTCAATTCTTTCAGATGGTTAAAACGAGTGGATCATATTTTCTTTTATTAAGAAATTTAGCGGAGTAACTTGACCAAGTGTTGCCAGAATTCAAATTATATTTTACACAGACAAAACTTCAAAGTTATCCAAAGTTTATAAATTACCCACCAGCAAAATTCAACACTAAACTTGAGATAAAGCAAAATTACCCAATTTAAATTAAAATATAAAAAAAAACCTAAAAAAGAACCAGTTCTAAAGTAGTTGGAACCCATAGTCAATTGTGGATCAATATCATTTAAAAATGCCAAATGTAGATGGTTCTTATAGGATCTATGTTCAACTCTAGAATTATATATACCAACATTTATAAGAAAGTTATTGCATTAAAAGCTATTTTTAGGTATATTGTATGGGAGCTTTGTTTAAATATACACCGGTTCCAAGAAAATTTAATTAGAGTATTAAGATTGCAATAACATAAGTTTGGATAAAACTTAATCTACATATGTACCAACATAATAAGACGGTCTGTAGGCAGAAAGACTCTATTACGAAAAGAAGTTTGTATGGGGTCTATCTGAAATTATGGAACGATTCTCACAACTTTCAATAAACGCAGTACCGTAAAAGTTGCCACCTGTACTTTGCGCAGAAGCTTCACATGGACAGAAAAATTGCAAGCAGAACGGACGGACATCGTAAGATTGGCTCAGATATTATTTGTTATACACATCAGCACAAATGTATAAGACCCTCTATTGGGGGGTATAAAACGCAAAAAATTCACTTACATAAGAATAATATTAGTCATTCTATTTAGATGCATACAGTTATTTAAAATAAATTAACAAAATTATCATTGAAAACCTCAAAAAAATTTATTAATTCTACTTCCAGATTTGGTTGCATATATGCAGGGAAAGTTCAAAATGTTCACAGCGGTTCCTTTGTATACTTTATTTCGTAAATAAAATTTCTGTAATAAAAACTGATAACGTCAAATAAAACATCAGGTCGAAAAACCTAAGGAATCGATCTTAACTCAAAACCTCAAAAAATCCAAATACGACATTAAAATTATCGACCGACGAAGTGTTGATGGCGCTTAATATTCTCTCAACTTAAGTATTTAAAATGTCAAAAAAAAAAAAAAAATCATTACTTTTTGTAATATTGGAATAATATCTATTAGTGACGTTAGTCTGGCTTCACACTATGGTAACTTTCTTTCAAAAATTCTGAGGAGAGCAAAGAATAGCATGTTCTCTGCCCTCTCGCCAATAAACTAAGACATTCTGAAAGAAAACTTTTACAGTGTGAACCTAAAGTTATGAATATTCGTATTTGTATCATCGAATATTCGCCTATTTCATTTGATTCGTATTCGCCAAATTCAAGCGAATATTTAAAAAAAAAAAGTTTAGAAAAATAAAGAAAAAAGCCCTTAATAAATGTGTGAAAAACCACCGACATAGGTGGCTGCAACATCTGCGAATATGTGTTCTCCCAAAGCACAAAAAGGGCAAAAATTACGTCAGGTGGAATGTTATAACTCTCACAATGTATAATAATCATACCTTCAAACTAAATACATTAAACCTTAAATTTCCATTGCGCTGCAAGAGGGTATTCTCATCGCAATTCTGCTGTTAATTTCAATATATTTTATTGTAGTCCAAAAATTATGCTGGGCCACACTGACCCAACAAAACTACAAATTTATATCGAGGGTTTATATTCAGTATCTCCTAGTTGAATTTGGCACCAAAACGAGTTGTTCATGGAAAGGTCGATATACCCATGTATGATATCAGTTTGGAAGCAAAATATATGTATATTTTTGGCGACAGTTTTTGTAAATTTAGTTTTTTCATATCTACAAACAAATTTATTTTCAAATTCACAATCTCCTATCTACACAACTTAAGTATTTAAATATAGAAGATTTAAATAAAAATAAGTTGAGCATATGAAGGTGTGTAGAATTTTGGTCATTTGGAAGACAAGAGGCTGTATGAAACTTACGAAAGTAAATTATGGACCTCAAACATTAGTAACAAATACGTAAATATAAATGGAAGGATTGAAAACATGCAATACAATTTAGCCTTTTAAATTTAAGGAAATTCACATAAAATAGTGTGAAATAGCTGTCAAATAGTTTATAATTCATGGTTTTGCAATATATACACGAAAGAGTTTGTTAAGGTGTTATTAAATTAAAAAAATAAATTTATATATTAACCCTTTTTGGTTGAGGTAAGTTAAAATATTTTTAATTAAATAACGTTTTGTAAGTACAATAATATAAAGAAAATCAGAAAGTATCAATTGAAAAACAAAAAAGTTCCAAAAAGTCTTCTCTTACAGTTACTCAAACACTTTGGACTCTGCATGTTTAATTTTATGTCTGTATAAATTTGGGCTGGTAAGCAACCCGAAAAGTACCAAGAACTACCATTACATCCATTAAAAACAACGGTATGGTGGGGCTTATGGGCTGGTGGAATCATTGATCTATGTTTTTTCTAAAATGAGGAAAATCAAAATGTTATCGTTTATTATAACCGTTATGGCCCCACGTTTACGGAATATGTGCTTCCTGAAATTTCAGCGCATGGTCTCGGTAGGCTCTGGTTTCAATAAAACGGCGTGCTGAGCCATACAGCGCGTGAAACAATGACTTTGTTGAGCAATCATTTTGGTGGATGCGATAGCACACCTTTGGACAACTTTCTTTTTCTTTGGTGATATGTAAAGTCTGAGATCTTCAAGAAAAAGCCAGCTACGGCTGACGATTGGGAAGCCAACATTTATCGTGTTATTCGCAAGATACCAGTCGCTATGCTCGAACGAGTCGCCAAAAATTGGACCTTCCGAATGGACCACCACATGGCTAAGATTTACCTAATATCATTTACAAACAGTAAATGCCATAAATAATAAAAATGTTCAAATTTATGTGTTTTATCTTACATTATAAATCAAACCTTACGATGAATCACCCGATGTATACCTTATATGGAGTAAGATTAATATGGTAGAGATTACAAACGGAACGACAAACTAGTATATACCCCTTTACCTTCGATGAAGGGTATAGAAAATTAATTAGTAATGGGAGTAAATAGTAGCTGCTGCTGCAGTTTGCTCAGACAGCCGAGCTTAGCGGCAACTAGGAGACAACTGTGCGCCGAAATTTGTTTTTCTTTTTCTAGCACTGGTTCTTCATTGTCATTTAAACAAATTTGGCTATGCTTGGGAGCTTTTTGTTGTGTGCCAATATCTGGAAGCCGTTGTGTTGGTAGCATTTTTATGCACTGTAGCAGTTTTTGGTCAAAACAGTTTGACGGGTACGTGCTGTCAGCTTCTTTCTGTCGGTTTGGTGTAATCACTGCCACTAGGTTATTATTTCTTGGCGGAGACTTTAACAATGGCTGAAAGCAGACTTCGACAGATTCATTTTTTACAGATATGTATGTAAATAAAAACATTGATTTGTGGTGTCAATGATAGGAATTTTTCTTTTTAAATTGTGATTAATATATCAATTTGTTTTATTAGATTTATTTGTTTAATTTTTATAAGTTTTTCTTTATTACCAAACACCCTTATACGAGGTGCTGCAGCTGAAGAGAAACACAAAGTCCGGTGATTTGCTCCAGGTCAAATAAATTATTGAAGCGGTAGAGACCAGCAATTTTTTTTAGCGTATAAATCGACTGAAGTCTGCAATGAAAATGGCAAACAAATTATGAACTGCACACAAAAATATAAACACAAAGAGCCATTTCCATTCAGCAAGAGTGCGGTAAGAGGCCCAAGGAAATTTAATTTTTTGCAAAAAATGTTCCACTCCTTCTCTGTGCACATGTGCACATGCGCATGTGGTTCTGACGTAATTTTGACGTCAATGCAAAGCTACAATAAACATTGCGTGTTGTGTGATGACGTCAAAATAACGTCAGAACCACATGCGCATGTGTTTTTTTACATGCCGTGTACTATAGGCTTAAGAATAACTCATAAAATAAAGTGACGTCGCTCTTAATCCAATTTGGCGGACATAGACAATACGAACACGAATATGAGTTTTATATAAACTTAAAGAAAAAAAACCTTTTTCAAAAACAAGCTTTTAATTAAATGCGCGAAAAAGAAAAAAGAAATTAATATTAAAAAACCTTTTTCAAAACAAGCTTTTAATTAAATGCGTTAAAAAGAAAAAAATAAACATTTACTTTAAAGCTTTTACTATCAATTTATAAGGTCATTACACAATTTATATGATATAAAAGCTTGTCGCCAGATTAACTTGCGTAGACTATAATTTTCGAACTAAGTAAATACGAGTTCTTAAATCTCGCGACAAGCGTTTTATTCTATAAATAATGTATGAACGTTATAAGTTGATAGTAAGAGTTTTAGGCCGTAATAATGCAAAGCGCAACGCAAAGCCAAAGAATTACATGGAAAGCACAAACAATATCGTAAATGTTTTCTAATTTTGTTGCTGCTTTCTACAGAAATTCACATTGCGTTTTAAAATTTCAAACGCTGTATAGTTTGTGGCGTTTAACATTTAAAAACGGTACTCGAATTTCTGTAGAAAGCAACAACAAAATTAAAAAATATTTATGATAATGTTTGTGCTTGAATGTAATTATTTGGCGTTGCGTTTTACATGATTAGGGCCTTAAAGAAAAAGTTTATTTTTTTTTTCTTTTAAGTGCATTTAAAAAAAAGCTTGTTTGAAAAGGCTTTTTACTTTTAATTTATTTTTATTTCAAAAATTTTTATATTTTTTTTTTAAGAATTTCTTCCTTAACAAAACAAGTGCTTGATTTTGACATTTTCGTTTGCCGTTTTGACAACCTGTTCGACATCGGGAAATTCATTTTTGTATGCGAACACATAAATGCGTTTTCTTTCTCTTTTTAATGTGTAGTTAAAATGTTGTTGCAATGCAGTCTTGTTTTATTTTTTTTGTCTTATAAGCGAATGATATTAAAAAGACATGGTGGGGCCTATTTCACTAAACTACAAGTTCACAACTACAAGCGTTTTTTCCTGTAAAATTGTGAACTTGTGACTAATTGTGTTTCATAAAAATACAATTACAAGTTTGTGGCTACAAGTGAATTTTACAAGTTACAATTGTACAATTCATTCTTCTACTAGTGATTTTGTTTCACAAAACTAAATTTACATTTGTACACTTGTAGACCCTCAGGAAAATGTTTACAAGTTACAAGTGAATGATGAATTAATTAAAATTTGATTTATAATAAACATAAAATCCAAAAATGTTAATATTAATTAGCATTTATTATTTTTTTTGTTTATTTTTAACTATTTTTTTTTAAATATATAATTTTATGTAATAAATTAACTAATCAAATTGTTTGCTTTTTAGATATTATCGATAAGCGGCAACACCACTAATCATATGTTATAAACAAATAATGTTATCACTTTAAAAAACCAACTTACCAGTGTCGCCCTCTTGATCTTTGCCCAAAAAACGTCACGCGCGTAATTGGCGTCTTTTGCACTTGTCATTTGTCCAAGTCAAGACACCTCATACGCACGTTCTCCCACTCTTTCATTTTTATCTCCCGCACCACACTAATTTTATTATGTTGATTTGTCATTACAAAAAAATAATTTTCAACTTTTTTAACACAAGTTGCAAACAACTTTAAACACAAACTTTAAACATCATATGTTGGATGGGCTTAAAGCACAAGGGGTTGAAGTTCTTTATTTAAAAATTGAGATTAAGTGCTCGCTACCTGACGCGAATTCTACATTCACCTCTTGTGCTCCGAACTTCTTTGAACTTAGCCTACTAATTGCATTTGTATCTCAATTTTTTAAAAAGCTATTTTTTTTTTGATATTACTTCAAACTAAAAAGTTTTTGGCTAACTATTTAAGTCATATTGCCAGGGTATCACAATGCTGGCAACCGCAAAAACTGTAACTCGGTACAGCTATACGACGCCAAGCCATTAACCAATTCGAGGTGACAACGCAAAACGTACGAAAAGTAGACAAACAAGAACGATCTGATTGTCCTTAAGAAATAATGACAACGAGCGCGAGCTGCTTCCCCACTCAGAGCAGTTTTACGAGTGATAAAAAGCACTTAAACCCCTTGTACTTTTAGTCCCTCATATGTTTTGATTTATTAGTGGGGTGCTAACAATCAAACCAACTTATCGATATACATTAGAGTACCCATAAATGCATAACTATTTATTTTTATTGCCCCGCGCACATTTTTAGATTGGGTCTAAAAAATAAGAAATATTATAAATATGAGTTGTATTGCATTTTTATAGGATATTTTAGCATTTTAAGTAATAATAAAGAATTGTAAAATTAATATCACCATATATGCAAGAACTTGTAATTGTAGAAATTGTAGTTTACAAGTGCAAAAAGCTACAAATGTTGTGAAAATTTTAATGAAACACAATTCATCAGCACTTGCAAGAATTAGACTTGTGATTGTAACTTGTAGAATTGTAGCTTAATGAAATAGGCCGCCCATGGTATTTCTGCCATACTTTTTTTATAATTGATTTTTTTCTTAAGTCCATTTAGTAATGCAACAACTATTAATAGTGAATACCACTAATGGAGCTATTTATATGAAATCTTTTAATTTGCTTGGCGGCACAAGTATTTAACTAAATATTTTTCAAGTCTTGAAGCACTTACAAAATACATTTTAATTTGACATAAAAAACTGTCATCACCACAACTTAAGCACTTTTTGTGGTGGCTAGAGGCAATATTAATGTTGAAGTGAAAAATTTTCAGTCGCAAAGAAGGTATTGCAGTTAAAATTAAGTATTAGAAAGTATAAGGGGTTAAAGGGTAAAATGTCCATTACAACGGAAAGTGGTTTTATTAAGAGTTTTCATTGCCAAATTTTTTTCACGAAAAATATTTTGTTTGTTTAAGTTTTCTGCATGTAGAAAATGCCCTAGAGTAAAAATAAATAAATTCTACTCATCCCAAAGTATACCAAAGCACATTTGACTTTTATGGATATGGCAGGTTATTTATAATTAACAAATTGATATACAACTATGAAAAAGTTAAAAAAAATTAGCCTAATTTTTATATATGTATATAAAATTGTAACGTTACAGACTCACTCACTCACTGATTCATCATCGCACAGACTAAAGGTAAAAACTTGAAATTTTAGAAATGACTTTATACACTACCAGACTATTATATTGTATTTTCTTGATACATATTACCTTAGCTTTCCGTTGGATAGCAATGAAGTATATTTATGTACAGAAAAATTTTTAAGGAATAGAGCTATTACAAAAAGCTTTATAAAAATACATAACTGAAATTTAACTCATAGAATAAATTCGAAAAATGAAAAAAAAATGTTGAATATAATAAAGTTGCTTATGAAAAAGAAATAATTCCCAATATCTATTTGTTAAAATAGTTGAGTTAAATACATTCAATTTATAAAGTATCACTATCCAGTGTGACACAAAGAATGCTGACGAAGGCCGTAGCGGGCCAGAAAATGCATTACATTCTGCTGGTGTCTAATAATTGTAAATTTTTCTGTACATAAATACAGAGTTCCGAAAAATTCATATATGATCGCTCATATTTAACCATACATGAATTTTTTCATGAATGAGGAATTTAAAACATGTAATTTTTTTCACAACCATGAATGAATTGTGAATTTTTTTGCCAATTCATTCATGAGCGTGAGGAAAAATAAATTTTTGCCTTTCCTCAGTCATGAAAAATGAGGAAACAAAAAATTTTCTTAACGCTCCTCACCAGTAATGTTGTTGTTGCTCGGCAGTTTGCATGACCACAGCACGAAATGCCTTTGTGTGTATTTTGTTTTTGTTAAAGGCAACGAGCCAAAGTGTGTATTGAATTTTTTGTAGGCAAATATTATTAAAAAAAAAAAACTAAAAGAACTGCACATATCGTCATCTCACACTTTTTCAACAATTTTAGCTTCATTCAATAGCTGAGACACATGGGGGTCTCTGCAATTAACACCTGTTTTAATCTTAAATGCAGAATAATATAACATCACAGTTTTCATGAGAAGCAAAAAACGTTGTAAAGTGGAAATTAATTGAGATATAAAAGCAATTTTAAATATTTAGAATAAAATTGCGATAACCGATTTTTTTTTTTTTTTTGATAAAAAAATAATATTTTTACTGTTATTTATTTAGTTATGTGTGTTACGTTATTTTAATTTGTAATTCTCTGAAGCAAAACGACGAATCATCAACGAAAGTATGATAATATTAAGTTAAACAATCATTTAAAACATTAAATAATTAAATATTTCTGTTAAGTTACAGGTATAATAGAATATAAAGATAAATATGGTTAAATGCACATATAAAAATGATAATCACACAATTAATATGCAGCATCATTAGGAATGCGTTGACATGGTGAAATAAGTTTGCTTTTCTGATGCAGTGCAGGCAGTACTGCATTTGAGAACGTAGAGATGTTATATTATTAGAGATATTATTATGACATATTATTTATAGTTTTTTATTTCTAATTAGAAGTGGATTAAACTAAAAAAACGTACTTCATTAAATTTAAATTAATTTTAAAAATCCAACTTTTCCATTATAACCAACGTGTATTTTGATGTCCTTATAATGAATTTTCTCAATTGAATTTTTCTTTACAATAAACAAGTTTTGTAAAAAATTTGACTCAATACATATATGCATATTTTCCTCCATATAAGGAATTATTTCGAAAAAACTTCTGCAAGAAGTAAATTTTAATTAGTTAATTTCTGAAAAATTTAAATAAGAAGAATGAAAGAGTTTTTCAATTAAAAGTAGTATTGATAGCAGCCCGCGTATTCAGTGAAAAAAAATGTTGTATAAAGAATCACTTATCATAAAAAAAATAGGTACTATTAGTATTTAATAAAGCCGTAAAAGGATTAACGCAAAATTTAGCTAAACAATTTATATTCCAGCACTTGATAAGAAATGCTATTATTCTAAAGATGTAGAAGACAAGTAATTTATTATTTAACACAAAAGGCTTTATAACAGTCTTTTTGATGATATTGATGATGGACGACTTGGAAGAATGCAATCCTAACAAAAATACCAGATTATTTTAAATAAACTTGGAAAAAATATTTCTATTGTATTATAAACTTTCTATATTAATAATGAAGATATATTCTGATCCAATAGCAACAGATTCATTATAGGAATATTCGACTGTATTAACATTTATTAAAAACTATATATGTATGTACATATATAAACTCATAAGGTTGGAAAACGAAATAAATGATGGAAAAATCATATAATAAAAATAATGGCAGTCTGCTGGAAGCAAAAAACTAAGGACCTGCAGATGGTACTATTTATTCTTGGAAATTCATAGCGTATGGGAGTGCAATGGGTTAAGCTGTGAAATTTCTAACAGTCCAATGTAGAAGAAGCTAATAGTCATACTTAATATAGGTTTTCCAATACATATACATATATATATATATGGATTCGATTTATATTTATTTTACAGCACTGTTTTTCTTTTTGCTTATGCAATAATGTGCAGTTTGATCACTTATTCCACTAACACGTTCAGAGTATGAAACAGAATACCCATTTTTGACGTAAAAAAAATGAATGTGTTCGCAAAAATATATCAAATACTCTGCTAATTTTTTTTTAATTAAGATTATTCATTAAGTTTTTTAAGGAAATTATTTACTTAATGATAAGCCATTTTTGATTTTGTTAATAGATTGGATATTTTTTAAGGTGGAAGTTTAAAATTTTTTTTAAATATTTAACGTGAATCGTAATCAACAAAAAGTCTATTTCAAAATTTTCAATGATACATTGCTTTGCATTTTAGCAAACGATATTTATACTGTTGTAAAAAATTCTTTGATGCTTTTAAAAGGGAACGTTTTTTCTTAAGCAGACATAAAGGCACTCATTGAAAAAAAATTCCAAGTACTCAATACGTGTTGTTGTTGTAATACAGTTTTGGTTTTACCAACCAAAACGGTTGTTCGTTGATAACATTTTTCTTAAGTAGGTAACAATTATTTGAAATTAAAGTAAAAAAGGCTTGTTTTGCTAAAAATTATGTGTAAAAGCAAATGTGACAGCAGGTACAATCGAACTTCCCTATAATATTTCTGCATGAGACCATAAAATCACTTCATTTACGTTAAAAAAACAACAATTTTACAACTTTGGTTTTTGTTCAAATGTATTTTACTTGTAGATTTGTAATTTGTAGTTTTGAGAAACAGCGCTCAGGTTTCTATACTTACTCATGGAGTTTTTTTTTCAATAAGTTTTGCCTTTATGTCTGCTTAAGAAAAGAACCGACCCTTTTTAAAGCATACATTTTATTTTTGCAATAGTATACATATGGTTTGCTAAAATGCAAAGCAATGTACCTATCATTGAAAATTTTGAAATAGACTTTTCTATTGATCACGTTAAATATTTAAAAAAAAATTAAACTTCCACCTTAAAAAATATCCGAGCTATTAACAAAATCAAAAATGCTTATCATTAAGTAAATAATTTCCTTAAAAAACATAATGAATAATCTTAATTAAAAAAAAAATAGCAGAGTATTTGATATATTTTTACGAACAATTCATTTTTTTTAACGTCAAAAATGGGTATTCTGTTTCATACTCTGAACGTGTTAGTGGAATAAGTGATGAAACTGCACATTATTGCATAAGCAAAAAGAAAAACAGTGCTGTAAAATAAATATAAATCGAATCCATATATATATATGTATATGTATTGAAAAACCTATATTAAGTATGACTATTAGCTTCTTCTACATTGGACTGTTAGAAATTTCACAGCTTAACCCATTGCACTCCCATACGCTATGAATTTCCAAGAATAAATAGTACCATCTGCAGGTCCTTAGTTTTTTGCTTCCAGCAGACTGCCATTATTTTTATTATATGATTTTTCCATCATTTATTTCGTTTCCCAACCTTATGAGTTTATATATGTACATACATATATAGTTTTTAATAAATGTTAATACAGTCGAATATTCCTATAATGAATCTGTTGCTATTGGATCAGAATATATCTTCATTATTAATATAGAAAGTTTATAATACAATAGAAATATTTTTTCCAAGTTTATTTAAAATAATCTGGTATTTTTGTTAGGATTGCATTCTTCCAAGTCGTCCATCATCAATATCATCAAAAAGACTGTTATAAAGCCTTTTGTGTTAAATAATAAATTACTTGTCTTCTACATCTTTAGAATAATAGCATTTCTTATCAAGTGCTGGAATATAAATTGTTTAGCTAAATTTTGCGTTAATCCTTTTACGGCTTTATTAAATACTAATAGTACCTATTTTTTTTATGATAAGTGATTCTTTATACAACATTTTTTTTCACTGAATACGCGGGCTGCTATCAATACTACTTTTAATTGAAAAACTCTTTCATTCTTCTTATTTAAATTTTTCAGAAATTAACTAATTAAAATTTACTTCTTGCAGAAGTTTTTTCGAAATAATTCCTTATATGGAGGAAAATATGCATATATGTATTGAGTCAAATTTTTTACAAAACTTGTTTATTGTAAAGAAAAATTCAATTGAGAAAATTCATTATAAGGACATCAAAATACACGTTAGTTATAATGGAAAAGTTGGATTTTTAAAATTAATTTAAATTTAATGAAGTACATACTTTTTTTTTAGTTTAATCCACTTCTAATTAGAAATAAAAAACTATAAATAATATGTCATAATAATATCTCTAATAATATAACATCTCTACGTTCTCAAATGCAGTACTGCCTGCACTGCATCAGAAAAGCAAACTTATTTCACCATGTCAACGCATTCCTAATGATGCTGCATATTAATTGTGTGATTATCATTTTTATATGTGCATTTAACCATATTTATCTTTATATTCTATTATACCTGTAACTTAACAGAAATATTTAATTATTTAATGTTTTAAATGATTGTTTAACTTAATATTATCATTCTTTCGTTGATGATTCGTCGTTTTGCTTCAGAGAATTACAAACTAAAATAACGTAACACACATAACTAAATAAATAATAGTAAAAATATTTTTTTATCAAAAAACTTGTTATCGCATTTTTATTCTAAATATTTAATATTACTCTAATATCTCATATAATTTCCATTTTACAACGTTTTTTGCTTCTCATGTAAACTTATGAAATTTGATGTTACAATGTTCTGCATTTAAGATGACGATATGTGCAGTTCTCTTATTTTTTTTTTCAATAATATTTGCCTACAAAAATAAAAAACAACACACACATTTTGGTTCACCAGTCAAGAAATAATTTTACAAAAAAATACACACAGACTAAACGTGCTGCCCGGCGGGGAAAATTGCAAGCGAATCACTTTTTAGGCCTTTAAGAATGTTTACAATTGAATTTTTAGTAAACTTTTACTTATTCCAGTCTACCTTTTTTGAAAAGGGTTTTAGAAAGGTTTTTATTTAATATTTTACAAATTAAAATTTTCTATTCTAAGATAAGGCCTGTCGCAATCGTTTTATTAGTAGTTATGTTAGAACGTGTTGCAAGTTTAGTTATTAATTTACTCACTTCGTATTATTAGCCACAACAATTAAACTTGGATAAAGCTTTATTCTTAAATCTTTTTAGAACCCCTTCCAGAAGTGTTTAAAATATATGCAAACGTGTAAGGTGTTGGTCTCCAATGACACACCTTGCTAATTGGTAATAAAGTTGGAATGCGGCTGGGAGATCTTATGTCTGCAAAAAGGCCTTCTATAAGGCCTCTTTACTACTTGATTTTCCCGCTGGAAATGGTTGGGAAAATTTAATTTTTTTTCCTTGTGAAGAATTTTAACGTGAATTTTTTCAAATTTTTCATATCTGAAAAATCACATATGAATTTTTTGTTTTTGCTCACTCCTCATGAGCGAGGAAAATCAAAATAGTTTTTTCCTCACCCTCATGAGGATGAATTTCCAGAAAAATTTTTAAATTTTCACGCTCGCTCATGAATGAAGAATGAGCGAGCGTTTCGGTACTCTGCATAAATATATTGCTATCCAACGGAAAGCTAAGGTAATATGTATCAAGAAAATACAATATATAATAGTCTGGTAGTGTATAAAGTCATTTCTAAAAAAAAAAAAAAAAAATTTTTAAGGAATAGAGCTATTATAAAAAGCTTTACAAAAATACATAACTGAAATTTAACTCATAGAATAAATTCGAAAAATGAAAAAATGTTGAATATAATAAAGTTGCTTATGAAAAATAAATAATTCCCAATATCTATTTATAAAAAATTTAAGCAGTTCATTATTTATTTATTTCTTTATTTATTTATTTCTTTATACATTTACTTTTCCTTTTCTTTAGTGTTGGTTTGGATTTTACTATTTTAAATTCTTTTTTTTAAACTTAACGGAAATTCAACGTATTTTAGTTGTATACAACCCTGTCAAATATTATTAATACCTTTTTGTACTTTGCTTTCTGCCTTCAACCAATCAACAACTTTGTTTAGTACTAGTTTACCGGACGAGTTGTGAATTCTTTAATGTTCTTGAAGAAAAGTATTAGTAAATAAAACGTTTGCGTTTAAATCGTCGAATTGTTCAATTAAATGAACAATTCATATAATCTTAGAAACAAGATTATTAAAAAAAAAATCACATTCATAACTTATCTAAAAAATACAAATACAAATTTTATCCGTTTCGAAATTCGAACGTATAAGGGGTGAAATCGTACCTAATTCTGTTATTTTTGTTTCAAAACCTTTCTCTTCATCTACCTATATAATATAAAACTGTAAAGACTGATTCATCATCGCACGTCCTAAACACCTGAAGCTAAAATCAGTGTTTAAAAAACTAGACTCCAAGTAGCTGTAGTAATAAAAAAACACAAAATAGTCTAGTACAAAAATGTTAAAAACTTGTAGTCGTTCATTTACTATTACTACCGCTACCGTCACATTTTGATAGCAATAGTTTCAGCAGTAGCGCAAAAAGAAAATAATTGGAGCAGCGTAGTAAATTTTTTTTACTGCTCTTGCTACCTTTAAATTTTGGGAGCAGTAACATTTTTAAAATTTGTACTACTACCTGCTTCAGTAGTTATACAAAAAATAACATTTAGGTAGTTGTTTTATAACATTAAGCAGTTTTAGAATAACATTGAAGTAGTATGTTAATAACATTGAAGCAGTCGTAAAATAACATTTTGGTAGCAGCAGAATTAATAAAAACGTAAAATCTTCAGCCAAATAAAAACAAACGTGTGTGTTAAAATCAGTGTTGCCAGAAATCTTTTGGCTCATGCCCCTTTAAAATTCCTTTAATTAAATTTATTAATTTTTTTAATTATAGCCTATTTCCGATGTGCGAAAGAATACTTTCTTTCGAACAAATACATTTAAAATAAAAACAAAGTTTTTAGAATTGTTTTTGTTTTAAATGTATTTATTCGAAAGAAAGAATTCTTTCGCCGTTAATCCTTTTTATTAAGCTTGAGATCTTTTTCTTTTTTTCTTATAAATAATATTAAATTTTATTAAATCCAATATTTAAAAAAATTTTAAAGGTCGAATAAGAGCCAATTTATATAAATTTATTAATTTTAATTGATTTACATATTCCTCCCTACTTCTGTTTTTCATGCTATTTGACATCATTCAAAAAACAAATTTCGATCTACCAATTTGTTTTGAAGATTGGTGTTTGGCTATTGACTGCCTGCTGCCTTCGATGGCGGGGAGTGTTAAAACGGCAAACCCCTTTGTCGAGATTGTGTCCGTGAAAACCTGGGTTCAATTCCCAGCTCAGTCAAGAATGAAAAATTATCAATAAATTTTAATTCATTTCATGTTGTAAAATTCCTTTCTTCATAAAAATAATTTAATGGAAATTTAATTTAATGAACTTTAGCCTGAATAAAATATTAAAAAAAATTGGGTTAAAAACCATAAACTGTTCAATAAACTAACCACAATACTAATAATTAATAATTTTTAAAATGTTTTTATTTAATATGTTTTTTAGTATGGTAAAATGATATATAGAACTGGTTTTAAGATAATTTTCACTAAATATAGCAGCGTTTTTAACATGTTAAAAACATATAAAATATTCCATTCAAAATATTTTCCGTACATTGTGGAATGAATGCTCATAAAATAAATATTAATAAGTATGAGTACATATAACTTCTAACAATCGAAAATTTTCCGCACCGAAAATTTCAAAAAGTACTAACAATAATGGTAAAAGCGACGACCTGACAACACTGTTTATGAATTATTCAAACAACAACACATACGTACTTATTGTTGGTTTCTAGTTTTGCTGATTATTTTCGTTTCTGACTACTTCAATGTTATTATATTACTACTTTAATGTTATTAACATACTACTTCTATGTAATTCTACTACTACCTCAATGTTAATAATCTACTACCTCCAAATTTTGTAGTCATAAAAAACAATACTCCAAATGTAGTAGTAGTTTTAAAACGAAAACCTCAATCAAACCAATAGAAAACAATTTCGTTTTTTTAACTGCTACTTAATTTTTGTTTTACTGCTGCTATTTTATTTTCTGGTTTTATTTTTTGCATGTAGCAGTAGTTTTAAAAAAGGTAATACTACAAAGCAAGACAACTGCTCTTTCTGACGCTACATATAATTGTTAAGAGTAATAGTTTTAGTAATAGTAAAAAATGTTTAGGTAATGTAGTTTTTTAAACACTGGCTAAAATGTTGAAATTTGACCGGGAGGTTGGCCTCTCGCTAAATCGTTTCTCTAGGATGGGAGTTTTAAAAATTTTTATGGTTAGAGGTTAAAAAGCTAAAACTGGTAAATTCCCTAACCTCATGTTCATCAAAAAAATAAGCGGTACTTTTTTGAAATTCGAACCTTTTGGGGACTAAACGGTTAAAACCTGTATTTTAAAACTTTTTTGCTATGCCATCTATGTATTTAACCAATAAACATTGAAATAAAAAAAAAATATCACATTCGTAACGTATCTAAACAAATAAAAATTTGGTACATTTTCGAAATTCGAACGTTTAAGAGGTGAGAATCGTACCTATTACAAAGTAGCGGGTTAAAACCTAGAAACATAAACTTTGGCGTAAAAATATGTCCACGAAAGAAAAGGAGATGCTAACGAAGTAGCGGGATAAATGCTAGTATAACATAAAACTTTTTTACTTTAAGCAAATTTTAAGAAAAATTAAAGCAGTGACACGCAAAACTAAGCGCATAGATTTTCATTAAAATTTAATAGAATAAAATTAACTTTTAAAATTTTGACTTTTTAAAATTTTTAAAAAACAACAGCCGTGTATAAAAAGCCCCTTGTATTGTATATATGAAAATACATACATATTTCATACCAAGAATGATAGAAATAAAGATTACGACATTAGGTAGGCATAGAAATTGTTTTATTGCGCATGTAATAACTCTGACGTCACACAACCTGTGTTTTCATTGGCTTAAATTTTTTAGCTCTCAAACTGATATATTTACATGCAAACATAACAGTGGGACAATTTATAATTTTTCTATTTAAATTATTAAAAATAAAATAATTATTCTTTTAAGTTATTTTTTCATAGTGTTATTTATCACATAAATATATAGTATATATTATAATCATAATGTACATTATATACATAATGTACATTAGCTCTAGCTTTACTACATAAATTAAAGCAGACGAAAAAAGGAAAATACATTTATATCAAGAATTTTAGATTCTAATTTTATTTAGATTCCTCTTTCGCTTGTTGAAATTTTAAGCAATCTCGGTAATTAATAACCTCATTCGAAAATACATCCTACATCTAAAAAAATTTTTTTTTTAAGTCTACACTTACTTCAATGTCCTTTCCTGCCAACAAATGATTATGCAAATATTTTGCTTTTAAACAACAATTTTTCCCATTTAATTGCAAGAAGATAGCATCACATGATCTCAACGTTTTCATTAATGCACCTGATGTCTTACCTAACCCACCTTCACTTCACATAAATAATTAAGGTTATCTATTATTTTGGTGCACGACGATTGCCAAATCTTATTCAATATAATTTAGTAATGAACTGCAAAATTTTAATTTTAGTTAACTTACCCATTTAAAATTTTAAGTTTCTTTTAAAATCTTCTTGTGTGAAATGTATAGCACAAATTTTTTCTTTATTCAAAATTACTGATTTCACTTGCTTGCAAAACATTACCCATTACTTAGTTTGGGCTGCATCTTTTGGAAAATTGTAAAATGATACAGCTATAGTCAAAAATATTAACATATTATTAAAAACACGCTAAACGTTATTTTTTGCACAATTTCTCACTTGATTTTTTGCTGTTACTTTATTTGCATTTGCCCACTGCAAACTTCATATTTTACTCTCTTCAATTTTTAAAATTGTTGGTGTGGTGAATGGGATTTGCCTGGTCAGCTGGTTCTTGGGGATCAACAGCGTTTTCCACTCGCTTCCTGGAAATCCGCCCGAAACTTTCCTGGGTTAAAAACACGGGCACCTGTGGCTGTCTCTCAAAAAGGAAAAAACACCCCTTGGCTGGTGGGTTTGGTTGTCTTTTCACAAGCACTATGTTCTTTATTTGTCACTTCACAATTTCAGTTTACAATTTTAATTTAGTTTGTCTTTTTTCTTTTACTTTTATGTGGCACTTATGAATGTTAGAGGATTTTCCTTTTCTTTTTTTTCTCTAATCTTCTGTGTAAATTAGCAATTCAAAAAGTTGACAGACTCACCACGCCACATATGGGGCTGCCAGACGATATAAAGTGTAGGCCAGTCTCACACGAGCTAACATAATGGGAAACATCTTGGCCCGGTTCACACCAGCTAGACGCCAACGCGAAGTGACCCAACTTTTGAAATCGATGTCTTCCGATTTGGATGAAATTTGCACCAAGGTTGGTCTTATTGGATACTAGTTTATACACAAATTTTCAACAAGATCGGTCAAAAAGTTTCTGAGTTCGAGGGGGTCAAAATTTGACATTTTGGCCAAACCGGTGTTCTTTCTCGTCCATGTAACTTATTATCTTTTTTTTGTCCCAAGCAAATTAGATAGCTATTTCTTCAAGCAATCGAAAAAAGTTTTTTTTTGTATTTTTTTAAATTTTTTAAAATTTTTTTTTTTTTAAATTTTAAACTTATTTATTATTTTTTTTGGAAACGGTATTTTTTTTTTTTTTTTTTTTTTTTGCTCAAAAGAAAGCTTATGCATTTTTCTTTTAGGTAGTTTTGGTCGCTTAGTGGGATGAGAGTGGGATATGTATAAAAAAAAATAATTTCTAACTCAAGACGAGGGTTTTTCAATTTTTAGCATATGCACTATTTTGAATTTTTTCCTTTTTATGTGTAAGTGTTTCTAAAATCTTAAGAAATAAAACTTAAGCTAGATTTACACGATTGAAGGTATTTTGAAGTCTTATCAAAATTTTGAAAATTTATTTTGATGTTCTATTTACACGTTTCAAAAATTTGATCAAAATATTCTTTCAATATGTTTCAAAATCTTTTGATAAAAATTTGTTGAAGCTAATTTACACTATTGGTAAACTTTTTATGTTGAAAATATTGACATTGATCAGCTGTTTTGCTTCTTTTGTGAAATAATTTATTATAAAAAAAAAAAACAATTAATAAGTATGGACGACGACACAATCATCATAGCATCAACATTTTTAATATTGGAGGAAGAAGTAGCTGATAAAAATGCAAAAAAAAAAGAAGAAAACAAAAAGAACATTGGGTTCGATCTTTTCTTTTGGAAGGTAATGGAATGTATGTCTCTTTTAGGGAGCGATTGAAAAGGAATGATCCCGACCTATATAAAAACTTTGTGCGAATGTCACCAGACGATTTTGATTATTTGCTTAATCTCGTCACACCATCAATAGAAAAGGCCAATACAAATATGCGGGAATATATATGCCCCGGAGAACGCCTGGCAGTTACTTTGCGATTTTTAGCGACTGGGGACAGTTACGCAAGTCTGATGTTCTTGTTTAAAAGATCAAGATCATCGATATGCAATATTGTGCCTGAAGTCTGCGCTGCATGATATAAAGCATTAAAAGATGAATTTTTAAAGGTAAAACAAAATTTATTAAATAAAAAACATATCAAAAATAATATCTATTGGTACAGATGCCAGCAACAGAGGAGGAATGGGAGAGTATTTCCCAAAGTATAAATAAAACATGGAATTTTCCCAATTCAATCGGGGCATTAGATGGAAAACACATCGATATTATAGCACCAGCACACTGTGGAAGCGCATATTTTAATTATAAAAAGAAAAACAGCATTGTTTTGATGGCGCTAGTGGACGCCAACTACAATTTTGTTTACATCGACGTTGGTGCAAAGGGTAGAGAGTCCGATGGCGGAGTATTTAGTAGATGTTCGCTATTGAATGGATTATATAATAAACATTGAATTTGCCGCAACCGAAACCACTGCCCTGTAGACAAAAACCTATTCCATATGTGATTGTTGCAGATGATGCGTTTCCCTTAAATTCCAATATTATGAAACCATATAGTTTTCGAAATCAAAACACGAAGGAAAGAATTTTCAATTACAGGTTGTCCAGATTTAGGCGTGTTTCAGAAAACGTGCCCGATTTCGCGTTGTTAGGAAAACAATGGAACTTTCCCCACAAAATGTTGTCAAAGTTGTTCTCGCAGTATGTGCATTACACAATTTTTTGAACAAACGCAAGTGTGGTACCTATGCACAAACAAGAGACTACGACCAAGTGAATGCGGATGGATCTATAACGGATGGACGATGGCGTGAAGAAGTACGGACAGAGAATATTTTGTCTTCGATAGAACCATTTTGCAATCAAGGTCGTCAAAGTGAAACGTCCAAGCTCATTCGACAAGAATTCACGGAATATTTTTTAAATGAAGGAGAAGTTCCATGGCAATTAGGCTTGCCAGATCCAGATTATCAAAAAGCTGGACATGTGAATTAAAAAAGCTGGATATTAAAAAAAAAGCTGGACATTTTGAAATAAAATTTTCTCGAAAAGTTACTTGTTTATTGTACAAACAATTTTATTAAAAAATACCCATATGTACGAGTATGACATTAATATTATTACATTGTTTGTTTTATAATACTTTACTACAATACTAACATAACAAAATATAACTAAACTTAAATTTTTTCAGTTCATTCATATGTACTATATATCTACATACCTCTCATTTGCTGGAACAACGTCATAACTCAAAAAATTAGTTTCTTATTTTAATGTAGAATTAATTATCGCTCCTATATTTATCTTAAGTAAAAAATTAATGTAAAAATCTTGCATATTCAGCTCTTGAGAGAAATATCATTTTCCCATTGACTTACTTCTTTGCAAATTGAAAACTTCAATTATGACTTTTTCCAGCAAATGAGCGATATGTATTTAAGAATTAAAATTAAATAACAAAAACAAAAAATCATACCAAAAAGACGAAAACAAAACAAAACAGCTACCAGATATTTTTGTACTTTGAAGTAAAAAAGTTATAGCAAATTAATAAAAAAATTTATTTGTTTAGCTGGACAAATTTCTTTTTAGCTTGAAACTGGACAGGCCATTAAAAAGCTGGACAATCCAGCCAAAACAAGCCCGACTGGCAATACAAGCATATTTATTAAAAATTAATTAAAAACCCAATAAATCGAAATAAAAAGTTCAATTCATTTATTTGGCAACTTAAAATCACATTCTGTTTCTGTATAAAAAATGAAATTAAAATATTAAAAAGAATATAATTTTTGATAATAAATTTGCATGTGCCCGGCAAATAAAAAACTGAAATGGCAAGCTGCTTTATTTAGCAACTTGTTTTTTTTAATTTTGTTTTTTTCTATCCTCTTACAACTACAATTCGTGTTGGAAAAAACCCAGCCAATTGTAGGGAAATGTAAGAAAGAAAAAATTCACTATTTATTGTTGTGTCTTTGTTGAAGCTTTGATATTGTTACAAGTAACAGCTGAGTGTTTAAAATTCTTATTCACTTTATGGTCTTACTTGTATAATATTTTTAGCTTTTCTAAAGTATTTGGAAAAAGTTTCCTGACGAGCTGGCCTAAGCAACCAGCGAAATGCGCATAGAAACTAGCTTTCCCACAACAATAAATTTCAGTGTTTTTTATCATAAATTGGGATTATTAGCACATCATTAATAAATGAATTAATTAATAAATATTTCATTCCCGAAAATAATTTTTGAAATCACATTCTGTTAACATATAAAATATTAAAATAAAAATAAAAAAATTTAAAACAAAGTTAATTGTTTTGCTGCGCTTCAAATGAGTCGATGACATAATTAATTTGAGTTTTCAGTCTGAAAATATAAGTTCGTATCAAATATTATTTGAGTACTATGCATTTCAAACTCACCTGCGAGCATTTGACTCTGAATATGAAGAAAGCTGCTGCCCAACATACTCTCCATAGCCCTTCTGCCAAATCATGTTTTCTTTTCCTTGTGACACTTTCTAAGATAGGAATTGGCCAAGTTTTTCGTAAACTTCTGAACGCTTACTGTCGATTTCATTTACTTCTTGTACTTTTCTACGCTTTGCAGGAGTACTATTTTCGAGGGCAGCACTTGCAAGTGAACATTCAGCTTCCGAATTCTGAAACTGCTCTTCAACATCATCCCAATCCTCAAAAGCAGAATTAGTGAAGGTCTCGAAGTTTTATTCTGTACCTCCTGATCCACGATTTCTCACAGTATCTAAAAAGTGTAGAGCCGCAAAATACTCATATTTTGATACATAAGTAGCGCCACCTTGTCCACTTTCTAAATGGTTGAAATTATTTATAATATTATTAGTATAACTACTATATTTTAAGCTATTTTTAATCAATATTCCTGTTCCACCGCCTCTTTTTGCATCTTTTCTATCTTTTCTTACTAGAATATAGTTTTGAAAACTTATTTTATGAACTTTGTTAAGTTTAGTTTCATTAAGTAAAACTAAATCGGGATTGTTATAAGCTATGAATGTATTAAGATCATATCTTCTACTTAATTTTATGAGTGAATTGACGTTTATATGAATAATATTAAGAGTTTTTTCTACTGTTCCCTCCATTGTAACTAATTACGATTCCATCATCGAAAAAATTGTGTCTATCCTAGACGTTTGTATTTGGAGTTGTTTATTGAGGTTAGTTAACTGATTTGCCAGGTTTTGCATGGAATTACTAAGTTGTTCTAAAACCTTGTTTATTGAGCTATTGATATTTTCTATTGGTGTATTGTTTTTTACAATATTAGCGAAACTTGCAGCATTATCCGAGTTAAATGTGTTATTAAACGATCTTTTTTGACTTAAGTTTTGTCTTTTTGCACGAATTTTTTGTTGTAACTCCTTATACTTTTCACATCCTTTATAGGATGCTGGGTGTCCGTATTTGTTACATACGACGCAAAAAAGTTTTTCTTTTTCGTTTTCTTGAATAACATCTAGGGCACATTCCCCTTTTTCATGGTTTTGACAGCATTTGACACATCTTCTTGGTAAATAACAATTGGATGCGCTGTGGAAAAATCGTTAGCAGTTCCTGCATTGTGGTATCTCAGGTTTTTTCAGTGCTTCCCAGCGTACGCATCTGAAAAGAATTCCTCTAATTTTTTTAAGATCGTTTACGTTACTATCTGCGGTTATTTGTACAATATAAATTGGTAATGTTTGGCTATTTTCTGTTGAACGTTTTGTAACAAAAGGACTAACTTTTAGAAATTTTAAATTTTCACTCTGATGATTTTGACAAATTAAATCTTTTTATTTATTTGTAATAATAATTAAATAAATATAAAATAATAATAATAAAAACAAAAAGATAAATAATATAAAAAACTTAATCTTAATCACATAAGTCCTGTAATAATATTTTTTTGTTTTTTTTTTTAAATTTTTTAAAATTTTTTTATTTTTTTTGAAATTTAAAACTATTTTTGTATTTTGAAAAGGGTATTTTATTTAATTTTTTTTTTTTTGCTCAAAAGAAAGCTTAGGTCTTTTCCTTTAAGGTAGTTTTGTTCGCTTAGTGGGATAAGAGTGGGATATGTATAAAAAAAAATAATTTGTAAGTCAAGAGGTTAAATGTTAAAAAAAAAATCCTCGTCTTGAGTTAGAAATTATTTTTTTATACATATCCCACTCGCATCCCACTAAAACTACCTTAAAGAAAAATGCATAAGCTTTCTTTTGAGCAAAAAAAAAAATAAAAAAAAATACCCTTTTCAAAAAAAATACAAAAATAGTTTTAAATTTAAGAAAAAAAAAAATTAAAAAAAAAACAAAAAAAAATTATTAAAGGACTTATGTGATTGAGATTAAGTTTTTTATATTATTTATCTTTTTGTTTTTATTATTATTATTTTTTAATATTTATTTAATTATTATTACAAATAAATAAAAAGATTTAATTTGTCAAAATCTCTATAGAAAAAGTGATTTTATTCCTGAGATTAACATATTGTGGGTATTACAGTATCGAGGGAATGAAATGCAAGTTCGGAATGTTATATTTCGTCGGAAAGGTTAATTTGTCTAGTTTCTCAGCAAAAGTTTTATTTCTTAAGATTTTAGAAACACTTACACATAAAAAGGAAAAAATTCAAAATAGTGCATATGCTAAAAATTGAAAAACCCTCGTCTTGAGTTAGAAATTATTTTTTTTTATACATATCCCACTCTCATCCCACTAAGCGACCAAAACTACCTAAAAGAAAAATGCATAAGCTTTCTTTGGAGCAAAAAAAAAAAAAAAAAAACAATACCGTTTCCAAAAAAAATAAAAAATAAATTTTAAATTTAAAAAAAAATATTTTAAAAAATTTAAAAAATACAAAAAAATTTTTTTTCGATTGCTTGAAGAAATAGCTATCTAATTTGCTTGGGACAAATTTTGCTAACACTAATAGATAATAAGTTACATGGACGAGAAAGAACACCGGTTTGGCCAAAATGTCAAATTTTGACCCCCTCGAACTCAGAAACTTTTTGACCGATCTTGTTGAAAATTTGTGTCTAAACTACTATCCAATAAGACTTGACATGAAACCCCCCATATATATAAAAAAATCAAAAAATTAAGAAGGAAATTAATTAAGGGAAGAAAAACTTAACAAAAACAATAATGGCAATAATAATAAAAAAATCCATGAGAAATAGTGCGCTCTATTGGGCAAAAAATAGCGGTTGGCTGACGTATATGACTTCAGCACCACTCCCTCTCCAAAATAGGCAAAACCAAAGATCATGTCCTGAACATATATGGTCCAAGGCTTCCCCTTCGCCGTCCCAACTAAAACGTGGTACTTGTCGGTTTGCCAGTGTCGATTTGCCGAGGAGGTGTCCCCAATGGACAGATACTCTTGAAGTCGGTCTCCGGCCTCTTGCCGTACGTCTGGTCTTCCACCACGAACTCCACCTTGAGCTTTCGACCCTCCTCGATGCGGTGGAAAAACTTTAGCGTCCTGCGTCCTCGGGTAACGACACATCCCAAGGTTCGGATCTCTTGCAGCGTAATGGACGACCTTGCAACAGTGGGGTCAATAAGCGCTCGCGTCCATAGTGGCTTCACGCCTGGTCTACTTTGCACGCGTGCATTAGCGGTCATTCGGAGCCACACCCTCCCCTCGGGCATCGGGTAGAGCCAGCTATTGTGGTCCTGCAGACAGCGCCGGCATCTGTCAATACTTCGGCAGGCGGCTCCGGTGTGGGACTGCGCCAAGCAGTTGTAGCACAGTGCTCTATGCGCCACGATGCGCAACTTCTGCTCCACCGGAAGCGTGATGAAACGCGAACACTACCGGATCGCATGGAAACGTTCGCAGAGGGAGCAACAGTAGTTGATGTTGAAGGCGGACATGGGGATCTGGAAGCAAATATTTTTTATTAGAAAGGGAAACGTTAAATAGAGGCATTTGGGGTGTCGCATTTAGGCAGCGCGACCAATTTGTGTATCGGCCGAGTGAATTACGCCATTTTTCGTTTTAAAGTCGGCTACTCGCACCTTGCCATCCTTTTCCCGGTAAACTTTGATAGTACGCCCTAAACGCCACTCCGTGGTACAGCCTGGCTCACTTTTAGGAGCCACAAAATCGCCTTCTTTTATGTCTAGATGAGGGTGTTGCCACTTATTGCGTTTATTTAGCTCTTTAAGTTACTCTTGCTTCCATCCGCGACAAAACTCTTGCTGTAGGGCTTTCAATATACGCCACCGATTCGCAATACTAAGGGGTGAAGACAGCTTTTCCAACTCAGCAGGAGTAAGCATAGATGTCCCTATCAGAAAGTGCCCTGCAGTAAGGGCGGACAAATCTTCAACATTTTCTGACATAGGGCCAAGAGGGGGCGAATTGAGGCACGCTTCTATTTTTGCTAGAATGGTTGAGAACTCCTCAAACGTAAATTTCAGTTGGCCAGCGGACTTTCTTAAGTGCAATTTCATACTTTTTACCCCTGCTTCCCATAGTCCTCCCATGAGAGGTGCTGCAGCAGGGATAAAGTGCCACGACAAGTGCTGGTGACCATAGTTTTTGACAGCCTTGTCACGAAGCTCTTTCACGTGTTTGGCGAAGTCTGCGTCGATCTTTCTAGCGGCGCGAACAAAGTTTCTGCCGTTGTCAGAATATATGCGACTTGGGCAACCCCGACGGGCGACGAAACGGGCCACGGCTGCTAAAAAGGCAGGGGTGGACAAATCGCTATCAGCTTCAAGGTGAATCGCCTTCGCAGAGAAACAAACGAAGATTCGGCAGTATCTGCCTGTGAAACTTTTAATCTCGAACGGGCCAACAAAATCAACGCCAGTATTCGTAAAGGGCGGAAAAGGGTAGTTCTTTCTTCCGGCGAAGCTGCCATTATTTGATTTTGAAGCTTCTTTCTATTAAGAACACAGACTTTGCAATTAAGAACCACTGTATTTATCAGATTTTTCGCTCGAATGATCCAGCACTCTTGCCGGACAACATTTAGGACTAGCCGAGGGCCTCCGTGAAGGACTAAGGTGTGCACGAATTATACATACAGCCGGGCCAATCTACTGCCATACGCCAAGATAATAGGATGTCGCTCGTTGTAGGACAAGTAGATTTGTTGGGAAAGGGAAAATAAACGATTTCTTACGAACTTCAACTCACTAGCCGCGATTTTTAACGAACTGTAAAGGACCTTTTCGCGTCTTTTCTAACTCGTCAGGGCGACAAATCGAAACATATAAGCGATTACGTGATATGCTCTAGATAAACTAGAAAACCTGTCTAGAATATCTTCTTTATCAGCAGATCTAGCAACAAAAACGTGTGTTCCTTTCGACTCTTCGGCTGTATTGAACTCCGCTGCTCATACAGGCCACGAAGACTGCGCAAAGTTGAGCCACTCAGGGCCGTGCCACCAGAGCCTATTTTCTCTCAAATCCGCAGGGATCAGCCCCGGCTTGCTAGATCGGCAGGATTGTCACCTGATGCTACGTGACACCAATTTTTATTCCCAACTTTTTCTAATATTGTAGCCACTGTATTTGCCACGAACGTTTTCCAGCTACAAGGGGGTTTTCTCAACCACGCTAAAACAGTCGTGGAATCGGACCACAAATAAAGGGGGGACTTGTTCACGTTAAAAGTAGGTACTACACTGTCAACTAAATTTGTCAAAAGAACTGCCCCACATAACTCCAAACGAGGTAAAGATGTCCTTTTTATTAGGGCCACCTTAGTTTTACATGAGAGTAGACTTGTCAAAACTTTATTTTCGAGCTGCACCCTTATATAAATTGTAGCCGCATATGCCAACTCAGACGAGTCACAGAACCCGTGAAATTGTATAGTATAGCCAGGCGAATATTGAACCCAACGTGGAAGCCTAATTTTTCCAATATCCGCATAATTAGCAACAAAATTCTGCCATTTCTGCAGAGCCACAGGTTTGATAGCCTCGTCCCACTCGATCTTATCAAGCCACATTTGCTGCATAATAATTTTTGCTGCAACAACCACCGCAGCCAACCAACCTGCAGGATCGTACAGCCGCGCGATAGTAGAAAGAACCTCTCGTTTTAATTCATATGCAAAGAAAAACATATCTTCTGCCGCATTACAGCGAATCCCTAGCGTTTTCGTAGTGCTTTTTTCATCGAGCGACAAAAATTAAGAATTTAGTAGGTGATCATGCGGCAAATTTTTCAATGTTTCTTCAGAATTCGAGGTCCATTTTCTGAGCTCAAATCCCCCCATATCTAAAATATCAATTAATTGCTCCCGTGCCACCAAAGCATCAGCAACTGAATGGGCACCAAATAGGGCAACATCTACGTACAAGATTCTAGCGCCTAACTCGTACTTCATCATTCGCCAACTGTAGAATGGTTCTAAGGGCCAAATATGGGGCAAAATTTACGCCAAAAGTCACCGTTTTCAGTTGGTAATCAACAATTTCCGCACTATCGCTGCTACGAAAAACTATTTTTTCTGCCGGTACATTTCTGAAATGTCCGCATTAAAGACAAACTGAAAAAATCGCCATCTCAAAATCAGATTAACTATTTCAGCCAGCAGAATAGGGCCAGTGTACAACAAATCATTTAAACTTCAGCCGTTTGCCGAAGGACTTGAGGTATTAAACACAACCCTTAACCTTGTAGTTGTACTTTCTGGTTTAAAAACGCAATGATGGGGTAAATAATAACCCGGGTCACCTTTAGCACTTTTTGCTTTTTCCATGTGCCCTAGAGCTATATATTCTTTTAGGACCTCATCGTACTGGGCCTTACGCTCAGCATTGCGCATTAAAGATTTTTCGTTCCTCAAATATTGACAAACATAACATGCCTATTGGGACCAAGCGACAGCAAGCTCTTCTTAAAGGGCAGACTAACTGTGTATCTCCCTTCAGAGTTTCTAGTGGTAGTAGAACTATAGATCTCCTCACATTTTTTATCTTCTTCTGATAAAATACGCCTATGAGAAACTTCTTCTAACTCCCAAAACTTCAACAATTGGTCATCAATCGCTACTTTTGTCATATGAGACACTCTTGGTATTCAAGGGAAACTCTTCTTCTGATAAAATACGCCTATGAGAAACTTCTTCTAACTCCCAAAACTTCAACAATTGGTCATCAATCGCTACTTTTGTCATATGAGACACTCTTGGTATTCAAGGGAAACTCTAAGTAGGCGTTGGACCTGTAACTATCCAACCAAAAATGGTTTCTTGGGCCACTAGCGATTCAAAAACACCATGCCTAACTCCGCCACGAAGAATAGAAGGGTACAAGTCACCTCCTAACAATAAATAAACCTCACTGCTTTCACAAAACTTTGGATCAGCATAACACAGCTTGGGCAGCTCAATCTCTTTTTGGGGCCAAAAGAAATGCGTTGGAATACTACCAGTTACACGAGGGACAACTAGGGCCTGTATATTTAGAGACACGTTCCGATCGAAAATGGTAAAAACTGCCATTATTGAAGACGTACTGATTATCTCTCCGCCTAAACCTGAGACTTCTGCAGAAACTGGATTCGTTGGCAGCCTCAATAATTTTTTTATATTTTGGGAAACAAAATTTTCATCGGAACATGGATCTATCAGGGCACGAACCTTATAACAGGAACCAAAACTTATAATGTTAACCCATACTGTGGCTAACATAACCTTTTTCGCAACAGAGGTATGATGCGATTGAACTACACCAGAAGGGCCGGCTGCATTAGTGGACTGTATTTGACTTTGATTACTTTGACTCTGACTCTGCGAACTAGTGCTTGGTTGGCTTTGATTATTATTGTTTATATTTCTTACTATATCTCTATGTATCAACGTATGGTGTTTCTTATTGCATTTGGACCAACCATTTTGGGCATGAAATCTATCGGTCAAAATATTATTTAATTCTTCCCATTTGGGAACCTCTGTCTTATTTTTTTACCGACTGCTCCCACAGATGTAAAGTATTTTCTGAGAGCCGAGACGAACATTGAAAAACAAAAATTGGGTCCCATGAGGCACCGAAATACAATTAATAATCTCCCTTTGGAGCCTTTTTATTTCTGAAGCCGTTTCTCGTTGACATGGAGCCAAATTAAATAAAGCTTTCAACTGACTATTTATTTAAACGTGCTTATTTTCATATTGTGATTTTAAATTGTTCCACGCTATTTCAAAATTTTCAGCTGTTAGGGCAATATTTCTATTTATATCCTGGGCCTCATTATCTGTCTTTTGAAATAAATAAAATAATTTTTCTACTGGGCTAAGTCTCGAGTTGTTTATGTAGATTGCCGTAAGCATGTCCCTGAAGGTGGGCCACGAAACGTAATCAAGGGGGGAAAGGTATAGAACAAAGTTTGGGAACCACTGTATTATTTTTCTGCCTCTCTTCTTCTAATACCTGTCTAGCATTGGCCAAAATATTTATACATTTCACATATATTTTGAGCACCTGAGAATACTTTGTCTTCACCGCCGCTAATTCTTTTTTTCCTCTATGCTACCCCCGGAACACTCGTCATAAATTTTTTTAAACTTCTTGTGAGGACAAAAATCCTGGGAATTTTGCTTCACACAAATTACATATGTTAGTCTTATAGAATGTGGGGAAATGGTATTTTATTTGTAGGGATGTCGCAGGGTCGACTCTGTTTATTTCATTTCAGTTTTTCCAATGGTACCGAGCCGACAACAAGCAGCAAAAACAACATGCAAGTGGGTCTAAGAGTGCACAACAAAATAAAGAAGCAGACGATGAGAGAAAGTAAATAGTCACCACTAAAGAAGCCGAGGACAACATGAGAGAAGAGAGACATAAGCCGATGAGAGGAAGTAAGAAGATTTACCACTACAGTAAGCAGGTCACAATCAAGGCGAATTCAACTACAGGTGGTGTCGATACTACAACAATCCAAAAACAACAGAAACAACACAGGGTTTTTTGCGTTGCATTGTTAGTGTTTACTGTCCAAAATGTCAACCATTCCTAACAAAGCACTAACAAATCAAAACAAAGTAGCTCGAACTGTCAAAATCAGATGGCGTTTCGACACCACCTGTAGTTGAATTCGCCATGGTCACAATGTTCGAAGAGAGAAATAAACCGATGAGAGGAATGTATACACTCACCACTATGCAGTCGGTGAGTAGTATAAAAGGCGCAGCAGTAATCAATTGGGTTTTTTCTTTTCTTTGTGCGACGGCGATCGGAAAACAAGTGCGGACAACCGGTGAGGCTAAAGGCAAATATGAATGTACAGTGCGCGCTGGCAACACTTTTTCTTTATTCGCAAAATTGAGGCCAAAAATATTTAGGCAGAAAAAAACAAAACTACAAATTGGGCAAGTAACGAATAAACCGGCGAGTAAAAAAAGATGGCTCTTAAAATGTTGTGGCTTAAAATTGGCGCAACGTAACCTCACTTTTTCGAGACACAATATGGCGCGATACAATATAATTCATGCACTTTAATAATAATTCATCCACAGTACGTACCTTTTTATTCACTTCACGGGTGAAGGACCAAATGTTTGGGCGCACAATGGGGTTACCTGGTTCTGGGTACGCTGTCCGGAATCACCAAGTGGCAGGTTTGCTTGTTGAGGCAGGTTAGGAAGTGACAGGCGCACACTTAAACACTTCCACTGAAATTTCATCCTTATTTTTCGTGGCTCACTGGCGCCACGAAATCAATAAAACACTCTTGTGGCTCTTTTGCTTTCAATTTAGGTTTTATTTAATCACTTTTTTTAATTTACACTTTTACTTTTCTTTTAAATTAGTATAATTTAATTTTCAGTTTCTTGCCGGCGCACATAGGGGCTTTTTGCCAATCTAGCCGGACATTACTTTTTTTTCTAGCTTATATTGCTTCTTAAAAGTTATTGAGTGACCCTAGATTGATGAAACTTGGCAGAAATATGTGTTATTGTCATAGGCAGGTAAAGATCAAAAATACTTAAAATCGGACCAAGGGGGAAAAAGTTCCCCATAGAAAAACTAGTCCTACCTCTGAAAAATTCAATTTTTTTAAAGTTTTCCTATACTTTTGTTTGGCAAATACAACTTTTAACATCGGCAAAAATTAAAAACCCTAAAATTGGACCCATGAGATCGTAAAATTTCACTTTTCTCCCCGCCCTTTTTGTGGGCGGTTACATAAAATAATATTTAAAAAAAAATGTAAATATTAAAAGAAAAAGGTTACTAACGCCTTAATTCTATAAAAATTAAATTTTTGAACTTTTATGGGCAGGGGGAGGTATCCCTCCTAACCCACCCCGCGGAACGACCCTGTCAAAAAAAAATTTTTTTTTGCTAATTTCCAAAAAATATTCATTTTTAAGATTTTATGTGACTTTTATGTATTTTATAGTATTTAATTTATATGAAAAGAATTTATTTATTCGTAATTATAACTAATTTATAATAGTGACAACTAATTTTATTTAAAATAATAACTTATCTATTTACAAGGCGCCCTATGCTCCAGTGGGAGTTAAAGGAACATATATATATATATATTTACAATAACTTCTCTTTTGCACTAAGATGATGATGAGTGCCATGGTTCTTCTTCGTCTGTTTCTTCAAAATCCTCTTCCGAATCGGAATTCTCTTCAGAGCCAAGTACAGGTGGAAGCATAAAAGAAATTGCTTCTTTCGTAAAGGGTAATGACTTTTTTTTTGGAGTTGGTATATAGTAAAAAAACTAAGTACCTGGACCCCAGATTTGATTTTTTAAATATTATTTTTGTGGTTAATAATTTTAAAAGTTATGCAAAACAGGTACATTTATTTTGCTCCATAAAATAACGTCATTTAGCTGCCGCACAGGTGGTTAAAAACCGTTACGTACTGTTCGCACATTCCTTTTTTTACACAGGTAATATTATTCTAAGATGTAATAATTTAAATAAAAAACATCTACGTACAACCAAAACATTTTATGACTGACGAAAGGGTCTCTTTTATTTTGCTCCATAAAATAACGCCATTTAGCTGCTGCACAGGTGGTTAAAAACCGTTACGTACTGTTCGCACATTCCTTTTTTTACACAGGTAATATTACTCTTAGATGTAATAATTTAAATAAAAAATATCTACGTACAACCAAAACATTTTATGACTGACGAAAGGGTTTATATCATATGTACCTAGCAAGATGAGCAAAAACAGAAAAAAGGTGAAATTTTCAAAAAATCATTAAAAAAAAATGGCGCAACAACGCGCAAGATTTTTTTCTTGAATTTAAAAGTAGAGATCTCAAATTTTAACGTGATGTTTAACATTTTTATGGACTCTAAGGGTTGCACCTTCAAAAACCTTTAAATTTTTTTTTTTTTACAAAAAAGTGAACAAAAAAATCGTTTTTTTAATTTCGAACGATTTTTTTTACCATAAAAATTTTTATAAGTAGCTATTAATATAGTCTTTCAGAGAAAAAAAAAATCAATGTAAAATCTTTATTCGTTTACCCACAAAAAAATATATTGTAAACCTCCCAAAACCGTAAAAAGTCAATAAACACGCATCCAATTTACTCAACTTTCTTGACTTTAACAGTGTCCCAAAACCACAAGTCTCAAGCAAATGACTTGAAAATTCACTATACGATGCAGAATTTTGTTGTCTGCGTACTTACATTTTTACATTTCTTAAATTTAATTTTTCGCCTAATGTCCGGCTAGATTGGCAAAAAGCCCCTATGTGCGGCGTCTGGCTGGTTGCGGTTTTATGCAGCGAGTTAAAAAAAAAGAAAAAACTCATTTTTCAGGTGGCGTTAAAGCACAGCTGAGCAACATATTACATGAGGTGTTGCCAGATGCCACCACATGTATTCCGATTTCACACAATCAAAATAATGGGAAACATAAACGCCCGGTTCACACCATACAATTTTAAACTATACAATTTTAAACACACGAGTTTTAACGTTTTTAATATTAATTTACTATTTTAATAATATTTTTAATATTAAATATTTATTAAAATTATTAGTTTGTTTGACAATTAATATAAAATTGTTTCGAAAACTCTCTGAGTAAATTAATTGTAGGGTAGCCAACTTTCACGCAATACATAAATTTTTCCCAAGAAATGATGAATTTCACATAAAAAAGCCTTGGTAACCTTTGTAAGGGAACTACTACGTCATTATATGCGCAAGGCGTAATATTTATTTCTATCATTCTTGGTTCATACTTTTTTTTATACATACCACAATCGATACAACAATACAAGGGGTTTGTGAATACGACAAATAAATTTTCCAATTTTACCAGTTAAAAAAGCAACTAAATTTATGAGCGTTAAAAACAAATGTTGGGGCTTCTAAACAATTGTTTGCTGACATAGACATCAATGATTTGAAGGCATTTGAGAAGAGGAAATTGTGTTGTGAGAATAACTCACACGAAAGCAGGCCTGCCATTTTACCGATTTGTTTGCTCTAAAAATGCCGATTTTTTGATAAACACTTCAAACACTATTACTTTTTGTTTGTTTAAGTAAAATTTTATAAGTTTGGGTCACACTTTAATACATCTTACATTGAAAGGAGACAACTATTATTAAGTCAGCGCTTTTACAAAAGGAAAAAGGGTAAGGTTTAATCAATTTTATATGCAGTGTTTGCTTTGGGTTAATTCATTTTTAGTTAAAAAATATTCCCCTATGAAGAAGGGAAGACCAAAACAAAAAGATTGTTTTAGGTTTAAAAAGAATAATTTTTAAACCTAAAACAATCAATTAAATTTCTTTTTCTATAAAGAAAATATATAATATTTGTGTTTGAGAATACACAGATACTTATAAGTATTTGTATACCAAAGAGCAAAGTTAAGCAAAAATTATGTATATATACTCACTATCAATGAAAATAACACAAGGGAACAAAATTTAACTTTTTTGTGTTGATTGGAAGTTTGATGCAATTTTTTGTTAATAGTTTGAGGTCGCTGACTCTGCGTTTTCACCATCAGATCGCATTTTTAAGGTACAGGTTCTAAACGTATTTTTGACTTTTTTCCAAAAATTCAAAGTTCAAAAAATCATAACTTAACTCTTCATTAATTAAAATGTTTCTTTTTTTAAAGATGTAATAGTTAGTCTGATTAACGTTAAAAAAAAAAAATTACAAATTTTGTATTGTTCAAAATCATGAAAAATCCAAAACGGGACAAAGTTACAGTCTTATTATTTTCTCGTAAAGCCACAAAACCTGTGAATAAAATGAGACATGTAGATCAAAAAAACCGATGAACGCGTTTCGCTTTTATTCACAACTATTTTACCTTATTTTATTTTTATGGAAATCGCGATTTTTGTCAATTCAGGTTTCTCAAAATCCGCAGGCGTTTCGAGCAGACCTACTAATTGGGCCATGAGTAAATTGTCAATAAAACAAAGCTCATTTTATTCGAAATACATACATATATTTAATTAATTGTTTTTAGGCCAAAACTGTGATTTTTGACGCATTTTTATTTTTTGCGAATGTTTAAAGAACAAAAATTTTGTTTTTTTTTAAAACTCCAACGATATCTCAGAAACTACTGCGCAAATTAAAAAACCAAAGTAAGCACGGCTTAAAGATAATATTTTTGACGAGTTTTTAATTTTTTTTAACTGAATATGGTGAACCGTTTTCAAGTTATTCCGATATATCTAGCGGAAGTGCCTTAATTTTGGACAAAACGGTATAGCGAAAAGTCGAGCTGATGGAAAATAGAACTAAGTGCTGATTTGGATTCAGCGTCCCAAATAACCTTAAAAACAACATTCAGTTCTTCATTACCAAAAACCTTGTTCCCTTGTGTAATTTAAATAAAAATATTATTCTTTTAACCCATTTACCCCCGCCGTTCTCATATGATAACGGCTTTTATATATCCACAAAATTTTGTTTCAATATGTTTTATGTCGTTTGTAATCAAATTTGCGTTACCAAAGAGTATACCTTTAATTGAAATATAATGTTTTGTGCGCATATGGCTGAAGTAATAAAAATCAGTGGTCTACATTTTTCTTTGGAAATCTTATTTAAAGATCAACGGACTTATTCACAAAAAATAAAACAGGTTAATAAAAGGTTTATGAAACGATTTTTTTTTTTTAATTTGTTTAATAAACCTTTTATTAACCTGTTTTACTTTTTATGAATAAGGGGGCACAACTGCGTCCTTATTTTTTATATTTGGAATGGTACTTTATAAAATATTTGCTTGTTTTTTTCCTATCAGAGTCTTCTTACGCGAGTTATTATGAAATAGAAATTATTTGGCAAGATTTGACCGAAAGGGGAGGAACTTTAAAATGGGGTCCCCAAATGGGTTCATTAGGCTATATTTTTTTTTTTACTTTGATCAAACGTCATTCATTTGTTTTAGGTAAATTTCACAGCATTTAACATAAATTATATTTTGTATTTGTTAAGGCACAACCATAATATGCATGAGGACGCTTAAGTTAACTTAAGCAACTGTGCGAATACATATAAAACATATGTGGCCAACTATAATGTACTTAATGAAACTTTTCGTTTAGTTTCGTCCAATGTCATTTGCTTAAGCAAAGTGCCAAACTGAACGCACATTCCGTACGGAATCAGCTGTTTGTGTATTGTTACAAAAAATAAAATAAATATAAATTGAAATGGATAAAGAAAAACAGGAATATAGAAAAAGAGGAATTTTACATATTTTAATTTCGTATCCATTTTTTATTTATCACCAATTTTTTCTTTTTAAAACGTTGCTGGCAAATTAAATAAAACATAAAATAAACAAATATATTGCTATCATTTTTGGTACTTCTTTATTTGAAGTACTAGCAAGAAAACCAAATATTGCACAATTATGCAACATCGATCTTAAGTTTATGTAAGTACATTATGGCCACCTTAAAGTCTCTTTTAACTTTCTCATGCATTTGACAGACTTTTCTTTAATTTTTGACAGTACTTTAAGCTAACTTGTGCATATTATGGTTGGGTCTTTACAATGTGGCGAGTGAAAGGCAGACAGACGAAGTTTGTTGGTAAAGGGGCGACGATGTATGCATGACACACTTTACTTTTTTCCTCTCTCGCCTTTCACTTGCCACATTGTAAAAGGGGACTTATTGAAAGTTATCATCATGATTTTAAATTAGGGAAATCCCCTTTGATTGGACTAGTTTTAAGAGTTGAAAAACAAATATTTGTCTTATTGCATCATTCAGAAAGTGTGTCTGCGACTTTAACTATCTATATAAACATTTTATCTTGTGCTATTCGTGTAATTCTTAACAATGTCGAAACCATCTTTTAACACTGCAAATAATTATCGAGGTCTTTAGGAAGCTGTTGCAAGTATTTTCAAGACAGCGACTCTGATGCTAATTATGACTTATTAGCGATAACTCCAAACCCGAATATTCTCACATCAACAATAAATGGGATATCAGTGAAGAAGAACTTTTACAAAAAATACAGGAAATTTCACATGACGGAACCACGTTGGCGTAAATTCGATGATTCCTAAATTAGCAAGCCATCAGAAAAAAATCAACGTGCAACAGCGAATGGAAAATGTTGTAAATGATCTCACCGGTCAAACACCAGTCAACATTTTTGGGAAATTTTTTGATGGAGACGTACTTGACATGATTATCCTATACTCAAAATTATATGCTTCATAACATATTAATCATAATTTTGAAATTAGCACAGGTGAACTAATAGTATTCTTTGGCATTCTATTAATAACTGGATACCATTCGCTTCCACGAGACCGATTATACTGGAGTCAAGTTGAAGACTTTGGTGTTAGACTTGTTCCCAAAGCAATGTCTAGAAACAGATTTATGGAAATAATTTTTTTTTTTTCATATTTTTTGACAATGAGAGAGCTTCCAAATCAACCGATAAAATGTTTAAATTCTGACCTCTTGGTGATTTGTAACTAAAAAATTCCAGCGATTGGGTGTTTTCCACATTTATCTAAAACCGAATCAATGATTATGTATTTTGGACTCCATCCAGCGAAGCAATTCATAAGGAGTAAGCCAGTACGGCTTGGATATATAAAATTAGATGCTTGCTAGTGCAGATGGCTTTTAATGTGTATTATGGAAAATCAGCAGGATAAGCAATTAATGAACCTTTTGACTCGAAAGCATTATCGGATAGAGCGTAAAAAAGTATGAAGACCCATTATTTTTTTTTCGAAATGCAAAAAAGTTTCCGCCCTAAACGCAATTTTTTTCAGATCACATGGCATTTGCTTTAATTTTTCATTCAATTTAGAAATTTTAAACATAGTAAAGAGCGTATTAAAAGGTAAAAAGCATTAAGTGGCAAAATGACATGTACTTATGTATATGAATTGGTCTAAGCTTTTAAATACTTCGAGAAAAATAAATATTTTCCCTACATAAAATGTAGACCAATACCAGCACTCAATAATGCTCGTTGGAATTCTAGAGCTATTCTGGCACTTTTATCTTTTATACTTATTCCGAAATATCGATTACAATTATATCCTATTTGTGAATTTGTATGTGATGCTTGGAGCGTCGCCACATTTCAAAAATCATTATCCAGCTTTATAAAAGCAAATGAATGTTTTCTCAGACATTGGGTCAAAAAACCATCAGCTATTCAGGAGTTCAGCGTTAGTTCACAATTAAAATTGTGGTAGACATTTTGCCATTGTGTAAATCATCACATACTTTAAATTTAAAATTTATTTCATATAACAATTAAAAAAAATTTAAATTTTAAAATAAAATATTTAAAAAAATCAGACTTATTTTAGAAATCGCGTTTGGTGCGGAACATTTTTGAACCCAACTCACCTAACAAAGTGATACTAATTACTAGTACAATATTTTCCATCACGTAGTGGTATGCCAAATTTTTTGTTAAAATTAGTTATATGCCTTATGAGCATATCGTCTATTTCAACATTTTTTTACCAGTCATTTCTTGCTGCAATATCTGCAAAAAGCT
This sequence comes from Pollenia amentaria, assembly GCA_943735925.1. NCBI lineage: Eukaryota > Metazoa > Arthropoda > Insecta > Diptera > Polleniidae > Pollenia > Pollenia amentaria. Next base: position 93,756,909 of record OX031009.1, on the reverse strand, counting down.
GGTTATCGTACAACAGGTGCCGTGAGAGAAAACAGAACGAAGAAATGTCCCCTACTGTCTGTCATGTATATTAAAAAAAGAACGTGCAGAATTCGACAACCGATTTGATGCAGACAATGAAATGTTATTCGTGCGATGGCCGGATAATAGCGTATGGGCACAAATTACGATTTTGTTAATCCTCTGGGCAATGTGAAAAGATCGAGTTTTACATAAAGAAAACAAGTTGAAAAGTTCCTATTGTCTTTCAGAATTACAACAAATTCATGGGACGAGTCGATCAAGCTGACCAATGAATTGCATTATACAGACTAGCTATACAAGGCAAAAAATGGTGGTTGGTTCTATTTAACTACATTCTATATTTGTCTGTAGCAAATGCTCAGCGTCTTCATCTCGTGACTGCCGAAGAAAACATGGATCAGCTCCAGTTTCGCCGAAGTATATCTAGAACTTATTTCCGCAGCGAAAAATCTAATAGAAGAAGGCGGAAGCCTTCATCAGTAGTATCATATATGAGACAAGATAATGTTGGACACTTTCCCCAAAAGCTAATAAGCCAAATGCGTTGCTCTTTATGCGACCTACTTGGGAATGTTAAAAATACAACAACATTGAAAAAGGATGTTTTAAAAAATATAACACATAAGCCCACTGACCTCATTTGGGGACGGTAATTTTTCTACACTTTTTTCTTTCCGTCGATTGTTTATTTAGCTGAATATTTATTTAGAGAATATACTAATATATAAGAGAATATACTGCTGATTGTTTATTTAGAGAATTTTTTAAGGGTATGCCAAAAATAACAGATTCTTACATTTTATGTTTTTTCTTGTTGAAATTCGTTTTACCTTTTTGGTTTATCAAACATACTTGTTCGATTTTAAGCTGGGATCACACGATTGCCGCAATGCACCAATTTTCAAACATTTTAATACCCCAGTTGTGTGACGTCACAAGCAAATGGCTCATTAACGCATCGAGGACAATATTGTGCTTACTTTTACTAATAAAATGGAACCCAGGCGCGGCAATCGTGTGACTACTTGATATGCAAACGCGCGTCAATAAAAATAACAAAAAGTACCAATATTTATTGGGTTCTTGTGCGTCAATTGAACAACACAATACGCGCAAATATTTGCCTTTTTAAATAAATTTACTTTTGTGTGTTTCTTTTACTAGGAATAAATATATACATATTTGTTTATTTTTCATTATAATTATATCATTTTTTTTTTTTTTAAATTAGTGCAATTGATGTTCAGGATGAATATTCTTATTCAATATATTTAATAAAATTAAAATAAAACGGAGAATTATTGCTTTTTAAGGAATATTTAGGTATGTGAAGAAAATCGCTCGATTTCAAAACGATAAAAATTTATCACTTTCGAGCGATTTTAAAATGTATTTCTGAATTATATTATAAAGTCTTAATTTTTTGTTCAAAACATAATAATATATATAATAAACAATTAAAAAAAAATATGCAGGAAAACAGAGTAAAATGTATTGAAATTCTTTAAAGCGAATTTATTTTATATTTTTTAACAAATATAATTTGATAATTATTTCTGTTTATTTTTTTTTTTTTTTATTATATTATCCATTTTTAAAAAAAATTTAAACTTTGACGTTTTTACCGATATTTGTCGTTAATATTTCTTAAAGAAAATATTTGTTAACCTAAAAACAAACATGACAAATTCGTTAAAGTAACCGAGATTTCTCGCTATTTAACGATATCGGTAGTAAAATTCAAAAAGTTGCAGTTTTGAGGTACTGGTATTTAAATAATATTATTTAAAATCGATATTTCAATCAACTTAAGCAATACAAGTATTTTTAATTTGCATTCTTAAAATTTGAATAGAAATATTCTCTATTTCTTTATATATTTTAAAATAAAATTTTACTTGGTTTAATTTTTGGAATTTGATATATTTTCCTTAAAAAATTTCAAATAAAACTAATCAACAAAAATTTGTTAAAATTTTGTTTTTTTTTTAATGAACAAACCAACTAAAACTTCCAAACAAATACAAAAGCTACCACAACAGCTGTTTTCGCAGTGGACACAAGTAAGAAAAATCGTGTGACTGTGCTGCGGCAATTATTGTACTTATTTTGCTTTGTACCAACTAGCGGCAATTAAATTTGTATAAAACAGGGCAATAGTGTGATTTCAGAAAATTTGAAACTAAAGCACAATCAAAATTGTGTCATATTGGTACATTTGCGGCAATCGTGTGATCTCAGCTTTAGTTTCTTCGCCTCTGGTAAAAAACATGAGTAATGACGCAATTTCAACTTATGTTGCAACGTCTGTGAACATCATAATTACATATCGTTACTTGAGGGTTACACGATCAAGTTTTGCCTTTCAAGTTTTAATACACACACACACTTTTTTACCAATTCACTCACACTTTTGAAAATTGAAACGAACAAGCTGAGTGTTTCTATTTACGTTCAAGAAAACAGCTGATTACTAGTGACTAAATTTTTAGTTTGTCTTTATACATTGTTTCCTTGGTTACATCTTGAAAGTAAATTGCTCTAATATTGCGTGTAGCCTGCGTCACAGCTTTCAATTTTTGGAAATTTTTACAAACAGTATATCGTTGGTCTCAAGTAGAAAGGCCCTAACTCAAATAATTGTAACTGTATAGGAGAAGGTAAAACATAATTGAAACTGTATGTATCATAATGTAAACGTGCCCATACAACTGCTTGTAAAGCCGCTATTCTTTACAATATTGCACTGAATTTTTGTGACGAGGTGTATTTGTGTAAAATTTATTGGAATCACTGGAAAACTCAATTTCGTAAAAAACGCGAGTTAGGGCCTTTCTACTTGAGACCATCGATATGTAAAGGTCATAATAAACCACTTGGCAAACATGTAATTTGTTTTTGATTCTGTTTGCCAATAAACAACGCAATCATATTTCGTAAAAACATAAATTTTTCATTTTTGTTTTGATTTCAATGAATGCAGACGACGATTTGCTGCGGCAATTTTGCTTGCTATTTGTATAAAGCGGAGAAGAAATTTAAAAGAAAGAAAAAGAATTTGGAGCAAAAAGTGCTCTAAACAACAGCTGTATTGGGGCAAACAATGCTGCTAAAACATTAGAATTTACGACTGAAAATAATACTATTGCTTCTACACTCAGGGGAAAAACAGGCTATATTTAAGCTAAACAGGCGTAAAACAAGCCCAAAACGTCATGAAAGTCTGTGAAGCTCGAAAATACTAAAATTATGATGAAAATCTTAATTTAAGAACGATAATTTTAAAATTTATTCGTTCTACTTTTAAGAATAAAAGTTTTATTTTAATATTTTTGCAATCTTGAAATAAGCTCAATGTAAACTTATTTTAAGTCTAAAACATGATTGATTTAAGGATGCTAAATCTTACTTTAAGACAATTTCCTCTTAATTTCACACTTTTTAAGATTATAATGCTTTAGCCCACAACCCAGCAAACAAAATGAAAAAAAAAATAATATTTTGAGTTTATTAAAGTTTTATTATAAAACAAGTTAGAGTGCTATATTCGGCTGTGCCGAATCTTTGATACCCTCCACCGACAGGAGTGGGCTCTATATGATAAATACATATATATTATTAATTAAGCTTCACAAAAACGAACGTCAGCATAAAAATTGGTTGCGGATTAGACCTGAATTAAATTATTGACCGACAATAAGAAAATGTTATTCGTTTCTTGTAAGAACTTTGAACTGGCTTGAGTAAAATATCATTATTCGTAACAGTTTTAGCCGTACTAAAATGAGTTTTAGGAGCGTTATTTGTATTGGACCTATAGTAAATTATGGACAAATCATCCCAAAATTCTGAAGACTGATTTCAGGTATTAAAAAAAATAAATTAGAATAAATTTCAATACATCAGTGTAATTAGTTTTAGCGTTAACAGTAAATTTCACAAACTTGCATGATAGTTTTTCTTGCCATATGAATTTAAGTAAAAAATTTCACCGCAATATCTATAAATCCCAAAGTGGGCTTTATTTGGTTTTAGGCGCGCAATAAACTGTTTTCCGAGAGTAGGGTTTATATGGGGCCTATGGTAAATTATGGACCACTCTTCACGAAATTTGGCAGTGTGATTTCTCGTCCTATAAAACTGTGACGTACCGAATTTCCATTTGATAGCATTATTTATTACGGTTTTAGGCGTACTAAACGGTTTTCCGGGAGTAGGGTTTATAAGGGGCCTAGTGTAAATTGTGGAACGATCTTCAAAAAATTTTACAGTTTGATTTGTGGTCGTATAAAACTGTGACGTACCAAATTTTAGTATGTTAGCATTATTTATTGCGGTTTTAGGCGTACTAAACTGTTTTCCGCGAGAAGGGTTTATATGGGGCCTAGTGCAAATTATGGACCAATCTTTTAAAAATTCTACAGTGTGATTTCTGGTTCTATAAAACTGTGACGTACCAAATTTAAGTATGCTAACGTTATTTATTGCGGTTTTAGGCGTACTAAACTGTTTTCCGCGAGAAGGGTTTATATGGGGCCTAGTGTAAATTATGGACCGATCTCCAAAAAATTTTACAGTGTGATTTGACGTATTATAAAACTGTGACGTACCAAATTTAAGTATGCTAGCGTTATTTATTGCGGTTTTAGGCGTACTAAACTGTTTTCCGCGAGAAGGGTTTATATGGGGCCTAGTGTAAATTATGGACCGATCTTTAAAAGATTCTACATTGTGATTTCTGGTTCTATAAAACTGTGACGTACCAAATTTCATTATGATAGCGTTATTTATTACGGTTTTAGGCGCAATAAACTGTTTTCCGGGGGTAGGGTTTATATGGGGCCTAGTGCAAATTATGGACCGATCTTCAAAAAATTTTACAGCGTGATTTCTGGTCGTATAAAACTGTGACGTACCAAATTTTAGTATGCTAGCATTATTAACTGCGGTTTTAGGCGTACTAAACTGTTTTCCGGGAGTAGGGTTTATATGGGACCTAGTGTAAATTATGGACCGATCTTCAAAAAATTTTACAGTGTGATTTGACGTATTATAAAACTGTGACGTACCAAATTTAAGTATGCTAGCGTTATTTATTGCGGTTTTAGGCGTACTAAGCTGTTTTCCGCGAGAAGGGTTTATATGGGGCCTATGGTAAATTATGGACCGATCTTCACGAAATTTACCAGTATGATTTGCAGTCGTATGAAGCGAATTCGTGCAAAATTTTATGTCATTCCGTGTATTATTCCACCACTTATGTTAGTTTTTGTATCAAAATTATCAATTTTTTTTGGGTAGTGGTTCCACATTTTGATTCATAGTTCTGATCCTACTAAACCGATGTTGCTGGATTTCAATCTCAAACTGCTTAGGATAACTACAAGCAATTTGAGACCAAGTTTGTTCTTTTCTTTTGCGTTTTTCGAAAGTGAGCGGGTTTTCAACAGACGGACAGACGGACATGGCTAAATCGACTTAGAATTACTCAAGGACCCAGAATATATATACTTTATGGGGTCTTAGATGTATAATAAAAAAGTTTCACACGGAATGACAAACTTAGTATACCCTCATTCACCACAGTGGTGGTGGAGGGTATAAAAAATTAAATAAGCAATTTGTACATTTATATAATATCATAAAAAAAAATTTAAAACAAACAAAATTTAATTTTTAAATTTAATATAATAAAAAAAAATTAAAATAATAAAAATTTACATTTTTATATTTAGTCCTTATTATATATTCTTAAGTCTAATAAAGGCTTTGCTATCATTTATATAATATACATGTAAAGGTGGGATAGCAAAGTTACAAATATTTATAATGTGTACATTTTCAGTTTCTGAACTTAGTCCAGTTTCAATTTCATATGACTGAAAATGATTGTTAAAACATATTACATTACTTCGATAACACATAACATAAATACATATTTTCATTTTGATACAAAAAAGCTTTTATTTTAAAGAGATCAAGTGTGTTTTCCTTAATAGCTAAGAAATAATTAGATTTGTAAAGTGTACTCTTATAAGTTAATTCTGGTGAAATCTATATCTGATGCACAAATTATTCTAGGAAAAAAATCATATAAAACTAGTAAAAGTTAGATTGCATTGATTTTGTATACATTTTAGTTTTAAAAGCTTTGTGCATTTAAAGTGATCATCTTTGAAATTACGAATAAAAAGGCGTGCGCCTATAAATTTTCGTAAGCACTCAAAGCAAATATACATTTCAATATATAAATAATCAGTTGTTAATGATGAAGTTAAGAAGACAGGTTATATTTGCAGATTTAATATCAAATAAAGTATTAATTTCCAAAAAAAATTTTTGTATTAAAAGCCATGGCAACTGGCACGCATCAGGATATTTTAAATTAAACACTTGGAAAATTGTAAAGCACACGTCTAAACTTTCGAGATATGAATCAAATTTATATAGTCTTGTCAAAATATACATACTCGTAGAAACCTTTGGTGTTGGTATCTGAAAACCCTTCTAATAAAATAAAGGTCTGTACCGCCATTCTAGCTGAGCAGTATTTGGTGAGTATTTCATCGATTTTTTGTTGGTAATTATGGAGAAGGCAGCACTGCGTTAAGGAGTATTGTAAGTATGTATATAATCCTGAGCATCTAATAATATATGTAAATATATGTACTCACATGTCGATTGATCATCTTAAACAATACTTCAATACTAACATGAGTAAAGTCTAACATTTATTAGCAGTTAATTTAGCGATAGAAAATTGATGCCTACAAAAATCATTGCGAATGTGGGTTTCATAATAAAAAATAAGTTTGCTCTTAAAATCCGCCCTTTTTGAATACAATAATTGTCCTTTTGATGGATATAGAGTATTTTTCGTTTAGCTGCATTTCACTTAACTGCATTTCTTGGGTATCTGCACAAAATACAAAGTATTGTGTATTATAGCTAAATTTTGTTTGAAAAAAAAATCGTGTACGTGCATTTTGCTTAAGTGCATATTGTGCATAACCGCATTTGGTTTTTGGTCAACAATGTTTATTTTTAATACAAAATATTATTTTTAAGTGCATCACAAAAGCACAAATTCATGATTGTATCAATCGCTATTTTAAGAAGAAAAAAAATAGGAAAAATAGTCGCTGAATGGAAAATGTATTCGTTTGATCTGCCAAAAAAAAAAGTGTGCAATTGTATGTGAACATACATATAAACATTAAAAACATACATGTTCTGCTAAAAGCTTATTATACCCTCCACCACTAGTGGTAAAAGAGGGTATGCTAACTCATCGTCCAGACTTGCAAATTTTGTTGCTGGAATTTTTAAATATTCTGCTTTGAAATTGTGTCCAGATTATGAATTTATAGTTTTGAAATTTTTGTATTTTAACTTGTCTTTCCTCTTCTACTTTAATAGCCTATTTCCTATGTGCGAAAGGGTTCTATCTTTCGTATAACTACATTTAAAACAAAAACAAATTTTTAGACTTTGTTTTTGTTTAAAATGTAGTTATGCGAACGAAAGAATTCTTTCGCACATTGAATAGGCTATATATATTCTGTATATTCATAAATACAAATACACCTACATCCAACTTAAAATTAAAAGCTGTGAGAATAACAAAACAAAACAGAATTGCAGAGTACATGGAACTGAGTACCCCACCCCAATCTTTTCACCCCTCTCAACTTTAAAGAATTGCTATAAACTACGATAAAGAATTGCTTCAACAAAAATTAAAAGTCTGGACGATGACTGGGTTTGTCATTACGTGTGAAAAAGTATGTTCGTATATGCATAAAAACTGTGCATCACTGCTGCAGTGATGCAAAATTTTGTTGCTGATGCGTTATCACCAGTTGGAGTTGTTATGCTGATGATTTCTTACTACACAACAGCTGTGCAAAGTTAAAATTTTTGAGCACGAGCTAAATTTCAAAAGTTTCATAAACGAACATAAAATAATAATAATTCTGTTATCAACAATAGTGATGACAAATTTAATTGAATATATTAAAACAAAATGGACAGTTTTCTTGTAAATAACAAGAAAAAGCATCAAAAAAGAAAAATAAAACGATTTCTTTTATATCAAAAGTTATTGCATCAGAAAATTAACTGATGCAATAATTGCAAAAATTTGCTGTATAACATAAAACTTTTGACCTATGAGAGTGATGCCAAGTTTCTTACAACTGATGCTTTAACGAACATTAAACATTACTGATGCGCAAGTGATGCGTATGCACGTTATGTTTTTTAGATCTTCTTTTTTTTTATTTACCGTAAAGTTTACCGCTTGGATTTTTGTTTATCAAATCATTCGTGTATTCGTTTGTGAAGTTTTGGTTTTGCTTGTAAAACTCTTGGATACTTTTTCCTCTTGATGTTTCATTTAGAAGAACACTCAAGTCTTTATTCAGCAACTTTCCTCACATTGATACATTTGTGGATGAAGAGTTTAAGGAAGTGTTTCTGGACATTGCACAGTTTTTAGCCAGTCCTCCACTTTCGATGGCATTGATAGAGTTTCATCATCTATTCCAAACTATTAAAATAACATAAAACATTTTTATGTTTAAATTTGTATCAAAACAAGAATTTTTATCTGCTTTTTTCCAAGCGAATAACTTTTCGCGAAACTCCATTCGTAGCCCTTATGGGGGAGTAGCTTCCTGCATATCCTCTCTTTGCATAAACCTTAAGCTTTTATAAGTCACTTGTGCAGCTTGAATATATCCCAATGTTGAAAAATACTGTGCACATATCTAGTACAAAATACTTACCCTTTAAATACTCAAAAACAGATTCAATATGGATTTCCCTCAATAGATTCTTTAAATCTTCCTCGTCCTGGTTATTGGCTGCATCTAAGAGACCATCATGATTCGAACATTCTAATGGAACACCACAGATTTCCTTTTGGTAAGTTTGCAGTCCAAAGCACATTTCGCTTTCAATTGTTTCTTCTTCGGGAACATTGGCCGGAAGATTTTTCTTCAATTGCTACAGTCATCCAATTATCTGCTGCGTTTTCATCAATATTAACTATTTCAGAGTTTTCCATTGCTCTCCATTAAAATTTTTTTTTTATAATGTTTATTAATACTTTTTAATAAACTATGTGCACACGTTTAAGATAATACAAATACTAAAAGAAATAATCAATCGTATTCGGATTAATTTAGGTACGTCAGACTTGTTTTAAGAACTGCCAGTTTTAAAGTAGGAATTATATTCTTGATACGAGTATAACCTAAAATCAAGAATTGTATTCTTAGTTTAAGAACGTTAGATTTCTTTTAAGAATTAAAAATTCTAAAATAAGAGTTTAACTCTTGATATAATCTAAAATCAAGAATGTTATTCTTAATTCAAAATTTTTTTTCTTGTTTTAAGATTTTAATTTTGTTTTTAGGTTGTCGTTCTTATTTTAAAGTTTTTTACAGTTCTAAAATCAATTACGACACAGCTTAATTTTAGATCGCAGCGAAACAAAAGCGGAAAGCGTTGTGTTTTATTTCGCCTAACGTTGGCACTAAATAAGAGCGAAAACAATGTAAACAGGGTTGTTGAAAATTTAACAACTCCGAACAATATTTTGACAACGATTGCAATTTATTGTACATGTTTTGTGAAACATTGATTTAAGTTTTTAATTAAATAATATATGTAAAAATAAAAGAAATTACAAAATCTTTTGCTGTTGAGGATGATGTCTAGCAGAGAACGCCAAGGGAATCGTGAGCTTTTCAGAAGCCGTTCCATGTATGGTTTTTATACTACGGGAGTAAATATAATTGAAAAAAGAGCTATTTATAAAGTACACCCTGCTTAATCAAGAACAATTTAACACAGTTTTGAATTTGATTGAACCATGGTTTAAAAAGAACTCGCATAGAAAACCAATTGAGCCGGCGCAAAGGATACACATTACCTTGCAGTAAGTACAATGAACTTAATTTGTTAATTAAATTGGTAACTTTTTTAGTGACACATAGTTTCTTAGCTCATGGATGCCCTCTCCATGTCATATCAATGAAGTTTCTTATTGGTTTGGAGACAGCAAGATGTGTAGTTCCAGAGACGTGCGACGTTTTATGGCGAATATGAGGAGGTATTTATGTAAGCCCCCCTGATACTTACGAGTGGATTACAATATCAGAAGATTTTCATCGGACCATGAGCCTACCACACTGCTTGGGGGCAGTGGACGGAAAGCACGTAGAAATAACATGCCCACCTAATTTCGGATCTCAGTTCATTAATTATTAGAAATTTAATAGTATAGTAAGTATGTATATCATTAGTTAAATGAAAATGAAGGCCATTGAAATTTTGTTGCTTAAAGGTTTTGCTTGCAGTGTGTGACCTTTTTTAATTATCTTTAATATTGGACCTAGAAACATAAAGTTAATAAGGTGCCATGTCCTGAGTGGATAAGAATTTATGAGGGAACTTTTTGTTCTCTAATGTAGCAGTAGCAGCTGGTGTTTCAAAGGAAACACAAAAGAAAACCATACGGTCCGGTGTGGCCAGATTGTTGGCGGCGCTGGCATGCTGGCGTAAGTCCGGCTAGGGCTCGCCGTATTGGGGTGGTTCTTGCCAACCAATCAGGCACTTGGCTGCTACAAAAAAATCATGCCAGCCAATTTGGGATATTAAAACAAAGGTAAAATAAAAGGAGCCCGAAAGTGAACGCAGTTAAGACAAAAAACACATTTTGCACCGTGTACTCACCTGTGAGTGGAACCATTTACCTGAGAGTGGAGTTGGCGGGTGTTATGCCAACTTCTGCCCTCCCACTTGAAACCCATTCGGACTTCACCTTGATGACCTGGAAAAAAATGTGATCATCCCAAAATCTACCATTTACGTTACCATCACCCTCCTATTGTTTTTGCCCTATGAGTTTATCTACTCATTATTTTAAATAAAAAGATTCAGAATTTCGTTTCAACATTCATTATAAAAATTATAAAAAAAAGTTTTATTAAAAATTCTAATTTTGATACATTATTTGAATTAAATAAATAAAAAGGAAAAAAGTATTGCGTTTTAATAAAAAAACAAAATCAAAAAAAATAAAATATTAATTGCAAAAAAATAACAAGTTTTAATAAAAAAAATAATTAATGGTTGAAATTTCTATTTCATATTAATATTTCTTTTTCCAGCTGTCCTCTGGCCGATTGCGGATGACAGGAACTGCCGTCCGTCCGTTACGTGTCCTACTAAATTTCTGTTCTGGGTAAGTGTCACTTTGCATAAAAAAAACCAACCAACAACATATATATATGACTTTTTCTTCTTTTTCGTTTTTCTATTTTTCTACGTTAGGGAAAACAGGCTTTACCCCTGGGCAACTAACCCTACGATGACTGACAGGCCTGAGCTCAACCCCTAATATTACGCGCACCTGGGCAAATACTCAACCAGGGACTGACTCGAGAGGTAAATAAAAAGATCTTGGTTTCCCTATACACAAAAAAAAAAACATATATATATATAAAATTTATATTTCGTCCGTTTTAGTTGTCCGTCGTATTTGTCTTTGTCAAACGAATTAGCAGAATACCTGACCTTTGAAAGGGTGATGTGGTGCTGATGCAATGGTGATAGTTCCCACGATGGATGTGGCAGCGAGGATGTGGTGGCTTTACTGTGTGGCTTGGTTTATGCTTTTTTTTTTTTTATTTTTAGCGTTTCAGTTTTTAAACATGTTTTTAAAATGTATTTGTTTTTAAATTTTACAAATTGTTTTCAAATTTTATAAATTGTTTTTAAATTTTATAAATTGGTTCTTTAAAATTTTAGCTTTACGGTGTTGAATTACATTCTTGTTTTAAAAATAAATTTTTGGTTTAAAATTTAAAAAATTGTAGCATATTTCAAAATTGTAGCTTTAGGTTTTATGATACAGTGTTAACTATTGCATTTGTTAAAGGTCTTGAATCTTTACAATTTTATTTGAAAATTCTTAGATATATATTTGCACGATTCACTTTTTAATAAAATATTATTTATTTAAAATATTTTGGTTTATTTTATTATTTTTTTTTCTTAAATTGTCTATGATTTTTTTTCCACTCAACCACTTTGACCACAACCGTTAATACCACCACTTACCACATCTTTTATTGTCCAGGGCGAAAATTAAAAAGGGCTGACATTTTCCTCTTTGGTGGCCAAGAGACCTCGGTCAAGCAAAATGTCTGATCATGGCATAATTTTTTTTGTTTCTCAGATAGACAATTTTCAGCTATTACACTTCTAATTGTTTGTTTGTTTGTTTACCTTTTTAATATTTATTATTCTTCTTCATTTACACCTATACCTATCTCCCTTACTACTCCTAGTGTTGTCCCTTTTTCCTTCCAACGTTAGCGTTGCCAACCATCTAATTCGGTTTAACCCCTTAAGGGTACACACGACACTAACTGGTACTTATTTTAATTTTTATTAATATTGGACCTACAAACATTAAAGAAGGCATGCAATGCTCTGAGTGAATGAGACTACTAGCAACGGAATAATGTTCAGAAAATTACTTAAAGACCATCTTTCGTAAAAGAACATCTTTTTTTTAATTTTTGTTTCTTTTCTTATTTTTTCTTTAATCTCAAACCAAATAATTTAATTTTAGGCTTATTTATTTGATTTTTTTCATTTATTTTTCTTTATTTTTAATTAGTTCATTATTTAATTTCATAATTATTATTTTTATTTAATTGAATCAATGTATGTTTAACTTGTCAGATTCTAATACTGTAATTTATAAGATATTATGTCTTGTTGTAAATGTTATAAAATTATATTAAATAAATAAATATAGATACAAATATGTAGGAGTGATTTTTTTGGTACTTTTTGAACTTTATTGTTTTACTTTACTTTTTGAATCAAATACAATTGTTGATGAAGCCATATCGCACTTTATCATAAAGAGGGTATTAGCTCAAAAATTGTATTTTTTTCACTTTTTGGAAACGCTATAAAACTAGTGTTTTATAAATTATGTTATTTGAAAGTTAAAAAGGTCGAAAGAAAAACATATTTAGTAGTAATAAATTCATGTATTAATGATGTGTAGTGTTTAAGTGTCTGCTTTTTCTTTTCGTCTACTTTTTCTGTTTCATATGCCTTTAATGTAAAATAAAAAATGGGTTTCCTGCTATTGAAAATTTTTAGATTTTGAGTTAATACCCTCTTTATGATCATGCGATATGGTCTTTAGTTTTTATACTTAATTTTTCTGTTTAGTAATTGCAGTATTTCTAACTGTACATCATCAAGTTCGTTTTGGTTAAGGCGATCGAATTTTTTTTTCAGCATTGCAAAAAAAATTTTTATATTTTCCCGTGGTTGAAGGTTGCGGGCCGGTATATTTAGTTTATCATTGCCATTAGCACATCCATGAAAAGGCCGTCTGATTATTTTTTTTTCTTCGATTTTAGCACGGAGGACTGGCTGTTGCTATCATCTAGTAGACATTCTAAACTAGAATCAAGCTCTTCACAAACATTAGCAGTTGTACTGAAATGTATGTTTTATTAATATGTATATTAATTAATTAAAATGAAAACCTTTACCTTGCTGACCACATTGTTTCTGCTAAAAATTCTAAACTCTGCATATATTTCCATGGCGCTCCAATTTTTTGGGAAGAACCTGAAGGAAGATCTTCTGCCATTTTTAGCTTTCTATACTTGTCACGCAAGCTTTTCCACTTTACTTTGCTCTCTTTTGCTAAAATATATTTAAGGGCAACATATATAAATAATTACTTATGTATATTAAAAGCACAAAGTTCTTCTTAAACTACCCGATAAATTTAACTGCTTTCCTTTATTTTCCCAAATTTTTTTCTTCATATTTCACATCTTTATATTTTACACATGAAAGTACTTTCATGAAAATTCTGTATACATACGTATTATCACCACAAATTTCAAAAAAAAAAAAAAAAATAATAAAGTTTCATGAAAGCGAAATTTTATTTTCAAAATGTTATATCACAAAGCAAACTTCTATTAAAAATGTCTCTTATTCTTATTTTATTGTTTTGCTTATTTTAAGCTTAAAAGTTGCCGAGCCAATTATTCGCGCCGAACTTCAGCCATTAGTTCAAAATAATATTTATTTTTATTAGTTTTTGTGGCAACACTGATCTGTGCCGGGAGATTATTAAGAAAGCGTGGCAACGCGGTAGCTGGAAAATATGTGAAGTTGGTTTTGATAATCGAAAAAGAACATATGAAATAGCGTTTAATTTGTAAACAATTAATATTTAATAAAATAGTAATAAAACACTAAAACTGTGTTCGTGCCTCATTTATAGGAGTTATTACATTGGCGACGAGTGTAACCACGTGTGGAAAAAAAACATAAAATTTAACCAATTGGTGAAGTAAAATCACATTAAATTGTGTCTTGTTTATCGATTGCATTAAATTGCGAAGAGATCATTAAATTAGATCATAAAGTTGGAAAGAAACACATTAAAGTGTGTGATTGATGTGTTCCTCGTATTGGTTCAAACTGACCAGTACATTAAATTGTGGTGTTGAGGAGGAGCGTTAAATAGTGAATTTGACGACAAATTAAATTGTGAAATTGATAGCACATTAAATTGTGGAATTGGAATCGCATTTAATTGTGATTTTGACAGTACATTAAATTGTGCATCCATCGGTATGTTGATAAATCACATTAAATTGTGTAGCATCTATAAAAACGTTTTTTTTTTTGTTTGTTTCTCAGGCAAATGCTTTAATATTGTTTTTTTTTTTTTAAGAAAAACAATGTCCGACATAAAACCCTTTCCTTGCGATGTTATAGACAAATCGTTGTTGCGTGTAGAATGGGAAAAGTGGTTCCGATCTTTTAAGCTGTATCTGGCATCAGAGGAAATAATCGATCCAGTTAAAAAGAAAAACAGGTTGCTTCATTTGGGAGGACCATAACTTCAAGAGGTCGTTTATAATATTCCTGGTGCTCTGGTTGAAAGCAATTCAGAATCTGTTACAGATGTATTCAATATATTGGTTACAAAGTTAGACGAATACTTCTCGCCTAAAAGAAACTCAACATTTGAAAGGCATCTTTATAGAAGCCTGACACCCTCTGACGGAGAATCTCTTAACAAATTTTTAATGCGATTGAGACAACAAGTTTCAAAATGTTCCTTTGGTTCGACAAAAACAGAAATAGAAGAAATTTGTATTAAAGACAAAGTAATTGATTCATGGGCTCCTATTGATCTGAAAAAGAGGCTACTGGAAAAAGAGCAGACTCTAAATGACGTCATTGAAGCTTGCCAAGTTTATGAACAAATCAATAAACAGTCCCAAAGCATGTTAACACGAGTTGACGAGCAGATGGAAAATAAGATTTCGTCAAAAAAACGCTTCCCTAAAAATTCAGATGTCGAGTGTTTCAGGTGTGGTCGAAGTGGTCACATGGGAAACTCCATGATTTGTCCGGCACGTAATGCAAAGTGCAACAAATGCTCCCTTATTGGTCATTTTGCTTTAAAGTGTAAAACAAAAAATTTTAAGAGGAAATTTGCCGAGTATGATGAGAGTGGCGGGAGCCAGCGCAAAACTAGACCTGCAAAAGTTCGCTGTATACACAATGATGAGAGAAATAATTTAGAGGACGTTGAAGCATTGCGCGAATTTGGCTGTTTCAAAATCGATGACAACTGCGAGTGTGATGAAATAATAGAGTGCCGCGTTGGAGGGCAATCACTTTTAATGGTGATTGATTCTGGCTCCCGATTTAACCTTGTTAGTGAAAATGACTGGAAGCTATTAAAAGATAAAAAAGCGGTTACATGGAATATTCGATCAAACTCATCAAAGCAATTCAAAGCATATGCGTCAGATCATATCCTTAAGGTAATCTGTGTTTTTGATGCTCCGATCGCTATCAATAAGGATTCAGAAACTGTTGCTACATTTTACGTGATTGAAAATGGAAGCCAGTCGTTATTGGGTCGTGAAACATCGACGAAACTTAAAGTACTTCGAATCGGTTTAAATGTGAATCGTGTTGACAACGTAAAGCCATTTCCCAAGATGAAAAACATACAAGTTAAATTATCTATCGATACTTCTGTTAAACCTGTGCAACAACCACTTCGACGTATACCAATTGCTCTTGAGGAAAAAGTAGCAGCTAAACTTGAGGAGGCAATTAGTTTAGACATAATCGAACCTGTTTATGGACCAAGTCCATGGATTTCACCGGTAGTGATTGTGTTCAAGGGCAATGGCGAAATGAGACTGCATTGATATGAGACTCGCAAACAAAGCTGTTTTAAGGGAAAATTATCCTCTGCCTACTTTTGACTCTTTCATGACAAAATTAAGAGGAGCAAATTACTTTTCAAGGTTAGATCTTAAAAGCGCATACCACCAACTCGAACTGCATGAGAGCAGCCGGGAAATAACTACTTTTATTACACATAAGGGTCTATTTAGGTATAAGAGATTGATGTGTGGCGTAAATTCAGCGCCTGAAATTTTTCAACGCATACTAGAAGGGCTGCTGGCGACCTGTAGCAATTGTCCTAATTATATAGATGATGTGATCATATTTGGCAGCACGGAAGATGAACATGACAGGGCGGTAAAGGAAGTTCTCCACGTGTTGAAGCAGCATAATCTCGTGCTTAATGAAGACAAATGTATTTGGAAAACCCGGAAATTAAAATTTTTAGGACATATTCTTTCTGAAAAGGGCTTCACAGCAGATCCGGAAAAAATCAAGGTAATTACAGATTTTCGAGCCCCGAACACTAAAGAAGAGGTAAGAAGTTTTCTGGGTTTGATTACGTACGTTGGTAAATTTATACCTGATTTGGCAAATGTCACCGAACCATTGAGAATTTTGTTGAAATTAGACACAAAATTTGTATGGGGTCCAGATCAGGCGAACGCTTTTCAACATCTTAAGATAAAATTGTCTCAAATACCCAATTTATCGTATTTTGACCCAAAGAGGAGAACTCGGGTAGTAGCGGACGCCAGTCCGGTCGCTTTGGGCGCAGTTTTAATCCAGTTTGATTCCAATAATGATCCGAAAATAATATCTTTTGCTAGTAAGAGTTTATCCGACGTAGAAAAAAGATACTCCCAAACGGAAAAGGAATGTTTAGCTCTGGTGTGGTCAGTTGAGAAATTTTACTACTATCTAGCAGGTCTGGAATTTGAATTGGTGATAGATAGACCACAAACCACTAGAGGCAATTTTTAAACCAACATCAAAGCCTCCGGCCAGAATAGAACGGTGGTTATTGCGGTTACAATCATTTAAATTTAAAGTAATTTACCGAATCGGAAAGGAGAATATAGCGGATTCTGTGTCTAGGCTTTGTAGAATCTCGGAGACAAGTTCATTTGACGGAAATTGCGAGGATAACATATTTCATATTGTGTCAAAATCTATTCCATTACCTCTTGGAATAACTCTTATAGCTAATAGAAGTGCCGAAGATGAAGAAATCACCAACATTATAACAAATATCCAGCAGGAGTCGTGGGATTCGGATAAATCCACTAACTATTATCCATTCAGGTTTGAGCTCTCGGTGATTGGTAATATTCTCCTACGAGGCACTCGCATTGTGATACCCAAGTCGTTGCGTGAAAGGGTACTTCAGTTGGCACATGAGGGGCACCCAGGTGAGTCAGCTATGAAACGCAGACTAAGAGCCAAAGTGTGGTGGCCATTAGTAGATAGAGATGCGGAAAATTTTGTAAAGAACTGCCGCGACTGTTTGCTTGTATCAAAAATATCAAATCCTCCGCCTATGCAGAGGCATGCGTTTCCGAATGGTCCCTGGCAATGTGTAGCAACGGATTTATTAGGCCCACTGCCAAACAATGAGTACGTTTTGGTACTAATAGACTACTACTCACGATATCAGGAAGTAGTGTTTTTGAAAACTATATCCTCTGAGAAGATCATTAGGGCCATGGAGGAGATATTTTGTAGACTCGGATTACCGAAATAATAGAGAGACTTAATAGGAATATTCTTATTTTGAATGCAGATAAGGGTAATACCACAGTAGCAATGAACAGATTATAATTTAAGGATTAATAATATTATAAAGGACAACTCAGTTTATAAGAAACTAGGTAAGGATCCTACTAATAGATTACAAAGGATAAATAATGATTTTGTTCAGGAACTTTTTAGGAGGAGTATAATAACAGATACGGAAAAGAATAAACTTAAGACTAATATAGCAAATGCGCCTAGATTATATGGGGTTCCGAAAATTCATAAAATGGATTTTCCATTAAGACCAATATGTTCATGTATAAATTCTCCATCATATGAACTTTGTAAATATATAACAACGATTCTTAAACAAATAACGGAAAATTCAAAATATAATGTAAGGGATTCTATTCAATTTAAAGATAAAATTAAGAATATTAAGTTAAATGATGATGAGAAATTAATTTCTATAGATGTAGTTTCATTATTTCCAAATATACCTATAGATCTTGCTATAGATATAATAGAAGAACAATGGAATAAGGTGGAAGAACACAAATATATAGATAAGGATTTATTTTTACGTATTCTGAAATTTTGTATAATTGATAATAGGTATTTTCAATTGGATAGTAGTATATATGTTCAATTAAAAGGACTTCCTATGGGTTCACCTGCATCTCCTATTGTAGCAGATATTGTTATGGAGAAATTAATAGATACATGTATAGATCAGTTAACTATTAAACCTAAAATTATGACAAAATATGTGGATGATTTATTTTGTGTAATTAAAGAATCAGAAATAACAAACATTTTAAATACATTTAATTCTTTTCATACGGATATAAAGTTTACAATGGAAAAGGAGTTTGAATCAAGATTGTCTTATTTAGACACATTAATAATAAGAAAAGAAAAAAGTTTATTTATTGATTGGTATCAAAAACCAACATCGTCTGGTAGAATAATTAACTATTTTTCAAATCATCCAAAAAGAGTTATAATTAACACGGCTAAAAATTTTATAGAAAGGGTATTGACCATAAGTGATACATGTTTCCATAGGAATAATAAGGAAAAAATTTTTTAGAGCATTAATGGAAAATAGTTTTCCAAAGGAAATTATTTCCAATTTATTATTAAAATATAATAACTATAGAATAAACAATTCCAACAGTAACGCAGAACCGAAAATTTATAAATCAATAACTTATGTATCAAGATTTTCGGAAAGATTGGAAAGGTCAAATATTTATGATACGAAAATATATAAAATTGCACATAAATCATATAACACAATAGGTAGATTATTTAAAAGTTTTTGTAAGACGAACAACATCACACATATCACCACGCCACCCTATTGGCCGCAGGCCAATGGTGAGGTCGAGAATATGAATAAGTCCCTGGTCAAGCGATTGAAAATTGCCAGCGCCAACAAAAGTAACTATAAGCAGGAGATACAAAAGTTCACCTCACGGCACAACTGGATCACCTCCATCTGAACTAATGTTTAACCGAGTCATACGGGACAAGATACCAAGTATTCAGGATATAACAGAAGACATGATTGACTCGTCAGCTAGAGATTTAGATTGTATAAATAAGCAAAAGGGGAAGGAAAGAGGTGACAAGAGACGAAAAGCAAAAGAATCAGAGATATCTGTGGGAGATAAAGTACTGCTCAAGAATGTTGTATTCCCACATAAACTGATAACAAATTTCGATGTAACTGAGTACGAGGTTTTAGAGAGGAATGGAAACGTAGTGGAAATAGCTGGTAATGGGAAAACATTTAAGAGGAACATTACCCATGTCAAAAAGATACCAGCATCAACAACCTCTGAAAATACAACCCCAGAGTGTATTGTTTCTTCACAGGAATCGCCATCGACGTCAATCAATTCTTTGTCACCAGATCATACGGAAGATCCACCAGCAGACGCAGTGCATCCAGTAGATCCTGTGATGAAATTAAAGCTAAAAAAAATAGGAGGGATGTGGCAACACTGATCTGTGCCGGGAGATTATTAAGAAAGCGTGGCAACGCGGTAGCTGGAAAATATGTGAAGTTGGTTTTGATAATCGAAAAAGAACATATGAAATAGCGTTTAATTTGTAAACAATTAATATTTAATAAAATAGTAATAAAACACTAAAACTGTGTTCGTGCCTCATTTATAGGAGTTATTACAGTTTTCATGATATTTATAAATTTTAATTATTTACACGTGAAAGTACTTTCTTGAAATTTCTGTATACGTATAACAAATAAAAATTTCATTGAAATAGACGAATTTCTTGAAAATTTCTTGGGCGATTACACAGGAAAGTGAAAGTACATTTTAAAAATGTCGTCAAAGCGAAAAGTTGCAAAAATTATTTTACTTCTAGAATTAAAAAAACTAGAAATGGAAGTTATATGTATGATTTATTATTCATATTCCATAAAATTGGGTATGAACATTATAAATTTATTAATTTAATTGTACTTTGGTGGCTTAATTTTGCCTTCATTTGTGTTGTTTTGATTACTACCTAATGAGAGTTGCCAACGTTATCACATATACAAATTTATAGGGCAATAGTTGGAAATAATTATTATGTTAACTTTTTAATAACATTATTGTTATAAAACACATAAATTGTCATTTGTTATGTATATTTGAAGAAGAATATAATAAATACATTCATACATACACACAAGAAAATACATAGGTTAAATTACCTAAAAATATGGTATAAAATTAAATAAGAGTAAGGGAAGCATGGAATTATCTAAGTTTCTGAGGTAATATAACTACGTATTAAATTAGGTCATTTCTATGTTCGAAAAAGTATTTTTATATTTTGTTTAAATTACTTAAGAACTTGAAAAATTTACCAATGATTGAAAAGTTATTTTATTTTTGGAAAATTATCTAATGACGATTTATTTTCTGAGGAATATGTTGCATTAATGTTACATGTTCTACATTTTTGTGTTCTTTTGTAGAAAAAATAAAATTGTGGGAAACATTTTCTAATTTTTTTGTGGATATGTTGATGAAAAACATGCGCAACATGTTGCATATCTTACCCACAGTTTTACTTTAGGTGTTTAAACTGCCCTGTTTTATAACTTTGGTACTTCTTCTTTGTTCGTACAACCAAGGTTTTTTTTTGTTTGTAATAACACAAACTGCTTAGAATTTTGTGAAAAGATTGCTTGAAAACAACATATAAAAATGTTGACATTAAAATAAAAAATTGTATGTATATTATTATCGTTTTAAATGCTGGCTCACACTGTTTAAGTCTTAGACGTCAAGTCTTGAGTTTTTAGGAGAGATAGGAAAATAAATGGCATTCTCTTTTCCCTTATCTCCTAAAAGCTTAAGACCTGACGGCTAAAACTTGAACAGTGTGAGCCAGCATTAACTTTATCCAAGCCATTAGGGGTGTCAATATTTGTTACAAAACCGCAATAGTTTGCAGAAACCGCTCAAATAGCTAATGTAATAAATAATTCATTCCATTGTAATATGTTATTTATCAATTCATAATGTATACAAATTAACTAAATTATCTAATGAAACTTTTTAAGGTGCTATCAGACGGGATGTATTTTACATATGTAAAAGTTGCACAAATCGTGTGATACATATGAAACTTTGCATGTGGAAACACAAATGTAATTTTTTCGATTAGAACACGTTCTATTTTCCTGTGGCAAACATAAACAAAACAGCTGGTTTGTCTTGAAACGAAATTGTTTGTTTACATTTCTAGATTATGTCATAAGGAAAAACATAAGCAGGTGTGATAGCAAAAATTATGAATCGTATGTAAAATGGAAATTTTGATATACGTACGGAATTACATATGGGCAAGAAAAGTTTGTCTTGTTTGTCTTTCTAAATCTATATATCGCTCATTTGCTGCAACGTAATTATTCAAAAAATACATTTCGAAATAAACGTGTTTAAAATATTTGATTTGCTTGCTCAACTTGGAAAATATAACGACACATTCTTTTTAAACTGAGAAAGTAAAAAAGATATAAAGATGCATTTTATACACAGTATAAAGAAAAGCATAGTGACCAATTCTTCATCACTACCTCATTTTTGCGATAAATAACGAAATGCTTATTGTAAGTTGAAGATGCGACCATTATTATCAATTACGTATGTTCGCCTTGGTAAAATTACCTAGATTATTTTGTTGTGTGTACAAAATAAATTAAATTTACAATTATCTTTTTTTTTTGTGTACAAAGTTAATTAAATTTAAAATTATTATTTTACCGCGATCCTGTAAATGTGTATAAGTCTGTTTAGTGGGCAACAGTGTCACCGCTCTGTCATTTTACTTTCAGAAAGTGTCAAAAAATTACTTTCTTGAAAAAATCGTTGAAAGCTGAGTGGAAAGTAAAAAAATGTGAGTGTATTAGTGAAAAAGTGTGAGTGTATTGCGACTTTCATGAAATTACTTTCACGTGTAAATGCTAGGTGAGATATAAACATGGATTTTCTGGCACTAATTCTATTATTTGTTCATTTAAACTATAGTGAAAGTTAAAAATCAAACATAGAAAAAACAAAGTCAACAAATTGCAATTAATACTTACGTCCATTTGCATAGAATTAAAATATTTTTAATCACAACTTAATTTTTTAGTTTTTTTCTTTCCCGCTTTAAAAGTTGAAGCAATGACAGTTTGGCACTTACTTATGTACTTTTTACCCGCGAGAAAATAACAAACTTTTGCTGACAAACTTTTTTTTTTTTTACTCAATTTAAAGAGAGCAAGTTGTAGATCTCTGAGAAATGTTGCCGACAGAAATGAGTGTTTTTATATTGCTTTACAACAGAGGTAATCACAAAGAGAGTCAGTTAAAAATGTGTGTGTATTTTGGGTGCACTGAAAGAAATTTCTAGGTACATATGAAAAAAAAATTGTCTTTTGTATTAAACAAATTTTTTGTTATATAAATGCACTTATTTTTTTTTAATTTCTGATTGTATACAAGGCATTCAGCTTTATTCAAAATTTTAGATGAAAATTAAAACTTTTTCTCCACTCTATTTTCCACATTTAAATAAGCACATACAAAAGGAGAAAAATATTCAAAGTGTACTTAAAATATTTGAAATTCTGAAAAAGAGAGAAAAATAAAGGTACTCAGTTGAGATATTAACTATGTGTTTTGTTGCAACAAAAGCGACGGCGACCTGCTTGTTTGAAAGCTAGCATACAACTGAATGAAATTATAGTTTTTTACAATCTTTGAAGTGAGTTTCGGTGTGAAAATCCCGAAAAGTGCTCGGCCCCTGGGGGCATAGCGTGAAGGCTGAGTTAGGCGAACGTTGCTGTTCCCGTAACTTACTGTAACAGACTGCTTGCACGTTGGTGCACTTATAGAACATCTAAAAACGTGTCATATGTTTTTCACATACATAAACCAAAAAGCAATAGTATACATAAAACAACACACACAGTGATGGGAAATCAAAAGGTTTAAATGTTGACCGTTGTGCAGAAAAAGTACCAAGTGATTAAAATAGTATTAAAAGAGTATTTAGTGTATGTAAAAAACATTAATGATTTAATATCTGATATTTATATTATAGATTTGCAATAAACAAATATTTATTTTAGCATTCACATACACATTTACATGTATTATTTTGTAAACGTGCAAAGACAAAACAGTGTTTTGTAACCATTTAAAGCCTTTTATATATTTCTCATTTCTATTGTGTGTGCATATATCTATATGCATTTGTTTATTTTGTACATCTAAGCATATGTATATTTATATATATATATATATGTATATGGAAATATGTTGTGTTGTAAGTCGTTTTGTCGAAAGTCCATAGATATACTGGAAAAAAGTACCAAAAAAAAAAAGAGCGTAAATACCCGCATTCAATTTAATATACAAGCAGGCCATCACTGCTTTATAACTGTCACGTAAAGACGGCATGAAATTCTAATTTATACAGATTGAGACGTTCCGTTACGTGACATTTAAATTCGGTAAGCATTTACATTGTAAGCAAATAACAAAACGGACCAGACGTTTCGTTAGGGGACGTGGACGTTCGGCTAACTCTACCTTGATGATCGTTGCTTTACAACAGGGGTTTCCATTTCTTTGCACAATTGTGCATACCACTACTAACACATATTTTTATACTTTTCAATTCAGTCGTCGATGTGACTTCGACAAGTGTACATGTCTAGCGGATGCTATATTATTTTGTTTCAGCTTACACTCAAAAAATATTGTGCGGTCAAAAATGCTTTTGGTAACATCCAATGCCTTGCGTGCAATTTTTATTTAGAGTTTAAATTTTAAGACTTAAATGTAGAATAATGAAACATTTCATAAGTTTACATGCAAAGCAAGGAACTCTGTAAAATGGTAATTATTTGAGATTTAAAAGCAATTTTAAATATTTCAGATAAAAAATTTCAAAATGTCTAACAGTCCTATGTGGAAGAAGCTGATAGTCACATTTATTATAGGTTTTATTTTACATACGTATATGGATTCGGTTCTTATAATTTTACAGCACTTTTTTATTTTTTCTTATGCAATACTAAAAATTATTATCTGATCACTAATTCCACTAACACCGTGGTAATAGGTATAAAACAGATTACCCAGTTTTTTTTTTTTTTTTGTTTAAAAATATTAATGTGTTCTTATAAAAAGAATTAAAAACTCTGCTAATTTTTTTATTGCGTGTAATTATACATTATGCTGTTAAAAAATTATATATTTATTTGATGATACGTCATTTTTAATTTTGTAAATAACTTAAAATTATATAAAAATACATATGTAACGTGAATCCTAATCAACAAAAATTTCAAATTTTCAAATAATGTGTTTTGTTTGTAAAAAAAAATTCTTTGATTGTATAAGATTGGCTATGCAGAGAAGCTTTAGTAAGCAAACCCTCCAAGCAATTGGTAGAGTGTTTTTCGATTGTCTACGAATTTTAACTACTTCGTAACATTTGGTAGTTAAACAGTAGATTTTTCGGAATTAAACAACAACAAAATACGGTAGAATCGCATTATGAGTTCTTAAATTATACATTTTCGTCACTTTAGTGAGTTGTTCAGATAATTGTAACAGTTATACAATTGCAACAATGGCACAATTGAATATTTCACATATTATATTGACTTCTTCGCAACGATTTGCTGTTTAATAGTGAATATTACAAAAGCCAAATACGTAAAAGAGCACAGTTTGTATTTAAGTTGCCATGTGATCGGTGCTACGTGCGTGTAAAATAATATTAATATATAAAATCATGTAAAATAGAGTGAAATTTTTAATATTTGAAAATAGAAATAGTTATAGTATTGTACTTAAAATTGGGACTCCGCGGAATCCAAATGTTACCGAAAAAAAATGTTCACGTAAAAATGAGTGCACAAAACTGCCCAAACTTATTCTTCGGTTAGATTGGTTAAAGTTTTAATAATTTTTCATGCATATTTTTTTTAGAGCAAATGAAAATGAAATTGAAAATAATAATTTGATAATTGAGTAATTCCATATGAAAGCGATCACCTTTTGGACGACCCCTCTCCGATTTTAAAATAAATAGTCTCAATCGATTGCCCAGCAAAAAATAATGTACCTACATATTTTTTTTTTTTTTTTATAGTGACTGGTTTAGTGGTGGTGTACACCACTGTCATGTGACAAAATTGAAGAATTCTTCATAAGGGACCTCATTGAAAGTTGTTTTAAAAAAAAACTACTAAAGCGATCGCAACGAGTGATAGCTCGTTGGAAAGGTATTAAATCAGGCTTTAATTAAAAAATAAAATTTTCCTAATTTTTCTTAGAAATTTACCTTTAAATTTTCCCAAGAAAATTAAATTTTCCTATTTTCCACAGAAGCTCCTAAATTTTCCGGCTAATTTTTTTTTTTGGATTCCTCATAATTTTTGCTTTAAGAATCAGCAATAAAAAAATGGGCCCCGACTCCTTGTTTGGACAGGAGAAGAGCATTTAAGAGACCACCTTGTTAAAAATACATTTTAAAAATTATTTTATAGTTAAAAATACATTTATGAAGAAAAAATCAATTTTTTTTTTAAGAGCCCCAAGTTGAGTGTGTAGTGAATATGGTCTGCCTGCCTGCACAAGATCGGCCATAAATCCATGGATAATAGCAGCAGTGGCATGTAATGGCACACCAAACCCGACTGAGGCTACAGGTCATAAAATGTTTTGTAAATTTTTTAAATTACCAGGTAATAAATATTTCGCCTAAAATGACACGTGCAGAAACAAGTCATAAAACACGGATTTTCCATAAATATGGCGAAATATTTATTACCTGTTAATTTAAAAAATTTGCAAAACATTTTATGACCTGTGGTCGGCTTATTGGCAGTAACCAATTAAGTCCCTTTTAAAAAACATTTTATGACCAGTAGTTCACGCAAATTTTCCTATTAAAGAAAAGCAAATATCGCTTATTTTTTTTACCTATTTTTTACCAAAAAATAAATATAAATACTTCACACACTCTGAGTCAAATTTCAGTTGAATACTAAACGTGAAAGTGTTAAAGTGTTTTTTTTTTTGTAAAGTAAAGAGTGAAGCTGTAAAGACAATTTAAAGTAAAATGAATAAATTTTGCTGCAATCCGTTTAACAAGAGTGGACATCGTTCGAAAAAGATAAAAGTATTAAAATTAACTGGTGTTTCGAAGCGATACATGAATGAATTAAATATACAATACGGTGAAGAAGCAAAATTCATTTTCCTGTGGCAAACATAAACAAAACAGCTGGTTTGTCTTGAAACGAAATTGTTTGTTTACATTTCTAGATTATGTCATAAGGAAAAACATAAGCAGGTGTGATAGCAAAAATTATGAATCGTATGTAAAATGGAAATTTTGATATACGTACGGAATTACATATGGGCAAGAAAAGTTTGTCTTGTTTGTCTTTCTAAATCTATATATCGCTCATTTGCTGCAACGTAATTATTCAAAAAATACATTTCGAAATAAACGTGTTTAAAATATTTGATTTGCTTGCTCAACTTGGAAAATATAACGACACATTCTTTTTAAACTGAGAAAGTAAAAAAGATATAAAGATGCATTTTATACACAGTATAAAGAAAAGCATAGTGACCAATTCTTCATCACTACCTCATTTTTGCGATAAATAACGAAATGCTTATTGTAAGTTGAAGATGCGACCATTATTATCAATTACGTATGTTCGCCTTGGTAAAATTACCTAGATTATTTTGTTGTGTGTACAAAATAAATTAAATTTACAATTATCTTTTTTTTTTGTGTACAAAGTTAATTAAATTTAAAATTATTATTTTACCGCGATCCTGTAAATGTGTATAAGTCTGTTTAGTGGGCAACAGTGTCACCGCTCTGTCATTTTACTTTCAGAAAGTGTCAAAAAATTACTTTCTTGAAAAAATCGTTGAAAGCTGAGTGGAAAGTAAAAAAATGTGAGTGTATTAGTGAAAAAGTGTGAGTGTATTGCGACTTTCATGAAATTACTTTCACGTGTAAATGCTAGGTGAGATATAAACATGGATTTTCTGGCACTAATTCTATTATTTGTTCATTTAAACTATAGTGAAAGTTAAAAATCAAACATAGAAAAAACAAAGTCAACAAATTGCAATTAATACTTACGTCCATTTGCATAGAATTAAAATATTTTTAATCACAACTTAATTTTTTAGTTTTTTTCTTTCCCGCTTTAAAAGTTGAAGCAATGACAGTTTGGCACTTACTTATGTACTTTTTACCCGCGAGAAAATAACAAACTTTTGCTGACAAACTTTTTTTTTTTTTACTCAATTTAAAGAGAGCAAGTTGTAGATCTCTGAGAAATGTTGCCGACAGAAATGAGTGTTTTTATATTGCTTTACAACAGAGGTAATCACAAAGAGAGTCAGTTAAAAATGTGTGTGTATTTTGGGTGCACTGAAAGAAATTTCTAGGTACATATGAAAAAAAAATTGTCTTTTGTATTAAACAAATTTTTTGTTATATAAATGCACTTATTTTTTTTTAATTTCTGATTGTATACAAGGCATTCAGCTTTATTCAAAATTTTAGATGAAAATTAAAACTTTTTCTCCACTCTATTTTCCACATTTAAATAAGCACATACAAAAGGAGAAAAATATTCAAAGTGTACTTAAAATATTTGAAATTCTGAAAAAGAGAGAAAAATAAAGGTACTCAGTTGAGATATTAACTATGTGTTTTGTTGCAACAAAAGCGACGGCGACCTGCTTGTTTGAAAGCTAGCATACAACTGAATGAAATTATAGTTTTTTACAATCTTTGAAGTGAGTTTCGGTGTGAAAATCCCGAAAAGTGCTCGGCCCCTGGGGGCATAGCGTGAAGGCTGAGTTAGGCGAACGTTGCTGTTCCCGTAACTTACTGTAACAGACTGCTTGCACGTTGGTGCACTTATAGAACATCTAAAAACGTGTCATATGTTTTTCACATACATAAACCAAAAAGCAATAGTATACATAAAACAACACACACAGTGATGGGAAATCAAAAGGTTTAAATGTTGACCGTTGTGCAGAAAAAGTACCAAGTGATTAAAATAGTATTAAAAGAGTATTTAGTGTATGTAAAAAACATTAATGATTTAATATCTGATATTTATATTATAGATTTGCAATAAACAAATATTTATTTTAGCATTCACATACACATTTACATGTATTATTTTGTAAACGTGCAAAGACAAAACAGTGTTTTGTAACCATTTAAAGCCTTTTATATATTTCTCATTTCTATTGTGTGTGCATATATCTATATGCATTTGTTTATTTTGTACATCTAAGCATATGTATATTTATATATATATATATATGTATATGGAAATATGTTGTGTTGTAAGTCGTTTTGTCGAAAGTCCATAGATATACTGGAAAAAAGTACCAAAAAAAAAAAGAGCGTAAATACCCGCATTCAATTTAATATACAAGCAGGCCATCACTGCTTTATAACTGTCACGTAAAGACGGCATGAAATTCTAATTTATACAGATTGAGACGTTCCGTTACGTGACATTTAAATTCGGTAAGCATTTACATTGTAAGCAAATAACAAAACGGACCAGACGTTTCGTTAGGGGACGTGGACGTTCGGCTAACTCTACCTTGATGATCGTTGCTTTACAACAGGGGTTTCCATTTCTTTGCACAATTGTGCATACCACTACTAACACATATTTTTATACTCTTCAATTCAGTCGTCGATGTGACTTCGACAAGTGTACATGTCTAGCGGATGCTATATTATTTTGTTTCAGCTTACACTCAAAAAATATTGTGCGGTCAAAAATGCTTTTGGTAACATCCAATGCCTTGCGTGCAATTTTTATTTAGAGTTTAAATTTTAAGACTTAAATGTAGAATAATGAAACATTTCATAAGTTTACATGCAAAGCAAGGAACTCTGTAAAATGGTAATTATTTGAGATTTAAAAGCAATTTTAAATATTTCAGATAAAAAATTTCAAAATGTCTAACAGTCCTATGTGGAAGAAGCTGATAGTCACATTTATTATAGGTTTTATTTTACATACGTATATGGATTCGGTTCTTATAATTTTACAGCACTTTTTTATTTTTTCTTATGCAATACTAAAAATTATTATCTGATCACTAATTCCACTAACACCGTGGTAATAGGTATGAAACAGATTACCCAGTTTTTTTTTTTTTTTTTGTTTAAAAATATTAATGTGTTCTTATAAAAAGAATTAAAAACTCTGCTAATTTTTTTATTGCGTGTAATTATACATTATGCTGTTAAAAAATTATATATTTATTTGATGATACGTCATTTTTAATTTTGTAAATAACTTAAAATTATATAAAAATACATATGTAACGTGAATCCTAATCAACAAAAATTTCAAATTTTCAAATAATGTGTTTTGTTTGTAAAAAAAAATTCTTTGATTGTATAAGATTGGCTATGCAGAGAAGCTTTAGTAAGCAAACCCTCCAAGCAATTGGTAGAGTGTTTTTCGATTGTCTACGAATTTTAACTACTTCGTAACATTTGGTAGTTAAACAGTAGATTTTTCGGAATTAAACAACAACAAAATACGGTAGAATCGCATTATGAGTTCTTAAATTATACATTTTCGTCACTTTAGTGAGTTGTTCAGATAATTGTAACAGTTATACAATTGCAACAATGGCACAATTGAATATTTCACATATTATATTGACTTCTTCGCAACGATTTGCTGTTTAATAGTGAATATTACAAAAGCCAAATACGTAAAAGAGCACAGTTTGTATTTAAGTTGCCATGTGATCGGTGCTACGTGCGTGTAAAATAATATTAATATATAAAATCATGTAAAATAGAGTGAAATTTTTAATATTTGAAAATAGAAATAGTTATAGTATTGTACTTAAAATTGGGACTCCGCGGAATCCAAATGTTACCGAAAAAAAATGTTCACGTAAAAATGAGTGCACAAAACTGCCCAAACTTATTCTTCGGTTAGATTGGTTAAAGTTTTAATAATTTTTCATGCATATTTTTTTTAGAGCAAATGAAAATGAAATTGAAAATAATAATTTGATAATTGAGTAATTCCATATGAAAGCGATCACCTTTTGGACGACCCCTCTCCGATTTTAAAATAAATAGTCTCAATCGATTGCCCAGCAAAAAATAATGTACCTACATATTTTTTTTTTTTTTTTATAGTGACTGGTTTAGTGGTGGTGTACACCACTGTCATGTGACAAAATTGAAGAATTCTTCATAAGGGACCTCATTGAAAGTTGTTTTAAAAAAAAACTACTAAAGCGATCGCAACGAGTGATAGCTCGTTGGAAAGGTATTAAATCAGGCTTTAATTAAAAAATAAAATTTTCCTAATTTTTCTTAGAAATTTACCTTTAAATTTTCCCAAGAAAATTAAATTTTCCTATTTTCCACAGAAGCTCCTAAATTTTCCGGCTAATTTTTTTTTTTGGATTCCTCATAATTTTTGCTTTAAGAATCAGCAATAAAAAAATGGGCCCCGACTCCTTGTTTGGACAGGAGAAGAGCATTTAAGAGACCACCTTGTTAAAAATACATTTTAAAAATTATTTTATAGTTAAAAATACATTTATGAAGAAAAAATCAATTTTTTTTTTAAGAGCCCCAAGTTGAGTGTGTAGTGAATATGGTCTGCCTGCCTGCACAAGATCGGCCATAAATCCATGGATAATAGCAGCAGTGGCATGTAATGGCACACCAAACCCGACTGAGGCTACAGGTCATAAAATGTTTTGTAAATTTTTTAAATTACCAGGTAATAAATATTTCGCCTAAAATGACACGTGCAGAAACAAGTCATAAAACACGGATTTTCCATAAATATGGCGAAATATTTATTACCTGTTAATTTAAAAAATTTGCAAAACATTTTATGACCTGTGGTCGGCTTATTGGCAGTAACCAATTAAGTCCCTTTTAAAAAACATTTTATGACCAGTAGTTCACGCAAATTTTCCTATTAAAGAAAAGCAAATATCGCTTATTTTTTTTACCTATTTTTTACCAAAAAATAAATATAAATACTTCACACACTCTGAGTCAAATTTCAGTTGAATACTAAACGTGAAAGTGTTAAAGTGTTTTTTTTTTTGTAAAGTAAAGAGTGAAGCTGTAAAGACAATTTAAAGTAAAATGAATAAATTTTGCTGCAATCCGTTTAACAAGAGTGGACATCGTTCGAAAAAGATAAAAGTATTAAAATTAACTGGTGTTTCGAAGCGATACATGAATGAATTAAATATACAATACGGTGAAGAAGCAAAATTCATTTGCCCCAAGTGTAAAATCGATTTGTCTCAACAAGCAAATGCATTGAAACAAATGCAGCCACAATCCAAGAGTGAAATGACAAGTGAACAAAATGTTTCATCTGATAGTGAGGCAGACATTCCGATGGTCAATATGTCTTTGAGTCCTTTGAATGAGGCTATTACCACTTTAGGTGAAACGCCTATTAGAAAAAGAAAGTTGCGAAGTGAAACATACAGGAAAGAGAAAAAAGGCAAGGTTATGAGTGCAATCGCGACAATATTTGATGAAGGCTCTGATAACGAATGCAGTCAAGCAGATGACGTTGATGACGGCAAACAAATGATTGAGCAGTTGAAAAGAAAATTCAATTTAGCGACCACTTTTCCGGAGAAATATGTAATTTTATCTGTGCTGCCTCAATCATGGTCTATACGCAAGATTTCTGAACAGTTTCAAACATCTTTTTACATCGCGAGAAGAAGCAAAGAATTAGTTCGACAGAAGGGCATATTGGCTCAAGGACCCTCAGCGAAGCAACGGTGAAATAGATTCAAGATTTTTACTGCAATGATGACAACAGCCGCGCCGGCCCAGGTACACGTGACTATGTTATCACACGTGAAGATGGAGAAAAAGTACACAAGCAGCTCAGATTATTATTATGTAATCTATCCGAAGCATACCATCAGTTCAATGAGAAATACCCAGCAGAAAAAGTGGGATTTTCTAAGTTTGCCATCCTACGACCAAAAGAATGCGTGCTGGCATTAGACAGGCACGGAACGCATTCAGTCTGCGTTTGCATGTTTCATCAAAACATCAAATTAATTTTCTTTCCATGCAAGAAATTGAAAGTATTTCACGGTGAAATTGAAACATATAGGGACCTCCTGTCGAAGTTGTTGTGCGCATACCCCACGGAAAATTGTCATCTGTCCAAATGCGACAATTGTCCGAAGATTGACGAGCTAGAGCAATATTTGGCGGAAAAGTTTGAACAGCTGTTAATTCAGGAGGTGCATTTCAAATAGTGGATAATTAGCAGCGGCAGATGTTCCCTTGAGACCGTGGTAAAGCAGATTCCGGAATTCATCGAGGAATTCGGATTCAAGTTGAATGAACTGAAGGCGCACCATTTCATATCCGAGATGCAATCGAAATTTCTAAAGGAAAGTAAGGAGAAATTAGCCCAAAATGAATTCATTGTGATAAGCGACTTTGCCGAGAATTACACTTTTCTCGTTCAGGATGAAATTCAGGCTTATCACTGGGCAAACGACCAGTGCACGGTGCATCCTTTTTGCATTTATTTCAAAAACGAAGATAACGAACTACAGACCGTAAGCCTTGTTGTTGTCGCGGAGAGTTTAGCTCATAATTATGTGTCCGTTTATTTATTTCAAATGAAACTGTTTGAATTCTTAAGATCAAAATTCGATGCAATCGACAAAGTAACGTTTTTCTTAGACGGCGCGGCTTCTCAGTACAAGAATAAAAAAAATTTTTACAATCTTTGCATAATTGAAGAAGAACAAAACTGCAAGGTCGAGTGGCACTTTTTCGCGACGTCCCACGGAAAGGGCCCATGCGATGCGTTAGGGGGAACCCTAAAACGCATGGCGACTAAGGCAAGTTTGCAAAGGCCATATACTGACCAGATCTTAAATGTACAACATTTGTTTTCGTGGGTTCAAAGCAAGGAAATTGCCATTAACACAGTTTTATGCACTCAAAAAGAACACGATGCCATGGAGCGACGAATTCAAAACAGATATAATAATGTCAAAACTATAACTGGAACGCAAAAGTTTCATTGCTTCATACCAAATATTTCTGATATGTCAATTAATGTAAAGCGGTACTCTTCGTCTGCCGACGTGCTAAATTTAAAGTTACTTTAATTTTATAATGATGCCAAGACAATTGAAATTTTTAATAAATATTGTAATTAAGTATAAGCAGCAAAATAAGAAAGATTTTTTCTTCATAAATGTATTTTTAACTGTAAAATAATTTTTAAAATGTATTTTTAACAAGGTGGTCTCTTAAATGCTCTTCTCCTGTCCAAACAAGGAGTCGGGGCCCATTTTTTTATTGCTGATTCTTAAAGCAAAAATTATGAGGAATCCAAAAAAAAAAAATTAGCCGGAAAATTTAGGAGCTTCTGTGGAAAATCGGAAAATTTAATTTTCTTGGGAAAATTTAAAGATAAATTTCTAAGAAAAATTAGGAAAATTTTATTTTTCAATTAAAGCCTGATTCAATACCTTTCCAACGAGCTATCACTCGTTGCGATCGCTTTAGTAGTTTTTTTTTAAAACAACTTTCAATGAGGTCCCTTATGAAGAATTCTTCAATTTTGTCACATGACAGAGGTGTACACTACCACTAAACCAGTCACTATAAAAAAAAAAAAAAATATGTAGGTACATTATTTTTTGCTGGGCAATCGATTGAGACTATTTATTTTAAAATCGGAGAGGGGTCGTCCAAAAATTTGCCAATTTGGATCGTTTTCATATGGAATTGCTCAATTATCTTTTTTAAAGGATATTAGTGATTTTTTTTTAAACTGTCTGTTTATTTAATGACTTTAAAAATTTTAGTGTGAAAATTAGTGTTTTTGTTAAATTTTTCTAGTGAAGATCAACAATAACTTTGAGTGAAGAAAGTTTGTAAATAAAAATTTGCAATAAAAAGATATGGTAGTTATAATATGATGAAAGTTTACAAAGTTAGTGTTTGAACAAATTTGTGATTTTGTGTAGTTTTCTTTAACAAAATTTGTCCACATTAGGTTTTTAACTTTAAAATATTAACAGCTATTTTGATTAAATGTAACGTAGATTTTTTAATATTTGTTTAACTTTAAGCTCATTTTTTTATATTTTACTTAGATTTCCCTTACAAAATCAAACAAAGATAAACAGTAAAATTACCCACTTTTTTATTATAAAGAACAATAAGAAAAAATGTAACTTCAAAAGAGTACTTTTTGGAGCCAACAGCGATACTACTAAATTTAATTGATATTAAACTTCCAAAGCGCTCTAATTCGTCATACAATATAGACTCTAAGTGGATTCTTAAGGTGGGATCACACGATTGTAGAAAAGCGCCAATTTTTGGTCTAGTTTATATGCCAATCGTGTGATTGCACAATTTATTGGCTAATACGGCAACCAACAACAATATTGTGCTCATTTGTCCCAATCAAATGCAACCCTGGTGCGGCAATCATGTGAATGCTTAATGACCAACCATACACCAATATAAATGTCAAAAATACACCAATATATATTGTGTTCTTGTGCGGCAATTGGAGGGGACAATACGCGCCAATATTTTTTATTCTTAAACCATTTTTTTTTTGTTTTGTGACCTAAAACTGCATTTCTTTTCGTAAGTAAAATTAATTTTTATTATTTTAAATGTTATAATTATAATATACTTGTAGTTTTAATATGGATGACTTCATAGTATTGGATGATGACTTAAGCACTGAAAACGTTTACTGCTGTCCCGATCAGCAAGCACAAACCCCTTTGCCAAAAAAAAAAGAAAAAGCCAAGTGTATCCTCATCTTGGACATACAGTAGTATAAATGATCTGATACTAACTGTAGAACAGCATCCATGTGTTTGGGAATACTCATCCCCAGACTACAAAGATCGATACAAACGTGAGCAGGCATGGCGGGAAATTCAAAAAAATTGCCCGGGGCATTCGGTGGATGACTGTAAAGCTAAATGGGCCAATGTCAAAACTGCATTTCAAAATGTTAAAAAGAAATTGAAAGCAAAGTCTGGCCAGGGAGCAGAAAACTTCCAGCCACATTGGCCGCATTGGACAGCAATGCAGTTTTACAACCACCATTACACATTAAAAAGTTCATCCTCAGTGTCTACGCTGGACATACAAGAAACTCAGCTAGGCTGCAGTACATCGCAGAATTATTTTCTTCCGGAGACGGGAAATTCTTCTATACCTGAGACAGCAAATTTGGAAAAATCTGACATATTTCAGCGTGCAGTCAAATGTTTAGAGGCGGAAGAAGATAATTGGCAAGCAATAGGAAACTACTTAGCATCACAAATGCGTGAAATTGCGAAGACAAGCAAAACCACTGCCAACAAATTGCACTTGCAACTTGTTAAAGCCGTAATGGAAGCAACTTTGGAAGCAGGAGAAAATTAAATCTACATACATACATAATTTTTTTATTTTGTTTCGTTTTTTTATTTTTAATATTGAAGTTTATGTTTTTGATTTATTTTTTTTTTTTTTGGTAAAATACCGATGTGATAATTGAAGTACAATAGATATTTATTTTAAATAAATAAATATAAATTAATGTGATAAATAAAAAGTGATTTTTTGGGTATTAAATTGATATTTCTAATTTTATATAACACTCAAAAAAATTCATAGGTAAAATTACCTAAAAATGAAATGCATGAGTATACAACAAAAACATATTGCGAGGTACATATCTATGAACATTACATTAATAAAACATAGTTTATGTATTATTATTATGCTTTTCTTAAGGCGGCAGCATAATCGTTTTCATCAAATTTAGGCACACCATCTAATAACTTCTTTTCAATAAAATGGCCGCTACGGAATTGTGCTGCGGCTGCCTTTGAATCACGATTTTTCCACCACATTTCTCGAATGCTTTTCAGAAATGGTACAATACTATCTTAAGGTTTTAAAATTTACTCGCATGCCTTAAATTATTTAAAGATTTTAAATTTTTACAGTCCTAAAGTTTTGAATAAATATTATTACCATGGAAACCACAAATATTCTCTAAAAAACACGTTTAACGCGCATTAAATATGCAGTAAAAACTCGAAAATATGCACTAAAAATTGTTCAAAATATGCCGTAAAAAAATCATAAAAAAACATTCCTTTTTTCCCAAATTATAATCGGAGATTTTACCCTATTTGAAAACGGGCAGACATGGGCTCACAA
Source organism: Pollenia amentaria (assembly GCA_943735925.1). Taxonomy (NCBI): domain Eukaryota; kingdom Metazoa; phylum Arthropoda; class Insecta; order Diptera; family Polleniidae; genus Pollenia; species Pollenia amentaria. The sequence continues at coordinate 93,720,021 of OX031009.1, read as the reverse complement.
AAACAAAGTTACATAGGTTAAAGAGGTTAAAATTCATATAAGAGTTATTTGTGTCGAATATTACCTAGATATTAACATCCATATGAAACTGTTTTGCCTTAAAGGGATTTCACGGATGGTCGCTAAATTGTTTATTAATGCTAACATTTAAAAGGAAGTTGAAGCTATTTATAGATGGGAGCTTTGGACAAATTTGATCCGATTCGAAAAAAAATTTAATTTGCAGTAAAATATTTTTGCAGCAATTATATATCGATTCTCAGTATTTACATACATAGACTTCGTCCTTACCACAATTAAATGTATTAACCAAATTTGCTAAAATTATCTACAAAATTGCAACTTTTACTTTGCGCACAAAGTTAACATGGACAGACAACCTGCCAGACGGATGGCCATCGTTAGATCACTTAAAAAATGATTCAGAGTCTGTCGGTTTACTAAAAGATTGGTACAGATTCCTATGTATTACTTCGCCGAAAACATATGTATGTATATAATTGATTTTTCTTTAATATTTGCCTCCTTAAGTTCCTTGATGTGATCCCAAATATCCTCACTTTACATTTTTGAGTTTTCTTTCGCTAAATAAATAAAAAATATGTGTTTACAATGCGAACTATAATAAATTTAACTGCAAAATTTTACCACTCAAATTAACTTCATTACCATGACAAACGTAAAAACGGGACTTCAAGATTCCAATAAATCCTTCAAAGGCGCTTATATTCTCCGTTATACAAATTTGGTCTTCCTTTAATTTCTTTTAAACTGTAAAAACAACTCTAAAAAAGAAAAAAATTAATTGTTTTACTCAGTGTTTAAATTGCTTGCTTTAAAATAGCAACAGTCGCACATTTTTGCTTTGTTTACATTTTTTGCAGCAAATTAAAAAACTGTGTGTCTAAGTGTTTACTTAACTCTTTGATAACGAGTCAGCAAAAGCAAAAAAGCAAAAGCAAAACAAAGAGAGTAAATAATTTGTTTAAACTCGCTATGTGCATGTACTCTGCTAAATCTGTCAGCAAAGAAGCCACTTAAGAAAACAAATTTTCTGTTGCTGTAAGTATTAAGTTTTTGATTGTTTTTTTTTTTGCTTTTGATGCGCTTAAAGTCAGCAAGTTAACTTCTTTGCTGTTGCTGGAACTTAATATATTATGAACGAATTTGTTTCGAATTTTTTTGGTATTTTGCGTTTTTTTTTAATAAATAGGTACATACATACATAAATGAAACTACACGTTTTTTTAAACTAATTTGTTTATTTTGTGTTATGTAATTATGTATATACCTATTCTATGAAACTAACGCCTGCAACAGCAAGCAACAGCAATGAAGTCAAAAACAGCAAAGAAGTTAATACTCGCTGAATTTAAGCACATCAATTTACAGTTAAGCCAAAGCAAAAAAAAAATAAACAAAAACTTATTACTTACAGCAACAGCAATTTTTTTTTTCAAGTGGTTGCTTGGCTGGATTTTTAAGCTGAGAACATAAACATGGTGAGAATAAATAAATTATTTACTCTCACTTTTTCTGCGTTTGCTTTTGCTTTTTGCTTTTGCTGTGTTCTTTTTCTTAAGTTAAGTTAAGCAATTACAAAAACATTAAAAATAGTCAAGCATTTTTAAACACTGGTTTTACTCTTATTTAATTTTAATATGTCATACTTTTTATTGACAAATCTATTGCCACGATTGGGGTTACCATCTTGTTCTGGCCAGACCAAATTTTTCGCTTGCAATTTTTTTTTTAAATACATATAACAAAATAGTACTCATAATTATGTTTTATTTATTTTTGTCCCTCAAAATGTTAAAGATCTTTGTTTGATGTGGTTCTTTAAGTTATATAAGCTTGTATATTTAGTTTTTCATAGATTTTTAAAAAGATTAGGATTTTTTTTATTAATTTTATGTTTTTACATACATATGCATATTATGATAAATTATTGATTTTACATTTCTACAAAGATTAGGATATTTTATTGCTCATATTTGATTTATTATAGATTTCTACACATATTAGGGTATTTAATTGATTGTATTTAATAAGTGCTATTAACGGCTACAATTTTTCCGGTACGGGATTTAATGTAAATATTTGTTATATATATTTATATTGCCAGGGAAGTTCACCAGTTGCTGACATAAAATATTTTTCAAGCTCTTCGCGAATAGCCTTCGCTTCATTACTTACATATAAGCTTGCTGTATTTTCTGTTCCATTCACAGCAGCCAATGGAAAATCATTTCACCATGTGCCCGGAATAAAAAGACCATTATCGTCATACCGGTCAGTAAGCGCCGGTGTTGTATAATTAAACTTCTTTTTTAACAGAAAGTTGTGTAGGGCACAGCAAGCTAAAGTTATGCAAGTGGTTTTTTCAGCATTTAATTTAGAAGGACGTGAAAAAAATTGAAAGCGTTTTGCCATAATACCGAATGCATTTTCCACTATACGACGAGCTCGGGATAATCTGTAATTAAATATTCTCTGTCCGGCAGATAAGCTTCTACCAGGATATGGTTTCAGCAAATGCTTTTGCATGCGAAAAGCATCATCTGCAACCAAAACAAATGGCACGTTATTTTGACGACCTGGCAAGGGTTTGGGGAGTGGCAAATCGAGTTCATTGTTATCTAAAGCACGTTGGAAAGTACAGTTTCCGAAGACTCCACCATCCGACACACGGCCATTGCAGCCAACATCAACATATAAAAAGTTATATTCGGCGTCAACGACAGCCATTAGAACAATACTATGCGTGCCTTTATAATTATAAAATGTGCTTCCAGAGTTCGGTGGTGCTACCATTTGAATGTGTTTGCCGTCAACCGCCCCTATGCAATTGGGAAAATTCCACAGCTTGTTAAATTGGAAAGCTACTTCATTCAATTCTGCTTGTGTGGATGGTACCTACATAAAAAAGAAAACAATAAGTTCAATAAATGGAAACATATATACATATGTACTTATATGCATATTTAGAATTGTAATACATACCTTTAAGTATGCACCTTTCAATGATTTATAAATTGCCTCACACACACTAGGTATGAAAAGTGATATGGTGTTAGGGGCAATACGAAAGAACACCGAAAGGCTTTTGTAGCTATCTCCAGAAGCAAGAAATCGCAATGTCACAGCTAGGCGTTCTTGTTCTGGAATAGCTTTACGCATATTGGTGTCTTGTTTTCTTATATGTGGTGACACTAGTTGCAGCAATTCCTTGAAGGTTTCATCATCCATCCTAATGAAATTTTTAAACAAATAGTTCTGGTTCTCTATTTCACGAAACTCCATTAATGTTTTTTCATAAGCGCCATCGGTGCTTCTTTTTGTGAGCCACTCTCTCACCCACGTACTTCTTTTAAGATTTCTTTTTTCCTTTTTTATATTTTTTTGTTTATCAAGTGCACACACAATAACTAAAGCCGATGCAATTTTCTTTTTTTTGTTTGTGAACAAATCATCTTTAGGTAAAAAAGCGCAAATTTTTAAGATTTATAAGTTTTTATTTAAACAAAACAAAATTTGACATATAGCACAACAGCTGCTTCTCAGAGTTGTTGTATACTAAACCAATCGTGTGACTGAAATGCGGCGATTATTGGCACTAAATCTTTTTGCGCCAATTGGCGACAATCAAATTTATGTAATATGAGTCAATCATGTGACTGCTAAGAATTTGATTGGAACAATATCTTTATTGTTCCCCAAATCAGCACAATAACAATTGTGTAAAATTGGTGCATTTTGACAATCGTGTGATCCCACCTTTAAAGTAAATATTACCATAGTGGGACACTTCTTCCCGAACGATGTAACTACATCAATAAGAATTGAATAGCAAAAGCGATAGGTTTTTGCTAAATGGAGAAACTATTTAGATTATTTTTCGATCGAAATAGTTTGCATGGAAGCCAGTGTTTTTAATACCATGGAGAAAATCTTAGCGCCCGGCTGAAGGCTGTCTATGTGGAGAATTATTAAGAGAAGCCAGTGATTGTTATTATACCATAAAGGAGAACATGTTTAAGCCCGGCAGAAGGTCGGTCATGTGCAGAAGATTTAGTTAGCAAAGCCAGTATTATACCATAAAGGAGAAAATCCTTGCGCCCGGCAGAAGGTCGGCTATGTGGCGAACATTTAGTTAGCGAAGCCAGCTGATATTGTTTATGAACCTTATATTATGTCACAATTGGTTTACAATTTTGTTTGTTTGTAAATGGTTTTTATTCAATATACAGTTCATTTCACATATCGTACTTGATCAACAAGAGGGAGGGTGTAAATCAAGAAAATTTTCTTTCCACATTTTGGAAAAAATCGGTATGTCATATTCATATCTAGCTGCTGTAAGAATATCGTGCTACCTTTTACGATTCCACCACCTTGGATAACGATCTTGCAGCGATGTGGTGGCTGAGTCTAGGCTGTGGTTTGTATCTCGATTACAGGCAACGTCATAAGCGGATGGAGATTCTGAACTTAAAAGCCTTGACGACGAAAGTTTATCCACCCCTAAACCGAGGTGTCATGCGACCCGTGCCTATCGGTCTGGTTTGCAGTCAGGGGTTACCGACTGTATTATCACGGAGCTTTGCTGATACCTGGGCACCGAAGCAAATAGACCACGCCCTTACCACGTTAATGGGAGCTATGACGTGGCGGATCTTTCAACTCAACCAAGATTAGAAATGAACAAATTAAAAGACGAAAAAGAACAACAAATACAGATATCGGAAACTGATGACGGACAGCCAAGAACAAGGACAACGATGGACAGCAACACGAAAAAGCCAGGGACTGTAACAGTCCCGGCAACCAAAGAAGATCAGCCTAGGCTGATCGGAAGTGGCAAGGCAGCTCGACCAGAAGGCGGCTGCTCTAAAAACTGCGGCGGTGTGCCTCTGTACTTCAATCAAAGTACCTCCAAAGCCGCATCAGCCCTTTTCGTCAATGGAACGGATAAAACCCCTGCTTCGGGTGCTGCTAAGTTGGGAATCACAAAGTCTCCCAACATTGCAGCTTCCCATGTGCCAATTGTGCAAGGAGGGATGGCGATGAAAACATCCAATCCCAAGGTTCCACCACCACACGCCAAATTCGGCGACCGTAAAAAGTCCCCAAGGCACAAAAACCCTACAAAGAGGGCATCCAACACAAGGCGTGTCGCCTTGCATTTCATTAAGCTTCTAGGCTCCAAAAAAGCTGAAGAGCTTACCAGTGAGCCAAAAGCTTCACTGGCATGAGCAAAAGCCCATATAGCTGGGCTGCCAAGTGCTACTCCTTCAGTCCCTGCGAAGGCAACGTTCGGAGGAGGAAGCTGCAGCCGTATAACAGCAACCAGGGACGAAACATCCCAAAATTGCACCGAAATCGATGAATAAGTCCTTCAGCGAGGTGGCCAAAGGTCACCTTGTGCGGGCTATCATCGACAGAGGTGTTGATAATGGTGCCATCTCCCATACCAAGTGGGACCTGGTTAAACAAAAATTAATGGGAGTGTTCTGGACGATCCTCAAGGAGAATCCAGGGCCACCTCCTCAATGCGATGATGCTGGCTGGTTCCAGGGTCACGTAACACTAATGGCTTGTGCAAAAGAGCGCTCAGCGCTGCTTCTGAAGCGGGCATTGACCACATTGACATGATCGAAGACTGGATGGTTTCTAATGATTGTTCGCTTTCTGATCATAGATATGTGGAATTTAGTTTGGTACTTAGGTCTGTAGGATCGAATGCTATGTTAAACAGGAAACGAACGAATTGGGGGATTCATACCTCCTCTCTGGTTCGGACTCTATCTGATCGTCCCCGGGTCGACGACATAGTGGGGATTGAAGCGGCAGAGGGTCTGCTTACAGACTCTTTGCAGTTGGCAACTTCCTTGGCGTGCAAGCCAATAGTGCATAGGGGTAGGGATCGTCCACTATGGTGCGATCCTAATATTGCGCAGGCAAGAAGAGACTGTCGTAGGATGTTCAATATGGCTAAGCGCCATGGCAATTGGGCGGAGTACAAGTTTTCACTGAATAGATTCAGAAACTTGGTGAGATCGGCGAAAAGGAATGCTTGGAGGAACTTCTGTAGCGGCGTGGAGGGAATGGTTTAGAGCTCGGCTGTCCCGACCTACATATATCCGAAAATCGGATGGTTGCTGGACTACGACTAGTCAGCAAACACTCGAGGTGTTAATTGACACTCACTTTCCTGTGAACTCCCAAGGGAGCTTGCGGTATCAGGTTTATGAATCGATGCCCGGTCCTTTGTCCATCCCAATGGACTACGATAGGATTAAGTGGGCTGTCGACAGCTTTGGCCCGTATAAATCTCCGGGTATGGATGGTATAATTCCGGCGGACCTTCAGAGGAATTCGACTCTGATTATACCCTGGCTGATGGCTTTATACAGGGGATGCGTTAGATTTTCGTATGTACCTGTGGGCTGGAGCTTGTGTAGAGTGGCCTTTATCCCCAAAGGAGGGAAGACTTCTCACACTGAAGCGAAGGATTACAGACCGATTAGTCTTGCATCTTTTCTTCTCAAGACTATTGAACCAGTTATCGACATTCACCTGAGTATGACCATCCCAAGGTGTTTACTCTCTACCTCGCAACACGCCTACACAAAGGGTAGGTCTGTTGAGACGGCTCTACACTCATTAGTTGGATCTATTGCGAGATAACTCGAATTCAAGGAGTGTGCTCTGATGGCCTTTCTCGACATTGAAGGGGCCTTCAACAAGGTCAATCCGGATTCTATTGTTGCATCCATGAGGAGTCTGGAGTTTGATGATGGCATATGTAGATTTGTGGATAATCTACTCAAGAATAGGGTCATTTGTTCCACGATAGGTGAAACCAGCGTTCAGAGACTGGTAAACAGGGGTACTCCTCAAGGAGGAGTACTATCCCCACTATTGTGGAACCTGACTATTAACACCATGTTGACAAAGATGGACGACATGAGGATTAAAACTGTGGCGTATGCTGACGATGTAGCAGTGGCCATTACGGGAAAGAATTTGAATATAATGTCTCAGTGTATGGAGGCTGCATTAAAGGTACTTAGCACCTGGAGCATATCATGCGGATTGGGTGTTAATCCGTCTAAGACGGAACTGGTGCTCTGCACGAGGAAGTATAGGACCGAGGTCATGAGACTTCCGATACTTAATGGGACTGAACTTAAGTTCTCTCATAGCGCCAAGTATCTGGGCGTAATCTTGGACAGCAAACTGTTGTGGGAGCTAAACATCCGGACGAGGATGGAAAAGGCAATTGTTGCTAAATATGCGTGCAGAGGTGAAATCGACAGGAACTGAGGCATGGGTTCGAGGTGTGTCAATTGGATCTTTGAGGCTGTAGTAAAGCCGTCTCTGTACTACGGCGTTGTTTTATGGTGGCCTGCGCTAGACAAGGGCAGGTACCGTGCGATGCTTGAGAAGGTACACATACTGGTCGCATTGATGATCACAGGATCAATGCGCTCCACTCCCACCAGGGCGCTGTTTACAATGCTAAACTGGCTCCCGGTGGACATCACGGCCAGACAGATGGCTCTATGCTCGGCTATACGGTTGAACGCGGCACACGTTTGGTTTTGGCTATGGCCACTAAAGGATAATTGATTGCTCGATTGTCCCTGAGGGAGTGGACTATTGCACCCCGGAGCCTTTTTTTGGTGCGAGGTACGCGACACATGTAGCGCAACAAAGTTGTCGGTCATGGGTGCCTTCCTTGGACCAGCCCTGCGGGTATGCACTGATGGTTCAAGGAAGGGGGAAAGAGTTGGCGGAGGTTTCTACATAGAGGAACTGGGCGTAAAAGTCTCCTTTCGCCTGCCGGATGAATGTAGTGTCCTGCAGGCGGAAATCTCGGCTATAAAGCGGGCAGCCAACTGGCTAAAGCATTATCGCGTATCGGGAGATATACGTATATTTACTGATAGCAAGGCTGCCATTGCTTCTCTTGCGGGTGTCTACACGACATCTAGGTTAACTGTGGAATGCCGAATGTCTTTGAATGAGATTGCTGAGCATTCAGGGTTAACGCTTGTATGCTCCATATCCAGGGCACTTTGGCCTGGCTATGATGAACGGAGAACCAAATCTCTACTTAGGTTCAATAGGGACCAAATCAGGACTGTGGTATCGGTCATGACTGGACACTGGCCTGTTGGGACTCATGCTAGAAGAATGGGTCTGAAATTCATGACTACTGTGGAAGTTGTCATAATGAGGAGGAAGATTAGACTGTGCTTCACTTTCTCTGTTAATGCCCTGGGCTACGGGGCATCAGGGAAAAATACCTGGGAGAGCCGGTGTTTTCCTGTTTAGAGGATCTATCTAAAATAGAACTAAGATTGTTTCTTCTCTTCATTAGGAAGACAAATTGGCTCAACTCTGCAGTGACGCCATCTGAGTAACTGCTCTTTAGGATGGGCATTGGCGCTGGGTATCACAAAGGGACCGCTGAAGGACCCAAGTGAGCTTTCTCTCGATGGCTGCCCATGGAACCTAACCTAACCTATCTTTTACGGTTCGTTTAAAATTTTTTTTTCATATGCGTTTAATATAAAATTAAAAGTTGTTTTGTTTCTACTGAAAATGTTTAAATTTTTAGTTAATAGCCTCTTGTTGAATAAGTGCGACACATAGAATTTAAAAGAAATTTTTAATGATAGTAAAAACGACTTCGTTAATTTTAAATCGTTTTGTTTTCGAAATAGTTTTCGTTGGAGAAAGTAAAACGTATCGACTTTTATTCTTATATGTATGTGATGTTAATTTTAATAAAGCTTAAACAAACGCAAAATTTTGGTTATTAGTTTTTTATTTAAAAAATAGAACTTCGAACGTTTAAGAGGTCAGAATTATTGGTACTTTTTTTACAAAACTCATTGATATAAACGTATTAAATTATTGGCTCCCAATACAGTATTGAACTTTTTGATAGAGAAAAATTAACCAAAAAGGGGAAATACAGGAAATTTAATTTCTTTCTTCAGCTTTTTGATTCTATAACTGGTACTTTTTTAATTACCGTTAATATAAAATTCAACATGCAATGTCCTGACTGATAAAACTCTATGAGGGAACTTTTTTGTTCTTTAACTGGTACTTTTTGAATTTCCGTAAGTATCGGACCTAGAAGCAAAAAATTTAACATGCAATGTCCTGAGTGATAAGACTATGAGGTAATTTTGATACTTATTCGTTCTTTAACTGGTAATTTTTTTTATTTTCATTAGTATTGGACTTAAACATTCAATGTCCTGAATGAATGAGAATCTATAGACTGAGCTGAACTGAAAATTTCCTTCAATTGTATTTTACTTGATTTCGATTTCCAGAAAATGGTAGCCTGAAAACGATCTTGTTTGTGAAGAAAATCGATGTATTTCAAAACGATCGTTTTTTTTAGAGGTGTGATGAATTTAGATCAATTTTAAAATCTTTTATATTTTAGTCTTCAAAATCTAAAACGACTTCAACCTCACATGATTTCGATTTCCAGCATATTAGCGTTAATTAAAAAAAATTATTGTGGGTATTTATTTAAGACAGACATAAAAATGGTTGGATTCCTGAACAAGCCGTTGATCACATTTTTTTTTTTTTTTTTTTAGCAATATTATTTAATTATATTATTTAATATGTAGTCTTATTAATATGTAGTCGCTGAGGCGAGAGTTAAGACTACTGTGGATTCGGCAAAATTCGGCAAAATTTTTCCCACAACAGCGGATTGACAGCCCCTATGTTAAGAAACGTTATGAAATTAATAAAAAATATACATTGTTACATACAAATATGTACATTCTTACCTACTATTGGGCTGGTGGCTGGCACGGTGGCGTAATTTGTAGGGGCGCCTGCCCATTAGCCTTTGGTGGCGGTTGTGCTGGGTGAGGTTGCGGTTGTGCTGTGTGAGCCGGTGGTGGTGCATAATTAAGCACACATCGTGGATATTGAGCCACCACCGGCTGTTGTTTAATTGGCTCACGTCCCTTTTTTATTTTTATGTTAAAAAAGGCTGCCAGCGCAATGTGGGCACTTGTAATTCTAAAAAAATATTTGAGGTTAATTTTTAGTTAGTTTAATTAGTTCACAACGCAAGTCATTGAACGTGTAGTAAAATTTAAACTAAAAGCACTATTTTTTAATTTACTTACCATCCTGGTTTGTGGTTGGTCCTCACCCGTTGAAGCTTGTTTTATTTCTAAATAAAAATAACGTTTACTTTTTGCATCTGTACTTAAAAGTGATGCCAGGCTTGTGTATTTTTAGTACAAGAATGTGCTTGGGTGATGTACCAGATTTGTTGTGTTAACGATATGTATATTATGCTGCCCACAGACGTTGCAACATAAGTTGAAACAGGCGTTACTACTCATGTTTCTCATTTAAGTTGTATTGTAATTTCGTTCGATACCGAATGCCATAATTTGGCGCCCAGAAACCGAGAAAACCCAGAAACCAAAAATGTTAAACAAACTTAAACAAGAAAACCATAAATTGTAAAAATATGCTATCCTTGGCATACCCTTAGTACAAAAATTCGTAATCTGGCATCCTTTAAATGTAAAAATGCATAATTTGTTTTCTTCTTTTTCAGGTAAGTAAGGTTGGTTTTCAAATGATTATTATAAAAACTAAATTTATCTTTTTTTATAGATACTGCAAAAAGGACTTAAATAATCCAATCTCAACCTCGCCTTATTTTGATAAAGCACAAATCTCAAAACTCTAGAATTATTTAAATCATTAAGACGCTCTAACACTTTATCCGGGCCCAAGGTAAGCACTTATAACATCTAAACTAGTATGGATAACAATCTTGAAGCGATGTGGTGGCTTACGTCTTGGCTGTGGTCCGTGTCTTGATCCGGGCATTTTGCCAGCATCTGGTGATTCCCGAGATGAGGGCAGTGGACTTAAAGGCCTTGGCAACGAAAGGTTATCCATCCCCTAAACCGAGGTGTTATGCGACCCGTGCCTATCGGTTGGTTTGCAGTCAGGGGTTACCGACTGTATTATCACGGAGCTTTGCTGATACCTGGGCACCTCAGCAAATAGACTACGCCCTTACCGCGTTATTGGGGGCTATGACGCGGCGGACCTCCAGATCCCCTACACTCGTGGGACCAAAATGAACTCTACTTTTATAAACAAAAATCAAAAACGGAACAAACAACAAACTGACAATGGCACGGAACGGGACATGAAAAGGACAAATGATAAGGACAACAAGACGAAGACGATCCCGTCGGTGGCTGTATCAGCCTCGACACCCAACAGCGGCGATGTACCTCTGTCTTTCGCGCCAAGTACATCAAAAGCCGCATCAGCCCTTTCCGTCAGAGCGGATAAAGTCCATGCTTCGGGTACTGCAAAGTTGGAAATGACAAAGTCGTCCAACAAAGCAGCTTCCCATATGCCTATTGTGCAAAGAGGGACGGAGATGATTACATCCTGTCCCACTTCTGCACCTCCCCCCGCCAACTCCGGCGTCATTAGGAAGACACCTCGGCATAAAAATCCTTCAAAGAGGGCATCTAACTCAAGGCGTGATGCCTTGCGTATTATTGAGCTATTCGGCTCCAAAGATGCCAATGAGCTTTCTGCAGAACAGGAAGCTTCATTGGCATGGGCTAAGGCCCTTACTGCTGGGCTTCAAAGCGTTTCACCTCCTGCCCCTGCAAAGGCAATGCCTAAACGGCAACGTTCGGAGGAAGAAGCGACAGCCGTTAGACAGCAACCAGGGACAAAACGTCCCAAGCACGCACCAAAGTCGACTAATAGGTCCTACAGCGAGGTGGCGAAAGACCATCTTGTTAGGGCTATTATAGACAGAAGTGCTGCTGATGGATCCATCTCCCACTCTAGGTGGGACTTGGTGAAACAGCAAATGATGGGTGTCTTTTGGAAGATCCTTAGTGAGAATCCAGGAGCACCCCCGCAATGCGACGATGCTGGCTGGTACCAGGGTCGCGTTAAGCTGATGGCGTGTGTGGATGAGCGCTCTGCACTTCTGCTAAAGCTTGCCATTGGAGCGATTGGCGAAATATGGGAAGGTGCTAGGCTCGACGTGGTTTTGGTGAGTGAGATACCACGGAGACCTAGATCCATCGTCACCATCCCAGCGGAACCTTCTGCACCGGAGGAAATCTTGAAGATTATTCAGTGCTGCAACCCCCAACTTCCCACTCATAACTGGAAAGTTGTCAAGGTTTCAGCAGCTGAAGGATCCTCAAGAACGGCGATCGTTGTCCTGAATCAGGACTCCTTGAAGCCACTGAGGGAGAAACAGGGCAAGATTTACTACGGTTTTAGTACCATCTTGCTCCGTGTCTACCGAGGTGATGACAAGGGCGATCCCGCTCCGAAGGTTGTGGAGCCTACGCAGCCTGCGGACTGCACGAATGACGCTTCCGTTCATTCATGTGACAATGAAGACACCCCGTCCGTCTCTGACATGCTGGGTGACCTCTTTGAACGCATGGGTGAATTGGCTGATGAGGACGCCCTCCTGGAATCAGATCAGGAGGACGCCAATGTCACGGTCGTTAATACTGGACATGGTGAAGGTGACACAGATAAACCTTCACCACTCTAAGGCAGCATCCGCTGCACTGCTCCTCCGGGTGGTAGAGAGAGAGGAGGAGCTAATAATGATCCAAGAGCCATGGATCCACAAGGATCGGGTTTGCAGATTAAACCTCAAGGGCTATAAGCTCCTATATGCCAAAGCAACAGGTAAAATTAGATCTTGTATTTTGGCTAAAAACACGCTGGATATCTTCATTCTTTCTGATTTCAGTGATGGAGACACAACTTCAGCGGCCCTAGAGATGGGCGACATATCGACCTGGATCGTATCGGGCTATATGGCGCACGACCAGGACAATGAGCCACCTAATAGGCTTGTTCGTGGCTTGGTAGCCAAAGCCGGCTCCATGGGTACCCCGGTGGTTATCTGTGCTGACGCTAATGCGCACCACATCACGTGGGGCAGCTCCAACACCAACACTAGAGGTGAGTCGCTATTTTCTTTTATCTGTAGCAGTAATCTAGAAATAGCAAACATAGGCGCGGAACCCACGTTCATTGTAGCTAATAGGCAGGAGGTTCTTGATGTGACATTGGTCAGCTCGGAACACTCCGACTTGATAAGTAACTGGGCGGTCTCAGATGACTGTTCTTTTTCGGACCACAGGTATGTTGAGTTTCAATTGGGTCCACCCCCCTTGGGGGTGTGTACTTTTGTGAATAGGAGGAGAACGAGGTGGGACTATCAGGCTAGTCTACTCGCTGATTCTCTGGGCTCAGTCCCTGTCATTAGTGGCGTTACGGAGACTGAAATGGCAGTGGAATTCCTATCGGGGGCACTGCGACAGGCAACGGCACTGGCCTGTAGGCCAGTGGTTAGGAAGAAGGGGGGCAAGCCACCATGGTGGAGCCCTGAGATTGCACAGTCTCGCAGAGACTGTCGTAGGTTATTCAATATGGCTAAACGTCTGGGAAACTGGGCGGATTATAAGTCGGCATTGAATAGGTTCAAGAATTTGGTTAGATCGGCGAAACGGAATGCCTGGAGGAACTTCTGCAGTGGCGTGGAAGGATCCTCTGAGACAAACCGGTTGCGCAAAATAATGGCTTCTTGCCCGGCTGTCCCTAGCTACATTCAGAAAGCTGATGGTAGCTGGACTACGAATAGTCAGGAGACGCTGGAGGTGTTAATTGACACGCACTTTCCTGGCAATTCCCTTCCAACACCACGGAAGATCAACTGCTTATCAGAGCCTGGACCAGTGTCCATTTCTCTGTGCTATGATAGGCTCAATTGGGCGATAAGGAGCTTCGACTCCTTTAAGGCTCCTGGTCCGGACGGTATTATTCCGGCCGACCTTCAAAAGAACGCGGGGCTTCTGATTCCTTGGCTGTCCGCTATCTATACGGAATGTATTAGATTCTCGTACGTTCCCATCCGATGGACTAGATGTAGGGTTGTTTTCATTCCAAAGGGGGGTAAAACATCCCACACCGGACCTAAGGACTACAGGCCAATCAGCCTGTCGTCATTTCTTCTCAAGACCCTGGAAAGGGTCATTGATATTCATCTGAGGATGTCTATTCCTAGACATTTGCTCTCTTCATCGCAGCATGCCTACACCAAGGGCAAGTCTGTGGAGACGGCGCTCCACTCACTGGTCGGCTACATTGAGAAATCCCTTGAATTTCGGGAATACTCACTTGTGGCCTTTCTGGACATTGAGGGAGCTTTCAATAATGTCAAACCCAACTCCATCTTGGAGTCGATGAGAGAGGTTGGGGTTGACGATGCAATTTGTGGATTTATTGGTAATCTACTCGATAATAGGATCATTGAATCCACGATGGGTGCTACCGATGTTTGCAGATTTGTGCACAGGGGCACCCCGCAAGGTGGGGTTCTGTCCCCTCTACTGTGGAACCTGACGGTGAACACTTTGCTGTGCCGGTTCGACAGATTGGGGATAAGAACCGTCGCGTATGCGGATGACGTGGCGGTGGCGGTCGCGGGTAAACACCTGGACACACTGTCCCATTGTATGGAATCTGCATTGCGGATTCTAAGCTCTTGGAGCATTTCCTGTGGACTTGGTGTCAATCCACGGAAAACTGAGTTGGTACTCTTTACCAGGAAGTACAAGGTTGGCAACTTTAGGCTGAACGGCACGGAGCTGAAGCTCTCGAACAGTGCCAAATATTTGGGCGTAATTCTCGATAGCAAACTATCATGGGAACTCAACGTTCAGACGAGGGTTGATAGGGCTATGGTGGCCTTATACACCTGCAAGAGATCCTTGGGCAGGAGCTGGGGCCTGGGCCCCAAGGGTGTCGAATGGATCTTTGAAGCGGTGGTAAAACCGATTCTCTTCTATGGGGTCATAGTGTGGTGGCCTGCCATGGAAAGGGGACGGTACTGCAGGATGCTTGGGAAAGTATATAGGTTGGCTGCGCTGATGATCACGGGATCACTCCGCTCGACACCGACAAAGGCACTGTTTACTATGTTAGACTGGTTGCCGATTGATATCATGGCCGAACAAAAGGCCTTGACTTCCGCTATGAGACTGGGGGCGGTGGGCCTATGGTCTTCGCGGAACTATGGTCATGCCAGGGTCACGCTTCGCGCGTCTCAGGACCTGGCGGGGCTGGACTATTGCACTCCGGAACCCTTTTTCGGTGCTTTGTTCGCGGTTCATCATGGCAACTATGATGAGCTGCTCGATAACACGCGATCTTTGGAGCCGACCCTGCGGGTCTACACCGATGGTTCCAGGATGGGCGACAGAGTGGGTGGAGGTTTCTTCATCGAGGAATTGGACATCAGGGTCTCTTTTAGGCTGCCAGATGGCAGTAGTGTGCTGCAGGCGGAAATTTCTGCCATAAGGCGGGCGGCAAACTGGCTGAGGTACTATCGTATATCGAGGGATATATGTATATTTACGGACAGCAAGGCTGCCATTGCAGCTCTGGCTGGTGTCTTTACGACATCTATGTTAACAGTGGAATGCCGGATGTCTCTAAATGAGATCGCGAAACATTCCAGTGTAACGCTGGCATGGGTACCAGGACACAGTGGGCTCCTGGGCAACCATACTGCGGACAGTCTAGCCAAACAAGGCTGTCTCTTGGACGACATGTTCGTCGACGGCCTGATTGGCACTTCAATGGCCCGCTGCAGGACTCTCATCAGACGGGAATCGTACAGAAGGGCTCAGGAGAGATGGCAGGGCGAGCATACCTGTTTGATGGCCAGGACTCTATGGCCTGGCTATGACGCGGCGAGAACGCGCGTACTACTCGGTCTCGGCAGGGATTTTAAAAAAAAGAATTAAAAATATAAAAATATGATATATTTTAATCTCAAACATAAATTTAATTAATTAAATATTACCCAGCAAAATTTTCTGTTCCAAATAATCGGTTAAAGAACGCGTTACTCTGCAACCGGTTCTACTTAACATTCGAGAATCAATTATTTTTGTTTGAAATTGTCCCGAAAGCAGTTTTTTGAAAAATATTTTTACATAGAAAATGTTGTGATTACCGCAGAATATATTCAAGAATCTATTGAACCAGGAATTTGTTCCAAAAAATTTTCCTGGGTAAAGTTCATAAAAAAATAACAGGAAATTTATTTTATATTTAATTTAACTTTTAAAATTTACAAAAAATTTAAAAAATTATATAATACAGAAACAAAAATAAAATCAAACAAATAATTATGACAAACATTTGTTAATTTCATTTTTGAATTTCAAAGCGTTACCATTGCGCTGAATATGGTGTGGTAGTTCGTTCCAAAGACGTATAGCATTAACAAAGAACTGCCATTCAAATATCAAAGTTCTGTACCTAATAGGAATAATGATTTTACCCCTATTTGATCTAGTAAATACTAGTCGCTCATAAAGATAATTTGGTGTCTTTTCAAAAACAAGTTTATGTAAGCATAGTAGAGTTCTCTGTTTAAGAAGGTTGTCAAAAGTCATGCCATATAGCTTTGTTATAAAAGATGATGTGCTATCAAATCTTTTTAATCCAAAAGCATATCTTATAATGTTTTTTTATAAAACATTTAATTTTCGTTTGCTCTCAGAGTCGCAATTATAAAATATTTCGCAGCCGTAAAGCAAAATTGGCATTATGTAAGCTTTTACAAGTAGAATTCTTGTCTTTAGAGGCGACAAAGAGTACGTAACATACCGTAAGCCCTTCCGATGATGCTGCTTATATGATTAAACCAAGTAAAGGTATTGTTAAATATTATCCCAAGATTTTTTGCTGATGATACTTTTTCTATTTTCCGGTTGTTTAGCTTAATGTCAAAATCACGATTAAGGTTAAGTCTTCGCTTTTGTATTACCATAAATTTGGATTTAGTAGGATTAAGACAAAGAACATTAGCTGTTGCCCCTTGATAAATTCTATTTAAGTCATCATTGAGTTTCCTTACGGAAACATCTAATGATCGCTGTGAGCCACTCAGGTAAACTTGAACATCATCAGCGTACATGTGTATTTTAGTGTTTTTAACTTGTGACGGTAAATCATTGGCATAGAGGGAAAATAAAAGAGGGCCCAAAATGGACCCTTGGGGCACGCCCCTTGAAACTTCAACCACGTTCGAAGTACAATTATTTAAAAAAACGGATTGCGATCGACCAGTAAGGTAAGATTTCAGCAGTTTTGTTGCAGTGTCAGAAAAATTAAAAAAGTGCTTGAGAAATCGAAAAAAAGTTTTTTACTTTTATTAAAATTTTGGAGTTCATAAATGAATCTACAAAGAGGTTAATCTTATCCTAAAATACAAAATATATATTTAAACGTTATAGATTATTTGAATAATTGATTATTTCATACACTAAAGATACCATTTTGCATACACTAAAGATACCATACATAAAACCATGAAAGTTAAAAACAATTTTCGAAAAGAACTCATCACCGGAAACATAAATGACCATATCGTTACCTTAATATAAAAAGGCCCCAACTCATTATTTTTGGAAATCCGTTTTTTTATTGATTATTGTAGAATGGTTGCTAATACACATTCTATTAAAATTTCAAGCAAATTAGATTAAAAATAAAGAAGTTATAAGCAGAATACAAAAAGCCCTAACTCATACACACAATTTTTCTAAAGAAAAAAAGGCCTAACTCATACACACAATTTTTCGAAAGAAATACATATTATGAATTTCAATCTGAATTCCTCGTTTAATTTTAATAAAGATGTTTTTTGACAATGGTTGTGTAGCTATATTATTTCAGCTTTTATTAAGTTTTTTCCTTCTCCTGTAAAAAGTGTTTTTGATGAGTTGGGGCCTTTTTATATTAAGGTAACGATATTCTCCTTCAAAAATTACTTAAAATTATTTTAGGAAAAATCTCTGCTTCAAAAAGTCAAATGGTTTAAGAGATATTCAGTTTTTTGTGTCTCCTGTAGCCCGTTTCTGTATTTCTCGCATCGTAAAATTTCCCGCATGAAACAAGTGAATTATGACAAAAACAGTGCAATATGAAACAAAAAATGATTTTTCTCACATAAGTGTTTCTGTACTTTTACTTTGCGAGAATTATCTGTCATTTAAATAATTTTCCAGCAATTATTGGAAGGATGTGAGAACAAGTGTTTCTGTAACAATATTTTGCAAAAAGTTTCTCACAAGAACTGTCAAAATAAGTCATATTTGAAATTGATGCGAGAAAAAAAAATTTAAAAAAATGGAGCCCAAATTATGTATGTATGTAAACAAGAATGTGTATTATTTTATTTTATTTTAAAAGAAAGAATTTAAATGATGAAAATAAGTATATAAAACACAATTGTTATATTTTGTTATTAAAATTTTTTTAGCCTTTCATTGTTTGTTTTATGCAGGGCTGCCAGATAAATTTGTGAAAAAAACGTCAATATCCTAAGAAAAAATAAAAAAATCGTCTATTTTTTTCGGAAAATTTAAAATTAATTTTGACGAATTTTGTTCGATTTTTATCATATAATCACAAATTTTTATCATATAAACACAAAATAAAAAAAAAAAAAAAAAAAAAAAAAAAAATAAAAAAAAACATTAAGTTCATGGGTAAAATACATATTTTATACATACATAAGCTTGAGGTCTATTTAAATAAAATTATTTATTTTATTTTCCTTTATCCGATAAGAGTTTAAAATTTCAGATTGTTATTTTTCCCTGCAGAAATCACACAAAGGAGTGACAAAATATCATATTGAAATAAAATAAACCCTTTTGGACAAAGTAAAAGGCAAAAATTTCCTAAAGTGCATTGACTGAAAAATGGGGTAATAGTTTAATCTTTTGATCACACAAACAAATATATTAAATAATCCAAGCAAATAAAAATTAAACAGTTTCCGTTCGAAATTTTGCTTTTGCCGATACATTTTTTAATCTGCCTTCTTTTTAAAGATATCGGTTTTCTGTGGTGCCTAATACACAAACATATAAAACTATTTAAAATTGTTTTATTTCAAAGACTGTATCGTCACTAGAAAAAAATTAGCAAATTTTCACTTTGCCAATTTTGGAACAAAAAAAATCGTCAAAATGTCGATAAATCTTTAAATCTGGCAGCCTTATTTTTATTATATATATTTCTTTCGTTGACGTTTCGCTTGCATTTGACACTTAATTACTGGAAGTATTCCAGTTAAAACAGAATCTGTGTTGTCTGTTCTCGCATTTAAATACAGAAACACTTTTTTCTCACAAATCGAGAAACGATGAAATTTTTTGTTTCACACTTAATATGAGAAAATTTGCGATGCGAGAAATACAGAAACGAGCTACTGAACTCTTTGAATTTTTGTACCTGCGCCCTTTTCGAAATAAATGATTCAATTGCAATTTTTCATTTTTCATACATGTTGCCAAAGTCGTACGGAGTTCACACGGCAGAACCATATCGGAAAGTAACTTAAAGGCGGGACAAATTTCTTCAGAAGGTAGTGGTGAAGGATCTGTTAATTAAAATAATAATAAAACGTCAATATAATTAACCATATCGCTTGTTCTACAATACTGTATTAACTCAAAATGTAACAATTTCCAATAGAAACAAAACAATTTTTAACTTTACAAAGGCATATGCATAATATTTATTAAGCCAACGGTTTCATTATCAAAAAGTAGAAAAAATAGCACATTTTAACAGCGGGTAGATATGAATAGTGTGTCGATTTTTTCCAAAATATTAAAAATTTCGAGTTAATATACTATTGTTGAATAAGTGCGACATATTAGTTTTCGAAATTGCCATTTTTACAAATAGGCAAATTTGCGAGACTCGTTAAAGAAGATTCTTTTTAAGTTTTGGGTAATTTAATCCACAAATGTAAATTTAATCACAGACATAATCTGGGTATAATTAATATTTTAATTTTCTGTGTATTGCCAGATTTATGCGTGTTGCCAGACTAGAGAATGTTTTGAGTGCTGCCAAGTTTAAAGTAGTACTAAAAACATAGGCATGTTTCACTTAATGTTTCATCATGTTTGGTAATGTTTCTTGTTAAAATTAATTTTAAGTTTTTCAAATATCAAAATAAAAGAAAGAAAATGGGAAAATGGTGAAAACTTCATATAATAAAAAATGATTATAAAAATATAATATGAGTATACAGCAGAGTACCGAAACGCTCGCTCATTCTTCATTCATGAGCGAGCGTGAAAATTTAAAAATTTTTCTGGAAATTCATCCTCATGAGGGTGAGGAAAAAAACTATTTTGATTTTCCTCGCTCATGAGGAGTGAGCAAAAACAAAAAATTCATATGTGATTTTTCAGATATGAAAAATTTGAAAAAATTCACGTTAAAATTCTTCACAAGGAAAAAAAATTAAATTTTCCCAACCATTTCCAGCGTGAAAATCAAGTAGTAAAGAGGCCTTTTTGCAGACATAAGATCTCCCAGCCGCATTCCAACTTTATTACCAATTAGCAAGGTGTGTCATTGGAGACCAACACCTTGCACTTTTGCATATATTTTAAACACTTCTGGAAGGAGTTCTAAAAAGATTTAAGAATAAAGCTTTATCCAAGTTTAATTGTTGTGGCTAATAATACGAAATGAGTAAATTAATAACTAAACTTGCAACACGTTCCAACATAACTACTAATAAAACGATTGCGACAGGCCTTATCTTAGAATAGAAAATTTTAATTTGTAAAATATTAAATAAAAACCTTTCTTAAAGACCTTTTCAAAAAAGGCAGAGTGGAATAAGTAAAAGATTACTAAAAATTCAATTGTAAACATTCTTAAAGGCCTAAAAAGTAATTCGCTTGCAATTTTCCCCGCCGGGCAGCACGTTTAGTCTGTGTGTATTTTTTTTGTAAAATTATTTCTTGACTGGTGAACCAAAATGTGTGTGCTGTTTTTCTTTTGAAGGCAAATATTATTGAAATAAAAAAAACTAAGAGAACTGCACATATCGTCAACTTAAATGCAGAATATTGTAACATCAAATTTCATAAGTTTACATGAGAAGCAAAAAACGTTGTAAAATGGAAATTATATGAGATATTAGAATAATATTAAATATTTAGAATTTATTTAGTTATGTGTGTTACGTTATTTTAATTTGTAATTCTCTGAAGCAAAACGACGAATCATCAACGAAAGTATGATAGTATTAAGTTAAACAATCATTTAAAACATTAAATAATTAAATATTTCTGTTAAGTTACAGGTATAATAGAATATAAAGATAATGTACATGGCTATAAATATAATACTGCGTTTAAACAATAAATTTAAATATGGTTAAATGCACATATAAAAATGATAATCACACAATTAATATGCAGCATCATTAGGAATGCGTTGACATGGTGAAATAAGTTTGCTTTTCTGATGCAGTGCAGGCAGTACTGCATTTGAGAACGTAGAGATGTTATATTATTAGAGATATTATTATGACATATTATTTATAGTTTTTTATTTCTAATTAGAAGTGGATTAAACTAAAAAAAAAGTATGTACTTCATTAAATTTAAATTAATTTTAAAAATCCAACTTTTCCATTATAACTAACGTGTATTTTGATGTCCTTATAATGAATTTTCTCAATTGAATTTTTTTTACAATAACCAAGTTTTGTAAAAAATTTGACTCATATACATATATTAGGGAGATCGATTATTCGACTTTTTTCAATAACCGGTTTTCGAATATTACGAATAGTTGATATTTTAAAAAACCCGGTTTTCGGTTAAGCAATTTTTAAATAACCGGTTAACCGGTTTAAATTCGAATACTTAAAAACCCAAAAATCAAATAAGTTTTTAAAATAAAACGTTAATTTGAATAAAAACAAAACAATTTGCAAAGGTAAGGAACCAACAACATACATAGATATGACTTAGATCAGACCTAACAAATATTTTACGATAAAATCGAAGAAAAAGGGACCAGTAAATTGATCAAACTTTAGCTAAATTTTTTAACAATTTTTTATTGATGTACTAAACTTTATTTGTAAGAAGATATTTGTATAATGTAATTTAGAAACTGTTGAATGATATTTGATCTACACTGATAGAAAAGGCGTAATAATGCTGATGTATTTTGACATCAGTACTATGACAAGTGTCTTCGTTTTTAATCCCATGACACTTTACATACTGTGATGTCAGCCTTAACATCACTTGGCCAAATTGTCATTAGGGTCAAAAATTTAAATTATGTCATCAATGGTATGACACATTGGCATCACAGAAATTACGAATCGGAGTCGTTTTTATAAATCATGTCATTAGTGCGATGACAAACTGTCATCAAATTGAGTCATTGTAATATGGTTTTCATAGTAATTTTACTTGAAAAATTTGATGTATTTAAATAAATAATTTATAAAAATAGAATATGAGAATTTTTGCTTCTAATTTTACTTTTTAAACATGTAAATAATGTTAATAATATATTATGACATCATATATATTTTGTCATCGCACTGATGATAGTTTGTCATCGCACTGATGACAGTTTGTCATCACACTGATGACATGATTCATTAGATGAAGCATAAAATATGACAACATCTTAGGATGACGTTCGTCATTGGATTGATGTCACTTTTTGCCTCATTGATGCCATTTGTAACAGCATAAATGTCACAATTCTGATGTTAGAGCATCATCAATATGAAGACGCATTTTTCTATGAGTGTAGTCAAACTTTTTGCAAAAGAAAATAAAATATAGGAATTTTTTAAAGTTATTATTTGAAATATTCTTTCAAATTTATTTTGAATGAGTTTTCATTTGTTGGTGGTTAAGCTATCTATATAAATCCACCATATTTTTCAAAAGTTGCAAACAAGACCTCTTAGCCAGGTTTATCTATTTCAAATTATTTTGTTTAAGCATTAAAGAAACGAATAGTGAACTGAACATTCTTTTTGTGTAAAATATTTGTCAATTCGTCGACTACAATTTAAAACATTCCATGACATTGTTTCATTTCTTCAATTTTGTTTTTTAGTTCTTGATGTTAGAAATTTTTCCCATATCGTTGATTCCGCCGTAATGTTGTAGTTTTCAGCATGAAGAGATGCTAGAACTACTTAAGAGTTTTTAGTGCCTTAACGGGCATTTCGTCCTCGGCAACACAACGGGCTAATATTTCACCGAATGATTCATTTTTTGCAGCGTATTTTAGTAAAGTATTATTTGTCATCTCGTTAGAACTACTTCGAACGGAGTTAAGTTTCATTTGGTTCACATTAATGTCAAGCATGTATACTAATTAAAGGTGATTAATAAGTCTTGACATGGAAGAACCTTTGTAACTTATCATTTTAGGGCACTTCAAGCACCTACTTTGAATTTTTAATCGCATTCGAAAAATATCTAGAGATAACTTTTATTTTAAAATATATTTAATATTTAGAATACTCTTGCACAAATTACTATTTACTTTTTAACTGCGCTCGATTTTGTAGTATTTTGAATAGTTTTTCGTTTTTTTTTCTACGAGAACATACGCTTTTATAAGCGATTTGTATTTCCAGTCTTCATAATGTTTTTTGACCTTTGTTACATTTTGTTTTTAACAATCTTCATAAAAAGTTTAAGTTTGGCCAATATTTCATTAGGAAATACTTAAATTACGGGTACATCTACAACAAGAGTAAGGAAAATGTATATAAATTACACATTACTAAAATAACCGGTTTATTCGATATTCGAAAAATGGGCATTTTAAAATAACCGACTTGGGCAAAGCTAAAATAACCGGTTAAAACCGGTCGAATAATAACCGTTCGATCTCCCTAACATATATGCATATTTGTCTCCATATAAGGAATTATTTTGAAAAAACTTCTGCAAGAAGTAAATTTTAATTAGTTAATTTCTTAAAAATTTAAATAAGAAGAATAAAGGGGTTTTTCAATTAAAAGTAGTATTGATAGCAGCCCGCGTATTCAGTGAAAGAAAATGTTGTATAAAGAAGCACTTATCCTAAAAAAATACTATTAGTATTTAATAAAGACGTAAAAGGAGCAACACAAAATTAAGCTAAACAATTTATATTCCAGTACTTGATAAGAAATGCTATAATTCTAAAGATGTAGAAGACAAGTAATTTATTATTTAAAACCAAAGGCTTTATAACAGTCTTTTTAAGGATATTGATGATGGACGACTTGGAAGAATGCAATCCCAACAAAAATACCAGATTATTTTAAATAAACTTGGTAAAAATATTTCTATTGTATTATAAACTTTCTATATTAATAATGAAGATATATTCTGATCCAATAGCAACAGATTCATTATAGAAAAATATTGTGCAGTTTTATCACTTATTCCACTAACACGTTCAGAGTATGAAACAGAAAACCCATTTTATCATTATATCAAATATTCTGCTAATATTTTTTTAATTAAGATTATTATTCATTATGTTTTTTAAGGATATTATTTACTTAATGATAATCCATTTTTGATTTTGTTAATAGCTTGGATATTTTTTAAGGTGGAAGTTTAAAATTTTTTTTTAAATATTTAACGTGAATCGTAATCAATAAACAGGCTATTTCAAAATTTTCAATGATACATTGCTTTGCATTTTAGCAAACGATATTTATACTCTTGTAAAAAATTCTTTGATGCTTTAAAAAGGGTCGGTCCTTTTCTTAAGCAGACATAAAGGCAAAACTTATTGAAAAAAAAAACTCCATGAGCAAGTATAGAAACCTGGGCGCTGTTTCTCAAAACTACAAATTACAAATCTACAAGTAAAATAGATTTGAACAAAAAACAAAGTTGTAAAATTGTTGCTTTTTTAACGTAAATGAAGTGATTTTATGGTCCCATGCAGATATATTATAGGGAAGTTCGATTGTACCTGCTGTCACATTTGCTTTTACACATAATTTTTAGCAAAACAAGCCTTTTTTACTTTAATTTCAAATATTTGTTACCTACTTAAGAAAAATATTATCAACGAACAACCGTTTTGGTTGGTAAAACCAAAACTGTATTACAACAACAACACGTATTGAGTACTTGGAATTTTTTTTAAGAAAAAAACGTTCCCTTTTAAAAGCATCAAAGAATTTTTTACAACAGTATAAATATAGTTTGCTAAAATGCAAAGCAATGTATCATTGAAAATTTTGAAATAGCCTGTTTATTGATTACGATTCACGTTAAATATTTAAAAAAAAATTTTAAACTTCCACCTTAAAAAATATCCAAGCTATTAACAAAATCAAAAATGGATTATCATTAAGTAAATAATATCCTTAAAAAACATAATGAATAATAATCTTAATTAAAAAAATATTAGCAGAGTATTTGATATAATGATAAAATGGGTTTTCTGTTTCATACTCTGAACGTGTTAGTGGAATAAGTGATAAAACTGCACAATATTTTTCTATAATGAATCTGTTGCTATTGGATCAGAATATATCTTCATTATTAATATAGAAAGTTTATAATACAATAGAAATATTTTTACCAAGTTTATTTAAAATAATCTGGTATTTTTGTTGGGATTGCATTCTTCCAAGTCGTCCATCATCAATATCCTTAAAAAGACTGTTATAAAGCCTTTGGTTTTAAATAATAAATTACTTGTCTTCTACATCTTTAGAATTATAGCATTTCTTATCAAGTACTGGAATATAAATTGTTTAGCTTAATTTTGTGTTGCTCCTTTTACGTCTTTATTAAATACTAATAGTTTTTTTTTTAGGATAAGTGCTTCTTTATACAACATTTTCTTTCACTGAATACGCGGGCTGCTATCAATACTACTTTTAATTGAAAAACTCTTTCATTCTTCTTATTTAAATTTTTAAGAAATTAACTAATTAAAATTTACTTCTTGCAGAAGTTTTTTCAAAATAATTCCTTATATGGAGACAAATATGCATATATGTATATGAGTCAAATTTTTTACAAAACTTGGTTATTGTAAAAAAAATTCAATTGAGAAAATTCATTATAAGGACATCAAAATACACGTTAGTTATAATGGAAAAGTTGGATTTTTAAAATTAATTTAAATTTAATGAAGTACATACTTTTTTTTTAGTTTAATCCACTTCTAATTAGAAATAAAAAACTATAAATAATATGTCATAATAATATCTCTAATAATATAACATCTCTACGTTCTCAAATGCAGTACTGCCTGCACTGCATCAGAAAAGCAAACTTATTTCACCATGTCAACGCATTCCTAATGATGCTGCATATTAATTGTGTGATTATCATTTTTATATGTGCATTTAACCATATTTAAATTTATTGTTTAAACGCAGTATTATATTTATAGCCATGTACATTATCT
Organism: Pollenia amentaria; assembly: GCA_943735925.1. Taxonomy (NCBI): domain Eukaryota; kingdom Metazoa; phylum Arthropoda; class Insecta; order Diptera; family Polleniidae; genus Pollenia; species Pollenia amentaria. Next base: position 93,693,621 of record OX031009.1, on the reverse strand, counting down.
TTATATTCTATTATACCTGTAACTTAACAGAAATATTTAATTATTTAATGTTTTAAATGATTGTTTAACTTAATACTATCATACTTTCGTTGATGATTCGTCGTTTTGCTTCAAAAAATTACAAATTAAAATAACGTAACACACATAACTAAATAAATAACAGTAAAAATAATATTTTTTTATCAAAAAAAAAAACTGGTTATCGCATTTTTATTCTAAATATTTAATATTACTCTAATATCTCATATAATTTCCATTTTACAACGTTTTTTGCTTCTCATGAAAAATGTGATGTTATAATATTCTGCATTTAAGATGACGATATGTGCAGTTCTTTTAGTTTTTTTTTTTAAATAATATTTGCCTACAAAAAATTCAACACACACTTTGGCTCGTTGCCTTTAACAAAAACAAAATACACACAAAGACATTTCGTGCTGTGGTCATGCAAACTGTCGAGCAACAACAACATTACTGGTGAGGAGCGTTAAGAAAATTTTTTGTTTCCTCATTTTTCATGACTGAGGAAAGGCAAAAATTTATTTTTCCTCACGCTCATGAATGAATTGGCAAAAAAATTCACAATTCATTCATGGTTGTGAAAAAAATTACACGTTTTAATTTCCTCATTCATGAAAAAATTCATGAATGGTTAAATATGAGCGATCAAATATGAATTTTTCGGAACTCTGGTATACAGTATACATATTTGTTTTGTAGTGGTGTATTCGAAAAACACGCAATACTGACGTTTCATTTTTAACTTCATCATGAGTAGGAAAACTTAAACATGAGCAGTAACACGTGTTTCAACTTCATCTGTGGGAGCATAAAATGTGCTAATTTGCAGGGTGTAATTTTTATTCAATATGTGTAAAGGTAAAAAACCTACATACTCATGTATTCGGAAATTAATGCACAAAAAAACCAAAAAAAAAAGTTAAAAGTTCTGGCAATCGTACAATTTGAAACCGCAAAACGCCAGATTTATTTTACTATGTTTTGAAAGTCGTGCGTTTTGCTTACGATCTGCCATAGTTTTTTAAAAATACTCTAGTTCCCTTGAGCAGACTTCTTGCGATTTACAGAACACCTATTATCGATTTTATATCAGAATCACGATGTGAAGCGTTTTGCGATTGTCAGAACATACGCGTATCGTATCGTAATTTCTGAATATCCAACTTATTTAATGTAAAACATGTTCAGATCATTTTATTTATAATAAATGTTATTTAAACATATCAAATTTGCTGTTTAACTTTATAATTGTTGGATGTCATATGTTTGTGCTTTCAATGTATTTCTTTGGCGTTGCATTGTGTTTTACATGATTAGGGCCTAAAAGTCCCTAAAAATATAAGGAATGGCAACAATTGCTATATTAGCGAAAATTCGCCAAAAAAAATCAGAAAAAATTGCTTCTATCGGGAACATGGATAGATAACTCAAATTATAAAACTAGTTCCCATCCCTGAAACTAATTGCACGTAAATTTATATGGCAACATCATATACGCGAATAAACGGGAAATCTACAGTGAATGCACGTTCTTCTTCGTTCTTTCTACATGAAAGACGATTTTCGGCTTTCAACAAACTTTTTTGAAAACCTGCACAAGATTCACTTTTGAAAAAATTTTGTTAAGAGAAAATTGTTAAAAAAAAACTTTAACGAGAAAAACTAAAAATGAGGAAATGTAGCCCAGTGATTCCTCTATTACGCCCCGTTTTCACATTTTTGTCACAAGTCCTACATTTTGCATAGTGGGTAGGGATGCAAACGATACATCGATGTTTAGAAAACATCGATGTATTGTTCATAAGCACGGATGTTAACATCGATGTTTTGATGGACGATACATCGGCGATATATCGCCGTCAAAACTAAAATATATCGACATCGTCTATTTAATATTTTCATTTATTTAAATTTTTTTCATAATATTTTTCCCATTTTAAATTTTTATTTTTTCAATTAAACCCTATATTTAAAAATATGAAAAAGTGTATTTCAAAGTACAGCCGTACACCTAGAGAAAAAACATGTTTAAATATGGTCACCCTAACAAAACTATTTTTAAATAAAATTGTAAACATAAATGGGTAATTTAACCAAATTATTGTCATCGACAACCAATACACAACGAAGCACAACAACAATGAAGCTTCTTGATGGAGGACTAATTTAACAATAATATGGTTGTCGGTGTCAATAATATGGTAAAATTAAACATAATATGTTCAAAATTTTCTTTAAAAATAGTTTTTTGGAGGTGACCATATTAAAACATGTTTTTTCTCGGCGTGTACAAAGTATGTACATATCGCACTTGATCACAAAGAGGGTATTAATTCAAAATTAAAAATTTTTCAATAGAAGCAAAACTATTTTTAGTTTTACATTAAAGGCATATGAAAAAGAATTTATAAACCAACCGTTTCATTACCATATAATAGACAAAGTAGCACGATATTTTTGCAGCGGATAGATATGAATATTACGTGTCGATTTTTTCAAAAAGTGAAAAAATAAAAATTTTGAGTTAATACCCTCTTGTTGACCAAGTGCGATATGTATGTATGTACACGTAGAAAAAAAATATGGTAGGAGGCAACAATATTCTAAGAGCAACATACTATGGTTGAATTATAACAATGATAATGTTTATAGATAACCATATTATTGTTAAATTTGAACATAATAGGGTTATATTTAGCCATGATTTGGTCTATATTAACCACATTATGGTTTAATTTGAACAACATTTTGTCAAAACTAATCACAGTTTGGTTAAAATAAACTATAGTTTTGTTAAAATTAACCATATTATGGTTAAATATGAACTTCACTTGATTCCATTTAACCATATTATGGTTATATATGAATATAACTTGATTAAAATTAACAATAATTTGGTTTAATTTTGGTTTGATCAAAATTACCCATGATTTGGTCTTGAGTAACCATATTAAGGTTAAATATGAACATAACTTGGTTAAATTTAACAATTTTATGGTTAAATCTGAACATAACTTGGTGAAATTAACCATGTTATGGTTTAATATGAGCATAAATTGTTTAAAATTAAGCATAGTTTGGTCGAAGTGAATTACAATATTGTTAAAAGTAACCATAATTTGGTTGAAATCAACCATAGTTTGCAAAAAATAATAATAGTATGGATAAAATTAACCATAATTTGGTCAGAAGTAATTATAGTATGGTTGAAACTAACCATATTATTGGTCACTTTATTCAATAGTTACCGTAGTGTTGCCTTTATTTTCTACAAAAATAAAAGTTAACCGTTATTATAAAGTTATTTTTTATTTTTTTAAATATTTTGTTTTTAACAGTCTTGTATATGTATAATAAAATTTTATATTGTTTTAAATTAAATTATTTTTATAATTATATATATATATGTATGTATGTATATATATACATACATGTTTAATTTGTATTATTTAATTACAATAAAAAAGTTTGAGTTATTAACATACATACATATATTTACGTTAATGTACAAATTTAATATTTTTGAAACACAAACATAGCCAATGTAATGAGTTTCTAACAATTTTATGTCCAAGGAAAAATAATTGTTTTCATATTCAACCTGATAAGCATGATAGTGTGAATCAAATCCATGGTTTAAAAGCCTTTGAATGCAAAAGTTGTAAGAGGTATTTAGAACATAAATGTGATGTACAATTCCAAACACTGGAACATCATCTTCATACATTCCTATATGAACGACCATTCCTGGTTTAAAATTTACTTCTTTGTATTGAAGATTTCATATTTATTCTGAATATTTTTTGGTAATGTTTTGTGAATATTTTTTGGTAATGTTTTGTGAATATTTTTTGGTAATGTTTTTGAAGGACCTTCTTTAATTAAAAAATCTTATAACTTGATTTGGTATTTTGCATAAATTGTCTTTAAAACATTAATTTTGTTATTTGCAATATATTTTTTAAAATTTTGTGTACAGACTCAAACCTCATGGAAGATATATGTTTTAAAGGACCAATTTTGGTAATTATATAGGCATAATGCAGCATATTATGAAATTTTGGTTTTAAATTTGATTTTGTTAGTTTCAGATACAATTTATTATGTTCGATAATTAATTGGTGTAAGTAATCAGCTACACCACTTTGAATAGAATCTGACTCACAAACTATATAGACTATTTGTCTCAACATCAAATATAACGACCACTCATCACAGTCGGGGACCAAATCACCAATAAATAATGCAAAGCATTTAAAAAAACAAGCATTCAAAAAATCAGATTTCATAATTGCAGGTTTGTTTCTGCATAATCAAATGTAAGCATCATATAGTTTAACTGCTCTGTTGAAAAAAATTTATAGTCTGATATAAACCGGTTTAAAATAAACATTAGTACATAATGGCAAACTCCTTCTAGTAAATCGTGCATTACATCTACACTATTATTACAACAACACTGCTTTTGTGGTCCGATTGTCAAATATTTTGCTAGTAAAAAAAGTTCGTGTACATATAAAACTAGTTTGTATACAAACGTTGACAACTCGACCACCGAAAAAAATATATTTTGACTTGACCCCACCTTCTACTGAATTCTCCTTGTATGTAAGTATATGAATATTAATAACTTACTTCTGTAGATAATATTCCGTTTAATGAAATGGGTGGACTTAGCACGAAATCTTGCGATAAGTTGAATATTTCCGTACCACTGCTGTTTGAAAACGTTTTTACCAATGGTTGTTCTTGAAAGGCAATTATATTTCCGCTTGTGCCATACGTACTTACATTGAAATCACTGGAATTGACAATAGGCTCCCTATTTACAACTGCAGCATTATTTTCAGCATCTAAGAAAATGTTAGTTTATTGCACTTACCTGACAACTGTATGTTCAAAACAAAATCGGTACTGCATATGTACTGCCACACAAAGTGAGAAAATATGTCCGAGTTTATTTCAAACTCGTTGGAATAAACATTAATCTCTAAGTCTTTTTCAATCCCGTACACCTTTTTTACTAAAAAGAAATTAAATCATATTTTGTACAAATGCATTTAAAATAATACTTTTTCTTACCTTGCTTCAAAAATATTTCGTAATCTTCATCACCATTGAAAGTGGCACCAACAACTCGCTTATTATTTTTAAAAGATGTTTTAATTAATTTAAAACCTTTTTTATTCTTGTATTTAATTAATTATTTTTTATTTAACTTTTTTATTGTGCGCACAAGACTTCACCGACAAGACTTCACCGACTGATTGGAAAAAATGACTAAACTGATTGAAAAGCGTTCAACAATTCCTTTTGTTGCTTTTTAATCATATCTTTTGTTACGAAAACAATTTAAACATTAAATGTTTATTTTTATTATATTATTGTTAAAAACAGAAATTATATTGTTATATATTAAAATTCCTATGGTTGTAGCTCAAGTTTATTTAAACATTATATTGTTAAATTCAACCATATTGGAAGTTTTAATGGAGGTAAACAATTTATTGTTAAATTTAAGCAAAATTTTATTAATCGTGATAATAGTAATGTTAAAAACAACAACAGTTTGTTTGTGGCTATTGCGGAGAACATAGTATAATTTTTTCAACAATACTTCAACCATATTTTTTCTCTGCGTGTACATACCTGCATAATATGCATTGTATAACTACATAGGTATACATATGTGGTTCTCAATTTATAAACTAGAGAAATGTTAAAACAATTTTGGAGACTGTGTAATAGGGTTATAACTTTTTTAATTTTTTGCAAATATCAGTTCTCCCAAGGTAAAATCGTGTAGGGCATGGCAAAATATTAAGAATTGCATTTTAAGTTTTTTGCTATTGTTAAAAAAGTACACGCGCTAAGTTCCATGAAGTTTTTAATTAAAATGTTTTTATTTATTTTTTACTGAAATTATATAATATTTATTTTAAAATACTTTGCATTTCATGTCATTTTGTCAAGAAAATTCCTCAAAAGGTTACTTAACTGACTTTTTTGTTGGGTACATATTAAATCTTTCAATAATAATAAGAAAAAAAATTAAAACATCGATGTATCGTGTTTGTACCGATGTTTTTTAACATCGATACTTATCGTGGAAACATCGATGTTTTTCGGAACGATGTTGCTTCCCTAATAGTGGGTCGAAATATAGTATGAGGGACTTTTGAAAAAAGTTTGTTAAGAAAAAATTGTTAAAAAAAACTTTAACGAGAAAAACTAAATGTGAGGAAATGTAGCCCAGAGATTTCTCTATTTCGCCCCGTTTTCACATTTTTGTCACAAGTCCTAAACTTTGCACATTTCCGCAAATTCGTAAATGCACCACCATTTAGAAACACTTTCCATTTTTCTTCCACTGTCTTCTTTTTTTGTACTGACTGACTCGGCAAAAATCTTCAATGTTAATAACTCATCGATAAGAACATCTATATTAATATTTGTATCGCAAACAATTTTACAATATGACAAACTATATACTGGACAAAATTAATATATAATAACAGTACATTAATGAAAACATCAGTACATTTGCGTACATGTACTGATAAAAACAGTACAAATGGAAACCGTAATACCCACCTTGTATGTTTTATAACGCACCACCAGGACAACCGCCACCTCAAGCTAACGGGAAGTCGCTCTTACATATTGTGGCACCGTGCCACCCACCAGCCCAGTAATAATTTATATTACCAAAAATTTATTTCGCATAAAACCGTAAAGAATAATGCTTTTGTAACAGGTTTTTGTCTGAGTTTTATATGACCAGAAACCACACTGTCAACTTTCGTCAAGATCGGTTCATAGTTTAACACACGTCCACCCACTCCTGAAACATCCCAGCTGTCGGTGTAGGGTATAAAAAATTCGACATAGCCGAATATAACAATATCAGGGGTGTCATAGAAACCAATCTTATTGGAATTGGATTTGAAACCGACAAAAACAAATAAATTGAAATCCAATGTTATGAGTTTTTTGTTCGAACTGAAATTAGTGTCGTTTTTAGGAGCCACAGACCCCAAAATTATCAGATTTGTATTGAAAATAACCAAGCAGCTTACAGCTCTTGTTTTTTTTTTTTTTTTGTTGAAAATAAATATAGTTGGTTAAAGTTTAATTTTTTATTTTATTTTTTCCACAGCTATTTTTTGCATAGATGGAAGTAAACACAATGTAAATTAGTATTTTTGCACGTCACTGGCAGTCTCCGGCAGCGGGCTGATGCCAAAACCCGCAACAGTATTCTCACTTTTTCTGCATAGAAAAAATTTGCAACAACACTTATTTATTTTATTTATTTATAAACAAAATAATAAACTTACACAAATGTAAACAACAAATGCAATAATACAACGATGGCATTTATTTCATATGTTTAGTGTGTTATCATTCTTGTTTCTATAATTTTCAGGACAGAATCTAGGATCAATTAAATGGTCAAATATAGCAGATGATACCATACACAGGGTCTCCACTTGAGATAATATCTGATATAATATCTGGGAGAACGTCGGCAGAATGAGAGAATACATTTCTTCATGTTAATCTTAATATCAAACAAGGGAAACATGTATTTATGTTAATCATATAAGATTTCATAGTTGACAGAATCTCGTACAGTAAAGTTGTGTCGTTTGTTCAAACTGTTAATTGCGTGTGTATACTAAGTTTTGTATTTTTTTGTTTGTGATTTGTTTTTTTTTTTTTTTTTTTTTTTTTTTTTTTTTGTGAAAAAGTGAAAAATAATTAAATTAAAAAGTGTAAAATTAAATAAAAATAATACATTTTTAGTTTTTGGTAATTTATACATTAAACATTTCAGGACAGAATCTAGGATCAATTAAATGGTCAAATATATCAGATGATACCATACACAGGGTCTCCACCTGAGATAATATCTGATATAATATCTGGGAGAACGTCGGCAGAATGAGAGAATACATTTCTTCATGTTAATCTTAATATCAAACAAGGGGAACATGTATTTATGTTAATCTTATAAGATTTTATAGTTGACAGAATCTCGTACACTAAAGTTGTGTCGTTTGTTCAAACTGTTAATTGCGTGTGTATACTAAGTTTTGTATTTTTTTGTTTGTTTTTTTTTTTTTTTTTTTTTTGTGAAAAAGTGAAAAATAAATAAATTAAAAAGTGTAAAATTAAATAAAAATAATACATTTTTAGTTTTTGGTAATTTATACATTAAACATTTGTGGCTCAAAAAAAATGGAAGTCGGAAAAAGCTTTGGACTTTTAATGGCTTTAAAATCCCTCAAAGATCTTATGGATCTTGCTGATGAGGAAGAAACTAATATGAAAAGGAGATATTGGGTTAAACCCTTTTTAGAGAAGAGGCAACTTCACAGTTTAGAAGCTCACATATTGAAAGACATTCTCTGGGACACGAGTGACTATAAAAACTTTTGCCGTTTAAAAGTGGATGATTTTGAACATTTACTGTCCATGGTAAGTAATATTTCCATAGATATCTACTTAAGTATATTTATATGGAACAGATCTAGTTTACCAACGCACCTCCAAACAAAAAAGTTTACATAAGATAATAGAAAATTGAAAAAGTGCCCAATATTGGCATCTTTAGAAAGCTTTTGAATGTATCTTTCTGGATATACAGAACTGATTAAAGAATTGTTAACCACTTAAGAGACGAGGAAGGGTTTGCAAAAATGCAAGAGTTTTTAGTAAGCATATTAATTGCTATGCACTAAATTTTTAGTTAGCGAAGCCGGTGTGGTTATACCATAGAGGAGACAGTCCTTGCGCCCGGCCAAAGTCCGGCTGTACAAGGAATCTTTTTACACTTTTATTTGAATAAACGACATACATATGTACATATTAAGTAAATATTATTAACCTAGTACACTTTCATAACATTTTGATATAAACGGTTTTAGGAACTAAAAAGTAAATAATTCTTAAGTAAATTTTTGGTACACAGAAAGATATATTGAAAAGCTTTCTAAAGATACCAATATTGACCATATACGTTCATAAATGTAGTGGACAATTGCATATACTTATATAGCTTCAGAGTTCCATGACTCGAAAACTATCCTTTTGCGCCACTTTTACCTCTCAATGTTTTCATTTATTTTTCAATTTTTCATCAACCTTTGTACTTTTTTTGTTCTTTTTTGATTTGGAGCTGCATCCGCAAATTAGACTTAAGCCGTATATATCTACATATAAAACCTTAATTATTTATATCGATCTCAAAAATTCCTCGGCATTCCTTATTTAAAATTATTAGGTAGATTCCAAAATAAAAAAAGGAAAATACGGTTATGAGAGATGCAATATCATCAAGAACGCGTCTAGCAGTAACACTACGCTATATAGCCACTGGGGACTCCTATAGGTCATTGGAGTTTCTCACTCGTGTGTCCCGAAAAACTATTAGTAAAGTTATTCCAGAGGTTCTTAACGCCATTATTATATCTGTTTCTGACAAATACTTGAAGGTAAATTTTAAATAATTCATAACCTATTGTAATAAATACTATTGATACATATGTATGTATCTACAAAATTTTTTTTGATGCCATCTAATGAAACAGAATGGAGAAAAATTGCAGAAGACTTTAACAACATGTGGCAGTTTCCGCACACTTTGGGTGCTATTGACGGCAAGCACATTAGAATCAAGCGCCCACCTCATGCTGGTTCCGACTTCTACAATTATAAAGGGTACCATAGCATTGTGCTTTTAGCCGTCGTAGATGCTCACAGCCGTTTTATTTATATAGATGTTGGTGGTAATGGAAGAGCCTCGGATGTAGTCCTTTTAAAGAATAGCAGTTTACATGCAAATCTGAAATCTGGGAAATTGAATTTACCACCAGACGAAGCTTTGCCAGGACAGCATATAAAAACGTCATTCTTTTTCATTGGAGATGACATATTTGGAATCGACCGAAACCTGTTGAAAGCCTATAATCGTAACGCAAATCTGACAACAGCTCAAGATATTTTTAATTATAGGCTGAGCCGTACTAGGATGTCAGTAGAGATGGCGTTTGGTAGATTAGCAAGTCGATTCAGAATATTTCACCGACCAATTGAAGTAGAATTGGAAACTTGCGATCTGGTGGTAACAGCATGTTGTGTTTTACATAATATGTTGTCCAAAAATAGCTCTGATTTTTCAAAACACCAAGAACCGACTGTACAAGAATTGCCATCCACAACAACACCCTTACTTGGAGGCCACACGATCAATTTTTGTCTTTCAATTCCTTTCAATTTGCTCTCACTCTCATTTTTTTTACTAACACACTCACACTTTTTAAATTGATCACGAGATTGCTCTCAATTTTAACTATCCATTTGTTTGGCAATTTTACGCTCAATTTAACAGCTGATTAGAAGTTTAGTGAGCAAATTTTTCGTTTGTCAGTATAAATTGTTTTCTTGATGACATCTTGAAAGTAAATTGCTTAAAAATTGCTTGCAGCCTACGTCACAGCTTTCAATTAATGTAAATTTTGACAAACAGTATATGTAAAAGACAATCAACAAAAAGTTGATCGTGTGGCCGCAGTGTTACCTACACAGCGTCATGAAACCGTACGTTTTGCGAATAAGATGAGAGAGAACGTCAAAAAATATCTTGTTACCGATGGCGATATTCCATTCCAGTGGCAAAAAATTAGAAAGCAAGTTGCAATCCCTGTATCCTTTAAAATTGAGTAAAAATAAACAAACGGCCCTTTTCAGGGCCAACAAACTTCTATGTATAAACAATCGGCCCTTTTCAGGGCCAACAAACTTCTATGTATAAACAAACGGCCCTTTTCAGGGCCACCAAACTTATTTAAAAAGAGATTTTTTTTATATAGCACAAATTTAACTGGCTTCCCAGCAAACACAAAGTCACACGTTTGGAATAACATTGTATTACATATGTATATATGTATAATTTTATTTATTTTATAGATATAATTTTATTTTTGAGGAATTAATAAAGCTCAAAAAATAACTTTTATTTCCCAAACAAAAAATAAAACTCAGAATAAACTTTGAACTAATGTGCTGTTTTTACAACACAAGTGATTGTACGTATAGTAAAATTTATATGAAAAACACTCAAAAAACTAAGTGCTTTTCATATAAATTTTACTACACGTTCAAACACTTGTGTTGTGTAAACAGCACATAAATATAAGTTTGAATTAAATTTGGGTTTGATTTGAGACAAAAATTAAACAAATGATATTTTCTTAAATCAATCATTATTCTTCAACATAAAAAAAATCTTTGAGAAAATGTATATTCTCAATTCAAAATGAAATATAATTCTCAAATCAAAATAATGTTGTAATTGTATGTATTATTATAAATACATTATTTACATTATTATTAATGTCAATAATCGACAATGTCAATATTTTTAATGAAAATATTTTAGTTAAAATATTATAATTGATAAATAGTTTACATTGTGATTTGTGTTTTGAAATTGAGAAATTTTGGGGATATTAAAATTGAAATTGGGGCCAAAAGTTTAATCTCCTCAAATCCGATAAAATGTTGTGTAAAATTATGTGAAACAAATAAAAAAAAACTATTTCAAACTTTAATCAGGTATGTGATGGAAACCGATGTTAAAAACGAAACGATTTTAAAAATTAACAAAATAACCCCTTTATAAAGAAATTTACTTTAAAATCGCTTGAAATTCATCACATATTAAAAACGGTCGTTTTAAAAACAATCGATTTTTTACAAACATACATGAATCTTTATTTTGTATTTAATTAATTTGATAAAATAATACAATTTATATAAAAATAAACAAATTCAATTTAATTCATACAGTATATTAATTACATTTTTATCACAAATTGAGAGGTTTTATATATAAACATTTTCAATGTTAAAATATGTATTAATTAAGTTAGGTCTACCATGTAATTTGAACATAAATCAAATTACACACATATTTAAATTGTACTTTGAATTGTATTTTCTCATTATATTTTAGAAGTTTGCAATTAAATTTCCGCAATTTGTAACCATATTGTAGAAATTTTAAATAAATGCAACAAAGTACCAAAATTAGAAATGATATATCATTTAATAATTTTGAAATTCAAATAGAAATTTTCGAAATACAAAACCTTATAAATGTGATTATAAATTTCTGAACTATAATTACAAATTTCTGAAATATAATTGCAAAAATATCAATATCAAAATCCATTACACTTATTGAAAACAACACAAAAGTTTTAAGTAATATTAGCTTCATGTAACGCCGTTTGTAGGACATCGTTATTACGATCTTGATCTTTTAGGATTTTGTTAGATACTATAACTTGAATTTCTGACATAGCTTCGGCAGCAGAAAGAAATGAAAGTTGTGACAGTTGCAATGAAATCGATTTTCCATAAGCAGCATACATATTTTCTTCCTCTGGTTTTGAAGAAGACATCATAGAGCAAGAAATTTCTGTCTGTCGTACGAAAGCATCAATAGCAGAATTAAACTTTTCATCTCTTTCAATTTTTTTCCTCTTATATGATTTTTTGTAATCTTTAGATGTTATTGGCGTATCGACACTGCTGGTTGACATTAAACTTTCTTGGTTTTGCCCCAAATCCACTAACTGTCACTTAAATTGCAAGTTTCTTCTAAAACACAATTTTCCTCCCCAAAAAATAAAGTGGGTGTTTGAGATTCTCGCTGTAAAAGAAAACATACAAATTAAAACTATTTTACTTATAATGTTTGTGCAATATAACATTTACTTTTTCCAAATTACATGTAGTCTTCCGAAACATAACTGCGGAATTTAAAAAATTTAGCTCATCGTAGTAAAATAGATGGGGATGATATGCTTCTTCTGCAGACGAACCGGATTTTTTGGAAGATTCTACTTTTCTCTTCTCAGTGACATAAGCGGAACGTAAGTTTTTGATTTTTTTTCTAACTTCTTCTTCATCCTTTTCTTGCCATGCATTTCTTTTATAGTTCGAGCTTCGGATGTCCCAAAGACATGGAAATTGGCGGTATAAGTTTATAATTTTAAACACATCTTCCACACCCCATTCCATTTTGCTAAAATACAAGAAAAACAATTAGTTTGTGTTAATATTAAGACACACAAGTTAGAGTTCTTTTTTCGGCTGTGCTGAATCTTTGATACCCTCCACCTACAGTTAGAATATTTCCGAAAAGGGCTTTGTATGGGACCTATCGTAAATTATGGACCGATCTTAAACTGACAGTGTGATTTCTCGTCATATGAAACTGTCGAAATTCCGGCGTTTAAGGGGTAAACGCCGTAACTATTTTTGGTACTTTTTACAAAATTTTTTTTTTTTATTTATTGAAATAAACGTATTAAATTATGGACTCCCACTACAACATTGAAATTTTTTATGCGTCAATGGGTAGAAAAAAAGCACTAAAAAGGGGAAATACGGGAAATTTAATTTCTTACTTTAGCTTTTTGGTTCCACAACTCAAAACAACTAAAATGTTAATTAAATCAAAATTAAATTTATTAAATAAATTTTTAATTTTCTTTCAACAAAAAAAAAAAAAAAATCATTCAATTACCACTTTGATTTAATTGAAATACTTTTCAGACAATTTTTTTAATTGATAAAAAAAAATACTAAAATTTTTCCTGTGTAGTTATAAAAATGTCTTTATAAAATTGTTCTTACATAATTTCTTTGTTATTAGTCTGTTTTTTGTAACCTCATTTGTGCTTTTTACAGACACTTGTATAAATAAAAAAAACACTAAATCTCGCCTAGAATTTTGAAAGGGTATTTGACGACAAATTCAAATCTTGCGTTAATTTTGGGACACGCTTTATATCCCACCTTTCTGTATGGTGGGTATAAAAACATTAATTTCTCGAATATGTCTAGAGAATTTTAATACTAATTTAGAAGTTTCTAAAATAAAAAGGAGTCATATACTAGAATTTGCCGCAATTTTTGCTGTAAAATGTTGGCAGCCCTAAAAAGAATTTGGCCAAATTTCATAATGGTCCTATCACTGGGTAAACAACAACGCGTCAACCAACCGCCCCTTTGTGTGAAAGGAATTCAAATGTATAGTTCTGTCTGTTTAGGCGCTAAAGCTATCTAACCACCGCTGAGATGTTGAACTTAGCAGCATCAGTTGAGTAGCAGCAGCACTTCGGGAGATCCGTAAGCAGTCCGAACTTCCACACAAGTGAACGAAAATAAATCTTGGAAGCTCAAACTTTTAAAGTCCTTATTATCAGAAATGTAAGGCTTCCACAAAGACAATCATCCTGAACGACAGGAAAAATTTCTTACAAGAAGTATGCTAAAGGAGGACCAATAGTCAGTCCGGTCCCATGTGGGAATTTTGCCGAATCCCAGGTATTAGCTGCACCCGACTCTGCCCCGGAGGATGTAAAGATAAAATATCCATTTGATAATCCCTTTACACCCGGGGAGAGTAATAATTTTTCCCATTGGTGGTTTTGTTAATCGCCAAATGTTTCACTGTTTGGTGCTGATTATTAAACTGGAAGCGCTATTTGACCATAATTCTTGGCAAATAAGACATAATAAAACCGTTGTTTTTTTCGATGTAAGAGAATATTGATGTGGCCAATTTGTGGTGTCAACAAGACGATGCCACAAGTTATACCTTAATTAAAATAGTTTCATTACTGACTGAGACATTTCCTGATCGCCTTTTCTTAAAGCGGTTCGGTCACCAGATTTTGGCAAATGAAATTATCTCTTATGTAACAAAGTGGCTGTCTTAACTTATTCTTTTAATTATTCTAGTGTTCTCTATCGTTTCGGTGATTAGAATTGCATCCCTCTTTATCGTGTGACTTAATACCATTCGATTTATTTTATGGACTTATTTGAAGTCGCAGATTTAAATCAACAAGTTCACAACTATTCATGTATTACAAGAGGAAATTAAATACTGCGTTAACGAAATTCAAAGGGTCATGCCATGATTGTTGCATTGCGTTTAATATTTATATTCATTCCATTTAATCAGGTGGAGACCCTGTGTTATATTTGTATGAAATAAAAATAAAACATAAATAAAAGTTGATGCTTACTCCTCTTCATCACTGGGCTCATAATCTGAACCGGCCGAACGCAAACGGCTCTTCAATGTTATCATTAGCAGGTAAATTATGTACTGATTATTACGAAATTGAATGGTATTCTTTCTGGTACATAATATGAAGCTAAATTGGACCAAATTTTACCACTATATCTGCTGCGGTTTTAGGCCTATTTTAATAATTTCCAAGAGTGTGCATTACATTAGGAATATTTCTTAAAAATCTCGTACCAACATGTGTATTCTGTCACCAACTTATGTAATTTTTTTAACAAAATTATCAAATTTTTAGGGAGGTCGCTCTACATTTGGCTTTATAAATCTTTTCCTACTACGCCTATTGTGCTGGATTTCAATCCTAAACTGATTAGGAGAACAAGAAACAATTTGACATCAATATTGTTCTTTTATTTTGAGTCGTTCGGAACTGAGCGTGATTTTAACAGATGGACCGATAGATAGACATAGCTAAGTCGACTTAGCATTACTCAAGGACAAAGACAATATATACTTTATGGGGTCTTAGATGAATATTAAAAGTTTCACACGGAATAAAGTTGTAGTTTTTGTTTAACTTTTTAATATACTTACTTATGTATGTATGTATGTATTTTTAAGTTTTGGCAAACTTTTTTTTTTGCATATAATAAGTTAATAAGTTTTTTCGCTGTATTTTTTCCCACAAAAATATTTTTTTATTAGTTTTTTTCTTTTTCCAATAATAATATACATAAATTAGTTTTTTGGCTTTAATTTATTTTCCACAATTTTTTTATATATTGTTTTTTAAACTTGTGTATTCCGTTTTTTAAATAATAAATTTTACATTTCTATGATGGCGTCTTTTTATTGTTTTATATTTATGAATGTATGTGTCTATTTTTGACAGCTCATCTTATAAGATAGTTGTTATGAGATTTCTCATAACATTTATTATAATATTAATACTAACACTATTTGAGAGTCCACACATAAGATAATACCCTCTGCGATTGAATTTGACGTTTGCTGATATAAAAATCTTATATCTTATCTCAGGTGGAGACCCTGTGATAAGCTTTAATGATGCAACAGTTGTCGGCTGAGAATATTTAAACTTATGGATCACTATTTTAGCAGCAAAATTTAATTTAGTTTTGTTATAATATTTGATATCTCCAGTTGAAGTGTCAAAAGCAAAACGGGATATAAAAATAGTTTTTTTAGGCGGAATAACTCTTAAGGCCATGTCAGATAAAACTTTTGCTTCGCGTTGCGTTACCGATTCGCTTTGACATCTAAGATAAAACATACATACTTATACGAAACATGTCACATAAAGTACTTTCAAAGCGGAGCGAAGCAAAAAGTTAGCCAACTCTCATCTTTTTGCGCGCTTTGACAATTGGCTAGTATAATTTTCTTTTGTTTTTTAATTTTTTTTGCCAAATGCAATTGAAAAAAACCGTCCAATTAAATTTTTTACTTTTATTTTTGTAACAAATAATTAAATGTACAAATTACCAACCGCTTTTATAAGTAAACAAACAATGCGTGAGTGTTGTCAAAGTTTTCATTGTGTTATACACCTTTTGCTTTGCGTTTTTCTGCCAAAGGTAGAAACGTCACGCAAAGCGACAAAGTTTTATCTGACACGGCCTTTAGAGGATGGATGTTATTAGATTTCTGAGTTGGATGACTAATTGCAGACAGAATTTCAGACGTAATAGGGATAAATGGTGTTTCTGTATTAGCAGCCGTCATAGTTATACTTGTAGATTCCATGGGGGAACGATGGTAAATTTCTGATGGACGGACATTTACACCTGCTGGAAAATTAGGTTTTATGTTGAAGTTTGTATTGGTATAACTGACGGTTAAATTAGTATCGACATCAGACGATGATGTCCGGCAGCTTTTGAGGAGGTAATATGTGGTGCAACAGTGCCAGAATTCGTCTTCTTCCATTTAGGAGACAAAACATTCTCTGATGATGTTGTGGTGTGCTGTTATGTGAAGCACAGTAACAAGTGTATGGGAGTCAATGTATCTTCTGTATTTCCCTATAGCCCTTGGTTAGTTTTACTTGCTGTCAGGGTTTCAGCTTGATTGAATAGGCGTTCAATAGAACTGCCGAAAGATTGGAGAACTTGTAATTTAAACGCTAGGCAGGTTGTTGCCGATATAGATTGATAATTTCAAGTCTGCTTTATTCAGATAATATTAGTTCTTATATACTATGGCTGAGATTTACATTTAGCCTTTCTTACTTATTCTACTTATCGATAAATTCTACTTGTCTTTGTCGATCTTATTGAGATATCAATATTTACCCTCATTACAATTATTCTGAACAATAGGAATGTTTGTGATTGGGTTTTTCAGTCGTCGACCGAATGTAGTTGGGTGAACATGTTTTTGCAGTGCTATTGCAAATTTTTTTATTTTTTTTTTTGTAAGAGTGTAGGAAGTATTCAATGATCGTTTTCTTTCGTGAAAGAAATTTATTGCAGTCAAAAATTCATTTTAAACAAAATTAAGGTAAGTTCTTTGATATTTATGTAAAAAAAAATATTTTTTTAAATTTTCCGTGAAATGGCACGCCAGTTCAGGTTTGAACAAAAAGAAGAAGAACATGTTCAAAGGTGCCCCACATATTTTTTTCGAACTCCTTTCGTAGATGAACCTGCATTTGAACATGTATTTCTAACCAATTTATATACATACATATGTATATTATTTGGAATTATGTATTTGCAAAAACTGTTAAATTATTTTCAGTTTAATACAATGGTACGTACATAAAAAAAGAAGAAGAATACTAGATTCAGTGAAGATGACATGAAGAGTGCTATCACGGCGGTTTTAAACAAAACAATGACTATTGGAAATGCTGCCAATACTAACGGTATTCCACTAAATACCGTATTTTATAGAATTAAGGATTTTAAACAAAACAAAACCATGAAAGGTCAAGATTATTCAAGCAATTTCTCCACAAGACAAGTTTTCACCACTGCTGAAGAAGATATTCTTGAAAATTATTAAGTAGGAATGAATTATGGCTTAACATACTTGCAATGCAGGATGTTAGCATATCAATACGGCACACTCCTAAAAAAAATGCCCGCAGCAGTGGACTGAAAATAGACAAGCTGGGATGGATTGGATCAAGAGCTTCATGAAAAGACACACAAACCTTTCACTTCGGAAGCCTGAAAACACGAGCTTGTAACGATCAACAAGCTTTCATAAGCACAACGTCGAATTCCAAACCAATTACCAGAGAGCACTTGGTAAGTTTAACTTTACTCTCGACCGCATATTAAACTTAGATGAAACAGGCCTGACTACAGTGGTGCAAGTTCCAAACGTAATAGCAAAAAAGGGTCAAAAACAAGTTGGACAGTGTGTTTCTGCTGAGAGAGGACAGCTTATTACTATGTGTGCCATTGTAAATGCAGCTGGCAACACAATTCCTCCTGTATTTATCTTTCCACGAGCTAGATACCACGATAATATGCTTAAAGGGCACCACTGCCTTTGTTGCTGTATTTACGCCGAGAAATATTGTTTCAGGTTTTGCAAAGCCAGGAATTTATCCGTTTTCAAGAACTACATTGCCGTTCAAATCTGCCCCCAGCCTAGTTCAAAGCTGCCCCGTATGGGGGGCACATTTGAACACAATGACTTCATCCATTAAACAAATAAAAATTTAAATCGGACTAAAAATAAGATACTTGTAGACTTCAACTAAAGTTTACTTCCATACATATTAGTTAAATTATGTAAAAAGTCAATAATTAAAAAACATAAATTTGTATGAGGCTTGAAAGCCAAAAGTGTTTAAAGGTGCCCCCTCTCCCTAAACTCATTCCTATTTGTCACTCAATTTACAATTCTGATTGAGTAGAATGTATTGTTTATGTTTATCGTATTCATACCCCAAATTGACCTGCATTCCAACCGATGTGTGTCAATTGGTAAATGCCGTTATTTTATCTTGCACAATTACCCTACTCTATTTAGGTTGGTATGTATAGATTTCAGAGTAGTTTAATAGCCTGTTCAACGATCTAGATAGCAAATCGAAGCGATCGCAATCCATTCGCTCGATTTCGAATCAGATTGGGTTCAACCATTTCGACAGCTTTCGATCGCTTGCTCTTACGAGTGTCAATATTTGTTACTTCCGTAGTAAAAAAATATAGTATTGCCATATGAGATATTTCTATAATTTTTTGCGTTTTTGTTCAAAAGTATCAAAATTAATACTAATTTGCTTGATAACAAATACAACTGTGTTTGAAATTTTATCAGCTGTATAGAAATGTCAGAAAATAAAAAAATATGTATTCAAAAACAAAATATATAAGCAAAAAAATAAATAAATCATGCAAACAAATAAATAAATTAATTAAACAATTATAAAAGCAGCGAACCATTAATTTTCTGTACTAGAAAAGTTAAATAGTTTCCTTTGTAAATATCGCTACCAGTTTTTTGCAAGCTTTTGTTTTTGTCCTGCATTTTAAATGTAAATATACATATATATTATTTCAAAATCAATTCAAACCTATGGTTTTCTTCTGCCTTAAAATATAATGTCGTTTACCATCTTCTACTCTGCAATAGAACGCGTAGGTGGTACAATGGCGTTTAGTTTTTGGCTTCTACTTTTCCTTGCTCGTCCATCGAAAATGTATTTGCTCCAAGCACTAGTGCACCTCCCGCCAACTTAAGATTTTCGTCCATGTATTCGACAAATGTTAGCAGTTGCTGCATTGTCGAATTTATATACCCACACCACAATAGTGGAGAGGGTATTATGCATTTGTGCTGATGTGTATAACACCCTTAAATATGGTTCCTATATCTACTTTAAAGTATACCGATCGACTCAGAATCATACTAAGTCGATCGAACGATGTCCGTCTAGCTGACAGGCGGGCTGGCTGTCTATGTACCATTGTGCGCAAAGTACAGGTCGGAATTTTGGAGATAATTTGATGAAATTTGGCACATAGGTTCCAATTGGCAGAAGGACCAAGCTTATTGGAATGGGCCGAATCGGTCCATAATTTTACTTAGCCCTAATACAAGATTCTTTCCGGATAGGGTTTTTGTTCCGATAAATGATCTTATTATGCTAATATTAAGATTAAATATTTTCCAAACTAATTTATTGCAATCAAAATCATCTTACCAAATTTTATTGGAATCGGTCTATATTTGACCATAGCTCTCATACAAATAATACTCCCGAAAATGGCTTTTAATGCCATAACTTCCTTACAAATGTTAGTATTCACATACAAATTGGCGTAAATGAGTTTTACGATAGCTAATATGTCATAATAAAATGTTATCCTGGTAGGTCCAAAATAAAACATAGCTCCCATATAAACCCCCATCCTAAAATCTCATATATTTAGATAAAGATACCTAACTAATATTCCGCACAAACAGCTCTTAAATAACCTCTTAACCTCATAACATAATTTTGTTCAGGATTGTTTATGATTGCCCGTGGGTCCCAAATAGTCGGTCTTGTCCGACTATACTTTCTTACTTGTTTAAACTATCAATAAAATATAAATAAATAAATATGTCCATATGTGACAAGTGGTAATGTGCTCCATTTTTTTTTATTATTTATTTAAATTACTCTTAAATATTTCATGTTTTTTTAAAATTCAACGATTCGACAACAAAACAACAAGTGAGTGGTTTTGACATTTGTGTTCGTAATCTTGACGATACCTTCGATATTAATAAACCGCTTTTTGTATGAAAGTAATAACGTTTTCTTTCGAGTTGTCGTTCGTTCGAATAATCGTACAGAATAGAATTAGTTGAACCCAAATCAGTTTTCGATCGCTTAGATTGCGATCGAAGTTGTTCTTTCGAAATCGTTGAACAGGCCATAAGGGTATGCGGTGGCAACTTATGAGATACACTACAATGTAAATTTTTCCAAATTAGGGTACTTGGTAAACAATTCCCAAATTTACTGAGTTTAGTTTGCAGCATCATAAATTCCTTATTGATTTTACCAAATTATATCTTTAAAAGTTTTTAAATAGTTCTGTAATTTGGGCATGTCAAGTGCAGAGATTTCTGAGGGTCAGCAAGAACATCAGCATCACGTGCTTTTAGGCCAACGCATTTCAAATTATAGCACCCCACACACAGCCAGCAAGAAACCATACGATCATTTTAAGTTATTTGGCAGCTTACATTTAAACATTCCATAATTAGTAAAAAGGTTTGACAGCACAGGAAGTTTATGGATGAAAATAGTAATGCTCTATTACTTCTTATCAAATACACAAACCACAATATTGTCAAGTTCATTTAGTTGTATGCTTAGTACTTTTTATACCCTAGTGGCGAATGAGGATATACCAAGTTTGTCATTCTGGGCCCTTGAGTAATTCTAAGTCGAAAGATCTATGGTTCCCGAAAATGAGTATTTTTCAAAAAAATTGGGCATAGCTCTTCTATTCCTCGACCGATTTTTTCCGACCTTCGACGTACGCATAGGTCACATTGGTTTCTTTCACTACAACAATATAGTTTTTATAAAAACTATGAAGTTTTTTAACCCTTTTTTGAAGTATTTTGCTCAGTACTTTTAGCCAATTTGACAGATTTATATACACAGAAAGGAAAAATCAATCCATCCGTACTAGGGTTGCCAGTCGGGCTTGGTTTGGCTGATTTGTGCAGCTTTTTAATGGCCTGTCCAGTTTCAAGCTAAAAAGAAATTTGTCCAGCTAAAAAAAATTTCCACAAAATGCTCTTAATATTTATTGCTTTAAAATAATTTTTATAAATTTCCTTATTGGAATATAATGCATCTGCTATAGCAATTGAAGTTTTCAATTTGCAAAGAAGTAAGTGAATGGGAAAATTATATTTCTCTCAAGAGCTTAATATGCAAGATTTTTACATCAATTTTTTACTTAAGATAAATATAGGAGCGATAATTAATTCTACATTAAAATAAGAAACTAATTTTTTGAGTTATGACGTTGTTCCAGCAAATGAGAGGTATGTAGATATATAGTACATATGAATGAACTGAAAAAATTTAAGTTTAGTTATATTTTGTTATGTTAGTATTGTAGTAAAGTATTATAAAAAAAAAACAATGTAATAATATTAATGTCATACTCGTACATATGGGTATTTTTTAATAAAATTGTTTGTACAATAAACAAGTAACTTTTCGTGAAAATTTTACTTCAAAATGTCCAGCTTTTTTTTAATATCCAGTTTTTTAAATTACATGTCCAGCTTTTTTATAATCTGGACCTGGCAAGCCTAATCCGTACTCAAATCAATCCGAAGCGGTTTTGATTATTTCTGTTGCCAAGTTTTTACACTCGATTATTCCAATTACTCTAGAAATTATATTTTCTAATCGACTAACAAACAAAATCTTTTAATAGATTCATAAAACTCAATTCACAAAACTTAATTGACACATATGTATGTTTTACACTGCATATTATACTTGGGCATTTAATTTTAGATGACTAATGATTCTGGGATCTTTTTTTTATTTTGGCAATTGGTTTTTCTGATATTTTTATATATTTTCCAGAAAATTTTTTAAAATTTCAGCAATATTATGCATCAGTTTCTTACTTAGTTTGCCACATTCTTCATATATGCCAAAAAAAAAAAATAAACTAAACTAGAAAAATAAAATAGAAAACGTCACCACAATTTAAAATCCAAAAGGAAATAATTTGAGTTTCCATTTTGGTATGGAATGTTGAGCAGACAAAATTTGTGAAGACTTGTTTAATATATATATTGAACTTCGTCTACATTCACACGTTTCATCTTTTGATGCTCAACTTCTTTTCAATTCCCTTTTAAAGATGCCATTATGCTCACACGCAGCAACCGGTTTCAACTTTTTTTGCTTCAAAACAACAACACTTTTTTTCAAAGCGAACCAAAGAGAAAAAGGAAAGTAAAAAATTTACATGCAGCCATTGTTGTGCACATACCTACGAATGAGAACACAAAGCGTACTGCCCGAGTACAGGCTTCTCCGTACCGACCCTTTTTCTTTTTGCTTCCCTCTTCTTAAAACACAAGAGTTGAGCATCAAAATATGAAACGTTTGAATGTAGACAAACGAAAATTACCGTATTATACAGCCGCACCTATTACAAATAATTTGTAATTGCATGTATTTTTTATGCGAGCCATAAGACTTCAACATACATACATACATACATGAGTATATATGGCTCGTGTAATATACAACTGAAGCGCAGCCGCGATTTCTAACCTCTCTAACCTCTGGCGATAACATTTTTTGTTTGGCGACATGACGATTTTCTCGACGATACATATTTGAAAAACTTGGCGATATTTTGGCGATTTCTTAACCGTAATTTTCTTTTTTTTCTTAATTATATGAAATATTTTATGAGTACGGGTAAAGTTTTTCTTTTGAATTTTTAACAAATTTTAAAATCACAAAACGATTACGATTGTTTTAGATAACAAAATGATAGTACTGCCAGATAATTATCTGTAAAACATTTATAAATTGTTGTTATAGAAATCTGGAAGAAAGTTTAAGCATTCTTAGTTGTTTAGACATTGTTCTTATTATAAGTATCATATGTTCAAATATAAAAATACAGTGAACTCGCGATAACGTGAACTAATTTTTACCAAGGCGGTTCACGTTTTCGAGTTTGTTCACGTTATCGAATGCCAAATTTAAAAAAAATAACACCTCTAACTATTCCAAAATAAATAGATAAACAAGTATTTTAAAACAAATATTTTATTAATTTTTTATAACAAAAAATATATTTACAAATATGCAATAATTCAGTTCACTTTGCATATGATAAATAAAAAATAAATTTCTTATAAATATTAAAAAAAATACACATAAAATTAACAAAAACTAATGGGGACATTTTTTGTTTGAAAAATGATTATGAGGAAAAAAAATTTTATAGGAAAAAGTCGGTCATCTTTTTTTGATAAGTTTTTTGTTCGACCATGCTTAACAAATTTTTTCCATTTTCGGAAGCTCAGAAGAACGTTATGTTTTACGCTTTCCGGTACCATAAAGAGTATTTTTTACACGACTTGTTATTTCCTATTTTTTTTTAATGGAACAAACTGTTGATTTAGCAACACCATATTTTCTTGCCAAGCCACTGACACTATAACCTTTTTGCAATAGTTCAAGAATATTTACTTTATCTTTCAAAGATATACCTTTCGGTTTTTTAATGACATTTTTCACTTTCACGAATAAAATTTTTTAATTACTTTCAACTTTTACATAGCGATTTCAAAAAACTAACAGGTCAGCGTATACATAAAATTAAGAAAAACAAACGCTGTAACATAAACCAATAATTGAACTCAATTGGGGGATTTCCCAATTTAAAAACAAAAAACATTTTAAACAGCATACAAAAATGAACAAAAATGTGTTCACGTTTTAGAGCTTCCAGATTTTGTTCACGTTTTAGAATAGGCTGTGTAAAAATAAATTTGTTCACGCTTCTGAGACGTTCACACTTTCGAGTGTTCACGTTTTCGCGAGTTCACTGTATATCTATACACACAGTATGCAACACTTCGGGTGGATATCTTATTCTAACAATAATCGGATCTTCATCGAAAAACTAGTCAATTTATTATTTGTTTTGGAAAAAAAATTCTTTTAGAACGCATATGAAATTGAATTTTAAAAATATTAACAATAAAGTTTCTTTTACAATGGCAGCAGCATTTTAACTTGGTGTTCACAATAAAACAACAATTTTTTCGCAACCACAAGTACTTACAATTAAGGAAACGTTTGCAAAGTTGCCCACAGCACTATTACGTGCATATATGTATGTATATTATTATTTTTTTAAATATTTTGTTAAAATTTTCTATCATAACTAATGCCCTTATCATGTAGAACGTAAAGCAACGCCCATGGTGAAATTATTAAAAGGTGGCCTCGGTAATACAACAAACATAATAATACAAACTCTACAGGCAAAAAGTGTATCATCAACGTCAAAAAAGCAGATACAAAGTAAACAAATATTGAGAAACATATTATAAAAAATTTAAAAAAAATTATAATTTTTGTAAAAAGATCCAAATAACAAATATTACATTATCAAAATTGTCCGGGTTCCATGATTTGTGTCGCTGTTGGTGACTGGGCAAGAAAAGATATTTATAAAACATCTAAGTTTCAAAAAAAAAATACTTAAATTGCATATCATAAGCCCAAGAAGCTCTACATATACTACGTGAATAAAAGAGAATATTCCACTCAAGAAGTTCCAACATAATGTAGCACATATGTAATTATATTAAACGGAAAACATAATCGTGGCCGAGATTTATATGTAATTGCATAAAATGCATAGCCCGGCACAAGAAGCTCAATGTATACAACATGGATTTATCTTCCTTATTTATTTCCTACGTTTGCTACAAGTTGAGAGTAAACACGCATTTTTGTTTTTTATATTGTATTAAATCTTTAAAGCAATATTTTTTATTATAAAATACAAATATTTAAAAATTTAAAACACAGAAAAAAAGACCAATTCAAAACACAAAGTTCAATACACTTTGACATTAAAATAGCACTTTGACAAGTTCATAACAAATAGAGCTGGCAAACTATCGATAGTCAATACAATTGATATTTTCGATAGTTTGTTAACTATTAATAGTATCGAATTCTTAGTAGAAGATTTTGAAAAAAATTTTAATAATTATATCGGACCTGTTTTAAAACTCACGTGATTTTAAATCACGTGTGATTTTGTGGTGTTTTGAATATCAATCCGTTTTTGTGTTTCTCGGTGTGCTTTCGGCAATTGAAAATCACACCTAAGCCCACAAAAACGGGACACCAAAATATCACACGTGTGATTTCAAAAGGCACATGTGATTTGAAATCACGTGATTTGAATTAATGTGATTTTCAGAACAGGCCTGTATATTTTGTAAACGGTTAGTCGAATTGGTATGAATTTTCAGGACTTGTGTTCAAATTAAAGTTTTCTATTTGGGGTCTATAGCATATGATGAAGGCCGCCATAGTTTTCCAAAGTATGGCTCATTGGGTATAACAAGAATTTAACTGCACTTGTTGAAATTTGCCAGTAGATGTTTATTTAATAAAAGAAAAATTTATAACTTTTAAGCAAATGAGTAAATTTTAAAACTGAAAAGGCCAGAAAATATGATTAATTAAAAGAATTCGGGTTTTAATAAATTAATTTTCCTTAAATATATTTTAAATGTTTTTCTTTATTTCGCTGTTAATGGATTAATGTAGTTGTTAAGTTTGAGAGGTAATTTCTTAAACTATTCCAGGATACTAATGTTTTGTTGATTGGAGAAGTAATATTAGAGATACATAAAACGAATTATGTATCCAAAATTTGGGGGCCCATAACTTGGGCAATATTGTTCGCCACTCATAGCAAAAAACATTATCAATGGTAAAATTTTGGAGTCAGTATTACAAGTTTGGGCAAGCTAGTTTTCAGCCATATAAAACATTACCAGAAAATGCTCAGAAAAAAGCGCCGCTGAACAAAAATTGTTGACAATTTACCAAAAAAATTCAACGATAGTAACACTATAGAAATTAAATTATCGATAGTCCAATAGGAACAGAACTCTCGATAGTATCGATAGTACTATCGATTGTTTGCCAGCATTAATAAAAAACCCAAAACAAATTTGACAAGATCAATACACTAACACATACAATCAAACAATGAACGGCTGGCTTACCGAGGCCACCTTTTAGTAATTTCACCATGGCAACGCCATTACATTGAAATCACAAACAAAGTCATAAATATTTTGTAATTTTGTTGTGGCTTTCTACAGAAATTCACATTGCGTTTTAAGATTTCAAACGCTGCATAGCTTGTGGCATTGAAAATTTCAAAACGGTACATGTATTTCTGTTTTTGTAGAAACACAAAAATAAGATTTAGAGTTTGTGTCTTAAAAAAACTACACTACGTTAGTGTACAGTTTTCTTCGAACTCTGCTCAAAAGCAAATGCAAATGTATATTTTTTATGCAAAAACCTTAAAAACTTTCCCTAGTTATTAAAAATTGTTATGGTAGAGTTAATAAATTACAACTCCAGTCTAAAACAACTCTTAGTAACTGGCCACAATGTTTTGTTTGTAACACAAAATTCCTTTAATTCCTTAACAAAAATTTATATCCTCTTCATATTTCCGCGAGTAAGGGCTTCTGCAATTGAAATCAAAATTCATTTTCTATCTTTCCTTTTACGTGAATTATAATGCTATAAAAAATATTATTTCTGAATAGTCTTCCAATTTGGCTACAACTTCGACCGTTGAATCTATGAACAGCGAGTTTCTACTAATTTTAAGAAGTTTTCGCCCATTGATTTTAGTAAGGTTAAACTGTTCCCTAGAAAACACATTATTTTTTATATAACTAATAACCAATATTTATCACTTTGCATTAAAGTAATGTCTATGTATGGATCATTATCTCTCTGAAATCTTTTTAAAGATTTCGACCCATTGTCCTAGCTACGTCAGAAGTTACCCATGAGCAGATATTTCCGACACCAATTTGACAATTTGTTTATTTCTATAAAAAGAATCGAACTCATTATTCATTTCAACTTTACAATTTTTCCCTGAGTTTGTAAAAATATTTACATTTATTTGATCGGAATCAAATTTAAGTACAAATTTATACCTACGACAATTTTGATTAATCTATATGCAGAATGCGTACAATCGCAAAATTGTGCAATAATTTTTTGATAAAATATAATTTTCTCTTACTAAGTCCTCCACGTATTTAATAAATTCATGTATTTTTTGGTTTCAAAAATATTCATTTTAAACCGTTTTTTATGTGAACATTTGCTAATTGTCTGCTTTAATTTTATAACCTCTTACACTTTTCACGCTTTTTCGCATTTAAGTTTTTTTGAGTTAACACTCTGCCTGTCAGAGATTTTGGTGTCTCAATTTTACTATGAATTATGGAGTATTCGGTTACATTGTTGCTATCATCAGTTACTTTAATATCCGATTATTTCGTGGATGTTAATGGATAGTGTCTGACCGAAGTAACTTTTGTAGGCCGGTTTCAAAACAATTTTAAGATTAATTTGTTTTAATCGACAGCAGACAAGGCTGCCCCGATTTCTGAAACTTTCGAAATGCTAAGTGCAAATTTGCGCCAAAACTACAGACTAAAGTTGTGTAGATCATGAACGACCTAGTTGAATTGAACGAATCAGTCAGATGAACGGTCGTTCAGTCTCATCGTTCAATTTAGTTCAATCGTTCACTTCGTCTTTTTAGTCAGTCGTTCACTTGTTTACCGATCAACTGGTTGAAAAGAAACAACAATAATATTACCAAATAAATAAAAGAACTTATTTCTCCCAAACAACGTATTTTCAAAGTGAAGGAAAAAAATGTTATAAAATCGGGTTTGCCCGCATAAACTTTAGACTTTACATATCCCCACAGGAAAAAGTCTAACGGTGTGATATCACACGATCTTGGTGGCCAATCGACCGGCCCAAAACGTGAAATTATGTACTCACCGAAGCGTTCTCTCAATAAATCCATTGATTGATGCGATGTGTGGCAAGATATGGGAAGTCTTACTGAAACCAAATATCGCCGAGATCACGAGCTTCAACTTCAGGCATCAAATGGTCGGTTATCATGGCACGATAAGGGTAGCCATTGTCGGTTATCATGTGTTATCACGCCGATGATTCCACCGGTCCGCAAACCACACCAAACCGTTGTTTTTTCTGGATGAAGTGGCAGTTCTTGAATCTGTTCAGGTTGCTCTTCGTCCGAAATGCGGCAATTTTGTTTGTTTACATACCAATTGAGCCAGAAATGGGCCTCATCGGTGAACAAAATTTGCCTCGAAAACGTCGGATCTTCTTGAAACTTTTCAAGAGCCCATAGAGCGAAGCGATGTCGCTTGGGAAGGTCGAGCGGCTTCAGTTGTTGCACAAGCTGTATTTTGTACGCTTTCAATTTAAGATCTCGACGTAAAATGCGCCAAGTCGTTCCATACGTCAGTCCGAGTTGCTGCTTACGGCGCCGAATCGACTCTCCACGGTCTTCGTGTGCACTCTCAGCTACGGCCGCTATATTTTCTTCACAGCGTGCTGGACGTGGTCTATTCGGCCGAATATTATCCAATAATGACTGCTGGGTCTCGAAATGAGTGATGGTGTTGCGAATAGTACGCTCAGTAGGCCGATTATGTTGACCATAAGTTGAGCGAAGTGCACGAAACACATTCCTAACAGAACGTGAATTTTCGTAATAAAGTTGAACGATTTGTAAACGTTGTTCAGGCGTAAGTCTTTCCATTATGAAATGCCAAACAATACTAAACAAAAAAAACATGACAGCATGACACGACTCACACGTGATCTGTTACGTTGAATTTACAAATGAATGAATGTTTGCAGCATTTGAAATATTGTCAGAGTATGAAACAATTGTATTTACAGTCTTTTGGAGTAGAGGTTATTGAGAATGTATGGAGATTGGGTACCTGAAAAAGTGTGCAGTACTTGAAATAGTTCTTTAACTAAGTGGTTTCAAAAGAACACGAAGTCAAATTCAGTTTGGTGCTTCGATCTTAAGGTGCAATCTAGGTAATTTTTTTAAATTTATTTTATAACATGTATCAAATATATTAATTTTATTTTGCATTTTCATATCTTCACAGGTGCCGTTAAATCACAGTGTTATGTGTGTTTAAATAGTATTAAAGGAAGAAAAGATGTAATAGATGAGGCATGGTATATGTTGGCACAAGATATGCAGAATTACCTAAACAACATACAGAGCTTATTCCAATACCCACATGCTGCAGAGACAACTGGATACGATCCTACTAACGAACCTTCTGAGTTAAACAGCCGTATGATACCAATATCACAAAACTGGTTAGATGAAGTACTAAAACACGTGAATATGTCGAAGCGTGATTCAGAGCATGTTGCACGTAAACTAAAACAAAACAATTCACTAGAACCTGGTGTAAGAATAACTGCTAATCGTTCAACAATATTTCTCTGTCAACGAAGAAAAGAAATTCGTTTACTGTAATGATATTGAAATGAAAAACTTATGGCAGAAATGGGTATGAACAATGTTGCTCATAAATTGAGATTATTTATAGATTTTTCTAAAATCAGTAAATATCTATTGGAATCAGTGTATTATGAAAACCATAAATGGCGTATATGCTGTGATTTGAAAATGGTGGCCTTACTTTGTGGTTTCGAAGGTGGCTATAGGAAAAACGTGCTTTAAATGCTTGTGGAACACACGGTACAATGAACATCAATATCAAAAGTGTGACTAGGAAAAAAGGCGTTTTTCGTGTTGGAACAGATAATGTTATCCATGAACATCTTGTACCAGCAGATAAAGTGTTGCTACCACCACTTTACATTAAATTGGGCCTTTATAAAAAAAAGTGTAAAAGTGTTTTCTGTACATGAACCAGCTTTTACTACTTTAAGATCTACATTTCCACGAATGTATGCTAGCAAAGTTAAGGAAGGTATTGTATACAAATAAAATAAATGATTTTACAAAATGAATTTACAATATTTTTTTCTAATTTTACAGATATGTTTAATGGTCCAGACATTAGACGATTGATGAAAAATAATGATTTTGCTTATTATTTGGATTAAAATCCATTAATTGCATGGAATGCAATTAAAGACGTAATCAAAAATGTTCTTGGTATAACCGCACAAAGAGCTACCCGTCTCCTGAAAGCCTTTGAGGAACTTGATGTGAATATGTCATTAAAAATTAATTTTCTCCATCACCATATGGATTGGTTTTGAAACCAACTTTCCACCGAATCTGAAAAGCAAGGTGAACGTTTTCATTTAACCTTTATGGTTAAATGTACAGAGGAAAGAAACTAGATTCCTTGTTAGGTGATTTATGCTGGTGGTTAAAGAGAACGAGCGGTGAAGGGGATCCACATCCTACTAATTCTAATGCTTTTACTACTTCAAACATGCAAATTGAGAGTTATAGTGCTGATGATTAAGCGGATCCAAATAAGATATAATAACATATGATACTTTTAAATGAAAGAGTGGTTTTTGTAAAAGAAAAAATAATGTTTTCCATTAAAAAGCACAATTTTTCCATAAAAATGGCATTTTGGGGCCCTATGCTCCTTATAGGATCTTCGGGAACATATATATATATATATATATATATATATATATATATATATAAGCATTATACCCCACTAGGGGTGACTCCTGGGCATTTATGGCACTTTTTCTTCAATGTATTTCTAGTCTGTGTTGAACATTATGTATGGGAGCACCCTTAATTAATGGAGATAGCGGTTTGGTATGTTAGAAATAAATAATTGGGAATGAAAACAAAGTGGTCTTGGACATACATATGATCCATCTAGGAGGCATCCTAGGCACTGCAGGGTCAAAATTTAAGAATTTCAATAAACCGCAATATTTGTATGGTAGCCCCTTTAAGGAATGGAGATAGATAGCAAGTACGTTTTGAGAAAGTGTTCGGCTTGTCGTTTTTTTTTTCAACTAGCACAAAGTAATTTGGGAGACCTTTTTGGGGCTATAATGGAAGCCTCTGAAACCTGCACCTCAATCGGTTTTTTAAAGCACCGTTGCACCTTTCCATCATGTAACTGGTCTTGCAATGTTTTTCATTAAAATCTTTTCATGATTTCCGTGGGATTTCTGTATGGAGTCATTAAATATGGCTGCAATTTGCAACCGGAATCCCCTACATAAATACTAAGAAAAACAAAAGAAAATGTATTGGTTTTCACCTATTTTTTAAATATTAATGGTGTGTATATGTATGTTGTCCACCGATGGAATTTGTGGCTTACTGCACTCCTTTAGGGGTCTCTCATACTAAATATTATTTTTTTACAAAATTACTCCCCACCGCCCGAACAAGACACAGAGTTCACCTAGAGGAGTCAAATATATGAGCGACCTTCAATATTTTTGTTACCCAAACAGTTTTTTCAGAACATACTTAGCCACCATCTTCAATTATTAGGGTCCCCATACAAACATTTTTAACTCCTATACAAATTTTTATAAGAAATATAAAAACATATTTTTAAAATTGTAGTTATTATAGTGATATTTAAATTAATTCATTTTTATTATGAGAAGGATATTTCTTTCTATTTTCAGCGACAAACTGAAGCAAAAATATTTTGTCTCCTTCGTTAAGGCTAATATGTTGCTATATTCGCATCATTCGGCAGCATCATGCACAACATGTAACTTACGCAAAATATCTATCGCTTGTTGGTAGTCCTCGCGTTCAACCCATATTTCTGGGCCGGAAGCAATGAAATCCAACGGCAATCCGAAGCGCACAAAACTTACATTTAAAACAAACACACAGGGTTTTAAGTGCTGTGAATATTGAACTCTTTTAAAGCATAAATGGCATGTAAAGTCATCGTATGATATATTAATAATATCGTATTGTTGTTGCAAGCACGCTGCATGCATAGTTCGGTTATATATATAACATTTTGTTGTAGATAAGTCTTTAGGTAAATCACCTTCACAATGTTAGCATGTATTTGACTTATCCTTTGTATATGACAGCAATTTTTCTTTCATGACTTAGCGATATGTATCGGAGTTTTGTATCTCTGTCAGAAGTCAATTTTTTAAAAGTTCTTCTATGAATTGGCAGCAATACACGCCACAATTATACGTGTCCTATTGAAATGAATGTTGTATTTCCTCGCTGCTCCAATCGTTTATAGAGATATCTTACTTTTTTAGCATGTTAAAAAACTTTGTAATGATTTCTTTTCTCGAACGTTTACCTCTTCGCATTGGATCTAAATAGTCAACATGTTTTTGAATGCAATTTGAAAATACAAATGTAAAATGATTCCGGTGTAAGATCGGTATTATAGTTAGCGATTTATTAATATCGAATATGTGTTGGAAGTTATAGATCTTTAAAAATATAGCTTCTCCTTCTTCACAGGTACAAAGTTCCACATTTTTATTTTTTGTATTATTTTTTCTCGATCTATTATTGTTGTATTCATCTTAGAAGTTTCTATTTAAGGCATTTTGTTCCAATGTTCTTCGATAAGCACTATTGTATTTTTTTTAACTTTGTAATCAGAGGTTGAGGCATACTTAAGTTGTACTTCTTTAAGTTTTGCATAAATATACTGTTTTGATATTAGAATATGAGTTATAATCTACGTCTTTTATAACAGTTTTAATAAAATGGCAGCAGCATATCTGTAATGTAACAAAATTTAATTTTTTTTAGTTGTTAACTTAAAAATATGTAACACTTACCTAGGTATGATGTTGTGGATTCAATGTCGCTGTTGAAACTTTTATTACATGCATTTATGAGTGCCCAGCTCCAGTCAACTGCGACTCTTTTGAACAGTGGCCATGATACGTTGATTTTAATGCAAACTATTTTCAATTCTAGAAGAAATCGTCTGACGTCGTCTTCATATTGCCTGTATATTAAAGCTTTTGCGACAGGAATCAGAGTTACTTTTTTTTTGAGTCTTTCACATGCAAAATGATACTGTATCGGAAGACTCTTTTTGAAGAGTTGTCAATTTTTTTTACGATTCCACCAGTTGCATCAATAAAAAGCGTATTTCGGCTATATTTTAAGAATAATTTTCTTTTGGATTGCGTCACCATAAGCTGCTCACTCGAGAACAAATATATTTATTGGGGACTTGCAGTTTTTTGAAGAAATATCCTTTTACATTAAAATAATATCAATTAGTGGCTCACTGGCGTGTTCGAATCTTCTTTGTGCCTCCGGCTTAATATTTCTGGAAACATCATCTGTGATAACATCACCCATGTTTCCAACCCTTTGCAGTGGCTTTGGCATTTGAATAATTTTTATGTTCCGAAATGTTGAAGAACAGTCATGTTTTATATATGTATATTTCTTTAGCTTTTTGCCTTCGAACTGTACGAACTTGTTGTAATTTGCTGCAACTTTTTTTGGTGTTTGATAGTCTCTTTTTTTGCAAATACAGCGACTGTTATCAGCGAATCTTTAAGTTGTATTACAAATTTATATTTTCGGCATATTTTATCAGCATAAATACATTTTCGGTAAAGCCTTGCGACGTGAAGTTAATGGGATAAATGTTGTTGATGTTTTTATAATTTTCTCTTACAAGGTCTTCTACGAATTTGGTAAATTACTTTTTTTTAAATCTCTAATGTTTGAGAGTTATTCATACAAAAATATTTTTTCTTAAATCTGTGGTAAAAAACGCCAGCGCTATATGTAAAGGAGTTCATCCTACGTACTTCCTTAGAAGATTTTATATACTTCTTATTTGACAGAATAAGATTTTTCGATGTCTTTTTTGGAATTTTTATTTTGTTTCTAATTAGGGAATATTCATCTATTTTAGTGCTGTCTTCTGTTATTCTGTTACTTCAATCTCACATATTTTCGTTGAGGAAAACATGGTGTTGATATTTTGAAATAAAAAATTGGTATTTCGTCTATATCAAGGCTGCTGTCGAAAGTTGATTTAATTATATTAGAAAACTTAGAAAACTCAAAAACTGCAGCATCATTTGCAGTTGGTTGGAATAGTTAAAAGTTTGGATATTTTTCAATAATATTTCAGATACCATTGTTTATTGCTAACTGTCCTTGAATTCCACACCATTCCTCAAATAAGCTCAATACTTCTGCCAGATTAATATTTTAAGTTTCCTATTAATTTATTATATGTAAATAATAATTATTTTATTTTATTATTATAATTTATTAGTTATCACATTTTACATTCATAAAATAATAAACTTACCACTGTTTTTATAATTTGACATATCCTTTTTTATTTTTGACGTTAGTTGTGGAAAAAAATTCGGAAAACTTTAAATACATCATTAACTCAATAAAAAACGAGCAAAATAAGAGAATGTTTTTCTTTCCTATCATCGCTATTGATACATTTCTAAGGATGCCGTTTTAGGAAGACATCCCGAAAACTTCAAATACATCATTAATGCAGTAATTTAAGGTATACATACATATAATTTAATTTATTTATTACGTTACCTAATTTTCCTACTAATACCTAAAAATTAAAAACGAAAGAGAAAGACTTATTCATATTTTTGGCTATTTCAGTCATAATCTTCTTTATTTGTCTATATTTAAAATAAAAAGAAAAAAAAATATATTTAAAATATATTATGTATATATACATAACTCCACATATGTACATAGTTTCCTTAAAAATATTAAAAAAAAAGGAAAAAATATAAATTCACAAAATGGCTTTGGAAAATAATTCCCTACAGATATTTACATTAGATACCCTTAAAATTTGTTGAAAGATTGCCAGAATTTTCTGGAAATAAAAACGAATTATATTCATTTATTTCGCGTGTTGATAAAATCAACTCACTTCTTACTCGATATGATGAAATCTCACAATTTCTATTTTTTGATCTTATTAAAAGTAAACTTAAAGACAGAGCAAGGAGACAATAGAAATTAATTTCCATGCGCAATCTTGGCCGCAAATAAGGACCATTTTAACTAATCATTTTGGTGAGAAATATAGTACAGAAAACCCTACAAGAAGACTAGTAAAATGACCGGTAGTTTTGACTATATTGGATAAATTTTCTATTAGTTTATTTAGAGAAAAAGGAAAAAAACTAACCGAAACTCTTGTGTACACGTGATTTCGCCTCTCTTTCTAACTAACTAATTCCACTTGACTACGGAACATATATCTGTACTGCTTACTACGCTGCTTTATATTAGTTAGTGATCGCGTAAATAATGGTTAACACTAACTCGTTAGTCATAACATAAATAGATGTTAGCAATCACTAGTTACACATAATGTAAATCTGCGTTAGCAGTAAACTTTGTTCTTAATTTCCATTTTAAATTCAGATTTTGTTTTATTAAATTAAAGAAGTTAATAATAAATAAGATAAATAAAAAAAATTAATGATAAATAAATAAAAGAAATTAATGTGAATCAATAAATAATATAAAATAAAAGAAGTTAATGATAAATAAATTAAGATATAAGAAATGAATTATAAACAAATAAAAACAAAATAAAAGAATTGAAGAATAAATAAATAAAGTACAAGAAATTAGTGATTAATAAATAAATTAAAATAAATAAAAAAATAAACTAAATTCACTTAAATATTGGGAATTATTTCTTTTTGTAAGCAACAACTTTATTATATTTAACATTTTTTATTTTTCGAATTTATTCTATGAGTTAAATTTCAGTTATGTATTTTATAAAGTTTTTGGTAATAGTTCTATTCCTTTAAATTTAGGAATGACTTAAAATTGCCTTTGAAGGTTTTGTACTATTTGTACTTTGTACTATTTTTTTCTAATAAGATAACAACTAAAATAAAAGAAAATCATTTAAAACTATTTTTCTTTTTTTTGCTCTTTTCGAATTGAAGCTCAGACTGTTTTTGGAAAACATCTGAAATTTATATAAGAGATATGTATATGTATTTTTATACTTTTATCATACAAATGTCAAAATTTGTAATTACATACATACCTCTAAGCAATTTTTTGCAAATAGACAGGTTTGCTAAGGAATGTTTTTCCCACCTCCCATCCCAGTTAAATGTCTGGAGCAGCTTATCTGTAAACATACCACGGAGGACACTGCTGACGAGTTTTTCAGAAAATATGTTCTGCTAAAGATTTCTGATCTTTTGACTTATAAGACGTATCCATAGGTCATATAACAGCTCTTAAATTTTAGTTTTTATAAAATTTTTGATGCTGTAATTTTTGGGATTTCAGTATTTTGGTCATAACTCGGCCATATTTGAACCGATTTTTCAGATTTATTCGGAAAAAGGAAAAACAATGACAAAATTATATATACCCTTTTACCTTCGGTGATGGATATAACAAATTATTTTTGATTTATTTATTGTACTATTAATGTTGTAATATTAAAAACGGACATATGAGTCCATTATGGAAAATAAAAGCATTTGCAAAATGTTTATGAATTAATGATTTCTGATCCAATCTCGCCCACATCTACGCCTGGTGCTAAAACTTCTGAAGGCTTTCTAGGAACCGATCCTGTAATGATGATTTTATCTCATCACAAGTAGTTTTGTTATCCATATTGACAGAATTGTTTTCTATAAAACCTTCAGCAGCTTCAAAATCATGGTACTTACCTGCAAGCACTGCACACGTAGATGTGGATGGGACTGGATCAGAAATATCCTCTATCTTTTTACTTTTCACAGTAACACTTTGCACATGCTCTAAGTGGACTTTTTCTTTTCCACCTGTGTGCAACAATTTTTAAATTTTGGCACAATAGACTCATATGTCTTTTATTCGAATGACATTAAGTTTTGAAAATTTCATTTTATCATTATTACACTTATCTTTTTTAGTTATCTTAACGCCGATATATTAGTTTTATTTTTAAATGTTTTAAGTTTCACCACAAAGAAGCGTAGATTCCGATTAAAATATATTTTATGTATCCATCGTCAAAAAAAAAAATCCTAACAAGAATTTTTGCATTTGTACATTCGATGTTCTAATATTAACAAATTTTTTTTGAAATTTTCACATTTTAATGGGCCCTAGCGCTTTTTCCTTGGCATTTTTAGACTTAGAACTTTTACATATCGTTGCAAAACAAGAATTAGAAAAAAATATTTGTATATTTTTCCACAAACGATGTATTTTTGTTTACTCTATTGAATTGAGCTGCATCAAAAACTTAATTTTCAAAAATTAAAAATTACCGGATTTACGACTGAAGGTATGTATGTACGTGCAGACAAAATTATCTTGGTCTCTCCATTGTTATAAGCTTTAAAATTCCTTTCTTAATAAAAATAATTTAAATAAAGAAATTAACTGTAATCAACTTAAATCAGAATAGTTATATGTATCTTTAGATAAAACCCAAACAGTTCGACTAAAATTCATAACTTAATTTTAAAATTAGTGAAGCACATTCTTTCTTCCAAAATTTTGTTAACAATTGGATGTTTTTTTTTTTGGTCGAAAAATTGGTCAAACAATTTAGTATGATGTAGTCAAATAAATTGTTTCAAATAAAAAAAAAAAAAACATTAAAATTAAATAAAATTATTTTTATAGCAAAAACGTTATTTAAAAAGATTAATTTATATTGAACTGATCTTATATTTTATTTTACCTTATTGTTGAGTTTTTTTTTAATACAATATAAACATATTGATTTTAATAAACTTTAAAAACAAATTTTTTAATTGTTTTGTATCATAAAAAATTTACCCCCCCCCTAAGACTTAAGCTGGATCCGCGTCTGCTAGGTTCAGCTATTAATTTCGCTGCTGGTTTTTTTTTTGCATTGAGTAGAGACTGAAAACTTTTTGAGTATTCCATCGACATCGATTGTTTAAGCAGCATCGAATTTTCTCTTCAGTGTTTTCAATGTTTCCTCATGATCCTCTTTGCTACTTAAAACTATTTCAGTTTCTTTACAATAATTCTTTGTCCAATGGCATCGCATCTAAGATGCGATCTTGATGAGTGCACTGGAGGCTATTCTTCGCTGCATTTCTTTTGAGGTTTGCTCCAACAACATCACATGCTCCTTTTACATGACCAGTAGGATGAAAATGCCACTCAGCTGGCATTCCAAAATCTTTTTCATGAGCTATCAGATTTGCGAAGCTACTTTTGTTTTTAAAATGTTGACGAGCTCCGTCCGAAACATAGTATATAAATTTAGATTTTAGATAATTTAGTCTACATTCACACGTTTCATCTTTTGATGCTCAACTCTTGTGTTTTAAGGACAGGGAAGCAAGAAGAAAAGGGGTTAGTACGGAGATGCCTGTACTCGGGCAGTACGCTTTGTGTTCTCATTCGTAGGTATATGCACAACAATGGCTGCATGTAATTTGTTTCTTTTCTTTTTCTCTTTGGTTCGCTTTGAATAAAAGTGTTGTTGTTTTGAAGCAAAAAAAGTTGAAACCGGTTGCTGCGTGTGAACATAATGGCATCTTCAAAACGGAATTGAAAAGAAGTTGAGCATCAAAAGATGAAACGTGTAAGTTGAGACTTAGTATTCTCTTCTGCTATAAATAAACTGCAACGGCATCATGTTTTAAATCGTCGGATATTGTTGCCATACTTTTGTGGTCCAGTGTTTCATCTTTCATGTAGTAAATAACTACTGTAAATATAGTTTATTGGTCGTTATTGAAGTGAATTGACTGAATGGCATCCTGAAGAAAATTATTTATGGTTCTCTGCGAAATTAAACGAAATAACGAATTCCCCAGACTCCAAATGTATCTTCAAATCCTTGAAGAATAACCAATGCTCTTTGACTAAAAAGTCATGTGTTCTTAAGTTTAGCAATCATCTGACCATTTCTTCCACAAAATCATGGACATTTAAAATGATTGTTTTCAATGTGCATCTTTCTGTCTGAAAATTGAAAAATCCTCGTCTTGACTTAGAAATTATTTTTTTATACATAGTCTACTCGCGGCCCAAAAAGTGACCAGAACTGCCTTAAAGGCAAAGGCCCAAGCTTTCTTTTGAGCAAAAAAAAAAGTTCCCACTTAAAAATAAATTTAAAAAAAAGTTTTAAATTTAAAAAAAAAAAATTTTATAAAAGGATCTTATGTGATTTATATGATATTTTCAGCTGAGATCATAACAATACTTCCGTGTTTTACTTCATTACCATCTATGTAATAAAAAACCGAAGTCAGAAGTTTTGCTTGGTCGTTTTTCCAATGAAAAGATTGGGCAGAACCTTGAACTACAAAACTATAGTTTTCTGCAAAATCACACTGTACGATTATTTCACCTTTACCGATAATCTCCGTAAGTTTTTTAAAATAAGCTGCCAGTTCTTCTAAAATATAAGCATGAGGCATCACAGAAGGAATCAACTAAGTCATCAGTCACATTATCTACCTGAGTAGATAATGTGAACCGTTCTGTGATAAGCCAACTTTCAAATTGCACTTCTGTCACATAATTGTTGTCGAATATAATTTTTAGATGATTGCGAATTGCATTCAAGCCAGGACAAGATCTAGAGCATTTATTAGGCGGTGATTTTCAGTCATTCAATGACACGTCTTAGTTGGATTAGTGCACATCATCATTCGAAGGCAATCCGTATACCATACAAGAACGATGGCAGTTCCTGCTGTTAGGTTGGCAATATTTCCACCATTCAACATAAGTTTAACATTTTGATGTTTAACACAAATACATACTAAGGCCCTAATCATGTACAACGCTGCGCAACGCCACAGAACTAACGCAACGCCAAAGAATAACATTGAAAGCACAAACAATGTCATAAATATTTTGTAATTTTGTTGTTGCTTTCTACAGAAATTCACATTGCGTCTTAAAATTTCAAACGCTCCATTGCTTGTGTCGTTGAAAATTTTAAAACGGTACATGAATTTCTGTTGAAAGCAACAACAAAATTACAAAATATTTATGACATTGTTTGTGCTTTCAATGTTATTGTTTGGCGTTGCGCTGCGTTGTACATGATTAGGGCCTAAGTGTGCTCCAGGGGAGTCAGCGAGAATGCATTGTATGGGTCTTAAATTAAAAAACTTTGAAACGCCAATTTTAACGTTCGGATATTCCTCTTTGAACTGCTGATATAGTTCATTAATGTTGAACATCAGAAGCTGTTTTTGTACAGGCATTCTTCTCCCATCGTCTGATTAAACAGATATAAAATCTTTTATAGCGGCCATCATTCTGCTATTGTCTTGCCGTAGATAAAAGCATTTAAATAAACTTTCTGTTTCAATAGGTAATTTACGCCCACTTCGTGGGTAAGGAGAAAACAAAAGTTCCTTTGCTTTTCACGCTTGTCGCCCTGATGTTCCAAACACTTTAGCCAGCTTTTTTCACTCCATGACTTAGATGCTATGGTTCGTATCATAGTCTTCCTAGAAGTAGAAGTAGAAGAGTCACCAAACCTTTAATGTTTTTAAAATCTTGGTCTTCTTTTTGTGTGTCTTGGATCACTAGATCTTCGTTAATTGTAGGTGTGTATTCGCTTCTTGTCGAACTTACACTTGGTGTTGAAAATTTTCACTGCGATACACAGTAACTTTCCCAGTTCGTGCAGGCTTTTCAGCTAGAAGTCTTTTCCTGCAGAGATCACATACGTATCTTTGTTTTGTTAAGTCCCATTTTTGAGCTATCCTTAATCCTTAAATTCCAGATATGAGAGTCTTAATTCTTACCTATTGAAAACACATATTTATAATTATGTTACACTGGTGCATATGATTTAAAAAAACATTTCGTCAAGCACTCAAAATTATAAAAGTTACACTCATATTTTTTATTACTTTAAGTGTACATGCATATTTTATTTTTTAATACCTTCTTGTGTAGTGGGAAAGTATTTCACAAAAAACGCTGCTGAGGACTAGGAATTTTCACATTAATCTATTGCACGTGCACCTTTAATATATTTTATTACCTAGCAGTGTATTCTAGTAATGGATTACAAAGGTAATAAAATGTATTAAACAAATTTAATTTAAATTGGCCATTTCAGGTTTTGATGTGTTATGCCCGTAATTTCTACAAAAAGATATCTGGTCTCGTTTTCGTACCTAGAAGTTATCTTTACCTATTTCAGCGTTTGTTTGGCTAACGTGTTTTTATCTTAAGTTTTCTTTTAAAATTAGCAGCATTTACACCATAGATTTCTATACACAGCTAAATTTATATTTGTTGAAATTACGGGCGTTAGACATATTCATAAATTTGCATAACTTTTAAACTTATGAAGAGCACACAATAAAAGTTTTACAATATAATAAGTACGCCGCAGGCTTATTTCGCTAAAAAGAAAATTTAGAAATTACGTCGAAGTTAGAAAAAAAGGTTTCCTGATGATCTGGCCCAAGCAACCAGTGAAATGCGCATAGGAACTAGCTTTCCCTCAACAATAAATTTCAGTGTATTTATCAAAAATAAAAATTTGGAATTTAGCACGTCAAAAAATCTTATTAATAATAAATTTTGTATTTCCAAAAATAAGTTTGAGAAAAATTTAAATTTAAACTCGTTCTTTCCTGTCTTTTACGGTACAACATTGCAATAACCACATGTACGAGTGTAAATAAATTTGCATTTCTTGGTCTAACGAGAATAAAATAGCTTTAGGGACTTTTAATCACCTTTTTCTTTTTTTTTTTTAATTCAACATAATTATTATTGAAAAATTAAAAAGGAATAAAACTGTTTCGACACCAACAAGACTGGCGACAAAATTAGAGTCAATTTATATTGATGCAGACGTTAACGTTGCGTACGGCATACCAAAAATACATCGGCGCTTATCGATAAGACTTGATATCGACAATGGCCATACCGATTTACGACATCGTTTCGTATTGATGAAGCTTAATGGAATAAGGGGAATATTAAGCACATAACTTTTACATGAATCTTAACATAATTTCTCTCGAAAATTTGTTCTTTAAATACTTGAATGTAAGGCAGGGATGTCAGCGTCATGCACAATTGTGTCAGCAAAACTCACATGTACGCTTACGCTCTTTTATTTTTCGAGCGTAAAATATAATTTTTTACTGCAAAACACTCTCATTCAGCGGGAAATATCGAAATATCGCACGGCCTGTTTTGAGGCCTCTAAACAGAAATAATATATTTATTATTTATTATCTTTGTTTATGTTTTGTTTTATTTCTGTTTTTAACATTGTACAATGATTGACAAATAATATCTACATTGTTTTGCATTTAAGCTAACGATATGTGTTTTGTTTGTGAAAAAAAATTCTTTGTTGCCTTTTAAAGGGTCCCTTTTTCTTTCGTTAAAAAGACGTACCTAAATGCAGAAATTATTAAGAAAAAAATAGCCACAAGAATTTTTTGGTATTTTGTGCTTGTAAAAATATTTTTCTTTCTGTACCAATCGCGTCAATGGGTTTTTTTCCTTTGAAAACACTTTTCTCAAGTAAGTAAAAATATTTAAAAAAGTCTTGTTTTCCTACAATTTATGTGTAAACCTATACACATAAAAGCAAATGTGACAGCAGGTAAAATTTTTGGGTAAGATGTGTATTATTAATGTATTAATGAAACTTTATTGTTTAACGTCCCCAAACCTAAAAAATGTTTTGTTGTTTCGAAACTGCAATTTAAATTTAGAAGATATTATTGGTAAATAAAAGTATATTTTTATAGGCTAGTAAAATCTTCTCTTTTTATAATGGTGGTTAATAATTATAGAATATTTTTAAACTTAATGAGGTTATTATTTGCATTAGTATGTGCAAATGAATTTTCATTGTTGGCATTCGCAAAGATATGTTGAGCACCAAATTAAAAATTTTGGAAAGAATTGTATAAGGTTGTAAAAAGATTTCAAATATTGTCAAATGCTCAATTTTTCCAAAAAATAAGCAAAGTTTCTGCGAAATGCAGGTTCCAAATTAAATTTATTTAAATAATAACTGATTGTGTCTGTCTATAACTCAACATTTTTCGATAATTGTATTATTATTAATTGCTCTAAAGTCTTCATA
Organism: Pollenia amentaria; assembly: GCA_943735925.1. Classification (NCBI taxonomy): domain Eukaryota; kingdom Metazoa; phylum Arthropoda; class Insecta; order Diptera; family Polleniidae; genus Pollenia; species Pollenia amentaria. The sequence continues at coordinate 93,649,763 of OX031009.1, read as the reverse complement.
GCAAAATATGTATGTTAATTAGGCCTCATAATAGGCCTCGCAACCGCAGATTCCTCCCGCTGGGAATGTAAGAGACAAGAGTATTCGCACCAACACAATCATAATTGACACCACTGATGTAAGGTATCATTTGGTCTGGCTGGAGCGACTATACTTTCTTACTTATATTGTATCAAAATTATAGAAAACTGTTAATTACAAAATGAAAGAAAAACTTAACTAACAAATTGAATGTGACTCTCCTACGCTGTAATAACTTTTGGTTCCTTTGCCTTCGCTCATTTCCTTTTAAATTTTTGAATATAAAATGAATAAATTTATATAAACGAAAGGACAAATTTTAATTTGTATATGTATACATAAATACTATGAATTGTTTGATAGTCTGTTAAATATGGATAACGCCAAATGGGCGAGTTTTAGAATATGAAAACTATATAAGTTAATTTGGTTAATTTAAGAAAAAAAAAAAAATATAAACATGTTAATCCTATGGTACACGATATGTAAAAGCCACATGCACATGTGGATCTGACGTAATTTTACGTCATCTCTAAACCACAATGGCTACATGCCGTTCCACTTTTTGATTCACTCACATAAAGCATAGATTTGCATGTGAATCCCATGTAGCTTTCAAAGCACATGCACACATGTCACATTTTTACATGCCGTGTAATACCCTGTAACATATAAATTCGGACATATTCAACATTTCAACATGCGCATGAAGCCGTCACAAAATATGTAAAAGCAAATATTTTTGATATGACATTTGCGGTCTGCATGTATGTACATATATTATGGTGTTTTCTTTTCTGACATTAATGTTCCATATATGCTACCATTCGCGAGGGTTTTTGTTCTATTCTAAAAATATATGCAAAAATGTGAGTTGTCGTTTTCCTTTCTAAACATGTTGCAAAAATCAATGGCAAGTTTGTTCCATTTCTTACCCGTAGTTATAATTGAGTGTGAGATGATACCCTTTTTTGCATCTGCGTTAAGTACTTTTTTATGAAAGCAAGTAATTTTCCTTTAAACTTTTTTTTGTGTTTGCGAACAATTTAATGATTTTTGGTTATATTGTGATGGATATAAAAACTTTTTGTTTAAAAGAAATTTTGGAAACCTCATCATCATCTGATGAAGATGAGTTCATTTTACTTCTACAAAGTAGAGAACTTCTCCCTCGTGTGAAAAGCTTTTTGGAAAATGTAGTCCATAATTATTCGGATTCCGATGTGTGTATTTGACATTTATATGCAAATATTTTATTAACACAAAAATTTAATTTTAAAGTTTCAAAAGAATTTCCGTGTCAGCCGAGCAAGTGTCGCCTATCTAATAGAGAGGTATACTCATTCCTCGACCAAAAGAAGTTACCGAGGAGGAAGATTGCAAACCAGTTTTGAGAATGCGATTAGATTTTCATAATGTCGAAACAATGGCAAAATTTATTATTGCATGCTGCGCTCTTCACAACATTTGTATCGACAGAAATGAAATGTTATCAGAAGAAATATCTAATACCGAGCTGAATTGTGATAATGAAGAAATTATGGAAAGCGATCAAAGAAATAATTTACTGACTCAATTGGGGCGCATAAAAAGGGACGAAGTAAAAAGTTATTTATAAATTTTTTGTTACGACTTTACATACTATGTATGTGCAAATATATCTAAATACATACATACATATATACAAAGATATAAAATAAAAAAAAAACCGAATTAAAATAATTATGTATACAAGGTACAAAATCAAAAGGCACAAAATAATTCAGTCACAGCAAATAAGTAAATTTATCAAGTATGTGGTGGAAATCTATTTATTTAAATCGAAAATTTGGTTTTTAGTATCTTTGAAATTTATTTATAATAAATTTTGCTTTTATTTTCTTTTTTTTATTCGTTCGAATTTAACGTTTTATATGTTGATTTAACTTGGAACAAAAACTAAAACTTTAATTCAGAAATGTATTTAAATATTGTTCGAAATTCATCACACTTTTTAAATCAATCGATTTTCATCACATACGCGTATATGTTAATATGAATCTATTACACATTTTTATCATCTAAAAGTTTTTTTAATAAATCCATTCTCTCCTTGTGGCGTTTTTGTCGACCTTCTTCTTTATTTCCGCAATTTCTAACAAGGTTCCTGAACACTTTTGCTTTTTAGTTTTTTAATTTTGATATTTTCACACTTCTTGGCCTTGATGCATTTAGAACTGCTCATTTGTATTTCAGGCTCAATCGAGTCGTCCAAAAAACAAATTTTGTTAAGCTCTTCCTCGTAATTAACATGTATTCTTTTTGAGCCAGATGCTCTATTGTTTTCGACTGCTAACTTTTTTCGCCGTAACACAGTTTTATAACGTTCTTCGCACTGCTTTGAAGTTTTTTCTTCAAACTCCAAGGCAATTCTGGCCCACATATCTTTTTTAGTTCTGTATTTTTTTGTGGCCCTATTTCAGGCATATACTCTCCGTATAAATCCAGAAGTTTTCGGGTTTCACCATCAGACCAAACTATAATGTATGTGTATTTTAATAAGCTGTATGTTTATATACGTATGTATGTACATACTGTATGTATTTACATACCTTGAATTCTTTTATAAGGAGTAGGAAATTCAATAATTTCTTCGACTAGGTTGAAATCCATTTTCGTTTGTTTTACTTTTATTTAATAATTTTTTCTTTGGCGCAAAATTTTTACAGCAGCTGATTTTAATTATTGAAAATCAGTGTTGTTAACGCTTATTGGAGTTCAAATATCGCTTATTAGTATAAACTTTGCATGCAATATTTGACACGCTAAATACACATTAGTGTTGGGTGTAAAATGTAGATATTATTTTGTTCCATTGTAATTTAGAAAAATTTATCACTTTGTATGTAAGGTTTCGTGTAACCTGGTAAATATATTTCACAATTATAATGCATCATTATTTTTTAGAAAAGAAAATACCATTAGAGTTGCCAGTTGTCTCGCATTTTTTATTATTAAAAAGAAAAAAAAATCAGTGTAATTATAAACTTTTTTGTGTATTTTTTTAGAATATTTAATACTTTTTTAATTTAAAATGGAAATATGATATATATAAAGTATAAACATATATAATATAATTAGGAAAGTTTAATTTTGTCTTATTAGTCCAGCGATTTCTTAATGTTGCAATTTGTACCGCTTCTACTGGTAACTCTAAAATGTTTATGTTGTTAATGGCACAAGGTTTATGTACTAAAACAGCTTATGCTGGCTGTCCCTTTCCTTTCTATGTTATTTTATATGTATTCTATGGCAAATCTATATTACATACGTTAAAAAGGAACAGCTAGTTTCCTAGTACTACTACCTTGTTAAATGTACCTTGGTTAATGGCATTAGATTTTTTTCAGTTTTGATAAAACTTATTGGCTATTTAAGTGTTATTTATAAAAATTCAAGTTTTTTTTATAAAAATATAATAATGTGTGATGATTATTTGCAAAAAAGGCCTCATCGACAAAGAAACAAAGAAATTATTTTTATATTTTCATAATCAGTGCTGCCAACTTTTACATTTTGAAAAGCACTAATCTAGAAAAAATCCATAACGTATATTAATTCTGCTATATACGGACTCAAGTCCGTGAATGTAGTGGGAGCCCATAATTTACCACGTATGTATATCTCAATAAATACGGACAAATGTTTTGAAAAAGAAGTGCCAAAAATAGGTACACTTTCACCCCTTAAACATTATTTCGAAAAAGTATAAAATTTATATTTGTTTTTTTTTTTTTAAGATATGTTACGAATATGATATAATCCTTATTTCTATGTTTATTGGTTTAAAAGATAAATGGGGTGACAAAGAAGTTCCAAAAAGTACCAGACACCTGTCCGCTTATTTTTCTAATGAACAACGATCATTATAAAATTTTTTTGGATTTCTCTTTTAGTTCTGGAGATTTGAGTTAACCGGATTTACCCGTATTTGCCCTTTTTACCCCTTATATATTAAAAAAATGCTGTGCACTTCTGTACATAAATATACCTTTCATATGGTGGATTTTTTGTTAAAATCGGTTAGCAAACAGATGGGAAAAGTGTTATTAACTGTTTTGCCTTTGCCGATTTATGTATAGAAGATAACAAATACAAATTAAATTTGTTTTTAATGCAAATTCCCAATTTATTGCAAGCACAGGCAGTAAAATACAATAAAAAATGTTTTATATAGTGAAAACTACTTTATTAAATTGTATTATATTGTAATGCATTAATGTGGGATATGGATATACACAAAACAAAAAAAAAAAAAAAAGCTAAAACATTGCTTAAAGAATTAAATTGACAATAATACTACTGGTAACATGCCGTGTACTAGAAATTCACATGCACATGTAGATTTCTACTAGTAACATTCATGTAGCCATTTACATGTGTATACATGTGCTATCTTTGCAAATGTGACAGCTTCGGCCACATGCGTCACATTTTAATTTTGGGACAAAATTACATTTCGTGTACTATCAAAATTTCGTTTCATGTTATCACTGCGTTTCATTCAAAAACTGCAACCGAAGTGCTTAACATTCTCGTGACGTCAGAGTCGCATGCGCATGTGGCTTTTTACATGCCGTGTACTATAGGCTTAAGTATAAAAAACATTTCCATGTGCCCCCATGTAGCTTTCAAAGCACAAAGCACACATATCGCTTTTTACATGCCGTGTTTTTGTTGTATTCACTGCTTCATTTTAAAGTACAGACTAAACTCAAATAACTATACATATTTTTTTTAATATAAATAGAAGTAATAAGCCGAATAAAATAAATTAAAAAAAACAAAAATAATAATAATATTTTAGGTCAGCGGACATCTACTCATATTAAAACATAACTCCCTCTGTTTCTGTCATTGTCACTAAGAGTCATTAATGAAATTTTCATCTTCGATATTTTCGCTTAAATTTCAACTTGTTACGATTATTCATCTATGAAAATGTCATAATGACTAGTCATGAAAATTTGTCCGATTATGAAATTCTTGGCACATCTAAAGTGGACAGAATTAATCCAATTATGTTCAAAATATATTGCTATCTTTGCCTTAGAATACAAATAATTTTTATACACAGCAACTTACAGTATCTGCTCACAATCCGGTCTATATTTAATTTTATCGTCCTCCACATTCACAAAAGAATGAGATAGCAAGGCAAGTTGAAAAATTACAACAAGATGGAATTGTTGAACCATCTGCATCTAGTTACAACATCTCTATTATGCTGGTACCAAAAAAAATCATTGCCAACAACCCTGAAAAACGATGGCGTTTAGTAGTCGATAACCGACAAATAAATAAAAAACTTATAGCGGACAAATTTTCCTTGCCCAGTAGCTCGTTTCTGTATTTCTCGCATCGCAAATTTTCTCATATTAAGTGTGAAACAAAAAATTTCATCGTTTCTCGATTTGTGAGAAAAAAGTGTTTCTGTATTTAAATGCGAGAACAGACAACACAGATTCTGTTTTAACTGGAATACTTCCAGTAATTAAGTGTCAAATGCAAGCGAAACGTCAACGAAAGAAATATATATAATAAAAATAAGGCTGCCAGATTTAAAGATTTATTGACATTTTGACGATTTTTTTTGTTCCAAAATTGGCAAAGTGAAAATTTGCTGATTTTTTCCTAGTGACGATACAGTCTTTGAAATAAAACAATTTTAAATAGTTTTATATGTTTGTGTATTAGGCACCACAGAAAACCGATATCTTTAAAAACAAGGCAGATTAAAAAATGTATCAGCAAAAGCAAAATTTCGAACGGAAACTGTTTAATTTTTATTTGCTTGGATTATTTAATACATTTGTTTGTGTGATCAAAAGTTTAAACTATTACCCCATTTTTCGGTCAATGCACTTTAGGAAATTGTTGCCTTTTACTTTGTCCAAAAGTGTTTATTTTATTTCAATATGATATTTTGTCACTCCTTTGTGTGATTTCTGCAGGGAAAAATAACAATATGAAATTTTAAACTCTTATCGGATTAAGGAAAATAAAATAAATAATTTTATTTAAATAGACCTCAAGCTTATGTATGTATAAAATATGTATTTTACCCATGAACTTAATGTTTTTTTTTATTTTTTTTTTTTTTTTTTTTTTTTTTTATTTTGTGTTTATATGATAAAAATTTGTGATTATATGATAACAATCGAACAAAATTCGTCAAAATTAATTTTAAATTGTCCGAAAAAAATATACGATTTTTTTATTTTTTCTTAGAATATTGACGTTTTTTCACAAATTTATCTGGCAGCCCTGCATAAAACAAACACAATGAAAGGCTAAAAAAATGTGGACGAGAAGATAACAAAGTAGATAACAAAGTAAATTTTTTCACTCATAAAAGAGAGAGGAAATATTACTCAATTGTGCACAAATGAGAGTTTTTTGTTTTAAGTGCTGCCAGACCGTAAATGTGCGTTTTTAGGGAAAAAAATTGTTTTTTACAATTGTGGTAGCACTTTTTAGAACAAAATTATTGGTTTACATGGCAATATTTGGTTATGTTAAAAAAGAAGAAGAAAATAATTGTGTTTTGTATTTATTTATTTGTATTAATTTATTTATTTTAATATTTTTAGTTTATTAAGAAGTGGGACGAGGTTGCAAAAATACAAAAGTTTTTAGTAAGCATAAAAACAAATTTACCTGTCTAATGTACATACATATCGTCGGCTAAAGTCGCAAACGTGCCAAGTCCACTTTTTCAAATTGTTCAGGAGAGAGGAAAACCCGTTTAAATAATATATTTTCGAATACTTGTGGAAACTATATATGCAATACATTGTTATTTCGCCCATTGTTTGAATAAATAAAGTTTTTAAAACTAAAAAAATCTTTAAACACTTGTTTTTTGCTGTTTTTGGACTTGTCTTATTTTCTGCAAGTATACTTCTTTTTTATTGGACTTGACGCCTTTTATTTTTGAAGCGTCTTCACAACTTGGTTGTGATTTTAATATTTTAAACTTCAATTTGTTAACACATTATGTACATACAAGTATATTACACTTAAATTAAAAATTTCTTCTTTGTTTTTATATTATTTCAATGTAAAACACATTTCAATGTAAAAATGAAAAAAAATAATAATAATTATTAAGGAACATGATATATCACTCATCTTTATCATTCATGTGCCAAGTTTTCATAGAAAATACGATAGTCTTTTGGTAATGTCTCTTTCAATATTCGTAAATCATCATACTTTCTTTTAGATATTTGTCGTTTTTCATTATAAAGTTGTGCTAAATTACACCACTTCAGTATGGCAACTTTTTTATCTAGACGTTGGGGCAGATTGCTCCACGCGTTAGAAAACCTTAACTTGTAAAAAATATCACCATTAGGTGTGTACTTAAGCGCTCGTATGTCCGTGACTTTCGGATCTCCAATTACACGACCAGGGCGAATAGTTTTTAAGAATGTTATATTTTTAAAAGACTTAAAACATGTGTAATCTAAATAAGTTACATAATAGGGCTTTGGGTTTTTTTCGCGCACCTTTGCATAAACTTACATAGTCTATTTTTTAAAGCGCGTTCAATCACCGAGTGGACACTATCGGCTTCCATTTGTGTGTGTCCAACCTCTAATATTTTCTGCTCAATAGTTATATTGTTGCTGATTGCTGCATTAAGTAAAGCGTTTGCCATTGTTGAATTACGATTTTGGTAGGTACAGCCATCACTGTAAAAAATTATCTTGACAGGATCGTTGCTTTCCTGTTAATTAGGCAAAAAAAAATTGTTTCTATGAACATAACCCAAACACTGGCCAATTCTTCTGATGTTAGGCCACCATCAACTTCGTTCCACAAAAAACAATAGGCGTCTTTGGTTTTCAAATCATAAAAAACTAAATTATGCACCTGTAATTTAGTTCGGTAGTAAAATGAACTAACATTTGATTTTGGTGCCATTAGAACGGATTGCAAATCAACAGTAAAAACATAGGACTCTTCATCTTTATCTTTTGCTTTTTGTTCTCTGGCCTCATTTTTTTTCTTGATGTATCAAGAATTCCTCATTTGAATAATTTTGCACATTATGACGAGAGCAAATTTCACATAAGTCTTTTTTTGGTTAGAATAAGCTTAGATTTTTTAATTTGAAAACGGAATTGAAAGTTGTTATTGACACCGGATCAGTTTCTCGTTCGTGACACCATTGTTCTTTATAAAAGTCATAAAGACTTCTCTTGGACCACCATTCTGGCAACAGATATTTTTTGGTGGTGGAAGATCGACAGTAATGGGAATCTGTTGATGGATTCGAATCGAAAAATGAATGCAGATCTTGAACACGCTCCGTTTGCGGCTGTTGTTTTTCTTGAAAAATGTGGTGATCCAAAGGAGTATCTAACCAATTTAAACAATTATGCCTACCAATGTTTAACGTGTTTAGGAATAGAGTGCGGCACACACGCAAAACAATATTGTTAACTCTAAGGTGGTACCACAATGTTTTCTTTCTTTTAGAGACGTTCTCAATTGCGCGATTTCGTGGTCTTTTAGGTTTAACACATTGAATTAATGTCCTCACATATACCTTTTTTTGGTGCCAACTCATTTTCCAAAATTCATTGAAAATTTCTTCCCTTTGAGGTTCTGTTATTTTTCCACATTTCATGATTGCAGCTTTACCTTTATCAATACAGTTGCACCTTTTTTTCATAGATCTTGCACTTTTAACTTTATTATATTGCCAATGTCCACCTTCTTTCGTTTTGCCATAGTATTTTTTTCCATGTTGGCGCAGACTTTTATTTTATTGTATACCACGCATCGTTTTTTAGTTGCACTCGCCGTTTTCGCTTTTTGTTCTTAATAGGAAATTCTATTGAATCATCCGTACTGCTGTGGAATCCATACGGAACTAGACCAACAACTCCATCGTCTTCTTCATTTCCATATTGAACAAAACCATCGTTTGATTCATCGCCATAATCCATATTATAATTTTTTTACTAAAAAGCAGATATTATGTTTTCCTAACGCTAAAACAATAATAAAACTCTGAATATATAGTTAATATTTACAATTAAATAAATAATTTTACCATTAAAAGCCTGCAACCAACTAATTTTGTGCCAAAGCGAAATATAACAGCTGATGCAATATGTACGTTCAGTGGACTTAGCGCGCGCTTTTTGACAAATGGGACTTGACACTATTGCATATCATTGCCAAACATGAATAAAATCGGGATTTTTAATTACCAAAAAAAATGGAAATTGTGTATTTTTCAAAAAACTATTCAACTGCATTAAAATCTAATTTTTCGAAAAAAGTGGACTTGTCACGTTTGCGACTTTAGCCGACGATATGTATATAGTACAGACTAATTTATTTATCAATTTTAATTAAAATGAAAGTAAAGCATTGTGTATGTTTATGTTATACTTATGTATATCGGCAATGCGGAGCAGCTTTAGTTAGCAAAGCTAGTGTGTTATACCATGGAGGAGAAAATCTTTGCGCACAGCCAAAGGCCGGCTATGCAGAGAAGATTTAGTAAGCGAAGTCAATGTTCGTTATACAATGGAGGAGAAAATTTTTGCGCCCTTCCGAAGGCAGGCTATGTAGAGAAGCTTTAGTTAGCGAAGTCGGTATATTCTATACCATAGAGGAGAAAATCCTTGCACCCGGGCGAAGGCCGTCTATGGAAGGAAGCTTTAGTAGGCGAAGCCGGTGTTTGTTATACCATAGAGAAGAAAATTCTTGCGTCCGAAAATTTAGTAAGCGAAGCCAATGTTGGTTATACCAAGGAGGAGAAAAACTTTGCGGCCGGCCAAAGGCAGGCTATGTAGAGAAGCTTTAGTTAGCGAAGTCGGTATATTCTATACCATAGAGGAGAAAATCCTTGCGCCCGGCCGAAGACCGGCTATGCAAGGAAGCTTTAGTAAGCGAAGCCGGTGTTTGTTATACCATAGAGAAGTAGATCCTTGCGTCCGTCCAAAATTGCCAAATTTTTTGAGAACTTTTGATGTTTCTGCTAACACATATAAAAAAAGACTTTCTAGAACTTTCAAGAAATCATTCTTCTATATAACTGTTCATGATATTTAAATATTTAATTCATGAAGTTTATTGTGTAGTATTTTCTTTATGAATATAAAATTAATGCTTATTTATACTTTGAAAGTTAACAAATATCCGCTTTATATTTTTTTTTGCATAGATATAACTATTGGAAATGTATTCATATGTGTAGATAAATATGAGATTTACATATAATTTTTGGAATTGTTCGTTTTGGGATTTTTCATAGCTAGTATTCTTACATTATTATTAAGCTATCTTACCCTTTTGTAATTATACACACTTTAGTTTTTATATACAAATACATAGGTTCATATATTAATTTATTTATAATTATTAGAAATTTGTAACCGATTATGGCCTTTAAAGGCTAGGTTATAGTATTGTGAGAAATAAAAAAAATCTATTCAAGGACTTTAAAATGTCCTGAGTGGATAAGAATTTATGAGGGAATTTTTTGGTACTCTTTTGTTTTTACTGGTACTTTTTGTATATCCGTTAGTATTGGACTTAAAACATAAAATAAATGAGTGAATGAGACTCTATAAAAGTGCTTTTTGGTACTTTTTTGTTATTTAAGTGGTACTTCTTTCATTTTCATTAGTTTTGGACCTATAAACATCAAATTAAACATGCAAGGTCCTGAGTAAATGAGAATCTGTAAAAGGGATATATTTGGTATTTTTTCGTTCTTTAACTGGTACTTTTTTTAATTTTCATTGTTTTGGACCTAGAAACATACATTTAAACATGCAATGTCCTTAGTGGATGAGAATCTAAAAGAGGGAACTTTTTGAATTTTCGTTCGTATTAGGCATAGAAACATCTTGCAGTTTTGTTCCGTGCGACAAGCCATTAATCCTTCTACGACATGAAAAAAGTTGGTATGTTCTTTTGCTGTTTTGGTTTTTCTGTTTATGTATATGAGTTGTATATAAAAGATAGTATCGGTTTCTAAATTTTTTGATGGTATTGCTATTTTTGCCTATCGTCCAATTTTAGTAATAGGGGTTATATACTTTTATAGGGGTGTTTTATATTACTACACTAATAATATTTGAACTTTTTTTTTTAGCATATTTTCCCGTGTCGCTTTTTTAAGAAGGAAGACAACGACGTAAGTAATCATCAAAAAATTCTTTTTTTTTTTTATTTTTTTTTATAATTTAAAATTTTTGAAACCCAATCATTTAACAGTATTTAATTCGATTTAAGGTTTGCAAGAATTCGTACAAAGGATAATATTTAAGGTATGTTTTAGTTAATTTTAATAAAATATTTTAAACATTTAAAAAACAAAATAAAAATCAAAAAACTTAATAAATATTTGTTTTCTTACTTTATTATTTAGGCAATATTAAGAATGAAGAAGCGTAGGTATAATTATAGTATAAGTGATTTAAAGTCCATACTGATAAAATGTCCTTTTTTAGAGGAATTGCAGATAAGTGCTTCTATAAAAAATTTTGAATTATTTGAAATTATTATTAATTCTTTAAATGCTTTGAGTAAAAAAAGTAAATACAATAAAATTCAAAATAATATAGAAAATAGAAGAAACATCTGTAGTATGGCAAAATACTTGCTAAAAAATGACAAGGTTAAAAAATCTGGCTTAGGCATGCCGAATAATGCCGTGAATGTTAATTATAAAGAAAAAAATGAAATATTTAATTGTGAAACAGTTTTGGAACATGAATCTTTGCAAAATGTATACACTGATAATAATTGTAATGAAGAGAAAATAAATTCATTGTAGCAAACATTTTCGGAAACTGATATCATTATAGATGATGTAGCAACAAAGAACTTGAAAGCTCAAATCAAAATGATTTCAAAGAATTGTTATCAAAACTTTTGTAAAGATTTTTGCGAACAATTAAAATTTGTCGAAGAATTTAAATCTGACTTTAAAATGATTAAAGATGAATTAAGTAAAATTAATGACAAATTAGGAAATAGTAATGACTGTGCAATAATTGAAAACAATAAAATAGAAAATTGCAAGAAGCAAAATTGTTTCAATATACTTGATTCTGCTAATAAATTGAAAGTGCAAAGTAATAATCGCGACCACACTTTAAGCCCATTCGAAATTACAAATGATTCATTAAATGTTTCAAACTTTCTAAAATACAGAAAAGAACCGAACCCCGACGAAAAATGTAACAGAATAGTATTGCGTGGGGAAATGAATAATTTAAAACCTAAAAGAAACTTTAAAAAAAATATTTTCGATTGTTCATTTTCTATTAAGTTAGATATTATAAAAGAGTTTAATGATGATAAAATCACTAAAAAGAAACTTCTTGAAGATTTAGTAAGAGAAGAATACTTAATGTATAATAATGTTTGTACTTTATGTTTTTACTGTGTTACGCGTGTTAAAGATAATACGTTTTTATATGCATATTGCAGATTTAACGATTGTACCACATTTCGTTTTGAAATAACTCCTAATGGAGCTGTTGTTGTTTACAGAACAAAAGATTTAAAACATGCAGATAATGAAGTGCATGTAGGTCAGATTCGTGGGGTAAAAAGAAATGTTATGAAAAGTAAACTAAAGAATAAAAATGCCTACTTATTTAGAAAGCAGCAAATATTAAATGCTGCTGATGATATTGCTGAAAAGGGCAATTTTCAAGGTATCCATAAGTTGGAAGCATTAAGGAAAGTAAAATCGGAAGGAAATCTCAATTTCTATTATCATCCAGATCCATTTTATTCTCTTATTTTGATGAGAAGAGGTCCATATAAGAGTTATATACATATGGTTGCTACACCTTTTTTAGTGTATACATGGGAAAAATTTACATTTGAGACCATTTCAAATAATAAAAAAATTCTCGAAGATTGTAAGTTTACATTACATTTAGATGCTTCAGGTGAAAGCGTTAGGCATTTAGAATGTGCCGAAAAGAGAATATTGACTTATAAATTAGTTTTGCGTAATTGCAGATTAAAAAAAATTATCCCTATTGCGGAAGCAATTTTATCCCGGCACACACGTGATGCAATTACCGGTTTTCTGGATGCCTTAAAACTATTTCTAAAAGAAAACAAAGTAAAATATCAATTTAAATGGTCTTTTTGTAGAAGAGTTTGCACTGATGTTAGTGCCGCATTATATGGAGCGGTATTAAAAAGTTTCAATAATCAAACTCTACTAGAATACCTAAATGCTTGCGCCGTATTCTTAAATAACCTAAAACTTAATCCAAATTCCAAACCTAAGTTCGTTATATTGCAGTGGTGTAAATGCCACTATATTCATATAATGTGTAAAGACTTAAACGCTAAATTGGGTAAAAATCATATCTTAAGGCCTTTGTTAAAGAATGCATTAATAGCTGCTTTTAGCTTAACGACTATTGAAGAATGTCAACAATGGTTTAAACATATTTTTATTGTTTTACTCACGCCATACAAGTCTCCTAATTTTGAGAGGAGTTTTAAAATATTGCATGATTGTTTAACAGAATTTGTTGATGAAAACATAGGCAAGGAATACCACCTTCCTGATGATGAGCATATAGATCCATTAGAATCTATTTCATCAAATAGCCCTTTTCGAAAGATGTTCTTTTCCATTTACTGTGAAATTGAAAATGATATAAAAGTTATTAATAAAGGATATACTTTGAATGAATATCGAAATGATGACATGTGCATCTTTATATTAAACAAATATTGTTCATTTATTGTTATGTGGACGAACATTATGGGTATTCACGTTGATCCAACAGGGAAACATATAAGTAATGCTCCCGTTGAATTTTCCTACTTTTTACAAAAGCATATTATATTGCAAGAAAAATCTGTTAGAGCAGATGTTTTTGTAAAAATAATGAGAATTGACTACCTCAGTTCATTAAAGGAATTGCGATACAACTATAATATGTTTGGATCAGTTTCCGATGAAATCGAAGATATACTAACTTCAAACGTTAATGATTTAAATGAAGAAGTAAATAATAAAAGGTTGAAAAAAGAACATTCTTATATTACTTCAACACCTATCGACAAAAAAGATTTGAGTGTTGAAATTATAAAAAAACATTCTAATACTAGTTCAACACCCATCGAAAAAAAAGATTTGAGTGAAATTATAAACAAAGAACACTGCTATTCAATATCACATTTACATAGTGAGCCAGTTGAGGAATGGAACAAAAAAAATGTTAAAAAACAAAAATTAATTAAGCCAAAAATTATGCTAGAGTCTAAGGCATTAAAAAAACTTACTGCTATACAAAAAAATAAATCGAAATCAGTAAAACCAGTTGCTAAATCATTACTGATGGAAGAATCAAAAGACACATTTTTTCTCTTCAAACTAGATTTATTATTTTGCGAAGTTAATAATATATATAATCCAATAGAAATTGGATTTTATGACTATTTGGAAGATTCCGATTGGAATTCATTAAACAATGGAAATTGGTTGACAAACTTTGTGGTAGATGCTTGTCTTTTAGGAATTATGAAAGAAAATAAAACAAGTAATTGTTATTGTATGCCTTGTCAAGTTGATAAAATAAACCTTGACACGATAAATATATTAATACAAAATAAACCAAATTTGTTGTTTGTTCCAATATTAAAATCTAGTCACTTTACACTTTGTGTACTTAAGTTTTCTACACATGAATTTATGCATGTTAATTCATTTGTATCTCAAAATGTGGGTAAAGAAATATATAATACCTTCAAAGCTGAGTTGGGAACTAGTAAAATTTTTTGGAAGTATGTATAAAGAAATTACAGAAAGAAAAACACAACAAGATGGCTCAAATTGTGGAATTTTTGTTTTAATGTATGCGTTAAAAATACTTCAAAATCAGTCATTAACAAATTTGTGTGAGCCCGAAGAGTTTAGAAAGCAAATGAAAATATTGTTATTAAAACATCAGGGCGATAGAACAAGGTTTTGTTGCCATTGTGGTTGCCTTAAGATTGATGACAAATATGTTTTTGTTTGCAAAGATTGTAGTTTTTATGTTTGTAGAAATTGTACACATAAACATTGTAGAAGAAACTCTAACGTTTGTAAAATAATTGAACAAAATAAATTATCATAGTAGAAATGTTATTACTTAGCTTTGGATAAGATTTAAGGTCGATTCTGTGATATACATACATACATATGTATAGCAAAGTAAATTTAAGTTAATGTAAGAATATCATGGCATGTAGGCCTATTGGGGAAGCCAGCCTTGAAAAATAATTGGCAACGCACATAGCATAGTACCTCTTGGGTTGTGCGGAAATTTATGCAAAAATAATGATAAATTTAAAGAATTATATAAACTATAAATTTATAAACCGATTATGAAGTAAAAAAACTTAACAAATTCTTTTACATTTCGCATCTCTTTCTAACTAATTAATTCCTCTCGACTACGGAACATATATCAGTACTGCTTACTACGCTGCTTTTTATTAGTTAGTGATCGCGTAAATTATGGTTAACACTAACTAGTCAGTCATAACGTAAATAGAGGTTAGCACTAACTAGTTATTCATAGCGTAAAAATTGGTTAGTACTAACCTTTATAAAATGATTGTTTGCTTTTATTTTAGTTTTAAAATAAAGTTTTTATTAAAAAAATATAATCAAGCATGCTTCATTAAAGTAGATCATATAAAGAAAAATTATTTTGCAAACAACTTGCGACTAAAAAGCCGAATACATACATGCATACATACTTGAAAACCCATCAGGATTTTAAATATTTTGTATAATTTGCTCCTTTATTATCACCACTAAATCTTTAACGAGTATCCCGGCCAAAGCAACCAACCGAATGACCGCTACCTGTTGGAAGACCACTTCTTTTAACACGGCTGTTTCGTACATGACCTGTTATTTCCAGAAAATCTACCACCACGTTTTCTGGAGCCGCCATCAGTATGCCCTCCTTTACTTTAATATGCAACGTAGTTGCAAAGGAGATAAGCAAATTAATTTTTTAACTTAACATGGCAAATATCTTTTGTAATATTTAATTAAAACAATTCAATTGTTTTACAAATATTGGCAGGCAAAGCGTATGAAAAAATTATATTAAAAAATTGGCATTATTTAGCAAGTGTTAGTTGTTCCACTCTAACATATGTGTTAGAGTTAATTCCGTCAGAATTGTAGTGGCAAATCGCATATTTATATGAAAACTTTAAACGTGCATAACTCGAAAACTAAGCGTTTGCGCCAATTTTTTTATTTAATTTTTTCTTCTTATTTTTCCATTTTCTATCACCCTAGGTACTTTTTTTTATTTGGAGTTGCGTTGGTAAACTAGATGTGTTCCTTAATTTTTTTAGTAACAAAAATATAAAATAAATTTAGTACTTTCATTTTTAGCTGTGGAACATTTTAGAACTATTTTAGGCGCGCTTTTATTCATTAAACTTTTGGCAACACTGGATCACATCTCACACATTCTTTTTAAAAACCAAGCAAAAAATTATTTAAACTTAAAATTAAATTAAAATTAATTTATTGATCGTCACATCATAGAAAATGAAACATTTCCTAAATTGATGGTGCGTTTGGAATCAATCGATTCAGTTTTCTTATCCTCCAACGAAGAAATGGTCCTCAACAGTGTCCTCAGACACCTCATGGAATTTATACGGAGGAATGATGAAAACATTTCTTTGGAGAAAAATCTGTTGAAACTTCTGTTGCAACAGGAATTTTATCGTGCCAGTGCTGATACGACAATAAAAAGACTCTCTGTTTGTGGTCATAATGATGATTGAAAATATGAATGGCTTAGTAGAACTGGACAACTCGAAGTTGTGTCAAAGGCCGAGTTCCAAAACGTCGGTTGCAAAGCAACTATCTTTTTTTTAGTGTATGCTGCAATGCAACCGTGTAGCTTATTACAATGTTATTTGTACCAAAGTGCACCAAAAAAGTATGATGCGTTCATTATAAGAAAACTATGCATCGTTAATATTGATGATACATTTTTGATTTGCTCTGCAAAGCATGATGTTTTGGAACTCAGCCAAATTGTTAATTTGGGACAGTCGTATTACATTGTGGAAGATGATGGATGTTTGCTGCGAATGTTGATTTTTGTTCTCAAAAAATGGTCGGATGATCCTCTGTATTGAAACGATGATAAAGGATATCACTCGAAGTATTTCAAATTTGTTAATAGTAAGAATTTGAACTGCAACACACTAAATTTTTAACTTTTACACAAAAAGAAAAAAAATTAGATTTCTTTTTCAGATGCCATTTTGGTTACACTTTAGTAGCTGAAGAAGCAGCACACGAGACACTATTGAATTCCCATATCTGTTCTTCCATTAAGAGAGCCTTGCAATGTATATATCAACCCAGCTAGCATTTTCAATCGTATGAGAGTCCTGGGAATCTTACGAAGAGCGTTTTTGATCGTCGACGAGCGCACTTTTTAATCGTAGAAGATATCTCGCACGGGAGTAACTGTTACACAAGCTGATTCCTCTGTGAGGTACTTCTACAACACAGCGGAGGACGCTTATATTAATCGTAGAGGGAATCGTTTGCGATGTATGTAAAGATTATCTAACGAGTCTTTTAGAAAGCATTGGTATGAATTGTATGAGACTCATATAGGGATTCTCGTGCAATTCTTGAAATGCTCAGCCGCATAACAGCTACCTAAATAAAACATGAAGCGCATTTTTCATGTCAACTCTTCTCGTTTTCATACAATTTTCTACGAAACAAAGCCTTAGATCGCGAATTAAACTCCACCCGGTTGGAAAATCATATTCGGCAGATCCTTAGTTCCATTTGTTTTATTGAAATTGAATTAATTGACAATAGAATTTTCATGTTTAAAAAAACGCTTTTATTTAGCTAGCTCAGTAATTGTTATATGAATCATACAGAGTCGCAAAAGGTTCATTCCAAGAATAAAAGACGCTGGTCAAAAAATTTATAAAAAAAAGTAAAAAAAGAACAATTAGTTGTTTTTGGTATTGTAACTCGTCAGATAATCATCAGATGATTCTTTTAGGAGTTGTATATTAAACATAATCGTCTAAAAAACAGCATATCGTCGGTCACAGGTTGACAACTCAACATGTTTTTTTGTAATTTTCAGGAGACAAAAAAAAACGTTATTACTACGTTACTAAACCGTGTTGGAAGTAAATAAAAAAAAAACCAAAATTAGTAGGAGATATTTATTGTAAGATGGTGTAAAGAAAACAAAGCTATTGAAATAATTTCAGATTAAAAAAAAATTAAAATAAATAATACCCCCGATTCGATTTTTTTGCGAGTTAAGAGTTGTCAACCTGTGACCGACGATATGCAAGCTGGAAATGAATAAAGAAAAATATTTTTTAAAAAAAGTACCAAAAATACGTACGATTTTTACCCCTTAAACGTTCGAGTGCCGAAAAAGTAAGAAATTTATATTTGTATTGTTTAGACAACTTACGAATGTGCAAGGCGAATTCATTCCAGGTAATCTCGGTAGTACATCAAGTACAACTCGTACAAAAACCACAAGCAATTTTTTTTGTAAAATCATTGTACAATGTCAAAAACCGAAACAAATCAAAACAGAAACAAAGATAATTAACAAAATTTTGACATCCAACAATTATAAAGCTAAAGAAAAAAAGTTATCAGCAGGGCTTTTAGGGTAGGCCTGCCATACGTCCTGATTTTCCAGGATTTGTCCTGGTTTTAAACAACTTGTCCTGGTGTCCTGGTCCACTCTCAATTTGTCCTGGTTTTTTGACACAGATAAGCCTGTGGTAAACGTCGTTCAACTAATCGATTTCAATAAAATGAAATCAAAGTTTATTTTAATTTTTTTATTTATTTTGTTGTTTTTTTTTTATGTTAAGAGCTTGTATCTATTGTTGGACTTTTATATGAAATTTTTATGAAAAATGCCTAAAGCCAAACGTTTTAAAGCGAGAAATGCATTTAATGCGTTACTAAAGCATTTAAAAGAATCTTGGTTAATTGCGCATTTAAGGGAATTCTATCTTAGTTTCGTTCACAATGCAATTATTGAAAATGTAGATTAAATGCTTACATCGCTCATTTGCTGCAACAACGTCCTAAGTCAATTATCGCAACTTTGACTAAATATCACTAATGCATAGTAAATTTTTTCCCCTATGCTATTAGGTGTTTTATGATGTAGTAATTATTTCATGTGAAGATTTTGTAAATACAACTCTTTAGAGATGTATACATTTTTTACCATTATGTTGTGCGTACATTTTAGAATTTAAATTTTTTTTCCATAAATCTAATATTTTTGAGTTATGCCGAGTTGCAGCAAATGGTCGATATGCACAATTTATTAAGTGAAACATCAACAAACCACAAATTGCATCAATATATAAGAAATAACCGTTTTATTCAATCAAATTTTGTTTTAAAATGGTTTGACTAAAAATAATATCCGAAAATAATTTACTAGTGTTTAGTATTAAAGAACTATATTAATCTAAATAGCACTGCTGTGAACAGCCTGTTGTAATATGATATGATAAATTAATGTAAACCTTAAAATTAAATGACAAAATAGAACATTAAAAGTACATAGGTAATAAATTTGTATTGTCATAATTAGGGCACACTTGCCCTGATCAAAATACATTTTAATATGAAAAATTAAACAATATTTTTAAGACAGCCATTGAATTATTTGGGAATACATAGTTTTTCATTAAAAGATTTTGTTTGTTGTCTTAATCTTGATTCCCTATTTTTATAATTCGTATGGATAAGCTGTTGTCCTCCAACATTAACTTTCAGTATTTTTATCAATTATAAAAAAGGGAATTAAGCACAACAAACAAAATCTTTTAATGAAGTAATTGAATTATATTAAATACAATCAATATGGCAAAATAGAACACTTTGTGAATTGCTTAATTATTTTAAAACACAAAGAAAAATAAAATCGTTTAAAGTTACAAACAAAACAAAAAATTAAGGAATTTGTTTGTGCAACCAAACGTGAAATTTAGTTTTTTTTACGAAATATATATAACCGATTTATGAGTGTAAAGCAGTTCAGCGGGATGCACTTAAGAGAAAAAAGCGTGACATTTACCCAAGCGTGATGCACTTACATATCCGTAAAGTAGTGTATTATTATATGTGTCCTGGTCGACGGGTTTAGACTTCTGGCAGCCCTATTTTAGGGTCACCTGTAATGAATTCGCCTTACGAATGTGATATCATTTTTATTTCTTATTTGATTGGTTTATAAGATAGGTGGGGTAATAAAAAAAATTCAAAATACAGGTTTTACGGTAAACGGGTCGAATATTTAACAAAAAAAATGTCAGAGACATATTTAATAACAAAAAATTAATTTATTGCTACGTACCACCATCAAAAGCGATATTTGGACAAAAGTTTGTGTTTAGTTTTGTGGCTAGCTCCTCCCAAAACTTAACTTTTTTTAATTTGTTTTTATAGTTCACAGATTTAACATCCCAAATATAAGGCACTTGCTTTATCTCATTTAATACATACAAAACTTCTTCTTCCACCCAAGCTTTAACCATTTTTTTGTATTTAATTAAATTTTTGTAAAATTACTTTTTTATTTTGTTTGGCGCGGTTTTTTTTATTGCTTGTGAACTGTCAATTTTTTTTACTGAAAAACTGAAAAAAATTTTTTACATTTTTTATATGTTATCTTTGTTTGATATTGCAAATGAACCAAATCGACCAATTATTTCACAGTCCACATACAAATGTCGCTTCCAAAATAGGGATTTTTGACTAATACGACCTGAATATAGTTAAAATATTTGAATAGTTAAAATAATTAAATTTGCTGAGATATGCTCTAAGTAAATAAATTATTTGGAAGAAAAATAAATTATGATTTGCGAAAAGGAAAAAGTAAAAAGATGAGAAAGACAAATGCAACTACTTACCATAGTTTCAATTGATTTTTAAATTTCCTTTACTCGCTTTATATCGCAGAACTAATAATTTGAGCTTTATATTTAAATAAAAATCACAGAACTAACATAAAAATAATCCAAGCACTTCTACCACAAACGACTTCTACCACAAATGTAAATTTGATTAAACATTTGCGCCATTACAAATCGAAGCCAATTCTTTTTTAATGTTGCCAGATGGTGTAATTATTATTTTAGTACAAAAAAAATTTGGCATTACTGCTAACATGAATAAAATTTCAGGGTTAGTAAGATCAATAAATAGTATAATTAAATTGTCAAGCTTTAATTTAGATTCTTACGAAGATTTATTCTTAAATTTTGTATAATATTAGATATTTTTAGTAAATAGTAGATATCTTCAATGCTTCTGCAATTGTAGCTGATATAGTTATGGAAAATTATTAGATACATTTATGTGTTGAAAAATTAATTATAAAATCGAAGATCTTGATAAAATATGTTGATGATTTATTTTGTATAATTCCGGAATTATGAATAGAAATGTTGATATTTCTAATTCAAGACTTAGGAGTCTAATTCAAGACTTTCATATTTGGACACCTAGATAATATGAAGAGGAAATATGATATTAATAAATTGGTTTAAAAAGCCTTGTAAGGGTAATTATAGTGGACAGTGTAATGAGGTATATATAGGTACAACAGAAAATAAACTAAAAACTTAGATAGCAGGACATAAGTCATATCAAAAATATAGAAATATTTCATCACAAAAAACAGCTTAATCAACTCGATGTGCTAATCTCAGCCATTATCCAGATTTTTAAATACAGCAGTTTTAAACACAGAAAATAATTATTAACGTACATAGATTTATGTTAGAAATGTTATAAATTATAAATTTACCTACAATGTCGAGAATTATGTCCCAATTCTGGTAGACGATTTATATGGATTAAATCTAGCTTACCGACACAAAAAAATAAGTATATAGGGTGATAGAAAATTTAAACACAAGAAGAAAATATTAAGTGAACAAAGTGGCGATAATGCATAATTTTCGAGTTGTGGACCTTTTTAGTTTTCATATATACGTATATGCGATTTTCCACTACATTTCTCAACGTATATGACCAATATTGGTATAATTTTTAAGCTTTTGAACAGATCTTTCGTTTGCGCAACTAATATTTAAAATATTTGTAAAATCCTCCACATGGCATTTTGCGTTTCAGGTAGCGATATGTATTAAGTTTTGTAATCGTTTAAACTTCTTACATTTTGTTAATAGTTGTCAGAATATACTTTTTGAATTTGAATCAAATTTAAAAACAAATATGTAGATAGTTATTTAGTTTGTTTCGATAAATATTGAATTTTTTCTAAGATATAAAGTAAAAATAAAACAACTTTCCATCCCTGAAACTAAGTGCATGTAAATCTATATGGCAACATCATATGCCCGAATTCGAGAGAACTAAAGTGAGTCCATGTTCTTCTTCTTTCTTTCTACATGGGAGATGATTTTCGGCTTCCAACAAAGTTATTTTTTTAAACTTTGTTCAAAAAAAACTTAAGTTAAATATAAATTATATACCAAAATGTAGCTAAAGTACGCAGCTATACGCCACATATAGCCAACCTTCGGAGGATGTCCTAATTTTGGCCCCTTAGCCAAAAGAAAAAAAGAGTGAAATTTAATAGAAAGTTATTTTTTTAAACTTTGTTCAAAAAAAAACTTAAGTTAAATATAAATTATATACCAAAATGTAGCTAAAGTACCCAGCTATACGCCACATATAGCCAACCTTCGGAGGATGTGCTAATTTTGGCCCCTTAGCCAAAAGAAAAAAAGAGTGAAATTTAATAGAGTTATTTTTTTTAAACTTTGTTCAAAAAAAAACTTAAGTTAAATATAAATTATATACCAAAATGTAGCTAAAGTACCCAGCTATACGCCACATATAGCCAACCTTCGGAGGATGTGCTAATTTTGGCCCTTAGCCAAAAGAAAAAAAGAGTGAAATTTAATAGAGTTATTTTTTTTAAACTTTGTTCAAAAAAAAACTTAAGTTAAATATAAATTATATACCAAAATGTAGCTAAAGTACCCAGCTATACGCCACATATAGCCAACCTTCGGAGGATGTCCTAATTTTGGCCCCTTAGCCAAAAGAAAAAATGAGTGAAGTTTAATAGAAAGTTATTTTTTTAAACTTTGTTCAAAAAAAAACTTAAGTTAAATATAAATTATATACCAAAATGTAGCTAAAGTACCCAGCTATACGCCACATATAGCCACCTTCGGAGGATGTCCTAATTTTGGCCCCTTAGCCAAAAGAAAAAAAGAATGAAATTTAATAGAAAGTTATTTTTTTAAACTTTGTTCAAAAAAAAACTTAAGTTAAATATAAATTATATACCAAAATGTAGCTAAAGTACCCAGCTATACGCCACATATAGCCAACCTTCGGAGGATGTCCTAATTTTGGCCCCTTAGCCAAAAGAAAAAATGAGTGAAGTTTAATAGAAAGTTATTTTTTTAAACTTTGTTCAAAAAAAAACTTAAGTTAAATATAAATTATATACCAAAATGTAGCTAAAGTACCCAGCTATACGCCACATATAGCCAACCTTCGGAGGATGTCCTAATTTTGGCCCCTTAGCCAAAAGAAAAAAAGAGTGAAATTTAATAGAAAGTTATTTTTTTAAACTTTGTTCAAAAAAAAACTTAAGTAAAATATAAATTATATACCAAAATGTAGCTAAAGTACCCAGCTATACGCCACATATAGCCAACCTTCGGAGGATGTCCTAATTTTGGCCCCTTAGCCAAAAGAAAAAAAGAGTGAAGTTTAATAGAAAGTTATTTTTTTAAACTTTGTTCAAAAAAAAACTTAAGTTAAATATAAATTATATACCAAAATGTAGCTAAAGTACCCAGCTATACGCCACATATAGCCAACCTTCGGAGGATGTCCTAATTTTGGCCCCTTAGCCAAAAGAAAAACAGAGTGAAGTTTAATAGAAAGTTATTTTTTTAAACTTTGTTCAAAAAAAAACTTAAGTTAAATATAAATTATATACCAAAATGTAGCTAAAGTGCCCAGCTATACGCCACATATAGCCAACCTTCGGAGGATGTCCTAATTTTGGCCCCTTAGCCAAAAGAAAAAAAGAGTGAAGTTTAATAGAAAGTTATTTTTTTAAACTTTGTTCAAAAAAAAACTTAAGTTAAATATAAATTATATACCAAAATGTAGCTAAAGTACCCAGCTATACGCCACATATAGCCAACCTTCGGAGGATGTCCTAATTTTTGCCCCTTAGCCAAAAAAGTTGTTTATACTCTGTTCGACAAAATACGTTAGGAAATTATAAAGTTATTATATCATATATTTTAAGGAATCCATTTAACATTAACATTTGCTAACTTATTTTTTTCTTATAGTTTGTTGTAGTATTTTAATTATTTATTATTAAACACCATTTCCGGTTTTACTTTGTTATCTTGTTAAAAGCCGAAATACTCTCCCATACACCGAAAACAAGAAGAAGATATAATTCTCTTTAAAATGGACAAAGTTACCATATTTATTCACAATATTTCACTATTTTAACTTGGCTGCAGCTAAATTTAGTTCAGCTCAGCCGGAAATACTCAATTTTAATCACGATAAGAGAGACATATTTTGTAGCTCTCTTTTTTTTGAGTGAAACGAGATTTACTTTGTTAACTACTTTGTTATTTTCACGGAGATTAAAAAAATTTAATAACAAAATATAACAATTGTTTTATATAAGCTGCGTTCGAGAACACAAAAGTTTTTACTATTTTTTACTGAACTTTACTGCATTTTACTAAATTGCGTTCGCGTACACAAAATACAGTAAATGAGAACACAAATTGAGAGCGTAAAGTGACAGTTCTTGACTGAGTACTTACAAATTTTTACTGCAGAAATGTTTGCAGTAAAATTTAGTAAAACAAAAAAACATATGTTTCAAAAGGTAAACAAACATAAGTAGCAAACAAAAGGCATACAAGTTGTAAAAAAATTGTTTAAAAAAGAAAACTTGAAATAAAACTAAAATAAAAACAAAAAAATAATTAATATTAATTAATTAAACTTGTTTGTGAAGAATTTATATGGCTAAATACCAACTTTTGAAACTTTGTTTTGTTATGTTAATTTTTTGGAGTTGTAAAAGTGTCAAGTACTCGGGTACTTAGAACAGCCCTTGTTTTTAAAGTTATCAATAGTAAAAAAAAGTATTCGTGACCTATTGATCAAATTTAGCCGGACACAAAATAGCAAAATCAAATAAAATAAAAAACAAACAAATATGAAAGATTACATAAAATAATTTGTTAGTATTTTCCAAAAATATTCGTGTTATAAAAAGTATTTAATCGAGTACCGATAAGAAAACGAGTTAAGTAGTCAAAAGTGTACACATTTTTCAACACTTCAATTATTTGCCATCAGCTGTTGCCTTTATTTTACGAATTTTTACAACTTTTGCGTTCGCGTACTATTTTGGATAACAGCTTTTTGTGAGAGCAAATTTTTCAGTTTACTCATTTACTGCATTTTACTGTAAAAGTACTCAAACGCACCTATACTTAGGCCCTAATCATGTACAACGCAGCGCAACGCCAAACAATAACATTGAAAGCACAAACAATGTCATAAATATTTTGTAATTTTGTTGTTGCTTTCAGATAAAATAAAATAATACACATTCTTGTGTACATTCATACATAATTTGGGCTCCATATTTTTAATTTTTTTTTTCTCGCATCAATTTCAAATATGACTTATTTTGACAGTTCTTGTGAGAATTGTTTTGCAAAATATTGTTACAGAAACACTTGTTCTCACATCCTTCCAATAATTGCTGGAAAATTATTTAAATGACAGATAATTCTCGCAAACTAAAAGTACAGAAACACTTTTGTGAGAAAAACCATTTTTTGTTTCATATTGCACTGTTTTTGTCATAATTCACTTGTTTCATGCGGGAAATTTTACGATGCGAGAAATACAGAAACGGGCTACAAGAATTTATACCAACCGGGAAGAGGTAAATTTGTTTGCTGTTTGGATCTAACATCTGGGTTCCATCAAATTGGGTTAGACAAAAAATCACTTCGTTTTCAACAGAACAGGGTTACTTTCGCTTCACGAGATTACCATACGGAGTAAAAGTAACTCCAAACTCTTTTCAAAGAGTGATGAATTTGGCATTTACAGGTTTAGCACCTTCACAAACTTTTATACACATGGACGACGTTATTATCACGGGATGTTAAATAAAACAAATGCTTGAGAATTTAGAAACAGTGTGCTAATATGCAGGGAATGTAATTTAAAATTGCATCCATATAAATGCACCTTTTTCAGATCCGAAGTAACATGCTTAGGGCATAGATGTACTGACAAAGGTATTTTGCCACACAATAGCAAATATGACTCAATAAAATATTTTCCTAGACCATCAGATTATGAGGAAGTTCGTCGATTTATGGCCTTTTGCAATTATTATAGACGTTTCATCCCACAATTCGCTTTTTATGCAGTTCATTTATCTAAATTAGCTAAGAAGAATGAACCATTTTTATGGAATAATGATTGCGAAAATGCCTTTCAACACCTGAAAAAAGCGCTACTGTCACCACAAATTCTTCAATACCCAGATTTAGACAAACTTTTTTACATAACGACTGATGCCAGTAAAATTGCTTGTAGTGCAATACTTAGACAAGAGAAAGATGGCATACAGCTTCCAATCGCAAAAGCATCGCGTACATTTACCAAGGGAGAATCAAACAAACCCACCATAGAACAGGAATTAATAGCTGTTCAATGGGCAATTTATCACATTCGACCATACACTTATGGAAGAAAATTTATAGCACGTAGTATTCACAAACCATTAACATATTTATATTCTTTAAAAAATCCATCAAGTAGATTAACCAGAATTCGGCTAGAACTGGAAGAGTATGATTTCGTTATAGAACATATTAGAGGAAAAGACAATTTAGAAGCGGACACGCTGTCTCAAATTGACTTTAGTGAAATTAAATCAATCCCTTCAACCAATAATGTTCTCCTGGTAACTACGCGTACCCAATCAAAAAATGCAATTCAAAGTAAAATTCAAAACAAAGATAGTGGTATAATTCAGGAAGAATGATTAATTATTTAACCTCATACGCATGGAGCATTTTAAAGAAAAAGCGGATCAACTTTTAGAAAAATTGCAAATAGCACTAACAACAAAAATATCCATAACAACAAATAAAGATGAAAAAATACAGTTATTAAAAAAATTCCATTACACCCCTTTTCGGAGGACATTCGGGAATAACTAAACTGCTTAAAAAGATTTGACGATTTTACTATTGAAAAAACATAACTAAGGATGTAAACCAATGCGTAAGAAAATGTGTTCAATGTCAAACAAATAAGACCACAAAACACATAACACCAGATATGATTATAACTCCAACACCCCAGAAACCTTTTTAAACAGTTATTCAGTTAATTGCAAAAGTTTAACTTTTTTACTAAAATTATATAAAGATTATTTAGAGTTAATTAAATAGAATAAGATTTAAATTATTTGTACAAAAAAATTTAAACAACTATAATTACAAAATTACGTTTGTAAAGAAAGCTCTTATCGACATCGCCAGATCAACTATCTCAATAAGACCTTTCTCTATTAAAAGGGAGGTGTAGTGAAAATACCAAATAAATGACTAATGTTTCTGTGACCTTAAAATATAATTTATCAATAATATAATAAAATATAATACAATTTAGTCACTTCGAGAAAAATTTAAACAAAGAGTAAACCACCTTAAGTTCAAAGACTTAGGCCCTTATCATTTAAAACGCAGCGCAACGCCAAATAATAACATTGAAAGCACAAACAATGTCATAAATATTTTGCAATTTTGTCCTTGCTTTCAACAAAAATTCCATTGCTTGTGTCGTTAAAATTTTAAAACGGTACATGAATTTCTGTTGAAAGCAAGAACAAAATTACAAAATATTCATGACATTGTTTGTGCTTTCAATGTTAAGCTGGAGGTCCACACCACGCGTTTTAGCCTCCACGCATTGCATGAGTTTTATACCTTACTTGCGTTCTACGTTTCAAGTTACATGCAACGTAAAAATAAAATTTTATTTATCAAAATCAGCTGATTTATTCGAACACTGCTTGTGACGCTTACAAAAGTAGAAAGTAAACCTACTTTTCGCATTCAACGCCTCAATGCATCCTAGGCTATTGTGCATGAAACTTGTTACATACAACTATACAGATTCTACTTTTTTGACAGCTGCTTAGACTGCGAGAAGGCGTGTAACGCGTGGTGTGGAACTCCAGCTTTATTCTTTGGCGTTGCGCTGCGTTTATATGATTAGGGACTTTAAGTTACTCGCATTAAATTTAATTGCTAATAATTAAAATTGAGTATTTTCAATTACCCTAATTCTATTGGTATTGTAATAAGAATAATTAGTCAATTCACAAGGTATCCTAACATGTCATATTGTCAAAATGTCCTAATATTTCACAATGGTTTAAAAATATTGTTGTTGGTTTGTTAACAAAAAGTGTCTTAAATAAATAGAACGTTGCTTGCTGTGTTTATTGTGCTGTCGTAATTAATCAGAAAAGTCCAGCGCTGAGCGGCTGAGCCGTACAACAATTTTTTTAAGCCATTGTGAAATATTAGGACATTTTGACAATATGACATGTTATGATACCTTGTGAATTGACTAATTATTGTAATATTATTTTATGGTAATATTAGTATAATAAGTAAAAGAAAACAATAAACACAGTCAGTTTAAAGTTGTCACTGGGGCAATGTTCACTTTTGTTATTCAAATATACTACATTTATTATTGCAGGAATCTGCTGCCACGGATCGTTCGATTACACAGGAGTTCTCGAGACCATCACC
This sequence comes from Pollenia amentaria, assembly GCA_943735925.1. Taxonomy (NCBI): domain Eukaryota; kingdom Metazoa; phylum Arthropoda; class Insecta; order Diptera; family Polleniidae; genus Pollenia; species Pollenia amentaria. Next base: position 93,620,735 of record OX031009.1, on the reverse strand, counting down.
ACCATCATTATCTGCATTGGCAGTCGCCAATCGACATAAACGATCCAGGTCGAAGACGTATGTTCTTCTAGTTCACATGCAATTTCGCTTCTTAATATACTTTAGAGTTGTGTAGTTCATGAACGACCTAGTTCAATTGAACTATTCAGTCAGATGAACGATGACCGGTCTTTTTGGATCACCGTACGTTTTAGTTCACTAGTTCGTTTTGGGTCAGTATGTCTTTTTTTGTCAGTTCACTTTCGGTCTTTTTTTGTCAGTTAGTTCAATTTTGGTGTTTTTTGTCAGTTCACTTTTTGTCTGTTTTTGTTTCTTACTCGATAGAATAACTAATTGAAAAGAAACAACAATACTATTCTTGTGTATTTTTATTCTTGTGAGCTGTTTCTGTTACTCATTGCCACATTGCTTTACACATTTTCATAATACAATCAGGGTTGTCGAGTAAAATAATTTCTCGACAAACGGCGATTATCAAGCTTTTTGCCGACATGACGATTTTTTGCGGCTTATAAGATATATGTCGATTTTGTTTCCTATTTGATAAGCCATAAATTTGTTTTGAGACTCTTGGAAAAATTTTCCGTTTTTTATTTGGAAAGATGAATTTACTGATGGTATTCCATCTAATTGAAATCAGTTTTGACTAAAATGTTATAGCTATACGTCCGGTACGTACCATTTCAAAGAACTTGCTTTGACTGTCTTTATATGCATATAATTTCAGCTGCTAATGCCTGTGTTGAAAGAGTTTTATTAATAATGAACTCCACAAAAACTCACTTTCAATATATAATGCGAAGTTCCTATTGTATTATATATTGAAAGTTATTACGAGTTATGAATTATATGCAATATAATTAATCAAAAAAATCCTATACAATGTATTGAAAAAACAATAAGAATTGTCTTGCAGCTGAAATGTATACCGTTATAGATATATGGGGGATTTCATGTCAAGTGACCCAACTTTTGAAATCGATGTCTTCCGATTTGGATGAAATTTGCACCAAGGTTAGTCTTATTGGATAGTAGTTTAGACACAACAAGATCGGTCAAAAAGTTTCTGAGTTAGAGGGGTCAAAATTTGACATTTTGGCCAAACCGGTGTTCTTTCTCATCCATGTAACTTATAATCTATTGGTGGTAGCAAAATTTGTCCAAAACAAATTAGATAGCTTTTAATTAGATAAGATCAGAGGTAATCACAAAGAGAGGCGGTTGAAAATGTAGTGGTGAGTGTATTTTGGGTGCACTGAAAGAAATTTCTAGATAAACATGTCGAAAACAAATTTTTTGTGTATTAAACATATTTTTTGTTATATAACTGCATGTATGCACTTATTTTTTTTTTTTTCTAATTTGTATGCAGCTTTATTAAAAATATTAGATGAAAATTAAAACTTTTTCCCCACTCTATTTTCCACATTTTAATAAACACATGCAATAGTAGAAAAATACTCAAAGTGTACTGAAAATATTGGAAATTCTGCAAAAGAGAGATAAATAAAAGTACTAATTTGAGATATTTACTATGTGTTTTGTTTTTGTTTTTAAATAACAAAAGCGACGGCGACCTGCTTGTTTGAAAGCTAGAATACAACTGAATGAAATTATAGTTTTTTACAATCTTTGAAGTGAGTTTCGGTAACATTCGGGCTGTGTGTGTGAAAATCCCGAAAAGTGCTCGGCCCCTGGGGGCATAGCGTGATGATCGTTGGATTAGATAGCTTTCAAGCTTTCAAAAAATATTTTTTTTAAAAAAAAACAAGCTTTTATTTAAATGCGCTGAAAAGAAAAAAATATTTTAAAAATAAGAAACCTTTTTAAAAAAAACGCTTTTATTTAAATGCTCTAAAAAGAAAATTTGAGTTTAGAACTTTTACTATCAACTTATAACGTCATTAAACAATTTGTATGGTATACAAGCTTGTCGCGAGATTAACTTGTGTAGACAAACAAGTAAATTATATAACTTGATGCGATTGATTTTAACTATACAAATTTTCAAACAAAGTAAATACATATAAATAGATTAATGACGTTATAAGTCGATAGTAAAGGTTTATTAATTTTTTTCTTTTTAGCGCATTTTAAAAAGGTTTTTTAATTTTTATAAAATACAAACATAATACCCATAACATAATAATATGATAATAACATAATAATGAATAATAATAATTACTAGCTATTTGTTCATTGTTTTAATATTTAGAGTTGGTGCAGTCGCTGCTATATTTATTTAAATTTAAACGTATTTTGTTCTTAAAATACGACATAAATTCGAAATTTTTTCTTACATTATTTTTGTTTAAATTAATTTTTGAAGAATTGCGCTCTTACTTTGAATAAGCCTCACAAAAAATTTTTTTTCTTTCCATTAAAATGAAGTTATTTAAACAAATGGAAAATGAGAACACCAAACAAGTTTTAAAATCCCCACGTTTGGCGAAAAATCACTACATGTGGCAGCCCAGATTGTACTATGAATATTTAAAACAATGTGGCAAACCGCTACTGGCAATGTGTTAAAGAAAAAAGTATAAGCACTGTAATAGTATTGTTGTTTCTTGTCAATCAGTTATTTGGTATACAACAGGGATGTTAAATAGGGGTTTACATTTTGTACAAACTTCCAAAAAAAATGTACTTTTTGGACCTTTACGGAACCATTTTTTTTTTAATATATTAAAATAACAAAAAGAGTGAAAGTTATAAAAATAAAACAAAAAAAGCAGGATAAGATAATGTCTTTCGCATATACTTGTTAAGTTAAGCAGTACTTCTATATTCCAAAAAAATACTGATGTTTTGCTTATAGTGCCATCGTCTGTGGTAAAAAAGAAACAAAGGTAGTAACACAGGATTTGACTAATGTTGCCTCGCCTGTGGGTATCATAAGTTCCCTTTTACAATGTGGCAAGTAAAAGGCAGACAGGCGAAGTTTGAAGGCGATAAAAGGGGACTAAGTGCTCTATACACCAAAATACTAGTCGCATATTTAAGCACCCATTACATTAACGATTTGTTGTACAACATAAATGCAATGAAAAGGACTCATTAATTTGCTTGTTATACAAAAAAAGCAAAAAGGGGGAGCTATGACCAAATGAGTCACGGTAGTACCACGGTACTTTGGAAGGTCAAAATGTACCAAAAAAAAAAGTACAATTGTACCAACTTTAACATCCCTGGTATATAATATGAAACCGAACAAAAAAACAATTGCGAATTTGGTATGTGCTTCTTGTTTTCTATTCTTGGGTACACTCAAAATAGTTTTACAGTTACTAAATGTAATTTATTAAAATCGTTTTCCGTAAAGTTAAAAAATTAATGAAAATATTGTTATATTAAATATAATTAAACTAATTTAACATATTTTTCCAAAAACAAACTACAAAAAATAATACGGGTTTTAAGGATATCGCTTAAAATTACCATTTGTGCAAATGAACAAACTTGCGAGACTCGTTTCATAAATACCCTTTTTAATTTTTGTGTAATTTTAAGCGACTAATGTCATTTCAAACTGAAATGTCAATACAAAAATACATTATAAAAATAAAAGTTGAAATTTGTGAATAAAAGGTGAAAATTGTTTTTTAAACATGCATAAAGAAAGCAAAAGATAATAATTTACTTAAATTATTGTAAGAATTTATTGTTGGTGATTTTATTAACATTTGAATTTTTCATTGAAAACGGTGGCAAAGGTGCACGTAGACGACATGTTTTTTACATCTGACTTGTCAATTTTTCAAGTCATATGTAATTGTGAATGTCTGTCAAAATTGCTGTTTTACAGAAGGTTAATAACATTTGGTAACAAACGTACATGTAATTTGCTTCTGACATTGCCCTTGTTTTTTCTCTGTAGCTATAGAATAAAACAAAGTAGTTCTTGGTTTCAAAATAGCGTGCTGCCGGCACAAAGAATTTTATTTGCGCCGTAAAAAAGTTCAGCGATTTAATCATTTTTTTTTTTTTCTTTAAATTCGAATATACCAATTTAGGATATTATAATGATGCGTTTTTATTTATATATGTACTTAATTTCTATTCAATGGTGAAATTATTATACATATATCGGTATTGTTAAATATTAACTTAAGCCGGCTTATGATTCCGTGAACAGTGCACCGACGCTGCGGGTTTCTCCCCGGCATAGATTTTTGACACAGCTGATGTCAGATGGTTTGTCAGCTTTATGTTTTTGCATGAAATTATAATTTTTTTTTTAATTAAAAAAAAAACATCATATATGATCACATTGCCATGTAACGTCGCCTTCATCGACCAAATAAGTGGCAAATCTTTTTGGATTTAATTTGCATCATCATCCCCGCGGCACACTATAGTTCCCTCGTCGTATTGGTCGAACGAATGGGTAGGATAGTATTTAGCTGTATTGGTTGTAATTATGAAATTGTGAAGTGCGAATACGGCGAGCACTACTTTTTTGTCTTTCCAGCATCGCAATATATTGGTTTACGTAGCACTCGGATACGTGCCGAAATAATACAAAAAATATTTCCGATTATTCGGCGTGTATAACTTAATCGAAAGTTGAAAGTGCGCTGAATCGTTGACTATCCGCGCTGAGCATATGGCTTCACCATGTTTTTTCGAAGGCCGAATGCATCGTCTACTGCTGGGATATAGGAAAAGGGCGTTTTTCTGCCTCTGTATCGTTCGTCTGTTCTAAACTTAGTACAGGTACACATAAAAACAATTTATTAAAGACTCCCTTGTTTAAAAAATGAAACACTATTAATTAAAGAAGCTAACCATAGTATAATAAAAATAAAAACTAGCCCTAGAATTATGGTTATAATTGTTAGGAAAAGTATTTAAAGTATAACAGCCGTATTCATAACAATTTATTTATGATTAATTAACCGTTAATAAGTACAAAGTGCTAAAGTTGTATTCATAAACGAAAAATAGTCTATTAAACCTTTAATAAACCATTAATAAAATATGAAAATTTATTGTTGGATTTACCCTTCTTTAAACCAAAAATAAAATGAAATTTTGATAAATGTTTGCATTTAATGATATTATTTTTGGGCAATATGTTTTAAAATAATGGAAAAATGTCTTATTTATTAAAATGGACATGTTAAATACATTTTACTAAATTTATTTTAATTAAGACAACCAATTTAAAGTTATATTGTTAAATATTTAAAAAAAAATTTTATGTGATTTAAATGAATATGTTCAGGGGCAAATGCAGATATTCTTTTTTTTATTATTGATTAAATTATTTCAATTAATTTTTTTTAGGTTTTAAACAGCGAATTATTGTTCAAAAAAATAAGAAAAAACAAAACAAACAAATCATAATAAAAGTGATTGAAATAAAAAGTAAACAAACCTTTTATTCGAATACTTTCTTATCGTATATAAAAAAAATAGTTTTAAACAAACATTTTTTAATACCTTTCGGCAAAATCTTGTTTAGAAAATAAAAAAATATGTATTTTTATTTTATAAGAATAATTTGTAAGGTCATGAATTATACAAAATATATTAATTATAGAATATCATGTGAACCGAATAGAAGTTTCATGCATCACTAGCAATAAAAAGCCAACAAAACGTTTATAAAGTTGCCATACTTTAACACAGCTGCAAACAGATAATAGCTAATAATCTGTTAATGTACGTTTATGAATACCAATTTTTATAAAAGGCTTAAAAGACAAAAATCGTTTGATAGTTATTACATGCTTTAAGCTTTAAATAAGAATTTTTTATGAATATGGCCATAAGTATAAAACCGAATTAATATAAAGATTTATAATAAAAATAAAACTCAACATGAGAACTAAAATTCCCACATTCTATTGAAAAAAAATTATCTTTTGCTATTCGAGAAATAAAGTAATTTCTTTCTAAGTTTGAGTTTCATACTTAACCAACATTAAAAAAATATCTAATTAACAAAAACTAAAATATTCATTTAAATATACTATGTATATAGAAATGCCACTCTGCTTAAATATTCGGTAGTATAAGATTTGTTAATAAAGCAATAGGAACATTAATAAAATAAAAACATAGCAACAACAAAAAAAAAAAAAAAGCAAAGGGTAAACGAAAATTACCAATATCCAGAATCTCTTAAATTTCACAATATTAATTAATGTTCCTTTTGCTTAGTCATTTATTCTAAACTTCTTTTTATACAACTCTAAACTTCCCAGGAAAAACTTTTTGAATTTTGGTAATAGGTCGTAGTTATTTCATACATTACCTGGTAAGTAGTTGTCATTACAATTATCAATATTATGAAAACCTCAATAAGTACTTGCTAGTAAAGGCCTCAGTTAGCACTTTTCACTACTATTATTTTCAGTTATGAATATTTGCTTACTAATAATCAGCTAATTAACTACTTATTAGTTGTCTGGTTTTCAGTACTGAATATTTACTTACTGGTAACTAGCTCCATAACTACTTATTAGGTCTTTTAACTAGCGCCAATTTAATAAAAACTAGTTATTTTTTGGCTTCTAGTAAGTATATTGTAAGTACTTACAATTCAACTTACTGGTAGTTAAATAATAACTAGATATTTTGTGACTTCTAGTAAGTGTATTGTAACTACTGAATTCTGTGGACAACTCGAACAAAAATAAGTAGTTATTCAGCCGAAAAATAATTAGTGTTTATATTTCTCCAACATTACTTGCTAACTTACCAGGTAAGTAAAGTTTTTGCTGGGTTATTAAGTATAAGCAAGAATAAAAGAGTACATCATTAATGTTTTATCGCACTCACCATTTTAAGTCGCTTTAGCAGAGGCCTCCGGATCATTTTATTTATCAATTAATTTTCTTTGACTAAATGATAGTAGTTATGAATGATACCAAAATTCTTGCATATACGTATAATAAAAAAAGAGTACGTACTAATTACAGCATATTCTTTATAGTAAACACACAAATATATAAAGGCTCAGTTAGGCGAACGTTGCTGTACCGTATCTGTACTGTATCAATCAGCTGTTCGCTTTTTGGTATATGAAAAGCAATGCAAAAGCTTACCGAAATGTAATGTACCGTAGTTGTATCGTTTCATTCTGTATAAAATAGAATTTCATGCCGTCGTTACGTGACAGTTGTAAAGCAGTGATGGCCTGCTTGTATATTAAATTGAATGCGGGTATTTTCGCTCTTTTTTTTTGGTACTTTTTTCCAGTATATCTATGGACTTTCGACAAAACGACTTACAATACAACATATTTTCATGTATATAAATATACATATGCTTAGATGTACAAAATAAACAAATGCATATGCACATACAATAGAAATGAGAAATATATAAAAGGCTTTAAATGGTTACAAAATATTGTTTTGTCTATGCACATTTACAAAATAATACATGTAAATGTGTATGTATATGCTAAAATACATATTTGTTTATTGTAAATCTATAATATAAATATCATATATTAAATTAATAATGTTTTTTTTACATACACTAAATACTGTTTTAATACCATTTTAATCACTTGGTACTTTTTCTGCACAGCGGTCACCATTTAAAACTTTTGATTTTCCATCACTGTGTGTGTTGTTTTGTGTATACTATTGCTTTTTTGTTTATGTATGTGAAAACATATGACACGTTTTTAGATGTTCTATAAGTGCACCAACGTGCTAGCGGTACGGTACAGTACGTTACGGGTACAGCAACGTTCGCCTAACTCAGCCTTAAAAGTTAGGTTAAGGGTAGCCCTTAAGAATTTAAGATTTTTAGTAATCTGGGCTGTAAATCCAGCTAATAAAATGTAATGTGGAAGGGAAAATAATTTCTAATTATATGTCTACTAGTTTTATTGACTTTAACATTTTTGGAAATTATAAAAGTAAATCAAGTTAAATATAACTTAAGTTATTTAAATATATGCTTATTTGTATTTTGAAAACGCGAGTAAAAGTAGAAATTAGTACTTTTGGCTTGCTGGCATGTGACAATTTAAGTTTCAAGGTTATGCCAACCTGGTTTAGTGGAAACAAATGCTGTACTTGACTATACGGAAAAATATAAAATTTTTTATGGCTGGATATCATTTAGTCAAACGTGGATAGATCTAGTATATAAAAAGATCACTTTAGAATTTGCCGAAATACTTCGATATTTTAATTTGGGAATCAAATCTTACCAACCAATATTGAAATTCTCAATTTTGTCCTTATTCCAGGATATTGGAATAATTTAGGACCTTAAAAGTAACATTTCAATTTAATAATTCTACACTACGGGAGTCCCTTCGGGAGAAAAAAATTCCCCTTATGGGAAAACACGTTGAGAGGAAAATGAAATTTAAAAATTCCTTCTTATGGGAATCACGAAGGGAGGAAGAATCATATACAGAATCCCCATAAATATGCTACTTTCAGATCTGAGTTGTTCCAAGCAAATTTATAGTGCTGGTAGAATTAAAGGACCATTTTTGAAGTTTATCAGCATTTAGCAATTCGACCTGCAATATCTCACCAACAAAAAAACCTCGAATGCACATTAGGCACTTTATGGTTTATTAAATTCCTCTTTATTTCTTTACGGAACCAAGTTTACGTTATTTATTACTTAAAGTTTGCTCTTACTTTTATTTATTTTTTTTAAATTTACTAAACCTTATATACATTTCAAGAGCCCAAAATGAAATGACCGATTTCATGACCATTTTTTATAAACTACTCGTACCCCTGTCAGTGGTAGTTCCTACTAAATACAACTTAGTTATTGCACTTAGTTATGCCACTAAGTTTATGAATGAAAATTATTTCATTAATAAATTTATTGGTGCATGTTAATTTTTCTTAAATTATTTACTTATATACATATTTCATTAACAAAAAGAATACTCAATAAAAAAATACCATTTTAATATAGAAGAGAATGTTTCTTCATGTATATTAACAAATGTTGATAAACACCACAAAAGTAAAATCGGGATGTATATAAATAGATGTTTATACACATGAGCGGTATACTTTATACCAACAAAAAATACAAAACAAAGCATCTTTGTTTATAAGCAAAAGCCGTAGGGTAACTTATTATATTTTAATTTCACATTTTGCTGGTAATATTTAGTAATACATTTTGGAATTAGATAATTATACATTGGTATACTCCACAGCTTTGGTAAAACCATATTATCAAAGTATTGCATCTTAATTTAAATACTCAATGCAAAATGTGAATAGATTTAGAAGGTGGTATTAAACAATTTATCTGCTGCACTTTCAATCTTTTTGTGCATAAAAGTTCACTACAAATCACAATTTGAACAATCACTTTCATATTGATTTAAAGTATCAACATCAATATTTGATCTACATACAAGATTTAGAAATATTATTAAAGCTTTTACGTTTGCTAAAAATTTTACAAACTGCAGGTCAACTACAAAAATTATGAAATCGAAAGCTACATGTGCATTTAACACTTTCATTAAATTGTTTTTCATTATTTCTAAATTTACCTTTCTTTATATTTTTTTTTAATCTAAATTTTCGTTGTCACCGACATTTTCACAATTTTCTTGAACAATATCATCAGTTTTCTTTGATTATTGAACTCATTTTACTTGCTGTTTTTCTTTCTCATATGTTCAGCATTCCAATCAGCGTGACCGTTTGCCCGACTAAAGTCGCAATTTCATCCTTTTTTAGCGGTCTGCGACTTTTTGTGAAACTTTTTTTTATCACCGACTTTTGCGACTTACTTAATTTTGTTGCGACTTTTTAAGCTTTTTTGTAAAGTTTTTCACAAGAATCATTTAATTTGCAGTAAGTAAATCGTGAAAATAACGACGTTAAAATTTTAAAGCAATTCACAATTTTCATTTGGCAACACTTTTATCACTTCTTGCAACCTTGTCTTGTATACAATTTATTTAAGAAATTTTTCGCAAATTTTCAGTTAAAGTTGCAAAGAAACGTTTTAGCAAAAAAGCTTTTTAAAATAAAAAATTGCAGTGCTTATTTTACAAAATATTTTTAACCGTCGAGTCAATGAAAGGTGAAGTTTTCGTAAAATATTGACATGCATGAACCAATATGAGAAGATTTAGCTTTAACTTAAAAAATAAAATTGATTTTATTCTTTAAAAAAGAATTTTTGTTAAAACGAAAAGAAAATCTGGGCCAAGATCGTCGCACTCGTGATCGAATGACTTTGATCGAAACTTTAATTTTTGAAATCGCCCCATTCGTTATCAAAAAACATGTATCGAAATTTGAGATTATGGCATTTGATAACAAGTAGTCGATCGAATGCCTTCACTCGAAATGTCATTCGATAGGTTGAGAGCTTTCGTAAAAACCTTTTTATATTTTTTTAAAAATAATATATACAATTTTTGTGAATAATTAGATTTTTTGAAACAAATAGCTAAAAATGTAAGTATTGAACTTTTTTAGCAATAAGAAACAAAATAATATTATTTTTTTCCATAGGACAAATGTAAATAAAATCAATGGCAAACAAAAATAACTTATGGCACAATTTATGGCAGATCACCCCAGCTTAGCAAAAAATGTAATACCAAATTGTGGGCAAGGAAAAGCGGTGGCAAAAAGATTATGGGACGAACTTTCAAACCGATTGAACTCGTACGGTTCACCTGTAAAAAAATGCGTCCCTTAAAAGTATGTTTCCTTTTTATAACTTTGTAGTCTCATTTTAAATTTGTTTTAAATTTTTAGGTAAATTTTCTTTTAACAAGCAGTCCAAAAGTAAAACCGGTGGCGGAGCATACGAGGAAATGCTTTTATCTCCATTGGAGGAACTAATTATTCAAGCTGCAGGAATTGAAGCAGCTGTTGAAGGCGTCTCCAGCGTAAAAAATTTGACAAACCAAAAAGTCCAACTAATGCCAATGAGGAGCAAATTTTAAAAGCTTTATTAGATGACGACAGTACAGCATCAGAAACCATGGAAAAAGAAATGCCGAGAGTTAAAAACTAAACTCTAAGGCTGAAACAAAGTTAAATCTCTTAATGTCAAATCTTTCCAAAAGTGAAAAATATCATTCTGACTTGAGCTCAAAACTAGATCGGTTGATAGAAATTAATGAGAAATCGCTAAAACTAATTGCTAATATGGCAATCAAAAACGCTGAACTCCAAATAAAAACAATTGAACTAGAAATGCTACAACAGAAGCAGGGATAGTTTTAAAGTACATCATTTATCTTTAAAATGTATACATACATTGTGTAATGCTGCGCACACATTGCCAAAGGTCGTCATTTTTTCTGGGCTGTAGCGACTTCTTTTGTCATTTACGATTTTTTTTCCACCGCCCTTTAAGAATGCCAATTTTTCTCTCTATAATGCATCTGGCTCCTGTAATTTTGAATTATATTTTGTTATTAAGAGGGTGTACGGTATGCGGAGTGAATATTTTGGCGGTCAACCTCACCTTAAAGCCAATAATTTTTAGCTGTGTTGATGATATACAGTTCTTCTAGAAAATTTCTTTCATCGGAATGCTTAAACACAAATGAATCGTATGCGGCTCCACCGTATCTGGAGTTTATTGCAAAATTTTGTAATCATGGTCACATATCTAAATATATATGTATGTATGTATATCATGGTTTAGCCACAAATCAAGATTTAACTAAAATAAAATAAAAACTTACCACCATAGAGTTTAGGCTGTGGAATCCTTTTCGGTTAAAAACATATGTTCAGTACTTGAAGGCCTCTGCAAACCGAAATGTGTGCCATCTACACAACCTAAAACTATAAAAAATAATATGAAGAAATATTTTAACATTCAGTCACTAATAACTAACCTCCGCGTATCTTATATATGTTCATGAATGCATTCATAGGTTCAAACTTTATAAACGTCGGGCACAGCTTAAGCTCCAATTCTGTTATACATCTGTCAACGTACTTACATACTGAACTTTGGCACATGCCCACAAAATCATTTCTAACGATGTGCTGGAAACTTCCGCCTGCTAAAAGCGACAATGCAGCTGCTAGTTGAAGTTTGGGTGGTACTGCTGTTGACATGTCGCATCTAAAGTCGAGCTGAGACAATACAAAGTTTAAGGCCTCCTTCGTCAACCTAAATCGTTTTCGAAACCTAAAAACATAGATTTTTAATAACATTATTTATAATTCAATGTCATCCATCTTGAAGTTTTGAATCTGCTATCCCCAAAGCGGTTCGATCTCTTACCATTTCTGATACATTTCCAAACTCACAGCTACCACATATTTCTTTTTTATCTCTAACAAAATCAGCAATATGCTCATATTGTTTTTGGTTGTATAGATACAGTTATGTATATGTGACCTTCTCCGAGAAAAGGGACCTAGTGTGTCAAAAAACGGGTTTGGACTTAAGAGTGGATTCTGGTACCTAAAAGGGTGTAGAATAAGATGAAATTAGTAAGATTCTGATTTCTGAAAAATTGGTTTACCCCATAAAAACGTACAAAACGAACTTGGTGTGTTCACATTGATAATGCGTTATGAAACTTCAAATGGGTTTTTCTCAAAGCTTCATTTTCACACACTAGGTCCCTTTTCTCGGAGAAGGTCACATATATCAATCAGGGGTGTTTTGAAAATCCAAAACGCAAAACGCAATAATTTAAGTCGTTTTTTTAATAAAATGTTTGTAGTAAATTAAGTAAAGTAAGAATATTATACAAATATTTCTCTATTAAACAGAATTTTATTAGAAAATTATAAAAAAAAAATTGGATTAAGTGTGCATTAAAACGAAATTCAAAATTCTTGCGTTTTGCGTTTCCGATTTCCAGAACACCCCTGATTGATAGCTTAATTCCAAAACATGCCAAGTCGACTTAAAATGTTTTTAATTTTTTTTTTAATCTTTAGTATTGATAAGCTTAAGTTCTCTCAAATTATGGTGTTGATCGGCTTACCCAATCCAAAGGTTTACACAAAAAAGTACTTAGCATACAACCAAACGTAGTATCGCCCTTAAATTTAAGAGCTTCTCCTGCAAAACTCAGTTTTAAATTAGCATGTTTAGGAATTAAGATGTAGATATGTACATATGTTACGAATAAACATTTTTCATATTCGCGAGTACAAATAAGAACATCTGCGCCAATATTCGCTGAATACGAATATCCAATCTGAACTCCATATTTCAAATTAAATTGAAAAAAAAATCTCCCGTTTGCGTTGATAACAATAGATTGTAAAACACTGTTTCACTACTTAATGTCTTTCAACACTATTATGACATTCTAAATGACTTAATTTTAAATCGCACCTGAATACCACTACTGAACATTTTTAAATTCTTACTTGCATTATTATTATGAAAAGGCCAAAAGCACCGCGACCCAAAGGTTCTTTTGCTTAGCCCAAGTGCTCACTAAGACAAACAAAGTTCCAGTTAAGTAAGTGGAAGGAAATTGCTGGTCGTAACACTCACCACTTCTAATATGCGGTGATTAAAGCGTTTTTTGTGCCAAAAATGTATTGCTTCAAAGTGGGAACTCGCCATACAAAATGCATGCCTTCCGAAACTTTTACCTATCCCTTATGAACCTGCTATATTTGAAGCTCATTCTTTATTGGGTTTCTACAGGGTAAGATTGTATGATTCACGTGACTGCTAAGAATTCTGCTTGCAAACTTATAAAAACATACTTTTTAAAAACGTCACATCTAAATCGATAAATGTTTTATCTGGAGTGCCACATGGTAGTCATCTTGGACCATTGCTGTTTACCCTTTTTATCAATGATCTTCCTAACGTGATTAAATTTTCTAACGTTTTAATGTATGCGGATTATGTAAAAATCTTCCAAAGCTTTAATCAATATGCAGATCACAGTTTACTTCAACAAGACTTGGACTCATTTCAGTCATGGTGTAATTTAAATTTGTTGGAGCTTAACTTAAAAAATGTAAGCATATGTCTTTCTACAGAGGAAATGATATAAATGTGAATTTTTCTTTGGGGAATTACCAGCTAGAAAAGGTTACAATTTTGGATCTTGAAGTTTTGTTGGGCGCTAAGTTGAACTTTAGTAAGCATATTTCCATAACTGTAAATAAAGCACGGTGTATTCTTGGTTTTATCAAACGATGGGCTAAAGAATTTAAAGACCTATATGTAACAAAGCAACTTTATGTTTCCCTCGTGAGACGTGTCCTAGAATATGCATCTATAGTTTGGGATCCCATTTATATGACTCACAACAATAACATTGAATCTGTACAAAAGCAATTTTTGTTATTCTGCCTTCGTGGTCTACAGTGAAACCCATTAGATCTTCCGTCATACACTAGCCGTCATGCTCTAATCAAACTTCCAACTCTTAAAAGCCGAAGGACAATGTTGAATGTGTCGTTTATATTAAAGTTAATTAATGGGGATATTTGTTCTGATTTCCTGCTCAATAACATTTCATTTAATGTTCCTCATCGTCCAACTCGACACATTGAATTGCTATCAATTAAATACTTGAGAACAAATTACGCAAATGCTGATCCATTTCGAAGGATGGGCAGTCAATTTAATAAATTTTATAAAGTTATAGATTTTTCTTTAAATGCAACTCCTATTAAACGTAATATTATCATCTTGTTAAACAGTCAATAATTTTGTATTTTATATGTCTCAAAAATATGTTATTATATTGTTTTAAATGTCTGTAGGGATATGATCAATGCGAATTCATGTATACGGTGGTACGAAACTGCAGGCACCTGTTTCAGTGGCTTTTCACATATATAATTTAGGAGGTTTTCCTTAGCTAACACCAAAAGATCTCGCAGTTTCTTTAAATGTCTAATGCATTTCAGTTATATTTTCTAAGTTACTGCCGATCGATGATATACCTTGTTCAATCAACCGCACTGAACGCATTTCGAATTTGTGTAATGGGATTTGAACTATGATGATATTTAATTGACCCATTTCTATTGTCTATGATTAGACAATTGGTTCAAATGATAGTATATCTTGGAATGCTTAATATCAACTTAAGGAATTTTCATAAATTACACTGTGCCAGTTCAAAAACAGACCTCGCGTTGAGGCTAATTCGGATACGCTGAATTAGTTCTTGTTTTTTATTTTGAAAATGGAGAATGTTGCACAACATATATTCGCAGAACTCAAAAACGGTTTAGTTTATTGAACAAAATTAAAATTTTATCTGCGACTGCGCGTTTTAGAAACATAATTTTTTGGAAAAAAAATTTTTTTTTTGCAAAATTTTTAATGTGCGAAATGTTGAGCACAGATTTAAAATTGTGGCTTTTATATCACACGTGTAACGAAGATTTACATTCCCTTAAATCCCCGCAACATAAATTTTATATTATTTTGTATTTAAGTTCTATACAATAATTAGTTTCAGTTCAAGTACATATGAAACCCCCTAATGTTACTTAGGTATACATGAAACCCCCTAATGTTATTTAGTTAATACCAGTTCGCTTAATAATTCTCATGTAGTTCATTTATAATGTTACATTAATACTTTAGGTTTGGTTACAATCGGGGCGATTTCATTTCACCAACGATCTTGCCAACTTTTTAAAAAGTCGACCTGGTTCACGCCTTCTGCACGACGGTCGCCGACACCTGCACTTGTTGGGTGATTGTTCTTTTGTACTGCGGCTTCGGCTGACGGTTTTTGTACTGCAGCTTCGGCTGACGGTTTTTGTACTGCAGCTTCGGCTGACGGTTTTTGTACTGCGGCTTCGGCTGACGGTTTTTGTACTGCGGCTTCGGCTGACGGTTTTTGTACTGCGGCTTCGGCTGACGGTTTTTGTACTGCAGCTTCGGCTGACGGTTTTTGTACTGCAGCTTCGGCTGACGGTTGTTGTTCGGCTGACGGTTTTTTACTGCGTCTTCGGCTGACGGTTTTTGTACTGCGGCTTCGGCTGACGGTTTTTGTACTGCGGCTTCGGCTGACAGTTTTGGTACTGTGACTTCGGTCAACAGACCTCCCCTAGTTAAGTCAGTTTAGTGCATAAGGTTAAACTGTAGTGTTTAGATACCTAGTCATAAGAAAGAATTGTAGTATTGTAACAACTGCTGAGAACGAGACATTTCATGACCGCCGAGCACTCAAGGAACCCGATCCTGACTCCCCACCCGATTCCGACCCGAATACACCGGCCGAGGAGAATACGCCGAATTCCTGCCTGTTTGCTGTGCTGCTGGTAATTTTAAATGAAGTTAACAAAGTATTGTAATTAAATTGCGAATTAATCAATAAAGTTAAGAAATTATTGTTAACCCCGAAAGGGTAAATCACCCGTGTTTTCACTTAAGGTTCGTGGATTCCGTAAGTCGACCCTGGACATCACTGGACTACCCCAGCCTACGACAAAACCACGTTACAAATGGCGCCCGAGCAGGGACCCGATTCTAAATCGCAACGCGAGAAAGAAACCACCGCCGCCATCGAGGAGGAATCGGCCCAAAATTACAAAACCAGCAAACAGGACAGCGCATCTACGAGCCATCACCTAAATACAGACTCGGTCGGATGGATATACCTTTTACACAAGGAGCAGCTGGTCGAGCAATGCGGAAACTTCGGCATACCGACCGCCGGTTTCACAGTCGCCCATCTTCGTAAGCAGCTGGCTGAAACCATCCGCACCAAACGGCTGAGGGCCTCCTCTGAAAATCTCCTACGGGAGTTGGAAAACGAGGTGACATCGGCTGAACAGAACGTCATACCCGATAACGAAGTATCAGTTTCGCTACCCCCGCCGCCTGTTTATACGCACCTTTCCGATCTTGAAATAATGAACATCATCCACAAGTGGGACCTGAAATTTTCCGGAGAAAACGATTTGATGGAGTACCTAGAACGTCTCGAAGAGCTGTCGGAATGTCATCAAATACCAATTAACCGCCTACCCCCCTTAATGCTTAGTATATTGACCGGCAATGCGCTCAAATGGTTTAGAGTGAAAAGGGGCACACCGAACACGTGGCAACAATTTAGACAGGAAATAGAGAAATTTTTCCTACCCCCGCGATGCCTATCGCATTTAGAGCAGAACTTCTACAACCGAAGGCAGAACAACCGAGAACGGGCTAAATACTATGTGCTTAGCATGCTGAGTCTCGCCCGGCAACATCCAATCCTACGAAAACAGAACCACCTGGATCGAGTTTACTATGGCCTTCGCACAGAATACCGACACTATGTTCGCCGAAGGGATTTCAGCAACCTAGATGAGCTTATCACCATGACGGATGAGTACGAAGCCCTTAAGCGAGAAGAGCGGCCCCAGACCTTACACGTGATATCCAGTCCGGGATACAACCGTGCGACGAATTGCTGGAGGTGCAAGGGGTTGGGTCATAAACGAACAACATGTTATGTCCCCGGTTTTCTCTTCTGTTCATATTGTGGGCGCGAGGGGGTTCTTTCTAGGGCCTGCGGGTGTCGGAGAAACCGTGGGGTTTCGCCGATAGGCGAACAACCAACCAACGACAACCGCTACTTCGTGTCGGTAGAAATCTACGGTCGGCATGTGACAGCCTTAGTCGACACCGGGTCCTACCGTACCTACATCGGCAAAATCATGAGGGAGCATTTGAGGGCCCATAACGTCGAACCAGTCAACTCCCTGGGTACGGTACAAATGGCCGATCAATCACTGGCGACATTGCTAGAAGTATTCCTCATCCCCGTAAGATACAACGAAACTATGGTGTCCTTACCGGTGTCAGTGATTGACACCTTGGCCGAAACCATGATACTCGGGATGGATTTCTTGAGCACCTTACAGATCGAGCTACGGCTACACGGCGAAAGCCTGCCCAACCCCGGAATGGTGAAACAAGATTCCCCCGTACATCCACCCCTGCATGCCTTAACCACCCGAGACTTCCTGACCGTAGAAGAAAGTAAAGACTTCGAAATGACTACAGGACGATGCAACGTCGGCACACATGAGATCCGCCCTCCTCCTCAGTGCACCAGTACCATGGAGCATAGACGAACCACTCCTCCGCGTGTAGCGCACAACAGAGTAGCGAAAGCAAATCCCTTCCAGTACATACCACCGGCAGAGACCCGGCCAAGAATCATAAGCGACGTGGGGATCCCACCAACCCCGGCATCCGAACCGCTCATCAGCGGCGAGCCGACACCACCGCCTTCGGGTGACAAACCACCCAACGTTTGTCGAGCTCTACCGAGCGCTCGTCCAGCACAATCCAGCCCTGGTCACGGAGCAACCACGCAGAAGAGGCACCACAAGCCTGATCGCACGGTCAAATACAGCGGCCATACGTTTACCAAAGGCGAACTCTGGAATGTATTCCGCATCCGACCACCTCCACACTATGCCAAGCACGTCCAATTCGTCATCCGACCGGCTGTTCGGCCCCCAGTCAAGACAGCAGTGCTCAACAAAACTTACGCTCGCCCCCGGAAAAAAGAAAAATCGCCCATAAAAAACCGAATGCTGTGGTAACACAGCCTTCTCCTGAGAAGGGGGGAAATGTAACGAAGATTTACATTCCCTTAAATCCCCGCAACATAAATTTTATATTATTTTATATTTAAGTTCTATACAATACCACATACAATAATTAGTTTCAGTTCAAGTACATATGAAACCCCCTAATGTTACTTAGGTATACATGAAACCCCCTAATGTTATTAAGTTAATACCAGTTCGCTTAATAACTCTCATGTAGTTCATTTATAATGTTACATTAATACTTTAGGTTTGGTTACAATCGGGGCGATTTCATTGCACCAACGATCTTGCCAACTTTTTAAAAAGTCGACCTGGTTCACGCCTTCTGCACGACGGTCGCCGACACCTGCACTTGTTGGGTGATTGTTCTTTCGTACTGCGGCTTCGGCTGACGGTTTTTGTACTGCAGCTTCGGCTGACGGTTTTTGTACTGCAGCTTCGGCTGACGGTTTTTGTACTGCGGCTTCGGCTGACGGTTTTTGTACTGCAGCTTCGGCTGACGGTTTTTGTACTGCGGATTCGGCTGACGGTTTTTGTACTGCGGCCATGGCTGCCAGATTTGACGATTTATCGTCATTTTGACGACTTTGGGGTCCATAAATGCCCCATTGACGATTTGACGATTTATACCCTAAATTTGACGATTTTTGAAATGACAAGTTTTGTACTAATTTACAAGTTTATTTGGTTGCCACTTATTGTCCCGTGTATGCAGTTCATAATACAAATATAAATATAATAGTTAACACTTGGGATTCTGGTAATAGATCCATTATTCAATCATTTTTTTTTTAGCACTGAAACATAATTTCTGATAAGTAAAATTGGTGTTCGATATATCTTAGATCTTTAATCATTTTAATGAATGATTAAAGATCTTATTAAAGTCACATCTCTTATTCTAAGTTCTTAAACTTTTGTGGCAAATTCGAATCATTATGAATCGCTTAATAATCTTGTAACTAAGAAAATCATATACAAGCTTCGACAATTGACTTATATGTACAACCAAAATATTTTTAAAATATTTTCCTAGTCAACATTTTTTATTTTTCGAGTTTATTCTATGAGCTAAATTTCCGTTATGTATTTTATAAAGCTTTTTTTTTGTAATAGTTCTATTCCTTAAATTTTAAGGGATGACTTTATACACTATTCCTTAAAATTTAAGGATTAGAACTATTACAAAAAACATAGAATAAATTCGAAAAATAAAAAATGTTGAATATAATAAAGTTGCTTATAAAAAGAAATAATTCCCAGATTATCTTTTCCTAGTTTTAATTTTTAAAACCTTCAGTTTTCATTTATAAAAACACTTGCCGCTCTTATTTAAGTTGGTCTCTAAAAGGAGTTAAAACCTGCGTTTCTATTCAATAGGAGTGAGAACAACGGTTTTATTTTTAACGATTTTTTTTAGACAAGAATAACATACGTATTTATGATTTAATTTTTATTGCAAATAATATAAACGGAAAATAGCTAAAAAAATTTCAAAAAATAACAAAAGTTAGGGTTATTTTACAGGGACGATTTTGGTGCCGATTTAAGTAAGTCAATTTGACGATTTTGACGATTTGTTTTGCTGAATTAGCCGATTTTCGATACATTCTATCTGGCAGCTATGACTGCGGCTTCGGCTGACGGTTTTTGTACTGCAGCTTCGGCTGACGGTTTTTGTACTGCGGCTTCGGCTGACGGTTTTTGTACTGCGGCTTCGGCTGACGGTTTTTGTACTGCGGCTTCGGCTGACGGTTTTTGTACTGCGGCTTCGGCTGACAGTTTTTGTACTGCAGCTTCGGCTGACGGTTTTTGTACTGCGGCTTCGGCTGACGGTTGTTGTACTGCAGCTTCGGCTGACGGTTTTTTACTGCGGCTTCGGCTGACGGTTTTTGTACTGCAGCTTCGGCTGACGGTTTTTGTACTGCGGCTTCGGCTGACGGTTTTTGTACTGCGGCTTCGGCTGACGGTTTTTGTACTGCGGCTTCGGCTGACGGTTTTTGTACTGCAGCTTCGGCTGACGGTTTTTGTACTGCGGCTTCGGCTGACGGTTTTTGTACTGCGGCTTCGGCTGACGGTTTTTGTACTGCGGCTTCGGCTGACGGTTTTTGTACTGCAGCTTCGGCTGACGGTTTTTGTACTGCGGCTTCGGCTGACGGTTGTTGTACTGCAGCTTCGGCTGACGGTTTTTTTACTGCGGCTTCGGCTGACGGTTTTTGTACTGCGGCTTCGGCTGACAGTTTTGGTACTGTGACTTCGGTCAACAGACCTCCCCTAGTTAAGTCAGTTTAGTGCATAAGGTTAAACTGTAGTATTTAGATACATAGTCATAAGAAAGAATTGTAGTATTGTAACAACTGCTGAGAACGAGACATTTCATCACCGCCGAGCACTCAAGGAACCCGATCCTGACTCCCCACCCGATTCCGACCCGAATAGACCGGCCGAGGAGAATACGCCGAATTCCTGCCTGTTTGCTGTGCTGCTGGTAATTTTAAATGAAGTTAACAAAGTATTGTTATTAAATTGCGAATTAATCAATAAAGTTAAGAAATTATTGTTAACCCCGAAAGGGTAAATCACCCGTGTTTTCACTTAAGGTTCGTGGATTCCGTAAGTCGACCCTGGACATCACTGGACTACCCCAGCCTACGACAAAACCACGTTACACACGTTAAATATTGTGGTGTACTTTTTTTGTGTTTTTTAACTGCAGTGTGATTTTCAGAATGTGTGGTTTTACATTCACAAGATTTGATATCAGGTGATTTCTAGAACAAGCCTGATTGATATCAAATTTGGCTACCATAACTTTTATAATTGCTACTACATCTTGGTATTGACCATATTGTCCCATATAAACACGGTCCCCAAGATTACTTGAAGACAAACATATTTCAAATACATAAATTTTAATATGCACAAATGACTCTTATGTATGTAAATCTTATCCTGAAAACATTATTTTAGTCTTATAGTGTTCCCAAGTGTAGATACACTATCGAAATTTGTCATTAAAATGACTTTTATAAAAGACCATACAAAATTCGGCAGAGCTAAACAAAGCACTGTTACTGGTTTTCATAGATTGTTTAAGAAAATTTATACGTAATTTGAATTTTAGCTATAACTAGGAAGTTTTTTATCCGAAAAGTTAAAAATTTTGTACACTTATGTTTTATGATAAATAGAAACCATAGATTACACACAAATATGTAAAAAGTGACGTGTGAAAAAGGCGCAAATCAGTTGCGAGGGCAGCTTTCGAAGAAAGAGACAAAAAGCGTTTTTTGGTAGTGAAATGGCAATGTGTAAAAACAGGCCGCTACAATCAACTCAAATTGCGTGATCAAAGCGAAAATAGTAAAACACAAACCACGTTTAATAGTAGAAGGCCAATGCAAGCGGCATGCGGTCGTAGGTGTCGTCAGTATTACCAGTGAATAAAACATTTGTTTGTTTGCAAAACTATTCATACAAAAAATTTTACATATCACAATTAAATAAACTTGGCAATGCTGTCATAGGCGGCCACGCGGCAAAGTTGAATTATGTTCAACTTTTTTTTTTTTTTTTGCCGCTTAAAACTATGTTGTCATACACAAACATATGTAAACATAACAAACAGTTTGACACAATAAATTGAAAAAACAAGTATTCTCAGAGTCACTATCCATAATTTTGAAAAAAAATTGGTTTTTTTATATAATTTAAATTTTATGATAAGCAAATCAAATTAATTTATTTTGACATTTGCCGCTTTTTTATATGCCGCGCTCATTTGCCTACCTAAATAAAGTTCAAGCGGCAAGTAGAACAGCTGAGTGGCGCGCGCGACCGCATGCCGCTAATTTTTTAAAAAATTTATCGGCAAAATCAAAATTTCGAAGGAAAACTGTTTAATTTTTATTTTCTTAGATTATTTAATACATTTGTTTATGTGATCAAACCTATTACCCCATTTTTCAGTCAATGCACTATAGGAATTGTTTGCCTTTTTTTTTGGCCAAAAGTGTTAGTTTTAGTTCAATATGATATTTTGTCACGGCTTTGTGTGATTTTTCCAGGAAAAAAAAAAATCTGAAATTTTAAATTGTTATCGGATTAAAGAAAAAATAAAATAAATACTATTATTTAAAAGACCTCAAGCTTAAGGATGTATGTACATATGTATAAAATATGGATTTTACCCATGAACTTTATTTAACAACCTCTTTTTTTTTTTTTTTTTTTTTTTTTTTTTTTTTGATTATGTTTTAATAAAAATCGAACAAAATTTGTCAAAACTAATTTTAAATTGTCCGATTTTTAAAACAAACTACAATTCGTGTTGGAAAAAACCAGCCAATTGTAGGGGAATGTTAGAAAGAAAAATTTACGGTTTATTGTTCTGTCTTTGTTGAAGCTTTGATATTGTTACATGCAAGACCTGAGTGTTTAAAATTCTTATTCACTTTATGGTCTTGCCTGTATAATATTTTTAGCTTTTCTAAAGTATTTGGAAAAAGTTTCCTGACGAGCTGGCCTAAGCAACCAGCGAAATGCGCATAGAAACTAGCTTTTCAGTGTTTTCATTCAAAAATTGGTATTATTAGCACATCATTAATAAATGAATTAATTAATTATAAATAGACGATTTTTTTATTTTTTCTTAGGAAATTAACGATTTTTTCACAAATATAACTGGCAGCTCTGCATAAAACGAAAACAGTGAAGGGCTTAAAATAACAAAATATAGCAATTGTGTTTTATTTATTTTCATCATTTAAATTCTTTCTCTTCAAATAAAAAAAAAATAAAACACATTCTTGTGTACAAACATATGTACATAATTTGTGCTCCATTTTTGGAAATTTTATTTTTCTCGCATCAATTTCATATGTGACTTATTTTGACAGTTCTTGTGAGAAACTTTTAGCAAAATATTGATACAGAAACACTTTTTCTCACATCCTTCCAATAATTGCTGGAAAATTATTTAAATGACAGATTATTCTCCCAAAGTGAATATACAGAAACACATTTGTGAGAAACACCATTTTTTGTTTCATATTGCACTGTTTTTGTCATAATTCACTTGTTTCATGCGGGAAATTTTACGATGCGAGAAATACAGAAACGACCTCCTGGTACTCTGTTTAACATTTCACTTGAAATGCTGTCAACACTCATATGAAAAAAACTTGTGGTTAAATTTTAAGGGCCGATGTTGAATGTGAACCACAAATAAACCTCAAGTTTTTTTCTGCATTTCATTTGACATTTTTCAATTTCAGACTAAAGGCCTAACTATAATGTGCTTAATGAACCTTAAGCAAATGTGCGAATACACACAATCAAATGTATACAACTATAATGTACTTAAGACACTTTTCGTTAAGTTTCGTCAAGTGTTATTTGCTTAAGGAAAGTACGGTCAATTTCGCTCTTCCTTAAGCAAATGACACATAATAGATACATATAATTGTTTACAATTAAAAGATGCAACCGCAGTTGCTTTTTTTAGTACTTTTTTATTTTAGTTTTAGTTTACTTTAAAAATTAATAAAAGATAAACATATTTTTACTTGTTTATGGTAATATATTTATAACTTTTACAAATTTAATGACATTTTGCCAAAAATGTTACATTTTAAAGAAATAAAAACGAAAATATTTTTCCAAAAGTACAAATGTTTGCAACTAAGTGTAGAAAGTCTTTAAGCTCAATAAGTACAATATAGCCACCTAAAAGTCTTCAGTAATTTACTTAAGCATTTGACATGCTTTTCGTTGAATTTTGACACTAGCTTAAGTTTGGTTAAGCACATTATAGTTAGGCCTTAACTCAATTTAAACCATGGAAAGATACACAATCAAGCAACTCGTTAAAGTTATTCAGGCTTATTATGGAAATGGGTGTTCAAATTAAATGCATATCGTGAAAATCATCTCCAGTGATGAGGCACATTTTCATCTCAGTGGATTCGTCAATAAATAGAATTTCCGCATTTGGGCGAATGATAATCCAAGAGTGATTGCCGAAAAACCAATGCACCCACAAATAGTGACTGTTTGGTGCGGTTTATGGGCTGGCGGCATCATCGGGCCGTATTTGTCCCAACTTATTTATAAGCTGAATTTATTTCACGTGGAATTTTAAGCAAATGAAGAAAAGTTTAAACTTATTATTAATATGAGAACTGAAAAATATAAATAACACAACCGGTAACAGTCTTTCAACCATATTTACTTTAATTTTTACTTAATTTTTTTTTTAAAAATACTCTTTAATAAAGTACATGTGGATTTTGTTTACATATGGAAAACAACGTGACATACTTTGAAAGATTAAAAACGTCAAATTGTGCAAGCTCTCGAGATAGGTAACATTGATACATGTCAAATTTTTCGCATGAAAAAATAGATGTTGCTGAAAATTTTTCACAAATTGGAACAGAGTACTAGGATTTACTAAAGGAAGATTTTATTTTTGTACAGAAATAATTTGTTTAAAAATAAAGTTTCAAACAAGTTTCTATTTATCAACAATGCTATCATTGCAATATGTTTCTATAATAATGTTGTTGTTTTGTTGCAAATAAACAGGCTGGCTTCCAAAACGTACCAAGACAAAGTTTGTATACAGTCTTGCTACTGTATTTTAACCATGTACATGTACAAAGTGCCGAAACAATGCAACTATGTGTTTTCTTTATTTAAATGTTTTGAAATGTAAGTGATGCAATAGATACTATTAAAAATAAAGATGTAGTGTTTGCAAATGATATGTTAAATTTCACAAAGCATCATTTTTAAAACCGATGCCCTGATTGCTGTTTTACTGCGTTACTAATACTTAACAATGATGATGATTGGAAGGGTTTGCATTGTATGTATTTTGTACTGCGGCGTTATGAAACAATATGCTCTGTTCTAATACGAAGCAATTGACGTTTTGGAAGTCAGCCACAATTAGTTTTGTTGCAAATTAGCAATTTATGTATATAAAAAACTTGTATATAAGCAATGTTTTTATATGGGCTTTACATATTAGTGGTCTGAAACTTTCGATAGTTTTCTAAAAACCAACGCTAACAATCGATAGTTTTCGATAGTCTTTAAAAGTTATAAAATTTCCTACAAAATATAAAATCTTTTTAGCAAAATCAGTAAAGGTACCCATACATTTGCAATATTATTGTTCAATTATGGATACTGTACAATTAAATTGGTTGTGTGAATATCATCCCAATAAAACATGGAGCTTACAACGAAGCAGGTTTGTAAGGGATAAATGCAAACGTTTCGCTTACCATATCGCTTACGGAAGACATGAATTTTATATGGCGAGTTCCCACTTTGAAGCAATACATTTTTGACAAAGAAAGCGCTTTATTTAGCGCATAAAAAAATTGGTGAATGTACGATCAGCTTTGCACACTGAATTTTTTGTAACCGTTATTCCTTTATATGCTCCCGTACAAACCTGCTTCGTAGTTAGGGAATGTCATGGCTCTTCAAAATGTTATATATTTATTAAGATGTCATTCACTTTCCATACTGCATCTCTGCATGTCTTAAAGCGTAGCGCATAAATGTGTGCCTATTTTTTAAATTGTACCATTAGTGCTTCGCAGAATAGGAATTTTTTTTGTAGGGATATTAGTAGGTGGCACAATATATTGAATAAAATCAAAAGTTTTTCCTGGTAGGATGAACCTTCCTTAACTTATCGCTCACTTTAGGTTAAAGTTAAGTTGTAACAATAGAAATCATTTTATACGGCTAATAAAATCTTACCTGCAGCTTTCGGTATGTTGTGAAAACGGACCTAAATGTATTGTTTAACTAATGTGAACTTTAACTTTGTTCTTGCATAAAACAGTTGGCAAATAACACAGAATAAGTAGAGTCCCAAGTAAATCGTCAGAAACCTAAGATTAGCCCATAATATTGATTTTTTTTATTGGTTGTCATAATTCACGCACCACAATAATGGGGAGGGTATTATGCGTTTGTGCTGATTGCAAGCAAATCTTATTGATTTTATACAAAATTTTATTGGGGATTCGTCTCTAACAAATAAAATAGAAATTTTTCTAATCAACTAAGGAAAGAACTGATGATTTTTTGGATTGAAGTGTACAATTTCCAAAATTATTTAGGGAATTCAAGAACTAGCTAACTTTATTATTTGTATACTTTTCCTAATCAAAGTACGAAGTGAGAAGAACATTTGGCTTAATGAATTTTTTTAAACAAAAGACTAAGAATCGGCTTTCATTAGGCTCAACCAATTTTTTATTTCATATTAAATATTAAAGCCGATGTCGATAAGAATTCTGCGATAATATGTATACAGACATCTCGTCAACAAACGAGCATAGTGCAATTTATTCTTTTTTATGCTCAGTTCACAATTAGACGAGGTTAACACAACGTAAAAATGTACAATAAGTTCGTGACTTTTCGAACTTCCCTCGTAGTTGTATGAAAAAATGTAATTTTTCAACATAATCTCCTTTTAGCTCAATACACATAGTCCAACGTTTCTCCAATTTGTGTATCCCTTCCATAAAATAGGATTTTTCGAGGTCCATAAAATAGGTATTTGTTTGACCAATAATTTCATCGTATAATTTCATTTAGCTCCAAACCTCTTTCCAGCGAGCCATTTCTTTAGGTTCGGAAATAGTCACTGGGGGCTAAATCCGGAGAATATCGCGGATGAGGTACCAATTCGTAGCCCAATTCATGTAATTTTGCCATTGAGTCTGCACACGTGTGCACCTTTGCATTATCTTCATAAAAAAGAACTTTTTTTGGCCATAACGGGTCGTTTTTTTTAAATCATAATTAAATCGGTCCAATAAGTTGGTTTAATATTCGCCGTTTATTGTTTTTCCCTTTTGAAGGTAATCGATGTGGCTTATCCTGCATGCATCCCAAAAAACTGTTGCCATCGCCTTATTGGCCGACAAACTTACCTTGGCCTTCTTCGGAGCCAGTTCACCCGGAGAAACCCATTGTTTAGACTGCTGCTTGGTCTCCAGAGTGTTGTAATGGATCCATGTTTCATCCACAGTTACAAAACGCCGCAAAAACTTAGTCGAATTGCAATCCTTTGAAGTTGTCACACGATTACGTTTAGGGTCAATTGAGAGCAAACGCGGTACCCATCTTACAGGCAGCTTCCTTAAACCCAGCTGATCATTTTAAATCGAAACCACACTGCCATATGAAATGCCTATTGCATCAACAATCTCACGCACTTTTACTCTTCGATCGGCCAATACCATATCGTGAATTTTTTCGACATTTTCGGGTGTATTGACTTTAATTGTCCGTCCAGAACGTCAGAACGAAAGTCAGTAAACCACTTTTTTACCATTGAAATCGATGGTGCAGAGGCCCCATAGTATTTATCAAGCTTGGTTTGATTGACGGTTTTTTTTTTTTTGCAAATCATGTTTAATGAGCTCTCGAAATTTACTTTTTTCCATTTAAAAAAAATCCACGATGTTGTTTTAAACAGCTGTTAAACGCAAAGTAAATGACGGAACTTGCTCAAAACATGACAGTAGTCTACCACCTGTTGTACTTAATGGGAGCAGTATTGAATTTCATAACGCTACGAAGCTTCGCTAAAGAACTTGCAAAATGTTATTGGAGAAATTTCCTCTGGTAAGATTTTGCAACTAGTTTGAACAGCTGTTTTTATATACTGTTTGAATGAAAGAGTTTACGTGTGCCAAGATAGCGTCGACGAAATAGCGTCGAATGTGGGAATTTAAAAACCAGGAAACCAAAATACCCAAATAATGGGGATTTATACCGTGCAAAAGCCTGTGGTTCATTGCATAAATCAGTAAAGATTTTTACTGACCATTTTGGATGAACCCAGATTTCTCGGAAACTGTCCGAACGATATTTTGCACGCATCGCTCATTTTGTCCATTTACTTTCAGAAAATATACAGTTTATACCGTGCAAAAGCCTGTGGTAAATAATTTTTGTATTTTTATTAAAAATATAAATATATTTGGGCTTAATTCTAGTTTACCCACGCAGCTCCAAATAAAAAAAAGTACCTAGGGTGATAGAAAATGGAAAAATAAGAAGAAAAAATTAAATAAGAAAGTTGGCGCAAACGCATAGTTTTCGAGTTATGGGCGTTTTAAGTTTTTATATAAATATGTGATTTTGCAGTACATATTTATTTATATTATCAGTCACTTGTGTTGAAGTTGTCGACATAGGCATTTTGTTAAAATATTTAACAAAATTTTCTTTATACACGAACACTAAATATTTTATTTATTATTATATTTTTTTAAAACACCACCACTTTTAAAATTACATATATAGGTTTTTGAAATATTTTTTATAAAATTCTATTCTTCATTTTTTGTTTACTGCATTGCTTGTTTTTTGCTTACTCCTTTGTTTACTATTCTGATCTGTAGCCAGAGTTCCATTTTTATACTTAATTTATATGTTTTGTCGAGTTTTATTTCCATACTGGCGTTTTATTTCTGGAATTGGTGATGTGACAATTCTGATTGGTTTGTAGCCAGAGTTCTATTTTTTTTTGGCATAATTTATATGTCTTGTCGATTTTTAATTCCAAACTAGCGTTCTATTTATGGAATTGATGATGTGGCAATGCAGTCACTTGACAAGAAATAAATGACTTACGTTAGTCCCCTTTTACAATGTGGCAAGTGGAAGGCAGACAGACGAAGTTTGTTGGCGAGGGGTTGTAGAGGTAGAGTGTGTAGTACATGACTATCTGTACTAGACATTTTTTGTGTTTGTCTTTTACTGTTCGCAATTTTCATGTTGTTGCTTCATATCATTTTTCTCACACCAATGTAATTTTATATTTCATTGCCTGTTAAATGTTCGTCTCCGTCAACAGCGAAAAAGAACGAAAAAAAGAAACGAATAATTTCTGTCTGTCTATTAATTTCGCGAGTGTAAAAGGTTTAGGTAAGTTCAAAAGAGAATAAGAAAAATGTCTGCCTTTTAATTTGAACATTGTAAATTGGGACTTAGACACGTAAAACCTGTCGACTGACAATATGAGTGACTTGTTGTCGCTCGATAAACTTGTCAATCGACATCGGGGGCCTGGCTGTTAACCTAATAACATAATTCTGTTCTCGCTGGTCCATGATTGCTCATTGGTCCCAAATAGGGCGCACTTTCGAGAATTTGTTACTTGTTTTTTTTTCTTTCTGGCAAGCCGTCAGCTATGCTACATACATTTAGAAAAATACAAAAAAAAAAGATTCTGCCAAGTTGTTTTACTGCCAAACGTCGTGAAACAATAAAAGTTTATGTATCATAGAACAATAATTTGAGATAAATTAAAACTAACAAAAACTATCGATTGTATTAGAAACTATCGATGGTGATACAATAGCCAATAACCATCGATAGTGCTATCGTTAGTTTCAGATCACTGCATATACATATGTACATTAGATAACAGAGCTGTTTGGTTCTGTATGATGATTTTTTTTATTTTACTAAACTTATAATATATTTAACTTTTATAACATTTGCTAATGTTTCGATATTGGAAAAGAACCTTTACTTCTTAAATATTGGCGCCAATCATTCTTCACGTTTCATTCATAAATTATTTTTCATGCGCAGGGTCAATAAGTCTGACTTTTAACTTTTTTACATTAAAGGCAAGCATGATGTTATGATGTAATTTTTTTTATTAAGATGTCTGTAAGTTTTTGTTTTTTTTTTAAATTTATATGGTTGTTAGCATATTTAGATTTTGGCCCTTCATTTTTATTCATTTCGAATGCCTTAAAAAGTATGTGGGACTATATATGTACATACATATGTATGTACATACATACATAAGTGTGCAGTGAAGTGGTTTAAAGAAAACTTTTTTGAACTTCATTGTTACGTACACGCAAAGAAAAAACATGGTTGATACAATCACAATCGCAAACTATCATTAATGTTTGTGGTAATGATTGTGTCAAACACGTAGTCAGTAACAATATATGTTCAGACATGTTTAGAGCTTATTATTGACTCAAAAATATTATTATGTTTAGAAGAAAAACACATATGATCTTCCTAACCATGTTTCTATTTTTCCTAATACCATGCAAAATGTCTATTTAAACAATAAAACCAATAAAAAAATTTATTTAAAAAATTAAATGTGTTATTAAAAATACATACATACACTTTGCAACATACATACATATACAGATTAGCATATAGTAATTAGCATTATTAATTAAATACATCAATATATACTCGCATATATGTATATATATATATATATATATATGCTTAGCTGTTTCAATAAACGTATAATAATTTATTTCCTTAATTTTGCAATCATGCATGGCCTTTTTTTGCCGAAAAACTTTTAAATATTTTGTAGTCATTCATGGTTCCCGATAAACTGACTCTCGCAGACGGAAAATGACGTGGAAGAAGATTTAATTTGCTTTATAAGCACAAACTGTTTGTTTTGACAATAAATGTTTGCTCATTTAGAGAATGTGTCTTTAAGCGAACAAAAATTATGGTATCAAACAAACCTTTTGTGTACAGCTTATATTATGATTTAAATTGAATAGTTGAAAATATATACATTATAGTAGCAAATATTTCACATAATTTAATGTGTTTAGCTGGATCATGGTAAATTTTTAGGTGTGAAACACCATATAATATTATTATAGTGAATTAAAAAATGTTAAAGAGAAAAAATATTTTTTCAAGTTAAATAAGGATTGTAATAAGTTTATAAGGATAAACATATTATACAAATATGAATAAAAATTGTCGTAGTGACCCTTTATTAATCATGTTTTTTCTCTGCGTGTATGGACTTAAAAATATAAAATAATACAAATAGTCTTAAAAGAAATTGAATTAAAAAAAGAGTAAAAGTTTAAGCCCTTATGACCCAACATTTTTTATTCATTGAATTGATAGAAAGAAACAGTAAATGTTAGAAGGAGCAAAACTATAAAAAATGTAAACAAAGTTTTTTTTCTTTTGTTATTGTTTTGTTAATTTTATTAAAGTTTGTCACCTTTTTGTTTATGAGAAACATAAAAACAAGACAAACAAAAAGGTGCAAATCAATGAATTTGGCCATAAACCGCTTATTCAGCAACACTTTTAATATTTAAAGATTGAAATGTCAATTTTAAGTTGAACCATTTTAAAATTTGTTTTGACATAACTTAATTTTTTATCGTTAATTTTAGTAAAATTTTTAACAGTTTACTATTTATCTTAATACAGCTGAACTCTGCACTTGTTAAAATTTTCTATTACGTTATATTTGCAATGTTTACCAAAACTTTAGCAATGCATTAAAAATGTAGTGTCATAAGGGCTTTAGCGGAAGAAAAGGTTTATTAACAACGAAAACATAACCAATGAAGGCAGAAATAATAAACAACTTTTTACAAATTTTTGGCATCGATTTATTAGTGCATATTTTAACTATTGCACAATTTTTGCATATTTTTTTTAGTTAACAAGGCGTTTTTGGAGCCTTTTAAGTTTTAAGCGCATATTGTACCTTTTAAGCATATTTTGATACTTGTTACACTTTTTAAATACTTACAAGTGCTTTGGTTACAGATTACAGATGGCTTTTCTGTTTTAAATATCTAACTGTATACTCAACGTGTTTCTTTAATTTCGGCATCTACATTTTCATTTAAATACTAGTAGTAAAAGATTGTTTGAATTTGTAATAGATTGAAAACATATTTTTCACAAATTCTTAACAATACGTTGTTGTTACCGCTGAAACAAAACAGACCAAAATTGGAAATAAAAAACGAAATCAAATAAAAAAGTCGTTATCAAATAAGATTTAAATATGTTTGCACTAAAATACAATTTTAAATTATTAAAACAGAAAAAATTTTTATTAAAAATAACTAAAAAGTTACACAACCGTATTTTCATTAAATTTGTACAAATGAACTCCATGTTTTAAAGGCTATGTAATTTTGTATATTTATATACATACATTAATTTTTCGTTAGTTAAAAAATAAGAAAATTAAATAGATTTCATGTAAAAAATTAGATGTATACATATGTATGTAGATACATATTGTATATCAACACACAGGTATATAGTTTTTAATTTTGTACTTTTTTTGTTTTTTTTTTTTTTACTTTGTGCATCTTTTTTGACATGTCTAGTTGAATAGATTTAATTTCGAGATCGTGCCATTCTTCTTTGTGTGCCTTTGTTTTCATTTTCGATCTAGCTTCGAAGCTATGCTCTTTTGGTGCTCTTCAAGTGTCTCCATATTATCTTTAATTAGCTCTAGTTTTGCTTGTGCTTTAGTAGAGCATTTATTTTTTGTATTAAACTTATGGGCTTTATTTTCTTGTTCAATTTCACCTTCACACTCTACATTGCTATTCCTAACTATACAAAAAGATTGGTCTGCGTCGCTAGCTAAATCTGCCTTTGTTGTGTTTTGTAGAACCGAATGTTTCAACTCTTTACAATTTCTCAACGGATACTTGAATACCAGCAGCCTCTAGAATTTTTTCTTCTGCAGAAGACAGAAGCATTTCTTCGTACGGCTCACCACCGGTTATCTTTTTTTGATGCTCGGTTTACCCTAGAATACTAACCATATTTTACGTACGTTGTAACTAACTTTTCAATGAATGTTATTTGGGTCGATATCGCGAATTGACTACAATCGAGGGTTGAAAACGGCCAAGTGCGAAAATGGGTTTAAATAATTATTTTTCGGTTGATACCGTTTTATAAGACCATTTTATGTATTAATAAGCAATGGGCCATGTATATTTAAGGATTTGAAGGATTTTTGCACCCCACGGGAATGATAATGGTCCCACGAAAATGATATTTGTGCCGCACGGAAATGACTGAGCAGCATGGTAATGACGTTTTGTCATTTATTGTGGCAAAATAAAACACATACAGCAATTTATGGAAACACATTTAATAAAATTAATACATTATGCCCATTCTTTGGATTATAATAAACTTAGAAAAATAAAACGTTACAAAAAATATTCGCTTTTCTAAAGCTTATAATCTAATTGATACTCATTTTGAGCTTTCAGCCTCTTTCGTTTACATTAATTTTCCCAGGAAATTTATAGTACACCCTATTGCCCTGCAAAACAATGTTAGGTGTAGGTAGTATTGAAATTACTTGCTCAAAGTTGATGTATGAAACATCCCTCTCATTTAATTTAAATAATTGGTTTTCTGATGAGCTAGCACAACTTTTGAAAAACAAAACTTTGACATTATTATCCTCAAGGTTTGATTGGCAAATAGCTGCATATGTGTAATGGCGACTGGTAGTAAATATCTTGGTGTTGTGTCCTGTTAGCGTGATTAGGATGTGCGTACCAGTTTTTATATTTGTTTTTAAAACTTTATCTGAATTCTGTAATAAGTTAGCAGAAGATTGCAGTACGTCTTTATCTGAGTCGGAGCTGTATACTTCATTATACTTTAGCTGGCTTTGTGTAATATGCTCAAACAACGAGAATGACCCATCATCGATACTACTTGCCGGGGAATCAATGCTGCTGTAAAGGGATGTAAAGTCCAGATGTTCTAGATGATGATGGTCACATGAGGTCATACAATTAAAACAACTTAAAGATCGTAGCCATATACAGTAGGATTCAATACTCCCTACAACCTGAAAAACAAATCAATACACCTTATATTACAATAGCGACAAAGATACCTGGTGTGCTTTCATCGTCCCAACAAATTTAGCTGGGTTTGGCTTTAGCTGGGTCTATATTTTGTTCAAATTCTTTTATATCGCGTTCAAATATCTTGAATATTGTTATATTTGGGCAGTTCTCTTTAATAACATCAAAAAGTGTATTTAAATCAGCAATAGCGTGACCTTGACATCAAAAAGTGTATTAAAATCAGCAATATCGTGACGTTGACATCAAAAAGTGTATTAAAATCAGCAATATCGTGACCTTGACCCACGTATCTATCAGCTGTTCGTTTACATACAAACAAAACTTTAATCGATACAAAAAAAAAAACCTCTAACTCAATATAAACAAACAACTAAATAATAAGAAATCTGTAAAAAAAAAAGAAAAACAATAACAATATAAAAAAAACGAGCGAAATAACAAAATAAACCAACAATAATAATAACATTCTGTCAGTGATGGTCTTTTTCGGCGTTGACCAGATCAGAGCTTTTATGGTCCTTTTATGGCATTGTCCATTGTGTACCCCCTATAACCGTCCATCATATTCGTGTTAGTACGGATGTATTTGTGTTAATCGTTGTTGAACTGTTTTGGTGATGAAGGTATAACACTGATCACCAAACAGTTTCTAAACGGCAATTAGCATAGAGATATCCGTACTTTGCGTTTTATTTGAATTTTTTTGTGTTGTGATGAGAGGTCGGTTTCGAATCGACTTCTGTAACATACGTGGGTTGAGAACGAATTTTTTTTCTGTATACGCTCACGTTTGTCTCCATCGGCCGGATGTTTTCGCCTTATGTGAAACACAGGTATCTGAAAATTCTGATCCACTGGATTTTCAGATTCCTGGGTTTCACCTTCTATCCCTATTTTATCTTCATCGGGGTCTTGCTATATACATATATACGCAATGAAGTTGTGTATCAATGCCAGCAACCAGTGGGCATGTTTGATGCGGATTTTAACTGCCTTTGGGTTAAATTCAAAATCAATACGCACTTTTTGCATTTCGGGTTTCTTTACAGAAGTCCACACGCGGGAAGATCCTTGAGAATTGTCCGGACAGTGAAATCGTTGTTGCTGGTGATTTCCATGTCCACAATTCTTCTTGGCTTCACCACTCGGGGCGTACAACCTATGAAGGCCAATATGTTGAGCTATTTGCTGCACATAATTACCTCGTGCAACTGGTGAATGAACCAACGCATATTCCATGTGTTGATGGGCACCAACACAATACCCTTGACCTCTTCCTCTCTTCGCCACTCGGGGCGTACAACCTATGAAGGCCAATATGTTGAGCTATTTGCTGCACATAATCACCTCGTGCAACTGGTGAATGAACCAACGCATATTCCATGTGTTGATGGGCACCAACACAATACCCTTGACCTCTTCCTCTCTTCGCACCCTCAAAAGTACGAAGTTGAAGTTCTAGCACCTCTCGGTAACTCGGATCATTGCACCATTTCTGCCGCTTTTCCGTTCTCCGAACTTCGGAACGTTTCACGACAGGCTATGAAACGATCAAAATTTGTTTACGGAAAAGCACGTTGGGTTGAACTCAACGACTTTTTTCGGCATTTTAATTGGAAACTTTGTTTCCTTGACAATGACGTCAATGCCATGGCGAAAATGGTTGAAAATGTTATTATGCTAGGAATGAAAATGTTCATTCCAGTTAAAAATGCTTCGAATAAACCTAGGTCTAAATCTTGGTTTAATCAGACGTGCAAATCAGCAGTCAGATCCAGAGAGGAAGCATTCAGAAATTGGCGTGACAATAAAACCGCTGAAACTGAATTGCTACGCAAAATGGCAAGGTCGTCGTGTGCCAAAGTGCTAAGACGGGAAAAAACTCTTCACGAGCAACGTCTTCGTGCTGAAGTTCTTACTGCTCCCCGGGGCAGTAAAAGCTTCTGGTCATTCGTTAAAAGAGTAAGGGTTAATGCTAGTTCTTCAATACCAACTCTTTTAAAGGATGGCCAAACATTCACGAACCTGGTTGATAAGGATAATTGTTTTGCCGAATTATTTGCAAATAATTCTAATTTACCAGATAGCAATCAACCACTACCCGAACTCGAAAAAGTATCCGTAACTATGCCTAAAATATTTTTTCGGGCTCGAGCTGTTAAAAGGGTTCTTGCGGATCTCGACATAAACAAGTCTCCTGGCCTGGATGGTATACATGCACTGGTCTTGAAGCAGTGCTCTTCGACGCTAGCTCGTCCCTTAGCAAATCTTTTCAGCACATTATACCATGCTGGTGAATTTCCCGTCTGCTGGAAAGTTTCTGATGTAACGCCAATTCCTAAAAAAGGAATGGCTAATAACCCTGAAAATTACCGCCCAATTGCAATTTATTCGGCACTTTCCAAAGTTATGGAGAGTATGGTAAATCGCCATCTTGTAAAATTTTTAGAGTCCAATTACCTACTAAGCGACCGCCAGTATGGCTTTCGTAGAGGTCGTTCTACTGGAGACCTACTGTCCCTGTTATTAGAAAAATGGTGTCGTTCCATTCACCATTTTGGCGAAAGTAAGGTAATTGCTTTAGATATTTCCAAGGCGTTTGACAGAGTCTGGCATGGTGCACTCTTGTCTAAACTTGTTGCATTTGGTGTACGTGATAATTTCTCTCGATTTCTCGGGCTTTCTCAGAGATCGCACTATACGGGTTGTTATAAATGGGGTTTCATCAAACGAGTTCAAGATTCATTCAGGAGTACCGCAAGGCTCCGTTCTTTCTCCTACTCTATTTCTTATTTTTCTAAATTACCTCTTATGTCAAACTTCCAACCCAATCTATTCTTTTGCATATGACAGCAACCTTTGCCATTCGTATTCATTTGGTTACAGACCAAGCGTGTCCGATGTTTGTGCTATGAGACAGAACATGAATGATACGCTTGGCCGTGACCTAGACATAATCTCAGAATGGGGTCGTGCGAATAGGGTCGAATTTAATGCCCGAAAGACCCAATGTTGCGTACTAACACATAAACGCGCGACGGATCAAGGTGCCTCATCTGCATGTATGGGTGGTATAAATATTGAGGAAACAGAATCTCTTGATGTTGTGGGCATGAGGATACAATGTGATGTCTGATGGACAGAACATATATTCAAGGTGTCGAAAGAAGCATTCAAGTTCAAGGTTTTTTGAAATGGTGTAAGATATACTTCACTCCATCTGATCTCCTTACCATTTATACCACCTATATCCGACCGCGAATGGAATACAACTCTCATGTGTGAGCCGGTGCTTCAAAGTCTATTTTGGAGCTTCTCGACCGCGTGCAGGAGAGGGCGAAGGTTCTCATTGGCGACAGTAGGGTATCCAATTCTATTGACTCCCTTGAGCACCGTCGCAATGTGGGTTGTACTTGCCTATTTTATCGTTACTACAACGGGATGTGTTCTGATGAAATTAGGGATTTGGTTCCCGAAACCCATAGCTTTGTTCGTAATACACGTTTTTCCTCAAGAGCCCATCCTTTTGTAGTCGATTGGCCGGTGAATCGTACAACGCATTACAGGGAAAATTCGTTTTTTGGCCGGACTGTTCGTATGTGGAATAACCTTCCTGCTGAAGTCTTCCCTCTCACTTACAACATGAATAATTTCAAGTCGAATGTTCACAAGCACTGCTCCCTCTTTCCTCCTTCCCATAACCTATTTTCCTAGTTCCAACACAATGCATTGCATTAGTAGGGGTCATCCCCTGAGTGCTGGTCCTAACAAAAAAATATACAAAAAAAAAAAAATAAAACAAAAGAAAACAAACTTCTATAACAACCATACAAAGGAATCAACAAACAATATTTTTAACAACAACAACCCTTCACTTAATATTATACATAATATGATGAATACGCGCCAAGCAACAAAGAGAACAGCGAGTGATGCTGACTTAAGTAATTTAAGTCCTATAATATGTGAGTCTGATTCGGCATCTCGTCTCTGGAAATGGTTAGACAAAAAATTATCTAAACAGAACGAGTGTATTAATGTGAAAATCTCTCAATGCAGCTCTCTTTTAAGAGAAGGTGAAGACCGTATAAAGGAAAAAATAATATCATTCGTTAAGGAAGATGAAAATCGTCTTTTAAATGAGATCGATAAGAGATTTTGGGAATTAAGAGAAGAATTAAGTGATGTTACTGATCGTGTAGCTAAACTCGAAACAGTGACGGGCGAAATTATAGAACTTAAGAATGAAATAAAAAAATTAAAAATTCACTCACAGAAGCAATCTAATTCCATCATTGCTTGTGACATACGTATAAACTGTGTTCCGTTAATGTTGATGAAGACTTGCATGGTATTTTCGACACAATATGTAAAACTCTAAATATTCCAACACCTCCTTTACAATCATAAACCGGGTACAAAATAGAAATAATGTAAATTCTCCCGACGGTGTAATCATTGTAAAATTATTGCCACCGTTTGATAAAAATTTTATGCTGAAGTCGCTTAATGCATATAAAAAAGAAAACCAGAACTTAAAGTTGAGTCTCCGTGGTTTTGAACCAGAAGAAGTAAATAAAAAAAAAAACAAAAAATTATTTTTATATGCTGAAAATTTAACAAACGGAAACTTCAAAATACTTCGCGAGGCAGTCTCTTTTAAAAATCAAAATCTTCTACACGATCTATTACCGATAAGCCGACTTATATTGAAAGCTTGGATGCATTGAACAGTTTTTTTCGTACTAATGGTAATTTCAATTCGTTTACTCAGCATGATAACGTGCCGGATGGCAATGTTGCTAACTAGCTTTTTTCACCACTACTACGTTGAAGTCACTAAGTTCATCACATTTCTTTTATTTTTTACACTTCATATAGCTTTATTTTTTTCTATGTTTTTAATTATCTTTTTTTATAACACTTTTTAATTCCAATAATTCAATTATTTATTCAGATTGCGTTGCTGTAAAGGTTGGTTTCTATTTAAAACTTTATTTAAATTTGTACTTCGATGAACAATTTTGGTAGCATAATACAAAATTCCAAATACGCGACGTTTAACATGGTTAAAATCTTAGCAAGACAGAAGCATGGTGTACAAATTTGCCATATAAACGCACAAAGTTTATTGTGTAAAATTTATGAATTTCGATTTATTTTTGAAAATTATAATGTTGACGTTGTGTGTGTTTCTGAGACCTGGCTCACTGAATCTATTCCAGATAGTCTGATAAGCATTCTTGGCTATAAAGTATTTAGATTTAATAGAAGCAGGTGTGGTGCAGCTGGAGTTGCAATATATATTAAAAATAGTATAACATGGAAATTTTGTTGTAAGGCGAAACAAACCGACATGATTGAATACGTTTTTACCGAAATCTCATCATTTGGGAGAAAATAATTAGTTGAATGTGTTTATAGACCCAAATTTAGCATACCTTTTGACAATTTTATCGAAACTTTAGAAATTCTGACCATGCCGTACAATGATGTAGTGATTTTAGGTGACTTCAATTCAAATCTACTCAAAGAATCGAACCTTAGGGATAGTATGGAATCATTAGGACTTGCACCCACCAATCTTTCAATGCCAACACATTTTACAACTCTTAATAGTACACTCATTGATATTATATTTGTGGGTAATCCATCAAAAGTCGCTTTATATGATCAAATTTCTGCTTCTTGTTTTTCCAAACATGATTTGATGTTTTTAGTGTATGATTTCTCGCTACAACAGGAGGATCAGTTTTATAGTTACCGGGATTTTAAAAACGTAAACTATACCTTGCTATATGAAAGCTTCTTTTCTTTTGATTGGAATAACATTTACTTTATGAGTTCTGTTAATGATCAGCTAGCATTTTTGGAAAATAATATTCTATCCTTATATGATGAAACTGTACCTTTAATTAGGAAAAAATTACTAGTAAGAATAAACCGTGGTTCACCACAAACATTGAGCAATCCATACAACGTAGAGATCTAGCTTACTCTAGATGGAAACGTTTTAGAACAACAGGACTTAAAGGTTAATTCCGCTCTGCCAGAAAGGATGTGAATAATCAGATAAGATTGGCTAAATCCAACTATTATACTAAACGATTTAGTTCTGCCATTGACTCTCGAAACACATGGAAGACCATTCAAGACATTGGTATCGCAAAAGCTGTTGAAAATAATATCAGTCCCATTGACACCGACGAACTGAATAATATCTTTACCAATATACCATCTGTTTCAACAAATAATAAAATACCAAATATAGTTCCATGTAATACCTCGATTTTTCAAGAAAATTATTGCGAGTTTTCTTGTGTTAGCCAGGTTAAAGTTTTGTCTTGCTTTTCATTGGTTAAATCCAATGCAGTGGGTTTCGACAATATACATCTTTATTTTATTAAAATTCTCTTACCATTACTATTGCCATTCATTACTCATCTTTTTAATACAATTATAACTACTAGTTATTTTCCTGCAAAATGGAAGCACTCGAAGGTTATACCACTACCAAAGTCTAACACGGAATATCGCTCAATAGCAATACTAAGTTTTCTTTCAAAAATTTTGGAAAAGATCTTGCATTTGCAAATGAGTGTCTACATAAACGAAAATCTTTTAATTTCCTATAGACAATCGGGGTTTCGTCCCAATCACAGTTGTGTAACTGCACTGGTTGAGGTGTCTGAGAATATAAGACGCGAACTCGATAATGGAAAAATTAATTTCTTGATACTTCTCAATTATTCCAAGGCATTTGACTGTAAACCTTCAAACATTATGCATGAAATTGAGAAATTTTTTCAACTTTTCATCCTAAGCAACTAAATTAATATCCTCATATCTTACTGATAGAAGTCAATCCGTACACGTAAATAACACAACTTCAAATCCAATAACACTCACAAAAGGTGTGCCACAGGGCTCGATTCGAGGACCCCTCCTTTTTTCAGTTTATGCGAATGATTTACCACAACAACTTACTTATAGCAAAATACATATGTATGCGGATGATGTTCAGTTGTACTTAAGTAGTCCTGCAAACTCTATTAGGGAAAATTTCGATAAACTTAATCATGATCTGAACAAAATACATTGCTGGGCAGTTGCAAATAGCCTTTGTCTTAATCCACAAAAGTCGAAATGTTTAGTAATTCATAAAAAATCCATTACACCATTCATTGAAAACGATATTTAAATAAACAATAAAAAAATCGACATTGTGCAAAGAGTTAAGAATTTGGGGATAGTGTTCAACAACAACTTAACCTGGTAAAGCCACATAAATACTCTCGCAGTTCAAACGTATGTCAAACTTCGAACGCTGTGGGCAACACAACATTTCACGCCACTAAGAGTAAGGCAACTTCTTGCAAAGGCTTACCTGATTCCTAGTATAATTTACGGTTGTGAACTTTTCGCTAACTGTGATTCCATCAGTAGGAAAAAATTAGATGTTTTGTACAACAACATTATAAGGCATGTTTATGGATTGAGGAAGAGTGATGGAGTCTTTGCATTTTCAAAAAATCTTTATGGTGTATCTTTCGAAAACCTTCTTAAAATTAGAGTCCTTATTTTTCTGCACAAAGTTGCATACACAAAAAACCCACAATACCTTTATAATTTTATCCAATTTGCTAGATCTACCAGGGGCAAGAACATGATTGTACCTAGATTTAAATGTCTAGTGTCAGAATGGCAATTTTTAATAAACGCAGTTCGTCTTTGGAATGACGAAATTTTTTAGGAAATTTTTATTTAAAACTTTCGCTTAACTTAAACTAAAAATTCTGTGATTGATTAATTAATTTATAAAATGTTATCCTATATTTATTTTTTGTGTAATTTTTATATGCATATTGTTTTAAACTTTTATTTTTTATAAAACTTGTAATATTACTCTCAGTATATTTTCTTTTTAATTTAATGTATTATGTTTAATCTTAATATTTTTTATATGGCAATCCTTGTAAACCAATATATTCCTGTACTTCAATTATAAGACTTGTTCTTGTTGTGCAGGAAATCAGTAAATAAATAAATAAATAAAATAAAATAAATACAGCCCCTACCCCATCAGCAGCTCCCTTTCCATGGTCAGACTCAAGATAATTCCATGTGTACTTTTTAAGTTTGGGGAAAATCAATTTTAGTTTAGTTGCTAGTATATAAAACATTGTTTTGTTTTTATATTGTGTGGCAGGTCCATTGGTGAGAAAATGGACTGTTTGTACTTTATCAGGTAAAGCATCCAAAATTGGTTTAAGGTGACACCAGATGGCTGATGATCCATGCGCCAAACTCTCAGACAATGTACAAAAGCTTTTCGGTGTACATGTACTTGCGCCATTAGATTTTGTGTACGTTACAACGGTGTGTAGAGAGATTTGTTGTCTTGACCCACCAAAATGAAAAGCTTGCGTTTCTTCGCCATATATATAATCCTTGCGAATTCCTAAGAGGAACATAGGGCCACAACAAATTTCTTCCATTCAACCTTATCTTCGGCCAGGCGCTTGATCTGGCTCCAGGAATAACCAGCATCACGGATTTCCTTTTCTGTGTTACGCCTCCAGGTGTTATTTGGTCGACCTCTTCTTCTGCTGCCTTGAGGGTTGAATTCCAGCGCCTTTCTTGTAATGTTGGTCATTGGTTTGCGAAGAGTATGCCCAAGCCATCGATATTATCGTGTTTTGATGGTTTCAGTTATTAATGGTTGGCTAGTTCTTACCCATAGCTCATCATTGGAGATAGTGTTCGGCCAAAAAACTTTAAGAATGCGCCGAAGACATCTATTGACAAAAGCTTGAATTCGTTTGGCGTCAAGTATTGGAAGATTCCATGTTTCGCATCCATACAATAGAGCTGACTTTACGTTAGAATTAAACATTTTGATTTTTGTTTTTACTGAAATCGGCATACTTCAAACAATAGTTTTCGCTAAAATCCATATGGATTAAGCATTCATTTGATTTGATTTTATCCTTCAACATATTCATTTGTGTGTATTGGTGGATAACTCTGCCTTGATGCTTTTAAGTGTTAACGATTGCTCAAAATCCGAAATAATTTCAGTTAAAGGCTTTGTCGTCGAGAGTCTAGACATTTTCGAAACCAATTTTTGTGTTTTTGTTTTGATGTCAGTGTAAGTCTTTTTTACAGTGGCCCATGTAAAAACATCTCCATTATTTGTGATGTCAAATTCATTGTATGATATCACCTTACCTTTGGAGGCTGGACATGACCGAAAAAGGCAATTCTCTGTTATAAAAGGGCACGAAAGTGTCTGAATTATATCATTTGCAGAACGTTGGCTCAGAACTTTGGACTTGTGTAAGGAGACAATAATCAACTCCATATTTGCATGTTTTATGCACTTACATGTGTCTCTGTTAGAAATCTTCATTTCTTTAATCCAAAATGGACGAGTTGTGCTGTTAGCTTCGACCAGGGCCCTATTCCACGAAACAACTTATCAACTTTTCACTTTGCACTTATCAAATTTCATTTTTTGGCAAAGTGATAAGTGTTTCTGTTCCACAATATTCTTTGCAAATCTCACTTTGCAGTTAGCAAAGTTTTGCAAAGACTTTGCTCTCTCTGAAAAGACTTTGCCCTCTTTGCAAAAACCTTGCTCTCTTTGCAAAGTCTTCGCGCTTTCATGCAAAGTGAGTGTTCAAAATGTTTCACAAAGCATTTAATCATCTTTGCATTTCTGTCTTATCACTATTCACTTTGCGGTGCTAAATAAAAGTTATTAAAATGAGCCGCAAAATAAAAATGGAGAAAAAACTGGCAGTGTCAAATTAAAATTTGATCAAGATGGAATTCGAAAACATTTTTGTAGGCAATTAAAAAATTTTTTAATTTTATATACATACATACATATCGGACTGTTTCCTCTAAACAGGGTCAATCAAAATTTTTAAATTTTCACTTTTTGCAAGAAATCGATGTACAGTGGCCATATCTACCCACTGTATAAATCTAACATCATTTTCTCTAGTATTTTGTCAAAAAAAAAGCAATTGTATCCCCCTTTGTGATATAAGAGTACATATAAAAAGAACACAGTTTTTTGTCTCTACTGAAAATTTTTGAGTTGACGCTCTTTAGAGGAAGCAGTGCAATATGTATATATATGTATCTATTGTAAGATTTGTTAAATAATAAAGAAAGAATAAAACCCTGGAGAAGAAAAACAAAGCAGTGCCGAATTTGTGGATTAAAAAAAATTAAATATTTTTATATAAAAAATATGTCCTCAAGCTCGAAAATTTTATTATACAACCAAAATAATAAGGGTCAAATAAATATGTATATATGTATGCATTATATTTATTCAAAACATATTTAAGTTTATATGTCATTTTGAAGGTTAATAAATTAGCTAAACAGGCTGCCTGGGAGGAAGTTTTGAAACGTCATCGGGTTACCGCCCTGTGTTTTGAAATAAAACGTCTATTTAAACTTCGACAGCTCTATGGATGGTACTTCAAACTGTTGATTTTGCAACACCATGCATAGCTGCAACTCCATGGTACTGGCAACAATTTCTGAGCCAATGCAAGCACAGAAGCAGTTGATTTTGAGCCGACAAAGCATTACTGCGCTATGTATTGTGCTCTAATTTTTCCCCAATTTTATTTAAAATGAAATCAACTTGGATTTCGTTTAAACGGAATCACTCTTTAAAATT
Organism: Pollenia amentaria; assembly: GCA_943735925.1. Taxonomy (NCBI): domain Eukaryota; kingdom Metazoa; phylum Arthropoda; class Insecta; order Diptera; family Polleniidae; genus Pollenia; species Pollenia amentaria. The sequence goes on along the minus strand of OX031009.1, from coordinate 93,575,802 downwards.
AAACTTTTGTAGTCCCAAAAAATTAATTCGATCTCTATAATTTCTTCCTATAACTGCGGCTTCACTATCGTCGAACAAAAACTCTCGTCTAAGCATTTTGAAAGCTTCAAAAGATATAAGAATATGAATTTGCAAAGCGATCGTTTACCTTGCAAATTTTTGACAAACTTATCAAAATTTCCATTGCAAAAATAGAATTGACAGTTTTTGTGGAACGAAACAGCATAATTATTTGCAAAGTCTTTGCAAATTACACTTTTCAATATTAACTTTGCACTTTTGCATAAGAGAACGTACGTGGAACAGAAATTGCAAAGAGAATATAAAAATCAGAGTTCCTAAAAATTCATATATGATCGCTCATATTTAACCATTCATGAATTTTTTCATGAATGAGGAATTTAAAACGTGTAATTTTTTTCACAACCATGAATGAATTGTGAATTTTTTTGCCAATTCATTCATGAGCGTGAGGAAAAATAAATTTTTGCCTTTCCTCAGTCATGAAAAATGAGGAAACAAAAAATTTTCTTAACGCTCCTCACCAGTAATGTTGTTGTTGCTCGACAGTTTGCATGACCACAGCACGAAATGTCTTTGTGTGTATTTTGTTTTTGTTAAAGGCAACGAGCCAAAGCGTGTGTTGAATTTTTTGTAGGCAAATATTATTTAAAAAAAAAAGTAAAAGAACTGCACATATCGTCATCTTAAATGCAGAATTATATAACATCACAGTTTTCAGGAGAAGCAAAAAACGTTGTAAAATGGAAATTATATAAGATATTAGAGTAATATTAAATATTTAGAATAAAAATGCGATAACCAGTTTTTTTTTTTGATAAAAAAATATTATTTTTACTGTTATTTATTTAGTTATGTGTGTTACGTTATTTTAATTTGTAATTCTCTGAAGCAAAACGAATCATCAACGAAAGTATGATAGTATTAAGTTAAACAATCATTTAAAACATTAAATAATTAAATATTTCTGCTAAGTTACAGGTATTATAGACTATAAAGATAATGTACATGGCTATAAATACAATACTGCGTTTAAACAATAAATAAAAATATGGTGAAATGCACATATAAAAATGATAATCACACAATTAATATGCAGCATCATTAGGATTGCGTTGACATGGTGAAATAAGTTTGCTTTTCTGATGCAGTGCAGGCAGTACTGCATTCGTACTGTTTTTATCAGTACATATACTGTTTTTTGTTTAAAGTACTGATTTATGCATTACAAGCAAATCAGTACGCAAATGTACTGATTCTTTCATTAATGTACTGTTTTTGTACTGTTATTATATATTAACTGGGCTCAGTATATAGTTTGTCATGTTGTCAAATTGCGATACAAATATTAATATAGATGTTCTTATCGATGAGTTATTAACAATAAAGATTTTTGCCGTGTCAGTACGAAAAAAGATGACAGTAGAAGAAAAATGGAAAGTGTTTCTAAACGGTGGTGCGTTTACGAATTTGAGGAAATGTGTAATTTGATTTCTTTCATTCCACATTCAAACGATTTTACAGAACGAATCTTTAGTTTTCAAAGTGGAGAAAAGAAAGAAACGGGCTCCTAATATAAAACCTATAAAGTGAGTTGCAGATAAAGACAAAATTTGGTTGTTGTTGTAATGAGTTTTACAATTTCTTGATGACAGGAAATAAATTGTGGAAAGGCCATAAATATATTTAACTTGTAACACTGTAAATATTTATGTCCATACATATGAAAATATATTATTTATAAAAATTTATAGTATAAGATCGTCTAAAAAACGATTGTGCCTTTTGCAATAATTACAATTATTAAAGGTTATTAGTTGTAAATCACTTTAAAATAATTTTTTAAATTATTTTAAGATAAATACATAACAAGCTTCGTTATTTCAAGTGTTGAATTTGGCCAATGTCAAATAATTAATTTTAGAGAAAATTTAAATTTTAGTTTTTTATAGAAGAGTTCTAAGTAAAATTGGCTCAAAACTCTTTTGAAGCTGTTCTCGATTAAATTAGACATTGGCTGTTTCCGCAAAATAAAAGACATTCAGCATGACCTTTTAATTGCAAAATGAAATTATTTATGCTGGTAGATATAGCAAAGAAATACTTTTATGTAATTATTCTTTAATTTTATGTTGACCTATATTCAAAAAAATATAATAGAATAAAGGAAATATAATTTTAGTTCACATGTTAGTCAAGTTTTTTTCGTCAAATATTTGCTATTCACTTTGTATTTCCGCTAAAAAATATATGTATACGGAATTGAGTTATTGTTTGGAAAAAATTCGGTTTTATTAATTCAATTTTGTCACTGTTCAAATTATAGAATGAATTCAAGTTTTGTTTTAAAAAAGATTATAACTTTTTATGTTATTAATACGCAATTTTATATTAAAAAAGTAAATGTACTGTTTTTTATGCAATTGTACTGATTTTTTTTCTCTTATGTACTGATTTCTCTGTTTTAAAAACTGGCAACCCTAACTGCATTTGAGATCGTAGAGATGTTATATTATTAGAGATATAATTTTGACATATTATTTATAGTTTTTTATTTACCTGTTACTTTTTGAATTTCCGTTAAAATTGGACCTATAAACATAAATTTAAACATGCAAGTTCCCAAGTGAATAAGAATCTGTAAGAGTGGTTTTTTGGTACTTTTTCGTACTGTATTATTTGCCAACAGGTACTTATTAAATTTTTGTTAGTATTGCAGCTACAAACATAAAATTAAACAAGCAAAGCGTTGAATGATCATCTGTAATAGCAATTTTTGGTACTTTTTGTACTTTATTTTGTGCTTTTATTGTTAGTCATTAAATAAAAAAGAGAACAGATGTCTGGTACTATTTCGAAATTCGGCTCTTTTAGGGAGTAAAAGTGTAAAACCTGAATTTTGGTTCTTTTTTGTCCCCCATCTACCGTTTAAATCAATGCACATAGAAATAAAAATTATATAATATTCGTAACTTATCTAAAATATGCCAAGTGAAAATGTTGTTCTTTTTCTGAATTCGAACGTTTAAGGGGTAAAAATCGTACGTAATTTTGTTACTTTTTCCAAGATATTTTTTCTTCATCTATTTATTTTCATTGCACAGCCTAAACGCCTGAAGCTAAAACGTTGACATTTGGACCTGAGGCAGGCCTCTCGCCAAATCGATCACGCTAACCTCATATCTGCTAAGCTAAAGGAGATACAAAAAAATTTAATACTTATTGTGGTTCAATAAAAAAAGGCGGTGAAAACGGAAATTAGCTAACCTCATATCTGCTAAACTAAAAGAGATACCAAAAAATTTAAACCTATTATTGTTCATTAAATATAAGCGGACAGGTGTTTAGCACTTTTTTGAAATAAGGAGTAAACGGGTAAAACATGAATTTTAAAACTTTTTTGCTATACCATCTATATTTTAAACCAATAAACGTTAAAATAAAAAATATATCACATTCGTAACTTATCTAAAAAATAAAAATTTGATGCGTTTCGAACGTTTAAGGGGTGAAAATCGTACCTAATTGTGTTATTTTTTTCAAAAAATTTTTCTTCATCTACCTATATAATATAAAATTGTAATGTTACTGCATGATTTATCATCGCACGACCTAAACGCCTGAACTAAAATGCTGAAATTTGCCCGGGAGGTTGGCCTGTCGCGAAATCGATTACCTATGATGGGAGTTTTGGAAATTTTTACGGTTAGAGGGTAAAAGAGGTTAAAACGGGAAATTCCCTAACCTGATGTTCATTAAAATAATAAGCGGTTAGCTGTCTGGTACTTTTTTGAAATTAGATTCTTTTGGGGAGTAAACCTGTATCTTTAAACTTTTTTGCCACTACATCTATCTATTAAACCAATAAACATTGAAATAAAAAAATATCACATTCGTAACGTATCTAAAAAATACAAATAAAAATTTTCGAAATACGAACATTTAGAGGTACAAATCGTCCCATTACAAAGTAGCGGGTTTAAGCCTAGAAACATAAACTTTGGCGTAAAAATATGTCCACATAAGAAAAAGGGGCGCTAACGAAGTAGCGGGTTAAATGCTAGTATTTAATATTATTCTAATATCGCATATCATTTCCATTTTACAACAGTTTTTGCTTCTCATGTAAACTTATGAAATTTGATGTTACAATATTCTGCATTTAAGATGACGATATGTGCAGTTCTCTTATTTTTTTTTTTCAATAATATTTGCCTACCAAAATAAAAAACAACACACACATTTTGGTTCACCAGTCAAGAAATAATTTTACAAAAAAAATACACACAGACTAAACGTGCTGCCCGGCGGGGAAAATTGCAAGCTAATCACTTTTTAGGCCTTTAAGAATGTTTACAATTGAATTTTTAGGAAACTTTTACTTATTCCACTCTGCCTTTTTTGAAAAGGTCTTTTAGAAAGGTTTTTATTTAATATTTTACAAATTCAAATTTTCTATTCTAAGATAAGGCCTGTCGCAATCGTTTTATTAGTAGTTATGTTAGAACGTGTTGCAAGTTTAGTTATTAATTTACTCACTTCGTATTATTACCCACAACAATTAAATTGGATAAAGCTTTATTCTGAAATCTTTTTAGAGCCCCTTCCAGAAGTGTTTAAAATATATGCAAAAGTGCAAGGTGTTGGTCTCCAATGACACACCTTGCTAATTGGTAATAAAGTTGGAATGCGGCTGGGAGATCTTATGTCTGCAAAAAGGCCTTCTATAAGGCCTCTTTACTACTTGATTTTCCCGCTGGAAATGGTTGGGAAATTCGCATTTTTTTGCTTGTGAAGAATTTTAACGTGAATTTTTTCAAATTTTTCATATCTGAAAAATCACATATGAATTTTTGTTTTTGCTCACTCCTCATGAGCGAGGAAAATCAAAATAGTTTTTTTCCTCACCCTCATGAGGATGAATTTCCAGAAAAATTTTTAAATTTTCACGCTCGCTCATGAATGAAGAATGAGCGAGCGTTTCGGTACTCTGATAAAAATTGCAAAGACTTTGCAAATTACACTTATCAATTTCAACTTATCACTTATCAAATTTAATAGTTCTGTGGAACATAAAGTTTTGCAAATTGACGAAAAATTTGATAAGGGCAAAGTGAAAAGTTGATAAGTTGTTTCGTGGAATAGGGCCCAGGTATTTTTTGTGTAAATTTTTAAGTGTATTTGATAGAAATCATTTTTGATAAGTTTGTTTTGATTTTGTCACATACTCCTTTTTAGCTGCGCACATCCGGCTATTAATATCCTGCTCTAAAAATCGTTGAATGCTGTTCCTGACATCTTTTTGTTTAATTAGCCTGCAGTTCTCCACATTCCGAGCTCTGACATTCCAGCCCTTTAATATTGTGTGGCGACAATAGCCTAGAAACTTATATTTCCTAGTAATTCTGCCAGTCAACAAATTTTGTAAGATTCTTTTGTCCTTTCTCTGTTTTAGTGAACTATAGCTTTGGCTCAACTGGTCCTGCATAACCTCAGCAAATAGCAGCTTCCTTTTGACTTCTGGGCTCGATGAACAAGGGTTATCATTACAAATTGCCACAACTCTAGAGTTCGGGCTAGGCTTTCCCCTTAGCAACCATTTTCATACAAAATAACTTCTTTTGATATGCTCTTAAACTTGCTTTTAATCGTGCAATCTTTTTGTCTTTTTGATTCAACTCACTTTTATGTTTACGCGCAAGTTTCTTTTTTACTCTGAGAATATTTTCATTCCCATTTTGATTTCATTTAGGAATAACAGGAGCTGGAGCTGGATATTGATTATCTGTAGGTGGTTCACCTTCTCCTGTGGATGATGTGGGCGATCCGGGTGGAGAATAGTCCGCCATATATTGTTGTTCCTTTTCCTTCAAATGTATTTTATTTTTTCTATAATTCTTTGCATTTATAGCCTATTTTCTCAGTTGTGCCCTTTGTGCTCTAGGGGTCATATCCTTGATTGGTTTAATAACTTTATTATCTTTTTTTTTAAGTATCTTTTCTTTTAATTTTTGTGCGGCGCATTTGGCAGGATCGTTTTTCATTCTTCTGCGTCGCTCTCGCTCCTTTTCCGCATGTTTTTCTTTTTCCTCTGCATTCCTACCTTTTTTTGATGGTGCCAGGTTTTATTTGATGGTATGTTTAAAAATCCTATGATAAATTTGTTTAAAAATTACCATAGATTGAATAACCTAAAATTTACATTGAAAAGGTCATTCCCGTGTTCCTTTTGTCATTATCGTGGTTTAAATTATACCCAGGGTAATGATGGAAACGTGAGTATTCTTGGATTTAAATGTGGAAATCTTCAAAATTTTATATAAAATATAATATAATCTAATGAAGGCTTAAAAAATGAACAACCCAATACCACAAATTTGGAAATTTCAATATAATTAATGGAAAAATATACTTACCACGATGAAAAACTTTCAGGAACATGTGCAAAAAACGCTCAACATTTCAACAGCTCTCAAACAACTGCCTACATTTTTCACTTCTGTCAATTAACTTTAAAACTAACGGGAATTGTCGTTACATTGACAGTTTACACCTTACCAAAAAACCGGTTTAAAGCATTTTTTCTTAATAAACAAATTGGCCCAAGGGGAATGACGAAAACAATTAACCACGGACTTAAATGTCTCAAAATCATAAATTTTACAATAAAATTATATTTATGAAATTAAAATTGACTTGCTTCATTCTTCTTGAATAACTTGACGTACTTCATTTATAATTTATATTTTGAGTTATTAATGAAAATCTATGTTTTTTGAACACAAAACGATCGGACACACGCCATGGTAATGGCGATTTGCACCGTGCGACCAAATTTTTCACAAAAATATCTAGAATATTTTATTTTGATTTCCGCGCCTCGTTGAAGGACATTTTGTTTTATTTATTCCAGTTCTCAGAATTTAAATTTTTCAATATTTTTAATACTAAATGCGTCGGGCCAGATAATGTAGTCATTTCGTGATATCGACCCATTTATTATTTTGGCACCTTATACAAAAAAAATAATTTAATTTTAATTCATATAGATAAACGAAATATTTAATTTTTTATACCCTCCACCACCACTGTGGTAGGTATACTAAGTTTGTTATTCCGTGTGAAACTTTTTTATTATACATCTAAGAACCCATAAAGTATATATATTCTGGCTCCTTGAGTAATTCTAAGTCGATTTAGCCATGTCCGTCTGTTGAAAACACGCTCACTTTTGAAAAACGCAAAAGAAAAGAACAAACTTGGTCTCAAATTTCTTGTAGTTATCCTAAGCAGCTTAAGATTGAAATCCAGCAACATCGGTTCAGTAGGATCAGAACTATGAATCAAAATGTGGAACCACCACCCTGAAAAAATTGATAATTTTGATACAAAAACTAACATAAATGGTTTATTAATGTACGGAATGACATAAAATTTTGCTCGAATTTGGTTTGTACGACTGCAAATCATACTGGTAAATTTCGTGACGATCGGTCCATAATTTACCATAGGCCCCATATAAACCCATCTCGAGGAAAACCGTTTAGTACGCCTAAAACCGCAATAAAAAACGCTAGCATACTTAAATTTTGTACGTCACAGTTTTATAGGACCAGAAATCACACTGTAAAATTTTTTTAAGATCGGTCCATAATTGACACTAGGTCCCATAAAAACCCTACTCCCGGAAAACTGTTTTTTTACGCCTAAAACCGCAATTAATAACGCTAGCATACTTAAATTTGGTGCGTCACAGTTTTATAGGACCATAAATCACACTGTAAAATTTTTTGAAGATCGGTCCATAATTGACACTAGGTCCCATATAAACCCTACTCCCGGAAAACAGTTTAGTACGCCTAAAACCGCAATAAATAACGCTAGCATACTTAAATTCGGTACGTCACAGTTTTATAGGCCGAGAAATCACATTGCCAAATTTCGTGAAGGTTGGTCCATAATTTACCCTAGGCCACATATAAACCCTACTCTCGGAAAACAGTTTATTGCGACTAAAACCAAATAAAGCTCACTTTGGGAAAAAAAATAAAATTCGCCTTAAACCATCACAGATATAGATATTGCGGTAAAATGTCTTACTTAAATTCATATGGCCAGAAAAAATATCATGCAAATTTGTGAAATTTTCTGTTAACGCTAAAACTAATTACACTGCTGTATTGAAATTTATTCTAATTTATTTTTTGTAATACCAGAAATCAGTCTTCAGAATTTTGGGATGATTTGTCCATAATTTACTATAGGTCCAATACAAATAACGCTCCTAAAACTCATTTTAGTACGGCTAAAACTGTTACGAATAATGATATTTTACTCAAGCCAGTTCAAAGTTCTTACAAGAAACGAATAACATTTTCTTATTGTCGGTCAATAATTTAATTCAGGTCTAAACCGCAACTAATTTTAATGCTGACGCTCGTTTTTGTGAAGCTTAGTTAATAATATATATGTATTTATCATATAGAGCTCACTCCTGTTGGTGGAGGTTATCAAAGATTCGGCACAGCCGAATATAGCACTCTAACTTGTTTACTAATTAATTTTATGTTGCACATATTTTTTGGATCATTAAACAGGACCTTAAAAATATTGTAAGTAAAATTGAAAAACTAAAACAACAGCCAAAACTTAAAAAAAGACATTTTTAGCTTTAATAAAAATATCCTTTTAGAAATGACTTTATAGTATAAAGTTTATACACTACCAGACTATTATATTGTATTTTCTTGTTACATTTTACCTTAGCTTTCCGTTGGATAGCAATGAAGTATATTTATGTACAGAAAAATTTACAATTATTAGACACCAGCAGAATGTAATGCATTTTCTGTCCCGCTACGGCCTTCGTCAGCATTCTTTGTGTCACACTGGATAGTGATACTTTATAAATTGAATGTATTTAACTCAACTATTTTAACAAATAGATATTGGGAATTATTTCTTTTCATAAGCCACTTTTTATTATATTCAACATTTTTCATTTTTCGAATTTATTCTATGAGTTAAATTTCAGTTATGTATTTTATAAAGCTTTTTGTAATAGCTCTATTCCTTAAAAATTTCCTTTTAGAAATGACTTTATACACTACCAGACTAGAATTGGAAAACTAATTATAATTGAATAGAGTTTTTTTCAAATTTATGGGACAAAATGTCCCAAAATATTTGTTTTGTTTTGTAGTAGTACATTCACTTAACACGTTTTTAGTGTCATCGTCTGTGGTAAAAACTGAAAGATACATAAGTAGTAACACGTGTTTCGACAATTGTTGCATCGTCTGTGGGCACCTTAAGACACATATTTTTGACATTTGCAAAAACTAGAAACACGCGGATTAATTTTCTGAAAAAATACTAAGAACTGCGATTTAAATTTTTTGCGATTGTATGGTATGCATATTATAGTTGGGCCTATAGTTTTTTTCATGCCCTACGCGATTTTGGAACTTTAGCGAACATAATAACAAAAAGGGCAAAAAGTCATCACCCTAATGTACAAATTATTTTTGCTCAATAATAATACTATGTTATTTTATTCTATTATAAATTCTTTATTTATTCGTTTAACAATTTACAAAATTTATTCTTATAAATACCTTTAAGTGATTTATTTTAAATATTTGAATGTCCTTATTTTTTATTAATATGTTTTGTACCACTATGTGGGCTTGAGGCGAGGCTACTATAAGACTGACAAATTACAAATTTATATTCTTAATTCTACTTTAAACTTATCTGTAAGTTATGCAATGTAAGCATAACTTTCTACCTTTAAATGATTAACAAGTCTCTAAATGATTAATAAAACTGTGGGTACGAAGACAAAGGAATCAAATTACTTTGTTAGAACTTTGTTGTCGAACACTACAGGTTTTTAGTGAATGCATTGGGGTTTGTAACCCGTATGTTAACTTACATATGTATGTAGTAAATAAGTCAAATAAATTATAAAATTAGCAATTTCATAACCGAAAATCTGTAACTACAAGTATCCTTATAGTTTATAAATTTTTCCATCTAAACTGAAATAAGACTTGTCAATTCAATCCGCTTTCTCTTGGCTTCCTTCTGTTGTGAATGGGCACTTATATTACATATCTTCAATATAAATTAAGGAACGGTCTAATGCGATGATAGTAAAATAAATACCATTCTTACTTTTGTTACTACGCAAACATTTTCATTGATCTTCTCTTTCATTGATATTTTATGATCCGTTATTGCTTTAGCAATAGTAAAAGAAATTATTGATTGTTGTTCATTCATTGAAAATAAAAGTTAGTTAGATCTGGATCTTGTTAATGCAAAGACGTTAACAAAGTTTCCAACTATCGTAGAAAAATATTAAACTTAATTTAAAGGAAGTTAGTTAAATTTAAAAAGAATAAACTTAAAATGAAATGCAAAATTGTAAAATTTAAATGTATGAAAAAATTTAAAATTAAAATTTAACTAATGAAGAAAAATATTAAAATTAAATGAGTGAGGTTAAATATAGAAAGAATAAGCTTAAAGTAAAATAAAATTTAAAACTATGAAATGTTAATGTCAAAAGAAAGTTAAAATTTAATTCAATAAAAGGCCATAAAAATCTTCATAGTAGTAAGGTAAAAATATAAAAACTTAAAATTAGAATTACCTAAAACAATTTAAATTAGACTTATTAAAAACGATATTTAATAAGAATACCTTTAAAATTCTACATATTAGAAGGATAAAAAAATACGAAAGAACCAAAATTTAGAATCACTTAATATAATTTAAATTAGTGTAATAAGAATTTAAAAAGAAATTTAAAAAACTAAAATATAATTTCAATCAAATATAAAAAAGCTTTTTATTACTCAGTTAAGCCGGACCATTCACACTTAAAAATTAATTGGCGCCCAACGTGATTAAGCAAAAAATACCACAACAATAACAAAACCGTGTTCAGAATTAAAATTGTTTTAATATAAAAGAAGATTAATTTAGTTTTAATAAATTCTAAATATCATGAGACTTCTTACAAACTAAGCAAATTCTTTTAACTAAATAAAAACAAATCGCAAACAACACGATTGTCGCCAACATTGTCCATCACCCAAAATGCCAGAGGTAGAAGTAGTGGACCATTTAATCAAACCACCAACATCGGGGTACCTAAATTAAAGGCTAAAACCAAATAGGAACCAGCACCATTGGTCATAAATTTTTTTTTTAGTATTATAAAGGTATTATATTTATTTACTATAAATTAAATTAGTACTACGTTAACATTCAAAATTGTGAAAGGGAAGGAGGGAAATATTTATAGATATTTTTATTTAACCCTTAAACACCTAAGACCGTCTACAGACGGTCATCAGAAAAAACAATTTTGCGCAAAATATGCATACACTACGTTCTGGCAACTTACATAGTTTGAATGAGTATTAAATTCTTAGAAGAATGGTATCGATTAAAATGTGATGAATAAAATAGTTTTGAAGAACAAAACATTCTAGTCTTAATATTTGTGCAAAGTGGCATACAAATTGCTTGTGATTTTTGTGAAACTTAAAATAAAAAAAAAAATAAATTTTAGTGATTAAATTGAATCCGGAATTTTTTAGGTAATTAATTGAAATGTTTTCTTTAATAATATGTAGCTATAAAGGTAAATCAAACAACGATTTGGTTTCAATGAAGGTTTTTGTAAACACCGTCTGTAGACGGTCTTAGTGACTTAGTCGAACAAAATTTTTTGTAACGTATTTTACCGGAATAAGAAGTAACCGATATTACTTCTTGTTTTTTGGACTAGCAAATAAGTAATTGTCAATTTAAAGATGCCAGCACAAAGGGTAGAAAATCAGCTTTCCCGTAAAACAAAAAAAAAATAAACTTTCTTCATTGAGTGACCAAGAAATCGCAGATTTTATGGCCTCAATAGAAGACGAAGTTGATTTTGAAGATTTGGATGATAGCGTCGAAGACCCAGATAATCTGTGCGATGAAATAATGCCTGAAGATGAAATGATAGATGACTGTATACAAGTTTTAGATTCTCCAATACTTACAAATGCAGTAACCTTATCTATTAACGCACGCAATTGCAGTTTGAATACTATTGGTGAATCGCTTGATACAACACAATATAAGCCTACATCGAAAGACATTACTTCCACATCAAAAAAACAACAGGTGGCCACAACGTCTTTTAAAGCCCACAAAAGAGCGCTATCGCCATTACCGATTATAGAAGTGTCAGGACCACAAGCAGTACCATCATCAGGCGGGTTCACAGGGGGTAGTAATATATATATATTTGTATATGTAAAACAGTAATGTATAGAATTTAAATGCTAGCTTTGGCAGATATAACAAAAAACTCTTCGGAATTTAAAACCATTTTATGGCGTAAAACTTCTATGCAGTTGCACGTAAACGAGGTAGCCTTTCGGGGAAAAAGTGATTTGCCATTTGCAGTGCGCAAAATGAAAACCCCAGTAGAGTATTTTTCATATTTTTTCACTGATGAACTCATTGAACTAATAAGCTTTGAAACAAATCGTGCTGCATTCATAGAAAATGTAAATACACAGTTTAAAATCGACTCGAGCGAAGTTCGGCGATACATTGGAGTCCTTATATTCATGTCATTATTCCGTTACACCATTATTCAGGCATACTGGATCGAATATGGATTTCGGCACATACCAGACTGTATGTCCAAAAATTGATTTGAACAAATAAAGAAATATTTGTCATATAATGATGAGTCTAACAGCGTCCAGAAGGGTAATATTGGCTACGATCCTATTTTCAGAATTAGAAAAGTTGCAACACATTTGGTTGAGCGTTTTGATAGTATTCCAAAAAATGATCGCTTATGTGTTGATGAACAAATGTGTTCCACCAAAATGGCTCATCATTTACGGCAACATTTACCAGACAAGCCGCATCCATGGGGCGTAAAATTCTTCATGTTGTGTGACAGCCAGGGATATTCATACAGGTTCGAAATATATACTGGCGCTAGAAATGATGGCATTATTTTACCTGATACACCAGACATTGGCTCAACAGGAAATGTGGTTATAAGGTTAATATTTAATTTGAAAAAATTATTTGTTTTTAAAGTTCTGTTTCTGCTCATATTCTTATTAGGTTGTCGAAGACAGTGTCAAATTTTAAAAACCATATAATATATTTCGATAATTTTTATTCATCTCTCCCCCTTATGGTGTACCTAAGAGCACGTGGAATTTATAGCCTTGGAACTGTCAGAGCAAACAGAGTCCCCAACTGCAAACTTCCGACGGACAAGGCCGATGAACTCAAGAATGTGCCAAGAGGTTATTCTCCCGAATTCGTTGGATCTACTTATGGAGTCGATATCACATCAGTTTTGTGGAAAGACACTAAAAATGTAAGGCTATGTTCAACATATGTTGGCATAAAGCCTTTTCAAAGAGCCAATTTAGTCGACCAGCCCGCCAAAATAGGACGTTACAACAGAAAGCAAAAAACCCACGATGAAATGGGTCGCAATGGGCTCAAAATAAAAACTCAGGACATGGCAACCAGACTATTTTATCATCTGCTTGATATGGCCATAACAAACGCATTTGTGGTATATCGCAGAGTAAACGCGGAAAGTAATCAAAACTGTGATAATGAGAAAGAAAAAAGCATGACAATGTATGAGTTTCGCTAAAGCATTGAAAATGAGCTCTGCGCATCCGTCACAAAACGTTTGGTTGGACGTCCGTCATTTGCTGAAAATCTAACCGGTAGCTCCCTTGTTGAAAAAAAAACTAATCATCCTGTGGCTAGTACAAGGTTCGACCAAATAAATCATTTTCCACAATGGGGTTCAAAAAAATCTTGTAAACTGTGTAAAAAATCAGATACACACACGTTTTGTACTAAGTGCAACGTCCACCTATGTTTTTCAAAGGCCAAAAATTGTTTTACTAATTACCATTTAGATACGTAATATATTTTCTTTATATATGTTATTTGTTTTTAAATCAAAAGTTGAAAATAAAACTGATATTCTTTCAATTAACCATCGTTATTTATTTATTTTTGAAAAAAAAAAAGTTCGCCTTAACACCTAAGACCGTCTACAGGCGGTCTTCCTTGTTTTTGTCCTGGAGCTTTCCAGGACCATTTTTTTAGCAATTGGAAATCAAATTCGAGATTTTCAGCCGAAAGACATACTAGATCAAAAATTATTGACGCGGTTCAATTCGTATTTCAAATTCAGGCATTTAAGGGTTAATTATAAATATAAATTATATTTGATTAAAAATTAAAGCAATCAAAAATTATAAAAAAAAACTAGAGTTGCAAAAAAGAGGACATTAAAAAAAATATATTTTTCTCTTTTCTTAAAAACTAAATTCAAATTAAACAAAACTTAATTTATGTTAAAAAAGTAATAATTATCTACGTTGAGTTGGAAGCCCGTCTTTAACAATAAAGAATTTAGATAATACGAAAATATTTTTGGGTGTAATTTTTCTCCCTTTTTCGAGACTAAAAACTCTTTTGACGTGCAGTGCTGATTATAAATCAGTTAGTTATGAACTTCCTTGAGAAAACCATTGAAGACATTGACAGGACTATTAATCTACTTCAAAACCTTGACATTAACGACAGAAAAACAAAACAAGAAACCATGGACGAACAAGCTTTACAAGCGATTATTAATGATGCTGTTACGCAAGCAACAGAACGGACCCGATCAGAGTTTCAGAACATAGTTGACCAGTTAAATGCAAAAATTTATGCTCTTCAACCCCCATCTGCTGTAGAAGAATAAAGGGATATCGAAATCATTGAAGGTGGAGAGTGCGACGAACCACTTGACATAGTTTAGTCTCTCCCCGAGTTTAAAGGCGAAGGTTTTAGGTATATTTCTTGGCGTCAAGCCGCGGTTACAGCCCACAAATTGTTTGAGCGATATCAGGGTAGTTCCAAATACTATCAGGATGTCGCCATAATAAGAAATAAAATTGTAGGGAGGGCAGACTCTGTTTTAAGTAGCTACAATACTGTTTTTAACTTCTATGCCATACTTAACAGATTAGATTTTGCGTACTCTGATAAAACTTCTATTTACACATTAGAGCAAAAACTTTCAACCTTAAGACAAGGCCAAAGGCCTATAATTAATTTTTATAGTGACATTGAAAGTAAAATGACCTCCATAATAAACAAGGTTATAAGGTCCAATGAGGGAGATTTTACACTGATTCAGTCGCTTAACCAAAAATATAGGATGGATGCACTCCGCGTTTTTAATTCGGGTCTCAATAAACCCCTATGCGATACATTGTTTGCATGTAGACCAGTGGATCTGCCTACTGCTTTGGCGATGGCGCAGGAGTTGGATACAAACCAAAATAGGTATCGTTTTGCAACAATTTATAATAACGGGCTCGGCAGCGTGCAGCAGGGCTATTTTCAGCAGACGAACCCAGGGTTTCCTAATTTAAATGCTTCTGTTCTAAATATCCAGCCATCTAGTTATTACCAGAGACCACCAATTGGAAACTCACTTTTACACAGTCAAGTCCAACAACAGCAGTATGTTCAGCCACAACAGTTTTACCCAACGCCCTCTCCGTTTTATCCGAGACCACCAGTAGGAAACCTGTCTTTTAGCAATGAGATGCGACAACCTTTTATTCAGCCACGACAATTTCACTCCAAGTCCCAATCGAACTCTCGAGTAGACAGCCGGCCACCAAATGCCCAAAGCCATAATTTACCCCATTCACAAGCATAAGATTCTGATGTCAGTATGCGTACGCTCAGGTCTACAGTCAGACCAACTTTTCAGAATAGGCAAATCGTAAATCATTTAGGGCATGAAGAGCAACCGGAGCACTCATGGGAGGAGGAATCAAACCTTATCAATTTTCAAGAAAACCAAACCGAACAAGACATATCCTTCGAAGATGAGATACATTTTTTAGGGGCAACTCAATCCTTCCCTACATCGAAAGAAAAATAGGGGGTAATAATATAAAACTTTTGGTGGATACTGCATCTACCAAAAGTTATTTAAAAATCATTGAGAATCTAAAAGGTATAAAAAAACTTTCAAGGTCCTTTCTCGTAAAATCGGTGCATGGAGCTAGCAGAATTGACCACTCAACTCTGGTAAATGTATTTAACAGAACTCAAACATTTTACATACTAGAAAATTTACCAATATTCGATGGTATAGTGGGTTTTAATTTCATTAAAAAAATAAATGGGATAATCGATACGGGTAAAAATGTAATGTTTTTCGAAGGGGGGCACGAAACGTTGAAGTACTTAAATCTAGACGCAACAAATAACTTGACGCTGGACACTATTCCAAAAAATGTTGAAAGCGAATTTTATAATATAATTCATGAAAATGCGGCGGTCTTTGCGAATCCTAATGAAGCCCTTCCTTACAACACCAAAATCTCGGCGACAATTAGAACAAAAGACGAGGAACCAATATACTCCAGATACCAATCGTACCCATTCTCAATGATTGATTTTGTTAACAAGGAGGTAGAAGAACTCCTTAGAAATGGTATAATAAGACCATCGCGTTCTCCTTATAATAGCCCAGTTTGGGTAGTAGACAAAAAAGGATTGGACGAATTCGGTAATCCTAATAAACGTCTTGTGTTCGATTTTACGAAATTAAACTCGAAGACTATTTGCGACAAATACCCTATTCCTGAATGCACTCGGACCATAACAAACTAACCGATCCTGCACTCGGACCACTAGGACCAGAACATATTAATTATCCTGCCAGACTAAAAATTCCATTGAATTAAGAAAAGATCCTGACAAAAAAAAAAATTAAATTAAATAAAAATTAAGATTCGGTAGAAATTCCTACCCAACTAAAAAAAAAAAAAAAAAAAAAAATGTTTAAGAAAAATTTTAAAAGATTTTTAATTGTTTAAAATAATTAAGAAATTCCTTTATAATTAAGAAATTCTTGCCAGTACATTTCACCCACCACAGAAGATCCTTCACTTCATTCCATACCTATTCGGATCAAGAAAGATGGAATTCTGCGCTTCCTTTCAACCTGAAGAAGAACGTACAGATCCTGCTGTATCAAAGTTTTTAAGATGGGAAACATTTCTCGTTAAATTTTCGTTTAGAGGAAAACGGAAAAATAGATTAAAGCAATAGAAGATATGAAACAAAATTTTTTTATTCTAACGTTTTGATAGATGAAAATAGAACTAAGATTGAATAATTTAAAAAAATGGGTAAAATAAATGAAATGGCTTTAATAATAAAAAAGAAGAGAAAAAGGAAACCTTTTAATAAACACAAATTAAAAAGAAAAAAATAGTAAAACAAAGAAAAATTTTTTAAATATTATAAAAACAAAAAGAAAAATATTGTATTTATTTTAATTTGTTAAAAATATATAGAAACAGTAATGTTAAAAAATTATTTTATTAAAATTATTAAAACATTCTTAAACATTTATTAATATTTTTGTATTTTTATTATCAATTATTATAAAAAACTATTATAAACACATAAATATTTATTTAGTTTTTAAGAATATTTTACTATTTTTCAAAAATTTAAATAAAACTTAGCACTTTCAATGTAAACAAAAGCATTTAACACAAAAAAATTTTGTATTCTACCCCAAAACAGAAATTATGCAATTATTGAAATTAAACCTTACTGATTATTACGTCATATTAAATAGTAATGAATTAAAAGACGAAATTTTTTTTTAGTAATTCAATAGCAAAAAAAAAAAAAAAAATCAGAATGACATATTAAATTTTTAAAACAAATAAATAAGACGGAAATTTTGCAGGGCATTAAACTGCACACTGATTGAGTTACACAAATGTAAACAATGACGAACGTTTTAACAAAAATTTTAAAGAGTTACACTTAGACCAAAATGAAAAGATATACACTCAGCCATTCTTAAACAAATGATACCGTTCGAAAATGATGAAAAAGAAAAGAATACTAATAACTACGAGGGCAATGACAAAGAGAAATGAAAAAGAGGCAAATAAAGTTACAAATAATGAGGCAAATGAAGAAATAGATATGAATAAAGCGCGCGCGTATAGAAATAATCCGGATAGAAGCAACGCGAATAGAAATAATGTGGAAAAATGCATCTCTCAGGAGTCTGATCAACTTCTAATATGGGAATGCACATCCATAAATGATATTAAAGAAATGAAGAAATTGCAATTTGATAGTATTGAGAATATAGATATATATGTAAAAAATAACATTGTGCACATAGGACGTGATGATAATTCATCGAAACAAGATTCGATTATGAAGAAATCACGTACCCAAAATAATAATACAAATAAAGGATGTAACGATAATTCATCAAAACAAGATTTGGTTATGAAGAAGTTACATTCCAAGAATAAAGATAATATGCATGCAAGATTCAGCGATAACTCAGCGAAACTAGATTCGATTCTGAGGAAACTGATATCTGTAATGCAGAAAGAGAATATAGAAGAATTAGTGCTAGCGAAGAAAGAAAAATATTTAAAATATATAGAATGGAAGATTTTAAAAAGCATATGCAAAGATAAGAATGAACAACAGAAGTCCTCAACTAAAAATATTAATATATAATGCCCCAATAAGAAGAACAATAATTAAATTGAAACTGCGGTACATTTGGAAAAATATGATTGAGATGATAAAACAATTCGTAAAATACTGGGACAAGTGTAACATAAACAAACAAAGCAAACATATTAAGGAACCACTTACACTAACGGACAACAATAATTAAATGTACATAAAATATAAAAAACTTTATATAAATATATATTAAGAATTACTTTATAAAATTATAAAAATCTTAAGAACACATAAAATATATAAATAGAAATTAAGAATTATTTTATGAACATTGTCAGTACTATGAATATATCAAGAAAAATCAATCCCCAAATTTTTCTCTTAGCGGTGAGGGTGTAATGTACCTCGTAAGTCGCCACCGCATACCCTTAAACTACTCTTAAACCAACACTTACCAACTTATATAGAGTAGGGTATTTTAAGTATCAAATAACGGTATAAACAAATGACGACAATCGGAATGTAAGTGAATGACATTTCATTGAGTGAGAATTGAGTGCATTCCAACTTGCAACATTCTGATTGGCGAGAGAGTTTGTTATTGTTACGATTTATTGATATCTCCATATGACTGACAAAGACAAACATAAAGATGTAAATAATTAAACTAAGTTAGAACGGTTAAGTTAAAATCTCATGTATAGTATATAAGCACCAGTAAATTGAAAATAAATTAGACTTAAAATTAATAACTTAATTCGGCAATAACTTGCCTGGTTTTAATTTAAAGACTCATCCAAATTCGGCAGTTCCTTTGAACGCCTTACAAATCAGCTGGTACCCTAACAGCTATTTAAACAAAATAAGGGCTATAGGGACCAATACACATTAGAAAAACACGCTCACACCACAACACAAAACCCTACATGGCGATCCTGCCACCCCTCATACACTACATGGCGATCCTGCCACCCCTCATACACTACACCTCTATCATTATGGCGAATCTAGGAAGAGCAAAGTTTTTTTACAACACTAGATTTAAAGAGTGGTTTTCACCAAATCAACTTAATTGAGCGTGATAGGGAAGAGATAGGAAAGTGTTGTCATGTCTACATTGATGACATCATAATATTTTCAGACTCTGAGCGGAATCATATATATGATATCAACAAAATTTTTAAAAATTTGCTTAATGCAAACATGCGCGTATCATTGGAGGAATCTAAGTTTTTTAAGACCTCCGTAGAATATCTCGGGCTTATTGTCTCAACTAAGGGTATTAAAACGTGCCCAAGTAAGGTGGAGGCAATAGTTAATTACGAAGTCCCTTCTACTTTGAGAGGACTTCGATCGTTCCTGGGGCTCACAGGTTATTATAGGCGATTCGTAAAGGATTATGCACCTATCGCGAAGCCATTAACCAAATACTTACGAGGAGAGAACGGTCATATAGGCGCTCGACAATCCAAGTTAGTTAAAATCGAATTGGATAAGGAAGCTTTAGCCGCATTAAAAAAGTTAAAGAAGCTGCTTGCCTCTGAGGATGTCCCTAATTTCCAAAAACCATTCGATCTTACGACGGACGCGTCCTCTCATGCAATTGGTGCAGTTCTTTCACAAGGTGGACGTCCAATTACAATGATTTCAAGGACCGTGTCACCAGCAGAAGAGAAAGGTGCTGTTGGCCATTGTATGGGCACTTAAGTCACTTCGACACTACCTTTATGGAACAAAAAACCTAAATATTTTTACCGACCACCAACACTTGATCTTTTCCGTATCTGACAGAAACCCAAATTCAAAAATTAAGCGCTGGAAAGCATTTATTGAGGAGTATTCACCATCGTTCTTTTAAAAACCGGGTAGAGATAACGTCGTTGCGGACGCATTATCAAGACAATTTTTAAATATGGCAGCGGATTTAGAATCGTCGGTTTCTATTCAAGCCTGTGCTAGTGAGATATCACTTACTGAAGTTATACTCAGTGTTGAGAATACAGTAAATTCTTTTAAAAACCAAATTATCCTTATCAAAGAAAACTTCGTAAAGAAAGAAACAAAAGTAATATTTAGAGACCGTATCCGTCATCGAATCTCATACAAAACTATTGAAGGCCTTTTAGACTCGATTCATACATCAAAGGGCCCTCATGTTGTAAATGCAATACATTGTGACCTACACAGTCTAGCACAAATGCAGCATTTTTTGATATCAAATTATCCTTCGGTCAAATTCCGACATACTAAAAAGTTTGTCACCGACATATTTAATCCAAGTGACCAATTAGAAATACTTAACAACGAACACAACAGGGCTCATAGATCCCTTAGGGAAAATACTAACCAAATTCTCCAACACTATTACTTTCCCAATATAAAAAAATACTTAAAACGTATTATAGCAACTTGTAAGACATGTCAGAAAGCAAAATACTCGAGGCACCCACGGAGACAGGAAATAGCCGCAACCCCAATACATTCTTCTATAGGAGAAATACTTCACATTGACATTTACAATACAAACAAACTTTTTTTTTTAACTTGCTTGGACAAGTTTTCTAAATTCGCTGTTGTTAGGCCTATTGCTTCAAGGGCTATCATTGATGTAAGGCCAGCACTTCTGGAAACATTAAATTTTTTCGGAAACACAAAGGTAGTAGTATGCGACAACGAAAAGTCTCTTAATTCTGAGACAGTTAGATCGCTGGTTAAAAATAACTTTGGTGCCGATATCTATGCAATTCCACCCCTACATAGCACATCCAATGGGCAAGTGGAACGCTTTCATAGCACATTGACAGAAGTCGCAAGATGTGTTAGATAAGATGACAACTCCATCGATCCACTCGACCTTATTCTCCTTGCCACATCAAAATATAATAGAACAATCCACTCCACTGTTAGAATGAGACCGATCGACATAATCCAGGCTATACCAAAGGACTTAAAGGAGAAAGTCCAGTCAAGAATTACGGCTAGACAGAACTCCGACTTAAATTAGTATAACAGAAACACAACCACAAGGACATACAATCCCGGGGATAAGGTCTATGTGAGAGTCAACAAGCGTTTAGGGAATCGGAAATTGAAAAAGTAGCTTCAACTAAAAACCTTGGTGTCATTCTAAACAATAACTTAGAGTGGAGTTACCATGTTAATGTTGCTACAGCCAAAGTGTATGGGATGTTAAGAAATTTGTGGAGTACTCAGTTATTTATACCTATTGAAATAAGAATGCTTTTAGCTAAAACGTATCTGGTGCCAACTCAATTATATGGTTGTGAACTCTTCACAAACAGTGATTCTACCAGTATGCGTAAACTTATAGTAGCTTTTAATAGTATAACACGTTATATATATGGTCTTCGACGGTTCGATAGAATATCACATTATGCCAAGGATGTTTTTGGGGTGTCCTTTGAGTCTTTGTTACAATGCAGATCTTTAATATACTTACATAAAATTATATATGTACACATGCCAACCAAAATATCTTTATGACAGACTAATTTTTATATCAATACCATTATAATTAATTAATATTTGGAATCAGCTACCCTTGCATTTGCAAAGAATCGGCAATGCAACGCAATTCAAAAAATGTAACTTTGAATATTTTCAACAAAAATAACAATATTTGCTAAAGAAATTAAATTTTACGTTGTTAAATTTTAAATTTTATTCTATTTTATAAATATATTTATTAATTTTTTTTTTAATATTATATATAAGTTTTCACTGTCTTTATAAAGTTTTTATTTTCATTACTGTAAATATGTTTTGTATACCAAATCATGTAAACCAGTACTTTAATACAAGATTTATCTTTGTACTGGGTTGTGATCAATAAATAAATAAATAAATTCAAATAAAATTCAAATTCAAATAAAAAAGACTCAGTTAGGCGAATGTTGCTGTACCGTATATGTACTGTATCAATCAGCTGTTCGCTTTTTGGTATATGAAAAGCAATGCAAAAGCGTACCGAAATGGAATTTACCGTAGTTGTAACGTTTCATCTATATATATAAAAATGAAATTATGTGTGTTTGTATGTTTGTATGTTTGTATGTTTGTATGTTTGTATGTTTGTCGCTTTATAGACTCCGAAACTACTGAACCGATTTTCCTGAAATTTTTACAGTAACATCACGTGAGCCCTAAAAATAAAAAAGGCTACTTATTTTTTCGATAGGGGCAGGGGAATTGGTACCCCCCATAGGATGCCAATATTAATTATCGCATATCTTAAGAGCCGCTGCACGCATTTTGCTGAACTTTTTGTAGTAGGATCTTCTGAGCCCCGGAATTGAAATATAATAGTAGCGGGGGAAGTGGTTCCCCCCATAGGACGCCAATGTTTAATATAGCATATCTTAAGAACTGTTATAGTGAGAATGTTCAAACTTTGTAGA
This sequence comes from Pollenia amentaria, assembly GCA_943735925.1. NCBI lineage: Eukaryota > Metazoa > Arthropoda > Insecta > Diptera > Polleniidae > Pollenia > Pollenia amentaria. The sequence goes on along the minus strand of OX031009.1, from coordinate 93,552,769 downwards.
AGTCACTCTTATGGTATACGTGAGCCCTAAAAATAAAATAGGCTACTTATTTTTTCGATAGGGGCAGGGGAATTGGTACCCCCCATAGGATGCCAATATTAATTATCGCATATCTTAAGAGCCGCTGCACGCATTTTGCTGAACTTTTTGTAGTAGGATCTTCTGAGCCCCGGAATTGAAATAAAATAGCAGCGGGGGTATAGGAATACCCCATAGGACGCCAATGTTTAACATCGCATATCTTAAGAACTGTAATAGTGAGAATGTTCAAACTTTCTAAAAGTCACTCTTATGGTATACTACACTTTTGAAAATAAAAATAAAGCGGGTAGGCGCAGGGGGGGAAATACCTCCCATAGGATGCATACATTAAATATCGCTCAACTGAAGAACTATTAAAGGGAGAGTCTTCAAACGTGGTTAAAGCTACTATTATAGTAAACTATAAATTTCAATATAAAAATGTGCGGGGTCAGTGTAGCGAAGCGCACCGGGTTAAGCTAGTCTATATATATAAAAATGAATTATGTATGTTTGTATGTTTGTTTGTCGCTTTATAGACTCCGAAACTACTGAACCGATTTTCCTGAAATTTTTACAGTAACAACACGTGATCCCTAAAAATAAAATAGGCTACTTATTTTTTCGATAGGGGCAGGGGAATTGGTACCCCCCATAGGATGCCAATATTAATTATCGCACGATTTTCCTGAAATTTTTACAGTAACATCACGTGAGCCCTAAAAATAAAATAGGCTACTTATTTTTTCGATAGGGGCAGGGGAATTGGTACCCCCCATAGTATGCCAATATTAATTATCGCATATCTTAAGAGCCGCTGCACGCATTTTGCTGAACTTTTTGTAGTAGGATCTTCTGAGCCCCGGAATTGAAATAAAATAGCAGCGGGGGTATAGGAATACCCCATAGGACGCCAATGTTTAACATCGCATATCTTAAGAACTGTAATAGTGAGAATGTCCAAACTTTCTAAAAGTCACTCTTATGGTATACTACACTTTTGAAAATAAAAATAAAGCGGGTAGGCGCAGGGGGGGAAATACCTCCCATAGGATGCATACATTAAATATCGCTCAACTGAAGAACTATTAAAGGGAGAGTCTTCAAACGTGGTTAAAGCTACTATTATAGTAAACTATAAATTTCAATATAAAAATGTGCGGGGTCAGTGTAGCGAAGCGCACCGGGTTAAGCTAGTTCTGTATAAAATAGAATTTCATACCGTTGTTATGTGACATTTGTAAACCAGTGATGGGTTGCTTTTATGTTAAACTGAATGCGGGTATTTTCGCTCTTTCGACAAAACTATATACAATACAACATATTTCCATATATACAAATATACATATGCTTAGATGTACAAAATAAACAAATGCATATGCACATGCAATAGAAATGAGAAATATATAAAAGGCTTTCAATGGTAACAAAACATTGTTTTGTCTATGCACATTTAAAAAATAATACATGTAAATGTGTATGTATATGCTAAAATATATACATATTTGTTTAATGTAAATCTATAATATAAATATCAGATATTAAATTAATAATGTTTTTTACACATACTAAATACTATTTTAATACTATAAAAATCAATTGGTACTTTTCTGCTCAGCGGTCACCATTTAAACCTTTTGATTTCCCATCTTCAAAATAATTTAAAAAAAAAATATATAAAAGTGATTTACAACTAATTACTATTAATAATTGTAATTATTGTAAAAGGCACACTCGTTTCTCAGACGATCTTGCACTATAGATTTTTATAAATAATATATTTACTATGTATGGACATAAATATTTACAATGTTACAAGTTAAAAATTTGTATGGCCTTTTTGTATATTGTCCACAATTTCTTTCCTGTCTTCAGTCTTCAAGAAATTGTAAAACTCATTACAACTATAGCCAAAGTTTGTCTCTATCTGCAAGTCACTTTTTAGGTTTTATATAAGGAGCCTGTTTCTCTCTCTATTCTCCACTTTGAAAACTACAGACTCGATCTGTAAAAGCGTTTGAATGTGGAATGGAAGAAATAAAATCCACATTTCGTCAAATTCGTAAACGCGCCACCATGTAGAAGCACTTTCCATTTTTCTTCTACTGTCTTCTTTGTTCGTACTAACTCGGCAAAAAACTTGTTTATAACTCATCGATAAGAACATCTATTATAATATTTGTATCGCAAACAATTTGACAATATGACAAGTTATATACTAAACAAAATTAATATATAATAACAGTACAAAAACAGTACATTAATGAAAAAATCAGTACATTTGCGTACTGATTTACTTGTAATGCATAATTCAGTACTTTAGACAAAAAACAGTACATGTACTGATAAAAACAGTAAGAATGGCAACCCTAAGCTCAATTAGTGAAATAAATCTAGTATAAAAGAGTAGGAGAAGTAAAGAGTGAAAGCACAGGAAAAGAAGATAGTGGAAGATGAAGAATCGGACAAACAAGCAAAAACAAAAGTGGTGGCTAAACCGGAAAGAAAAACTTTTAAATAAAAGACTAGTGTCAAGAAGTTTTAAGTAAAAAATGATTTTTTTTTGTTGGTGGGTGCAGTTTTTTTATAAAATGCTAAGTCTAAAATGAAACAAAAGAATTTAACAAAGTGAAAACCTTTAAGTAAAAACTTTAAAGAAAGTTAACTTTAAAGAAAGTTAAACAAAAAAAAAAACAATCTGAAAATCAAGAAGAAAAAACTTAAAAATACAGTGTATAACATCTTAAAACTTAAGACTAAAAGAATAAAATGTAAAACTAAAAATTTTCAAGACTTGGCACATAGAACAAAATCTAAACAAAAATTTAAACTTAAAACTAGAAGTTTTAAAATTAAAAAAAGTTAATGTCCTTAAAAGTTAAATTTAAGAATTCGCAGCCCCATCCAAAGCGGGAACATCAGCATCCCTCATCACCATCAACTCAGAGGTCCAGGTATTCTGTTGGACATAGACTTGGAAACAGACTACTGAAACGGACGAAATAAAAATAAATTATATATATATATATTAGTTATTTTGTAAAGGGAAAACGATATTATCTGATTTTACGTTTTATACCAGTCCTTGGTGTAGGATTGTCCAGGTTCGCGTAGGGATTTGGTTTGAGCTCAAGCCTGTCTGTCTTGGTAGGGTTCATTGCCAAAGGGTATTTATGTTTTCCGTTCTCTAGCAAATAGAAAAAAAATTTAAAACATATATATTTATTTTTGATTTTAATTAGACCACAACTAACCTCGTACGAAAGCATAAATTAACACACGTCACGGACGGACAGCAGTACAGGTCATCTCGTTTCGGACTGCAGCGGAGGCTGTAAATATAAAAATATTACTTATAAAATAATTTTTTTTTTATTTTGGAATTAAATTGTTTTTCTACGGTTTTATTTTTTTAATTTATTTTAAATTAAACTTTAATTCGATTTTTTTATTGGTTTTGGTTGGAAAATGATTTAAATTTAAAGAAATAGCAATATTTTTAATAAAACATTTTTTTCAATATTTTTTATTTTTTTCGAATTTATTCTATGAGCTTAATTTCAGTTATGTATTTTATAGCTTTTTGTAATAGTTTCTGTCCTCAAATTTTGCCAGACTATTATCTTGTATCTTCCTGTTACATTTTACCTTAACTATTCTTTGGATAGCAATGCAGTATTTTGTATGTACAGAATAATTTACAATTATTAGATACCAGCAGAATGTAATGCATTTTCTGGCCCGCTACGGCCTTCGTCAGCATTCATTTCTGTCACACTGGATAGTGATACTTTATAAATTGAATGTATGTATTTAACTCAAATATTTTAACAAATAGAATCTGGGAATAATGTCTTTTCATAAGCTACTTTATTACATTCAACATTTTTTATTTTTTTCGAATTTATTCTATGAGTTAAATTTCAGTTATGTATTTTATAAAGCTTTTTGTAATAGCTCTATTCCTTAAAAATTTTTTTTTAGAAATGACTTTATACACTACCAGACTATTATATTGTATTTTCATTTCTAAAAAAAAAAAAAAAAAAAAAAAAAAAAAAAATTAAGGAATAGAGCTATTACAAAAAGCTTTCTCAAATACATAACTGAAATTTAACTCATAGAATAAATTCGAAAAATTGAAAATGTTGAATATAATAAAGTTGCTTATTGAAAAAGAAATAATTCCCAATATCTATTTGTTCATATATATTTATTTTTGATTTTAATTAGACCACAACTTACCTCGAAAAGCATAAATTAACACACATCACGGACGGACAGCAGTCCAGGTCATCTCGTTTCGGCCTGCAGCGAAGGCTGTAAATATAAAAATATTAATTATAAATTAATTTTTTTTTTATTTTGGAATTAAATTGTTTTTCTACGGTTTTATCTTTTTAAATTTATTTTAAATTAAACTTTAATTCAATTTTTTTATTGGTTTTGGTTTGAAAATGACTTAAATTTAAAGAAATAGCAATATATTTAATAAAACATTTTTGTCAACATTTTTATTTTTTTTGAATTTATTCTATGAGCTAAATTTCAGTTATGTATTTTATAATGCTTTTTGTAATAGTTTCTGTCCTGAAATTTTTAGGAGTGACTTTATAAACTGCCAGACTATTATCTTGTATCTTCCTGTTACATTTTACCTTAACTGTCCTATGGATAGCAATGATTTACAATGAATGTATTTAACTCAAAAAATATTTTAACAAATAGAATCTGGGAATAATGTCTTTTCATAAGCTACTTTATTACATTCAACATTTTTTATTTTTCGAATTTATTCTATGAGTTAAATTTCAGTTATGTATTTTATAAAGTTTTTTGTAATAGTTCTATTTCTTAAACTTTTAGGAATGACTTTATACACTACCAGACTATTACAAAAAGCTTTATACGTTTTGGAACGAGCTACCGCCAAATCTACAATTTATTAGTAACGCTTTGCAATTCAGAAAAGAAATTTTTAAACATTACAATTAATCATAATTGTTTTTAATTTGTCTTATAATTGTATAAAGTATGCTTGTATTGCTCTTGCCAATTTATTTATTTTTTTTTTTTTTCATAATTTTTCATAATTTTTATAATCTTTTATTATTTTTTTTGTTTCTTATTATAACATTATTTTAAATTATATAATATTTTTTTTTTTTTTATTGTAATAATTATGCTTATTAACATTGTAATAATTCTGTGCGATAATAATAAGATTTTAAATCTTGTAGCACAGAAACACAAATTAAATAAATAAATAAATAAATAAATAAATAAAATACATAACTGAAATTTAGCTCATAGAATAAATTCGAAAAAAATAAAAAACTTTTTTTTTATATTTTATAATGAATTTTAAAATGAAATTTCCAATGTTTTTTTTGGGAAATTAGTGAATAAACTCATTTGGGGAAAATAATAGGAGGAGGATGATGGGGTTAATGGAAGTTTGGCACGATCCAACCTAGGGACGTAACGATACACCTTTTTGCCGATACGATACCGATACTAAAACAGAAATATCGGCGATACCGATACTGATACGAATATTAAATTTAAATTCAAGTTAAAATTAACAAAACTCAAGTAGAATTATTCCTTTATTATACAAAATTACAGTGTAAGAGATTATAAATTAATATTTAAAATTGATTTTAATAAGATTTTAAAACAACGAAATGAGCAATGAAATTTAAATTCATGGTTAAGTTAATTTCTTTTTGAAAGAAAAAGAAACAGTTAAAACAACAAGATTTTTGTTTAAAAAACAAAGTATTCTTATCTTTTGCGGAGATAATTTCGCAACTCCATTTGAAGCAGACCTGCAGTAAAAAATCATCTCTCAAATATGATTGAACTCATTTGACAACTTAAGTATTTTTGCGCCATGGCCTTAAATTTTGAGAATAATATTTAATAGCGCCAGTAAACAAACGGATATACTTACGTCAATAGTAAAATTAGACAATCTAAGGTACATCTAGACTTCTAAATTAGCTAAACCACAGCTTAGGACTCTCCAAATTTTCTTTTAAGACTTTCACAAACACTCCAAAAGTCAGTTCTTGTTGACTTATCAAAACTTTTACTAGGTGTAGGGTGACAGTGTATTCAACACTTTCGCAATGTACAGTCATGCTGAGTAGTTCAATAAGACGTTTTTTCGATCTATTGTCTTTGAATATTTCTATCTTTGTATCGAAGGAATACAATTGTAGTTAACAATTGTATTCCCTTAAATCTTTCATTCAGAGCTAATTCTACGTAAGTCGTGAATTTTTCTGAAGACTACTAGGAACGGAGTCAAGTTTAATTTGGCGCATATTTATGTCAAGCTTGTGGATAATTCGTGACGTCAAAGAACCTTTGCAACTTATCATTTAAGGATACTTTAAACAACTTTGTCTTTTAAATCCCGTTCGAAATAAAAATGTAGTTACGTCCGTTTGCATCTAAGTTGGCAATATACAAGCACATTCACCCCTATCGTGAAAAACTAGTGGAATTTTGTTCCCATGAAATTTGTATTTCCCTCGAAGGGAAAAATGCTATCGTGAAACTGCCGTGAACAATTTTTCGCGCTATCAGTTCCCAGTGAATGTAAAAAAGAAGAAATATTAAAAAACATAAACAATTTTTTTTTGTTCAAAAATATAAACGTATATTTTAAAGAAAAGTTAAAAAAAAAAAAACAAAATAAAATATATTGTATTGGAGTGATAGTTTGATTACATTAGCTTATTGCGCTTTTGTGTAGTAAAATAATTTCTAAAATTCTGCCACCACGTCTTTGAAAAGCTTAATGACTCGTCACGCAATCGACCTGTTTTTGCATTTTGTTGAACCATAAACATTAGAGATGAGCGATCCCGTGGTTTTTAAAGATCATCGTGATTAGTGAACGTGATTTAAAAATCACTGCTCCTTTAAACTGTTATTGTGATCACGGTTTATCAGTTTTTTGTTCTTTTATAGCAATTGCGGTCAAGCAATATGTACAATGCGCGAGCTTTCACAAGAGCTTTTGTAAGTACTTTGCAAAGAAACAACAACAAATTGTAAGAGCTTTCAAATCTGTTTACTTGCGTATACATACATACATACTTGAACAAATAAACTTTGGCTTAAAAAAAATTCTAATAAGTCCCAATTTACATTATACGATTTTTGTCGTTGCGATTATTGTCGTTTCTTCATTGATGTCGGTCTTATGTTTACATTGTACGATTTTTGTCGTTACAACTTCTTGTGTATACATATAATTTGACACTACGAATGAATGAACAAAACGAATCGTAGAGTACACTCGCTTGTGTACCCCTTTTATTTCCTCTCTCCCCTCTTGCCAATAAGGTAAGAATCGCAACGACAAAAATCGTATAATGTAAATTGGGACTAAGATAGAAGAGAGAATGAAAGGAAAAGCCATATTAATCGCCATTTCATTAAAAAAACGCTTTTACCCACACAATCAGTGAAAAATCATAAATTTGTATATGAAACAAAATACAAAAAGAACGACTTAGAAAGTACCTGTTACTTGATAAATTTGGTCACAACTGTGATTTGTGAATTTTCAGTAACAGTGATTAAATCGCAGGTACAGAAATATCGCTCATCTCTAATAAACATATAAGGTTGTGCCTCTTTTAACGGATCTTGACCTTAAACTTAATTTTGTAAACTTAAATATTCGAATTATGAGCAGAATTACTTACATAAATGTTGTGTTCCCCAGCAAAAATAAAGTGAGCAATTCAAAGGGAAAGTGAAAAAATTACGGGGGAAAAATTGTTAACGATAAGCAGAATATTTTCCCGTTATTATTGTCCTTTGAATTAATTTTTTTCATTAGAGTTTTTCATGATGGAAAATACGTGAAATGGGAAAAAAATTACGAGGAAAAATTATTCACGATAGGGGTGATTATTAAAAAATCAATTGTAAAATTAATACACAAAAGTGTAGTTAAACACATTTTTAGTGAATTATTTCCTAGCTTTTTATATCGTTTGAATTTGCAATTCCTTTTTGTTTTGTTAAATGTGTTTTTTGTTTAATAAATTTGTCAAAAAATGTGTGAGACTTTACTTAATCGATTTTATTAAAAAAAAAAAAAAACAATAAAACATCATTCCAGAAAAGGTCAAACATTTAAAAACGTTCGTTTGAAGACTTAATATTTGTGTGGGAGCTAAACAAAATACGAACCAATTTGGCATATAATACATATCTTTATGCATGGATATGCTCATCTCCTATTTCATCTCATGTAAAACGTGTTCTGCAAAAATGCTTATTTTGAAAGGCACTGTAATGGAATTTACTTTAATTATAAAATAAATTGTGTTTTTAAAAGTGATTTGTCAATTTCCAAGCCCCTATATCAACTATCACTTGTTTATTGATTTTTTTTACTGCTTTTTTTAATTTATTAATTTGCTTTTGATTTACAATTTAACATCGATTTGTGTAAACTAATGGTGGTAGCCACCATTAGTAATAAGTACAAGGTAAGTTCATTAGGGAGAGTTTTCATTATTTACCCATGTAAAGCCAAATTAATTAAATTGATTTTTGACTCTTGATTTTATTTTTCTTGTTTTATTTTGTTTGACGTTATGGGTTTTAAAATTGAGAACAAAATTTCTAATAACTATACTTTGTACTTGTTCTAGCATGGTGGCCATCATATTTGCGGAACGCCGCACACTGGGGCCAAAAGCCCTTTTTCGAGGATTAATTCATAGCTTCTCAGCTACAATAGTGAGGTTCACTAAATTTGATGGGGGTAACTCTTAGATCTTAGATGCTCTGACAAAATCTTGGCGGTATAAGAGGGAGGATACGGGCACCCCCATCCAAAAAATTAGTTTTTTTCTTATATATAAAGAACTACAATAGTGAAGAATACTAAATTTGATGTGCGTAACTCTTAGAACAAACTTAATTTTTCAACAAAATCTTGTAGGTATAAGAGGGGGGATACGGGTAGCACCATACAAAAAAAAATCGTTTTTTTTTCTTATATATGAAGAATTACAACATTGAAGCATACTTAATTTGATATGCATAACTCTTAAAACCAACTTCAGGTTCCAACCAAACTTTGGAGGTATAAGAGGGAGGAGACGGCTACCTCCCATGCAAAAAATTATAATTAAACAAAAAAAATCTTATTTTTTTTCACGCACACTCCTGCTAAATTGTCTGCAATACATGACTTCACATACGTTTTATGTAAAAAAATATTATTTTTTTCTTTTCGATTACTCTTGGGGTCTTAACACACGGAAATGCAATTGATGATTGCAGCCAATTCTTATTCGTTTCACTGAAAAATCGGTCTTCGTTTCTGCGAGCTTTATTCCAATTAGTCTTATACTCATAAACGAAACTGTTAAACGTATTATTGAAGACTTGAGAGTTGCCCTCTGAATAACCAATGCATTTCTTAAGTCCTTCTTCTAAATAGCCAATTTTTTCATATATTGTCTTACAATTAAAATTTTTCCAAATATACAAGCTTTGGCGGTTAAAAAACAACGCTCGAGCTTGTTCCTGCAAAATGTAAACATATTGCATTGAAATATACAAAACAACATTTAAAATATATAAATTATAATATATAAAGTTAATCACGGTCACGCGTGAGTCACGCATGAAATCACGACATTTGCACATCTCTAATAAAAATTATAGCAGAAGTCGCGAAGCGCTTTTTGTTGGTAACACAACGCGTCTTGCTACTAATTCGTACATAACTTCTAAGGCTCACCGATGCTCCCCATAATTTTTTCTAAAACAACGCTAATTTATTCAACCTTTAAAATAAAGTCCACTTAAATTGAAAAAATTAATTTATTTTTTGCATTTCGCATATAAACTTAAAAAATAAAAGCACTTTCACAAATCATTTTTTTTTTTTTTGCAAATTTAAGCTACACATTTGAATAAATACCTGAGCTTGACGGTTGCATGGTTATATTAATTACTTTTTGAATTCACTTTCGGTAAATCGGAATTAATTACGAAAAAAAAATTAGCTTTTATACCAATTTTTTTAAATATTTTGTTACAATATTTAATTTCAACGCGTCAGTACAAAAGCACCGTAACATATTTTACATTTATTTTTTTGCCTACTGATGCAGAATTTTGTGCACTGAGTACTTTTGGTTTTCACGGTACTTGAACTTTTTTTTTTTTAAATAATCCGTGAAATCACTGCCTTTGGCCCCTGTGTGCGCCGTATATTTTCACATCACGCATTAAACACCTTCGAGGCAGCAGGCTTAAATATGTCAAAAATAGAATATATGTGTGTATATGAAAATGATTATTTTCACGACAACATGGCTGCAGGTTGTCAAATTTGATTGCTCCATAAAAAAAGCAATAATCACGTATTCTCCTGCAATATAATCAGCAATTATTGCGTCATTGTTTCGCCGATATTTTTGGTTTTGCTTGGCAAAAAAAAAGCGTAAAAGAAGTTCAATTGGAAAATGTTTTCTCGAAAACGCTCCTAGTTAAGGAGTTAACGGTCGTAAAAGTTTCAAAATACTTTATCCACATCTGAATCTTAACAATGTGGATATCATTGGAAAATGCTTCAAATGCTATTAACTTATTAAATTATATCGATATAAAAATAATTACTAAACCCTAATATATTATAGAGTACACTTTCACATACATATTACCAAAGTTATTAGGCCTTTTCTTAATAATGTTTTTCTATTTTGCGGGTTTTCGACTTTGCGGAACACTTTTCAAATATGTACATATTACAATAATTAAATATGTACCAAGTGCATAATTATTACCACATATATTGTTACTTAAACTTATAAATAAATTGAGAAGTTTTCCAAAATATAATTTTTAAAACCTTAATAACTTTAAAATTTTATATGATTGAGTTTTTTAAAATATAGCATATATAAGATATTATATTTGAATAAATATTATTAAATCGACAAAATTTTAATATAAATGCCATTTTGTAGAAAAATCTTTCAATAAATATCCGGTGATTCATCGTGAGGTTTGATCTATAATGTAAAATAAAACACACAAATTTGAAAATGAACTTTAAATTTGTATTATTGGTTAACAGAACAATTTGTGGCATTTACTGTTTGAAAATTAGATCAGGTGGTACATTCTGCAATTTTGAGCGACTCGTTCGAGTAAAGCGATTGGAATCTCGCGAATAACACGAGAACTGTTAGCTTCCAAAGCGTAAAACGTGAAATAAAGTGCCCACCAAAATTATTTCTTGATGAAACGGTTAACATGTTTCTATTACGGTTACCATTGGTAACATTCTGATTTTCTTAATTTTATCAGAAAAATGGACCAATGATTTCACCAGCACAAAAACAAAACCATACCGTTGCTTTTAGCGGATAATGGTAGTTCTTGGTATTCTTCGGGTTGCTCTTCCGCCCAAATTCGGCAATTTTTATTATTAACATTTCCTTTGAGCCAGAAAGAAGGTCGATTATGCGCACGTAAATTCCTCAAAGCGCACGAAAAACATTTCTCCCAGAGCGCTGATTTTTGTAATACAGCTAAACAATTTGGAGACGCTGTTGACTTGCCAAACGATACTGAACAAAAATTACAAAGCAGTTTGAGTCACGCGTGATCTGTAAGAAAGCATTGTGAAAATCAAACCTCACAATTAATCACCCTTTATTAATTTTAGAAATTGGCTGCTAACTGGTAATAAATCGGCATTTTGAATACATCTTTTGAAAGATATTTCGAAGTGCCTACTTTCTAATGATATCAATACTTTTAAGATTCAGTTTTTACCTAAGCAGATATTGATAAACTGTTCTGAAAATTTAACGACCATAATTCCTAAGCCACATGAGTTGGCGCAAAACAAAATTATTTATTCATTTTAAAATCATTTTATATGCATTTTTATACCCTCCACCACCACTGTGGTGAATGAGGGTATACTAAGTTTGTCATTCCGTGTGAAACTTTTTTATTATACATCTAAGACCCCATAAAGTATATATATTATGGGTCCTTGAGTAATTCTAAGTCGATTTAGCCATGTCCGTCTGCCTGTCCGTCTGTTGAAAACACGCTCACTTTCGAAAAACGCAAAAGAAAGAACAAACTTGGTCTCAAATTGCATGTAGTTATCCTAAGCCGTTTGGGCTTGAAATCCAGCAACATCGGCTTAGTAGGATCATAGCTATGAATCAAAATGTGGAACCACTACCCAAAAAAATCGATAATTTTGATACAAAAACTAACATAAATGGCGGAATAATGCACGGAATGACATAAAATTTTGCACGAATTCGCTCTATACGACTACAATACATACTGTTAAATTTCGTGAAGATCGGTCCATAATTTACCATAGGCCCCATATAAACTCTTCTCGCGGAAAACAGTTTACTACGCCTAAAACCGCAATAAATAACGCTATCATACTTAAATTTGGTACGTCACAGTTTTATAATACGTCAAATCACACTGTAAAATTTTTTGAAGATCGGTCCATAATTTACACTAGGTCCCATATAAACCCTACTCCCGGAAAACAGTTAAGAACGATTAAAACCGTAAAAAATAACGCTATCATATTAAAATTTGGTACGTCACAGTTTTATAGGACCAGAAATCACACTGTAAAATTTTTTGAAGATCGGTCCACAATTTACAATAGGCCCCATATAAACCCTACCCCCGGAAAACAGTTTATTGCGCCTAAAACCGTAATAAATAACGTTAGCATACTTAAATTTGGTACGTCACAGTTTTATAGGACCAAAAATCACACTGTAAGATTTTTTGAAGATCGTTCCACAATTTACACTAGGCCCCATATAAACGCTACTCCCGGAAAATCGTTTAGTACGTCTAAAACCGTAATAAATAATGCTATCAAATTGAAATTCGGTACGTCACAGTTTTATAGGACTAGAAATCACACTGCCAAATTTCGTGAAGAGTGGTCCATAATTTACCCTAGGCCCCATATAAACCCTACTCCGGGAAAACCGTTTAGTACGCCTAAAACCGTAATAAATAATGCTATCAAATTAAATTTCGGTGCGTCACAGTTTTATAGGACTAGAAATCACACTGCCAAAATTTGGTGAAGATTTGTCCATAATTTACCATAGGCCCCATATAAACCCTACTCTCGGAAAATAGTTTTTTGCGCCTAAAACCAAATAAAGCCCACTTTTGGATTTATAGATATTGCGGTGAAATTTTTTACTTAAATTCATATGGCAAGAAAAACTATCATGCAAATTTGTGAAATTTACTGTTAACGCTAAAACTAATTACACTTCTGTATTGGAATTTATTCTAATTTATTTTTTGTAATACCAGAAATCAGTCTTCAGAATTTTGGGATGATTTGTCCATAATTTACCATAGGTCCAATACAAATAACGCTCCTAAAAATCATTTTAATCCGGCTAAAACTGTTACGAATAATGATATTTTACTCAAGCCAGTTCAAAGTTCTTACAAGAAACGAATAACATTTTCTAATTGTCGGTCAATAATTTAATTCAGGTCTAAACCGCAACCAATTTTAATGCTGACGTTCGTTTTTGTGAAGCTTAGTTAATAATATTTATGTATTTATCATATAGAGCCCACTCCTGTCGGTGGAGGGTATCAAAGATTCGGCACAGCCGAATATAGCACTCTAACTTGTTTTATTTAACCTATTGTTAAGATGATATTCTTTATGAGTTCCAAAAATAGCAAACTCCAAGCTTTTATATGCTATATTTCTAGAAACTCCATCATATAAAATAATTAAGTTTTAAAAAATTATATTTTGGAAAATAACTCAATTTATTTATAAGTTTAAGTAAAACATATACATACATACATATATGTATATATATGCAGTAATAATTTATGCACTTGTTCTCTATAAAATAATTGCGTTAAATAATTATTTTTATATCGACATAATTTAAAGATAATTTAAATTTTGTAAAAAAAAAGTCAGTCAAGAGTATGAAATGAAGAATGAATATGAAAGTTTAAAAAATAACTCTAATAAACTTCACTCATTTTTTAGTGAACATCGTCCGAAGGTTGCCTATATGTGGCGTATAGCTGGGTACTTAAGCTACATTTTGGTATATAATTTATATATAACTTAAGCTTTTTTTTTTGAAAAGAGCTTAAAAATAATAATTTAGTAAAGAATTTTTTAATTTGTGTAGGTTTTCTAAACAGTTTCTTGAAAGCCGAAAATCATCTCCCATGTAGAAAGGAAGAAGAAGAACGTGCACTCTCTTTAGTTTTCTCATATTCGTATCATATTCATATGATGTTGCCGTATAAATTTGCATGTACTAAGTTTCAGGGATGGAAAGTAGTTTTATTTGTAGTTATATCTAAAAAAAATCCAATATTTATCGAAACTTAGTAACTACATACATATTGGTTTTTATGTTTCATTCCGATTCAAAAAGTAGGTACTTACTTAAAACAAATGAAGACAGCTTAAGAAAAGGATTTTCAGTAACAGAATTTTTAAAACTGTGCACCTTATCCAAAATACATAATTCAATTCTAAAAGCACTTCTCAGTGCTATTGCTACCATCGAAGTTATGTATACTTGGTCTGTGAGGGGTTACCTAGAGCAATACATTTTGGAATACTTGCTTGTTCAATCTTAAATCCAACAATTGAAAACATTTTCAATATTAAAATATTCAACAAGACTACAAAATTGTTTTCGCCTTTTTTGATATTTAAAAACATAGTATAGAGCTAGTATGCAAACTCGAGAGAGCGTTCTCAATTTTTTAGTTCACCCCTCACACATATACAAAGGTTCTGTGTGAATTCAACACACATAAAAACAACAAAAACATGACAAAATTTGAAATTTTTCAATTTAACATTTTCCACAATATAACACTTTTTGTTTAATTTAATGACACAAACACATAATTAATAACTTTTCCAATACATTTTGCTCATTTGCTTTTGCAAAATGTTTTTATTTCTCACAAACTAAAAATTTTTAAATAAATTTTTTTGACACAAATTTTTTTCTGTTGTTAATATTATTAAATTTATGATTTTAAAGCTACTCTGCTAAGCTTTAAAATCATAAATTATTTGAACCATTTCCGATATTGCAGAATAAACATTTTACAAACATTGTTTTTAAAAGTTTGTAATGCAGCCAGCATTAAATAAATGGAAAATTTATTGAACGAAGAAAAATTGTTGCCACATTCTATACGATTTTATGCAACTATGTTTAGTGGTGGAAATTGTTTTATACACCAATACCATTGAAAAAAATCTTACTTATCCAAACATAAGTTAGGTACCACTGACATTTGACTTATGTACCTGTCAAAGAGTCGGCATACTAGTTGTATACTATGTTTAAAAACCACAATAATTTTACTGCATCAAATACTTAAGGATATAAAGTGCCATGACCATAGACATCAACTATTATTGATTTATGGAATTCAAATGTAAAAGGTCAAATATTTAGAGAAGAAAATTCGTCATAAATCGCCTACCAGAATTGGGACATAATTCTCGACATTGTCGGTAAATTTATAATTTGTAACATTTCTAACATAAATCTATGTACGTTAATAACACTGTGCATGAAATTTACACTTTTTTTTCGTGACAAGCTAGCGTTTAAACATAATTCGGGTACGCTGAATCCAGTGGTGCCCTCGGTTTTTTAAGATTGGCTCTGGTTTTCGAGATATACCGTTATTTCGAAAATGGAGGAGGTTGCACAACATATGCTCGCGTAACTCGAAAACCCTTTAGCTAATTGAAAAAACATAAAAAACCGAAATTTCCTTTAAGAAAAGTAAAACTTCTTTCTAATATCTGTAGTCGTTTTAGAAACATTATTTTTTTTTTTGGAAAAAAAAATTATTTTTTTATCAAAATTTCGAAATTTTTGTTTTTTAAAAATTCATAAAAAATTAAAAAATGCAGCTAGGCTTCTAATTTTTTGCAGACATATAAAAAACGAAGTTGCAAACAAAACAAGCCATAAATGATTAAAATCTGTTAGCAACTTTTGATTTTATTCACAAAAGTGGGCAAATTTTAATTAATTTAAGAATTTCATAAAACGCCCCCTAAGGGATGATGATAAACGAAAAGTATAATTTGAGAAAATGTTAAGACCAAAAAAATAATGGAGGTCATTCATACATTTTATCCCCCTAGGGGCGACTCCTGGGCATTTATAGTACTTTTTCTCCAATATATTTCTAGTCTGCATTGAACATTTTGTATGGAAGCCCCCTTAAGGAATGGAGATAGCGGGTGGGTATGATAGAAATAAATGATTGAGATGAAAAATAAAGTGGGGTTGGTCCTACATTTGACCCATCTAGGGGCATCCTAGGTACTGCAGGGGCCAAATTTAAGAATTTCATTAACCGGCCATATTTGTATGGGAGCCCCCCTAAGGGGTGGAGATATTTGGCAACTATGTTTTAAGAAAATGTTAAACACAAAAAACATTGGAGGTCGGTCATACATTTTATCTCCCTTGGAGTGAATCCTAGGCCTTAGAAACAAATGATGGGAATGAAAAATAAAGTTGCGCTGGTCATACATTTGGCCCGTCTAGGGGCATCTCAGGCGCTGCAGGTATAAGTGATTAAAGTCTGTCTACAACTTTTGATTTTTCAGAAAAGATGAAATTTTTTTTTTTTATAATAACCAAACTTTATTTAGAAATTTTTTCTTCTTCCTCCTGCAGATTCCAACAAATATCCCCTAATAGCGAATTAAGTTGTTTGCCACTGAACATACCAGTGTTCGAGCCTTAGCATATTTTTGATTAAAATTCGCCAGTTTTCAGGCCGATGATTTCCTAATACATTTTCTATTACTGGTTTCACACAATTCCAGGCCAATAGCTCGATATAATTCAATGCAACCTCAAATTGATGGTCCTTCATAAGACGACGAATGTCCGGTCCATTAAGAATTCCTGTAAAATAAAAACATTATGATATGAAATATAAATCTTATTTAATATAGTTAGAGTTCATACCTTCTTTTACTTTCATGCCGCTTAATCGTGGAAAAAATCGGCGCAATTCGGTAAAAGCAACACCATCTGGGCTCAATGCTTTTATTAAATTTATAATTACAATACCCAGTTTGATGTGGAGTGGAGGATGCAAAATCTTTTCCATCGGTACAGGTGTAATTCAATAACATTATTTCTATGCAATCTGCTTTCCTCACGTAAAGCCCAATCCCGTGTATTGTACTGGTCGCCATCGAAACGCGTATTCCATAAGCACATGAAGCACATATTTTTAGTATAGATTGCATGACTCTTAAAAGAGCTACCACTTTTAAATCTGCGCATATTTTCCACTTGTGGTCTTCATATTTAATTAACTGTATTATTTTTTTCATTGATGCGTATGTCTCTTTAGTATTTGTGCTTAGTGGTATATAATGTATGACCGACCTCAATTAATTTTTTATCCTTAACATTTTCTCGAGACATACTTGCCCCATATCTCCACTTCTTAGGGGGGCTCCCATACAAATATTGCGTTTTATGAAATTCTTAAATTAATTAAAATTTGTCGACTTTTGTGAATAAAATCAAAAGTTGCTAACATATTTTAACCATTTATGGCTTGTTTTGTTTTCAACTTCGTTTTTTATATGTCTGCAAAAAATTAGAAGCCTAGCTGCATTTTTGAATTTTTTATGAATTTTTAAAAAACAAAAATTTCGAAATTTTGATAAAAAAAAAATGATTTTTTTTCCAAAAAAAAAATTATGTTTCTAAAACGGATATTAGAAAGAAGTTTTACTTTTCTTAAAGGAAATTTGCGGAATTTCGGTTTTTTAAGTTTTTTCAATAAGCTAAAGCGTATTTGAGTTACGCGAACTTATGTTGTGCAACCTCCTCCATTTTCGAAATAACGGTATATCTCGAAAACCAGAGCCAATCTTAAAAAACCGCGGGCACCACTGGATTCAGCGTACCCGAATTATGTTAAAACGCCATGTGCCCGGCTTGTCTGTTTTTTCAACTAGCATAGTGTAATTGAATCGTTTATTTTTTTAAATCATCGGACAACTAAAAAAATCATCCAAATTTTTCAATTAATAAACGTTTTCTGCACTAAACGGATATTGCAAAACAATATACAATCCTTTAAAAGACCAAACAGTTGACGCAGTTTCCTGTATAAGGCGATGTGACTTAAGTAGACCATTCATAATCTTTAATAATAAAATTTTTGAAAAAATTTCAGTTGACGGGTTTCTGAAATATACGATTCAATTATTTTCTGTGTTTCAAACTGCTGTATTTCAAAATCTGGATAATGGCTGAGATTACCACAACGAGTTAATAAAGCTGTTTTTTGTGATGAAATATTTCTATATTTTTGATCTGACTAATGCCCTGCTATCTAAGTTTTTAGTTTATTTTTTGTTGTACCTATATATGTATACCTTATTACACTGTCCAATATCATTACCCTTACAAAGCTTTTGAAACCAATCTATTAATATCATATTTTCTCTTCACATTATCAAGGTGTCCAAATAATATTGTATTGATTGTATTGATTACCATTTACATTAAATATTTAAAAAAAAATTAAACTTCCACCTTAAAAAATATCCAAGCTATTAACAAAATCAAAAATGGCTTATCATTAAGTAAATAATTTCCTTAAAAAACATAATGAATAATCTTAATTAAAAAAAAATTAGCAGAGTATTTGATATATTTTTACGAACACATTCATTTTTTTTTTTTACGTCAAAAATGGGTATTCTGTTTCATACTCTGAACGTGTTAGTGGAATAAGTGATCAAAGTGCAAATTATTGCATAAGCAAAAAAGAAAAACAGTGCTGTAAAACTAATATAAACCGAATCCATATATATATAGTAAATGTATTGCAAAACCTATATTAAGTATGACTATTAGCTTCTTGTACATTGGACTGTTAGAAATTTCACAGCTTAATCCATTGCACTCCCATACGCTATGAATTTCCAAGAATAAATAGTACCATCTGCAGGTCCTTAGTTTTTTGCTTCCAGCAGACTGCCATTATTTTTATTATATGATCTTTCCATCATTTATTTCGTTTTCCAACCTTATGAGTTTATATATGTACATATATACTTTTTAATAAATTTTAATACAGTCGAATTTCCCTATAATGAATCAATGAATTTGTTGCTATTGGATCAGAATATTTCTTCATTATTAATATAGAAAGTTTATAATACAATAGAAATATTTTTTCGACGTTTATTTTAAATAATCTGGTACTTTTGTTAGGATTGCATTCTTCCAAGTTGCATTCTTCCAAGTCGTCCTTCATCAATATCCTCAAAAAGACTGTTATAAAGCCTTTTGTGTTAAATAATAAATTACTTGTCTTCTACATCGTTAGGTTTTATTAGATTAAAGTTATTTTATTAAATCATGCTAATCTAATCGAAACAGGTTTCCACTCTTTTGTTCGCAAAAAGTATTATAACTTCCTCATTTCTCAACCGATTTCAACAAATGATGTCTGATTTTACTCAGAAAAATACTGTCTTTAACATATTTGTTGTCTTTAAACTAAATTCGGAAAAAAGTCTCGTAGAAAATTTAAAAGTTTAAAAAAAATTAAAAATGTTCCTTATAATTGAAAACATCTATTCATATTTGTGCTAATATTGTATGAAAAGTATATATGTATATTTAAAAATAACAATAATTTTGCTTTCCAAAACCGTTTGAATATCAAAAATCGGTTAATAAATAAAAAAGTGATAAATGTTTAAAAGTAGCAGCCTCAAAAAAATTTCTTTGGTCCATAACTCGGGAATTTGGAGGTATATTGAAACTTTTAAGCCCGGATTCGTAACATGCTCACCAGCACCTTTAACGCACACTAAGTCATTTCAGAAGTGCTTTTCGAGTGTAGCACAGATATAATAGAAGGCTGTTTCTCTCTTTTCTCCACTTTGAAAACTAAAGACTCGTTCTGTAAAAGCGTTTGAATGTGGAATGGAAGAAATCAAATTACACATTTGCTATAATTTGTAAACGCACCACAATTTAGAAACACTTTCCATTTTTCTGCTAATATCTTCTTTTTTCATACTGCCTCGACAAAAATCTTTAATGTTAAAAACTCATCGATAAGAACATCTTATTTATATTTGTATAGGAAACAATTTGACAATATGACAAACTATATACTGTACAAAATAATATATAATAACAGTACAAAAACAGTACATTAATGAAAATATATGTACATTTGCATACTGTTTTTTAATGCATAAATCAGTACTTTAAACAAAAAACAGTACATGTACTGATAAAATCAGTCCGAATGGCACCCTAGTTTATTAATAAACTAATGACTATCGGACTAAGTTATAAAAATTAAAACAGGTTAATAAAGGGTTTATGAAACGGATTTAGTATGAAAATCCGTTGTATTTTTCATAACTTAGGCCTTATAAATTTAGGCATAAGGGAATAAAAAAAAGTTCAGTAAACAATTTTAAAATGGATTTGTACACTTTGATGTTCTGCTAACAATTCTGTGTTAACAATTTAATTTTTGTGTTCCCGTTCTTTTGTCTTTTTATTAGAAAAATGTATCTTTTTTTTGTTTTTACGTACTTTACCCAAAAAGTAAAGAAACGGAGCTGTTATTATGTTTGTAGTCGATGTCAAGTGGTTTGATTGTTGTAAAATTAAACTTAACAACAGACCATTAGTTGTGAAGTGTTAACGTTTAAGACCGTTGAACCGAAAAATTCATTACAAATATAACAAAAACGGTCATCATCCTTAATCATTTTATTGCTCCATAAATAAAAATTCTTTTATATTGAGCAAATAAATTCCTTAAATCTTTTGTTTAGATAAGGGTTCCTACACAAAAAAAAAATATTAAAAGAATTTGTTTTTCATTGAAAGATATAAATTGTACGAGCTTAGACGGGCGAACATTTAGAATAAAATTATCTGGAATTCGCTTTTGTTTTTCTTTCGTGTTCACACATATGTACGAAAAAGTTGTCGGCAACACTCCATTATTATAGGTATTATTTGTTGAAATTTTCTTTTTTTGTGCAGTGTGTTAATTTGTATTGTTTTGTTAAGGTGGATTCATCCATGCCATGTGAAGAATATTTTTTCCGTAGACATTTTTTTTGATGTGGGTGTTCTCATTTCACTCATTTCGGAAAATTTCTCCGAAAAAACAAAGCTACAGAAGTTAACAATTTAAATAAATGGCAGCAAAAGTAGTAAACTGCTTATATTGAATTGTTTTCGTAAAGTGCGTTGAAAATGGACAAAAAAGGAAAGTGATATTGTTATTTTTAATTAAATTTTTTTTTTTTTTTTTTTTATTTAATTATTCAGCAAAAAAAACTTGTGTTGTTATTACTGTTAACACTATGTGATGCACCTAAATTCAACTTTTTCGCACAAAAAAAAAATACACCTCAGTTTATTTTGTTTTAAAAAAGAATTAAAATTAAACCAATTCAAGAAAAAACTTGCCGAACAAAAAAATTTCTCTCTCTCTCTCTCAAAAGTTAAAATAAAAAAAATATAAAATTTTTTGAAAAATAAAGTAAAAAAATGTAAAAATCCTACATTTTGCTCGACCGAAGTTTCTTGGCCGCCAAAGAGCAAAATGTCGCTCCTTTTTATTTTTCTCCTTGGCGGTCGAAAGATGTGGTAAGTGGTTGAAGTTTTAAGAACTGGTGTATAAAAAAAGAGAAGACAATTTTAATTAACAAGTATACAGAAAATTTGATTTAAAATAAGTTTTATTTTAAAAGTGCAACAAAAAAAAAAACTATTTTGCAATGAAATTAAAAATTAAAGAATAATAATAATAAACTAAGAATAATAATAATAAACTTTAATAAAACGTAATGACTTAAATTTAAAAGTGAAACAGAGTCACGAACTAAAAGTAGTAAAAATTAAATCTACAAACTTAAATATTAGACAGAATAAGAATTTGCAACAAAAATTAAAAGTTAAAACAAGAATTAAAACAATTCAAAATCTTAAAATAAAGAAGAAAAAAGAAACGAGTTCTACAATTTTAAACCAGTATGAAGTAAAAATAAACTTTATTACAAAGCCACCACATTATCGCTGCCGCATCCATCGTGGGAACTATCACCATTGCTTGGGCGCAGCATCGCACGTTCCGAGGTCAGGTATTCTGCCAATTCGTTTGACCCAGACGTATACGACGGACAACTGAAACGGACAAAATATAAATTTTATATATATATATATATATATATATATATATATATATATATATATATATATATATGTATGTTCTTTTGTTTTGTGCATAGGGGAAACAAGATAATTGCGTTACCTTTAATCAGTCCCTGGCTGAGTATTTACAGCAGGTGCGCGTAAGTTTAGGGGTTGAGCTCAGGCCTGTTAGACATCGTAGGGTTAGTTGCCCAGGGGTAAAATCTGTTTTCCTTACCAGAGAAAAAAATTTAAGAAAAAAAGTATATATATATGTGGGTTTTTTTTTATTGTTTGAACTAAGACTTACCCAAAACAGGAATTAGGGAGGACACGTGACGGGCGGACGGCAGCTCCAGTCATCTGCAAACCCCCGAAGGTGAACACCTAAAAATAAATAAAGAAATAGATATATAATATCTAATAATAGATAAATCTTTCTTTGGAATATAACTTTTCTTTTTTCTTTTTAATTGAAACGCGATATTTATTTTGTGTTAGATGGTTCTTTTTCATAAAATTTTTTTTATTTATGATTGTTATATAATGCTTTAAATTCAACAAATTTTTCAATAAAACACTATATTTGTAACTATTTATATATTTTCTTGAAATTATGAATCGTTTTATTTTAAATAATGAGTAGATAAACTCACAGGGTACTAACAATAGGAGGGTGATGGGCTAAAGGGAACTAAGCAAATGTTAGGATGATCACATTTTTCTCAGGTCATCAAGGCGAAGTCCGAATGGATTTCTTTTGGGAAAAAAAAAATTGGTAGAACACCTGCCAATACTAGTCCGAGAGGTAAAAGGTGCAGAAAATGGTGAGTACTGGGTGTAAAATATTTAAGTACAATAGTTTTTGTTGCAGGTTCACTTCGAGCTCCTTTTTTTGTTGTTTTTATAATGATATTTTCCTCGTTCGATTGATTGGCTGGCATGATTTATGTTGTAGTAGCAGTCGGAATCGATTGGCATGCCAGCGCCGCCAACAATCTGGCCACACCTGACCTTAGGGTTTACTTCTGTGTTTTTTTTTCTTATAAACATCAGCTACTACTGCTACAAACATCATAGTCCTGTTAGACCTGGTGATTTACATATTTTTTATATTTTTGCTGACGTTGCCTGCAACGGTCGCAGCAACGATGCTGAAGTATTTCTGCAAAGTAAACTGAATACTGTTCTGCAAAACGAGAAAGACCTACCACAATCTGCTGCAATTGGAGACAATAGATGTCTCCCTTGCGCCGTTGTCGGCGTTGATGCTTTCCCTTTGCAGCTCTTTCCTCCTTCCCATAACCTATTTTCCTAGTTCCAACACAATGCATTGCATTAGTAGGGGTCATCCCCTGAGTGCTGGTCCCAACAAAAAAAAAAAAAAGCACATCTTATAAAACCTTATCACTCGCACTGCAAAAAACCAATTTTTAATCAACGGCCCATTCATGCATGGCATTTAGTAGAGCATGCGTTTGTCATTTTATCGAACAGATTCTATGTTTTTATAGCTCCAGTGTGTCTAAAAGTGGAAATTGCTAAAACTATTGCCCTTGCATGTTGTGCCTTGCACAATTATTTGAGAGAAAGTGGCGCGAGGCAAGCACAGAAGGAGTAGGTAATTCGCAGTATACTAGCAACGTCAGTTCTGCTGCTTCCGACATGCCATACAACTAGAGTTTTTTTATTCCCGCACTTTTTGGATTCACGGGAAAGCGGAAAATAAAAATCAAATTCCGTTATTCCCGCTCAAAATTTTTTATTTATGAACTTATTTCACCAATGAAAGTAATATTTCTAACTGACTATTACGGTTAAAATAATTAAATCTAGTATCTATTATATAACAAAAACGTAAAAAAAATTGAATATAAAAGTAATTTTAAGACACTTGAGAGGTTATTTTGATGCAAAAAGGATCATAATAAATATACATTGTCAAATTCACAGGTACATTTCTTTAAAGTAATATACATTTATAAAAATGCTGTAATTAAGTTATCAGAAATTTTCATAAAAATAATTTGAAGATTTTAAAGTAGAAGCAGACAAAGTTAGAATTCAGCTGGAGGGGTTATGTCTGCAAAAAGGCCTTTTATAAGCTCTCTTTAATACTTTATTTTTCCAATGGGAATGGTCGTGCGAATCGCATTTTTTCCCTACGAAGGATTTTAATGTGAATTATTTCAAATTTCTGCTATCTGACAATTTCACATATGATTTTCTTGGTTTGCTCACTACTCATGAGTGAGGAAAGTCAACATGTTATTATTCTTCATCCTGAGGATAAGAGGATGAATAAGCAGCAACATTTTTAAACGTTCACGCTCGCTCATGACTGATAAATGAGTGACGCTTTCGATGCTCTGAAAAACTGGCACAGCATCAAATTGCTTAGACCCCTTTCAGACAAGCAAAGTTTACTTTGCAAAGTCTTGAGTTTATAGAAGAGAAGGGAAAAGAGCATAGCGAGGGGTACATACTTTGCTGTACTCACAAATTCGTTTTGTTTTTCGTTCGTAGATTATACCTGAAGTTGGCTGCAACTTTATATTTATATACAGCGTTACCAGAATCTTTGGAATGAAAATTGTCATATGGCGAAAGAAATCATATTTTGAAGAGGAAAATCTTAAATTTTTTTTTCTTAATTTAAATCTTTTAAAACAAGGGCAAAATAGTAAGAATTATTAATTTTTTATAAAAACATACTTCTTATTATTTAAATTGAAATGCATAAAAACATAATTCGTCAGTATATGAAACTTTATAAAAATACATTTTTTCTTTTCACAAATATTTTTTTTTATCAATATTCGAACTGCCTATTTCCGATGTGCGAACGAATTATTTACCTCGTACAAATACATTTATAACAAAAACAAAGTTTTTAGAATTTGTTTTTGTTTTTAATGTAGTTGTTCGAAAGAAGGAATTCTTTCGCACATTGGAAATAGGTTATAATATGCCTTTTTTAATATTTTTTATGTCCAGAAATAATGATGCAATTTTGTGTATTCTAGATACTGGGTACAAAAGTGTGCAGCACCAATGCGCATCAAGCTGATGCAAAACTTCATTGTCTTAAAAAGTGACTGTTTAAATAATCGTGTATTTTGTATAAGCAAAATTAAAGTAAAAATCAGAATTTCTAAAAATAAAAAATCATAATTTGAGCAAAAAATCTTTAATCATATTTTTGTTTAAAAAAATAATCCAAAATATGATAAAATCATCATTCTGGCAACGCTGTTTATATATTATATTCAAACAAGAGAAAACAAAAATTTGTCAAATTAAACTTTGTGTCTGAGCACCAAACAAAGTTTAAAAGAGAATTCAACAGACTTTGTCAAAGTAAACTTTGCGTGTCTAAAAGGGGACTTAAAGAAATTTTCACCTTCTATTGCAAAGTAAGGAAAACTTTAGTTAGGGCCTTTCTAAATTGAAGTAACGATATATTAATTTTGATACTTTTCAGTAATAGATGTAATTAATATTACCTGACCTCTACTAGCCCCTTTTAATTTGTTCGAAAATTTCGTTTGTTTACAGTAAATTTGTTTATCAAAAAAAAAAAAAAAAAAAAAAAAAAAACTAACCCGCACAACATCGAAATAGCCACATGGAGTGATTAATAAGTTACACCTTTTCAAAACTTGTTAAAACAATAAATAAAACATTCTAATACAAAAAAAAATCAAAATTTCATTGGCATTTAATTTAAAAATTAGTGACCGGATATGACTAATTAACCAGGTTTAAAAAAACGTATGATGTTTTACAGTCAATCTTGCCAGTCTATTCCACAGATGCGTAATACAATATATCTATTATTATTATTATTTGTTTGCGTACCATATGTGATTTGAACGCAGGATTTCCGTCTATGGATTTTTACTTCATCATAACTAAAAAGTGTTTATGAACTTTTCGTGACATCATGTGGCGCCATTCTTAAGCATTAACTTTTTTTTTTTAAAGCAATCAATATAAAGTGTAAATATGTATGTACCAGTGTTACTACAAAAAAAAATCAAAATTACACTTGAGTGGAAGCAAAATTACCCGATTTAAATGAAATTACACCTGATATAAAATTTACGTTTTATTTCATTAAAAAAAAGGTCATACTATTTAGAAAAATAGCATTAAAGACTTAAAACAAATTAAATGAAACATAAAATTAAACTCCTAAAATAAAAAAATCAAATTCTACATTATATATTTGTTTGCATATACATATTTGGGGAAGGTTCAAAATGTTCATTGCCGTTCCTTTCTAAGCCATTTTACACTATCACACAAGTCTTAAGATTTTTGTTCTCACAAAATTCAATGATTTTTGGTCTGATTGTCCAAAAATCAATGATAACATTGTTTTCATCAAGAATGATAGAAGAAAGATTACGACAACACGAATCAAAAATTGAATTTTCTGCGCAGGTGGGTTAAATGACGTCACGAAACATACACGAATAGGTAACCCTAGCTTGGGTTAAGCTACGTCATCTAACGGGAAAACATGCGCATGGCGTAATCTCTTTTTATATCATTCTTGGTTTTCATTACAATTTGCGTCTACACTATCACACTTTAAATAAAAAGGAAAATCTTTTTTAAATATAAGCAGCCGTTCAGCATTGAAAAAAAATTATTTTTATTTTAAGTGCGTTTTAAATTTTGGCGTGTTTAAACATTCAAACATACATACATACATATACATATATTTCAAAAGAAAAGTGGAAAACTAAAACATGCATACAATAATGTTGAGAAAAAAAACTACCAAAAACAAAAGTTTGTAGTTTTAATGGCTGTAGCTGTCAAAAAAAAAAAAAAAAAAATTCAACAGAGCAGGATAAAAATGTTGGTCGGAAATGTTGGCGATATTCTGGAAAAGATTTAACGCATATTGCAATGCATATTGTTAAGTTTTGTTGGTCCTTTCATTTCAAAACAGAACACAGTATTGAGGGCAACAACGCGGTAAATATTATACAAGAACTTAAAACAATAAAGTTTTGACATAATGCTTTTTTTTAGCCTTTTGATCCTTATAAGATATTTGACGACCGGAAACACCGACCTTTCTTATGCGTTCCGAGTATCTGTATCGTTGATCTCCCAATTGGTTCATATCAGCGTTCTTTGGGGAGTTATCCCCAAATTGGGGATAAATCCGCATTATTTTCCGATATTTTTTTTTACTGATTTAGCGATTTGAAATAAATTTTAGGGTTTGCTTCCAATTTTGCAATTGTTTGCGAATTTTTTACAAGAAAAAGCTTACTGAATACATTAATTATGACCTTTGATAATTGTTTTATTTTTCTTATTTTATTGCTGATCTTTGGCTATGCGAATAACTTGGTTATTTGTAATTTTATATGCTCATAACTTTTGACAATATTTATATGGCTGTGGAGCCAAATTAATTTATCAATTTATAAAACTACTAACTTATTATTTTACTTTACTTCATATCATTTTTAATATATCTTTTCTTACAACATAGTTATTATTTGTACAATACATATTTATTGGCCATGAAGGCTTTCTTTGTATTGATATTAAATAAATAAATAAAAATAAATAAATATTTTGTAAACTTTTCTCTTATACTTAATTTTGCTTCTTGATCATTTTTATATACTTATTGGATCATCAGAGTATGTTTTGCAAAAGTTTTAGTTTTTTAGTACTTTTTTAAAAATAAATTTCATGCAATATTTTGACTTTATAAATCATGGAATTGTGGGGATTTTTGGAACAAGACTTTGCTAATAAAAAATGTTACGCAATGGCAACGCTGATAAATACAGACGGAAAATTAATAAGTATAATGCTTTAAACACATTCGAGACAGCAGACTACCGACTTCAATATGTCAACAATAGAATACATGTGTGTATATGAAAACTATATGGAAATGATTATTTTAACGACGACACGGCAAAATGGCTGCAGGTTGTTGTCTATGCTAATTTTGTTGTTGTAGTCAAATTAAACTAATTTCTATTTTTGTACGCTACAAAACAGAAAAAGTGCTGCTAATATAATCAAAAATTAGAAGAATTAGTGCTTTTAATATATAAAAATAATTTTTTGTTTAAACAGCAAAGAACCGGATTGAATCAAGAATATAAGCGCGGCTCACCACCAAATCTATATTATTATTACTTTTTAGTATCCTTAAAAGAAGTTATATAGGAAGATGTTTGTCACGCCAACGCTCTTAGTTTTAGCAGTATGGGTATCATTGAAAAATTGAAAGTGCTTTTCACATGGTGTTTAAAGCACACCGATTTATTAACCCATTAAGAGCCCATTTCAAATGCTCATACTTCTTGACTGACTTTTTTACTTAATTTGCTTTATCTTTAAATTATGTCGATATAATAATAATTAATTCACAATAATATACACATGTTACCAAAGTTATTAGGACTTTGATTAATAAAGTTTTTCTGTATTGCAGGTTTTTAGCCTTCCGGAACACTTTTCAAATATTTACATATTACTATATTTCAATATGTAACAAGTACATAAACTTTTACCACTATATATTTTAACTCAAACTTATAAATAAATTGTGAAGTTTTCCAAAATAAAATTTTTTAACCCTAATAACTTTAAAATTTTATATGATGGAGTTTCTAAAAATATAGCATACAAAAACTTGGGGTGTTCTCTATAACATATTATATTTTAGGAAATATTATTATACATATCGACAAAATTTCAAGATAAATCCTCTTAAGGGGTTAATAAATCGGTATATTTAATACATCATATGAAATGTGTTTCGTAAGACTTTATTATGATACCAATACTTTAAAGATTCAGATTATATTTTTTTTCCTATACTATTGATAAAGTGCTCTGAAACCTTTACGACCTATAATTCATTAACTTAGTGCGTTGAACCAAAAAATTACAGTAGAATCGCGATACAGTAATCTTGCGGTCAAGTTAACCAAATTTTAGCGCTTCTGAGCCGCTCTAAACGTTAACTCTAAGTTAACTTTCCAGATCGTATTAGTAAAAGTACTGATTTGTACAAACGATAACAAATTAGATTAAATTTTAAGCTGAAAGTTGAGAGTTTAAACAAAATTGAGAAATACATTAAAGAAAAACTATCGGCGTTGTATTATTGTATATCACAAAATTTTCGAGGCTTTGAAGAATACATAGGAAAAAGCATACAGGAAAACATTACACAGACCAAAATATGCCGATCTTAAAGCAAGTTTGTACAAATGTTTTCTTGAAGCATCGAAAACGTAATTGCGCAATCACTGTTCTAATTTCAATATCAATAGCTAAGCGCGAGTTCGTGTAACTGCAACCTGAAAAGACAATATTGTCAGTAATGAATGGCTGGCGAATATTTAAAAAATACACAGAATTCGCTATATGAAAATTTTTAAAGAACTAATTTTCTGACAAACATCATATGTAGCACCTAACACATAATACATGAATGATTTTATAATTATTAATTATAAATTTTATTTCAAGAGCAATTGTGAACTTGAAACCAGCCGGACAAATTAGATCTAAGTTTCTTTTTTTGTACTGATGAAAACTAAGTCATTGAAAAAAATATAGGTACATATGTTAATTATTGCATTTTTTACAATTTAAGCCCGCTTAGAAAAGTTAATAAATAAGACGAAAAATTTAACAACCCTTAGGACTTTTCAGTTTACTTTTTCGCGATTATACTGTATATTATGATTTTTTTATTCAACCTGCCATGAAGATGATATTCTTTATGAGTTCCAAAAACAATAAAATTAAAACATTTTAAATGTTTTTTAATAAATTCATTTGTTTTTACGTTAAAAAATTTATCATAAATAAGTATTTATATTTTTGTAGGCTTAAATTAAGTTTGTGTACGAGTCTGCAATTATGCATGTTGTTAAATTTATTAAAGCATTAAACACATTCGAGACAGCAGGCAACACGAAGGCACGACTACAAATGCTGCAGGTTGCAATTGTAGTCACGTAATCAGCTACTGAATTATTTTGAAGACGACAGCTACAATTGAAAAAATATAAACAGCTGTGTTTTTTATTATCTATTTACATTTCAGTGGTGCCACTATCATTTTTAATTTTTATAAATTTAACAACATGCATAATTGCAGACTCGTACACAAACTGAATTTAAGCCTACAAAAATATAAATACTTATTTATGATAAATTTTTTAACGTAAAAACAAATGAATTTATTAAAAAACATTTAAAATATTTTAATTTTATTGTTTTTGGAACTCATAAAGAATATCATCTTCATGGCAGGTTGAATAAAAAAATCATAATATACAGTATAATCGCGAAAAAGTAAACTGAAAAGTCCTAAGGGTTGTTAAATTTTTCGTCTTATTTATTAACTTTTCTAAGCGGGCTTAAATTGTAAAAAATGCAATAATTAACATATGTACCTATATTTTTTTCAATGACTTAGTTTTCATCAGTACAAAAAAAGAAACTTAGATCTAATTTGTACCGGCTGGTTTCAAGTTCACAATTGCTCTTGAAATAAAATTTATATGTAATTAATAATTATAAAATCATGCATGTATTATGTGTTAGGTGCTACATATGATGTTTGTCAGAAAATTAGTTCTTTAAAAATTTTCATATAGCGAATTCTGTGTATTTTCTAAACATTCGCCAGCCATTCATTACTGACAATATTGTCTTTTCAGGTTGCAGTTACACGAACTCGCGCTTAGCTATTGATATTGAAATTAGAACAGTGATTGCGCAATTACGTTTTCGATGCTTCAAGAAAACATTTGTACAAACTTGCTTTAAGATCGGCATATTTTGGTCTGTGTAATATTTTCCTGTATGCTTTTTCCTATGTATTCTTCAAAGCCTCGAAAATTTTGTGACGTTTCGTTTTTATTTTTGAGATGGCAACTTCAGATATGCAATAATACAACGCTGATAGTTTTTCTTTAATGTATTTCTCAATTTTGTTTAAACTCTCAACTTTCAGCTTAAAATTTAATCTAATTTGTTATCGTTTGTACAAATCAGTACTTTTACTAATACGATCTGGAAAGTTAACTTAGAGTTAACGTTTAGAGCGGCACAGAAGCGCTAAAATTTGGTTAACTTGACCGCAAGATTACTGTATCGCGATTTTACTGTAATTTTTTGGTTCAACGCACTAAGTTTATGAATTATAGGTCGTAAATGTTTCAGAGCACTTTTTCAATAGTATAGGAAGAAAAATATAATCTGAATCTGTAAAGTATTGGTATCATAATAAAGTCTTTCGAAACACATTTCATATGATGTATTTAATATACCGATTTATTAACCCCTTAAGAGGATTTATCTTACAATTTTGTCGATATGTATAATAATATTTCCTCAAATATAATATGTTATAGAGACCACCCCAAGTTTTTGTATGCTATATTTTTAGAAACTCCATCATATAAAATTTTAAAGTTATTAGAGTTAAAAAAATTTTATTTTGGAAAACTTCACAATTTATTTATAAGTTTGAGTTAAAATATATAGTGCTAATAGTTTATGCACTTGTTACATATTGAAATATAGTAATATGTAAATATTTGATAAGTGTTCCGGAAGGCTGAAAACCCGCAATACAGAAAAACTTTATTAATCAAAGTCCTTATAACTTTGGTAACATGTGTATATTATTGTTAAATAATTATTATTATATCGACATAATTTAAAGATAAAGCAAATTTAGTAAAAAAGTCAGTCAGGAAGTATGAGCATTTGAAATGGGTTAATAAATCGGTGTGCTTTAAACACCATGTGAAAAGCACTTTCAATTTTTCAATGATACCCATACTGCTAAAACTAAGAGCGTTGACGTGACAAACATCTTCCTATATAACTTCTTTTAAGGATACTAAAAAGTAATAATAATATTGATTTGGTGGTGAGCCGCGCTTATATTCTTGATTCAATCCGGTTCTTTGCTGTTTAACCAAAAAATTATTATTATATATTAAAAGCACTAATTCTTCTAATTTTTGACTATATTAGCAGCACTTTTTCTGTTTTGTAGCGTACAAAAATAGAAATTAGTTTAATTTGACTACAGCGACAAAATTAGCATAGACAACAACCTGCAGCCATTTTGCCGTGTCGTCGTTAAAATAATCATTTTCATATACACACATGTATTCTATTGTTGACATATTGAAGTCGGTAGTCTGCTGTCTCGAATGTGTTTAAAGCATAATGCATTAAACACATTCGAGACAGCAGGCAACACGAAGGCACGACTACAAATGCTGCAGGTTGCAATTGTAGTCGCGTAATCAGCTACTGAATTATTTTGAAGACGACAGCTACAATTGAAAAAATATAAACAGCTGTGTTTTTTATTATGTATTTACATTTCAGTGGTGCCACTATCATTTTTAATTTTTATAAATTTAACAACATGTATAATTATAAATACTTCAAAAATATAAATACTTATTTATGATAAACTTTTTAACGCAAAAACAAATGAGTTTATTAAAAAACATTTAAATTATTTTAATTTTATTGTTTTTGGAACTCATAAAGAATATCATCTTCATGGCAGGTTGAATAAAAAAATCCTAATATACAGTATAATCGCGAAAAAGTAAACTGAAATGTCCTAAGGGTTGTTAACTTTTTCGTCTTATTTATTAACTTTTCTAAATTGTAAAAAATGCAATAATAAACATATGTATGTACCTATATTTTTTTTCAATGACTTAGTTTTCATCTGTACAAAAAAAGAAACTTAGATCTAATTTGTACCGGCTACAATTAATAATTATACAATCAGTCATGTATTATGTGTTAGGTGCTACATATGACGTTTGTCAGAAAATTAGTTCTTCAAAAATTTTCAGATAGCGAATTCTGGGTATTTTCTAAACATTTGCCAGCCATCCATTACTGACATTATTGTCTTTTCAGGTTGCAGTTACACGAACTGGCGCTTAGTTATTGATATTGAAATTAGAACAGTGATTGCGCAATTAAGTTTTCGATGCTTCAAGAAAACATTTGTACAAACTTGCTTTAAGATCGGCATATTTTGGTCTATGTAATGTTTTCCTGTATGCTTTTTCCTATGTATTCTTCAAAGCCTCGAAAATTTTGTGACGTTTCGTTGTTATTTTAGAGATGGCAACTTCAGATATACAATAATACAACGCCGATAGTTTTTCTTTAATGTATTTCTCAATTTTGTTTAAACTCTCAACTTTCAGCTTAAAATTTAATATAATTTGTTATTGTTTGTACAAATCAGTACTTTTACTAATACGATCTGAAAAGTTAACTTAGAGTTAACGTTTAGAGCGGCACAGAAGCGCTAAAATTTGGTTAACTTGACCGCAAGATTACTGTATCGCGATTCTACTGTAATTGTTTGGTTCAACGCACTAAGTTTATGAATTATAGGTCGTAAAGGTTTCAGAGCAATTTATCAATAGTATAGGAAGAAAAATATAATCTGAATCTTTAAAGTATTGGTATCATAATAAAGTGTTTCGAAACACATTTCATATGATGTATTAAATATACCGATTTATTAACCCCTTAAGAGGATTTTTCTTAAAATTTTGTCGATATGTATAATAATATTTCCTCAAATATAATATGTTATAGAGAACACCCCAAGTTTTTGTATGCTATATTTTTAGAAACTCCATCATATAAAATTTTAAAGTTACTTGGGTTAAAAAAATTTTATTTTGGAAAACTTCACAATTTATTTATAAGTTTGAGTTAAAATATATAGTGGTAACAGTTTATGCACTTGTTACATATTGAAATATAGTAATATGTTAATATTTGAAAAGTGTTCCGGAAGGCTGAAAACCCGCAATACAGAAAAACTTTATTAATCAAAGTCCTAATAACTTTGGTAACATGTGTATATTATTGTTAAATAATTATTATTATATCGACATAATTTAAAGATAAAGCAAATTTAGTAAAAAAAAGTCAGACAAGAAGTATGAGCATTTAAAATGGGCTCTTAATGGGTTAATAAATCGGTGTGCTTTAAACACCATGTGAAAAGCACTTTCAATTTTTCAATGATACCCATACTGCTAAAACTAAGAGCGCTGGCGTGACAAACATTTTCCTATATAACTTCTTTTAAGGATACTAAAAATTAATAATAATATAGATTTGGTGGTGAGCCGCGCTTATATTCTTGTTTCAATCCGGTTCTTTGCTGTTTAACCAAAAAATTATTATTATATATTATAAGCACTAATTCTTCTAATTTTTGATTATATTAGCAGCACTTTTTCTGTTTTGTAGCGTACAAAAATAGAAATTAGTTTAATTTGACTACAACGACAAAATTAGCATAGACAACAACCTGCAGCCATTTTGCCGTGTCGTCGTTAAAATAATCATTTCCATATACACACATGTATTCTATTGTTGACATATTGAAGTCGGTAGTCTGCTGTCTCGAATGTGTTTAAAGCATAAGGCATAACACAGGGTCTCCACCTGAGATAATATCTGATATAATATCTGAGAGAACGTCGACAGAATGAGAGAACAAATTTCTTTATGTTAATCTTAATATTAAACAAGGGGAACACGTATCTTATAAGATTTCAAAATCGACTGACTCTCGTACAGTAAACTTGTATCGTTTATATTCTTTTTTTTAGTTTTTTGATTTTTTAGTTTAAAATATTGTATTTTTTTAACACTTTTCACAAGATTGGCACTATTTACATTAATAAATTTCACATTTTAAGAATGGTGGCTTATTAGTGTTTTATATGTGTGTATGTATGTGTATTTTTGACAGCTCATCTTATAAGATAATTGTTATAAGATTTCTTATAACAACTGTCTCATAATATTTATTATAATATTAATACTAACACTATTTGAGAGTCCACACGTAAGATAATACTCTCTACGATTGAATTTGACGTTTGCTGATATAAAAATCTTATATCTTATCTCAGGTGGAGAACCTGTGTAAGAAAGACAAATGCAAGGCGAATTCAACTACAGGTGGTGTCGAAAAGCCATCTGATTTTGACAGTTCGAGACGGTCATTTTCTATTGTTATTTATTCTTTAAATTCTTGTTTATATTTTGAATTTAAAAGTGTACCTAAACCAAGATTTAAACGTTTTTAAAAGTTTTGACATTAAAATAAAGTTTTTTATATACATAATTGAAAAACAAAAAAGTGAAAAAAACATAGAATTTGAAAAAATTTAAGTGGAAAAAAGTGTTAAATAATAAACTAAAAAAAAAGTAAAAATAAAAAAATGAAGCGCTGCTCTATCTGCAAAAAAATACAAAAAGCTGGAAGTGGAAGTTTTTTCCATGTTCCGAATGATGATCGTAGGCTTAAGTGGAGCAATATTTGCAACTTGAATTTCTCCCGGCAATCAATGGTTTGCATGGACCATTTTCCATCATCAAGTTTCGTCAAAACCTCTCGAAACGTTTTGTTGTTACCAAATGCAGTTCCAATGCAAGTATAATTTTAATTAAATAGTATTTTCATTCTATATATTCCTTTCGTATGTAAAAAGCGGTATTATTTATATTTTATGCCCGCCATTAAAATTTGCATTAAATTCTTAATAAGAAGTAGTATTAAGTCAATTAAATTAAGGTAAATAGTATTTATAATTTAGAATGCCTATCATCAACGATCCCCGTATGATC
The DNA here is from genome assembly GCA_943735925.1 of Pollenia amentaria. NCBI lineage: Eukaryota > Metazoa > Arthropoda > Insecta > Diptera > Polleniidae > Pollenia > Pollenia amentaria. The sequence continues at coordinate 93,516,701 of OX031009.1, read as the reverse complement.
ATTGAAAATGCTGAACAAGCAGTGCTAGTTATGGAGGAACTAAATGACAGTGATTCAATACCTCTTTACACACAACCAGCGCTTGAGGTGAATCAAACCAATAGCGATGTAGAATTCCCAACCGGCAAAAAACTTGTAAACTTTAGCATGGCAAATGAGATGGATTCTTCATCCGCTGAACAATTTTCAGAAAAACAAACACAAACTGAGTATGTAACTTATACAACTGGTATGTTTTAACTGAAAGAGAATTTTTATTTAAACGATTCTAGCCCAATTGATCTGTACCCTAAATATGAAGAAAAAATTCTTCAAAAGTCCGCCAACTAGAAACGGAAATAAAGGAATTAAAATGTGAGTTGGCGAAAGCAAATTTAGCTGTTGATGCAATGCGGACCATATTTACAGATGGGCAAATTCGGAAACTTATGTCTCCAGGTGGAAGCATCAATTTTAAATGGGCCGACATATCAAACGCAATATGTTTGCACGCATCTGTACCCAGGGCTTACAACCATTTATACAAAAAAGGGTTTCCATTACCTTATGTCTCAACACTTCAGCGATGGTGTCGCAAAATCAATTTAAGAGAAGGCATCTTAAAAACAGCGATTGATGTTATGCGCGAAATCACAGATTTAGAGCTAGAAGACAAAATTTGCGTGTTGGCCCTTGATGAAATGAAGGTAATGGAATCCTTTGAGTACGATGAAGTGTGTGATACTGTTAAGGCGCCCATGAAATACGTCCAAGTCGTCATGGCACGAGGTCTACGTAAATCATTAAAGCAGCAGTAAATTTTTTATAATTATGACTGTCAAATGACTGTTGATCTTTTATATAATATAATTACTGAGCTTCAAAAGGTAGGGTTTCCAGTAGTCGCAATAGTATGCGACATGGGGCCCACCAATCGTAAGTTGAGAAAAGAGTTAAATATTTCGCTAGGTAAGTTTTAATATAACATCATTTAATCACTTTCTAAATTGAAATTAAATATTTGTCATTCCTATATTTTCTGCTAGCGTCTAGGACGAATCATTTTAACATCGGTTAAAGTGGAACATCGTATGTTTTACTTTACTCTCATATAAATGCACAAATAGGTTTAAATAAAAATTTGTGCTTTTATCTTTAAACTTGGTAAATAAAAGTAATCGTTAAGAGTTAGCATTAAAGATCGGTTTTAAGTTAGATAATAATATTGGATATTTTAATTTGGTTACGCTTTTTACATAAGTTGTACTTTAATCTATGAACTTCGCAAACAAAATTATTGTTAAGATTTAGAATAATATTTAATTTAATAATCTAATTAATCTGCAAAACAATTTAAAATCAAATTTTTATTTAAGATATAATTTAATGAACCGTTAAATAATTACATAAATATTTTAACAGCATTAGTTCAAATATGATTTAGTTTTATGATTCGTTTTTAAGACTATAAAAATTCAAGTTAAACACTTAATGATTTTTATATTAATAAACCTTTGTTTTTTCTTTTCAGATAATTCATGGTTTCCCAACCCCACCAATTTCGCAGAAAAGGTTTTCGTATTTGCTGACGCACCTCACCTTCTTAAATTAATAAGAAACCATTTTCTGGATACGGGATTGTTGTTTAACGATAATATAATAAGCCCAAGTACTATCGCTGCTTTGTTAAAGCATACATCCACTGGGGACGTATCAATCACGTTTAAGTTGAGCGAGGAACACATCAAAGTAAAAGGGGCAGGTAAATAAAAATTTCTTAGCAACAAGTAAGAGTCAGTTAGAATATTTCAGGCATGGGTCTATATGGGATCTATAAATGTCACTGTGCTAGAATTTTACAATTTGTTTTTGTCAAGCGGGGCACCTGGTGGGTTAACCCAATTCGGAAACGGTGAATCCGATGGCAAACCCGTTTTTAGGCTATCTCTTGTTTTCGAGATATGCCGTTATTTCGAAAATGGAGGAGGTTGAACAACATATAATCGCGTTTATCAAAAGCGGTTTAGTTAATTGAATAATTTAAAAAAACGCAATTCCGCAATAAAATTTAAATTTAAAACCTTTAATTAAGGATCTCATTTTTTCTAATCTGTAAAAAATAAATTATTAGCAAAATTTCGAAATTTTTGGTTTTTAAAGTGACATAAAAAATTGGAAAATTCACACGGAATGACAAACTAAGATACCCTCATTCACCACAAGTGGTGGTGGAGGGTATAAAAAGTAATCCTTAAAGTACTGCAAAGCTTCAAAATTTGTAGGTAGACAAAAGGTGAAAACAACTGCTCAGTTGTTTTCAAATACAACAGCTAACGCCATCAGAAGATGCTTTGCTCTAGGCAAATAATTATACAATGCTGTGGACACAGCAAATTTTGTACAGTTGGTCAACTACTGGTTTGATGTTCTGAACTCATCTCTGAATACTTTTAATTATCCTGGAAAGGTAAATTCAAATTTATATTTTTAATTTAATATATTTATAAAGTTTTTACTTAGGAGCCATTTGGTGTTGCCTTGGAAAACCAAGAAGAAATTTTAAAAGAAATGAGCCATCTAATGTCGAATTCAATCATTCCAAATAGAAAGTCGTTGGAACAATTTCAAAGGGGCATAACTTCAACTAACAACGCCTTGATAATGCTCCTTAAATATGTAAAAGAAAAGTACAATATGACTTATATTTGTACTAGTCGTCTTAACCAAGATGTACTGGAACATTTTTTTGGGGCGATTAGGAGCAAAGGTGGTCTTAATGACCACCCGACTCCAAAGGAATTCAGATATAGAATCCGGAAGTATATTTTAGGTAAGTCCCAAAAATTTAAATTGTTTGGCCTTATAGAAAATTTGATTTATTTTTTTTAGCACGAAATACGGAACATCTGAGTGGTCGGGGAAACGTTGGTTGTGACACTACCGAGGGGCTCAACAACACAAGCACCAACAACAACACTGATGCACAAGATGTTCAAGAACAAAGTGATTTACTGCAGGCAGAAGACGATAACGATCCCCAAAATGATGAACTATGCGACCTAAATGAATCGCATTTTCATGACATAGGTGCTCTTGAAGAGGATGCCTTAGAATATATTTCCGGATATATCATTCGCAAGCTTAATCTTCAGGAGTATCAATCTCATGAAAACACATCTACCTGGGTCGATCAGGTGTCAAAAGGCTATCTTAAAAAGCCCACACCTTTGTTTTCGGATACAATAAAAGCCCTTGAAGTCATCTTCTACAAAGTAAATGGGCTTGAAATTTGTAATAGGCCAAATCTCCGTCAGCGCTTGGTTCACAATAGCAAGTCAGTTGAGCTTCCGGAAAAAATAAAAGCGTTTTTTTTAAGTGCCGAATTTATTTTCGAGTACGTCACTTAAATAAACGTTTAAAAATTCAAAAAGACAAACAGAGAAAAATGGGATACTCAAAGTTCCTAAAAATTAATTTTTAAAAATCGTGAGTATTCATTTCAATTGAAATATTCAATCTGAGAAATACTTATTTATTCACAAGTAAAAAAATCGTATCTAAGCATTAATTTTATATTCATAAAGAAAATACTGCTCCACAAACTTCACAGAAATATACATAAATATTTAAATATCATGAATATAATCACTAACGCATATTTGAACATATAAATATCACTTCTAAAATATTTATTTCAAAATGTTAAACTCTAGCTCACATAAGTTTTTTTTTTCATTTTACGTCAAAATGTAACGGAAGTGCACTAGGAAAGTATGTAGTTAATTTAAAAAAAAAAGTGTAATACAAATTTTATAAAATAACAAACACCAACGCCGCAAAAAAAACTTCCCGGCATAGACGGCCTTCGGCCGGGCGCAAGGTTTTTTCCCCTATGGTATAAAATATACCGGCTTCGCTAACTAGATTCTCTGCATAGCCTGCCTTCGGCCGGGCGCAAAGATTTTCTACTTCATGGTATAACAAACACTAGCTTCGCTAACTAAAGCTTCTCTGTATTGCCGGCCATCGGCCGGGCGCAAAGATTTTTTACTCCATGGTATAACAAACACTAGCTTCGCTAACTAAAGCATCTATGCATTGCCGGCCTTTGGCCGGACGCAAATATGGAAATGTAGTGCAAAATTACGTATTTATATGAAAACTTTAAACGTCCATTACTCGAAAACTAAGCGTTTGCGCCAACCTTCCTATTTCATTTTTTCTTCTTATTTTTCCATTTTCTATCACCCTAGGTACTTTTTTTATATTTGCAGCTGCGTCGGTAAACTAGATTTAAGCCATAACATTTTGTGCAAACTTAATTTAGTGCAATCTCAATCATATGGAATCGGTCCATATTTGCCCATAGCTTTAATACAAATACTACTAACGAAACTAGCTTGTAATGCCATAAATTCCTTTTAAATGTTGGTGTTGATAATAACTGGCGACAATAAGTCATGACAAAATGTAAATAAAACGTAGCCGCCGTATTAACTTCCATCCTAAAATCACTCAAAGGCAAACAAATCTTATATATATATGTATGTAATATGTTGTAATGCCACTTGTTATTCATGGGCTTCATCCGTGGATATGCTGGTTGCATCAGAAGTGGTGGTTATTGTGGAGTCATAGGATAGCTAGCTAATAATGGTACCAGAAATACACGTTTTTATTTAATATTTCTTGAATTTATTTTTAATTTAGTTTTTTTTTACCTTAATGCCTAACTTTTTAAATTTTGTTTAATATTAACTATTTAATACACTAATGGCTAATAAATCAGTAAGTGTTTAAACGCTGGTTTAGTTGAACTAAACTTAAATTTATATGTAGTTTAAACTCAACAGTTGTAAATCAGTGTCCCATGTATTATATGTAGTGTAAAAAGAAACATGTGGCAGCACTACGATAAATGTAGACAAATTCATATGGTTTCTATTGGTAGTTTAAACGCCCAATTTTATGCGTTTAAAGATGGTTTATATGTTTTCTGAATTATAGATTTGTTGGCTTAAACACATTTTAAACCAAAAATAGAGTTTAACTTGCTCTGATTTATTAGCCCTAATTCAATAATTTCACGACAGTTTAAACTTATATTTATGTAAGTTGTTATTTAATTTTGTTTTGGCTTACTTCTTTTTGTTTACATATTTTTAATTTTGTTTTGGTTTGCATTAAGGCGAATTCAATTTTTTGCTGTTTCGGACAGGCAAAGCAACAATAAAAAACCCGGTTGTTTTTGCATTGTTGTACTTGTTGTCGTTTCGACACCACCTGTAGTAAATTCGCCTTGGACAAATGCATGTTACCTTGCATAGTGCAGGGTTGAATTTTAACCGGTTAACATGTATGTAAATGTCATTTTAATTTTTGTGAATCCACGCGTACTGAAATAAAATTGACAAATTGAAAATTTATAATTCGTGGTGCTAGTTCGAATGTAAACTCTCAAGTGTTAAATGTGAAAAATTGCCAAATAAGAGCAATTAAAAAAAACCAAACAAAACAAAAAAAAAAACTTTAAAACAAAAAAAAATTTAAAAACATTGAAAAAACAATAAACTGAAAAAATACACAAATTTAAAAAAAAAAACAATAAAAGAATTAAAGAAAAACGACGAACAAAAAACAAATTTTAGAAACTAAAAAAGGCCACCAAATTAGTCATGTCACAGAGTACAATTCCGTTCAGAACCGAAGGAAATATATTTGTTTATTGATAGAAAGAATATTTTGGTAGTTATTTGGCTTTTAAGATACAGAAAACTCCTATTCCGTTCATGAAAACAAAAATGGTTTCATTCCGCAAATTATTTTCGTAATTTTCTGAAGCACGAAAATACGGAATGAATTCCGTTTCCGAACGGAATTTTACTCTGTGACATGGATAATTAAAACAAAAAAACAAAAACAACAAATTTAAAAAAAGAAAAGAATGAAAAAAATCTTCAAAATTGTCTTTCGAAAGAAAAGAGGGCTTTGAGTCTGAAATAAAAAAAATATACCTATATAAAAGTTTAGTAATGAGTGATATTAGTGAATGTGTTGAAAAGAATTTTCAGAAGGTCAGGGAAGTGATAGTTTCTGATGCAGTACCATCCATCAGCAGGTTTTGTAGAGAGTGATTTAATGCTAGGTGAGTTGGAAAGCGATAGCTTCGAATCTGTGTCAGGAGATTCATTCCCCCCAGAAGTTTTGGGTTTGCGAAGTGATAGTGTTAAAGTATGACCCGTTATTGAAGATAAGTTATTTTTTCAGGAAAAATAAATATGAGGAGATAAGATCGTGGGCAGTTCGAAATAAAATTTCACAAAATACTTTAGAAGATTTACTACGTATATTGAGAAGAATAGGAATGGAAGACCATTGTCAGCTGAAACTCTTTTGAGTACGAGTAGGAGAGTCTTTATACACAGGTATTCAGAAATATTTTTTTTCCGTATTCCTTTGATACTTGAATGGACAAGAAGAAGTTTTAATGGATGTCGGCGTCGATGGCCTTAAACTTATTAAGAGTTCCAATAGAGTTCTGTGGTCCATTCTTGCAGTAATTTTAGATTTTGCTCAGATAAGTCCATTTTTAAGAAGCCAAAATGTGTAAATAGTTTTATGAGTGATTTTTGCGCTGAAGTGAAAGTTCTTCAAGAAAGTGGTAATTGTGTTTTAAAATTTGTTCATTTGCTTGCTTTTCTCCAGCAAGGGCTGGCTTTCCAAAATGTTTTTAAGAGGGAATATAAAAGATGAGAAGGGCTTGTTTTTCTAAAGAAGTCGGTGATTTAAGAGTTGATTCAACATTTGGTTCCAGATTAAGTCCAGATTAAGTATAGAAGAGTTTAAGAAGCATTTTGTAGGAAACAGGGTTTGAAATGGTTTCACAGTTTCCTTTAGAATGTATGCACTGAGTCGACTTGGTAGTTACTAAGAAGTTGCTGGAGCTTTTAATTCATAAAGGGAACATTAAAAACATTAACAAAAAGGTAAATTTTGTCGTTGAATACGTTCCATCGGAGTTTTTCATTGCGATGCAAAGAAAATTTTTGCAATTCTGGTGATTGGTACTCTTTAATGCGTTTGCGCATTTGTCTTTGGCATCTATTTTTTTTCGCAAATAAACATTATTTCTTTTATTTAAACTTTCCAGGGGGGTTATTATGTAGTACGATTCGAAATGAAAATACTTTCGAAAGAAATTTCCGTATCGAAAATGAAATGGTATTTTATAATTCGTTCGAAAGTCCCACAACTTGTACCTGTTTAAAAAAAAGGGAAAAACAAAGTGCTGCCAAATTTCTACACGATAAAATTGGCAGTACCTCTCAATATGACAGCACTTTTTTGAAAAACAAGCGCTTATAAAAAAAAAGTTTAATTTTCCACAAAAAGTAAATATTAGTGAAAACTTCCAAACAAAATAAAATTACAAATATTTATTAATAAAAAAATAACTGGTTAAGAACATGGAATATGTTGCATTGTGGTTTGATGATAGCGATGAAGAAAGTGATGCAATTGCAGAAAGAGTTCAACGGAAAATAATAAGAGATACATCCGACCTTATGAGCCTTGATAATAGCACGTAAGAAAATTTTTTTTTTAATTATAAAATTTAATCATAAAAATACTTTTAGTTTCGTGAAAAACTTTCGGCTTAATAAAAATGCATTTATGTAGTTCTACAATTGTATAAAAAGTGATTTAAAGCCACCTGAAAGATCAACAGCCATTGCACCTTTGATTAAATTAGCTGCCACATTGAAATGTTTGGCACAAGGTGGATACCAACATCTGATTGGCCAAGATCGTCTACTGGGACTTTCACAATCATCAATTTCCATATGCTTATCTGAAGTATGCGAAATAATGGAAAACTATGTCCGAAGCATATTATCTTTGAAATGACTGAAAAAAAAAAAACAAGGAGGCGAAAAGATTTTTTATCCATAAATGTGGAATACCTGGAGTATTCCACGAAAACAGAAACACAGTATTAATGCTATGGCGGTTAGTTCTCATATAGTTACACTAGATTCAGATCGTGATTTAAAAATCATGTCTTTTTTTTAATTCCTTTTGAAAGTTGCTTCCAAAAACACAACAGATTCAAACGAAGATTTTTTTCCCCATGATTTTAGGGTTGATTTTTTTCCCCCATTATCGGTAATTCTTCTTTACTTGCTTATATATAAAAACAAACAATTTTAATGCGCTCCATGTTTTGTATTGTAAAGAGATGTTGCCACATTGATATAAAAAATAAAATGAAGCAACATAACAAAAATACGAATGTGTGCAAAGAAAAATATAAAAAAAGACCACAGAACAGAGAACGTGTTTTTTTCTCTACCCCGCTTGCCTACAAACACCAAAAATCATGTCTTAAAAAACATGGAAAAAATCACCGTCTGAACCGCGTGTTAGATACATATCGTCGTTCGTAAATTAATGTGTTCAATAATATACATATATAAAATATTACCATATAAACCACAATAATTTAAGAACGACGATGTGTGTATACTACATGTACCTAATTAAATATTTTTTTTCTTCAGATTTGTGATCACGAAATGTTTATTAGGGCAGTCAATGGTCGGTTTGGTGGAGCTTGTCATGATTCACATGTATGGAATTTGTCTAATGAGAGACAATATTTAAAAGAAAAATTTCAAAATGGAGATAGAGGAACTAGAATTCTTGGTAAGATTATTATTTTTTAAATTAGCCGAAATTATAGTTAATTTTATTTAACATAGAAATTACATCGTTTTTTCAGGTGATTCTGGGTATCCGCTTGAGCCACGGATTATAACCCCATACAGAATTACAGCAGAAAGTTCTACTGAATCGTTTTTCAATGATCAACATTCTAAAGGGAGGTCGATAATTGAAAGAGCTTTACACAATATTTGTTTTTTGTATGATGTTGAGAACCCTTGTCTACAAAATGAAGAAATGGCTACAACTTCTACTAATGATTGTATATATACCACCTATACTAATGAAGATATAAGTACTTCTTCTGCCACAAGTAACTTAAATAATATTGCAAAACAAATAAGAGATGAAATAAAGAATAATATGCAAATAAGTTAATAAAAACTTAAATTTATATTGTAATAAAAACAAAAGAATAAAAAGGATTAAAAGTAAAAAATTCATTTAAAATTACATAAAACTTAAAAAGTAAAAAAACTCATTTAGAAATTAAAAAAAATTATGTGCTGTTTCCAGGTGACAGACAACTGATTGTGTAGTAAAATTTATATTTATAAATTGTGATTTCAAGTCACTCACAGTTCTAAATATAGACGATATCTTATGCTTTTAATTGTATTTTACAGTTTTTGTAAAAAGTTTTATTTACTTACTTACATTTTTAAATTTTTTATCGTTTTCGCAAGCACAGCCACTTGCGAATAATTTACGAACAATTTAAATGAACTGACATTTGCTTTCGTATTACATAGTTGCAATTGTAAAAGGGTAAATTTTAATTTACGAAAAGGGGTAAAAAAAATCCCGCAAAAAAAAAAAATTCCGAACGTTCGAAAATAAATTTTCGAAAAACGTACTACATAATACAATTTGTACGAATTCGTAAATCTTTTCTTTCGAATCGTATTACATAATAACCCCCCAGTTTAATTTTTTTTACATATTTTGCCATTTTATTACTGAAAATCTGCGCTATCTTTGATTTGTATTACCATTATTGCTTAATTTTCCAACAATTTTTTGAAAGTGATAGAGAGTACCAAGTTGGCATTTAGCTTTCGCATCGAAATTGTATTCGCATCGCAATAGAGAGTAGATCCCTGGATGAGTTATGTACATAATTGGAAGTCGATGGTATTTTGCTCTTTAAGGCCCGTATTCACTATCCTATTTAGTCGCACGATATGTCAAAAAAATCGTGTGTGCTCATAATGTATGACAGTGTGGCTTAAAAATTAATTGAGTGACAGATTTTTTGACAAGTCTGTCCGACATGCAAATGTTTATGAAAATTTTCATAAAATGATAGATTATATGCGATCAGAGTTGCATTTCTTGTAAAGTAGATGAGTCATTTGAGTTTGCATCTTTTTTTGTGGGATAGTGTTGCATTAACAGCAGATTTTTAAGAAATTTTTTATATGTCGGACAGAATTCCGTCAGATTTTCGTGTAAATGAATCGTACGATTATGTAGGATAGTGAATACCGGCCTTAACAGGCATTTTTATTCTATATGACAATATAAGTAATGACCAATTATCCTTTTTTGTTGCTGCATTGTTGTATTCGGCTTTTATCGGGTGATATCGCTCATTTCGTGCAAGACCGTCACAACTCAAAATTTGGCATTTTCGAGTTAGTAATGCAGAAATTTTCTCCTCTTAAATCTCTACAAATTGATCTAAGAACGGAGAGAATTATCGAAAAAATAACGGTAATACAGATGCTTTTGACGCTATGACCTCTTGTAACAAACTTGAGCAATTAACATCAACAAGGTCACATTTCAGTTTTTTTGTTGGCATTCCTCTTGTACATGTGGTTTTCTTTGTAGCAAAAAAGAAACATTTGATTTTATAACTGTATATAAAATAAATAATAAAATAAATAATAATAGGTTGGAATCTTAAAAATGCTCTCCTGTAAAGTTTCAAATTTTGAGTTGTGACGGTCTTGCACGAAATGAGCGATATGTTGCGCAGAGAGGGGGTAGCCATTTCACAAATAGTCTTTGAGGACTTCGTTCGTTATTTTGGTAATTAATACGGCGATGAGCTATTAGTTTTAATGTACATGGGCTGTTTTATTTAGCGGATTGCGTTAGACAATATGGGTCATTTGATACGTTTTCAGCATACAGGTTTGAGAATTATATGCAGCACATGAAAAAAATTGTTAAGAAGCCCAACAAGATTTTACAACAGTTGCTCCTCAGGCTCGATTATAGTCAGACTCGATCAAACAAGACTTCTACAAGGATGGATATTGCCAATAATTGAAAAAATGTTCTAAATTTTGTTTTTATGCATATTATAATTGCGTATTAATTGCATATTATTTTATTTTCATTAAGTTTTTATAAATAAAGTTTTTTTTTGCATGATAATTTTTTAATTTATATTTTTATTTTAAGGGTGGTGGCTATAACTGATTTTTGAAATTCATACCTTTACTCAATTGCGAATAAAAGCGAAACGCTTGCATCGATTTTAATGATCTTTGTCTCATTTTGCTCATAGGTTATGTGACTTTGCGAACTAGACTTGAAACTTTTTTCCATTTTGCATTTTTTATGTATTTTTAAAAAAAAAATTTAAATTTTTAGGCAAAAAATAATTTTTTCCCTTCATACATTCATTTTTAACTTCGAAAGTGTTACTTGTATAGGAAAACAATATATGAACAGATTAAGGGAATTGTAATTCTTAATTTTTTAAAATTTATTTCAACTAAATTGGGCTAGTGGTTGTCGAGCTATGTCAAACAACAGGGCTTAAAACGTGATAAATTCCCCTATACGATAGTACTAACTTCAAATCGATACTAACTTCAAATCGCAGGTAAGAAGACAAAACGAATGATGCAGAAATTCTTCTTTTTGGGTCTAATTTCACATACAGTTCACAGAATTGAGTTGGCAATCAATTAACTGAAAAATGTTGTACTGTGATATATAGGGCTACCAGACGAAGTTGGGGAAAACATCGCTTCGAATCAGGGCAGTAAAAAATTTAGCTTTTAAAATTATTGTTAATTGTTAATGGTAGCTTGTCAGTTAAATAAAATCTAAGTGGATTCGATGTTATAAAATTGTTCACATAAAAATCTTCAAATTAAAAACTCTTTAAAACTTGTTGTCGATAAATCGGCAATCTGGCAACGGTATTTTGATGTTAAGTTATTTTATGAAACAAAAATTAATGAAAATGTTTGAGTATTTGTAAGTATTCTTAAAGGAAAAAGTTTGAATATGGATATTACCGCATGCAGAAATGACAATAAATCAATTATTTAATTCATCCTCGTCAACTGATGATATTACAATTCAAAATTACTTCAACTTCATTTATTCCATTCTCCTCAGGCGACAGCGTTACTCGTCGAACAGAGCAATAAACCTCTCCCTACCCTGGCTCTGGCTTCATTCTCAACATTCGAACGAGGAGTCTTCTCCTGGTAAATTTCGAAGTTCACCAAGTAGCCTTTTATATGTGCACGGCAAACATTATATGGTATGCACCCAAGTTTATCTTCAGCATCATCTCAGCCAGACATGTTGCCATCTAAAGGAGGCTCGATGAAAATGGCAGTTGGTATATCAGTAAGTTGATTTTCATCGATATGAAACGCAAAAAACATGTACCCTAGACGACCCACGATTACCATATGATAACGTCTGTAGCAAAATTTTTATTGTTATTAGGTATTATTTCATTAGCTTCCAGTTTGTGTAATTATTAGTAAAATAAATTGAAAAACTGTTGATAAATGCGTAAAATTATCGACCTGTCATATTGAAAAACAGGAACTATTCACTTTAATTTTTGTCACCTCAATTTAACACGCGATAGCTTCGCTAATATAATAACAAAAACCTTATTTCTTGGCAACCCAAAAATATTTTGCATTAAATAATGCTCTTTTCTTAAAACTTAGTTATGTTGTTTTAGATTTATTCGTGTAATTCTAACGGAATATTTTTCATTACCATATGGTTATCGTGGGTTATATCGGGTAAGATCTTTAGGGATCAATGTATATAAAAATGTCTTTTTGGGAATTCAAGTTAATTGAAATATAGTGGCAACGCAGGCAAATATTGCATTATTTGTTTCACTCTAACATATGTGTTAGAGTGGTACATCGAATGTACAAATGCAAAAATTTTTGTTAGGATTTTCTTATGACGATGGATACACAAAATATATTTAATTCGGAATCTACGCTTGCGGTGATTAAGTTTGGTTGTTATAGAAGTGATAAAATAATTTGTAGTAAAAACTAAAACTTTTAAAAATAAAATTAGTATATCGGCGTAAAGATAACCAAAAAAGATAAGTGTATTATGAAAAAAAAAGAAATTTTCAAAACTTAATGTCATTAGAAAAAAATACATATGAGGCTAAAGTGCAAGGTGGAAAAGTAAAAGTCCACTTTGAGCATGTGTGCAGTACTTCCAGGTAAGTGCCATGATTTTGAAGGTTTTATAGAAAACAATTCTACTTGTGATGAGATAATATCATGAGCTGTAAGGAATAAAATTTCTCATACAGCTTTTGATGATTTGCTTCATACGCTCAAAAGGGTAGGAATTAAAGATTTGCCATTATTGGCAAAAACTCTTTAGCGTAAAAAAAGAAACTATGTATCTGTTTTGGTTTCTTAAAACCTGAAAACAGCCTTTCATAAATAGACTAATATAGGGAAACAACTTTATTATAACTTTTAAAAATGTTCCTTTCCATTTAAAATATTAACAATCTCTTTATTCACTCAAAATCCTTTCTATTGTTATTGGAACATTAATGGCATTTTCTTAAATTATTTTTTATTTCACAGTAAAACCGGAAATGATGGCCCAAACAAAGGCGTTAATGGAATGTAAGGTGTCCATTAAAAGGGTAGAGGGATCGGTATGTCGCATTACTGGCAAATATTTCGATAAAAAGTTCAATTCAGTGGCAGCCATGCTCCCATGCAAAGAAGATGGAAGAGAAGCTGGAGGCCGAAGATTTGGCCAAGCAACGGTGACAAATTTTTATTGATAAAAAAATTGTAAATTTAAATCTTATATATTTTTGTAGTTAAATGTTTAAGTTCAAGGGTACATCGGAAGATGCCAGCAGTGTCCTCCGTGGTATGTTTACAGATGAGCTGCTCCAGACGTTTAACTGTGATGGGAGGTGGGAAAAACATTCCTTAGCAAAGCTGTCTATTTGCAACAAGTTGCTTAGAGGTATGTATTTACAAATGTTAAAAGTATATATGTATATGTATATCTATATTCTATAAATTTCAGATGTTTTCCAAACTGTCTGCGTTTCAATTTGAAAAGAGTGTTAACAAGGGTGTTGAGCGCAGCCACAATAGATTTAAGCAAAAAAAAATATTTAAAAAATAGTTTTATATGTTTACCTTTTATTTTAGTTTTTATCTTATTACAAAAAATAGTACAAAGTACAAATAGTACAAAGCCTTCAAGGCCAATTTTACTTAAAGACAGTAACAATTTATTTAACTTTAATGGAATTTAGTTCATTTTTATTTATTTATCATTAATTTCTTTTAATTTATTTATTTATCACTAATTTCTTGTACTTTATTTATTTATTCCTCAATTCTTTTATTTTATTTTTATTTATTTATCATTTATTTTTCATTAACATTTATTTTATTTATTCACATTAATTTCTTTTATTTATCTATCATTAATTTCCTTTATTTATTTTATTTATCATTAGCTTTAATTTAAAAAAAACATCTGAATTTAAAATGGAAATTAAGAACAAAGTTTTATTTCATAAAGATTAGGTTAGACGGATATATTAGTTAGGAGTAACTATTTAGTGCTAACAAATATTTACGTTATGTGTAACTAGTTATTGCTAACCTCTATTTACGTTATGACTAACTAGTTAGTGTTAACCATTATTAACGTTATCACTGACTAATAAAAATCAGCGTAGTAAGCAGTACGGATATATGTTCTGTAGTCGAGTATAATTTATTAGTTAGAAAGAAAAGCAAAATCACATGTACTCAATAGTTTCGGTTAGTTTTTTCCAGAGTTCCGAAAAATTCATATATGATCGCTCATATTTAACCATTCATAATTTTTTTTCATTAATGTGGAATTTAAAACGTGTAATTTTTTTACACAACCATGAATGAATTGTGAATTTTTCGCCAATTCATTCATGAGCGTGAGGAAAAATAAATTTATGCCTTTCTTCAGTCATGAAGAATGAGGTAACAAAAAAATTTTCGTAACGCTCCTCACCAGTAATGTTGTTGTTGCTCGACAGTTTGCATGACCACAGCACGAAATGCCTTTGTGTGTATTTTGTTTTTGTTAAAGGCAACGAGCCAAAGTGTGAATTGAATTTTTTGTAGGCAAATATTATTTAAAAAAAAAAACTAAAAGAACTGCACAATATCGTCATCTTAAATTCGGAATAATATAACATCACAGTTTCACATGAGAAGCAAAAAACGTTGCAAAATGGAAATTAATTGAGATATAAAAGCAATTTTAAATATTTATGATAAAAATGCGACAACCGATTTTTTTTTTGAGGGAAATATATTTTTATTGTTATATATTTAGTTATGTGTGTTACGTTATTTTAATTTGTAATTCTCTCAAACTTAACGACGAATCATCAACGAAAGTTTCATAGTATTAAGTTAAACAAACATTTAAAATATTATATAATGAAATATTTTTGTTAAATTACAGGTATAATAGAATGTAAATGCAATACTGCGTTTAAACAAGAAATTTAAATGCACATACATATAAAAATAATAATCACGCAATTACTATGTAGCATCATTAGGTTTGCGTTGACATGGTGAAACAAATTCGATTTTCTGATTCAGCGCAGGCACTACTGCATTTGAGAACGTAGAGGTGTTATATTATTAGATATACATATTATTATGGCACATTATTTATAGTTTTTTATTTCTAATTAGAAGTGGATTAAACTAAAAAATGAACTTCATTAAATTTAACTATAAATTGATTTTAAAAAGCCAACTTTTCCATGATAAATAACGTGTATTTTGATCTCCTTAAAATGCATTTTCTCAATTGAATTTTTCTTTACAATAAACAAGTTTTGTAAACAAAAATTTAACTCGTATACATATATGTATATTTGTCTCCATATAGAGAATTATTTCAAAAAAACTTCTGTAGCCCATACTTACAACGCTATACACGGAGCAAGAAGTAAACTTTAATTAGTTAATTTCTGAAAAATTTAAATAAGAAGAATGAAAGAGTTTTTCAATTAAGAGTAGTATTGATAGCAGCCCCCGTATTCAGTGAACGAAAACGTTGTACAAAGAAGCACTTATCCTAAAAAAAAATACATTAGTATTTAATAAAGCCGTAAAAGGATTAACACAAAATATAGTAAAACCATTTATATTCCAGCACTTTTGAAAAAAAAAACGCTATTATTCTTAAAATGTAAAGTACAAGTTATTTATTATTTAACACAAAAGGCTTTATAACAGTCTTTTTGAAGATATTGATGAAGGACGACTTCGAAGAATGCAATCCTAACAAAAACCAGATTATTTTAAAAAAACGTGGAAAAATATTTCTATTGTATTATAAACATTCTATATTAATAATGAAGAAATATTCTGGTCCAATAGTACCAGATTCATTATAGGGAAATTCGACTGTATTAAAATTTATATATTGACCATTTAAATATTGACCATTGTTCTGTGTTATATTAGAGAAAAAGAGTGAAAATTCTTTAAAATAATTTATAAATTAAAAGATTTGTTTGTTGTGCTTAATTCCTGCTGTTCCTATGCGCATTTCACTGGTTGCTTAGGCCAGATAATTTATAAATAATTACGACCTACGACAAAAATACTTAGGTTAAAAATATAATGTTTAAAGTTGCATTATATTATGATGTGAAATATCTATAACAGTTTTACGTTAAGGTTGCCAGTAAGTAAATAAGCATAAATATATATTACAAATAGTTTTCGGATTTAGATTTAATCTACATATTATTATGACTCACATGATAATAAAATGATTACTCCTTAACTTATTATTATTGACATGATAATAATATGATTACATTAAATTATAATATGATGTGATAGAAACAAATTAGGATTAAGGGAAAAATATTATGATGTAATATTACGAACATATTTGGTCATAATATGATTCAATAATAATCGTAATATGTTGAGTACAATCATGAACCTTATCATAATATGTTGCTCTTAGAATATGTTTACCACAACCATGCTTTTTCTTTGCGTGTAGGCTTTGCAATACTAAAGCAGTTACGAAGAAATTACGGGTATATACTTAATGATAAGCCATTTTTGATTTTGTTAATAGCTTGGATATTTTTTAAGGTGGAAGTTTAAAATACGTGAATCGTAATCAATAAAGTCTTTTTCAAAATTTTCAATGATGCATTGCTTTGAATTTTAGCAAACGATGTAGGTTTTTATCTTAAGCAGACATAAAGGCAAAAGTTATTGAAAAAAAAACTCCAAGTAAATACGTGTATTTTGTTATTGTAAAATAATTTTGGTTTTGCCAACCAAAACGATGGGTTTTTCGTTGATAAAATTTTTCTTAAATAGGTAACAAATATTTGAAATTAAAGTAAAAAAAGGCTTTATTTGCTAAAAAATTATGTGAAAACAACCTTTAAAGCCTCATTAGTTTTTACTTTCTGTTGCCGTTCCTTTCTGTAAGAAATATTTTGTAATTACTTTTTCTGTGAAAGGAATCAGCTGCTTTTAAAAAGAAAAGCATTGAAATTGTAAACAAAAATTTCGTAAAAATAAAAAATTATTTTTTGGGGCAAAAATACGCAAATGTTTAAAATATCATTAATTAAAACCAATTTTTCTAGCTATAAGCAAACAATTAAAGCTTTTTCATATCACAACAAACTAATACATACACACTTTGGCCGTAACTTAACGTTGAATTCTATTTTCAACAGATTTGTCCGCAGAACAAAACAGCTGATTCGTAACAGAACAGAACGTACAAACTAATTCTGCCTTTATCCGTAACTTCCATTTCACAACGTGTTTTGCTTCTCATGTAAACTTATGAAATTTAGTGTTACAATATTCTGCATTTTAGATGACGAATGTGCAGTTCTCTTAGTTTTTTTTTATTTCAATAATATTTGCCTACAAAAAACAACACATACATTTTGGTTAAGTAATAATTTCACCAAAAAAAAAAAAAAAAAAAAAAAAAAACACAGGCTAATCGTGCTGCCCAGCAGGGAAATTGCAAGCGATTCACTTTTTAGGCCTTTAAGAACGTTTACAATTGAATTTTTAGTAAACTTTAACTTATTCCACTCTGCCTTCTTTGAAAAGGTTTTTATTAAATATTTTACAAATTCAAATTTTTATATTCTAAGATAAGGCCTGTCGTAATCGTTTTATTAGTAGTTATGTTAGAACGTGTTGCAAGTTTAGTTATTCATTTACTCACTTCGTATTATTAGCCACAACAATTAAACTTGGATAAAGCTATATTCTTAAATCTTTTTAGAAGCCCTTCCAAAAGGGTTTAAAATAGATGCAAAAGTCCAAGGTGTTGGTCTCCAATGACACACCTTGTTAATTGGTAATAAAGTTGGAATGCGGCTGGGAGATCTTATGTCTGCAAAAAGGGCTTCTATAAGGACTCTTTACTACTTGATTTTCCGTTGGAAATGGTTGGGCAAAACGCATTTTTTTTCCTTGTGAAGAATTTTAACGTGAGTTTAAAAAATCACATATGAATTTTTTTTTGTTCACTCCTCATGAGTGAGTCAATTCAAAATATTTTTTCCTCACCCCCATGAGGATGAATTTGCAGAAAAAATTTTAAATTTTCACGCTCCCTCATGAATGAAGAATAAGCGAGCGTTTTGGTACTCTGGTTTTTTAATTTTGCTCTTAATAAACTAATAGAAACTTTACCCAATATAGTGGTCAAAAGTACTGGTCATTTTACTAGTAAAATGACCGGTAGTCTTCTTGTATGGAGCGTATGTAAAAGACTATCAAGCAAATCTTGATCGTGTGGCTGCAGGGTGTCATTACATGAGTATTATCAAATAATATAAACTTTATTTTATTTAACTTCTCCGGAATTATTTTACTGTATTGATGATCCGTTACTAGATTATTGCTTTCAAAAATTGTTCAACATTATTTATTGTATTGCTTGTTTTCTATACATTTTTCGGAGTTCTGCCCCAGTGGTCTTAAACAAGAATATTATTTTGTTTTAATTTGATTGAGTTGCATGTTTTTTTAATATACGTGTATTTTTTTTTATTTCTTTTATTTTTGCTTCTATATATTCAGCCATGTCACAGAGTACAATTCCGTTCGGAAACGGAATTCATTCCGTATTTTGGTGCTTCAGAAAATTACGAAAACACTTTGCGGAATGAAACCATTTTTGTTTTCATGAACGGTATGGGAGTTTTCTGTATATCAAAGACCAAAAAACTATCAAAATATACTTTCTATCAATAAACAAATATGTTTTCTTCAATTCCGAACGGAATTGTACTCTGTGACATGGCTGATTATTTTGATTTTCTTACGTACACTGTTGGTCGAACATTTATTTTTCCAATCATTGTATGTTTTTTGTAATGCTAAAGTAACTTTCTGCCGGACTGTTTGACAGTCTTGTTATTTGCTGTTTCAACGAATTTTCCTATGCATTGGGACCATTATATATTAAAAATAAATACATTGAGTTTATTAGTTTGTTTTCGTTTGGTTTATAATCATATATTTTTGTATTGTAAAGTATTTGTTTACCTTTTAGGATTCCTTCTGTACATAGGTTTTCTTTCCAATTTTATTTTGTTTTCTGTGGATTGCGTATAGTAAATTTCAGATGCATACTAATATATATATATATATATATATATATATATATATATATATATATTGGCTTTAGCGAGCATGGTATCATTTTTTGATGACTGTAGTGTTATGCAAACGCTTTTCCACCATCCCCATATCTCAACAATATTTTCCAAATTTATTGCACGTATCATAAATTTCTGAAAAAAAGATTTTTGATCATTCTTTTCTGCACACATTTCAAAATCTTGCAAACAAATTTTAAAAAAATGGCAGCAGCAAATATGTATTACGACAAAGTTATTTGGAAGTTTTTGGTTATATTTTAAAATTTGAAAAGTTTTTTTTTAAATAAGTTGTTACTTCCATGTCTATGAAAGTTTTAATAGTTGCGTTTATTATAGTTCAACTCCAATCGCAACATATTCTTTTTGAAATTGGCCATTTTGTTCATTATGCAATGAACTTTATTCTCCATAAAAAATTTTTTTATGTCTTCTTCAAAATGACTGCAAAGCAAAGGCTGTGCTATGGGTATTAAAATGCCTCTCTCTTCTTTGTCTCTTAAGTGAATGACTTTTGAATAAAGGAATACTCGTTTCGATTCCTTTTCAAATTTTTTTTACTACTGAGCCAGTGGCATCAACAAAAAGAATGTTTCTGCTCTTTTGAATCAATTTTATTGCGTCGTTGGGCAGTTAAGGTTGTTCATTAGAAAAAAGATAAGCCTCACATGGTATACTCCCTCTTCTTATTAAAAGTTTCCATTGTTTTGCTCTTTGCATTAAAATTAAATCGTTTGCTAAATTGCCTTCTCTATTATATCTTTGTATAGATTCACCTTTAATTTATTTGCAACATCCTTTGTTGGAACTTGTTGGAGGTTTCCAACCTTACACAACTCGGAGGATTGGTTTATAAGTAGATGGTTGCGAAAATTTGATGGGAACTGATCTTTAATTTCATCCCGAAACACTTTCATTTTTAACGCTCTAATTTGTTGATTTTTTACATTAAATAAATGCATTATTTGTTCTATGTAAGTCCATACTTTGACTGAAATAGGAGATTTATCGAGGCGTACCATAAGTTTATATTTCCTGCAAGTTGTTTTATAGACATTTCTCCTAGTTTTTTGTGAAAGCCTGACTTGGAAAATGAGATTGATTGAGTAAAACCGAGATTGTATCAATCTCAAAATGCGCTTGATTCAAGAATTATAAAATTGACTTAATCCCGAATTCGTGCTTACAATAATCCGAAAATGAGATTGATTTAAGTAAAACTGAGATTGAATCAATCTCAAAATGTACTTAAGTCAAGTATTTTAAGAGTTGATTTAATCCTGAATTCGTACTTTAAATAAATCTAAACTGGAAATTAGAAGAAGAATATTATTATAATTAATTTACTTACATTTTTCACAGTTTACAAAGTTCCAATTATAAAACACCACCACCATGTCCGATATGATTTTTACTTTAAAAACTTAATGTACATATTTAGCTAAGAATATAAACTAAATGAGAAGTGAGACATTGAAGGCAAGACAATTTTACTTTTTAAGATTTGATTAATATTTAAACATGAAAATAATGTGTTTTTTTCTTGTTCTGTTGTTTCTACACACAACAAGCAAATAGTTTTTTAGCTACTTGTGTGGTGTTGTTGTAGTGGCTACCAGGGTTGCCGTTTGAAAATTTTTTTTATTATTGAAATGGACTTCAGTGTCGCTGTGTATTAAATCTTTTTTTAAAAAATTACTTAAAATGAGAAAAAATTGGACTTTAAACTTGAGTATAAATATGGCAAACGGGAGCCTTCTGACTGGAATTCTTTGTTAAGATTATTTATTATGGGTAGTATATATGACAAAAATAAAAAATAGCATTTGACTTTAGAAGACATATTTTCCGCGAGTTCTACAGCTCTTATACCATTGATTTCGTAAAAAGAGGATACACTGTTCTATAATTCTTACAATAACTCCCTCCAAAGAAAGCCATCTTGTATAAGAAACACCTAATATCTTATGAGGTGGTACAGAACAGTATTCCTAAAATTCTTTTAGTTCAGTAATTCTTTTAGGACTATGGGAAAAAAAACTGTAAATATTACGACAAAGAACCTCAATATTTTTTGGAAGCTGTTAACATGCGTAATTTGAACAAATGTGGAGAGAATGACACGTGCACTTAATGTAAAATAAATCAACTTCATTGCAAAGTAAGGTTCTAAGCCCACCAACGTTACCAGCCATGACATTAGCGCCGTCTGTTGCGAATCCAATCAAATTTTTTAAAGGAATATTGTTTGCCGTTAAAAATTTTTTATAAGAAGAAAAATTGAGACGGCATCTGACTTTGTAAGCTCTAATAAGGTGACAAAAATATCCTTTATAGAGCTAATACCGTCAAAGAAACGTGCAACTAAAACAATACATTTCTTCATCCGTAGCTTCATCAACAATCAATGAAAATCTTCTGTTTTTTAAAATAGATATTATATTTTCGCTTGCCTGCTACGCGATATAGTTAGCTACTTCCATAATAAGTTTTGCTATAGCTGAATCTGGACAACACTCCACCAATAAGGCTGGTAATTAGTCCATTAGCAAAAATGGTAAATTATGTGCTTCGCAAAACATAACAAGTGTGAGTTCGGCATTTCTAACCTGTTGACTTCGACTTTGTTGTTCACTATCGTAAAAGTTTTCGATTGCAAATTGCTTTTTTCGGCTTTCATAACTTTGAATGTGTAAAGTTATTTTTTCATGCGCCTTAAGATGACCACAGTGGCTTATTACCTGTTTTGAACAACCAATACAAAATGCTAAACCATATGTTTTAATTTCTATGTATGAGAATATGTACATACTTACATATATGAAAAATAAACTTACCTATCCATTTTTTATATATATAAAAATAGAATTAAGTTTGAACGCTTTAAAACCACATAAATTTCACAGTTGAGTTTTTTCTATGTGCTTCTTGTTACCAAAAGAAATCAAAAGCCGTTACAATTACTTTGCACAGACCAAGGCGAATTCAACTACAGGTGGTGTCGATACTATAACAATCCAAAAACAACAGAAACAACACAGGGTTTTTTGCATTGCATTGTTAGTGTTTACTGTCCAAAATGTTAACCATTCCTAAGGGCACTGGTACACGTTCAATATATATTGTGATATTTGGATCGCGATCCATATTGATGGATCACATCAAATTAGGCTATTATGCGATATGGATCGCGATCCATCAATATTGCATGCTACACGTTCAATAAATATCGTGATACTAGAAATATCACGATATTTATTGAACGTGTAGCAGTGCCCTAACAAAACACTAACAAATTAAAACAAAGTAGCTCGAACTGTCAAAATCAGATGGCGTTTCGACACCACCTGTAGTTGAATTCGCCTTGGCGAATGTTTTTCTTTCTTTCTGTGTAAGAAGTTTAAGTCAAGTTCTGGATCATTAGTCGCACAAAAAAAAAATTATGGAGTCGGAATTGAAAACCGAAAAAGATAAATGTTCTATTGCAATATCACATTCAATAATGTTTGATTGGCTTAACGACAAATCTATGGGGTTTAATTGATATTGATTTTTAATATTTTGCGAAATTTTATTATCTACAGCTACAATATGTTGTGATCCTATTTGAGACG
Organism: Pollenia amentaria; assembly: GCA_943735925.1. NCBI lineage: Eukaryota > Metazoa > Arthropoda > Insecta > Diptera > Polleniidae > Pollenia > Pollenia amentaria. Next base: position 93,493,421 of record OX031009.1, on the reverse strand, counting down.
TTGTTATATTATTAATTTTAGTTTCAGCAATATTGTATTGACTGTAATTGTCATTAGAAATTAACGTATTTGTATTATTGTTTTTAAAAGGTGTTTGAGAACTGTGGGCATGATTTACAATTTCTAAAGTGCTTCTGTTTAAGGAAGGATTGATATGACTACTATTTTCTAAATAGTTTGTTAGATGTGTGTGACAAAATATTGTTTGATTGTATTATTTCTACAGAAATTATTTTAACTTTTTCATTATGTTGAATTTGTTTTTTCAGCATTGGCCAGGTTGCACGTTTCTTTTAAAATAGAATTCAATTTTAATTAAAATAAAATTATTTAGTCAATATTACCAGTAATTTATGTTTTGGTATAGAAATAGTTAGGTTAATATACATATTTCGAATGAAATAAGCTTTATTTCATTGTAATCGGTGCACAATTTTTGATTTTATTCACAATTTACTGAGACAATTAAATAGATAAAAATCGAGATTTCCATACAAAAATAACATGTTTTAATGTGTGTGTGTTTGCTGCTGTTCTATGGACGTTTTTTCCTTCACTTCACTTGATTGTGAATAAAAGTGAAAAGCGTTCATCGAATTTTATGAACTATATCTCATTTTATTCACAGGTGACTTTACGGGAAAGTAATAAGACTTTGACTTTTTCATGTTTTGGATTTTTCATGATTTTTAAAAATAAAAAAACAACCATTCCTCAGCCATTTGTGATTTGCAAAAGTTTGATTAATTTCTAAAGCTAACAATGACATCTTTACAAAAAAAAAACAAGAATTCTGCAAATCACTTCATGAAGAGAGAAGTTATGATTTTTTGAAATTTTAATTTTTTAAAAAAAGTAAAAATTCGATTAGTACCTACATATAACTTAAAAATGCGAGCTGATAGAGAAAAACGGAGATTAAATTTGAACTCAGCGACCTCAAATTAGTAAAAATTGCATTACACTTCCAATCAACACACAAAAAGCTCAATTTTGCATTTAAAAGCCGTTTCAAGACATTCGTTTGTTTTTTAAATACTGATTGTCGCTCACTCTTTGCTAACGAATCAAATGCTATGTTGTGCAAAACACATATAACAAAAAATAGGTAAAAACACACAATTGCAAATAAATTGTAATTAGTGTGTTATAAACGACCAAATACGAAGAGTACGGAATTCACTCCAAACAGCAACAAAGCAAAACAAATTACACTAACTAAACCAAATCACACGAAAGAACTGTAGCAAAATAGGTGATAAGCAGAGAAGACAAATTTGCTTTTTTCCTGTTTTGCTTCTTTTTTGCTGTTTTTGCCCATTTTTGCTGTTTTTGAGAAAACATGAGAAAAAACAAATAATTGACAACTTTTTTCTGGGTTAAAACAAAAATATACGGCATTTTGACGTCATCACTCAACACGCAATGCTTATTGTGGCTTTGCATTGACGTCAAAATTAGGTCAGAACCACATGCGCATGTGGCTTTTTACATTCCGTGTACTAGAGGCTTTAGTTGTGGACTCAACGTTTTTGGGCAAAATTCAATACGCTTTATTACAACTAAAATTAATAAACTTACCATTCTAAAAAAAACAGCCATGTAACTTATTTGAGTTTAAAAAAAAAAATAAATAAACCGGCCGTTGCGAACGAAAAAATAATAAAAAATAAATGCCGAAAGAAAAGTCAAATATGTTATTAATGCTAAAAATGGTAAAATTGTATCCTGAAGTTTTTAAAGTTGAAGAAGATTGGCTTTTTTGTAATGTGTGTTCGAGTAAAATTAAAAGCGAAAAGATGTGCAATAAATAAATAAAAATACGTGAAAAAGCTAAAGGTAAATATATATGGATTTCTGTTGATGAAACAACAGACAGTGAACAAAGATATGTGGCCAACTTTATATTTGGTATTTTAAATGGCGATGTTGGAAATAAACCTTTTTTTATTGAACATGAGTGTTCTCAAAAATGCAAATGGGGCTTCTATTGCAACTTTCTTCAACGATTCATTACAAATTGTATTGCCTGATGGTAAGTGAATATTTGATTAATAATTTTTTTTATATTTTTTTTTAATTTAATCTAGGCATTCAATACGACAAAATATTGCTAATGGTAACTTATGCAGCGGCATACATGTTAAGTGGAATTTTGTCTCTTAGGATAATGTATCCTGAAATGATACATTTGACATGTTTTGCTCATGGACTTCATCGTGTTGCTGATTTCATCGCTTAGACTTTCAGCATGTAAATAAATTAATATCTTGTACCAAATCCGTTTTTGTTAAGTTAATTTTTCAATAACTCGTATTTACACACATACAAACTAAAATTTTAATTTCCATAGGCTCCTCGTAGAATGCAGTTATTTTGACAAATGAATCCCAATTTTGCTCTTCCACTGTTCTCATGCCCTACACGTTGGGGTACTTGGATAGAAGCCACAATGCATTATGCAGAATACCTTGATAAAGTAAAGGCTGTTATTTCTTAACTGAAAAGTGAAGACTCAGATTCGATCGCGCACGCCAAGGAAATATTTAACTTGCCCGGATTAAGTTCCCAACTTGCGTTTATCAAAAACAATTTTTCAATTATTGTGTCTTCTATAAAAAAAGCTACAAACAGTTGGGTTAGCTATTCACGAAAGTGTAAATATTGTGTCAAATGTACGAGAAGCTCTTGAGAATCTACATGAAAAAATATATATGAAGAAATTTAATGCAGTATGTATTTCAAAGAAATCCGGGGTTCAAACAAATTTTACAAATAAACAACATTCTTCAAACTGGTGCTAAACCTGATGGCGAAATTAAATTTTGAAATATAAATTTGCTCCAACAACATCCGTCGACGTGGAAAGAAGTTTTTCCTTATACAATTCACTTTTAACAGAAAGACGAAGAAAAATGACGTTTACAAATATAAAAGCCCACATGATTGGTTATTGTAACTGTTTTCACGAGTCTGAAGAACTAGAATAATTGTAATTTTTTATATTTAAATGTATATATTAAAAAAATAAAAATGCTTTTTTGCTGCTTTTTTTCTAAATTGTTGTGCTTTTTTTTATATATTTTTTTTGCTGTAAACACTTTGTTTTTTGCTTTTTTTTTGTCTTCTCTGGTGATAAGTATGAATTTTCTTGATTTTTTTTTTCAATTATTAGGTATGACTAGCTAGATTTGTATGAAGCAAAAAACAATTAAAGATAAAAAATATTTTTATTTAAGTTTTTATTTTAAATTATTTTATTATTACAAATAAAAATAATACATACAACGATCAAAATCTGAGAAACAATCGGCAATAAACATCAAGATCACACATTGTGAATTGAAAAGTTTACCGTACATAACTGTATTATAGACACACAATTGTTGTGTGTTGTTTTTTCGTTCAAATCAAATTATGGATTGAGTTGGTTTATTTAAATCCAACTACTGCTTTACACTGATTTGTTTTCGAGCTGATTTAAAAAAAAAATTACAGTAGTTGACACAACAATAATTAAAAAAAACGGTTAAAAGATAATAAAGGGCTGCATGAATAACGTCATTCATGAACATACTGAAATGTTTATCCAATGAAGTTCGCATTCAAATAAAATTCAGATGACTGAACAAACTGTTGTTTTATTCATGTTATTAGCAAACACATTTCGTTTCATATGGCAAACACAAAGACTTTGTTCAATGAAACGACTTTTGTTTTACAGTTTTCACTCTCTCTCATTTTTTTCTATATAAATACTCAATAACAACGTTGTCACTTAGTAAATTTATGTAATTTTTCTTTTTTGTTACCTTTACAATGATATATGTAATTAGTAAAGTGTTTTTTAAACTAAATTTAAATTTAAAGGAAAACCTAACAACTTTTTATATACTTTCAAGAAAAACACATTGCTGGAAAAGGTTTTTGAAAATGAAACGAAATTTTTTTGAAATTTAAAAATTTCCATTAAAAACAATTAATTTACATTGAAAACAAAGTCAAATATGTTTTATTTTCATTATTTTAATATTAATGGCGCATATTCAGAAATCATAACTAAAATCGGAACTAACAAAACAGATACTAAAAAATAGTTTATAGATAGTTATAGATCTTATTCACAATTCATAACTAACGTAGCAACTGCTCTCAGCTAATAGAAGAAATGCAACAGAGTATATTTGCATTTAGAAAAAATTAAATGTCGATAATATTTTGAACGATATATTTTGTAATTAATTAAAAAGCTTACCAAGCTCTTAAAAAACATTTCTGTTCTTTAAAAAATTAATACAAACTCTAAAAAAGTGTTCTTTGAATGTATTAGTTAGTTAGCATTTAGTTACAGCTTTACCCATAATTAAGTCTAAACTTTTTATGCTGAAAGTAACCAACTGTGAATAACTTAAATAGGTACTTAAAAAAGTTAACAATTGGTGATCATTTATGAATATGCGCCAATGTACTTCCTTATCTTGTTGCTTTTACTCTTCATGGCTATTTTTGTTTTTTATCTTTTTTAATGTTGTTAATTTCTATAAATTGGCTCTTATTCGACCTTTAAAATCTTTTAATTAATCCTTTTTATTAAGCTTGAGGTTAATTTCTTTCAACTGGCAATACTGACTTTAAAATAAATGTGTTTTTTCCATGAACTTATTCGACATTTATTCAGTGGTTGTTTTGTTTCAGAGTTGTTAGTATTCATATTCTCTTGTTTAAGTAAATAAAAAAACTGCATCTTACTCGTCTCTTAAATTTCGTGTGTTTGTTGCTTTAATTTCGTAGTTATTCATTTTACTGAATACAAACGAAGCAAATACAAAACTATAATGATGTTTATTAGATATAGTATATGTACCCAATATATTATATGGAATGCATTTTAAATTTAATTTTATTCAACCTTTACTTTTTACTTTGTTGTATAATTGATTGAGCTTGCGGTTTTTGATCATATAATGGCAATTTTAATTTTTTCTGTGTTTAAAACTGATACATTCTCAAAGTCCGGAGAGTCATTTAAACTAGCACAGTGGGTTGTTAATGCTGTTATTTATGACGAAATATTCCTAAATTTTTAATTTGATTTGTGAGCTGCAATTTTAGTTTTCAGTTTATTCTTTTTTGCTTATACATACATATTCTTTATTGAATTGCCCAACATTAAACATTATTTTCTTTACAAGGTATTTTATAAACTACTTTCGACATTTCGAACTTGTGTACTTTATCTTTTGTTTAAGTGGATAATTTACCATTTGTATTGTAAGATTTTATATGTCGTTGTATCAAATATTTTCTATTTTACTAAACGTTCCGATATTTTAGAAATATAAGTTAGTGATTTGTAAATGTAATTGTATCTGATTTGCTTGCTCTATGGTTATTGTATTGTCTTATTAAATTTGATATCACTTTCATTGGAAAACAATTATCCTTCAAAATATCTTTAATTTTTTTTCAAGCCTTGTTATGAAATTCTAAGCCACCAAATAAATTTTTTTTAATTTACCTACAATTTCTTTATTTTTTAATTTCTTTAAACTATGTTTTGTTTTAATGGGTATTTTTTTTTAATTGTTTAACGAATAGATAAAAAATAATTCGACAGTAGCCATGCCCAACCATATTTTTTCTCTGCGTGTGGTTAAAACTTTCAACACAAATTGGTGGTACAAACGTAGCCACGTTTCGTGCACTACGGGGTATTTATGGTCGTCATAATCGACCTACTGTGCAAGGAATCTTCAAGATTATACAGAAATTTGAAGAGACTAGAAGTAAGATCTGGCTAGGCATCGAATATTTGTCTTTATACACTGTGGTGTAAGGCATCATACGGTCGGGCTTGACCGACTATACCTTCTTACTTGACTTTTATAGTCGTTAAAAACACACACAAAATTGCACAGGTAGCATTAAAAAGCAGGCGTATGTAATTATAAATCGCTGCAAGAACAAATTGGCTGTCAACTTACTTAGCATATGTTTATTTATTTACTTATTGATTCCATTTCCGGTACAAAAAGACTGGGTCTTATATTTATAGCACAGGAAAGTATTACGTTACAAAACAAACTTGATACAAATAAATATAAAAATATTGACATAAAAAAACAAAGATAAAAAAAAATTAAAAATTATTTAGTAAAAAAATTTAATAAAAATTTTTTGAAACTATTAGCATTGCTGTTTATTGACTTTGTGGAAGATTGTTCCAAAGACAAGCGGTATGTATGTACATAAAACTGCCATTCAGATACTAGGCAATGATGTCAAGGTATTACAATATTTCGATTTCGTGGCGATTGGAAAAAAATGTATTTTGTCGAATATATATTCAGGTGTTTGACTGTATATTGTCTTATGTAAAAAGAAAGAGTGCGAATTTTTAGCAAACTTTCAAAGGATATCCCGTAAATATTATTGGTAACAGGGGAAACATGATCAAACAAGACTTTAAATTTTCCCTTATTAACAGAGTTACAGCTTCCAAATTGTTCATACAAATAGATCAGGGAAGGAATCAAGTACGATTTGGCAAGTAAGGCTCTTATTCTTAAAGGGTTGAAATATGGTGTTGACCAGGCAGCTTGTAGGTTTACATAAGTTTGACCAACCAGTAAGCCTACATGATCAGTCCAGGTCAAACTGCTATTGGAAATTATGCCAAGATTCTTCGCTTTGTTAACAATTTAAATTTTCACACCATTTAAGACAATATCCTCAGAAACGGAGGGAATTAAGCTTTTCTTACATATCACAATGCATTTAGATTTGCGCGGATTAAAAATACGAAAAAAGTGGTCAATTATTAATATTTGTCTTTCAAAATAGCGACTTATCTTAAACTTATAGTTTATAATCCCGTACCTTTTCTTAAACAATGTAAGCAAATGAATTTGCATAAAACTATTCCATTTTTGTATGCGTCCTTATTTTCCAAAAATATTTTTTTTGAAATTTAAAATTTATACAAAATATGGATATATGTATAACAAAAATATGCAAAAAAAAAATGCAATTTAATCAAAATATGCAAAAATAACCACTAACAAATCGATTCCATTTTAAAGCAAATACATAGTTTCATAAAGTTATTTAGGTTTAGCCATTATCAGCCTTTAGGGGAAAAACATGCATTATTATGAAACCCCTCTCCCTTATCATAACCAAATTTTTTTTTTTTTTTTTTTTTTTAAGACGATATGTTATACTTTTTTCACTATCGTATAAGCTTAAATTTTCCAGTTATTTTTTCAAAATCCAGTTATTGAATTTTGGTTTCTGGCAACCCTATAAGAATTGGAACACCATAAAATAAATCTGGCGATTTCAAATCGTGTAATTGACAACACATGGCCGATAGAATAGAATTTCTTGAAAATATTTTATAGAACTACTATATAATTTTATTAATTGTGTTGTGTTAACAAAATACAATTGAAAAATATACGCCAATACCCCGTTTTGCGTCGCTAATTGGGACCGAAAAACGCGACGCTAACCGAAACGATGCAAACCGTAGCACGATATTCCGTACATTTGTATTGATTTTTATTTAATTGGTTCCGAGATTCACAATTTTCGCTTAAAAACTATATTTTTTTTAAAACTTTTGAATTACCATTTGTTAAAAGTGCATTCTTCGCTGATTTTTATCTACAACCCAAACGACGCTACTTTGAAATCCCAAAAATTTAAAAAAAAAAACGCAACTTCGAAACGACGCTAACCGAAGCGACACATACTGGGATATTAGTGTATAGTGTTGGTATGTAAAGAAATTATTTCGAAAATTCAAGCGACATCGTGGGCCAGGCTGTAAAACTCGATATATTAGAGAGTTGAGTCGTAAAAGTATTATATGCGTATTTAGTAAAAATTTTCATTCTCGACAGTTTTTTGGCTGCAAGATAGCGAGAGAAAGAGCTCTTTCAGTAGGGTCATCGACAAGGCATATATAAAATGTGTGGAAGTTGATTGTGTTAATGCAATATCATTTTGAAAAGCGGAGATTTGCTAATTAATGCAATTGGGTGAAATGCCAGTGGTGGAGCGAACACATTAAACTTTCTAACAAATAATGTTTTTGGATAAATTTATTGAAATTTTTCAAGCGAACTTTTATGGGAACAGCTTATTTGTGATTTAAATTTTCTTTGCTATCAAGATAAAACCATATAAAAAATTGAACGATGCACAAAGGGAGATTTTGCAATAAACAAGTTATTCGGCTGTACCGAATCTTTGATACCCTCCACCGACAGGAGTGGGCTCTATATGATAAATGCATATACATATATTATTAACTAAGCTTCACAAAAACGAAGGTCAGCACTAAAATTGGTTGCGGTTTAGATCTATATTCAATTATTGACCGACAATAAGAAAGTTTCATGAGTTTCTAGTCCGAACATTGAACTGGCTTGAGTAAAATATCATGATTCGTAACAGTTTTAGCCGAACTAAAATTAAGAAGGGTAATTTGTATTGGACCTATTGTAAATTATGGACCAATCATCCCAAAATTCTGAAGACTGATTTCTGGTATTACAAAAAATAAATTAGAATAAATTTCAATACAGCAGTGTAATTAGTTTTAGCGTTAACCGTGAATTTCACAAAATTGCATTATATTTTTCGGGTCATATGAATCTAAGTTGGAAGAAATGTTACCGCAATATCTATATCTGTTATGGTTTAAGGCGAATTTAATTATTTTCCCAAAGTGTGCTATATTTGGTTTTAGGCGCAATAAACTGTTTTCCGAGAGTTGGGCTTATATGGGGCCTTGGGTAAATTATGGACCGATATTCACGAAATTTGACACTGCGATTTCTAATCTTATAAAACTGTGATAAACCAAATGTTGTTATGGTAGCATTATTTATTACAGTTTTAGGCGTATTAAACGGTTTTACGGGAGTAGGGTTTATATGGGACCTAGTGTTAATTATGGACCGATCTCAAAAAAATATTACAGTGAGATTTCTGGTCCCATGAAACTGTGAGGTACCAAGTTTTAGTATGAAAACGCTATTTATTACGGTTGTAGGGTTTATATGGGGCCCAGTGTAAATTATTGACCGATCTACAAAAAATTTTACAGTGTGATTTCTGGTGCTATAAAACTGTGATGCACCAAACTTTAGTATGATATGATGGATTTCAATCATAAACGGCTTAGCATAACTACAGGCGATTTGAGACCAAGTTTGTTCTTTTCTTTTGCGTTTTTCGAAGAACAGACGGACATGGCTAAATCGGCTTTGTATTACTCAAGGAGCCAGAATATACATATATACTTTATCGGGTCTTAGATGTATAATAAAAAAGTTTCACACGGAATGACAAACTAAGTATACCTTCATTCACCACTAGTGGTGGTGGAGGGTGTAAAAATGGAAATAGTTCTATATCTTGTAAACGGCTAGTCCGATTGGAAAATATGTCAATGAAGGCATTGCATTCGAGTTTAAGTATTGGATTTCAGATCTATAGACTTATCAGGAATAAAATAAAAGTAGCGAAGTTGATTCAACGATGTCCGTCCGTCCGGGTGTTGCTTAAAATCTGAAGGCCCAGGTAAGATTTGACTTGGTTATTACATCTTTATGCGATGCCCACTTAACAACAAGTACAAGAATTCATAGCCTATGTTATTCAGGAAATTACTGTGAAAATGTAATTTCCTCGGTCATTTAAAAAATTGGCATATCCATAATTAATTCTCGTATACGGTATTTTATACATTTTTTTAAGCTTTAATTTTGCTTTGTTTTAATACAATAACTAATGATTTATTTTGCTGTAATTTTAGAAATATATTTTAAGATTTATCTAACTACATCTCAGTACACTCGTGTGTATACTTAACTAAAAAATGCCCCAATAGCTTAAATTGCATAATAGAATTAACGTACACATGTTTTATACACATACATATGCAGTTATAAATTTGTTCTTAATTTGAATTTGTGGGCCATAATATTTTGTTTTTTTTTTTTATGAATACACCTTTACAAAAGCCAATAACCACAAAAGGTGCTTTTAAAATAATTTAATATAATAGCACTTGTAGTTAAAATAATATAAGTTTGTACAAATGAATACATGTTCATTGTACAAGCCTTCATATATATGAGTTTTGAACCTAAAATTACGTACATTCTAATGCAAATGTTGTATACCATATTGAGAATATTTTATATAATTAATTATAATTAGCACAGGTTTAAAGTTTTATTAACACTCATGTTTGTATTTGTATTTGTTGAACATATCCAATAACATAAACAGTTAAAACACAATTGATCCACATTTTTGTCATCAGTATTAGTCTTAATGAGGATATACACAAAACCGCTATTATAACTCAAATATGTGAAAATGGTTACATGCAAACACTTGTTTATTTCATTTCCGCATATTTTTTGATTTACTGACAAAAAATTATTGTGCTACAACACCGTAATTTCCGTATTTGTTCACATATTTCGTCAAATCTCAAGCTGGAGGTCGACACCCCGCCATGAATGCATTTATGCATCTATCAGAAAAGTGGAAGCAGGGCAAAAAAGAAGAAAAGTGGAACGCAGCAAACTCGTGGAATGCATATAAATATTTTCATACGTATCGAACGCATGAGGTAAGATTACTTTATACTTGTGCATGTAGTTTAAAAAACGTCAAGAAAGTAGCAAACGCATAGACCGTTTATGCCGGCCAAACGTTACATAAGTTCAGTGCTAATGTGTGGCACCATATTACAATTAATAATGCATTCCCAGTAGCCCATCTAAAATATTGTTTACGAAAAATTTCTGTAACAATTGGTTTACAATTTTGTTTGTTTACAAATAAAAGTTTTATTGCTAGAAATCAGCGATGCCAGAAATTATTTTATAAAATCCCTACGTGTATAAAAAATCTTTTTTTCCCTGCAACAAAAAAATTTTCCTACACTTTGCCCAACGTTAAAAAATTATTGTTTTTAGCAACAGGCACATATTTTGTTAACATTTTGTAAATATTTAAATTACAGCATTTATTAACAAGAAAAAAAAAAAACAAAATAAATATGTATATGATATACAAAAAATTCATTTCAAAAATTACACTCTGTGACAAATTAACAAAATTTTTTTTTTGGCAGAAACGCCACTATATATCTAGAGTCAAGACATAGTCAAAGTACTTGCTTAATTTTTCATTTCCTCATCTTTCTTCCTTTTTAAAGGGCTTAAAATTTTTTAAGAACTCTTATTGTAAATAATTTATTTTACATTATTTATTTATTTTGTCGTGTGCACCCTGTAGGTTTGCATAAATTAAAAAGTAGTAGGCAACGCGAAACTACGTAAAAATCTTGACAGCTGGTATAAAAAATAAATGTAAGCGGAGGTAAACAAAAACAAAAGGCAGGCATAAAAAATTTTGTTTAAGGGATAAATGGCTGAAAAAGATGGAACCATATTGGCTTGGGCTAAGTTTCGTGGGCGATAAAAACTAAAATGTCGGTCCTTTTTACCTTTTCTGGTGGCGGCGTAAAGAAGTAGATGGAGGAAGTGGCCAACGTTGCAGCAGAATTTTAGTAAAATATAAAAAAAAACAAGTTTTTCAACAATGTTTGTGTGATTTTGATTTATTGAAAAAAAAAAAAACATTTTAAAACTAGAAGATTAAAAACTAAAAGGATAAAATTGAAAGAACTAAAATTATAAAGTTTAAAAGTTCAAGTGAGTTACACAAAAAACTCAAATAAATACATAAGTGACAATTTTTCTTTTCAAACTTGAAAAATAAATAAAAATAAATACAAGCCTAAAGCTAGAACCAGACCGCCAAAGCCACAACATCCCGTACTCCATCCATCGAGGGATAAGCTTTTTGCACCATCACTCCTGAGGTGCTCCTGGTATGATTTTTGGTTTTCGACACCCGTAAGTTATACTCACTCGTACGGCTATACGGACCCGACAGTCCCTTTTAGTTAATTTCTAGGAAAAAGAACAAAAAAAAAAAAAACAAAATATTTTAAATTAAATATATTAAAATATATATAAGTAGGTAGGCATACCCGTCGTGTTGAATCGAAGCCATTCCGTTTGGGGACTTCAAGCCGAACGTGCGCGCAAGTTAGGGGTGAGCTCAGGCCTAATTTAGAAGAGATAAAATCGGTAGTTTATTTTATTAAAAATCCAGGGCATCCCAAAGCTTATATATATATAAAAAAATATAAAAACACAAAAGAAACGAAAAATAAAGTATAAAAATTAATTAAAAGAAATACGGACGGACAGAAAACCAACAACTACCTGTAGATGAAGTTCGTTCTTCTCGGGTGCAGGCAGTGAAAACATCTTTATCTACCTGGGCGTAAAAATAAAAAGATCATCTTTAAAAGCAAAGCAAAAATAAGGAAAAATCCATTGGAACGACGCACAGTGGCGCCATTTGAGTTTTTTCGTTGCAAAAATCATATCTTTTGAACCGAATAAGATAATTGAACAGTTTAAACAGCATATGATAGATAACTGTTCAGCCTATGAAATGAGCGTTTGGAAAGGGTGCTACGCTTTGTAGGGGCCTACTTATGGGTTATCAAAGTTAAAATTAGTAGAAAAATCAATTTTATGGTAACTAAAAAAAATTTTTTTTACATTTTTAGATTGTTTTTATTTTTATTCTTAAGGGTTTTATGTTTTAAATTATTACCCAACAAATTAAAAAAAAAATTATTTTTTTTTTTAAATTTATTTTTTCAATTTTCTGTAAAATATTCATCACAATTCGTAAGAGAAGGTATATCTAAAAGACTAACCATTTCTAAACTATAATTATTTTGTAACTCTATTCGTGACTTCACATGCCGCAGGGAAGAAATAAGTGGATCGGAAGATGCTGCCAACATGTTGAAGAGGTCCTTATTTTGCCTTACCCTTGATGCTTTGAATGTGTTGTGCAATATATATTTTTTATAAAATTTGTTAAGAGACTCCTGTGCTTCTTCAGAAAGCTCTCCAATTGGCAAAGACTGGTACTCAATTATATCTTTACCATGCGCCAATATTTTATGGACGGTCGGGGTCAACTTCTTCTGTGGATACATTTCTGCTAAAAGAGATGCAGTTTTCGACGCATATTCTCCATATTTTGTAGAATTGACATTTTCTTTGCAGTTTAAAACATCCAAGATCGTTCCCAATCTTTTCACGATTTGATTGTCAATTCCAATGATTCTAGTTACTGCCTCATCATTTTCAAAAAATCTCCTAGAAGTGTTTCCATCGTTTGAGTTACCGTATCCGTGCTTGGGACAGTCTACTTTTAGTCCAACTTGTTTAAAAAAAGCATCCTGTATTTGCTTCTTTCTGATCTTTTCCTTATCCTTTATTGATGTATTTTCATCGAAGTTTTCTTCCTCTTGTGGTAGGGTATATGCCAGTTTTAGCAAGAATTCCATACACCTTATCCTTGCGTGCAATGGTGACATTCCATATTCGTAATTCTCCTCATTTGTAGAATCGTTTAAATTACCAAAGTTCTTCTGACAAATAATAATATAAAATCGATAAAAAAAATATAAAAATAAAACGAAAAAAGGGGTTTAAATAGGTTTTTGCTAAATTTTTACCTCCAATATAATTCTGTCTATGATAACTAATTGAAATATGTTATAATTAAGCAGAAAAAGATACTAATCTTAAACTCTTTACAACTAATTATATAAAATTGAGATGTAACATATTATATATGAAATAAATTGAATTGAATTGAAAAAAGTTCTTCTGACTCTTTTTGCAAATCGGGCATGACATTGTTGAGGTTGTTCCTGTCAGTTCGTTTACGACTTTTCCGTCAACCATGGTCAGGTGGAACTCGTAATTGCATTCAATATATTTTCCTTCTCCAATTTGCAGCTTTGTAGGCTTAATCTTGCTTATTTGTTCTTTAATGTCCTTCACCGTAGTCCTTATGAGTTCTGCCGATTCCCTTGCAAACTGAAACATTATTGGTCGGCAAAAATGCACTGATGACGGACGTGGATTTTTCCAGTGTAGGGAATCATCCGATTTTAGCCGCAAAGGAACAACAGATGCCATAAACATATTTCCGTCCGATATTGTAGCGTCATCGGGAGATATCCTTTGCTTATAAACGCTTTGTCCGGATGATCCATCGCAGCCTCATTTGCTGATCAATGTCAACTTCTCAGGAAGAATTTTCACTTCCGTGAAAAACTTTGGTGTGGTTGACTTTCTAAACAGTTCAAATAATTTTAAATTGTACAACGCCATGTTTTCAGTACTTAAATTGTTAAATGGTTTCAGTAATTGTTGCGCCAACTTTCAGGCGTAGACTAATCCAGGCATTATGCTTATTTTGCAATATATAGGCTTATGCTACCATGCCTAAAAATTTACCTGTTCCCTGCATACATATGGATTTATGCTGAATAATGCAATTTTGATATTATGCACGTGTCCAAATAAGATTTGTGCCTACCTGTAGGGACCATAAGTCAATATTGTTCCTGACCATTTGTACGCCAAAGTATTGTTTATGTGAGGTACGTACCTGCTAATATAATAACTATTAGATCAAACTACTGTCAGTCAAAACATATAAGGGATGGACGCCATACAATTTCTGCAACCATGTCTTTTTAAACTTGTTTACCTCTAGAAGCCAAACGGGCACGTACGGGCAGATAAAACCTTTTGAATTATGTAAAGAAATAATCAAAGAACAGGTTTTGCAAATATGGCAAATATAGAAAAATATAGTTTTTTTTTTATTTTCCGTCAAAGTTGAAAAATAGTGAAAAAACGGATAGTTTTTAAATAGTGATTTACCAGGAGAAACACAAAGCAAACAGTTAATTTTTTTTTATCATTATACATTTAATAAATACATCAATCAATACAAACAAAAAATAAGGCGATTCGTTACCTATTTTTCGTGATATTACACCTGAAATCGCAACAAATTGACTAAAAATTGTGTGTTTTTTTGAAAACCGAAAGTCGGTCAACTTTGAACGGTTATATCTTCTAAACTAAAAATGTGATATTATTAAGAGTGGCATATTTGAAATCGTTGAAAAGTTTCCTATAACATCGGTTTATTCAAAACTTCGTCGGCGCTCATGAAAATTTTGATTTTTGCAACCTCGCTTGCTCTACGGGCGCCACTGTGCGACGTAAAACTTAAATTAAATTTTGTTTTTTTGTTATAATTTTAGAAGAAAATTTAAAGTTTGTTTTTTAATTAATAAATTAAATTTTTTTTATTGTTCAAATGAAAGAAAAGTTTGCTTAAAATTTGTTATTGCATTTTCAATAAATTACCCATTTTTATAATGTATTAATGAAAATTTTAACAGTTTTATCATTTAACATGATTGGTTAAATTTCAATAATAAGCGGCGGTAAGTAGGGGAAATAATGTTTGCAGGTTAGATTTGGGACGTCGAGGCGATGACGTCATGGCGAGACGAAGATCTTGAGTGGGAGGGCAAATATTTTGTGTATAGGTATGACTGGTAGGGAGATGCAGGACTACTTTGAGCCCCGGAAAAATATAGTAGTAACCAATAGCTGGTATGATTTTTTTTGTGTTAGTGTGTGTGAAAGGTACAGATTGCCGGCAAGAATCACCCCATCCGGCGAGCTTCAGCCGAGCTAAACGCGGGCATACCAGCGCCGCCGACAATCTGGCCACTCCGTGTTTTTGTTTCTTTCTGTTTGTGTTTTACAAACAGATGACCACTACACCACTACAATTTATTTATTTATTTACATTAATATCTAATATTTTTTAGCAAACTCGGTACCAAACAAAAGAAAACGCTCTGTAGAATTTGAAAAAAAATATTTACTTCAGTTCCTTTGAACAAAAAAATAAAAAAATTTTCTTTTTAAAATATATCCTTAAAAGTAAATTTTTTTTTAAAAATTAGTTGTTTATTTCTCTTAATTTAGAAGGTGTGATTGTTTTTTCTCGGAACTAAATAATTTTCTATGTAGAAAATTCATTCATTAGATATTCGCTTTTTTATATTGCCATTTATTTTCTACCAACAAAACACATGTTGTTTTTGCCTTGTTGTAGAACTTGGGTTACCTTAATTATTGTACCATGTGTGGCACTGTGTGGAAGAAACTTGTGACTCACAATATCAGTGTGATCATTTTGGTAATCGTGGATTAGGAAGTCCTTGACCATGTTTATATTTGCCCAACTACTAAAAGGGTAACGTGATGCTAGAGGAGTTAATAATATAGCTTTCGGCACAGTTCTGATAGCACGGAATCGACACTTTTTTTCGTGGCATGCTGGGCACCCATCGTTTTAACATAATTCGGGTACGCTGAATCCAGTGGGGTTGGTCAATTTTGGTTAATTTCGAAATTTTTATAAAAAAAATTATGTTTCTAAAACGACAGCGGAAATTAGAAAGAAATTTTACTTTTCTTAAAGGAAATTTTATTGCGGAGTTTCGGTTTTGTAAGTTTTTTTCAATAAACTAAACCGTTTTTGAGTTACGCGAATATATGTTGTGCAACCTCCTCCATTTTCGAAATAACGGTATATCCAGAAAACCAGAGCCATTCTGAAAAAACCGTGGGCACCACTGGATTCAGCGTACCCGAATTATGTTAAAACGCCCTGTGCCCGGCTTGTCTGTTTTTTCAACTAGCATAGTGTTACTTATGATGTGAAAGTAGAATCTTTGCGTTTTTCTATAGATTACATAGATATGAAACTCGGTTGTCAAAAACCTAAAACAACCTAAGTCTGTTGTCAAAAAAAACTTAAGTGCTGAGTATGTGTTATTAAAAATTTTATCATTGTGTAAGTATGAAATAAATATTCCCCACATTCCTAGCAAATACAAATAAAAGGTCTAAAAATTAATATCGATTTTATTTGAATTTTATTAAGAAATTCGCAAAAAGTTGTCTTCTCTTGAAAATGCTCTTAGTCCATTTTGTAGCAATAAATATTATAGAATGTGTTTAATTAAATATCATTATTAATTTTACATCAAGCTTTACTGTTTGCTGGGAATATTTCACCACTTTAATGATATTTACTTAATTATAAAAAACAAGTGAGAAAGCCCGACCACATAATACCCTACACCAACCACAAATTTTGGTTGGAACTAATGTGCAATCATGGACGCCCCAAAACAATATTATGTTATTAGTTTAAGATTAGTGTATATATACGAGTTCTTTGTGCCGAATATTATCTTGATATCTACATCTGAATAAGATTTTTTTGAAAACGTTTGTATGGAACCTACGGCCAATTCTGAGAACCTACATGCTATGACGTTGAAATTATGGTCAATAAAGTTCACGGCAATACCATGACATGTGGTTAAATATAGTCCAATTCAAATAAAATTTGGTTAAACGATTAAGGTTGGAAAAAAAAAATATTTTTGGGCCAAGTTCAATCGAAATACTAGCATAAGAAGATGGTTTATATGAAAGAAGATTGTATTCTGGAAAGAAGTTTGTATTGGGGCTTTGTGAAGCTATGGGCCGATTTTTGCTATTCGTCCATATGACAATTTAGTAATGTGTACTAAATTTTCTAAAATTGTCTCTACAATTGTACAGCCAGCTGGATGAAAGGGCATCGTTAGATCGATTCAGGAGCTACTTCTTAGTCGATCAGTATGCTAAAATAAGGCTCGAGAACCAATATTTTTATGTGTTATGTTTATTTGGGGTTTATATGGGACCTATGGTTATTTTGAACCCACCTGCACATCATTTTGTCATGACATAGTAGCTATTGTAAAAGTCATTGTCGCCAATTTGTATGTAAGTGCTTACATTTGTAAGGAAGTAATGGCATTAAATCTATTTTCGGAAGTATTATTTGTATGGGAGCTATGGGCAAATATGGACCGATATATGTCCCAGAACTTATGCAAGATTTGAAATAATCGCAATTTTTGCAGTAAAATGTCGGCAACCCTAAAAACAAAACCTAAAAATCGACAGTTGACATTTAGTAAAAATGGAGCGTTACACGATAGAACAACGTGTCTTCATTATTGAACAATATTTCTAAAATAATAACTGCAAAAAATTATTTCAAAAATTAACTTCGTCAACTGGAAAGAGACAAATTGAAAACTTGTTTGGAAAAAACCATAGTTGCATCACTTAGTACTATTAGATTTTGAGTTGGTTTCAAAATCTGCGCAAATGGAGATGTATTGTCCATATATTAGAAGAAACAGCAAAAATTTTGCCCAATTTTGAGCTTACTTGGAACCGTATAGGTAGATGACGCTGTGTCACGCCCTTGAAGAAAACCTGTAGGAGAGCTATTGGTGAGGAGCTGCGTCCTGCAAGTCACAGTAAAGCGAATAAAATATTGAAATACAGGCGTACGGTTGAGGTCCTATGGTCGAATAGGAGAAAAGAATGACAGAGGATAATTGACAGTCTTCCACATTGATTTTTGGGATTAACTTGATATACATACTTACAAAAAATAATTTTTATTTAAGACAAGATATGTTTGCCAATAAAATGATGAATTTTTTTTAACAATCAAAACAATGTTGTAAATAAAATGCGTGTTTGAAACAGTAAGAAAATTACATTGAAAAATGTACTGAACGGGTAGTAGTAGTTAGTTGAATTTTGAGCTGAAAGGCCAAAATAGATTAGAAAGTACCACAGGGCCATCAATCATTCAAAGTGCCACAAATGGCCCAATTGTGCCTCATTTTGACTCACTGCTACCAACGAAAAATGCAATCTTTTTTTACTTGGCTTAAGAATTGTATGCTTATTTTAAGAAATTCCGGTATTGATTTTCGAATGTTATCCCATTTAGGATTGTTTTGAGTACGTTTTAGTGTTATTCGTACTTAAATTTTTGCCTTGTACTTAAAGTAAGTATAAAAAGCTTAATTTATCTCGAGTGTTTTTCTTTCCGTGTACATTTTATAGAAGCTGTCAAAACTAAATATCTACCAGTGATGCAAGCCACCGGTCGTCAGCCGGTTAGACACCGCCTACGACAGGTTTTTTTTTAAGCCGACTCGGACAGATCCCAAAAGCCACTGAAGCAAAGCAAAAGCCACAACTATTCCTAACACACAAAAATGTTAAGAATGTATTGCAAGCGTTTAAACCCAATAAATTTTCGAAAAAAATAATATATTCAGAAGATATGGGATTTTGATTTATTTTCTCAATTGCTTATAACTTTGTCATTTTGCGGTCGATTATCTTCTGGTTGGTGTTAGTTCTTACGTAAAAGTATCATCTTTACGTACATGAAGGGAAACCAGACGTTTTTTAAACGATTTGTACTTTTCCGTTGGCACGGAATCACTGTAAAATAAGATTTTTTTGAAGATGTGCCCTATTTTCATCGATATATTTTTAACCGCTTTACCAATAAAAGATTCGATTTTACATATTTGTTCGTTATCTCAATACATTGCATTTGGGTAACCAAGCGGACATTTCTAGCTCGAGATATGATTTGTCAAGTGAAAAAAGGTCGAAAAAATTACAATATCTCAAAAACTGTTCCATAAAAAAATTTTACCTTGATTTTCGATTTCAGCGGAAGAAAATACATAAGGAAATCTATCTCTCATCAAATGTACATAAAAAAATTTCATTTTGTAAACTAGTGTTATTTGCAAATATATGTTAGGCTTACTCATAAAATTGTATCATCAATTTGCATTGTCCGCTCTTTTTTTACAAGAAGAATGTACCTTCCAGTGCACCGGGAAATCTTTAAAACGCCTGTACGATTTTTGGGAAATCATCAACGGTTTTAGTTGCATTGATATATTATTAAAAGTTGTAGGGATTTTTGTAGGGACGATTTTTTCAGCGCGTAGGGAAAAATAGGGATATTTTTCGGGCTGGGTAGCAAATTTTCAAAAAGTTTATAACATCACTTTGTCAATGATGTATATTTTAATATTACATATTGGGTGTGTTCCACAAGATCTCGCGCAAGTTCGGAATATTGAGAGTAAAATCAAAAGTACTCTCTAAATTTGCCAAAACTACCCGAAATTGTCGGAATGCAAAGAAACATTTTTTCACTTCTTCAAATACTAATGCTGCTTACTTTTCAATTTAACATCTATTTAAGTGATTTTAGACGCTAAAAAGTCATAACATAATAAAACCAAACCATTTGCATTATTGTAATTTTTTTTATTTTTCATCAAAGATTAAGGGAAATAGGTATGCAACTATGTATTGACGACTATAATTTTTTCATTAAAACCTTACAATTTACTTTTTAAAGGCCTGTTCTGAAAATCATTTTCAATTCAACTCACTTGATTTCAAATCACATGTCTTTTTATAATCACACGTGTAATATTTTGCTGTTCCGTTTTCGTGTGTTTTGGTGTAACTTTTAATTGCCAACAGCACACCGAGAAACACAAAAACCGCATGCTTTTCAAAACCCCACATAAACACACGTGATTTTCAGAACAGGCCCGTTAATATATTTTTTATTAAAAACTAAACTTTTTCTTTTGCTTGTAAGTTTTCTGATTAATTTATCAGTTTCATATGTAAACAAACTGCTGATTGTGCTTTTGGGTAACTTTTTGCAAGTTCGAACTGTTTCGTTATGCATGTGGAACAGAGCTATTGGTAGCCCTGATGGCATCTTTTGTTTATTTTAAAGTGAATCAAATTTTGTGCAAATTAAAAAAAGTTAGTTCTGCTGTAAAAAGACATAATGAACATTAATTTTTAAGTGTAAATACGAGTATATATAAAAAACGTAGATCGTTATACATAAATAAACAAAATGAAGAAAATGGTAGTAGGCTAAAGAGATTAAATAAAGAGATATACCTACCTTTATTAAACTTTTATTTATATAAAATATTTATTTTATTAATGCAGATGCGTTCAAGAAAACTCCATGCTTTGACTGTTTTCAATTTAAGGTAATCTGATCGATATATACATATGTATGTATAACGTGCGAGGGGAATTGTTTTTAATAGTCTTATTTGAATGCAAAAAGTAACAAAATAATGAGCTTAAATGTAAACTGTTTATTTTACTTTATAAATGTGCTGTTTTCACAATACAAGTGATTGAACGAGTAGTAAAATTTATATGAAAATTACTTAGTTTTTTGAGTGTTTTTCATATAAATTTCACTGCACGTTCCATCACATGTGTTTGTGAAAACAGCACATAAGTAGCACATAAGTCACATTGAGTAGTTTAAAAGCTGACATGATTGAGTACTCCATGGAGTACTGGCATGGACTAGTTTTCGAGGTACTCCGGGGTAATGAAAAACTGGGTTTCATCGTCTAGTCATAGGAAATCGTAATGTTAAATCGGCAATCTTTTTACCATGTATTTGGAGTAGTTTTAGAGTACACCTATTCCTTTGTTGACTACTCTTTACATGCATGTATGGACCAGTTTCGTTATCTGCAGGGTATCAGCTTTGTTAGTAACTCAGCTGTTTAATATCTTTGCTTTGATTTTACTTACGTATGCCATCCGCGTTAACATGGAAAAAAAATTAAAACACACTTTTATTCTTTTTTCTTAAAAACGAGGAGTATTTCATAATATCTATGTATTTTGATTCGTAATAATTTATATTACCATGTAGACATGCCTTCAGCAATTTATTTTTCATAAGTTTAGCCATTTTCGTTCATCAAGTTTTGGCAGCACTGAACAAATGGAAAAAAATGTAAATACATAAATAAAATTTAAATATATTTACAACAAAATTTTCTTATTTGAACGCTTGTGTCTGTTGACTCTCTGAAGGGGTGTTGAATTCCCAATGAACATCACAGCTACTTATCCTTTTTTCCTATTTTTAGTTTTCTAATTTAAATAAAAAAAATATATTATATTTACCATTTGATCATATATATTCGTACAAATGTACAATGTATTTGTTTTTAGGCAAAAATATTTTATGTGTGAACACAAGGCATACATATTTTCCATACTCTTTTTGAAGATATCGATGCTTTTGCGTAAAAAAGGCCAATCTAAATTGTTTTCATGATTCACAATGGGGGGATTCACAAGGTGTGCTATCAAGTCATATCGTCATAATGTCCTAAATAATATTTTACAATTGTTTAAAAAAAAAATATTTTTTTATGTTGTTTGAAACACAACAATATTTTTTTTTTTAAACAATTGTAAAATATTATTTAGGACATTATGACGATATGACTTGATAGCACACCTTGTGAATCCCCCCAATGTGTTTTAGTTTATATGAAATCTACAACGAGCTTGATATCAATGGCAAATAAACTATTTTAAAAATTATATATTTTGGTATCTTTAAACTGTTTTAGCTTTGATAATAGTGGACTGTGCCACAGTAAGCCTTTTTAACCATATTTTAAAAGAACGTGACATCAAAAAAAATTACTTTTCCATATTTCGTTGCATTTTTACTTAAATGAAAATCAAGTTAAATAATATAGTGATTAGATTATTAGTACAAATGAACAGAACAAGGGAAGGAAAAATAAATATGATGATCGTTGGCTCACGGAAAAGGCTCCCCTCAGGATCAGCGCTACCAGCAAATCAAAAACAGAAAATAGGTACACACATATATGTACATCTATCGTATGCATAGACATTATTTAAAAATATCCCTTGATATGTAGGTAGGTAGGTAGAATGGCTGGTGTGAAGTCTCCTTCACACCTTCACCCAGAGACCAATATGGTCCATTGTGATGCCTTGTTTGGATATAGATAGATGGAAAGTAGGTGAAATAAATAGCGAAAACATAAGAAAAGATAAAAATGATAGATAAGAATTGAAGATATCGCACCAAACCTCAGAGAAACCCCACTCAACACAAATCCGCCATATAGCTCCCAGTCTCCTGCCTCGTAGAAAGGCCATCTCCATTACGAATCCTATCAGACTTTCGAGTCCACAGCCCGAGATATCTCCTAATTCGCCTAGGAATCTGCTGCCCAGCCAACTCAGCCTACTGCCCTATAGCTTGGGACAGTGGCACAGAATGTGATAAATTTTTTTCTAACTCCTCCGGGTCCTCACACAACCCGCACATTTCAGACAAGTCGGATCCCATTCTCATCGCCATCATGCAGTGGTCCTTGATAATTTTTATCATGGTCCTAACGCAAAACCTACTCATGCCCAGCAGCGACTCTGAATCGGACTTCCTAAGCATCGGCCACAGCGCCCGTGATACCAGGCATTCCGTTCGGTTCCCCCAGGCCCGATTGGTCGCGACCAGAATCCATTTCCTGATCTT
Organism: Pollenia amentaria; assembly: GCA_943735925.1. Lineage (NCBI taxonomy): Eukaryota > Metazoa > Arthropoda > Insecta > Diptera > Polleniidae > Pollenia > Pollenia amentaria. Next base: position 93,470,084 of record OX031009.1, on the reverse strand, counting down.
TCCAAAACAGAGGCCTATTGGAGGCCTAACCGCCTCCATACAGTTAGGATCCTCAATCTCTGAGCCCTGTCTCGCTAACTTATCAGCCACCTCATTTCCGTTTATGTTGCAGGGACTCGGCGCCGAGCAAAATCTCAACACATACCCTCCTAAGTCTCCCTCGAGATCCCTCCTACATCCAGCAACTAGCTTGGAGTTTACATAACAGCTCCTTAAGGCCATAAGAGCCGCCTGTCCGTACTCGTATATAGTGACCTCCGAGCTCCTAGTGATGTTGTCCCTCATCAGTTCCACGGCCCTCAAGACCCCCAGAACCTCCGCCTGAAAAAAACACTGCAGTCGTCAGGAAGTCTGTGTGACATTCTGATGTCCAGATCCTCAATGTAGACCCTTGTACCAGTGCCTCTCATCTTCGAGCCATCAGTGAAAGTCGTAACATCTACCCTAGTGCCTACATAATCCTTGGAGCTGGGTAATTCTAGGCAATAACCACCAGCTACAATCTCTGACCCTGCGTGAAATTTCCCATCAATCGTTATTCCCTCCTGGCTGCCCTTCCCATCACATACTGCTCAATAGGCAGAAGATGTAGAATGACATCTAGGGCCGCTCGAGGAGTACTTCTCTAAGAATGGAGGCCGGAGTCCCCCAGATCCTACCTATCGATGATCTGCATAGTAGGCATTGAGACCTCTCTTGTAGAGCCTCACGAAGATGAATGGCAACAAGCTGAAGAAGGCGATTGCCTTCTTGAGTAGAAACTTTACTTTTAAATATTCTTTTTCAGCATATAAAAGCTTTATATGACAAATAGTATCTGAGAATTATTTATTTTTCTTAAGTTACTTTATTATATTCAACATTTTTTATTTTTCGAATTTATTCTATAATCTTAATTTCAGTTATGTATTTTATAAAGCTTTTTATTATAGTTCTATTCCTTAAATATAAAATACATAACTGAAATTTAGCTTATAGAATAAATTCGAAAAATAAAAAAATGTTGAGCTTAATATAACATTAAATAGCTTTTTATTCCAACTTTTTCCTTCAAAATATATTTTTTTTTTGCTTAGGTTTTATATTCCTCCCTACTAAATATTTGATGCCGCAACATTTTGGGACATTAACGGTAGTTAAACTTATATAAAAACAATCAAAAAACTGAGTTCTTTTCATATACATTTTACATCACGTTCAAACACTTGTGTTGTGAAAACATCACATATTTTTTTATAGAATCGAACATTAAGATGATAATGGTGCTTATGAAATAGGTAGACCACGAAATTGCGCGGGAAACCCGACCAATTTCATGGTCATAAATATTAGTTGTTTGCCGTATGATCTATGCAAATATTATAAATTGGCCCTTTTTACGCGGTGGCGTCCATATGTATGAATATAACATCTCTTTCAAATTTGAAAATTGGCAAATAAATGTGCGTAGTGCGACCACAAAAAAAAAACTTTATTGTTTTTAACGAATTAAAGGCCAACACAGTCAAATATAAAATGGGGAACATTTCTGCCATATGTGACCGTACCTTAACTTGTATTGTAAAAGTATAGATGGGATTTGTATTTATCGTTTACCATGTATAAAGTAATTTTGTGGGTGCTGAACACTACGTAAAACATTTGTACATATATATTATTTTACCGCTTGTTTTCTATTTCATGTTTAACCTTCTCCTAAATAACAAAACCTTCAATAAAAGCTTAAGTATTATAACTTTGTAATTCTTCTAAATGTTGAACGTATAAAGGAATAGATATAAAGATACAAGTAGTATCTTTAGTGGTTTGAAATTTAAAATATTGTAGTAAATATAAAAACTTGACAACGAAAATGTTATTGTAAAAAACCCCTTGACAAAAAAAAAATTTATGGATTTTATCATTATTATATACAGAAAAAATTAAATTGTCAGTGATATTAATTTAAAAATTAATTAAATTTGCACCAGTAAAGATTTTAACAGTATCAATTAAAGGTTTAATTCACTTGATTAAATTTTGCTTTTATTTTTGATTAATGCTTTACTTGGTGAAACATTTTGGAGAACTTTTTCTGTGTACATACATATATAGTTGGGTAAGAAAGAACAACCATTTGAAATCTTACACGAATGGACTGGTCCGTACTTGAGCAATTATGAACCTAAGAAAACTAGATTTTATATACACAGAAAAAAATAAAAATCGATTCCAAATAAAAAATTTGTGATCTTACTTAAAAACTTAATTCAATTTTCACCAGCAGATAAATTAATAGTATCAATTAAACGTTTTACTCACTTGATTAAACGTTTGATTCACTTGATTAAATTTTAAATTAAAACAGATTCCATTTTTGATTAATTCTTTAATTGGTGTAATATTTTGAAGAATTTTTTTGTGTTGTTTAGATTTATAAAAGAATTATGTTTGCTAAATTTAATTTAACTAACAAATTCTGTATGAGATTTATTAGTTTTGATTTGATTTTTAGAAGGGACTAATATGGTAAATTTTGGATGAAACGATTAACATTTTTAATAATATATATGTGTGAAACCGGCGCTGCCCGGGGTTTTCCAAAATAAAATGTAAGCTTAGGTTTTATATTTCTTATTTAAAAAACATGTATTTAAAAAAAATATGCATACAGTTAACTCTCGGTAATGCTGTTTATTCTAATGAATTTGTTCACAATTTCGATTAGGATTATATTTAATACTAAAAAGAACTTTTTGTTGTTTCAACTTATACTTTGAAAGGAATTGCAATCATAAAACCATGACATAATCGTATGTTCATTCAGGTTCTGGAAATCCAAATCAAATAAAATCGAACAAACTTAAAAATCAATTCTGTATTCATAGTTCACAAAAATGTGTGTTCCTTTTTATGTACCTCATATGCCACCTTGAATAATTATAAGCGATGTGATGGCTTGAGTCTAGGCATTGGTTCATGTCTTGATCGCAGGCATCGCTAACTGTAAGTGCTGCCTGATGTGAAAACATTGAACTTAAAAGCCTTGGACATTACATCAACATTACAACTATTGAGAAGGACAATAAAACTAATGTGGATCCGTCGGTTGCTCTAATAGTTCCGACGACAATACCAAACTATGCTGGCAAACCCAGGCTATCCCTGTCCTTCGCTACAAGTACCTCCAAAAGTCCACAAACACTATCCGTCAGAGGCACGAATAAGTCCCATTCTTCGGGCGGTGCAAAGTTGGAATTGATAAATCGTCCAACATCGCGGTTTCCAAGTCCCTATTGTGCAAAGAGGAGTAGTGATGAAAACATTTTGTCCCAAATCTTCATCTCACCCCGCCAACTCTGGCAACCCTAATAAGTTACAAGCACAAAAACCTATTCAGGACGGCATTTCCGCCTTGCGTTTTATTGAGCTGTTGGACTCAAAAAGGCTGACAAGCTTTCCAATGAGAAAAAAGCTTCGTTGGTATGGGCTAAGACCAACTTTGCTGGTCTGAAAAACGTTTAACATCCAACCCTGTGAAGCTGTCAAAGCCTAAACAGCAGCTTTCGAAGGAAGAAGCGGCTGTCGACAGACATCAACCATGGACTAAACGTCCTAAACACGCACCAAAAACAATTTACAGGTCCTAAAGCGAGTTGTCTAAAGATAGTTTTGTGCCTTCCCTGGTAATTGGTAGAGGTGTGCCTGACGGATTTATTTCTAATACCAGGTAAGACATTAAACACGACCCAGGTGACGAACCCCTCAAAAGGTACATCCGTGGCTAAAGTTTGCTCCATAGGAACCCCATTGGTTACCTGTGCTAATACGCATCACATGACGTGCGGCAGCCCTGACACCAACAAAAGAGGTGATAGGCAGGAGCTTCTCGGTGTTACGTTGGTGAGCTCGAGACTCGCTAACTTTTTTTCACACTGTGGCATTCCAACAATTAAACTTATTCAACGACACACGTCAGCAGTTAAATTTTTAAATTGTTAAATAACTCTAGGTCTCTAATTTTTTTTCCAGAGTTTCTTTGTTGAATCTTCATATATTAAATATGAACTAACAATAAGTTATCAAATCTTATCCTAATACTTTAATTGATGTCGTGCCAGTGCCCGACAAAAATTTCTTACCACGGTTTCTGTTCACATATTTAGGTGTTTATCGCTCTTCTGATTGGGTGAGTGCTGCAGTGTCTCTTCTCCTTAAACGAGTGTGGCCGCCATCATTTAAGATATTTCGAACTAGTGGACTTGGGTGTAGTTCAAGCCTTTTTAAATATTTTACTGCGTATTTTGTAATCATAGTTTTTACCAATGGCACGTTGAGATCCTTGTGGATAATCGAGTTTTAAAAAGGTCTCTAATAACTGTTCATTTTCATATATGTGGAGTTTCAATTAAGTTAACGTCCTTTATGGACGTGTTCAATTCTCAATAGGAGAAGAACGAAGTGGGATTATCAGAATAATGTGGCTCTCTAATTTTGTATGCTCACTCCCTGCCATTAATGGTGTCGTGGAAATTAAAGTGACAGTGAACTTTTAATTGAAGACAAGGCGACAGGCACCAGGCTAGTTCCGAGAATATTGACAACACTTCTTAATGTAAAATGAAAAATTACTAAAAGCTTGCAACTCTAAACAAATTTAAACATTTAAATGGCCATTTTCTCATTAGCCGATTATCTTTTTTCCCAACGAAAAACTGGACGTTAAAGAAATTTGATTTTCTCAATGTCTCATTTGCTTATATTCTGTCTCAAAGCTAACCGGCACTCATCTGCCAATTATTTATTTGCCGCTTGTTTGCCGTACAGATAAATTCAATCAGCTGACTCCCAACTTTTTACATGTATTTTGAGAGGTGTTGCCAACTGAAAACAATGTTTTTTGTCGGTATATTGAGAAAACCAAAATCGTTAACGATCAGTTTATCGGTCAAATAAATTTATGTCGACATTAAGTAACAGGCAGTTTGTCGATGCATTGAGAAAATGGCCAAAAAAGATGTAAATTCTTATTTTTCTTTACAGCGGAAATTTCAAGGATCCCGAACTCTTCCGGAAAATGATAAACAAAAAAACTTATTGAATATAAATTGTGTGTAATCGAGCATAAGTTGGTTTATGTATACACAAATTATAATTAATGTCAAAAATATAACAGAATGGTTTGTGGTTTCAACAAAAGTGTATATTTCAAGGTTCACTGATGTTTTTATTATTTATGTTTTTTTCTTGAATAATGTTCAATAGGGTACTTAGGGTGAGACAGCTAGCAGTAAGTCTACTTAAATTTCTATTATTTTTATTATATTTCAAAATATGTCAATCAATACTTTATAAAAGGATTTGATAAAAGAGAAAAATGTAAAAAAGGACGACAAATTCATCAAAAGCACGCATTAAATTTGTTGCTAGTTAAGACCTTAATCTATGCAAGTTTACCAGCATCCTTAAAAAGATGTCAACTTCTCGTCCATATCCTAAAAAAATCCTCCCTACGGTGTCATTGCTCTTAAATTTAAACCGATTATTTAAGCAAAGCCACAACACACAAAAAACTGAAAATAATGAGGAGAGATGTTTGCTGTTTTTTAAAATTCACTTGCATGTTGTATAAGGTTTTGTTTTTTTTTACAAAATTTTTAACACAGATACGCACTATAATAAATTATCCAATTTACTCTTCCGGCGGAAATTAAATGTGGCAGATAATGGTGCCTGTATTTTATTAAAGCAAGAAAACTGTACGACAAAATATTTTAAGAATATTAAAAAAAAAAATTATTACTTTAAAGCAGTTATGAAATTTTTTTTAAATTTTATTACATGTTCTCTTCAGGGAAGCAAATGTAGGTAGTACACTTATTACTATTTAATAGACAAGAGTACAATAGCACCTCAATGACTTGTTTAGCACTATTTCGCATTTTTGTTTATTTTATTACATTTAGCAAAATGATTTTTAAAATTTCTGTGTTATTTTTATCCCATTTTTTGTGTTCGTTCTTTTTCATATGGCAATATCTGTTGTGTTGTTGTGCTCAAGAATGTAAAAGAATTTCAACGAATCATTAAAGTGTATTTAAAAAAAAATTATTTATCACTAAGTTACGTGGTTCTGAAAATATGGCCTATATATGGCGTATAAGATCGTTAATGTTGGACGTTTTCGGACAGAGTAACTTTTTTTTGATGTAGTTTTACATCATAAAGTAAATACAGAAAAAGCGAAACGAAAACAATTAAATGAAGCAATTTGTTTTTAATTTTGTTTTTACCAATTTACAACTACAATTCGAGTCGGAAAAAACCAGCGTGTGTTGGAATGTAAGAAAACATAAACTAACTGTTTCTGGTTGTTGTTTTGTTGAAGCTTTGATATTGTTACAAGTAAGACCTGAGTGTTTAAAATTCTTATTCGGTTTACAGTTTTATTTGTATAATATTTTTAGCTTTTCTAAAGTCTTTGGAAAAAGGTTTCTTGATGATCTGTACCCATGTTCTGTAACGTTGTTGAGAACTTCTCGCATCGAAAAGATGTGAAACAAAAATATTCCATCGTTTCTCGGAAAGTGAGAAAAAAGTGTGTCTGTAACTCATGTCGAAAACTTTTAAAATAGATTACATCGTTACGTTATAAATGTCATAATATTCAACTCGAAGCCGATATGAAATTACAGATTTTGAGAACGCCAGTCAAACATATCGTTGACGGCGACCAAATTTGACTAAAATTGAAAATTTTCAACGACGGCGGCGAAAATACAACCGTCGGCTATTGCAAAAAATTTAAAGTGCGACTTTAATGTTTGTTGATTACAAAATTGCTTTGAAAACATTCGTATATTTTTCAAAAATGTTAAAAGCAAAATAATTAAACAATAAAAAAATCTGCCAAGAACAAAATACTTATCTCTTCCGAGTTAATATTCATTGAATTTTGCATTTTTAATTTATTTTTTAGTGTTAAAATTTTTTCTCACCCCGTTTTTATGCGTGAGTTTATTTGACAGTTCAAAGCGGGAACTTTCTCACAAAAATGTTACAGACACACTATTTCAGTATATTGGCGCGAAATTTCCTTACGTGAGAGTTATTACTCACCAAAAATGTTACAGACGCAGTTAATTGAGAAAAACAGCTTTTGTTTCAATTTATGACATTTTTGTTTCATTTCTCACATTTAAATCTAAATGTTTCTCGCCGCGGGAGTTACAGAACATGGGCACTGTCCTAAGCAAACAGTGAAAAGCTCGTAGAAACTTTTCTTTCCCTCAGCAATAAATTTCTGTGTATTTATCAAAAATAAAAATTGGGAATTTAGCACGTCATAGAGATTTCTTATTAACAATAAATTTTGTATTCCCAAAAATTACTTTTGAAAAAATCTTGTTTTAAAAAACATTTCTAAATCTTTATAGAGATAGAAAAAAGCATTGCCTAGTATTTTTATGGAACCATAATTAAGATATTATAGAGTAAAATGATTTTGTGGAAACTTGTGGAGGCGACTTTAACATTAGTGTTTCTAACTGCACATATTTTTGAATTTTCGTACTTGTTTGCACTTCCATATGATTTTGTTATTATTTGCTTTCGAAACAACTTCACATTAAACATATTGTTACGAAAGTAACTTTAGTTAAGAATAAGTTTAATTTATTAGTTATTTCGTATTTGCGAGTAATTTTATTAGTTTAAATTGTTATTGTATTAGTTACGCATATTTCTAATGTAAAATTACTGTACAGAATTTTCTAGTACAAATGTAATGTTATGATTGTTATATTTAATTGTATAACATAATAGTGTTAAGATTATTTTTAACCAATATGCTTTAGTTTATTGATGTATAAATCAATTTAAATTCAGCACAGTGTTAATGCATAATGATATTCGCTGTAAGATAATAAAATCTCGATTCGCCCAGAAATGTCTAAAATGTTACAGACATGTCAGCGAACAGAGTATAAAAACTCGCGAGGGTGGGCATCGATAATCAGTATTCGAACGATTATTTAAGTGTGTACATCGCAATTATAAGTGGTATAATTGACTTAGTTCTAAATAAAGTGGCGTGAATAGTTTATAGTACAGCTATAAAGAATATTGTTTAAAGTGCTGTTTTATTTATTTTATTAAAGTTGCAATAAAAGAACTCAAGAGGTTTATTATAAAGGATATAAACTAAAAACGTTATTGAAAAGGCAGTAACGTAACAATATAATTGATAAATTTAAGAGTCTGATGCATATGCATTCTTGTTGATAACCTAAACCAAGGTCTAGAACCACTTATGATGGCAATACCATCAGACATTTTTTCATATCCTTATCATACTGCATCAGGAGGTGACGAATATCTTCTGCAAAACTAAGGAGCCATTCTAAGAACTATGGCATGTGGTTATGCTGTTGATACAGAGGCATTCAGAAAACTTATTAGTGAAACAATTCAGCTATATTTTCATTTATGTACTTGGTACAATATGCCTTCCGGCCTACATCAAATCCTAATTAATGGTGGAAAAATAATAAAATCTGTATCTTTTTCCATTAGAATATTTTTTTTACAGGATGCAATGAGGCCAAGAAAAAAAAAAGACTTCAGAAATAATAGGGAGTTTTACTCCAGCAAAATGTGTCGGGAGTTAACCATAAATGATTTATGGAATACTTCACCCTATACTTCAGACCAAACTATATCATCGATATTGTCAAAGACAACATATAAACACATTAATCGTTTTCCTCAAGCCGAGTAAGATTTTTTGTGTAAATCTAGTATCCAAGAAGATTCAGAATCTATAATTGACTAAACGGGTGACGTTGTAAAATCCGTTAAATTTCATAATTAAACTTGTTAAAATAAAATTAGTTGTAAGCAAAAAGTGCTAATTTGTGTTCCTTTTAAAACTTATATTAGAATGATATGTTTCTTATTTAGCAGAATTAAAGACACAAGCGTATTCTCTGACAATATTTAATCAATGGTATTGCTGCAGTTGATTATTCATTTTTTTGTATTTGAATGTTATTTACATATTTCCTCCTCATTTCTGCTTTTTCGTACTTTTTTAGTCTAAAACTAAAAGAGATACAAAAAAAATTTAATACTTATCGTTGTTCTTTAGAAAAATAAGCGGACAGGTGTCTGGTACTTCTTGGAAATTCAGCCCTTTAACGGAGTAAACGGGTAAAACCTGTATTTTGGTACTTTTTTTGTCACCCCATTTATCTTTTAAACCCATAAACATTGAAATAAGGGTTATATCACATTTGAAACTTATCTAAAAAAGCCAAATACGAATTTGGTACTTTTTCGAAATTCGGACATTTAAGGGGTAAAAACCGTAACTATTTTTGGTACATTTTTACAAAACATTTTTTTTTATTCAAAAATTGAGTCCTTATTGCTGTTCAATAAAAAAAATAAGCGGACAGGTGCCCGGTACTTTTTTGAAATTCGGCCTTTTTGGGGAGTAAACGGGTAAAACCTGTATTTTAAAACTTTTTTGCTATGCCATCTATCTTTTAAACTAATAAACATTAAAATAAAAAATTTATCACATTCATAACTTATCTAAATAATACAAATACAAATTTGAGATGTTTCGAAATTCGAACGTTTAAGGGGTGAAATCGTACCGTATTCAGTTATTTTTGTTTCAAAACATTTCTCTTCATCTACTTATATAATATAAAAATGTAAAGACTGATTCATCATCGCAGGTCCTAAACGCCTGAAACTAAAATGTTGAAATTTGACCGGGAGGTTGGCCTCTCGCTAAATTGATTCCCTAGGATGGGAGTTAGTGTAATTACAAAAAAAAAAAATATGAAACCACTTGCAATCGAGGAAGTTTTTTGTGTAATTTAAGAATATTAATTGCATTTTTGTGATTTTAAAAAAAAATCCCCCTTCCATTTGGATGAAAAAAAATGAAAAAAAAATTTTTTTCAAAAAAATTACATGCTGTTTTTGCTTTATTCAAAAGATTAATAGTAAAAATATTAATAATATAAAACAGTTAGTAATAATTTTTTAAAATTATTTTTTCCTATGAACATTAGATTCAAAAATTAAAATTTTTTCGAGTTCGCATGTAGTCCCTCCTTCAGTTTTAGAGCACGTTCAGCATTTTGGTTAGATCTGGGAATGTCAATTAATGACACCTCGACCAACCAGTAAGTCTTCAAACAGTTAATTGCCTTCTTGCATTTTGTCTTGGTGAGTCAGGTTAACATTTAATTGAAGGACGCTTCGTTGCAGTGTTGCGACTGGAGCCAAGCATTTGCCCATTCATAGCAGATAAAGTCGCATGAAGTACCGAGGATGCGGCGCCACTCTGGCATCAGAAAAAATCCTATAACAGCATGTATTGCACGCGAGTTCCATCTTGCCTGGTGTAAGTTTGGGAGTTTCTTCCAGCTGATTCGGGGCCATCGTGGAGTTGTTTTGTAATGACGATATGCCTGACATAGTTCATATAAGAACTTTAAATCATCTCGCCATCCAGGGTTCTTGTCTGTGTTAAAATCATCTGTCGCAACTTGGTGGTAATGAGCCTGAAGAGAGACATAGTTTTCTCTTAATTTGTCAATGAAGGAATAGTTGAGTTCTGGTTTGCTCGTTGGCTATTGAATAAGGATATTCATGACGTGCTTCAGGAGGAGGTCGCGTACATGGTGCTGACAGCCAATGTTTTGTGGCTTCTGAAAGCCCTTGCTCAAGCCATCATCCTGCATCAGCTTTACAATCCCGTGCAAACGACCAGTATTTACTGCTGTCGTGTCTCAGATTATCATGCGAATATTTTCCCAAGCATCGTATTCATCAATTAGCTGATGTAGTTCCTTGTGAATAGCCGCGGCAGAACCACTCTCACATTTCAGAATACCGAGTTTGATTTCGGTTGTGGTATTTTTCAGCAGAACTACTTGATACTCTTCCCCTTGGACTCTTTTACCTTCAAACTGAAGACAATAGGTTTCTTTGCTTTGAAGTTTTTCAATAATTTTGGCTTTCATTTGCTGTCCTTCTGAGATTACTCGTTTCCAAATACCTGACTGACTTGGAACCGGCACATCATGACCCTGTTTAGCAATGGTTGCAAGAACGTTATGTGCTTTATGTGTTGAAATTTTGTTTTCCAGCACCAGTAAACTTGCTGTTGTAGTGCTTGTTCTTTTGTATTTCGGTTTGTATTCAGAAGAAGATGACGTGGAAGAAGACCTTGAAGACTTGGGTAAAGAATCGGAGGCAGATTCAGAGACAATATCACGTCTGGGTTGCGATTGAAAAGTACCGGTTTGAGCTTCAGATATTGATAGTCGGATTCGTTTTCTTGGGTGGATTGATTGCAAAGGGGCTAGTTTAACTAATCTCAACTTGACTCTGGTAGAACTCTTTATCTTCCGAGCTTTTCCATTCTTTATTCACGTTGGTGACATCAAATAACTGAGAAAGTATTGCAGTGAATTTGTCAGACGGTTTCTTTTTGTTTTTGTCATTTAGATCAATCAGACGATTGAGTTTCTTTCTGATGAGTGCGCTGAATAAAAGTGGAAAGTCCCTCCAGAGCAATTCTATATCCGTAATCATATTTTTGATTCGATCCAGTCGCCGTTTCTCGCTGTTGAACAGAAAAGTGAAGTTTCCAAGAATTTGGCGGTTTGTCGGCATCCGTTTGAGATTGGAGAGCTTTTTAACAGATGGAATGGAATAGACATGTTTGCCTTTACACTATTGCTGGAATTTCTAGAAGACATTTTATGGTGGCTTAAAAGTGATTAAATGACTTCTTCTTAGTAAGACTTGCGCCGAAAAGATTTAAAAAAAAAAATTAAAAAATTAAAAAGGGAGAATTTTTTTCAATTTTTTTTAAATTTGATGTTACTAATGTCATCTAAATGCAATTATTCCTCGAATTTTAGGGGTTTTATTTTTGTAATGTAAAATAATAAAAATAGTAATCACCCTAATGGGAGTTTTGAAAATTTTTATGGTTAGGGGTTAAAAGCTAGCGGGTAAATTCCCTAACCTCATGTTCATCAAAAAAAAAATAAGCGGATAGGTGTCTGGTATTTTTTTGAAATTCGACCCTTTTGGGGAGTAAACGGGTAAAACCTGTATTTTAAAACTTTTTTGCCACGCAATCTATTAAACTAATAAACATTGAAATAAAAAAATATCACATTCGTAACGTATCTAAAAAATACAAATAAAAATTTGGTACATTATAGAAATTCGAACGTTTAAGAGGTGAAAATCGTACCTATTACAAAGTAGCGGGTTAAAAGCTAGAAACATAAACTTTGGCGTAAAAATATGTCCACGAAAGAAAAGGAGATGCTAACGAAGTAGCGGGTTAAGTGCTAGGTCAAGAATAAAATTATTAAAAAAATGTCTAATCATGTTGTAAGTTTCCATCATCAATTTAATGAGCTTAAGCCTTATTAAAATTTCAAAAACTTCAATTAAAAACCAACAATTCAACGAAAAAACAAAATTATTATAATAATGCTTAACGTAATATTTAGTGACGTAACAATTCATTCACTCAATAATTTATTTTGTACTTAGAATTAAGTTACATACAAATATACGGTATTGTATCAGGCAAACAGAATAATTTTAGTTGTTTTAGAAATCTCGATTTATTGGTTTGGGTGGTGTGCTGTGTAACAAAGAATTTGTTGTAGTAAAGAATTTGCTAGTTCAGCATAATTAAATACATGAACATTGAACTGTTGATGTTAACATGAGTAGACGATCCTTGATAGCAGAATGCCTAAGAGAATTTATAATTGCGACAACGTGAATGTAGTTTTGTTTTGGTACTTACTTGTCTTAACAATACACTTTGTTTACTTTTGCAAGAATGTACTCTACTCGTAAAATGACTTGAAATGTATGGATACACTACAGGAATAATAGACACAACAACAATTTACTCCAAGACGTTCTGAAAGAATTAGCCAGTAACTTCATGCGTTATAAATATATCGCACTTAATCAACAAGAGTTAACTAAAAATTTTCAGTAGAAGCAAAACAATTTAAAATTTAATATTAAAAGCATATACAAAATAATTTAAAACCGTTTTTTACCACAAAATGGAAAAAATGTCACGATATTTTTACAGCGGGGAGATATGGATATTACGTGTAGATTTTTTTTTTTAAAAAGTGGAAAAATAAAAATTTTTAGTTAATACTCTCTGGTTGATATACCAGTTTTAAAACTTCGATTTTCGTCAATTGTTTTATATATTTTCATATCGAAAATCTGTGGCAATAAGGAGTCTATTGAGTCTATTTTTTTAGTTTTGCTTGCAGGAAAGCAATTTTAAACTTTAAAGGTTATTTTTTAATATATATTTTTATTAATTATTAATTAGCAAGGCCCGGATTTTTATGCAAATGCATATTTGTTTTCGTCAGTCTGAGATCAACATAAACTAAATATCTTTGCGAATCATGGAATTTGAAGTAAAATGGCATCGATTTGATTGTGCATATTTTGCTTTAAATGCATATTTTTGCATATATTGCTGACATTGCATATTTTTGTTGCATATTTTGAAAAGCAAAACATGTTTTGTTTGTTTTTTCCTGCGATACAACGTGTTGCAAATGCATATTTGTTGTCGTCAGTCTGAGATCAAAATAAACTAAATATCTTTGCGAATCATGGAATTTAAAGTTAAATGGCATCGATTTGTTTGTGCATATTTTTGCATATTTTGCTTTAAATGCATATTTTTGCATATATTGCTGACATTGCATATTTTTGTTGCATATTTTGAAAAGCAAAACTTGTTTTGTTTGTTTTATCCTGCGATACAACGTGTTGCAGAGGAGATAAGATGCAACTGCGATTATATTGATTTATTGATTTTTTATGGGAAAGAGAACTATCCTGATTTATTTGTTCCTCCATAGCCTATAACAACCAGGTGGGAAACGTGGTTGAAAGCAGTTATTTATTATGCTGAACATTTTGAGCAATTCAAGGATGTGGTGGAAGAATTTAACGATGGTGATGCAGTTTTATTAAAAAAGCAAATTTATCAAATATAAAAAGCTCAAATAATGATCGTATCGTTAAATTATGGGTTTATCTCTGAGACTATTGTGAAATTAGCGAAATCTAATCCATTGAGAAAGCAAATTAAATTAATTACCTATGCCATAAATAAAATGTATGCAGTAGGGGTAACTTTAGTAAACCAATTCGTATCAAGCTTGATAAAGTTTTTAGAAAAAATAAGGATTCAAAACAATAAAACAAACTGCTGGCATATTTCATTTACATTTTACGAAAACAGCGTACTGGAAAATAAATATTGCACAAAGGAACTATCAGCATTAAATCATGTACCGATCACTTCCGTCGCGTTTAACGGTAATTTTCAATGCTTAAAAGCTTTTTGCAGCCAAGCTAAGCTGCCTTTACTTTACATTTGTTTAATTCATTTTATATGTATACAGAAAAAATTATTAAATTTCTCCAATCACCAAATTTATTCCAAATTAATAATATCAAGCAAACACGTTGTTTATTTTGCACCTATTACCAAAATGATTTTATTGATTACTAAAAATTTTAAAATTTTGAAAAAATATTGTCAATAAATGATATTTTTAATTTTAATTAAAAAAGTGATGAAAAAACTTTGCCATTTTAAACAATGTGTTAATTTATTTCAATAAATATTGACATTTCCCAACAAAAATTCCACAAGTTTAAATTATTTTATTTTAAACGAAAAAAGTCAATTAAGATTTTTTGTTATTTAATTAAAATTTTAATTGAAAATTTATTTCAAAACAACTAAAATTTTAATTAATTCAAAATTAAATTTTTAATTTTCTTTCAACTAAAAAATTAATTGATTCAATTATGACATTAATTAAATTTAAATACTTTTTAAACCATTTTTTTAATTGAAAAAACACTTTTTTTCTCAAAACGTCTATCTAACGAGTGACTTAATTTATAGGATTATTTTGCTTGTGGAATTTCTCTATATTTTTGTGCTTCACTTTAATTTTACTTCTACTTTTGTGTTTATTGTAACGTACTTTCGTTTATAAGACTGAATTTTTACGTTTTTATCTTATTTTTGTTTTTCTTCTTGTTATTTAAATATTTTTTTTTAACATTAATAAAAGGTGTTAAAAAAAATTCAAGTGCATATTTTTCCAATTTTTAGCGCATATTTATTTATTTGTATTGCATGTTTTATGCGCATAAAACGTGATTTAAACTGCATAAAAATCCGGTCCCTGTTATTTAGTATTGAGGTTATTTTATTGAACTGTTTAAGGGTTTTAATCCAAAGTATTGACTGCCAGCCGCCTTCGATGGCGGTGAGTGTTAAGACGGCAAACCCCTTTGAGGAGATTGTGAGTTTACAATCGAAGCTAGGGAGGGCAACCTGTCCGTGAAAACCTGGGTTCAATTCCCAACTCAGTCAAAAATGAAAAACTATCAATAAATTTTAATTTATTTCATGTTGTAAAATTGCTTTCTTCATATATATAATTTAACGAAAATTAAATTTAATGAACTATATATTTTTTTTTCTAATAAAATCATTACTTCTCTTTGGTTGGACTTTTCATAAAAAAAGCGTGATCCATTTCGAGGTTCCCTACTTTTTAAAGAAAAAAAAAAAACACAGAAAATTTAAATTTAATGGGAAATGTTTATTATCATTTGAAAGAACATTCTTTGGCATTTATTTTTTGATGATTATGTCTATCAAATGTTGGCCGTTGCTACGTCGCAGATGAGTCCAATTTTCGATGACTCGTTCGAGCATTTTGACTGGTAACTGGCGAATGACACGCGTGATGTTTTCCTCCAAGGCCTGAATCGAAGCGGGTTTGTCCGCATAAACTTTAGACTTTACATATCCCCACAGGATAAAGTCTAACGGTGTGATATCACACGATCTTGGTGGCCAATCGACCGGCCCAAAACTTGAAATTATATGCTCACCGAAGTGTTCTCTCAATAAATCCATTGATTGATGCGATGTGTGGGAAGTGGCGCCGTCTTGCTGAAACCAAATGTCGCAGAGATCACGATTTTCAATTTCAGGCATCTTCAATCTTTTCAGGTTGTTCTTCGTCCCAAATGCGGCAATTTTGTTTGCTTACATACCCATTGAGCCAGAAGTGGGCCTCATCGCTGAACAAAATTTCTTGCACAAGCTGTATTTTGTACGCTTTCAATTTAAGATCTCGACGTAAAATGCGCCAAGTCGTTACATATACGTCAGTCCGAGTTGCTGCGAAGGGCGCCGAATCGACTCTCCACGGTCTTCGTGTACACTCTCAGCTACGGCCGCTATATTTTCTTCAGAGCGTGCTTGACGTGGTATATTCGGTCGAATATTATCCAATACTGAATGCTGGGTCTCAAAATGGGTGATGGTGTTGCAAATAGTACGCTCAGTAGGCCGATTATGTGGACCATAAGTTGAGCGAAGTGCACGAAACACATTCCTAACAGAACGAGAATTTGCGTAACAAAGTTGAACGATTTGTAAACGTTGTTCAGGCGTTAGTCTTTCCAAATGAACAAAAATAACATGACAGCATGACACGACTCACACGTGATCTGTCAAAAAAAGCTATTGAAAAAAGTATCTACTTGAATCATCCATTATTTAAGCACAGATCGTTTTTATTTCAAATGTTATTGCACATTAAAAAAAGAAGCAAAAAGTTATTTTGCTATTACTTCTTAAAAAATCGTACAAAATAATTGAAACTTGGTCCATGGGCACTTTTAAAAATGGAGAATACTAAGGTGCCATAAACATTTTGCTTAAGTCGACTTAAGCACTTTTTCCTTTTTGCCACCGAATTATTAAAGATAGAAAATAGTTTAACTATTAAATAAATAATTAACGTTAATTAATTCTTAAGACATGTTTAGAACTACAAATGTATGGCAAAAAAAAACGTGACCAGTCAATTGATTAAACTTTAGCTTTATTTTTAACCATTTTTATTGATTTACTAAACTTTATTTGTAAGAAAATAATTGTATAGCGTAGTTTAGAAACAAGTAAATTTTTAATAAAATGTGTAGGACGTAGCCTAACGTACGTAAGCAGCTTAACAGTCCTCAAAAAAGATGTCATATGGTCTGGCACTATGTAATGTTTAATTTATTTAGCCACTTTTGCATTAAATTGAAGTGGTTTTTGACAGTATTAGATATAAAAAATTCAGTGTCATCTGCTCATGTTGCAGCTACAACATTTTTAGTAATAGTCAGTGTAAAAATGGTACAAAGAATTATTTCCAAACCACTGCCCTAAGAAACATCGGCCTTAATATTATATGCAGTGATGCTAATAGGGGCTAAATTTAGCCACTTTTCACATTGACTACCCATTTAAAAATTAGTTATGGCTTAGCCATTTTTTCAACTTGTTAAGCCATACATTTTTTGCCGTTTCAAGAATAAATCAAGAATAAAAAAAAGGGAATCAAGCTCAACCAACATTAATTTTCTTATAAAAATTTATAATATAAGAAGTTAGAGTGCTATATTCAGCTGTGCCGAATCTTTAATACCCTCCACCGACAGGAGTGGGCTCTATATGATAAATACATATATATTATTAACTAATCGAACGTCAGCATTAAAATTAGTTGCGGTTTAGACCTGAATTAAATTATTGACCGACAATAAGACAATTTTATGCGTTTCTTGTTAGAACTTTGAACTGGCTTGAGTAAAATATCATGATTCCTATAAGTTTTAGCCGAACTAAAATAATTTTTAAGAGGTAATTTGTATTGGAAATATGGTAAATTATGGATCAATCATCCCAAAATTCTGAAGACTGATTTCTGGTATTACAAAAAAAAAATTGGAATAAATTTCAATACAGCAGTGTAATTAGTTTTAGCGTCAACAGTTAGTTTCACAAAATTGCATGATATTTTTTCTGGCCATATGAATCTAAGATGGGAGACATTTTACCGCAATATCTATATCTGTTATGGTTTTAGGCGAAATTAATTATTTTCCCAAAGTGGGCTTTATTTGGCTTTAGGCGCAATAAACGGTTTTCCGAGAGAAGGGTTTATATGGGGCCTAGGGTAAATTATAGACCGATCTTCAAAAAATCTTACAGCGTGATTTCTGGTCTTATTGTGACGTACCAAATTTTAGTACTGTAGAACATGTAAATCAATTCATTCAAAGCGAATTTCGATCTACCAGGGTAAAATACCATTTGGTTTAAAGATTGACGTCATCCGTCGTCAATGGCGGTGAGTGTTAAACGGCAAACCCCTCTGAAGAGATTGTGTGGTTACAATCGAAACTAGTCAGGGCAACCTGTCCGTGAAAACCTCGGTTCAATTCCCAGCTCAGTCAAGAGTGAAAAATTATCAATAAATTTTAATGCATTTCATGTTGTCAAAATTCCTTTCTTCATAAAAATAATTTAATAGAAATTAGATTCAATGAACTAAAGCCTGATTAAAATAACGAAATTTGGATTAAAAATTTATAAAATGAATAGAAGTAAAATAAAGATTTTTTTTACAATTATAGCGCATTTAATTTAAATCACAACTTTTATAAATGTTCACAAATTCATCATCGTCGTGATAGACATCTTTCAAAATAAATGAACAGTATTCATTCCAATATTTAATTTAAAATATGGATCAACACGAGCAACACTGTTTCTTTCTGGTCGAAAGAAGTTCAATATAAAGATGGAGGCGGCAGTAAAAAAAACTATGGAAACTTTAGAATTTACTCTAGTTATATATTTTTAACAGAACAATAAAATACTGTTTTTTTTCTTTTTTTTTTGGAGATTTGGACTCAAAAGGTTGGGTAAATGTTGTCAGGATTATAATTTACCTTCAATTCCTTTGAGATGAACAGTTACGACTCCGAATTTATCGATGATTTAATTTTTTTAAATGCTAAAATATTTTTTTTTTAATTCCTTTATTTTTAAAATTTTCATTTGTTAGGAAAAATAAAATAAAACGTTTAATTTGAACTTAGGGCGCCAACGGACTCTTTTTATCTACGACGATTATTGGCTAATGCTTTCATTTGGTTCCATGTCATTCCATGACCTTCGTATTCGCTTTTTACATTTCTGATCCAGGCTAGACGTGGTCGACCGGGTCCTCGTTGTTTTTGGGGATGCCACTCCATTGCTGTCCGTGATATATCATGCATGTGCTTTCTGAGCGTGTGACCAATCCATTTCCATTTTCGCATTTTTATTTCGCAGCTGTTCATTAGTGACCCAATAAGGCCAGAAGATTCGTAGGTTCAATTAGTAAAAGCTTGTAGTTTTCTGAGGCTTTCTTGGGTTAATCTCCAGGGGGTACAGCCGTAGATCCGAGTGTTTGTTACTTTACTGATATCGTTTGATCGCCATCTTTTGTAAGGCGATTGGATAGCTGACGGTGCTTTGCTGATCCGGTCATTTATACCTTTTCCTAATCCATCATCTGCAGTCACTGAGCTTCCAAGGTAGCAGAAAGTGTCTACCTCTTCTTTAATGTCTCCGTTGCGATAAACGTGATGAATATTTGGTGCATCAACATGCATGAGTTTCGTTTTCTTACATTTATTCTTAGACCTACTTTTTCGTCTGTGACATTACACAATCAAGTAATATTAGGAAGAGCGTTGGAACCAGGATGCAGCTCTGCCTTACACCAGTTTCAATCTTGAAAGAATCGCTTTCTTTACCCTTGTAGCGCACGGTGCATAAATCATCAGTATAGAGTTCGCGTATCAGGCTGACAATTTTATCTGGGAATCCTCTACAGTTAAGTGAGGCCCAAAGAGCTTCTGTTGACACTGTATCGAAAGCACGCTCGAAGTCTACAAACAGTAGATAGAGAGGGCTATTGAATTCCGTGGATTGTTCTATAAGAATTCGTAGGGTTGTTACATGGTCTGCGCACGAGCGGCTTGGTCTGCAGCCTGCTTGGATTATTAGAGCGATTATTTTATTAATGGTATTGAGAAGTGTTATACCTCGCCAGTTTTTGCACAGGCTAATATCGTTTTTCTTGGGTATCGTCACAATAGTTCCTTTCTTCAGTTGGTATATTGTTTGTTCCCAAATATGACGTAGGGTTGGTGTTAGCACGTATGCTAGGGGTTCTGCACCGTACTTTAAAAGCTCAGCAGGCACATTGTCCAGTCCGGGTGACTTTCTGTTTTTTAGCTGACGTTGTGTGTTTGTTACTTCGTCAAGAGTGGGAGGGGAAGTTGAGATGGTCCTGCATGGGTTTCGCCTACTGGTCAGCCATGGGTAAGAGCTTTCATAGAAGTTATTGGCATTGTTTGATGTAGACTTAAAGAAATCGAACCATCTACGTAGTTGGTCATTCGGTGAAGTTAACTCACCGTCAGCATCTTTGATAACCATAATTTTTCTGGTGTTGCAGCCTCGGAGCTGGTTAATTGCTTGATACGCTCCTGGTATGTTCCCAGTGCTATTTGCCTTTTCAGATTCTTGGGCGAGGTTGGTTATGTATGATCTTTGATCCATACGTACTAAACGTTTCACCCTTTTGGCCTCTTGCCTATATTTTATTTAGCTATAAGAGTTCAGACTCCGGCCAACAAGCAACACGTGATCGCTATCAATATCGGAACTCCTTTTCGTCCTAACATCGATTAGGCAGCCTAGGAATTGCTTGTTGATAATTACATGGTCAATTTGGATTCGCTAAAATATTTAAATCACGTTTATTCTTATGTAACAAATTGATTCCAATTTACAATATCATTGTTAAACATTTTTAACGAACTTTTATTGTTTTGATATTGAATTTAAATGTGTTTTTATATAAAAAAGTTCTTAGCCATTATTTTTTAACAAATTTTTAGCCTTTTCAACACTGATTGTATGTGTATCTCAGAAAGCTCCTAGTTAACCTTAAGCTTTTGTCTGCTGAATTTCAATTTAATTATAAAGTCCCAAGAAACTTTTTTTTTTAAATATAATCCAATAAGCCATATTATAAAAAGTGACTACCAAATGTAGTACTAATCTCTTATTACATTTCAGTTATAAGAATATGCATCAGTATATGCATCCCCGTTGTAAGCGGTAAATATAACTAACGTAGGATTAAAAGTGCCCTTAACCCTAATCATGCCGACATAAAATATTACAAATCCTGCCAACATGTGTCTCTAACGGCCAATCTCACCAAGTTATAGTTAACTTCCAGTTATAACTGTCAAAAACATATTGCTAACTGTGGTGCGATTCACTAACTTTTAACGACCCAACAATCGTAATTTTTGTCGACATATATATTCGCTTGCAGTAGACAGCTGTAGTTTTTGTAACATCTCTGTCTAAAAAATGTTAAAATAAACGAAAAGCACAAAAGAGAATAAATGAAATTGTGCTTAATTTACGGTTTTTATATTTTTTTTTGTGAATTTTACATTTAAAATTTTGTTTTTGTTCATAATTGGCTTTTTTGTACATTTTGAATTTAGAATTTTGTTTTTGTTCATACATATAGATATGTATGTATGTACATATCGTCGTCGAAAATCCAAAAGTACGTAACATCACTTTTCATAATTTTACAGGGCAAGCAAAAAACGTTATAAAATGAAAAATGTTTCAGATATAAAAACAAATAATTGAACATGGGCTTAAAATACAACAACAAAACTATTTCCCAAGGAAAAAAATTATTTTTCGAAATATTTTTGCAGTTATGTATGTTACGTTATTTTGAATTTGTGTTTTCTGAAACTAAAGTACGTATCAAATATAAAGTAATTTTTAAGTAATTTTTATTAACAGTTTCAGTTTTAATAAAACATTTAGGGCATTTATCATCTTTTATTTAAAATAAACTTATGACTTCTTTTAATAATAAGTATTAATTTTAACTAAACAAAAATTAGTTACAAAATAAAAAAAACAATCTATACCCAATGTGCACAAAAACGGATGCGGATCCGTGACGGACCCGTTCCGGATCCGTAAAAAAGTTAGAAACGGAATCAGTGTAATCGCGATTTGACTGATCCGTTTCTGACCTGTTTCGGATCCGTAAAAAAGTTAGAAACGGAATCAGTGTAATCGCGATTTGACAGTGTAATCGCTAATTGAGTTTTTTTTAAGAAAAGGTCATTGTGTGGACCCAGCAAAATCAGTTTTTAATAATTGAGTTTTTTTTTATGAAAAGGTCCTTGTGTGGACCCAGCAAAATGAATTTGTAATAACTTTTTTTTCTAAGTTATCTAACACAACTCCATTGAAATTAATTTTTTTTTTTAATAGGAGAAAAGCATTAAAAGCCAAATGTCAAATGTTGAAAATAAAACAAGAAATAAATTAACAATAAATAAAATAAAACAAGAAATAAATTAACAATAAATAAATAAATAAAAGTGAAGACAACGAAAATGAAAAAGAGAGTGATATTGAGAGACTCCTCCAGTCCGGAATCAAGCCAAAACCAAGGTAAGTTTATGAGGCAAAAATGTTTGCCTAGCGGCCCGTGACAAAAAAAAACCCAAAATTAGAGTAAAAAGAAAGAACGCCAAGACAGACAATTTGTTTGGCTTAAGTCAAGTTTATGGGCCACTCTCGAATCGCGTTCAAATTAGCATCACTCAACAGATATTATAATCCAGAGTAAAACATTTGTAAAATCGAGCGTTTTTGTTCAAATACTTTTTTCCCGACAAAAATACAAAATTATTTTAAACAAAACGCCCGACAAAACAACTTTAATTTGGTTTTTTTGTTACGGGTCGCTAGGCAAACAACACCATTTTACCCCTTTTCGAAACTTTTAAATAACTATTTACATAAATTCAAAAAACTTTCAGTTGCCGAAGCACATAGTATCAATGATGAGCTCCAGCAAATAAGGAAGGAGCTTGCCAGCATGCGAAAAATGACGGAGGAGGGGTTAAATAGCATGCGTCGGGGCGTTAACGGAGGAAGTGTTTTCCCTTCGTAATGAATGAATGAATGTTTGATTCAGGTGCATTCCAAAGAAGGTTTGTGAACGAACCAATTTCGGTAGTGGAGGAAGTTGGAAAAAATTCTTCCACTACGCACATGACCAAGGCGAATTCAACTACAGGTGGTGTCGATACTACAACAATCCAAAAACAACAGAAACAACACAGCGTTTTTTCCATTGCATTGTTAGTGTTTACTGTCCAAAATGTCAACCATTCCTAACAAAACACTAACAAATCAAAACAAAGTAGCTCGAACTGTCAAAATCAGATGGCGTTTCGACACCACCTGTAGTTGAATTCGCCTTGCACATGACCGAGTTCAAAAACAACAAAAATAAATGATCAGCCTTACCCACGATGTCGAATGAAGGACATAAGCGAATGAAACCCAGTACTCACTTTGTAATTGATTTTGTAAATTGAAAAATACAAAAACAAATACAAAGTGAGTGACAGGCTTTCGTGCGCTTATGTTTTCTTTCAAAATCGTGGGTTAGGCCATTAATTTATTTTTTTGTAAACAAACTTTTTTTAATATTCTATGAATTGTTTTTTATGTTTTTAATGTATTTTACTTTTATATGTTAATTTTAAATGAACTGACTGAATTGTTTTTACTTTACTATCAAATGACAGTGAATTTAATAATAATAATAAAAAAAATTAAAACAAAAAATTCATCACAATATTAAATCTTTTTTATTAAAAACACGCAGTGGATTCCGTTTTATTAAAATACACGGGTCCGCAACGGATCCTAATATGATGTCCGTAACAAGTCCGTAACGGATCCAAAAAACGGACATAAAATCCGTTTTTGGATCCGTTTTTTTTAAAGAATTTCTCCCGCTTGCGGATCCGAAACTCATCCGTAACGGATTCCGCTACGGATCCGTTTTATGAAAACAAACGGGTCCGTAACGGATCCCAATATGATGTCCGTAACGAGTCCGTAACGCATCCAAAAAACGGACATAAAATCCGTTTTTGAATCCGTTTTTTCGAGCGGAATTTCTCCCGCTTGCGGATCCGAAACGGATCAGTAACGGATTCCGTTACGGATAGAAAATACGAAGATGCGGATCCGTTACGGATCCGAAACGGATCCGTTTGGCACACTGGGTATATATAAAAATGAATTATGTATGTTTGTATGTTTGTATGTTTGTTTGTCGCTTTATAGACTCCGAAACTACTGAACCGATTTTCCTGAAATTTTTACAGTAACATCACGTGAGCCCTAAAAATAAAATAGGCTACTTATTTTTTCGATAGGGGCAGGGGAATTGGTACCCCCCATAGGATGCCAATATTAATTATCGAACCGATTTTCCTGAAATTTTTACAGTAGCATCACGTGAGCCCTAAAAATAAAATAGGCTACTTATTTTTTCGATAGGGGCAGGGGAATTGGTACCCCCCATAGGATGCCAATATTAATTATCGAACCGATTTTCCTGAAATTTTTACAGTAACATCACGTGAGCCCTAAAAATAAAATAGGCTACTTAATTTTTCGATAGGGGCAGGGGAATTGGTACCCCCCATAGGATGCCAATATTAATTATCGCATATCTTAAGAGCCGCTGCACGCATTTTGCTGAACTTTTTGTAGTAGGATCTTCTGAGCCCCGGAATTGAAATAAAATAGCAGCGGGGGTATAGGAATACCCCATAGGACGCCAATGTTAAACATCGCATATCTTAAGAACTGTAATAGTGAGAATGTTCAAACTTTCTAAAAGTCACTCTTATGGTATACTACACTTTTGAAAATAAAAATAAAGCGGGTAGGCGCAGGGGGGGAAATACCTCCCATAGGATGCATACATTACATATCGCTCAACTGAAGAACTATTAAAGGGAGAGTCTTCAAACGTGGTTAAAGCTACTATTATAGTAAACTATAAATTTCAATATAAAAATGTGCGGGGTCAGTGTAGCGAAGCGCACCGGGTTAAGCTAGTTCATTATAAAGTTTTTCTAAGATTAATACTTAGAGTAATAATTTTATAATTAAAATAATACAAAACATAAAGAATTCAATTTCATTAAAAAAATAATATACAGAAGAGAAAACAATTCAATACTCAAATGGAATATTATCATAAAAATAATGACAGTCCGAAGGAAGTAATAATTTCAGGTCCTGCAAATGCTGCCATTTCTTTTTAGAAATTTTTAATCTTTCAGGATGCAAGAGGTTAGGATGGGTACATTCAGATTTATTGGCACCCCGTTGTGGAAGAACCTTATAATCTTCCTCAATGTTTGTTTTAAAATAAATGGTTCCCGATGAATCATAACCCAAAGATCGTATCATATTAACCGTAGGGTCTCCAGACTTTTTACCTACATTCTTAAACAAATTAATTGTTTAAAGATATATTTATTTATTTTGTTATACTTTACCTGGTCGAATAGATGAGTATCGCTTGGGAACAGCTTCGTAATCCAGGAAATAATCATGTTCAAGGTGATGAACGTTAAGTGGAAATGGGTTTTGTCGCGAATCCTTTATTAGTTCAACGAGTTGTGATGGTAAATTTATTTGCTTGTTATTAATTTTACGTTGAATAAGAGAGTGTGTTGAATCGCACTCCATTTGTGTATGTCCTACGATTAAATATTTATGTTCAATAGTAATGTTTTTTTCAACACTAAAGGAAATCAAAGCATTGGATAACAACACATTGCGATTTTGGTAGAAGCATCCGTCTGAATATATAATAATATGGTGAACATTTTTCCTATCAAGGATTGCGTTTCTTAAATATTTTATTAGAATAGTGGCGAAAGTGGATGCAACGAGGCTTCCTTCAGTTTCATCCCAGACATAGTTGTCAGATTGATGAGTTACAATATTATAAATAGTAAAGTTGTGAACTTGCAACTTCATTTTGTAATATGAAGCATTTGCTTTTGACTGTGGAATTAGCTTTACAGCTTGCATGTCTATACATAACAGTAGGCATAAATTCGCCTTAGCACTTTCTATGTCATTTAATTTTTCTTCTCTCATACTGTCGATTTGTTTTCTGTGGCCCTCGTACTGCTCTTGTGAAATATTTTTAGATTCATATGATATACAAGTGTCACACATATCATTTCTGGGTTTGAAAATAGAATAGTTACGTTTTTTTAAAACTTCCATGAATCTTGGGAAAGATACAGGAGATATTTCATTTTCTTTGAGGGACTCACATTTCTTAGAATATACTTCATATACGTTTTTGTAAGATTTAAAATCCGTCTGAAAGTACAATCTAGTTGTGTGTTGACGTCGGTAATGCGACTCTAGCTTTGGAATTGCGTCTAACCATTTATTTAAATAATTTAACCTTGTTTCATAGCGTTTTCCTTGGGTGGTATTTCTTTTGGCTTCAGTTCTAAATTTTGTTTGGTTTTCCGGACCCATTTGTGTAACATGTAACTCACTGAAGTTCACCCATTTCCTAACCCCTGATTCTGAAATTCCTAGGGTTGAAAAAAACATTTTACTACATACTTGCAGGCGGGCGGTTTCTTTGTTTAAATAATATGATTTTGAAAATGTTCGGCGCGAATTTTCTACGTATGTCCGCTTCTTGGTAGAACATTCAATTCTATCGGTAACATACATTTTTTTTTGGTCCCACGACATTTGCCAGAAACGATAAAATATTTCTTTTCTCACACTTTCGGAAAAGAGGGAACAATGCCGTGTTGAACATTTTTCACAATATTTCGAAGTGCACCCAGCTTTCATCTCTCTTGGCTTTCTTTCACAAACTATTCCCCGTGACAAACCTTCATATTTTTGTCCATTCATACGCTTTTGCTTATTTTCTTGTTTTTTGTTTGTGTTTTTGGAACAATGTACATTGTCATCATAAATATTTTCTATATTAGAACACATTTTTTTTTATTTTTACCACACTTTTCACTTCTGTTGCAATTTTAAGTTTGATATAAACTGAAATTCTTTTTAATGGTAAACGAAATCAACGCTAATAACTAATAATAACAAAAATAAATGCTTGCTATGTTATTTAAAAAATTCAAATATTTTTTTACATTTCCTACCCAAGTGTGATACGTTCTTTTGACATATGAAAATCATGAACATGTTGATACGTTATTTTGAATTATGGATATACAATCGTTGTTTTTGGTCACAGAAGTCTAAAAATTGGTAGAGGCATGTAGTTTAACCTAATGAATCATAATCAATCAAAAACACGATTTTGATTTTTTTGATGATACGTACTTTTGGATTTTCGACGACGATATGTAGTATGTATTAAAGGGCTGCATGAATAACTTCATTCATGAACATACTGAAATGTTTATCCAATGAAGTTCGCATTCAAATAAAATTCAGATGACTGAACAAACTGTTGTTTTATTCATGTTATTAGCAAACACATTTCGTTTCATATGGCAAACACAAAGACTTTGTTCAATGAAACGACTTTTGTTTTACAGTTTTCACTCTCTCTCATTCTTTTTATATAAATACTCAATAGCAATGTTGCCACTTAGTAAATTCATGTAATTTTTTCTTTTTTGTTACCTTTACAATAATATATATAATTTGTAAAGAATTTTTTTAATTAAATTTAAATTTTTTTCTTTTCACGTAAAGAAAAAAACTTTAATTTATTAAACACAAGTAAATGTAGATAAAATTTTTTACTAAACACCTTATTCGCATGCAAATGCTTTTATACCATGTTCATTTAAAACATTATTATAACATTTTTGACAGCATTGTTAAGCTATACGACTGTTTTTAGGACCAGAGACTTAGCATCTTTTGCTTTTATTTGCTGCACAATTAGTTACATTTGTTGAAGCTTTTTCCTAGAGAACTTTCAGCATGCACTGTTGAAATTAATTTCGTGATCTTTGACGTGTTTGGGGACTTATGAGTGCTTCAGTGTCTATGAGACATATGTCGGTAGTTTATGTTGCATTTTTGACTTATAAAAAGTAAGAATATTAAGAATTTGTAATCTGTTTTCTGTTATTGTATAGTTTACAAAATATATGTGAAATATCTATTCTAATATTATAAAGCTCAAGAGTTTGTATGTTTGTAAGTTTAAATCTCCGGCACTGCCAGTCGGATTTTAAAAATGTCTTCAACAAAATGAAGAATGGAACCTCCTAGCGGGCAAAGGTTATATAAGGTTCCACTTAAGTGGTTAACGTCCAGGGACGCTAAACCTCCTATTATAACATTACTCATATCTCCAAAACTAAAAGAGACAGAAAAACTTTTAATACTTATCTTAGTTAAATAAGCGGACACGTGTTTGGTACTTTTTTTGTCATCCCGTCTATCTCTTAAACCAATAAACATAAAACTAAACATTAAATTACGTTCGAAACTTATCTATAAAATAAAAATTTGATACTTTTTAGAAATTCGAACGTTTGTGGGGTGAAATTTGTTACTATTGTTTGTATTCTATTTACAAAGTATTTTCTCCATTCTTTGGCAAAAAAACTTCAGAAAAAAAACTGGTACTTTTTTAATTACCGTTAATATTGGACGTAGAAACATAAAATTCAACATGCAATATCCTGAGTGATAAGACTCTATGGGGAACTTTTTCGTACTTGTTAGGTCTTTAAATAGTACTTTTTGAGCTTCTGTTAGTATTTGACTTAAAACCTTAAATTAAGCATTGCAGGTCCTGAGTGAATAAGAATCTTTATGGGGATATATTTGGTACTTTTTCGTTCTTAAACTGGTAGTTTTTTTATTTTCGTTAATATTGGACCTATAAACAAGAAATTAAACTTGCAAGGTCCTGAGTGGATGAGGATCTGGAACAAGTATTTTTGGTAGTTATTTTTTTTAACTGGTCCTTGTTTTAATTTTCATTAATATTGGACATAGACACATAATAGTTAGCATGCAATGTCCTGAGTGAATGAGAATCTAAATGAGGGGCTTTTTGGTACTCTTTTGTTTCTTAAATGGTTCTTTTTAAATTTCCGTTTTTATTGGAAGTAGCAGCTTTTAATTAATCTTGTCCTGAGTGAATGAGAATCTGTAAGAGGGATTTTTTTGGTACTTTGTATTTCTCTAACTGTTACTAACTTAGGATAGGGTTCAGAGCCGCTAAACCTCCTATATTCAGAAAATATTAGTAATCGTTTTAGAAGAGATCTATTAAATCAATAGTTGCCGTACTGAAAAGAAGAAGAAAGTTGCTTTATTAAGCAATTTGTTTTTTAATTTTGTTTTTTTCTTTTTACTCTCTTCCAACTACAATTCGAGTTAAAAAACAAACATGCCAATTGTTTGTTTTTGATAAATTCACTGTTTATTGTTGTGGCTTTGTTGAAGCTTTGATACTGTTACAAGTAAGACCCGAGTGCTTAAAATTCTTATTCACTTTATGGTATTATTTGTATAATATTTTTAGCTTTTCTAAAGTCTTTGGACGAGCTGGCCTAAGCAACCAGCGAAATGCACGTATAAACTAGCTTTCGCACAACAATAAATTTCAGTGTTTTTATCAAAAATAAAAATTGGGAATTTAGCACGTCATCAATAAATTAATTAGTTAAAGACAAATTAATTAATGAAAAAGAGAGTGAGCAGCGTAGATGAGCACACTGTTCACCCTTTATGCCGCCACGAGTCTATCTGTCCGCTCGACCGTCCCGTGACCGAATGCGAAAGCGACCAAGAGGGGACATACGGAAAATTGCTGCCACTCCGAAAATATCTAAGCAATTATGATGAAATTTGATAAGATTGATTATCGTACACAAAGGGTTTATATGTTTTTCAAACCTAGGAATATGAGGGAGCAGATGGTCACTTTCGATTTTGATGAAGTTGAAAAATTATGTAGATCGATCTACCCACAATACAACACACAGGTTTTTATATTTCTTTATAGTTAGTCAAAAATTCATTCTGGGCGGGCAACACCGCGGGAACGGCTAGTGTAAAATCAAAGTCAAGAAATTTGGTTGCGATGTGCCGAATAGATTCGTTACGACATTGAATTAATCATCAAAATGTATCTCACAGACACATGTGGGTAAGATTAGGGTTAAGTATGTGACAGAGCTGTAAATGAATCATTCATTTTTGAATTAATTCGTGAATCATTCATGCATTGAATTAGCAAATTTTGAATTAATTCTTTTCACACAAATAAATGAATTGAATTAAATTTGAATCAATTCAAACGAATTAGGCAGAAATGAATTTAAATTCGTTTCTAATTCAAATGAATCTGAAAAATGAATTGCAATTCATTTTGACAAATTCAAATGAATCTGTAAAATGAATTGCAATTCGTTTCTAATTCAAATGAATCTGAAAAATGAATTGCAATTCAGATTCATTTGAATTGAATTGATTTTGAATTAATTCAAATGAGTTAAAAAAAAAAATTAACAATTCAAATGAATGAAATCTAAAATGAGTTGCAATCAATCAAATTCAAGAGCAGATCTAGGGGGAATAAAAAAAGAAAATTTCTTTTTTCAGTGTTTGGAGTTTATTTTTTCAAGAAGAAATTATTTTTATTTTTATTCTGAACGACAAAACACATTTAATTTTCAAGAGGAAATAAGGAAACAACTTAAAACAATCAAATAAATTAATTTGACATTACATGGGAAAATAATGAAAACTCTCCCTAATGAACATACCTGGTACTTATTATACCATGGAGTAAACGAATACAGCTTTGACAGCAAAAAATGTTATGTTGAGATTCAAAGTTGCTAGAATCTTTAAAATTCGATTAAAAATAAAAAAAGAGATTATTTAAACCAAAATTGATTGTTAAGCACAACTTTTACACTATTCGATAAAAATAAAAATTTAAGTTTCTTTTAGCAAATAAACAAAATTTTCACATTTTGATAGGATTTTCGCCGATACATAATAAATTAATTCCTATTCTGCCGCTACTGGCAGTTCCAGGATATCATAGGAATTTTAAATCTAAGAATTTTTTGTCTTTGGACTTTGCTAGGTGATTTACAAAACGAGCTTGCTGTCTTTTACAAAAAAAATTGTTGAATAACAAAACGACAGTGATGCTTACTTTAGATTTACTTACAAAGTCAATTCAAATTACATTCAATTCCATTCCAATGAGTTGGAAATGAATTGTTAATTTTTTTTTTAACTCATTTGAATTAATTCAAAATCAATTCAATTCAAATGAATCTGAAAAATGAATTGCAATTCATTTTTCAGATTCATTTTAATTAAAAACGAATTGCAATTCATTTTACAGATTCATTTGAATTTGTCAAAATGAATTGCAATTAATTTTTCAGATTTATTTGAATTAGAAACGAATTTAAATTCATTTCTGCCTAATTCGTTTGAATTGATTCAAATTTAATTCAATTCATTTATTTGTGTGAAAAGAATTAATTCAAAATTTGCTAATTCATTAATGAATTAAAATCAAAAATGAATGATTCATTTACAGCTCTGGTATGTGAACTGTCACAAAATATTTTTTTCAAATTTATCAAAAAAACAAAAAAATATACAACTCTTGCCTCCCCCATAATAATGTCCAGTTACTCTAATGTATAGAGTTAATTTCACTTGCCAATTTTCATGAGATTATTTGCTTAATAGTGACTATTATCCCCCCAAATATTCTTTTAAGTGAGGAATTCTTTTTTTAATGAAATATTTTAAAAATTTTAAGAGAATTGTTGCTGTAAATATTTTGCAATGTCGCCATAAGGCGTCATTGCCATGTAACTAAAAGTCCGTTGTGGTGTTGTATAACGTTGTGGTGCTTGTTTTGTGTATTATTCTGGTTTAAGAAACTTATACCAGAATGATGTTTCTATTTCACAAACTTGTCCCCGGAAGCTGAAAGCTGTTTTTATTTTATTTACCACAGCTTTTGCCGAAAACACATAAACTAGTGGATTTTTATTTCAACAAGGATTGCATCCATTTTTTCATTTATTGATACAGAAAGGACTAAAAATGGTGCATTGAATCAATTACAAATGGCATGCAATAAAAAATACTAAAACTATTTGAGTTTATAATACGATAAACCAAAGAGAAATATTGCGATACATATTTCTGAACATTCAGCTAAAATGTGCAATTTCCGTAAATAACTACTAAAAGAATATTTCGAAAATAAAATTATATTGTTAGTTAGTAACAAAGTTAACAAACTTAAACTGAAAATATTTTAAATCAAAATTTGTTGATTTTGTTTTATGCGAAAAGCCCAAATAAACGACAAAAGCAGTTTAACAACAACAAGATGTTTTCACAAACAAGTGTTTAATATTCACATAAACATACTCCATATGCTTGTGCAGTGTTCGAAAACGTACGGTATATACTAAGCTTTAGTGTTCTGTACGGTAGGAATAATGAAAACACAAACGCTAGTAGTGTTTGTGTAGTTAATACTTAAAAAAAAAAGTTTTCTGTTTGTGATATTCGATGAGAACATTACATTGTGTTCTGTTTTTCGTTAAAAAAAAACCGTAGTTTGTTCGTTTTGGTTGTGCTCAGCACAACAACAAAATACATACATATGTATGTTCCGTTCTATTAGTTATTTAAATACTTTCCAGCACCAATATTGGTGAAAGAGGGTATACTGAGTTTGTCATTACCCAGTGGACTTTTTATCACATACATCTTCGGTCTGAGACTAACGACAATGTAAGTGCGACCCATCCAAAGTCTGTATTCAATTCCTACTTACAATTACACAGAGATGGCCTAGGCTATCAGATTGATCCGACACTACATACATTGTAAGTGAAGGTTGGATGGGTCCAATGATTGTGGTGATTCAGAGGGTACTAAGATTTGTCTCGATGTAATCAGTCCTTTGTAGCAGACATTGTATAAGTATTAGATGGGTCCGAATAAGATAAATCATCGGAAGGGTTTAATCTATTTGAATAAAGTAGAAATCCATGTTTTTTTAAACGATTTTATATTTGTGTTGGTTAATTAACTTAAAAATAATATATGTAATTAATTAATTTTTTATATTTTTAATACTTAACATAGGTATTTATATTTTTCAAAAAATTTTAATTTATTTTGTTTAATAACAATTGCACTTTTGAACGCACTTTACACTTTGAACTTTTGTTTTAAAATTTTCAAAGAACAAATTGAAAAAATAACGGAACAAAAAGAGAGAAAACAAGCAAAATACACAATTGAAAATGTACAAAAAAATATGATACATTACTAAGCCATCCAAATCAGATGCAAGTGCGATGGCTACATTGTATTCGCGTTTGTTTTGTTTTTGATTCCTATTTACATTTTATTTAACAACGGGATATCAATAAGACTAATCTGATTTGGATGCTAGTTGTATGCGATTAACGAACTTGATTTTTATTTTTCCTATTGACATTATTGTAAACAATCGGATGTGTTTCAATTTGTAATAACTTTTTGACCGCTGGGTATGTGTGAAACTTTTTTAATATTCATGTAAGACACCATAAAGTATAGAATTCTAAGTAATTCTAAGTCGATTTAACCATGTACGTCTGTTGAAATCCTGCTCACTTTTGTACGACTAAAAATTTAATTGAGAAAATCGAAAGTGGCGAACTTTGGAAATAACAATAAAAATGTCAAATTGTTTCTAGTTATCATAATCAGTTTGCGATTGAAATCCAGCAAAATCGGTTCCATCGTAAAAAACTGATAAGTTTGTTGCAAAAACTGACATAAATAGTGGAAGAATGCTGATAATTAATACCACAAAAGTATGAAATTAGATGTATTTCAAACCATCAATTCGGTTTTAGAAGAAAGCGCAGCAAGCTTTTGATAAAGTCTGGCATGAAGGCAAACACACACAGGATATTAGGAAGCGACTTAGTCGGTCGTAAATTTATTTTTAAAGAAGGCAATTTTTTAAGTTCTCTGCAGCCAATTGACGCTGGAGTCCCACATGTTGGGCCCTCTAATATGCTTAATTTAATCTTCGGACATGCCAACTACAACTTCAACCAAACTTCAATATTTGCGGATGATACAGCTTTTCTAATCGTTCACGAAAACCGTCATGAAGCATCTCGTTGCTTGCAGGATCATATATTTGAACTGGAAAGGTGGTTAAAACAATGGAGGATAAATATCAATGGGCAAAAATGCGAACATATAACATTCACATTGCGTCGAGAAACATGCCCCCCTTTAAAAATCAATAATCAAATAATACCCCAAAACTCGCATTTAAAATACCTCGGCATATATCTTTATCGTTTCTATATGCCATTTCTACGGCATATAGAATAAAAACAAACTCAAATGAAACTTAAAGCAATTCAAATTAAGTGCCTTATTGGAAGAAATATTTTTGAAATTTGGTACACAAGCATAAACTAGCTTAGTTAAGAAAAATATATATTCTTAGAAAAATCGGCCCAAGGACACGCCTACCTCCCATGTGTCCTAAAATTGAAATATATAATTTTAGCTTTAATAATGCCCACAAAATGGTCATGCTGATACATATGCAACTGGCAACGTGTGTGTAAATTTTTATTTAGATCGGACTAAGGACTCAAGGTCCTGCCATATATCGTCTTTATTAAAAACGCTATCACTCCCACAAAAATTGTCCGATCGTAATAAATTTTGGTATGTTAATTGATATTTGCAAGATATATATTAATGCCAAATTTGAGTTGAATTGGATTATCAATGTGGAAAATACAAAAACATCATTATTGGAAAATAGGCTAAAACGGTTAAAATACTCTTGCAAAAATAAAACTATAAGGAAATTTGAAAGATAACATAAATGAAAAAATTAAAGAGGAAAACTAGCAATGTTAACGTCATTAAAAAATGATGAAAAAATCATATCGCACTTGATCCATCCAAATTTTTATTTTTTTACTTTTCAAAAAAAATCGACGCGTAGTATTAAAACCCGCTGTAAAAATATCGTGCTATTTTGTTACTTTTTGTTAATAAAATGGTTGGTTTAAAAATTCATTTTCATATGCCTTTAATATTAAATTTAAAACTATTTTGCTTCTACTGAACATATTGACTTAATACCCTCCTGTTGATTAAGTGCGATATATTTTGATAAAAAAATTAAAATTTTGGATTTTGAAACAAAAATTATAATAGCTTAACTTAATAATTATATTTTATAACTCCTAAAATAAAAAACGTTAAAAAAAACATATTAAGACAAACTTATAACAAAGCATCATCGCTACTTGATTCTTCCCAAAACCAATTTTCGCTTAACGAAGAACTCATCTCGTCTTATATTATCTCATCTTCGATTTCAACATTTTCTCCAAGAATATATTTCCCAATTTCAGCATCTATTATTTTATTTTTAATCTTAATGTTTCTCTTTGATGATAATACGGGATCTGAAGACAACAACAAATATGTCATTATGTCTTTATTTGTGTTTTCTCGAGACGTTTTTCTAGTATGAGACAATCGCACTTTCCTCACATTTTTCTGGTTGGCTTCCAATGCTTCTTCAGACAAACATCCTGGAATGAAAAAAAGCTAATTAGTTTTTTATTTAATTTTTTGTCAGTAAAATAAAATGAGTAGATACCAATCGGTAAATTGAAAAAGTCGATAACATCACATCCATGAACTAAAACCTTATGAACTGTGCTAGGCATATAATACCATCCATAGTGTATTAAATACATATATCTAGTGATTATTAGTTGCTCCTTAAAGGTTTGTACATTAATTGGCCATCCACAAGATAACACTCTCAATATTTCTTTTCGTTATTTATTTATTGAATCTTCATATATTTAATATGAACTAACAATAATTTATCAAATCTTAACCTAATACTTTATTTATGTCCTGCCAGTGCCAGACAAAAATTTTCTTCATCACGGGTTCTGTTCACTTATATAGGTGTTTATCTCTCATCTAGTTGGGTAAGTGCTGCAGTGTCTCTTCTCCTTAAGCGAGTGTGGCCGCCATGATTTAAAATATTTCGAGCTAAAGGATTTGGGTGTTGTTCAAGTCTTTTTAAATATTTTACTGCATATTTTGTAATCATAGTTTTTACTAATGGCACGTTGAGATCCTTATGAATGTTTGAGTTTTTAACATACCAGGGGGCGGCTGTGATTATACGAAGAAGTTTATTTTGGCGCCTTTGAATTTTTTCGATATTAGAGGCCGAGGCAGTGCCCCATAGTTGAATACCGTAGCACCAGATAGGCTTTAAGATAGAGTTGTAAAGTAGAAGCTTGCAATCGAGTCTAAGAACAGAATTTCTTCCAATAAGCCAATGAATTTGGATGGCTTTTAGTTTCATTTGAGTTAATTTTGCCTCTATATGGCATTTCCACGTTAATCGCCGATCCAGATGTATACCGAGATATTTTACATGCGAATGTTGAGGAATAATTTGATTATTGATTGTAATAGGGGGGCAAGATTCCCGGCGCAGGGTGAATGTTATATGTACGCATTTTTGCTCATTGACCATTATCCTCCATTGTCTTAGCCATATTTCTAGTTGAAATATATGATGCTGTAGGTAACGAGATGCTTCATAACGGTTTTCGTGGACGCTTAGAAAAGCTGTGTCGTCTGCAAATGTTGAAGTTTGGGTGTAGTTGTTTGTTGGCATGTCCGAAGTATAAATTAAGTATAATAGAGGGCCCAGGATGCTGCCCTGTGGGACTCCAGCGCCAATCGGCTGAGGTGAACTTAAGAAATTTCCTTCTTTAATAATAAATTGACGACCGACTAAGTAGCTTTCTAACAGTTTGTGTGTGTTTGCTGGTAAATTTTGCTTCAATTTGTGTAATAAGCCTTCATGCCAGACTTTGTCAAAAGCTTGCGAAACATCGATGAAGAGTGCTGAGCAATATTTTTTTTCTTCAAATGTTTTTCTTATGACATTTACTATTCGATGAGTTTGTTCAATTGTGCTGTGTTTTCTTCTAAATCCGAATTGATGGTTTGGAATACATCTATTTTCACTTAAAATCGGTGTTAATTTTGAAACTAATAATTTCTCAAATAGCTTTGACATATTTGACAATAAGCTAATAGGCCTATAAGACTCAACTTTCGTATGATCTTTACCTGGCTTTGGTATCATGGTAACTAAGGAAACCTTCCATTTTTGAGGAAAGTATTCAAGGCGTAAAATAGCATTAAAAATAAAAAGAATAATTTTCTTTGCTACGCGAGGTAGCTCTAATAGCATTTTATTGCTGATCTTATCAATGCCAGGTGCCTTCTTAGTGTTTAAGTCACATATAACCTTTTCGATTTCTCTCATCTCAAATCTTAGGGGAATAGCTGCTCTAGCAGCAACAGGTGGTAAATCGACCGCAATATTGTGAGATATATTAGGTGTAAATACGTTTTTCAAGTGACTTACAAACAGATTTCCTTTTTCAACATCATTTCTTGCCCAACTTCCATTCAAGTTTCTTAATGGTGGTTTAGAGACAACTGGCCTTTTGAGGTTTCTAGCTGCACGCCATAATGAGTAGTCCGATTGTGGAGTTGCATCAAGTTCCTTAAGATATTTTTCCAGAGAAGCCGTTTTCTGAGTCTGCAATAACTTTCTTAATCTTTTTGTACACTCTTTTAGCAAGTTCTTAAGTTGAGGAGATCTGTGCAATTGCCACTCTCTTCGTGCCCTCCTTTTTTCAGACAAGAGACGCTCGACATCTGTGGAATATATTTTAATAGTTTTTGTTTTTTTGGGGGCAATATTGGAATGTTGAACAGCTAGTTTCAGAAAACTGTCAAAATTATCAATAGAGCGATCTACATACTCCGGTGTACTTAGCGGAATATTTTCTGTGCAATGGGCACTGAGATATTTTTTATATTTTAACCAATTTATTTGTGTGGCTGACGTCGCTAGGTAACCAGTCGGAGATACAATTCTATTGGGGTTCATTATAGTAACAATTGTAGGTGTGTGGTCGGAAGATAATTCTAGGGAAGCTTCAACGTGAATCGTTTCTGTGGGGATGTTTTTAACCACGCCAAAATCGATGACATCTGGAATTTTTTGCGGGTCAGCAGGCCAATATGTTGGTTGGCCGCTCGCGACAACATTTAAATTCATTTTAGAGATTGTATTAAACAAAACACGACCCTTTGGTGTTATTAGTCGTGACCCCCAGAAGGTATGTTTAGCGTTATAATCGCCAGCGGCCAGGAAACAGGGTCCTAGTGATTTATAATATTCACAATATTGGCTTTCTGATATTGAAAATCTAGGTGGAGAGTATAAAGATGAGATTACAATGCTACGATTCAGCTCTTCAACACAAATGTTCGTTGCTTGGAGATAATCCTCACGATGATCACACATTAGGTAGTGTTTGACTCGATTTTTTATCAAAATGGCAGAACCACCGCAAGCTCTATCTCGAGGGTCCTTGGTATCATATAGTATATAACCATTGATGTTAAACGTATTTCTTGAGGTCAAATGAGTTTCAGAAACCATCATGACATCAATTTGTTTATTTTTAAGAAAGTATTCTAATTCATTTTTATGTTGGCGGATGCCGTTCGCGTTCCAAAAACAGATTTTTAAACAGTTCATGGCCTGTTAAGTACAGATTGCAATAACATCGATTGCATTCTAAGAATTTCCTGCATCATATTACCCATTGTGTTCGTAAAATTAGTTACTGTTTGCACTAATGTTTCCATGGTTTTTTCCAGACGACTTAAATTTGAAACTGGAGTTTCATCATTACTTGGCGCAGCACCTTGCGTTGGCGCATGGTTTGATTTTACGACGTTAGCATAAGAGGTTCTGTTATAACTAGGCTGCGGGGCCTGAATGTCACCAGTGCTTACTTGATTTGTTACCTGCATTTGAGGGGGATTAGTTTTCGGTCCAACTGACTGCTTGACGATGGTATATACAGGGCATCCTCTATAATTGGCAGTGTGATTACCGCCACAGTTGCTACATTTTTTTACGTTGGGGTCGGTTTTAGACTTATCGCAAAGATCTGTACCATGTAATTCACCACATACTACGCAAACAGGGGGTAAATAGCAATATGCCTTAGTATGACCATATTCTTGACAGTTTAAACACTGAACGGGACCATTTCTTTTGTGTGGCTCTTCTATAGTTACTCTTCTATAGAGAATATATTTCAAATTGTAAATAGGGTGCGTTTCATTTTTTTTAAGCTTTACGTCGCCGGGTTCAAACTCCACTCGAAAAAGTGGTTGGGGGTTTTTTTCTCTATTTTTTATATTTACCACATGTTTTATTTTGAAGCCTTTTTCTTCGAGGAATGTTTTTACCTCTTCTGGGTCCACACATGAGTCAATTCCCTTAATCACTACCTGGAGACCTTTACTGCTTTTCAGTTGGTATGTATAAAAGTTTTTTTTAAGTACTTCAAATTTGTTTATAATTTTGCGAAAATCATTCTCATTATTGACTTGTATTTTTGTCTCGTTTATACTACCACGCTTGATAGCAGCTACGTAAAACGAATTTTCACCTATCACCGATATCAAACTCTTTATGAGCTCATTTGAGTTTTGCTCCTCTCAATATAATGGCAAAATTATCAATAAGTGGCTTGTCAATTCCTGTAATTTCGGCCGCTACTTCACTGTTCGAAAAAAATTGGCGTATTTCCGTCGTTAGTATTGCCAAATCCAGACTTAACTTGGTCTATTATTAATCCTGTTCTTTTTTTGAATTCATTTTGAATTCTTTTTTTGTTTTCCAAAAACTGTTTGTTGTTTTCTTTATCTACCCGCCACATTTTAATAGGGATTCGGTAAGCAATATGCAGCAAACATTCAAAAAAGCTTATCCAACAATGAAGCGTAGAAAGTCCATACTTGTAAGTGTCTACATTTGGAGTTTTTGAAAGGTTTATGTTGTTCATCTCTGTCGGACTTGCATTGCAAATAAAACACCTACTTGATGAATTTGTATCGCTTAAAATACTTATAACTGCACCATCTATCATTGTAAAATGCATTTCGTAAGAAACTTCTACAACTGAACCTTTCATTTCAATGACATCACATTCCATATTTTTAATTTTTTGATCAACTTCGCTGAAAACTTTCTTAACTAGATCAGGCTTCTCTTTTTGTAAAACAAATTTAATAGGCCTACAGTACAACGTTGAAGATGGTGTTTTATTACACCATATTATTTTTTTTGATGTCAAGTTTACCATTCTTGAAAATAGAAATTAATTTAAAAATTTATTAAAATAGCATTTAACTGAGTATTTATGTACTTACCTTAGTGGAACAAATGCTATGAAAAACATAAACTCATCCGTATGGTTTTCGTTTTGAAATTTTTGTTTGTAGCGGCTATGACCAGAGCTACCATCCATACCCCACTTACAAATTACCGATATTTTACTTATATCTTCTTGAACATCACAAAGTTCAAATATACTTGCTGCTGTTCTACGCATTATGCTTTTTAAGTCCACTTCCGCTGAAATTTCCGTTGTTAATATAGTTGGTACCAATTTTTGCGGTTCGGTTCGCAATGCATACAAAGATGGAAAACAATTTGGATGTAATTCGTTGATTGCTTGGCGCATAACACTGTATTTTCTTTCCGATAGATCTAAATCCATATATAGCGCCAAAGCTTTTGAAACTGGTAGACATTTCAGATTTGTTTCATGGCTTTCTGAAATAGAATTTGATCTTCTTTTTAATTTTTTTACGGCAAGTTCAAGTTCCTCAAGAGAATACTTTTCAATCAAATCTGTTACTCTTCTATTTTTTGTTTTGCTGGAAGATTCATTAAACATTTTTAGCGGTCTTCCGCGTTTTTTTGTTTCTGTTGTTGCAGTTAATAGGTCCATTGCTTCTATTGGATCCATTGTTGTTTCAGAAGCCCTTGCTGCTGTTTCTACTATTCCTACTGCTGGTATTGCTGTAGTTGTTGTATTAGTAACAGCCTTTGGGTCTATGGAAGCCACATTTTTAAGGCAAGTTTTACTTGTGCTAGATTACTTAGTATTTTTATCTTATTTATTTTCATAATTTGAAGTAAAAAACTGATAAACTTACATTGTCGGGATCAAAAAAAGTATAACTTAACCATTTAGAATTTTTTTTTTTTCAAAATAACTTCGATTATATCTGCTTTCCCTCCATAAGTTATTCACTTTACTATTAAAAAACTGAATACCTTGTATTAAGCTTTTTTTTTTATTTTTTTATGGCCGACTGAACTTTTTAATTTTTTTTAAAGGTGTTTGGAATGTATAAAAAATAAACTATCTAATGTTTGTAGAACATTTCAATCCTTTAAACACACGTTTTAAAGGTTTTCAATAAGAATATTTAAAAAAGAGACTTAAATGACTCCTAAAAATAGGGGTAATTTAATGGTGGCATGTCATAACGTCCAGTGTCATAGTGTCCATGGACACTGCGACACTTTTGAAAGTGTCATAACGTCCATGGACACTATGACACTTTGGAAATGGACATTATGACACTTTCAAAAGTGTCATTAGGTCCATAATTACTAAAGAAGTTAAATACAAAAAAATATCTGCATACACGCAGAGAAAAACATGTTTCATTATGGTCCCAACCAACAAAACTATTTTTAAAGAAACTAATTTAACCATAATATGGTTGTCGGTGACAATGATTTGGTTAAATGGAACATAATATGGTAAAAAAAAAAATTTTTAAATGGTTTTGCTGCTTTTTCTATGGGTGTTTATATTAAATATATAACGAAAACACTTTTGGGCGCAAGGATTTTCTCCTCTATGGTATAACAAATGCTGGCTTCGCTAACTGAAGCTTCTCTGCACAGCCGGCCTTCGGCCGGGCGCAGGGATTTTCTCCTCCATGGTATAACAAACACCGGCTTCGCTAACTAAAGCTTCTCTGCATAGTCGGCTTTCGTTCGGAAACAAGGCAGATATAAGAAGCTTTAGTTAGCGAAGCCGGTATTTGTTATACCATAGAGAAGAAAATCCTTGCGCCCGGCCGAAGGCCGGCTATGATCCCAAATTTGTTTACATTCTTGCTTGTTGTGGACATTATGACACCTTGCAAAGTGTCATAACGTCCGCGGACGCTACGACATTTCTTTGATGGACGTTATGACACTATGACACTGGACGTTATGACATGCCACCAATTTAATCCTAAAAATGGGAGATAGAGGGAAAGATAATATGCTAAGCTCAAAAGTAGATTTATAAAATTTTTTCGAATTATTTCACACGACTTTGCTGAAACACAATTTAAGAATAATATATGATTATTTACAATTTTACTGTTTTAAGAATTTTGCTTATATCACACGAGCTTATGGTCTTTTACAACCCCTAGTGAAATTCGATTCAGAAATTGTTGTAGAATATTTTAACCCTTTAAACGTACGTGTTAGTGGTGTTCTGTGCGGAGGGGCTGAAATGACCCATAAAAATGGCAGATAGAGGGTTAATTAGTTCTATGAAAAGAACCGTCATCAAATTTTATTAAAATCATTTATTAATCTTATATAGCTCAGAATTAGATTTAATACATTTTTTTTGACTTACTCAAACCGCCTTTAAAAAAAATTAAAAACTTCAGTGGGCCATAAAAAAAGAACTCGAGCTAAATTTTGAAAATGCCCAGAAAAAACTTTGCTTACAAAATAAGCAGAAAAATAATGAGAACTTGAGGAAAGGAGTACTTATTTTTCTACTAGAAAAAGTACTTATTTTTGTTCGCGATGTCCCAAAAGTAATCCTTTATAATTTGGCCAATTATAACCTAAAAAATAATACCTTTATTTTATACTTAAAAGTTGTAAAAAAATATGCTGTTACAAAAAGAGACAAAAAATAAGTACTTTCAAATTAACTTTCAAAAATGTTAAAACACAATAAATAAAATTACTATGAAATCTTATGGAATTTTTGTTGAAAAAGTGTACACAATAATAAATTTTTCGAAATGTAAGAACATATTTAATAAAGAGTGCTTTTGCTGCACAAAATCATTTATAGCTCTAACACTGTAATAGCAATGTGTGTATTAATATATGTAAATATATGGGCCTGTCTCTGTTTTGTTAAATTGCCAAAGTTAACTTAAAAATAGCAAAATTAAAATTTGTCGGAATTACGAAAATCGATTGGATTGAAAATACGGATTCAAAACAATTCCAAACAATTTAAATTAATATCACTACTAGTATTCTAATAACGAAAATATATTGTGTTGGTAATTTTGGAACATATTTATTTATATATTTACATGCATTTGATTGATTTTTGGATTATCCATGTATTTCACATCGAAATTATTCTTAAAATTTTATAATATTACCGGATATCTAACAAATATTAATATAACATATTGCAAATTGATTTTAAAAATTATTTTAAACCATATAATAATAATTTATTTAAGTCCTTACACCAAAGTATTTTTTTGTAATGTATAATTATGACTTATTTTAGATATTATAATAAAGTTATTATTTTATATATATCTAATAATGCTAAAAGTGGCGAATAAAGCTACAAAGTAATGAATTCAGGAAGTCATTAAAAGTAGCATTGTAAGTTAAGTTTTTGCTGGGTGCTTCAGTGGTTTTGGTCTACTAATGCTATAATTAATTTT
The DNA here is from genome assembly GCA_943735925.1 of Pollenia amentaria. Lineage (NCBI taxonomy): Eukaryota > Metazoa > Arthropoda > Insecta > Diptera > Polleniidae > Pollenia > Pollenia amentaria. Next base: position 93,426,415 of record OX031009.1, on the reverse strand, counting down.
TTTTATTTTTTACCATTCAAAATATAAAACGTGTTACGCAATGATTTTAAAAACTCTTAAACGCCTAATATTTGAGTAAAAATCATAAAATTAGGAATTTCAAAAAACGCATTTTTTTTAAGTTGTGGGAAAAAATAGGCACTAGGTTAGCTAAGAGTATAAACTTACAAAAACAGAAAAAAAAATATCTAATTTTATATAATTTTTTTTTATACTCCATCAAACTTAAGTAATTTTTGGATTTTCAACAAAAAAAAATGTGTTTTTCAGAGCAATAAAAAAAGTTATTTTGTAAATAAATACTAAATTCTAAATTTTAGTTTAACTGCAAATATATCAAAATACCTGAAAACCAAATTTCGAGTGACTTTTGAAAAAAAATTAATTTTTTAGAATTATTTTTGTGAAACAACTAAAACTTATTTTTCTGTTAAGTCATTTTTGCAAAAAATTATCTGATTTTAATGCAGTAAAATATTTAAAAAGGCTTGAACTGCACCCAAATCTACTAGCTGGAAATATGTATTTTAAATAATGGCGGCCACACTCGCTTAACGAGAAGGTCTGGCACTGGCAGGACATAAAGTAAAGTATTAGGATAAGATTTGATTAATAATTTTGGTTTATATTTAATAAATGACGATTCAATTAATAAATACTAAGAAAAAAAGTTCGTTAAGATCGGTATATAATAAACCACAGGCGCCATATAAAGCCCAGGCTACCAAGATCATACGATTTTACGCCGTTAGACTTTTTTTATGGTGCTGCGCGTCTACGTGGATAATCCCCTAACTTTGGAGCAGTTAAAAGCCAACATTCATCCGAGATATGGCCCAAAATGTACGAAAAAGTGGTCGAAAGCTACTTCAAAAGGATCGACTGCTGCAATCAATATTGAGGCACTCATTTAATTAACATTGTACTTCGTAAGTAATGGCAAGGTCCAAGCATTATAATTGTATTTGCCTATTTTATCGTTACTACAATGGGATGTGTTGTGATGAAATTAGGGATCTGGTTCCAGAACCCGTATGTTTGTTCGTAATACACGTTTTTCCTCAAGAGCCCATCCTTTTGTGGTCGATTGACCGGTAAATCGTACAACGCATTACAGAGAAAATTCGTTTTTCGAATGTTCAGAAACACTACTCCCTCTATCCTCCTTCCCATAACCTTTTTTCCTAGTACCAACACAATGCATTGCATTAGCAGGGGTCATCCCCTGAGTGCTGGTCCTAACCAAAACAAAACATTAAAGTTTCATCGAAGTCATAGCTTTATATATGCTTTATTTACATTTACTTTTGGAATACAAAATTGATAATACGTTACTTAATGTTTCTCTGAGATGAAAGAAATGATTTTAAATCCCTTTCAAAAGTTATAAGTACCTTCACTTGAAAAGTTAGATGTGTTTAAGTATTTTTTTCCGTGAAATACAAAAGCATTTATTTTATCTTCCTTTTCGCTTCTGACATATTTACTTATACATACATAATACATATACATATAACATTTATGAGTCATCGTATTGAAAACTTTGTGAACGTTTAACAAGATATTATAATTCCTTTTCTGAGAAAAATACTTAAAGCACATCAGCTTTGCCGGATATAAATACAAAAAAAAAAAAATCCTCGATCCAATAATAATACTGTGGAAGGAGGTTACTTTCTTAGTTTTATGAATAATCAATATAAATTGCCTTTAGGAATCGTGTTTTCTTATCGTATAATGTTACTAAGATGTTGTACAAATTTAGATATGCACATATGTATGTAGTATGTTTTATTCATTATAATTTATATATTGATTTAAAGCCACTAATACAAATACATCTTGATACTACAAACATAGATGTTTATTCAAATCTGTACGAGGGCATACACATGTACGTATGTGTAATAAAAATTGTTCATACGCCTACATTTCAAATACCCAAACAATCCGAAACAGCTATAATCCTTTTGTGAATGTTTTCGTCTTAAAATACCTTTTTTGTGTATAGTAAAAGCTGACAAGAGCTCTTAAAAATTTATGAGTGTCCCATAAATTACAATGTACCTATTATGCGAGTATTTTTATATGCTACTCACACTCTCTACAACTTTCATTACATTCCTGAATAGTGGAACAGTTAAAGACAATCCTGATTAAAATAAGAGTTTGTTTAAAACTTTATGTTTCGCAAGAACTATTTAATTAAAAAGTATCAAATGAAAACATTACCATAAAAAACAATGAATAATCAATAAACCATTCTCAAAACTGCTTTGTATGGAGAAGCAGCTCGCGTGTCTTTTTCATAATCGCTTAAGGAACATTAGTCCGCTCCTATTTTTCTGCCGTTCGTGCTTTTTGCATTGGTTAATAATTTAGCGTCACTAACTGTACCTTGTTACGGTTTTTGGGTTTTTGCTATTAACCATATGCCATCGTTTTATTGCTTGACTATTTTATGAGAACCACTGTACTAAGAAGGAAATTCTAAGAGTCTCCGGCATCATCTTTGAAGGTTTAGACCAATCAAAGACTTTGTGATAAGGCTCCTTTGTGTGCTACAGTCTGGAAATTTAATTTACAAAAGTTGGTCATTTAGGTTTATAATAAAAAAATATACAATATTAAATACGCTAACAAATGTTCCAAAATAACTTATAATAGCGACATTAAATCGTTTAAGCCATTTAATAATTCATATTATGTGTCGCCTGCTGCTGTACATTATTTGTATATCGAGGATTAATATTCTAATAGCAATATTTGCAATTTTTTCGAAAATGAGCTTTTAATGGAAACGTGATCACTGACTGAATTGGCATCTGTTATTTTAATTTGAAGAAAAAAATAATATCCAAACGTTTTTTTAAATAATTTTTTTGTTGTTCTAACGTTGTCTTGTTAGGAAAAAAGTGCTTCCTGCATTTACAAATATATTTATACAAAATATGAACCTACAGACATACGTCGGTATAAGAACGCTGAAATTTGTGATCAACCAACAAAATGAATTCCACTATGCACCTGACATACATCTGGTTTGCAGACCATAGTATGTATACTACGGTCTCTTACACTTTTAACTGGCGGCACACTTGTAGTATAGGTACTACCATTATTGTTTTAATGTTCGACGATATGGTAGAAAATACGGAGCGCGAAAATTTTTTTAAGAATTATTATCAAATATACAAAATTATTCTTCAGGTAACTATTAACTAATTATGTATTTTCGCATAAAAAACACACAGAAATTAAAAAAAACAACAAGAGCGGAATGCGTTTACTAGCTGTCAAAAGTTCTCATGCCCACACAATTTATATGTAACATACCGAAATAACAGGCGGCAACGCTTTGCAATTGGAAAATCCGATTATGACAGCGCGTTTAATAGTGAAGTTGGTCGCCTTTGTGTATAAATAATGGCAATTTATATATTTGTATGTGAATATAGCGGTTTTATCTTTGTTTCTATTATGTGGGTTTTATCAAAAAGAAAAGTTAACACTACTGTTCTTGACTCAGCGCTGACGCTTTTATTTATGTATTGTATTTCAGCGCAAGAGATAAGAGGAAGAAATCGTTCCGCCTTCCGTTCTTATGTATGTATGGCTGTTAGACTGCTATATTCAGATGTGCTCAATCTTTAATACCCTCCACCTACGGTTCTAAACTTTCCGGAGTGGGATTTATATGGGCCCTATGGTTAATTATGGAACAATCTTCACGAAAGTTGACAGTATGATTTCTAGGCTTATGAAACGATAACAGACCGAATTTAATTACAACATCATTATTCATTACGGTTTTACGGGTAGTAAACGGTTTCCGAGAGTAGGGTTTATATGGGGCCTATGGTAAATAAGGGACCGATCTTCACAAATTTTACTGTGTTATTTCTAGTCTTATAAAACTGAAGCGGGCCGAATTTTATTGAAACATTATTATTCGTTATGGGTTTCCGAGACTCATAATATGTTTAAAATGCAAACAAAATATATTTACTCTAATAATATTTTGTTATCGCCATTTGTAAAATAATTTTGCATTAGTTGTGTCGTTTGTTTTACATATGCCTGTCTAATTATTTGTTATTCATTCGTTAAATTTAAAAAAAAATAGCCATTAAAAAAACCAAGTTCAAAGAAATGAAAAAATAAAGAAATTTAAGGTACATTAAAAAAATTGTAAAGTATCACAAAATAAAATATCAATGCTAAAAAAATTTTAATATTGTTTGAAATTGGTGCAAAAATATTGAAAATAATTTATATATAATTACGACCTACGACAAAAACAGGTTAAAAATACTCGTATTATGTTTACAGTTGCATAATATTATGATGTGAAATATCTGTAACAGTTTAACGTTAAGGTTGCCAGTAAATAAATAAGCATAAATATATAAATATTAAAAATATTTTTCGGTTTCAGATTTAATCTACATATTATTATGATAAACATGATAATAATATGATCAATTCTTAACTTATTAAATTAACATTATAATAATATGATTAACATGATAATACTATGATTACATTTAATTATAATACGATGTAATAAAAACAAATAAGTATTAAGGGAAACATATTATGATGTAATACTACGAATATATTTGGTCATAATATGATTTAATAATAATCGCAATAAGTTCACTACAGCCATGAATCTTATCATAATATGTTGCTCTTAGAATATGTTTACCACAACAATTTTTTTTTTGCGTGAATATAAATAAGCAATATACCAGCTGCTTTCATGGTTAATTGTTGTTTAAGTTGACTTACATGAAGTATGTATATCACAATAGTATAAGATACAAATCCTATGTCTGTCACGGATATTAAGCGTATTGCAGTCTGTTATATTGCATCTAAAGAAGATGAGGATAATCTGATAACCGTCACAGAGTCACAGTTACACTTGAAACAAAAAATTTATTCTAGATTCCAAGAATGAATACACAACGACTCCGTTTTTTGCCAATAAGAGAGTCAGTGTGAATGGCCTGCAATATAAAGAATTTTCGAAAATATTGTTTCATGAAGAATTATTTAACTATAATTTCCAATTTGATAACATGTTTCTTAATATTTTACTTTTCCAACATATTTTAAATATTGTTGTTTTAAAAACTAATTATTTCATTAAGAACTTGTGCTACTCAAATTAAAGCCTTAATTAGTTTTTATTACAGCACATTTTTATTTTTGTTCAAATGGTGATACATCTGTTTAATTAAATGTTCGAATCGATAAAAGTTTAACTTGTAAAAAATGCTATAAAACATAAAAGCTCGAATATAAAGAATTAAAAACAATTTACATATCGCTTGCTCAATATTAGAAGGTTGTGTGTAAATTTTTTTTTCATTAGTAGAGTAAGTGTGGGTAATGTGGTACAGTGCCTTTTTTCTTAAACTAACAAATCAAGCGAAACCAATCTAAGTGGTTTGCCGCTCTCAAAAAATTAAGAAAACTGTGATCTGTTTTATTTTTGAAAGTCATTCTTAGTGTGAGTGTCGAAAAACTCGATTGGCTGCGAAGTCGACTTTTTTTTTGGGTGCTGTTAACAAATAAGGTTTTGTTTTAAAGGTGCATTCAAAAGTATTTAAGTGTATAACTAAGGTAATTGGCAAGTACCAAATTAGTGAACAATATATGCAATTACTCAATAGCTGTTGTAAATAAATTTACCCGAAGTTACTCTACATATGTATATATAAAAATTATTCGTTTGTTAATTGTTTGATTGCTGAACCGATCTTTATTAAACTTTAATAGTATACTGCTGATGGTCTGTAAGACACTTTAGGCTTAAGTGGGTACAAAATTGGTACAAATATCTTCGTTACCAATACACATCACCTGAAAAAATGTTGGCGGGCTTAGAGAAGTTGGCGTGGAACAAAAAATATTTATTTATATCTTAAGAACGCTGCGAAAAAAAATATGCAAATGTAGTACACATAGGAACGGTATCAATCCACAACCTCTCTAAAAAATGGGCTGGACTGGAGAAGTTGGCGTAACTCCTCACATACCAAGACATCATAAATCTCCGAATATCTTTGGATAAGAGCCAAAGTTTCCAAATTAGGTAAAAGCGTCTTGGTTATAAAATGTGGGCGGGATGGGAGCAGTGGGCGTGGCACCTTCCATACAAAGACACTACGGATTTTTGTATATCTAGAGGACAGCAAAAGCGAAAGTTTCCAAATAAAACACAAGCATTTTGGTGGTCTGTAGACACAAAATGTGTGGCACAAAATAGACTTATTTGTTAAAAAAAACGGAAGGAGAAAAATTTTCCAAATTTGGTTCACATGGCTGGGTTATCAATACTTAAAATCTTTAAAAAATTGTTGGGATTAGGCACCTTCCATACAAAAAAATATAAATTTCTGTATATCTAGAGAGCGGCAAGTGCAAAAGTTTCCAAATTAGGTACAGACATCTTCGCTAGCAATACTCAACATCCAACAAAGTCTAGACGGAAATAGCGAAGTGGGCGTGGCATAAAACAGATTTATTGATATCTAAAGAAAGGTAAGATCAAATTTTCAAAATTTGTTACACTTAGCTGGGTTTTCAACACCCAATATCTGTCAAGAAGTGACAGGAAGTAGTAAAGTAGGCGTGGCACAAACTAGAATTCTGTATATCTAGAGAACAAATTTGGTACAAAAAGTTTGGTTATAAATGCACAACATCCGTCGAAAAATTGGCTCTATTGCAGACATTATTACAAAGAAATTATACATCTCTGGGGAATAATAACAGTAAAGGCAGAATAAGTTTGTACGTTCTATTCTATTATGAATCAGCTGTTTTATTTCTGATCAATTGAAAGACTGTATATGTGGCATAGTATACAACTAGTATGCCGACTTTGACAGGTACATAACTCAATTGTCAGTGGAACCTAATTTATGTTTGTATAAGTAAGATTTTTTTTTAAGTGTATTGGTGTATAAAACTATTTCCACCACTAAACATAGTTGCATAAAATCGTATGAATGTGGCAAAAAATTTTCTTCCACAATAAAATTTTATTAGTTCAATAAATTTTCAATTTAATAAATGCTGGCTGTATTTATAAACTTTTAAAAACAATGTTTGCAAAAGTTTTATTGTGCAATATCGGAAAATATTTAAATAATTTATGATTTCAAATATTATTTTCATACCAAAAAATGCTACTCTGCTGGCTTAAATAATATTAACAAGAGAAAAAAATTAATGTCAAATAAATTTATTTAAAAATTTTTAGTTTGTGAAAAATAAAAACATTTTGCAAAAGCAAATGTGCAAAATGTATTGGAAAAAATTATTAATTATGTGTTTAAGTCATAAAATTAAACATAAAGTGTTATACTGTGAAAAACTTCAATTTGAAAAATTTCAAATTTTGCTTTGTTTTTGTTGTTTTTATGTGTGTTGAATTCACACAAAACGTATATGTGTGAGGGGTGAACTAAAAAATTGAGAACGCTCTCTCCAGTTGGCATACTAGTTCTATACTATGATATGTGGTTTGTTTTCTCTCTTTCGTTCTGTTCTGTTGCGGACAAATCTGTTGAAAGTAGAATTCAAAGTTAAGTTACGGCCAAAGTGTGTATGTATTAGTTTGTCGTGGTATGAAAAAATTGGAAAATTTTGTTAAAAGCTAAAACAAATTTGTTTTAATTAATGATTTTAAAAAATATAAATTTTTTTTTAAATTTTTACGAACCATTTTTTCACAGCTTCAATGTTTTCTTTTTTAAAGCAGCTGATTCCTTTCACTGAAAAAGTAATTACAAAATATTTGGACAAAGAAGAACGCCACAGAACGGCAACCGAAAGTTTAAAATGATGAGGCCTTAAGAGTTTTCAAACTTTTATTTTATTTTATTTTTTCTTTTTTTAATGAGGGTAGCAAAGCGTACTTGGTTAGCTTGTATATGTACATAGGAATAATTAATTAAATCCTTTTAATTGTTTCCCTTTGACTTATTTGGTTAATGTTAGGTTCGTCATGCCTTTTCAACCGAAAAAAGTAAAATTGAGTGTAATCGCTGGGTAGTATTATTGATTCCGTTCAGCGATTAAGGAAAGCAATTTATGTGCGGAAGCAAAATTTGCAATTATTCATTCCTGTAATGTCATAATATTAATACCGCCATTTTGCTAACGTTCAAATTTTCAACGAGAAGCCAACAAAAATGTAAGAATAAATATTTAATTAAACAAAAATAAATTATATTTAGTTTAGTTATTTAAAAAAGTTATTATAGGAATAAAAGGGATAAATATACAAGCAAATTGCAATTAGAAGCAGTGGCTGCTCTAAAGAATTTAAATCAAGACTTGTTTGTGGTTAACGTGCCCCAGTAGAAAAACAATTTTTTTTGGGAAGATTTGGCATTGACATTAAATGGTTTCAGGCTACCCTTAAAAGATGCCAGTGGCTTAAGAAAGGTATATTACTATTTTTATTGACTATAGGCAAAACAACTTGATTTAAGTAAAACGTGTCAAAGCGTTTCGTTTATGTTAAAGTGGTTTTGGCTTTCGAATTTTCGAAATCAATTTGACATTTATGCTGTAAACAAACACGAAAGCCAAAGCAAATATTTGTTAAAAAAAATATATTTTTCTTTGGCATAGGATTTCCTTAATTGTTTTTGATTACAAATATATAGATATATGTACGCATATAAAAGCACATAATGTATGTACTATCATTTTATTATATTATTTTATTATTTTTACGCTGCAAAAAAAAAATCAGCTGGAGAGTTGCATAAGCCTATTTAATAAGTCTGTTTATCTTGGTAAATATGTTACCTTTTTCGAATTTGGCATTCTCCAATAATGGATAAGCCAGAGTTGTATTCAAGATTTTCGACAATTTTCAACATGTTTCGGAACAAAACTAGTTTTTGTTGAGTTTTTCGAACATGAAAAATGTATAGGAAAACAAGTAGCAAAACATTTGTTTTGCTGCAAAACTAGTTTTGTGGTTCAAAACAAGTTAGTGGAAACGTACTATAATGCTGTTTTTAGTAAAATTTTACAAAGTCTAATCCTCGACTTTTCTTGTATTGTGTTTTAGGTATGTACTAGGGATGCCAATCGGGACTGATCCCGCTCCCGAAATCCCGGGATTTCGGAATTCGGGATCAATGTCTTTCTTTAAGATGCTTCTTTTTTTCATAAACAACACTTTTTGAATATTCAAAACAATTTATTTTATACATATGTTTATAACACTGGCCTCACCCATGATCAAACTGGACAGATTCTGAAAAAAGCTTAAAAAAATATACGTATCTCTTAGTTTTTCTAGATCAATTCATTTCGGTTTCAGCAATTAAATTTTTAATGTGAATTAAGTTGTGACGACATTAATACACTGCAAAGTGTAGTCCCTTATCGAGATCGATAGCTGAGTTTAAAACTGTAACACTTTGTCGACTGCAGTGCAGTACACCTCCAGGGTGAGGGCGAGATTCATAATCAATAGTTTCTGAATAAAACTTTAATTGAATCGTGAATAATTTTTATTTTTTGCTTGATATATAACAATTATTTCTTAAAATCTATATTTTGCATAAAAATAATTATTTTTATTTTGGTATTATGTCTTAAGCCAAAGCTGAACTTGCTTAACGTAATTGTAAAAAAGGCTTGAGAAGTGAATCTTCAAATATCGTTTCTACTTTAAATAATGGTTTTTATTAAGCAAAATACAAAAATCGAGAAATAGTCGTCATATATCAAGCAAAAATTAAAAATTGTAAATACTCGCTGTGTGCCAAAAACAAAAATTAAACTCCAAAATAAGAATTATTTGCAATAAAAAATATAACTCAAATATAATTTTTTTGTATATAGTATAAAAATTCAATAAAAACGAACAGTTTTGTACATAAAAGTTGATATGTTAAAAATCCCGGGACTCATAAAAATAAATCCCGGGATTTGGGATTTATCAATCTCGAAAAATCCCGGGATTTCGGGATTCAGGATTTCCCGTTTGGCATCCCTAGTATGTACAGATTACTAAAGCGATGTAAAAACGAAACTGTCGAAGAATAGACAGCTTTTAAGTGGAAAGGTGGAGGTCCGTGAAAATAAATGCCACTAAAAGAAACAGAAGAATTTAGCGCTCTTTTAAACTTAAACCTGTAACACATCTTCAGAACTATAGTTCAAAACTCTGCTTTCTATCCGAAGGTCGAATACCGGCCATACACTACACAAGTTCAGTGCACCAGCGTGCACGGCGTAAACGAAACTAGTGACACACTACACAAGTAAACTGTGCAATATTTTATTTTTAATTTATTAGCAGAGCTGCCGTTCCTTATTATTTCTAACCAAAATTAGTAATTGTTTCTTTCAACATAGAGATGCGAGTATATTTTTCATTTTGCTTACTTTTTTTCTTAAAATAATTATACGTATGAACATTTAGCTTTTCGGGGTAACTTTTAAATCACGTTTTCTTAATTAATAACATTTTTATTTACCTGATTTCATAACGCTTGTTTTTTTTTTTTTTTTTGAAACCGACATGTCTTGGAAATCAAAAACTGAAATTGATGCAGATTTTCAATTATTTTTTTAATGAGCGTAGTTTTTCCTAATTTTTTTTAGTAGTATGAAATGTATAAAAACGCTTACTTTTATGAACTTTTAAAACAAGATCTTTTTATAATTTCGAACAAATTTCAATTTCAATATCACTAGAAATCGATTTCAGAATATGGCTGAAAAAGTACACAAAAGTAATTTTAGTGTTTCTAATAACTTGAATCTAAGTAAAATGTTCTAAATTTTCATTATTTCCAGATGTATATTTTAATATATGGAAATGCACATAGGAATTTTAAAGATTATTCGAAAACTTATTAGGCAATTCACAAAGTATTTTATAACCCGGGGTTGCGGTTTCGATTCCCGCCAGTGACTCTGGTCTCCTGCAGACAACAAAAAGCTTTTCGGGATTTAGTGTAGGAATAATAAAAAAAAAAAAAAAAAATAAAAAAAAAAAATATTTAATTTATTACTGTAAGAAAATGGCTGTTAATTCAAGAAAACTGAAATTCTTCTTTTTATAATTTGTAGTGTGTGTATTTTTTCAAGGGGTTTTTAGATAATTATTTGGCAATATTTTTAATTATAACAAATCATTTAATTTCTTGGAGACGCGACACTAAAGTGTTATTTTCTTTGAACATGCCTACATTGAGCTCCAACAAAAAATGCAACAAATAAACAAAAGAAGCTTGATCAATGTCTTTACTATTTGAAAATCACCTTAAATCAAACAAATCAGCCTTACTAAATAATTATTACTCAAAATTACAACATTGTTACGTTACTGCCTTTTCAATAACGTTTTTGGTTTATTTCCTTTATAATAAACCTCTTGAGTTATTTTATTGCAACTTTAATAAAATAAATAAAACACTTTAAACACTTTACTTTATAGCTGTACTATAAACTATTCACTCCACTTTATTTAGAACTTACTCAATTTTACCACTTATAATTGCGATGTACACACTTAAATAATTGCACTAATATTGATTCTCGATGACAACCTTCGCGAGTATTTATACTCTGTTCGCTGGCATCTAGATGTCTCTAGAGCATTCTACTCGTCGAAATGTCTGTAACATTTTCGTAATTTCTGGGCGAATCGAGATTTTATTATCTTACAGCGAATATCATTATGCATTAACACTGTGGCTGAATTTAAATTGATTTATGCATCAATAAACTAAAGCATACTTTATGGGTTAAAGATAATCTCAACACTATTATGTTATACATTTATCTATAACAATCATAACATTACATTTGTACTAGAAAATTCTGTACAGTGGGTTTACATTAAAAATATGCGAAACTTATACAATAACATTTTAAACTAATAAAATTACTAATAAACTAAACTTATTCTTAACTAAAGTTACTATCGTAACACTGCCCCCCACTAAAGCCTGTTCGTCCCGAATAGGCTCAGCATCGTTCCAAATGAACAACTTTCATTTTTGCCCTTGGACTTTTGTGTATTCGATATACAACGTCATTTAATTTCTTTATCACCTTGTATGGCCCATCCCAATGTGTCTGTAGTTTGGGAGATAATCCTTTCTTTCGTTGGTGATTAAAAAGCAAAACCAACTGGCCCTCCTTAAATCCTTCCGAATTTGCCGCTCGATCGTATCTGGCTTTCATCTTGTCACTGGACAGCTTAATACGGTTTCGTATAAATTCATGAAGCTCATTAAGAGTTTCTTGTTCTTGTGAGGTGAAGACTTCATTGTTTTCACCCGTTGGTATAGGCTTAACGCCAAACTCTAGATCTCCTGGTAGTCTGAGCTCTGTTGCAAATACAATTTTGGCGGGTGTACGAGAGGTGGAATCGTGAACCGCTGATCTATACGCCAACAGGAATATTGAAATGTGTTCATCCCAGTCTTTTTGTTGTGTGCTAACTACTTTCCGTAAATGTTCCTCTAATGTACGGTTAAATCTTTCAACCATGCCGTCAGATTGCGGATGCAATGGGGTTGTTCTTGTTTTCTTTATTCCGTACAATTCACACATTTCTTTAAATAAAACAGATTCAAAATTTCTGTCCTGGTCAGAATGCAATTCCAATGAAACGCCATAGCGGAACACCCAATTGTTCACAAAGACGTCCACAACCGTCCTAGCTTCTTGGTTTGGGATGGCATATACCTCCGGCCATTTACTAAAGTAATCAATGACTACTAGCACATATTTGTTGCCGGCATTACTAACAGGAAAAGGCCCAGCTATATCCATTGCAATTCTTTCAAACGGGGCACCAGAATGGTACTATTGTAGCGGCCCACGACTTCTCCTTACTGGACCTTTGGCGGCCATGCATTGTGCGCAATTGGTTATCCATTCAGTTATGGCTTGTTGACAGCCAACCCAATAGAACCGTTGTTTTAATTTTCTAAGGTCTTTGTCACACCAAGATGACCACCACTTGGACCGTTATGAAATTCCCTCAGAACTTCTTTTACTTTCACTGACGGCACTACTATAAGGTTTTTAACTGATTTTCAATCAGTGCTTTCCCACGTACAGTATAAGCAGCCATTTACTACTTGAAGGCTGTTCCACAGAGCCCAGTATGCTTTCATTAATGGACTTTCTGGCGTTATTTCGTTTCGAGTGGTTCTTCTGCCCTCTTCCTTGGCTTTCAGAATTTTTGCTATTGACCAGTCTTCTTGGGACTCTATCTGCAATAGACGAACATCACAGAAGTTTTCTTTTCCTTCAGCCCTTACACAATGCTTGCATTCCAGCTTACAGGGTCGCCTAGACAGAGCATCCGCATTGCCATGTTTTCCACCTTTTCTATGTTCTATGTTGCTAAAATCGTAGCTCTGAAGGCGCTCAATCCAACGCGCTATATGGCCCTCCGGATTTTTGAATTGTAGCAACCACCTGAGTGCAGAATGGTCTGTTCTTAAATCAAAATGTTGACCATACAAGTATTTGTGGAAATGCTTTATGCACTCTAGTACTGCCAGAAGCTATCGCCGAGTTACGCAGTAATTCCTCTCAGGCTTCGAAAGTATTCGACTGTAATAGCCTACAACTTTCTCTACACCATTGACCACTTGGGACAGTACACCTCCAATTCCAAATCCGCTTGCATCGGTATCTAGCACAAATTTCATTCCCGCGATTGGATAAGCCAAAATTGGTGCTGTGCACAATAATTCTTTAAGCTTCTGAAATGATGGTTCCTGTGCTTCACCCCAGTTGTATACATACCTGTGCCTTTTTGGTCAATTCATGCAAACTGGCAGCAGTATTGGCAAAATTCGGTACAAAACGCCTGTAGTATGTACATAAGCCCAGAAAACTGCGCAACTCATGTAGATTTTGAGGGCGAGGCCACTCCATGACTGCTCGTATTTTCTCTTCGTCTGTTGAAATGCCATCAGATGTTACACGATGCCCTAGGTATTTTACTTCCTTCTGGAACAGTGAACATTTCTTAAAACTTAACTTGAGTCCGGCTGTAGATATACGTTTTAACACCTCTTCGAGGTTTTTCAGGTGCTCATCAAATGTTTTTCCCATGACAATTATGTCATCAAGGTACACCAAACATGTCTTTCGGTGGAGACCTTTCAACACCTGCTCCATCAAACGCTCGAATGTAGCTGGAGCATTACAGAGCCCAAATGGCATTACATTAAACTGCCATAAGCCATCACTTGCACTAAAAGCAGTTTTCTCTTTATCCTTAAGTTTCCTGTAGTCTACGCAAAATCTAGTACTTCCATCTTTCTTTTTTACCAGAACCACCGGTGAACTCCAGGGACTTGATGATGGTTTTATTATGCCATCCTGTTCCATTTCATTAGCCAGGTCTCTAACTTCATTTCGTTTTGCTAGAGGAATGCTTCTTGGGGCCTGTTTAATTGGCTTAGCGTCGCCGGTGTTAATTTCGTGTTTCACGATTGCCGTTCTGCCCTGGTTTTTACCTTTTGACGCAAATATAAAGGCATATTTCTTTAGCAATTGTCTTGCCTTATTTCTCTCGGGCGGCCTTAGATATCCGGTCCATTTTCGCACATGTTCCTCTAGTAGTTCCTGGTCCTTGGTACTCTTTTTAGCTGCGTCTGGATGATTCTCGCAACTTATTATTGCCTCCGTTGAAGCACATTGTCCAATCTTAAAATTCTGCGCAAGAACCTTTTCGCTGTTGCACAAATTTAAAACTATTACAGGAACTAAGCTGTTGCTGGTTTGAACGAGGGCATTCGCTGTTACAATATCACCTGTAATTGCTGTTGGCTCTACCACCCATAATCTGTTGTTGTCCTCACAATCTCCCTCCATTCGCGCCTATACAATGGTTTCTGACTTAGGTGGCAATTTTTCACGTTCAAGGGCGAGTAACTGTCTTACATGTGCCTTGATTTCGTATCCAACATCAAGGGGAATTTCAACATTACGCCAAGTCATAATTTGTTGACCCATATCCAGTTGGATACCTTGTCCAATCATAAAATCTGAGCCAAGGATTACTTCATCTACAATATCAGCCACAATGAACACATGGTGGGCGTTTGTGTTGGCCATACCTAATTTAGCTTTTACTTTCCCATAGACAGTGGCAGGCTCCCCAGTAGCTGTTCGCAGACTTACACCACATAGTGGTTCGATGGACTGTTGTATTAAATCAGGCCTAATTATTGAATGAGATGCCCCAGTGTCCACGGTCAGAACCCGTTTTTGACCGTTGATATAGCCACAAGCAGTAAGATTTCTGTTATTCTGTTGCATTACTGAGATGGAGATTGTGGGGCCCTTAGATGTGGGAGCTAGCTCATGCCCCGCAGTGCTAGCTCTTTTTAGTTTAACGGTGACTCCTGCGATGAGTGGTGATTAGCCCGATGGTTGTTTCTGGGCGGTGAAGCAGATCTTGAACGTTTCTTTTGTGCTTTACAGTTTCTCTGCATGTGACCAATCTTTCCGCAGTTAAAGCATTTTACTTTGCTTCTTGCTTAAAGCTTGCATAACTGCCTCTTTTATATCCTGCACAATATCCCTTTCATCATTGGCGGTCACATCGAGCCTTCGCACTTTGCCTACTTGTGTTCTTGAAATAATTCTAGCAGTTTCCTGGGCTAGGGCAAATGAAACAGTCTCTGCAAATGTAGGCTTTTGTGATATACATACCGTAATTTTTATTTCTGCATCCTGAATACCGTTTACAAATGCCTCCGTTTTAAAATTATCCAAAAATGGATGATTTTCCCCAGGGTACGTAAGCTGCACCAAACGCTCTATCTCGAGTGCGAAATCCTGTAAAGTTTTGTTTGTATTTTGCACTCTGCCTCGCAACTCCATTTTGTATATCTCTTTTCTGTGTTCACCACCATACTTACGTTGCAGTGCTACCATAATGTCATTATAGTTTCTGCAACTAGTTGGAACGCTTTGTAGAACTTCAGCCGCAGTCCCCTTTAAAGCAAGAATTAACTCTATGGCCTTTTCATCACTGTTTCATGCATTTCTGTTAGCAACTGTATCAAACTGGAACTTAAAAACATTAAATGGCACACTACCATCAAAACAAGGGACCTTTACTCTGCTAGAAACTTTTGGTATAACCCGCACCGCTGCCTCCTGGCATTGAATGTTATTAACTCTTGCTTCCAGATGGTGTAGTTTTTCATCAAAAACCGTTACTTGTGTTATTACATCCGTGACTTGTGTTTTCACATCCGAGACTTGTGTTTTCACATCCGAGACTTTAGTTTTTACATCAGACAGCTTATGGTTAAATTGTATTTCCATTTAATTTACTCTTTCATTTATTTCACTGGAAATCTCTTGAAGTTTCTCATTTGTAATTCTAGAATTTTCTTGTATTTCAGCCAGAATATCGGTCGAATTTTCTGTTATCATCATTACCATGCTTCTGGAATTATCGTCCATTTTTCTAGAAGTTTCATCCAACATAACTCTTGAATTTTCATCTTTTTTTTGCCATCATAGCAGCAAACATCGTGTTGAAATCCATACTGCTGGCAACTGCACGTGTACATACCTCTATTTCTTCTTTATCCTCAAATTCGTGGTTACCAATGTCGATATTGCGACGTTCGAATTCATCTATTAACCTCTTCTGCACCTCTGCTTTATTTCCTGCAGTTGGTAGATCTAACTTGCTCAACTCTTTCTTGAGCTGATCCACTTTAAGTTCTTCAAATTTCATTGCTGTCTTTTTTTTTTTTTTTTTATTTTTATTTTTTTTTTAATTTATTTTATTTTTGCAATTTCACTTCTGACACCAATTGTTACGTTACAGCCTTTTCAATAACGTTTTTGGTTTATTTCCTTTATAATAAACCTCTTGAGTTATTTTATTGCAACTTTAATAAAATAAATAAAACACTTTAAACACTTTACTTTATAGCTGTACTATAAACTATTCACGCCACTTTATTTAGAACTTAAGCCTATAGTACACGGCATGTAAAAAAACACATGTGCATGTGGTTCTGACGTAATTTTGACGTCATCACATAACACGCAATGTTTATTGTGGCTTTACATTGACGTCAAAATTACGTCAGAACCACATGCGCATGTGTCTTTTTACATGCCGTGTACTATAGGCTTTAGTCAATTTTACCACTTATAATTGCGATGTACACACTTAAATAATTGCACTAATATTGATTCTCGATGACAACCTTCGCGAGTATTTATACTCTGTTCGCTGGCATCTAGATGTCTCTAGAGCATTCTACTCGTCGAAATGTCTGTAACATTTTCGAAATTTCTGGGCGAATCGAGATTTTATTATCTTACAGCGAATATCATTATGCATTAACACTGTGGCTGAATTTAAATTGATTTATGCATCAATAAACTAAAGCATACTTTATGGGTTAAAGATAATCTCAACACTATTATGTTATACATTTATCTATAACAATCATAACATTACATTTGTACTAGAAAATTCTGTACAGTGGGTTTACATTAAAAATATGCGAAACTTATACAATAACATTTTAAACTAATAAAATTACTAATTAACTAAACTTATTCTTTACTAAAGTTACTTTCGTAACAATATGAAAATTTTATTTTAAGATGATTTTTTACAGGTTGCGAAAGAAAAAAAAATCATATCTTAAAAAAAAAAATAAACACCTCCTTCCAAGTTTCAGGATTTTGAAAGAACAGTTTGAGGTAGTATATATAAAAAAATCAGCCAAATAAAAAATTAGGTTTTTGACTTCCATTTTTAAAATTTAATATTTTGAACTGAACACATTCGGATTATTCGGCGAAATTATGACATTTTGAATATGCCATAACTTTTGCAAAAAATTTTTAAAATTTCGTTGATGTATGTTTCTTAGAGGATTAAAGGAATCTTCCCACCAAATTTCATTCAGATCGAAAGGGGTCGGGTCCCACTCTTGGTCGATTTGACATGGAATTACCCATGTATTTATATTCGCCATAGTTATATGCAATGGTTTACATAATATTTCAAAAATAACAATAACAATTATAAATTTAAGATAAAATATACAAAAAATTATACTTGTTTTAATAAAATACCAATAAGAAAATGTTTACACACAATTTAGTTTACATATCGCTAACCATTTCCAATGAACACAGGAAACCGATGAAATTGAGAGCCCTTCCACTTTTTTTTTTTTTCATTATTTATTTATTGAATCCGGAGAATGTGAATCTTTCTATTGTAAATTTTGACAATTATCTCAAACTAGCTGTTCAACATTCTAGCATAGCCCGCAAAAACATCAAAAATAGTAAAATATATTCTACAGATGTCGAGCGTCTCTTGACTGAAAAAAGGAGAGCTCGAAGGGAGTGGCAATTGCACAGATCCCCTCAACTTAAAAATTTACTAAAAGAGTGTACAAAAAGGCTAAGAATCTTACTGCAGTCTCAAAAAACGGCTTCTCTGGAAAAATATCTTAAGGAACTTGATGCAACTCCTCAATCTGACTACTCATTATGGCGTGCAGCTAGAAATCTAAAAAGACCAGTTATCACTAAACCGCCATTAAGAAACTTAAATGGAAGTTGGGCACGAAATGATATAGAAAAAGGAAATATTTTTGTTAATCATTTGAAAACCGTATTTACCCCTCATACATCTTTCGATACTGCGGTCGAGTTACCACCTGTTGTTGTTAGATCAGATGTTCCACTAAGATTTGAGATAAGAGAAATCGAAAAGGCTATTCATGATTTAAACCCCAAGAAAGCCCCTGGTTTTGATAACATCAGTAACAAAATGCTTTTGGAGCTACCCCGCATAGCAAAGAAAATTATTCTACTTATTTTTAATGCTATTTTACGCCTTGAATACTACCCACAAGAGTGGAAAGTATCTTTAGTTACCATGATACCTAAACCAGGAAAGGATCCCACAAAAGTTGAGTCATATAGACCTATAAGCCTATTGTCTAATATATCAAAGCTATTTGAGAAACTACTAGTGTCAAAATTAACGCCGATTTTAAATGAAAACAGATGTATTCCCAATCATCAATTCGGTTTTAGAAGAAAACACAGCACAATTGAACAAACTCATCGAATAGTAAATGTCATAAGAAAAGCCTTTGAAGAAAAAAAATATTGCTCTGCACTCTTCATCGATGTGTCTCAAGCTTTTGATAAAGTCTGGCATAAAGGGTTACTACTGAAGTTACAGCAAAACTTACCAGCAAACATACACAAGCTGTTAGAAAGCTACTTAGTCGGGCGTCATTTTATTATTAAAGAAGGCGATTTTTTAAGTTCTCCTCAGCCAATTAACGCCGGAGTCCCACAAGGCAGCATCCTGGGCCCTCTATTATACTTAATTTATACTTCGGACTTGCCAACAAACAGCTACACCCATACCTCAACATTTGCGGACGATACAGCTTTTCTAAGCGTACACGCAAACTGTCAAGAAGCATCTCGTTACTTACAGGATCACATATTTGAACTGGAAAGGTGGTTAAAACAATGGAGGATAAAGATCAATGAGCAAAAATGCGCACATATAACATTCACATTGCGTCGGGAAACATGCCCCCCTATTAAAATCAATAATCAAATAATACCCCAACACTCGCATGTAAAATACCTCGGTATACATCTAGATCGGCGTTTAACGTGGAAATGGCATATAGAAGCTAAATTAACTCAAATGAAACTAAAAGCAATTCAAATAAATTGGCTTATTGGAAGAAATTCTGTTCTCAGCCTCGATTGCAAACTTCTTCTTTACAACTCTATCTTAAAGCCAATTTGGTGCTACGGTATTCAGTTATGGGGCACTGCCTCGGCTTCTAACATCGAAAAAATTCAAAGGCGCCAAAATAAACTTCTTCGAATAATCACAGCCGCCCCCTGGTACGTCAAAAACTCAAATATCCACAAGGATCTCAATGTGCCATTAGTAAAAACTATGATAACGAAATATGCAGTAAAATATCTAAAAAGGCTGGAACTGCACCCAAACCCATTAGCACGAAATATTTTAAATTATGGCGGCCACACTCGATTAAGAAGAAGAGACACTGCAGCACTCACCCAATCAGATGAGCGGTAAACACCTACATATGTGAACAGAAACCGTGATGACGAAATCTTTTTTGTCCGGCACTGGCAGGACATAAATCAAATATTAGGTTAAGATTTGATTAATTATTGTTAGTTCATATTTAGTATATGAAGATTCAATAAATAAATACTGAGAGAAAAAAAAAAAAAAAAAAAAAAAAAAAAAAAAAAAAACATGCGATTGCTGGGGCACTAATTGGTTATTGATTTTAATAGGGGGACATGACTCCCGACGCAGGGTGAATGTTATATGTACGCTCATTGACCTTTATCCTCCATTGTTTTAACCACTTTTCCAGTTCAAATATATGATCCTGAAAGTAACGGGATGCTTCATGACAGTTTTCGTGTACGCTTAAAAAAGCTGTATCATCAGCAAATGTTGAAGTAAGGGTGTGGTTGTTTGTTGGCATGTCTGAGGTATATATAAGGTATAACAGTGGACCCATGATACTTCCCTGAGGGACTCCAGCGTCAATTGGCTGAGGAGAACTTATAAAATCACATTCTTTAATAATAAACCTTCGAGCGACTAAGTAGCTTTCTAACAGCTTGTGTGTGTTTACTGGTTACAGGGAGCGACTGTGATTATTCGAAGAAGTTTATTTTGGCGCCTTTGAATTTTTTCGATATTTGAGGCGGAGGCAGTGCCCCATAGCTGAATACCGTAGCACCAGATTGGCTTTAATATAGAGTTGTAAAGTAGAAGTTTGCAGTCGAGGCTAAGAACAGAATTTCTTTCAATAAGCCAATAAATTTGAATTGCTTTTCATTTGTGTTAGTTTTGCTTCTATATGGCATTTCCATGTTAAACGCCGATCTAGATGAATACCGAGATATTTAACATGCGATTGCTGGGGCACTAATTGGTTATTGATTTTAATAGGGGGACATGACTCCCGACGCAGGGTGAATGTTATATGTACGCTCATTGACCTTTATCCTCCATTGTTTTAACCACTTTTCCAGTTCAAATATATGATCCTGAAAGTAACGGGATGCTTCATGACAGTTTTCGTGTACGCTTAAAAAAGCTGTATCATCAGCAAATGTTGAAGTAAGGGTGTGGTTGTTTGTTGGCATGTCTGAGGTATATATAAGGTATAACAGTGGACCCATGATACTTCCCTGAGGGACTCCAGCGTCAATTGGCTGAGGAGAACTTATAAAATCACATTCTTTAATAATAAACCTTCGAGCGACTAAGTAGCTTTCTAACAGCTTGTGTGTGTTTACTGGCTTATTTTGACACTAACAGTTTCTCAAACAGCTTTGATATATTAGACAATAAGCTTATAGGTCTATATGACTCAACTTTTGTAGGATCCTTTTCTGGCTTAGGTATCATTTTAACTAAGGATAATTTCCATTCTTGTGGATAGTATTCAAGGCGTAAAATAGCATTAAAAATTAAGAGAATAATTTTCTTTGCTATGCTGGGTAGCTCTAAAAGCATTTTGTTGCTGATCTTATCAAACCCAGGGGCTTTCTTGGGGTTTAAATCATGAATAGCCTTTTCGATTTCTCTTATCTCAAATCTTAGTGGAACAGCAGCTCTAACAGCAACAGGTGGCAACTCGACTGCAATATCGGGAGATGTATGCGGGGTAAATACGTTTTTCAAATGATTAACAAAAAGATTTCCTTTTTCTTCATCATTTCGTGCCCAACTTCCATTTAAGTTTCTTAATGGTGGTTTAGTGATAACTGGTCTATTAAGATTTCTAGCTGCACGCCATAATGAGTAGTCTGATTGAGAAGTTGCATCAAGTTCCTTAAGATATTTTTCCAGGGAAGCCGTTTTCTGAGACTGCAGTAACTTTCTTAGCCTTTTTGTGCACTCTTTAAATAAATTCTTAAGTTGAGGGGATCTATGCAATTGCCATTCTCTTCGAGCTCTCCTTTTTTCAGTCAAGAGACGCTCAACATCTGCAGAATATATGATATTGTTTTTGGGTTTTTGAGGGTTGTGCTGGAATGTTGAACAGCTAGTTTCAGATAACTGTCAAATTTTACAATAGAAATATCCACATTCTCCGGTGTACTAAGCGGAATAATTTCAGTGCAGTGGGTACTGAGATATTTTTTATATTTTAACCAATTTATTTGAGTGGCTGACGTCACTAAGTTATCAGACGGAGATACAATTCTTTTAGGATTTGTTATAGTAAGAATTGTAGGTGTGTGATCAGAAGATAATTCTAAGGAAGCTTCAACATAAATCGTTTCTGCGGGGATGTTTTTAACCACTCCAAAATCGATGACATCTGGAACTTTTTGCTGATCAGTAGGCCAATATGTTGGTTGTCCGCTCGCGACCACATTTTACAAATTGTGTTAAACAAAACACGACCCTTAGGTGTAATAAGCCGTGAACCCCAGAAAGTGTGTTTAGCGTTATAATCGCCAGCAGCCAGGAAGCAGGCTCCTAATGATTTGAAGTATTTATTATATTGGCTTTCTGAAATAGAAAATCTAGGTGGGAAGTATAATGATGAAGCCCTTCCACTGACAGTAAAAAAGCGGAAGAATATTTAATTTTAATTTTTTGTTTTTTATAACTGTGAAATACAAGTTTCGTTTATTGTAAGGCCCATATTCAGACTAATTTAACTTATAAACTTTGAGTAAACTGACTTTTGTATAGAACGCAGCTTAAAATAAATTTAACTGCCTGTCCCACGATATCGAACGAAAATTTCTTTAGCTTAACTTACATTTAAAACAAAAACAATATTTAAAACTTGGCAATTAATGTTTTTTTTCAATTAACAAAAGGGATTTAAAATTTTGTTTTATTTTTTTCGTATTTGGTTACATTTTCAAACATTTTGGTTTTAATACTATTTTGGTAGTGGCAGCCGTGTTTATAAGCAAAGAAGGCATAAAAAAATAAGAAAAAAATTATTTTATACACTCCACACCACTAGTGGTGAATGGGGGTATACTAAGTTCGTCATTTCCTGTGATACTTTTTTAATATTCATTTCCGACCCCATAAAATACATATATTCTGACTCCTTGAGTAATTCCAAGTCGATTGAGTCATGCCCGTCAACTCGTCTGCTGAAAATACGCTCACCTTTGAAAAACTTTCATGAAAAGAACAATGTTGACGTACAACTGCTTCTAGATAACCTAAGCAGTTTGGGGCTGAAATCCAGCAAAATCGGTTCAGTAGGATAAGAGTTATGACTCCAAATATGGAACTACCACCCTAAAAAATTGATCATTTGGATACAAAAACTAATATAAATGATGGCATACTGACGGATTGATATAAGATTTTGCACAAACTCGTCGTATATGACTAGAAATTACACTTAAAAATTTCGTGACGATCGGTCCATAATTTACCATAGGCCCCATAGAAAGCCTTCAATCGGAAATGAGTTAAGTACGCCTTATTTTAATTGCTACTATAATAAAATTTGGTACGCCACAGTTTTATAGGTCTACAAACCACACGGCTAAGTTTCGTGAAGAAAAAAATCCATAATTTACCATAAGCCCCATACTAAGAATACTCTCAGAAAACTGTTTAGTACGACTAAAACCATAACGAATAATTTTTTTTTAGCAGAATTTGGTCATTCGTAGTTTTACTAGAAAAGGTGAAGTTGGGTCCATAGTTTACAATATTTCCCATATCCCAATTTGGAAAATCATTTTAATTCGCCTAAAATCGTAGCAGATATAGATATTATGGTAAAATTTGGTCCATTTTAGCTTCATATGGGCAGAAATAAAACCATTCAATTTTCTGAAAATCATTTTAAAACTATAAAACGCTAAAACAAATATAATTTCTAAATAGAAATTGGTTCTAATTTAGTTTTTTAAAACCAGAAACCACTTTACAGAATTTTGTGATAATTGGTTCATAATTCACCATGGCTCCAATATAAGTTCCCCTCTCGAAAATTTGTTTATTCAAATTACTTTTTATACTGAACTTCTGTAGTGTATGGCCAGCATAAGCAATCGTCGCACAGTGGCGCCTGTGGAACAAGATTGCAAAAGTTAGAAATTTCATATGCCTCTAACAAATATTGAATAAACCTGATTTATAGGAAATTGTTCAAAGATTTAAAATTTGCTACCTCTATTACAATCAGATTTCTGGTTCAGAAGATATAGCCCTTAAAAGTTGACTGATTTTCACTGTTAAAAAAAAGACATTTGAGATATAGTTAGTATCCTGAAAACTAGGTAACGGATCGTCATTCTTTTAGATTCTATTGATATATCTACATATTTATTAAGAAAAGAATAAAAAAATCTATGAAGTTGATTTAGCGATTTTTGGCTACGAATGCAATTCTGTAATGTACACTTTTAATTTGGCATTGGCATACAAATTTAATTCGCCGCAATTTTAGCTTTTAATACCATATACACTAGTGCCAACATCTAATTTTCTCTAATTTTTTATAAGCATTTTAGCGATCGAGATCTAGCTTTAGCTAAACGAAGTACAGAATACGGCTGCAGGTAAATCGATATTTACCATTTAAATATAGTTTTTCCTATAATTTTATTTTTATTTAAAATGAAAGACTAATTTTAAAAATAAATTGATATTTAACTAGAATTGGAGAAAGTGGCCATGAGTGTTTGATTAAACGCAAGGCTATTAATTTACGAATATATACAGGGTAGAGAGAGTCGATAACTTTTTTATTTATGGGAATTTTTCAATAATTGTTTTTTCAATAGGGAATCTTTATGATAATCTTTAAAATCACATTATTTACGATTGAATTTGGTGCATAATTTCTTCGTTTGCTATTTATATAGTTTTTGGCTGTAGCAAAGGTTCCCAAACGGAGCTATGGTGGTCCACGAAAGAGAATATAAACTTATTTAAATATGTGGGACCTTTTCTATGTTTATTTGCAAAAATAAGAAGTTAAATTTACGTTTTTTTTTGTCTTTAAAAAGTCATACACATATGTACATACATTAAATAAAAATTATCTGAAATTATTAGAAGCGTGTATTTAAATTCTAATGGGGCATATGAAGCAAAAATCGGTGGGAACTCCTGCTTTATTGTGTTAACAATGTTATTTGCTTTCATTGTTATTCATATACACATTCAAGTAAGAAAAACATTTTAATGCATTCTTTTGTGACAATATTGTCTTCAATTTATTTTATTTACATTATTTTTGAGTTCAATGTTATTTTCGATGTTTTTGTTTCCACTCACTTCGGCTGCAATAATAATAAAAAAAAGGACCAATACTTGCGCAACAAAAGAAAACATTATGTTTAAGCATTAAATAAAATTTTATTTTTTTTATTTATTTATAGGTTTATTTAAATTTTAGTAATAAACTTCATTGGTCGCCCAATCAGACAGAAACAGTTTGAATTGTTTTCAGCGCAAGTATTAAGTGTTTTGTTTTCTTGTGTTTTGAGTATAAAATGATTTTTCATCGAATATAAAAAAAATAAATAAATGAAAAACAAGGATTATAAACACAATAGCATTAATGCATATTTATATAAAGCATATTTCCAAAGTTTACATAAAATAATTTTATTAGCAATTTTTATTTATAAATTCTTAAAATAAAAAGTTCTATATTTGGCTGTGCCGAATCTTTGATACTCTCCACCGAGGGTAAAAATATTGCAGGAGCGGGAATTATATGGGACCGATGATAAATAATAATCCAATCTTCTAAATCACTCATGTCACAGGATTATAATTCATTGCGTATTAAACTCTATTCAAAAAGTATGTTTTATATGGGAAATTTGGTGTTGTGATTCTCTAGTCTTTCGAAACTGTGACAGACCAAGTTTTACTGCATTAGCACTATTTGCTACGGCTTTTGGCTCACTAAAGGCTTTTCCGAGAGTATGCTTTATATGGTGCCTATGATAAATTTTGGACCGCTTTTCTTGAAATTAAGCAATATGATTTATAGTCATATAAAACGAGTTTCTGCAAATTGGTATAACAATGTTAGTTTTTGTAACAGAAATACCAATTTTTGAAGGTGGCTTTCCACATTCGGGCTAAAAACTCTTTTTCTACTGAATCGATTGGGCTGCATATTAATTCCAAACAGCTTAGGAGAACTTGGAACAATTTGACTTTAAAATTGTTTTGAATCGTTCGAAAGTACTCAAGGACTTTAAATGGTCTTAGAAGAATATTAAAAAAGTAGCACTTTACCACCAGTCAGTGCTGCCCAAATTTTATGACCTAAAACGGCCAAATTTACTGGAAAATATGGCTAAAAACTTTTAGTATAAAAACACATTTAATTTCAATAACAAAACAATAATAACTCATTAAAAATTTTTTACAATGAAATTGTAAACTATTTGAAATTAATTTAATACATTAGAATAAACGTAATTTGAATATTTTAGCATTTTTATAAAAAATAATGATAATAAAAACATGTATGCGAAATATCAAGAAATTTGTATTTTAAATTACATGCAAATTTACATTTTATAATTTTTTTAGTGGAAAAACGTTTCATATCCACAAACGCGATGTCATTTATAATAAAACTTCCTAATCATAAATTAGGAAGTTTCCAAAAGTTTTTTGTTGCCGCCTGCATCCTTATATTGAAATACTTTCGACCAGAAAGAAACAGTGCTGTTTGTGTTGATTCATTTTTTAAATTTAATATTGGAATGAATACTGTTCCTTTATTTTGAACGATGTTTCATCATCATGGTTTATAGCGATTTTCAAGATTTAAATTTGTTGTGATTTAAATTAAATGCGTTCTAATTGTTAAAAATATTTGTTTTTACTTTAATCAATTTCAGGACTTAAAAAACTGCAGGCGAAACCAAAAAAACTGTCGAAAAAGCAAAAATTTTTGTATAACTTTTCGCTTTTTGAGATCGTTTGGCAGCGACTGTTTATATTTAATAAATCAGAAGTTAAGCAACAGATTTTTTTTGGCTAACGAAAAACAAAGAAGTGAAAAAATGGTAGTTTTTCAACTTTGCTATGACGTAAATTTTGTATGTAGAGAAAATTTAACAATTGTCAGACACTAGCGGAATGTCATGCATATTCTGGCCCTCTACGGCCTTCGTCAGCATTATTTGCGGCACACAGTGAGACTTTATAAATTTCATTTTCTGGCCGTAGCGGTCCAGAGAATGCATTACATTCAGCTAGTGTCTGATAATTGTAAATTTTCTGTTCATACAAAATGTACGTTATTTTTTTTTCTCATTATTTATTTATTGAATCTTCATATATTAAATATGAACTAACAATAATTAATCAAATCTTATCCTAATATTTGCTTTATGTCCTGCCAGTGCCAAACAAAAAAGATTTCGTCATCACGGTATCTGTTCACATATGTAGGTGTTTATCGCTGTGAGTGCTGCAGTGTCTCTTCTTCTTAAGCGAGTGTGGCCGCCATAATTTAAAATATTTCTAGCTAATGGATTTGGGTGCAGTTCCAGCCTTTTTAAATATTTTACTGCATATTTCGTTATCATAGTTTTTACTAATGGCACATTGAGATCCTTGTGGATATTTGAGTTTTTGACGTACCAGGGGGCGGCTGTGATTATTCGAAGAAGTTTATTTTGGCGCCTTTGAATTTTTTCGATGTTAGAAGCCGAGGCAGTGCCCCATAACTGAATACCGTAGCACCAAATTGGCTTTAAGATAGAGTTGTAGAGTAGAAGTTTGCAATCGAGACTAAGAACAGAATTTCTTCCAATAAGCCAATTAATTTGGATTGCTTTTAGTTTCATTTGAGTTAATTTAGCTTCTATATGCCATTTCCACGTAAAACGCCGATCTAGATGTATACCGAGGTATTTTACATGCGAGTGTTGGGGTATTATTTGATTATTTATTTTAATGGGGGGGCATGTTTCCCGACGCAATGTGAATGTTATATGTGCGCATTTTTGCTCATTGATCTTTATCCTCCATTGTTTTAACCACTTTTCCAGTTCAAATATATGATCCTGCAAGTAGCGAAAAGCTTCATGACAGTTTTCGTGTACGCTTAAAAAAGCTGTATCATCAGCAAATGTTGAAGTTAGGGTGTGGTTGTCTGTTGGCATGTCTGAGGTATATATTAGGTATAACAGTGGGCCCATGATGCTTCCCTTATAAAAGCACCTTCTTTAATAATAAACTTTCGACCGACTAAGTAGCTTTCTAACAGCTTGTGTGTGTTTACTGGTAAATTTAGCTTCAATTTATGTAATAAGCCTTCATGCCAGACTTTATCAAAATCTTGAGAAACATTGATGAAGAGGGCGGAACAATATATTTTTTCTTCAAAGGTTTTTCTTATGGCGTTTACTATACGATGGGTTTGTTCAATTGTGCTATGTTCTCTTCTAAAGCCGAATTGATGGTTGGGAATACATCTATTTACATTTAAAATTGGGGTTAATTTTGACACTAACAGCTTCTCAAACAGCTTTGATATATTAGACAATAAGCTTATAGGTCTATATGACTCAACTTTTGTAGGATCCTTTCCTGATTTAGGTATCATGGTACTAGGGATACTTTCCATTCCTGAGGGTAGTATTCAAGGCTTAAATAACATTAAAAATAAAGAGAATAATTTTCTTTGCTATGCTGGGTAGCTCCAAAAGCATTTTGTTACTGATCTTATCAAAACCAGGGGCTTTCTTCGGGTTTAAATCATAAATAGCCTTTTCGATTTCTCTTATCTCAAATCTTAGTGGAACAGCTGCTCCAACAGCAACAGGTGGTAACTCGACCGCCATATCGAGAGATGTGTGAGCGGTAAATACGGTTTTCCAATGATTAACAAAAATATTTCCTTTTTCTATATCATTTCTTGCCCAACTTCCGTTTAAGTTTCTTAATGGTGGTTTAGTGATAACTGGTCTTTTAAGATTTCTAGCTGCACGCCATAATGAGTAGTCTGATTGTAGAGTTGCATCAAGTTCCTTAAAATAGTTTTCAAAGGATGCAGTTTTTTGGGACTGCAGTAACTTTCTTAGCCTTTTTGTGCACTCTTTTAATAAAGTCTTAAGTTGGGGGGATCTGTGCAATTGCCACTCTCTTCGAACTCTCCTTTTTTCAGTCAATAGACGCTCGACATCTATAGAATATATGATATTGTTTTTGGTTTTTTTGAGGGTTGTGCTGGAATGTTGAACATCTAGTTTGAGATAACTGTCAAAATTAACAATAGCGAGATCCACGCTCTCCGGTGTGCTAAGCGGAATATTTTCTGTGCAATGGACACTAAGATATTTTTTATATTTTAACCAATTTATTTCTGAGGCTGATTTCAATAAGTACCCAGTCGGAGATACGATTCTATTTGGAATCATTATAGTAACAATTGTAGGTGTGTGATCGGATTCTAAGGAAGCTTCAACATAAATCGTTTCTGCGGGGATGTTTTTAACCACTCCAAAATCTATGACATCTGGAACTTTTTGCTGATCAGTAGGCCAATATGTTGGTTTACCGCTCGCGACCACATTTAGATCCATTTTACGTATTGTGTTAAACAAAACACGAACCTTAGGCGTAATAAGTCGTGACCCCCAGAAAGTATGCTTAGCGTTATAATCGCCAGCAGCCAGGAAGCAGGGTCCTAATGATTTTAAATATTTATTATATTGGCTTTCTGATATAGAAAATCTAGGTGGGGAGTATAATGATGAAATTACTATGTTTCGATTTAATTCCTCAACGCAAATGCTCGTTGCTTGGAGATAATCTTCACGATGATCGCACATTAAGTAGTGTTTTACTCGGTTTTTTTATCAAAATGGCAGAACCTCCACAAGCTTTACCTCGAGGGTCCTTGGTATCATATAATATATAACCATTGATTTGAAACGTATTTCTCGAGGTCAGATGAGTTTCAGAAACCATCATAACATCGATTTGTTTATTTTTTAGGAAGTATTCTAGTTCATTTTTATGTTGGCGGATGCCATTTGCGTTCCAAAAGCAAATTTTTAAACAGTTCATGGATTATTTAGTACAGCATGCAATAACATCGATTG
Organism: Pollenia amentaria; assembly: GCA_943735925.1. Lineage (NCBI taxonomy): Eukaryota > Metazoa > Arthropoda > Insecta > Diptera > Polleniidae > Pollenia > Pollenia amentaria. The sequence continues at coordinate 93,396,214 of OX031009.1, read as the reverse complement.
CATTCTTAACATTTCTTGCATCATGTTACCCATTGTGTTGGTAAAATTGTTAACGGTTTGCACTAATGTTTTCATGGTTTTTTCTAGCCGAGTTAAATTAGAAATGGGAATTTCGTCATTATTTGGTAAGTCACCTTGCAATGGCATATGATTAGATTTTAAGACATTAGCGAATATACCGGACATCCTCTATAGTTGGCAGTGTGATTACCACCACAGTTGCTACATATTTTTACATTAGGGTCATTTTTTGACTTATCACACTGGACGGTACGATGTAGTTCTCACAATACGACACAAACAGGGGGTAAATAGCAGTATGCCCTAGTATGACCAAATTCTTGGCAGTTTAAACACTGAACGGGCCCATTTCTTTTATGCGGCTCTTCTATCGTTATTTTTCTGTACAGGATGTATTTTAAACTATAAATGGGATGCGTTTCATTTTTTTTTAGCTTAACGTCGCCGGGCTCTAACTCCACTCGAAATAGTGGTTGGGGATTTTTTTCCCTATTTTTAATATTTGTAACATTTTTAATTTTGAAACCCTTTTCTTCTAAAAATGTTTTTATTTCGTCTGGGTCTACGCATGAGTCAATGCCCTTTATCACAACCTGCAGACCTTTGCTGCTTTTCAGCTGGTAAGTATAGAAGCTTTTTTTAAGTGCTTCAAACTTATTAATTAATTTACGAAAATCATTCTCATTATTAATCTGTATTTTTGTTTCGTTAATATTACCACGCTTGATTGCAGCTACGTAAAACGAATTTTCACCTATTACCGATATTAAACCTTTTATTAGCTAAGATATATCGGGGGTGGCTTCGACGATTTTATGACGTTGGGTGCTTCAGAAGATTCATCCTCCAGAATTGCAAAACGATTTTGCGAATTTATTCTATCAAAAGATGAAACTTTCGAGGCAGAGGCTACAGCTGAAGAGGCAGGGCTGCGAACACGTTTAAGCACTGGTATCAGTGGTAACGCTTGCAGGTATGGTATCAGTGGTAACGCTTGTTTTGTTTATTTCCACATTGCTTTCGCTAGTATAAATATCATTTATTTTTGTTATTTTATCATTGATACTACTCATATAGAGTTGTTTTTGTTTTTTTTTCACCGTTTTTTTATTGTTTTTTTTATTTTATTATAATTTTTTTTTTTTTGTTGACTGTGCTCTTTTTATCTATATATATAAAAATGTATTATGTATGTTTGTATGTTTGTATGTTTGTTTGTCGCTTTATAGACTCCGAAACTACTGAACCGATTTTCCTGAAATTTTTACAGTAACATCACGTGAGCCCTAAAAATAAAATAGGCTACTTATTTTTTCGATAGGGGCAGGGGAATTGGTACCCCCCATAGGATGCCAATATTAATTATCGAACCGATTTTCCTGAAATTTTTACAGTAACATCACGTGAGCCCTAAAAATAAAATAGGCTACTTATTTTTTCGATAGGGGCAGGGGAATTGGTACCCCCCATAGGATGCCAATATTAATTATCGAACCGATTTTCCTAAAATTTTTACAGTAACATCACGTGAGCCCTAAAAATAAAATAGGCTACTTAATTTTTCGATAGGGGCAGGGGAATTGGTACCCCCCATAGGATGCCAATATTAATTATCGAACCGATTTTCCTGAAATTTTTACAGTAACATCACGTGAGCCCTAAAAATAAAATAGGCTACTTATTTTTTCGATAGGGGCAGGGGAATTGGTACCCCCTATAGGATGCCAATATTAATTATCGCATATCTTAAGAGCCGCTGCACGCATTTTGCTGAACTTTTTGTAGTAGGATCTTCTGAGCCCCGGAATTGAAATTGGTTTCAGGTAAGTTAAAATATTATAATTTAAAAATTTAACATAATTATTAATGTAACAATAATAATATTTTTACAGGCACTAATGAAGAATCAAAACATTTTCTGACTAAAATTCGAAAATACAATTCCTGTTTTCAAATGACATCTTTTGGTGCCACTAAAATAGTTAGAGAAACTTTTATGCCAACTTTTCGGATCCAAGGCCAAATATATCATCGAATGGGATCACTGTTGCCCACTCCAGATGCAGAGTATAAGTACCTACAGATTTATTTCATGGGACAAGCGGATGATATTGACCAGGTACAACAACGTCAGCAATATAATCCGGATACAAATCGACGAATTGTTGCCGAATTGCAAGTAATGATGCATGCAAACAACGAGTTAGTAAGGGCGTTTAAACAAGCAAAAGATGATGCACAATTCGGTTCTGATGACCTCCAAATTGTAATTCACGCTGACAAAACACCTGCAGGACAACACCAAGGACGGTATAATGCACCTACCACTAATGATGTAGCAGTTTTAATGGTTGGGGATCCTGTTGCACCCAGAGATATTATTGTTCGCCGACGTGATAATAGTATAAACAGAATATCAGAAACGCATCGTTCATATGATGCTCTTCAGTATCCTATTATTTTCCCATACGGAGATGACGGTTATCATTTTGAAATACGGCAAATAAATCCAATACCGCGTAAGTTCATGATTTTTTAACAATTTTATTTTATCTAACTAAACATTAATTCAATATAATCAAATCTATTCATATTTTTCTCATGTCACAGATAATTCAACAAGCAAAAAAGTGAGCTCAATGAATTTTTACGCTCATCGTATAATGATTCGTCAAAATGCTATAAACCATATACTAAATTGCCGCCAGTTATTTCATCAGTACATCGTGGATATGTATGCCAAAATTGAAACTGAACGGCTTTTATATATACGACATCATCAATCAAAGTTGCGGGCAGACGATTACATTCATCTTCGGGATGCCTTGCATCAACAAAATGATATCAACCCAAATGCACTTGGACAAGCAGTCATATTACCAGCAACGTTCACAGGAAGTCCGCGCCATATGCAAGAGTACACACAGGATGCAATGACATATGTGCGATCATAAGGGCGGCCAGATCTATTCATTACATTTACATGTAATCCAAAATGGGTGGAGATAACATCTGAATTATCTGAAGGTCAGACATCGGTACATCGGCACGATATTGTAGCACGTGTGTTTAGACAAAAGCTGAAATCTCTTATGGATTTTGTTGCAAAGCAACGTGTATTTGGAGAAACGCGGTGTTGGATGTATTCGGTGGAATGGCAGAAGCGTGGATTACCGCATGCGCATATCTTAATATGGTTGGTTGAAAAGGTAACGCCTGATTTAATCGATAATATTATATCTGCGGAAATACCTGATGCAAGCGTGGATCCTAATTTGCATGAAATCGTTATAAAGAATATGGTTCATGGCCCCTGTGGTGTAATTAACCAAAGTTCTCCATGCATGGTGGATGGAAAGTGCACCAAAAAATATCCACGGCAGTTGCTTCAAGATACAGTAACTGGAAATGATGGATATCCCCTTTACCGTCGCCGATCTACGAATGATGGTGGACAATCTGTTACATTAAAAGTGCGCAATAACGATGTAGAAGTGGACAATCGCTGGATAGTACCTTACTGTCCACTGCTTTCGAAAACATTCAAGGCACACATAAATGTGGAGTATTGCAATTCGGTAAAGTCTATAAAATATATCTGCAAATACGTCACTAAAGGATCGGATATGGCTGTGTTTTCGTTACAAAATCCCAATGACGAAGTGAGTCATTATCAGATGGCACGGTATATTAGTAGCAATGAAGCTGTTTGGAGAATTTTAGGATTCCCTATCCACGAACGTCATCCTGCTGTTCTCCACTTATCAGTTCACCTTGAAAATGGACAACGAGTTTATTTCACCGAATCGAATGCACGAGAAAGATCAGTGTCGCCTCCAAGTACAACACTTACATCTTTCTTTGATCTATGTAGGAATGATTCCTTCGCCAAAACTTTGCTGTATGCTCAAGTTCCATCATTTTACACATGGATCCCATCATCTAAAAAATTCCAACGACGAAAGCAAGGAAAACCTGTCGAAGGATGGCCAAATATATATTCGACAGATGCACTCGGTAGAATCTATACAGTTCACCCACAAAATGCCGAGTGCTTTTACTTGCGAATGCTGGACCGATATCATTCGAAAATTTAAGGACTGTGGATGGGCAAATATGTTCAACCTTCAGAGAGGCGTGCCAAAATCTAAATTTGTTAGAGAATGATTCACACTGGGAAACAACTCTTACAGATGCATCGATTGGTAATAATCCACGTCAGATAAGGGCATTATTTGCAATTATATTAGTTTCATGCTCACCATCCAACCCCAAGGCACTATGGAACAAATTTAAAGAAAATATGACTGAAGATATATTGCATCGGGAAAGAACTATCACCAATGATGCAACGCTAGAATTTTCCGATGCAATGTACAACGAGGCTTTGGTACGACTAGAAGATAAATGTTTGGAAATCCAAAACAAGACACTTATTCAAGTGGGTATGATTGCTCCTCTTCGATCGGGCGAAGATGTGTATGACCGCGATCTGCGAAGAGAAATAACTTACGATGTACAACAATTAGAAACATACCTTTCACAAAATTTGCAGCTACTAAAGCCAGAACAAAGAACAGCATACAATGCAGTAGTGGATGCCATTGAAAATCAAACTGGAGGATTGTATTTTATTGATGCACCTGGAGGAACAGGAAAAACGTTTTTAATTTCCTTGATCTTGGCCAAAGTTCGATCGAAAAGAAATATTGCTTTGGCTGTTGCTTCATCCGGAATTGCAGCAACTCTTTTGGATGGCGGTAGAACAGCACATTCTGCACTTAAAATACCAGTAAAAGCGCAATTTTTAGAAGATTTCACTTGCAACATTAAGAAAAATTCTTCTATGGGCAAAGTACTACAATTATGTAAGATTATTGTTTGGGATGAGTGCACAATGGCCCACAAAAAATCTTTGGAAGCTCTCGATCGAACTTTGCAGGATTTGAGAAACAGCACAAGGTTTCTTGGAGGAGATTTGATTTTATTAGCCGGAGATTTTCGACAAACACTTCCGGTTATTCCCGGTTCAACACCAGCAGACGAGTTGAACGCATGCCTAAAATCATCGTTCCTATGGCGCAATGTTCGCACATTGAAATTAACTACAAACATGCGTGTACAACTTCAAAGTGATGGAACAACTACTCAATTTTCTGAACAACTTATGGACCTTGGAAATGGAAAAATGCCAATAGATGCAGTCACGAAATGTATTACATTTCCATCTAACTTTTGCCGGTTAACTAAATCAATCGAAGAACTAATCGACTGTGTGTTTCCAAACATCGAAAACAACTTCAATAACAGTCAATGGTTATGTGAACGAGCATTACTTGCTGCCAAAAATATTGACGTACGTTCTGTTAACCATAATATACTTAACAGAATCCAAGGAAATACAAAAACTTATAAATCTGTTGATACTGTGACAAATGAAGAGGACGTGGTTAATTATCCAGTCGAATTCTTGAACTCTTTGCACCTGGCTGGCTTTCCACCACATGAGCTGCTATTGAAAGTTGGTGTTCCTATTATTTTATTAAGAAACATTGACCCACCTCGCCTTTGCAATGGAACCAGGCTAAAAGTGAAAAAGCTGTTGAACAATTTAATCGAAGCGACTATTATCACGGGAAAGTATATAGGTACCGATGTCTTGCTACCTCGAATTCCCCTATTATCAACTGAAATGGCCTTCCAATTTAGGAGATTACAGTTTCCTGTTTGTTTAGCATTTGCGATGACAATAAATAAATCGCAGGGACAAACTATTCATGTATGCGGCCTAAATTTATCAAACCCATGTTTTTCTCATGGACAACTTTACGTTGCATGCTCACGTGTAGGAACCCCTAAAAATTTATTTGTTTACGCCCTTGAAGGAAAGACCAAAAATATTGTATATCATAAAGCATTACAATAATCATACATAATAAGAATTATTTAATTAAGTTAGCTGCTTTTGATAATAAAAATTAATATATCTATAGATAAAATTAATTTTTTTGTTAAAAGTATATTTAAAAAAAAAATTTTAAATGCAATACGTATGTAAATAAATAAATTATAACACAAAAACAAATACTGTAATTTTTTTTTATTTTTTTTTTTGCCAGTGTAGCGAAGCGCACCGGGTTAAGCTAGTATGCAAATAAAAAAAAAATTTTGAATATTAAAAAAAAAATTTCTTTTACTACTATAAATTGTCCAAAAATATTTATTTTCTCCAACTACAATGGCTTGTATATATTGATCTTCACCAATAGCCCGAGACTTATATCAAATTAAAGCTTGAAGTCTTAGCTAACGACGTATTTTTATTCACCTGCCTATTTTTGCCCCTAAGCAATTCCGGTATAAAAAACTAAAAGAAGTTAGGACAACTTTCCTTCACAAGCATGGTATTGCGCATAGGAATGGGCAAAAATATCGATATTTAAAAAAAAAATATAATCGGCAAATATCGCCGATATTTAAAATACCTATATTTTGATATATCAATATTGAAATACGACTATCGAATTCGATCGAAGTCTTCATAAAAAACTCAAAACTTTAGCCGTTTTTCAAACAATAAAAATGCGGGGGTTTTTTAAGATTTCATATGGTTTTTTGTATTCTTTCCTTTTGTTTTTGTGTTAATTGAATGTTTGTTTTGTTTGAATTTTTTGTTGTTATTGAATTTTTTCAAACAAAAGAAACAATTAAAAGTAACAATGGAAATAAATATAATATATGTATTTGTACATAAATATGTATGTACATAAGTATATTAAATTTTGTAGTATATGAAAATTGATGTAGTTTGCGATATTATTTCAACAATAATACCAATATATCAATTATTAACGCAGATTAATTTAAAAAATTTTTTATGAAGTAATTTTTACCAAAATTAAAAACTAAACGACCCAGTGCAAAACGAATGAAAGATAGATTTGTTGAACAAAACGAAGTTTGGTTGGAAAATATGTATTGTTTTGGTGAAGATCTTCCAGAATATGAAGAACCAATGTGTTCTCATGAAGTCAAACGTGGTCGCCCTTCTAAAGCTTTTGAATTTTGTTAATTTCGTGCTAAAAGGAGTAAAGTACAGCAGTTATGTGATAGTAATTCGGCAGAACTTATTTCATCGGCTGCAAAAAAATTAATAGGGATGGAAAATGTTCAAAAATGTTTAGTCTAGAAAAAGCAATAAGCCTCATTATTGATGCTGGTTTATCAAAACATCATTATCAAATATTAAGATGGAGTGTTAAAGAAATTGGATGTCACATTTTACCCCCATAGCATCAAGTTCTTGGTGTTAAAATGGAATGTTATCCTAAATATTTGGAAAAACAGGAAAACTATAGTAAAGTCAGTATGCAAGATTTACTCGATCATACTGTATCCAGAATATTGAAGACGAAAGCGAAAGCTGAGACAGAGGTACTCCCAAATCTACTACAACTAATTTATAAATGGGGTTGTGATGGATCCGCAGGACATAGTGAATACCATCAAAAATTCAATGATCCAAATTTTAATGACAAAAATATTTTGTTGACAAGTATTGTGCCTCTCAATTTGAAATGTATTGATCTTCAACAACTTTATGTAGGCCAAGAAAATTTCAATTTGTAAAAGAAACGGCAAATTTTATTTCTGAAGAAGATGAAAAGGAAATTAAAGATTTGAAAAAAACTGCTGTTAACATTTATGACAAAAGTTTTGAAATTTTACATACACCTGTTTTAACCATGATTAATGGAAAGGTTGCGAATACAATCAGGAATGGGTGTTTATTTTATATGTCAAACTAAGCCAAGCGAAATGAACAATTTGGAAGTATTAAGGACCAAACCAGTTTCGGAGGAAGGGCTTCATTTTGGAATTGTCCCTTTACATGCGAGAATAAAATTTATGGAGTGCATATTGCATATAGCATAGAACAAGCTGGAGAGTACAAGAGATATTAAAGCGGAAATCCAAAGAAATTTGAAATTGGTTCTAGGCATAAATGTGGACATGGTTAAACAAGGAATGGGCTCAACGAACGATGGCAATACCTCTAGACGGTTTTTTGCAAATCCTTCCATAATCAAATAAAAAACACGAAAATTTAAGCCTGTGTAGCTATCTAGCTTTGCTAACAAGGAAAATATTGCATTTTATTTTGCCATTTTGTGTGAGAGGTATCGTGGTTGTTAGCAGATTTTGATAATGTTTTCACTACTGGTTAATATTATCATAAATTTGCAATGAGCAAAAAATTGTGACTCTACAATGATTTTTAACTTTTGTGTTATATGGGAAGTAGGCGTAGTTGTGCTCGGATTTTTTCATATTTGCAGTATTTTTTTATTACAACCAAATATTAATCCATACCAAAACTCAAGGCTCTACCATGTTTCCTTAAATTTAATGCCGCCAATCGTATGAAGCTGAACCACTGTTCGACATTCCCTTACCACGAAGCAGGTTTGTAAGAGAGCATATTAAGGAATAACGGTAACAAGCAATGCAAAGCTGATCGTGCGCTGAATAAAGCGCTTTCTGTGTCAAAAAGGTATTGCTTTAAAGTGGGAGCTCGCCATATAAAATTCATGTCTTCAGTAAGCGATATGGTTAGCGAAAGTTTTACGTTTCTCCCTTACAAACCTGCTTCGTTTTAAGTTCCATTTTTTATTGGGAAGCTTTATACTTAGAAAGTATCTTAGCGGCTATGGCCGCTATTGTGCCAAAGCCATCCCAATAAAAAATTTTCCTATTTTGCGAAGCACTAATGGTACATTTCAAAAAGTAAGCTCACATTTAAGCGCTACGCAATAAGACATACAGAGATGCAGTAAGGTAAGCGAACGAATTCTTAATAACTTAAAAAATATTTGAAGAGCCACGACATTCCCTTACTACGAAGCAGGTTCGTAAGGGAGCATATAAAATACTAACGGTAACAAAAAATTCAGTGTGCAAAGCTGATCGTTACATTCAACAATTTTTATATGCGCTGAAGAAAGCGCTTTCTGTGTCAAAAATGTATTGCTTCAAAGTGGGAACTCGCCATATAAAATTCATGTCTTCCGTAAGCGATATGGTAAGCGAAACTTTTACGTTTCTCCCTTACAAACCTGCTTCGTTGGAAGCTCCATTTTTTATTGGGATTATTATTGACAGAAAAAAGAAGTTGGTTGTCTACAAAATTAAAGTCATAAATAATAAAGTGACTTCTTAAAGTAAAGGTTAATGAGCAAAAATTTGAGGCAGTCGTGGTTTGTTGTTCATATCTTAGCCATGTGGAAGCCAATCTCATTATGTTGGTTACAATACATAAAATATATCACTACCCATTTCAAGGATAACATATCGCTATGCACGTCAGAAGAAATAGACCTCTCTATTGTCAATATTTAAAGAAATATTAAACTAGATGTTCAATATTCTTCCATATCCCCCTAAGCAAGCCAGATATAAAAGAATATATTTTGCAGATGTCGAACGACTCGTGGCTAAAACAAGAGGATTTCATAGATAAAGACAACTTCACAGATCTCTCAGCTTAAAAGTTTCCTGAAATGATTCACAGAAAATATTAGGAAGTTACTCGAGGCTCAAAAAACAACGTCCTTGGAAAAGTAATTTATAAGCTCGAAAATTGAAAATCGAATGGAGGTTGGGAAAGACACGATATGCAAAAAGGAAACCTGTTGGATTTCAAAAATCACTAGAGTTGGCACCTGTCGTTTTTGGAACAGCTTTACCACTAAGATGTTAAGCAAGGGAAAATTAAAGGGGGTTTGCTTATTTAAACCCCAAAAAAGCATCTGCTTTTTATGAAATAAGTAACCAAGTTGAGCTACTGCACATAAGCATAAAAAATATAATTTTTCTAATTTTTATGTTTACGAATTCAATGATATCCTTAAGGATGGAAAGTCTCTCTTGTTACCATGATACTTAAGCCAGGGAGGATCACACTAAAGTTGAACCATATAGGCCTATTGGCTTATTATCTAAAATTTTAAAGCTATTTGAGAAACTATTAGTTTCTTAATAAATCCCGATATTGGACGAAACTGAACATATACTAAATCGGTGTTTTAAAGCCATATTCAATAAAGCCATGTGGCCCTATTTCACATGACATTGAGATAAAAGCCATTATTGTGTTATTACTCATTTAAAATTTTTTTGTTTAATACAGTTCTAGGCGCTTCGAAATGTGGCCCAAAAAAGCAAATGAAAATGATCCCCAAATTTAGGGATATTTTTCATTTTGCAATTTAGCCGAATTATTTAAATTAAATGTTACCCCAAAATAATAAAAAATAGCCCTAGAAATAAAATCAAATATGCCCCTTAATTTGGGGTAATTCTACTTTATGACAAATCACCTTAAATTGTTTTATAAAAAAAGTTTAAATTAAAAACAAAAAGGGTTAGTATTAAAATCCCGAACTTTATAATTCTGAATTTCTAAGTCCTAAATTTAGTTAGCGCAGTTGGTGTTTGTTATAGAACAGACGAGAAAATCCTTGCGGCCGGCCGAGGGCCTAATCATCCTATCTATCGTGTGATTTTCAAAACCAAAACTACAATTATTCAAGATACTCGCATTAAAATTTGGAATTTTGAATTCCTCGGCTATGCTTACTAAAGCTTCATTGCATATCCGGCCTTCGGCTAACTTAAGCTTTGCTGTATAGGCAAAGACTGGCTTCGCTAGCTAAAGCTTCTCTACATAGGTGGTCTTTGCGCAGTTACGAATTTGTAACAATTGTTGCTGGAAAGTGTTCCTTAAAAATTGTTCAATAACATAAAATATATGATTTTCTTAAATTTAAGTACAATAACCATGTGTTAATAGTTCAAAACAATTCAATTAATGAAGACAGAATTTCGTACCTGACAGCTAGATATAGTCAATGTGCAAAACTTGCTAGTCTTTGCTGTTAAATCGTTCATTTACTTTTTTATTTTTTGAGTTATTGAAAGAAACGTTTTGTAAATTTTAAACTTACTCTCTCGTTGCAAGAATCTGCTAGTAAAGCAAATGAGCTGACCTAATATAGATCAAAGCTATGGAAAAAGAAGAAAAAAATATGAAACAAGAAACCAACAACCATTTTGAGATTCTTATGCCAGACAAAATCATTCAAGATAAGAAACCAAAACTGTTTATAAAGAATCCGAGTGTAAATGAATATCAAACTTGAGTGTTATATTCATATGTGTAAATTTATAAATAGTTTTATTTAATTTCTAAAATATAAATTTAAATAATTTGTTTTAACTTCTGTTTAGTTTGTTAAAATAATGCTCGTAAAAATCTGAAGTGTACATTTCAACAGTTAAGTAGAAATAAGTGTAAGTTCTATAGTATCGTTATTTGAAAATTTAAATTTAATTTTCTTTAATTTTTTTTTTATTTAGACTTTACGAGTCTTCATTGGTTAGACATAGGCGGGATGATCACACGAGAATTTTGTAAGAAGTGGGTCTGCCTGATGAGGGTAGTATGCTTCAGGGAATTTCGGATCATAGGACTATGACCCTAGACTTGGGAATAATACCACCAGTGGAGTTCCCGGATAGAGAAGTCTGGCGTGGATCCAATGGACTGTTTCAGGGGTGCCGGGGTTTATATAGCGGACACGTACGTAAATAGGTAGTAGAGACTCCCGGATGAGTGCAGAGTTTTCCAAGCTGAGATCCTAGCGATCTGGAGGGCGACGGAGGTGATACTGAATCACATCGTGGGTGGATCTGAGTTGACAATTTACGTCGAAAGTCAGGCAGCGCTTAGGGCAATGACAAATTAAATGCTGCGATCGTGCCTGGTCGCTCGGTGTAGGGATGCTCTGAGGGAACTCATGGAGGTATTCACGTTAAGGCTGTGTTGGGTACCCGGACATTGCAAGGTGGATGGCAATGAGGTGGCGGACGAACTGGTGAGAGAGTTTTCGAGTCTGGACCTAATGGTAAGGGACGAGGGTGTAAAGCCCGTCCTTTGTCACTACGATGAATGATACGGAAAAGATTCCGTAATGAAGTTAACCGATCCTGGAAAGACAGAACGGATTGCAGGGTGTCTAGGGCACTATGGCCTGGATTGGACGCAGGGGCAACCAAGGTTCTGATGGGATTGGATAGAAGTGTTCTCAGGACCCTTATAGGGTTCTTGACGGGTCATTGCACTGTTAGGGCTTTTACGAGTAAATGGGACAATGCCATACCGGACTTCTGCAGATTATGTGATGATGCTGAGGAGCTAGAGACGGTTGAGCATGTACTGTGCCACTGTCCTAGAATGCAGTGTCTTAGACAGAAATGGCTGGGGGATAGATTTCACGACTAGCTGGGGTGCATCGCTGGATGTAATTCAGTCGATTTACTGGGGTTTGTCAGGGAAATTAGAACCAGCTTCCAACAACTGGAAGCTGGTTGTCGTCGCACTTAGTAGAGCGTTCTTAAGTGTTCTAAGGGGTAACCCTGGACCACTACCACAGTGTGAAGATGCCGGCTGGTATCAAGGACACATAAAATTGATAGCGTGTGCAGATGAGCGTTCAGCGCTGCTGTACAAGGATGCCGTGGAGTCCCTGGGGGAAGTTTGGCAGGGCGCTAAGATTGAGGTAATACCTCTGGCCGATGTACCGCAAAGGCCCAGATCTATTGCCAAGATCCCCGCTGAGCCATCCGACCCCAAGGAGATCCTGGAAATAATACAGATCAGTAACCCCCAGCTACCCACACAGGACTGGAAAGTAGTGAGGGTTTCTGAATCTGTTGAAGAGTCCAGGAAGGCCACTGTTATAATAAACAGTGACTCTATGCCATCACTTCGGAAGACAGATATTCTATGGATTTGGAACTATCTTCCTCCGAGTCTACAAAGGTGATGACAAAGGGAAGCCTCAAGCTCCAGTGATTACCACCACCACAACAACAGCATCAACGGAGCATATGGAAGACGATTCTGCTACGTCGTCGGCCAATGAAGTCACTCCATCGGTCAGTGGACTTGTGGGTGACTTCTTTGGTAAGATGGAAGTGGCGGACGATGAGGATATCCTTCTGGAATCGAACGACGACCCAGAGGATGCCAAAGTCACAGTCGTCCATAGCGATGAGCTATGATGAAGGTTACACAAATCAATCTTCATCACTCTAAAGCGGCGTCAGCTGCCCTTCTCCTCCGATTGGCTTCAGGCACGGAGGAGCTTATATGTATCCAAGAACCATTGTTGTATAGAGACAGGGTTTGCGGACTCAGTTTAGACGGCTATAGGACTCTGTACGCAGCCGACCAAGGTAAGACCAGGGTTTGTGTTATGGTCAAAAACATCATTAAAGCTTTCATTCTTTCTGATTTTAGCGATAAGGACACATTCACTGTCGCAGTAGAATGCAAAACCAGTACAGTTTGGTTTATGAGCTGCTACATGGCACACGACCAGGGTGCTAATCCTCCTAACTCCACAACCAGGAAGGCGATGTCGTATGCTAACAGGCGCAACATCCCCCTAACAATATGTGCTGATGCTAATGCACATCATACCGTGTGGGGAAGCTCGGATGTCAATCCACGAGGTGAGTCGCTTTTGGACTTCATAGTAGAAAACGAACTAACAGTAGTTAATAGGGGTAGTGAGCCCACCTTTATTGTGACTTTATTGTGTACTGTTCCTTCTTTGATCACATGTATGTTGATTTTTCCTTTATAGTTGATTCAGTTAAACCCTACACGAACAGAAGAAGGACCAACTGGTCTATCTATGCGAGTGTACTCGGGGACAAGCTGCCTATGTGCCCGGTTCTCATAGACAGTGTGTCCGTGCTCGACTCCGCAGTGGAGTCATTGACTGGTGTCTTAATGGAGGCAACAAACGAATCCTGTTAAAGAATCGACAGGAGTGGCAAAGCTAAGCCCATATGGTGGAATGCGGAAATTGCTGAAAAACGCAAGGAAAGCAGGAAACTCTTTAATGAGGCAAAACGTAATGCTGTTTGGAACAATTACAAGTTCTCAGTAAATGGATTCAAAAATCTTATTAGGAAGGCCAAGAAACAGTCCTGGAGGAAATTCTGCAATGACGTGGAAAACTCCTCGGATACAAGTCGGCTACGTAAGATTGTATCCTCTAAACCAGCTATTCCATCATATATACGAAAGATGGATGGATCCTGGACCACAAACAGTCGGGACACCCTTGAGGTCCTGATGAATACACACTTCCCAGGTTGCACTGATGATGTGCCTAGGGAGTAAACATTTAGTGGCGCTCGGGATATCTCTTATATTCCGATAACTCGCCATCGTGTGGAATGGGCGGTCAAAAGCTTCCATCCCTTTAATCTCCAGGCCCGGATGGCATTATCCCAGCGGACCTACAAAAGAACCTGGGAATGGCTCTTGGCAATATTTAGAGCTTGTCTGAGTCTCTCACATGTCCCATGAACTTGGGCAACATATAATATCGCCTTCATCCCCAAGAGTGGGAAGACATCTCACACTATGGCTAAAGACTTTAGACCAATTAGTCTATCCTCCTTTCTACTGAAAACACTGCAGAGGATTTTGGATATTCATATAAGATCATCGTTAGGACACAATTCCCAGTCACCGGCTCAGCACGACTACACGAAGGGAAGGTCCACTGATACTGCGCTTCACTTATTGGTGGGCCACATAGAGAGATCCCTGCATTACAAGGAATTTGCTTTAGTTGCATTCCTGGATATTGAGGGCGCTTTCAACAACGTTAGACCTGAATCGGTTATTAACGCTATGAGACATTTGGAAATCGACCCAGCGATCATTCAATTTGTCAGCAGTATCTTGCACTTTAGGCGTACCGAATCCAACTTGGGCGCCTCGAACATTTTAAAGGTTGTGACTAGGGGCACCCCGCAAGGTGGTGTACTGTCACCTTTACTTTGGAATCTGAATATAAATACCCTACTCAGAGCCATGGAAAGGACGTGCTGCAGAACGGTTGCATATGCGGATGACGTTGCAGTTGTGGCTATGGGTAAAGATCCCAGACTATTGTCTGAACTAATGGAGACCTCATTGGACGTCCTAACAAAATGGTGCCAGGGATGTGGACTGGATGTAAATCCTGCCAAAACAGAACTGGTACTTTTCACAAGGAGATACAAAATTCCCAAATTTAATACCCCGAGGATAAAAAAACTGGAACTGTCTGACAGCGCCAAGTATCTTGGGCTAATATTGGAAAGCAAACTGAACTGGAGGATGAACACCAGCTCCAGGACTAATAAAGCGGCTACTGCATTATATTGCTGCAAAAGGGCCATTGGCCTAAACTGGAGAATTAATCCGACGAATGTATACTGGTTATACGAATGTGTCATTAAACCCATTCTTTTCTACGGGGCAGCTGTTTGGTGGCCGGCGCTCAAGGTGAAGAGTCATCAAACCAGGTTTGAACGTACAATGAGAATGGTGGCGATAGCGGTAACAGGTGCCATTAGAACAACCCCCTCTAAGGCATTGTTTACGATTTTAAACTGGTTACCACCAGACAGTTTGGCGAAAAGGATAGCTGCGAACGCGGCGGTAAGACTAAGGGCCACCGGAGCATGGAGGGATTACAACATCGGCTAACATTCTGCACGATATTAATTGGCACATGGATGTTGATTATGTCACACCCGAGCCAATCTTTGATCCTGGCTTCACGGTAAGCATTTTGGATAACGTGGTCCACTAGTATGACCTGCAAATTCCCGCGAATGCGATTCGAATCTTCACGGACGGGTCTAAAACACTGTATGGTGTCGGTTCTGGCATATACTCCGAGCAGCTTAACTGGAGCATTCCTATAAGGCTGCCGGACCACTGCAGTGTCATTTAGGCCGAGATAATGGCCATCCATATAGCTAGACATTCACTGGTCACCCTTAATTGGGTCCCCGGACACGGGGTCATACATGGGAACTGCATGGCGGATTCGTTGGCGTATGCAGGTACCACCTTGAATCGGGATGGTTCCACATATTATGTAGGTGCTTCACTCGCAAGGTGTAAGCAACTTATAGCGCAGAAGTTTCATCTTATCGCCAGTCAGAGGTGGCACGATGAAACCACCTGTGGGGAAACCAGGAAAATCTGGCCCATCATAGATGGAAAAAGGACACGGCCAGCATTACAGCTGCTCCCTTATAATGACTTGTGTAGAAGTTGTGGCGATGAGGAGGAGGAAGAGTCAACGGAACATCTTATCTGTAATTGCCAGGCATTCGGAGACTTAAGACTCGAAATGTTTGGTCGAAGAGCCCTTGGGGACAAAACTTGTCTCTCCGATGTTGATGTAAACAGGATCCACTCCTTTATTGAATCGACCGGTTGGCTGCATGGGAATACTAGCAGCCAGATTTTATAGGACCCATGGGAGACGGCGTTATATGGTAACACAACGGGAACTAATTAATGGACCCACGTGAGCTGTGCTTGATCACGGCTGCCAATGGAACCTAACCTAACCTTCTGTTGAGGGGACTGTAGGGGGAGTAACTTTCCTACGTAGTGCTTACTAATATCTTTTTACTCTATCTATCTGTTTATTTCTTTCCTTCTTCAAATCTTTCTTTTCTCTATCTCCTTACTGAAGGGTTTCACAATGGACCGCATTGGTCTCCGAGTGGAGGTGCGCCCTTGGTCGCATAGCCCTTCTTAACCTAACCTAACCTTACTTAATTTTTTTTTTTAATTTGTAATATGAAATGTTCCATAGTTGTTATAATTTTGAAAGAATGGAAATTCCATTAAACAAAAAATCGCTTTCAAATATTGTGTAAATTGAAACATTTTTTTTTATTTTGGTTTAATTTAATGAAGAAAATAAAGAATATGTGCTGCTATTTTTTTATGTGTGGAGTTGTTGACATATATTTGGATAGATGGTATAAAATCACAACAAAATATGATTTTTTTGAAAAAAATTGCAAAAAGACTCATTTCCAGAAGAGTTAGAGGGTTATTGTATATCAACAAAATGTTGCATGTCTTGTTCTGAATAAATCTTCTGAAGGCATTATACACCAAAAACCTAACAATCATACGATTTTCTAGGTTTTTCTTTTTACTATACAAGTGCGTTAATTAGTTCCCTCGACAAGAATCAGTTGGCAGAACGTTGTTATTTTTGTGTGTGTTGGACTGACTTACATTCCTCAAGGTGATATTTTGATCAAAAAGGGGTGGGATATTGTTTAGAAACAAAAGCAACTGTTTCCTACTCAAATTCGTGTTTAAACTTATAACCTTACTAATCGAACCAAAAGTATTGCTTAATAACACTGCGCTACAGCGTTACCGTTTGCCCGACTAAAGTCGCAATTTGACCCTTTTTAAGCGGTCTGCGACTTTTTGTGAGACTTTTTTTTATCACCGACTTTTGCGACTTATTTAATTTTGTTGCGACTTTTTACCCTTTTTTTGTAAAGCATCTAACTTGTAGTAAATCGTCAAAAAAAAGTCGTTTAAATTTTAAAGCAATTCACAGATTTTTGTTCATTTGACAACATTTTTATCACTTTTTTGCAACCTTTCCATGTGTTTTACATATTCTTCGCAAATTTTCAGTAAAAGTTTCAAAATAACGTTTTAGCAAAAAGGCTTTTAAAAAAATTGCAGTGTTTATTTTACAAAATAATTTTTAGCCACCCACCGAGTCAATGAAAGATGAAGTTTTCGTAAAACATGGACTGGGATGTACGAACATGAGAATATTTTGCTTTAACTTAAAAAATAAAATTTAGTTTTTTCTTTAAAAAAGGATTTCTTATTAAAAAGAAAAGGAAATTTGAAAACGAAAAATAAATTGGCAGATAAAACCACGGAGTCTGAGACGGATAACGTTAACATCGCTGCATGTATTCAAGAGACTGGGCTTAAGCCAGACATGGAGTCAAAGCGGCCTTTTTACAGTGTTTGTAAACAGCTTTTAGTGAACCAAAACAATCATCTTCAGAGACATGGAAAAAACCGAATAATAAAAGGGGGTTTCATGAACAAACTTGCGAGACTTATTTCAAGAATAGCCTTTTTAACTATTGTGTAACTTTTTACAATTAATGTCAATATTTAAGAAACTTGAAATTTTTGTCTAAAAATTAAATGCGTGCTTAAAAATAACTAGATAAAGCCAAAAGACTAAATTGCTCTGATTAGTCCAAGAATTTGTTGTTTCAATTGTTGAATTTTAGGCAAATTTACGAAGTTTGTGTTATTGAATTCTCATACAAATTTTGACAGTTCATTTGCGAGAGTGTAAAAATATACAGTTTGCCCAGGTTGCGAGACTTTTAAACGATATCATGAAAATTCTTATGCAAAAGAGGCTTCTGAAAATAAAAAAGTGAAACTGACTGTTTTATTTAATTTTTTTGTTTTGCTATGCTTTTTATTATTAAAAAAACGTTAAAAAAAAGATGTTCGACTTTTATTTTCTCAAACGACTTTTTTGTGCGACTTTATTTTTATGAAACGACCTTTTGTGCGACTTTTCAAAAATTCCTAGCGATAGCCCTGCTGCGCTAGTTGAAAACTGACATGAGGTTCACCTGGCGTCTTAAAAGAAAATGTTACCTACCCACTTTCTCCACCCCTTAGGGAGGCGCCATACAAATATGGCGTTTTATAAAATTCTTAAATGCAATTAACATGTTTCATCTTTTGTGAATAAAATCAAAAGTTGAAGTCATCTTTTAATCATTTACGGCTTGTTTTGTTTGGAACTTTGTTTTCTGTACGTGTAGGAAAATTTATTTATGGCGTTTTAAAACACAAACATTTCAAAATTTTGCTAAAAAATAATTTTTTTGGCAAAAAAAATATTGTTTCTCAAATGACTGCGTATGTTCAAAAAATGTTTAACCCTACTTAAAGGTAATTTTATTGCGGAATATTGTTTCTGTTAGTGTATTCAATAAACTAATAGCCTATTTCTAATGTGCGAAAGAATTCTTTCTTTCGTATAACTACATTGAAAACAAAAACAAATTTTTAGAATTTGTTTTTGTTTTCAATGTAGTTATTCGAACGAAAGAATTCTTTCGCACATCGGAAATAGGCTATAAGCCGTTTTTGAGTTACGCGAATGCATGTTGTGCCACCTATTCCATTTTCGAAATAAAAGCATATTTAAAAAACAAGAGCTATCCTAAAAAAGTTTAGCACCACTGGATTCAGCGTACCCGAATTAGGTTAAAATGACAGGTGCCCCGCTTATCACAAAAAAAATTCTAGCACATTGTAATTATTAGGGAGATCGATTATTCGACTTTTTCAATAACCGGTTTTCGAATATTACGAATAGTTGCTATTTTAAAAAACCCGGTTTTCAGTTAAGCAATTTTTAAATAACCGGTTTTAATTCGAATACTTAAAAACACAAAAATCAAATAAGTTTTTAAAATAAAACTTTAATTTGAATAAAAACAAAACAATTTGCCAATTTAAGGACCCACAAAATACATAAATATGACTTAGATCAGACCTAACAAATATTTTACGATATTTGTTATTGATTTACTAAACTTAATTTGTAAGAAGATATTTGTATAATGTAATTTAGAAACGGTTGAATGATATTTGATCTAGACAAACGTTTTGCAAAAGCAAATAAATTATAGGAATTTTATAAAATTATTTTTTGAAACGTTCTCTCAAATTTATTTTAAATGAATTTTAATTTGTTGGTGGTTAAGCTATCTATATTAATCAACCAAATTTTTTTAAAGTTGCAAACAAAACCTCTTAGCCAGGATCTATTATCTATTTCAAATTATTTTGTTTCAGCATTATATAAACAAATAGTAAACTGAACATTTTTTTTTGTGTAAAATATTTGTCAATTCGTCGACTACAATTTAAAACATTCCATAAAATTGTTTGATTTCTTCAATTTTGTTTTTTAGTTCTTGGTGTTTTAATAAATAAAACTGGTAGAATTTTTCCCATATCGTTGATTCCGCCGTAATGTTGTAGTTTTCAGCTTGAAGAGATACTAGAACTACTAGAGTTTTAAGTGCCTTATCGGGCATTTCGTCCTCGGCAACACAACGGGCTTATATTTCACCCAATAATTCATTTTTTGCAGCGTATTTTAGTAAAGTATTATTTGTCATCTTCTTAGAACTACTTCGAACGGAGTTAAGTTTCATTTGGATCACATTAATGTCAAGCATGTACACTAATGAAAGGTGATTAATAAGTCGTGACATGGAAGATCCTTTGTAACTTATCATTTTAGGGCACTTCAAGCACTTAACTTTGCCTTTTTAATCGCATTCGAAATATATCTAGAGAAATCATTTATATAAAAATATATTTAATATTTAGAATACTCTTGCACAAATTACTATTTACTTTATAACTGAACACGTTTTTATAGTATTTTGAATAGTTTTTGTTTTTTTTTTGTATAAAAACACATCTTTTATAAGCGATTTGTATTTACAGTGTTCGTAATATTTTTTGACCTTTGTTACATTTTGTTTTGACATTCTTCATAAGAAGTTTAACTTTAGCCAATATTCAATTAGAAAATAGATTACACATTACCAAAATAACCGGTAAATTATACCAAAATAACCGGTTTATTCGGTATTCGAAAAATGGACATTTTAAAATAACCGACTTGGGCAAACCGAAACTAACCGGTTAAAACCGGTCGAATAATAACCGTTCGATCTCCCTAGTAATTATTGACTTTGCAAGACTAGTAAACGTAATAAGAAAAACTTTTGGAGACAAAAATATTGGCACAAATTGTATTTGGGAATACAAAATTTATTATTAATAAGATTTCTTAATGACGTGCTAAATTCCCAATTTTTATTTCTGATAAATACACTGAAATTTATTGAAAAGTTTCTATGCGCATTTCAGTGGTTGCCTAGGCCAGCTCGTCGGGAAACTTTTTCCAAAGACTTTAGAAAAGCTATTATACAAATAAGATTTGAAAATTATGAATATTATATTTATTTTGTAAACAAAAACATAAAACAGGTGGTTGAATAATTCTTGCTAGTAAAAATTTTACTATTAGAAATTTATTATCAAAGTTGTTTTTGGGAACACTATTATTTATTAAAAGATTTTGTTTGTTGTGCTTAATTCCCGTTTTAAATAATTGATAAAAAAAATACTGAAATTTATTGTTGGAGGATAAGCTGTTCCTATGCGCATTTCACTTAGGCCAGATCATCAGGAAACGTTCTCCTAAATAATTTTAGAAAAACCAAAACTATCAGCAAACAAAACTACAGAGGGAATGAGAATTACCTACAAACACTCAAAAAGTCTTCTTTGCAACGATATCAAAGCTTAAACAAAATACCAAGCAATAAATCAGTGAAGAATTTTTATCTTTTCTTACATTTCCCGCTACAATTATTTGGAGTTCTCCCAACATTAATTGTAGTTGTAAGTGGGTAAAGAAAAAACATATTAAAAACAAAAACAAAGTGCTTTTTTTTCGCAAGAAATCAAAATAAAAACAATTTGCCAGTTCAGTTTTGTATGCACGTGCACTTGCTAAAATTTATTATCAAAGTAAATTTATTATCAAGTTCCAAATAATTGTAGCGGGAAATGTAAGAAAAGATTAAACTCATCACTGATTTATTGTTTGGTATTTTGTTTAAGCTTTGATATCGTTGCAAACAAGACTTTTTGAGTGTTTGTAGGTAATTCTCATTCCCTCTGTAGTTTTGTTTGCTGATAGCTTTGGCTTTTCTAAAATTATTTAGGAGAACGTTTCCTGATGATCTGGCCTAAGAAACCAGTGAAATGCGCATAGGAACAGCTTATCCTCCAACAATAAATTTCAGTATTTTTTATCAATTATTTAAAAATGGAATTAAGCACAACAAACAAAATCTTTTAATACTTTCAGAAATGTTAAAGCAATTTTTTGTCTCTCAAATTTGTGTACTCTTTTTGCACTCTCTCCTTGCAAGTTTTCCGAGTACGTGAACATTTACTAGTAACATTTATGGACAATAATCAATAATTTTCTGTAAATGAACACACCTTATACGTATGTATGTTTATAATTGGTGTATGTCAGCTTTGTTTTGCTTATGCACGAGAATAGGGTTGCCGCTCCTTTAACCTTAAAATAAAATTTCGTGTGATGAAATGTAAACAAGAAATATTTTTTAAGATGTTGGTAACTGTGCGTTCTCATATATATATGACACATACACGAATTAGCGAAAAGGCCGTGTCAGATACAACTTTGTCGCTTTGCGTGACGTTTCTACCTTTAGCAGAAAAAACTTTGACAACACCCATGCATTGTTTGTTTACTTATATAAGCGGTTGGTACATTTAATTATTTGTTATAAAAATAAAAGTTACAAATTTAATTGGACGGGAATTGAATTTGGCAAAAAAAATTAAAAAAAAAGAAAATTATACTAGCCAATTGTCAAAGCGCGCAAAAAGATGAGAGTTGGTTAACTTTTTGCTTCGCGCCGCTTTGAAAGTACTTTATGTGACATGTTTCGTTTAAGTATGTATATTTTATCTTAGATGTCAAAGCGAATCGGTAACGCAACGCGAAGCAAAAGTTTTATCTGACATGGCCTTAAGCGGCACAACAGTCAAGACGCGTTATACAACCGCTATTCATTATGTATTCGTCCTTCAATTACATGGTCGCGACTTAGCTTTGTCTTGTTCTACAAACAGGCTGTGAGAAAACTACTTAGTCGATCGAAGTTTTTTTAATGAAGGAGATTATTCAAGTTCATCCCAACCGGTTAATGCTGGAGTCCCAGAGGGAAGTAATTTGCGGTTTCTACTCTATTTGATATATACTTCAGACATGCCAACCAACCACTACACCCACACATCAACTTTTACGGATGATATAGCTTTTC
Source organism: Pollenia amentaria (assembly GCA_943735925.1). Taxonomy (NCBI): domain Eukaryota; kingdom Metazoa; phylum Arthropoda; class Insecta; order Diptera; family Polleniidae; genus Pollenia; species Pollenia amentaria. The sequence continues at coordinate 93,373,285 of OX031009.1, read as the reverse complement.
TAAGCATCCACGTTAACCACTATGAAGCATCTAGATACTTACAGGATCAAATATTTTAATTGGAAAAATGGTTAAATCAATGGAAAATAAAGATCAATAAACAAAAATGCATACATATAGTATTAAATAAATACTTAAAAAGGTTTGAATCGCACCCAAATCCACATACTCGAAATATTTGAAAAGATGGCGGCCAAACTCGCTTTAGGAAAACAGATATTTCAGTCTGGAGCCCTTATCCAATCAGAAAAGCGCTAAACCCATGTGAAGAAAACCCGTGATTAGGAGAACTTTCGTCCGGCATTGCCAGGACGTAAACTTGAGAATAAGATTTGATAAGTTATTGTTAGCACATAATCTTATATATGAAGATTCAATAAATAAATTATGAAAAATAAAATATCTGGTTTTTTTTATCTTTTCCACCTGTTGTAAAGGGTAAAATATTTAAGGAGAGGAGAGATCCTGTCTGGTACTTCGTGAATCACGTTATGGACTTAATTCTAATTGCAACCTGTGTGTATACATGTTAACCTCATCAGACTTGTACCCTTTCCATCTGTGGTTAAGGGTATACAAATAATCGGGTTACTTCTAATACTTTGGTAAAAAATATAATACAAATTTAAATAATTTTTTTTACTTCCTGAAAGAAATTGACCTCAATTAGAAGAACCATTGCAATTACTTTTCACAAAAACGAAATGCATAATTTTTTATCAAAGCTCGATAAACGTTAAAAGGTAAAAAGTGTGCAACTCAAATAATTTTACGTTTATTAAATTCGTTTTTTTCCAATTTTACCAAGCACATTTCAAAATTCGCAATTTTTTTTTTAGTTTCTTTCGAGTTATAAAAGGAAAATACTCAAAATGTAAGCATATTTAGATATGAATCTACTTTTGAGGAATTCCATAACAAAAAATAATTGAATCATGAATTTTGAATAGGGCTCAGGTCCAAAAATTAAAAGCGTTTAGGAGACACAAAACTCGGAATATCTCGTAAGCCATTAGACTTTTTGAAGGAGAGTTTTTCCTTAAATTTAAAGCGTCTGTCTGTTGTAATGTTATTGTTGTAAAAATAATATTAAAAAAAAATATTTCTAGTACTATTTGAAGAAGAAAATGGTCATTACAGTTTCCAGAGATGAGCCCTTTTCGAAAATTCTTTTGAATTTTCGTGGTTTTAACAGCAAAATGGTATCTTTAGTATATGCAGTTTTTTGAAACACACACAAATATTGAAATAACCTATAAAGTTTCTATATATATTTTGCATTTTAAGATGGGATTAACCTCTTGAAGATTCATTTATGAACTCGAAAATATTAATAAAAGTAAACAAAATGTTTAACAACAGCTTTTTATTATAAACGAACAATAAAAACATTTCGGTACATATTTATTTGATTATTAGGATTACAAATAAGAAAATTTCATTCATAAAATAACAAAAACGAAAATATTATACCAAGAAAATCGCCTGAATTAGAAATCTTCTCCTGTGAATACATGTCGGTTGGCCATTGCAGAATGTCTTCATAAACTTTTTAAAAATCGGCAATCTGGTCATGAATATTCTCTGAGCAGTTGCAATCACTCATATTCAAAATGAAGAAAAACAGTAATTGTGTATTTATTTTAATTTTATCTCCTGAAACTGGGTTCACTATTCAGATTATTTTTAATAATGGCAAAATCAAAAATAATTTTTCATAAAAAATGCATCACATATTCAAAACTTACCTCTCACTGCAAAGTTTTATTGCCTACCAAAACACACAAATTATTTTAAAATCAACATGTCTTTCACCGCTATGAAAAGGATATATAAGCCCTTCATTTTCACATTACATCGATCTTTATGTGTACCTCCAAAAATAGCATAAAACTTAATTCCCAAAAATTTGTACCTGAGCCCTTGTCGAAATTCATGATACAATACTAGGGTGTTCAATTAATCGGCTTTTTTTATTCGATTAAACGATTAATCGATATTTTTCATTTTTGACTTATTCTATTAAGCGAATAATATTTTAAAATTAATCGATTAATCGAATAATTCAAAGTCCAGAAATTTTATATATTAAGAGATTTGTTTCCGATAATTTTAGAAAAAATTGGTACTTGAGTAAATAAACATTATTAATTACAATTATTTTAATACTTTATTAACAAAAAAAAAAAAAAAACAAACGTTACAATTGATTCTAATTGATAAAACATTTACAACGATAAAAAATAAAACATGTATTTATATCATATCAAGAATGATAGAAGAAAGATTACGACAACACGAACTCAAAATTGAATTTTCTGCGCAGGTGGGTCAAATGACGTCACGAAACATACACGAATAGGTAACCCTAGCTTGGGTTAAGCTACGTCATCTAACGGGAAAACATGCGCATGGCGTAATCTCTTTTTATATCATTCTTGATATCATATAATGTTATATATACAAACAATTAAACAGATCTTTTAAAATAATGTTTTAAAAATAAAATGTTGCTTAAATGTTTTGCTTTACTTGGATGAAACACGATCAAGTTTTGTCTTTCCTTTTAATTTGCCATACTCTCTCACTTTTTTTTACTAACGCACTCACTTTTTAAATTGACCACGAGATTGCTTTCCATTTGTTTGCCAATTTTACTTTCAATTTACCAACTGACCAAAAATCAACTTTGGTGCTTTATTTGTAAAAAATATATTTCTTAAAAAATAAATGTGGTTAAAAAAAATTGTGGTTAAAGAAATATTTGTTCTGAAAGATTTTTCAGTAAGCAGTACGCCTATGTATGTGAATTACTCACTAAATATGCCCGTTTTTTAATGTCAACGGATACATTCATTTGGTTTGTTTATTCAACTTAAAAGCTTAAAAAATTATGCAATTTACAGAAATACCATATATATATTGTTATTCGATTAATCAACATAAATTCTTCGATTAATCCTTTAATCGAAATCAGAAATTTTAAATTAATCGAACAAGAATTAATCAACTGAACATCCTATTCAATACCACTTGAAAAAATTTTTTGGTAAATCAGTCTATTTTAATTTGAACATTTACTGAAATACTGTTTTCTATATATGGACCTATAACTTTTGATTTTAATTTTGCTTATTTGCTTATTTTAATTGAATTAAATTTTTATCTTATGAACGCTTATTTAGTACTATTGTCTTTTTGCCTGGGCCTTTTAAAAAGATCGGTATGAAAATTTCATTAACAGTGTTAAGAGTTCAACGACAGAATTGAATCATGGTATGTCCACAATTGACCCTAACATCAATTAATGGTTTATTTTATTTGATTACACTCACTAACATAAATAATATATACGTATATATTGGTACCTAAAATATACACGGCCTTATTATTTAGTAAATATTTAAGAATTATAAAAGGCCTATAAGACTAAATTTCTATTAACACATGTTTAGTTTATATTTTATAAATTTATGTGCTGTTTTCACAACACAAGTGATTGGACGTTCAGTAAAATGTATATGAAAAACCCTCAACAGTCTGAGTAATTTTCATATAAATTTTACTACACGTTCCAATCACTTGTGTTGTGAAAACAGCACATTAAAAAACTAAAATATTTTTATGAATTCGGGGTTTATTTTATGTTTTTTTCCAGCATTCTAAATTATTTTGGATAATTCACAATTGACCCTAATTTACAAAAACCTCCAATTTAGTAAAGGGGCCCATATATGACTTCAGCATGCACGCGCAATTAAGTGTGGCATCAATAGCGGATTTGTCGTGTATGGACATTTTGTGTGATTGTACGCCTTGCTGTAGCCATAGATGCCAGATAATATTGGTCGAAAATCGGCAAATTTTGAGGAAAAAGTCGTCAAATTGAATAAGCTAAACCGTCACAAAAATCGTTATTGGAAAAACCACTAACTTTTAATAAGTATTGAAAAATAATTGTTATTTTAAGTTTCCGATCCTAATGAACTTTTAATATATTCTGCCTGTTTTTGAAATTAAATAATTTTCGTTTAGACACTTATTATTGAAGTAACACAACCAAAAATTATTCAAAAGTATTGGCATTCATAAGAAAAGTAAGAAAATAAACTAAAACCAAGAAATATCAAATACCTTTTTTCACTTCGAAAATCCTGCTTAAGAACTTAAGTCTGGTAAACACCAATAAAATCAGACTTTTATAATGCGAACTCAGGCTAAAGAGAGTGGCTATAAAATGTCTGTAATAAAGTACTAACTGATCTATAGAATAGAACTCTTAAAAATATGCATCGTGCTAAAAAAATTCGTATTTTATATGATGAACAGCTAAGACGGGGAAATTGCTGCCAATCAAATAAAGCAAATAAATCAAATTATCAAAGAAGCTAAAATAAAATGTGAAATTATATATAAATATTTGTTAGTTTGAACAGAATTCGTCATTTGAAAAATCGTCAAATTTAGGGTATAAATCGTCCTATCGTCAATAGACCCTTTTTGTACCTAAAAATCGTCAAATCTAGCAGCTATGGCTGTAGCACTGCCAAACAGAGGTGGATATTTGCTGATTATACCAGTTTGTGCAAGGCGAATTCATTTATCAGGTGGCGTTGAAAGCACAGCTAAACTATTTTGTGCTGTCAAAAGATGCTTGTGTTTTTGACATATCGATCAACGAAAGCATCAAAAAAATACATTATTGTGTTTTTTATGTTGTTACTTGTTGTAGTATCGACACCTCCGTATACATGAATTCGCCTTGAGTTTGTGTTATTGTGTTTAGTGCAATTGGCTCAGTTGAGAAAAGTTGTCAAGGAGTAAACATTGGGGTGATAGGAATTAAGAAAACATCATTTGTTGATTGTTCTTTTGACTTTTCTCGTGTCATTATTCTACTATATAAAAAAATTGCAGACTCTTAAATAAAAAATAGGAATAGGTATTTTTTTTATTTATATTATCAATAATAAATTCGGTGCGTAGAAGTTGCAATAACTCATTCGCACAACATTTTTAAAGAAATAAATGCTTACTTGTATGCCTTGTGTCTCGAGCACGATTCAACATTATTTGCTTGTGCCAGTATGCGGGTGAATGTAATGTCCTGCTTAGATCACTTTAGTTCTAAAATACATACATTTGGACACAAATGTTATTTATTCCAATTTATACCATATCTCTGTTTTTTTTGTTTTTCATCGTAAGTAATTTTTTTCCCACGATTACGACATCTATCGACCCCAAAAATTCTAATCCAGCCCGACCCTAATTTTGTTACGAAAATTAAAAATAACATATAAATTTTTTTAGTTCAACTTTGTTCAAAACCAAAGGGGGAGTGCTATCAACATTATGGATAAATTGTTCAGCGGAGGCAGTTTCGAGAATTTATATTTTTAGTTTATTTTAAACAAAGATCCCAGGCTCACATAATTTTTCAAAGTTGGACCGCAGCTGATTGAAGAACAAGGTTTTCATCTAAGCATTTTTTCTTTTTACCCTAAAAATTTTATTAAGAGCTTCTCAAATATATCTATCGATAGTTAAAATATCCTTCGTTCAAAAATGCGCAAAATACATACACTCATAGAAAAATGCATCTTCATATTAATGATGCCGTAACATCAGAATTGGGACATCAATGTTATTACAAATGGCTTCAATGAGGCAAAAAGTGACATCAATCGAATACCGCATTTTGTGTATCGTTAACATTATTTTCATGGTTTAAGAAGTAAAATGAGAGGCAAAAATTCCCATATTCTTTTTTTTTAAATTATTTAGTTAAATACATGAAATTTTTAAAGTAGAATAATTAAAAAAACCAAATCAGGCATGCAGCTGGTCTCTTGTAATTGAGAGTTATTCTCTAAACAAAGGGCGGAATAAAGTGAAACAAAGATATGTAACAGGTAAGTAACATCCATACCTGTCCGATTTTGACAACGCGTTAAAATAAACAGGGTGCTATATTTGCTGTTTTAACAACTCTGTTTTTAGCGTTTGATAATAAATAATGCCAAATTAGCTATTTTTAGGTCAAACTTGCGGTTTTAATTCCATTTCTTATTTCTTTTATGAGGGTTTTAGTCACGAAAATTAACACTAATGTTTGTGACATAACGCTGATGCTCTTGTTTAGGTATGGCATTTCAGCGAAATTTCTACGCAGAAGATAACGTTCCGCCTTCCGCTCTTGTTAAGTTACGGCTGTAAATAATAATATTCTCTCACTTTGACTTTAGTCAATCCCAATGACAAATTGTCATTAAATTGAGTCTAATAAGTCGTTTCTACGATGTTACTGAGTCATTGCACTGATGACATGTGTTATTAAACTGATTCCTATTCGTCATATCTGTGATGCCGATGTGTCAACATAATTTCATAATTTAAATTTTTGACCCTGATGACAATTTGGGCAATTGATGTTAAGCCTCACATCACAATGATGAAAAGTGTCATGGGGTAAAAAAAAAGAAACTTGTTATAGCACTGATGTCAAAATACATGAGCGTTATGACGATTTTTCCATCAGTGTAATGTGTACTAAGAATCAATCATAGTTTTGTTTAAAAAAACTATTTAAAACTATACCATAGAAATTTTATTATTGATGTTCAAAATTTAAATTTAGTTCGAGAAAAATAAATTGGTTTTCTATCGTGTTTATAAGCCTAAAAAATTATGTTTCAACAAAAATGATTCAATTTCGAAATTGAACAGTGTGGGTCTCTTTAAAACTAAAAGATTTTTGGCTAACGATTTAATGGGTTATTGCCAGGATATCCCAAAATTTTGAGCCTCACCTACAAGTCATCGGTCGACAAAATCTGCTCCAAAGTGCTTTTTCGAATGAAATCTCTGATCGGTGTCAGTGCTATTTAATTTTGACCTGAAACAGTTTTGTTTTGATTTGAATTTAAGAAGATTTTTGATCTTTGGTATGCATGTACATACAATATGGCAAAGGCTATAAGGTATGTAGAACTTAATTCAATAACAAAACAAACAAAAAGGACTTCAAATATGAGATTATACTGCTTTGTTATGGAACTTCCAATTTGTATGTATGCAAATTTTTTTACTCGTACAAGTAACCAAACAAAAAAAATGTTAACTGCTCGAATAGTAATTTGTTTGCAATTTTAACGTTTTGCATTTAAATTGTTCTATCTGCAGACACTTTAAACGTGTTCATCAGACACATTTGCATAATGGAAGAAAAGTGAAGTAACGTACGGAATAATTGTAGCATCAATACCAGCATTTATATTATCACTTTCATGTGATACATTTGACAATAATTGTCGGAAAACACATTTTACATTATTAACTTTCAAACTCTTAAAAATTAATTAAAAATTCTTAAAAAAACATTCACAGTTAATGAATAATTACTTCCATTTTCTTTTTTTATAATTTATCATAATGGCTTTAAGCCAGCATATTTTCTAATCGTTTCATGTTTATAATGGTTTTGTTTACCATGTACAATAATTGTCTTAAGGTTACAAACATAGAAGGTGAATTCCCAAATATCCATATAATTTCTACATAAATTAGTTTTTATCATATACTATAGACGCCTGTATGCAGAGCTGTAAATGAATTAATTCTTTTCACAACAAAAAAGAATTGAATGCAATTTGAATCAATTCAAACGAATTAGGCAGAAATAATTTCAATTCGTTTCCAATTCAAATGAATTTGTAAACTGAGTTGCAATTCGTTTTTAATTCAAATGAATCTGTAAAATGAATTGCAATTCGTTTCCAATTCAAATGAATTTGTTAAAGTGAATTGCAAATCATTCTACAAATTCATTTGAATTCAATTGATTTTGAATTCATTCATATGAATTAGAACAATAAATTGCAATTCAAATGAATGAAATCCAAAATGAGTTGCAATTAATCAAATTCAAGAGCAGATCTAGGGGGAATGAAGAAATGGAAATTTCTCCTACCATAATGAAAATATTCAGTACCAAAACGTAAAAGCCTTGTCCTGGATCCGCGCCTGATCAAAGAAAACATGGTGTTTGGAGTTTGTATCTTCATTTTAATTTTTATTTTGAAATACGCTGTCTTTTACATAAAAAGTTAGTTGAATAACAAGACGAGAGTAGTGCTTGCTGTAGATTTAATTACAAAATCAATTCAAATTTCAATCAATTCAATTCAAATGAGATGGAAATGAATTGCTAATTCCTTTTTCTAATTCATTTGAATTAATTCAAAATCAATTCAATTCAAACGAATTGGAAATAAAATGCAATTCACTTTGACAAATTCAAATGAATTTGCAGAATGATTGAATTGGAAACGAATTGCAATTCATTTGACAAATTAATTGAATTGGAAATTAATTGCAATTAATTTTTACCAAATTCATTTGAACTGACTCAAATTTCATTTAATTAATTTTTTGTGTGAAAATAATTAACTTCTAAATTTGCTAATTCAGTACATGAATGATTCGCGAATTAATTCAAAAATGAATGATTAATTTTCAGCTCTACCTGTATGTAATCATCAGTGCGTGGAATTTCATGCAAATGCATGTTTTTCCTCGAAGGTTTCAATTATTTATACGAATCACAACTTTTGCCGAAAAATGGCATCGAGTTGTTGGTGCATATTTTTGCATATTTTATCGTCAATGCATTTTTTGTCATATAATGTCTAAAAATGGACGTAAATTCGAATATTGTAGTAGTTTTTGCTGAAACAAGCATTTTTCTGTTTTTATTTAAATGGTTTTTGGTGTTATCAAAATTAAAAAATTTGAAAAATTAAAAGACTTTTGAAATTTCAAACGAATCTTATTTGAATGCTCAAATCAACATTTTTGATGTGCAAAATCGGCGTCCAAAGTCAGTATATCGGTTGCGTTATTTTTAATAATTTTGCAAGATGTTTTTGTGTTTGATAAATATTTTCAAATAAGTGTCACAATTTATGAATTGTCAAACGCACAATCTACAATTGGTTCCAAAAAAGGGAAAATGTATGGCATGAAATTTCTCGAGAATAGATTGATATTCTGTAGCATTTTTTTTTGCTGTAATTTTGTTGTTGTTAAACGTATCTCGTTAGAAAAAATAAATACTCGTGGTACATAGTTTTTAATTTTTAGTACAGGCAATTAAAAATTTGTTTTCTATTGAAAAACGTTTGTAAGTTAAAGTAACTTTAATTCTATTAAAATTGATATCAAAATTAAAAAGAAAAACAAATACAGTAAGTACATTGTCAGTTTTTTTTAATTTAAAAGAATATATTTTTGATTTTTTTAAAAATGTTTTATGCTCATATTTTCTAATAATAAATACATGAAACTCCAAGCCCTAGTAATCACATTTATTGTAGGCATAGATGGGGGTAGTACACTCATTTTGCATTTTCTACTCACACTTAATGATAGTGAAACATTTTTCCAATCATTTTGTTAATGTTGAGTGATGATTTCAAAATTTGCAGCCTCACTAAACATGAGTAATAGTGATGCTAACAAATTTTGCACTCAAAAAAATAGTTTGATTTGAGAAAAAGCAATCATCAATTTACTGCAACTTTTTTGCTCTTCACTCATTTAAGTGCAACTTAAAATTTTGCACTAAATTTACAAACAAAAAACTTGTTTCTCATGATTAAAGCCATGAGATATTCCGTTATTGTTTAATTTCCTCTCTTATGCATATCATAAGAAGAATCAAAAATTATGCGCATACAAAATTACATTTTTCAAATTTTAGTGAGAGTCTGTTTATATGCAGCGTTTTTGATTGCAAGTACAAATTTTGCACTATTTGCATTGAGTGCAGATTTTTGCATTCAATCTTCGTTTATTGATAGTGAAAAAATTTGCAATATCACTACTTTTTTTAGTGGTAGTTAAAAAAAATAGCAATCATCACTAAAGCTGGTAAAAAACAGTGCAAACTAATTTTTTTGCAGTTTTATTTAGTGATAGTGCACTGCTGATTTAAATCAAAATTTAGTCCACTACCCCCAACTATGATGGTAGGTTATTCTATGTTCGGTCTTGACGGATAATTTTGCTATCTTTTATAATCGTTTTATTCTCTTGCATTTATATTTGCACAAAATGTTGCATAGAGAAATTTGTAAAATATGCTAAATAACATGTTGGAATTATGCTTAAACACAAATAGAATGGCATAATGCATTGCGACTTAACACTTTAGCCTGGTACATATCTTTACTGCATCTTAAGTTTAAAATTGTGTATTTATCTCAACAGGAATGTAAATACATAAATAACATCCCTGTTTTAGTTAATTAACATATTTTAGAATTATTAAGTTAATTGTTTAAGTAATAAAATATAAATTTTTAATGCCGAATTTGTTTTTTATGATTATTTTCTTTAACCTCATTTACGGGAAGAAACAAGAAAAATGTATACACTATATTTTTGAATTTTTTTTTCAAGATTATAACACATAAATCTTCAGGATTAAATAATTTGTAATGTGGAAAATAATGAACTTGTACGAAGCACCGGAAACATCTATTTACTCTAAAACGAGCCAATAATTGAGAAGATGTGGTCATTTAAGCGGCATTGTTTTCCATACTTAGTGTAAAGAAAAATTTCATTTTATAATATAAAAAAAAAATATAAATAAACAAAAAAGTAATTCAATTTATTATCTGATAATGACTTTCGGGCCACCCTGTATATAACTAGCAGTGTGACCGTCTTGGAATTTTTGCAGCTTAATTAAGCTTTAATTTTAATTAATCTGAACAAATTTCCCTTTTGCATTTGACATTTCATTTAGCATTTTTATTAAATGCTTTTGACTTTTATTTAGATTTATTTTGAAAATTTTAAGTTCGAAACTCAAAATTATGAAATTTAAGAAAATCATAACGTTAAATTTCATAGTCATAATATTTGGTATAAATACTTTCGTTTTCCATTTAGTTAGTTTGTTTATATTTTCTTAAAGTCTAATAATGCAAAGCAGCAAAATCTTTGTATATGGTGGCGCATAAATAAAAAAGAGCCGTAGCTGGACGAGCTGGTGCTATATCTTGTTGGAACTACAATTCAGGACTGTTGTCTACCTCGGGCCTTAAAAAAAGTTTCAATTATTGCCCCGTATTGAATGCCATTCACATTACCCGCAAAGTTATTCCACACCATAGTGTACATTGAAGTGGGTGCATTTGATGGTCAACAATAACTCTTGGATTTCAAGTGCCCCATATTTTTTATTAAGGTGATAATTGAGATGAAAATGAGCCTCATAGCTCATAATTCGATAAGATATTTTTGTCTGAATAATCGAATGCTGCCTTTTAAGATATTATTGAACAACTTTGATTCCTTATTCTGTGCTGAGTCTTTACATCATAAATTATCCATATTTATCAAAACTAAATCTAAAAAAATATTAAAAAACTTTTTTCACTCATTAAATTATAACGTTCATATGCTCACGCCCCACTCACTGTATATTCTAAATTAATATTATTGTGATTTTAAGTGGAGACTGTCAAAGCGGTTCAACTGCTGATATATATATTAAAGGACTGCATGAACAACTTCATTCATAAACATTCTAAAATGTTTATCCAATGAAGTTCGCATTCAAATAAAATTCAGACTACTGAACAAACTGTTGTTTTATTCATTCTATAAGCAAACACATTTCGTTTAATACGGCAAACACAAAGACGTTGTTCAATGAAACCGTTTTTGGTTGACAGTTTTCACTCTCACTCATACTTTTGTTTAGTAATGTTGCCACTTTAGTAAATTCATGTTATTTCTTTCTCTTTTGTTACCTTTACAATAATATATGTAATTTGTAAAACATTTTGAATTTTTTCGCTAACTACTACTTTTTATGTAGTCGTATTTCCAAACAAAATATATTGCTAAAAAATATTTTTGAAGTTAGCGAATGTTTTTGAAAATAAAATAAGTTTTTTTTTTGAAATCTTAAAATTTACATTGAAAACAAAGTGAAATTTTTTTGTTTCTTATGTTTGTTTTTTTGTTTTTTCAATATTAATGTACTTCATAATCTGTTTGTTTTTACTCTTCAACAATATTTTTGTTTTTTTTAACTTTCAAAATTTTTTTCTTTTCCTTCCACTGGCAATACTGACTTTTAAATCAATGTGTTTTTCCATGAACTTATTCGACATTTATTCACTGGTTGATTTGTTTCAGAATTGTTAGTGGTCATATTCTCTTGTAATGCGTAATCCATTTCAAGGTTCCCTACTTTTTTGAAGAAAAAAACTCAGAAAATTCAAATTTAATGGAGAATGTTTATTATCATTTCAAAGAACCCACAGATCGTGATATCACACGATCTTGGTGGCCAATCGACCGGCCCAAATTTAATAAATAAATACAAATGCGATGTGTGGGAAGTGGCGCCGTATTGCTGAAACCAAATGTCGCCGAGATCACGAGCTTCAATTAAGGTATCAAATAGTCGGTTATCATGGCACGGTAACGGTCGCCATTGACGGTAACGTTCGCACCGGCATCACTTTTAAAGAAATATGGACCGATGATTCCACCGGCCCACAAACCACACCAAAGCGTTGTTTTTTCTGGATGAAGTGGCAGTTCTTGAATCTCTTCAGGTTGTTCTTCGTCCCAAATGCGGCAATTTTGTTTGTTTACATACCCATTGAGCTAGAAATGGGCGATGTCGCTTGGGAAGGTCGAGCGGTTTCAGTTGTTGCACAAGCTGTATTTTGTACGCTTTCAATTTAAGATCTCGACGTAAAATGCGCCAAGTCGTTCCATATACGTCAGTCCGATTTGCTGCAAACGGCGCTGAATCGACTCTCCACGGGTTTCGTGTACACTCTCAGCTACGCCCGCTATATTTTCTTTACAGCGTGCTGGGCGTGGTCGATTCGGTCGAATATTATCCAATAATGAAAGCTGGGTCTCAAAATGGGTGATGGTGTTGCGAATAGTATGCTCAGTAGGCCGATTATGTTGACCATAAGTTGAGCGAAGTGCACAAAACACATTCCTGACAGATTTGTAAACGTTATTCAGGCGTAAGTCTTTCCATTATGAAATGTCAAACAATACTAAACAAAAATAACACGACAGCATGACACGACTCACACGTGATCTGTCAAAAAAGGCTATTGAAAAAGTATCTCTACTTGAATCACCCCTTATAAGTAAACAAATTAACTTCATCTTACTCGTCTCTTAAGTATCGAGTGTTTGTTCCTTTCGTTTCATAGTTATTCATGTTACTGAATACAAACGAACCGAATACAATATTATAATGAATGTTTCGTGAACATCATTATTAAGTTTCATGCAGATGTTAATTGAATAAATTTTCAAAAGTTTTCGAACACCTTTCACGATTTCATTATTATAAAATTAACTAAAAAATATTAGAAAAAATATAAAAATATAAAAAATATAATATAAAAATAATAGTAATCCCAAGAATTTTAAATGTTTGCCAACGTGTTTATGATATGCAGTTTTGAGTATGAACATCTAAGCGAATACGTACTCGTAATAAAGAACATGTTTCATACGTCTGCTATTTGAATTGACATGTACGCAAATAAAACACAAATCCATTTGTACGAAACAGCGGTGCGGGTTGTTTGTAGTCATAGAAGTTTAAATGGTGTACAGTAAAACTAAACAAAAATACCTAAACAATTTTAAGCTTCCTCTTAAATCGACTGAGCTTTAATTTTTTACTGCATAATTTTCCTTGTTTTCAAGAAGAGTGGAAACAGATTGTGCCCACTTCTAACGATTTTTTTTTCTAAAAAAATACATTTACGTATCAAATTTAAATTGCATGCTAAGAACTAAATAGGGGTTTGATTGTTTGCTATTTAGTGTGACTAAAACTGGACATACTCATGTGTTTCAGATTAAGTGGAAAATTTTTATGCTCGGGGATTATTGCAGAAATATCGAGAGATTCATGGTGAGTGTTGATCAATAATATTAAACAAAAGACATAAATTTGAAAGTGAACTTAAAATGTTTTTATCGGTTAAAAGAAAATTGTATGGCATTTACTGTTTGAAAATGATATCATGTAAATGTTGACCATGACTACGTCTGAGGTGGTCCATTCGAAAGGTCCAATTTTGGGCGACTGGTATCTCGCGAATAGCACGAGTAATGTTGACTTCCAAAACGTCAATCTTAGCTGGCTTATTCCTGAAGACCTCAGACCATATTCCCCGAGAATGTAGTCCAAAGTTGTGATATCGCACGATCTATGTGGCCATTTTACTTTAAAACTTGTTGAAACCAGAGCTCACCGAGACCATGCTTATTAATTTCAGGAATCACATAGTGCGTTAACATGGTGCGATAACGGTTACTATTGACGGTAACAATCTGCCTTTCCTCATTTTGAAGAAATATGCCCCCAATGACTCGACCAGTTCATAAACCACATTTCTGACAGAACATATCATAATCTATGGACTCTAACAAAAACAGAATACATGCAAACAGATGAATTGGTCTTGTATAGCACAGGGTTAAGCTGTTTTGTGCGTTGTTGCGTTTTTTGAATCTTTCAAAAAATTAAAATCAATAATAAGTTATACAGCAAAATGCGTGGAATGAATTTACGTGTAGAACGCATAAAGTAAAAAAAAGAAATGCGCATAGAAACTTTTCTTTCCCACAACAATAAAATTCAGTGTTTTTATCAAAAATAAAAATTGGAAATTTAGCACGTCATATAGAAATCTTATTAATAATAAATTTTTTATTCCTAAAAATAGTTTTTGATAAGATTTTCTTAAAAAGTTTACAATTACTTTCAAGAATAAAATACATAAAAATAAATTTTTCACACAATTTTTTCATGAGCAAAATTTGCATTCTAGTTGTCGATTTCTTTTATCTACTGAGCGTCCTTTTTGTTTTGTTTATTATTTTCTAAACAATTGCAATGAACGGAACAAAATATCTACATAAAGTCAATAAATTTCAATAGTTCTCTTCAAATCACAATTTCACTTTAATTTTTGCCAACACAACAGCTTAAAAAAATTTGGCACATAAAACGCGTTTCAGGTAACTTTAATTTAGAAACGTCTAACACGCAAAGAAAGTATCAATCGCGACGCAACAATGCATAAAACCCTCCAGCTTTACTGTTATTTCGTGCAGTAAATCGTTTACTAAAAAAATAGAAGTATTTTTTTTCAAGGTTTTCATTTAAAATTTTCCAAAAATGTTTGTAGTTTGGGAGGCAACATTTGGTAGTATTAATTGGATTATCCAGGATTGCTCCGAAGATTCCATTATATTAGTTGATGACTTAACTTATTTCACATCTTTATTACGAATTTGATTGTTAGATACAAAAACAATTTTCATTTCCATTGGATGTACATTTATCCATAAAACATGCACAAAATGAAAAAAAATTGTTTCTTAAGCAAAAAGCTTTAAAAACTTGCCCTGATTAATATCTATTTAGAAGCGTTTTGGCTTATTTTACTTTAATAAGCGGTGAGTTTTTTCAATGAAAATTAAAAATAAATATTGACACTTTATTGGGCGTACAACCAAATTTTATAGAGATTTTTTTCACATTCAGACTGCTCAGCTTTTAACGTTTTATAGAAATGTATTCAACAAAAAATTAGTTTTAAAAAATCGAATAAATATTTTTCTTTGAATGAGGCCATCTGTATATATTGAAAGCTCAATTACAAAACCTGCTAAGTCGACTTAGCAAGTTGTTAACTATTTTTACCGTTTTTTAATTATGTATTGTACAGCATAAGTTCTGTCAAATGGTCGTATTGATCGGCTTATCCAATCCAACGTTGCGCGTAAAAAGTAACTTAACATTTAACTGAATGTTGTATCGTAAACTTTAACAACTTCTCCTGCAAAACTTACTTTTTCTACTTAGCATGTTTTGGAATTGAGCTGTCGATATAATACTACCAATTTCTACATTTTACGGTCTACTTTTAAACTTAACTGCGATGTAGCAACACGCCTTTACCTTAAACTAATTACAATTTCAATTTGATTGGATATCTTTTCACTAAAAGTAGAAATATATTTTTTACCCACAAAAACTAGTTTTGAAGAGGGTGCACTAAGTTTGTCATTCCGTGCGAAACTTTTAAAAGTGTACATATTCTGCACATACAAAAAAATCAATGTAAAATCGTCGAAAACAACGTTGATTTTACATTTTTCGGTAGTGGTTTTGCTTCATAGTTACTTTATATTAATTTTACATGATTTAACAATAATATGCGAACAAAATTTTTTTTCTTTCAAATAATTATAATTCATGTTAATCTAAATCAAAATTACTTTTATATTGAAATAACACAACGATTCACGTTGAATGAAAATTATTTCAAGTTGAAACGACATGAATTTGAATTTAATTCTACATGAAATCAAATTGGAGTAAGAGTGAAATAACAGTGAGATGAAGCTACAGAGACAACATATGTATTTATTTATGAATAATTTTAAACACTTACCCGCGGTATTAAAAAGAGAGAGAAAGAGAGATAGAGACAGAAAATATTATTATTTATTTTCCTGTAACATTTGTTTCGCTTTTTTTGTCTTCCCCCTTGTTTAAAGACCAATTTGTGTACAACTTTTCGCTTTTTGAGTTGCTTTGACAGCGACTGTTTACATTTAATGAATCAGAACTAAAAGCAACAGTTTTTTTTTTTGGCCAATGCCAAATAAAGAAGTGGAAGAAATTGCAGTTTTTCAACTTTGACTGCAGTTTTTTAAACGTTGAATAAAACTAAAAATAAAATTCGCAATAGAATGTAGTTAGTTTAAGCTCTCAAAATCATTCACTTTCCATCTTTTCAAAAACTAATACTTTTTAATACAAAAAAATTTTAAACAAATTGCATTGGCTGATCAATCAGAAGATTTTGATTCTGAAAATTTTGCTTGTGCGTTTTTTACGTTACATTTTTTATATACATGTGTATGCTTAACAAGTTATTTTATTTTTATGGATGTGCTGGGATTTTTGTAGATAAGAAATAAACCATTTTGGGGATTTTGAAGAATGAAAAATCGCAAATTGGGAATAATGTATAACATAAAACTGGGAACCCTGGTTACAATATCAAAATGCCAACAAAAACTAACATCTTGTTACAGTAACCTCCTAAACTTGAACCACCAACCAATAGCAATTTTCTTATTAAACACCATATTTTAGTAGATTTTACGATGATAAAGTGAAAAAAAATCATGCTGAGAAATTATGAAAAAATGTTCTTTTGTCATATTCCTACAGAGCAAAGATAAAAATCTTAGTGCTGTTTAGATATAAGCTAAACATATTTTTCTTGAAAAGACCTTAGCCAACATAACACTTTTAATATTATTCTACAACACTGTTTCTGTTGTCCAGTATTTATGTTTGCTTTTTTTGCAAAAAAAAAAAAAAATAAAAAATTACTGACCATTAGGACTTAAGTGCCATCATCTACAACCATTGGAGCCGTAAAACATATTCTTCGAAGGTACCAAGAAGCCAACTCAGCAACATCTTACCATCGTTATCTCTTTTATTGTAACACATGATGGTTGTTTATAAATTTACTTCGGCACTTATACATACATACATCCTAATATATGTATATGTATTTGGGGTATTTAAACAGTATACTATCAAGTCATATTGTCTTAATATTCTAATATCTTACAAAAGCTTAAAAAATTGTTGAAGAGTTGCAAAGAAAAAATTTCCTGAAATTCTACGACTTTTTATGCTGCGTTATTTTTAAGACATATGACTTTAAAAAAAAAAAAATGCCACCTTGTTAAAAGGTACATGTATAAAATGTCTTGACGGTACATGTATAAATTATTTGACGAGAACAAAACACAAAATTCGACCGCCCTGTTTTTAACCGCTGACAAAAAGTTTGTTCTTCAAAATAAAAAAAAATATGTACATAAATTAAAAATTTTGTTCTTTCAAATATAAAAAAAAAAAAAATACATAAACCAAAATTTGTTAAAAGATTGATATTAAATAAATAAATAAATGAACAAAATGAATGACGAAATTCCAATTTCTTTATTGTTTTTGTAAAATACTTATGTAAACAAGAAAATACCTTTGCCAGATTGCTGATTTATTAACACCAGGTTTTGCAGATTTCTCGGTTTGACCTTTTTTTTCAAAAACAATTTTATAACACCGAATCCACTTGAATTTTATATCACTGACAACGTATCATTAACAATATAATGCTTTGTTATGTTTTCACTATTAAATAATATAAAAAATAACTATTAAAATTTTAAATTTTTACTGTCCTGATTAGAGGCCATTTTTCCCAACTTCGTCTAGTAGCCCTATTTATAAACAGAAGCCATCTTTTTACAGGGCATTATTAACACTGTCGATTTATACGGGGCGTAATGTGCAATGCCTTATGCACATAGTAAGGGTGTATTTTTTAGAATAAAACAAGCCACCCTTTTAGAGAGCGAAGCATTTTTAAGAAACGAACACCAAATTGCATTTTTTTAAATAAAATGTCACATTTTTTGTAGAAAAGAAAACACCATAAGGCTGCCGTTTAAATCCGCTTATTATAAAAAATGTGGCATAAGTTTGTTTGTTTCGCAATCATACCGAACCGACTAAACCTAAACATATTTTCTTTAAATTTCGGACCAGGGAGAGATAAAATGGTCAAGGCCATAACTGGCACCGGTTTTTTTGAAGGAACCCTCGTCATCAATCAAAAATATTTTTTTTGTGTTGATTTCTATAGCAATGTCGGCATGTCAATAAAGCAAAAATGGCTTTACGATTAAGTGTTCAAACAGAAATGAGTCTTCAACCTCAGGCAAAAATCCTAAAGCCCATTAGTAAATCGTCGGCAGTAACTTTAAATTTTCTCTCATTTCTTAATTTTTCTTTGTTTACAAAATGTTTGAAATTTAATTAAAGTATGGTATCGTATTAAATAGAATAATAACGGCCCATTTCACCAAGTTCAGTTGTAATTAACTATCAGTTAAAGCTGTCAAAAACATGTTGTTAACTGGAAGTTAAAGTAATAGTTAGTTTTAACTGAACTTGATGAAAATGGCCGTAAATGTGTTAATCGGTGTTTCCACCAGCAAAATTTTAAAAATTACACTTGAGATGAAGATAAATTACCTGATTTAAAAAAATTATACTTGATATAAAATTAACGTTTTATTAAAAGATTTTCTTTGTTGGCTTAATTCCCTACTAGTATGGGCCAGCAGTCGACACAATCGACTGCAATCTAGAAATTACTTATTTGTACCGTTATTTCTAATATTTATTTAATCATATGGGTTGAAACTTTATTAAATATGTATATACATATGTAGAAATATATTAATTTAATGTTAAAAAACATATCGCACTTGATTATAAAGAGGGTATTAACTCAAAATGTAATAATTCTCAGTAGAGCAGAACAATTTTTAATTTTATGAGGCATATTTCTTTTAGGCATACGAAATTTAGTGACAATTTTTCTAAAAATGTAAATGTAACATAAGTTCCCTAATCTCAATGTTTATAGTATTATCAGTTTAAATAAAACATTTTTCAAATAAAACGAAACTTTTTTCAAATTAAACGAAACTTTTTTTAGAATAAACGGAACTTTATTCAAAATAAAACAAACTTTATTCAAAATAAACGAAACTTTTTTCAAAATAAACGAAACTTTATTCAAATACCGTCAAACATTTTTCAAATTAAATAAAACCATTTTTAAAATTTTGTAGGAATTTAGTTTTTTTTTTTTTTGCTATAGAAGGTGAAAGGGCTCATGGTGTTTTGCCAACCGTAAAGAGAAAGAATATGACTCTAATTTATACGACAGATAATACTGGCGTTGTTAACCATAAAGTTATTTCTGTATTCACTGTGAATTCGGCCCGTTTCCAAGTATATCTTCGGGAGCTCTTAGATAAAATTGAAATCAGCCCAATGCTACAAAACTCATTTTTAATTATGGAGTATGCCAGAATCCATAAATCCCAAGTTATATGACATATGGTGGACAATACTGAATGTACATTGAAATGTTACCACTATATTCTCCTATGCTGAACCCGATATAGAAGACATTTTCAAAGTTAAAATTTCATGCCCAATCATCATTTAGATATTTTACCACTGATCGTAACATTGTAAGTGTCGCCTCTTCATTAACCAATAATTCAAAGAAATTCCAAAAATGAATTCCCTACAAATTTTTAAAAATGGTTTAATTTATTTTTAAAAATTTTTAACTGTTTTTGAATAAAATTTCATTTATTTTGAAAAAGGTTTCGTTTAATTTGAAAAAGGTTTCGTTTAATTTGAAAAAGGTTTTATTTAAACTGAAAATGCTATATAACAAAGCCTTTTATATATTTTCCATTTATATTTATTTCGTTGATGAATTATGTTGTTACAACCTCTCTATATATATATGTTTTGTAAATACATGATTATCATATAACAAATGACCATGATCGGTAGTGTCTGTTATATAAAATAGCAGCCCATCAAAAGATCGCACTTTATTTTAAAAAAAAAGCAATAAACACATTCTTTACAATGTAACCATATTAATAATGTAACAATAACATTAAAATTATTCATAAGTGCAAAATTTAAGAAATCAACGGTAACATTTAAAAACAACAACTCTTCCAAAAAGAAAACAAAATATTTAAAATTGTCTTTCTCTTTTTTATTTCTTAATATCTACTGTTCTCCAATTTAATGCATAGCAGAAAACTCTGCATGTTGTTGTTCTTTTTACTATGTAAACACAAAAACAAAGCATACTGCTTCTGTTATGTGTTTACATTGTTTTTGCTCACACGTATGTGAATTGTTTCAATGGATTAGTACATTGGTGTTCAAAAATGTTTTGCATATGTATTCTGTAGTGCGATTCACTAACTTTTATAACGATAATCGTATCGTTAAAAAAAATATAACGAAAATTTATCGAATTTGCGATTCAGTAACTTTTTTAACGATATTCGCTGTCGGTTGAAATCAGCTGTTACTTTAAGTAGTTTTTTTTTCGATATTTTAACGACAAAAAATTAAGTTGTGTTTATTTAATCGATAAAGTGTATTTAATTTCTAACATGGCTTTTGAGTATTTGGCATATGATTTAGCAAGTTATGAGCTAAGTTTAGACGCCCCAGCAGTTGATCGTCGTGTTCTTAGGGATTTGGACAATCCTTTTGAGTTGACAGCGAAAGAATTTCAAAAACTATACCGTTTAACTCCGGACTTGATTGATAGCCTAATTATTCAGCTAGATGATCAATTAAGAGGATCTAGAATAACAGCTATATCGACAGAGAAGCAGGTAAGACGTGCAACTTCAAAGCTCAATGGAATTTGAACAATTTTTTCAATAGGTTCTTTCGTCTTTGCGTTTCTATGCAACTGGATGTTACCAGCGACCCGTAGGAGAACAATGGGGAATATCCATGAGCCAATCATCTATTAGCCGTTGCATCCATCGTGTAACAGATGCCATTAACAGCGCTATGTTTTTCGCAAACGTAAGGTTTCCCATGACCCAGGTGGAGCGACAGGCCGCGAAAACAGTTTTTTCTTCGTCGTCTTCACCTTTTGTAGCTGGAACTATCGGGGCTATTGACTGCACGCACGTTTCGATTTTGGCTCCGAAGGTTCATGAGGAGGCTTATGTAAACCACCATGGCTACCACTCAATCAACGTTCAAATGGTATTAGCAAATTTTCATAAAAAATCTAAAATAAAAAACGTCTGCTTACATTTTAGATATGTGATCCATTTTTGAAAATTTTAAACGTAAATGCTAAATATCCAGGAGCACGGCACGATGCCTATATTTGGAGTTCCTCTGCTGTGCGAAGGGTTATGCAACGTAGTTTTGAGAATGGAAACCACAACATGTTCTTGATTGGTATTTTCTTACTTTATATTCAAATATTTAAGATTAATTATTTCATCCCAAATTAAACATATACAAATTAAAGGTGATTCTGGATATCCATTGGAGCCATGGCTGATGACACCTCTAACAAATCAACCGGAGGGAAGCCCTAAGTTCCGCTACAATGAGGCCCTTTGCAAGGCTCGAAATCCAGTAGAAAGGCTTTTTGGTGTACTCAAAGCAACTTGGCGGTGCTTATCGCAGCAAAGAACACTTTTGTACGACCCTGGGTTTGCTGGAAAAGTAGTCAATGCATGCGCAGTATTGCACAACATCAACATAAATTTTTGTGAAGAAAGAAACTTGACCCAAGATGAATTCTTAGTGCCTCAGACTGATGATAATTTATTAACCCAAGGTACACCTTCTTCAACCGCGAAACGGGTTCAAGACCGAATTGTAGCAAATTGTTTTACATAAAAAAAGAGTCTAAATAAAATACAATGTTTTTTTTTATTATGTAAAAATTTTATTAAAAGCATTTAATTCATAGGGAAACAAAATATTTTTTTTCTTTTGCTCTTATTAAATCACAAATATAAAAATTTAATAAGGCAACAAAAACTAAACTGCCTTATATAAAAAAAAAATTAATATTTATGTACATTCATATATTAAAACAAACAACTAAATTCAGTCTTTAAAACAAAACAAAAAATTAATAGAATAAAAATACATATGTATGTATATACATATGTATATAACAAAAACAAAATTTAATCTTATAAAAAAGTTACTTATGAGCTATTATTAAAATCATACATTAATATTAATTACAAAAATAACAAAAATAAAAATTAATAAAAATTCAGTCTTATAGAAAAATTAAGTTATTTATGTATATTAAAACTAAAACAAAACTCAAATTCAGTCTTACACTAATAGAAACATATAATAAGTAAAAGGGGAAAAAATAATAATAATAATATTTATCTTTATAGAAAGGGTTTGTACTACAGTTAAAGGCAATGATATCACAGAAAGGTTCTATGGGTTTGGTTTGGGCTGAATCCGAATCTGCACTTAGAATTTCTCACACACATCAGGGTTTCAAAATAGTTGAGCTTAAATACAACATAAAACAAATGTTCACTATATTCGAGACGTTTAAATTGCGCTGAAATGTCATCTGAAAGTATTAAAATGACCTTTGAAGTAAATGTTTAATTTTTGTTATATTTTTCATTCTCTGAGAAAAATTAACCTGAAGTTAGGAAAATATTCAAAATTACTCAAATCTTAAAAAATAGTTAAAAAAAAATAAAAATACAAAAATTAAGTTAAAATTACATTTAAAAAAACTCGAATTTGTTAAACTTCAGATACATATACCTCAGAGAATGAATAAGGTATTAATAACAAAAGTTAAATATTTATTTTAAAGGTAATTGGTAGGACTTTCTGACGACATATTAGGTTTTATAAATAAAGATGTATTCGCGCGTTATAACGTCTCCAATATAGCGAAAAAAAGTGTTGTCTTCAATTTAAGCTAAACTATCTGGAAAACTAGATGTGATGGATAATACCTGAGTGTATATTCAGATTCAGCACAAACCAAACCTTTATAAAAGTATACTCCAGTCCAGGTTTTTAACTTTTCCAAAATTTCCAGACCTGCGTTGCTAACCAGTGGCTAGAAAACTATTTATAGCAGATGCCAAATTATTCATTGCATCGGCATTAGCTTTTAAACCTTCTCCGATGCCTTTTATTGCTTCCGCCATCATTTCATTTCCTCGCACACTGGCTGCGTTGCAATCAGCTAACAACTGTGGTACAAAAAGTAAAAGATTCAATTATATACTTCTTAGTTTGTAGTAAAAACTTTATTTACATACCTTCAAAGCATCTGCTTGTTTGGCAGCAATTTCTAAAAATTTTGACTGCATGCCGTTTTCGCCGTCTTCACGCTTTCTCTTTAAAGCCCTCGGAGTTCTTCTGGCGGAAGTGCTTGGAGTTTCTTGTACCAAGTCCGTTGAGTGTCTGGAAGTTGACGGCATTTCAAGGGTGATTTCAACACCATCTTCCAGACAAACTTGGAGCTCCTAACAATAAAAAAAACTTTCAATAGCGCACTTTACAATTATTTTTCTTACAATTACCTCTTCCATTGGCACATTTTCCGCTACACATTCGTGACCCTCGATGTAATGGTTCCCAATAATGTCTATTGTTCTACGTTCGATCTCCGATACAACATCTTGGTGTATAGGCATATTTCCGGTCAAAGCCTGCTGCTTTTTCCGCTCCCGAACTTTAATACTAGTACGGCTTTTCAAGTCCCTCCAAACCTGTTTTGTATAATAATGTAATTTAGCATTAACTACTTAACATTGTTGTTTTATCTTACCGTCTGCCATTGCTCGACTGTTTTCACTGTTCCCCCTAGACTGTTCAGCATTTCCATCAATTGGCTCCACTTTCTATTAAACTCCACTTTCCCATGCATTTTTTGGAATTTGCCTGTTGCCACTCCCGGATTTTCTGCCATGAAATCCACCAAATGGCTCAGTTGTTCAGCTGAGGCCCGACTTCTTTTGGGAACAGTATTAGTCGCCATTCTATACACATACATACATAAATAAAATAAATTAATCATAAAAATAATCAAAACACAATTTATTACTTACTTATTAAAATTTCCAAAAAGAAAATCAGCACAAGTTGTTTTGTTTTTTTATTTTCTTTTGTGCTTTTCGCTTATTTTGACATTTTGTAGACAGAGCTGCCACGTTTTATTAAAATAAATGAACACAAAAATACAGCTGTTAACTATCGTTAAAAATAAGTTACAGAATCACACTATCGTTAGTGCAAGCGATTAAATATGTCGACAAAAATTACGATTGTCGGATCGTTAAAAGTTAGTGAATCGCACTACTGAGAGAATTGTTTAAGTACAGTGACACGCAAAACTAAACGCACAATTTTTATTAATATATCACAAGAGTTTTTTTGGTTATATAAAATTTATAATAATGCAGTTCACACTGAATTAAGTGTATGTGATACACTTCCGTTGATTAGGGGTTTCTGTAGAGTTGGTGATTAGGGATTAATTAAGAAAATTATGATTCCTTTCATAGCTATATGACTAGGTATACCGATGAGGAAAAAAACCTTTTTATTAGAAATAAAAATTTTTTTTTTTAAATTTAAGGAATGGCTATCAGGGGAAGAAAATATTGAAAACAAATCAGATTTTATTTAAAAAAAAAGCCATTTCAGACGTAGTCGCCTTAAATATTGTCAGGCAGGGCAGATCGTTTATCGATGGAGTTTTTATTAAAAAATTGTTTAGTATTTTTTAATTTAATAGAATCTGTGCCCTTGTCCAGCAGTATTATTCCATCTGTAAAGTTGGTCATTAACGACAAATTAAGAAATTGTGTATTTTTTCCTTTTGCTTAGATTATAGTACTGACATAAATTATCTATGTCAGATTGCTATTTATGTTCGTTCCGTTGGTAATGAGTACAAATTTTTTTGAAGCAATGTTTTTACTGGCGACTTTTTACGGAAATGTTACAGGTAAGTTGTTTGATATTGTATGTGATAAACTGCTGTCGATTGTTGATCCTAAAAAACATGTTGGGCTCTGCACAAATGGTGTAAATGCTGTGTCAGGTAAGTATGAAGTGTTCATCGGGCTGTTAAGAAAACACGGTGTTGATCTTAATACTTTTTATTGTGTTATTCATCAGGCTGCTCTAGTATTAAAATTTATGAGCGACTGCCACGCTATGAAAACTGCAGAGAATATAATAAATAAGATACGAGAAGTACATCACTCGCTTACACATATGAAGTTTGTTAGTTTTTTAGAAACAAAAAATGCCTTACGATGACTTGATAAATGCTTATTAAAGTCTCTTAAAGACTCAGTTTATTTCAGATTTAGCATTTTTGTCGGATACCACTAAATTTCTTAATAATTTTAATTAAGAATTACAAGGAAAAGAAAAGAATTTATATGATTTTTCCAAAATACTATTTAATTTCAAAACCAAGTAATGTTTATTGTTATCACAAATTCAGTTGGGCGATTACACGAACTTTTCGAAAACTTCCTTAATTTTGAACCAAAAAAGCAACATTCATACGTTAAAATATATAAATATATTTGAGACACTTTTTTTAAACTTTGAAGATAGGTTTAAAGATTTCGATTATGTTAAACCACTTCTTGAGCTTTTTGAAAACCCTTTAAGTGTCGACGTTAGTAAGTATGAGCTTAAAATACAAACAGAACTTATTATCTTACGTAGCGAATTAAAAGTTCTACCGAAAATTGATAGAGTATTGTTTTGGAGCACTTTGGAAGAACTTCTTCCCTTAAATCAAATAATCGGTTAAGGCAATCGCCTCTACTTAACCAACGAACCTCGGTAAACATGATCAAGTCATTGAGTAAGGCATTTTTTGTTTTTAAAAAATTGACAAACTTCCTATGTGTAAGCGAGTGATGCCCTCCTCTTATCTTATTTATTATTTGCTCTGCAGTCTTCATTGCGGGGAAATCGCTTATAAATTTTGATGCTAGAGCAGCCTGATGAATAATACAATGAAAAGTATTAACGTCAAACCCGTGTTTTCTCAACTGCCCGATGAACCCTTCATACTTGCCTGACATAACATTTGCACCGTCTGTGCAGACCCCAACACATTTTTTAGATTCTACAATCGACAGAAGTTTATCACATACAACATCGAACAAAAACTTACCTGTAACATTTCCATAAAATGTCTCCAGCGAAAACATTGTTTCAAAAACTTTGTATTCACTATCTACGGAACGTACACATATAACAAGCTGACAGAGATCATTTATATCAGTACTTTCATCTAAGCAAAAGGAAAAAAATACACAATTTCTTAATTTTTCCTTAATTGCCAACTCTACCGATGTTCCTAACTGCGGGACAAGGGCACAGATTCTATTAAATTAACATTATAATTTAGCATATGAAGAAGTTTACTAAACAACTGTTTAATAAAAACTCCATCGATAAACGGTCTGCCCTGCCTGACAATATTTAAGGCGACTACGTCTGAAATGGCTTTTTTTAAAATAAAATCTGATTTATTTTCAATATTTTCTTCCCCTGATAGCCATTCCTTCAATTTTTCCAAAAAAATCTTTTTATTTCTAATAAAAAGGTTTTTTTTTCTTCATCGGTATGTCCAGTCATATTGCTATGAAAAGAATCATAATGCCTCCTAATAACATTTTCCCAATGTCCTTTAAATGTTTGATAACATAAAAGACATTGGGCATTACCAAAGGCATTTTTAATCATAAAATAGTTTTGCATTTTAATATTTTTTAGCAACAAACTAGCGTAGCTTCCGCGCATGTGCATTCGTCGCTGTCTGACGAACAACTAAATTAATTTCATTATTATTTATTTTACACACTGTATTTGAACAAATATCAATGCATCTATCGCAAGAATGATATATATCATTTTATATAAATCATTTATATATATTATTTTATATATTATAAAAAGAGATTACGCCATGCGCATGTTTTCCCGTTAGATGACGTAGCTTAACCCAAGCTAGGGTTACCTATTCGTGTATGTTTCGTGACGTCATTTGACCCACCTGCGCAGAAAATTCAATTTTTGAGTTCGTGTTTTCGTAATCTTTCTTCTATCATTCTTGCATCTATCGTACATGTGCGCTTGTTGTAAAAAACAAAGGGGTGGGGCTTCTAAACAATTGTTTGCCTGAATGAGCATCACTGGATTAGTACCACTTTCTAACGCGTTTAACTCGTGAAATACTGAACCGATTTTAACGAAATTTAAATTAGCAGAATCTCCCAAATATCTTTTGAATAATATATCATTTGTTAAAATACAATATATAGTTAAGGCGTAAAAGGGATCCTAAGAAAACCACTTGCCTATTAATATATATGGTTTTTATAATTGATTAAAATACTGAAGTTTATTGTTGGAGGAAAAGCTTTTCCTATGCGCATTTCACTGGTTGCTTTTGCCAGGAAACGTTCTCCTAAATAATTTTAGAAAAACCAAAGCTATCAGCAAACAAAACTACAGAGGGAATGAGAATTACCTACAAACACTCAAAAAGTCTTCTTTGCAACGATATCAAAGCTCAAACAAAATACGAAACAATAAATCAGTGAAGAGTTTTATCTTTTCTTACATTTCCCGCTACAATTAGTTGGAATTCTCCCAATATTAATTGTAGATGAAAGTGCGTAAAGAAAAAACATATTAAAAACAAACACAAAGTGCTTTTATTGTTTTCGCAAGAAATTCAAATTAAATCAATTTCCAGTTCAGTTTTTAAGCACGTGCACTTGCAAATTTTTATAAAAATAGGGAATTAAGCACAACAAATAAAATCTTTTAATGAAAAATTATGTATTCCCAAAAACAACTCTTTGATATTAACGTTTTATAAATTTTAGTATTGCTATTGTTAACCAGCTAAGACACTAGCTCTTTGTCTACATTTGCCCTTCAAGTTGTGCTGAAAAGGTCAACGAAAACAGAAAGACAAACAAGAAAAACATAAAAAACAAAAAAAAAAATTACTTTGGACTTAAAGAAGAATTCTTGACAAAACTTATGAAAACAACAGATGTAAAGGAAAAAACATGTAAATCAATTGAAAATAGATAATCATTCACAACCATAAATTTCGATCCACCAGGAAAATTTCAATTTGGTATATAGATTGATGTGTGACTATTGACTGCCAGCCGTCGTAAATGGCGGCGAGTGTTTAACGGTAAGGATTTCTGAAGAGATAGTGTGGTTACTATCGAAATATGTCAAGTCGACCTGTCCGTACGTTCAATCCCACCTTCAGTCAAGAATAACAAATTATCAATACATTTTTCATTAAAAATAATTTAATTAAAATTAAGATTATTTTTTTATAAAAACGCTACCCAATTATACAAAATCAAGATTCACGGAACTTAAAAACGACTATGATTTTTCTAGCGAACAAGTTTGTTGATGAACAAAACTTACGCATATAGAATTAGAACAATCCACAACAGACTCTATTATATTTAGAAAAATGCACTGTTTGGTGCAGTTTAGCCTCCAAGGTTGTGCGATTTGACACCTCTCCATAATTTCCTGAAGGATTACATGAAACCACTGGTTTATGCTGATAATCCAGCAACAATTGACGCCTTGGAGGCCAACATTGTTCGTGCTTTACATAATAAACGGCCAGAAATACTAGAAAAAGTGGCCCATGATTTAACGTACAGCATGTGTTTCGTCAAGAACAACTGCGGTACCCATATTATCGAAAACATTTTCAAATGTGAATGCCATGTATTGATCCTTTGAATAAAATGTATTTCTTTTATACTATTTTTTAGATTCTCATTTTTTTGGCAATAAGAAATAGCCTGTATGGTTTCAGCCAGCAGTCTGTTCCTTAAATCAGTTTTACAACTATTTAGGACGCTAAATATTCTCCCAACTAAAGGATTTGGAAGCGGCAAAATAATATAATATTTATTACTTTTTAAAATATTGTAACATATCTTTAAGTTTAATATCTCTTTTCAATAAACTTTGGGTTCTAAATCACTATGAAACTCATGTATATCGAAATCCAAGAGTCCATCTGGCGTCATACATTGTCAAGCTTTTGAAAATCTATATTAAACGATGAAAATCTTTTCTCAATAAGAAAACGTGACTTTGGTTGAGCAGACTGTGCCTTTTTTTTGGATCAAGAATATTTAAATTGGTAAAATATTTTTTTTTTTAACGAAAGAATTTCATATTACACTCGGTCTACAAATAAAAGAAATTACTTATGCTCTACCCACAACAGTGAAAATTCCACTCAATTCGGGTAATTACACACAAGGTGGCAACATTGGTCTATATTGGAGAGCATGAGAAACAACGTTCTCAAAATAAAATAGATTTTATTAGCGTAAAGGCCATACTACAATATTCTTAAGTTGGCTTAAGCATCTGTGCGAATACATGTAAATTATATGTGTCAAACCATATTAAATTTAAGGAAGCTTTTTGTTAAGTTTTACGCATCTGGCATTTGCTTAAGCAAAGTGCGAAAAAAAAATGTTTTTTATTTTATTTTTTTTTTTAATTTTTGACAGAAGCTTAAGCAAGCTGTTACATATTATAGTTACGCCTTAATCATTTAGCATATTTTCTGCTAAATTTAGCAGATTTAGCTGGGGAATTGCATATTATTTTGAAAAAACTATGTTAACTGCTTTTTAGCAAAGCAGATTTTTTTTTTTTTTTTAGCATATTTTTACTTTTTAGAAAAGCAGTGTATAAAAACAAACATAAAAAGAAGCAAATGAACTAAAGTTTTCAAGACAAAGTCTTGACATACATTTCGAAAAAGCAGAAGTAAGAAAGACACATGTAACTTAAATTAAAGAAATTGATAATCAATTACAGCAAATTTCGATCCACCAATACCAATAAATATTGATGTTTGACTTTAGACTGGCAGGCGCCGCAGTGGTGCAAATGGTAGGACGTAAAGGGAATGTGGTCATTCTCGAAACATGTAAATTCGACCCGAATTCAATCCCGTTTTCAATCAATTTTCAAAAAAAAAGTTTTGTTCGTTTCATGTTGGAAATTCCTTCCTTCACTAAAAATTGCTTAATGATAATTCAATTTGATGAACTAAAGCCTAATTAAAATTTCAAAAACTTTAATTTAATACCAGCAGTTCAATAAAAAATCACAATTGTTATAAATTTTTTATTGTACAAAATTAAAGTATAAGAGATCATTAATACTTAAAATTGATATTAAAATGGGTTAAAAAACAATGAATTTGATTATATAGTAATATTAACAAAAAAAAATATGTTTTTATAGAAAAGAACAGAGTAAAATATTATAAATATTTAAAATTTAAACTAATAAGATCTTTTTTAAATATGCAAGGTATTCTCAACTTTTGCAGAGATCGCAAATCCGTTAAAACCAGACCTGCAGTGGAAGACAGTCTCTCAGATGCGACAGAATACTTAAGTATTTCTTGACCAATCGACTTCTTCTTTCGCAGAACCACATCTGATGATGAACAGAGGCTCATCCTCCTCGGATTTTCTTATAATTTGTTTTTAAACGCTCCAAAGGCCATTTTTAAAACTTATCAGAACTTTTTCTAAGTGTAGGGGTGACCGCGTCTTTCACGATTTCAAAATGCTTATTCATAGTAGCTCAGTAAGACGTTTTTTCGATACAATTGAAGCCGATAGCCTTTCATTCAGAAAAAATGCTAAGTAAGTCGCCAATTTTTGGGCGTATGAACTATTTTCTATTTCAGTTTATTCATTTATTATATTCTCTAATAATGTTCGAAGATTGTAAGCTAGCGGAATAACGTCAGACAAAGTAGCAGTGGCCTTGCTTATGAATTTTGTAGTCTCTTCGAAATAACCCAAAATTTTCAGAAAAATTATTGTTATTCTTACAAACATCTAATTAGAGATAAGCATAACAATTTACAATGTACTTTTTTTTTCGTAGAATTCAAAAGAGCATAATCTGTGTTAAATTTAATTGACAAGTTACACAGCAAACGCGTATAATGCATATACAAATAGAACTTCTTAAGAGGGATTACTTTCCACATTTGCACATCCGCTGAATGAATTAAAGCATAGTTTTTTGTAAAAATGTAGCATTTTTTTTAGCAAATTGAAAATTTGAAAAATTCTTTGTCTTAATCTTAGAAAATTTTAAGCATAATTTCTTCATTTTACAACTTAACAGATTTTAGCAGATTTTTTTGAAGTTTTGCCATATTCTCATCAAACATTTATGGCAACACTGGATTTTTCGTTGCAGAAATCATAACTTTTGAACCAGACGAGATAATCAAAAAATTTAAAGGACATACATATAACAGCTAATTGATCAACCTAAAGAAGTTAATGTTTGAAAATGGTTCTGGGCTTTTTAGGTGCCTTCTTCTGGGTTAGCAAAGTTAAATTTTGTGAAAAATCAATTTTATGGGAAGTAAAATAAATATTTATATTTATCTATACTAATTTAACTCAGTGCGCTTCGATACCCTCACTAAAGAAAAATATTTAATTTCTCGTGCATTGTTTATGAAGTTATTTGTATCAAGAATATTCTTACTGTTACCATTCACCAGTTGCACGGAAATCTATGTGGCATTTGTGTTGAATTTTCCCCGCCTATATCTACAATAAGGCAGTGGGACTTTTACAGATATTGTTGGCAAAGTGGTCATTCTCTTGATATACAGAACTCTAGTCAGCTCCACGCCCACTTTTCTAATCCCGCACATTTTTTCAGATGCTGTATGTATATTGATAGCCATTCTAATTGTACCAAATTTTGACAATTTTACGCTTACTGTTCTTCAAGTATACGTTATTCTATATTGTGCCACGCCCAGTTATCTAATTACGCCCTTTTTTTGTCTGATGTTGCATACTGATCAACAATCTATTTTTTCCAATTTTGAAATTTTAACTATTACCGTTCTCTAGGTATACAGAAATCTATTTCGCCTTTGTATGTAAGCTACCACGCCCAGTTATCCACCCCACTTTCTTTTTGACAGATGTTGCGTACCGATAACCCCGCTATGTGTACAAAATTTGGACAATTTTTCTCTAACCGCTCTTTAGATATAAAGATATCTATGTTATGTCACGCCCACATCTTCAATTGTTATGCCACACCCACAAATAAACCAAATATTGTCGGATGTTGTGTATTGCCTACCAAGATGGTTGTATATAATTTTGAAATTTTGGCTATTGCCGTTCTCCAGATATAAAGATATCTACAATCTCGTTGTATGGGAGATGTCACTCCCACTTTTCCAATAACACCCAAACTTTATCGGATGTTGTGTATTGATAATTATGATCTTTTTACTTAATTTGGATCCCTTGGCTCTTACCGTTATTCAGATATACAGAAATATTCTCCAATACTGTCCATTTTTGAGGAGAGGCTGTGTAACAAGAGTCAAAGTTTCCAAATTAGGTACAAGCATTCTGGCTACCAATACACAACTTCCTACAAAATATGGACGTGATTGGTGAAGTGGGCGCGATACAAAATAGAATTGTTTATATCTAAAGAACGGTAAGAGAAAAAGTGTCCAAATTTGGTACACATATCTGGTTGTCAATACACAGACTCTAAAAAATGGACAGAATTGGAGAAGTGGGCGGGTACCTCGCATAGAAAGACCATATAGATTTATGTATATATAGAGAACGGTTAGAGCAAAGGTTTCCAAATTAGGTAAAAACATCTAAAGTGCGGGCGGAATTGGAAAAATGGGAGTGGCATCTCCCGTTGAAAGAGATTATAGATTTCTGTATGTCTAGAGAACGGCAAAAGCCAAAGTTTTCAAATTATTTACAAGCCACTTTGTTTAGTAATTCACCACTTCTGACAAAATCTTTGCGGGATGGAAGAAGTGGGCGTGGCATAAAATAGATTTATTTATATCTAGAGAACGGTAAGGTAATTGTTATCCAAATTTGGTACGCATAGCTGGGTTAACGACACGCAACATCTGTCAACAAAAAGTAGGGAGTAGATAAGTAAGCGTGGCACAAAATAAAAGCCAGTATATTTTAAGAACGGTAAATGTAGAATTGTCTAAATTTGATACAATTAGAATCACTATTAATATATAGACAGCATCTGTAAGTAATGTGTGGGATTAGAAAAGTGAGCGTGGGTCAAACTAGATTTCTGTTTATCTAGAGAACGGCCTAAGCTACAATTTACAAATTTGGAACAAATAGCTTGGTTATAAATGAAAAATATCTGTAAAAGACCCACTGTCTTATTGTAGACTTAAGCGGGATAACTTAAATACAAATACCATATATATTTCTGTGCAACTGGTGAATGGAAACAGTAAGAGTATTCGAACTTGGTACAAATAACTTCATAACCAATGCACGAGATCTGTATGGGAAAAAGTACATATTTTATTTGAATGAGGGTAGCGAAGCATACTGGGTTAAGCTAGTTTATAATAAAAATTAGAAACTCAACTTGAGAACTCCCAGATTCTATTTGGGAAGTAAAATAAAATATTTGTTAAAATTTTTGATTTTTTATGATTCTTTTTAAAAGCTTTTATGATTTAAAATTATTCCAGAAAAGATTTAAAAACTATTTTTTTGTTTAATTTTTTTTGTAAAATATTTCTCAGAAAAATACTATCTAAAAATTTCATAATTTCTGAACTATAATTATTTTATAGATGTTTTCGTGACTTTACATACCGCGGTGATGAAAAAAGTGGATCGAAAGATGCTGCTAACATGTTCAAGAAGTCCTCATTTTATCTTGCACTTGACGATTTTAAAGTGTTTAGCAATCTCTATTTTTTATATAAATTGCTTCTTTAGGAAGCTCTCTAATTGGCAAAGTCTGATATTCAACTATATGGCTGACTTCTAAAACGTCAATTGCTTTGTATTAGAACAGAGCATAATGTTGCATAACGCCGCAATACAAAATATTTACAATGGGCACGTTCATAAGGCGTAACTGTTGTGTAACCGTTTAGTGTTTGTCTTAGAAACGCATAGTTGAGAACTTACGCTCAACACAACAGTTGGGTATTTGAGGCCATTTATTCCATCATAAAATTTTTGAGCTACCTAAAGTCAACATGTTGTGCTCAACCTCAACCTTTATTTTTTTTCAATTGTTTATGTTTATCAGCTGTTAATTTTGCATTATACTTATAATGCCGTTTCTAAGACGAAAATGTTCGGCTCAACAGTTGTCAACAGTTTTCTAGCAGTTGAGCTCAACAGCTACGTCTTATGAACGTACCCAATGCAAACCCTTCCAAAACATCACTGTTAAGTATTAGTAACGCAGTAAAACAGCAATCAGGTCATCGGTTTTAAATTTGATGCTTTGTGACATTTAACATTTCTTTTTCAAACACTACATGTTTATTTTTAACATTTATTATCCATTGCATCACTTACATTTCAAAACGTTTAAGTAAGTCCCAATTTACATTATACGATTTTTGTCGTTGCGATTCTTACCTTATGGGCGAGGGGGGAGAGAGGAATTAAAATGAATACACAAGCGAGTGTACTCTTCAATTCGTTTTGTTCATTCATTCGTAGTGTCACAATATGTGTATACACAAGAAGGTTTAACGACAAAAATTGTACAATGTAAACATAAGACCGACTTCAAAGAAGAAACGACAATAATCGCAACAACAAAAATCGTATAATGTAAATTGAGACTAACACCCAATTTTCACGATGATTTAAAAGACATGTCTTTTTTGTATTTCTTTTTTAAAGAAACTTCCAAAAACTTGTTAAATTTTCACCATGTTTCGTTTTTTTTTGCAATCAGGGTTGATTTTTTCTGATTTCCTTAGTTTCTTATTCGTAACAATATTTAAAATTTTGTTATTCCACATAATTTTGATATATTTTGAATTTTTTTTAATTAAAATTTTTTATTTTTCTATATTTTAATAAGCACATGTCATTTTGATATAAGAATAAAACAGAAATTAAAAAACACAAATAAGTGCAAAGAGGAATGTCAAAACAGAAACACAGAAATACGATTCATGTCTTTTTTTCTACCCTGCTTACTTCTCTACCCCGCTCACTATCAAACAAATAAAGACATGATTTTAAAATAGGGGAAAAAATCATCGTGAAAATTGGGTGTAAGTAAAACACAAAGTTGCATTGTTTCGGCACTTTGTACATGTACATGGTTAAAATACAGTAGTAAAACTGTATTCAAACTTTGTATTGGTACGTTTTGGAAGTCAGACTATCTTTGTCATGCGACAATATTTAATTAACTGGCGGGGTCACCTTTTTCTGTGATATAGTTCTGCTAAAAGTGATGCAGTTTTCGACGCTTATTCTTCATATTTTTCGAAATCAACTTTTTCCCTATAGTATAAAACATTCAAGATCATTACCAATCTCTTAACAATTTAATTTGTTATTCAAGTCATTCGAGTTACTGCCTCATAATTTAAAAAAAATCTCCACTTAGTGTTTTCATCGTTTAAGTTTCCTTACCCAAATATGGAGCAGTCCAACTTGTTGGGAAAAACGTATCCTGTATTCGATTCTTTCTGATACTTTCCTTATCTTTGTTTGATATATTTCTCTTGTGGAAGCGTATACACTAATTTTTACAAGAACTCCATACACTTTATTCTTGCGTGAAATGATTAGATTCTATATTTATAATTCTCTTCGTTTGTAGAATCGGTTAAATTACCGAAGTTCTTTTGCGTCTTTTTGAAATTGAGCATGACAATGTTGAGGTTGTATTCGTTCGTTCGTTAAAGACTTTTGCGTCAACCATGGTCAGGTGGAATTCGTAACTATGTATTTCCCTTCACTGGTTTCGAACTTTGTGGGTTTAAACTTGTTTATTTGTTCTTGAATGTCTTTTACTGTGGTCCTTATGAGTTCCGGCGATGCCCTTGCAAGCTGAGAAATTATTGGTCGACAATTATGTATTGATGACAGTTGTCGATTTTTCCAGTGTAACATCAGATTTTAGCCGCAAAGGAACAACATATGCCATAAACATATTTCCGTCCGATATTGTAGCGTCATCGGAAGATATATTTTGCTTATAAATGATTTGTCCGAATGATTCATCGCAGCCCCATTTACTGATAAATGTCAGTATCTCTGAAAGAATTTCTACCACATTGTCAGGAAGACTCATCAATAGCCGATTTGTTGTATGGTCCATATGACCCTGCATATTTGCATTCAGAGAGACTTCAGTAAACTCTGTATGCACTGGTCGCGAAACTATTTTGGCTTTTGAAACGTGCTTGTATCCGGGTAAAAGTCAGCTCCATGTTGCATTAAAGATGCCCTTAGGATCTCATATTTTTATGTCGAAAGCTGTAAGTCCATTTTTTTTTTCAAATATATAGTGTAATATATAAAAGCAACGTATATCAAAGCAGTTAAATTAAATAAGCCTGCGTGAGTATATTTTTTGGGCCAACGCATATTATCCTCTGTAGTGAGCACAAATAAGCTTTACATTCCTGATTTAATGAAGGATATAAAAACTACTGGATCCTACAATTTTCCCTTCAGGGAAATATCACTATGTGTTCATACGCGTAAAGAAAATCAAATTCTGAAATTGTATTATCCACAATGAACAACAGTGTTGGTAGTAATGGAAAACCAGGGTACTAGTTCTGGTAGTCGTGATAGAATACTTGTTCGATTCGAATGATATTTTAGTTCTTATTCTTTCAGTTTATCAGTGTTGGAAAGAATTCATTTGAGTTTTCACAATACTGAAAAACTGAGATAAAAATACATAAAATGGCTTTCGAATTGAGAAAGTATTCGATCCTGACTGCCAGAAATAGCCCCCAGATATGATCACATTTTATAACAAAAAAAGGTGGCCTGTGGATGCCATGGAACAAATGCTGGGCAAACAAAAAAGTGGCCTTTGTCACTCTTTTGTAGCATAATAGAGTCTGATATCAGTGAGTTTACTAAAAACAATAGCTTTTTCGGGGGCTTAGCGAGTAATTTGTGTGCCTCTCATAGAAAGCTGCAAATAGCAAAATTACTTTTTACTTTTCATCCAGATCTGCTATTGAATGGCTATTTAGGCAAACCGCTACGTACAAATATAGCATGTAAACAGACGTCGACCCCTAGCCGAACTCTGAGAAGAAAGCCCATTATTGGTTCTTGTTTCTTGTGCCTTATACTACCAGGAAAAAGAAAAATCAGAAACGTGTACAGCATGCGTCATGAGCTGATATGGCACCATCATACCAATGCTATTTCCGAACGTTTTGAAAGTTAAAAAATGATTTTTAAATCAAAAACAAAGTAACAGGTGGTAAATTTGCAATAAAAAACAAATAAAACTTAATGGGGGTACCACGGTACCCGGTCATTGACTTACGTAGGTGTCGAATGTAAATCGATTTTAAGCAAATATCTGGCTATATATATAATATTAATTTTATTTTTTAATGTACATTAAGACCTAAAAAGCTATGATTTGAAGTTTCATCGCCATATTTTAATTGTGACAGGATTGAGAGCATTTTTAAGTTGAAAAAGTTACCCGGGTACCCGGTTATTGACCGTAGGGTTAATCGCAAATAATTTCTATTTGCGAATAGGCTACGTATAAACGTAGTTATAGTAAAGTGTAAATAAATGCGTTAATAATAACGAAAAAAGGAAATATGTAAAGACTTTAATTATTATGTTAAATTTAGGTAGCCCTTCTAAATAAGAATTGCATATTCCATAAGTGCATGAAACGATTTATTTCACCTATAAATGTCAAGTGTTCGAATTTTGGCCACCTGGCGGTCCTAGTACATATAAATTCATTTAATAACGTTTAAAAACTAGATTTATTTATTAAATAAATGCAATAATAGATATACGGCCATGTTCTGGAAATTTAAATTTATTAAAATTGAAAACGAAGGAAATTTTCAGTTCAATATTCTTAAAAATTACCGTAGTTTTTCATGATTTTTAGAGTATAACAAATATTAGTGGAACTCAAACTATAACGTATGTATGTAAAAACTGGGATATTTTTATGGACCTTTAGACAGAATCGTTTAAAAAATTTATTCGATTTCAGTTTGATTCGAATTCGATTTCCAGAACATGGCTGATTAGAAAACCCCATTTTTTTTACTTAAGTTTAACTTAAATTTAACTTTGGCAGACAACGTAACAACTGTTTCGAAGGGTTTAATAATGCATACATAGTTTGCTTATTGTTTCCACACGGTTGCATTGTAGAATATTTAAAAAAGCTCTGCTCATCAACTGACGTTTTGGAACTATCCCATACTTTCTGCAAGTTCTGCGGCTCTTTTACTATTGAATTTATAAAAAACATGATACAAAATACAGTATCAAAACAATGTATCAATGTTCTATAATTCTTACAATATCTCTCTCCAAAGAAGTCTACCTGTTTAAGAAATACCTATTGTCTTATGGGGTAAGAGAACAGTATTCCTGGAATTCTTTTATTTATGTTATTCTTTTATGACTTTGCAAAAAAAAAAAATTTTTAAACTACTCCAAAGAACCTCAATATTTTTGTGATTGCAGCAACATTTTCACTGGTGTTCATAATAGAGCAACAATTTTTTTCACAACCACAGACTTTTTCCATTAAGAAACCGATTGCAAATTTTGCCCACAATTATATTACATATTTATTATTATTTTTTAATTTGAATTTTTTTAAATTTTTATTCAAAACTAAATAAAATTATTAAAAAAGAACGAAATCGTGGTTTTTTCTTCTATCTTATTTCTTCCCAAAGTATTTCATATATTTTCTTTTAATTTTTCGAATAAAAATGTAACTAAATTTTT
Organism: Pollenia amentaria; assembly: GCA_943735925.1. Classification (NCBI taxonomy): domain Eukaryota; kingdom Metazoa; phylum Arthropoda; class Insecta; order Diptera; family Polleniidae; genus Pollenia; species Pollenia amentaria. The sequence goes on along the minus strand of OX031009.1, from coordinate 93,333,808 downwards.
TTGCTTAACACTTTTAAGTGTATTAAAAAAAATTGTTGTTGCTGAAATCTAAAACATTTTTTTAAGCTTATCTTAATTTTGTTTCAGTAGTCGCGTTACCCTAAAGGTACGTTCAGATTAATCAAATATTTTAGGAAAATATTTGCTCTGAGATTCGCTTCAAACTGTGTTAAACAATAAAATATTTTGTTTAATGTTCAAACTAGACTCAAAAAGTTGAAAATTGTTGTTTGTTTAAACAGTTGGCAAACAGTGTTAAATAAAATAACTTAATCCATATTTGCCATGACTTCAGACTAAAACAAATATTTGCATCAAATAATTATTTAATGAAAGTGTTCAAACATAAAAATATATTTCACAAATAGTAAAAATGAGCGCAAAAGATAATTTATTTGTTTAATGCTGTGAAGCAACATCTCTTATGGTGTTAGAAGAGGAGAATGTAAAAGAAAAGAAAAAACTGGAAGACAATGGGTATGGAATTGGAATTGGATTCGTTACAGATCACTTCAATATATTTCTCGTATTCCTTTTAATACTATTTCAGTAATTGTTCCTGAAGTTTGCTGTAAAGAATGACAGGAAAAAATCGCTTTTATCGGGAACATGGCTAAAAGTTGCAAAAAATTGCAAACGCGGGAACAAACCCTAACATTTATTTAAAGTCATTAAAAAAACAAAATGTCGGAAAAAAACAAAAAAAAAATTGCGAAAACTCGCCAAAAATTTTTAACATTTCAAACAAAAATTCGCAAAACTTTGCTAATAGCACCATGATAGCAAAGTCTAATAATTATTAAAAATCGTTAAAGCGATTAAGAATCAGAAAAAATGGTTTTTATCGGGATGGCTAAAATCATTTGTCGTTGCTCTTACAATTTTTTTGTAATATGAATTAAATGTTTGCTCAAAAATTACTAAAATATTTAATTTTTATGTTCACATTCGAGAAGTATTTGTTTGCCGGCAAATACTTTAATTTGCTCAAAATCAGATGTTATTTTATTTGACACTCAAAAATATTACGTCTGCCAAAATTCGTCATACGCGGCGACTTTGCAATAGATTTATTTCCATTTCAAACGCCGGCGAACGACAAACAAATCAGTACCTGGAGACCATGTTTGGTTTTAGCTTCGAAGTATTTTAGTAAATAAAGTTGCTTTTTACTTTAATAATTATAATTTATTTCTTGTATTACATTTAAAATAAACATTCAAAGTTTTATTCTATAAAAATAGTTTTTAGTTTTGTTTTTAATTATGTTTTAATTTTTAAGCATATTATTTTTTTTAATATGGTCATACCATTTCTCTTTTTTTGCAGAAACAGCAATCAACTTTCTCAATTATACCCCATATTCACACGGACAACAATATTCGTGTTTCGCTCTCCTATTCCTGTTTCGCGCCCAAACATGGTTGAAACAACATGTTTTGCCATAAAAAATTTTGAGAGCGAAACAGGTCGTTTCATATTGAAACAGGTTGTGAAACAGGAAAAATGTACTATCATCTCAAATTTAGATATCAATTATCGTAAGTTTATCTGAACTAGCTCTCACAAAAAAATTAAAACAGGGCAAAAACGAAATAGAAACTCATGTTAAATTAAATAAAGTGATACATAATTAGTAAATAATAATACATATTAATAAAAGTATTGTATAATATATTTTTAATTTTTACTTACATTTTAATCAATTTTAAATAGAACCACATTAACAACACAAAAAAAATGTCAAAATGAAACGAGAATGAATCGTATGAACAGCATGTTTGGCAATCTAGTTTCAGAGAGCGAAACATGTGTATCTATCGTCGTATAAACATAGCATTATAAAAGCTGCTAGTTATTCGTCGTTATTGTGCTTCATGCGACGAATTTACTCAGCGAATTTTTACTGAAAAATTCGTCGTGTTGGGCGAAATTCGTCTTTCGTTCCAGTTGTGTTCCCAGCATTAACCGTTAGGCGCCGGCATATCGTTTTCTTTATTGATAATAAAAACGCCAAGGCATAAATAAGTAAGTGCCTGTCCTTGTTTTTCTTTTACAGGTATAACAGGAATTATGTAGTAAATAGATAAATTAAATTCTAATATCTTATTGTATTATTTTAACTACTCGTATTTCATTATTTCGTAAATAAAAATGAACGCATGTTTGTACTGTAGTCAAACACTTTAAGTATTTTAGGAAATTTTACTTTTCATATACTTTGTACTCGTGTATCTTTGACACATATTAAGGCTTTATATTGCTTAAAGGTACATTATGCAAGATGTGGTGATGAAATATGTTCGTTTTATAACAATGCTCTTAATTTTGTATCCTTCGAAATTAAAATAGTAATGAAAAACATTATAAAAAATAGAATTATTTCTTATGTTAAATTGTAAAGAATTTATTAGTAAATATGTATTACTAAAAGAATACGGCCGTAAATTGAAGTATGTCGTTTAATGCAGAATAATAAAACGCCAAAAATATTATTTAGCTTTTTTTCATTTGAATAAAGTAATTATTATCTTTATATCATGAAAAACATCCACTTTCAGTGAGACAGATCTATTTAACAAGAAAATGAGATTTACAACAGCATTTAGCAATATATTTTGACTTTGTGGAGATAAATCCTGATTTTTTGTGCAGATAAATCAAAAATGTTTTTATTTTTAATGTACTCGTACTTATCTGCCTTAATGTTCAGGTACACAATTGTGGTTTCTTGCCTAAATGTTCAGCTATAGCAAAGTGCTCAAAAGCATAACAAAGAACGTTGTTATTAAACTAATAATATTTTATTAAATTTATAAAGTAGATATGGCACAAGCTCTTTATGTTTACATATGTCCTTCAAGTTGTACAAAGAAAAGTCAACGAAAAAAATACAAAAAATAAAAAAAAGGAATTAGGTTTTCAAGGCAAAGTCTTGAGAAAAAGTACGGAGAAACATGTAGACAAATTGAAAATAGATAATCCATTACAGCAAATTTCGATCCACCAATATCATTGGTTAAAGATTGATATTTGACCATAGACTACCACACGCTGCAGTGGCGAAAACGATAGAAGTGCAAAGGGTTCTGATAATGGGAATCCCATTTTACTTTTACATTTTACATTTTTTTATTATATTTGTTAGTTAAACTGTATTAGACTTTAATTCAGAAATTGATCTTAAAATTGCTCGAAATGTAGACTCTTTAAAAACGATCGTTTTGAATACAATCGATTTTCATAACAGACCTGATTATTGTTCTGTATTTTCCATAATTATAAAGCAAATTGCTTGTGAAGTATCTCAAAAGCAGTACAGAAGTTAAGAAAAAAATGTTCCAACAAAAAAGAATTCAAAAAATTCCAATTTTCATTCATTTTCGAGTATCTCAAATTAAGAAATTCCTGTTTGATTAAAACAAATACAATAATCTGGAATTTATTTATCGTCTCCTCTTCTTATTGGTGTGTGCCAAATAGCAAAACATCATATTACCAATGTAAATATCTATGAAGATATATCTATGTAATTGGGTTGCCCATGGAAGGCTGGTTATCAGGTTATATGGTTATTTAGTTATATTCACAACAACAAAATACAATTATTAAAATTTTTTTTATATATATTTTGTTGCTATTAATATAACTACATAACCATATAACCTGATAATCCGCCTGTCGTGCACAACCCAATTTTTTTTAGTTTGCTGCAGAAAACAAAATAAAAAATAAAGGATGGTTGACTTTTTGGATTAACAATATCTGAAATCAAATCTTTATGCATATCATTTATTTTTAAACAAAATAATTACAAATTACACAAGGGCCCTGTTCCTCAAAACTACAAATTAAAAATCTACAAGTAAAATACATTTGAAAATTAATTGTAAAATTGTAACTTGTAGTTTTGAGAAACAGGGCCCTGATCTACACATAAAAGCAATTACCCACGCTCTACCCACGACAGTAAAATTTATACCAAATTTAGTTAATTACCCACAAAGTGGCAAAACTGAATGGGAATATTCGAGTCCGTGTTCAGTCAAGAATAAAAATAATAGAAAAAAAATTGTTGGATTTCATGTTGTAAAACAATGTTGGTCATTTCTGTGGTTTTCACGAATAATCGCGTAAGTTATAAAACCAAACTTTTCAGGAGAGCAAAAACAATTATTTTTTTCAATTGCGGCTTCTGTAGATACTTTTTTAAACTTTTTTCTTTACTATCCTCTTAACAGTGACTTTCTACGTATTATACATAATTTTCATGAAAAAATCCTCACAGGATCACAATCTGTAAAAGGATTAAAAAGGCATATGTTTGATTGACTCATTAAGTGTGTGCAATATAACATCATATCTCCACATAAGTTCTTTTTTGTGAAAATAAATGTTATCATTTTAATCACACATGACGACTTACGTTGTTATTTTTACGACTTTAGTTGTTATTAATAGAAAAATTTTCAAAAAATACTTTCATATTTTTTGCACGAATAACAACATAACATCACATATGCTTTTTATTTGGAAACATATTCAGCAATTTTACAATATTTGGCGATGTATGTCGACATAAATCGTTATAATAGCAAAATATTTTATTAAACAGTTAACTTAAGTTGTTTTTAGCAGAAAAAAATTAATAATACTACATTATATTCTAAAAAGCTTAATACTTATAAAAACCTAATGCAAAATGTAACAATTTGACATCATTATCTCAATTTCGGTAAAAACCGACTTACGCGATTATTCGTGAAAACCACAGATATACAAGTTTGGTTAAATCTGGCTCTATCATATACTCCTTAAATGGATGTCCACTTATCTCAAGGGGAGGTATCAATGCATATTGTTTCGCAGTTGTAATTCTAAAGCTAAACCTGTTCCATATGGAGTCTCTCAAGGTGGTTACTTGGGTCCAGTACTATTCCTATTATTCATTAATGATTAACCATCGTGTATAAAAGTTTCGAATCACCAGTCTTGGTAATCCATTGCATCCAAAATATAATATAAAAATATGCCAAATTCATTTCCATCGGTTATAATAATATATTTTCCCAAAAATCCCAGTCAATAACATTGGGTTTTCCCCAAAAAATCGCATTGGGATTTTCAGGAAATTCTTTTCCCCAATTACAAAAAAAATATTCCATTTTGGTATAAATACCCAAAACTGTGAACGCTGTATACAGGTCGCTCTGCAATGTTTTGACAATGCCGTTCCATGGGCTGAATTAAAATTTCTATATTTTTGGTCATGTTTATGTCCTGCTAATCTAGTTTTCAATTTTGTCCCAGTTGTTCCTACATATGAGAAAAGGATTAATTTTAAAATTTAGTTCAGATGGCACAGCACAGACTCAAAATATATATTAGATAAAAATAAATATATTGACGGAAAGGAAATTAAAAAAGGTTATAGGTTTTAAATATTTTTAAAAATTTTGTTTGCTTTCCTCTTTTTATTTTAAATTTGTAATTGAAATTTTAAATTTTTTTTTCCATTTATTGTCAAAAATAATTTTTTAATTTTATATTATTTTAAAAATTTCCTGAAGAAGATTTCCAACGGAAATCGAAATATCGAAAAATAAATAATATTTTAATTGTTTTTTTTATAAAAGAGTGACCTAAAGCTTAATAAAAATATATTGAAATATAATATTTAATTGAAAAAAAAGGTCGAAATAATAGGAATATAATTAATTTATAATTTATATTTATATTTTTTTAATTTATAATTATAGGTATCAACAATAAAAAGCATTTTAAGTATGAGGGAATTAAACAAAAATCTTTCAAATTTATCTATATATATAAAATTGTAACGTTACTGACTGACTGACTGATTCATCATCGCACAGCCTAAACGCCTGAAGCTAAAAACTTGAAATTTGGACCAGGGGTTGGTCTCTCCCCAAACCGATCCACTAAGACGGGATTTTTGGAAATTCGAATGTTTAGGGGGTAAAAAAGGACAAAAACGGGTAAATTCGGTACCCTTATATCTCTAAAACTAAAAGAGATACAAAAAAAATTTAATACTTATCGTTGTTCTTTATAAAAATAAGCGGACAGGTGTCTGGTACTTTTTGGAAATTCAGCCCTTTAACGGAGTAAACGGGTAAAACCTGTATTTTGGTACTTTTTTCTCACCCCCATCTATCTTTTAAGCCCATAAACATAGAAATAAGGGTTATATCACATTTGAAACTTATCTAAAAAATCCAAATACGGATTTGGTACTTTTTCGAAATTCGGACATTTAAGGGGTAAAAACCGTAACTATATTTAGTACTTATTGTTGTTCAATAAAGAAAAATAAGCGGACAGGTGCCTGGTACTTTTTTGAAATTCGGCCTTTTTGGGGAGTAAACGGGTAAAACCTGTATTTTAAGACTTTTTGCAATGCCATCTATCTATTAAACCAATAAACATTAAAATAAAAAATATACCACATTCATAACTTATCGTTTCGAAATTCGAACGTTTAAGGGGTGAAATCGTACCTATTTCTGTTATTTTTGTTTCAAAACATTTTTGTTCATCTACCTATATAATATAAAAATGTAAAGTTACTGACTGATTCATCATCGTACGTCCTAAACGCCTGAAGCTAAAATGTTGAAATTTGACCGGGAGGTTAGCCTCTCGCTAAATCGTTTCCCTAGGATGGGAGTTTTGAAAATTTTTATTGTTAGAGGTTAAAAAAGCTAAAAACGGGTAAATTCCCTTACCTCATGTTCATCAAAAAAATAAGCGGATAGGTGTCTGGTCCTTTTTTGAAATTCGACCCTTTTGGGGAGTAAACTGGTAAAACCTGTATTTTAAAACTTTTTTGCCACGCAATCTATCTATTAAACCAATAAACATTGAAATAAGAAATACAAATAAAAATTTGGTACATTTTCGAAATTCGAACGTTTAAGAGGTGAAAATCGTGCCTATTACAAAGTAGCGGGTTAAAACCTAGAAACATAAACTTTGGCGTAAAAATATGTCCACGAAAGAAAAGGAGACGCTAACGAAGTAGCGGGTTAAATGCTAGTTAGATATAAAGTTGTTGCTCGATTTTAATGGGAATGCAAAGCAGGATAAAAAGCGACTATTAGACCTTCCGAAGTTTGTTAATGCAATTTCTGGTAAGAATTTTTTATGTCTTTAATAAATTCGTATTATAAAAAAACAATTCTAATAATTGCAGAATTGCTAAAGGTTGATGGATGGTCTCTCTAAAACAAAATTCTTGCTTAATGTACGTATATCATTTAGATTAAACAAAAACCGTTACTACAAGAAAAAATGTTTGAAGAAAAAGAACAAAATTATTGCTTCCAAGTGGGAATTCGCCATATAAAAATCATGCCTTCTGGAAGCAATTTTGTAAGGGGTAAAATAGCTTCTCTCCCTTACAAACCTGCTTACATGTAAGCTCCAATTTTTACTGGGAATTGTCGCATAGAAAAAATCATTTACAATTAAAGAAAGTTATACAAATATTTTATTATATTCTAAAAAATTTTTAATTTCCTGTTTTGCTTTTATATACATTTATAAATTTGTACTACATTTTCCGTGTCCGATGTAAAGTTAGTCCTTAACAATTATGGTACCTTAATGATTTGCAACATTTCTAGCATATAACGGCGCTTATAATTTTTTTCTGTGTTTAAAATTGATACTTTCTCAAAGTCCGGAGAGTAATTTAAACTAGCACAGTGGGTTGATAATGCTTTTTTTGTGACGAAATATCCCAAAATTTTTGATTAGATTTTTTTTCTAATCCCGCGAAGCTCTGCGCTTATCTGCAGGAGACCAGAGTCTCTGGTGGGAATTCAATCCTCAACCCCGGTACTGATGTACAAGCTCACTACAAGCTAGCCTACCGGAACATTTTCTATTTCCGATTCTTCAATAATGCAACATAAGTCGTCTACATATTTTGTCAAAATTTTTTATTTAATAGTAAATTTTACAATACCAGTATCTCATAATTTCTCCATAAAAATATCTGCTATAATTGGTGATGCTGGTGATCCCATTAAAAGTCCTTTTTGTTGAACATATGTATATATTACTATCTAATTGAAAAAGAATACATAAAAATAGTTCCCTCTAATTTTTTGTAAATTCCTTAATTATATTTCATTTTTCTCCTATTATAACTTTAACAAGATCTACTGGTATACTTGGAAATAATGAAATAACATCGAAAGAAACCAATTTTTCATTGTCAATTAACCTAAAATTTCTTATTCTATCCTTAAATTAAGAAAGTCCTTTACATTATATACAGAATTTATACAAAATAATATTTACAAAGTTCATATAATGGAGAATTAATACTTGCGCAAATTGGTCTTAATGGATATTCTCTTTTATGAATTTAAGGAACTCCATACAATCTTGGAGCAATTGCCACGTTAGTTGTGATTGTGTTTTTATTGAAAAGTTCTTGAATAATATCATTATTTATCTTTTGTAATTTATTTTCAGGATCTTTTTTTCAAAACAACTAAAATGTTAATTAAATCAAAACTAAATTTTTAATATTTTTTTAACTAAAAAAATAATTGATTCAATTATCACATTAATTAAATTGAAATACTTTTTAAACTATTTTTTTAATTGATAAAAAACTACTGAAAACGTTTTCAGTGTTATGAGAATTTTATGATTAAAAAATAAAACTCAACGCGAACTTAATAGATTTTTTAAAGAAATTGCAAACAAAATATTATTTTATTTTCCCACATTCCATCATCAGAGGTGCACTTTAATATAATCAATTTGCACCTATTTACGTATTCTTCGTTAATCCCATAGTCTGTCATTCTAATAAGACTAAAATTAAAAAAATGTGTAACCTACCCATCCAATTTTACCGCCATATGTTTAAATATGCTTTAGTTTATTTAAAATGTATCTGTTGTATGCACGTTTTTACCTTTAAAATGTATAAGTTTAATTTTGTAGACAAAATGTCGCTCATTTCGTGCAAGACCGTCACAACTCAAAATTTGGCATTTTCGAGTTAGTAATGCAGAAATGTTCTTCTCTTAAATCTCTACAAATTGATTTAAGAACGGAGAGAATTATCGAAAAAATAACGGTAATACAGATGCTTGTAACGCTATGACCTTTCGTAACAAACTTAAGCCAATAACATCAACAAGGTCACATTTCAGTTTGTGTTTGGCATTCCTCTTGTACATGTGGTTTTCTTTCTAGCAAAAAAGAAACATTTGATTTTATAACTGTATATAAAATAAATAATAAAATAAATAATAATAGGTTGGAATCTTAAAAAGGCTCTCCTGTAAAGTTTCAAATTTTGAGTTGTGACGGTCTTGCACGAAATGAGCGATGTTATTAACCTTCAACGGACTATGTACGTCAGTATATACACTTCACAACTACGACCCTTTTCACAATATACTTACAACTATATTTATTCAATTCGAAAATAAAAAAGTTGTCGGTTAGGTTAACAAGCACTTTTAAACCAACGGTTAAGATTTTTTGTTTCACCATCTTTCGGATACTTATGCGGGTGATTCACTATCATATTCAGTGGTACGATTTGTCCAAACAATCGTGTGTGCTCACATAGTTTGACAGTGTGGCCTAAAAATAAAATTGACTGACAGATTTGTTTGACAATTGCAAATGTTTATGAAAATTTTCATTAATGGATAGATTCTGCGTAGAGTTGTATTTTATGCAGAGTAGTTAAATTTTATGATGTCGGATCTATTTTTTGAGATTGTGTGGCTTTGACATCATATTTTGCAGACAATTTTTTATGTCGGATATAATAATGGCAGCCGGGCCTTTAACAAATCCTTTACATAGAAAGTGATTGTTTACGAAAATCTGTGTAACCGTAGAAACACAATTGCAACGTATGAACGTAGTAGCGTACGAAGTAGATACGTTATCAAATGAAAACGTATATTTTATACAAAGATGGTATTGACACAAATTTTTCATATTTTTATTCTCTATTATATCATTAATAAATCCCAATTTGATGATCAGAAATGGGGAAATGTTAATAACTTTAATATATTTTAACCAAATTTTGTTTGTAATATCTTATTAGAGCGAGAATTACGTATACATTTTGATTATTTTACATCTTATTGCAAAAGTAGTTATTTAATGGAATCGTTTTTACAAAAACAGAAAAATAATTATTTTACCACCTTGCAAATGCACCTTCAAATTTCGGCGCCGTTACGGTGCCAGTTTACGTTATCCCATTAACCTAATATTTTATACAACGTAAACATATCTGCAATATAAAGAAAATTTAATGGATGGTGGGGTGTTTGTGCCTTGACATTTTTCTTTTCATCTGTACAATCTTAGAGCACTCTACTGTTCATCGTAAATTATGAAAAGCAAATTTTACTTCAATTAACATTTAACCATAGATTGTGAAAAAGGCCGTCAAAGGATATTACTTTTATTTACTTTTTTGTATTTTTTTACGACATCCGTAAAAGGAACATACTGTATAAAATTTCAAGGATGTCATCTGCGGCTAATAACATTTGACTTTGACAGGTTTTATGATATGAGAAGTATTATTTACTTTATTTGTGTTCAGTGATTAACATGTCTTTTGGAATATCACAAACACACTGTGTACGAACGTACAACTGTAGTGAATGTATTCTTATTTATTTACATTAGTTTTTAAAGTATTCATTTGTGGAAATGAAAAATTTGCAACTTGCCCTGATTCTACATCAGATAAAGCAGGCATCTTTTTATATATAAAAAAAATTAAATTACGTCTATCAATCCTTATACGAATGGAAAATATAAAATAAAGGAAAAAAATAAAGGGGGGTTACCGCCTTTTACTATTTATTTATTTGTCTATGGAATTCAATCCTTATGGTATGTTCAGACCTTACAAATATTTGATGCAACAATCCAAAAAAAGCATGACCAGCAAATTGATCAAACTTTAGCATTATTCTTTACAATTTTTATTGACTTCCTTATGAATTGTATAATTCAATTAAGAAACTGTTAAATGATGTTTGACCCAGCAAAAGCAAAATTTTTTTTAATAAAACTAGTGGTAACGTGGAGGATGTCATATATTTAATAGGTGTGACTATCGATTTACAGACTTTTTAAATAAAATACAAATATGTCTTACAAAATATATACAACTCGCACTTAATCAACAAAAGGGTATTAACTTAAAATTTATATTTTTTCACTTTTTTATGTTAAATTAAAAATTGTTTTGCTTCTACTGAAAATTTTTAAATTTTTAGTTAATAATCTTTTGTGAATTAAGTGCATATGTGAAACAAAAATTTGTGGTATTTGGTTTTACTATCAGTGAGACATAAAAAAAGTAAATAAATTTATAAAAACTTGTGGAACTCGTTACACATACTTCTCAAAGGATCAGCAATTGCATAATTAGCAATACAGAACTGATAATGGAATCAAATGGCGTGATAGGCGTTGAGGAACATTAAACGGTATATTGTTGATTCAGCTACTAGATCCTACATCGCCTATAATTAAGTTGGATATAAACAAAATGTTCAGCACAGTTCTACGGCTCTTTTAAGTTGGACGCCTGATGAGGGCTAGCCTAGCAGAATAAGACGGTAGATTCCATTGGTTCGATTTGAAAGAAACAATTTACGAGGCCGAACAAATGTACTACGTATTACGACCTTCGTATTCGTTAGAAACGTTGACAAAGTTGTATTTATTAACAAATGGAAAATTTTATGAAAAAAAAATTGTTCGTAATAGAAAATTGCTGCTCGGTAAGGGATTATTTGTTTAAAAATATTAGAGTATTTCCTTCGAATTGAAATACGCGGTTACACCCCAAGCTGTTGAAGTGCTGTTTTTAGTTTTTGTTTTGTTGAGTCGATTGAGAGACTTACCATAGAACAGTAAAGCTATTAAGATTGATGAGGTTCAAGGGGCTTGATTATTACCAAGCCATAACTTGGTAATGGCTTGCAATTACTGAACAACTTACTTTTCAATGACTTCTTCATACAATCTGCATTACATAAAAGTAGTTGAGTAATGGCTGACATATAATCTGATACATCACTTGTTAATTAGTCGATTAACTAAATTTATAATTAATTTATAATAAAATGCATTTAAGGTTTTATTTGCACAAATCTAATACAAATTGATTTTAAATACACATTTGTTCTTACAATTTGTTTTTTTTTTATTTGTTATAAGTTAAGAAAAATTTGTAATAGATTTGAATGTCAGAAATTTAAATACTTAATTGATTTTGATATTTTAAAATTAAAAATTTTAATAAAAACTACACTACCCAATCAACCAAGCGTTATTATAACGATATCTTCTAGGTGTTATAAATTATAATATATGATATCGATCTTGTATCATAAAAGATAGTATTTATATTGTACTTTTCCTTATAATATTTTTAGGTATGAATATGTCCTTAATGCAGGGTAGTCAAATTTTATATTAGAAGGTATATAAAATTAAAAACACAATTTGTTTGAAAAATTCAGTTTTGTTGATGCCATTATGAAGTACATATTTGTAAGCGAACGTGGTAATGACTTATTTATCTCCCTATTTGTAGGCGAGGGTGGTAAGTACTTGCCTCCAATGACATCACGGTGTTAAAATAATGAGTTAAAATGCCAATGTATTCTGGTAATGCTCTATATAAAACTTTAGCCCCGTATTCATAAATGATTATTAAATTTAACAAACGCTTATTAAGTGAAATTTACACAGAACATTTGTTCTGTAGTATCAATTCTACAAATCTTATACTCGATGCGAATTTTTATCAAATAAATATATGAAAAATAATAATTTGCTAGATCACATTATCAGTTTCCTACCAGTAATGAAAAGTTATGATTTAACTAGAAATCAAAATTTTATTTAATTATACCCACACCAACATTGTCGTGAGGGCATTAGCGTAGGTGTTGATGTATGTAACACTTGCACCCACCTTTTAGTATACCGTTTGACTTAGGACCACTTTCTGAATCCATCTAACTATGTCCGTCCGTCTGGCTGACTGGTTACAACCACTTTCAATAGTTTTTGTTTTTGGACCAATAAGCTGATACTAAAGCCTCTAGTAGACGGAATGTAAAAAGCCACATGCGCATGTGGTTCTGACGTAATTTTGACGTCAAAGCAAAGCCACAATAAGCATTGCGTGTTGTGTGATGACGTCAAAATTACGTCAGAACCACATGCGCATGTGGCTTTTTACATGCCGTGTACTAGAGGCTTAAGACTTAATACTAAAATAAACTATTATTTTCATGCGTTACAAACTTTAGCACAAACCAATAATGCTCTTCCTACCAATGCTGGTGTAGAGTATAAAAATAAAGCTCAATTTAGAGGAAGTTGTGAATATTCGTTGTTAATTGGATTCAAAGAACATTATTAAAAATTGTCTATTTAATTATAAACTATACCATATTTGTGAGCATACAATTTCGCACTTCATGAAATTGATAAAAATAAAATAACAAGAATATAACATACACATAACAAAGTATCTTCGTGTTGGTGCCTTTAAGTAGCTGTGTGAGTACACCATTTCAGTTTATTAATTAACATGTCATATCAGGAAATTATTGTCGTTAAAACTTTGTTACTAGTTTAATAAGAAAACTTACTATGAATACGAAAACTATTTTTCATCATTTTGAAAATATTCACTTGAAAACCTTTGGTTCAATTAGCTTGAAATTTGAAAATAAACTTTATATAGTAAATTAGTTAGCGACACTTTTGCATAAAGCAAGTTTTCTTAACAAGACGTTTAAAATTAGCATAGAGGGAATTAAAATTCTAAGTATCCTAAATCCATATTGGGGCATTCTGCTACCTTCTTTTAATTCTTTAAACCAGGGGGAATTCAACAAAATTGAAACATTGTGTAATAGTAAAAAAAAAAAAAAATACAATATTCTCTCTCTCTCTCTATCTATCTCTCTATTTTCAGGGGTAATTGCTTAGAATATAATAAATTAAATACATACACTATAAAGTTAGTATAAACCGATAATTACCCAGAGGCGAATTTTTCGGTTACAGAAGCGATTATGTGATAGATACGAGTAAGATAGCAATGCACACCATCTCAATTACAACCTAGTATACTTTTTCGAATGCATTGCTGAATTTATGGACTGTACGCCTAGCACTTGCATACAAAGTAAGCGGTATAGTGAAGTGTTCATTTAATAAATATAAACTCAGTACTGTTTCACATACATTGTAAGTAAGCAGTAGGCAGTCTCGACACAATCTCGCTTACTTCGTGGGAAAGTAGAAAGCGCACTGCACACTGCTTCGCACACATTGTAAGGTAGCACTAGACAGCCTATACACTCTCGCTTATATGGTGGGCAAGTGGAAGCAGTCTTGCATATTACTTCCCACACATTGAAAGCAGGTAGCTTTTTTAGATTTTCGCGTAATTTCAGAATTTTTGATTTTGTAACTTTTTTCAGGACATTCAAACTAGACTTGCATTATAAAATGAAAAATATATAGTTAACTCGCGATAATTTTGATTAATTAAAAGCGCAACTGTATACTTTATCGAATTTATTCGCATATTCGATTACAAAATTTGAAGTAGTACACTGGCTTATTTTGTATAACAGCAAAGCCTATAAAGAATTAAAACTCCAAATATTATATTATTAAATCCTTTTCTATAATTTTTGATGGACATTTATTACCTTTTGCACACTATTTTTAGATTGATCCTTATTAAACAATATCCGCCAAACTTTTCAATTGCAATTAAAAAATTAACTATTTAAGAAAGTGTTAAAAGAAATATAACGGGACAAAACAAAAACCTGCATATATGCATACATACATATGTATGTGTGTTTGTATAATTACTTAAATACCCAGCGGGAAAACTCAGAAGACCATCCAACTTTAGGCCTTTTTAAAGGCCTGCTTGAAAATTGTTTTGATTCAATTACTATTCTTATCTAATTGTCAAAGAATGCCTCATAGAAGGCCTAGGATCTTTTCGTATAAACGATAAGATACACATTCCACACCGGCTTCTATTAGAAGGGAGTAGAGAAGGAGTAAAATTTTTTGTTGTGTGTTTTTTTTCTTTTGCTAAAGCAAAATAATTATTTTTTTTTTATCCCGTTACCATTCTTATGTACTTGCTAAAGAAGCGAGTGCGGAAGGCCTAATCCGCAATAACATTGTGTGTAAAAAAGATATGAGTATGAAATGGAGCGAGCAGGCCTTGTACATCCAAAAGAAGGGGTACAGAGGCCTTATGGAAGGCATCTGTACTCCTTCTTTTTCCCGCTTCGTATGTATAGAATATATCAGCACATTATAAAAGATGAACAAAATTCATTTTAGTAAGTTCCATACACTGCCGTCATACACTTTGTAAGCTAGAATTCAGTGAACACAAAGTGTGACATACTTCATTGAAGAGATGTAATGTGGTACGCAAAGTTGGGCGCTGGGTAAGTTTGAAAAAAATATTGAGGGGAGTTGTAAAATTTGCTTTTGTTTTTATTAATCCTTCACGCAGAGAAAAAACATGATTAATGAATGGTCACTACGACCATTTTTGTTTATACTTGCCTTATATGTCTTGCCTCATAAATTAATTATAGTCTTAATATAACTTTAAAAATTGTTTTTTGTCCTTAACATTTTTAAATTCACTATAATAATATTATATGGTGGCTTACACCTAAAAAGGTACTCTGGTCTAGCTAAACATATTATATTATTTGATATGTTAGCTACTATAATAAATATATTTTAAACTATACAGTTAAAATCATAATATTAGTTGAACACAAAAGGTATGTTTAATACCATCATTTTTGTTTGCTTGAAAACACATTCTCTTAAGATGCAAACTTTTATTGTCAAAACAAACAGTGTGTGCTTTAAAATTACATTTTCTCCGTCCGCGAGCGTCAGTTTATCAGGAAACATGAATGATGACAGAATAATTAAAACATTTTTCGGGGAGAAAAATGCCATGCTGCCTTGCAAAACTAACGAAATAAATTATTATACGTTTATTGAAACAGGTAAGTTATTTAAATATAATTATAAAAATATGTAAATATGCAATTATTTTGTCTTTCTTGCAGCCAAAAAAACCTATAACAAATTTTGACACATAATTTTGTCATCAGCCCCGAATTTTTTTAAAAACGGAATTCTTATTTGTTTGGATGTATTTGAACCACACAACGTAAATTTATAAATTAAAACACATACACAGGTATATAAATATGTGTATTTAATTTTATTTTTAATATATGTATGCTATATTTTATTTATTATATTTGTAATAAAACATAAATTTTTAAAATTACATTTTTATTGTTTTTATTGTAAGAACCATATAAAATGTTGAAGTAGACATTTTGCATGGTATTGGGAAATATAGAAAAATGGTTTGAAAGATCGTGCGCATTTTTCTTCTGAACATAATAATATGTTTAAGACAACAATTATCTAAAATCATTATAACTGAACATATATTGTTGCTTAAGACGTGTTTGACACAGTCATAACCACAAACATTAATGATAGTTTGCGATTGTGATTGTATCAATCATGTTTTTTCTTTGACTGTTCTATTGTAAATAAAACAAATACTTTTAAGCTAATAATAAAATGCTTAAAAATAAACTAGTTGGGCTCCTTTGACAACCCAACGTCAAAAATTCAACTAGTTTAAAGTAAATACCAACCAGTTTATTTCTAGCTAAATACTAAAAGGTTATTTTTTATCTGTAGTTTTTTTTTAAATCTAATAAAACACTAAAATTTGCATCATATATTTAAAATTTTTATTGGAATCGATAAATTGGTCTTTGCCAATTACTTCAAAATAACTTCATGTAAATGTTGCCCGCGAATCCGGTTCGAATGGTACATTCGTAAGGTCCAATTTTGCACCACTTTTTCGAGCATTTCGGCCTGTATTCCATGAATAACACGTGTTATATTATACTCTAAGGCTTCAATCGTGGTTGGCTTGTCCACATAGACCAACGACTTCACATAACCCCACAAGAAATAGTCAAGAGGCGTCACATGATCTTGGCGGCAAACTCACAGGGCCATTTTGAGAGATAAAATGCTCACCAAATTCATCCTTCAATATGTCCATTGTTTCCCGAGTTGTGTGGCATGTGGCACCGTCTTGTTGAAACCACATATCAACCAAGTCCAACTTAGCCAATTGGGGCAAAAAACGTCGCGTATCATGACTGGTTACCGTTGACAGTAACGTTTCTTCTACGATTGTCTTTGAAGAAAAATGGACCGGTGATGCCACCATCCCATAAACCACACCAAAACGGTCGTTTTTTTCGGGATGCATCGGTAACTCTTGTATGGCATGTGGCTTTTCTTCACCCCAGATGAGGCAGTTTTGCTTGTTTACGTATCCATTTAGCCAGAAATGAGCCTCATCGCTGAACACAATTTTAAGATAAAACAGTGGACTTCCATCGAGCGAATTTTGATAATAAAATTCAACGATTTGCAGGCGTTGCTCGTTTGTGAGTTTCTCCATTATGAAATGGCAGAGTATACTGAATACTTTTCACTTTCACAGATGTAGTTTGACACAATTACCAACAACTGCTGCCAGCCCGAAAAACTTAATTCATAAAAAATCACCCTTTAGTAACTTTGTCGGCAGGGATTCGGCACAAAAAGCTCTTACATACATATGTATGTATATAATTCTTAAGGCCTCGTTACTCTTACGTAAACGTATACGTTGATGATCAGCTGTTCCGTTTTCATTACCAAGTCTATGTATAAATAGGTACTCTTACGTAAACGTAACGTTACGTTGCGGACGAACCTGATAAAATTAAAATTTCTCTCCGTTTTTACGTATCCGCTCTCAAGAATTTTATTTTTGTTTTCAAGCAGTGTTGTCAACAAAACGTATTAGCCGGCGGTTTACTTTTAGATTTTATTAATAAGATTCTCTCTTTAAAATATAAATTTAAAGAATATAAACATTACATACATACATACATATACATATATAAATAAATATAAATCTATGTATATTAGTTTATTTGTTTTTGATTAAACTTGGTAAGAAGATAGAATGTTACAGCGAAATTACTATAGGCTATATTTTTCCGGAATTTTGGATCAGGGAGGAATAAAATGGTTAAAAATTAGCAAAAACCGATTTTTTGGAAATAACCCTACAATGATAAATCTAAATTTTTTTCGTACGAATTCCTAATCGGAATATCGGCATTAAAAAGGCAAATTTCAGGTCAATTTTGATCAATTTTAACTACAAAATATTAAAAGTAAATTTATTTTTTTTGGCTTAAGCTACCATTAGGGAAATAGGTTTGAAAAATGTTAACTTAAAGGGACAAAACAGGGTAAAACTTTGGTTTAAATATTTTGGCGATGTTTGAATGAATTTTACATTGTCGCATAAAAGTACATTTTGAAAGTCGTCGCCTTTAAGGTTTACCCCCTTAAAGTGGGTAATATAAGGAATTTTTGGGATATTTTAATTAAGCTCATTTATACTGCAAAATTTGAAAAGTTTACGGCTTATTTCCGATGTGCGAAAGAATTCTTTCGTTCGTACAACTGCATTCGTACAAAGTCTAAAGTTTGTTTTTGTTTTAAATGTAGTTGTTCGAAAGAAAGAATTCTTTCAAACATCGGAAATAGGCTATTAATTATTTAATGCTAAAACCATGGTGGAATAAGTAGGTGGCAGCGCTACGGCAACAAATACAACATTACAACAAAAATGAAAAATAAGTCTCCGTATACGTCAAAAATTATATTCAGCTAAAATCAAATTTTGCCGCCGAACGCAATGAAATAAATTAATTTTTAGCCAATTTTTATTTCACTATGGTTACTATCTTATTTAATTTTAATTTAAATAATCAAAAACTTTAATACAATACAATAATCACAGCACAAAACGTGGACTTTTTGTAAACATAAACAAAACTTTGACATAAGACTAGACAAACAATACAAGAGCAAAAAATCGTCATCTGGCGTAGTAATGCCACCTGTTTATTTCATCATGGCTAAAACTATCACTAGGGACATACATATATAACAAATACTAAATTCTTTCACATAAAGGTAGCAAAGAAATAAAGTACATTTTAGGGCAAACAGGGTAAAAATTCGTACTCTTGGTACTTTTTTGGGAACTCGTTTTTTGCAGTAATTTTGACTGTTTTTCCCCGGGCATCTCCGGAATTTATCACCGTGTATACACATATATATGTAGGCGAGGATTTAGTAGCACTTTTTACTGATACCCATATAAGTGAGGTCAACTTTGTACTTAAAGAGATATTAATAAAGTCTTAAAAAAATTTTAAGGTCCATAACTCCTTAACTAGCTGCTTAGGTGCAAAAACACTATATCAAAAGTTGTTATGTTATAGCATTTTTCAGTGCTGTACATACAAACATATCTGTGAATATACATATGCACATATATTCTACTTCTTTTTCAGAAAACCGTCGATATCGTTATGTATTGGCGATTTCAAACAAGAACATTAATAACATGCTTTAAACCAACACTGAGTGCAAAATCAATCAAAACAAAATTTTTTATTTCATTCTCTTTGTTTTTTTAACACACTTTAAGAACATATGATACGTTTACGTATTTTTAGTAACTACCAACCATTGACGTCGACCGCAACGTTTACGTATCCGCAACATTTACGTAAAGAGTAACGAGGCCTTTATACTATGTTCGCACGGTATTTTAAATTACGTTGTTCCCTTTTTGAATTAATATGCGAATTTCAAATCTTCTACTTACATTTACGAGGAACAATTTAAAGTGTCTTATTATTTCAACAGTACCTATTCTGTTTATTTATTTGTTTTTTTTTTTCTAATTTCATAGAAAACAACTTTTTACAATATTATGTTTTTTCTTAGTGCCTATTTATATTATACAATTTTTGTCGTTGCTTCATTGAAGTCGTTATTATGTACACATTGTGCGATTGTTGGCATTAAAACTTTTTCTGTGCCACCAAACGTAAACACATGTTTCGTCAAATGAAATTTTGTATGAAAATTGATAATTATTACCTGTCTTTAAAAAAAAATTTTATATTCAGGGAATATTAAACAGATGAAAAATTAATAATTTTAAAACATTAACTTCTCTATAACCTTCAACTATAAGAAATAAAATGATTTAAAAAATTTTGTATATCATAGAAATAAAATCGTTTACATTTTGCATGTGTCAGGGGTTAAGTCTAGCCGTTTGTTTCAATTTCTGTAAAAAGTAACTCACTAAAATGTTTTTAGTTTCGAATAAAATTTCATACTGGTGAAACATTTTTAACAGAAATCTTTAAAAAAAATTAGCATTATTTTTAGCATTTTTTAAAAGCATATTTAGCATTTTTTGGCCATGTCTTGTGCCAGATTTAGCTGTAAACAATTTTAAGATCTGGTCACACTGATCGCAACGACAAAAATCGTATAATGTAAATGAGCGCTTTTTTGTTTATTTTTGATAGTCTTTGATAAAACTTAGTAATGACAATAATAGGTTTGTAGTTGGCATAGTAACTTAAAATGAATTCGGTGCAAATGAGTTACTTCGAAACTTTGTATGACGAACTATGTAATTTGGATCATAATAACATTATTTTGTTTTTACGGGTCCATTAGGGGCTATGGGTCCCTTTTGAAAATTTGTTTCTATATATTTTGGTATGGTGGTTGACGGACTACGCTCTCTTACATGTTCTATGTCGTAGTTTAAAAAAAGTCCTTTCCCAAAGTAAGAAATATGGATGTAAAACTGTTACCAGTTGTGTTAGTTAAATATTTTCTTTCTCATTTGATAGACTTTCTCCCCAGCTGCTGCTTAAACTTTATATTATTTCGCAGTTCAAAAAAAATGTTGCCAAAAATATTTTAAAATGTTTTCACAAAACGAACAAAGTAAAACTTATCAACATAATTTTATATATATTCCGCACAAATATTTCTCATATGGTTTTGATAGCATTTCGCGTGAAATATTGAACAGATTACCAGGCTTAACGTAAAATTACTTGCCGACAATAATAAATGAGGTCTTTAGAATGAAAAACTTTTAAATGTACATATTTTCTGTTGATTTTATTTTTTGCTCTGCACACCACATTTTATAAGAAAAGTGTATTTTTTTATAGAAGTATGACTCATTGTGCACATTGTGCTGAAACCTACAAACTATCTGCCTTTTGAACCATTTTTGTTAATTTACTGGTTTTCCTATTTCACTGATAAGAATAAACTAGATTTTTATTAGAAGCTTTAAAACACAACAAAAAACCGTCAGGACTCCGTTAAGTACATTTCATTCTTCGTTCGTTTTGTCATAATAATAAAGAATGGCTCCAAGCATCTTATTAAGTTTTATAGTTTGTGTTTTGTCCTTAAAAACATCCGACATACATATCTCTCAAATCTATGCAAAACATTCGAATGCAGATTATGATATACTTTTTTTAACTGACAACAGAAATATGACAATAAAGATAATCTTAAAATTCTTCAAATATTTCGGAAATAAATATTTTTTTTTGAATATAAATATGTACTTTATTTTATGTGATGGTTATGAGTGTTGGGAGGAAAACATTACAAACTCAAATCTCTTTTTGTTTGAATTAAAGTATTGTTGATCTAAATGCCAAATTTATATTTCTTAAACAAAAACTTTTGATAAATCGATTCTATAAGTGTTTACTTAAGTAATACTCGTATTTATGTGATATGCTTTTTTTCTTTTCATACAACGAACAAAAAAAAAAAAAAAAAGTTGACATATTGATATATTTTTTTTTTTTTTTTTTTTTTTATAGCAAATAAGTTAGTGCGCTATATTCGGCTGCGCTGAATCTTTGATAACCTCAACCGACAGTTAGAATATTTTAGAAGTAGGCTCTCGGTAATCCCGTAATTAATTCTCGGGATATTTTCAAAAAATCTTTTTTTAAACTTTAGTTATTCTATATGGGACCCGTGTCTTTAGTTGTTTTATTCAACTAAATTTCCCAACATAATCAAGATTTGTAGCTGTTTAAGGGTTATTTAGGTGATTCCCGACAGTGGTCTTTATATTGGGCCCAAGATAAATTATGGACCAATCTACACGAAATTTGGTTACATTTAAACAATATTGTTCAGAGGTTTTTCCACATTTTCCTACTTAACCGCTTGTGCTCGATGTTAATCCCAAACTGCTAAGGAGAGCCAGAAACAATTTGATACCCAAATTGTTCTATCGAGTCGTTTGGAAGTAAGCGGTCTTTGAACATACGAACATGGAATTACTGAAGGGCCCAAAATATAACGTCATATGTTTTCAAAAATGCCCTAAGTTACAAAAAATTCAAAATCGACTTTTTGATCGATTATAATGAATTATTACAAAATACATGTTTCTTGAAAATTTTACACTTCTACATTTAAAAATAACGTCTTTATCAAGAGCCTTTTGATAAATAATAAATAGCAAACACAAAAAAGAAAGTTTTGTATTTTATTTTTATTTATCAACAGGAAGTTTGCCTTTGTTGTTCTTTAAAAAAAGTGACCATCTATTATGTTTTTTATTTTTCTAAAACAATTTTTTTTTTAATTTAGTTTATTTTTCAATGAATAAATTCTTTCTTCTCCTGTAAAATATTTCTAATGTTACTTAGTGCCTTTTTTAAACTTTAAAACGATGAATATTAAAAAGCTTCACATGGAATGACAAACGTAATATACTCCATTCACCACTGCTGATTATAGAAATAAAACTGTTAATTTTTGTTACAGAATTTCTACTTCTAATATTGAGTTTCAAGTTCCAATTCGCCCTTCCAGAAATTGTATTCCCCTTAGACTTCAACAGTTTCAGTCTATTTATGCAAATTTTGATCATATCTGCAAAAAGAACTTTGAATTCACAGTTTTTATACGTATTGGGATTTCTCTGATCAACAGTACCCTCTTTACTGTCTCACAATAGGTTTAATCTTATATATTTATATATCGGTAGGAAGTGCTCCAAGCCCTAACTTTTTATACCCTCCACCACCACTGTGGTGAATGAGGGTATACTAAATTTGTCATTCCGTGTGAAACTTTTTTATTATACATCTAAGACCCCATAAAGTATATATATTCTGGCTCCTTGAGTTATTCTATGTCGATTTAGCCATATCCGTCTGTCTGTCCGTCTGTTGAAAACACGCTCACTTTCGAAAAACGCAAAAGAAAAGAACAAACTTGGTCTCAAATTGCTTGTAGTTATCCTAAGCAGTTTAGGATTGAACTATGAATCAAAATGTGGAACCACTACCCAAAAAAAATTGATAATTTTGATACAAAAACTAACATAAATGGTGGAATAATGCACGGAATGACATAAATGACACGAATTCGCTTTATACGACTGCAATTCATAATGTTAAATTTCGTGAAGATCGGTCCATAATTTACCATAGGCCCCATATAAACCCTTCACGCGGAAAACAGTTTAGTACGCCTAGAACCGCAATACATAACGATAGCATAATTAAATTCAGTACGTCACAGTTTTATAGGACGAGAAATCACATTGCCAAATTTCGTGAAGGTTGGTCCATAATTTACATTAGGTCCCATATAAACCCTACTCCCGGAAAACAGCTTAGTACGCCTAAACCCGTAATAAATAACGCTATAATACCAAAATTCGCTACGTCACAGTTTTATAGGACCAGAAATCAAACTTTAAAATTTTTTGGAGATCGGTGCATAATTTACAATAGTTCCCATATAAACCCTACTCCCGGAAAACCGTTTAGTACGCCTAAAACCGGAATAAATAATGCTATCAAATTGAAGTTCGGTACGTCACAGTTTTATAGGACGAGAAATCACACTGCCAAATTTCGTGAAGATTTGTCCATAATTTACCATAGGCCCCATATAAACCCTACTATCGGAAAACAGCTAATTGCGCCTAAAACCAAATAAATCCCACTTTGGGATTTATAGATATTGCGGTGAAATTTTTTACTTAAATTCATATGCAAGAAAAAATATCATGCAAATTTGTGAAAATTACCTAAAACCAAATAAATCCCACTTTGGGATTTATAGATATTGCGGTGAAATTTTTTACTTAAATTCATATGGCAAGAAAAAATATCACTCAAATTTGTGAAATTTACGTTAACGCTAAAACTAATTGCACTGCTTTATCGAAATTTATTCTAATTTATTTTTTGTAATACCATATTTGGGATGATTGGTCCATAATTTACCATAGGTCCAATACAAATTACCCTCCTAAAAATCATTTTAGTTCGGCTAAAACTTTTACGAATCATGATATTTTACTCAAGCATGTTCATAGTCCTAAAAAGAAACGCATAAAATTTTCTTATTGTCGGTCAATAATTTAATTCATGTCTAAACCGCAGCCAATTTTAATGCTGACGTTCGTTTTTCTGAAGATTAGTTAATAATATATATGTATTTATCATATAGAGCCCACTCCTGTCGGTGGAGGGTATCAAAGATTCGGCACAGCAGAATATAGCACTCTAACTTGTTTATGTTATTTTCCGACCTTTTCTTTTTTTTAACGATTTAGCGATTTTAAATAAATTTTAGGGTTAGTTTAAAATTTTGCAGTTGTTCGCACATTTTCCCAAGCTCTCGATGGGGAGATCGGTTATTCGACTTTTTTCAAAAACCGGATTTCGAATATTCCAAATAGTTGCTATTTTAAAAGAACCAGTTTTCGGTTAAGCATGTTAAAACTAGCCGGTTAACCGGTTTAAATTCGAATAATACATAAAGACACAAAAATGTAATAAGTTTTTGTAATAACACGTTAATTTAAATAAAAACAGAACCATTCGAAAAGTGAAGGAACCAACTTAATACATAGATATGACTCAAGGTATGTTCAGACCTAAAAAATATTTGACGATAAAATACAAAAAAAAAAGAGCATCCAGTAAATTGATCAAATTTTAGCTGTATTTTTTACAAGTTGTTATTTTTATTTACATAACTTTATTTGTGAGAAGATAATGGTATAATTAAATTTAGAAACTGTTAAATGATGTTTGATCTAGAAAACCGTTTTTTTTTTTTGCAAAAGCAAATAAAGTTTTACAGGAATTTTATAAATTTTTTATTTGAGATATTCACCCAAATTTATTTTAAATGAGTTTTAATTTGTTGGTGGTTAAGCATGTCTATATGAATCAGTAGACTGCAACCATATTTTTCAAAGGTTGTAAACAAAACCTCTAAGCCTGGATTATATATTGGAAATTATTTTGTTTCAGCATTATTGAAAGAAATCGTATTAATAATATGCTTTTTGTATGAAATATCTGTTCATTCGTCAAGCACAATTTAAATCTTCCATGACATTGTTTGATTTTCAATTTTGTTTTTTAGTTCTTGATGTTTCATTAAATAAAACATAAATAAATGTTGTAGTTTTAAGCATGAAGATATGTTAAAGCACTTAAAATTTTTTTGTGCTTTAACGGGCATTCCGTCCTCGACAACAAAACGGGCTGATATTTCACCCAATGATTCATTTTTGTCAGCGTATTTTAGTAAAGGTTTTTTTTTGTCGTTGGACCATAATGAGGATCTCAATAAAATATTTGTACGGGCATCGTCAAATGGGCTTTATTTAAATCCCAAAAATCAAAATGCTAATTAATAACTCAAAGAAATCAAACCACCGCTATGGATGTTCCAGTATCATTAGGTAACAAAAATATTGCAATTGTTGAATCAGCTAGGAATCTTGGAATAATTTTTAACAAATCGCTCACTTCGAACCATCACATTAATTCTGTATCTGGATAAATATTTGGGATGCTTAGAACATTGTACCCTACACAACATCTTACACCTTTAAACATTCGTGTGCTTCTAGCTAAAACTTTTATAATGCCGCAGCTTCTATATGGTTGCGAAATTTTTGCGTATTGTGATTCAGAAAGTAAGAGGAGATTATTAGTAACGTATAATGCGATTCTACGTTATGTATACCGTATTTAGAGATATGATGGAACCTCTGAGTATTCTAAGTCTTTGTACGGAGTTAACCTCATGGACCTACCTAGGATAAGATCATTAATTCTACTCCACAAGGTAATATATACCAAAGAACCAACTTATTTATTTGAACGCCTTCAATTTGCACGATCCAGTAGAGGAAATTATCTTATACAATTCCGATATCGAACCCTAATCTCTAGATGGCAATTTTTTATTAATACCATATGTCTGTGGAACGCATTAACCAACAATTTACAAATAATGGACAACGCTTTACTATTTAAGAACGAATTGTTTAAACATGATTTTATCTCAAATTTTCAACTGTCTTAAATATTAATTCATTATTGATTATACATATATATTTTTCTCTCATTATGGATTGATTTTTAATTACATTTATTCTTATACCTGTATAATTTAATTTATTTGTTTGTATGTACATTTTTTGTTCTTTAAAAATATTTTAATTATTATCACAAATTGATTGTATCGCTATAAAATCACATACTGTAATTAAAAAGATTTATATCTTGTTGTATGTGATATCCACAGTAAAATAAATAAATAAATAAAATAAATTAATGTCAAGCTGTGGACTAATTAAAGGACATAACTTATCATTTTAGGCCCCTTCAGGCACTGAACTTTGTCTTTTTAATCCCGTTCGAAATATCACTAGAGATAACATCTATATAAAAATATATATAATATTTTGAATACCCTCGCAAAAATTACTATTTACATTTTATTTGAACACTTTTTTGTAGTATTTTGAACGGTTTTTGGTTTTCTTTTGAAGAACACGCGCTTTTATTTACATTGTTCATAATGTTCTTTGACTCTTGTTATAAATATTTCGTTTTGACATTCTGCACAAAAAGTTAAAGTTTGCCCAATATTCAATTAGAAAAATGCTCAAATTAAGGCATATAAATATATACGAAATATAAATATATACCAAAATAACCAGTTCGATATACGAAAAATGGAAAGATTTATATAACCGGCTTGGGCAATACTAAAATAACCGTTAAAAACCGGTCGAATAATAACAGTTCGATCTCCCTATTCTCGATAGATGCGATTTTTTCCTATAAGTTTTCAGCTTCTCAAAAGATTTTAAGATTTTTAATAAATATAAGCTACCATACCGCTGTGACCAATTTTTTGTAAATTTTCGCTAATTTAGCAATTTAGACCGAATTTTTGCCATTCCTTTTAGTTTTAGGGATTTTAATTAATTTTTTTAATTGTTTGATATATAAAAAATTTTCACTAATTTTTGCAAACTTTTCCGAATTTTTCAATTTTTGCGTAGCTTTGTTGCTCTTTAAGGCAATCGTCGCCTTTTTAAAAATAGACCCATATATAAACCGAAGTCACATATTTTACAGGGCACTGTCAATTCATACTGGCCGAAAAGTTTAATACGTTATGCCAATGGTAATGGATAATTTAAAAAAGGGCCATAAAAGGTATCAAGACCGTAAAAAATTAGTCAAATTAATACTTTGGTATCACATCGGTAACGCTGGCTGTAAATGATATTACCTCTTACTTGGAGGCCACACGATCAATTTTTGTCTTTCAATTCCTTTCAATTTGCTCTCACTCTCATTTTTTTCATTAACACACTCACACTTTTTAAATTGATCACGAGATTGCTCTCAATTTTAACTATCCATTTGTTTGGCAATTTTACGCTCAATTTAACAGCTGATTAGAAGTTTAGTGAGCTAATTTTTCGTTTGTCAGTATAAATTGTTTTCTTGATGACATCTTGAAAGTAAATTGCTTAAAAATTGCGTGCAGCCTACGTCACAGCTTTCAATTAATGTAAATTTTGACAAACAGTATATGTAAAAGACTATCAACAAAAAGTTGATCGTGTGGCCGCAGTGTTAACACATGTTACAGCAAACAAACTGTTGAATTTAGCAATAAACAAAAATAACAAGCAGAAGAAGAACTGTCAAAACCGATTAGGAAAGTGCCGTGCCAAGTCGAATTCATGTATACGGTGGTGTCGATACTACAGCAAGTAACAACACCAAAAACACTACAATGTATTTTTTTGTTGCTTTCGTTGATCGATATGTCAAAAATACAAGCAAATTTTGACATTTCTCTCTCTAAGTAATAAAATAAGTAGCACAGCTGTGCTTTCAACGCCACCTGGTAAATGAATTCGCCTTGTGCCGTGCGAACATGCTAATCCAAATTAGTAATATAAAGAGAAAGAGAGTGCGAAGTAATCCGAAGCACCGTGCGAAGATAGCACAACACTCGTACAATCAATAAAATGTTTATTTTCAACACAGTGGGTTGTTAATGCTGTTTTTTTTTTTTAATATAGTTGCTTAAATATGCCTTTGTTCAATTTGCGCTCCATTATAATGTTTACTCCATTGCACAATAAGAATTTTTTTAAATATTTGGGACATTTCAGGAATATATGTTAATGATTTATATATTTTTTGTCCTTCACTTGTAGAGTCACGCTTGTCAAATATTTGACGAAAAAACGGGACCAACAGGCAAACTAAAATATAATTTCCTTTAATTCCAATATTTATTGTGTTTATAATACCCCATCTTATATAATACATTTTTTTTACTATAATTAGTATTATTTTGTGATATTAAGACAATGTTAAATATCACTAACTATTAACAAAAGTAGTGGTTATGCTTATTTGGTCAAATATTTAATAAGTGTGCCAGTATCTTTACTCTTTCATAAGTTTGTTTGTTAGTATTTTTTCTTTTTGGAAATTTTTATCTAATAATATGTTTTGGATGTTCTTTTTAAGCAATAGTTTGTCAATAAAAACGGTTTTTTGAAAATTGTTAGTTCTTGTCAAAAAAAAACATGGCATCACTGATTGTTTATTTCTTTAAAAATAATTATTTTTTATTGTTTGAACATCGTGAGGATATTAAATTTACAAAATTTTATATGAATAACAAAAAAAATAAGAAAAAAAAGAAATTACAAAATTATAAAAAAAATTTTTTCACAAATTAAATTCAAAAACCTATTTGTTATAAAAAAAATTTTAAAAACCATAATAACAAAAGAAAAATAATATATAACTAAAGTATAACAATTCATATAAACTGAAAAATTTCCTATCTATAAGCCTATTTCTAAAAACCGTATTTACAATAACAAACAAATATTTTGACTAAAGAAAATGTCTATTACATATAACAATTTTTTAACTAAACTTATTTTTATCTTAAATACTCATAAATACATATTTAATTAAACTTATTATTAATCTTTCATACTTATATCTATATTTAAAACTGACTGGTTTCTTATGAGTTTTACAATTTTCCTTCCGAATGTACTTTTTTCTATACTTGATTTTTTTAATTACCTTAAACCTGTTTTTTCGTAATTTAATTTTACAAAAAAAAATAAAGCTTTCAAAATTTTAAAGGCTTTGAAAGAAAGCCGAAAAATTAAGGAAACAATAAAGGACAAGCTACTAATGACAACCAGTGTTTAATGTGGCTGAGAGGGTAGAAGGCAGTCCTTCACATTCACTGTTCCAAATTTTTTCCACGTGTTTTTTGCTAATGGCCAATGTAGAATACAAGCACACATACATAAATTAATAAACATATTTCACATTGATAAATAACTTTTTAACTTCGTTATAAGACAGAATTTTTCTTTGCAGCAGAGAAGTTGTTTTTTTTAATCGCTTTACAAAAATTATAATGACAAACGGAAAAAAATATTTTACTTATAACACAGTACAACAGCCAATATGGGGGGTGAGAAATTCCAAGTCAGGGTGATGGTACTAGGTCAGTATAGTAAAACCCTCAAAGGGTTTGGCGTTCGTATGTGTCAGTTTTTTTTATGACATTTTAAATTTTTTCCTTATCTTGATGTTTTTTCGCTTAGTTGTAACATTTTGGCAAAAACGTAGTTTAACATAACTCGAGAACCACTTGTCCGCTTTTGCTAAAACAAACTCAAAAAAATTTAGAATTACAATTTCTTTAATCCGTTCATATAACGTTTTTCTTTATAATCAACAGTTTTGCCGGTAAAAATAAATTTGTGGAGAAAAAAAAATATTTTTTTGCCTAAAAATTAAATTTTTTTTTTTAAATTCATAAAAAATCCAAAACGGAAAAAAGGATCAAGTGTTATTAATTTCATGTAAAGTCACATAACCTATAAACAAAATGCGACATAGATCATAGAAATCGATTAACGCGTTCTGCTTTTATTTACAATTAAGTGAAGGTATCCCATTTTGACAAGAATATTGATATTTGTTTTTATTCAAAAAAGTGTCATTTATCGCATTTTTTATAAATTTTCCCCAATAACTCCAGACTTCTGGCCATAAACTACTAAAAAAAAATAAGTAAACATTTTTATAATTTTTTATTTTATTTATTTATTTTTATTTATTTTAATAAATATTGCCTAGACTTTTTCGATGGTGGTTGTTCGGGACTAGTGGCATCGCATTCATCGCTATCATCAGTTTCTGAACCACACATGATGTCAATGTGTGACTCCACTGTTGGCCCTTCTGCATCTCCTGAAAATTCTTTATCATCAAGATCATCCTTGTCTTGCCACACAAGCTTACTCCACCAGCAAATTTCTGCAATTATTGCACTCGGCGACTTTTTGCCTCTATATCTGTAAGTTTTTGTTTTATTAAAATGAGTTTGAAAAAATAAAAAATCAGTATTACCTCATTTCAAATGGCATAGCAACTTGATGATAGCGTTCACCTTGTTCATCAGATTCGGTAGCCAATTGTTTGCTGAAGTAGTCCAGATGATGATGTAAATAATGGATTTTCAAGGACATGTGGACACCAATTTCCGAGAATGCTCTTAACATCCTTGCGACAGAAACATCGTAGTTAGAACGATGCTTTCCCAACAAGCCTTCTATTACTTCTTTGATTGCCTGCCATGCATTCAATTCAGCGTCAATCAAAATATTGTTGAATGCGTCACTTTTAATCAGCTTTCGTATATCTGGACCATTTAGTACGCCTGATTGGAAAAAATTAATTTGTTAAGATGGAAAATCATGGGAAATGAATGTGATATTATAACTTACCTTCTTTAATTTTACTTTCGCTGAGTCTCTGGTAAATTAGTTTCAAACACAAGAAAACTTCATCTCTTTTGGCGACAGTTTTGATAAAATTCTTAACAATTCCAAGTTTAATATGCAGTGGAGGCAGCAATATCTTCTCCTTCGGCACTAGAAGCTCACGAATAATATTGGCCGTTTGTAACCTGCTGTGCTCTCTGAGTTTCCATCCGTGGCATGCATATTGGTCACCGGAAAATCGTGTGTCCCAATCGCACAAAAAGCACATATATTTATAGCCGCTTTGAAGACCGCAAAGCATTGCTACAACTTTTAAATCGCAGCATATGCGCCACATATGTTTGGCGTAGTTAACCATTTTTAAAATATTTTCCAGTGCATCATATGTTTCTTTCGTTTCTGTACTATAGGCGATTGGAACTGAAGGTTTTTTATTGGTCTTATGCAGTAAAACCGCCTTCAAGCTGAGTTTTGAACTGTCAATAAATAATCTCCAGTCATCTGCTTCATATTTTATTTCCATTGCGTCCATCAATTTTCCTACATCCGGGCAATATGCAGAAGTTTTTTCATCATTCACAAGGAATAAACTTTGGAGTGTTGCCTGACGACTTCGATAAGCTGTGACTTTCACACCGGGTGCCAACAAATAGTTTGATTTCAAAATGGAAGCCAGCTCTTCCGATTTATGCTGTGTTAATTCCAACTTGGCAACAATTGAATCAAGCTTATTTTGATTTATTAAAATTGGCTCATTGGATACTGATGGCTCATATGGGAGATCATCACGTGCATGATATGTCGGAGCAGTCGTAGAAGAGAAAATATCTGGGCTAGAAGCTTTTGACACAGGAATGTGGTCCGAATGAGGTAATGGTGTTGCAGCACTTGCAACACCCACGTAATTATACGATTTTCTTATCCTTTTTGCGGCTCCTTTATTCGCACATGCATAGCAATTCAATGGATTGTGACCTTCGCCAGGATTAGTCCAAGTCATTGGGATACCGAATGGCATACTTTCACGTCTTCTATTTTTCCAATCCATTAGACGGATGTAGCGGCTTTTACACACTATATTTGGTACCCAATTTTCGTTCACTATAACATTTTGGTTGAAGTACATCTCGTATGTTTGAACAAAATCAATACTGAAATTTCCCCTTTTTTTATGTGTTGAGACATATTGACCACAGCAGTAGCAAAAGCTATTTATATCTGGCTTGCACAGTTCCATATTCTGTTCTCTTTTGTTCACTTTTAAAAAACTGGAGAAAAATCACTTTTACTGTTCGCGTTCGTCGGCACTTGTTGAATGACCAAAATCACAGAACCAGTGTGAGAAAGAGAAGAAGTGCATTTTTTATGTGAAAATTACAGAACCAGTGTTGCCACATCAATATTTCTCTTTTAGTACAGTAGAAAAATATGAGAGTTCGGCTTGTGAGTGTCAATGTTTTCTCCAAATAATGTTGTGCATATCTGGAGTAAATTTTTGAAATTCATTCATTTACCTAATTGTGAATAAATGAGAAACGCGTGCATCGATTTTCATGATCTATGCCTTTTTTTGCTCATGAGTTATGTGACTTTACGCGAAAGTAATTCGTTTTGGCACTTTTTCCATTTTGGATTTTTTATAAATTTAAAAAAAAAAAAATATTTAATATTTATGGAGTATTATGGAACTCTGGCTTTGGACAACGATTGTGGAGTAGTAACCTAGATTTGCCTGAAGATGCTTATCTGCCTGGGACTTGCACCAAATTTCCACACTTCATGGTTGGTGACGCTGCATTTTCCCTTAAAAACTGTATTACGTCCATACCCGTGTTTGTACATTCATTTTTTTGAAATCATTTGTTGGTTGTGAAAATATGATTTTTATTTCGTTTGTGTTATTTATATATTCATGAAAATCATATTTGAGTTAGTAATAAACTTGAATTTTTTGATTTTTACGCTATAAATTAAAGGTTTTTTATTGTCTTAAATTTATTCGTATGTTTGGGTTTAAAGTACGTAGTTAAAATTTTAGTAATAACAATAGCCGGCTAGAAATTTTTTATAATATTTACAAATCTTAAAATTTTCAAAATTTCTTTTAAATTTCATATAAAGCTAAACAATATTTCACAAGATTTTTCCTCAACTAAGGAGCTTTGTGAATATTGTTAAAAAAATTACTATACAGCCAGTTTTGCTTCACACTGTAAATATTTATTGTGCGAACCGTGATATTTTTTGAAATTTTCACAATGTTTTTCATGTAAAAATAATTTAGAGTCATGTTGATTAAAAAATTGTTGATTATGTACGTGATTTGGTTCTTCTACTTAATAGAAGAACAATTTTTACTTAATCAGAATAATAAGCGGTTTTGCGATACCTTTATGGGTTTAGAAGTTATAAACAAAATATTCCTACAACAAGTGCTATGTGTGGATAGTAATTTTTTGTTTATTTATTAAAAACTAAATTCTAACCTTTCTTTTACAAACAAAAAGTGGTATGTGTTCAAACTGGTATGAACATATTTTGAAAAAAGTCTGCTTTAAAAAGGGTTGTGTAGTTTTCCTTAAAAATCACGCATCGCTCTGTAACAGATATTTAATCCGAATTTCTTTTAATGCAGTATTTTAGTAAATGTACCTGCGAATCATTGTGGCTTTTGATGTCAATAAAGTATCATAAATAGATAATATAAATCAGATATTTTGCTCTCCTAAACTACTTGCAGGCTAGACGACGATATATCTGTGGTTTTCATGGGTAACCGCGTATGTCCATTTTTTACGATGTTGAGATCTTTATGCCATATTGCTTAAATTCAAACGCTCTTTACATGGCTCTTAAAATTTCTGAAAAAAATATGGATCAGTTCCGATTTTTTACATAATGATCAATTTCAAAAAGTTTACTACCTAGCCCATAGTTCGATCTGGAATCTTTTTTTCGGCTCTCCTGAATAATTTCATTTTAAGACATAAGCGGTTACCCATGAAAACCACAGAAATACAATAGCTGTTCATGTAAATTTTGTTCTTCTAAATATTGTCTCGAAATGAATTATTTACAATTTGTAATTGTTTTTCAAAAATTAAAATATGTTAAATTTATTTAATACTTCTTCAAATAAAACTTAAATCAGTTTCAAATAATTTATAATAATCACCCTTATCATTGTTGGCGAATTTACGAATTTAAAGAGAACGTGAACTTATTTCCTCTAATCTTTTACCAAAAAGTCGCAGGAGTATTTTAAATTCGCCAACCACGATAAGGGTGAATGTTTTTCAAATTTCATTTCTTCTCTTGGAAGCCAAATTTAATATTATTTAAAATTATTTTATTATCAGAGTTGTTTTTGGGAATACTATTATTTATTAAAAGATTTTGTTTGTTGTGCTTAATTCCCTTTTTTTAATAATTGATAAAAAAAAAATACTGTAATTTATTGTTGGATGATAAGCTGTTCCTATGCGCATTTCACTGGCTGTTTAGGCCAAATCATCAGAAAACGTTCTCCTAAATAATTTAAGAAAAGCCAAAGCTTTCAGCAAACAATACTACAGAGGTAATGAGAATTACATACAAACACTCAAAAAGTCTTTTTTGCAACGATATCAAAGCTTAAACAAAATACCACACAATAAATCAGTGATAAGTTTGTCTTTTCTTACATTCCCCACAACAATTATTTGGAATTCTCCCAACATTAATTGTAGTTGTAAGTGGGTAAAGAAAAAACATATTAAAAACAAAAACAAAGTGCTTTGCCAGTTCAGTTTTTTATGCACGTGCACTTGCAAAAATTTATTATCAAAGTTGTTTCTCATTCCCTCTGTAGTATTGTTTGCTGATAGCATAGTATATAACTAGTATGCCAATTGGAGAGAGCGTTCTCAATTTTTTAGTTCCCTCCTCACACATATACGTTCTGTGTGAATTCAACACACATAAGAACAACAAAATGAAAACAAAATTTGAAATTTTTCAATTTAAAATTTTTCACAATATAACACTTTTTGTTTAATTTTATGACACAAACACATAATTAATAATTTTTTCCAATACATTTTGCTCATTTGACACCAATTTTTATCTGTTATTAATATTATTAAAGCCAACAGAGTAGCATTTTGTGGTATGAAAATAATATTTAAAACCATAAATTATTTGAATATTTTTTGATCTTGAAGAAAAAAATTTTTTAAAAGATTGTTTTTAAAAGTTTATAAATTAGTAAAACATTAAATAAATTTAAAATTTATTGAACTAAGAAAATTTTATTTTAGAAAAAAAAATTTGCCACATTCTATACGCTTTTATGCAACTATGTTTAGTGGAGGAAATAGTTTTATACACTAATACATTTGAAAAAAATCTTACTAATACAAACATGAGTTAGGTGACTGACATTTGAGTTGTGTACCTGTCAAAGAATCGGCATACTAGTTGTATACTATGGCTGATAGCTTTGGCTTTTTAAAATTATTTAGGAGAACGTTTGGCCTAAGCAACCAGTGAAATGCGCATAGGAACAGCTTATCCTCCAACAATAAATTTCAGTATTTTTTTTATCAATTATTAAAAAAAGGGAATTAAGCACACCTAACAAAATCTTTTAATAAAATTATTTTATTCATTTTTATTATTTAAATTTATTATATACATATGCACGTACTTTTGTGTAAACTAAATTTAAAAAATAAGCTTATATTCTTCAAGAATTAAAAATCTTAAAAAACAAGAAATATGTTTAAGGGAACAAATCAAAGTTTTCATAGCATAACATTACAAAAAAAAAAATTAACATAGCAAAAACAATTCATTTGTAATAATAAAAATAATTAGATAATTTCACATTTCATATATTTTCTGTGAAAAACTTTTTATACGTTGGACAAAATCCTACCTCTAAGAAACGGCAAGTTGTAATAATGGCCCTAAATGTCTTTTTAGTATCACTTCGCATTTCCATAGATTTTAAAATGAACATACTCATGGTGTGTATGTACGATTTTTATTAAATATTCATAATTTTTTCGTTAATTTGGCATACAATAGGTTCATACTGAAACAAAAGAAAAAGTTCCCAACTTGTACTAAAGTATAATACGACAAATTTTTTTTTTAAAAATTTTGAATTTTTTAGAATCCTTAAAAAGATTTCTTATTCTATGTGTATAAAACTGGATACTTGAAAATCGTTTTAAAACGTCTTTTGTTTTCATATAAGTTAAGGTTAGATAAAAAATTAGTGAAAAACATTTTGAATATTTAAAAAAATCAACGCGACTAAGCTCACATTTCTAATCGGTGTTATGTGCATATGCAAGCAGCTCCAACTTTCAGTCGATCTTGCACTTCTTCTGGCTTTTTTTGGAGGCATTCGTCCAACATTTGCAAAAAAGCACTGTTTATAGAATGAACGTTTTGAGTTTTTGCAGCAATAACAGTTTCAATGATTCTACAAAGTCGTTGAAATCGCTCGCGCGATTCATTGCCCAAGCGCTGTCGTTTTGTGCTTCTCATGCTACTGGTTGTCTCTTCACTGCACTTGCTATTGTTTAATTCGCTCAACTCTAAATATTCCTTATCCATAGCATCATCGTTTTGAGGGGCGAGTGGTGCCTGATTCCAAGACGGCTGCTCATCACTATTCCATTGAAAATTCGAGATGGTTCAACAAATTATATGAAAAGATTCAAAATGTTGCATACACAGATTGCAGATTAATAAATTTAGCTTACTTTTACGAACGAAACGGTCGCGCAAAGATCTCCATATACTTTTACAGTGTTCTTCTGTTTTAAAAGGAAATAATAGCAAACATGACAAGACTCAGCCTTGAAAACCAAATACCTGACACTCCTGTTGAAGCAGCTTCTGCCTACCACGCTCAATTCTTCAAATATTTATTCCGGGACAGTAAAGAACTTTTGTCGAACATACATGGGTGCATTTTCATTCCTCGATAAGTTTTTCTTCCATTATTTAATTACTAAAAATATAAGAGCCATGCTTATAAGTATTTATTGCAGAAACTCCACATATTAACCTCCTTTTTGAATGCTTTTATTTGTGTTTATTTTTTTAACAGTTTCAACGGTAAATGTTTTATGCATAAAACACAGCACAATGCGATTACTCTGATGCCACTACCTGTTTTATGTAAATTTACTAAAAGTTTAAAAAAATTAAATATTTACGTGCGAATTGGGCAAAAAAAAAACAAAATAGAAGAAAATTATAGCAGCTGATTGCCAAAGCGTGCAAAAAGATGAGAGTTGCCTAATATTTCGCTTCGCTCGGCATTAAAAGTACTTTATGTGACATGTTTCGTATAAGTATGTATATTTCATCTCATAGGTCAAAGCGAATCTATAACGCAACGCGAAGCAAAAGTTTTATCTGACATGGCCGTAAGTGTTTATTTGTGAGAGCATAAGAAAAAACGGTTTATTTTACGACGGCTTTCTACGAAAAATTTGTATGCCAAATTGTATGGGAAATATGGTCTCGACGCAGTTCTGTTTGAACACTAAATATAAAAAAATCATAATATTTTTTTACTGACTATAAGTTTGGCTTAAAACCAAATATATTTTTCAATAAATGTTATAAATCATTGTGGCACCTTAAATATGTACATATAAAAACGTTTGTGCCGTGTATGTGCTCCTAAAACTCAAGAACGGCGAGACCGATTGACACCAAACTTGGACAATAAATTATTTTAGTCGGGAGCAGCATTACCGTTGGTACTACTAAAATAGCAATTTGCCACTTTTTCGACTGCTTGGGTACCTTTTTGCTTCTTTTAGAAAATGCACCAAATGTGATACTTTTTGTAATTTTTGCTACTTTTTTGATATGTCTTACTAAATGAAGAGATACTTTTTTGTATATTCTGTTTTATTAAAAGTCCCAGCGTTAATGTAAGTTATAATGATTTAATATATATATATTATGTACATATAACTTCGAAAAATTTATGCACACATGTGTACGTATTAAACATTCGCAGGCAAGTGCACTTGGTAAGTGTCACTTGCTTCTATGCGTATATCATACTGAAATACTTATACCACGGCGCACTTATGTCTGCATAAATCAGTGTTGTCAGATTTTTTCCACATTCGTCGCCACTTATGCACCAAAAATCGCCGAAATTAGCCAAATTTAACTTTCTTATGATTTTTGTCAAAAAAAATTTACCAAAATTCAGAAAATTTGATTTGTACAGAACACTGTATTGACACCAGGCGCGGATTCAGGGGCGGTAAAAATTATTTTTGTCTTTCCATTGTTATAAGCTTTAAAATTCCTTTCTAAATAAAAATAATTTAAAAAAAGAAATTAGCTGTAATCAACTTAAACCAGAATAATTATATACATATGTATATTTAGATTAAAACCCAAACAGTTCGACTAAAATTCATAACTTAATTTTAAAATTAGTGAATTTAGTATGATGACTACATAAATTGTTTCAGTTAAAAAAAAAAACATTAAAAATAAATAAAATTATTTTTATAGCCAAAACGTTATTTAAAAAAATTAATTAATTTAATTTATATTGAACTGATCTTATATTTTATTTGACCTTATTGTTGATTTTTTTTAATATAATATAAACATATCGTTTTTAATAAACTTTTAAAAACAAATTTTTTACTTGTTTTATCTCATAAAAAATACCCCCCCCCCCCCTATGGCTCAAGCTGGATCCGCGTCTGATTGACAAAAAAAAGGTCTTTCATGAAATTTCAGTAGATATACGTATTATAAATAAAAGTTTTGATGATTTATTTTGTTCGTTATTTACCTAGCTATCCGCCAAATTGTATGGTTGATGATTTATTTTGTTCGTTATTTACCTAGCTATCCGATAAATTACAAAAGTGGAAAAATTTTGCTCTTATAATTTTTTTTATGAACTTTTTTTCCTTATTATTTGTAAGTGTTTTGACTAAATCAGACAAATCGATCTCAAGTTATGACAAAATGTATTAGCATAACCGCCTTATATTGGGCGAAATATTGGTCTACCCCATAAATCTATGAACAGATTTGGATGTAGCTCGCTAAAGTCAATTAAAATCACATAAAAAAGTTCCTGCTCCCGACATTTTTTTTATTTTTTACTGACCAGTGTTGGTACATAATATTTTCTGTTATGTTTTTTGCCATTCTTAAAATGTTATCTGCAATATAAAATAAGTACAAAAAAATACGTGGAAAAAAACAAAATTTTGTGTACTTGTTTTATTTTAAAAGAGGTCTCCCCTATATTTGCTTGAATCCGCTTTTTGGTGCCAATTTTTTATATATATCCCCTTTTTCGGTACTTTTTGAAAATATCCAACGGTAATGCTGGTCGGGAGCCAGGTTTCTCTTAAGTTTAATCCCGATAGGTGGCGCTGTTGTTATGATATTAATTTTTTTTATTATGGTACGATTTGGCTGAAATTCACATAATATATTTGTTCAGCTACAGCATAAATCAGCTTATTTATTTAAAAATAAATTGTCTGCTTATATTTTATACATGGTTATATTTTGCACCTATATTTTTACACATAACTATTACTCAAAATATTTTATTTTCTTTTGTACAGTTTTGCTCTTTCTTTAAGTAAACTCTCATATCGTAATTTCCAAAAATAAGATTTATGTACTTATTTGTACTTATTAGTTAACTGAGAATTTACGGTTCTTTAAGCTCTTGTAATTTCATTTAAAAGAAGCTCAGCTTAAATTATTTTTATTATTCTTGTAAATATTCTTGTTGATAACTGGTTTGCTTAAGAAACATTTTAAACATTTGTTGTTGCAATAAACATTTTTGTAATTGAATTTTAAGCAATTTGTTTTAAATGGCTTTTTATACAAATTATTTGGCCGTGTGTTTGATTTCACGGACATTATTGTTATTAAACAATTTTACGTCGGATATTGCAAAATAAACGGTGTTCGATTTCACGTCAAAACAATATTTATTAAACAAAAATAAGTTTCCGGATAAAATGTTTACCCCAAAAATAGCGCCGGGGTCAAGTTATTAACCAAATTCTCAAATATATAATTTTTTTATTTTTATTAAGGAAATCCCGAGCAGAGCCGGGACCAAACAGCTAGTAAGTCTAAATAAAAAAATTATTTATTTTAAATTCAATTATTTAATTTTTGTGCAAATTCATTTAATGTTGCACATATTTGTGGGATCATAAAAGAGGACCTAAAAAATATTGTAAGTACAACTGAAAAACTAAATCAAAGAGTCAAAACACAATAAAATACAATTTTTTTTAAATACACTTTGAGCAAGATTTACAAAGCTCAACTTTGTGCTTTCCGCATATGGGGTTTTCGCATATATAGGTGCGTTTGAGTAATTTTACAGTAAAATGCAGTAAATGAGAAAACTTAAAAATTTGCTCTCACAAAAAACTGTTGTCCAAAAAAGTACGCGAACGCAAAATTAATTCAAAAAATTGAAGTGTTGAAAAATGTTCACACTCTTGACTACTTAACTCGTTTTCTTAGCGGTACTCGATTAAATCCTTTTTATAACACGAGCATAATTGGAAAATACAAATAAATTATTTTATGTAATATTTCATATTTGTTTGTTTTTTATTTTATTTAATTTTGCTATTAGGTCTGTCTGCGTACTTTTCCAGTAGCAAATACTCAGTAAATTTTTTTGGGAGAGTAAGACAAATTTTACTCTTTCGGCTGAGAATATCTCAAAAAGTACGCAGACAGTATCCAGTGAAATCTTGCAAGAAAACAGCTGATCGGTGTGTAAACAATTGAAATAACAAACGTGAGCCAAGATAGCGTTGAAGAAATAGCGTCCAATTTGGGAATTTAAAAACCGGGAAACCAAAATACCCAAATAATGGGTATTTGCAGTATAAACAAAAAGTTAGCGTCGAATTTAGGAATT
Organism: Pollenia amentaria; assembly: GCA_943735925.1. Classification (NCBI taxonomy): domain Eukaryota; kingdom Metazoa; phylum Arthropoda; class Insecta; order Diptera; family Polleniidae; genus Pollenia; species Pollenia amentaria. The sequence goes on along the minus strand of OX031009.1, from coordinate 93,292,562 downwards.
TGAAATAGGGAAGTACAAATATAGGAACAAATCTAGTTTACCGACGCAGCTCCAAAAAAAAAAAAAAAACATAGGGTGATGGAACATGCAAAAAATAAGAAGAAAAAATTAAATAAAAAAGTTGGCGCAAACGCTTAGTTTTCGAGTTATGGACGTTTAAAGTTTTCACATAAATATGTGATTTTCCACTACAATTCTAAACGTATATGGCCAATATTGGTATCATTTTAAAGCTCTTGAACAGATTTTTCTGGATATACATAATTTATTTCAAAATATTAAACTCTTTAGATCACATTACAGTTTTTTTCTTTTTACGTCGAAATGTTACGGAAGTGCACTAGGAAGGAATGTAGTTTATTTAAATAAAAGTGTAATACAAATTTTATAAAATAACAAACACTAGCATCGCAAAAAAAATTCTTTGCATAGCCAGCCTTTGGCCGGACGCAAGGATGTTCTTCTCTATGGTATAATAAACACCGGTTTCGCTTACTAAAGCTTCCTTGCATAGCCGGCCTTCGGCCGGGCGCAAATAATTTCTCCCCTATAGTATTACTAATACCGGCTTCGCTAACTAAAGATTCTCTGCATAGACGGCCTTTGCCCATGGGCAAGGATTCTCTCCTCATTAGTATAACATAAACATAAAGAAGGTTTTACTTGTATTTTAATTAAAATTCTTAAATAAATTAGTATGTAGTATATACATACATTAAAGAATTAGAAAAAATTAATAAATTTGTTTTTATGCTTACTAAAAAACTTTTGTATTTTGCAAACTCGTCCCACTTCTTAATAAACTAAAAATATTAAAATAAATTCTGTATGTCCAGAAAGATCTAGTGAAACGCTTTGCAATGATACCAATATTAGCCATATACATTTGGAAATGTATTGCAAAATCACATATTTATATAAAAACTTAAAACGCCCATAACTCGAAAACTAAGCGTTTGCGCCAACTTTTTTATTATAATTTTTTCTTCTTATTTTTCCATTTTCTATCACCCTAGGTACTTTTTTTTTGTTTGGAGCTGCGTCGTTAAACTAGATTTAAGCCCAAATATATTTATATTTTTTTTACCACAGGCTTTTGCAGGGTATAAACTATATATTTTCTGAAAGTAAATAGTTTTCTGGACAAAATGAGCGATGCGTGCAAAAAATCGTTCGGACAGTTTCCGAGAAATCTGGGTTCATCCAAAATGATCAGTAAAAATCTTTACTGATTTATGCAATGAACCACAGGCTTTTGCACGGTATAAACTATATATTTTTTGCACGCATCGCTCATTTTGTCCAGAAAACTATTTACTTTCAGAAAATATACAGTTTATACCGTGCAAAAGCCTGTGGTAAATATTTTTAATATTTTTATTAAAAATATAAATATATTTTTACTTCCCCTTTTTAAATTCCTAAATTCGACGCAAACTTTTTGTTCATATACTGTAAATCCCCATTATTTGGGTATTTTAGTTTTCCGGTTTTTAAATTCCCAAATTCGACGCTATTTCGTCGACGCTATCTTGGCACACGTAAACTCTTTCATTCAAACAGTATATAAAAACAGCTGTTCAAACTAGTTGCAAAATCTTACCAGAGGAAATTTCTCCAGTAACATTTTGCAAGTTCTCTAACTTGCAACTGTCAAAAAATTCTCTTTTTGGCTCTCTCGCTGTAAGAGATTTGGAGTACGCAGACAACATTTTGCAAGATTTTGCGACATTTTGTACAAAATTATGCAAAATATGTGTACGCAGACAGACCTATTTTGTGTCCGGCTAAATTTTTTCAATAGTACATGAATACTTTTTTTCTACTGATTACTTTAAAAACAAGTGCTTTTTTAAGTACTCGAGTACTGGCCACTTTTACAACCACAAAAAATTAACATAACAAAAAAGTGGTATGTAGCCATATAAATACTTCAAAAACAAGTTTAATTTATTACAATTTATTTACTTTTTGTTTTTATTTTAGTTTTATTTCCACTTTTCTTTTTTTAAACAATTTTTTCCCAATTTGTATGCTTTTTGCTTGTTACTTTTGTTTGTTTACCTTTTTAAACATATTGTTTGTTGTTTTACAAAATTTAACTGCAAACATTTCTGCAGTAAAAATTTGTAAGTACTCAGTCAAGAACTGTCACTTTACGCTCTTAATTTGTGTTCTCATTAACTGCATTTTGTGTACTCGAACGCAATTTCGTAAAATGCAGTAAAGTTCAGTAAAAAATAGTAAAAATTATCGAACGCAGCTTATTATATTTTGATTTTGACATTCGGCATTTTTTCGTATGGGCATGATCTACACATACTTCATTTGTGTTCTTTTTTGTATTTGTTTGGAGTAAAAACATTTGCAATATTAGCTCACAAAATTTAAAAAAAAAAGTCACGTTAATACTAACCTTTTGACGATTCGACGAGTACAAAACCAATAAAAGCAATCAAGGCGAATTCAAAAAGGTAAGTGCACTCGTCAGCCGTTCATCAGCTGTGTCCACGGCGAATTGCAAATAAATTTTCCAAACGTCAAAATATACTTTTGTTTATGTTTTGCGCCAAAACAACCGACAAATTTTCTGTGAAGTTGATTGAAAAGTGTGAAACTATTATTTTTATAATAAAACAAATAAAAAGCAGCGAATAATTAAAGTGACATTATTAATTTCTTTTTTAAAGAAGTAAAAATTCTAATTTAAAATTAAAAAATGCGACGATGTGCAGTTTGTAAGAAACCTTACAATAAAGGTGAAGGAAACTTGTTCCGAGTTCCCAGTAAAGCAGCCGCTAGAAAAAAAATGGGAGAAGAATTGTGGCAGACCTTTTAAAAAAGAATCCATAGTGTGTTCTGACCACTTTTTACCTTCCCATATTTTGCATATTGGTGCAAGAGTTACTCCCTTGGCAAATGCGGAGCCTTTTTTGCAGATGGTTAATCCTCAAGTTTTAATGGAAAATGATAAAGAAACAGGTATGGACGATGTTTCTTTCAAACCAAATAAAAAGGACCAAGAAACTCATGCGGAGTATCTAAGTGAAGTAAAATTTTAATAATAAAAAGTTTTTTATTATTCCAAACTAAAGGCGCATCGTTGGGAATTTCTGGCACAAAATCAAATTCTAAGCCATCAACAGTTTTTCATTGTCGCAGTTATATACAAAAGAAGCATTTGAATCTAAATTTCAGGTGTCCAGGCGAGGGCAGTTGTATAATTAGCAAATTTTGGTAAAACCAAATTTACCTTACCATACTGGGCAGATTCCTTGGCCGCCTTAGAAGACCAGGAACCAGTTACGACATACTCAGCAGTGCCTGTGCGTCCAATAAGATTCATGCATACTGCTGCAAATTGGCCTGTGCCACCTCCCTTCATTAACAATGATTTATAGTTAACTGATATATCTAACAGTTCTTTCAACGTTTTGGTGGTTTCTTTATGAATGTTATCGTACGAATAGTTTTGATTTTTTCTTGATAAGCTGTTTTTGACAACAAGAAATTTTATTGAAAAAACAAAATACATGTGGCTTTGTGTAGTTGTAGAGATGTTCCGGCAACACGGAATAAAAAATACAAGTACACACAGCAAAAGTAAATCACCTACTAAAAGCACACAAAATTTGAGAGTTAAATGCACACCTATTTAAAAGTAAATTAATTAAAAGAGAGCGATACCTGTCGAAACGTCAATCATTCTCTGTCGGATTTTTATTAGCTAGCTCAACATTTAAATAGTTGACTTTTAGCTAACTTAAGTATTTACAACTGGCTTCTTAACTAACTCATAATTAGTACAGATTTGAGTCAGTTGTTTCTTGTGCAAATAACTTTTTCTCGATAAGTCTTGAACCAGCTTTTGGCTAACTCAACGCTGATGCAGAGATATATCTGTTTGTTTTGATACAAAATTGCACAACTACAACACAACAACGTTGTACAAAAAAATACAGTAAGTTATGTTACAACATACATACAAACTTTTTCAATAGCGAACAAAATCGACCAGTCTTGTTAAGTTCGCTATAAATTAACTCCACTGTATTTTATAGTGCATGTAAGAATAATAAAATAAAAAGAACATAAGAAAAATGAAACAACTGACGGGTGTTTCTTCAGTTTGTCAAATAGTTCGAGTTGATGCAAAAGTACTTGTTGATCAATATTTAATTTATTTAAAATATTTGATATAAATATCATCTTATAAGTTTACACTAAGAATATTTCTTCCACAAAAAAAAAAAAAAAACAAACAAAAAACTGTGTTGTGTTTATTTTTGCTGAAAATTAAAATATATATCGATAATAAAAATAATTATTTAAATCAATTAAATAAAGAAAGGTACATAAATTGCAAAATGTTTTCAAATATTAGAGGTTGAAGCAAACGAAACCTGAGGAGATTAATAAAAAAAAGAAAAAACTATTTACGTAGAAAAGTTAAATAGGAATACAAATCAAGAATCAAGTGAAGTTTTCACCGCTACTTGTATAACGGAGCAGCGTGATTTAAAAGAGGACACAGAAATGGAAGTTATGGTTGTAGATTCAAATATTACGATGAAGAGAAATTAGACTGCAAAGAAAAAATTTGAAGTGAAAAGTTAGGTGTTTGGTATAATAAATACCGACCGAGCCGAGAAAGTTTTGAGGAGCTGTTGTGTGTTTTAAGAGAAGAAACTTTAAACGTACCAAAAAGAGCAAAGTCCTTTGAAATAAAAATAGAGTACCTATCTTTAAAAGAGGTTTATCCTGGTATATACTGGCATTTAGGAGTCAAAAACCAATTAAGTAAAGTTTCCCAAACTTTAAGAAATCGGGACGAGCTTGTGGTTGATATTAATATTGATGGTTTGCCATTGTTTAAGAGCTCATCTACCCAATTATGGCCCATTTTGATGAGGATCGTTGGTGTTTCCTATGTGTAAATTTTTTCCAGTTGGCATTTATTTATGAAAAAAGAAGCTTCAGAATATAGAGGTTTTTTTTTAAGACAGTAGATGAATTTGAACAATTCAACTATTTTACAATACAACTATTTGAAAAAGGATTTTTAGTCGGAAATAAAATAATACCTATTCGTTCAAGTGCAGCTATTTGCGATGCACCAGCGAAGGCTTTTGTATGCGATATTGACGGTCACACATCCTTTCATGGCTGCACCAAATGTTGTCAAACAGGTAAAAAAAATAGATAATTTTGTAACATATTCTGTGGAGTCTTCTCAGCTAATAACTGACGACGATTTATTTAAGGCATCACCAGAAATCTTTTTATAAAAAAAAAACTCCTTTTGAAAGAATAAACGTTAAGATGGTTAGTCAAGTACCTCTTGATACAATGCACCTGGTTGACCTTGGGGTAACTAGAAAAATTCGTATATGAATAATTAAAAATAAAACTAATTTTAAAGTAGATAAAAAAAAGCGCAAATATCAAATCATTTAACCTGTCTGAAAAAATTTGTCCCTTAGGAATTTTCGCGTTGCCCTAGGGAACTATATGAAATCTTAAATTGGAAGGCATCCGAGTTACGTCAGTTTTTATTATATACCGGTGTCGTTGTTTTTAAAGGGCGAGTTCATGACGAATTGTTTTGCGAATTTCTTCTGCTTTATTGCGCTTATCGACTTCTTTCTTGTTCAAGAACATGTACTAGAAATGTCGACAATGCACAGAAAATGTTAGAACTATTTGGTGAAAATTGTCCAATTGTTTTTGGAGAAAACAGCGTCACTTACAACATTCATGGACTTTTACATTTAAGCAACTGCGTAAAAGAACTTGGACCTTGTATTTTTTTTAGGTTATCCCTTTGAAAATTATCTACAAATTTAAAAAAAAAAATATGTAAAAAAAACATCAAAAATTTTGCAACAAATTGCCAATAGAATCCAATATGAAGGTATGGTTTTAAAAGAAGGCAAAACAAAATTTAAGGAAAAAAATGGAAAAATCATTAGCTTTTCGAACGAACATTTTTTATTTACCACAAAATCCCCGAATAATCTTTGTGAGATTAAACCTTATATTCCCTTATTAATAACAGGGGTTTTAAGAGTAGAGTCTGGTTATATTGGTGCCGCGGTAGGCTAGCTGGTAGTGAGCTAGTATATCAGTACCGGTGTTGCGGGTTCGATTTCCGCCAGAGACTCTGGTCTCCTGCAGACAAGCGAAAAGCTTTGCGGGATTTAGTGTAGGAATAATAAAAAAAATTTCATAAAAATAACATAATATACAGAAATATCAATTAATAAATTCACAAACAATATACATATGTATATACAATGCAATCAACATACCAAATTCCGGTTATAAAGCGATACAAATTTGCTGAAAATATAACACCAATTTGTAAGTTGTTTAATTACATTATTCAAAAAATTCACTTAAAAATAATTTTTTATATTTCAGATAATATAAACACTTTCAACTGTCAAAATGAGGCAAAATTTTGCCAATTAATAGGTAAATGTTAATACCTTTGTAAAATAAGAACATAGTAGGTTCAATGGTGAAATTACAAAAGGTGGCATCGGTATTACAGCAAACATAATAATATAAAATCTACAGGCAAGTTGTGTTTGCTTCATTTGTATCTTCAACGTTATAAATCAAATTTAAATTCAAGACATAATTAGTATTGTGGTTATTTTGTTGAACTATTCATGGTTTTTTAATCCAAATTTTACTATTTTTAATTAGGCTTAAGTTCATTAAATTTAATTTTCATTAAATTATTTTTATGAAGAAAGGAATTTTTACAACATGGAAGATTAATTAAAATTGTTATTGATAATTTTCATTCTTGACTGACCTGGGATTCGAAGCCAGGCTGGCTGGCGTGTGATTCGAACCCAGGCGGCTGGTTTACCCTGACATGTTTCGACCTCAACCACTAGGTCTCCTCAGAGGGATTTGCCGTCTTACACTCGCAGCCATCGATGACTGCTGACGTCAGTCAGAATCCCAGGTCAGTCAAGAATGAAAATTATCAATAACAATTTTAATTAATCTTCCATGTTGTAAAAATTCCTTTCTTCATAAAAATAATTTAATGAAAATTAAATTTAATGAACTTAAGCCTAATTAAAAATAGTAAAATTTGGATTAAAAAACCATGAATAGTTCAACAAAATAACCACAATACTAATTATTGGTAAAGCTAAGGCACAAGCTCTATGTGTTCATTTGGCCTTCAAGTTGTGCTGAAAAATGTCAACGGGAAAAAAGAAAGACAAAAACATGATAAACAAAAAAATGTACTTTGGACTTCAAGAAGAATTCTTGACAAAAGTACGAAAAAACAGAAGTAAGGAAAACATGTGAGATCAATTAAAAATGGATAATCATTCAAAAAAAAAGCAAATTTCGATCTACCAAAGGTTAAAATACAATTTGGTTTAAGGATTGATGTTTGACTACTGACGTCAGCAGTCATCGATGGCTGCGAGTGTAAGACGGCAAATCCCTCTGAGGAGACCTAGTGGTTGAGGTCGAAACATGTGAGGGTAACCAGCCGCCTGGGTTCGAATCACACGCCAGCCAGCCTGGCTTCGAATCCCAGGTCAGTCAAGAATGAAAATTATCAATAACTATTTTAATTAATCTTCCATGTTGTAAAAATTCCTTTCTTCATAAAAATAATTTAATGAAAATTAAATTTAATGAACTTAAGCCTAATTAAAAATAGTTAAATTCAAGACATTTATAAATCATATGAATGAATCATATATGTATGAAGTGATACATCAGTTTTTAATCATCAAAAGTTATCCAATAAAACGCATTTAGGTGAGTTTAACAAAAAATGATTACCTAAATGCTAGCTGGGAATATCAATCAGTGTGGCCATTTTGGCATTTTTGCAGCTAAATGTAGCATTAAAATTTTTTATTTAGCTGCAAAATTTTCATTTAGCACTTGACATTTTATTTAACATTTTTGGAAAATATATTAAGTTTTTGTTTATTATTATGGCCGAATAGTTTTATTGATTTTACTAAAAAAAATTTTATAAATTATAATAAATTTTGACTTAAAATAGTTGTACCCAAAATGAAATTTCGTATGAAAATGGATAATTCTTATGTTAAGAAACATCTGACCTGTATTGTTAAAAAATAGAATATTTAGGGAATATTAGAAATGCCCTTAACATGTTGATTGTAAATATTATTTGCCCTTTGGATATAGCGATATAAAAGTACAAGGAAAGTTCACTTTGTTTAGATAACAATTCAATAGTGTAAATATTTCAAAAAAAATTGTTTGCAGTAAACGGCTGAAAAAATAATTATTTTAAAGCTTCAACTTTTCATAAACTATAAAAAATAAAATGAACTAAAAAATGTTGTTTATCATAGAAATAAATCGTTTAAATTTTGCATACAGCAGATGTTTGCTTAAAATTAAATCTCAACTACCTGTGTGCTACATATTTACTAAACTAAAATGTTTTTAGTTTCAAATTAAATTTCATAATGTTAATGAATTTTTAAAAAAAGCTCTACAAAATGCTAGCATTTTTAAAATCATTTTTAGCATTTCTTGGCCATGTCTAATGCCAGATTTAGCTGTAAAATTTTTTAGACCTGGCCGCACTGATATCAATACATAAGCACATAGAAGCAACAATGAACAGCTGGCTTACTGATGCCACCTTTTAGTAATTTCACCATGGTGGGTTCACTAGAAAATAAGCAAGCCGAATTCATTCCAGGTAAGCAATTTGTTTTTGTAAAATCATTGAGCAATGTCAAAAATCGAACCAGAAACAAAGATAATAAACAAAATGTTGACATCCAAAAATTATAAAGCTAAAGAAAAAAGTTATCAGCAGGGCTTTTGGATCGCCTGTAATGAATTCGCCTTAAAAATAAGTTGTCAAGTAAGAAACCCATATAACGACAAACAAAAGAAAATAGGAAAAATAACACGAGCGTCAAAAATCCAATAATTTCATTTTATTTTTTTAGTTTAAAAATTTTGTGATACTACATAATTTCAACAACAATATATCAATTACAAATACACAAAAAATATATGAAAAAAATATAGTTTTATATATGTAGAACAAGATTCCTTAAGTACTATATGGCTTAAATCATATGATTCAAATGTATAGGCACAGTTCATATTATAGTTTTGCCTTTACGATTTCATAAAAATACATTTTAAAATACGTTTAAATCTAACTTTTTTCTATAAATAAATAAAAAATGTGCCAAATAATTTTTTTTCAAATATAGATACAGTTAATGATCTTAAAAGTTCAATCATTGAGTTAAAAGGTAAAAAACAACAGAACATTTTACGAAAAATTATATTACAAATCAATTTTTACTAGGCACCGTCGTTCAACAAAATATCATAATGGAAGCTCTTGCCACTCAAAAAATATTAACAGAAAAGGTTTTATGCAAAGAAAAACATGATGAGAATGTGAGAAAGATCTTCCCAATTCAGACCCTGGATGGCTTGGCAAAATTGAAAAAATTAAAGAAGAAAATCGTGCAGCTTGTAAATAATTAATTTCAGACTCATTACATGTCATCTTTAATAAAAGCACAACTGCAAAAGTCTCTAACTGAGATTATTTCTGGCGATGTAATGTTGGCCTGTAATACGGATGGAATACATGGAAAGGTGTCGCTTAAAAGTTTGTTTTTAAGGATGTTTGATACACTAATGGGTATGATAATTTACATATACATATATATATACATATTTGTTGAAAAAGAAACAACTGCTTTAGTAGCCTTAAATGTTTGCTCAAAAGTTTCTCAAAATGTTAAATAAATATAACAGTATTCAAGTAAACAGTTGCTCCTCAGTGCCACACATATCGCGCTTGTTAAAAATACTGTCTTAACTCCAAATTTAAAAATTTCCAATAGGCATATGAAAAAAAAAATGTTAAGCCAACCGTTTTATTACCAAAATGTAGACAAAATAGCACGATATTTTTACAGCGATACATATGAATATTACGGGTCGATTTTTTTCCAAATATTGCAAAAATAAAGATCTTGAGTTAACACACTATTGTTGAACAAGTGCGATAAACTTAATTTTAATTTCGACTTCGAAGCTATTATGGAACTTTTGTATCATTTAACGGATGCAATTCGTACTAAAGGAGTAGAGATCCGGAAAAAGAATTAAGGAACGCATTTAAGCTGCTTAAGAAGCGACAACAGACAGTATTAAAAAAAACCACAATTTAAAATTCATATTTACCTACATTAATAAATTTTTTAGCAAATAATAAAACCAGTAAATCATAAAGCAGACCATACACGATTCAATTCAATTGTCAACTGAGTCGGTTGTTGTCCAAATCAAAGCGTGTATGGCCTTGTCAGTTGATTAGTTTGACGGTTGTCGAGTTGGTTGAAGAAAAATCAAAAGATTTTGATTTTTTTAAGTTGACTACTAAGTCTTTCAATTCAATTGTACTGTGTGTGCTCAAGTCTCTTGATCAGCTGCCAAAATGTATGTAAAAAAAATCTAAATTTAACAGTTGAATTAAAATCTTTCAATTCAGTTGAAAGACTCAGTTGACAACTGAATTGAACCGTGTATGGGGCGCATAAGACTGTTGCATAGATAAAATAACAATTTGTTCTCGTAAGTAATACCTATACTTCATATTTTAAATATATGTTTTTGTATATGTATAATAAATTATTTATAAAATTAAATATATGAATAAGCTAATAAAATAAAAAACCAAAATTCATTAATTTTTTTATTAGAACTAGCTATAGCTGACCATTAGTGCACTCATATAATATGCGCCACAAGCTAACTCGTTGCCCAATCATGAGTCAGTCAGTACGCAGATAACTTATATTGCGCTTAAATTTTATCGTTCAGAAACTCACTCAAAATGAACTAACTTGTGGTCATCTTAAAGCAGTGAAGGACAACACACATACTATAACATTTATGCTTGTGTGGGAAGCAGCAGAAAACTAATGACGCTCACTAATTCTGCACTCGAAAAAAAAATTTTTATTATTATTTTATTTGATAGTTTTTATTTACATGTTTTTATACATATTTTTATTACACAGCGCACAGAGGGGTATTAGGCCAATCTAGGCGGCCAAAATTATTTTGATTGAATGCAAAATATTTAGAAAAGACATGTTGTGGCATTTAAAATTGTAAATTTATATAAACAAGCAAAAAGACGTAGGGTATTAAGAGGGTGTTTCCCCAAACCAATTAAAAGAGGATACTTTTTAAAGAAATTCTAAGTCGTGCAGTATGAAAAATTAACAAACAATTCTGTTTTTATTGAAAAGAGAAAAATGTGATATATCAGTTTGAAATTTAGGGCATTTCTTAAATATAAGTATAAAATCAATCGGCCATTTCTTCATTTCCTGAGCTGAAAATATCTTCTTTATTTAATTCATACATGTTGTCTTCGTTGTCTTCGGTTGGGACAAGCATTTCTAAGCATTCCTTTGAGAAAGGATTTTTTGTTTTTTTCGGCTTTGGTCTTAGTCCCGTTAACAGAGGATCTGAAGGTAGCAATAATCTATTAATTATATCTATATTGCAGGACTCTCTTGAAAATTTTCGGGCGTAGTTTTCACGATATTGCCGAAAGAGCTTATTTCTTGCTTCTGCTGCTTCTTCCGATAGCTGTCCTATAGGCAACAAAGCGCTTTCGATAACAATTCGGCCATGAACAAGTATCCGCAGCCAATTTTTTTTCCAAACCATGAAATATCAATTAACACACCCGAGCGAGAATCTCAGTTGCGTTAAGTGGTATTATACAACTTTATGAATATATTTAATTTTTTTAATCAATTAAAATTAACAAAAATACCATCATTTTCAATGTAGCTCTGCCGGTACCAGATGATATTATATTCCTATTAAACTATGTGAATTATATCATATTTACCTGCATTACAATTATCCATTTTAATAAAATTCATAAACTGAAAACACGCTTTTACTCAAATTTTTTTCACGATGACTTGTCTCAAACACAGCAAAAAAGCATATGCCCAATTAGCAACACGAAACTTTGACTGCGTGGCGAGAGCGAACGAAAGCAAAAAGGAATTAAAAAATAACGGGATCTAGTCCAGCATTCTATTCTCTTCACCCTACGTTGGGTAGTTAAAGAAAAAGTGAGTTTTGAAAATTCGAATTTTGGCCGCTTAAATTGGACAAATACCCCTCTGTGCAGCGGAACAATTTATTTTGTTATTATGATTATATATTTAACAATAAATAATATATTAAAATACAAATAAATTAAAAGTAAATATATAAAAGTAAAATATTTTATTGTTACCTCAACGATTGGCTAACTCATGCAAATCGATATCTCCCCTGTTTTCCTTTATGCGCAAAAGATCGGCTGTGTGTTGGTCAGATAACTTGTTACGTAGCTTACTACTTAATATTATTTTTAGGCTGGAAATGCCACCTCGCAATTATATGTAGTACCAAACATTAAGTACAACTTGTACATTTAATTTTTAAGTTTAGGATATTTATTTTCATCTATATGCGTCCAAAATTGTTTTCCAGTTTCTAGGGGAATTTCCAGATCGTCCTGTAATTATTTTAGCTCTTCTTGCAGTTCGACGTCCTTGCTGATGTATTACACAATGGAAAGCAGGGAAATTAATTCCACTTTTCCTCAAAATGCCCAAAATACCTTTGTTTTTTTCTCTCATCACCAATGCCCCATCAATGCATATTGAACTTAATTTGATTTTGTCCACAATGGAAAAAACATTCGATTCTATTGCGTCATACAAAACTTGTCCCGTAACATTACCATGAAGAGAAACTAGTTCTAAAACTTCATCAAAACAGGTTAAATTTGAATCAACTGTTTTGATGCAAATAATAAGCTGGCAAATATTATTAATGTCCATACTTTCGTCAATATATAATGAAAAATATTTGCAATTTATCAGTAGTTTTAGCTGCAGAATGAATCAATTTACTTATCTCTTCTGTCCTCCGTGCAACTGTACGTCGAGATAAAGGAATGTTTTGGCATAGTTTCAAACCTTCTTGACACTTTTCATCAAAACAGTTCAAAACATCTGATGCTAAATCTTTAAAAAAAAATACCATCGTCAAATGGGCGACATTGTTTTGCCAAAGCCAAAGCAACTGCATAGGATGCCTTTTTTAGAGGCAATGAAACATTTTCTCTTATTAATTGAAAACTGGTATGATTATGAATATTAGTTTCATCAAAAATAAATTTTAAGAAAAATTCTGCCTTTAATTGAAATAGTTTCAGTGATCGATCACCCCCTCTCAGGTTATTGTAATTTACATGGCAGGAGTATTAATGTCTTCTTAAACAAAACAAACTTTTGTTACTTTTGTTACGCGTAAACAAATCACGCATTGCGCCTCACCATCCATATTCTCTATTAAAAATAAAATCATATTCCCATTTTGCATTGAACATTTTTCTTTGGGTGTAATTAAAAAGTTGCGTAGCGAGATTTTACTTCAACAAGTGCTGGTCTGCAACTGATTTAAATAGCTTTGACGAAATAACAGCAAAAGGCCAGTTTACACGGTAATACAATGTATTACGACTTTGTAGAACAGGGATTTCCAAAAATTTTTTGGTTGTGTAGTAGTGAGTACCAGAGAGTAAGAAAATTGAGAGAATGCATTCATTTACAGCCGAAATAAAATGTTAGTAATATATTATATAAGTTGTATAACACAAAGGTACAAAATTAAAAATTTTTTGTGTTGATAAAAAATTTGTAGAAATTCTTTACCAATTCAATGTCGCTGATTTTAAAACTGCACTTTTTTTATTCGGAAGCTTTTTGACTCTAAATCAGTTTCATATATCTTATCAAACAATTGTAAAAAAATTAAAGATTTTTATGTTTTAAAAATTCATACAAAATAAATATTGCACGCAAATCACACGTTTAATAACATATTCCGTTCCTTCCTTAAATGTTGCATATCATATAAGGAATTGGATGTTACCAAAAGCGTTTTTGACCGCACAATATTTTTTAAGTGCCATCATAAAGTTTTTTCTGTTAACCTGAAACAAAAATACGTATAAGTAGTGGTATACACAATTGTGCATAGAAATGTATTACCCTGGTCTATTTATTCAAAAATAAAATAAATTACATGAGAATTATAACGTGAAAAAGTTATTTTAGTAAAAAGTTAGGCTATTCATAGTGGTAAGTAAAATAGAAAAGGTATTCACGTTGTTGGGTTACTCATACTTCAAACATCTGTGCATTCATTTTAATTCTTGCTAATGGTATATCATAACTTTTTACAAAATACCAAATGCACACCTGAGTGCCTGAAAAAATGTAGAAAGTCATTATAACAGGTCAAAGTTATGTACGTTAAATAAATACCATAAATTAGTAAGGTTAACTCTTTGGACTCGGTCATATAATTGTAGCATAAAAAAATAAGCAATAAAAATAGTGCCAAACAATAACGCTTCATTAATACATTAATAAAACACATCTTCTTACCCAAAAATTTTACCTGTTGTAACATTTGCTTTTATGTGTATAGGTTTACACATAAATTGTAGGAAAACAAGACTTTTTTAACTTGTTTTTTAAATATTTTTACTTAAGAAAAGTGTTTTCAAAGAAAAAAACCTACCGACGCGATTGGTACAGAAACAAAAATATTTTTACAAGCACAAAATACCAACAAATTCTTGTGGCTATTTTTTTCTTAATAATTTCTGCATTTAGGTACGTCTTTTTAACGCAAGAAAAATTTTCCATTTTACAGGCATCAAAGCATTTTTTTCACAAACAAAACACATATCGTTAGCTTAAATGCAAAACAATGTAGATATTATTTGAAAATTTGAAATTTTTGTTGATTAGGATTCACGTTACATATGTATTTTTATATAATTTTAAGTTATTTACAAAATTAAAAATGACGTATCATCAAATAAATATATAATTTTTTTTAACAGCATAATGTATAATCACACTCAATAAAAAAATTAGCAGAGTTTTTAATTCTTTTTATAAGAACACATTAATATTTTTAAACAAAAAAAACTGGGTAATCTGTTTTATAACTATTACCACGGTGTTAGTGGAATTAGTGGTCAGATGATAGTTTATAATAATAATTTTTAGTATTGCTTAAGAAAAAATAAAAAAGTGCTGTAAAATTATAAGAACCGAATCCATATACGTATGTAAAATAAAACCTATAATAAATGTGACTTTCAGCTTCTTCCACATAGGACTGTTAAACATTTTGAAATTTTTTATCTGAAATATTAAAAATTGCTTTTAAATCTCAAATAATTACCATTTTACAAAGTTCCTTGCTTTGCATGTAAACTTATGAAATGTTACATTATTCTACATTTAAGTCTTAAAATTTAAACTCTAAATAAAAATTGCACGCAAGGCATTGGATGTTACCAAAAGCATTTTTGACCGCACAATATTTTTTTGAGTGTAAGCTGAAACAAAATAATATAGCATCCGCTAGACATGTACACTTGTCGAAGTCACATCGACGACTGAATTGAAGAGTATAAAAATATGTGTTAGTAGTGGTGTGCACAATTGTGCAAAGAAATGGAAACCCCTGTTGTAGAATCAAAATATTATGAAATTCTCTCCGTGTTTAAAAAAGAGAACAAAAGTCTTTTGTAAGTATTTTTTTATGTTTACACGGAGGGCAAACATAAGTAAATCAAATTAAAGAGATTAAACAGCTGAGCTAATAAAAAAATATTGCAAAAAAAAAAAAAAAGAAGCGTAATTGAAAAACTAAATATTAAAAAACATTAAATTAGAACAAATAAAAAATGAACGTTAAACAAAAAGCAAAAGGATGTTGTGTTTGTGTTATGGCTATTGCAGTAATATCAATTAAAAATAAAAAAAAAAGAAAAAGTAAAGCGGTTGAGAAAAAGAATTTGGAGTCGTGAATGGCTACTTCGACGGAATAGTGGGAAAGATCTAACCCATATTGCAATGAAAGAATTGAAATTGGAAGATCCTAAAGCCTTCGAGAACTTCTGCAGACTGTCTAAGGTAACTTTTGAAGAGCTGTTGTCTGTTGTTGGCCCTCAAATTCAAAAACAAAATACAAACATGAGGGAGTGCATTTCACCATCTACACGGTAAGTTTATTAAATTTAGAGATACATATACTTATGTATTTTTCATAAACAAAATTTATTTTTATTTACAGCCTGTTGATTACTCTCCGGTTTTTGGCAACTGGAAATTCTTACACAGACCTTTCATATGGATTTCGTGTATCTGTGCCCGCCATTTCGTTCTTTGTCATAGAAACTGTTTAAGCAATTTACAGCGCACTATCCAGGAAACATTTAAATGTAAGTTTCAAATTGTAAACAAAAAAAGGTTTTTTTATAATTTGTAACAAAATAACCTATGCATGTATGTATACTTTAGGGATGCAGAACAACGATGGAATGGAAGAATATTGCCGAAGCTTTTTATCAAAAGTGGAACTTGCCTATGTGTCTTGGAGCCATTGGTAAGTTTTTAAGAAATTATTTTTTTGTTATTATTAATAACGCATACATACCATATCCAGATGGCAAGCACATTGCATTTAGGGCGCGATCTAAAGATGGCTCAGTGTATTATAATTACAAAGGTTACAACAGTGTGATTTTAATGGCCGTAGTTGACGCTAATTATAAGTTTATAATGATAGACGTTGGAACAAATGGTAGAGCCAATGATGCCGCAGCTTTCAATTTTTCAGAAATTGGTAACTGCATTAAAAACAACCTACTAAATTTCCCAGAAGATGAAGAGCTACCTGGCACAACTATAAAGGTATTTTCGATTAATTTTTCATTAAATAATTTAAAAGTTTACCTAACTATATTTTTAATAGGTGCCTTACGTTTTTGTCTCCGATGATGCGTTTCGTTTATCGTCCAGAATTTTGAAACCCTATGGACAACGAACTTTGGTGCAAAACAAAATTTTTAATTATCGACTGTCACGAGCACGCCGAGTAGTTGAAAACGCTTTTGGAATATTGGCAAATAGATTTCAAGTTCTTCAGCGCGAAATAAATTTATCAGTTGAAAAAGTCGAATATATTGTTCTGGCTTGTTGTGCTCTTTATAATTTGTTGGGTACGGAAGAAAACTCGTTTTGTGAAACTGCGAATCTTACAAAAATCCAAATATCCGAAAGCCACAAAGGCAGTAATGAAGGCTCTGAGGTTATAGATAAATTTAAAGATTTTTTTAATAATACTGATGTTCTTTCCTGGCAACATGAAGCAATAACAAAGTTTAATTTTTAAATTCAAAAAATAAAACTGTTATGACCAAAATATAACATTTCTTTTGAAAAATACCCTTTTCCGGGAACCATATATCTTTCCGTTTCGAAGTTTAAGAACCGGTGTACAAATCAGTCGAATCAGTAAAAAATGACCGTTATGATCAAAATGCTCAAAACCTTAAAATTACTCTTTTTTTTAATAATTAAGTTTGTTAAAATATACATATGTACAAAACTAAATATACATACTTATATATTTATAATATATCTTTGGCATTTTGACAAAATATCTGAAGTCAAATTTAAAAAGTGGAAAATATTTTGTTAATCATACAAATTTTCATTCAAAAAACATTTTTGTTTACGTTTTTAAAATTTTGTATTATAAACGAAATTTTTTTAATTTTGGTTTAGTTTATTTTTTATTAAAAATGTTTTTTTCACCGAGTTTGTTTTAAAAACTTTTTTGCTATCTTATCTCGACTTAAGATGTTTTGCCAAAATGCTTTATATTATATATCGCACTCGTTCGTCTAAAGGGGGTTAACTCAAAATTTATAAATTTTCAGTAGACAAAAAAAATTTTTTTGTATGTAGTTCTTATATAACAAAGAGGGCTGCAATTGTATTCTTTTTCTTTTTTTTTTTTGCAAAATACTAGAGAAGTTGACCTAAAATTTTTACAGTGGGTAGATGAAAGTGAAAATGTGTAAATTTTGAGTTGAATCTCTTGAGAGAGATAAGTGCGATATATATATATATAAACTTCTGTTGTTTCACAACCATGGTAAAGGGATAGAAGATTCGGCATAGCCGAATATAGTACTTTTTCTTGTTGTAAATAAATTCCTTTGAATAATTTTTTTTTTAAATTTCGGATTTATATTTCAATTAATTTTTATTGTTATTAAAAAAATTACATATTTAATTATTTAGTTTATACCATGCTATGTACATAGTAATTTTAATATTATTTTAAAATAAAAAAAAAATAATAATATTTAAATGGAATTTCATTAAAAATTTAGCAGTCTAAAATTCAGGCACATACGTAAGTTTAATATATTATATACATATTAAATATGTATAATAAGGAACAAAAATTCTATAAATATATTTATAATCTATATCTTTAGACGCATACGTAAGTATATCAAAAGGAACAAGAGTTCTATATATTTATATAGATATGAAAAATGGTTTAAGCAGCTAAATCTCTATTCTTTTTTTTATATTCAAATAGTAACAACATGATTTTAGAAATAGCTTCATCTTTTAGGTCTTTGTTTGTTATTTCGCCTAGCTGAATACGAAAGAAATTAGCTGTCCCATCATCTTCTGAATGTTCTGGCTCAGAAAGTTTTTGCAAAAAATCAGTACACTTTTTCAAAGCATCATCTGCAGTTGGAATGTCATTGCTTGAGTAATCCATTTCTCCTTTAACCTAAAATTACAGAAAGTTGTTTAATAATATTTATATTCTTGCCTAGATATATAAATGAAAGAAAATTTGCAAAATAAATCGTTAAGAAACCAGTTGTGGGCTTTTTGTTGCAACGATATATCCACACCTAAAACGCAAAAGGACCAGGAGAACCAATGATAAATCGCCTAAAACTGGTAATCATTTATTTTACTTCTATTTTTTTGTAAAACCTACCAGTTGTTTGACAATTGACAATGTTGCATTTTAAGCAAACTATTAGTTAGGCTTTTTAGAATTTACCATATACTCGTTTGTAGATAGGACCTCTTGTTTTTCGCTAATAAATTCGCAAATTTTTGTCGAAAAATTCCAATGTGGACATTTGTGTTGATGCAATGCATCACAATCAATGAAAAAGTCGATTTTTGATTTTTGGTAAGTTAGGGCCTTTTGCGTTTCAGGTTACGATATACTTATGAAGATATGTGTCAATGCTACTTACTTTTTTATGTTTTGAAAACGTAAGTGGAATTCCTAACTCGGGTGACGTTTCTTCAAAAGCCTAAAGTTATAAATATATAAGTATACTAGCATTTAACCCGCCACTTCGTTAGCGTCTCGTTTTCTTTCGTGGACCTATTTTTACGCCAAAGTTTACGTTACATTCACTCAGGAACTTGCATGTTTAATTTTATGTTTCTAGGACTAATACTAACGGAAATTCAAAAAGTACCAGTTGAAGAACAAAAAGTACCACAAATCCCTCTTACAGATTCTCATTCACTTGAGAACTTGCATGTTTAGTTTTATGTTTATATGTACAATTTTAACGGAAATTCAAAAAGTACCAGGTAAAGAACAAAAAGTTCCAAAAAGCCCCTCTTACAGATTCTCATTCACTCAGGGCATTGCATTTTTAATTTTATGTTTTTCGATCCAATATTAACGAACATAAAAAAGGTAGCAGTTAAAAAACGAAAAAGTACCAAAAAGATCCCTCTTTTTGATTCTTGTTAACTCACGACATTTAATGTTGATTCTAGGTCCAATACTAACGGAAATTCAAATAGTACCGGTTAACGACCAAAAAGTACCAAAAAGCCACTCTTACGAATTCTCATTCACTCAGGACCTTGCATGTTTAATTTTATGTTTCTAGGGGTAATACTAACAGAAATTCAAAAGTACCAATTGAAGAGCAAAAAGTAACAAAAAGTACCCTCATAGGTTCTTATCCACTCAGGACATTGCATGTTGAAAATTATGTTTCTAGGTCCAATATTAACGATAATTAAAAAAATTGCCAGTTGTAGAACCAAAAAGCTAAAGTAAGAAATTAAATTTCCCGTATTTCCACTTTTTGGTACTTTTTTTCTCCCCATTGAAGCATGAAAAATTTCAATATTGTAGTGGGAGCCCATAATTTAATACGTTTATGTCAATAAATAAAAAAAAATGTTTTATAAAAAAAGTACCAAAAATAGTTACGCTTTTTACCCCGAACGTCCGAATTTCGAAAAAGTACCAAATTCGTATTTGGATTTTTTTAGATAAGTTTCAAATGTGATATAACCCTTATTTCAATGTTTATGGGTTTAAAAGATAGATGGGGTGACAAAAAAGTACCAAACTACAGGTTTTACCCGTTTACTCCGTTAAAGGGCTGAATTTCCAAAAAGTACCAGACACCTGTCCGCTTATTTTTCTAAAGAACAACGATAAGTGTTAAATTTTTTTTGTATCTCTTTTAGTTTTAGAGATATAAGGGTACCGAATTTACCCGTTTTTGCCCTTTTTTACCCCCTAAACATTCGAATTTCCAAAAATCCCGTCTTAGTGGATCGATTTGGGGAGAGACCAACCCCTGGTCCAAATTTAAAGTTTTTAGCTTCGGGCGTTTAGGCTGTGCGATGATGAATCAGTCAGTCAGTCAGTAACGTTACAATTTTATATATATAGATATAGATATATAATAAAAATATTACAAAAAATTATAGTTAACAGTCAAATATAAGAAGCAACATGTTCATTCTTGCCTATTTTTTTTTTTAATTTATGTACATATGTAAGTTGTTTATTTAATTTAACGCAAATTATTAGTAGCGTTTTGAAACATTTTTATTTTGAAAAGAATTGTTTGAATAACTTAACATATCTGTTAATGCTAGTTACTTCTTTAAGTTTTGTTAGAGGAGTTTCTAACTCGAATGAGATGTCTTCAAAAGCCTAAAGAAAAAAAGTTATAATAGTAACAATTTACTTCAATAAATAACATACATACAATTATTCAAATAAACGGACATCTTATTTTAAAACATACAACTAGCAAATTAAAAATTTTGCGAAAACTCATTTATAAGTTCTTTATTTACTTCTCTTAAACAAAATTAGTACTATAGGATGTTTCAAAACAAAATTTACGTTTACAAACAAAAGAAAATATGGAAAAAAATTCAAACAAGCGCCAAAAATGAAATAAATTAATTTCACATGACATGGGTAAGTAATAATAACTCTCCCTAATGAACCTTACTTGTACTTATAATACTATGATTTACATGAAAATATATATAGAACTTAATCAGCAAGAGAGTATAAACTAAAAATTTTTATTTTTCCTTTTTGGAAGAAATCGACACGGAATATTCATATTTACCCGCTGTAAAATTATGCTATTTTGCATACTTTTTTGTAATGAAAAGTTTTGTTTAAAAATTTTTTTTCATATGACTTTAATTTAAAATTGTTTTGCTTCTACTGAGCAGTTTTAAAATTTGAGTAAATATCCTCTTGTTGATTAAATATATATACCTACTTACATAGGAAAGGTTGCATTTCCCTTTTCTTACTGATACGAAATCTTTCAAAAAACTCAATCGTTCAAACCAGTAAGAAGATGGCTGGTATAAATCGTCAGTGCCTGCTCCAATTTTTGTTGCATTTTGCAATTTTAAAAGCTCCCGTCCATATTGGGATCGCAGATAATTAATTTTAGTCTAATATACAAATTAATTAGAAAGGGTACAATATTAATTTTGTTTGAGTTCCAAAACGCCAGTTGTATAGAAAATCGGGGTTTTAAATGCTTTCTGCAATAATTGACTTTGACTGCGAAGTATTATGAGGTTTTGGAACTCGGCCTATGATAGAAGTTATGGAACAAATCTAGTTTACCAACGCAGCTCCAAACAAAAAAAGATGTACATAGTAGAAAATTTAAAAATAAGAAAAAACATTTTATGAAAAAACTCTCGGAAACACATAGTTTTCGAATAATGGACCTCAGAAGTTTTTATATGTATATGCGATTTTCCATTTTATTTCTGAACAAATGTGGCCAACATTGGTATCATTTGAAAAGTTTTGAATAAATCTTTCGGGAATGTACAAAATTTAATTTTCTATCACCCTTTGTACATCTTTTTTTTGTAGCTGCGTTGGTAAACTAGATTAAAGCCGAAGTTTTATAAATTCCTTTATGTCCGCTTGAGTAACACCGGGTATCACATTTTGCATTTAAGTTGCAATCGTTTCCAAGGCTTCTGTTCGGGCATGCTTGTTGGGGTACAACACACTTTTTGTGTTGTACAAACACTCCTTCTGCTCCCATTATTCTAATTACTTCATTACAAAAGTTTGGCACCATTCAATCTGCAAAAAAACATGGAAATTTGTATAAAAGAATCTACTACATGTGTATTAGCCTTGGAAAGTGAATTTTGTTATTATAAAACTTACCTTAACTGGCGTAAATGATTGGAATTCAAAAGGATCCATTGTTAATTATTAGGAAATGGTTTTTTTACTTTAATTTTTATAATATAATATTTTTATTAATTGAATGTTTGTTTTGTTTTTCAGCACGAATTAAATACATGATGGTTGCAGTTTTAAATATTTACAAAAACAGCATGAAAATTTCCTGCGTTGATTTTTGGTGTTTTTGTAATTTTATAAAAATGTTACCACCTTCAATATATTCTGTTAAAATGCGACTCTGGTGTGATGAGAATACATAATTTTCTAAAATGGTTTAGAAAATGAACATTTACCGACCGCTTGTCAAATTTTGTATCCGTATTCTCTCTTACTCAATACATTTTGCTTTTACATGGTAAGATTTTTTTCATTCTACATCATTTTTTGACATGTCGTAATACATTGTATTACCGTGTAAACTAGCCTAAAGCAACAGCCGAACGTACATTGTCAGAGACTCAGTTTTGCCACTTTGCGGGAAATTACCCGAATTTGGTGTAATTTTTACTGTCGTGGGTAGAGCGTGGGTAATTGGATGCAGGTGTAGATCAGGTGTAATTTTTAATTCTTTCGTTTTAAAACAAAAAAATGTAAATCTTTCTAATATCTGAAAAAAATGTATACCATTTAAAATATTGTTTCTTATTACGAAAATGTTTCAATCGGTTCTGAACACGATGCTTATTGGAAAAAGGTATTCAAACTAAAATATATGTTTCCAATATTTTAAAAAGGAATACATTTCATATTATTTTGCCACTACCAAATGCTTTATTTGGGAGCATATTAAGCGCCCTTAACAGTTGTAACACTGACTTAAGAAACAGACTATTGTCTAAAACCACAAGGATATTTCTTACAACCCAAAAAACTTGAATTTGTAAAAATAAGTACAAAAAATAAATTTTATTCAAGAGCCGATTCACGACATTAACATTTGAAAATGTATTCGGCCCTATGAGCACCGCGGCGATTCTTGACGAAACACACTCTGTTCGTCCAATTATGGGCCACTTGTTCAAGTATTTCTGGCAGTACGTCACGAAAATTTTCTTTAAATGTTGCTGGTTTATCAGCATAAACCAGTGACCTCACGTCATAATCGAGAGGTGTCAAATCGCACAAGCTTGGAGGCTAATTGGCAGGTATTTTTTGCAAAATCAGCCTTTGGCCTCATTAAAAAAAAAAATAAAGACCGATGATTCACCTGCGTGTAAACTGCACCAAAATGTGAGTCTGTTGTAGATTAGTCTCACCTCATATGTGGCAGTTTTGTTCATATCAAATCTGGTCAGATAGACTATTAGGTCCGCTATAAAAATCATTAAGTCGCCTTTTAGTTGAGCGAATAAATTACGGATTTTTAAAGTTAATGTTGATAACAAATGTTTATAAAATAACACGTTAATTTTATATCAGGTGTAATTTTAGTTAAATCGGGAAGAAAAATTTTCATCTCAAGTGTAATTTTGAATGTTGCTGGTGGTAACACTGCAGAGACTACACGAAGAAGTTTATAGTGTCATGTGTCGACGTCACACAAGCAGCATTTTTATCCTATACACGCATACATAGAATTTGCAAAAGTGCCCTTCACTGGCTCAAAGGTATGCAGTGTGAGTGAGTACTGACTCATTGTGCGGACATTGCGTGTAAAAACACGCAAATGAGTAAGTTTTTGAGTTATCTTTGACTAACTTCTGATTAACCATGAGTTAACTTTAAGCTAACTCATTTTCCGACAGGGTTAGTAAACTGTGGTTGTATTGCTTTATATTCGTATTAGTGAATAAAGAGACAAATATTCTTAAAAAATATAATAAATGTGCAAACATCCGCCGCATGTTCACTCGTCGCTTGATACTTGACGACGGAATTGTGTACCCTCGTGGACTAAATAAAAGATCGTAAGAATCCGTGTGAAAAACGTGTGTGAATTAATTTCAACAAATGTGGTATGGGCAGGGTTGCCAGTTTTTGACAATAATATATGTATTTTTAGAATAATTAAAAATATTTTTTTATAAATCTTATATATTTTTTTATTTAAAAAAAAGTAAAACTGATTAATGAACACAAAAAAGGTGCAATGTTTAAAATATTTTATAGTAGTCTACATAAAGCAACAAAAAAAGAATTTTTGTGGTAAGTATTAACCAAAAATTGGATTTACAATTAGTCAATTCACAAGGTATCCTAACATGTCATATTGTCCTAATATTTCACAATGGTTTAAAAATATTGTTGTACGGCTCAGCCGCTCAGCGCTGGACTTTTCTGATTAATTACGACAGCAAAATAAACACAGCAAGCAACGTTCTATTTATTTAAGACACTTTTTGTTAACAAACCAACAACAATATTTTTAAACCATTGTGAAATATTAGGACATTTTGACAATATGACATGTTAGGATACCTTGTGAATTGACTAAATATATTTGTATGTAGTTGTAGTTCTATTATATATTTAAAACGCTATATACTTCATCGAGAAGACTCCCTTTTTGTCTTCTTCTTTGGAATACATTGTGAAGGTA
Source organism: Pollenia amentaria (assembly GCA_943735925.1). Classification (NCBI taxonomy): domain Eukaryota; kingdom Metazoa; phylum Arthropoda; class Insecta; order Diptera; family Polleniidae; genus Pollenia; species Pollenia amentaria. Next base: position 93,267,505 of record OX031009.1, on the reverse strand, counting down.
CAAAAGAAATGCAACATGTTCTATTTACTAGGGTATTCATTCAGTAGTGTTTTGTCGTGTCCACACGTCTTTATATTTAGTCCGCTGTGTCTGTCTCAATTTGTAATATGAAAATGTCCGTGTGTAAAAGAAAAAACAACAACATCATTAAGAAAACGAACGAAATAACCAAACAACAATAATAACAATCTGCCAGTGACGGAAGCTTATCACATACAAACAATTCAGTGGGAACTGCATTATTATAAATTTTATACAACCAAAATAATATCTTGTGATTAAATATTAATAAAAATTGTGCGCTTAGTTTTGCGTGTCACTGTACTTAAAAGATTCTCTCGCAATACATATGCAAAACATTTTTGAACACCAATGGCTTAAAACTAAGAATGTACCCCTTTTAATTCCTCTCTCCCCTCCCGCCGATAAGGTAAGAATCGCAAAGACAAAAATCGTATAATGTAAATGGGAACTTAATAACAAAAGTGCAGATGGTTACAGTTTTACAATATTTACAAAAACAACATGAAAATTTCATGAGTTGATTTTCGTTGTATATTTAATTGTATCTCTAGTGTGATTCTAAAATGGTTTAGAAAATAACCGCCATACTCATTAAAAATATTTTAGATTTAGGTTTATGAAACGAATTTTCTATGAAAATTTGTTTAATAAGCCTTTTATTAATCCAAACTATTTTTTATGAATATGGGGGTAAATAATATTTAAGGCTGTCAGATAAAACTTTTGCTTCTCGTTGCGTTACAGATTCGTTTTGACATCTAAGATGAAATATACAGATATACGAAAAAAAGTCAATTCTCAGCTTTTTGCGCTCTTTGACAATCGGCTAGAACAATTTTCTTTCATTTTATTTTTTTTTACAAAACTAAATTCCAATAAATAGACCAATAAAACTGTTAACGTTTATTTTTATAACAAATAATTAAATATAAAAATTACCAACAGCTTTTATAGGTAATCAAACAAAGCGTGAGTGTTGTCAAGGTTTTAGTTGTGCAATACACTTTTCGCTTTTCTGTCAAAAACAGAAATGTCACGCAACGTGACAAAATTGCATCTGACACGGCCTTTGCGTATTCTCTCTTACTCAATACATTTTGCTTTTACATGGTAAGATTTTTATCATTCTACATAATTTTTCGACATGTCGTAATACATTGTATTGCCGTGTTTACTAGCCTTTAGTAACATCCAACATTAAAATGTTTATCTTTATTTAGAACGCTTTTTTGACGTACACGCCATTAAGTTATACAAAACAATCAATGTAACTACATTGTTTACATACAAATACATATTAAATCCACCTTATTATTTTAAAGAATAAGTGCTTGACGCTCCAATGTACATATATCCCTCCCACTAAACTTAAATCTTCCATCTGTAAAAGGGCTTCACATTTCTGACTATTTACTTTATTCCAAGCCCACTTAATTTTATACATTGATACCAAAATGATGTGTCAAGATTTGAAAAGTTTTACCTGTATAGATAAAACAAAACAACAACATCCTTTATACCTTAAGCTTCCTCTTTTCATTTTAAAATTGACGGTTTAAAATACAAAATAAATAAGAGTATCAATATCTTTGCCACAACACCTTGTTGCAAAGTTCCCATCCCTACATTTACAACAATGAATTTAATGTATTTAATACTACGAGTGTTTAGGTGGATTTATAAAGCACTTTTGTAAATATTGCCAAAAATATAAATAAAAAGGTTTTATATGGGTGACACCCAAATAATTTTGGAAGATATATTTTGAAATCTACACAAATGGTATATTGTGTGATTGCTATTTATTGCTTTTATTTTGTTTACAATTATAGACATTTGAAATGTAAAATTTTGTCTAAGAAAACATTTGTTTTGCAACTTGTGTTGCCAATGTAGTGGGTAGATTTTGGTTTGTTAACCAATTTCAAAATTAATTTAACCAATTTTATTATACGAATTTGTTTTAAGTTCTTAAAAAATTTCCAAAATGTTTCTTTATTTATATATTTTTGAAGTTTCTTATGTCAGAAACTGTAGTTTTTCTTAATGTTAAATTGGAAATTATTATTTGCCTAATTTACTTGACTTATTTTCAAAAGAGCAAATAATTTGGAGGCAGTTGTGACAGAGTTACTAGATGTTTTTGTTATAAAAATTAAATTTTTTTGGTAGCGAGTTTATATTGAAGACAAAAACCAATTTGATTTTTTTTATTGTTGTTGCAATGAAAATTCCCAAGCGAAAGTTTTTATTTTTATAACAAAAACAGGCCGTTTAGTTTTTAATTAGTAACAAACGAATGAGAAAAATAAATTGAATTAAGCCGAATCAAAAACTTATAATGGCTTCTGTGATTTTAACTCTTGCTTTTTTCATAACCACTCTAAAGTACTCTAAAAATTACCCTTTTTAAGAAGAAATTACCGTACAAAGAGGTTTTAAATTAAAACAATTTGTTTTCATTTCAAATGTGTTTAAAGAAAAATTTGCATGGAATTATTTTAAATATATTTTAAATCAAAATTATTGAGGGTTTTCATGAAACCGTTTTAAATCCCCATTTGTGCAAATATCCGAGACTTTCAACGTTTGTCCAATTCTAAACAATTAATGTCAGTTTATAAGAAACTACAACACAAAAAAAAAACAAGTTAGAGTGCTATATTCGGCTGTTCCGAATCTTTGATACCCTCCACCGACAGGAGTGGGGTCTATATGATAAATACATATATATTATTAACTAAGCTTCAGAAAAACGAACTTCAGCAATAAAATTGGTTGCAGTTTAGACCTGAATTAAAATATTGACCGACAATAAGAATGTTTTATGCATTTCTTGTTAGAACTTTGAACTGGCTTGAGTAAAATAACATGATTCGTAACAGTTTTAGCCGAACTAAAATGATTTTCAGGAGGGTAATTTGTACTGGACCTATAGTTTATTATGGACCAATCATCCTAAAATACCGAAGACTGGTTTATGGTATTAAAAAATATATAAGAATAAATTTCAATACAGCAGAATAATTAGTTTTAGCGTTAACAGTGAATTTCACAAAATTGCATGATATTTTTTCTGGCCATATGAATCTAAGTTGGAAGAAATTTTACCGCAATATCTATATCTGTTATGGTTTTAGGCGAACTTAATTATTTTCCCAAAGTGGGCTTTATTTGGTTTTAGGCGCAATAAATGGTTTTTCGAGAGTAGGGTTTATATGGGGCCTAGCGTAAATTATGGTTCGATCTTTAAAAATTTAACAGTGCGATTTCTGGTACTATAGAACAGGGACGTACCAAATTTTAGTATGATAGCGTTATTTACTACGGGCTTAGGCGTACTAAAATCTTTGCCGGGAGTAGGATTTATATGGGGCCTATAGTCAATTAGGGACCGATCTTCACAAAATTTAGCAGTGATTTGCAGTCATATAAAGTGAATTTGTGCATAGTTTTACATTATTCACTAGCATTTAACCCGCTACTTCGTTAGCGCCTCCTTTTCTTTCATGGACATATTTTTACGCCAAAGTTTATGTTTCTAGGTTTTAACCCGCTACTTTGTAATAGGTACGACTTTCACCTCTTAAACGTTCGAATTTCGAAAATGTACCATATTTTTATTTGTTTAGATACGATACGAATGTGATATTTTTTTATTTCAATGTTTATTGGCTAAAAGATAGATGGCATAGCAAAAAAAAATTTAAAATACAGGTTTTAACCGTTTACTCCCCAAAAAGGCAGAATTTCAAAAAAGTACCAGGCAGCTGTCCGCTTATTTTTTTATTGAACAACAATAAGTACCAGGACCAGGCTCCGGTCCAAATGTCAACTTTTTAGCTGTGAGTAACGTTACAATTTTATACTATATAGATAGATAAAGAAAAATATTTTAAAAAAAGTAACAAAATTACACTGAGAAAATTAAATCGTAAAATCAAAGAAAATACACTTTGTTGCAAAGACTTTTATTGGTCAGATTGTGCCCAAAGACAAAACATCTTTACCGGAAAGGCGCAAAGATCTTTAGATTCCCATGAAATATATACTTTAAATCAAAGACTTAAAATCTTGTGGCAAGAATGTACGTCTTTGGAAACACATGCAAAAAGTACTAAAACTAAGGAAAAAGTATTTTGGCACAAAGACTTTCATTCGTTAGTATTAAGACTTGAATTTTTGATTTTAAGTACAATTTTCATTGTAACAAAGACGTAATTTTAACATTATTACAAAGAATCGCAATTAAATTCAACGAAATAATTCTTTGAATTACTAAAGACTGATATGTAGAAACAAAGGCAATTTTCTTTGAAATCTGCTATAGAAATGTTTTAAAAAATTAAAATTTTTCTGCAAAATAAAATATTTAATGAAACCAAACACAGCATTTGAATACAATTTTTTTATTTCAGTTTAATGTAATAAAAATAAAAAAATAGTTCATATACAGCGTAACTTTATTTAATTAATTAAAATCTTGGAAACCATTAGCATGTGCCTCGGCTGCATTTTGATATTTTTGAGTATGAAGTAATCGACAATAATTCGTGAAATTGCCGACTGATGTTGTTCGTTTAGGTGGATTTTTGATTCATATTTTTGTAGCAAATCTTGTCCAGCAATTGATGTTGAAAGCACTTCTTTCAAATCAAATGTTGACTCACAATCATTTTGCAACCAATCAGAAATTGATGAGCCGCTATGTGTCACTGTTTTGTCGCTACCGCAGCAAGATATTGCATCAAACTGAAGAAAAACAGAAACAGAAAAAATTATTATTACGCCACGATAGTTAACAAATAAATAATTAATAAACTATCACCCTATACTTACATTATTTTGTAAACGCCACTTTTGCAAGTGGTAGCGAAATATAATTTTGCGGTTTATGTCACATCGGTTTATGAAAATTTCATTAATGTCACAGGATCGCATCATTTTTAATACATTGATCGTAGAAATACCGCTTTCCGAAAAAATTTTGATTCCTTCATCATCGATGCCCCACTCACGGAGTAAACTTTCAAGTTCAGCTTCCATTTCTAAAAAAGAATTAAATATCATGTAAAGGTAAAAAAAAACACAACACTTCACTTAATATGTAACTTTTTTAATTAACTTACCTTTTATTCACTTTTCACCTACTAATAGTTATAAGTATATTAATAAAGGTCAAGCGCTGCCACGACGATTGAGCGTTTTTTTATTATTATATATTTTATATTGTTATTATAATAGGGTAAGTGTACCAGTAGTCGGCAGTTTAATTTTTTTTTCATTTTCAAACTGGTGCCCTTACGTATATAAACGTGATATTGGGATGGCAACTATTCACTACAGTTCAGTAATGTGTATTTGTTCGATTCATAGGTATATTTAAAAAAAAAATACAACACTTCAATTTATATTAAAATTACATATTAAATCACTTGACGAAAAAAATTGTGCACATGCACAATTGAGCGTTCCTATCGACTGACTTACAATTAATGACAACCACGAAAACAATTCTTTTATTTTTTACATATATTGTAATCAATCGGCTACACTTGTTTCGTTATGCATTCGTATACAAATTTAACTTTGAAGACTAAATTCCTTAAAGATACAGACTTTATCTTTAGTTGTTTTTTTTAACCGCTCTTGTTTACCGTTGCAAGCAGACATGTGTGAACAAGCAAACATGTTCACTTATGCATTGAAGACAAAATTCTTTAAAGTTACAGACTTTGTCTTTGTAGCAAGGATGCTTAGCTTTAAAAAAACAAAGAAAAGTCTTTAATTTTAAATACGTTTTTCAATCCCTTATTAGCAAAGAAATTAATCGTTGTAGCAAATATTTTATCTTTACGGAAAAGATAATTTCTTTGATTAAGCTTCAAAGAATTTTAGTCGTTTGTGTTGAAGACGCACCATTTGCTTGTTTAAAGAATAAATCATTGATGCAAGAATTTTTTCCTTCTAACAAAGATATTTTCGTTACAATTTTACAAAGACGTTATTTCTTTGATTTTAAAGCTTTTAGTTTTCTCAGTGTAGGAACGATTTTCACTCCCTTAGGGATCGAATTTCGAAAAAGTACCAAATTCGTATTTGTATTTTTCAGATGAGTTACGAATGTGATATAATTTTTATTTCTATGTTAATTGGTTTATAGATGGCGTAACAAAAAAGTTTCAATATGACGTAAGCGTGATCGATTTGGCGAGAGGCCTGCCTCCGGTTAAAATGTCAACTTTTTAGTTTCAGGCGTTTAGGTTGTGCGATCAAAGACAAATAGATGAAGAAAAAATATCTTGGAAAAAGTAACAAAATTAGGTACAATTTTTACCCCTTACACGTTCGAATTTCGAAAAAATACCAAATTTGCACTTGCATGTTTTAGATAAGTTACGAATTTTATATTATTCTATGTGCATGGATTTAAACGATAAATGGGGGAACAAAAAATTACAGGGGTTACCCTTTTACTCCCTAAAAGGGCCAAATTTCAAAATAGTATTTAATGAACCGTAATAAGTTTTAAATTAAAAAAGTACTACTTTAATTAAAGAAGTACCAGTTAGAGAAAGAAAACGTACCAAAAATCCCCCTAACAGATTCTCATTCACTCAGAAACTTGCATGTTAAATTTTATGTTTCTAGGTCCAATATTAACAGTAAATCAAAAAGTACCAGGTAAAGCACAAAAAATACCAAAAATTGCCTCTTACAGATGCTCATTCACTCAACGCTTTGCTGGTTTAATTTTATGTTTGTAGATGCAATACTAACAAAAATTCAATAAGTACCTTTTGGCAAACAATAAAGTACGAAAAAGTACCAACAAAAAAACACTTACAGATTCTCATTCACTTTGGAACTTGGATGTTTAATTTAAGTTTATATGTAGACAGGAAATTCAAAAAGTAACAGGTAAAGAACAAAAAGTACCAAAAAGCCCCTCTTACAGATTCTCATTCACTCAGGGCATTGCACTTTGAATTTTATGTTTTTAGATCCAATATTAACGAACATAAAAAAGGTACCAGTTAAAAAACGAAAAAGTACCCACTCAGGACATTTCATGTTGAATTTTATGATTTTAGGTCCAATACTAACGGAAATTCAAATAGCACCAGTTAAAGAACCAAAAAGTACCAAAAAAGTCCTTTTACATATTCTTATTTACTCAGGACCATGCATGTTTAATTTTATGTTCATAGGTCCAATATTAACGAACAAGTGACCCTATTCCTGAGTAGATTATTCACAAATCTACATATGCCATCATCAACCTCCACACAGTTATACGGGCCAAAAATGTCGACAGCCCACTTAATCCTATCGTAATACATTGGGATGGACAAAGAACGGGGCATCGATTCACAAACCTGATCCCGCAAGCTCCCTTGGGAGTTTCCAGGAAAATTAGTGTCAATTAACACCTCGAGTGTTTCCTGACTAGTCGTAGTCCAGTTACCATCCGATTTTCGGACATAGGTCGGGACAACCGGGCTCGAAGCCATTATTCTACGTAAACGGTTTGTCTCAGAGGATCCCTCCACGCCGCTACAGAAGTTCCTCCAAGCACTCCTTTTCGCCGATCTCACCAAGTTTCTGAATCTATTCAGTTAAGACTTGTACTCCGTCCAATTACCACGATGCTTAGCCATATTGAACAACCTACGACAGTCTCTTTTTGCCTGCGCAATATCAGGATCCCACCACGGTGGACGATCCCTGCCCCTATGTACCATTGGCTTGCACGCCAAGGAAGTAGCCAACTGCAGTGAGTCTGTAAGCAGACCCACTGCCGCATCGATTCCCCCTATATCGTCGACCTGGGGAGGCTCAGATAGAGTCCGAACCAGAGAGGAGGAATGAATCCCCCAATTCGTTCGTTTCCTATTTAACATAGCACTCGATCCTACAGACCTTAGTACCTAACTAAATTCCACATATCTATGATCAGAAAGTGAAAAATCATTAGAAACCATCCAGTGTTCGATCATGTCAATGTGGTCAATGCTAACCAGCGTGACATTAAGAACTGCACACCTATTTGCAAACAAACGTTGGCTCATGGCCCCTACTTACTATTCCTAAATAATAACTCATAATTAAGGAGAATAGTGACTCACATCTTGCATTCGTATTCGTGCTACCCCATATAGTGTGGTGCGCATTGGCATCGGCACAGATTATGACCGGAGTTCCAGTGATTGCTACCCTAATTACTGCATCACGGATGAGCCGATTGGGTGGGTCCTGTCCGTGGTCATGCGTCATATATCCCGAGACCATTCAGACTATACCGTCTCGTGTCTCGAGCGCAACGGTTGTGGTGTCTTCATCACTGTAATCAGAAAGAATGAAGATATTCAACGAATTTTTAGCTAAGACACAAGATCTTATGTTACCTGTTCCTTTCGCAAACAGTAGCTTGTAGCCTTTGAGATTTAGTCCTCAAGCCCGATCCTTATGAATCCAGGGTTCTTGGACCATCACGAGCTCCTCCCCTCTTTCTACCACACGGAGGAGCAGTGCAGCAGATGATGCCTTAGAGTGGTGGCGGTTAATTTGAAGAACCTTCACCATGCTCCATTTTGGCGACCACTGTGATGTCGACGTCCTCCTGGTCAGATTCCAGAAGTACGTCCTCATCAACCATATCACCCAAGTGATCAAATAAGTCACCCACCAATCCGGAGACAGACTGGGTGTCCTCTTTGTCACCAGTTCAGGCTGCTTGGCCTCACTTACCGTTTTTATGCCTTGGAGACTTTAAACGGTCGCCGAATTTGGCGTGGTGTGGTGCAACGACTTTGCACCACTTAGCAGCACCCGAAACAGGCGTTTTATCCGTTCCAACGACGGAACGGCAGTTTTTAGCAGTGTTTAAAAAACTGCAATAACTTTCATTACTTTTGATTTGACTTCTGCTTGTGCTTGTGAAATCAACAACAGTTTCAGTCAAAGCAAAACCACAAAACGAAAAACAAACAGTTGAACGAAACTTTTGCCAGCAGTTGTTTTAAAAATTGTGATTTTGATTTTCTTTTCTTTTAAACAGTTTCGCAAGTAAAAGTAAAATCAATTTCTTTGCTTTCGTAAGTCGCAAACAGTCGCGGAAGCAAAAAGTTCTTTGTATTTGCAAATTATAAGTCCCAATCAGGGTTGTCAGATTGATTTTGAACTTTTTCGCCAAATTCAATGTCAAAAATCGCCAAAATCGACATTTATTTTTTAGTTTTTGACAAAAATATTTGTATTTTTAGAATAATTAAAAATATTTTTTTATAAATCCCAAAAAAAAAAAATTTGTTCCGTATCGCTAAAATCCGCTTAATTGCATTTTTCATTGAATGTAATTAAATAGGGCTGAACCTTACAATATATAAATTTACATAAGCCGTTGTAAAACGTTTACTTTTTATATGTAATGCTGAATTTTTCGATTTTGTTATTAAAAACATGTTTTTTTGTGTTTAAAATAAACACTTTTAATTTGCCGATTTTTTTTTTTAAATATGCCGATTTTTTACCAACACCATCTGGCACCCCTGTGTGTGAGTAAGTATAAATGTAAAAAAAAAACAGAAGAGAAAAGAGAATATTTTTCTGTTAAAAATGTACAAAACTAAAAGACTGCCTGCTTTTAGGACTGCGACTTCTGACAACTTTCGAAAGCAAAGACACTGCTTGTGATTTTGATTTTTTTAACTTATCAAAAGCAGAAGAAAACTTAGCACACGACTGCCGATTGTTTTCATAAGTTTTAACAGAATAAATGTTTGATTTTCAAAAGCAGAGAAAAGTAAAAGCATTGAAAAGTTAAAATTTTGCGACTTTTCGACTTTTGACTTAAGTTTTTTAAACACTGGTTTTTAGAGCAGCCGGCTTCTGGTCGAGCTGCCTTACCACTTCCGAGCAGCCTAGGCCGATCTTCTTTGGTCGCCGGGACTGTTACAGTCCCTGGCTTTGTCGTGTTACTGTCTATCGTTGTCCTTGTTCTCGCCTGTCCGTCATTAGTTACCGTTGCTTGTTTTTGTTGTTGTTTTTTGTCTTTGAAATCGTCCATTACATTTTTATCCCACGAGTGTAGGGGAATTGAAAGGTCCGCCACGTCATAGCCCCCAATAACGTGGTAAGGACGTGGTCTATTTGCTGAGGTGCCCAGGTATCAGCAAAGCTTCGTGATAATACAGTCGGTAACCCCTGACTGCAAACCAGACCGATGGGCACGGGTCGCATGACACCTCGGTTTAGGGGTGGATAACCATTCATCGTCAAGGCTTTTAAGTTAAGTATCTCCATCCCAGGCGCCGCTTGTGACGTTACCTGTACTCGAAATACAAACCACAGCCTGTAGCTCGTTTCTGTATTTCTCTCATCGCAAATTTTCTCATATTAAGTGTGAAACAAAAAATTTCATCGTTTCTCGATTTGTGAGAAAAAAGTGTTTCTGTATTTAAATGCGAGAACAGACAACACAGATTCTGTTTTAACTGGAATACTTCCAGTAATTAAGTGTCAAATGCAAGCGAAACGTCAACGAAAGAAATATATATAATAAAAATAAGGCTGCCAGATTTAAAGATTTATCGACATTTTGACGATTTTTTTTGTTCCAAAATTGGCAAAGTGAAAATTTGCTGATTTTTTTCTAGTGACGATACAGCCTTTTAATTAAAACAATTTTAAATAGTTTTATTTGTTTGTGTATTAGGCACCACAGAAAACCGATATCTTTAAAAACAAGGCAGATTAAAAAATGTATCGGCAAAAGCAAAATTTCGAACGGAAACTGTTTAATTTTTATTTGCTTGGATTATTTAATACATTTGTTTGTGTGATCAAAAGATTAAACTATTACCCCATTTTTCAGTCAATGCACTTTAGAAAATTTTTGCCTTTTATTTTGTCCAAAAGTGTTTATTTTATTTCAATATGATATTTTGTCACTCCTTTGTGTAATGGCTGCAGGGAAAAATAACAATCTGAAATTTTAAACTCTTATCGGATAAAGGAAAATAAAATAAATAATTTTATTTAAATAGACCTCAAGCTTATGTATGTATAAAATATGTATTTTACCCATGAACTTAATGTTTTTTTTTTTTTTTTTTTGATAATGTGTTTATATGATAAAAATTTGTGATTATATGATAAAAATCGAACAAAATTCGTCAAAATTAATTTTAAATTTTCCGAAAAAATAGACGATTTTTTTATTTTTTCTTAGGATATTGACGTTTTTTTCACAAATTTATCTGGCAGCCCTGCATAAAACAACAATGAAAGGCTAAAAAAATTTTAATAACAAAATATAACAATTGTGTTTTATATACTTATTTTCAACATTTAAATTCTTTCTTTTAAAATAAAATAAAATAAAATAATACACATTCTTGTTTACATACATACATAATTTGGGCTCCATTTTTTAAAATTTTTTTTTCTCGCATCAATTTCAAATATGACTTATTTTACAGTTCTTGTGAGAAACTTTTTGCAAAATATTGTTACAGAAACACTTGTTCTCACATCCTTCCAATAATTGCTGGAAAATTATTTAAATGACAGATTATTCTCGCAAAGTAAAAGTACAGAAACACTTATGTGAGAAAAATCATTTTTTGTTTCATATTGCACTGTTTTTGTCATAATTCACTTGTTTCATGTGGGAAATTTTACGATGCGAGAAATACAGAAACGGGCTACTGGACTCAGCCACCACATCGCTGCAAGATCGTTATCCAAGGTGGTGGCACTAATTTAAACGAAAATAAAAAAGTACCAGTTAAAGAACGAAAAAGTACCAAAAAGATCCCTCTAACAAGTTCTTATTCACTCAGGACTTTGCATGTTTAGTTTTATGTTTCTAGGTCTAATACTAACGGAAAATAAAAAAGTAGCAGTTGAAGAGCAAAAAGTACTTAAAAGTACCCTCATAGGTTCTTATCCACTCAGGACATTACATGTTTATGTTTCTAGGTCCAATATTAACGATAATTAAAAAAATTGCCAGTTGTTGAACCACTGGCAATTTACAAGTACTTTTTGTAAAAAATTAACAAAAATAGTTACGATTTTTACCCTTTAAACGTCCGAATTTCGAAAAAGTATCAAATTAATTTTTTGGGAAAAACTCCAAAAATGGCCACAAAACTTGATGAGAAAACCTCGGAAATCCCGGAAAGACTTTACGATTCCTCTAATAACAGAACCTACAAACGTATGCATTTCTTTGAAAAGGGTGGTTTTGCTAAATGTTACGAAATCATTGATGTGGTCACAAACGATGTTTATGCTGGCAAAATTGTGTCCAAAAAACTAACGATGAAACACAATCAAAAAGAGAAAATGACCGAAGAAATAACTATTCATCGTAGTCTCATCATCCAAATATTGTAAAGTTTCATGGTTTCTTTGAAGATTGTTCCAATATTTATATTGTACTGGTATTGTGTAAGAAAAGATCTTTTATGGAATTGCATAAATGTAGAAAAACTATTACCGAATACGAGTAGGGTTGCCAGTTTTAAAATCGGAGAAATCAGTACATAAGAGAAAAAAAATCAGTACAATTGCATACAAAGCAGTACATATACTTTTTTAATATAAAATTGCATATTAATAACATAAAAAGCTAACAACTTTTTAAAAACAAAACTTGAATTCATGCTATAGTTTGAACGGTGACAAAATTTAATTAATAAAACGGATTTTTCAAAATAATAATTCAATTCCTTATATATATTTAGCGGGAATACAAAGTGAACAACAAAAAAATCTAAAACACAACAAGTTATTAAAAATTCGATTCTTAATTTCTTGTTACCTACTTGGTTTAATATTTTTTAAAAAAATGTTAATTTTGTTAAAAGCAAAATTTGAGTTCATTACGTCTAAAGCTTGGTACTAAAAGAGTCAATGTCAATATTTTGCTGTTTTGACTTAATTGTTGCATTAGGTATTTTCTTAACCTATGTGAACTAAAATTTTATTTCCTTTATTCTATTATACTTATATAACATTCTATTGAATATGGGTCAGCATAAAATTAAATAAAAGTAGTTTTTTGATATATCTACCAGCATAATTAATTTCATTTTGCAATTAAAATGCCACGCTGCTACAGATATAAGGACAACAATGTTAAAAAATAAATTAACCACTTGAAATAACGAAGCTTGTTATGTATTTATCTTCAAAATAATTTTAAAAAATTATTTAAAAGTGATTCAAAACTAATAACTATTAATTAAAAGATTTTGTTTGTTGTGCTTAATTCCCTTTTTTTTAAATAATTGATAAAAAATACTGAAATTTATTGTTAGAGGATAAGCTATTACTATGCGCATTTCATTGGTTGCTTAGGCCAGATCATCAGGAAACGTTCTCCTAAATAATTTTAGAAAAGCCAAAGCTATCAGCAAACAAGACTGCAGAGGGAATGAGAATTACTTACATACACTCAAAAAGTCCTATTTGCAACGATATCAAAACTTAACCAAAATACCAAACAATAAATCAGTGATGAGTTTTTATCTTTTCTTACATTTCCCGCTACAATTATTTGGAATTCTCCCAACATTAATTGTAGTTGTAAGTGGGTAAAGAAAAAACATATTAAAAACAAAAACAAAGTGCTTTTATTGTTTTTGCAAGAAATCAAAATAAAAACAATTTGCCAGTTTAGTTTTTTATGCACGTGCACTTGCCAAAATTTATTATCAAAGTTGTTTGTGGCAATACTATTATTTATTAAAAGATTTTGTTTGTTGTGCTTAATTCTGAGTGTTTGTAGGTAATTCTCATTCCCTCTGTAGTTTTGTTTGCTGATAGCTTTGGCTTTTCTAAAATTATTTAGGAGAACGTTTCCTGATGATCTGGCCTAAGCAGCCAGTGAAATGCGCATAGGATCAGCTTATCCTCCAACAATAAATTTCAGTATTTTTTATCAATTATTTAAAAAGGGAATTAAGCACAACAAACAAAATCTTTTAATAAATAATAGTATTCCCAAAAACAACTTTGATAATAAAACTAATAACTATTAATAATTGTAACTATTGTAAAAGGCACAATCGTTTTTCAGACGATCTTGCACTTTAGATTTTTATAAATAATATATTTTATTAACAATGTTACAAGTTAAAAATTTGTATGGCCTTTTTGTATATTGTTCACAATTTCTTTCCTGTATTCAGTCTTCAAGAACTATAACCAAAGTTTGTCTTTATCTGCAAGTCACTTTTAAGGATTTATATTAGAAGCCTGTTTCTCTGTTTTCTTTGAATGAATGTGGAATGGAAGAAATAAAATTCCATATTTCGTCAAATTCGTAAATGCACCACCATGCAGGGTTGTCAGATTGATTTTGATCTTTTTCGCCAAATTCTATGTCAAAAATGGCCAAAATCGCCAAAGCATTTATTTTTTTCGATTTCGACAATAATATATTATATGTATTTTTAGAATAATTAAAAATATTTTTTCATAAATCCCAAAAAAATTTGTTCCGTATCCCTAAAATCCGCCAAAAATTCAAAAAAAGTCGCCATATATTTTGTTTAATTTTTATTTAACAAAAAAGGTGCAATGTTTAAAATATTTTATAGTAGTCTACTTAAAGTAACAAAAAAAGGATTTTGCGGTAAGTATTAAACAAATATTGGATGTACAATATATTTGTATGTAGTTGCAGTTCTATTATATAACTAAAACGCTATATAGTTCACCAAGAAGACTAACTTGTTGTCTTCTTTTTTGAAATACATTATGAAGGTAGAAAAGAAATGCAACATGTGCTATTTATATTCGTAAAAACGTGTCGAAAACTTCATATCGCATTCTACTTCAAAGCAGATATTTAGTGAATTTCAATATTTCAATACAGGTACCTGCCGTATCCTTGTAGCTATAAATTGTTGGCCTAAACTGATCTTAATTAGATTGAATATCATCATTACAATTTTCTTTTAACAAACTGTATTTTTTCTATTGTATTTCATTAACATCCAAGGTTAAGTTAGGATTCATAAAAAATCTTTAAAATATATTTAAAAACAACAAATTTTATGTGATAATTTGTCACATTTTATAATGGAAAAATTTTCATAAACTTTCAATATATTCATTTTTAAAGAATTCTACTTATTACTTCTTTCAAGAGCATATTTAAATATGAAAAAAAAATTTCTCGAAGATTATCTTCATCAGCCATTTCAACATTATTTAGTTTTAAATACTGGTCATACATATGAATGCATCAAATTTCATACATTGAAATACTAGAATAAAAAAAATATTATTTCTTCGTTTTGAATTTAACAAATTTCAAAACAAATAGATGGCTCATCAAAAATAGCCAACAAAATCGCCAACTATTTTATAAATCGCCAAAAAATCGCCAGTCGCCAAATCGAAAATTAGGTCGCCAAAAGATTTTGAAAATCGCCACGTTTGGCGAGAAATCGCCACATCTGACAGCCCTGCCACCATGTAGAAACACTTTCCATTTTTCTTCTACAGTCTTTTTCGTACTGGCTCGGCAAAAATCTTGTTAATAACTCATCGATAAGAACATCTATATTAATATTTGTATCGCAAATAATTTGACAATATGACAAACTAAATACTGAACAAAATTAATATATAATAACAGTACAACAACAGTACATTAATGAGAAAATCAGAACATTTGCGTACTGATTTGCTTGTAATGCATAAATCAGTACTTTAAACCAAAAACAGTACATGTACTGATAAAAACAGTACGAATGGCAGCCTTAAATACGAGCGTCGTTAATATATCTAGCAAATAATCCAGGGTGTTAAGTATTTACACGATAATCGTATTGTACATCGTGATTTAAAATTGGGTAATTTATTTTTAAACGATATGTTACATGTTAAAATTTGTGATTTCGGTTTGGCTACGCGCATTTAATACGAAGGCGAACCCAAAAAGACGCTGTGTGGAACACCGAACTATATTGCTCCTGAAATTTTAACCAAGAAGGGCCGTTCATATGAGGTGGACATATGGTCTATTGGTTGTGTCATGTACACTCTGCTTGTGGGCCAACCTCCCTTTGAGACAAAAACTCTTAAGGATACCTATTCAAAGAAATCACTATAGGTGATTTGTTGAAATTTGAGTTTCCTAGTAGTTCACCAGTGCCGACGTTCTTGCCAAGCCCTTGTCTAACAATGGCCCCACGTCTTGAACTCAACGATACCATAGATCATGAAGTGGCCCCCCGTAAACCATTGGCTGAATTGAATGGTCTCAAGGATTATACACGCTTAGAATCAACATTCCTTAAAAATAATTTGCATCATGCCATCACAGCTTCGACCCAAGCTTGCCGGTATATTGAGGGTTACCGCAGTGTTATACAAAGTTTACAGCAACAGATTACAAATGTTTTAAACGCCAAACCCTGCTTGTTGCAAGGCAATTCGGGTGACGAAAATAATAATCCTGCCGCTCCTGGATACTGGATTTCCAAATGTGTGGACTACAGTGATAAATATGGCTTTGGTTATCAATTGTGCGATGAGGGTATTGGCGTTATGTTCAATGATACCACCAAACTCATATTATTGCCAAATCAAATCAACTTCCATTTTATTGATAAAGATGGTAAAGAATCATATATGACTACTTCGGATTATTCCAAAGCCTTGGAAAAGAAAATAAAATTACTTTCGTTTTCCAAACGTTATATGACTGAACATTTAGTTAAGGCATGGTACCAATAATGTCAATTTTGAGTCTGATCAAATATCTCGTATGCCACATTTACATTCCTGGTATAGAACTACATGTGCCGTAGTCATGCATTTAACCACTGCACACTAGGTAATTTAAACCACTTTTTAGGCCAAAATTATTTACAGCCAAACTTTTGGACCGATATGGCTGAAATTTGGAATTTAAGAGTTGTTCATGGACAGGCACGCTGGGGTTTTTGATTTTTGTAATAGTTGAAATTTTTAGGGTTGCCAGCATTTGAAAAAATAAATACAGAATATCTCGAAAACTAACAGATATATTTTTTCGAAATTCGGCACGATTAATTTACGCAAGGGGGCTAACAAAATAGCATATCAGCCACGCAGACAAAATCTTAAATAAATAATATTATTAATTTCTTTTTTCAAGTTCATTGTTCAAATTTATTTCATGTAGTTTTATTTTTTTTTGTATTCATAACTTAAAATTCAATAGCAATGAAAACTGAATTGATTCAAACTAAAAAATAATAAAACAATTTTAACTACATATTTTCTAAAGTTCATTATCTAAATTAATTTCATCCAGCTCTCTTTGGTACGATTCACTTAAAACTAAATAGTCAATATTTTCTGAAAATTCTTCGTCTTCACTTTCCTCTTCACCTTTAACTCTTCTGGTATTCACTTTCAAAGTTTCTGGTACTTCTGGAGAAGCAAACATGTTCAAAACTTCACGTGGAAGCTGCAATCGGCTCCTCTGCTCAAGGCGTTTCTTTAAATTTATTGAGGAAATAATGGGGTCAGACATGTCCAAAGCCCTGTTAAAAACATCCATAAGATTTGTTTTTCGGGAAGTTTTTACAAAAAGTTTGTACCTTTTGCTTTAACGAAGCCAAATCTTTTTTTGAAACATTATTTAAGTCAATTTTACTGATAATAACATTGGATACAGCATCATTTTGTTTCTTTTTATTTTTTTCACAAATCCAAATATTAAAAAGTTCGCTATATTTTAAGCTGAGGCTGTCTGAAAGAAAATGATATAATTCAAAAAACGCAAAAAATCGCAACTTAAAATAAAAATAAATAAATTCAGAATGCTTTTCTTAACATTTTTCATCAAGGAAAAACACGGCAGTCCACGGCCAACATTATCAAAAGCTTATGCAAAGTTTATATTTATGGAAAAAGTCATTTATTTGAGGTTATGTTAGAAATACACGTTTTTTTTTACCAAAAGCAATAACGTCCACCAAAATATTTTGGGTTTTTTTAATTACTTACTATCCCCTCTCTTCTCCATATTATGCACGATTTCCTCCTATTTGTTTAATAACTGATAAAAACCGTTTTAATTTATTTCAAAATTCACTTTTTATGCTGTATTTATTGTGCACGTTGATTGGAAATATTAACTTTGACTTCCCATAAATCAGCTGATATTTGTTTTTTACAAAAACCTAATATGCAGTTATTTGCTTTGATATGTTCTTAATCGAACGTCATTAGCAAAAAAATTATTATTGTTAGTGCAAAAAATTATTTTTGGCCAAGATTTCGGGTCAAATTACCTATAGTGCACTGGTACTGTACAGCTTGATTTTTCAGATCACATGAAAATCATATTGTGTCCTCGCATGAGTGCTATAACATATATGGATCAAGAAAAAAACTTTTCGAACCTATCGATTCTCCACCATTATAAAATATGGCTGTTCGAAGGATTTATAACAAAAAATTCGTTATGCCCATGAAAAGCTTAGTAAAATGCTAGAAAAAATTTTCTTTTAAAATCATATTATTTCAAACTTAAAAAGAGTTCCGCCATTGAATTTTAAGCACATTATTACACATTTCATAATTACTTTACATTGCATACATAAAAGCATGGTTTAAGAAATATTTTGTTTTCCATAAATTACCCCTTTCCTGCTGAAGTGCGATTCACTAACTTTTAACACTTTATTAGGTGTTAACTTTAACCACACATTTTGATGTTTGCACTAACCACTATTTGATTCACTAACTTATTTTTAACCATGGTAAACAGGTTTAAATTTCTGCGATTCAAATTGATATTACGTGGCAACTCTGCCAAGCGAAATGTCAAAACAGGAGAAAATAACAAAGAAGAATAAAAAAACATAAACCTTGTTATTTGTAAATTGAAAATGTTTTTGTGCAAAGTAAAACATTATAAATTTTTACTATTTTATTAGATTTTAAAACATAATGTCTAATACTTCTGCCAAAAGAAGCCGCGCGTCTGCCGAGCAGCTAAGTCAAATGGTTGACTTCATGACAAACAACCCGGGACCTGCTGGCGGCAAATTTAAAAAGCTCCAGGGAAAATTGGAGTGCGACATGAAGTAGAGGGAATTGTCCGAAACCCTTAGTTGTCTTGGGGGGGGGGGGGGGGCGGTTAAAACGGTCAACCAGTGGCAGGCGGTAAGTAAACATTTTTCTATAAATATAAGAAAATGTAAAATTGTTCGTACTCACAAAAGTTTGGAAGGAATTAAAAAGCCGCACCAGTACCAAAATGCGAGATCGAAAAAGGCAACAGGAAATAGGCCGTTGACACAAGAGGCCTTAAGTGACATGGAAAGGCGGGTAGTTGCCATTATCGGGAACGATTATATTGAGGGCCATGCATCCGTTGCCGAAAATGTTCCAATTTGTTCCAATTATCATTAACAATGAATATTTATTTGTTTTTGTTGTGTTTTATTTTGATAGACGCTATCCGAATGTAGCGCTTCGAACGTAGAGACAAACAAAATTATGGCCGATGCCACTGCTATTGCTAATTTAGGCAATGTAATAAGCAAAATGTAAGTAACCCTGTGCGTTTAAACTTTTTTTATCTTAAGCTTTTTATAAACCTTTTAAAAAACTATTATGATTAAGGCTAACCTTTTTCAATTACAATTGACAAGAAAAACGTTAATGTAATAATGCCATTACCGAGTGGCATATAATATGAGTATTATTCATAACAATTTATAAGCGGTTTAATAACGATCATTGATTTTTGTTTCAGACTTAAAGAGTAATGTATTTCCCTGATACATTGCAATATACATATATATATAATATACTTATGTTTTTTTTTTTATTTTTGTTATTTAATTTTAATTGCTTTTTTTCTTTTTAATTGTTTGTGTTGTTTATTATTATTTTAAGTTTTTTTTTATGAAATGTTTGCTTTATTTCTTTGAATTTTGTTTAATTTGTCTTCTTATTTATTTTTTTATTTATTAACAGTATCCACTGCCTTTTATTGTATGTTTTATACCCTTCACCGAAGGTAAAAGGGTATATATAATTTTATTTTATTTTTGTTTTTAAATTTTAGTTGCTTTCTTTATTTTAATTATTTGTCTTTAGAATTTTTTGCTTTTATTATTTTTAATTTTTGTTTAACTTCATTGAATGGTGTTAAGTTTATCTTTTTAAATATTTTAATTTGTTAACATTACCCACTGCCAATTTGCGAATAACACAATTTTCAATAAATAAATAAATAAATGAATAATAAAGTCGTTGTACTTAACAATTGTATTAAAAAGAGGGCTTTATTTAATTAAAGAGGAAAACATATACATATATATATAATACATATGTTAGAATGTATCTGCATATATTATTGTTAAACTCACAATCTATCGGAAGAGTTGGACAACGCCTTCTGCAACAGTTGTTAAATACTTTTTGACAATTTCAATTAAAAAAATGTTACTTGGAAATTTTAATTGCAAATTATTTTACATAGCCAACAAATAGTTCTTAGAACAAAAGTGGATGGTGTTACTCTTTTCCCTATGAGCTATTTATTGCCTATGTAAAATAATTTGCAATTAAGCGGCCTTGATTTACCAAATCGCTAATTGAATTAGTCTCTGAAGTCTTAAATTCTCTTTCATAACTTTGTTCGTGTAAGTTTATATTATGCAACGTTGCGCAGGCGTTTACAACTTTTCCGGCAAAGCCTGGATCGTATAGCAGGATGCGTTGCTTAGATAAGCATCGCCAAGTTCCTTTTAGGACGCCAAACAGTTGTTCAACCGTATTACGAGCCTTACATAAGGCCGCATTAAATCGAAATTTAGAATTTCTTCTAATTGGTTTGGTAGAGATGTCATCAACCATGGCTCCAACGGGTATCCAGAAGCTCCTGTAAATTTGTATGTGGTTTTAATAAGCTAATAATTTTAGTTTTTTGTGTAAATATCTTAAATTTACATAAAAATTAAAAACATTGCGGTTTCCATTTTCGAAACTTCGCTGCATGACTCTTCGAACAGCAGAGGAGCTCCATACAGAAGAATCATGACGTGCTCCATGGTACTTAGCATTAACATTCAATATTTTCAAATTGGGATCATATATCTGCACGTACATAAGTTAATAGAAACAATTTTATAGTTGTTTTTTTACTTAAAGCTGACTTACCTTTTGGACATTTATTGAGTGGTAGCCATGGTGATTGACGTAAGCTTCTTCATGACTTTTTGGAGTTAATATTGCACCGTTTGTACCCGCAACAAAAGGTGAAGAAGCTGATGAAAAAATTGCTTTTGCAGTTTGACGTTCTTCCTGAGTCATTGGGAACTTTATATTTGCACAAAACATGGCATTGTTCATTGCATCAGTTACATCAGTTACTCGATGTATGCAACGGCTTACTGATGACTGGCTCATGGATATACCCCATTGCTCTTCTACAGGCCGTTGGTAACATCCAGTTGCATAGAAACGTAAAGTCGCTAGCACCTGCAAAACAATATTTTTCTTATAATAATATTTGACTATGTATATATGTATAATTACTTGTTTTTCAGCCGATATTCCAGTAATCCTAGAACCTTTTAAAATACCATCAAGTTGAAACACAATTTCTTCAGCCAATTCCGGACTTGAACGGTAGAGTTTTTGAAATTCTGTTGCTGCCAACTCAAAAGGTTTATCCGTATCGCGAAGATCACGCCGGTTGACTGAAGGAACATTATCAACTGTCTCATTCTCCAATAAATTGTAGGTTAAATAATCCAAGGCCATTATATTTAACGATTGTATAAACACTTTTATAAACGAATAAAACCACACCAAAAATGCTGGTGTTAATAAACCACAGTTTGTTTTGCTAAAAATAACAGCTGACTGAAACAGCTGGCTTTAAACGCCAGCAGATATCATTTAAAATGTTAGTGAATAGCAAAATGGTTAATTTTGTGGTTAACATTTTTAAACGAAACAATTGTGATTAAAAAAGCATAGTGAATCACACTACTGGCTTTTGAAAATTGCAAATCACACCGAAAAACCCAAAAACGGTGTCATTTACAGAACACCACAAAATCATATGTCGTCACCTTATTATTGGTTTGACCTACTGACCATTAAAAATAAATTTTGCTAGTTATGGGGTATATACATACATATATTTTGACTACCCCCTTTCTGAATTCAAAACCTGTTGCCCGGAATTGTTTTTGGTTTATGAGATATTTAGCATTAATGGAACTCCATATCAACTATTTTAAAATATATTAAGCATTGTTTTGTTCTACACGCCACTGTTTGGCGAATTCTGCAAGTTCCTCATACAAAAACGTTGTTTCGCTTCATTGCCGTGAGAAAAGCAAGTAGTTAAACAAAAAGCTAAATAATTTGGCAACAAGAAAATTTTGCTCTTGCCTAGCTTCTTTTCCGTAAGAAAAAAGTAGTAAAAGCAAATGCAAATAAAATGTCAACAGCTCAATACACAGCAGTAAGTATACGTATGCAACACAAAAAGTTTCTTTTCAGAAATAAGCTTAGAAAAGTGGAGTATGCGGCACAAAACAATAATTTTCACTTTCAATGAAATACTATTTACTTCAAAGTTCGTTCATGAACGTTCACAAAAATTTACATTTTTCTTTAAAACATATGCCAGAAGCAGTGGTGAAAATATAAAAAAAAATCTATAGGGTACATTTTCAGAAAACTTCATGTAAACCTTCACTGTCGTTTTTCCCCACTACGACCTTTTGGCATATGCTCCAAACTAAAATCGAGCTGACGATGTGTGATCTTAAAAGACATTTGATATCACTTGACATTTAGTCAGGCCTGTATATATCTTTAAGAACTTTAAACAAAAAAAGTTTTCAAAATTTCTTCGATTTCAATTTCACTTGAATTCGGTTTTCATGGCTGAATATTACATTTTCAAGTGTTCTTTTTTACTAAATTCAATTCTGAAACGGTTACGTTATGATTATTCAAATAAATTACGTGAATAACAAGAAGAATTTTTGTTCCCAGAAAATTTTATTCTCAATGAATGCAAAACAGAACAAAGATTAAAAAAAGTTAATACCACCACGATACAAATATCTAAACACAAGAACATTTTTCTTCATCAATGCCATAAAGCTTTGGAACTCGTTGCCCTCAAATATAAAACCAATTGTTGAAAGACCTTTACTTAATTGTGAATAAAAGCGAAACGCGTTCATCGATTTTCATGATTTATATCTCATTCTGTTCATAGGTTATGCGACTTTATGTGAAAGTAATAGGACTTTACACTTTTTTACCGTTTTGGATTTTTTATGAATTAAAAATAAAAAATTTTAATTTTTTGGGCAAAAAATATTTTTTTCTTCATACATTTTTTTATAACTGCGAAACTGTTGATTATGTAGCGAAACGTGGTATGAACAGATTAAAGGAATTGTAAATCTTAATTTTTTTTTAAATTTGTGTCAGATTATTCGGACTAGTGGTTTTCGAGTTATGACAAAGAAAACAGCCTTAAACATGACATATTCCCCTATACGATACTTAATAACTTCAAATTAATTTTTAAATTATTATTTGATGTACCTTGAACAAACTTATGCTGCAGAAGTTCTTCTTTTTGGGTCTACTTTAATAAACAATTATCAGAATTGAGTCCCGAAATCATGTGTTGTACTGTGTTATGAAACAAATACCAAAGAAATGCATTTGGACCAAATAAAATGGACACAAAGTAGATAACGAGAATATCTAAATTATTTTAAAATTACCAATAATTTAACCCGCTACCGCGTCACCTTTCTTTCGGGGTCAAATTAAAATCCCAAAGTTTATGTTGCTTAGTTTAAAAAAAAATTACCAACGTTATAGGGTCTCATTCTCTCAGGACCCTGCACCTTACTTTTATGTTTCTACTATTTATTATAGCAATTAAAAAGGTGCCACTTGTAGAACAAAAAAGTAAAACAAAGACATTTAATTTCCCGCATTTCACCATTTTATATATTTTTTCTCCCCATTGAAATATAAAACAATTCTTTATTGTAGTGCTGCGATCGGCAACCTATACTATTACATTTTGCGATTGTATGCGTTGAATGCATTTTACATATGTTGTTGTTAATATTGTTTAATCCCTGCAGATAACGAGACTAGTGCATACATGCGTGTAAAGAGTAGTCCATAAAGGAGTAGGAGTACTCCAAAATTAGTCCAATTATATGATTAGAAGGTGGTCTATTTAACATTTTGCTGTCCTAGGAATGGACCACATAACCCACCGAAGTAGTCCCTAAACTACTCCATGGAGTACTCAAGTGGGTTAGTTTCAAAAGTGCTCCATGTTACTACTTTTGCACTAATCGCCTTTATGGCGTGCACGGTAATCCATTATTGCTATTATTATATATATTTACTTCGTATTTTAATTTTTTTTTATTTTTTTCACAAATTTTAACAAACTTTCCTGTTTCACTTTTAAATAAACAATTAATAATGGACAACATCAGGGCTACCAATGTGTAATACTGTAAACTATATGTAAACTTTAGTATAGTATACCTATTCATCATGCAGTTGTTGGCGGCACTGCATGTTAATTTGTCTAATGTGGTCCATACTAGAGTACATTGGACCATGTTTTAATTAGCCCATTTAAGCCACAATGGACCACGTAGTCCAATATTATGTGCAGGGATTCTCTACAATGTGTGTGCACACGTACGTAACAAAAGAGAATAAAAGAGAAAACGAGGCGCCCTGATTTTGCCGATCGCAGTTATAGTGTAAGCCCATAATTGAGAACGTATATTGTACAGAATATAGTGTTTTGTTAAGAAAGTACCAAAAATAGGTACAATTTTTGAATGTTTGAATTTTGATAAGAAACAAATTTGTATTTTTTGGATAAGTTAAGAATGTAAATCAGTTTTTTTTCTATGTTTATTGGCTTTAATTGAAAAATTAATAGTTGAATTTTAATTTTTGTTCAGAACAAAATGAACTGCGATTCCACTTTTTTTCTATTTGTACATTAAAGTTGAATTGAGCTGCCACATCATATAGTGCTTTTGTGCAACAATTGTTTTTTTGCTCAATAATTAAATAAAGAAAATAAATATAATTAAAAATAATAAAATCACTTTCCTTTTTTCGTCCATTTTCTTCACACACTTTTAGAAAACAATTCAATATAAGTAGTTTGCTAGTTGTGCTGCCAGTTTGTATAATTGTTTACAGCTGTAAACCATATGGTAGCTTTGTTTTTCCGGGCAAATTTTCAATAAAAAAATTAATTTTTGGACAAAAATATTGTTCGGAACGCATGCATAAATCCACGGTTAGTTTAGGAGTTATGAGGTTATCGAGTTTACTCGTTTTTACTCTATTTATCCCCTAAACATTCAAATTTCCAAAAATCTTACCTAGCGTTTACACATGAAAGTAGTTTCTTGCGAGTCGCAATGCACTTAATTTGTTTACTAGCACACCCACAATTTTCGTACTATTAGGCAATTTCTTCGATTTTTAGTGGATCGATTTAGCGAGAGACCAGCATCCGGTTCAAAAAACCTTATAACCTCACGGTGTTAAGGCTGTGCAAAGTTGAATCTGTCAGTCAGTCCGTAACGTTGAAATTTTATGTACCTGAAAACATAGTGTGAAATTAAATATTTTGTTTTGCCTTGTAAATACTTTTATTGTTAACAAAAGGTTTTTTATTCTTTTATTATTGATGAAACCCCCTCCTAAATAAAAAGAAATCCAATTCATGATTCATTTTATTCAACATAAACAAATATAAATTAATAAAATCACATTATTTTTGCCGTAATGTATTAAATTTTCCCAAGTGTTAGAATAATTAATGGGTCCTCAAATATTCCTGTATATTCGTCTCTACCAAAGACTATAGATTTATAAAGATATTGCACTGCCATACAAAGTTCATACATTTTTCTGTCTATATTAATTTTTCTGGTGGATTTAGGCGCTAAATCCACTTGTGAGAGTAAATTTTAGTCTTTGTTTTTACTCTCAGAGAACTTTTTATTCTCATCTATCAGCGCATATGTGCGTGCATGCGTGTGTGTATGTACTCGTGTGTACATGGCAATGAAAAAAATATAGAAAAAACTTAAAGAAGTCTTGTTTTTCTCGTTGAAAACACATTCAAGTAATAAAAGAAGTTTTGTTTGCACGCCATTTATGTGCAAAAAACCTATGTAAACGCAAATGTGACTGATTTTTAATTGTAGGGCAATAATATGTGTTTTATTGTTGTACAGATGAAAGTATATCGGTTTGCACCGAAGTTCAAATGCTGTTATTGTTTAAATTTAAACAATTGTAGGAATATTAGAAATCATTTTTCTAAAAAAAATTAACTGCTTTGTTTATAAAAGATATTTTATGTTTACTAAAGCGACATGGCGACATAATCAAAATGCTTTTGATTTTCATAAAAATTTGCAGCCAGTTTGATGTGTGTGCACGTAATTTCTTGAAATTTTATTTATTTTTTGTTTAAAAATGTATGAAAACTTGATTTTCAATGTTTTTTTTATTAAAATTGTATTATTTGACAAATTATTAAATTGTTTCCGATGAAAAATCCAATTTTGTTTATTATTACAACAAATAATTATTACAAATTATGAAAAATAGTCAGGCTTTGGAAGTCTACCTTTAAGAAGTTTGTAAAATTCTTATAAAGGTCTGCAAAAATATTTTTCCCCATTTAGGGATAACAACATGTTGCCAAGCTAATATATTAAAAAAAATGGTGGCTACACCGATATGGTGCCTAAAACTTTTCTTTTGTTTCTAAGCTATTTCCCATTTTAATTATACTAACACATACATAGCTATGTATATATTGCAGTACTTACAAGTTAATTTATCAAAATTCCTAAAAGAAACACCTTAGATTTTATGATTGTAAATATACTAGTGCTCGAACACGGGACAGTGTATGTTATATTAACTACTATTTGTTTGGTTATGGTCTACATTATAAGAACTTTTTTGAAAAATATCGTTGGAAAAAATTATATCTTTTTTGACGTTGTGTTAAAATATTTAAAAAAAATACTATGTACAGTACTTTTTGCTTATAGTCACAAATCGTGGACTATATCGCTAGAATGACTATACGCCAAGTTCACATGTGTAAATGTGTGCCACATACATATGTAAATTTTTGGCAAAATTTAAAAAAGTTAGCGATTTATGAAAAGCAATTTACCTTTCTTTCTTAATTATATAAAAAAAATTATCAGCAAGGCTATAGTTTTTTCTTTAAATTTCTAACAAATTTTAAAATCGCAATACGAATGAAAATGTTTTAGATAAAAAATTGATAATATTGCCAGATAATTACATTAATCACATTTAAAAATGGTTGCTTTAGAAACTTGGAATAAAGCTTAAGCTTTATTTGATTTTCATGGAAAATAAATTCTAAAAATTTAATCGCGTTTGATTGTATATTAAATGGATTTTTAAAAATTTCTTAAAATTAATATTTTTGCAAAATTCAATTCACTGATCTCTCAAGTTCTAAGTTTTAAGATATTCAGCCTTGTTATGATATTCGCAAGATTTAAAAAAGCAAAACACCAGATTTATTTTACAGTGTTCGGAAACTCTTGCGTTATGCTTGCGATCTGCCATAGTTTCTTACAAAAATTCTAGTTTCCTTCAGCATACTTTTGTAATTTTAATTCGTCAAACTTCGTGCTATTGCGATTTACAGAACACATATTATACGATTTCAAGTAAGAATGTTAAGCGTTTTACGATTATCAGAGCATGCCCGATTTATTTTAAATCGTTCAAAAAACTATAATAAAAACACACTAATGGAATAATGCTAAATATTAAAAATTTTTTGCAGATTTTTGGCGAATTTAATATGAATTTATAAAATAAAAAATCATATTAACAACACTGACAGCGGGATTATAGCTTTGCAACAGAGTTGCAAACTGTTTTAACCTTTATGTCAACAGCTACATACCTGGGTATGTTTTGAATTTTAAAAACGTTGTATGTCTGAAAGTGGCTTTCATATCGCTCTGAAATTTCATGATATCCTTACTTGCAGTGTTTTCTAACATATTCTGAGGGTTGAATAAAATTGGACTAAGCAGACCATGGATGTGGTAATTTTTTCATTCCTATCCCTTACGTCAACAGCTGCATACCCGGGTATGTTTTGAATATTAATAACGCTGTTTCTCTGAAAGTGGCTTTCATATCGATTTTAAATTTCATGATATACCCACTAGAAGTGTTTTCTAACATATTCTAAAGTTTGAACAAAATTGGACAAACCAGACCATGTATGTGGGCTTTTTTTCATCCCTACCATACCCGGGTATGTATATGAAAAAACGAAAATAAAGTAATATTGCAAGTTTATTTCATAATATAGGTATAAGGTTTTATAAGTCTGCTAAAACTACCGCTATTTTTAGCATTCCTGCACTAAAACAAATCAAAGTGGGAAAAACACAAAAAAAAAACAAATAAAACAAAAAACAACAAAACATGTGAATTCCCATATAAAATGTTCTTGCATACCCGGGTATGCTTCTTGTTGACGTAAATATAATTATTCATCTGTTGACATAAAGGTTAAAAAAGTTAAAACAATAATAAGATATTTCATCACTGTTACCAAACACAAAAACTAATTTTTTTCGATTGGAGAGTTGATAAGAAAAAGTAAACGATTAATTTCTTGATTCTTTGATATGGTTTGTAACTTCAGAAACAAATAAAAAACTTAGGCTTATGTGACTAAAACGTTAATAATTTGCTTTACTTTTGTAAATGTGCTTATATCGCTAAATGGACTATAACGTAAATACTTTCTATTAATCTTCTGTATAGCGGCAAAAATAAAGATTAAATGGACTATATAGCTAATGTGACTAACAATGGAAATGACTATAAACGAAAAGTACTGTATAAAATAATGAACAAATTAGGAAAATAAAATTTTTTTGCAGGTGGCCCTATGCATTTTATATTATATTTTTGTTTTGAATTCACAAAATTTTTTAAACGTTTTTATTTGACTTTTTCAATTACAATTTGCGATTTGCTGCTTGTCAGAAATTTTGTTGGCTGTTTTAAAATTTCTACTAGCCCCCAGGGCTATTGAAATTTCATTAATTTCAGAAGTGTCAACATTTTACTTGCATTCGCTCTTTTCTATCGCCTCACACACGTCCTAAGAAAACACACTTGTTTTATAATAAATTCGTTTGATACATACATACACATATTATAAGAACATACCTACATAGTTGAATTGTCTAAAAATTTTAATAATAATTCGGTTCGAATCGTTATAATTTCATTTTTATAACAATAAAACACATATTCTTACCCTACCAATTAAGCAATCGGTCGCATTTGTTCTTACGTAGGTTATTTGCACATAAATTGCTTGCAAACAAAACAAAATCACTTAAAAAATAAAAATACCAAAAACCTGTTTTAACGAAAAAAACATACACACACACGTTGGTTTTCAAAAACAGAAAACATGTGTATGTATGTATGTATTGATGCATGTATGTGGTTTTTTGCTCTCTTCAGTTTTCTGAATGTGAGCACGAAAACCGGTTTTAACGAAAAAAACATACGCACACACACGTTGGTTGACAAAAACAAAAAACATGTGTATGCATGTATTAATGCATGTGGTTTTTTTGCTCTCTCCAGTTTTCTAAATGTGAGCACGAAGTTTTTGCTTTCCTTGTTACTTCCCCCCCTCATCGTTAAGAAGCACAACATTTTTGTCAATTCCAAATGTACTATGCAGGGTTGTCAGATTGATTTTGATCTTTTTCGCCAAATTCAATGTCAAAAATCGCCAAAATCGCCAAAGCATTTATTTTTTTCGATTTCGACAATAATTTAAGTATTTTTAGAATAATTAAAAATATTTTTTCATAAATCCCAAAAAAAATTTGTTCCGTATCCCTAAAATCCGCCAAAAATTCAAAAAAAGTCGCCATATATTTTGTTTGATTTTTATTTAAAGAAAAAGGTGCAATGTTTAAGATATTTTATAGAAGTCTACTTAAAGTAACAAAAAAAGGATTTTGCGGTAAGTATGAAACAAATATTGGATGTACAATATATTTGTATGTATTTGCAGTTCTATTATATAACTGAAACGCTATATAGTTCACCAAGAAGACTAACTTGTTGTCTTCTTTTTTGAAATACATTGTGAAGGTAGAAAAGAAATGCAACATGTGCTATTTATATTCATATAACTTTTGGCTCGTAAAAACGTGTCGAAAACTTCATATCGCATTCTACTTCAAAGCAGATATTTAGTGAATTTCAATATTTCAATACAGGTACCTGCCGTATCCTTGTAGCTATAAATTGTTGGCCTAAACTGATCTTAATTAGATTGAATATCATCATTACAATTTTCTTTTAACAAACTGTATTTTTCTCTATTGTATTTCATTTACATCCAAGGGTAAGTTAGGATTCATAAAAAATCTTTAAAATATATTTAAAAACAACAAATTTTATGTGATAATTTGTAACATTTTATAATGGAAAAATTTTCATAAACTTTCATTATATTCATTTTTAAAGAATTCTACTTATTACTTCTTTCAAGAGCACATTTAAACGTGAAAAAAAAATTTCTCGAAGATTATCTTCATCAGCCATTTCAACATTATTTAGTTTTAAATACTGGTCATACATATGAATGCATCAAATTTCATACATTGAAATACTAGAATAAAAAAAATATTATTTCTTCGTTTTGAATTTAACAAATTTCAAAACAAATATATGGCTCATCAAAAATAGCCAACTATTTTATAAATCGCCAAAAAAAAGCCATGTCGCCAAATCGAAAATTAGGTCGCCAAAAGAGTTTGAAAATTGCCACGTTTGGCGAGAAATCGCCACATCTGACAGCCCTGGTACTATGTGCAACATCTTTATAAATCTATAGTCTTTGTCTCTACCTTAAATTGCAAATTTTGGCTGGCAGAGTGTTCATTCACTTTTTAGTATTTTTGAGAGCAATTTCTTTAAATTCCTACTTTCTCTCTCTTTGCAAGTTTCTGCTAGTTAAGTAAATGAACACACATAATATATGGCTTGTTATTTAATTTTAGTATTTTGATCCAAATATAACGAACTAGACCATTTAAAGTTTTAACAAGAATCTTGTCTTTGGTATTAGGACTTTTGTTTCGTGTTTATTGCTATTTTTATCTTTTTGGGAATGTTAACTATGCAAAATTGTACCAACTTCCACAAGTTTGGTTAACCTATTTTTCGCCGACCGGTGATTATACACACATACATTTTTTTTTTTTTTTTTTTTTTGTTGCAATGTTTTTTTCTGGCAGTTACTTCAAATCTTATTTCGTTATTATATTGGCAGTTTACTTGGTGCGGTGAAAACGGGTTAATTCTTTTGAAATAAAAAAAAGGTAAATATTTTTGAAATATAAAGTAAATAAAAAATTTCGGCCGTTTGTCTATTAAGTTTGCCGCTTATTTTTAAATCGTTCTTCCATCCAACACATCAGCAAAAATTTTTTCCAGATTTTTTCCAATGGCAAAAATACTGTGCTTCTTTGTGAGGATTTTAACATTTTCAATATTGTGTAAATTAAAAAAGGCATTTACTGTATTTTAATGTTTGCAAAATCCTTTATTACTTACAATTTTATTATAAATACTAGATTTTGTCATTATTATTTTCTGTAAAAAATTTTCTTCAGATTTTTTTGAATCCAATTTTGCTATTTTTAGTCATGAAGAGTGGGCAACACTGTTTGCAACGCGCTTTCTCTATTTTAATTTATGTCCTATTAATTCATTTTAGAATTCGCACAAAGCATAAATAATTTCATTGAATTAATTAATTGCAAATATTCAAGCCAAAGTATGAAAAAAGATTTTTATCAAACAATTTCTTAGAAAACAATACAGACAATTTTTGTGATCTGGAAACAAAACTCGTTCTGACAGTGTTGATTATAATTAAAAGTTTTTGAAAAATGTTTGTCCTTAAACTTCGATGAAAAGTTTAGTCATAAATATTCCTTTAGTAATTTCAAACATATTATGAGAAAAAATTATTCAATGAAAAGTTTGGCACAGTTTTAAAATAAACAGCTCCGAAAGTAAGCCAAGCAAAACATCTACATACATTTTACCCTGCAGTATCTGTGTATGTCAAAATATCGCGCTATTTTTGTTTCTACAAAAATCCCTACAACTTATAAATCTATATACATATATGTATATATAAATCAAACGCTGTGTCTTAGTCTCGCTAAAACTCGAGAACTACTTGACCGATTTGTATGCTTTTTTTTTTGTTTTGTTCGTCTAATCACGAGGAAGATTTAGAAAATGGAAAGTTCAGATAAGCCCAAAAAACAGGTTAAAAAATCGAAAAAAGCGAAAATTGTGTTTTGTATGCAAATTTTACATTGAACCATTAATTGCTGTGGATTAGCCCGATTAAACTCGATAATTGCTTGAACGATTTCAGTGATTCTTTTTTTTCGTCTTATCACGGCGATGGTTGCGAAAAAAGGAAGAAGAAGAAAAGCCAAAAATAAAAGTCGAAAAATCACAAAATCTAAAATGTACGTTTTGAATGCAAATGATTTTCAATTATTAACCAAAGAAAACTCCAATGCACAAAGTGCGGCCAATATTGCCTATTTCAATGATTTGGAGTTGTAGGGATGATTGGGATTCATAGCAGCTTATGAAGAAATATAATAAAATCAATGTTAGGTGGAACGAAGTTCACCGGGTACAGCTAGTGATAAAATATAAATACAAATAAAACCACATATCGTCGGCTGATCATTTAATTGTCGTATGTGGATTCCGATAGTTTCGGAAAAATATAGTTTGAAGTTTGAACTCTTATAAAATCCACATACGACATTTAAATAATAAATTAATTTTTTGGTCGTTTTATATGGAAATTTGTCGTATGTGGCAGTTACATACGACATTAAATTGAATATTGCTTCAGCAAATGCCACATACGACAAACTCAACACTCCATATCTCGAAACCCATATGAGGTATTGAAAAACTGATTACGCCAAATGAAAGATCAGGTCGGAAAACCTAAGGAATTGATCTTAACTCAAAACCGCAAAAAATCCACATACGACTTTTAAATTATCAACCGACGATATATAAATGTATAATACTACATTTACACCCACATAAAATCTAGAAGATTTTAGTTAAAATCTTAACAAATATATTTGTGCGTTTACATCTATTGTCGGATTTCATTTTTATAATAAAACAAGTTAGGGGGCCTTCAGGAGTGCCTCTATATGATAAATACATATAATTACACTATGCTAGTTGACAAAACAGACAAGCCGGGCACATGGCGTTTTAACATAATTCGGGTACGCTGAATCCAGTGGAGCCCTCGGTTTTTTAAGATTGGCTCTGGTTTTCGAGATATACCGTTATTTCGAAAATGGAGGAGGTTGCACAACATATATTCGCGTAACTCAAAAACGCTTTAGCTTATTGAAAAAACTTAAAAAACTTAGGGTAAGGGCCTAGGGTAAATTATCGACCAATCTTCACGAAATTTGGCAGTGTGATATCTCGTCCTATTAAACTGTGGCGTACCAAATTTCATTACAATAGCATTATTGATTACGGTTTTAGGCGTACTAAACTGTTTTTCGCGAATAGGGTTTATATGAGACCTATGGTCAATTATGGACCGATCTTCACGATACTGAACAGTATGATTTCTAGTCGTATAAATTCGTGCAAAATTTTTTATCATTCTGTGCATTATTCCACCATTTATGTTAGTTTTTGTATCAAAATTATCAATTTTTTAGGGTGGTGCTTCCTCATTTTGATTCATATTTCTAGTCCTACTAAGACCATGTTGCTGGATTTCAATCCCAAACTGCTTAGGATAACTAGAAGCAATTTGAGACCAAGTTTGTTCTTTTCTGTCGCGTTTTTCGAAAGTGAGCGTGTTTTTAACAGACGGACAGACAGACGGACATGGCTAAATCGACTTAGAATTACTCAAGCAGCCAGAATATTTATCCATTATGAAATAATGAAAAAGTTTCACACGGAATGGCAAACTAAGTATACCCTCATTCACCACTAGTGGTGAAAGCTTCAACGACACGCTCCCGAAGCTTATATAGGGTGTTAGGCGGGTTCCTCTGAGCAAAAATTTTGCGTTTTGGAATGGATCAAAGGTACTCAAGTTGGTACAAGTCTGGCGACTGAGAAGGTTAATTTAATATCGTATTTCCAAGTTTCTTCAAGCGAAAGTTAAGCTATTTACGCAGTATGCCTGGGATCGTTGTCCTGCACAAAGATATCACCATGTCGTGGTTCTTGTTGTACTGTATCAAGTTTTACTTTAATATTTGTAAAATATTTTTATCTAGTCTTAGTTTGAATTTATGTTTTTAATTTTTATAAAGATACCAAACATCAACATTGCCTTTCAATTTTCAATAGGTTATTGGCCTTATTCATAATTGAGTTTCATTTGATTGAGCAATTGGTGTATCTTAGAATTATACATACGTGAATTTAATTGTAAAAATGCCGGGTGCAAACGCAATGATTCAATTTGAAAAGTTAGTTGGATCTGAAAATTGGTACACATGGTGTTTTGCGTTAAAAGCTCAGTTTGAATTGGATGGCATATGGTGCTGTCTTGAAGGTACGTGCGGAGATGCCGTGAAGGAAACACAGGCAAAATGCCGTATTATACTTGTAATTCACAAGGATTTAAACGTTTATATTCAAGAAGCCGTAACTGCAAAGGAAATATTCGAAAAATTGAAGCGTTTATTTCAAGATTCTGGTTTAGACAGGCGCAGTGGATTATTACGTTAGTTGTGCTCAATACAGTTAACGGAATGTAATTCTGTTGAAAACTATGTTAACTATGTTAAAACTATATTAATGGTATTGGTTTTAACGTATCTGATTAATGGCTAGCTTCAATTTTATTAAAAGGTTTGCCGACAGAATATAATTCCATGACTATGAGTATGGAGAGTTCAAATAAAGTTTTATCTGCGGATGCAATCAAGGCAAAATTGCTGCAAGATATTAAGTATGAGTCAAATATTCAGACTCAGCTTTAGTCAGCAAAAAACAAAATAAAAAGAAAGACATCAAGAACGTAAAGTGCTACAACTGTAAAAAGTTCGGCCATTATGCAACGAAATGTCCAAATCGAAATCGAAGTAACAACAACTAATCTATGTTTGCTGAATATGTCTTGAAAGGTTTGGCTCAAGACGAGTGGTTTTTTGATAGCGGAGCGTCTGTTCATATGGTTCAGTCAGAAAGCCATTTTAAGAATCTTCAGAACTATGAAGGTGAAATACGTATTGCAAATGACAAAACCTTGAAAGCTGTTGGTAAAGGCACAATTGTAATTAACGTATCAATTCCGAGTGGACATCAGAAGGTTACAATTAAAGATGTTTTGTCCGTACCAGAGCTTGGAGCTAATTTATTGTCCATTAGCCAAATTATTAGGAGAAACAAGAAAGTTGTTTTTAATAAGAATGGATGTGATGGAAAATTAGTTGAGGGTATGTATAAATTGTGTACTCCTACTAATCAACGTTTTTACAAATTTTGAAACATGGCATCAAAGTTTGGGTCATTTGAATCAACAATCAATGGAGAAGATGAAATCTGATTGTTTTATACACTTTAATAATTTAATTAAGTTAAATTGTGTGGCATGTACACAAGGAAAACATGAAAAGTTCAAATTTCCAAAAGAAGGTTCAAGAGCCAATGATATTTTAGAAATAGTTCACACCGACTTATGCGCTCCTATGGAAGTAAAATCAAATGCTGAAAGTGCGTATGTTTTAACGTTTACGGATGATTGTAGCAGAAAAGTTTTCACTTATTTTTTAAAAAATAAAAGTTTAGTGTTTGAAACATTTGTCAGTTTTAAAAAATTAGTTAAAAATCAATCTGGAAGAAAACTACAAATTCTACGATCAGAGAATGGAGGAGAGTTCGTGAACAAAAAAAAGTTCGATTATTTAACCAAGTGTGGAAATAAGCATCAGAAAAGCGTGGCTTATAATCCGCGGCAAAATGGTCTAGCAGAACGGATGAGCAGGTCTTTAATTGAGAAAGCTCGATGTATGTTGTACAATGCAAAGCTACCTAAATGTTTTTGAGAAGAGGTGGTTTATACTGCTTGTTTCTAATAAATCGAAGTCCACATCGAGTACTAGAAAAATGTCCAAATGAAATATGGTATGGTCAAAAACCAACTCTTAGTCATTTACGAGTATTTGGTTGTAGTGCAATGGTACACATTCCCTATCAAAAGATAAGGAAGCTTGATGCAAAATCCGAGAAAATAATTTTTATAGGTTATTGCGATGAAGCCAAAGGTTATCGGTTGTATGATCCAGTAAAAAAGATGTCAACTACTGGTCGCGATGTTATATTTTTTGAGGACGAGTTTATGGCGTTAAATAATGAATAGTCGATTAAAGAATATTGGTATTTTATTCTAAATCGGAGAAAAATTACAGAAATTCTCAAGAAACCTTTGATAGCGATGACGATAATGATTCATTATTATTCTCTTCAGACAATAACAATGAAGTGGGGGAAGAAATCGAAATTGAAAATATATCTCCAACAATACATAATGAAGTAGTTAACTCAGAACATATAGCTCCAGTTCCAAGGAGAAGAAAACTCATGTCAGATTTCTGGCATCAAATAATGTAGGCGATTTTCCATTAACTTATGAAGAAGCTCTAAAAAGTCCAGATGGAGAAAAATGGTTAGCTGCAATTAATAGTGAGATTAATTTCTTGCAAACTAATAAAAACTTGGACGGAAGTAACTCATCCTAGTTGCCAAAATGCAATCAAAACCAAATGGATATTTAAAATAAAGGAGAGTCGAATGGTTCTAAAAGGTATAAAGCGCATTTGGTGGTAAAAGGCTTTACGCAGAAAAAGGGCATTGATTTTGAAGAAACTTATTCCGCGGTTATACATCCTTAAGAAGGCTGGTGGCCTTAGCTGGAAAATATAATTTATATATTAAACAAATGGATGCTGTAACTGCTTTTTTGCAAGGAGATTTGAAGGAAGAAATATATATTTACCAACCAGAGGTAAATATAAAATTAACTCTGTTCTAAAACTTAACAAGGCTTTGTACGGTCTAAAGCACGCGATCTTGGTATGGAAAAGTAAGTTAGAAAAAGTTCTGTTAAGCATTGGTTTTAGAAAATCTAAAATAGATGATTGTGTTTATTACCAAATTAAGGATATCAAGCGTACGTACTTAGCAATTTCTGTCGATGACATGTTAATGTTAAGTAATGATTTACCATTTCGTGAAACTTTCAAGTCAAAGCTGTGTCAAGAATTTCATATGAAGATGCTGGGAGAAGCTGAAAAATGTTTGAATATTCGAATAACTATGAAAAACAAAAAATGTTTGTTTAGATCAAGAGGAATACATCAATCAAATATTAAACAATTTCAGTATTGCAGATTGTAATCCTGTACAAATACCAATGGATCCAAATCAAAAGCTTAAAAAGAAGGATGATTAAATAACTACTGATAATTATCCTTATAAGCAAGCAATTGGAAGTCTACAAGACCAGAAATTTCACACGCAGTAAGTTACTTAAGTCGTTTTAATAATAATCCAAGTCAGGAACACTGGAATGCTGTCAAGAGGGTTTTTCGAAACAAAGAATTAATAGCATATTCAGACGCTGATTTGGCCAGTGATGTAGATGAGAGGAAGTCAATTACTGGTTATGTTGTCATTCTACAATCGGATGCTATTTCATGGAGCAGTAAAAAACAGCAAACAGTGGCCTTATCTTCAACCGAAGCAGTGTACATGGCGATGTCTGCAGCTAGTCAAGAAGTTGTTTGCTTAAGAGAACTTTTTTACGAACTAGTTCCAGATACCCCTTGTAAGCCAACCCCAATATTTTGTGACAACCAAAGTGCAATAACTTTGTCATGCAATAATGTATATCGACCCCGTTCAAAACATATTGATGTGCGACATCATTTCATAAGGGAGAAGAAGCAAGCGAAACAAGTTGATTTTTTACTAGTTGGAACAGATAAGATGGTAGCGGACTTTCTTACGAAAGCTGCAACAGCACCCAAACACAAATATTGTTTTAAAGAATTGGGTTTAAATATTTAAAAGCTAATTTGAGTAGGGGTGTTCTACTGTATCAAATTTTACTTTAATATTTGTAAAATATTTTAATCTAGTCTTATTTTGAATTTATGTTTTCAATTTTTATAAATAAAATATTTTTTTCACTTTGTATTGAGATACCAAATATAAACATTGCCTTTCAATTTTCAATAGTTATCAACCGAGTACGGCTATTCTTGGAATGTACGAGTCTTCAAGGATGGCTATGTAGTAATGACACACATTTTGCCTTAGAATTAGTGGAGTGCTCAAAGCTGGTTCCCGCGAGAACAATTTCAAGTAATATATGAGCCCATCAAAATTTCAATATTTAGAATTATTCAGTTCTTTTACGCTAACACTGTTATCCAGCCATGTTTACTACCGTCCATATGACGCTAATCTAAAAAATTTTGACTGATCTAAACATGTTACACGCATGCAAACTTTAAAATTGAACTTTTCTTAATTTTTTGCAGAGTATCAAAACGTTCACTCATTTTTCAGTAATGAGCCAGCGTGAAAATTTTAAAAATTTTACTGCTGATTCATCCTCATGAGGGTGAGGAAAAAAATATTTTGAATTTCCTCACTCATGAGGAGTGAGCAAAAAAAAAAAATAATTCACATGTAAATTTTTCAGATATGGAAAATTTAAAATAATTAACGTTAAAATTCTCCATAAGGAAAAGACGCGATTGGCCCGACCATTTCCAGCGGGAAAATAAAGTAGTAAATAGGCCTTATAGAAGGCCTTTTCTAGACATAAGATCTCCCAGCCGCATTCCAACTTTATTATTAATTAACAAGGTGTGTCATTGGAGACCAACGCCTTCCCCTCTTAGATCTACGTTAAAGGCTTCTGGAAGGCCTTCTAAAAAATTTAAGAATAAAGCTTAATCTCAGTTTAATTGTAGTTGCTAATAATGCGAAGTGAGTAAATTCATCTAAAAGACCTTTCAAAGAAGGCAGAGTGGAATAAATAAAAGTTTACTAAAAATTCAATTGTAAACCTTCTTAAAGGCTTAAAAAGTGAATCGCTTGCAATTTTTCCCGCTGGGCAGCACGATTATCCGGTGTGTGTTTTGTTTTTGTAATATTATTTCTTGGCTGATAAACGAAAATGTATGTGATGGTTTTTTTTTTTGTAGGCATATATTATTGAAAAAAAAAAAATAAATGAATATTGCAGAATATTGTAACATCACATTTCATAAGTTTTAACACTGAAACTAACTACAAACGCAGATATATTTTAGAAATGTTACACATAATTAATACACCAACGAGACAAAGAATAAATTTTAAAGCAGACACAGAACATATAGCGAATAATTATAGGAATTTTGTTATTAAACGATAAAAGATTAGATATAATATAAGTAAATATACCAATCGCAGCCTTGGAACAAGAGGGTTGAATTTGCACTTAAATTACATAAAAATTAGGACCTTCTTGTCCTTAGGTCACAATATACATACATACATATAAGTATGTAAGATTAAAAATAAGTTTAATTAAATATGTTTTTATAAGAATGTAAGATAAAAATAAGTTTAGTTAGGAATTTTCATTGGTCCAAATATTTTTTTATTATTGTAAATATAGTTTTTGTATTAGGTTTATAGATAAGAAATTTTTTCAGTTTATATAAATTGTTATACTTTAGTTATATATTATTTTTTTGTTATTATGTTTTTTGAAAATTTTTTATGACAAACATTTTTTCATTATTTTGTAATTGTTTTTTTGTTATTCATATAAAATTTTGTGAATTTGATTTCCTGGCGATTTTAACCAAATGTAAGCGAAATATCGATAAAAATAAATAAATTTAATATTTTATAAATAAAAAGATCTCAAGCTTAAACAATAAAAAATAATTATAAAAAAATAAAGGTCAAATAAGAATAAACAAGATTTAAAAATCAAGAGCATGAATAGATTCAGAATTCATTATGATGTATAATAAATTTAAGAAGAATCAACAAACAAAAAGTTTAATCAATAAATACAAAGCCATAAGGTCCGAATTATAAAAACAAAGTCATCAATAGTTTTCTTAATTAGATGCAGGAATACAGGGATTAAGCCAAAATTTATATCAAATTCTACCAAGAACATAACAAATATATACGAGAGGGAGAGGAGACTTTCGGAAATTTACAAAGATGTTTAATGGAAAAGGAAATGAGACAATTTCTAAAATTTTAAGAGAGTGTTAAGGCTTCTTTAAACAAAAAGGTAAGGGAAATTCATAGGAAAAAATATGATAAACTGAGAGAATTAAAGAATGAAGAAATAGGAATTAGAATAAATAATAAATTTTTTTGTAAATAAAACTTGAGAGGATATTCCAAGGGATGTTAAGTGGATGCTCTAATTAGGACCAAAATATATTTTAACAGCTAGGAGGAAAAATTTCTCTAAGCTAAAGATGATAACGGAAGGAGAG
This sequence comes from Pollenia amentaria, assembly GCA_943735925.1. NCBI lineage: Eukaryota > Metazoa > Arthropoda > Insecta > Diptera > Polleniidae > Pollenia > Pollenia amentaria. The sequence continues at coordinate 93,226,715 of OX031009.1, read as the reverse complement.
GATTTAGTTACAACAATAGAGAGGAAGGAAGATCAAGAAATAGCTAGAAATAAATTATCAACTATTTTGGACAATCATATAAACAAAATTAGATTAGATAACAGGGATAAGTTAATATTGGATATATTTAATGGGACGAAAAGTTTTTAAAAGAGAAATAGGAATATATTAGTATTAAGGGCAGATAAGGGTAACACAACCGTAGCTATGTATAAAGGAGATTATGTCATAAGAATAAATAATATCATAGAAAATGATACAAAATATAAGGTAATCAATAGAGATCCTACGAATAAGTTGAAAAAAACTAATAACGAAGTTATAGAAAAACTTTTTAAGCTGAAAATTATATCCGTATCCGAAAGACATAAACTAAAAAACGAATACTGCTACTTCTCCAAAACTTTATGGTTTACCAAAAATTCACAAGGTTGGTTCCCCTTGAGACCAATATGTTCTTTTATTAACAACTTTCTTACGAATTGGGTGGATATTTAACGAATATTTTAAACAGAATAACTGAACATTATATATATTTTATGTTAAACACTCAGTGCAATTTAAAGAGAAATTAAGGAATCATTGTATACAGACAAATGAAAAGTTAATTTTATGTGATATCGCTATTTCCTAGTGTATCAATCACTTTGGCACTTGAAATAATAGAGGAAAAATGGAACATAATAGAGCAATATACGAAAATTTACAAGAGACTGTAAACACAACAGATACTTTGGTTGTAATGGGAAAGTATATACACAACTGAGGGGACTCCCAATGGGATCTCCCGCTTCTCCAATTGTAGCAGATATTGTTATGGAAAGGTTACTTGATACATCCATTGTAAAATTAAATATTAAAACTAAAATAATGATAAAATATGTTGATGACATATTCTGCATTATAACTGAATATGGGCTAGATCACTTGTTAGAAACATTTAATGAGTTTAATAGTAATATTAAATTCACTTTGGAAATGAAAAGTAATTAAAAATTGCCTTTCATAGAAACTTTAGTAATAAGAAAGGGAAATAATTTGTTAATAGATTGGTATCAAAAACCAACAGCATCAGGCAGAATTGTAAATTATTATTCCGGACACAGTAAACAGATTATTATAAATACTGCGAGAAATTTAATTAATAGGGTACTTACAATAAGTGACAAGGTTTATCACAGGAAAAACCTAATTAAAATTAGAAATATATTAACGGAAAACAATTTTCCAAATAGTTTAATTTATGGATTAAATTATCAATATAAAGATAGCAGTAATGGGAATACAAGAATTACGAGTACAATAGAACCAATGATACACAAATCATTATCATACATATCTAATGTGTCAGAGAATAAAAAAATCGGGAATCTTTGACACTGACAAATATAAGGTAGCATATAAGGCATTGAACAGTTTATTTAGCAAGACAAAGGATAGAACTAGTAAATGGGATATTTCAAACATTGTCTATAAAATTCCTTGTAAGGGAAATGATAATGAAAGATACAGCCAGGCTTACATAGGTACAACGAAGAACAAATTAAGGACTAGGGTTGCATGACATAAATCGGATCAAAAATATAGGGACATTAATTCTAAAAAAAACAACATTAAGTCATAATTGTCATCAATCTAATCACTATCCAAATTTGGAAGAAGCATCGGTTTTAAACACTTAAACTAACTACAAACACAGATATATTTTAATAAAGTTACACATAATTAATACACCAACGACACAAAGGATAAATTTTAAAGCAGACACAGACACCCATTGCTGTCTGTTAAAACGGCAAGTGAGTGTGTTTCCACAACTCTGTTACGTATTCTCTATTTCAGCGTGAATTATAATTCATATAAAAGCGTCTAATTCTTAAAAGCGAAATGTCTCCGATGTTTTAACTTTTTTTTGCTGTTCTGCATATGTTCTGTAGCTTCGCAATTAGGCAAATCACTAAAATAATATCTACAAGTTTTTGGTTTTATATTTAATAACTTTGATATGCATAGAAAAATATTAATGTTAAATTTCTTATTTGCATATCTTAGCAGTAATACGTTGCATAAGCCAGGGTATTTACAAAATCTTGAAAATTTACTGAAAATAAACATCTATTGTAAGTTTCAGAGTTATTCTCTTCTATTACTCACATATTTTCGACATTAATTTTAGTTTTCCATACTATTTCAGTAGAGATACCCAGGTACCTTGCCATGCTGTGAAAGGTGTTTTATTAACCATTCACATAAGAGTTAAGAAGAAAAGTTATACTTATAAAACACATGGAGGCAAATGAAATAATATTAAATTGACACAGAAGGAAAATTACACCAGTGAACAATAAGCAACTAAAATATAATAACCAGACAGATTAAAACAGATACACACATATTTATAAAATAAAAACTAAAATAATACTTAAGTTATTAGAAATGAAATGAAATATTTATTTCTATTCAAATCAAAATTTAAAATTTATGAGTGTAGTAAGACAAAATTTTAAAAGAAAATTTGTTTTACAAAGTAAATTTTAAACGTTCATAATGAAGAAGATTAAGAAAAGGCGATATATTAAAAAGTTTGTGATTTGGTGTTCGAAAAATAGGGGGTTATTACATTGCCGTACACGCAAGATAGTGCTGGTTCACACTGTTCAAGTTTTAGCCGTCAAGTCTTGAGCTTTTAGGACAGAGAGGAAAATAGACTGTCATTTCTTTTAATCTCTCTCTTAAAAACTCAAGGCTTGACGGCTAAGACTTGAAGAGTGTTAACCAGCACTAAGGAAATCAGAAGAAAATGCAGGGAAGGGGAAAATAATTTTGTAATATTTTAAGAAAGGAAAAAAAAAACTCGCAAGAACTGTCAAAATAAGTCTCATTTTAAATTGGTGCGAGAAAAAACCAATTTAAAAAAATATAGATATTTTTAATTAAAAATGTGTTTGCTAACTATTTTTTTTAATTTTAATTAAGAAATATAAAATGAATGAATATTTAAAATGATAAAAATAAATAAAAACAATTGTTATATTTTGATACTTGAATTTCTTTTGCCTTCAATTTGTTTTGGTTTTATAATCTGTGTTACCATTTAAGCATATTTTCTGCTAGATTTAGTAGATTGAATTGGGGAATTGGGGAACTGCTTTTTAGCAGATTTTTAAGCATATTCTTACTTTTTGAAAACCCAGATTTTTAAACATATATTTTTAAAAAAATAAATTTTTATTAAAATATATCGCACTTGTTTAACAATACTGTATTAACTCAAAATTTAAAAATTTTCAGTAGAAGGAAAACAATTTTTATTTTAACATTGAATGCATCTGAAAAATTGTTTTTAAACCAACCGTTTCATTACCAAAATGTCGACATGTTATTTTTTCCAAAAAGTGAAAAATAACAATTTTTAATTAATGCACTATTATTGAACAAGTTAGATATATTAAAATTCCTTTTATCTAGCAAATTTTAAGCATAATCTTTTTTTTATAAAATTTCAGCAAATTCATAAATCAATACTTTTATAAAGCTCGAGGTCTGTTTTATCTTTTATTGTTATTTTTCAATATTTCGATATCTTTTGGATGCCATCTTCAGTTAAAAAAGATTCAGCAGATTTTTAGCATATTTTTTTTTAAAATTTGGCATATTTGAAGCAAATTTAAAATATTAAAAATTTTTTCTTAGCAAGTTTTTAGCATATTACCTTTATTTTACGATATTCCCATCAAACAGTTATGGCAGCACTGTTTACAGTTTATTTATTTCTTTGACGTTTCGCTTACATTTGACACTTTATTACTGGAAATATTCCACTAAAAAAAGAATCAGTGTAGTCTTTTTTCACATTCAAATACAGAAACACTTTTATCTTAAAAATCGATGTGAGAAATTTTACGATGCGAGAAATACAGAAACGAGCTACTGGGGAATGATGAGCTGGTGAGTGTGTGAGTTCGAGTGTGCGGGATCAGGGTCATAGGCAGCGTTGGCAAATGTGCAGATGTATCTGCATTTTACAGTTTTTCTAAGCATTGGGCAGTTTTGAAGTTTTTTGCTAAAAAAATAAGTTCTTTTGTAAATTGTGCAGATTTTGCAGTTTTTGCATTAAAATGTTTTAATATAAATTTTGTACATTTCATAAGCCCTAATCTTACCTAATTTGCTTAACACCTACTCCTGGAACAGAGGCAAGCTTTAAGAGTCAAACAAAAAACACAATCGGCCTGGGAAACATGCAGTTTTTGTTAATAAATTAACCACTTAAACCTAATTAATAATTTTTCAATAAAATATTTTTATTCTTTTAAATTTTTATGTTTCGTCGTTTCCTTCTTGACTGCAAAATTTTCACTTAAATTACTAAATTTAGCACTTGGTAAAACGTGATTGAATCGTTTGTCAAATACACCAATTTAGAACTCATGAGTCTTGTACAAACGTACAGTTTTGACATTTTTGCAGGGCAGTTTGAGTTTTATTTGGCTTTTCTTTTGGAAGTTTAATTATATCCCTATTAACATTTTATGATTTTTGATGTTTCATTTTATTGCATCATCTTTTCATGTATGTTTACTTGACAAATTGCAAATCTGAGCCCGAACTAAAATTAATTTTGTATTCAATGAGGAAACAAAACATATCGCAAGACTATACTTTGTTGTGTACACCTCTTAATTCCACTCTCTTTCATCTAGACTACAAAGGACCGATATTCGTTAATAATTTATTATACATTTTTATATTAATTCTTTGTATATTTTAACTTGATAGTGCGTATTGTAAATTTTTGTATTTAACTTAATTATTTTGACAAATAGGATCTGGGAATTTTAGTTCTCATGCTGAGTTTCATTTTTATTAAACATTTTTATAATAATTCGACTATGTATTCTAAGTCAAATTACAACTTATAAAGCTTTCATATTTTAATAGTATTATAACTTCAATATTTTCCAGGAGTATTTTCTATGCACTATCATAATTTTTTTGCTTGTATGTTTTAATTACGAGGCTTACTTTAGCTATCCTTTGGCTAGCAATCAAGTAAATTGTAAACTGTTAGATACCAGCACAATGTGATGCATTTGTTTTAATAAAAATGAATCTCAACATGAGAACTAAAATTCCCAGATTCTATTTGTTAATAATTTATGTAATATTGTTTTTGTTTCTGTATCACACGTTTGTAAAAACAAAATTAAGTAAATATATATATATATGTATATATATTTTTTGCTATTTTTATGTGCAGTTTTTTTAGGTTAAATTCAGTTTTTTTTTCCTTAAGATGCAGTTATTTTCAAAAAATATATGGCAGCACTAGTCATAGGATAGAAAATTAAACGGAATACTTACTATGACATGGTTGGTTGGGCAATATAGGAGACCAACAGCTGTCTCAGAATTCAAGTGTGGTATAATAGCTGCGTTCGAGAACACAAAAGTTTTTACTATTTTTTACTGAACTTTACTGCATTTTACTAAATTGCGTTCGCGTACACAAAATACAGTAAATGAGAACACAAATTGAGAGCGTAAAGTGACAGTTCTTGACTGAGTACTTACAAATTTTTACTGCAGAAATTTTTGCAGTAAAATTTAGTAAAACAAAAAAACATATGTTTCAAAAGGTAAACAAACAAAAGTAGCAAGCAAAAGACATACAAATTGTGAAAAAATTGTTTAAAAAAAGAAAAGTTGAAATAAAACTAAAATAAAAACAAGAAATTAATTAATATTAATTAATTAAACTTGTTTGTTAAGCAAGTATATGTTTTTAATAGGAAATAAAAGTTATAAAAATCATTTAAAGCTTAAAATAAGAATTGTGTTAGTGAATGAAAAAAAAAACTAATGGATAAAGTAAGTTTGATCGGAATTAATTTTGATTATTTTGTTGTTTCCTTTATCAATTAACTGTTTAATATGTATCTTTTTAGTTTTCCGGTGAAAATCTGTGTGATTCTGAATGTGTTGAATCAACGTCTGCAGGTGAAAGGATGTCACTGCTTGCGTCTGACGGTGGTATACATACCCAGGCGGAAATTGTGACTCTTACCAAAAATGATGTATTACAGCAGCACTATAAATACAAAATAAATTATTTTCGTCAAATGTTGTGTCATCACATTACAACTAATACAATAATATGACTTAAGTTTTGCATTGCCACATTTAAAGTATTCCAGCAAACCTACAATATTATAATGACAAAACGATCAATAATAAATAGGTGGTAATTTACTTACTTATAACCACCCCACAATAGCGGAGGGTATTATGCATTTGTGCTGATGTTTGTAACACCTTAAAATATTGGTCCTAGACCCACCTTTAAGTATACCGATCGACTCAGAATCACTTTCTGGGTCGATCTAACGATGTCCGTCCGGCTTGCTGTTCATGTAAACCTTGTGTGCAAAATACAGGTCGCAATCTGTGAGATAATTTGAGGAAATTTGGTACATAGGTGACCGTCTTTTAACCATTGCGTTGATCTTTTTCTTTGTATTTTTAATGTTGTAGGTGTGCATTTCACATTTGACGAAAATAATTTATTTTGTATTAAAAGTGCTGCTGTAGTACATCATTTTTGGTTAGAGTCACAATTTCAGCCTGGGTGTAAATACTTATGTACATATGTTTTTATACCCTCCACCACCACTTTGGTGAATGAGGGTATACTAAGTTTGTCATTCCGTGTGAAACTTTTTTATAATACATCTAAGACCCCATAAAGTATATATATTCTGGCTCCTTGAGTAATTCTAAGTCGATTTAGCCATGTCCGTCTGTCTGTCCGTCTGTTGAAAACACCCTCACTTTCGAAAAACGCAAAAGAAAAAAACAAGCTTGGTCCCAAATTGCTTGTAGTTATTCTAAGCAATTTGGGATTGAAATTCAGCAACATCGGTTCAGTAGGATCATAACTATGAATCAAAATGTGGAACCACCACCCTAAATAAATTGATAATTTTGATACAAAAACTAGCATAAATGGTGGAATAATGCACGGAATGACATAAAATGTTGCACTAATTTGCTTTATACGACTGCAAATCATACTGTTAAATTTTGTGAACATCGGTCCATAATTGACCATAGGCCCCATATAAACCCTTCTCGCGGAAAACAGTTTAGTACGCATCAAACTGTAATAAAGCCTACTTTGGGAAAATAATTAAATTAGCCTAAAACCATCACAAATATAGATATTGCGGTAAAATTTCTTACTTAAATTCATATGGCCAGAAAAAATATCATGCAAATTTGTGAAATTTACTGTTAACGCTTAAACTAATTAAACTGTTGTATTGAAATTTATTATAATTTATTTTTTGTAGTACCAGAAATCAGTCTTCAGAATTTTGGGATGATTGGTCCATAATTTACCATCGGTCCCATTCAAATTACCCTCCTAAAAATCATTTAAGTTCGGCTACTACTGTTACGAATCATGATATTTTACTCAAGCCAGTTCAAAGTTCTAACAAGAAACGCATAAAATGTTCTTATTTTCGGTCAATAATTTAATTCAGGTCTAAACCGCAAACAATTTTAATGCTGACGTTCATTTTTGTGAAGCTTAGTAAATAATATATATGTATGTCTTTATCATATAGAGCCCACTCCTGTCGATGGAGGGTATCAATGATTTGGCACAGCCGAATATAGCACTCTAACTTGTTCTTTTTTATATTTTGTTTAATAAGAAATTTATATTACTTTAAGGTGGAAGTGTTCAAAGTAATGTGAACAGACATGATGACGTAATTCTCCAAACAATGATGTTCTTAATGGAGTCATCATCTGAAAGCGAAGATGAAGAAGAAATTATACTTCTTAGAATGTTGGTAAATGATGAGGACGTTTATGCCAATAACCTACTCTTAAGACACGAGAAGGTATTGCGTAATTCTGTAAAGAATTATTTTGTTGAGATAGTGCCAGCATATACAGATGCAGAATTTAGAACGCATTTTAGAATAACAAGATCTCTGTATGAAAACTTAAGCAAAAGATTTCTTTGTTCAGATATTTACAAAAATCTTCGCCCTGATAAAAGACTGTCAGAGAGTATACATATTCTTGTGTTTTTGTGGTTCGCTGGCCATGAAGCCTGCAGTTTTAGTGACCTATCAGATCGTTTTAATTTATCTCGGTCGACCATATGTTTAATTATTAACAGGGTAACGTTATTTATTAGTTCATTGAGCAAAGAAACTATAAAATGGCCTAATGAAACGCAAAAAATTGAATCCAGCAAATATTTTGAGAAAAAATGCTTATTTCGGAAGGCTATTGGTATGTATTTAATTTACTGTATTCGGTAGAAGTAAAATAATATTATGTATATACTATCCTTTTGATTTAGGTTGTATTGATGGAACACACATAGTCATTGATCCACCAGCAAAGTCGAAAGATGAATACATCGACAGAAAAGGAAATATTACAATTTGTATGCAGGGTATCTGCAATGAAAAAAAAAAATTTCTAAACATATTTGTAGGATATCCCGGATCTTGCCACGATAGTTGGGTTCTAAAAAACTCGCCAATATATAAAAATTTGCCATCATATTGCGGAGGTAATATTTATTTTAATTAAAAACATCTATTAAAAACATTTATTAATAATATTTGTCTTTAGAATACTATTTATTAGGTGATTCGGCTTATCCGTGTAACAAATATTTAGTTACTCCGTACAAAGACAATGGGCATCTTACAAGTGCTCAAAAACTATTTAACATTAAATTAAGCTCTGGCCGTGTTGCCATTGAACACAGCTTTGGAATTTTAAAGCAACGATTTCGTCAGCTCTATTATTGCAAGTTAAGGGGTATGAAGAAAATTTGCCATTTTGTAAGAGCTTGTTGTGTATTACACAACATTGCTAACGATGACGATGTCGATTTTGATGAAGAAATAGTGACGGAAGAAATGGATGAATTACAAGGACATGATCAAGTTGCAAGAGGAAACTCTGTTAGGGATCCAATATGTCAATATATACAAATACAGTGTCCCAAAAGAAACAATTAAGAGCCCAAAATTTTTTTACTGACAACAAAGCTTATTTTTGACTTACCAAATCCGAAGACGATTAATCGGTTGGACATTAGCAATTACATTTGTAAAATAAAATACATAAAGACTTTTCAGAAAACAGTTTTAATAAAAATTATATTTTAAATAAGGTATTATTTGTTACTCAGTCTTTTATTTATAATAGGAACTATATTTTAAATAGATACACAGCCTATGTATATGGCAAAGGAATTATTTTATTTTTCAAAGTGGTTCACTAATCTTTCCAATAGTTCCACTTTCTTTTTATCGAGTGCCTCCTTTCTCTCTGCTCTTTCTTCTTTTTTTTTAAGGTTGTCTTCAAGCAACTTCAGAATTCTTTCATCGTTATTTTCTCTAACTTCTGCATGTTTATTTGCTTTTTCTAAAATAAGTTCAAAAGCCGATTTCCTTTTCTTTGAGGTAGATGGTGCAAAGTCTACAATTAAAAATATATACATATATATGTACATAAGTATATAATTGTAATGAAGAATGTTATTTAGCCTAAAATTTCTATAAATTGAATTGAAAAAAAACGCAACATTATTTGATTGAGCTAAATAAAAAGAGTTTAAGGATATAACTTAAAGCGGAAAATTAATTTTAGTTTAATTTTAGGGTACTTAGTATGCCTTTACATACATACCTACCTATTTTTGATTGGTCCACTTCATCAGATGACTCTTGGATTGTTTCACCAATAGCCACCTCAGCTTCACTGTCCAACAGATATTCTGGATTTAGTGCCACCTTTTGCTTTAGAATATCATCAAGCTCACTAATTCAAAAGAAAAAAAAACCTGTATGAAAATAATAACATGTATGTATACTAGGAAATAATTCAAACTTACTTCTGATAAGGACATGTTTGCCTGTTACGGCCAGTTTTATTATTATTGAGCGCTACTCTTTTGTATTGTCGCTCTAGTGCAAAATATTTTGCCGCTACCTGTGTCGCATTAAACAAGTATCCCATTGCGCAAAGGTTTTCGCTAATCTCTTCCCACATTTGCTTTTTACTTTTTAAATTTATTGATTTGCCAACCTTTGGCCTCAAATCTTTTATGCGAGAAATGAGAAATTTTACGGCTGCATCAACCCACACACTTACTTTTTCTTGCGGTTGAGGGGTACTTAGACCACTTATGGAAGGGCTACTATTAGTAGGTTCATAATCTACACCATCATTTGGGGTGAAAATTACCTCATCAAATTCTTCGTCCGCTACTAATTGTGAAGTCACATTATTTCTATAGGTCTCATCTGCAAATTAATATATTTATAATTTATAAATATTATATAAAATGTAACACCGTTTTAGCAATAGATGCCAGTTTTATGTGGTTTAATGCAGTCGTCATGCTATAAGGAAATCTTAAAAACATTTTTTTTTTCCTATACACTGGCTGCACTAATCTTTTTAATTATACTTACTACTTTGAATGTTCCGAAATGTTACAGGTGAACATTTCACATCTAATTTTCTTTTTTTTGGGTCCATATCAACTTTTGAACAACCTTTTTTTTAGTTTTCTTTTTGTTTATTTTTATTTTTTGGAGTTGTAAAAGTGTTAAGTATTTGGGTACTTAGAACAGCACTTGTTTTTAAAGTAATCAATAGTAAAAAAAGTATTCATGTACTTTTGAATAAATTTAACCGGACACAAATTAGCAAATTCAAATAAAATTAACAAACAAACAAATATGAAAGATTACATAAAATAATTTGTTTGTATTTTCCAAATATCTTCGTGTTATAAAAGGTATTTAATCGAGTACCGATACGAAAACGAGTTAAGTAGTCAAAAGTGTAAATATTTTTCAACACTTCAATTATTTGCCATCAGCTGATGCCTTTATTTTACGAATTTTTACAAATGTTGCGTTCGCGTACTTTTTTTGACTACAGCTTTTTGTGAGAGCAAAATTTTCAGTTTACTCATTTACTGCATTTTACTGTAAAAGTACTCAAACGCACCTAATAATGTCTGTTCGTAGTTTTGTTTAAGATTTCAGTTTGTTTGTGTTGCTGTTGACATACTGGCGAGAGGGGTGGGACCTCCTGGGAAGTACCGAGTTAGCTTGTATAATCGTCAGGCAAATAGAGACCGTAAGAGTGCTGATTCTTACCATCATAAAATTCAAATTTTTTTTAAAGTAAATTAAAAGTAAAATAAAACTTAAACACAAGATTTATTCACTTTTTAAATCATAACGCTACGTATGAGGTATCATGTACATATTTAAAAAAAATTAAGTGCATTTTAACTCGAGTCGTGCTTTATTTGTTGGATTTTTTATGTATTGCCGTATTATAATAATATTTGAATTAGTGCAATAGTTTGTTGCGTGTAGGGATGATGTTTAAAAAATAATGCGATTTAGAAGGTGTTGCTCAAATAAAAGTAAAGTTTGTTTATGGAATACTTAACGACAGCTGTGATTTTTTCCAAATTCAACTTTAAAATAAGAAGATAAGCAATTTTAAAAATAGAAACTTACTACAAAGCATAGCTTGGGAATAATGATTAGAAATCCTAATGATTAGCAATTGGATTAGAAATTTTAATTGTGCTGAAAAATTGATTAATTATGATTAGTTAGCCATTTTATACGATTACTAATTGATTAGAATAGAAATAATCAAAAATCTAATCACAATTAGTGACGATTAGCATTTCTAATCAAATCTAATCAAAACTAATCCAAAAAATAATTGATTAGATTTCTTGATTATTTTTGATTAGATTTGATTAGATCAACTATTTTTAACTATTTTTGTGAAAAGAAAATATTTATTTATCACATTTGTTGCTATATTTACATAATGTAACAGTTTTTGAATATTGCATAAAATTGGATACGGTGCACCCTGTTCTTAAACTAAACACTTGACTCAGCTGGTTCACTTTGTTGTTGTGTTATTATTAATGTTAATTTTCAATATTCAATATTCCAAAACTGTTACATTATGTAAATATAGCAATAAATGTGATAAATAAATATTTTCTTTTCACAAAAATAGTTAAAAATAGTTGATCTAATCAAATCTAATCAAAAATAATCAAGAAAACTAATCAATTATTTTTTGGACTAGTTTTGATTAGATTTGATTAGAAATGCTAATCGTCACTAATTGTGATTAGATTTTTGATTATTTCTAATCAAATCAATTAGTAATCTGAAATTTTTACCAAAATTCAATTCTAATGATTAGATTATTTTATTTCTCTAATCGTAATGATTTCTAATTCTAATCGAAATTCCCCAGCTATGCTACAAAGTTAATATATGTAGGTCTGTTCAATAACAAGAAAATTATGGCTTATTTTCAGTAAATGTTAGTACAAGGTGTTCAAGTTCTTGATAACCTTGAAACTAGAGAGAGTAAAAAAAGAGCATCAACGTTTGAGAGACAACGAATTTGTTGAACATTTTTGATGTTAAAGTTTTTACTTGCAAGAATTATTCACACGCCTGCTTGATGATTTAGTTTACAAAACAAATATTATTTTCTTTTTTTTTCAAATTAAAAGTTTGCAATTTCTTTTATTTTCCCAAAATTTAAGAACAATATCTTTGCGCAAATAGTTCGAAACAATAGAATTCAGGAAGCAAATTTGTCGTATCTTACAGCCTAATATTGTCGATATGCATATCTTGCTAGTTGTTGATGGTAAAGTTTCATTTAACTTTTTATTCTTTTGATTTATTGGAACATATATTTTGTAAATTTTATTTTTACTCTCTCGTTGCAAGTTTTTGCTAGTGAAGTAAATGAACACACCTTATATTTTCAAACATTATTTGTTTTTGGTAGTCCTTTTTTCTTTTCAGCTTTTATTGTATGTGACTAGCGAGAAACTTATTTTGGAAAAAGTTAATTATGTAACAACAAAATTTTTGTGACCATTACAAAATATTTTCCAAATTATTTTTATGCACGATTTAGCTTTAAAGCGACTGTTCGTGCCATTTTTAATACTGAAAATAATTTTAAAAAAGATGTAAAGGTTTTTATATTTGTACTGAACCTTTTTTTTTATTAAATTAACCCGTATGCCTGTTTGACACATAACTTTTATATGTAATAGAAAGTGAGTCTCTGCAACCAAAAGATGCTTAAAATTTACCCATATACTTAATAACGTCAGCATTAGGGTGACAGAGGCTTGTATGGAAGAATTAAATTTTCTAAACTTTAACTTTCACCGGACAAAATTTGGTGACACTTGGTCAAAAAAGTTGAAGCTGAAAATGTTCACGAATGTCCGTCTGTCTGCTCCCATAAAGTGTATATATTCTGGATCCTTGAGTAATTCTAAGTCGATTTAGCCATGTCCGTCTGTTAAACAGACGCTCACTTTCGAAAAACTCAAAGAAAAAGAACAAATTGCTTCTAGTTATCCTAAACAGTTTCGGATTGAGATCCAGCAAATTGGTTTAGTAGGATAACAGTTATGAATCCAAATATGGAACCACCACCCGAAAAAATTTATAATTTTGTTACAAAAACTAACATAAATGATGACATAAAACACTGATTGATATAAAATTTCGTGAAGCTTTACCATAGGCCCCATATAAATCCTACTCTCGGAAAACAGTAAAGTACGCCTAAAACCTCAAAAAAATTATGCTAATATAATAAAATTTGATCCGTCACAGTTTTATAGGACTGGAGATCACACTGACAAATATCGTAAAGATCGATCTATTATTTGCCATTGGCCACCTTTAAAGCATATTCTCGGAAAACAGTTTAGTACGCCTAACACCGAAGCAAATAATACTACTGTAATAAAATTTGGTACGTCACAATCTTATAGGACTAGAAATCACACTATCAAATTTTATGAAGATCGGTCCATAATTTACCATAAGCCCCATATTAAGCCTACTCTTGGAATAAAATTTAGTACACCTAAAAATGTAACAAATGTAACTGTAATAAAATTTGGTTTGTTGCAGTTTTTTAGGGCTTAAAACACACTTTAAAATTTCGGGAAGATCGGTCTATAATTTACCATAGAGCTCGTATAAAGCCTAATCCGGTAAAACAGTTTAGTACGCTTAAAACCGCAGCAAATAATATTTTTGTAGTAGTATTATTTGGTCTTGCGTAGTTTCGTAAAGATGTAAGTCACTGTAGAATATGTCAAGATCGGTCTATAGCTTACCATATTCCCACTCTGCACAGAAAAAATAGAAAATCGACTTTAATTAAACAATTCGTTCAGACAATTAAATTTTTTACTAATTTTGCCCCTGCAAACAAATTGATCATATCAATTAACGGATTTGTATTTTCGAGTCATGCCACACAAATTTAATCAATTAAAAAATTAATTGCATCAATTAAAAAAATACACAACTTATACAAAAATATTTACATTTTTGTGTTTTGATTAAAAAAATTAATTGCAGCAAACAAAAAAAATAATTGAAGAAATTAATGTTCACCAATTAATTATTTAATTAAAAACTTTTTGGCAAAAATTTTTTCTGTGTGGAAAATTATTTTAATTTAGCTAAAATCGCAACAGATATATTTATTGTGGTTAAATTTGGTCCAATCTACCTTCATATGGCCAGAAATAATACCATTTAATTTCGTAATAATCAGTCCATAATTTACCTTATGTCCGTTGTGAAGCAGCCGTCTGAAAGCCTCTTTAAAAAGCTTTAACAAATTTCACTTCCATAAGTGGGGTGAGAAAATTTTACTAGCCCAGGGAGCTAGTATAAATTTTGACATTAGTGTAGAAATTCTTAACAATTTTAATTCACCATAGAACTTTGATATCATTTCACACATCCCCTATATCGAAATTGGTTTTAATTTTGGGATTTTAATACCAGAAATCACTCTACGGAATTCTTGATGATTGGTCCATAATTTAAAATGGGTCCAATATAAGTTCCCCTCTCGAAAATAATTTTAGTTTTACGGAAATTTAATCAAATCAAGTTTCATATGACTGGAAATAAAACCAAAAAACTTTCTGGCTGTCGGTCAATAATTTATCAACTGCAGGTTAAGGCCGCAACCAATTTTAATACTGACGTCCGCTTTTATAAAGATTAATTTATGATTTATAGACCTTTATAGGGCCCATACCTGAAATATTATCACTGTGGGTGGAGGGTATCGAAGATTCGGCACAACCGACTATAGCACTCTTACTTGTTTTAATGCAATATTTTAAATCTTAAATTTATTGTGCTAATAATCGTTAAGTTTAAAATTGTCTGGGTTCCTGTCCAAACGATATATATTCAACGATAATTAAATATAAAATGATTTTAAAATTTTTAACTTACACCCAATTTTCACGATGATTTAAAAGACATGTCTTTTTTGTATTTCTTTTCTAAAGAAACTTCCAAAAACTTGTTAAATTTTCACCATGTTTCTTTTCTTTGCAGTCAGAGCTGATTTTTTCTTAGTTTCTTATTCGTAACAATATTTAAAATTTCGTTATTCCACATAATTTTGATATATTTTGAATTTTTTTTAATTAAAATTTTTTATATTTCTATATTTTAATAAGCACATGTCAATTTGAAATAAGAATAAAATAGAAATTAAAAAACACAAATAAGTGCAAAGAGGAATGTCAAAAAAGAAACACAGAAATACGATTCATGTCTTTTTTTCTACCCTGCTTACTTCTCTACCCCGCTCACTATCAAACAAAAAAAGACATGATTTTAAAATAGGGGAAAAAATCATCGTGAAAATTGGGTGTTACATTTTTTTTATCGCAATACACCAATACCCCTTTTTGCGTTGCTAATTGGAGCCGGGAAAATGGGGCGCTTACCGAAACGACGCAAACCGAAGCACGATTTTCAATAAATTTGTATGGATTTTAATTTAATATTCATAATTTTAGCTGAAAATATATAATATTTTTTAGAGATTCAAATAAAGTTAAAAGTTTGTTTTGAATTACCATTTGTTTTATCGGTATTCTTCGCTGATTTCTATCATCAGTCCAAATGATAGGAAGTGGTTCCATTTTTCTCATTTAAGGATTTTCATTTTTGT
Organism: Pollenia amentaria; assembly: GCA_943735925.1. Lineage (NCBI taxonomy): Eukaryota > Metazoa > Arthropoda > Insecta > Diptera > Polleniidae > Pollenia > Pollenia amentaria. The sequence goes on along the minus strand of OX031009.1, from coordinate 93,210,578 downwards.
AACCTGTTTATTTTGTAACAATCTTCCGGTTTTAGCAATTTTTTAAAATTTTATCAGCGTCTCAGACACAACAAATGGATTTTATTGCAGAAGGGCCTACGCCAAGGTTTCTTCCATTATCAACAGCCTTTTCCCTTAATTTACAACTTTTAAAAATGTGCAGTTTTTATTCTAACGTTATTTGCTTTCTTTTTGACTCATTGTTGCAAAATATTTAGATTTAACTTCACTTTAGCAAATGTAATTTTAAACTACTAACGACCTTCAACTTGTAACCAGCAGACAACTTACACATACATATTTGCATTACACTTAAGAGGGAGATCTCCTTTTTTCCAGAGTTTATTTATTGAATCTTCATATATTAAATATGAACTAACAATAAGCAATCAAATCTTATCCTTTTACTTTAATTCATGCCGTGCCAGTGCCCGTCAAAAATTTTTTTCTTATCACGGTTTTTGTTCACATATTTAGCTGTTTATCGCTCTTCTGATTGGGTGAGTGCTGCATTGTCTCTTCTGCTCTTCTCGCTAGCGGATTTGGGTGTAGTTCAAGCCTTTTTAAATATTTTACTGCGTATTTTGTTATCATAGTTTTTACCAATGGCACGTTGATATCCTTGTGGATATTCGAGTTTTTAACATACCAGGGAGCGGCTGTAATTATGCCAAGAAGATTATTTTGGCGCCTTTGAATTTTTTTGATATTAGACGCTGAGGCAGTGCCCCATAATTGAATACCGTAGCACCAGATTGGTTTTAAGAAAGAGTTGTAAAGTTGAAGTTTGCAATCGAGACTAAGGACAGAATTAATTCCAATAAGCCAATGAATTTGAATGGCTTTTAGTTTCATTTAAGTTAATTTTGCATCTATATGGTATTTCCACGTTAAACGGCGATCTAGATGTATACCGAGATATTTTACATGCGAGTGCTGAGGTATTATTTGATTATTGATTTTAAAAGGCGGGCATGAATCCCGACGCAAGGTGAATGTTATATGTACGAATTTTTGCTCGTTGACTATTATCCTCCATTGTTTTAACCATATTTCCAGTTGAAATATATGCTCCTGTAAGTAACGGGATGCTTCATGATGGTTTTTATGCAGGCTTTGGAAAGCTGTATCGTCCGCAAAAGTTGAAGCTTGGGTGTAGTTGTTAGTTGGAATGTCCGATGTATATATTAGGTATAATAGTGGACCCAGGATGCTGCATTGTGGGACTCCAGAGGCAATTGGCTGAGGAGAACTTAAAAAGTCGCCTTTTTTAATAATGAATTTACGACCGACTAAGTAGCTTTCTAACAGTTTGTGTTTGTTTGCTGGTAAGTTTAGCTTCAATTTATGTAATAAGCCCTCGTGCCGGACTTTATCAAATGCTTGAGACACATCGATGAAGAGAGCGGAACAATATTTTTTTTTCTTCAAAGGCCTTTCTTATGGCGTTTACTATCTGATGGATTTCTTCAATTGTGCAGCGTTCTTTTCTAAAACTGAACTGATGGTTAGGAATACATCTATTTTCGTTTAAAATTGGGATTAATTTTGACACTAAGAGTTTCTCAAACAGCTTTGATATATTAGATAATAAACTTATAGGACTATATGACTCAACTTTTGTGTGATTTTTCCTGGTTTAGGTATCATGGTTACTAAGGAAACTTTCCATTCTTGAGGGCAGCATTCAATGCGTAAAATAGCATTAAAAATAAAAAGAATAATTTGCTTTGCTATGCAAGGTAGTTCCAAAAGCATTTTGTTACTGATCTTGTCGAAACCAGGAGCTTTCTTGGGGCTTAAATCACAAATAGCCTTTTCGATATCTCTTATCTCCTTTCTTTGTACAAGCATTTTGCTAAAAACAATAGGTAATAAGCAGTGTTTAAATTGCTTGCTTTAAAATAGCAACAGTCGCACATTTTTGCTTTGTTTACATTTTTTTCAGCAAATTAAAAAACTGTGTGTCTAATGGCTAATAAATCAGTAAGTATTTAAACGCTGGTTTAGTTGAACTAAACTTAAATTTATATGTAGTTTAAACTCAACAGTTGTAAATCAGTGTCCCATGTATTATATGTAGTGTAAAAAGTAACATGTGGCAGCACTACGATAAATGTAGACAAATTCATGTGGTTTATATTGGTAGTTTAAACGCCCAATTTTATGCGTTTAAAGATGGTTTATATGTTTTCTGATTTATAGATTTGTTGGCTTAAACACATTTTAAACCAAAAATAGAGTTTAACTTGCTCTGATTTATTAGCCCTAAGTGTTTGCTTAACTCTTTGATAACGAGTCAGCAAAAGCAAAAAAGCAAAAGCAAAACAAAGAGAGTAAATAATTTGTTTAAACTCGCTATGTGCATGTACTCTGCTAAATCTGTCAGCAAAGAAGCCACTTAAGAAAACAAATTTTCTGTTGCAGTAAGTATTAAGTTTTTGATTGTTTTTTTTTTGCTTTTGATGCGCTTAAAGTCAGCAAGTTAACTTCTTTGCTGTTGCTGGAACTTAATATATTATGAACGAATTTGTTTCGAATTTTTTTGGTATTTTGCGTTTTTTTTTTAATAAATAGGTACATACATACATAAATGAAACTACACGTTTTTTTAAACTAATTTGTTTATTTTGTGTTATGTAATTATGTATGTATATACCTATTCTATGAAACTAACGCCTGCAACAGCAAGCAACAGCAATGAAGTCAAAAACAGCAAAGAAGTTAATACTCGCTGAATTTAAGCACATCAATTTACAGTTAAGCCAAAGCAAAAAAAAATAAACAAAAACTTATTACTTACAGCAACAGCAATTTTTTTTTTCAAGTGGTTGCTTGGCTGGCTTTTTAAGCTGAGAACATAAACATGGTGAGAATAAATAAATTATTTACTCTAACTTTTTCTGCGTTTGCTTTTGCTTTTTGCTTTTGCTGTGTTCTTTTTCTTAAGTTAAGTTAAGCAATTACAAAAACATTAAAAATAGTCAAGCATTTTTAAACACTGGTAATAAGTAACATGGATGGAAACAAATTGTGTCTAAACTACTATCTAATGGACTTACGTTGGTGCAAATTTCATCCTGATCGGAAGACAGCGTTTTTAAAAGTTGGGTCACTTGAGACCCCAAATAGTGGTAGTGGTAACAGAAGATCAGGCTTTCGCCAATATAAGCTCTAACTAGTTTGAAATTTTTAGTTTACGTACGTATCTGAATTATATTAAAAGTTTTTTATTTGGAAATTAATTTGTTATCTTTAAATAGTTTAAGTTGTTCGTTAAAACGGATTCTTTTTATATTATTTAACAGTTTATCACATACTTACGTTTAAAAATTAACCAAATGGCATTAGTTCTATGTATATCCCATAGTAGAAACGTGTCTTTGCAATTGGTAGTAGCAAAGTTATTAGAAGGATTACATTGGCTTAAACCTGTTAAGATTTCAAATGTCACTGTGTGCAGTTTGTAGTACAGCTACGGTGGCCATATTTTTAAAACTAAAATACAGAACAGTAGTTTCAATATTATTAAAGTCATACAAAAATTTCATGTTATTCAAACAGGAAGGCCCAGCAATAACAGCCGCACATAAAAAGACATTTCATTTTTCATATTACAAATGTGTTTTCTTTCGCATACGATTCTTATAATATCAATTTACAAGCGAATGGACGACTAATTGAATAATTTGTAATTTAATGGGTCGATTTCAAATGGAAACACAGCCAAGCTTCAGTTGGAAGCAGCAAAATTAGGCAACGCAGCTCATGCTAAAATATACAACATTTTTATATTTTCACTTGAGCGGCGCCCTAAAAATTATTTGATATAAAACTGAACAATAAAATTATTAAAAAAGAAAGAAAAGAATGAAAGAAAACGAAAAAATATATGTAAATAAGACTAACTTACCTTATATGGGCAAAATAAAAGTTAAAGTTTTAAATGTTGGTCATGAACGGTTTAATTTAGCTAAATTTATTAATTAAACGTGTTTTCTGAACAAATATATGCCTTTTCTGGTTATAAAATGGGTTTTAAATGATGTCACAATGAACGTTATAAACAAGTAATATAGTGCAGTAAAGGGTTAATTTTTGACTAAAATTAATATCGGACAAAAATGGTTAAGTTATTTAAATTTTCATAAAAATCGAATTGAAAAGCATCAAAAAACTGACATAAAAATCTCGTTATCTCGAGTCTGTGGTTAGATTTGTAAAATGTTTTAATGCAGAATCAAAGAATCCCTAAATATCTATTATATTTGCTCATTCATTAGATGAAAAAAATTTACCAAATTTGTTATTCATGAAAAATACCATTTTTTGACCCTCTTTTGATGGGGTTTAGCTAGCGGGAGATAATCGCTAGAGCCAAAATATTTTGGGAATCTTCATAAAACATGTCAAAGTTAGTTTTGAGGGTTGTACATGAACAACTTTTTTTTGAGTAGGTCTAATGTACATATATACACATATACTGTGCAAAAACATTTTTGTTGTTATTTTTTTCTTTATTTTATATTTGTTGAATCTTCATATATTAAATGTGAACTAACAATAATAAATCAAATTTTATCGTAATACCTTATTTTATGTCCTGCCAGTGCCAGATAAAAAATTTCGTCATCACGGTTTCTGTTCACATATGTTGGTGTTTATCGCTCTTCTGATTGGGTGAGTGCTGCAGTGTCTCTTCTCCTAAAGCGAGTGTGCCCGCCATCATTTAAAATATTTCGAGCTAGTGAATTTTGGTGCAGTTCATGCCTTTTTAAATATTTTACTGCGTATTTCGTAATTATAGTATTAAGTAATGGCACATTGAGATCCTTATGCATATTTAAGTTTTTAACATACCAGAAAAGAAACTTTTCATTTTCGTTTTTGTAAAAACTTTACATATTATCATTTCACAATTACACAAATTGCAATTCCCGTTCTTTTAATGAAAAACTGTTTCATTCCATTGTAGCCGTGAAACTTTTGTATCTATGTTAATAAAATTTAAAAGTCAAATGCAGATATCGAAGTTTAGCAGCTTAACACCGGCGCTAAGCCGCAGACAATTGTTTTAGCTACTTGAACCGCATGTATTTATTTTGCTATTTTGTATGATTGTTTGTGCGCATTTGTAAGTGGTAAATGAAACGTCGAAAATTGTTGTTGTGCTATGCGTTATTCGAGTTAATTTGAAGAAAGAAGAAAAAAACAGTTTAATGATTCCTCTTGTTTTTTATAATGTGCACACGCAATTATACACCTGTACATATACACGTTATCTTTACACTTTACAACTGATCGTTACTTACAATTGCGGTATTCACAAAACCCCTTGTACCGTTGTTTGGATTGTATGTTGCTTTAAAATGCATAGTTTACAATTTTTTTTTTTATACAACATACAATCGATACAACGATACAAGGGGTTTTGTGAATACCGCAAATGTTCTTTTCTCTGCTGCATATCTGAATTAGTAGTGCATACTCCTATTCTAAACTGCTACAACAGTATCGCAATTGGTTTTTCTATTTTGTATACATCCATTCGCATTAACAATTTTATATACCAAAATCAAAACAAAATGCATCACAAAACTATGATCTACACACCCACGCCCGTTTATTTTTCTACACTGATAGAAAAGGCATCATAACGCTGATGTATTTTGACATCAATACTATGACAAGTGTCTTCGTTTTTGACCCCATGACACTTTACATCACTGTGATGTGGGGCTTAACATCGCTTGGCCAAATTGTCATCAGGGTGAACAATTTAAATTATGTCATCAGTGGGATGACACATTGGCATGTCGAATCGGAGTCGGTTTTATAAAGCATGTCATTAATGCGATGACAAACTGTCATCAAATTGAGTCATTGTAATTGACCTTAAGTCAAATTGAGAAAATAACATTATTTATTTACCCGTTTTACATGTTGGTTTCACTTTGTTATATTCTGCCCTTTGTTAACAGAAGAACTCTCAATTAGCAGCATGCCCAACATGGCTTTCGTAATAATTCTACTTCAAAAATTTGATGTGTTTAAATATATAATTTAAAAAAATAGAATATGGGAACTTTTGCTTCGAATAATCACAGTTGCTCCCTGGTATGTTAAAAACTCATATATTCACAAGGATATCAATGTGCCATTAGTAAAAACTATTAGTATGCAGTAAAATATTTAAAAAGGCTTGAGTCGCACCCAAATCCACTAGCTCGAAATATTTTAAATGACAGCGGCCACTCTAGATTAAGGGGAAGAGATTCTGCAGGACTCATCCGACGAGAAAACCGCAAAACATCTACATATGTGAACAGAAACCGTGAAGAAAAATATTTTCGTCTAGCATTGGCAGGACAAAAATAAAGTATTAGCATAAGATTTGATTAATTATTGTTAGTTCATATTTAAAAAAAACATGACATGATATATTATGTCATTGCACTGATTATAGTTTGTTATTGCAATGATGACAGTGTGTCATTGCACCGATGACAGTTTGTCATTACACTGATGAAATGAAATATTATGTCATCGCACTGATGACAGCGTTATGACGACTTTTCTATCGGTGCACACAAAATGTGGCGTCGAATTGGTGTCACTGTAGTCATAGCGTAGATGACGCATAAAATAAGGCAAAGTTTTAGCATGACGTTTGTCACTGGATTGATGTAACTTTTTGCCCCATTGATGCCATTTGTAACAACATTGATGTCACAATTCTGATGTTAGGGCATCATCAATATGAAGATGGATTTTTCTATGAGTGTAGACTCTTATTTTGAGCGACTGTTATAAACATCCATTTATAGTTATTTTTGCTATAAATGCAATATTTTTTTATAGTACACTTTTGTATGTTTCTTATATTTTTGCACTTCTGTTATAAAGCTCACCTGCAAATCATATATTGGCTTTTTTTCAATAAATAAATTATTAAAAGTCTTATCTCTTATTTTCTTTACCATACAAACAAAGAATTTAAAAGTTTACTACGCATACACAAAAAAAATACGTTAGCTAAAATTTCACTACACGTTCATTAAAAAATACAGAACAAGTACCCAAAAAAAAAAAACACTTAAATAATTTCTGTAATTTATAGTAGTGTTTGTGTTCGTCAGCTTCCAATCCATATTTTGTTTGTGTACAAATTCACAAACACGAACAATTTTCTTCTTCTTTTAATTCTTGTATAGAATGTGTATGTGTACTGTTTATGGCAAAAACGGTATGGTACACTAACTTGCTGTACTTTATGTTTTTTTAACGAACTCTGGTAAAAACCACCCAACCAAATAAAAAACGAGTAAGAGCGCAAGATTGGGCTGTGCCGAATCTGATATACGATTCACCATCTCAAAATGTATGTATGTATGTATTTTCGGACGGGCATATTGAAAAACATAAATTTGTGCAACAAGCTGTAACGATCCTTTTTTAAATTGAAGCAAAATTGTTAAAATCGATCAACAATTGAGTTTTTTGGGCCGACATCTTGCCCGCGCGAATTGCCCAAAAATATTTGTGGCAATAAACTTCGCGTAACACAATAATTTTGGCATAAAACTGACATATATAATGTTGTTATTATTTTAAAGTTAAAATTTCCTTTTTTTATCGTATATAAATAAAAGCTTTTTTTTAAAGAGGGATTTTCTTCTAATTTATTTACGTCTTTTCATTTGATACCCATATTATAGAAGTGCATTAAAAATAGCTAGACCTTCATCTTGAGTGTGCCGCCATGGTGGATTTAGAATGACGTTACATAGTAAACCTTGCATTGTCATCCAAACTGAAAGTGTGTACAAAATTTCAGTTAAATCAATTGAAGATCTGCTTCATAATTGAGTTGCAAGATTTCACCCGAAGAAACATACACACATACATTGCAAGTTAAATAAAAGCTTTTAAATGACCATAAGATGAAAAAAATAGTTAAATCATTAACAAATAAAAGGCCAAATAGTGATTAATTTATTGAAATGTTGTTATATTATAAAACATAAAAATATTGTAAGCGAAACTAAGACGTCGCTAAACTTATATTCTTCACCGCCGATTGTAATAACATGTCTCCTTTGCCATCTGATCAAGTGTCAAATTATGTAAATACACAAAAAATAATAAAAAAAATTATAGGATTATTTATTTTAATCGAATTATCGCAAGAAATTCGGGATGAGCAAAGGCAAGAAAACTTTATTAACGTTTTACGTCAGTAATGTTGTGCCATTTTATAGGAATATATTCATTTGCAAATCTGTAAATATGCATATTTTTAGAAGATTATTGTTACTAATTTTAAAAAAATTATTACTTATTGTTGGGAATGTCCAGATTTTCCTTTTAATAATTTTTTAAAAATTATTTTTCACCGTTAAAATGAAAGTGTATAAATGAAAAGTTTTTGACACTTCTTTGCATTGTTACACAGAACAAGAATCACATTAACGTGAAAATGTGAAAACAATTTGTTCCAGTCCACTTGTTCTTTTCATATAAAAACAATTGAATTTATTTATAATTTTTTCATTAATCGAGAATCAGAAATTCTCTGAAAATACTTTTCATTTTACCGTTTCACAGCCCGAAAGAGTTTTTTGCGCCATAGAATTTTTTTAGATATTAGAGGCCGCGGCAGTGCCCCATAACTGAATACGGTAGCACCAGATTGGCTTTAAGATAGAGTTGTAAAGTAGAAGTTTGCAATTGAGACTAAGAACAGAGTTTCTTCCAATAAGCAAATTAATTTGAATTGATTTTAGTTTCATTTCAGTTAATTTTTCTTCTATATGCCATTTCCACGTCAAACGCCGATCTAGATGTACACCGATGTAATATTCGATTATTGATTTATGTAATATGCGCAAGGTGAATGTTATATGTACATATGTACGCCTTTTGCTCATTTACCATTATCCTCCACTGTTTTACCCATATATGATCCTGTAAGTAACGAAATACTTCATGACGGTTTTCGCTTAGAAAGGCAGTTGTCTCTTGGCATGTCCGAAATGTGAATTAGGTATACTAGGGGGTCCAGGATGCTCCAACATCAATTGGCTGAGGAGAACCTAAAAAATTGCCTTGAATAAAAAATTTACGAACGGCTAAGTTGCTTTCTAATAGCGTGTGTGTGTCATGCCAGACTTTACCAAGAACTTGCGAAACATCGATGAAGAGTGTTGAGCAGTATTTTCTCTCTGCGAAAGCTTTTCTAATGACATTTACTATTCGATTAGTTTGTTCAATTGTGCTGTGCTTGCTTCTAAAACCGAATTGATGGTTTGGAATACATCTATGTTCATTTAAAATCGGCGTTAATTTTGACACTAGTAGTTTTTCAAAGAGCTTTGAAATATTAGATAATAAACTTATAGGCCTATTTGACTCAACTTTTGTGTGATCTTTTCCTGGTTTAAGTATCATGGTTACTAAGGAAACTCTCCATTCTTGAGGGTGGTATTCAAGGCGTAAAATAACATTAAATATATATATATATATATATATATTTTCTTGAGGGTTGTGATGGAATGTTGTACAGCTAGTTTACGATAAATGTCAAAATTAACAATAGATAGATCCACATACACCGGTGTACTAAGCGGAATATTTTCTGTGCCATAAGTATTGAGATATTTTTTATATTTTAACCAATTTGTGTGGCTGACGTTGCTAAGTAGCCAGACGGAGATACAATTGTAGGTGTGTGATCGGAAGATAACTCTTAAGAAGTGTTAACATGAATCGTTTCTGTGGGGATGTCTTAACCAAGCCAAAATCGATATTATCTGGATTTTTTGCTGACCAGCAGGCTAATAAGTTGGCTGTACGCTTGCGTCCAAATTTAATACCATTTTAGAGTTAGTATTAAACAAAACACGACTTTTTGGTGTTATAAGTCGTGAGCCCTTCTTTGACAATGGCAGTCTATTTTCTAGTATTAAAATCGGATTTTAAGCAAATTTACATGCGAAATTTAAGTAAGAATTGTATCAAGGAGGGATTCGCTGAAAAACAATACTAACGATCTTAAAAAGAGATATTTGCAAAATAAATACTCAGCAATAAATAAACAAATTGCTTAACCCAGATAGCGCCGGAAATATTTTGAAAACTTCAATCGGGAATCGGGTGTCCTTTTAAAAGGACGGTAGCTTAATACCGTACTAAATTTTTTTTAATCTGTAATTTTTTTTTATAAGGAAATTGCAATGATTTGTAAAGTAAAATATATAAAATGTAAATGGAAAGGCGATTATGTTTTAAGTTGGAGTGTGATACGCCAAGAAGCAGTCCTTTGGATGTAAAGTGTCATTACACTTGTTGCAAAATCAGTTGGCCTTCTTATGTCAATAGGTGCAACGAGCTTGTTTTTCTTTGTGTTATACAAGGTACCATTGTCCATCAAATGGCGGGTACATATGGAAGTTGTTTAGGCACGAGAACCCTACATATTTTGCAGGGCATGAAAACCCTACATGGGTTACAATAGCGAGTACATTTACTCGTCGTTTTTTCTTTTTAGCAGCAGCGGGCAGTTGAACTCTTTTGTGCTTAAAAACCTCACAGTCAGTGAAGTGCCTTCAGAGTGAATTAAACTTTTTCCTTCAAGCTTAATAAATAAGCGAAACTATTACTTTTGTTTAAATAAATAATTGTGATAAAATAAAATAAGAATAAAATCTTTTATTAACAAAGTTGGTGGTTTCTTGTTCGACGAATCGTTTGCAATATTTTTATTCGTTTATCTATCTACTTAAAATTGTGATAATTTTTACCCCAGGAAACGAAACGTCCGGCACGTCGTTTATAAAAGCAAACGGCACTACTGGATTATTTTTTTTGTGCGTTTTATACAACCCGTGACAGCTGTATACCAGGGCCCACTCAACTTGACACCGCAATTTCATCCAGACCCCCTATCTGGGCTACTACTGGCAACTTTACACCAGCCCCCATTCATCTAGATACCAGCTCCACCGTAAGTACCATCCAATATTCTTTACGTCCATCTTTTACCCCCGTGTACCCATACATTTTGGTCCTTCGAGCCGGATCCGGGTCCTCTATAACCCGGGAAAATCCCTCCGACACTTTTATAGTGTCACATGACCCAGCAATCCCCTGCACAAATCTATGTACGTATGTATACTTACATCCATAAGTACACGTACATACATTACCCCCCTCGTGGCATAACGTGCTAATTTTTTATTGCTTCGCAATATCGTGGCTTAACGGTCTCACGTGAGAACCGTTAACATACAAAAAAAAAAAAAATATAAATTTTTAAATCGAAAAAACCAAATTATTTTTCCCCCCTCGCAACTACCTATCATGTGTCATCTTTCTCAAAATCATCATACGAAAAAGTAACGGTCGCCTAAACGTGTAAGGAAAAAAATCGTATGAAGTAATTCTGCATTTACTTGCATACGCCAAAAAAAATATAACAAAATAATATGAGAATAACTACATACGTACTCATGTACGCTTTGCATTTATTCTCATAAACCAAAAAACCACCACCAAAAATTCAAACCATACATACACGCATACATGCATACAGCGAAGTACACCAACAACTATACCTACTCATCAGAAGTAGCAACAGTCGGTTGACTTGAAAGAAAAAATTACAAAACCAGTTTGTACCGCAAAACAAACTAACAAGATCTACAGGCAATCTCATCATACGTTTTTTCCCCCCGCAATGCTTTGATCATTGTCTACTCCTTAATCATCAACACATAGAGTTGACAAACAACCAAACCACAAAAGAAAAATACCAAATTTAAGTAAAAAAGAAATTGCGTTGTACTTGCTGCTTGATATTCAAGGCTAATATCAAGAAGCATCTCTTTTGTTGTTGTTATCGTCAATTGCATTAATTCCCTCGTGCTAATAATAATATTTTTCATCTCGCATATTTTACGCAGTCGATCAACTCGTTGGTTTTTAAATTTGATGAGAGAACAAATCAAAAAAAAAACCAGACGAATAAATGTATGTATGTACGGTGTGTAACATAAGTACATGAAAATAACTAGGTCACTGGGACAAATTGAATTGTACATAAGAACTTATATACTAACAGCTGGATACGAGGGCAGCTCGGAAAATCATTGGAATTTTTAATACAATTACCATTATAATATTTATTATTGAAATAAATGCCTACGTTATAAAATAAAATGCACATATGAAAATAAATAAATTACCATAAAGCCCACGACACATGATAACCCCTTTGCTGCGAATTTTATATACCAATATTATATAATAACCATTTAAAATTCTTTAAATTTTAACCACTACCTTTCATTGGTCGCTTTTACGAAGCACCTTTGAAAATTTATTTAAACTTTTTAATAATAAATTAATTATTGGAATTTCTTTTAAATTTTTTGCAAACAGTTTTTCGTGGTCGCTTTTACGAAGCACCTCTGAAAATGTATTTAAACCTTTTAATAATAAATTAATTATAAATTAATTATTCAAGTTTCTTTAAAATTTTTGCAAATAATTTTCATTGGTCGCTTTTACGAGGCACCTCTGAAAATTCATTTAGTAAATAAATTACTTATAAATTAGTTATTAAAATTTCTTTAAATTTTTTGCAAAATAATTTTTATTGGTCGCTTTTACGAAGCACATCTGAAAATTTATTTAATAATAAATTACTTGAAAATTAATTATTAAAATTTCTTTAAATTTTTTGCGAATAATTTTTATTGGTCGCTTTTACGAAGCACCTCTGAAAATTTATTTAATAACAAATTCATTGAAAATTAACCATTAAAGTTTCTTTAAATTTTTTACCAACTATTTTCATCGGTCGCTTTTACGAAGCACCTTTGAAAATTCCTTTAAATCTTTTACCTACTATTTTCATCGGTCTTCCATGTTGTAAAAATTCCTTTCTTCATAAAAAATAATTTAATGAAAATTAAATTTAATGAACTTAAGCCTAATTAAATAGTAAAAATTTGGATTAAAAACCATGAATAGTTCAACAAAATAACCACAATACTAATTATTGTTAAAGCTAAGGCACGAGCTCTATGTGTTCATTTGTCCTTCAAGTTGTGCTGAAAAATGTCAACAAGAAAAAAGAAAGACAAAAAACATGATAAACAAAAAAAAAAAAAAAAATGTACTTTGGACTTCAAGAAGAATTCTTGACAAAAGTACGGAAAAAACGGAAGTAAAGGAAAAACATGTGAGATCAATTAAAAATGGATAATCATTCAATAAGCAAATTTCGATCTACCAAAGGTTAAAATACAATTTGGTTTAAGGATTGATGTTTGACTACTGACGTCAGCAGTCATCGATGGCTGCGAGTGTAAGACGGCAAATCCCTTTGAGAAGACCTAGTGGTTGAGGTCGAAACATGTCAGGGTAACCAGCCGCCTGGGTTCGAATCACATGCCAGCCAGCCTGGCTTCGAATCCCAGGTCAGTCAAGAATGAAAATTATCAATAACAATTTTAATTAATCTTCCATGTTGTAAAAATTCCTTTCTTCATAAAAAAAATAATTTAATGAAAATTAAATTTAATGAACTTAAGCCTAATTAAATAGTAAAAATTTGGATTAAAAACCATGAATAGTTCAACAAAATAACCACAATACTAATTATTGTTAAAGCTAAGGCACGAGCTCTATGTGTTCATTTGTCCTTCAAGTTGTGCTGAAAAATGTCAACAAGAAAAAAGAAAGACAAAAAACATGATAAACAAAAAAAAAAAAAATGTACTTTGGACTTCAAGAAGAATTCTTGACAAAAGTACGGAAAAAACGGAAGTAAAGGAAAAACATGTGAGATCAATTAAAAATGGATAATCATTCAATAAGCAAATTTCGATCTACCAAAGGTTAAAATACAATTTGGTTTAAGGATTGATGTTTGACTACTGACGTCAGCAGTCATCGATGGCTGCGAGTGTAAGACGGCAAATCCCTTTGAGAAGACCTAGTGGTTGAGGTCGAAACATGTCAGGGTAACCAGCCGCCTGGGTTCGAATCACATGCCAGCCAGCCTGGCTTCGAATCCCAGGTCAGTCAAGAATGAAAATTATCAATAACAATTTTAATTAATCTTCCATGTTGTAAAAATTCCTTTCTTCATAAAAAATAATTTAATGAAAATTAAATTTAATGAACTTAAGCCTAATTAAATAGTAAAAATTTGGATTAAAAACCATGAATAGTTCAACAAAATAACCACAATACTAATTATTGTTAAAGCTAAGGCACGAGCTCTATGTGTTCATTTGTCCTTCAAGTTGTGCTGAAAAATGTCAACAAGAAAAAAGAAAGACAAAAAACATGATAAACAAAAAAAAAAAAAATGTACTTTGGACTTCAAGAAGAATTCTTGACAAAAGTACGGAAAAAACGGAAGTAAAGGAAAAACATGTGAGATCAATTAAAAATGGATAATCATTCAATAAGCAAATTTCGATCTACCAAAGGTTAAAATACAATTTGGTTTAAGGATTGATGTTTGACTACTGACGTCAGCAGTCATCGATGGCTGCGAGTGTAAGACGGCAAATCCCTTTGAGAAGACCTAGTGGTTGAGGTCGAAACATGTCAGGGTAACCAGCCGCCTGGGTTCGAATCACATGCCAGCCAGCCTGGCTTCGAATCCCAGGTCAGTCAAGAATGAAAATTATCAATAACAATTTTAATTAATCTTCCATGTTGTAAAAATTCCTTTCTTCATAAAAAATAATTTAATGAAAATTAAATTTAATGAACTTAAGCCTAATTAAATAGTAAAAATTTGGATTAAAAACCATGAATAGTTCAACAAAATAACCACAATACTAATTATTGTTAAAGCTAAGGCACGAGCTCTATGTGTTCATTTGTCCTTCAAGTTGTGCTGAAAAATGTCAACAAGAAAAAAGAAAGACAAAAAACATGATAAACAAAAAAAAAAAATGTACTTTGGACTTCAAGAAGAATTCTTGACAAAAGTACGGAAAAAACGGAAGTAAAGGAAAAACATGTGAGATCAATTAAAAATGGATAATCATTCAATAAGCAAATTTCGATCTACCAAAGGTTAAAATACAATTTGGTTTAAGGATTGATGTTTGACTACTGACGTCAGCAGTCATCGATGGCTGCGAGTGTAAGACGGCAAATCCCTTTGAGAAGACCTAGTGGTTGAGGTCGAAACATGTCAGGGTAACCAGCCGCCTGGGTTCGAATCACATGCCAGCCAGCCTGGCTTCGAATCCCAGGTCAGTCAAGAATGAAAATTATCAATAACAATTTTAATTAATCTTCCATGTTGTAAAAATTCCTTTCTTCATAAAAAATAATTTAATGAAAATTAAATTTAATGAACTTAAGCCTAATTAAATAGTAAAAATTTGGATAAATTAAACCTTAAAAATTTTTTAAATTTTTTTGGCCATAATTTCTCATTGGTCGCTTTTACGAAGCACCTTTGAGAATTTCTTTCAATTTTTTCCAATAATTTCATTGGTCGCTTTTACGAAGCACCTTTGAAAATTTCTTTAAATTTTTCTCCAATAATTTTCTTCGGTCGCTTTTACGAAGCACCTTTGAAAATTTCTTTAAATTTTTCTCCAATAATTTTCTTCGGTCGCTTTTACGAAGCACTTTTGAAAATTTCTTTAAATTTTTCTCCAATAATTTTCTTCGGTCGCTTTTACGGAGCACCTTTGAAAATTTCTTTAAATTTTTTTCCCAATAATTTTCTTCGGTCGCTTTTACGAAGCACCTTTGAAAATTTCTTTAAACCCTTTTTTCTCAATAATTTTCTTCGGTCGCTTTTACGAAGCACCTTTGAAAATTTCTATAAATTTTCTCAGATAAATTTCCTGGTCGCTTTTACGAAGCATCACCGAAAATTTACCTAAATATTCTTAAATACAAATTTCTTAAAATTCTCCAATTCTATAAGCCCATTCACCTGAGGAAAAATGGCATCGGTACAAAATGTCATACGGTTTTCTGATCGTGTGGTCGAATTCAAAACCTACTTTGACGGTCTAAATGTAGAATCGCACACGCGACACACCCTCGAGGCTTACGAAAAGCAAATCGACCGTCTCTGGGCAAGTTTCGAGTCACGTTATGAATCTGCGATGGAGAATTATGAAACCATAAAAGAAGAGATCGATCTGGAAGCTTTAAAAGGGCGTTTTTACTCTACCTATGGCAGCCACACAGCTGTGGTTGCAAAGATCCTCGAACTCCGAGAGGCTCTTCAAGCCAATGCCCAAACAGCCTCCTCCTCGAATGATAGCAACCGCGATATGACCTCACACATTCCTTTACCCCCCTGCGATACCGAAGTCCAAAGCAAACTCACCTGCAAGGTATGTAAGGGAAAACATCATTCGCTGCTTCATCGCGTAGACGGGAAGAAAACACCAAATAGTAACAATAACGTTAAAAGTACCCCCGTTCATCAAAATAACAACCCCCTTCCCGCTTTAGATGTGACTCCTTCTACTTCGTCCCAAGCAACAAATGGAACGCTGCAATCGTTTTCAACTAACCTGGGACCCACCACACAATCTGTAGTACTTGGTACAGCGTTAGTCGACGTCTACAATAACGACCTCAAGTGTACGGTTCGCCCGCTTATAGACTCCCCCTCGGAGGAGACATTCATTTCGAGGGAACTACAAGGACATCTTGGTCTTTACACCAGGCCATCAGCAGCCCAAGTCCACGGGCTAAGCGACTCCGTGACTGCAACTGCAACCCGAAGTTGTCCCGTCAAAATCGGATCTCCAGTTGACAAATCGTTTGAGGTTTCTTCGGATGCCTTAATAATAAATAGACTTACCGGTCACCTTCCCTACTACCCCTCATCGACATTAAACGATAGTAATTTCTCCAATTTGCGATTGGCTGATACCTATCGCCACAGTTGTCGGGAGATAGATTTGCTGCTTGGTGCAGACGTTTACCCCAAAATTATTCTGGATGGTCTACAAAGAGACACACAGCAATCCTTGCTTGCCCAAAATACAGTTTTCGGGTGGATTATTACGGGAAAGGTACCCGCACTCCCGTGCGGAAAGGCGTTTTTATCGGTTTTTAGCTCCATAGAATTGAATAACCAACTTCAGCGTTTTTGGGAGCTTGAGGATATCCCAAGGAGAAAAACGTCCTCCCCGGAGGACACATACTGCGAAAATTTGTACACAACCACTACGTACCGAAATAAAGAAGGTCGATACGTCGTTTCACTCCCCTTTAAGAAAGACTACCCTGGAAAATTAAATATTGGCCCCTCTCGAAAAATTGCTTTCTCCCAGTTTCTACGAAACGAGGCGAGATTAAGCAAAAACCCCCAACTTAAAAATGAATACGACCAGGTCATCAAAGAGTACGCTACTCTAGGTCAAATGACCAAGGTAACCCCCGTAAATGGTGACAGCGGCACTTACTATCTGCCCCACCATGCTGTTGTAAAACCCGACAGCACCACAACAAAATTGCGCGTGGTATTAAATGCCTCCAGCCCCTCATGGACAGATTCCACCATCGTGCTGGCATGGTTAAGAAAACCGGCTCACAAGTGGAGAACGTTCGTCGAAAATCGAGATTCGTCTATAATCGGAAAAGTAGGAAAGGATTCGTGGTCTCATGTTGAATCCAAAAGTAACCCCGCTGACTTAGCGTCACGTGGCGTTACCATACGTGACTTGTCATCTAGTGAGTTGTGGTGGCGTGGGCCTGCGTGGCTAAGACGTCCCCCTTCAGACTGGCCATCACGAGAAAAGGAGTTTGATACGGAAGAAGACAGTAGACTAGTTCATGCACATACAACTTTCATAAAGCCTGACGATATTCGTGAGAACTTTTCAGACCTACCTCGAGCGTTAAGAGTTATAAATTATATATTCCGCTTTTATAACCGCACGAGAACCAAATTGACAGCGGGAATGGTATGCCGAGAAGAGCTGTCGGCCAAGGAAACGATTTCCGCTAAAAATCGTCTAATAGTCGTCTGTCAGAAATCGTACTTTAGCGAAGAATACTCACAATTATCTGAAAGGAAACCTCTGTCCCGAAAAGGCTCGCTTCTAACCTTCAACCCCTTTCTCGATTCCAACGGAATTATGCGAATAAATGGTCGTTTAGCGGACTCCCCTACCCTGCGTTATGACGAACGTTACCCCATTTTATTGCCTTACCATGCGCGCTTCACCAGATTGTTTCTCACGTACCTACACAACCACACCCTACATGGTCAAAATGCGCTTTTACATCGCTTGACGAGACTACGTTACTACGTCCCCAAACTCAAAATGTTGGTCAAAACTATTTTATCCCAATGCGTAACATGCGTGAGACATAAACGCCAAATTGGTCAACAGATCATGGCTGCTTTACCCCCCGAACGCGCAAGTTTATCGCGCCCCTTTTATCACACCGGCGTCGCTTTCACGGGACCCTTTGACATAAAATCTTATGCGGGTCGTGGCTGTATGGTCACTAAAGGATACGTGTTGGTCTTCGTATGCTTTTCAACAAAAGCGATCCATCTCGAAGCTACCGGCGAAATATCCACACAAGCTTTTCTTGCCGCCTTTGCTCGGTTCTTTTCGCGACGAGGCACCCCCCACGATATGTACTCCGACAATGGCACCGCTTTCGTAGGCGCTGCTAACGTCCTCCATGACGAACACCAACATTTGTTGTCTAAGATACAACAGGGTCTTCTCTCTGGTTTTACTCCAGTCGACTGGCACTTCATCCCCCCTAGAAAGGACATCGTTAAGCGTCACCAGTACTGCCGAAACTGCCTCGCCCACTCCCATTGTCTCAAAACTGCCGCAGCAGTGGACGCTGTCACGACTGCAATGGACAACACCACACTCTCTTTCATCAGCCTGAAATCATCAGAGCAAACGAGCAATTGAGTCGAGCAGGTGACACCTACGCTCCCAAAGGGAATCTGATAATAGGAAAGTTCGGAGTTCATCAAGCAACATATTTTTCATCAAGCAACATATTTACATTTTTACTTATCTTAAATAATGAAATTATACCTGAATCTATTTTTTGAATTGCATGATAATTTTATATTTTTACCTCACTCACTTTGCTATTGAATTGTACTTATTCTGCATCTCTATGTTAGAATTCAACTGCTTGTCCGTTGTTAAGAAAATTAGACTTGTAAACCTACCCTCGTTGTTATCTTAGGATATAACAAGGGGGGCGGGATGTTTAGGCACGAGAACCCTACATATTTTGCAGGGCATGAAAACCCTACATGGGTTACAATAGCGAGTACATTTACTCGTCGTTTTTTCTTTTTAGCAGCAGCGGGCAGTTGAACTCTTTTGTGCTTAAAAACCTCACAGTCAGTGAAGTGCCTTCAGAGTGAATTAAACTTTTTCCTTCAAGCTTAATAAATAAGCGAAACTATTACTTTTGTTTAAATAAATAATTGTGATAAAATAAAATAAGAATAAAATCTTTTATTAACAAAGTTGGTGGTTTCTTGTTCGACGAATCGTTTGCAATATTTTTATTCGTTTATCTATCTACTTAAAATTGTGATAATTTTTACCCCAGGAAACGAAACGTCCGGCACGTCGTTTATAAAAGCAAACGGCACTACTGGATTATTTTTTTTGTGCGTTTTATACAACCCGTGACAGCTGTATACCAGGGCCCACTCAACTTGACACCGCAATTTCATCCAGACCCCCTATCTGGGCTACTACTGGCAACTTTACACCAGCCCCCATTCATCTAGATACCAGCTCCACCGTAAGTACCATCCAATATTCTTTACGTCCATCTTTTACCCCCGTGTACCCATACAGAAGTTGGCGCTGGATTTCCTTGAACCCATCTTTGAGGTTCTTTTAAAGGATTCTAGTAATCCGTTTGATATCACTCTTCTAAATGGTCTAATATTTCCTCCATAAGAACGACATAATAACCAGCTTTTATGCTCCGCTATATCTATACGATGACAAATGAGCGAAAAAAATTACTTTTTCCTCTAATAGATGTTCGGTATAGCCCGATGTTTTGGTCGGCTCTGTCAACACCGCTCATGTTTTCATTATACTTTTTTATAAGCGTTGGTTGTTGTATAGTAATATTTTTCTTGGTTTCTTGTGAATAGCGACCTACTGGTAGTGATGACAGAACTTCACAGTTGTTTAGTAAAAATACTATTGTCTACCCACGACAGTGTATGCGTTCTGAAAATACACGATCCTTTCGCTTTAGAGCCTTTGAATTTTGCAAAGGACAGTCTTTCCCCAGTCTGTTTTCTCTCACTATTCCCACCACTTAAACATTTCGTAGCTTCAACTCTTGTAGCAATATAATTGACGTAAAAAGTTGTCAAAATATATTTCGAACGGAACATTGGGATATCTGCCCTACCAGAAATTAATAACCAAAGCTAAAAAAAAATGTTTACTAACACAATTGCAACAATTTCACATTGAATTAATAAGTTAGAGAGAGAAACATAATGAGTTATTGAGAGAGAGAGATAGAGGCGAAATCACTTGTACACAAGGTTTCGGTCAGTTTTTTCATTTTGCTCTTAATAAACTAATAGAAACTATACCCAATATATCGGTGAGCAGTACTGCATAAACTAACTAGTAAAATGACAAGTAGCCTTTTTGTAGGGTGGCTTGCAATACATCAACGAATTGAAGAACAACACTAGCACCCAGTCCTAAGTGTTTATATTTGTCATCCAAAGGTGCTGAAGCGTCTTGATAAGGTTAAAACCATAATATATACCCAAATTGAGTTGTGCCTGCCCATAACGTATAGCCCCATCGGTTTGGCTTGCCGCGGATGAACTGTTTAGTACCGTGATGCCCAAAATATGGTACCATTGATTCGTCAATGCTTTGAAATTCTTGAAGTGTATCATGGATTACCAAATTGTTGCCAATAGCATTAAAAAATGATTGAACTGTAGCGAGTTTGTCTTGCTGTTGTAGTTTAGTACTATCGGAGCAATGTATATTTTGCATTATGGAGCGGAAACGACTTCTTGGCATCGCTTCACATATTATCTCATTGTTGACGTTTTTAGCGTTTTCCCAAGACATTTCCCGTTTCGGAACTCGAATATACCCACTCAAAAGCAAAATTTCAACGAAGCAACGCATTTCATCCTGTGTCACATCGCCAGAGCGGTTGTGGCTAACTGCGTACATGTTTGTGTATTGAACAAGCAAGTTAAATATTACTTCGTCCAAAAGTTTGAGAATTATTTCCATGGGATCTTGATTTTGATGTCATTCAGAAAATACCTCCCAATGAGTAGACTAGGAACCACATCCGTTTGTCCTTAGCTGTGCAGCCCTTTTGCGCTTAACTAAGTCAGCTAAAGCAATATTGTCGTCGCTAAAGCTAAAGCAATATTGTCGAATTGAGGTACATCTTAATTCACCACTTCTGCATCTGCACGTAGTTGACCGCCCGGTAAATGGTTGAGGCACACATTATCTTCGTCGCCGCTGTCTTCGTCTGTTATATCAGCATTAACGTTTTCGGGGGGAGCGATGCAAATACTGCCAAAAACATGATCATCGCTCCATTGATTAATATTCTCCAAAATTTCGTTAAGCTTCAATGCCTTTCGGTATGATTTACTATGTAAATAACACATAAGTAATGTGAAATGAAAATTATAAAAATAGGTAGTATATTTTGCCACTGTCCTTTTCAAAGTTCACAGTGGCAAAAAGGACCGTGATGCTGCAATACGGTTACGCATGCTTTCCATTTATTTGTTGTTCAACTACGATGTTTCCCTTATTTATTAAAAAAAAAAATAAAATACAGATCACAGGATGTAAATGATTTACTTACACGTGTCTTTCCATTGCACAATATTACAAAAAAATACCTTTCACAAAACACTCCCTATGCAATTAAAGCACGATTAATATCTTTCATTACCTGACGCTTTCGAGTTCAGAAGCTTCTTAACTAAGAATAAACAATAAAAATGCACAGAAATACATGTGCATAAAGGAACTTTTCTCTAATTTTTTATGTGCTTTCAAAAGGACGGTTGGGCCACCCATTCGAAATTCTCTTTCAAACTTTCTTAGAAAAAGAAAACTTCAGTATTTGTTATGAAAATCTCAAAATAAATTCGTTTTATTTCTTTTATGTCATCGAATTGCTCCATGTGGTGAGACCTTTTGCACTTTTTCATTTAATTCTTTATGGTAATTTGTAAAATATGAAAGAAAAATTATACAAGTTCCCAGTAATTGGCAAAGTCTAATAAATTGGGAATGTTATTGTTTAAGTACAAATACAGATCATTCAATTTGAAACATTATTCTGTAAAGATGTTAAGCCAAAAAATAATTTACACATAACAAATCTCTAATATACCACACAGTTTTATATAATACCGAACGGATGGTCACCGTAAGTATATGGGATATTTTACTATGAACGCTTCATTGTTCGTTCCATTACTTTTTACGTTTATTTTATTGTTACGTTGTTGATGAAGTTGAACCAACTCAAGCACTAAATAAAGAGATGAATAGAAAAGTATCATCACTTTTATTGTTAAAGCAAGGGAAGAAAGCAGTATCGTTTTTTTTATTGGACATTTATAAGCATTTGAAAAGTTAACAATTTAATACTGCACGATTTAAGGCCACCTTAAGCCGGTAGATAACTTGGACAAGCCAACAAAATTATTCAACATCTAAGCTGAATAGTTTAATCAACATAAATTAAAGTGAGTGGCAGTACTTTTACTGCATTATTTGTTGTTAGTTTAATTAAAAATTCATAAAAATTAATTATTATGCTGTAGAGAAGTTTCGACAATGACATTTCTTTAAAAACTAAAGAGCAGTACTATACCTAACATATAATAACTTGCAACTTCATTGTCAATTCAGTCATGCGGCAAGGCCTCGGTCTCGAGCATTTACAAAGATCTCAATGTGTCATCTGAAAGGGCTATGAACACAGAATATTTAACAAAATATTTCTAAAGGCTTATATACCACCCAAATCCGTTAGCTCTAAATATTTTAAGTGATTGCCGCTAAACGTCTATGTAAACAAAAATTTTTCTTTTAAATTAAGAGATATAAGCGCCGATAATATCAAATGTAACGAATATGGTATTGATTTTAAAAACGTATTAACCACTGACTGCTTAACATAAAAAATAGAGTTTATGAAAAATATTGTATTTTAGGTACTAAAAACGCCAATAAAAAAACTGCGAAAAATCAATGTAAATTCGTCGAAAACAAGCTTGATTTTCCATTTTTCGGTAATGATTTTGCTTCATAGTTACTTCATGTTAGTTAAACATGATTTAACAATAACTTGCGAACAACAGAATCTCATATTGAATTTTTAAATTTCAAGCGCTTCATAAATTATGGCGTTGAAAAACGCAATATGAATTTCTGTAGAAAGCAACAAAACAACTACAAGATATTTTTGACTTTGTTATTGCTTTCAATAAACATATTTAAAAATACATATTACTGCTAACAAAAAAAAATAACTTAAAAATGACCGACCCGCCTGATCGTGGTCGGCGTCCAACCCCTCTTATAACTTTTGATAAGTCTAAACATCTTAACATAATAACACCTGGTGAGAAATTTCTCGTAATGGAAAGAATAGACAACGCTGACACATTGGCCAATGTATCCCCTTTTTAATTAAAAAAGTAGTAGACAGTGTCGCTGGAGGCGAAGTACTACAATGTAAAAAATTGTTAAACGGATCCATACTCATTCAAACTAAGTCTTTTGTCCAAGCAAATAAACTTATTCAGTTATCTTCTCTATCACCAGAAATTAAAATAGAAATCAAAGAACACCCTGGACTTAATTATGCTAAGGGAGTTATTTACTCCAATGATTTAAGAGGAATAGAAGAAAATGAAATATTATCGGAACTAAAAGAACAGAATGTAGCATACGTTAAAAAGATATTAAAAAATATGGATGGAAAGTTATTAGAAACTGGCTTAATAGTGCTAACTTTTGCATCTACTACTATTCCTTCCGATATCGGAATTGGCTACGAAAAAGTTAGAGTGCGCCCCTACATACCCCTACCATTAAAATGTAAAAACTGCCAACAATTCGGTCATGTAGCAAAAATATGCAAAAACGAAAAAATATGTGCTAACTGTTCCAACACGTTCCACACCAATGAAGAATTGAATGAAAAATGTTCCTTACCAGCAGCATGCATAAATTGTAAAAGCCAAAATCTTAACGACACTAGGCACTCTTCCTTTGATAAATGTTGTCCCATCTTTCTAAAGGAAAAAGAAATTCAAGCCATATCAACTCTCGAAAAAGTAGGCAAAAAAAAGGCCACAGCATTATACAAACAAAGACATTCCCAGCAAAATACTACTTACTCTTCAATAACCAAAAATAATGAACAAAATATACCTTCCTCGTCTATAAGCATACCTCCTCCAATAGAATCAACCAAACCACGTTTTGTCAAAGATTATTCGGACTTAATAAGTGATAATGATAACTCTCTATCGGAAATGGAAACAGATCATCTAAGCAGTTCATCACAAACTATCAATGGTGCGCAGCCTATAATTTTACCCAAAAATGCTTCAAAAAAATTAAGGGACAAAATAAAGCAAGCTACCCGTAAATCTAAAAGAATTAATAATTAACAGTTTCAAAATCTTATCGAAATTTAAAACAACTAAAATGTGTCAATATGCCTTTATTGTTTTGTATATTTCTTTTATTAATTACCGCATATTTTTAACAATAGACAATTATATCAGTATCGGACAAAAAAATATATCATCATTAATATCTTCTATTCTAGAAATAACCACTCTCACTTATTTCATGCATACATTTACCAATCTACATAAAGTTACTATTCTCATTTTTAAATTATATTATATTAAATTTTCTACTGTTAATATTATATTTATTTCTTATTGCTTTTATTCTACTCTATACTTTACATCATTAACTTTATCAATTACTTTTAAAGTGAAAACTCTTATAATAAATTGTACTCTTTATCGGTTTATTATAAGATCAGTGAATCTAAAAAATTGTATTCTGCATTCCCACAACCACAATGGTAAAATATGTATGGCTTTGGTCTTTACACATATTTACGCAGCTTATATGAAAATCAAAAACAGAATTCTACATTTGTATATACTATACTCTCACCACACTGCTAATATCTATCTCTTCTTGTCACAAATCACTTCTCCAACAATCTTAATTCTCTTTGTTATAAAAATCTCTTGTGATATAGAAATCACAATCATAGTTACATATTATGCTCTTATTTGTAATACAAATATGAGACGCTCCCTCTTATTAAGATATTTACACACACATCATTTAAATATACCCAATTTTATACAAACAGCTTCACCTCAGCCCAAACCACAAATGAGAATGCTCAATATATATATTATGTCTAACTTTATCAATTCTTTCTTCATTTATTCGATTTTATTCTCAGTAATTATAACAATATTTCTTTTAACACTTAATAATTTTTTCTTTAATCCAAAAACGTTGCATAAACACAAACTCAATTTTACACCGTATTACGGCTGTTATATTAACCCATTAAAAACACTCACATTACAAATGCATATACGCAAATATAATATACAATTAGTTTTTACTTAAACAATAACACTTAATATTTTACAATGGAACATGAACGGCTACATAAATAATTATAACGAATTACAAATACTAATCAAAACCTACTCCCCAAAAATTATATGTCTTCAAGAAACCCATATCCATTCTCCTGTTAATATTCCTATTCCTATTAATTATACTTTATACGAAAAGAATACATCTGCAACAAGGTATGGAGGTGTTGCTGTCTTAGCACATAACTCACTACAACAGAAACAAAATTCAGTATCTAATGATTTTGACACAATTTCCATTGAGATTATATCTAAAATAAAATTTAATATTTTTAGCGCATACATCGCACCGACAATGAATTTTAGTGAATCTAATCTCGTGAATATATTTAGATCAAACCTTCCTGCACTCATATCTGGAGATTTTAATAGCCCCCATAGGAACTGGGGTTCAAATTTAAACAGCCGTAGAGGTAAAGTTTTAGCAAAATATATTAATAAAACAGATTTTGTATTATTAAATGATAACTCTCCTACTCATTTTAATACCCATGGGACATTTTCCCACATTGACCTATCACTTTGTTCGCCTTCTCTGGCTTTACATTCTGTATGGGAAATAGAAAAGAATTTATTTGGAAGTGACCACTTTCCAATTATTATAAAATTGTTTCCGGCGCAGACAATCAATAACAATGGTAATAAACCTAGATTTAATACCAAACTCGCAGACTGGAATACATTTCGGAATTTATGTATAGATTTTGATCGTAAAAGATTGGTAACGGACAACATAAATAGGGAAACCGCAAATGTATGTAGAATTATTTTACAATCTGCCAACTATTCAATTCCTCAGTCACGTTTCATACCAAGAAAAGTTCCTTGGTGGACTAAGGAATTGGAAAAACTGAAATCCGACAAAAACAGACTTTGGCATTTGTTTAAAAGGAACATGACACAGTATAACCTCCTTACATACAAACGGGCTAATGCAATTTATAAAAGAGAAATAAAACTATCGAAAAGAGCTTCTATTTATAACTTGACCTCTACCATTTCCCCAAATACGCCAACTGAAAAAATTTGGTATAATATTAGGAACTTTACCGGCTATAAATCGACACAGAGTATTCACTGCATTTCCTCAATAACAGACCAGAACACTTTAATTACGGATAAAACGGAAATAGGAAAAGAATTTGCCAAGTTTTGGTCAGAAAACTCTGACGATTCCAAATTCTCTAGAAATTTTATTATGAAAAAACAAAATGTAAGACTGAATACTTCAGTATCCGTTACTTGTGCGGATGCTATGAGAATTGAGTCTGACATTAGTTTTATAGAGCTTTCTTCAACCCTGGGAAAACTAAAGGGAAAAACACCTGGTATTGACAGGATATCATACCCAATGCTTAAAATGGCTCCAATACAATTGAAAAAAAGAATTTTAAACCTATACAATAAAATTTTCTCAAATTTTATTCCCCAGCAATTCAAAAATAGTGTTGTTGTCCCTATTCTGAAACCAGGAAATGATAAAACGCTGGTCAAATCTTACCGACCCATATCTCTAAATTCATGTCTTTCAAAGATTTTAGATAGAATAATAGCCAATAGGTTATGGTGGTTTGTTACTACTAACAAACTTCTTAATGACCGGCAATTTGGTTTCCGCAAGGGGAGCTCAACAATTGATACTCTACTATATGTAGACTATCAACTTGCTAATTGTCTCTCGCTACGCAAGCACGCGACCATTGTGTCGTTGGACTTTGAAAGAGCGTTCGAGAAAATTGGCATGCATTCAATATTGGACCAATTAATGGAGTGGAAATTAGGACCTAAAATTATTAAATACATCTTTAACTTTATGACTAACAGGAAAATAACAGTTCGCATCAGTACCCATTATTCAAACTCAGTTCCTATATTTAATGGAATACCACAGGGCTCGCCCCTGTCAGTGGTTCTTTTCGTTATAGCCTATGACAAGCTGTGCTCAATTATTTCCCTCCATAGAGAAATCGATTTTTGTGCATATGCGGATGATTTTAACATTATTATTAAATCACCCAGAAGAAAACGTATTATATTGAAACTTGACAATCTTTTCAATGATATTAAAAACTGGTGTGACTATTCGGGGCTTCCCTTTCCACTACAAAATGCAAATATATTCACATATGCCGTCTGAAAAATTGTAGTTGTGAAATACGTGCTTTAAACGTATCAATTTTAAAGGTGGATACTCTTCGTCTGCTAGGTTTAATCATAAACAAACGCTATAATTGGAACGACCACATAGAATATCTATTGTGTTCGCTTTCAAATCGTTTGAACATTATAAAATGCCTATCAAATATTAAGTGGAATTGCAATTCACTCAGCCTTATCGCGATAACAAATTCTCTAGTACTTTCCAAAATAAATTATGGTTTGCAAATTTATGGTAATTCCCCAAAAACAGTTAAGAACAAAATTAATTCAATTATTAACTCATGCATAAGAACTTCTCTTGGTGCATTACGCTCTACACCTATTTCTAATTTAAGATATGAGACTAATACAAGATCTTTGGACATTCAGAGGGATATCCTTACAACCAAACTCTTCAAAGTTTTTCTATATAATGGAAATAATCCATTAAAGCAAATATGCCGAAAAATATGTAGTTCAAAGAAAGTTCCCAAAGTTCCATCCACAATCTACAGAATAATTCAGGGTTGCAATTTGCTTGATATACCACTGTATAACACTAAACATAAAAACAAACAACCTCCTCCATGGCTTCTAGATGTATCTTCTGTTAACACAGCCTTGCATGAACTATCAAAATCAAACACTCCCTCCTCGGTATATAAAAGTCTGTTTACAAGCTTGAAGGATGACCTGAGAAATTTCAATTTTATATTTACGGACGGTTCCAAGACCAACTCATTGGTTTCTTATAGTATAACTACTGAAGATACTGTTTTGAAAGTTTCTAAAATTATTGAACACAGCTCAATTTTTTCGGCGGAAATCATTGCAATTTATGAGGCACTAATATATGCAAAACAAAAGAAAGGCAAATTTGCTGTATGCACAGACTCACTGTCATCACTAAATGCTATACTAAATATTTCAAATAGCGAACACTATGCATCAAATATCAGAAATATTCTCATTGAAAAATCTCCGGATATTAAATTAGTTTGGGTTCCTGGCCATAGTGGAATTCAAGGTAACGACCTTGCTGATTCGACTGCCAGAAACGCAGAAAAACTGCCCCTACATTACACTTATAATCTGAACCGAAGAGATTTGGAAAAACTCATTGACGAGTACTATACTTCAATTGATAAGGAAAAGGTGTATAATTCAACATCTCGTTGGTATCAAACGATTAATTTCGATAGAAAAACTATATATGACTATGAGTTGGAATATGGGAAATATATACAGAGAGTTGAATACTGCAAGTTCTTACGTCTACGCCTGGGACACACCAGAGTAACACACGGAATACTATTTGATACCAATTTTAACCCATCTTGTAATTGCAACATCAATCTTCCCACGACACCTAAGCATTTTCTGTGCGAATGCCCGGCACTTAGTTCCTATAGAAACTCCATATTCCAAAATTCTGACCCATTATACCTACTTTCCCATCCCACCAATAAAAATGTAAGAGCATTAATAAAATTTTTCAAAATTTCCAACTTGTATAACAAAATATAATCTTTGTATTTATCATGAGAAAAAATTAAATTTTATCACATTGTTTTTAACTACATAAACATATATTTATAACAACTAAAATTTGTTAGCATTTAAGAGAGCTGAAGGCCAACGCAGCTATTGCTCTTCCTTAGATTTTATCCTATAATTTGTAATTATAGATAAAATAAATAAATAAATAAAATAAATATTTTAAAATTGAACGCTGACAGTATTTTCTTAAACACATGTTTACTTTTAGGTAAGTTGAACTTTACATAATGTAAAATTGAATGCACATTTTGTACGGAACTGAACGATTTATTTGAATATTTACTACAAGCATTTACGGTGCCAGAATATGTATTAGATAGCCAAAGAACCCCTTGTAGACCTTGTTAGTCTTATTAATTAAGTTAAAGTACTAACATTTGCAACACTGCTACAACAAAATGTATTAAGGTAGGATTACACGATTGCGCAATGCACCAATTATTAGTCTACTTTATGCGCCAATCGTGTAATTTCACAATTTATTGGTTCATACGGCAACATTCGACAATATTATTCTTATTTGGCCCAATCAAATGCAACCATGGTACGGCAATCGTGTAACTGCCTGATAGAAAATAATGCGGCAATGAAATGTTTTAATTGCACCAATATTTATTGGTTTCTTGAGCGGCAATCAAAGTTTGCAATAAGTGCCAATATTAATTTTGTCTTTAATCGTGTACTGTTGTAAATATATTAATTATTATTTATTTATATATGTATGTGTCTTGTTTTTTAATAAGTGGAGACACCAGTTGCAACAATTCCTTAAAGGTGTGTTCGGCCATGACATTTAAAAAAAAAAATTTGATTTCGATTTCTCTAAACTTGATTAATGTTTTTTTTTTTTGTGAGCCACTCTCTAACCCAAATACTTCTTTTAACACACTTTTTCAATGCTTCTTTTTATCCAATTTACACAAAATAATTATAGCAGCTGCAATTATCTTTTTCTTTTGATAAGAAATAATTTTCACTTAATTAAATACATTTGTTTTTACAGATTTATAAGTATTTATTGCATTCTGTGGTGTTTATGTTAACAGAACAAAAAATGTAATTAAACAAAACAGCTGTTTCTCAAATTACCGCATACCATAACAATCATGTAACTGAAAGTAGGCAATTATTGCCCCTTATGCCCGTAATTTCTACAAATAGATATCTAGCTGTGTATAGATATCTATTGTGTAACGAATTTTAGAACGTATTTCGTACCTACGGGTTAAAGTGTAGTGTACTTTACACTATCGATTTTCGAAAGTTAACTCACGTAGGCCAAATTAACGTAGAGACTACAAAAATAGTGTTACCGGATAGGTAAAGATAACTGTAAGGTACGAACACGACCAGATATCTCTTTGTAGAAATTACGGACATTAATCATTTTGCGCAAAAATACGGCAACAAAACTTACGAAATTTGAGGCAATCGTGTAACTGTATAAAAATTGATTGGGACAATCGTTTTATTGCCCCCCAAATAAGCACAAAAAAAAAATTGTTGCAAATTGGTGCATTGCGGCAATCGTGCTTAAATTTAGGCTTAAATTTACTACTCTGTAGTTGAGAAATCAAACAAAAAGCTGTAGTATACACGTACATTCAATTTACCAGAGTAAAACAGTTGACTAACTCTATCAGTCTTTAATTTACAATACATACGAAACAATCACTCACGCTTTACGACCAATTTCACCAAGTTCAGTTATAGTTAACTATCAGTTATAGCTGTCAAAAACATATTGTTAACTGGAAGTTAAAGTGATAGTTAGTTTTAACTGAACTTGGTGAAATTGGATGTTAGAGTATAACATCGTATTTAATAAAGCAGAGTTGTACATATTTTTCTCCCTATGCTAATCCCGCAAAGCTCTACGCTTGTCTGCAGAAAAAAAACCAGAGTATTCGGCGGGAATCGAACCCGCAACCCCGGCGCAGATAGACTAGCTCACTACCAACTAGCCTACCAGGGCACCCTTAAAACAAAAGGTGAAAACCGCTAAAATATATGTTCTGGTTTGCACTATGCAATTTATTCTTTGTATGTTTGTGTGTTAATGACTTCACAGCGATTATTTATTTTTGTAGCAGATGCAAGTAGACAAAATTGGCGCAGTATTTTGAAAAGCAAACGATGTTACAGCCAAAATCGCAGAATGCCAAAAATAAATCTGGCAGTGACTACGACTTGGAACTGTTTTGGGATGAATTATAATATCCGGATTTCTAGTTCCGGGAATTTCCGGGATTTTAAATTGTTTTCAGTTCCCGTTTTCCCAGAACTATTTACGGGATTCCAGGGAAATTCTGAAGAAAAACTTTTTTTAAACTTTAGTAAATCTTTGTTGGACTCGTTTGTTTAGTTGTTTTATCCAATTAAATTTGAACACAATACTAAAATTTGCTGCAGTTTAAGGCTTATTAAGCTGGTTTTTGAGAAAGGACTTCATATATTGCCAATGGTAAATAATAGACCTAATTCACGAAATTTTATTTCCTGTCTAAGCAAACTCTAGTGGGCTAAATTTTAAAACCATATTACTCGTATTAGGTTTTGCGGTTTAAAGCGGAGTTAAGTGCTTTCCAAGAGTGTTTTTATATAGGGTCTACCGAGACGAACCACAAAATCATTATTCGTTTCGCTTTTGTCCATACTGATATGATTTCCGAGTGGTATTAATATGGGGTCGAAGGTAAATTAAGAACCGACTTTCACGGAATTGTATGACATATGAAATGAATTTGTTGAAATTTAATGATGATCGCCGAATTCCGCCACCAAATTATGTTGGTTTTTGGAAATTTTGTGAAAAATATGTTATTAAACACGGTAAATTAAATTTCTCCTTAATGCTGAATTTGTTAAACGGTGAAATTTTTACAGAAGTCATACTTCGTAATGTTGAGTCTTCAGTTCCTTTTCGCCGTTCCAGAAATTACATATATTCCAATAAAGGTAGAGTTAGCCGAACGTCCACGTCCCCTAACGAAACGTCTGGCCCGTTTTGTTATTTGCTTACAATGTAAATGCTTACCGAATTTAAATGTCACGTTGACGGAACGTCTCAATCTGTATAAATTAGAATTCCATGCCGTCGTTACGTGACAGTTGTAAAGCAGTGATGGCCTGCTTGTATATTAAATTGAACGCGGGTATTTTCGCTCTTTTTTTTTTGGTACTTTTTTCCAGTATATCTATGGGCTTTCGACAAAACGACTTACAATATAACATATTTCCATATATATAAATATACATATGCTTAGATGTACAAAATAAACAAATGCATATGCACATACAATAGAAATGAGAAATATATAAAGGGCTTTAAATGGTTACAAAATATTGTTTTGTCCATGCAAATTTACAAAATAATACATGTAAATGTGTATGTATATGCTAAAATACAAATTTGTTTATTGTAAATCTATAATATAAATATCAGATATTAAATTATTAATATTTTTTTTACTTACACTAAATACTGTTTTAATACCATTTTAATCACTTGGTACTTTTTCTGCACAGCGGTCAACATTTAAACCTTTTGATTTCCCATCACTGTGTGTGTCGTTTTATGTATACTATTGTTTTTTTGTTTATGTATGTGAAAAACATATGACACGTTTTTAGATGATCTATAAGTGCACCAACGTGCAAGCGGTCCGTTACAGTAAGTTACGGGTACAGCAACGTTCGCCTAATGCTTTAAACACATTCAACACAGCAGGCTAGACGAACACGCGACTGCAAATGCTGCTGGGTGCAATTTTAGTCGGGTAGCCAGCTACTGAATTATTTTAAAGACGGCAGCTACAAAGTAATCAGCTGATCACAAAGTTTGACGGTTTACTAAATATTATAATTATTAATTTTGTGCGTGTGTTTTTTTAAAAATGTCTGAAGAAAATTTCCGAAATTTTGTAACAGCTATTACTAAAATAGCTCATATAACAAACAAAGTATATGAAGCAAATACATTAGCAACAAAAAGTAAGCCCGGTGAATATTACTTCAGATGAGGAAGGGTTTTATAAAACTTGTGTTCAACAATTACAAAACAAAGACGAAGAACATTTTTTTAAGGCAACACGAATGACAGTGACTAATTTTAATTTATTATTAACATCCCTAAAAGAAAAACTGGAGCATTTTTCAAACAGAAAAGCTATAGATGCCGAGACGCGCTTGTTCTACAATAATAAATGAATGAATAAAAATAAAATAAATAAATACATAAAAATATTGTTCTACAATAATAAAAAAATTTTCTTATGGCTATAAGGCACAGAGATTGCTAAATTTAAACAATATCACAAACAAATTTATGATGTAATAGGTTTGCAAAAAAATAGTTCCATCTCCTCGAACACTAATGAGGAAACCTTTGCTTCGATTCGATTGACAGTATGCGGTGGCATATTCGAATCTTTAACTTTTCTCGCTAAGCTTACAAAAAGAAGATTAGTGGAATCCTGTTCCTCCATTTGTTTGGTAAATGCCCCACAGGTTTAGGAAATGCTCGACGCAGCTAAATCTAAAAAGTCCTGAAACTTTTCGCTGTCTTTTTTCTGAAAACAAAAATTTAAATTAATTTTTATTCGACCTTTTTGTTCTACCATAAAAATAGCAATTAATTGACTTCGAGCTCAATTAATTACTATTTTTATGAAAACAAAAATTGTAAAACAATTGTGATAATTAGCAAGAAAAAACCATAATTTGTACCTTTTGTTTTCGTAAACTTGTTGAACATTGAGAAGCTGGTGACAAGAAGCTATCTTCTGAATCGATATCAATAACTTCGATAATATTTTCTTTGTCATTGGAAATTAAATCTTCATCACTGTTTATATTTCCAACAGTGCTATAAGGAAAAAAAAAACAATATTAGTTTTTTATTTCTATCTAACTAACAGATATTACTTACCGCCTGGAACTAGTGACGTTGTCCAAAAAAGACATGGCCTCAAAATAATTCCATTTCTTTTTCGGAGTTTCAGTACTACTGCCGGAAGCAATCTGCTGCATTCTTTTGCACCTTTTGTAGAAATCATGCAGCCCTTTCCATCGTTTCTTGCATTCTGCTTCTGTAAAATTACATACATAATTACTATTTCAAAAATAATTACAATTAACTTACCATTCAATAATACATTTACTGCAACTTCTCCCCATGCATATCCTTCTTTTTTAAATTTTTGTAGTCTGCCTGACCCAGATCATACAAAATTGAACGGCTACGTACCTCTTCGATTAACGTTTCGTCTTCATCCATTTTTTCTGAAATATTTAAAACATATTAAAATAAACAATAATATAACAAAACAATAACTTACCAAATATAATTAACTCTAACCAAACAATTGGAAAATATAAACATCTGTTTCTTGTAGAAATGCATTTATATTTCAGTGGTGCCACTTTAATTTTTTTGTTTTTAGTTTTATAAAAAATAAGCGTTTAAAATTCCAAAGTTATCAAGATTTTAACAATCATTTTGAATAAATATATATATGAGGTAATAATGTATGTATGTATATATATTATAACAATATGTTTATACTTCTCTTCTCTTAATAACGTTTTTTGCACTCGTACTTTAATTTATATATGAAATGTAATGATTTTTCAAACATCTATATATGT
The DNA here is from genome assembly GCA_943735925.1 of Pollenia amentaria. Taxonomy (NCBI): domain Eukaryota; kingdom Metazoa; phylum Arthropoda; class Insecta; order Diptera; family Polleniidae; genus Pollenia; species Pollenia amentaria. The sequence continues at coordinate 93,175,471 of OX031009.1, read as the reverse complement.
ATATAAAATTGTAACGTTACTCACTCACTCACTGATTAATCATCGCACAGCCTAAACGCCTGAAGGTAAAAACTTGAAATTTGGACCAGGGCTTGGTCTCTCCCCAAATTCATCCACTAAGACGGGATTTTTGGATATTCGAATGTTTAGGGGGTTAAAAGGGTAAAAATGGGTAAACTCGGTAACCTTACATCTCTAAAACTAAAAGAGATACAAAAAAAATTTAATACTTATCGTTGTTCTTTAGAAAAGTAAGCGGACAGGTGTCTGGTACTTTTTGGAAATTCAGCCCTTTAACAGAGTAAACCTGTATTTTGGTACTTTTTTGTCGCCCCATCTATCTTTTAAACCCATAAACAAAGAAATAAGGGTTATATCACATTTGAAACTTATCTAAAAATATCCAAATACGAATTTGGTACTTTTTCGAAATTCGGACATTTAAGGGGTAAAAACCGTAACTAATTTTGGTACTTTTTTACAAAACATTTTTTTTTTTTATTCAAAAATTTAGTACTTATTGTTGTTCAATAAAAAAAAAATAAGCGGACAGGTGCCTGGTGCTTTTTTGAAATTCGACCCTTTTGGGGAGTAAACGGGTAAAACCTATATTTTAAAACTTTTATGCCACGCAATCTATCTATTAAACCAATAAACATTGAAATAAAAAAATATCACATTCTAAAAAATACAAATAAAAATTTGGTACATTTTCGAAATTTGAACGTTTAAAAGGTGAAAATCGTACCTATAGCAAAGAAGCGGGTTAAAACCTAAAAAACATAAACTTTGGCGTAAAAATATGTCCACGAAAGAAAAGGAGACGCTAACGACGCACAGTGTGACTTTTGTTACTTTTAGGATGCCAAAAGTCGTAACAATCAAATAAAAGTAGATATGGAAATGAAATTTAGCAATAATAATGATGAGATCGATATAGCATTGAACACAAAAAATGGGCGTGGTCCGCCCACTTTTTTGGCCACTCCCCATATAAGGTGTATTTTCAAAATACCATAATATCTAATTTAAAAGTACTTATTATGGTGGAAAGAAATAAAAATAATTTTAACTTCACTAAATTTTTAGATATACTCAAATGCCTTCAATTGGTAGTTGTTTTGAGATGATTAATATATATTTTTGAAAACAAATTTAAATTTCATATTAAAAAAAAGCAATCTGGAAATAAAAATAATTACTCCGAGTCAATATCGTTTCCACATTCCGGTACGGCTAATAAGCCAATAACTTCTTTTGGTAATGTTAATTATACTGCAAATGTGATTATATACGGCATCATTTTGGTCTTCTTTCTTGCTTGTGAGCCAAACATCAAAGAGCGCATTTCGTGGAACTGTCATTTTTTTTTTTGCGAAAAAATCAAAATATAGCAGAAAGGAGCAAAAACTTATTGTTGAATCTGAAACTAGATATATAAACCTTCAATCTCCATATAATCACTTAACAGAATTCTACAGAATCATGCAAGTTTTTCTCTATCGAAAAACAAAAATTTTTGGATATCACTCAATTTTTAGTGATTGCATATTTTCATTGATTAAAAATTAAAATAATAACGTTAAAGCTTCAGAAACTTGCCAGTCTGTATAGAAAAGGTTCCAACTTAATTAAAGCAAAAAGACTTTTGTAAAAATATTTTGCCAAACAAAAGTAATGGCACCGCAAAATTCAACAAAAAATTAAAACTATAAACAGATTTACTACACTTGTCACAGTGACACAAGTTTGATAACTGTTATCATGTCAAAATATGTTAATTGTTGTTTTTTGATATGTTTTGAGTACATATTCGTAATAGTTGTACATTTTACTATTACATAGCATAAAATTATTAAAATCGGAGAACATTTTTTTTCTTCCTTTTGGCATCCTAAAAGTATCAAAAGTCACACTGTGCGACGTAGCGGGTTAAATGCTAGTTATTTCCAAAACTTTAATAACTTTGGCATTTTATACACTAGAGTTCTAAAACGTATATCTTATAAAAGCTTGGAATGTTTTCTATAACATATTATGGTTTCAAGAATATTGTTATATCGACATAAATTTAAGATAAAGGCAATATTTTAAGAAAATTCACCCATTTAAAATTTTTTTTTGTCGGCATTAAAAAAAGTTTGCTTTTCTGATGCAGCGCAATGATGCATTTATGAACATGCCCATACATATATTGTAAAGATCCACCTCAAGAGATATTGATAAAGTATTCTGTAAATTTTACGACCTATAACACAGTACAACAGCCAATCTGGGGGGTGAGAAATTCCAAGTCAGGGTGATGGTACTAGGTCAGTATAGTAAAACCCTCATAGGGTTTGGCGTTCGTATGTGTCAGTTTTTTTTTATGACATTTTAAATTTTTTCCTTATCTTGATGTTTTTTCGCTTAGTTGTAACATTTTGGCAAAAACGTAGTTTAACATAACTCGAGAACCACTTGTCCCATTTTGCTAAAACAAACTCAAAAAATTACAATTTCTTTAATCCGTTCATATAACGTTTTTCTTTATAATCAACAGTTTTGCCGGTAAAAATAAATTTGTGGAGAAAAAAAAATATTTTTTTGCCTAAAAATTAAAATTTTTTTTTTTTTAAATTCATAAAAAATCCAAAACGGAAAAAAGGATCAAGTGTTATTAATTTCATGTAAAGTCACATAAACTTTTTTTTTTTTTTTTTTTCATTATTTATTTATTGAATCTTCATATATTAAATATGAACTAACAATAATTAATCAAATCTTATACTAATACTTTATTTTTGTGCTGCCAATGCTAGACGAAAATTTTTTCTCTTCACGGTTTCTATTCACATATGTAGATTTTTAGCGGTCTTCTCGTCGGATGAGTCCTGCAGTATCTCTTCTCCTTAATCTAGAGTGGCCGCTGTCATTTAAAATATTTCGAGCTAGTGGATTTGGGTGCGACTCAAGCCTTTTTAAATATTTTGCTGCGTACTTCGTAATAATAGTTTTTACTAATGGCACATTGAGATCCTTGTGAATATTAGAGTTTTTAACATACCAGGGAGCGACTGTGATTATTCGAAGGAGTTTATTTTGGCGCCTTTGAATTTTTTCGATATTTGAGGCCGAGGCAGTGCCCCATAGCTGAATACCGTAGCACCAGATTGGCTTTAATATAGAGTTATAAAGTAGAAGTTTGCAGTCGAGGCTAAGAACAGAATTTCTTCCAATAAGCCAATATATTTGAATTGCTTTTAGTTTCATTTGTGTTAGTTTTGTTTCTATATGGCATTTCCATGTCAAACGCCGATCTAGATGAATACCGAGATATTTTACATGCGATTGCTGGGGCACTAATTGATTATTGATTTTAATAGGGGGACATGACTCCCGACGCAAGGTGAATGTTATATGTACGCATTTTTGCTCATTGACCTTTATTCTCCATTGTTTTAACCACTTTTCCAGTTCAAATATATGATCCTGCAAGTAACGGGATGCTTCATGACAGTTTTCGTGTACGCTTAGAAACGCTGTATCATCAGCAAATGTTGAAGTTAGGGTGTGGTTGTTTGTTGGCATGTCTGAGGTATATATAAGGTATAAGAGTGGGCCCATGATGCTTCCCTGAGGGACTCCAGCGTCAATTGGCTGAGGAGAACTTATAAAATCACATTCTTTAATAATAAACTTTCGGCCGACTAAGTAGCTTTCTAACAGCTTGTGTGTGTTTACTGGTAAGCTTAGCTTCAATTTATGTAATAACCCTTCATGCCAGACTTTATCAAAAGCTTGAGAAACATCGATGAAGAGGGCGGAACAATATTTTTTTTCTTCAAAGGCTTTTTCTTATGGCGTTTACTATACGATGGGTTTGTTCAATTGTGCTGTGTTCTCTTCTAAAGCCGAATTGATGGTTAGGAATACATCTATTTACATTTAAAATTGGGGCTAATTTTGACACTAACAGCTTTTCAAACAGCTTTGATATATTAGACAATAAGCTTATAGGTCTATATGACTCAACTTTTGTAGGATCCTTCCCTGGCTTAGGTATCATTGTAACTAAAGATACTTTCGATTCTTGTGGGTAGTATTCAAGGCGTAAAATAGCATTAAAAATCAAGAGAATAATTTTCTTTGCTATGCTGGGTAGCTCTAAAAGCATTTTGTTGCTGATCTTATCAAACCCAGGGGCTTTCTTGGGGTTTAAATCATGAATAGCCTTTTCGATTTCTTTTATCTCAAATCTAAGTGGAACAGCAGCTCTAACAGCAACAGGTGGCAACTCGACTGCAATATCGGGAGATGTATGCGGGGTAAATACGTTTTTCAAATGATTAACAAAAAGATTTCCTTTTTCTTCATCATTTCGTGCCCAACTTCCATTTAAGTTTCTTAATGGTGGTTTAGTGATAACTGGTCTTTTAAGATTTCTAGCTGCACGCCATAAAGAGTAGTCTGATTGAGAAGTTGCATCAAGTTCCTTAAGATATTTTTCCAGGGAAGCCGTTTTCTGAGACTGCAGTAACTTTCTTATCCTTTTTGTGCACTCTTTTAGTAAATTCTAAAGTTGAGGGGATCTATGCAATTGCCATTCTCTTCGAGCTCTCCTTTTTTCAGTCAAGAGACGCTCGACATCTGCAGAATATATTTTACTATTTTTGGTTTTTTTGAGGGTTATACTAGAATGTCGAACAGCTAGTTTTAGATAACTGTCAAAATTTACAATAGAAATATCCACATTCTCCGGTGTACTAAGCGGAATATTTTCAGTGCAGTGGGTACTGAGATATTTTTTATATTTTAACCAATTAATTTGAGTGGCTGACGTCACTAAGTTATCAGACGGAGATACAATTTTATTAGGATTTAATATAGTAAGAATTGTAGGTGTGTGATCAGAAGATAATTCTAAGGAAGCTTCAACATAAATCGTTTCTGCGGGGATGTTTTTAACCACTCCAAAATCGATGACATCTGGAACTTTTTGCTGATCAGTAGGCCAATATGTTGGTTGTCCGCTCGCGACCACATTTAGATCCATTTTAAAAATTGTGTTAAACAAAACACGACCCTTAACTGTAATAAGTCGTGACCCCCAGAAAGTGTGTTTAGCGTTATAATCGCCAGCAGCCAGGAAGCAGGGTCCTAATGATTTGAAATATTTATTATATTGGCTTTCTGATATAGAAAATCTAGGTGGGGAGTATAATGATGAAAATACTATGTTTCGATTTAATTCCTCAACGCAAATGTTTGTTGCTTGGAGATAATATTCACGATGATCACTCATTAAGTAGTGTTTTACTCGGTTCTTTATCAAAATGGCAGAACCTCCACAAGCTCTGTCTCGAGGGTCCTTTGTATCATACAATATATAACCATTGATTTTAAACGTATTTCTTGAGGTCAGATGAGTTTCAGAAACCATCATAACATCAATTTGTTTATTTTTAAGGAAGTATTCTAGTTAATTTTTGTGTTGGCGGATGCCGTTTGCGTTCCAAAAGCAAATTTTTAAACAGTTCATGGCTTGTTTAGTACAGCTTGCAATAACATCGATTGCATTCTTAACATTTCTTGCATCATGTTACCCATTGTGTTAGTGAAATTGTTAACTGTTTGCACTAATGTTTCCATGGTTTTTTCTAGCCGGGTTAAATTAGAAATGGGAATTTCGTCATTATTTGGTACATCACCTTGCAGTGGCATAGGATTAGATTTTAAGACATTAGCGTACGAGGTTCTGTTAGTATTTGGCTGTGGTATCTGGACACCGTACGTGTTTCCTTGATTAGTTGCCTGCGTTTGAGGGGGGTAAAGTTTCTGTCCAACAGAACGCTTGACAATCGAATATACCGGGCACCCTCTATAGTTGGCAGTGTGATTACCACCGCAGTTGCTACATTTTTTTACATTAGGATCATTTTTGGACTTGTCGCACCGGACGGTACCATGTAATTCTCCACATACGACGCAAACAGGGGGTAAATGGCAGTATGCCCTAGTATGACCAAATTCTTGGCAGTTTAAACACTGAACGGGTCCATTTCTTTTGTGCGGCTCTTCGATCGTGATTTTTCTGTACAAGATGTATTTTAAACTGTAAATGGGATGCGTTTCATTTTTTTTTAGCTTAACATCGCCGGGCTCTAACTCCACTCGAAATAGGGGTTGGGGATTTTTTTTCCCTATTTTTAATATTTGTAACATTTTTTATTTTGAAGCCTTTTTCTTCTAAAAATGTTTTTATTTCGTCGGGGTCCACGCATGAGTCAATGCCCTTAATCACAACTTGAAGACTTTTACTGCTTTTCAGCTTTTTTTAAGTGCTTCAAACTTATTAATTATTTTACGAAAATCATTCTCATGATTAATCTGTATTTTTGTCTCGTTTATATTTCCACGCTTGATTGCAGCAACGTAAAACGAATTTTCACCTATCACCGAGATTAAACTTTTTATAAGCTCACTTGAGTTTTGCTCTCTAAGATATATCGGGGGTGGCTTCGACGATTTAATGACGTTAGGTGCTTCAGAAGATTCATCCTCCAGAATTGCAAAACGATTTTGCGAATTTATTCTATCAAAAGATGGAACTTTAGAGGCCGAGGCTACAGCTGAAGAGGCTGGGCTGCGACCCCGTTTGAGAACTGTTATATACCTGTCCATACCAACTTACACTTGTGGTTTTTGAAAATTTTTTACTTGTGTGTTTTCCGTTGCGTCTGTGTTTGAGTTCATTGTATCATTTCCTACTAGGAATGTCTTTGAAATGGTAACACTTGATGGTTTTGCCGTTAGGTTGTTGTTATTGTTTTCTGTTGTTATGTTTATTTCCACATTGCTTTCGCTAGCATGAATATTATTTTTTTTTGTTATTGATTCATTGTTATTACTCATATAGAGAGTTGTTTTTGGTTTTTTTTCACCGTTGTTTTTATTTTTTTATTTTTTTTTTTTTGTTGACTGTGCTCTTCTTATTATGTATTATGTTTTTGTAACACCAAAAGAATAAATAATTTTTTGCACAGATTATTTGTATTATGTATGTATGTACGTTCATACGTATACTTTTTTGTTCATGTATTTTTTTACTTATTATTTTTTTGTTTGTTTTTTACTTGTTCTATTGTTCACTTTAATTTTGAGCGTCCAAATTCGCTTGTTAAATATTATTAACAAATTTATGTTAAAAAAAAAGAATCGTATGCGGAGTTAAAAAAAAAACACGTCTGTTGACAACGAGCACGACCGAACGAATGAAGTCACATAACCTATAAACAAAATGCGACATAGAGCATAGAAATCGATTAACGCGTTCTGCTTTTATTTACAATTAAGTGAAGGTATCCCATTTTGACAAGAATGTTGATATTTGTTTTTATTCAAAAAAGTGTAATTTATCGCCTTTTTTATAAATGTTCCCCAATAACTCCAGACTTCTGGCCATAAACTACTAAAAAAATTAAGTAAACATTTTTATAATTTTTTATTTTTATTTTATTTATTTATTTTTATTTATTTTAATAAATATTGGCTAGACTTTTTCGATGGTGGTTGTTCGGGACTAGTGGCATCGCATTCATCGCTATCATCAGTTTCTGAACCACACATGATGTCAATGTGTGACTCCACTGTTGGCCCTTCTGCATCTCCTGAAAATTCTTTATCATCAATATCATCCTTGTCTTGCCACACAAGCTTACTCCACCAGCAAATTTCCGCAATTATTGCACTCGGCGACTTTTTGCCTCTATATCTGTAAGTTTTTGTTTTATTAAAATGAGTTTGAAAAAATAAAAAATCAGTATTACCTCATTTCAAATGGCATAGCAACTAGATGATAGCGTTCACCTTGTTCATCAGATTCGGTAGCCAATTGTTTGCTGAAGTAGTCCAGATGATGATGTAAATAATGGATTTTCAAGGACATGTGGACACCAATTTCCGAGAATGCTCTTAACATCCTTGCGACAGAAACATCGTAGTTGTTAGAACGATGCTTTCCCAACAAGCCTTCTATTACTTCTATGATTGCCTGCCATGCATTCAATTCAGCGTCAATCAAAATATTGTTGAATGCGTCACTTTTAATCAGCTTTCGTATATCTGGACCATTTAGTACGCCTGATTGGAAAAAATTAATTTGTTAAGATGGAAAATCATGGGAAATGAATTGATAGTATAACTTACCTTCTTTAATTTTACTTTCGCTAAGTCTCGGGTAAATTAGTTTCAAACACAAGAAAACTTCATCTCTTTTGGCGACAGTTTTGATAAAATTCTTAACAATTCCAAGTTTAATATGCAGTGGAGGCAGCAATATCTTCTCCTTCGGCACTAGAGGCTCACGAATAATATTGGCCGTTTGTAACCTGCTGTGCTCTCTGAGTTTCCATCCGTGGCATGCATATTGGTCACCGGTAAATCGTGTGTCCCAATCGCACAAAAAGCACATATATTTTATATAGCCGCTTTGAAGACCGCAAAGCATTGCTACAACTTTTAAATCGCAGCATATGCGCCACATATGTTTGGCGTAGTTAACCATTTTTAAAATATTTTCCAGTGCATCATATGTTTCTTTCGTTTCTGTACTATAGGCGATTGGAACTAAAGGTTTTTTATTGGTCTTATGCAGTAAAACCGCCTTCAAGCTGAGTTTTGAACTGTCAATAAATAATCTCCAGTCGTCTGCTTCATATTTTATTTCCATTACGTCCATCAATTTTCCTACATCCGGGCAATATGCAGAAGTTTTTTCATCATTCACAAGGAATAAACTTTGGAGTGTTGCCTGACGACTTCGATAAGCTGTGACTTTCACACCGGGTGCCAACAAATAGTTTGATTTCAAAACGGAAGCCAGCTCTTCCGATTTATGCTGTTTTAATTCCAACTTGGCAACAATTGAATCAAGCTTATTTTGATTTATTAAAGTTGGCTCATTGGATACTGATGGCTCATATGGGGGATCATCACGTGCATGATATGTCGGAGCAGTCGTAGAAGAGAAAATATCTGGGCTAGAAGCTTTTGGCACAGGAATGTGGTCCGAATGAGGCAATGGTGTTGCGGCACTTGCAACACCAACGATTTTCTTATCCTTTTTGCGGCTCCTTTATTCGCACATGCATAGCAATTCAATGGATTGTGACCTTCGCCAGGATTAGTCCAAGTCATTGGGATATCGAATGGCATACTTTCACGTCTTCTATTTTTCAAATCCATTAGACGGTTGTAGCAGCTTTTACACATTATTTTTGGTACCCAATTTTCGTTCACTATAACATTTTGGTTGAAGTACATCTCGTATGTTTGAACAAAATCAGTACTGAAATTGCCCCTTTTTTTTATGTGTTGAGACATATTGACCACAGCAGTAGCAAAAGCTATTTATGTCTGTCTTGCACAGTTCCATATTCTGTTCTCTTTTGTTCACTTTTAAAAAACTGGAGAAAAATCACTTTTACTGGTCGCGTTCGTCGGCACTTGTTGAATGACAAAAATCACAGAACCAGTGTGAGAAAGAGAAGAAGTATAATGACAATGCATGTTTTATGTGAACATTACAGAACCAGTGTTGCCACATCAATATTTCTCTTTTAGTACAGTAGAAAAATATGAGAGAGTTCGGCTTGTGAGTGTCAATGTTTTCTCCAAATAATGTTGGGCATATCTGGAGCAAATTTTTGAAATTCATACATTTACCTAATTGTGAATAAATGAGAAACGCGTGCATCGATTTTCATGATCTATGCCTTTTTTTGCTCATGAGTTATGTGACTTTACGCGAAAGTAATTAGTTTTGGCACTTGTCTCCATTTTGGATTTTTTATGAATTTAAAAAAAAAAAATTTAAATTTTTAGGCAAAAAATACTTTTTTCCCTTCATACATTCATTTTTAACTTCGAAAGTGTTGCACATATAGGAAAACGGTATAGAAACAGATTAGAGAATTTGTAATTCTTTCTAAATTTGTTTCATTAAAATCGGACAAGTGGTTCTCGAGATATGTTAAACTACGTTTTTGCCAAAATGTTACAACTAAGCGAAAAAACATCAAGATAAGGAAAAAATTTAAAATGTCATAAAAAAAACTGACACATACGAACGCCAAACCCTTTGAGGGTTTTACTATACTGACCTAGTACCATCACCCTGACTTGGAATTTCTCACCCCCCAGACAATAATCCCAAAAATGTTCCATAGTGTAATTCCTTAACTAGAAGCGTTGGCGCAAAAAAACATCTTCCTGTAGAAATTCTTTTAAGAATACTAAAAAGTTATACAAATATCAATTTGGTTTTTAGAAAAATTTATATTTTTAATTAAAGCCGATTTTTTTTTTTTTATTTACAAAATAAAAAATTTTTTAAAGCGCTTACATTCTATTATATTGGCAGCACTATTTCTGTTTTGTAGCTAATAAAAATAGAAATTAGTTTAATTTGACTACAGCGACAAAATCAGCATGGACAACAACCTGCAGCCATGTAGCCGTGTCGTCGTTAAAATAATCATTTCCATATACACACATGTATTCTATTGTTGACATATTGAAGTCGGTAGTCTGCTGTCTCGAATGTGTTTAAAGCATTAAGACTTCAATACGTTCTGTCAAATTATGCAATTTTTTATATTGCAGTGTTGCCACTTTGTGGGTAATTACCCGAATTTGGTGTAAATTGTACTCCCTTGGGTAGAGCGTGGGTAATTTCTTTGTGGTGCAGATTGGGTGTACTTTGAAATTCTTGCATTTAAAACAAATAATATAAGGACATCATTTTAGTAATAAAATTTATACCATTTGGGTATTATTGATCTAAAAAATTTACAGTATATTCAACCAAAAACACTGTTTATTTAAAAAAATATAAAAAGATTTCCATAGTTTATGAAGCAAAAGATGGATAATAATTGGCGCCAGATGGACAATTAAATTTCGATAAATATATTCGATAATTATCAAAGTTGTTTGTGGGAATACTATTATTTATTATTAATTCCCTTTTTAAATAATTGATAAAAAAAATACTGACATTTATTGTTGGAGGATAAGCTGTTCCTATGCGCATTTCACTGGCTGCTTAGGCCAGATCATCAGGAAACGTTCTCCTAAATAATTTAAGAAAAGACAAAGCTATCAGCAAACAAAACTACAGAGGGAATGAGAATTACCTACAAACACTTTTTTTGGAAACGGTATTTTTTACCCCTCTAACTCAAAAACTTTTTGACCGATCTTGTTGAAAATTTGTGTCTAAACTACTATCCAATAAGACTAACCTTGGTGCAAATTTCATCCAAATCGGAAGACATCGATTTCAAAAGTCACTTGACATGAAATAACCCATATATATATATATATATATATATATATATACTAGCTGACCCGGTCCGCGTTGCTGGCCTTAAGCAAACATTAGTGTTGTATTACCAGACGATTTAAATTGATATTTAAACGAAATTTATGGCCTTTAAATAAAAATCCATGAAATACCTATCATAAAGTTTTTTTTTACAGAATAACTTACATATGGTGTAGATATGGGTTCAATGAAAAAAGAAACACATGTATTTAAGGCAAATTGGAAATTATATTTATTGATTACTTCATCTTAAGGCTAGCGGATAGACAATGTTTTTTGTTTTTTTATTTGGTGTAAAAACGTATAAATTTTTTGGGGTGCCAACTCGGGAGCAAGCCACATACAACTGGCCGTGTGAAAAACATGAATTTTCCAAAATTAAGCCAGCAATAGTCAATGATTGGTCCTCAAAATAAAATTGATTTTATTTCACGACCGCATTCTCTGGCAAAATTTCATGTCAAACTGCATGTAAAACATCGTTCATCCCCAGTTCTGTTTCATCATTATAATATTATAAATTCAAATGTTGTTCATATACATATGTTTGATTTACATTTGATTTGAAAATACATATGGTTGTATGTATGTATATATTTGCTGTGAATCTTACGAAAAAAAGTGAGCGTAAAAGTGGGCGGGGCAACATTTTCTTTCCGCAAAACCTAAGTTAAACCATGGCGATCATTTTAAAGAAAAAATCGTCCAAATCGATCAAGCCGTTCTCAAGTTATGGATTTTGCCACGCCCCTCCGCCCCCAGACCGAAAAGACTTCGCAGTGTCACCCGCCTGAATATTCTGAAGATTCCCTGAAAATTTCATCAAAATCGGCCCAGCCGTTTTGGAGTCCATACGTTACATACACATATACATACATACACACATCCTATTTTATATATATAGAAGAAGATATAAATGTATGTATTTAATTTTATTTATTAATATATGCTAAGCTGTATATGTATGTATGTTGCAAAGTATATGTATCTATTTTTAATAAAACATAACATTTTTGAAATAAATTTTTTTATTGGTTATATTGTCAGAACCATATACATGTTCAAATATACATTTTGCATGGTGTTGAGAAAAATAGAAACATTGTTAGGAAGATCATTTGTGTTTTTCTTCTAAACATAATAATATTTAATAATATTTTTGAGACAATAATAAGCTATAAACATGTCTGAACATATATTGTTACTGAAGACGTGTTTGACACAATCATAACCACAAACATTTATGATAGTTTACGATTGTGATTGTATCAACCATGTTTTTTCATTGCGTGTGGAATAGAGATGAGCGATCCCGTGATTTTTAAAGATCATCGTGATTAGTGAATGTGATTTAAAAATCACTGCTCCTTTAAACTGTGATTGTGATCACGATTTATCCGTTTTCTGTTCTTTTATAGCAATTGCGGCCAAGCTATATGTACAATGCGCGAGCTTTTGCAAGAGCTTTTGTAAGCACTTTACAAAGAAACAACAACAAATTGTAAGAGCTTTCAAATCTGTTTACTTTCATATACATACATACTTGAACAAATAAATTTTGGCATAAAAAAATTCTAATAAGATAGAAGAGAGAATGAAAGGAACAGCAATATCATTCGACATTTCATTCTAAAAACGCTATTACCCACACAAACAGTGAAATATCATAAATTTGTACATGAATCAAAATACAAAAAGAACGACTTAGAAAGTACCTGTTACTTGACAAATTTGGTCACAACTGTGATTCGTGATTTTTCAGTAACAGTGATTTAATCACAGGTACAGAAATATCGCTCATCTCTAGTGTGGAAGTATAAGTTATTATTTTAAATTTTAATTTTATTTTTATTAATTTATTAGGGGTTTTTAATGTTATATTTGTAAAATTATTTGGGGTTATTCGCGGAAGGCTAGTCTCAGGTTAAATAATTGTTTAGTTATATTCACAACAATAAACGATATTTATTAAAATTTTTTTTCTGGTAGATTAAGCATTAAACCCTCCCTTCAATCACTTTAAGACGAAAAAATCTCAAATTGGTATAGTTATCTAGATAATATTCGGCGTTCAGAATTCTTATATAATTATTCTTAACCTCGAACAATAATTTTATTTTTATAGTTCCATAATTGCATATGAGAACTAACAAGCGAATAGTCTTAAAAAATGTTCTGTAAATACTGAGGTGTAGGGTATCAAGTGTTCGGAATTTACTGACTATTTACTTTCTAATTTGTTCTTTTTGTAAAAGTTTTTTTTTTTATAATTAAACTTCAATTTGATATCAAGTGTAATTTCATTTAGTGTGCAATTTTGCGTCCTCTCAAGTGTATTTTTGATTTTGCTGATGGTAGCACTCGTATATTGATTTCTATGATCCTATTAGCATTAAAAATTACCTCTTAAGTTTATTCAAATAACTGTTATTTTAATTTTTTCATTGTTGTTCTATAATAGATTTAATTATTTTACGCATTCTTGCCAGTAAGAAGTATTAAGCTTCGTACAGACGGCGCACTGTGGCAGAAAATTGAATTTCATCGGCCAAAACCAGGGTGGTCAGATTTTTTTTCACCTTTATCGTCAAATCGTCGTTGAACTGTTTTGGTGATGAAGGTATAACACTGACCACCAAACAGTTTTTAAACGGCTTTTAGCATTGAGAACTCCGTACTCACCTCGTGCAACTGGTGAATGAACATATTCCATGTGTTGATGGGCACCAACACAATAACCTTGACCTCTTCCTCTCTGCGCAACCACAAAAGTACAAAGTTGAAGTTCTAGCACCTCTCGGTAACTCGGATCATTGCACAATTTCTATAAAACTGTAACGTACCAAATTTTAGTATGATGGCGTTATTGATTACGGCTTAAGGCGTACTTTACTAATTTCCGGGAGTAGGCTTTATATGGTGGGGTCTAGGGTTAGTTATGGACCGATCTTCACGAAATATAGCAGTGTGATTTCTAGTCCTACAAAACTGTGCCTTACCAAATTTAATTATGATATCATTATTTATTACGGGTTTAAATGTACTAAACTGTTTTCCGCGAGTAGGATCTTCACGAAATTTGACACTGCGATTTCCAGTCTTATAAAAATGTTATATAACGCGTGATCCATTTCGAGGTTCCCTACTTTTTTAAAGAAAGAAACACAGAAAATTCAAATTTAATAGGGAATGTTTATTATCATTTGAAAGAACATTCTTTGGCATTTATTGATTGATTCAAATTTTCGATGACTCGTTCGAGCATTTCGACTGGTCACTGGCGAAGGACACGCGTGATGTTTTCCTCCAAGGCCTGAATCGAAGCGGTTTTGTCCGCATAAACATTACACTTTACATATCCCCCCAGGAAAATGTCAAACGGTGTGATATCACTCGATCTTGGTGGCATATCGATTGGCCCAAAACGTGAAATTATCTGCTCACCGAAATGTTCTCTCAGAAATTCCATTAAGTGATGCGATGTGTGGGAAGTGGTGCCGTCTTGCTGAAACCAAACTTCGCCGAGATCACGAGCTTCAATTTTAGGCATCAAATAGTCGGTTATCATGGCACGATAACGGTCCGAGTTGCTGCGAACCACTCTCCACGGTCTTCGTGTATACTCTCATCTACGGCCGCTATATTTTCTTTACGGCGTGCTGGACGTAGTCTATTCGGTCGAATATTATCCAATAATGAATGCTGGGTCTCAAAATGGGTGATGGTGTTGCGAATAGTACGCTCAACGATTTGTAAACGTTGTTCATGCGTAAGTCTTTCCGTTATGACAAATAATACTAAACAGAAATAACATGACAGCATGACACGACTCACACGTGATCTGTAAAAAAAGGCTATTGAAAAAAGTATCTCTACTTGAATCACCCATTACCAAATTGTATTATGAAAGCATTACACAGTACAACATTTTTCAGTTAATTGATTGCCAACTCAATTCTGTGAACTGTATGTGAAATTAGACCCAAAAAGAAGAATTTCTGCATCATTCGTTTTGTCTTCTTACCTGCGATTTGAAGTTAGTATCGATTTGAAGTTAGTACTATCGTATAGGGGAATTTATCACGTTTTAGGCCCTGTTGTTTGACATAGCTCGACAACCACTAGCCCAATTTAGTTGAAATAAATTTTAAAAAATTAAGAATTACAATTCCCTTAATCTGTTCATATATTGTTTTCCTATACAAGTAACACTTTCGAAGTTAAAAATGAATGTATGAAGGGAAAAAATTATTTTTTGCCTAAAAATTTAAATTTTTTTTTTTAAAAATACATAAAAAATCCAAAATGGAAAAAAGTTTCAAGTCTAGTTATTTTTTCGCCAAGCCACATAACCTATGAGCAAAATGAGACAAAGATCATAAAAATCGATGCACGCGTTTCGCTTTTATTCGCAATTGAGTAAATGTATGAATTTCAAAAATTTGCTCGAGATATGCACAACATTATTTGGAGAAAACATTGACACCGTTTTCATGATTCTGAGAATTAAAAAAAAAGGAATAAACAAAAGGTTATTTGATTTTTATGATTGCGGTAATAAATGTACGTGGACAATTAAACGGAAAGTGGACCTTTTTATTATTTGGGTTTTTCCGGTGGCTACCTATATGATTTTTTTACAGAAATTGCACCCACATTTAAGGGTGGTCATTATTTGGAAAGTTTTGCACAGTTTGAAACGTACAAGTGCTGAATCAGGTATATAGCCAGCCGCCCTTAAAATATGCGCCCATTTATAAGTACCTGGCAGTAAAATATTCAAAAATACGTAGTATTTATAGGTGTGCATTGATCGATTTTTGGCATTCAGCCAGTGCCGACGAACGCGAACAGTAAAAGTGATTTTTCTCCAGTTTTTTAAAAGTGAATAACAACAAAACATAAAATATATCAATATGGAAAACAACAAGTGCCCATATTTGGATGAATATTGTTACGTTTGTGGTCATATCGTCCGAAAAATACAGAAAAAAGATCGAAAAAATTTGTTTACTGAGCAATTCAAAACCGCGTATTGTAATTATTTCGATGAAGCAGATTTAAGTGGTGCAAATTTTACGCCGAACACAGTGTGCAACAGTTGTTATACTACCCTTCTAAAATGGATTCACGGAAAAAGTAGAAAGTTATCTTTTATGAAGCCAGTAATTTGGGTGGAAGACACAACTGGACATGATGAATCCAGGTGCTATGCATGCATAAATTTTCGTCCTGGATTAAACAGACAACAATTGAAAACAAAAGTATACACTGCTGCATTTACTGCCACACTTCCAGTGCAACGCCCTGCTGATACCGATGCACCTAAACCTCCGAGTGCGGATACTGTGTCCCTGCTAGCCGAAACCGTTTTCACCAATCCGACCGATTTGGATGATGCTGATTGGATACCCGATATTGAAAATAGTGCACCACAACCGCTACCACAAATCGAAATGGATTACATTGTGGCCAAGCTGGGACTATCACAACACGACTCCGAATGGCTGACATCATTTTTGAAGAGAAGAAAACTCACACAGCAAAATGTCAGCGCAACATCATACCGACAACGCCAAGCTGATTTTCAGAAATTTTATTCCGTTGACGAAGCAAATACGTTCACTTACTGCCATGATATCCCA
This sequence comes from Pollenia amentaria, assembly GCA_943735925.1. Classification (NCBI taxonomy): domain Eukaryota; kingdom Metazoa; phylum Arthropoda; class Insecta; order Diptera; family Polleniidae; genus Pollenia; species Pollenia amentaria. The sequence continues at coordinate 93,158,458 of OX031009.1, read as the reverse complement.
GGTTTAGTGAAAAAATTGGGAATGGATTATATCGCTGGCGACTGGCGTTTATTCATCGATGGTTCAGTTACTAGTTTGACGGCTGTGCTGCTGCACAAAAAAAAAATAAAAAACCATGCATTCCATTGGGATTCAGCACAACTATGAAGGAAACGTATGAAGCATTGGGCGAAATTTTGAAGAAAATCAAATACGATGAACACAAATGGAACATTTGTTGCGATCTGAAGGTGGTCAACATACTACAAGGGATTATAGAAAAGGGCGGATATCCAAAATACTTCTGCTTCCTTTGTATTTGGGATTCACGATACAAAGGAAATCAATATCAATGTAAAGATTGGAAAGGAAGAACTCCCGAGCTCAACAAACAATTAAAATTACGCAATGAACCTATGATAAAGGACCTGGATGATATTTTGTTGCCACCGCTCCACATGAAACTGGGAATAGCTGGGAAATTCGTTGAAGTGGTGGTCAAAAAAGTTAACGGCGCCTTTGACTGTTTGAAATCCATCTTTCCGAAACTCAGTGATGAGAAAATTAAAAACGGTACGTATCGTACTCTGTATTTCAATATTGTCATATCTAAATTTGTTAATTTCTATACATTCGCATTACCAATAATTTTTTCGTTTTTCTTATGTATTTAAAACAGGTATTCTCAATGGACCTGATATTCGGAAATTGATCAAAAGTGATTCTTTCACACATTTGCTTTCAGAGCATCACGACCACCAACATGCATGGAACGCATTGAAAGAAGTAATAGAAGGCGTTCTAGGAAAGAACCGTGTCCAGCGAGAAGAGATACAGCAACGAGTGGACAGGTTGCTGTTTAATTTCGAAAAAATCGGTGCATCCATGACGCTGAAATTGCATTTCTTGCACCACCACCTCGATACTTTTTTGGCACAATCACCTCAGGAATCAGACGAACAAGGAGAGAGGTTCCACCAGGTGACCATGCCATTTGAAAAGCGGTTCAAAAGCAAAAAATTGGATGCATTGCTTGCGGAGGTTTGTTGGTGGAGTTCCACAATTATGCAGTTTGAAGAAAGCACCGAAGATGAAGACATTGAAATTGGTGGACACAGTGAAAGAAACACGCCCTTGAATAGTATGTGTATCTCGGATGACGATACAGACTCAGACCATGAATATGAACAACCTACGAAGAAAACAAGATCATCAGAACCACAAGCGTCAACTTCTACAAGGATGGATATTGCCAATAATTGAAAAAATGTTCTAAATTTTGTTTTTATGCATATTATAATTGCGTATTAATTGCATATTATTTTATTTTCATTAAGTTTTTATAAATAAAGTTTTTTTTTGCATGATAATTTTTTAATTTATATTTTTATTTTTATTTTAAGGGTGGTGGCTATAACTGATTTTTGAAATTCATACCTTTACTCAATTGCGAATAAAAGCGAAACGCGTGCATCGATTTTTATGATCTTTGTCTCATTTTGCTCATAGGTTATGTGACTTTGCGAAAAAATAACTAGACTTGAAACTTTTTTCCATTTTGGATTTTTTATGTATTTTAAAAAAAAAAATTTAAATTTTTAGGCAAAAAATAATTTTTTCCCTTCATACATTCATTTTTAACTTCGAAAGTGTTACTTGTATAGGAAAACAATATATGAACAGATTAAGGGAATTGTAATTCTTAATTTTTTAAAATTTATTTCAACTAAATTGGGCTAGGGGTTGTCGAGCTATGTCAAACAACAAGGCCTAAAACGTGATAAATTCCCCTATACGATAGTACTAACTTCAAATCGATACTAACTTCAAATCGCAGGTAAGAAGACAAAACGAATGATGCAGAAGTTCTTCTTTTTGGGTCTAATTTCACAGAAATGAGTTGGCAAATCATGTGTTGTACTGTGTTATTATTTGCGGTCTTAGGCGTACTAAACTGGGTATATTATTGACCGATCTTCACAAAATTAAAAACATTTCATCATATCATTCATGCATTATTCCACCATTTAAGTTAGTTTTTGTATTCAAAATGATAAATTTTTAGGGTGGCGGTTCCACATTTCGATTAATAGTTTTAATCCTACTGAATCGATGTTACCGGACTTCAATCCCAAACTGCTTAGGATAACTACAAACAATTTCATACCAAGTTTGTTCTTTTATTTTACGTATCTCGAAAGTGAGCGTGTTTCCAACAGACGGACATGGCTAAATCGACTAAGAATTACTCAAGGTGCCAGAATATATATTCTTTATGGAGTCTTAGATGTATAATAAAAAAGTTTCTCACGGAACGACAAACTTAGTATAGCCTCATTCAACACTAGTGGTGTTGGAAGGCATAACAAGCGATTCAGTTTTTAGAATTTATTTTCCAAAATAAATTGAAAATTCAATTGTTTTTCGGTGAGATCCGATTATTGATGAAATCTAAAAAAGCTTAAACTTTATTCCGAATTTCTATAGAAACAATTTTTTAATGTTTTCAACGTAATTATCCGCCAATATTATCAATTTATCGCATATATATTGCGATAAAATTTTTTTTTAGAAACTCAAAGAAAATACTCAACCGGTACTCATAAATTTTCTCATATAAGTAAGAAAAAAGGTAAAATGCGTTTTAGAAATCGCCAACTTTTTTAATTTCGCCATGTCGCCAAACACAAAATTTCATCGTCAAATAGGTGTATAAATCGCCACATCTGACAGACATGGCCAAAAGTCCAATTTTTTATCATCGCCGATTTCTAAGATTTTAACGCCATTCGATATCAAACATATAAAAACTAAGGTTTTCTAAAAACTGGATTTAAATACTGGTAACTGTGGCTGTGTCATGCTGCTGGAAACAAATATTTTATGTTGTTTTAGGAAAAATTAAATTTTTTGTAAATTTGATCAGAACTAAATTATGATTTCTCGCCAACTGTTATCAATAATAGGTCGAAATGTTTGTTGTTATATTAGTGGGATAGTAAGTATTAACGAAATGGTTCATTGCATCACTGTATCATTTATACCTGATGTGTTATTAAATGTGTCCCCAGGTTCTATATTTTAGGTTAATCCGAATTTCAAAGGAGTAGAACTTGTAGGGTCAAAAGGAGTTAAAGAGATTTTATTACTCGTAGAAAGCTGAAAGTGTCCTCTTTAACCCCTTATATACTTGTGAAACTGTTTGGAACTTTGTGTTGAACACTTTTTTCATTTTTATGAAATTTCTCGCAACATTTTGTTTTTTGCTCTTTATATTTAAGCTGCTCATACGCGGTGTCCGATGAATTCTGCACGAAGAAACTGGAATATCTTTTGTTGTAATGCATGCAATTTATTAAATATTTTTTCATTTAAAAGCCCATTGAATTGTATAAAAAATACTTTCATTTGTCTTAAAACTAATTGACTTTAAATGCCCACCCTTAGGAAAGGCGACCTGAGAGGACCACGGAAGGTTGAGCTTGCTGAAATTTGCCTGTTAGGAAATTTTTTGCGTAATTCGGCCATAACCGGTTAAACTATGGGTGCAGTTGCATCATCTTGTTGATAAAGCACAGAGTTGAAAGTAATTCTCTTTCAGCGTGAAGAAATTGCACACCCCACTGTGACGCGAATTGGATGCAATTTACTCTCATTCAATATTCCTGGGTTGGAACCACTCAATAAGCGACAATTTTGTTTGTTTACATTACCGTTTAGATCAAGCTTGCTTTTAGTAGCGGCTTTCATCAGCCACCCTGTATTACTGAAATATAACACAATCGTTTACGAACGTTTTGTTTTCAAAAATAATATTGCTACTAAAAAACGTCTGAATATATTTGAATGAAATTTTAAACTGTTATTGCTTACAAATAATTGATTTGAGAGAACACGGGTCCACGGGAGGTCGGGAGAGTGACTTGCGGTAGTAAAGCAGTCTTTAAACAATGTTATGTTATATTACTGTACCGTTTATACTTTTTTTAAAATTTTAATTCTACCTTTTTATGCTACCGAGGAACACAGTAAGACGCAAGCCATGTATAAAAGCCAATGGTATTCGAATAAAAACTCAGTTGTTATAATACGAGTATATCTAAGCAACAACAATCTAATTTTTAAATATCTATACAAATGGAGAGTTTCACATATAAAGAATTATCCGAAAAGTGTTTTAAAAATAAAAAGGAGGAAGATGTTTTAAGTTACATTGAAGGAAAACTAAATTTATATTCCTGCAGCACTGAAATACGATCGGAACTGCAAAATAAAATAACTGATTTTGTCAAAAACTTAAAAAAGCGCTTTAAAAAAGTTGGATGGAGTAAACGTAGATTTTACAACAGTTTTGCAAACTGGTTAGATGGCGAACTCAATGACCAGATACAAATGAAAAGAACCTTGGGTTCGATTCCAGCCGCAGACTCTGGTTTCTTTCCTGCAGACAAGCGTAGAGCTTCCCGGGATTAGAACAGGAAGAAAAAAAAAATTAAAAAAATACTGTAGCGATAGATCTAAAAGGCGGAAACTTAAGGATACCAACGAAGAGATCGGAGACAAACATTTTCAAGAAGCTGTATCAACTGCGATCACAAAAATAAAGCTATGTTCATATTATGTGTATTTGTCATGTGGATTGTCACTTTTTCACATGTTAAATTTGTACATATCGTCTGAACACCTCCAAACACTATCATGTGTTATTTCTCTGTGTACAGTACATATGACATTTTTGATTTAGAACGAGTTCTATTTTCAAGTGACAAAGCATTTGACATCAGCTGGTTCGTATTAACAAAATTGTTTGTGGCGGCGAAAATTAATGGAAATTTTATGAAATATAAATAATAATAGTAAATAAAGAATAAAACAATAAAAAATACACAAATAATTATTAATTATTCTCAGCTGTTTTAAAATTGTTTTTCTTGATAGGTTATGTCAAATGTAATTTACATACCAACATTTGAACATGGAAATTATAATCGTTATGTATTACTCAAATTTCGACATACACATGAAATTACATGTGTGGAGAAAAGTGACATTCCTCATGACAAATACACATAATGTGAACATATTGAAAAAGCTTTTATCGCAAGTCCCAAGAGAATAAAACGGGTTCTTAGAGTATTCTAACGCCAAGCGATGAAAAACAGTTTTCAAAAGAAGAGGCATTCGCATTATTTTTATATTTGAAGTTAATAAAAGATCAAAATATTATAAAATTCTCTCCGTGTTTAAAATAAAAATAATAAAAATCTGTTGTAAATATTTTTCATGTTTACACGGATGGTTAAGTAAAATAAAAGCAACAGCTGAGCTAATAACAAAAAAGCAGATGGTTGCAGTTTTACAATATTTACAAAAACAACATAAAAATTTCCTGAGTTGACTTTGGTTGTTTTTGTAATTTTATAAAAATGTTACCACCTTCAATATATTCTGTTAAAATGCGACTCTGGTGTGATGAGAATACATAAGTTTCTCAAATGGTTTATAAAATGACCAGTTACCGACCGCTTGTCAAATTTTGTATCCGTATTCTCTCTTACTTAATGCATTTTGCTTTTACATGATAAGATTTGTTGTATTCTACATTATTTTTTGATAGTACGTAAAAGATTGTATTACCGTGTAAACTTGCATTAAGAAGGACTGTTTGCCACCAAGGGACACTATTAAAATCACACCAATTTCGGCAATGTCTACTTAATCATACAGCGTTTACTACAATCACTTAAAGGAGATGATTTGAAAAAATATGGGAACTGCAAGTTAACTCTCTTTTGCAAATGGAGATGTGATGGTTCTTCCGGACAAAAACAATACAAGCAATCTATATACTCGGAGTCTTCGACCAGTACGATGCAAGCAAATCACACCATCTTCTACAAAATCCTGCAGACCAATTAAATTTGAATTTTAAAAGGAAACTCCTGATAAAATGGAAAATAAAACCAGTTATATAAGAACCCAAATTGCAACACTACTGCCATTAGAATTAGAAATGGATGACCAGACAATTAAAGTTAATTAGTGCTAGCGATGATAAACGGAAAAGTAGGCCAGGCTTTGACTGATGAAAAGGCTCCATCCGGCTCCATTATATGCCAACCACATCAAGCAAATTAAGCCAAGTCCCGGAAAAATCATTAGATAATACTAGTGCATATGCATTTGGATTATCGCCACTACATACTGGAATACGAGCTAAGGAGTTATATACGAGGCGAGTTTATATGCATATAAAGGTAGTACATATCATTCCTGATTTTTTCTTTAGCTGATAAAAAATATTTTCTCCATAAATATTTAAAAATGCTTATATTTTTCGAAAGAAAACATTTTGAGTAGGCTTGTAGAAGCAATTTTTAATCAATTTGAAATTTTTTACTCTGCCATGCCCTATCCCAAATCAAATTTTTCAAACAAAAAAAATTAATTTAAGTAAAAATTCAGATAATTCAACACACCCATTTTTATACAATTAGAAGAGTAATGTTTTCTAAATTTCTGATCAATATCGAGTGGTAAATTTTTTACAGCCGTTTTTCCGGGATTGGGAATTGGGGTATTTCTTTATCAAAAATGTATATGTTTTTTTGTCCACTGTTTTAAGAACTTTAGTTTTAATCTACATAACTGCCACGTTTTGTCGCGCAAATTAAGATCCCACCTATCGAGCAAAAAATATCGCATAAAAAATACCGATGCAGTCAAAAGTGATGGAATTTTGACCGACTTCTCGTGAAATTACCCATTATGCGTCGTTTTGTTTGTCTTTTAAAACTCAGAATATTCTCAACAATCTTTAGAAACATAAGATTTCATATTCCACTTTAATACTTGCAAAAATTGAGAAAAGTTGTTTTAGTTAAAACATCATAATGTATCCTCATGTGTGTATATAAATATGCATACTCGTATCTTATCTTTTAATATAAAAAACGATAAAATATTGACGTGCTTAAGAATAATCATAAAAAATGAATGTAAACCCCGTAACTACGGTTTGGAAATACAAATATATTGAAAAAATTTATTACTTAACCCTTCATGGCAAAAGGACATTTGGCAATGTATGTTTTACTGGCATATAAATTATATTATGTGTATACACATGTGCATACGTATGTATATCAGACACAGTAAATTATAAAAGTTTTATATTTGTGCTCTTAAATAAGGATTTATTTTCTGTATCCGGATAATTTTGAAATAAAAAAAACTCTTGGATTGTAGTGAGCGTTTCCAAAACAATAATATTTACATACAATACAAGCAAAACCAAGGTGCCCCATACACCCTCTAAAATGTTTGCAGGTCAGTTAAGCTATGGACACATTTAACAAACATTTGACACTTCACACTAGGGATGCCAAACGGGAATCCCGGATTTATTTTTATGAGTCCCGGGATTTTTAACATATCAACTTTTATGTACAAAAATTTTCGTTTTTTTTAAATTATTTTACTCTATACAAATATTTTTAAAAAATTATATTTAAGTAAATAAAAATTAATCAAGCTCGAGGCCAGAGTTTTTTTGTAAATAAATATTCCTTTTTATTTAATTCCGATATTTCGATCTTCGTTGAAGATCATCATCAGGGATTGTTTCCTTAAATTTAATTAAAAGAACAATAAAACATAAGTATAAACATCATTATTATAAACATACAAATAACAACATATATAGACAACAATCACACAAATTTTGTTTTTTTAAACAGTTTTATACGTTCACAATATATACACACACTCACAGTGAATTTTTATTAATACAAAAACTTAAAAATACATTGTGTACGTATCAACATCTAAAATAACACTAAACTTAAAAATTATTACTGCAGTTTGATCTTATTTACTAAGCCTCTGTAGTTATTAGCACACGAACACTCTACGTCGCTCTTAAAGTTGACGCTCTTTTTTGTTGCTATGATGTGAAGCATCTCAAGCATGTATCGACGTTTATAATTCGGCTCTGTTTGTTAGGTTAGGTTAGGTTCCATTGGCAGCCGTGATCAAGCACAGCTCACGTGGGTCCATTGCTTAGTTCCCGTTGTGTTACCATATCACGCCGTCTCCCATGGGTCCTATGAAATCTGGCTGCTAGTATTCCCATGCAGCCAACCGGTCGATTCAATAAAGGAGTGGATCCTATTTACGTCAACATCAGAGAGACAAGTTTTGTCCCCAAGGGTTCTTCGACCAAACATTTTGAGTCTTAAGTCTCCGAAAGCCGGGCAGTTACAGAGAAGATGTTCCGTTGACTCTTCCTCCTCCTCATCGCCGCAACTTCTGCACAAGTCGTTATAAGGGAGCCCCAGCCTCTGGGCGTGCCTCCCAATTGGCCAGTTATAACCGCAGTTAGGTTTCTTAGATGATGTCTGGACAGCTGTAATGCCCGCCGTGTCCTTTTTTCATCTATGATGGGCCAGATTTTCCTGGTTTCCCCACAGGTGGTTTCATCGTGCCACCTCTGACTGGCGATAAGATGAAACTTATGCGCTATAAGTTGCTTACACCTTGGGAGTGAAGCACCTACATATGTGGAACCGTCCCGATTCAAGGTGGTACCTGCATGCGCCAACGAATCCGCCATGCAGTTCCCATGTATGTCCCCGTGTCTGGGGACCCAATTAAGGGTAACCAGTGAATGTCTCGCTATCTCCTCCAGAGACATCCGGCATTCTCGGACAATTCTCGATGTGATGAACACATTCTCCAGGGATCTTATGGCCGCCTTGCTATCGGTAATAATGTGAATATCCCTTCCAGATATTTCACCGTACCGGATGCGTTTCGCTGCTGTGTGGATGGCCATTATCTCGGCCTGGATTACACTGCAGTGGTCCGGCAGCCTTATAGGAATGCTCCAGTTTAGCTGCTCGGAGTATATGCCAGAACCGACACCATACAGTGTTTTAGACCCGTCCGTGAAGATTCGAATCGTATTCGCGGGGATTTGCAGGTCATCATAGTGGACCACGTTATCCACAATGCTTACCGTGAAGCCAGGATCAAAGATTGGCTCGGGTGTGACATAATCAACATCCATGTGCCAATTAATATCATTCAGAATGTTAGCATGTCCGATATTATAATCTCTCCATGCTCCGGTGGCCCTTAGTCTTACCGCCGCGTTCGCAGCTAACCTTTTTGCCAAAATGTCTGGTGGTAACCAGCTTAGAATCGTAAACAATGCCTTAGAGGGGGTTGTTCTAATGGCACCTGTTACAGCTATCGCCACCATTCTCATTGTACGTTCAAACCTGGATTGATGACTCTTCGCCTTGAGCGCCGGCCACCAAACAGCTGCCCCGTAGAAGAGAATGGGCTTAATGACACATTCGTATAGCCAGTATACATTCCTCGGGCTAATTCCCCAGTTTAGGCCAATGGCCCTTTTGCAGCAATATAATGCAGTAGCCGCTTTATTAGTCCTGGAGCTGGTGTTCATCCTCCAGTTCAGTTTACTGTCCAATATTAGCCCAAGAAACTTGGCGCTGTCAAACAGTACCAGTGACACCCCTTTTATCCTCGGGGTATTAAATTTGGGAATTTTGTATCTCCTTGTGAAAAGTACCGGTTCTGTTTTGGAGGGATTTACATCCAGTCCACATCCCTGGCACCATTTTGTTAGGACGTCTAGTGCGGACTCCATTAGTTCAGACAAAAGTCTGGGATCTTTACCCATAGCCACAACTGCAACGTCATCCGCATATGCGACCGTTCTGCAGCACGTCCTTTCCATGGCTCTGAGTAGGGTATTTATATTCAGATTCCAAAATAAAGGTGACAGTACACCACCTTGCGGGGTGCCCCTAGTCGCAACCTTTGAAATGTTCGAGGCGCCCAAGTTGGATTCGATACGCCTGAAGTGCAAGATACTGCTGACAAATTGAATGATCGCTGGGTCGATCTCCAAATGTCTCATAGCGTTAATAACCGATTCAGGTTTAACATTGTTGAAAGCGCCCTCAATATCCAGGAATGCCACTGAAGCAAATTCCTTGTAATGCAGGGATCTCTCTATGTGGCCCACCAATGAGTGAAGCGCAGTTTCAGTGGACCTTCCCTTCGTGTAGGCGGGCTGAGCCGGTGACAGGGAATTGGGTCCTAATGATGATCTAATGTGAATATCCAAAATCCTCTCCAGTGTTTTCAGTAGAAAGGAGGATAGACTAATTGGTCTAAAGTCTTTAGCCATAGTGTGAGATGTCTTCCCACTCTTGGGGATGAAGACGATCTTATATGATGTCCACGTTGCTGGGACATGTGAGAGACTCAGGCAGGCTCTAAATATTGCCAAGAGCCATGGCATCAATATTCCCAGGTTATTTTGTAGGTCCGCTGGGATAATGCCATCCGGGCCTGGAGATTTAAAGGGATGGAAGCTTTTGACCGCCCATTCCACACGATGGCGAGTTATCGGAATATTAGAGATATCCCGAGCGCCACTAAAAGTTTCCTCCCTAGGCACATCATCAGTGCAACCAGGGAAGTGTGTATTCATCAGGACCTCAAGGGTGTCCCGACTGTTTGTGGTCCAGGATCCATCCATCTTCCGTATAAATGATGGAATAGCTGGATTATAGGATAAAATCTTACGAAGCCGACTTGTCTCCGAGGAATTTTCCACGTCACTGCAGAATTTCCTCCATGACTGTCTCTTGGCCTTCCTTATAAGATTCTTGAATTCATTAACTGAGGACTTGTAATTGTTCCAAACACCATTACGTTTTGCCTCATTAAAGAGCTTCCTGCTTTCCTTGCGTTTTCCAGCAATTTCCGCATTCCACCATATGGGCTTAGCTTTGCCCCTCCTGTCCATTATTTTACAGGCTTCGTTTGTTGCCTCCATTAAGGCACCGGTCAATGACTCCACTGCGGAGTCGAGCATGGACACACTGTCTATGAGAACTGGGCACATAGGCAGCTTGTCGCCGAGTACACTCGCATAGATAGACCAGTTAGTCCTTCTTCTGTTCGTGTAGGGTTTAACTGAATCAACTCTAAAGGAAAAATTGAAATCAACATACATGTGATCAGAGAAGGAACAGTCCTTAGACACGTTCCAATCGCTAATCATATCCGCGAACTTATCACTAATAAGCGTAATATCAAGAACCTCCCTTCTGTTAGTCACAATAAAGGTGGGCTCACTACCCCTATTAACTACTGTTAGTTCATTTTCTACTATGAAGTCCAAAAGCGACTCACCTCGTGGATTGACATCCGAGCTGCCCCAGACGGTATGGTGTGCATTCGCATCTGCACATATTACTAGGGGGATGTTGTGCCTTTTAGCGTGCGACATCGCCTTCCTGGTTGTTGAGTTTGGAGGGTTAGCACCCTGTTCGTGTGCCATGTAGCAGCTCATAAACCAGACTGTACTGGTTTTGCACTCTACTTCGACAGTGCATGTGTCCTTATCGCTAAAATCAGAAAGAATGAAAGCTTTAAGTATGTTTTTGACCATAACACAAGCTCTGGTCTTACCTTGATCGGCTGCGTACAGAGTACTGTAACCGTCTAATCTGAGTCCGCAAACCCTGTCTCTATACGACAATGGTTCTTGGATGCATATAAGCTCATCCGTGCCTGAAGCTAATCGGAGGAGAAGGGCAGCTGACGCCGCTTTAGAGTGATGAAGGTTGATTTGTGTCACCTTCATCATAGCTCATCACTATGGACGACTGTGACGTTGGCATCCTCTGGATCGTCGTCCGATTCCAGAAGGATGTCCTCATCATCCGCCACTCCCATCTTACCAAAGAAGTCACCCACAAGTCCACTGACCGATTGGGTGTCTTCATTGGCCGATGACGTAGCAGATTCGTCTTCCATACGCTCCGTTGATGCTGTTGTTGTGGTGGTGGTAGTCGCCGGAGCTTGAGGCTTCCCTTTGTCGTCACCTTTATAGACTCGGAGGAAGATAGTTCCAAATCCATAGAAAATCTTCCCCTGTGTCTTCCGAAGTGACGGCAGAGAGTCACTGTTTATCACAACAGTGGCCTTCCTGGACTCTTCAACAGATTCAGAAACCCTCACTACTTTCCAGTCCTGTGTGGGTAGCTGGGGGTTACTTAGCTGAATTATTTCCAGGATCTCCTTGGGGTCGGATGGCTCAGCGGGGATCTTGGCAATAGATCTGGGCCTTTGCGGTACATCGGCCAGAGGTATTGCCTCAATCTTAGCGCCCTGCCAAACTTCCCCCAGGGACTCCACGGCATCCTTGTACAGCAGCGCTGAACGCTCATCTGCACACGCTATCAATTTAATGTGCCCTTGATACCAACCGGCATCTTCGCACTGTGGTGGTGGTCCAGGGTTTCCCCTTAGAACACTCAGGAACGCCCTACTAAGTGCGACGACCACCAGCTTCCAGTTTTTGGACGAAATGGTGCCGTCACTTGCGTTGCGGTCAATGATCGCCCAAATGAGGTGGTCTTTAGCCACATCTTTGTACGACCTGTTTTGCGGCCGTTGAGGCGTGTATTTGGACCTTTTAGTCCCAGGAAGCGTGTCCTCCCCAGACCGCTGCCGCTTAGGCGCTGCTTCGGTTGGCTTCCGTTCAGGATTGCCTTCCTCTGCAGAGGGAGGTGCAAGTTTAAAACCCTCAATATGGGTTTTTGCCCACTGGAGAGAGGTTTTCTCCTGCTCCGTGAGCTCACCAACCGGTTTTTCACCAAGTCGGCTGATGATTTTGTAGGCGGAGCGCCTGGTTATAAAGGCCCGTTTGGATGGGTTTATGTGCCTTTGGGGTTTTTTAATAATTGCCGTAGAGGCTGGGGTAGGTACATCAGAGGGCATCGAATCTTTCTTCGTATGCTCTCTTTGCACAGGTTTCGGCACGTGGGAAACTGGATTTCCGGTAGACTGAGTCTGCACCGTCAATCCAGCACCCGAGGAAGGGGTTTTGACGGGTTTTTCTCCCGTCCGGACCTGGGAAGCCTTGGAGGTACCTGGTTTCGAAGAACCCTGTACCAAGCTTGGTTTACGACCGCCTGAAGGCTTAGCCGTGAGTTTTTGCGCACTAGTAGCTAATCGACTAGCAGAGCCTGGCGCAACCACCTTGCTAGTCGAGGTTTCAGTAGCATTCGACATACTACAGCCTGATACCGACGCTGTAGTAGTAGGGTCTCCGGAGATTATGAAGCCCTTTACCGGATACGTAGGGCGTAAATTTTCGGACATTTCGTGGGGGGTGTGGTGGGGTTGCATTTTATGCCTACTGCCAGGCGAAATTATACCTGCCGCTCCTCTGGAGACAGACGCAGACCATCAGCCGCTCACTATAAGAACAGACGCTGATGGATTTTATTGCGGACCGACAGCCTTCAGAAGGCAAACAGTTGACCGTAAAAAGGCCAGCGGACCTAGTCATTAGCCGCTCCAACTAGGAGAAACAGACGCTAATAGACGGGGGGGGGGGGGGTAGTTCTTGGTTCGTACTCGGTTTAGACCCTTCTGGCATGGGAGGCCCTACCGGTCTTGACTAACGTCACTACCGCCAGCATGACTCTAAACGTCCTTGTACTTAAGCCCTCGCATCGCGGCAAGATGACTACCCTCTGTTTGTAACACACCTACATTACTAAAATCAGGCGAGTGTTTGTTTTTGACACAGTGGTCCACAAGTGCTGTTTTTGGTGTTTCTCTACCGAGTTTTAATTTCTGATCAGATTTATGGCCTGCAATCCTAGTTTTTAGCTTGTTTTTTGTGGTTCCGATATAAACCTTGTCACAACTTTCGTTTAATATTCCAATACAGAGTATATTATATATAACATTTGATTTTTCCATGTTCTGAATTTTATCTTTAGTTTTGCTGTATATTTTAGAGAGATTGTTGTCCGTTTTGTGTGCCATTCTAAAGTTTTCACCATTAAAAAGTTTGGATTTTTCAAATCTCTCTGATATTTCAGGTACATAGGTAAGGGATTTATAAATCATGGATATGTCAGTAACTTTCGAACGGTTTACAATTCTATTTTCATAGTCACGAATAAGTTTATTCGTAAGTTTTGTAGGAAAATTATTGTCAAGAAGGATGTTTCTAATTTTAATTATATTATTTTTATGGAACTCCAAGTCACTAAGATTCAACACTCTTATTATTAAGTTTTTAGCCGTATTAATGATAACCCTTTTTGGATGTTTCGAAAAGTAGTTAATAATTCTACCGGAAGCTGTCTGTTTTTAGTACCAATCCATTTTTAAGTTATTCCCATCTCTGATTACAACGGTATCCAGATACGGTAATCTAAAATTGGACTCTTTTTCAGCTGTAAACTTAATACTATGGTGAAAACTATTTAAATTTGTCAGTATCTCCTCAATTGCACTTTCCCTTACTATACTAAAGATGTCATCCACATATTTCGTCAAAATCTTTGGTTTTTCCGCTAGCCTTTCAAACACCGTCTCCAACAATTTCTCCATTACAATATCTGCAACTATTGGCGACGCTGGTGATCCCATCGGTAGACCCTTCCTTTGAGTAAATATTTTACCATCATACTTAAAATACCGATTGTCCTTTATACAGAATTTCACAATACGTAGAAATAGTCCTTTTGTCATATTTGTAAACTTTTCAATTTCCTCCCATTTTTCTTCAATAATATTTAACGCTAAATCAACAGGGACACTGGGGAACAGAGAAACAACATCAAACGATATTAATCTTTCATCGTCCTCTATAGTCAAGTCTTTTATCTTATTCCTAAATTGCACCGAATCCTTAACGTTATATATCGAATTTTCCGTAATTCTTTTTAATATCACCGTGATATATTTGCAAAGTTCACTTGCTGGGGAATTTATAGAGGTGCAATTTAGGAATAAGATAAAAGACTTGACTATACAGGACGATGAAAGATTAATATCGTTTGATGTTGTTTCTCTGTTCCCCAGTGTCCCTGTTGATTTAGCGTTAAATATTATTGAAGAAAAATGGGAGGAAATTGAAAAGTTTACAAATATGACAAAAGGACTATTTCTACGTATTGTGAAATTCTGTATAAAGGACAATCGGTATTTTAAGTATGATGGTAAAATATTTACTCAAAGGAAGGGTCTACCGATGGGATCACCAGCGTCGCCAATAGTTGCAGATATTGTAATGGAGAAATTGTTGGAGACGGTGTTTGAAAGGCTAGCGGAAAAAACAAAGATTTTGACGAAATATGTGGATGACATCTTTAGTATAGTAAGGGAAAGTGCAATTGAGGAGATACTGACAAATTTAAATAGTTTTCACCATAGTATTAAGTTTACAGCTGAAAAAGAGTCCAATTTTAGATTACCGTATCTGGATACCGTTGTAATCAGAGATGGGAATAACTTAAAAATGGATTGGTACCAAAAACAGACAGCTTCCGGTAGAATTATTAACTACTTTTCGAAACATCCAAAAAGGGTTATCATTAATACGGCTAAAAACTTAATAATAAGAGTGTTGAATCTTAGTGACTTGGAGTTCCATAAAAATAATATAATTAAAATTAGAAACATCCTTCTTGACAATAATTTTCCTACAAAACTTACGAATAAACTTATTCGTGACTATGAAAATAGAATTGTAAACCGTTCGAAAGTTACTGACATAACCATGATTTATAAATCCCTTACCTATGTACCTGAAATATCAGAGAGATTTGAAAAATCCAAACTTTTTAATGGTGAAAACTTTAGAATGGCACACAAAACGGACAACAATCTCTCTAAAATATACAGCAAAACTAAAGATAAAATTCAGAACATGGAAAAATCAAATGTTATATATAATATACCCTGTATTGGAAATTTAAACGAAAGTTGTGACAAGGTTTATATCGGAACCACAAAAAACAAGCTAAAAACTAGGATTGCAGGCCATAAATCTGATCAGAAATTAAAACTCGGTAGAGAAACACCAAAAACAGCACTTGTGGACCACTGTGTCAAAAACAAACACTCGCCTGATTTTAGTAATGTAGGTGTGTTACAAACAGAGCCGAATTATAAACGTCGATACATGCTTGAGATGCTTCACATCATAGCAACAAAAAAGAGCGTCAACTTTAAGAGCGACGTAGAGTGTTCGTGTGCTAATAACTACAGAGGCTTAGTAAATAAGATCAAACTGCAGTAATAATTTTTAAGTTTAGTGTTATTTTAGATGTTGATACGTACACAATGTATTTTTAAGTTTTTGTATTAATAAAAATTCACTGTGAGTGTGTGTATATATTGTGAACGTATAAAACTGTTTAAAAAAACAAAATTTGTGTTATTGTTGTCTATATATGTTGTTATTTGTATGTTTATAATAATGATGTTTATACTTATGTTTTATTGTTCTTTTAATTAAATTTAAGGAAACAATCCCTGATGATGATCTTCAACGAAGATCGAAATATCGGAATTAAATAAAAAGGAATATTTATTTACAAAAAAACTCTGGCCTCGAGCTTGATTAATTTTTATTTATTTAAAATTGGAAAGGTCGAATAATAACATATTTTATTAATTATATTTAAGTTTATTTTTTATTGCAAATAATTCTTATTTTTGAGTTCAATTTTTGTTTTTGGAGGACAGCGAGTATTTAAAATTTTAATTTTTTGCTTGTTATATGACGACTATTTCTGGATTTTTGTATCTTACTTAATAAAAACCATTATTTTAGGTAAAAACGAAATTTGCAGATTCACATCTCAAGCCTTTTTTACAATCACGTTTAGCAAGTTTAGCTATGGCTGAAGTCATAATACCAAAATAAAAATGATTATTTTAACGCAAAATATAGAAATCAATAAATAATTGTTATATATCAAGCAAAAAATAAAAATTATTCACGATCCAATTAAAGTACATTAAGGGCTAATAAATCAGAGCAAGTTAAACTCTCTTTTTGGTTTAAAATGTGTTTAAGCCAACAAATCTATAAATCAGAAAACAAACCATATGAATTTGTCAACATTTATCGTAGCGCTGCCACATGTTACTTTTTACACTACATATAATACATGGGGCACTGATTTACAACTGTTGAGCTTAAACTACATATAAATTTAAGTTTAGTTCAACTAAACCAACGTTTAAGCACTCACTGATTTATTTCCCATAAGAAACTAAAGAATAAAAGTTGATATAATTATAACAATTATGTCGTTATTTTTATGAAATAGCTCATATTCCTTCCGGTCCAATAATAATAAAAAATTTGCTTAAAAAACATACGGCAAATAAAATAATTTTTTTTATAAATAAACACAATTCATAAAAAAATTATTTAAACTCGAAATCTGTTTTAAGAAACATTTATATAAACATTTTGTTTTAAAAATTAAATTATTGATTATGAATCTCGCCCTCAACCTGGAGGTGTACTGCACTGCAGTCGACATAGCGTTACAGTTTTTAACTCAGCTATCGATCTCGATGAGGGACTACACTTTGCCGTGTATTAATGTCGTAACAACTTAATTCACATTAAAAATTTAATTGCTGTCAATAAACCGAAATGTATTGATCTAGAAAAACTAAGAGATATGTATATTTTTTCAAAATCTGATCAGTTTGATCATGTGTGAGGCCAGTGTTATAAACATAAGTATAAACTAATTTGTTTTGTTTTATTTCTTTTTTTTTTAAATGTATGTTATGTATATAAAATCTTTTGAATATTCAAAAAGTGTTGTTTATTTTAAAAAAAAGTCGTATCTTAAAGAAACACATTGATCCCGAATCCCGGGATTTTCAAAAATCAATCCCGATTGGCATCCCTACTTCACACGCAACCACTATTTGTATTGCCAATCTAGTCGGATATTACTTTTTTTAGTTTATATTGCTTATTAAAAGTTATTGAGTGCACCTAGATCGATGAAACTTGGTAGAAATATGTGTTACGGTCATAGGCAGGAAGAGCTCAAAAATAAAAAATCGGACCAAAGGGGAAAAAGTTCCTCCAAGAAGAACTAATATTTTTTTTAAAGTTATCCCATACTTTTGTTTAGCAAATGTATTTTTTAACGTCGGCGAAAGTTAAAACCCCTAAAATTGGACTCAGGAGTTCGTCAAATTTCATTTTTTATTTCTGCCACGCCCCCTTTTGTGGGCGGCTGCATAAAAAATATTTGCAAATATAATGTTAATATTAAAACACATCGTATCGGGTAGGGGGAGGTATCCCACCAATCCCTACCCTGGAACGACAATGTCAAAAAAAGTTTTTTTTTTCTTATTTCCACAAAATATTAATTTTTAAGCTTTTATTCCGCTTTTATATATTTTATTGTATATAATTTATCTGAAAATAATTTACTTATTCATAATTATAACTTATTAATAATAGTAACAATAAACAACTAATTTATTGAGTGTTATATAGATGTTGATATGTAACTATCTCCTTGAAATAGGAAATTTCGCATAATATTTGTCTACTAAAAATTGCAATTTCTTTCCAATGGGTTTAGCATTACATTCCTGAGCTATTTGGGATAACTCTATTCTTGTTAACACTTTTTTCATTTTACTCTAGAAGCTTCATAAGGGTTTTGATATCAATTTTGTACAATAAAACACAATAAATAGTAAAAAAACTAAGTACCTTGAACCCACATTTGTTTTTCTTTAAATATTATTTTACTCTTTAATAATTTTAAAAGTTATTTTAAACATTTACTTTATTAAATAGTTATTTTATTTTACTACATAAAAAAAGTCATTTAGGCAGCTGAACAGGTGGTTAAACTCCGTTATAGGAATAGGTGAAAATAACTGTTTCGCACATTTCTATTTTTTTACATACATTTACAATTATTATAAAAGATATCTAAGTATAATTATTAAAAAGTAAAACATTTTATGACTGACAAAAATGTTTCAAAATGAGCAAAAACAGAAAAAATGTGAAATTTTCTGAGTCTAATGAAATTTTTCTAAAAACTATTTAAAGTAGCTAGAATTATAGTCTTTCACAGAAAAAAATTCACGTAAAAATTTATTCGTTAAGCAACAAAAAAATATGCTGTAAACCTCTCAAAACCGTAAAAAGACAACTTCTCAACTTTCCTGACTTTAAAGTGTCTCAAAACGACAAGCAAAAGACTTGAAAATTCACTATACGATGCCGCATTTGTCTGTCGAGCTGCATACTTAAATTTTTTATATTTCTTAAATTTACTTTTTTGCATACACGCAAAGAAAAAACATGATTAAGGAATGGTCACTACGACCATTTTTATTCATATTTACCTATTATGTTTACCCTAATAAATTTATTATAGTCATAATATGTATAACCTTAAAAATTGTTATTTGTCCCTAACATTTTTAAATTCGCTATGATAATATTATCTAGCTAAACATTTTAAATTATTTAATATGTTTGCTACTATAATATATATATTTTCAACTATACAAATAAAATCATAATATTGCTGCACACAAAAGGTATTTTTAATACCATAATTTTTGTTTAAAGCACATTCTCTTAATGAGCAAACATTTACTTTCGAAACAACCAGTCGAAACAACCCTTTCGCGAGCGTTAGTTAATCAGGAAACATGAATGATTACAAAATAATTAAAACATTTTTCGGGGAGAAAAAGGCCATGCTACCTTGCAAAATTAACGATATATATTATTATGCATTTGTTGAAACCGGTAAGTTATTTATATATAATTATAATAATATATAAATAAGCAATTACTTTGTCTTTCTTGCAGCCAAAGAACCTACAACACTGAAACCAGCATAGAAATTTTGGCACAAGATGCTGTCATTAGCCCCGTTTTTTTTACAATAACTGTTCAACAGCATATTGTTATAGTATATTTCATAAAACAAATAAAAGGGAAGTTTAATTTGACTTTATCTTAACAAATCTCAAGTGCGCGGATAAAAATAATGAAAAGTGTTAATGCATGCCGAAGTAAGGCTAAATAGATCTCCCTTTTTTTTGAATAAAATAGTACCACAAAATATAATTTATAAGTTCCCAGCAAACAATATGAGTCCTAAAAGAGTCTTTTAGGACTCCTTTTTATGAGCAAAACGCTCAGAAAAAAGCTCCTAAAACCCTCAGATATGAGCGTGTTTTCCTATGAAGCCGTCAAAAACTGCATATGAGCTGAATATGAGCGCTTTAGGACTCCTAAATTAAACGATTTGTATGGAAAATTGTGAGCATTTTTGCTCACAAATCAATCATAACAACCTCTTAAAAGAGTCACAAAAGAGGGATTTCGGAGCCAAAAAAGAGTGATATAGGAGTGTTTTTTTTTCCTTGAAATTAGGGTATTCATTTTTATGTAAATTTTTGCTTTTACGCTTTTAATGGAAAAGTTTTATTAATATATGTTTTGTGCATAGAAATAATAATCATTTTAAACAAATTTCAACGGACAAAACCACATAATTTTCTTTTTACAAGGAGTTCAAATGGATAGTTTTGTCTAGTGAAAAGATTTACAAGGGCATTGTTTAGTCAAATATTCACACATAAAGTACACAAAAAACATTAGTGAAAAAGTTAAAAAATAAATAAAATAAATGAATAATAAGCATTTGTTTTCTCAAAGATTTTATCAAAACCACAACCGAACCGCGCAAAATGATCACAATAATGACAGACAAACGCAAAATATTGAAATGATCAAGAAAAAGAAAACAAACAACCGTTGCCCCTCAGAAAACCCTCATAAATAAGAGTTTTTAAGGAGTGTGCTCCTAAATTGCTCATAAAAATGAGTCTTTTCGGAAAACAGGCTCGGAAAACAATCAGAATTGCTCATAAATTAGGAGGGTAATCATAAAACCCTCAAGAAAAGGAATCTTTTAAGAGTCATATTTAGGAGCGCTCCGAAAATTGTTTGGTGGGTTATGTGACGATCACTGTGGTTGATTTGAACTAAGCGTTTTTTTTACATACATTAGAAAAGTTAAGTGTATCCAGCTCTGAGTGTATTCACTACTTTAAAGAAAGAAAAATACAACCCTACAATATACGAAAAGAACACAACTCTACCACATGAGGGTTTTGTAGACTTGGCGTGGGTATACACAATTTTTCGAACAAGGTATTCAACAAGTGGCATTAACCGTGTGAGGTTGTAAAAACCGGTAAAGTTTTTCTTTAAACAAATTATTTTTTTTGTCCTGCCATACGATCGCTGTGTGAAAGTTTCGGTCATCGAAATGTCTGTCCGTTAAATTTTAGGTCTTTACCGTTTATTTTTTTAGGTACCCAGTTCATCGTTGCTCGTTTTTTTTTATTGCTTCATTTTTTTATATATATTTTTCATCTCGGCACGAAACAAGGTAATGATTGTTTAAACCTGGATGGACACGAACCCCCCATTCCCGGCGAGCTACAGCCAAATACATCAGCGTGCCAACGTCCATCGCGAAGCAGAGGGTTTTGGAAAAATTTTAAAAATTTGTTTTTCCCCCAATCAAACATTTTATTAAATCATTACACAAATATGGCGCCCAACGTGGGGCGCGAAAGTGTTTTAACCCTTTGGGTCAAATTAATTTAGCCTGAAGGTGTTTTAATTCATCTTTGCTGGCTTCCACACTTTTATAACATTTCAATTTAAAATTTTCAATCTCGTACTCGTTTTTTTTATATAATGACAAATGTCGCGGAAGGTGTTAAGTAAACGCCATGCCTGCAGTGCGTCTGCATCGTATAGGGAAACTCGGTATAGGGATCTCGGTATTAGGAACTTTTTTCGGTATTGTATGTCCTGGAAGGTACGGGAATAGTGCCACGCCTGAGTTGCGTCAGCATCGGACAAGGGAACTTAGTACTGGGGGAGTTAAAGAATCTTGATCAAATCTTTTGAAAAAAAAACCACGAGCATGATCCAGTGGCTAAATAGCTAAGCGTTCATTAGATTCAGGTATTTGAGAAGAGGAGAAAGGGATTTGGCGACTCAAATTGATGAGATGTTTTTTTTTGTTTTTTTTATTTCGATGACCGTAAACTAAGTAATTCCAAAGTTTCACACAATTTAAAAAAATTCGTTCGTTTTGCAAGATTTAGATTAATTCGTGTTTTTTTTATTGGAAACAGTGCATAAAAGCAAATTTATTTTAGATCATGAATATCGTACTCAATCTTCTGATTAGACGATTGATGAATCGCGGACTCGAATTATATAGTTCTTTTTACCACAAGTTTTTATTTCACTTTATGCTACACATTTCAACCTATTCAGCTATTAATTACAGTTACATAAAGAACAATAACCTAAATTTTTTTTGTAGATTCGTAAACTTACTTACTAATTACATTATTAAATCTTTTGGCAGTCTAATGAATTATTAAATTTATTATACTAATAATTTTATCAAATCTTTTGTAGTTTAATGAAACGTATTTACTAATTACATTATTAAATCATTTGTATATTAGAAATTATTTGTAGTATTATACTTTTGTAGTATTAAACCGTAGAAGGTATACAATACTTAAACTAAAAAAAAAAAAAAAAAAATTATATGATCTAAAATAATATAGATTTTTTTAGCATACACAATTTTGACATTTTTCTTGAATTTATATACACAGAAACAATTAAAAATTGATTTTAATCACCAAATTCGTAGAATCAAGGAAACAATTTGTTGATTTTGCACCTATTACTAAAATAATTATATTGATTACCAAAAACTGTAAAAATTGAAAATTCTGATTTTTCTTTCAATAAATGATATTTTTGATTTTAATAAAAAATATGATCAAAAAACTGTACGATTTCAAACAATGTGTTGATTGTTTTAATTAAAAAAATAATTTTCAAAAAATCTGTTTTTTTCAATTATTTCAGTTAATTCATAATAAATAAATAAATAAATAATATAGTAATTGAATTAAGCAATTAATTAATTAAATTTTTTGTTGGATTCAATCAAAATTTTTATTGAATGAAAAATTATGCTAATGAGATTACAAAATAAACTGATATAGAAAAAAACAACAGATTTAGCTGCCACTTGCATTTGTATTGGCTTCAAGGCTTGGAGGAAATAAGTGATGCAAATACCACAAGACCGAAGGGGTTTTAGATTCTATAAATACAAAAAGGTAAAATAATAGTTAAAAGTATGGTTCTTAGGTTTTTTATATTTACTTACTTTTATTATGTTTTTCGAGTTCTTATAAGCTTTGGACTTTTTGTTCAAGTAATAACAGCAGTTTATATCTTGGTTGACCCCATCACTCAAATAAGTTTGTTGTGGTTGAAAACTTCAACTTGCAGACAATATCAATCTGTAAGATATTGAAATTTAAAAATACATTACATAGCCAATAGATTGTTATTTAATTATGTTGCGGATGTGCGATTAATAAGTTTAATTAAATTTTGATTATTCGGATTGTTATTTAATTAGCATCTCGATTTATCGGTTTAATAATTAAATAAAATTAATCGAATATATAAGAATTTAAATGAAATTTATGATTTAATCAGTAACCATAATTTTGATAAGTGATGACTAAAAATAAATACATATCGCTGTTAATCAAGAGCTTACTCAAAATTTTTATTTTTTACTTTTACGAAAAAATCGACACGTTATATTCATATCGTCCGCTGTTAATATATCGTGCTATTTTGTCTACTTTTGGTTAATGAAACGGGTGTTTTTCATATGCCTTCAATGTTAAATTAAAATTGTTTTGTTTCTACTGAAAATTTTTCAATTAAAGTTAATACCCTCTTGTTGATTAGATGCGATATATTTTTTTTAAATAATAAAAAAACTTACTAGCTGCCATGAAGAGGGTGATTTTAAATCAGGCCAAAGGTGAAAGATATTGATATGTTGTTTACCGAAGACGCGAAGAAGCTTGTATGTAACTTTATTTTCAGTTGGAAATGTTTTATGGTTGTATTGGAAAACTTACAACTTTTAGTTTTGATCCAAAGACGGCAGAAAAATGATCGGTCACTTTGTTGATATAGGTATATAAAAAACACAGTTTTTTGTCTTTTCTGAAAATTTAAAACTTTTGAGTTAACCTCCTTTTGAAGAGCCACAGCGATATGTCAATATTTATGGACATATGGGCATTCCCAGCGAAAAGTCTACTTTTTTTTAACATAACGCCAGCAAGTAATTAAAACTGTTTCTCAAAAAGTGATATGTATAATATACTTTTTTATATTTTGGTGTTTAGCGCAACATGGGCCTAAATTACAAGCTTATTTTCTTGCTGGCGTTACGTTACAAGTAGTAGATTTTTCGCTCGAAATGCCCATATGTACCAGAGCTGTAAAAACTGCAATCAATTGTGATTGCAATTAAAATAAATTCAATGAAACTGATTTCTTTCTTTGATTTTAAAATGATTTCAGATTTACAAAAATTATAATCGAAAGAATGCAATACTTTGTGATTGTAATCATTTTGAAATCATTCTTTTTTTAAGTCATTGAATACAATCAATTTATTTGCAATCATTTCGATTGCAATCAAACTTTAATTAAAATCATGTATTTTCAATCAATTCCTTTTACAATTGCTACTATTTTTTAAGGCCAACGAAATAATATGAAGAAAGTATAAAATAATAAAAATATACATAAATATAACGTTGTTGGCAAATCACAGTTATGAGAGTCAGCTTTTTTCTAGAAGAAGGAACTTTATTTGCAGAGAATGATTCTTATTTAATTTACTTGAAATCACTGGATTTGATTGCAACTATTGTTTTAAAAAAATGGATTTCATTCAAGATCAGAAAATTTGATTGTATCATTTAAAATTGAAACCTTACAATAAATTTTCCGATTTGGAATGCAATCAAACACTAAGCAATTACCGAACAATTATGTAATTGCAATGAAATCGATTGCAATTGTTAACACCTCTGATATATACATACATACATAACTAATTTGCTTCTTTTATATAATACGATCTCATACTCACCTTTTCATACATAAGACGCTTGAATTCCGTTTTAGGAGCAATGAAATTAGTGTTTGTCTCACGATTATTTTGGTTGTATATATTATTTTTGTACAATTATTTTTTAAATTTTGTTAATTTATTTATTTATTAGAAAATTTTTTTTGACACCACAAAGAATATGTACATGAAAAAAGTGTTGTCACCTGCTTACTTTCAAAATCACTAAAACAAGAAATATGTTTTTATAATGAATGTAAAGTTTTCCCCCCTTAAAATACGGCTGTCAGCTAAATAGCCCAACGTTATATATGAAAAATCGCCCAACAATTTTCCATACGATTTGTGTTTTCCGATTTTTCGTTAATATTGGATAATAATTCATTTTTAACATAACTGAGAAACATTTATGGGCTATTTTTGTCTTTCTTATTTTGACCAAATTCAAAATCCGGAATCGCTATGGAATGACAATCATCGGCCTCGTAACTAAAGCTTGTGAATTCAGCCTTGCATCCGGCCGAAAGTAGGCTATGTAGAGAAGCTTAAGTTAGCGAAAGCGGTGTTTTTTATACCATAGAGGAGAAAATCCTTGGGCCCGGTCTAAGGCCGTCTATGAAGAAAAGCTTAAGTTAGGTAGGCGGGATTTTGGGTTTTTAAGTTTCGGACATATGACCCAAGCCCAAATAAGTATGAAAGTTTAAGACTACTTTATAAAAATTATTAAATAAAAATTCGAAAATAAAAATT
Source organism: Pollenia amentaria (assembly GCA_943735925.1). Lineage (NCBI taxonomy): Eukaryota > Metazoa > Arthropoda > Insecta > Diptera > Polleniidae > Pollenia > Pollenia amentaria. The sequence goes on along the minus strand of OX031009.1, from coordinate 93,132,788 downwards.
GGGTTATTTTTCATTAATTATTGGGCCTCTTTTCACCATTTTTGGATATAATTTCCATTTATATTTTTTTGGACCATATTTCGTTTACGTTGAATCATTTTTTCGTTTGGTCAATTTTTCTTTGGGCAATATTGCTTGCAGCCCTAAAATACAAGCATATTTTGTTTCTATTTTGTTGGCTTAATATATTATTGAAGTTCAATTACATTTAAGAATAAACATGAAAAATTGCAATAGAAAAAACCAAGAATGAATTTATAAATACACAAAGCAAATCTAAATTGACACATAAATTCTATAACGTTTAAAATTTAATCGTATACTATTAACAAAAAAATCGTGTTATTTTTTTAAATTGAAAAGATGAAAACAAAATTCGGAACTTTTTTTTACCAATTTTCAAAATTAAAACCAACAAAAGGTTTGAAAAGCTTTCACAATAATAAGTTTCAACAAAATACAAAATAAATTGAAATATTTTTGTAAATATACATAACTCATGTTTATCCAATTATCCAAGACAATACGCAAAATTAAACACAATTATTTTCCTCTTTACTAAGCGTTTTTTTTTCAGTTTTACACGTTGGCATTATTTTAGTTTAAACGAAATAAACAATAAAGTTTTTGATTAACGTAATTATTGTTTTTATTATATATTAATTTAAAAACAATCAAAATATTAATTGAATGAAAATCAAATTTTTAATTTTTGTTCAACAAAAAAATTAATTCATTTAATTACCATATTTATTAAATTTTTATATATTTTAACAATTTTATTTAATTGATAAAAAACCAATGAAAATTTTTTCTGTGTACATATACATTTTTAATTGGATCATACGTGACCATTATAAAATATTAAGCCTTATATTCATAAGTGGTTCTTGAACTTGGCTAGCGTTTATTAAACGAACGATTGGTACAAAAAAAAAAAATTGTTTTTTTTACCTTGGTTAAGTTTAAATACATACTTATGAATACGGGTGTTAAATTATATAAAAAAATTAATCTTAAATAATACAGATTATTTTTTTTCTCAAACACATTTTTTTACATTTTTTATTAAATTTTCAAATATTGCATCTTTTATCGCGAGATTGGGTATATCAATTTGTCCACTGTTTTGGGGATTTTTTTTTGGTAAATCTTGTTTTTTTTTGGAATTTTGGTCGACACGCTTGTCATTTTTACTTTCGGTATTTGTACTGGTTTTGATATCGGGAATTTTTGGTGATTTTTTTTTATTGCGACTCGAGCAGTTATCTCGTTTGGACATTTGTTGTTTAGTTTTCAGTATTTGCCTTGAAAGTTAAGCGGGTATTCTTTCGTTGATAGTTAGCAGATCTGATTGATTTCAAATCGTTTTTTTTGCTTGTGTGTTGAATTAGTTGAGGGATTATAATTATTTTGGACGGTAGTTTATAATGAGTACCAGGAACCTGAGGTCCTCTAGTCGGAACCCCGTTACCAGTGACGATAATCAACCTCGTGATTCGGCCACAACAGCAGCCCCGCTAAATTTTGCACCGGTTATTTCTACAAACGCGGTTACGCCGTTAATGTCAATTAGGTTTCCTCCGGGTTTTGGACCACAGACACATTCTTCGCCGGAGAGCGACATTACTATCCGTACACCAACGTATAGCAGTATAACAGCAAGAGAGATAAGCGGACAAGGAAGTAGAACTGCAAGGCGCGATATTGACAACATGGATCAACAGGATCAAGATTTACCACCAATTCCAGAAGAAGTTATCCCAGGCTTAGGCGAAGATGAGGGCCTGACGATTAGGGATTACGTCGCTGCATCGGTTGGAGCGGCACAAGCTTCAATAATGAGGGAGGTGCATAATATGCAGTTGATGCTACCGCAGTTAATTAGGGAATCCTTGTGTTCCGAGCGTAGCTACTCTCTTGACCAGGCGAATCAGCAAAATACTGGACAGGCGAATCCAAATCACGATTTTCGAACAACATTTAACCATCCAGATAGACGCCAACCACAATTTCGTCCACCAAACAATCCCCAAAGGCCTTTCGAACAGCGATTACCTCAGTCACGTGTACCACAACAATTATTCGGAAATAGTCCACTAAATTATTTTGAACCTCCTAGCTTTGAAAACTCACCGCATAATCAGGGTTATAACACCATCAGTCCTAACCAGTTAGAAAAGTGGGGAGTTAAGTACGACGGAACCAACAAAACACTAACCGTAGAAGATTTCGTTTTCCGTGTAGAGATTTTGAGGCATGATTATAATTGCTCATGGGACATCGTTATGAAGGGTTTTCACCATTTGGTTACTGGAGCTGCTAGTACTTGGTTTTGGGCTTTTCGTATGAAGCATCCAGTATGTGACTGGAATACTTTTAAACATCACCTGATTACAAAATTCCGCAACTTTGAAAGCGACTTTGAAATACAGCGCAAAATAATGGAACGTAGACAGGCTCCGAATGAATCGGCTGATGCTTTCATAACGGAAATAATTAAACTCAAAAATCAAATGAGAATCCACGTATTAGAAAGCGAATTAGTAAAAATGGTGAAAGATAATTTAAAGGATGGTTTGGCACAGCTAGTTTTTCCCATTAAAATTGATAATTTAGACCAACTTCTCGAGGAATGCAAAAGGGCCGAAAGAAACATCGCCAAAAGGTATTCTCAACGTATGCCTGGAGGAATCACGCGTAGGGTATACGAAGTTGACGTTTTTGACAGCGAGGGAACCGACGATCAAGCGCGGCTAGTGGAGGAGTTACAAAAGGAAAAACTCACGGCAAAACAGCTTATTTGCTGGAATTGTAAAACTCCTGGCCACTCGTTTTTTGAATGTCCTGTAACCCAAAGGAGGGTATTTTGTTACAAGTGTGGGTTCGAGGATGTTACTACCCCTACTTGCCCTAAATGTGTGGGAAACCTCAAGCTGAACACGCAGAGGACTGGGCTGGCGTGTTCACACCAAAACCCAACCCAGTAAATGACAATTTTTCAAATTTTATACTAGCTAGCGACAAACCAACCAAAAATCAAAATTTAGACCCAACCACAGACATAATTAAGTCCGAATGCAGCCAAATGAGTGAAAAGAATAGCCCACAAGTGAATCATAGTCCCGACGAACATCAGAAAACAAAATTACCAACCACCATCAATTCTCATCTTCCTTACGACTAACGCCTAGAATTATACGAACAAAAAAGGGCAGAGATTTTTGCTGACTACGAACCAAAGGTAAGCCAAAGGATAATTAACGCCAGAAAAAGATATGCTGCAAGAAAAGCAGAAAGAAAAAGAATCGTATCAACAATAATAAGCAGTAAAGACGACATACGACCTTATATGTCGGTAAATATAAATGGTTTTAATTATCAGGGACTCCTTGACAGTGGCGCCTCAGTAAGTTGCCTCGGCAGAAATTGTTTGGACAACGTTAGGAAGATGGATGCAAAAATACTAGACTACAAATCTTCGGTGAGAACGGCGGACGGTAAACAACACATGATAGTGGGGAAAATACAGGCAATAATTAAATCAGGAAACCAGTCAGTTGAGTCAGTTTTATACTTAGTACCTAATTTGAGTCAGGAATTAATCCTCGGATACGACTTTTGGAGGCAAATCGGATTGAATATAAGTTTCGATAACAAAACAATACACGCCATTACCGAGGAAGGTTCAGAAAACTCAAAAACTCACGACTTGACTAGTCACCAGCGTAGAGTTCTTGAAAATGTTAAACTTTCGTTCAAGTGTCATACTAAATACGGCTTAGGTAAAACTGATTTGGAAACTCACAAAATTGACACTGGTGATGCACCCGCTAAAAAAATGCGATATTATCCTGTTAGCCCCGCCGTACAAAAATTAATTTTCGCAGAATTGGACCGGATGTTGGATTTAGATGTGATAGAAGTAACCACAGGAGCCGAATGGAATAATAGGACAACGTTAGTAATGAAACCCGGTAAAAATAGGCTATGTCTCGATGCGAGGGAATTGAATAAGGTCACTAAAAAGGACGCTTATCCTCTCCCTAACATCGATGGCTTACTAGCTAGGCTCGGCGATACACATTTTATTTCAGCAATCGACTTAAAGGATGCGTTTTGGCAAATTCCGCTAGATGAAGCGAGTAGGCCGAAAACAGCATTCACAGTCCCAGGTAGACCTCAATATCAATTTAAGGTTATGCCTTTCGGACTGTGTAATGCTGCGCAGAGATTATGTCGATTGATGGATAAAGTGGTACCGTCTGAGCTGAAAGATAGGGTTTTCGTGTACCTCGACGACCTGTTGGTAGTTTCTCCGAATTTTGATGAACACATGAAAATGCTTCGAACCGTAGGTCAGAAATTAACAGCTGCCGGTCTGACAATCAACATGTCCAAATCAAAATTCTGCTATAAAGAACTAAAATACCTAGGTTACGTTGTAGGTGGGGGTAAACTTAAGCCCGACGAGGAAAAGGTAAAGGCAATTTTAGAAATCAAACCGCCGAAAAATCAAAAGGATGTTAGGAGATTCCTAGGCACCGTAGGATGGTATCGCCGGTTTATCCACGACTTTTCAACGCTCACCGCACCTCTGACGGATACTCTGAAGAAAGCCCCTAAATTTATTTTCACTGCCGAAGCCATGAAATCGTTCGAGGAACTAGAATGTCGTTTAGTCACCAGTCCTATATTATCAAGCCCCGACTTTGAGAAACCTTTCTTTGTCCAGTGTGACGCATCAAACGTTGGTTTAGGTGCGGTCCTGTTTCAAAAGGACGATGAGGGTGGAGAACACCCGATCGAGTATTTCTCCAGGAAACTAAACAGCGCCCAGAAAAATTATTCAACGACAGAGAAAGAGTGTCTCGCGGTGGTACTTGCGATAGAAAGGTTTAGACAATACATAGAACTGATGGACTTTACGGTTATAACGGACCATTCCAGTTTCAAGTGGTTAATGCGGCAGAACGATCTAAACGGTAGACTTGCTCGATGGAGTCTTAAGCTCCAAGGGTTCAAATTCAATATCGAGCATAGGAAAGGTAGTAAGAATGTAGTCCCAGATATGCTATCGCGTCAGGATATGGAAGAGGTAGTAGCCAACCCCACTATGGTAATAGATTTCAATTCCGAAGAGTTCAAAAGTAAAGAATATCTTACACTCATAGACACCGTCGAACAAAACGCGAGTCGGCTTCCAGATTTGAAAGTGGAAGAAGGTATTCTTTACAAAAGGGTAAAATTTAATCGTAATGACATAGAGTGTGAAGACGAATGTTGGCGAATATGGGTACCGTCACGCCTGACCGAAAGCCTAATAAAGAAATCACATATTGATAATACGTCGCACGGGGGAATAGCAAAAACCTTGTACAATATAAGGGAGTACTTTTACTGGCCGTCCATGGTGAAGCAGATCCGAGACTTTGTTGGACAATGTGAAACATGTAAAGAAATAAAACACCCCAGAACAATCTTGCGTCCGCCGATGGGAAAAGAAGTAATAACTCAAAGGCCCTTTCAAAAGATCTATATCGACTTTTTGGGACCATATACCAGAACAAAATCCGGCAACACTTTTATTTTTATCGTTTTAGACCACAAGACCAAATTTGCGTTATTGAAAGCGTTGTCCAAAGCTACCACCAAAGCAGTGATTAAATTTTTGAGAGACGAGGTATTTTATAAATTCGGAGTACCGGAAATACTGCACTCAGACAACGGCAAACAATTTACCTCTGAAGCCTTTAATGAATTCTTAAAAATATTTGGCGTTAGACATATTCGTACCCCGATATATTCACCGCAATCGAACGCGAGCGAAAGGGTTAATCAAACCATACTCAGCTCCATAAGAAGTTTTCTGGACCAAGACCAAACGAAATGGGACGAAAACTTGTCAAAAATAGAATGCTCACTACGGTCTACTGTTCATTCTTCTACCGGTGTTACACCCTATTTTTCTCTAACGGGGTATAATATGGTTACTCATGCGGACGCGTATGAAATTTTAAGAAAACTAAAATCCGCTGAAGAGGGAGAAATGTTAATACTGCCGAAATCGTCACAAATGCAACTGATCCACCAAAAGGTTGGCGAAAAGCTACATGAGGCCTATTTGCGAAATGTTAAATCGTACAACCTCAAAAGCAGAGTCATAATATATACGCCAGGCCAAGAGGTATACAGAAGAAACTTTATACAAAGTAAATTTGCCAAACTTTGCAGACCTTGGCTTAGGTGCAGGATCAGAAAGGCAGTAGGTAACAGCCAATATGAGATTGAGAATCTCCGAGGACAATTTATTGGTGTGATACACGCTCAACACTTGAAGCAGTAGGTGATGTGAGACATAGGAGGAAATATTGTTTGGATGGAATAGGAGAGATAGAGATCTAATTAGCGGGAAGTTTAATTAAGCTGAAAAGTGAGAAGGAACTAGAGTTAGTTTATCTTTGGAACTTAAAGTAGCGTAATGGCGTATTTTTTTTATACACTGTATGACTGACTTCTCACCTAACTGTCATTTACGACACTTTTCACAATTTATGATTACATATTATTCTAAATCCATGACCCTATGTTAGCAACAATTGCTCACCCCAATTTACTCGTAACTGTTCAACCGTTTTGCACCATCCCTCTGTCACTTTATTCACGGGTATTGCTTATGGGTTATTTAATCTGAATTTAGTCATTTACTTATATTACTCAAGGATTATTTAATCTACAAACAAACACTTTTTAATTCTATAAATTTTTTTTTAACAAAAAAGAAAAAAAAAACAAATATTTCAAATTAAGAATCCGTTTCACGTTTTTCATTACGTAATTTTGCGTATACACATAGTATTGTCACACATTCTACCTAAATTTTGTTTTGTTTAGTAACCTAAGTACGTTGAAACTGCAGTCGTAATCGTTGATTAAGGGGGTTGTTTTTAACTCAACCGACAATTAGCTGGCTTCCATTATGGAAGTAATTTTTCTAGGTATATGGTGAAAAGGATCCGTAAACATCACGTTATTGGCTGATCATTAATATACAATTATATTTCTACTTCAATCACTACTTACCTGGTTTTTTCCATATGGAGTCCTGACCTCATTATGCGGACGTCCGAATCCAAAAAAAAAAAAAAAGGAGCATCTAGCAGCAGCTAGGCGTACGTTAATTTTAACGTTGTCCTGGGGTCACTTCGGGGTCCTGTGTAACAAGAGGGAAGTTTGGTTAGCCAAAAATTTTTTTTGTAATTCTGTCCCTATTTAAATTAGGGTCACGCGTATTTTTACCTGTTTTTTTTTGTTTCAACACTGGCATTAGGTGATCTTCCAAGTGGAGCACTTTAGTTTCGTAGGGGGGATGATGGTAACCAGTTTAAGTTTTTTATTGTTTTGCCGCTTCGGGATGGTCGCTCGCTGAAAGGTACAATTGGAGAGGAAATCATGGCGGAGGTAGATTGTTAAGAAAGCCGAGATTGAGAAAATGATGAGGCGTAAATACACTCCGGCCGAAAAACGGGAAGGAAGTTGCCAGATCATCCGATTTCCCAACTCTTTTCACGCCACAGGTTATGAGAAAAGAGCTGGCTTTGTGACGATCACTGTGGTTGATTTGAACTAAGCGTTTTTTTTACATACATTAGAAAAGTTAAGTGTATCCAGCTCTGAGTGTATTCACTACTTTAAAGAAAGAAAAATACAACCCTACAATATACGAAAAGAACACAACTCTACCACATGAGGGTTTTGTAGACTTGGCGTGGGTATACACAATTTTTCGAACAAGGTATTCAACAAGTGGCATTAACCGTGTGAGGTTGTAAAAACCGGTAAAGTTTTTCTTTAAACAAATTATTTTTTTTGTCCTGCCATACGATCGCTGTGTGAAAGTTTCGGTCATCGAAATGTCTGTCCGTTAAATTTTAGGTCTTTACCGTTTATTTTTTTAGGTACCCAGTTCATCGTTGCTCGTTTTTTTTTTATTGCTTCATTTTTTTATATATATTTTCATCTCGGCACGAAACAAGGTAATGATTGTTTAAACCTGGATGGACACGAACCCCCCATTCCCGGCGAGCTACAGCCAAATACATCAGCGTGCCAACGTCCATCGCGAAGCAGAGGGTTTTGGAAAAATTTTAAAAATTTGTTTTTCCCCCAATCAAACATTTTATTAAATCATTACAGTTATAAATTGACACACACACACATGTATATAAATGTATGTATTTAATTTTATTTTTATTTATTAATATATGCTGTATATTTTTAATAAAACATCAATTTTTGAAATTAATTTTTTTATTGTTTTTATTGCGAGAACCATATTTCATGTTGAAATAGACATTTTGTATGGGGTTGGAAAATAAAGAAACATGGTTTGAAAGATCGTTTGCGTTGTTCTTCTGAACATAATAATATGTTTGAGACAATAATTAGCTAAAAACATTCTGTCTGAACATATATTGTTGCTGAAGACGTGTTTGACACAATCATAACCACAAACATTAATGATAGTTTGCGATTGTGTTTGTATCAATCATGTTTTTTCTTTGCGTGTAATGTCCGGCTAGATTGGCAAAAAACCCCTGTGTAGAACAACCATCATTAAACATATTTCTAATTACATTAATCTTTAATTATTTTTAGTAATATAGTTAAGTTGATCACGAAAAATTATTAAAACAAATGTTAAAAGTAGATCAATTTAGTGGTCACGCATTTTTGGATTTGTTCCTCAAATATTTGTTAAATGCTTTTTTTTGACGAACGTAAGGGTCGCTTTTTCAAATTTTGTGTTATATCTTTGTCATTTACATTCGGATCTGAAAGTATAATGTATCAATGTTTTTGTCTCGAGAAGAACCAATAACAGCCATCAAACTCAAGTATCCCGTTCTTGTATTTATACACACCAGTACCCATGTTCTGTAACTTTGGTGAGAACTTCTCGCATCGAAAAGATGTGAAACAAAATATTTCATCGTTTCTCGAAAAGTGAGAAAAAAGTGTGTCTGTAACGTATGTCAAAAGCTATCAAAAGAGATAACGTCGTTACGTTATGTCAAAGTATTCCACTCGAAGCCGATGTGAGCTTGCAGACGTTGAGAACGCCAGTAACATATATCGTTGACGGCGGCCAAAATTATTAAAATTGAAAAAATGTTCAATGACTCCGGCGAAAATACAACCGTCGGCTATAGCAAATAATAACTTTAATTATTGTTGTTTAGAAAATAGCTTTGAAAACATTCGTATATTTTTCAAAAATGTTAAAAGCAAAATAGTTAAACAATGAAAAAATCGGTCAAAAACAAAGTACTTATTTCTTCCATGTTATTATTCATTGCATTTTGCATATTTAATATATTTTTTTACTGGTAATATTTTTTCTCATCCCGTTTTTATGCGTGAGTTTATTTGACAGTTCAAAGCGGGAACTTTCTCACAAAAATTTTACAGGCACAGGTTTTCTGTAAATTGGCGAGTAATTTCCTTACGTGACAGCCAAGGCCTATCCAATAGATCTGCTTACCGCTACAACAATACAACAGTACAAAACACAACAGGTATTTTTTAGTGTAATTTTCCTCACGGTTGTCAAATTCTTACTACTACATAGGGAAAACAAAAGGAAAAACGTGTTTTGTATGCAGGTATGTGTGGCAAAAAACAAAAAACGTAACCAAAAATATACATGTATAAGCAAAATGTAAACAACTTTTGACATGGTTGAGGAATAAACCAAATAAACATCTGGCTCCTTAAGCAGATCTAATGGATAGACCTTGGTGACAGCTTTTAATCGCTAAAAATGTTACAGACGCAGTTAAGTGAGGAAAACAGTTGTTTGTTTCTCGAAGTGAGAGTTACAGAACATGGGCACAGATCTCTGCCATCCTTAAATATACCAGTACTTTATAGAGGGTGAACGGTTTTTTTTTTGTTTTTTTTTTTTTTTTTTTTTTTGAGTTACGGTCTAATATACAATAGTACATAGATCATAAAAGAACTAATTGTGAACCATTCGTGTTTGTTTCCAATGGAAAAATGAAATATGTGCTTGTAAGTTGTGTGGGACTTCAGTTTCCTCTTTTGATGTTCTGAAGTTCATATTATGAGAAACTTGTAAATGATTCTATTTGGGAAAAATTTCCCAATAAAAATATTTTCCCGGGAAATTTTAAAAGCAATTTTCGATAATTTTCTCCCATCGTTTTTGACATCAATTCAAATGCTTGTGATATTAAATGTTACTAACTGCCTATTTTAAATGTCGAAATGATAACTCATCTTAGCACAGCTGAACTTTTTATTCATTTATTAAGACAAGGGCCAGTTGTTAACATTTTTAAGGGAAAATGGATAGTTTTAGCAAAAAGTCTTATATATCGCTTTCCGACAAAATCACTATAAAATATTTATGCAAAATTACAAAACAAAAATGTCACATCTGTTAATTTCAAGCAAATGTTAAAATATAAGATGCAATAAGTTGAAAGATGATATCAAGCATTCTAAAAACAAACCAAACTGAGCGACTTCTTCTTAACTTTAATATCTTAACTATATTCCAAACAATACAAACAACGAAAATAATTTTACTGATTAATCAAGTTTTATTGCAAAAAATTTACATTGAAGCATATAACCGAATTCGAATACATATATTAAATTTATGTGAATATAGAAAATTCATGTTTCTAACACCGACATCAGGCTTACTGCAACAGATTTGCATACTGTAGAAAAAATTAATATAATAACTTATTTCATCCCTGATACCAATGACATAAAAAAAAATTTATTTCGAGTGGAGAATTTGTTACAAAAATTAAAAAAGTTAAGTATTAAGCGGCCCATACACTTGCAATATTATTGTATGCGTTATCCGCCATATTAATTCCATTTTGCCCTATATAATGCAAGTTGCACATTGGTTTTAATTTAAATATGGCGCAACTTTCATTCAATAAAGAGGTAAACTTAACCTATAAGCAAAACAAAAACATATGGCCCAATTTATTGGTCTTATCGGCCTTACATATGAAAGTAATTTCTTGAAAGTCGCCATACACTCACACCTTTTCACTAAACAACTCACATTATTTTACTTTCCACTCAGCTTTTAACGATTTCTTCAAGAAAGTAATTTTTTGACAATTTCTGAAAGCAAAATGGCAGAGCGGGAAACACTGCTACCCGCTAAACAGACTTGTACAGTGCTGCCACGACTAATAGAATTTTTACAACCAACATTTTTGAAAAAGTTACCAAATGTGAAAAAATATAACCAAATTAAAAAGCCTTAAAATTTATTTTAAGTTGCATTGTAAGACAAAGATTTGTTGGACTTAGTAGGAAAAAATTAATTACAAATTAAGAAAACAAAACAAGAAAAGTAATTCGTCTACATATTAAGAAAATAACGAGAAACTTAAATTAAAAGTTTTTATTTATTTGTGACTTTTTTCATCAAAAATATTTTTATCGTAAAAGAGTTAAGCTGGTGAAATTTCGATACATAATTCAGTATATTGAAAGGTTATAATGAATTTTTTTGATTAGGTCCATTACAATAAATGAAATTTGTTCTTCAAAGTTATAAAAAACAAAAAAAGGTAAAAATTAAATTGTTTTCCTGGGTTCAAATCTCAGCGCAGTCAAGAATGAAAAATTATCAATAAAAAAAAATTTTAATTAATTTCATGTTGTAAAATTCCTGTCTTCATAAAAATAATTTAATGAAAATTAAATTCAATGAACTTAAGCCTAATTAAAAATATCTAAATTTGGATTAAAAACCATTAACAGTTCAATAAAATAACCACAATACTAATTATTTTAAAAATGTATAGGATTGAAATTAATGACAAAACTTAACTTAATGACAACGTTGCAATTGTTGAATATAAACTCTTCTGTTATTAAAAATTGCATTTCATCCACGAAGACTTTAAAACACATGTCAGACGTCAGAAGTTTTCTGCAGAAAGCAGCAACTATATACACATCCTTGTATCCATTCACATTTAATTAGATAGGCCATGTTTTTCTATTAGAACTTTTAGCGAGCGGCAATGCATCAATATTAAAATTCGGCTCAAGTTCATTGGACACTTTTTTTTATATTTCCCAAGGAAAATATTGAGGGCATTTCTTAATCCATAATACATAAATTCACCCGATCCCATTGTCTCAATTCTCGCAATTTTTGGAGTTTGCTTAAGAGTTCGAGCATTAATAGGCAACCCATCCACATGATCTCTCAAAATTAATAGATGTTTAACAGCAGAACTGGATATGTTGAACGAAATTGCCCATTTAGATAATTTTTCCTTCAATTTCATTCTTGGTTCTTGAGGTTCTTGACCATTATTTTCATAGTTGCCATAGGGACGTTGATTGGTTGGTAGTTTGGCTGAACAAGTTGGTTATCATTCGTTCTGATCTAATTTTTTTCATAGCACTGAGTTTTTGCATCTGATTTGACTTTTCTTTGTATTTCACTTACTTTACAATTTGTTATCTACTTACAAAAAAATAGTCAAAGTTTTTTATATGATAGATCGTTTGTTGTAGTCGTTGACAAAGAATTTTTAACCAACAAAAACATACTTTCAGGGTTACGCCAAGGATCGGTATTATCTCCTTTATTGTATCCCATATATATATCGGACCTTAAAATACTAAAAGATCAATCAATTGATTGATCAATAATAACAATGGGCAAAGTTTCAAATGCAATAGTCAAAAAAATGGAAAAAAGGTATCTTATACGCTCAGAAGTTTTTTACCAATTGGAAAATTAAAATAAACGAAACAAAAACTCAAGCCATAATCTTTCCTTACAACAACTCACCTAAAAGAACTGCTACTCTTCCTCTATCTCTTAATGGAGCAATAATTCCTATAAATGAAACAATAAAATACCTTGGAATTATTTTAGATAAACAATTAACATTTAAGCATCATGTTCTTCAAACGTGTGATAAAGCTATACGATGCAGCAGAGCCTTATTTCCCCAGCTAAACCGAAGGTCAACGCTTAATTATAAAAACAAAATATTACTTTACAAAATGTGCATACGCCCTATTATGACTTATGGATGCCAAGTGTGGTCAAAAAGATGCGCAAAAACCTACATTAATAAACTCCAAGTAATACAAAATAAGAACTTAAAGATTATTACAACTTACCGAGGAGATTTTCCACTAATAGACTTTATAGAAACTATATCAGGAAATGTTTACAACAGTAATTAATTATATTACACAAAGATTTGAAGATCGAAACAGGTCTTTAAATTTTGCTTTATTAAGAAATTTAGAAGATTAACACCTTCTTCAACTTCGCCACGAAGCTGCTAGAAGCGTTATCAAAATATTTCTTTACATTTATAACTGGTTTTTATCTATCTTTTTTTCCTTATTTTGTAAATAATCTATTTTATAAAATACTAGCTTAACCCGGTGCGCTTCGCTACACTGGCATCCTATGGGAGGTATTTCCCCCCCTGCGCCTACCCGCTTTATTTTTATTTTCAAAAGTGTAGTATACCATAAGACTGACTTTTAGAAAGTTTGAACATTCTCACTATTACAGTTCTTAAGATATGCGATGTTAAACATTGGCGTCCTATGGGGTATTCCTATACCCCCGCTGCTATTTTATTTCAATTCCGGGGCTCAGAAGATCCTACTACAAAAAGTTCAGCAAAATGCGTGCAGCGGCTCTTAAGATATGCGATAATTAATATTGGCATCCTATGGGGGGTACCAATTCCCCTGCCCCTATCGAAAAAATAAGTATCCTATTTTATTTTTAGGGCTCACGTGATGTTACTGTAAAAATTTCAGGAAAATCGGTTCAGTATAATATTGGCATCCTATGGGGGGTACCAATTCCCCTGCCCCTATCGAACAACTAAGTAGCCTATTTTATTTTTAGGGCTCACGTGATGTTACTGTAAAAATTTCAGGAAAATCGGTTCAGTATAATATTGGCATCCTATGGGGGGTACCAATTCCCCTGCCCCTATCGAAAAAATAAGTAGCCTATTTTATTTTTAGGGCTCACGTGATGTTACTGTAAAAATTTCAGGTAAATCGGTTCAGTATAATATTGGCATCCTATGGGGGGTACCAATTCCCCTGCCCCTATCGAAAAAATAAGTAGCCTATTTTATTTTTAGGGCTCACGTGATGTTACTGTAAAAATTTCAGGAAAATCGGTTCAGTAGTTTCGGAGTCTATAAAGCGACAAACATACAAACATACAAACACACATGATTTCATTTTTATATATATAGATGTATTTTATATGCCCCAAAAAAAAAAGTTTAGTTTTTGTTGCAACACTTTTTAGTAAACCCTCAAACAATGTATATATGAATATTTGTTATATTTTTAATTGTAATGATGATAGTTACTAATAAACAAAACAAAAAAACAATTTGTTATCACTATTAATTTATTATTTATAAATTTTTTACGCGTTTGAATAATGTATTTCGAACACGGTCTGTCTATTTTTTTAAAATTTTTTGTCTAAATATTTTTTTTTTTGATGGCTAAAGCAAAACAAAAGTAAAACAAACAAATAGTTTCAAAAATCTTTGTATGAACTGTAATTTTACTTAAAAATAGGACATAAATTAAAGCCGAATTCCAGCAATATTTTAAGCACTTGAATTTTAAAAAGTTCAGTGCTTATTGGGAAAATTTAAATAAAATATCTGGTAGCTATTTTGAAAGGGATTTTTTGTTTTCGATAAAGTATAAAAACTATCGTTTATTCGAGTTAATAATGAGAAAATCGTAGTGAAAAGTACACTTTATTCAAAGTCGTAAATGATGTCCTTCGAATCGTAATTAATAAAAACGCTAAAAATTAAAAAAAAAAACAAACAAAAATTGCAAGTGTATCGAGATAAACATATATTCATACGTATTTTATATTTAAGAAAAAAGTAACCAAAATGAAAAATTATTCACATCTCCACGTTAAGAAAAAAAAAAAATTAACAATTTTGGTTAGAAATAACCAACAGCTCTGGACTTTTTTAAATTAACAGGATTGTGGTAAAATAATAATTGTAAATTTGATTTATTTGGAACACACAAAAAAATAATCTAGTTAATATTACCATGACGAACATACGTAATTAATGTTTTTATAATAATAAAAACTAAGTTTAAGTACAGCCTAAAATTTTTGTTAGTATTACTAATGGCTAATAAATCAGTGAGTGTTTAAACGCTGGTTAAGTTGAACTAAACTTAAATTTATATGTAGTTTAAACTCAACAGTTGTAAATCAGTGTCCCATGTATTATATGTAGTTTAAAAAGTAACATGTGGCAGCACTACGATAAATGTTGACAAATTCATATGGTTGGTTTTCTGATTTATAGATTTGTTGGCTTAAACACATTTTAAACCAAAAATAGAGTTTAACTTGCTCTGATTTATTAGCCCTTAGGTATCTTCTTCGATTTTTTTAATATATGTATTTGGGTAAGATAAGGAACTCCGCTGAACTTTTTCAAATAAGACAGAATATATTAACAATAAACCCAATAAAAATTTATTACTTTTATTGAAGACGATTAATTTGGACGACGCGAACTTTTCTATGCGGGATTTTTATGGATTTTAAAGACAAACATAGTTTTAAGCGTAACTTGAAATTGGACTATATTGATAACAATGGTCGCATCTTAAAGTTGCAAGAATCATTTCGTTATTTATCGCAGAAATGAGTTTGTGATGAAAAATTGTTCGCTATGTTTTTCTTTATATTGCTTATAACATGTATGAAGAGAATGTGTCGTTATTTTTTCCAAGTGGAGCAAGCAAATCATAAAATTTTAAACACGTTTATTTCGAAATGTATTGGCGACGTTGCAGCAAATGATCAATATATAGATTTAGAAAGACATACAAGTAAAAATGTTCAGTAGATAATTTAGTTAATAGTTATACATATATTATGAATTGATAAATAACATATTAAAATGAAATGAAGAAGGAAGTTAATTTGATTTAAAGTATGTAACTAAAAAAAGTATTAAATTTACCTAAAATCTATATTCTAGTACAAAATTTTACATGTTGTGCAATTTTAATAGAAAAAATTAGCTGATTTTATTTACAACTATTAAGGGCCAAGTAGGCAGTGGTCAGATCTTACAATATTGTAAGCAGGCGCTGCCAATAGAAATATTTTTCTGACAATGGTGCCATTGTCAGATGCATTAGTTTCACACGTCTGCCAAAGACAAATGAGCAAGGCGAATTCAACTATACGGTGGTGTCGATACTACAACAAGTGGTTGCTTTCGTTGATCGATATGTCAAAAACACAAGCAACTTTTGACATTTCTCTCTCTCTAAGTCCCAATTTACATTATACAATTTTTGTCGTTGCTATTATTGTCGTTTCTTCTTTGAAATCGGTCTTACATTGTACGATTGTCGTTACAACTTCTTGTGTATACACATATTTTGACATTACGAATGAATGAACAAAACGAATCGTAGAGTACACTCGCTTGTGTAACCAGGACCAAATCGATTTGCAGTGTCCAGATGCACTGACATGCTGCCAACTTTTTTGTTATAGGAAGAATTGTCATCGTTTGTAGAAACTGCTGATAAAATTTGTAGTGCCAACAACACAAACCGCAACACAAATCGATCGCCAAAACAATGTATTTGAAAACATACTACGGATATAGCTGTTAAAAATGTTAAATTTGCAGCAAGTTTATTTACAAAATTAACCGAAAAATATTTTGCTCGTCATGCAACGACAATTATTGTAATACAAACTCATAAATACTTATTTATTTTTTAAGTAAATGTAAAAAATCAAAGAAAATCAAGGAAAATATTCTATGGACCAAATGGTCCCTTAACCTAGGATTCACAATTTTTCATTTTTCTCAGTCCTGTTTTAATTTAGAACCTTGAGTTTTTCTATATAACATTTCATTATAAAAAGACAACGTGAGCTAAAAAACCAAGTCACTCTATCACCGTTCAAAAATTAAAAAGAAAACACTTCAAAAATGGGACCAAATTGGCTTTATCTAACAGCAGGGTTAAAAGAAAGTTTTTACTTTGCAGTTCCTTCTGCGATATAAGCACATTTGCCATATCCATCTATCAGCGGCTTGTAAGGGCAAAAGTAACGCAAATTAGTAGCTTTATAGTCACATTAGCAACATGTACCAAGTACCTTTTAGTTTTCGAAGTCATCAACTCTCCACATTAAAAAAATTAGTTTTTGTCTTGGTATCAGGGATAAAATATTTTATTATAATTATAAAAATTTTGTTTGTTGTGCATAATTGTCTATTTTTATTCTTGACAAATAAACTAAAATTTATTGTTACACCCAATTTTCACGATGATTTAAACGACATGTCTTTTTTGTATTTCTTTTTTAAAGAAACTTCCAAAAACTTGTTAAATTTTCACGATGTTTCTTTTTTTTGCAGTCAGAGCTGATTTTTTCTTAGTTTCTTATTCGTAACAATATTTAAAATTTCGTTATTCCACATAATTTTAATATATTTTGAATTTTTTTTAATTAAAATTTTTTATATTTCTATATTTTAATAAGCACATGTCATTTTGAAATAAGAATAAAACAGAAATTAAAAAACACAAATAAGTGCAAAGAGGAATGTCAAAAAAGAAACACAGAAATACGATTCATGTCTTTTTTTCTACCCTGCTTACTTCTCTACCCCGCTCACTATCAAACAAAAAAAGACATGATTTTAAAATAGGGGAAAAAATCATCGTGAAAATTGGGTGTTAGACGATAAGAGAATAGGAGAACATCAAAATGACATATTGAAGAGGAGAGAGACAAGTGCATTATCACAACACATGATTTCAAAATCTCATTCCTTTGAAACAGAACAAGTGAGAGTGTTGGATTTTGAACGAGGGGAGAGGAAGAGATATACAATAAAAACATAATGAAAACAATGAACCACAATGAAGATATTGACAACATTAGCGCTAGTTACAGCACCGCAATATAATTAATTCTGTAATAATAATTTTAAGTTGTGCTTTACTGTTTTTTGTTAAATTTTTTTGTGCAATTGAATTTTATTAAAAATCTAATGTTTTAATGTAAAATAATATATAAATTTTGTTAGTTGTGTTTGCTTGTTGGGAAAAATATTTTGAATTAATGTTGTCCTTTTATTATTTTTATTATTTAAATATACGACCCTTGAAAAAGTCACCAAAAAAGTGACGAAACGTCGGGTGAAATGTAATAAATTTGTTCAATTTACATCAATTTCATTAGGTCTTATTAGCTTAAAAAGAAAAATAAACTGAAAATAAGCTCGTTTCTATGCGCATTTCACTGGTTGCTCATCAGGAAACATTTTCCCAAAAAATTTTAGAACAGCCAAAGATATCAATAAATAAAACGACAGAGGGAATGAGAATTACAAACACTCAAAAATTCTTACCTAATTAAGGACTTGTATTCGAGCACAAGTTTAGAATTCATAGGTTCCCAAAATAGGAGACCTCGGCTATTGAAAAAATTTAGAGCAATCCCATCTTCTTAATTTTAGCCGGATTTAAAATCTGGGGAATGTACTACATGTCGAGCTCTACAAAAAAACTTAGCGATATCCATAGTTTATCTCTTATAGTTTAAGAAATCTTTAAAAATTTAAATTTGCCATTTTTGACATACCTTGGACTACTATTTTGCAAATATAAGATTCAATTTTTTCCCGACTTTTTGTGTGAATTAACAGAATATCGGTAAATATTCTACAGACAAGAATTATGAAAAAATCTTTTAAAATTAAAAAGTTATATTCATTTGATCTGACGTTTTGTCATTTTTTTTTTAGCTAAAAAGCATTTTTGTATTCCCCAAATCCAAAACTCGAAAACAAGACCTTAATTGCCACCTAGAAATAATCACTAAAAGATACCACTATTCAGTGATGCCAATAGTAGGGAATTTTCCCTTTTTGTTGGGTTTTTTTGGGAAAATGTAAAGCGTAGGAAAATAAGAACAGATTTTTTATTTTATGGCAAATGTAGGGAATTTTCAAAATATTATCTCATTTTGAATATATTGTGTAAAAATACGCAAATATTCGTGTTAGTTTTTCATATACAATAGCATTAAGTACATATGTATGTAGTACCTTCTACATATGTATATGTTATTGAGGCAAGGAATATTCGGATTCTCATTTGCGGACTATTCGCTTACTTTTTTTATTTGCATTTGCACTAGCATTCGCTAAAATGAATGCCAATATAAAACAGCAAATATTTAATTAATGAAATTTCTACATAGAAATTAATTTTGTTCCGAGAAAAAGACAATTACACCTTCTAAACTAAGAGAAATAAATCAAAAACTTTTTAAAATATTTTTAATGAAAACTTATGGATAAATTTCTAAAAGAAATTTTTTTTTATATATTTGTTGAGGAGATCTGAAGTAAATATTTTTGTTCTAATTCTTCAGAGCCTTCCCTTCTGTTTTTTTAATTCGTAACACAGTGTAATTTTTGAAATGGAATTTAAATGCTTTAATTAAAATATTTACAAAATGTTAACAAAATATGTGCCTGTTGCTAAACGCAATAGATTTTTAACGTAGGAAAAAGTGTAGGGAACATTTTTTTTGGTGTAGGGAAAAAAGGATTTTTTTTTATACACGTAGGTATTTTATAAAATATCTACTGGCATCACTGCCACTATGAGAACATTAAGACCGTGTCAGATACAACTTTGACGCTTTGCGTGACGTTTCTACCTTTGGCAGAAAAACGCAAAGCAAAAGGTGTATGACACAATGAAAACTTTGACAACACTAACGAATTGTTTGTTTACTTATAAAAGCGGATGGTAATTTGTACATTTAATTCTTTGTTATACAAATTAAAGTTAAAAATTTAATTGGACGGTTTTTTGGAATTGAATTTGGCAACAAAAATTTAGAAAAAAAGAAAATTATACTAGCCAAATGTCAAAGCGCGCAAAAAGATGAGAGTTAGCTAACTTTTTACTTCGCTTTATGTGACATGTTTCGTATAAGTATGTATATTTTATCTTATATGTCAAAGCGAATTGAAAACGCAACGCGAAGCAAAAGTTTTATCTGACATGGCCTTTACTGTGAGAAGTATAGTCGCCAGAAAAAAACTGATTGAAAATTGAAAATCTTAAAACAGAATTCGTCAAAATCCTCAAATTTTTTTTACCTAAATCGTAATTTTTCTTACACTAACTTTAAATAGGCTTTGAAAACTTTGTGTTATTTTTAGTTTCTATTTATAATAAAAAAAACTTCTAAAATAAAAATCTTGCATTAACTATATTTAGTTTTCTTAACAATAGTAATGAATTCAAATAAGAAAAATATTTGAAATATTGGTAGTATAAGTTAATTTTTGCTGTCAATAGAGGACTTTTCTGTAAATAAAAAGTATACAAATGTTTAAGAATCTAGAACTGAAGACGTATCTTAATTAAAAAAAATAAATAAATAATATCATACTTAAAGATACTACATATAATGATTTTTATTAACCTTTAATTTTCTAATTAAATTTAAAAATGTTTCTGCTGGAATTATCGAATTACTTCCTTAGCAAAAGTTTAATATTTTCTTGCGAGCTTAAATTTTCTGACATTAGGGTAGTACGAACAGAGATCTGGTAGGTAAATACTAGAACGAGATACTTGAGGTCAATAGCCTGTATTGGTCTTCGCGAGACAAAAAAATTGATATATCCTATTTTAAGATCGGACTGTAAATGCCTAAGATATAACGAAAAATGTAAAAAGGCGAATCCTCCTTGCAAAAATACTTTATATTAGAGGTGATGCGGGGAAACTTTTTTAAGGCACGGTCTAATGGACAGCCAACCAGCCAGCCGAAGGGACATCGTTAGATCGTCTAAGAAAGTCTGAGTCGATCGGACCAATCTTTTAAGGTGTTACAGCCCAAATTCATTATACCCTCTCCACTATTGTAGTGTGAATATAATAAAATGTCTAAGAAGCTAAAAAAAGAACTTTAATAAATTTGTAGAAAAGTTATCACTACTACGATAAATCTTCAAATCTGGCAACCATGATGAATAAGATCGAGGACACACTGGCAGAAAGCGATAAGGAGCACTCTGATTAGATATTTAGTAAGATTATCTACATATACTTAAATTAGTTCTTTTAAATTTTCTGAATAAATATTTAATATTTTTATTTATTCAGAAATTAATATTAAATAAAATAACAAAATGTACGTTAATGTGTAAGGTTTTGAATAATATATATGTACATATTTATAACATCATATTAATTTAGTTTTATTTGACCTTTTATAATAATATTTTGATTGTATATTTTTAATAAATAAAAAGGTCTTTTTGATAGAAAACTTAATTTAAATATTTATTTATTTAATTCATTTCAATATTTCATTAAGCGTTGGGTAGCATCTTCAGGGAATTAAAATTTTTTCAAATTCTGAAAAATAAAATATGTAATTTTTTTCAAGACAAATATTTGTACCAAGTGTGAATACCCTTACTGTTACCATTCACCAGTTGCACAGAAATTTATATGACATTTGTATTGAAGTTGTCCCGCCTATGTCTACTATAAGGCAGTGGGACTTTTACAGATATTGGTCATTTATAACCAAGCTTTTTGTTCCAAACTTGTAAATTGTAGATGTGGCCGTTCTCTGGACACACAGAAATCTAGTTTGATCAACGCCCACTTCTCCAATCCCGCACATTATTTTTTTTTATCAAATTTGGACAACTTTACACTTATTGTTCTTCAGATATACGGGATTTTATTTTGGGACGCGCGCACTTATCTAATCACTCCTTGACACTTATCTAAACACTTGACTGACATTTCATACTGATCACCAACTTGTTCCAACTTGGGAAGCTTTAGCTATTACTATTCTCCAGATATACGGAAATCTCTTTTACCTTTGTATGTGTGGTACCACGCCCAATTATCCACCCCCACCTTCTTTTTGACAGATGTTGATGTTTTGAAATGTGGACAATTTTTCTCCTGCCGTTCTTTAGATATAATTAAATCTGTGTTATGCTACGCCCTCATATTTAACCGTGCCCAAATATTGTCGGATGCTGTGTACTGCCTACCAAGATGATTGTACCTAAATTTGAAATGTTTGCCCTCCCCGTTCTCCAGATATAATTATATCTACCATCTCTTTTTATGGGAGGTGCCACTTCCACTTTTCCAATCCCACCCAAACTTTTTCCGATGTTGTGTATTGATAATTAAGATGTTTTACATCATTTGTACCCCTTGACTCTTACTGGTTTTCAGGTATACAGAAATCCACGCCCACTTCTCAAATCCCATCCATTTTAGAGCGGTTGTGTACTGATAATCCGGCAATGTGTAGCAAATTTGGACAACTTTTCTCTTACCGTTCTCTAGATATAAGTAAATATATTTTATGCCACGCCTACTTCTCCCATCCCGCCCAGATTTTTTGTACTGATGCCTGTACTAAATATATTGTCTTTGTATGGGAGGTAACACGCCCACTGAAAATTTCAAAAAAAATACATAGCCATAGATCCTTGCCTGACCCTCAGTAAAAGTTTATTAATATCCTTAGCTTAGGAGGCTATAATGTACAAACAAACAAATAAACATACATACAATAATTTTTATTTATACAGATATATATAGATATAAATATCGTTCATCAACATCAACATCAACAGTGAAATAATCAAAACAGTTAAATTTTGGAGTTAGTGATACAAAATTGTTCGCTATTTTTTGATTTATGCTTTTTGTGTCTACAGTTTATCTTTATATTTTTTATACTTCCCCCGTTTGAAGAGAATGTGTAGTTATTTTTTTCAAGTGGTTAGAGCAAATCAAAATCTTTAAACGCGTTTATCTCGCAATGGATTTTTTTTGAGTTATGTCACTATTAAAGGAAATGAGCGATATGAAATGTATATACTCCTATCTTAATATTTCATGTCTTAATAACTTAATTCATAAAATTATTAGCTATATTATCTATATCTGATTTGAAATTATTTCTCTGTGCTGTGGGTGTATTAAATATTTGTTAAATTTTCAATATTAATCTGCGTTTATAATTAGTTTCAGTCTTTAAAACTGACACATTTTCAAAGTTCGGATAGCAATAAAATTTATAACAATGGTGAGATAATGTTTTTTTTTAGAGTTAATGTTTCTTTAAGTTTAATCACGATGGTGATTGTGCAAATTTGCAATTTGTAAGTTTGCAGTGCTTATTATAATTGATAGTTTTGTGCAAATGTGCCATTTTTCTAAAACGTATTCTGGCAACACAAAAAACTACTGACAGCACTAGAATAAGTTGTCAAAAATATTCATTTGTTTACAATTGTACGCAATCATTTTAACTTTTATTTTATTTTTGCGCTAAAGCAAAATCACAAACAATTTTAATTAAAATGTTCTTTTTTACAAATAAAAAAAAAATTGGCGGTCCGTTCGTGTGTCAAAAGTTGTTGTTTGCTTTTATTTGCAACTGAGCAAATATGCACTACTATTTTTGTTAAACGTTCTTTTAGTGCAAACGAAGTTAAATGAAGCAAATAGCAAATACGTACATTTTGTTGTTGTTTGTGCAAATTGCACACTTTGCACTACCTATCGTGATTAGCAATTATATTTTTGATGCCATAAATCAAAAAACAAGATTGCGCACTCAGCCAGACAAAAAATTTAATACTGCGCATCTACATACGTCAATATAGAATGCAAATGTGTGCTTGTAGTAAAATATGTAAGACATACACATATCTATTGTTAGGTCACACAAGAAAAAAACGGACCTGCGTAAGACGGAAGCTTGTTTTTTTTTTTTTTTTTTTTTTTTGGATTAATGATATTCTGCAATAATTAAGTAATAGATAAGTATCGAAAACAAACAGCATCGGGAGGAATTATAAACTATTTTTCTAGGCATAGTCAACAGATTATGTATATAAAATACTGCTAGAAATTTGTTTTGGCCCTTACGATTATTTCGCAAAACGCGGTCGTTATGCTATAGACACAATGAGAAGATACATATTTACACATGTTTGTACATATCGCACTGGTTCCTCGAAAGAGAGTCAACTCAAAATTTTAACTTTATGCAAGAAATCGATGTAGAGTACAAACTGTTTTTCTACAAACTGTTAAAATCTTACTGCAGTTTCTCTAGTATTTTGTCAAAAAAATGCAATTATATCCCCCTTTATGATATAAGAGAACCTATAGAAAGACAACGTTTCTACTGAATATTTATACATTCTGAGTTAACACCCTCTACAGGAACCATTGCGATATGTAGTTTGTTTATAATTTTTTATATATGTTTTTTTTTTTTAATTTTTATGACAAATATTTTTCAGAATTTGTATGATTTTTTTAAATTTAATTTTGTTTTACAATTTTATTAATTTCTCGATAATATTGTGATGCAATGATGTTAACCAACGATTACCGAAATATTAAAAATAATTAAATTAATACATATGTACATACGTACATACATACATATTAAAATTTTTTTATATAAAAAAATCCTATCAAAGATTCTGAAAATCGTAAAGCATGAGTGTGGATGTTTAACTTCCGTTTACATCACAACAGTACAAATTAATAAGGTTGTGATATTTTATGCATCCTCTTGCAACATGGCAATTAACACGTTAATTTTTATAATCAGTGATGCCAATATTAGGGAATTTTCTATTTTTGTAGGGATTTTTTCGGAAAATTTGCGCATTTCACTGGTTGCTTAGGCTTGTTAATTAATAATTTTTTTCAATACATTTTGCTAATTTGCTTTTACAAAATGTTTTTATTTTTCACAAACTAAAAATTTTTAAATAAATTTTTTTGACACTAAATTTTTTCTGTTGTTAATATTATTAAAGCCAGCAGAGTAGCATTTTGTGGTATAAAAATAATATTTGAAATCATTAATTATTTATATATTATCCGATATTGCAGAATAAAAATTAAGCAAACATGGCTTTTAAAAGTTTATAAATGCAGCCAGCATTCAATAAATTGAAAATTTATTGAACTAAGAAAATTTTATTTTGGAAAAAAAATTGTTGCCACATTCTATACGATTTTATGCAACTATGTTTAGTGGTGGAAAAAGTTTTATACACCAATACATTTGAAAAAAATCTTACTAATACAAACATAAAAATGTACCACTGACAGTTGAGTTATGTACCTGTCAAAGAGTCGGCATACTAGTTGTATACTATGTTGTGCTTAATTTACTGTTTTTATATTTTTGTTTGTGAATTTTACATTTAGAATTCTGTTTTTGTTCATAATTTGCTATTTTTGTACATTTTGAATTTTGAATTTTGTTTTTGTTCATACATATACATATTAGGGGTATAACCAAAAAAAAATACCTATCACGTCGGTGTGGCCACTGATGTATATATCAAGAAAACAGTTTTTTGAGATCAATTTGGATAAAAAACCTCCCCCCAAACCGTTTTTTCTAAAAGCTTCCAAAAAATAATAATATTTGAATTTTTATTATTTAAATACCATACAGTCGTGTACTATATATTAACTTCAGATACTAAAAATTAACTTTGTTGAATGAAAAAAACTTTAAGTTCAAAGTGCGTGTTGTTCTGCAATGTTGAAAAATATCTTGCACAAGTTTGGTTCCATGTTCCGCGCAAATGTTACTTCGTTGTTGTTTGTGAATTTTAAAGTCTTTGTTACGAACCGTTTGGACTGGCGAGGTTTCCTACTAGCTCTTTACGCATTTTTTCTCGGGGGTTCCAACCCTTCCCGCCAGCCGCGTATTCGAACAAAAAAAAATATGAACACAATAAAGAAAACTGAAAACTACACAACAAACTACCACCACATAAAGAATTGAGACTGATGTTGGTCTCGTTTTGTCCTCCCAACCATGTCATGGATGCATCCGCCTATTTTACGTCACATGACCCAAATTTTCTTTCAAGCTAAATAAATATATGCACCCGTATCATTACCTTTTTCTCGTTTCATACAATTTACCAAAAGTAATATCTATTGGTTCTTTTCTAATTGCCTTAAAACTGCCATTCCCCTTATTCCATCATTTCAAACTAATGCTGTTATATAATGATCATTAGATCCTAAATCATTTTTTTTTTTTTCAATTCAAACCTTTTATAACAGTCATTTTTCATTCATTAAATACGTTTACTACAATTTCTTCCAGTATATTTCCATATATTGCCTTTCCCTTTGTCTGGCAGCACCAAATTTACACGTCAGCTGTAGTATAACAATTATTAAATAAACAAACGAACACAAGGTAAGAATTTTTTCATATATTATAAATTTATTATTTGCAATTTTAATTATTCTGATTTCCTCCCTCTAGGAAACCATCCCCATAGGACGTGGAAGCAGTACCGGTAAGGATGTATCGTTCCAATAACTATACTCTTTACTGATTTCATTAATCGTTTTATTTCTTTTTCAGCTTTTGCCTTCTCAGGATGGACTGGAAAACTATTTTCATTTGCAAAGTTCATCCTGGAAGGCCGGTGATCTCCCTGCAGTTTGGCCATATCGTTTACCGGTGGTTGGTCATCCCAATAGAGCCATAGGAAGGGGTGGGGTTAGTAATTTAATATTATTTTGGCTCGCCCCCATCTTAAGCGCCCCTTATGTTTTTTTAGACTTCTGTGTGGCCGGCCAGTTCTTCCTACACATGTGCCCGCCCACAGCTAATTTTGCATTAATATCTGCACTGCCGGCCAGTACTTAACGACCAATGTGCCCGCCATGGTGCAAAAATGCATTCCCCTAAGACGTCGCTACGTCCAAATTTTTTCCCCACCAGTGTTGCCATCGCAACATCTCCCACCCAATGTTTAAGAAAGCATTCCCGAGCATGTGTAAATTGTTCCAGTGATTGCTTTAAAGATTTAAAATCAATTTCATTAAAGCAGTGGTCAGAAAACCAAACGTTATACCATACTCTGTATAACTTTTCACGATATTTCGGAATGAGTATAAATGCTAGAATTGCAAGTATTGCTCTTGAATGCCATCTTGCATTACTTAGCGGCGGTATTGTTTTAAAATTTATTTTTTCTCCTCAATGAAGTATCTAAAAGCTTTACCTAATTCGTACAAATATTGCATGTCGTCTCGCCACTTTATATTTGTTTCAACTGGGCGTAGTTCTTTACCAATTCGTCAACGAAATCGTAAGCAATATTTGGAGAAGTACTTCTTCCATCTAACGAAGCATCCATAACATGTCTTAGAATAAGATATAAAACATGGTGCTGACATCCAATGTACTGAGGTGGAGGCAAAGACATTGCTTCAAAATGGTTCTGCAGTAGCTTAACAACACCGTTTCGTTTACCAGTTTTGACACTGGTTGTATCACAAATTATCATTTTTATACACTTCAGTACCTCAAATTTTTCTAGAGTTTCTCTAATGCCATTAAAAATATTACACGCTTTTCCATTATCCAGTACTAAAACGCATAGCTTTATTTCCCGAAATTGGTTTTTAAGCATAATAACCTGTATTTCCTTTTTTCCAATTTTCTTCCCATTGAAATGAACACACCAGTTTTCGTTTTTTAAACTTTCTTTTAGAATCTCTATCTTTTGTTCCGCAGATTGATTTACTGCCTTATTAATTGCTGGTTGGGATGGAGTTGAGATGTTGACCCCTGATTCAGCTAGTTCCTTGCATATTTTAGCTGCTTTTTTGGTACTTACTTTAGCATTGTTTACTAAAGACATAGCTGGTTTTATTGACTGCTTATTTGCTTTAATAGTGCGTTTCCACTTACGTGTTTTGGGCCACAAAACCAGTTTTGCAGCAAAACAAGTGTTTTGCTACTTGTTTTCCCATACATTTTGTATGTTCGAAAAACTCAAACAAAAACAGGTTTTGCTCAAAAACATGTCGAAAATTGTCTGTGCAACACTGCATTTCTTCTATGATTATAAATGCAACTCTGGGATATCCATTAATAGTGATTGAAAAATTCGAAAAAGTTACATTTGATTATCATTTGCAATAATAAAAACGCGCTGAAAAAAACTAAACATTTAAAAAAAGAAAATTTACAAAAAATAAAAAATTTGTGCTTAAAAATTTATAAAATTTTCCGCAAGTTATACATTTTGTGGATAATAAAGTTATTTATACATATGTATATTAATACATGATTGATAGTATGTGTGTATACTCGCGTGTGTGAACTAAATTTAGTTAGAAGTGCATTAAATAAAATAATTTAAAAGATAAAGGTTTTTCTATTCAAATATAGTGCAGTTTAGCAACGCAGCTCCAAACAAAAAAAAAGTACATAGGGTAACAGAAAATTGAAAAATAAAGAGAAAAATAAAATAGCTTTTGAACAGATCTTTCTGGAAATGCAAAATTTATTTAAATCTTTTAACTCTTTAGCTCCTAATACAGTTTTTACAAAATTTTATATTAAAATATTACGGAAGTGCACTAGGTAATAAAAAATTCCCACATAATGGAAGAAATGCGTCTGGAGTTGGAGGCTATGGGTGGAGTTGTGGTTTCCGCAGAGGAAATAAAATGCAAATTGCACAATATGACTTCAAAATATAAGTATGTGATGAAATTTTACACCTAAAGAAAAACAATTTAATAACTTTACCTTTACAAAAATTAGGAAGGAAAAAGACAAAATAGGAACTACCGGCGGCTCGCCATCAACGTGGAAAATGTACCCTGCAGTACATAGCATTTTAGGGTCACTTAAAATACACAACCTCAAAGACGTTGTGCAGGAGAGTATATCAGGTATGTGTTCTTTACCTAATTTCATAAATCAAATGCGATATGCAACATGATATACATATTTACATATCATACACGAACAAATAAATAGAAACAAATCATTTATTTTGGCAATTAATGATTAATTTTTTATTTTAATATGCAAAGTATAAAAAAGTGTCATAAATACATACTGAAATTATATTATTTTAGAAGACTTCGATACTCCGGACTCAGCAGCTTCGTTTAGCGACTAAGAGGTATTACTAGATGAGTCCCCACCAATATATTACGATGATTTGCCCTCAACATCGCAAAGTTATTGGAACACCTCGTCGTCGACACCTTTAAATTCATCTTCATCACGTAATACTGCAAGCCAGAACAAAAACCGAGATGATTTGATACAAAAAATATTAAAAAAAATAGAATTTATAGAAGAAAGTGAAGAGAAGGAAAGAACAGAACATTTTAAATGGGAAGAAAAAATATATAATTTAGAAGTCGAAAAGAAAAAAATTTTGGAAAAGATATCGAATGACACCGAAGAAATTAAAAAAGAACTACTTAATTTTTTTAAAAAAGACCACTAAAAATGTTATAGTGAAATATAAAAAGATATGGCTTTTTAAAAAAGCCTTATAAAATTGAAATTCACCTCATAGAATACATTCCAAAATGTTGAATATTACAAAAAAAAAAAATTATTCTCAGATTCTTATACATAATTATATTGTTTTTATTAAATAAATAAATAAAATAAATTAATATAGTGTTTTTATTAAATAAATAAATAAAATAAATAAATTAACAATTGTTAATTGATTTCTTAGTAACTATATTATTATTATTATTATTATATGTATATAGTATTAATCGCTTTTATGCACACTGGTTAGAAGAATTTAACGCTTTAATGTATATCAACATATGCAATTTTCTAAAGCTGCAATTTCGATGCAAGTAAAATACATTAAGGCTGTTCACATCACAAGTTGTACCCTTGCGAAAGACCATAAGTGCAAAAACAACAACAATCACATAAACAACTCATTTGTGGTTGCTGTTATATTTTTGCACTTTTGCTTTTTCGCAAGGGTGCATCTTTTGACGTGAATATCCTTATAGTTTTTTATTGTTGATATTGATGAAATTAAAAGAGTTTTTCTATAAGCACTGTACATGCAGTTAGTTAAAGAAATATTTTTAAAATAAAGACATTTCAAAACGTTAATGTAAATTTTATATTTTTCTTTAAAATCATTTTGTTAAATTAATAAGCAACTTAAATTTAAAAGAAATATGCATATACATACATGTATTTGAGTTATTAATATAATATTGTGATATATTTTTATTTTGAAAACAATTGTTTGACTAACTATATGTGCACACATGCAAGTTTTTATAGACGCATTTGTCGCTTAAAAGCATAAAAAATGAGCAAATTATGAAATGAAATTAATTGATAAAAATACTCCAATATAGATTATTGGCCTGTTCGTCAAAAACGAATGAAAACTTAACTTACATTTAAAACAAATTCATATAGATAACTTCCCGTTCTTATTACACAATGGGGAAGGGTATATACAATTCAGTATAGCCGAATTTAGCACTCTTACTTGTTTAAATATCTATTTTAAAACCATAACTTTTTTTTATTAAAGAATACATACGATGCATACAAATCGCTTGCCGTATTTGTTCAGCATCATCTCTCAAGTCATTCAGAATAGCATCCTCTTTAGGGAATTGCCGACCCTTGTCAAAATTTTCAAACTCTACCATCCATTTGGTGTTAATTTTGTCATTTTTTCCGTTTAGGTAATTATGAAGTACGCAACACGCTTGTATTATGATATTGACATTTTGTATATCATTATCAATTCCTTTACCTATCCGACGAAAGCGAGCCTTAAGATGACCAAATGCATTTTCCACAACTTAAAAGTTTTTCTTTTAATATTATTTTCGGCGTTGAAAGGATAGGGTTTCATTAGATTTTTTGAAAGCCTAAAGACTGAGTCCCCGATTATATAAACCTGAACTTTTACCCCGCATATACTTTTGGAGTTTTCAATTAAGAGTTGGCTTTCAGCAAGAGATCTTTTTAGCAATGATTTCTCATATATTTGAGAATCATTGCATCTTCCTGGGCTTACCACGTTTATATATAAAAACCTATATCTTCGAATAGTAATATCTACACATGTAATTTCTTTATAAACAAGATTTTTAGTTTATTTACCTGTAGTCTACTAAGGCTAATAAGACAGTGGAATACCAGTCTTTGTAGTTGAAGTAGTCAACTGCATCATCACCTGTTGGGTGCACTTCAATATGACATCCATCTATATTTAAATATGTACATTAGGGGTATAACTTTTGAACAATTTTTAAAATTTTTAAAAAATACCTATCCATGCCATATAGACCATGAAAATCTATGATGAAAAGTGGGGTCACTTTTTCGCGGGCGTTAAAAAAGTTCCCCCCCAAATCACTTTGAAGTTTAGTATTTGGATTTTTTTTTTTTTTTTGTTTATTACAAATACAATATCCTCTTTGTAAAAACACAAACCATTCATTTATATTTTAATGCTATTTCACAAATAAGACTTATACCAACAATTATACTACATCCAAATAGTTAAAAGTATGTTAAAATAACACGGAAACTCTTTTTTTTGAACAAAATGGAACCAACCTCACAATCCCAATTGTTTACTTTTATTTACATTTGTTTGCAATCAAACTTGTGCAAGATATTTTTCAACATTGCACTTTGAACTTAAAGTTTATTTCTTTCAACAAAGATAATTTTTAGTATCTGAATATATAGTAGATGACTGTATGTATGGTATTTAAAAAATAAAAATTCAAATATTATTATTTTTTGGAAGCTTTTAGAAAAAACGGTTTGGGGGGGAGGTTTTTTATCCAAATTGATCTCAAAAAACTGTTTTCTTGATATATACATCAGTGGCCACCTCGTCGTGATAGGTATTTTTTTTGGTTATACCCCTAATGTACATACTAGTATGTGAATACATGTTTACATAAATGCACACCTATTGCTTCAAGGCATTGGGGTAAGCCTAACATTTTGAAACCTTTTACACATTCTTCTATAGTGTCTTTGGACAATGGAAATTTATTTAAATATGGGGATTTCAACTGGCTATACACTTCTTTGCAGAACTCAATCAAAATTTTGCATACCATTGATTTGGAAACTCCAAATAAATGACCAACGCTTATATACTCAGCAGAGGATCCTAAAGCATATAGGGCTATAGCTATTGTTTTTTCAAGTGGTATAGTACATCTAAATGTTGTGTTTTCCTTCCTTAGATTTTTCAAACATTGGCAAAGATGGTTGAAATTTTCGCGAGACATCCTAAAGTTGGTTTTAAAAAAATCATTTCCATTTTCTTGGCAATCATTTTCCCAAAAGCGCGATGATCGACCCTGTAGGTATATGCAAAATATTATTTATTGCACATACTAAAATCAAAGCAAAATATTACCAATTTCCAACATCTTGGAGATTTTCTTATTAAACATTTTGCAAGCAAAATTAATAAGTGCTTTTTTGTTCGATTTTTTTAATTCGTTGTAGGCACAATTTTCTTTGGTGTTCGCACAAAATTGTTGCATTTGAAATAGCACTAAACACTTTTGTTAACATGTTGTTGTTATATACAATATAATTTGTTAATAACTTAATTTTATTTTCCATTTTAATAAATTTTTTGGAACACAAATTTTGTTTTGCATCCATGTTTGTTTACAACATAAACGTCAAATTGATTTCGAAAATTCGAAAACCAAAACCACTTAAACATAATGGAAACACTTAAACACGTTTTGCCCAAAACAAGTTGTTTTCCTCATATTGGAAACATACTATAAAAGTCTTGAAGGTGGAGTGTAATCGTCATCATCATCATATGAGTCTTCGCCATCATTGTCGTACATCGATACTGAAGCTTCCAATAAGTATTTTCTGTTTGGGCACTTGGTTTAATTCACATAGTGGGTATTCGATAATTGGAACTTCTCGAATCTTTTGAAATTTACCAAAATGTTGGGACCATATTTCCGAATTTTTCCGGTTACAAATTAGAGCACTTCTATGAAACATTTTATAAACTTAAATGTCACTATGCACTGACACAAAAATCAACGAGTATATGGAATAGAGAATCTCTCTGTCTTAGCAAAACTGCAAACAAATGAAAATAAAAGTAAGCAATTGGGATTGTGAGGTTGGTTCCATTTTGTTCAAAAAAAGAGTTTCCGTGTTATTATAACATACTTTTAACTGTTTGGATGTAGTCTAATTGGTGGTGTCGCTTTAAAATTCTAAAAGCGAATTGTTTATTTTTAATTATTTTTAACAATATATTTTAATTATTTTAATCTACCTTAGTTTTGTTTCTTATTCTTTGCCTTCCAAGTAGCTAATTAGAATAGTTTGTGAACTTTTTGTGTATAATAATAATTTAATCAAAAGAAACAAAAAAATCTAGTGTTGTAAATTGAACACTAATAACAACGGTGTTGACAATAGTAGTAGAGTCGGCAATTGTCGGTAACAATTCTCCCCCCAGTAAGGCGAGCATTGAGAGTCTTACTCCTGTCTATTACCGACATCTAGTATAGCCAGTTTGACTGCGGGTCGCTCAATAATTCCACTAATGGTTTTTAATTTAGCTCGTCGTAGTTGGCCATCCTTCGCTTTCGTGATTTCTACAACTTTGCCTCGTTGCCAAGTGTTTCTATCGGTATTTTCATCTACCACAAGAACAAGATCACCCACTTCAATTGGTTTCGATCGATGGGACCATTTTCCACGCCGGGTCAATGTTGGCAGCATTTCCTTTACAAAGCGTCGCCAAAACATATTAGCAAACATTTCACTTTGACGCAGGCACAGTCTGCTGTCAATGTTTTCGAGTAAGCAAAATGGCTTGGCTCCATTCGAGCTCCCCAAGAGGAAATGGTTTGGTGTAATGGCTTCCTGATCCTCTGTTTCAAGTGATACATAGCACTATAGGAAATTTTCCCTTTTTTTTGGCCAAAACTAATTTTTAGCCAAACGAGTGGGCCAAACTAAATGATTTTTTAGATTCGCTTTTTGGAAGTGTTCCTCCTAAATGATTTTTTAGATTCGCTTTTTGGAAGTGTTCCTCCTTAAGCTAATAAATTTTTAGTCACGCACCGTCACGGGGAAAAAAGTTTGTCACGCGTAAGTCTGCATTTGGTACGCTGAAGTTACCTGGAAAAATACGCTTTTTTCAAGACATATGCAAGTATATGCAGCTGAAATAAATTGCGAATGGATGACAACTTATGGCTCTATCGAAATGCGTAAGTGTTATATCTATCACTTTTAATCATTTTTTTTCGGAGCTTAGTGAAGTTGCAATTTATTATTACAGTATATAACATCAAGGTCTTTTTCTTTCCTTCGATTTAACCATATTAAAAAAAAGTTGAATATCTTTTTAACTACTATAAAAGTACTCACTTTTAGCATTATTGTTAATTTTTCACTTTTTTTACATGAATTTTTTGAATAAAAACTTTAAACTTAAATACACGTCTAATTTAATATAGTAACTTCCTCGTTTTGTTTAATAAACAAACCTCATGTTTTTGCATTTATAAAATAACGGTAAAGCATCATTGATGCTTTATTGTTCGGGGATGCTTTTTTTAGTATGTTTTTAAGAACATAGTGAAAAAAAAATCAAAAACTCCAAGAAAAAAATTAAGTACTTTTGGCCAAAAAAAAGGGAAAATTTCCTATAGTGCATAGGTAAGAGGTCTGGAGTTGACTATTAATTCCACCTCCATTAAAGCACTTCTAAGGCTTTCGTCAGTGAACTTTTGAGCAGGAGATATTTTATGTAAAATTGTTTTAATTGACCTCACTAGCCTTTCCCAAGCTCCCCCCATATGAGGAGCGGCGGGAGGATTAAACTTCCATGAAATGCCCTTGTAAGCCATATCCTTCCCCACTTTATTGAACTCAATATTTTTTAACTCTTCTCTTAGAAAACGATCGGCTCCACGGAAATTTGTACCGTTATCGCTGTAAATTTCAGCGGGTGTACCACGCCTTGCTATAAAGTTTGTAAGCGTCATTAAAAATGAGTCTGTTGAGAGTGTATGGGCTATTTCAATATGAATGGCTCTAATAGTGAGACATGTAAAAATTACACCCCACCGCTTTAGTGGTTTTCTTCCAAGAGTCACTGTTATGGGTCCAAAATAGTCAACACCGACAAATGTAAAAGGTCTTTGAAAAGCACCTAAACGTGCCGGTGGTAAAGGGGCCATCTGAGGCATATTGGGTTTAGCGCTTTCAATTTTACACTGCTGGCAACTTCTTCGAACAGATTTGAAAACCGCTCTTAGTTTTATTATAAAATATATTTGACGTATTTCATTAAGGACTGTCTCGTGGTTTAAATGGTGATAAGCTCGGTGGTATTCCATAATTATAAGTTTTGTTACATGATGTTTACCTGGCAATATAATTAAATCCGTTTGAGGGCCACAAGCAGTTGTTGCATACTGCGCTCTATTTTTCACTCTGACTACGCCATCATCATCCATATATACATTAAGTCTGTCGAATGCACCTCCCCTAGGACTGGATCGACCACATTGTAGTGCAAAGTATTCATCGGCAAAACTGGTCACTTGGATTGCCTTCAATATTATCTTCTTTGCCCTTATTAGGTGAGATGCCTCAAGCCGCTCAACAAACTTTATCTGCCTTAATTTTTGCAGTTTACGCTCCACATACATTACCCAATTTGCAACACCACGTTTGAGTCGGTACCAACTAGAAAAATATTCAAAATTAATGGAAATTGTTACTAACTTACGGCTGTGAATGTTAAGATAACGAGGACGAATTTCAGAAATCTGAATATCTGGTAACTTCGGGTCGGTCGTAACGGATTCATTTGGCCACTGATTTTCAGGTAGTTTAAGCCAGGACGGACCGTCAAACCATTCTTTGTAATTATCAGTAGCTGGTCTAAACTTTGTGGCAAAATCTGCTACATTTAGGGCAGTCGGGACCCATCGCCATTCGGAAATATTTGTAAATTTTAAAATTGTGGCGATACGAAACATTACAAATTGTTTGTATTTCCTTGGATCACCGCCTAACCATGTTAAAACCGTTTTTGAATCGGTCTACATAATTCTCCGTTGAAATCTTAAGTTGTGGGAAGTAATTGACTTCATAAGTCTAACACCAACTGTGGCTGCTTGTAACTCTAGACGAGGTATTGAGAGGGGTCGAAGTGGGGCCACTTTTGATTTTGCGGCGATGAGTCTTACTTCAACTTTCCCATTGTATTCAATTCGAAAATATGAAACCGCTGCATAGGCGTCCTCACTCGCGTCAACAAATGTGTGTAGTTCAGCAAAATATTCATTGTGTTGTAATTCTAATGAATAACATCGTGGTATAGATATTTTGGTAATTGTGGGCAAAAATGTGAGCCAATTTTTCCACTTTTTAAGGATGTCCCCATTTATAGGCTGGTCCCAATCTATACCACTTCGCCAAATTTCTTGCAGAATAGACTTGAGGTACGACATAAAACATGCCACAAACCCTAAGGGATCAAAAACGGACATTAAAACTTGTAAAACTTCCCTTTTTGTAGGCACTAAGTCATCAGTCAAAACTGGTCGACGGAGCCGCACGAATTTCAAGTTGATTTTGAATACATCCTCCTTTGGGTCCCAGTAGAGTCCAAAAATTTTTTCAAAATGTGTCCCGCTTGGATTATTTTCAAAGATTTTTTGTTCTGCTTGCTCTGTCCCTCCAAGTGCTATTAAAACCACTGGGGAGTTTGAAGACCAATTTCGCATAATAAAGCCGCCCTTTGCATGAACATCGCGTACACTCTGCGCCAAGGCTATAGTCTCTTCCACAGTGTTTGTGGAGTCAATAAAATCATCAACATAATGCTGTTTTGTAATCGCCTCAATGGTCCTATTATCACCAAATTGTCTTGCATTTTTGTCTCTCACGTAATGCGCAATGCAGGGTGAGCATGATGCACCAAAGGTGAGAACATTAAGCTGATAAACCAACACTGAGTCGTTTTTGTCCCACCACAAAAAACGCTGCGCTCTAGCATCCTCTTTGCGAACCTTTATGCGGTGAAACATTTCGGCTATGTCGCCGCATATTCCAATAGCCCCCATTCGCAATTTAAATAAAATATTAACAAGGGATATAAGTAGATCGGGTCCCTTTAACAAAAAGTCGTTAAGAGCAAAACCGTCAGATTTGGCGGCAGCATCCCACACAAGTCGTATTTTATTTGGTTTATGCGGGTTCTTGACGATAAAGGTGGGCAAGTACCAAGTTGTATCCTCCTTTTGCTGTAACGTTTCTATGGGCAATCTATCAGCATAACCTTTTTCTTCCAGATTGACAATTTGTTGATGCAACATTTGAGCCATATTAGGGTCACGCTTTGCTTTTTGCTGAATACAATTTAATCGTTTCATTGCCATTGGCAAACTATTTGGCAACTCTGGCAGGCCAGTTTTCCACAAAAGTCCAACCTCATATTGGCCATCTATAAGCCTGCAAGTCCTATTTAAAATTTGTATAGCTTGCTCATCCTCTTTTGACATTATTGTTAGTTGCATAGATTCGTTAGAAACAATTTCATTAGAAAGAAATTGTTTCACAAGATCGTAAACTTCATCACAGTTGCATCTATGAAAATTAAGTTTTCCACTAGCTTTAGAGCCACCGCCAAAGAGAGTCCATCCCAATCTCGTTTTCGTTGCTACTGGCTGATGCCAGCTACCTTCACGTACCTTTAAAGATAAAATTAAATTTGGATTATTTACGCCAATAATCATCGATGGCACCACGTTGTTGTAACCCTTCAGGTAATATTTATTTTTTATATTATCAACGTCCATAGTTTCTTTTGATAAATTTAAATTTTTCAGTGTAGACGTCGCTGATGGGAAAGGTCTTTGAATTGGGTCTGGCTGAAGAAATCCTTAAGTTCAACTTTTTAGAGTTATTTTCATATCGGGTGACGTCACCAGTCCAACGGATACAGAGTGGATCACTAATGCCTTTAACTCCCAACGAATTGGCTACTTCTTCTTCTAGAAGTGTTATGCTCCATAAGAGCATATATTTCAACTGATTTGTCTTTACCATAAAGCGTGACTGGCACCACACGATAAAAAGATTCACATTCACCAGGAGACCTATGGTTATTTACTGTACCACCTGATGGCTGTTCATTGTTGTGTAATAATGAATTGTGCTGAACAGGGCATTCATCTACTCCACACGGTTTTTTAAACCAGCACTTGCGTGTGTGTTTTCCAAGGCAGATGCGGCATAAATTATTTACCTTGACAATATCCCATCTTTCAGCAACCGATAGCTCCTTAAATTTGTCGCACTGTCTTAACTTATGTGAGTTCTTACATATAACACAGTTTTGTTGTAGACGTTCGGTCTTATGTGTGTTTAAATGTCCCTCTTTCTTTGTAGGCCTCTTATCATTGTAAGTGTCAAAGACTGGAACAGTCACTTTACAAGTTGCCTCTGCAATCATGTACAGCCAATGTGAAAAGTGCAATAAGTTTGGATGTGGAATGTTTTTGGAATATAAAGCCCACTGCAGTAATGTGTCAACTGGCAATTTATCTACTAGCTCCTGCAAAAAAGTAGGATTAGTTAAATATTCCTCTAAATGAGTTGCACGTATAGTGGCACAAAGATTTTTCACCGCAAAGGAAAACTCAATAAGAGACTCTAATTTACCCCTCTGCACCGTATATTTGCGCACTTCTTCAAGCAAATTTTTTTATTATGCACTCGGGTCTACCGTAGTACATTTTTAGAGTCCTAATGATGTCGGGAACCATACCGGGAGCATCAAATAATTCCTTACCGCATCCCGGGCCTTACCACGTAAGCTGTTTTGCAGTCTGATGAGGTTTTCTTCATTAGTGTACCCGGCAGCAAATATACTGTCGGGCCATTCATTGAGTCACCGTCGTATTAAGACAATTATTTTCCGAATAATTTGCATTATTATTTTTACGGTGCAATAAATTAATTGCGTCGGCACTATTTGTTGTGTTTTTATTTGTGTTAAATCTCATATGTGAATGACCTGTCACTTTCTTGTTTTGTTGTGTGACGTCATCATAATTGTTTTGACAATTTGGTGTGGTGATGCCAAGTCTTGTGCTTTGTGGTATCACGGTTTGCGTCTGTGCTAAGTTATAATTAACACTTTGATCGGCCGCTTGACACCAGACGGAGCTGTTTAGTAAGGTATTTGTATGGGGTCTGCTGACTTGTGAATTTTGTTGAAAATTTTGTACATACGGGGGGTCATCCTCTATACCTCTATTCAAGTTGCCTTTTTGCACTGCTGGCGGTCGAGACAGCTTGCGTGTGATTTATTGGTTGGCTAGTTGATGCTGGTTGATGGATGCTTAGCGGTTCTATAATCTCAACGCTGGAGTCTTTCATAGGTCCTTGTGTTTTGAGGTTATGTGAGTCATTTTGTTGCTCTGCCGCTGCAACACAATCCTCGCATCTCCAACTAAATATTTCGACACCGTCGCCGATATCGCAACAGCTGCTATGGAAACAGTGAAGACACTTGGAACAGGTGACCATATTTTCATTATCCGGGTCGCTGCATAGTATGCAATTAGCAGCAAGGGTAAGATTCTCTTCCATCATACTCTTGGTGTAAGAATTTTAAAGAATTGTTGAAAATAAAACAAACTAAGTTTCGTACAGCAGTTTGTCGCTTTAAAATTCTAAAAGCGAATTGTTTATTTTTAATTATTTTTAACAATATATTTTAATTATTTTAATCTACCTTAGTTTTGTTTCTTATTCTTTGCCTTCCAAGTAGCTAATTAGAATAGTTTGTGAACTTTTTGTGTATAATAATAATTTAATCAAAAGAAACAAAAAAATCTAGTGTTGTAAATTGAACACTAATAACAACGGTGTTGACAAGTAGTAGAGTCGGCAATTGTCGGTAACAGGTGGTATAAGTCTTATTTGTGAAAAAGCATAAAATATAAATGAATGGTTTGTGTTTTTACAATAAGGATATTGTATTTTTAATAAACAAAAAAAAATCCAAATACTAAACTTCAAAGTGATTTGGGGGGGGAACTTTTTTAACGCCCGCGAAAAAGTGACCCCACTTTTTATCATAGATTTTCATGGTCTATATGGCATGGTTAGGTATTTTTTGATAATTTAAAAAAATTGTCATTGCGAGGTAGGTCTTCCGCTCTCGCTTCTTTGGCAGGTACACAAAATTGGCAACTGGATAAAAAAAAAATACTTTTTCTTTTGCTATGGCAAAAAAAAAAACAAGACAAAAAATGCTACTCCTTCTCTTTTCCCTTCTCATAGAAGCGAGTGTGGAATGTGTATCTTATCTTTTATACGAAAGAGCCAAGGCCTGAAGTAAGAATATCTTCTTAGTTTTCCTGCTGGGCGGGCCTCAACGCAAATTATTGTCGCCAAAATAACAAAAAATAAACTGCTTAAAACAACAGCTGACTTTAATCGACAGTGAATATCGTTAAAAATGTAACTGAATAGCAAATTCGATAAATTTTCGTTATATTGATTTTAACGATACGATTATCGTAAAAAAGTTAGTGAATCGCACTATAGGTTTTACTGATAACAATATCGAAGCTTAAACAGAACAATAAGAATAAACAGTGAGTTTATCCCTTCTTACCTTCCCCTACAATTGGCTGGTTTTTTCCGACTCGAATTGTTATATTTCACAATGACCCCTATACAGAAAGAAAAACACTCGGGATAAGTTAAGCTTTTTATACTTACTTTGAGTACGAGTCGAACTCAAAAATTTAAGTACGAATAACACTAAAACGTACTCACAACAATCCTAAATGGGTTAACTTTCTAAAATCATTCCCGGAATTTCTTAAAGTATGTATAAAATTCTTAAACAAAGTACAAAAAAGATTGAACTTTTCGTTGGTACTGCCACTCCAACAACACCACACAAGTAGCTAAAAAACGATTGCCAAGTTGTGTGTAGAAACAACAGAACAGGAAGAAAACGCATTATTTTCATGTTTAAATCTTAATCAATTTTATTTTTTAAACTTTAAAAAGTAAAATTGTCTTGCCTTCAATTTCTCACTTTTTATATTTTTAATTAAATATGTACATTTAGTTTTTAAAGTAAAAATCATATCGGACATGGTGGTGGTGTTTTATAATTGGAACTTTGTAAGGTGTAAAAGAGGTAAGTAAATTAATTAAAATAATATTCTTCTTCTAATTTCAGTTTTGATTTATTTAAAGTACGAATTCGGGATTAAATCAACTTTATAACACTTGACTTAAGTACATTTTGAGTTTAATTCAAACTCAGTTTTACTTAAGTCAATCTCATTTTCGGATTATTGTAAGTACGAATTCGGGATTCAATCAATTTTGTAATTCTTGAATCAAGCGCATTTTGAGATTGATTCAATCTCAGTTTTACCTTAATCAATGTCATTTTCGGATTATATGAGTACGAATTCGGGATTGAATATGGGTAACTTGAGTATTTCGCGATTGAATAATCCGTACTTGAATCAATCTTTCTATACTTGATTCAAGAAAATCCGTTCTCACTGTACTATTGATACCGCTTCGGATTGATTTGAGTATGGATGGATTTATTTTTCTTTTAAGTGTAACAGCCTGGTAATAAGTGCCAAAACTTTTAAGAATGTGGAAGGTTCTACAGAGGTTAAGCCCTTTGAAAAGGACAAAAGAAGAGGAAATTAATATCAAACACGCAGATTGACCTAGTTTTGACTCTATATTGAAGGATATATAGTGGCGTTCCTGCCAAAAGCAAAAAAATTTTTATTTGTCACACAGTGTTTTTGTTTTAATTGAGTTTTATATGTGTGAGTATAGCATTGTACATATGTATTTATTTTAGTTTTTTCTTGTTGTTAATAAAGGCTTTTATAACAAATGTTAATAAATCCTTTAAATATAAAATATACAAAATGTTAACAGAGTATGTATTAGTTTGCCAGAAGTTAAAAACAATACATTTTTAACGTAGGGTACAGTGTAGGGATAATTATTTTGGTTGTATGGAAAAAAGGGAATTTTTTTAGACACCACTTTTTTAGGCATCACTGTTCATTAGACTGGTCCTTATATGACCATAAATTTTTTTTTTTTAATATTTTTAATGCAGCACAGTTCTAAATTGTTAATTATAGCAAAAATATGATTCTGTAAAAATTTCAAGTCGATATATTAAAATTAACACGTGCCGCATTGAGCTTTAAAACATTAATTTACATATGTACATATGTATAAAACATTATATGTTCTTTTATGCTAACATTTCGAAATGCCGTTATATTTTCTGCTAGTTTTTAGTCAAAGCTAATGTGATTGTTTTTGTTTTTTTTTTTGTAAAGTTTATATTAATTCTCTCCAAAGAACGCTGGAATTTTTTTGCATAGCAATACCTTTAAAAATCATTTGTTGTCTAGCAGTCAATAACATTAAACGTATTGAAAATACCACCACAAAAAATTTATTTAATTGGTGCAATGACAAATCAAATTCTTGCTAGTAAACTTCCTTCACAAATAGATTGTTTAGAAAAATTTATTTTATAATATGCGCGTTGTTAATATGAATTTGTCGAATGCAGCTAATTTAGTAATAAAGGAGTGTTTAATTTTTTCGAAGAAAGCACGGATTTTAACTAGAGATCGAGGTGGCTTTGTGAAAAAATTAAAAAAATTATATGAAACTTGAAGGAATTTAGAAAAAAGTTGTAAACGATTGAGTGAGATTCAAAAATCGAAAGAAACATTGTTTGCCGAAGACTTAAATAACTTGTTTGACATAGCGCATCCAAATGCTTTAAATTTAATATCTATTGAAGAGGATAAAGATTTTTTAGTTGCGCAAAGAAAGCCAAATCGGGAAGGTAGTATTATTGGAATCGATTTTAAGCTTGCAGGAGCAGAAAAACGAAAAGCTGAAAGAAAAAAAAATAGAAGATGCAAAATAATGAAATATCATTCACAAGGTAAAGTATATCGAAGAACTATAAAAATATCGAATTGTTTATATATTAATGAACGCAAGTCACTCAATATTGCAACTGTAAGTCGAATAATTGTTCCTTATTTTTAGTTCCAGAGCAGAGAACTTTCAACATAGATTCAGAAGCCTCGGATGTTGACGAACAAATGAATAGTTCACGCAGTTCAGAAATATCTTTTAATATTTCCAAGCAACCAACTAGTTCGATGCCAATCCGAGGTAAAAACTTAATTTTTAATCGTAGATTGTCAGCCGCTATGGACAAATGTAAAGTAAGCGATAGAGATGCAGTTCATCTATTGAGTGCGTGCGTAGAAAGCTTATGTTTGAATCCAATGGATTATATTATAAATCGATCTTCAATCAGAAGAGCCCGTCAACAATATCGCGTAGATATAGCGAGAAATATGCAATCTGAGTTTACAGAGTTAAATGATGATTTTGGTGTTGTTCATTGGGATACAAAGCTTCTCCCAAATGTGACAGGAATGGAGAAACAAGATCGATTGCCAGTTATTATCAAAACGCCTTCTACAGAACAGCTCCTAGGTGTTCCGCATATTCCTTCGGGATCGGGCAAAGAAATTTCTAGTGCAGTTTTTGATACTTTGGAGAAATGGGGTTTGCTGGAAAAAGTTCAAACTCACGTATTTGACACAACATCTACGAACACCGGCAGATTGAATGGAGCTTGCACATTGCTGGAGATGAAATTGGGACGAAATATGTTGTTTCTGGCATGTCGTCACCATATTTTTTAAATAATTTTACAAACTGCAATTTCATCAGTGTAGTTGTATTCCTATTTAAAAAGTTTAAAGTATTTTTTCCAAAAATTAACGCTTACAATATCTCAGACTTCACTACGAGTAGCGAACTGGTTGAACTTATTGGTGAGGAAATACTCTTATTCTGCCTTAAAACCCTTAGAAGTTACCTGCAGCCTCGTCATGACTACACAGAGTTCTTAGAACTCGTCGTCATCCTTTTGGGAGGCATTCTTCCAAAACGAAATAAGATACGTAAACCCGGCGCTTGTCATCAGGCCCGATGGATGTCCAAGGCCATTTATTCAATCAAAATATTTCTCTTAAGAAAAGAATTTCCAATTACAGAAGCTGAGACAAAAGCATTGTGTAGGATATGTGGCTTTATTGTAGTTAATTACATAAAACCATGGTTTAATGCAAATAAAAGCATTGAAGCGCCATGGAACGACATTCAACTTTTAAAAAATTTTAATAAATACAAAGAGAAGGATTCATTAGTTGCTAAAGGCTGCTTGCAAAAGTTTTTAAATCATCTTTTGTACTTAGCTGATGAGCTAGTTCTCTTTTCACTTTTTGATGAAAATGTACCACTTGAAGTTAAACAACGAACGACCACAAAATAATTAATAACAAAGAAATTGAAGGTGTTGAAGAAAACTATTTAGCTCCGAAAAAATTTTTATTATCTTATAGCGACTTGAACGAATTTTTGGAAAAGGATTTACCATGTAGCTTAATCACAGTCCTTAATGTTTTTTGAGCGTTTTAAAATAAAAACATCGTTTATTGAAACTGATGCCAGCGAATTGTCTCGCAATATTTTAACAAAGGAATGGAAGTATTAAAATCAATAAACGTTGTTAATGACTCAGCTGAAAGCGGAGTCAAATTGATGAGTTTAACACATCATTCACTAAAAATGAAAACCAAAAACAGTTTATTTTACAAGTAACAACAGAATATTTTAATTTTTTTTATATATATAATCTATTTCTTATGCAATTTTTCAGA
Organism: Pollenia amentaria; assembly: GCA_943735925.1. Taxonomy (NCBI): domain Eukaryota; kingdom Metazoa; phylum Arthropoda; class Insecta; order Diptera; family Polleniidae; genus Pollenia; species Pollenia amentaria. The sequence goes on along the minus strand of OX031009.1, from coordinate 93,087,917 downwards.
TCGTACATATGCACGTATGAGTTTATAATTTGAGTTTTTTTTATATAAAAAGGCAAAAATATTAGTCTTGATACAGAAACATGCCAAATGCATGTGTTAAGTGGACTTACATATGTACGTAACTTTAAATCCTAATGCGGCACGTGTTAATATCAAAATATCAGCTTGAAACTTTTACATAACGATTTTTTTTGCTAAAAATTAAATTTTAAGAGGGTGCTGCATTAAAAATTTTGAAGTCAGAAAATAAGGACCAGTCTACTGTTCATACAGGTAACCGGCGATTAACGCGATCTGTTGGGACCGAAGAAAGCAGGCGTATATCAAATTCGCGTAAAACAAGGTTCAGTATGAAATACATACAAAATTTAATTTTGGGGCCTAAAAACCGTGTTAAATCAAGAACACATAGAATTATATATTTTATTAATAATTTAAGTTTTACTTTTAAAAAATTAAAGAATATTTCTTTATAATGATATGTATAACTCGTTGTAATTATATTTTTATAAAATAATTGAATTAAAAGAGAACAAGAAAATATTTGAAACGTATTCGGATATTTAAAATCAAAAATAAAAGAAAATTATGTTAATTGTAAAATAATCAAAAACAAACTCCACCAAGGCGAATTGACTAAAACCCAGTCAAATTTAACTGGTTCCTAAACAAATTTTTTCGGTAAGCAGAACAATTTTACTGGAAACTGAAAAAAAATTGCAGTAACCAATTTGTAATGTAGTATTAATTTAATGTAGTATGCCCATTAGGGCGGGTCGATTTTTTTTTTTTTTTTTAAATCGTATAGCAAAAACGTAAACTACATAAAATTCTAAGAAAATTCTCCGAAGAAACCATGTATCTAAAATAAAATCCTAATCCGCGCCTCTCGACTTGAAAATATTCACCCAAGTAAAAAAGTTTGTATATAATTTTATATTTTTATAAGGAACATAGATAAAAAAAAAATTCTTCGTAATTTAATGGAAAAGATTGGAAAGACAAAAAAAATTACACTCAAAAAATTTTCAGAATTTATAAAATAACCTTTTTTTGTTTCGATAACAATTCTTATTTTATAATGCAAATAAAAACAAACAAAAAAAGTGTTTTCAATCAAACAATATTTCAATAATTTTTCAGTAATTTTTTTACCATGAACAAATTTTGTTTCATTAAAACAAATAAGGTCTTTAATACATACAAAGAAGCAATTATAGAATACTAAGAAAACTTCAGTTATTGGTTACATATTAATTTTTTTAAGTCTTTTTTACTCTCCATTCTAGGTACTTTGGCACGACTTTCTATAGTTACTGCCAGAACATCATCTCTATTCTAACTATTTTTTATATAGAACGCAAACCAGAGGAGATGCAAATTGGGGTTCAACTGCTTTTTTGAAATCTTAATATTTTGATTAGTCTCAAAACAAAACCTGTATTGCATAAACTATAATATAATAAAACATAATATATTAAAAAAAAAAAATAATTTTAGCGAAAGAAGAGGAAAAAAATTTCAAGTTGAGAGGCGCGGATTAGGATTTGATTTTTGACCCATGGTTTCTTGGGAGAATTTTCTTAGAATTTTATGTAGATTACGTTTTTGCTATATGATTTTTCATTTTTTTTTTTCATTCATACAAATCAACCCGCCCTAATGCCCATATATGTTCGAAACATTGTAATTATAAAAATTGTTTAATTTTGAAATGTTGAAATTTACTGAAGCACAGTGCTACATTTCGCGTAAAATAAGGACTGCCATAATTTTTTGAGCGTGTTTTTATCAAAATCGCGTAAAAATGCGCGTAATTTTTAAAGTACCGGAATATTCTTCAATATTTAAGCCGTTATCTATGTACAGAGTGGCGCATTAGTAACGTAATGATTTAATGAATAACTTTTTTCTTTCTGATTTTATTTACGGTTTGCATTTATTAAAGTTCAATAATAGTTTGCAAATATGTTCATATATCCGTATTGAATAAATCTTTCAAATTGTACCCATTGCCTGATTTAACCTGACGTGTTATTTCCATAGCATTTCCCATCACTTTTTTTAGAACTTCAGGTCCCCACGCACTCAATTCTGCTCGGAAATTCGCCTTAAGCTGTTTAATGGATCTTGGCTTAGTGGCTTTTTTTTGGCGATAGTTGGATGAGCTGTGGCTCCATCTTGTTGGAACCACAATTCTGTATTGTTCTCTACCTCGGCCCTTACAAAATGTTCAATCATTGCCCGCTATTGAATGCCATTCTCTCATCGTTTCTTGTTCATCGTTTTCAAAAAAAATATGGTCCATACAAAAAAAGATATTTGCATCTGAGTGGTTACATTTGATGTTCAGCAAATATTCTTGGATTTTGGGTGCCCCATGTTCTGAAATTTTGTTTATTCACGTGATCGTTGAGGTGAAAATGGGCCTCATCGCTGATTATTCGATATTACCTTTGCGTCTAAATAATCGAATGCTGACTTTTAAAATGAAATTAAATAACTTTGGTTCTTTGTTCTGTGCTGAGCCTTTACATCATAAATTTCCCATGTTTTCAATGTTAACACTGAACCAGTTAGAGTGCTTTATTCCGCTGGTGGCTCTTTATGGGATCTATATATTATTAAACAAGCTTTAGAAAATCTTAAGTCAGTATTATAATTGGTTGCGGTTTAAATAGGCCTCTGTTAAATTATAAGCCGTCCATCAAGAACGGCAGGAACGCGCAACAGTTTTAGCCGTACTAGAATATATTGGACCCATGTTTAATTTTCGATCAATCATCATAAAATTCTGTATATGGATTTGTTGTATGAAAAAGTCTTAATTCGACCGAATTTCAATAGAGCAGTAAAACTTGTTTTTACGTTTTATACATTTTAAAGTGGTTTTCAGAAGTCTGCTTTATATGGGACCTGTGTTAAATTATGGACCGATTATCAGAAAATTGCATCCAGTGTTCTCTCTGGCTGAATATAATTAATTTGAGCAAATTTTACCACAGTATCTATATTTTCTACGGTCTTAGGCGTGTTTAAATGATTTTCAAGAATGGGCTTTTAATGGGGCCTATGGAAAATGATGTACTGACCTTCATGAAATTTGTTACTGTGATTTCTAGTCTTATAAAACATTGACAGGCCACACTCTACAATAGCGATATTCGTTACTGTAAAATGCTTACTGAAGTATTTTCCGAGAGTGGGCTTTATATGGGACGTATGGTTAATAATGGACTGATCTTTATCTTTAAATTTGGTAGTATGGTTTCTGTTTATATGAAATAAGTTTGTTCAAAATTGTATATCCACCATCGTTTATGTTAGTTTTAGTAACAAAATTATCAACTTTTTAGGGAGGTTGTTTCACATTTGGATTCATAACTCTTAAATCACTGAACCGGTGTTATTGGACCTAAATCCCAATCTGCCAACGATAACTTGAAGATATTGACACAACATTGCACGTTTCCTTTGAGTCTTTCGAAAGAGAGCGTGCTTTCAACATAAGAACAGACAGACGGACATGGGTTAATCGACTTAGAAATACTCAAGGACCCTGCATGGCCCAATTGGTATGTCTGACCAGTAGGCGAAACGCCTGCAGATTTTTTGTAGAGTTTTGGTTTTATCATGCAATAGTTTTTGACATCTTGTCCATTTTTTTACGCAAACAAATGCATTGAGTTTCGACATCTTTAACATAATTTACACAAACAAAATGCGTGTTGTTTTTTCTATTGTTGCATTGTTGTCGTTTTGCGCAGACCTTCTAATTGGGTCATGGGAACCTGAATGTAAATGCTTTATAGGGTGTTGATATAAATAATAAAAAAAAGTTTCAAACGGAATGACAAACTAAGTATACCCTGATTCACCTATAGTGTTGGTGGAGGGTATAAAAAACTTTAACCAAAAAATTAATTACTTTTTAATCCTAACTAGAGATGAGCGATATTTCTGTACCTGTGATTTAATCACTGTGACTGAAAAATCACGAATCACAGTTGTGACCAAATTTGTCAAGTAACAGGTACTTTCTAAGTCGTTCTTTTTGTATTTTGATTCATATACAAATTTATGATATTTCACTGTTTGTGTGGGTAATAGCGTTTTTTGAATGAAATGTCGAATGATATTGCTGTTCCTTTCATTCTCTCCTCTTCTATCTTATTAGAATTTTTTATGCCAAAATTTATTTGTTCAAGTATGTATGTATGTATATGAAAGTAAACAGATTTGAAAGCTCTTACAATTTGTTGTTGTTTCTTTGTAAAGTGCTTACAAAAGCTCTTGCAGAAGCTCGCGCATTGTACATATACCTTGGCCGCAATTTCTTTAAAAGAACAGAAAACTGATAAACCGTGATCACAATCACAGTTTAAAGGAGCAGTGATTTTTAAATCACATTCACTAATCACGGTGATCTTTAAAAATCACGGGATCGCTCATCTCTAGTTTATAGTGAATTTCAGAAGGCTGCTTTATATTTTTTTTTTTTACTTTTAATTTATTTATTGGATCTTCAGTTGTAAATTAAACTAATAATAAGTTATTAAATTTTAAAACTAATATATTCAATAATAAGTCCAGCTAATGCTAGACAAAATTGTGGGCTAAACGGTTGCTTCTTTCTCACGTCTCTCGTGATCGGTTGAGAGCAAGAGTGTCTCTTTCTCTCAGCCTAATGTGGTCTTTAAGTGGGGAACAGAATAGTCGCTGTAGTACAACGTAACGAATAGCGCTGCAAATTGCGAAAAGTTGAAAAGTAGTTGTAGTAGTTGCAACACAATACGTTGTTGTAGTAGTCGTTGCAGTTGAAGTTAGGGCGCAAAGTTCGAAATTTTGAACTTTGTTGCGCTACAGAGCATTCGTCAGCTTCAGCTACTACTACAACTACTTTATTCTGTTTCAGACCTTAAAGTTAAAGATATTGCGGACTATTGGATTTGGGTGTAACTCAAGCTTTTTATATATTTACGTTGTCACATGTTTTGAAAACACATTTTTTACCAATGGAACATCTAGGTCTTTATGCAGTCGCTGGTTTCTGACATACCAGGGAGCTGATGTAATTAAACGAAGGATTTTGTTTTGTCGCCTTTGAATTTTCTCTATATTTGATGCCGAGTACCCCATAACTGAATACCATAGCACCATATTGGTTTTAGTATAGAGTTGTATAGAAGAAGTTTACAATCTAGGCTAAGTGTAGAGTTTCTCCCAGTTAGCCAATTAAGTTGAATTGTTTTTAGTTTAATTTGCATCAGCTTTGTATCTATGTGGGGTTTCCATGTTAATCGACGATCAAGGTGGATACCTAGGTATTTAACCTCAAGGTGTTGCGGTTTGATATGGTTATTAATATAAATAGGCGGACATGTTTCTCTGCGGAATGTAAACGTAATGTGAACACATTTTTGTTCGTTGATTTTTATTTTTCTGCTTAATATATAATTGAAGGAAAATTATGGACCGTATATCACAAAATTGCATTACATTTTTTCTGGCCATATGAAGCTAAGTTGGAACAAATTTTATCGCAGTATCTATATCTGGTATATTTGGCCAATGGTAACGAAATTTATTATTATGATTTCTAGTCCTACAAAACTGTGAAGTATTAAATTTTATTATGATTGCATTATGTATTACAGTTTAAGGCGTACTTAACTATTTTCCGGCGGTAGGCTTTATATGGTGCCTATTAGAGATGAGCGATATTTCTGTACCTGTGATTTAATCACTGTGACTGAAAAATCACGAATCACAGTTGTGACCAAATTTGTCAAGTAACAGGTACTTTCTAAGTCGTTCTTTTTGTATTTTGATTCATATACAAATTTATGATGTTTCACTGTTTGTGTGGGTAATAGCGTTTTTTGAATGAAATGTCGAATGATATTGCTGTTCCTTTCATTCTCTCCTCTTCTATCTTATTAGAATTTTTTATGCCAAAATTTATTTGTTCAAGTATGTATGTATGTATATGAAAGTAAACAGATTTGAAAGCTCTTACAATTTGTTGTTGTTTCTTTGTAAAGTGCTTACAAAAGCTCTTGCAGAAGCTCGCGCATTGTACATATACCTTGGCCGCAATTTCTTTAAAAGAACAGAAAACTGATAAACCGTGATCACAATCACAGTTTAAAGGAGCAGTGATTTTTAAATCACATTCACTAATCACGGTGATCTTTAAAAATCACGGGATCGCTCATCTCTAATCCTAACGTTACGTTACCCTGTATATGAAAGTAAATAATCTGAAAATAAAAATGTTATTCCCTTAAAACACTCGGGTTTCATTTGGGGAGAATTGCAGTACCCATAAAATTGAAAATCGATAAAAAAAAAACAATTTTATTCTGATTCAATTACGTGAGTAGTCAGACACTCTTACGTACTTATGTTTTTTTTTACAAGAGAATCCAGTATATTATAGAAAAAACGGAGATGTTTTTATTTTCTTTAAACCTTTTTGATTTTAAAACGTGTTTTGTGTGTTTATTACATTTATCTTATAATATGCAATATAATTTCATAATGGCTCCATAAAATATTTTTTTTTTACATGTTTATATGTGTCATAAACATTCAGTTTTAAAGATTTTATAAAGGAATCTTATAATATTTTTTTAAGGTACCAAGCCAAATGTACATAAAATATTGATTTATTTATGTATCAAGTTTTTTGAGAGAAGGGATCAAATATTTTATTAAGAATATTTGTTTCAAAAGGTGCTAATATATCATACACCCCGCAGCAAAAGGTTTGTATGTAAGTATTACGTAATTTGTATAAAACGAGTTATTCATATTTTTTAAAAGTAAAGAATATAATATTTTGTTTTGTTTTTTTTTCTTTTTGTAATAAAGTTTTATTTTCGATATCAAAAAAAAGTGTCACATGTTCGTCCCTCTGTCAATCTCTTGTGGGCTAAATGACAAATAGGTGTAAATATGATGACGTTTTACGATTATGTGACCATTCGGTGTATATAATCAGATACATATATTTTTGCGTTTATTATATACTTTTATTATCGAACATACAACATGTTTGGCAAGAAAATTTTCTGAAACATACTTAAATGAAAATCAGATTTTACACCAAAAATAATTTTTTACATGTTTGTACCCAAAATTTTTTACAAAATCATTATGCAAGGTTCTTTAAATAATATTAAATTTAAAATTAAATTACATACTGAATATTAGCCGCCGTATTCATAAATGATTATTAAATTTAACAATCGGTTGTTAAGGACAATTTTCATTGAAAATCTGTTTTGTAAACATTTATTTTATGAAAGTAAAAGTGTGCTTATATAAGTTTTTTTTTTCAAAAAAGACAATTCCATAAATTTTAAACGATTTGTTTCTGATATAAAAATTGGAAATCTCTCATAACCTGACCTAAAAGGAAAAATTTAAATGTTACCGTTTAATGGAGATGTTTTCCCCATTGAGAGAAAGAACTCAATGCGTTTCTTATGGAACGCTGAGGGGACCAATAAATATTATAGTGAGATAACACTCTCAATTTTATTACATTCAGCTTTTGTTAGGTAATATATAACTAAAGTTAAATACTGGCCCAATTTTATGTGGATAAAAGTGTTCGCCAGTTTATTTGTCAAATATTAGAACATTTCATAGTTTTAAATACAATTGAGTGATTCACAAGGTAGTCATAAAGTTGTAAATTCATATGTCTTAAAATAAAAACAAGAAATATGTATGACTTTTTTTAAACAATTGTAAATTATTATTGAGGACGTTATGAAGATATGACTTGATAGCACACCTTCTGAATCACCCAAATTGATTTTAAGGTGAATATATGAAAATTTGTCGATTGTTAAAGCTTCAAATAACTTGTCAACTGTTGCGAAAAAAATGTAGTACGATTGAATACACAATTGTTGAAAGTAATTAAAAGAATCTAAAGTAATCGGATTACTTTTTGATTATTTTATAGTAATCACCAAGATAATAAGATGGTTTATGGTCACAAAGAACTTATTCCGGAAAGAAGCTTGTATGGGGTCTATTTGACCGATTTTCAATAGGCTTGGTCGTTATGACAATAAGATCTTATGTACAAAATTTCATCAAACTATCTCCAATATTGCGACCTGAACTTTGCGCACAAGATTTTTACCAATAGCCAGACAGAAGGACGGACATCGTTATTTCGACTCAGAGAGTGATTCTGAGTCGATCGGTTTACTTAAAGGTGGTCTAGGACCTATATTCAAAGGCCTCGCCACTATTGTGGTGTGTTTATAAATACGAAATCAAAAGTAAACACAGAGCATGTATAATTTTTTGAGCCCAATTCCGATACCCATATCGCAATTTCCTATCAAATGCGTTATATGGATTGTGGCATTTCCATCGAAAAGTTATTTTTGTAACGTCACGCCAAAAGCAATAAAAATTATTTCACAAAGAAATGTTGTATGTATTTTTTCCTTTTTTGTATTTTGGTGTAAAGAGCAACTAAATCGCACTACATTTTGTCACAAGAAGGGGAAATATTTGAAAAACATGGGCCTAAAATACAATCTTAAATGGTTGCTGGCGTTAAGTTACAAAAAGTAGTATTTTCTAAGGAAATGCCCATATGTAATTAATATTTAAGATAAGTGAAATAACGATTCAATATTTATATAAGTCTCTTAATATAAAATATATATTTAATTATAAACTTCTTTATAAAATCCTACACAAATCAAATTAAAACCCTTTACAATAGCTTTTATCATATTATGGAGAAGGGTATAAAGAATTCGGCAAATCCAAATCAAGCACTTGCTGACATTGAAATGGAAGATTAGACAATTTCTTATCTTACAAATTTTTTAAATAAAATCTGGTGAGAAGTGAACTTTTTAAATATCTAAAATTGTAAAAATCTACAAACGCAAAAACTTTATATGTGTTATAAATACTCGTTGCACATTGGGGCCAAAAGCCCTTTTTTCGCGGATCAATTCATATCTCCTCAGCTCCAATAGTGAGGCACACTTAATTTTATGTGTGCAACTCTTGGAACAAACTGCATGTTCCAAATCTTGGAAGCACAGGAGGTAAAAACGGGTCTCCCCACACAAACCATTTATTATTATTTTTTATATCTGCAGAACTTTAAAAGTGAGTCACATTAAAGTTGAGGTGCGTTACTCTTAGATCAAATGGCATGTTTGTATGGGTTGGGTTGCCCCCCCCCACCCCCCATACAAAAAATATTAATAAACGTGATTTTTTGAATCACGCATGCTTCCGCTGAATTGCCTGCCATGGAATGAGTTCGGATATGAATAGCCCAGGGATATTTTTGTTTTAATAGACCTAAGAAAGTTAGTTCGTGAGTGCGCGAGAATTGGATTTTTTTATTCACGCACTCCATTTTTTCATTTATTTTAATATATAAATTAAGCCACGGTCACGCGTGACCAGAGAAGCAGACGATTACAAATTTTCGGCGGCGGCTGAAGACTAAATATATTTCCGGCTGCTGAGCTGCTTTGCTCCGAATTTTTTGACAATTAAAAAAATATTCGGCTGCGCCGGACTTATGTAAATAAAACACATAAACAAACATGTTGAACAAAACAAAGAGACAAATAATGATATATTCATTTGAAAACTAAAAATTTTATAAACGATAAATCAAATTTTTAGAAATAAAAATAATATTTACTGCAAATACATTGTAAGTTGTACTACGGTCAGTAACACAGTAAATATTTCATTCCCAAATATAATTTTTGATAATAAATTTGCATGTGCCCGGCAAATAAAAAACTGAAATGGCAAGCTGCTTTATTTAAGCAACTTGTTTTTTTTTAATTTTGTTTTTTTCTTTCTATCCTCTTACACCTACAATTCGTGTTGGAAAAAACCCAGCCAATTGTAGGGGAATGTAACAAAGAAAAATTGACGGTTTATTGTTGTGTCTTTGTTGAAGCTTTGATATTGTTACATGTAAGACCTGAGTGTTTTAAAATTCTTATTCACTTTATGGTCTTACTTGTTTAATATTTTTAGCTTTTCTAAAGTAGTTGGAAAAAGTTTCCTGACGAGCTGGCCTAAGCAACCAGCGAAATGCGCATAGGAACTAGCTTTCCCACAACAATAAATTTCAGTATTTTCATTCAAAAATTGGGATTATTAGCACATCATTAATAAATGAATTAAACATTAGGATTTTCTTAAAATTTGGAAATATCAGGCATTTTAAAATATTAAATTAATTAATTTTCAAAATTTTAATTTTTTTATTAAGCTTGAGTGAATTATTTAGATTCAAGTTCATTAAATGATTTTCCTTAGAAAGACAATTTACTAAATTTTCTTAACTTCTAAGAATACAGAACAAGGTTATTGTGTATACAAGTGGCAGAATGAAATAGATGGGAATGAAATGATCTTGTGTCTGAATAACTTACAAATAGAGTTGTTTTCAACAAAATATTTTAAATACTTAAAACATCCGTTTTAGATTTTGTTGAAAATTTTTTTCTTGTTGAAAATATAGAAAGAAACCCCAAACCTTAAGAATAAGATAAATATTCGTATATGGTAGCACTTCCAATAATTCAATTAAATACCGATTTAGTATTCACTAACTTAAATAATATTTAAAAACAAGTTAGAGTGCTATATTCGTCTGTGCCGAATCTTTGATACCCTCCACCGACAGGACTGGGCTCTATATGATAAATACATATAATTATTGACTAATCTTTACAAAAACGAACGTCAGCATTAAAATAGGTTGCGGCTTAGACCTGAATTAAATTATTGACCGACAATAAGAAAATTTTATGCGTTTCTTGTTAGAACTTTGAACTGGCTTGAGTAAAATATCATGATTCGTAAAAGTTTTAGACCAACTAAAATATGTTAAATTAAATTCTGGTATTACAAAAAATAAATTAGAATAAATTTCAACAGCGGTGTAATTAGTTTAAGCGTTAACAGTAAATTTCACAAATTTGCATATTTTTTATGGCAATATGATTCTAAGTTGAAAGAAATTTTACCGCAATATCTATATCTGTGATGGCTTTAGGCGAATTTAATTATTTTCCCAAAGTGGGCTTTGTGTGGTTTTAGGCGCATAAACTGTTTTCCGATAGTAGGGTTTGTATGGGACCTAGTGTAAATTATGGACCGATCTTCCAGAAATTTTGCAGTCTGATTTCAGGTCCTACAAAACTGTGACGTACCAAATTTTTGTATGAACGCGTTATTTATTACGGTTTTAGGCGTACTAAACTGTTTTTTGGGAGTAGGGTTTATATGGGGCGTAGTGTAAATTATGGACCGATCTTAACGAAATTTGGCAGTATAATTTTTCGTCCTATAAAACTGTGAAGTCAATTTGATAGCATTATTTATTACGGTGTTAGACATACTAAACTGTTTTCCGGTCGCAGGGTTTATATGGGACCTAGTGTAAATTATGGAACCATCTTCCAAAAATTTTACAGTGTGATTTCAGGTCCTATAAAACTGTGAATTACCAAATTTTAGTATGATAGCGTTATTTATTACGGATTTAGACGTACTAAACTATAAAGCAAATGCGTGCAAAATTGTATGTCATTCCGTGCATTATTCCACCATTTATGTTAGTTTTTGTATCAAAATTATAAATTATTTTTATCGTAGTGTTTCCACATTTTGATTCATAGTTCTTATCCTACTGAACCGATGTTGCTGGATTTCAATCCTAAACTGCTTAGGATAACTACAAGCAATTTGAGACCAAGTCTGTTCTTTTCTTTTCCGTTTTTCGAAAGTGAGCGTGTTTTCAACAGACAGACGGACATGGCTAAATCGACTTAGAATTACTCAAGGAGCCAGAATATATATACTTTATGGGGTCTTAGATGTATTATAAAAAAGTTTCACACGGAATGACAAACTTAGTATACCCTCATTCACCACAGTGGTGGTGGAGGGTATAATAACCAAAAATAATTGAATAACCAATTTTGGATAAATATTAAAAAAAAATAGAAAAAATAAGAATCGACTTGAATTTGAGCCGCCGATCAGCCGAGTACTTCGGCGCCGGCGCGGCTTGTTGAAAAAAATCGGCTGAACGGCTAGCCGTTACGGCTTGCTTCTCTGCGCGTGGCAAACTACGACATTAAAAGATCTCTTTTAAAAACACATAAAACAATGACAACAGCAATAAAAGTAATAGCAGAAAACGCAAAGCGCTTTTTGTTGGTAAACTCAACGCATGTTTGACAGTGATAGAAAAGGCGTCATAACGCTGATTTATTTTGGCCTTAGTACCATGTCAAGTATCTTCGTTTTTGACGCCATGACAATTTTCATCAATGTGATGTCAGCCTTAGCAACACTTCTCCAAATTGGCGTCAGGGTCAAAAATTAAAATTATGTCATTAATGGGATGACACATCGGCATCACAAAAATGACGAATTGGAGTCAGCTAAATAAAACATGCCATCAGTGCGATGACTGAGTAATATCGTAGAAAGGTCTCATTAAGCTCAATTAAATTACAGTTTGTTTGACTTAAGTCAAAGTTAGAGAATATTATTACTTTTACTTACCCGTTACACATGTTTGTTTTACTTTTGGTGTATTCTGTCTGGCCTTTCTTTACAGAAGAACTCTTAATTATAAGACGAATCAAGATTATTTTTCAAGTGTTGTAAAACCCCAAATAAATGCTTTACAACACTGAAAAAATTATATTGACTTAATTTTGCCTAATGATGTAGAATTTTGTGCACTGCAATAGAGTACTTTTAGTTTTCGTGGTACTTAGGTAGGTAGGTAGAAAGGCTGGTGTGAAGTCTCCTTCACACCCTCACCCAGAGACCAATACGGTCCATTGTGATGCCTTGTTTATAGTTATGAAGCTGAAAAAGAAGGTGAAGAGAAACAGCAAAAGCATCAGAAAAGATAAGAATAGATAAGAATAGATGAGAAAAGGAAGTTCTGACCAAACCCGAGAGAAAAGCCTCACTCAACACAACACCAATCCGCCCTATGTGCGGTTAGCTCCCAGTCTCCTGCTGCGCAACCAGGCCATCCCCATTACGAATCCTATCAGACTCTCGAGCCCACAGCCCGGGATGTCCCCTAATTCGCCTAGGAATCTGCTGCCCAGCCACCTCAGCCTGCTGCCCTGTAGCCTGGGACAGCGGCACAAAATGTGCTCAACCGTCTCCAGCTCCTCCGGGTCCTCACACAACCCACACATATCCGACACGTCGGATCCTAACTAGCTTGGATTTCACGTAACAGCCCCTTACGGCCATAAGGGCCGCCTGGCTGTCGACATATATAGTGACCTCCGAGCCCCTATCAATGTTGTCCCTCATCAGTTCCACGGCCCTCAAGACCCCCAGAACTTCCGCCTGAAAAACACTGCAGTCGTCCGGAAGCCTATATGACATTCTGATGTCCAGATCCTCAATGTAGACCCCCGCACCCGTGCCTCTCATCTTCGAGCCGTCAGTGAAAATAGCAAATCCACTAAATAATCTGCTCCTACCTGACCATCTCTCCCTAGAAGGCGTTACCACCTCCGGCAACCGTCCGAAATCCACCCTGGTGCCCACGAAATCCGTGGAGCCGGGTGATCCCAGGCAGTAACCTCCAGCTTCGATCTCACTTAAGATCCGTGAGTGACCCTGCGTGAAATCCCTAATCAATCCTAGTTCCCTCAGTCTAAGAATGCTTCTGGCTGCCATTCCCATAACATACTGCTCAATGGGCAGAAGATGTAGAATGACATCCAGTGCCGCTTGAGGTGTACTTCTCATGGCACCTGTCATGCCGATTGAAGCACACCTCTGAGCCTTAGACAGAAGGTTCCTTCGACAAGCCACTCTCAATGCCTCCCACCAAACACAGCATCCATACGTAAGAATGGGTCTAACCACCGAAGTGTACAGCCATCCCACTACTGACGGCCGTAGTCCCCAACTCCTACCTATCGATGATCTGCAAGCATAGTAGGCATTGAGGCCTCTCTTAAGTCTCTCCTGAGTATTCCTTCCCCACGACAGCTTGCTGTCCAGAAAAACTCCTAGATACTTAGCGCTATCAGATAGTCTAAGCTCTACTCCTCCTAGTACCGGCAGCCTAAAATTCTCTACCCTGTACCTCCTAGTAAAAAGAACCAACTCGGTCTTCTCCGGATTGACTCCCAATCCCTTATCACTCGCCCATGCTGACAGTTCGCCCAGCGCCCCTTGCATGACTTCGCTTATTGTCGGCAGAAACTTGCCCGATACCAATATCACTACATCATCCGCGTAGGCCACAACTTTCCGACCCAATCTGTCAAAAAGTCCCAGAACGACGTTCACAGCTAAGAGCCATAATAAGGGAGAGAGAACTCCCCCCTGTGGGGTTCCCCTAGTCACCAGTTTCTTTAAGCGCTCGTTTCCCCAGTCCGAGTGAATAACTCTGCTGCTGAGCATCAGAGTAATCCATTCGACCAGGAACAGAGGAACGCCTAGATCCACCAATGCCTGCCTGATAGCCTCTATCTTCAAATTATTAAAAGCGCCCTCTATATCCAGGAATGCCGCCAAGGTGTATTCCTTGTTTCGCAATCCCCGCTCTACATCGTGGTACTTAAACTTGTTTTTAATTGATCCGTGAAATAACCGCCTTTGGCCCATATGTGCGTCGTTTGCATATATGAATTTGAAAAAAATCTGGCCTTTATCTTAATAGAAGTTGCATTTATAAATTTTTAATTTTTGTAACACGCTGTGCTGTACAAACTTGAACGAAATTTATAAAAAATTTCAATATATTGACACTCATTTGCTTAACTGGCAACACTTGTCAAAACAACAAAAGTTCTGCAAGTTGTTTTATTTATTACATTCATTTCAAAAACAACAAAGAATATGACAAAAGAAAAAGGTTTAAATCTGGGTACTTAAACCCCCCCCCCCCACTGATGTTTTAAATCAATCAATCATAAATTGCCTTCGTCAAAATCTTATTGATTTCTCTACACTGAAACGGCGCACACTGGCTCTTATTTCGCGAAGGCAGCCAAAATTATAATTTTCAGGTTCTCCAATTTCAACCCGATTTCAAAAAATGTCAACCCTATTTCAACTATTTCACTGAAACAGAATAAGTTTTATGTGTTATCTTATCTTATTAACTATACGCAAAGTAAGTTTTGGTAAAGTTTTATATACCATTGGATGCTGCTTCAAAAACCCTTTTCGATGATAACAAATTTTATTTATTTCGTCTTGGAGCAAAGTACAAAAAAATTCGAAAAACTGAAAAAAGACCTTTTTTAAAAATGGTCCAGCTCACGGATGGTCAACGCTAGAACCAAAATATTTTGGGAATCATCATAAAACATATCAACCTTTATTTTCAGAGGGGTAACTAAAACACTTTTTTCGGCTCCATACAACTTGAGTCGGTCTAATGAACATAATTAATATTCAATGGTGAAATTATCACACATACATCGGTATTGGAAAATATTAACTTCAGCCGGCTAATGATTCCGTCAATAGTGCACCGCCGCTGCCGGTTTTTTCCCGGCATAGATTTCTGACACAGCTGATGTCAGATGGTTTGTCAGAAAAAAAGAGCGTGCTCTAATTGAAATTTTGTCAGATGACTTTGCTTCTGACTTTTACAGTTTTAAGGGTAACATACGACATGTATGTATTTTACAGTAGGAAATTTGACAAGTCAGATGGAAAAAACATGTCTTCTACGGGCACCTTAAGGAAGTACATTAATATTAAAATAATAAAAATAATACAAATTTGACTTCGTTTTCAATGTAAATTAATTGTTTTTAATGTAAATTTTTAAACTTCAAAAAAATTTCATTTTATTTTCACAAACATTTTTCAGCAATGTGTTTTGCTTGGAAGTACATTAAAAAGTTGTTAGGAATAATATTTAAATTTAATTTAAAAAATGCTTTTCAAATTACATATATTATTGTAAAGGTAATAAAAAAGAAAAAATTACATAAATTTACTAAGAGTATTTAAATAAAAAAATGAGAGGGAGGGAAAACTGTAAAACAAAAGTCGTTTCATTGAATAAAGGGTTTGTGTTTGCCATATGAAACGAATTGTGTTTGCTAATAGCATGAATAAAACAACAGTTTGTTCGGTAATCTGAATTTTATTTGAATACGAACTTCATTGGATAAACATTTCGGTATGTCCTTGAATGAAGTTATTCATGCAGCCCTTTAATTTATATATGTCCAGTATTCGACAAAAATGGATATGAACCTCAATCGAATTAGAGGAAGAAACTAAATAACTTATGAAAAATTAAAATCAGAGCTATTTAGATTAAATGTTAGTGTATTAGTATTGTTTAGTTTAAAAAAATTTCAAATTTGGCCCTCGTGAATATTGGGACTAAAAAATTGACTGATGCCACATGTTATCATTCTCCAACAATATTTAAGTTTGAGAATAAAAAATTAGTGTCTATTTGAAGCATTCAACTTTTACACTGAACCTCAATAAAAAAATTTAAATGCTTTTTTAACTTCCCATTACTTCTGTTCCTATCACTATTACTTCAGGTTTTATCGCGCAAATTAAAGGTTATGATCCCATTCTTTAAAGTTCTGACATGTTCCTTTTTCATAACAAAAAGTTAAAAGAAAATCAATCGAACACATCTTTATTAATTTTAAACCTTCCCACTGTGCGGCGGAATGTTTAATATTAATAAAGATAAATTTGATTGATTTACTTTTAACTTTTTGTTATGAAAAAGGAACAAGTCAGAATTGTAAACAAAGAAAACTTCGTCATTCAACGGAAATTAAAAAATCCTTAAAAAGAAAATTTGTTCACTACATATATATTTTAAAATCAATATTTAGCAAGCGAAAATAAAAAAAATTCATTATATCTGGCCTAAGAAACCAGTGAAATGTGCAAAGAAACTAGCTTCCCCTCGACAATAAATTTCAGTGTATTTATCAAAAATAAAAATTGGGAATTTTGCAAATCATAGAGAAATCTGCTTATAATTTAATTTTCTTCTATTTATCTTGTAAAACCTACCAGTTGTTTGGACAATTGACAATGTTGCATATTATGCAAACGGTTAGTTAGACCTTTTAGCTTTTATCATTTAATCTTTTGTAGATTGGTACATTTGTTTTTTGTTCGTAAATTCGCTCACTTTTGTCGATCGATTCCAAATTTTTTTTTTTAATATTTGTGTTAATGCCATACAACAGAATCAATGAAAAATACGATTTGTAATATTTGGTTGGTTAGGAAGTTTTGCGTTTTAGGTAGAGATTTATATGAATAATTTTTTAACCGCTCAAGTGATACATCGCTTTAAAAGTTAAAAGACTTTATTATTTGAACATATCAATGAATAATCGGGTATGTGATGAAAATCGATTGATTTCAAAACGAACGTTTTTGAAAGGTGTGATGAATTTCGAGCGATTTTAAAATCAATTTCTGAACTAGAATTTAAATTTTTTGTTCAAAATACAGTACAAATTACGCATGTAATACATAATTTAAAAGAATGTGGACAGAAAATAAGGGGAATATATGTATATAAAAAACAATTTTAAAAAATCCTAAAAACCATATTATCGGTTTCAAATCGTTTCATTTTCCAAATCGATTTCCATCACATACCTGAATATATAAATCATTTTTCAATTGCTAAAGTGTTAAATTAACTTTAAATCATCTAAAGTCATCTAAGAAACCAATTGCTAGCTGGAATGGCGATAAATAAAAAGAAATAAATAAAAAACAAACAAAAAAAAACGTCAAACAAATGAAATATTGAAAAATTAATTTTGTATTCCAAACTTCGACATGTTTCGACAGCAACCACACTATCTCTTCAGAAATCTTTGCCGTATAACACTCACCGCGATTGACAACGGCTGGCAGTCAATAGTCAAACATCAATCTTTCAACCAAATTGTATTAAATTAAGTTAATTTGGCATTTTTATTACCAACAACCCCGAACAAAAAATTCAAAAACCGTTCTTTTTTACAGAATATCCTTTAAAAAAGGACATGGATGGACAAATTGTATATACAGTTGAACGCGTCTTAAAAAAAACTTTCTGATGATACGCATATTGTATATGTTGGTAAGGAAACAGATTCTCAAATTAACAAAACATGCAAAAATATACCCTTTTTCAAAATGGTCCAGCTCACGAGAGGTCAAAGCTGGAGCCGAAGTATTTTAAATGTCATCTTAAAAAGTCCAAGGTTCATTTTTAGGAGGGTACATCGAGCACTTTTTTTTGGTGAGTCGCTCTAATATATATATAAGTATATAGAATTGTAACATTATTGACTCATTGATTATGATCGCACAGCCTAAACGCCTGAAGCGAAAAGCTTGAAATTTGTACCGGTAGCTAGACTCCCAAATAGATCCACAAAAACGGGATTTTTGGAAAGTCGAATGTTTAGGGGGTAAAAAGGGTAAATTCGGTAACCTTATATTTCGTAATTTCTTTTTTGTACTTTTTTAAAAAAACATTTTTCTCCATTCTTACTACAATATTGAAATTGTTAATAGTTCAACGGGGGAAAAAAGCATAGATGGGCATTTTTCAGTACCAGTACTTTTTCAGTATTTTCTTTTTTTACTGATTACTGAAAAAAAAATCAGTATTCAGTAAATTTTACTGCTTACTGAAAAAAAAATCAGTATTCAGTAAAAAGTACTGATTACTGAAAACAAAAATCAGTATTCAGTAAAAAGTAATGAGTCTACAGGCGCAGATGAGGGTAGTGGGGTATTGTATTTCATAAATACGTTTTTTATTGCATTGTGCTTATGCAGGCAATTTGTTGTTGTATCCCGTTCGGCCAAGTATAAAATTGTTTCCTCGAGATAATTTCCCACATCGCTTAAATTGGACTGTACATCATCATCTGGTTAAGAAAATTGGATAATCCAATATACATATTAATATAAATATCAAAGGAAAATAAGGTGCAAAAGTTACCATTACCTTCTTCTCCAAAATCTAAAAATGAATTTTCCGGCGTTTGAGGCACAATACGGGCTTCAGTATCCGGTATCTTTCCGTATTTTATTAGATATGTATTTAACATTTGTTTTACATCTTCCTCTGTTTTTGATGTAGCCGTTTCCAATAGAGGTCTTAAAAATCGGAGCTTTATTTCAGGTATAGTTACCGCCGCAATGATAGCATCCCAAGCGTCTGGCTGTACTTTGAAATATTTTTCAAATCTTAGAAATAAAGCCTCTTTCATTTTTTTAATCGATGGAGCTAAGTATTTTAACTTCGATTGCTCTAAACGCCAAAATTTTACCCTTAACGAAACTATGGTGGGGACAAAATATCCGAAGTACATAGTATTTTCTCCCTGCAGGTAGTCAATTGCCTCTGCTATAGGTTTCATTACCAATAGGAATTCCTCCAAGTACTCTAGTTCGTCCACAATAATGGTGGGGATAGAAAGCCGGTAGCAAAGTTCCGGCAAATTGTCTTTATGCTGCAACAACCTTTTTACGGAATCATAAAGAGAGTTCCACCTTGTTATACATGGCGTCAACAAATTGGCGCTTAAAACTCCGCTGATGACTTCTGCAGACTTCGGTCTATTGCATTTGTTCCAAATCTGTGTACATCTATAAGCATAAAAGTAAAATATAAATCGAAGCGGTTCGTAGTATGAATTATGTCAATTTTACCTGCTGAAAGATCTTTTATGAATATCTTTTATATCTTGACTTAAAGTGATCCCTAGGACCGGTGGTTCGAATCCGGCTTTGGTAGACAAGATATTTTCTTTTTTATATTTTAAATTTAAAAATAAATTTTTTTTTATATATTTTAAAAAATAAAAAAAAAGAAACTTTCTTTTTCAAAATCAAAACATAAATATGAATTTAAATATAAAAGATATTGGTCTAGTACTAAGTGTTTAAGGCTCTCATCCACAAGGTCGTGGGTTCGACTCTCAGCTCGGTCGGCTGGAAAATTTTTTTCATTGTAAATTAAAATAACTCGATGTTTTAACTATGTTAATACATTTTTTTACACAAATCAGTAAAATTTACTGAATACTGATTTCTTTTTTCAGTAATCAGTAAAATTTACAGAATACTGATTTTTTTTTCAGTAATCAGTACTTTTTACTGAATACTGATTTTTTTTCAGTAATCAGTACTTTTTACTGAATACTGATTATTTTTTTCAGTAATCAGTACTTTTTACTGAATACTGATTTTTTTTTCAGTAATCAGTACTTTTTACTGAATACTGATTTTTTTTTCAGTAATCAGTACTTTTTACTGATTACTGAAACGCGTAATGCAGTAAAAAAGTAATGCAGTATGCCCATGTATGAAAAAAAGTATCAAAAAGGATAAATACGAGAAATTAAATGTCTTTCTTTTAATTTTGTGTTCTGCGTATGGTACTTTTTGAATTTGTTATAATATTGAAGAAACTCAAAAATAAGCTGCAAGGTCCTGAGTGATTATCATCCCATAAGATAAAAAATGTAAGTAGCAGAACTATAACCTTTGGCACACAAATATGATCATAAAAAAGGACCGGACAAAGTAGCGGGTTAAATGCTAGCATTTAAACAAGTTAAAACCTAGAAGAATAAACTTTGGCATAAAAATATGCTTACGAAAGAAAAGGAGACGTTAATAAAGTAGCGGGTTAAATGCTACTAATTACATAAATATGTATTTACAGGTTAAAACAATTCTAGAAACAAGTATGTATGTATGTGTGTATGTAAGTTCTTCCGTATGTTTTAAAAAATTAGTGCTATCACGCAAATACCTTCACCATTTCTATATGTTGATATGTAGCAAAAAACCGTCTCCATATATTGCGTTTATTTATTGCAATTTTTGTAAACATTTTAATTCAACATTTTTAGTTTTTACCAATTTACTAAAATTTTTGTATAGTAGTTTTTGTTTTTTAAATTTATAATTAATTTTTGTAAACAAAAGCCAGGGTTAAACTTGAACACAAGATCTTTATATGCAAAAAGCATGAAAAGGTACGAAAATAAAAGCATTGGCAATAACGTTATTTAACGACAGAAAAAAGCTCTATTTATGTCAAACATGAATAGACGAAAGGTTTTAATTGTTTTTTAAAAACCATATTTTAAACGTTTTCGTTTTAATACGAAAACTTCAAGTGAGAACACTTGCGTTTTACAAGAACAGGCTGTTAAATTAAATTGTAAATTTTCTAATCACCGCATACGATAACATACAATATTGATCGCAATTTTTTTATTTTGGTATCACGATACTCGATATCGAATGAAATGTATCGTAATTTGAGATGATAGCATTTGAAATTAAGTAACCAAAGACATTAGATTACTCGAGTTCTTATTCGATACATTTGTGTCTACCGTATGCAGAAAAATATGACAGTTTACTCGATACGATTGTTTAGTCGATATCGAATGCGGTGATTATACCCCAGTGGTATACTTTTAACGATCCGGCAATCGTAGTTTTTATCGACACTCATATGCGCTTGCAGCAACGATAGTGTGATTCTGTACTTTATTCTTAAAGATTGCAAACAACTAGTGGTGAATGAGGATATACTAAATTTGTCATTACGTGTGAAACTTTTTTATTATACATCTTGCACTCCGTAAGGTATATATATTCTGGCTCCTTGAGTAATTCTAAGTTGATTTAGCCATGTCCGCCTGTCTGTCCGTCTGTTGAAAACACGCTCACTTTTGAAAAACGCAAAAGAAAAGAACAAACTTGGTCTCAAATTGCTTGTTGTTGTTCTAAGCAGTTTGGGATTGAAATCCAGCAACATCGGTTCAGTAGGATCAGTACTATGAATCAAAATGTGGAACCACCACAATAACAAAATTGATAATTTTGATACAAAAACTAACATAAATGGTGGAATAATGCAAGATTTTGCGCGAATTCGCTTTATACGACTGAAAATCCTATTGCTAAATTTCGTGAAGATCGGTCGATAATTGACCATATGCCCCATATAAACCCTTCTCCCGGATAACATATTAGTATGCCTAAAACCATAATACTAAAATTTGGTACGTCACAGTTTAATAGGACCAACAATCACCCTGTAAATTTTTTTGAAGATCGGTCGATAATTTACACTAGGTCCCATATAAATCCTGCGACCGGAAAACAGCTTAGTACGCCTTAAACCAAATACAGCCCACTTTGGGAAAATAATAAAATTCGCCTAAAACCATAACAGGTAAAGATATTACGGTAAAATTTCTTTCAACTTAGATTCATATTGCCAGAAAAAATATCATCCAATTTTGTGAAATTTACTGTTATCGCTAAAACTTATTACCCTGCTGTATTTAAATTTATTCCAAATAATTTTTTTAATGCCAGTAATCAGTCTTCAGAATTTTAGGATGACTGGTCGATAATTTACCATAGGACCAATACAAATTACCCTCCTAAAAATCATTTTAGTTCGGCTAAAACTGTTACGAATCATGATATTTTACTAAAGCCAGTTCAAATTGTCGGTCAATAATTCAATACAGGCTTAACTGCAACCAATTTTAATGCTGACGATCGTTTTTGTGAATCTTAGTAAAGCCTATAGTACACGGCATGTAAAAAGACACATGCGCATGTGGTTCTGACGTAATTTTGACGTCATCACACAACACGCAATGCTTATTGTGGCTTTGCATTGACGTCAAAATTACGTCAGAACCACATGCGCATGTGGCTTTTTACATTCCGTGTACTAGAAACTTTAGTAATATACATATATCGCTCATTTCGTGCAAGACCGTCACAACTCAAAATTTGGCATTTTCGAGTTAGTAATGCAGAAATGTTCTCCTCTTAAATCTCTACAAACTGATCTAAGAACGGAGAGAATTATCGAAAAAATAACGGTAATACAGATGCTTTTGACGCTATGACCTCTTGTAACAAACTTGAGCAATTAACATCAACAAGGTCACATTTCAGTTTTTTTGTTGGCATTCCTCTTGTACATGTGGTTTTCTTTGTAGCAAAAAAGAAACATTTGATTTTATAACTGTATATAAAAAAAATAATAAAATAAATAATAATAGGTTGGAATCTTAAAAAGGCTCTCCTGTAAAGTTTCAAATTTTGAGTTGTGACGGTCTTGCACGAAATGAGCGATATGTATTTATCATATAGAGCCCACTTCTGTCGGTGGAGGGTATCAAAGATTCGGCGCAGCCAAATATAGCACTCTAAGTTGTTTTTGTACATTTTGAATTTAGAATTTTGTTTATGTTCATACATAAACATATGTATGTACTATGTATGTAAGAAGTTCAGCCTCAGCCACTTTAAACATAAAATGCACTTTATCGATTAAATAAACATAACGTAAATTATTGTCGTTATAATAACGAAAAAATTGCTTAAATTAACAGCTGCCTTTAATTGACAGCGAATATCGTTAAAAATGTTACTTAATAGCAAATTCGATAAATGTTCGTTATATTTATTTTAACGATACGATTGTCGTAAAAAAAGTTAGTGAATCGCACTACAGGTTTTAACTTAAGGTTTGAAAACACTATTATTGTAAATATCAAATGCTTAAAGTAGTCGAAAATTTCGCTAAAAAAAAAATAATATGTACATTGAAACTTTATTAGAAGGTCCCGTACGGCTAAATATTAATAATTATAGAAATTTGAGGGCAAGTTAGAAAGAATTATGCACTTTTTTCTAACAATTAACTTTTATTAAGAATTCTGGACGTAACAAGAAAAATTATTGGCGGTGATTTTTTTTCTGCAAGATTAGATAACAACATTCTTAGAAAATCCCAAATTAACGTCGAGGTGATGTTGTCGTCTTAGGCAAGTTATGAATCGAACTTCCCGAAATTTATTATTTCTAGTCATAGAAGACTGACAGACCAAATTTTACTGCAAAAGCATAACTCGTTATGTTTATTGAGTGTAGTCTTTATTGGGCCCTACGATAAAATGAATATTTAACCATTTTCACACTTAGTATACCCTCATACACCACAAGTGGTAGAGGGTATAAAGACATATTTTATAAAAAACAACTAAAGGCTAGTTTATACTATAGTAGTTTGTATTACATGTCAAAAACTCAAGAAATATGTAAAAGTGTGATAGTGTGAATGAATGACAATTATTACGAAAAAAATTTGACATCCCATACGACTTCATCGTTTTTTGAAAATTTCATAAAACATATTCTTGATTAATAAAAGGTTTATTAAAGAAATTTTCATAAACCTGCTATAAACCTCACAAATTTTTTTATGAATATGGGGGTAACACTTTTCATTTGACCAGGGTTGCATTTTAACAAAAACAAATTTAAGCGTGATAGTGCGACTGAAAACTTTAATGTTACATTAGATTTTTTGACAGTCGCAACAAAACTCATTAGATTTCCATCTCACAATAAATTATGGAATACGTCAGACTTGTGTGATAGTGTATATTAGCCTTAAATAACGATAACAAAGGAAGACTGAAGTTGGTTCCATGATATTTGCTTGTATGTGCATTTTTTTAAGAAAATTAAATTTTTTGTAACCCTGGAACCATCTTAAACCTTAGACTTTACATATCCCAACAGGAAAAAGTCTATCGGTGTGATATCACTCGATCTTGGTGCGCTCTCCGAGGTTTCTCTCAATAAATCCATTGATTGATGCGATGTGTGGGAAGTCTTGCTGAAACCAAATGTCGCCGAGATCACGAGCTTCAATTTCAGGCTTCAAATAGTCGGATATCATAGCCCGAGTTGCTGCGAACGGCGCCGAATCGACTCTCCACGGTCTTCGTGTACACTCTCAGCTACGGCCGCTATATTTTCTTCACAGCGTGCTGGACGTGGTCTATTCGGTCGAATATTATCCAATAATGAATGCTGGGTCTCAAAATGGGTGATGGTGTTGCGAATAGCACGCTCAGTAGGCCGATTATGTTGACCATAAATTGAGAGAAGTGCACGAAACACATTCCTCACAGAACGTGAATTTTCGTAATAAATTTGAACGATTTGTAAACGTTGTTCAGAAATGCCAAACAATACTAAACAAAAATAACATGACAGCATGACACGACTCACACGTGATCTGTCAAAATAGGCTATTGAAAAAAGTATCTCTACTTTATTCACCCATTATATAAGCCCTAACTAACGTTTTCCTTTACAGGATAAGAGAAAAATTTAATAAAAATTATAGTCTTGTAGTCGCGATTTTTTTAAACGCAGTTTCTTATTATATTCTTTAAGCAATTATTGCTGCAATAATTTTTCAAAACTTTATATTTTTTTTATAATTGAGCTAGAAAAAGCTTTTTGTAAGTTAATATTTTGAAAGTTGTTGCAAGTTAGGGGTGCTTACTATGGCTGTGGGAAAAATCGCCCAAAGAAAAATGGCCAAAAAAAAAGAAATGAAAAATCGCCCAAATGAAGAATCGCCCAACAGAACATGAAAAATGACCCAAAAAGTTATATATGAAATTTTGCCCAAAAGAAACGAAAAAGGGCCCAAAAAAAAAATGAAAAATGACCCAAAAAGAAAAAACGAATTTTTTCCCGGTGGCATGTTATAACGTCCAGTGTCATAGTGTCCATGGACGTTATGACACTCCAAAAAGTGTCATAGTGTCCATGGACACTGCGCTAACTAAAGCTTCTCTGCACAGCCGGCCTTCGGCCGGGCGCAAGGATTTTCTCCTCTATGGTATAACACCGGCTTCGCTAACTAAATAATTTCTATACTAAGGGGAAAAACGTGCTAAAAAAGATTTAACGTTCGAAATCAAATCATTTCAATTCTAATAGTCTGTTAAATGCGAAAATTCTTAATTCAAGAATAAAATCTTAATATTCATTTAATCACATTTAAGATTGTATTCTTGAATAAATTCTTCTTTTTAAGATCGAATTGAAGAATTTTTAATAAAAATCTTAAATTAGGATCACATTCTTAAAAATTTAAGAATATAATCTAGAAGAAATTCTTATGTTAAGTTCGAATTGAAGATTGTGTTCTTATTAGAAATCTTAAATCAAAAATAAACGCTTAAATTTTAAGAATTTAATCTTAATGAAATTCCTCTTTTAAGATCGGTATTAAGAATGTATTCTTGAAAACAGTCTTATTGGGTTTTTTCAAATTTAGAAATAAGACACATGTTTTTATTTATTTAAATATACATACTTATGTATTAAAAAAAAGGAAAAAGCATTGAAAATGTGATACTTACAAGTACATACATACCTATAATGGCCCGATTAGTAGGTCTGCGCATAACTAAAACAATGCAACAATAGAAAAAACCACACGCATTTTGTTTGTGCAAATTATGTTAAAACCCAATGCATTTGTTTGTGGAAAGAATGGAGAAGATGTCAAAAACATTTGCTTTTTTGGTTAGGCCCAGCACTCAGGGGAATGCATTGTGTTGGAACTAGGATAAAAGGTTATGGGAAGGAGGATAGAGGGAGAAGTGTTTGTGAACATTCGACTTGAACTTATTCATGTTGAAAGTGAGAGGGAAGACTTCAGCAGGAAGGTTGTTCCACATACGAACAGTCCGGCCAAAAAACGAATTTTCTCTGTAATGCGTTGTACGATTTACCGGCCAATCGACCACAAAAGAATGGGCTCTTGAGGAAAAACGTGTTTTACGAACAAACACACGGGTTTCGGGAACCAGATCCCTTATTTCATCACAACACATCCCATTGTAGTAACGGTGCTCAAGGGAGTCAATAGAATTGGATACCCTACTGTCACCAATGAGAACCTTCGCCCTCTCCTGCACACGGTCGAGAAGCTCCAAAATAGACTTTGAAGCACCGGCCTATACATGAGAGTTGTATTACATTCGCGGTCGGATATATGTGGTATAAATAGTAAGGAGATCAGATGGAGTGAAGTATGTTTTACACCGTTTCAAAAAGCCGAGGCACTTGAATGCTTCTTTCGACACCTTAATTATATGTTCTGCCCATCGGACATCACATTGTATCCTCATGCCTATAACATCAAGAGATTCTGATTCCTCAATGATTATACCACCCATGCATACAGATGAGACTCCTTGATCCTTCGCGCGTTTATGCGTCAGCACGCAACATTGGGTTTTTCGGGCATTAAAATCAACCCTATTCGCGCGACCCCATTCCAAGACTATATCAAGCAGTGTTGCCAGGTCAAATGAGGTTCAGGTTCTTCCCCCCAAAAAAATTTAAGAACCCCCCCTTAAATTTAACGTATTTCGCAAAAAATCCCCCTAAATGTAAAAGTTTAAATTATTTTAGAATTACATTTCTTCTTTTGTTTTCTTAATTAAATTAATTTTTTTTATTCATTTGTGACCTTTTTCATAAAAAATATTTTTATTTAAAATTTCCATACAAAACTCGGTATATTGAAAGTTAATAAATTGAACGTTCTTGAATATGTCCTTTACAATAAACGAAATTTGTACTTCACAGTTATAAATAACAAAAATAAAACAAATTTAATTATATTCCGCTTTTAACTATCAGTGGCAGAGCTGTCAAATGTGCCGAGTTAAATCTTTCTGACGGTGGAAATTTACGTTTGGCGATATGGCGATTGTTTCGGCGAAATTTGAAACTGTTCGCGATATGCGAAATGAATTTTTGTGAGCAATTTTTTTTACATATATCTTAAATATTATAAAATTGGGTATAATTTTATTCTCTTCTTTGTAAATCTTACTTAAAATTTATAATTGTGATTATTACTATTTCAAAATTGTGAATATAAACAAATTCGCATTTCAGAACGTACATTCAATGGGAAAAAAAGTATACGACTAACAGCCAAAGGTTCTTTTTTATATATTAAAAATATTGCCAAATCAACATCTAAAAACATTAACTGCCGGTTTTTCAAACAAAAAATAAAAATATTCGCTTGGGAATGTATATTGAAACAACAATAAAAAAACTCATTTTGGTTGTTCTTCTGAATATAAATTTCTAAACGAAAAATGTTATTCTAGTTTGAAAATATATACATATACATAGTATTATATATACATATGTATTACATACCGACAGGTTGTAAAAAGTTAAATTTCAGATTTCTAAAATTCACACCATTTTCACAGTAAATTGCATAAATTCTAAAATAATAGATTATATGTATATCAATCTATTTTTGAAAAATCTTGAATATTCCTATATGTATTTCAATATACATATGTATAAATTTACTACTGGAAATAATATAAATTAAGAACAATCTAGTAACATTTAAGTTTTTAGAAACACTAAAACTAATTTTGTGTACATTTTCAGTCATGTTCTGAAATCGATTCCTCGTGATATTATACACTTTATACTTTAAGAACCACTTATCTTTACTACTCTTAAAATAAGGAAAAACGCTCATTTATAAAAATTAGTAATAAATCTCCATCGATTAAAACTTCATTTAATTTCAATTTTAAAACATGGCCGTTTCTAATATAAAAATCACATTTGGCAATTTTTTCTATATCGATAAAGTAAAAAAACTTTCGTTCATTAAAAAAAAATACTGAGAAAATCGTGGTGCAAAGTACACATTATTCGAAGTCATAAATAATTTCCTTCGAATCGAAATACGCGATAACCCCCCATGTAAATAAAAACGTTAAAAATTTAAAAGAAGTGAATTGCAAGTGTACCAAGAAAAATATCTTCATACGTATTATTATTTTAGAAAAAAAGTAACCAAAATGAAAAAAAATATTTACAACTCCACATTGAAAAAAAATATTACCAATTTTGGTTAAAAAGAACCAAAAACGGTAGCTCTGGTTCTAATATCAATACTTAAATAAAGAAAAATTGCAAAATGCTTAACATTTTACTGAAATTTCCCTTAAAATATTTTTTTCCAAGTGTTCCGAATATTTTTATTTAATAAAATGTCCTAAAAAACATTTTATACATTTAAAAAAGACTGTAATAATTGTACATACATATATAAATCGAAATAGAGTTCGTAGAAATCTGCGTTTTTTTAAATATTGAAATAAAGTTTCTTCAAAAGTATCGAGTGTTGGCAAATCATTTTCCTGAACTATGTACATATAATCGGAATTAAAAAGTTTTAGCATTTCAGGTGTAAGATTAAAATTGGGAAACGTATTTTTCAATGAATAATTCACCCTTCAAACGATTTCTTTTTTATCTTTTCAAAAACGATTTTTTCTCAACCAAAAACCAGCTGTACAATATATCTAGTATTACTTAGTTATTGTTATGTACAGACAAGCAAATATATAAACCCCTTAAATATAAATATATGCCCCCCAATTTGCCCCTCAATGAAATAAAAACCCCTTAATCTGGGGGAAACCCCCTAACCTGGACACTCTGATATCAAGGTCTGGGCCAAGCGTATCTTTCATGTTCTGTCTCATAGCACCAACATCGAATACGCTTGGTCTATAATCAAATGAATAAGAATGGCAAAGGTTGCTGTCATCTGCAAAAGAGTAGATAGGGTTGGAAGTCTGACTTAGAAGGTCATTTAGAAAAATAAGAAATATAGTAGGAGAAAGAACGGAGCCTTGCGGCACCCCTGAATGAATTTGAACTCGTTTGACGAAACCCCATCTATAACAACTCGTATAGTGCGATCTCTGAGAAAACTCGATATAAATCGAGAGAAATTATCACCGACACCAAATGCAACAAGTTTTGACAAGAGTCCGCCATGCCAAACTCTATCAAACGCCTTGGAAATATCTAAAGCAATTACCTTACTTTCGCCAAAATGGTGAATGGAACGGCACCATTTTTCTGATAACAGGGCCAGTAAGTCTCCAGTAGAGCGATCTCTACGAAATCCATACTGGCGGTCGTTGAGTAGGTAATTTGACTCTAAAAATTTTACAAAATGGTGGTTTACCATACTCTCCATAACTTTGGAAAGTGCCGAACAAATTGCAATTGGGCGGTAATTTTCAGGGTTATTCGCCACTCCTTTTTTAGGAATTGGCGTTACATTAGCAACTTTCCAGCAGATGGGAAATTCGCCGGAATGGTATAAAGTGCTGAAAAGATTTGCTTAGGGACGAGCTAGCGTCGAAGAGCTCTGCTTCAAGACCAGTGTAATGGTAGCGCAAGAACCCTTTTGCTACAAAAACACAACTCTTCAACTCTGCGTTTTGAGCGGACCTACTAATTTGGCCATGATACTTATATAATGTAATTTATAACCAGCTGCAATAGATTTATCAATTTCCGAACTCTGCGTTTGATTTGTTGACCATCTCCTTCTACCAAAGGAGATGAGCTTGCATCTACACGGTTGTTTAATGCACCTGCCAGTCTGCCTTTTTTGCTTCTTTTGTTTCGATATTTTGAAAACAACTTTCTGCTGGGATTTTTTTCCTTATTCGTGGAATATGAAAGTATTTTGTGTAATTGAATATAGTAATGATTAGCAGTATTTTTAGAACTACATTAACTTCACTCTCAGATGGAAAAAGCTTCGCCCATTTCAGTCAATATAATTGAGAAATCTTGGGCTAGAAGTGTGAGATCGTTTCTTAAAACTTCCTCAACTATGATTCGGAAAATCTCATCTCGCTTATCAATTGTAAGATTTGTATGCAGGTTATAAAATTCTAGGATGTCACTGCTACTAAATGACTCAGTCAATAACGAAACCAAACAATACATATGTAAATTAAAAAATATGAAATATTAAATCTGTTTAACACTAGAAGCTAGGAATCTTATCTTATCTAAAACTTTTTTATTAACTGCCGACTTTACTTATGAAGTTGGTATGGAAAATGTATCCTTACAATTTGTCATCCATTTATCTACCATTGATGGCATTGTTAGCGTATATTCATCTATTCCAAACTAAACGCAAACTTATTAGTGGTGTCACTTACTTTTTTTTTTCTTTTTTTATTGTTATTATCTCTTTCTTTTTACACGCAAACAACTTTTCGCGAAATTCCATTCTAAGTCCCAGAGCAGAAATCGATTCTTTTATATCTTCTTTTTTCATGTACTGCAAACTTTTAAGTCACTTTTGAGTCTGAAACAAATGAAATAAATGTCCAATAACAATAATTCTATATATGTATTTAAACAATGTTTTATTTGCACATATTTCTTTTAATATTGCCGTTTTATTAACATTTATATATAAACAAGAAGGAGTACTTACCCTTGAGATACTTGAAATCAGACTCCATTTGGAACTCTTGTAGAAGGTTTTTTAACAATGCAACTGACAACTCCGATTCAATTTTTTCCGGCATATTGTTCATTTGCCAGCGATCACAAATCGTCCCTCACTGGTATGGTTATAAACACCATATCATATGTAGTCTGATTTTCCAGTTTTAATTGCCTTTCGAAAAAAAAAATCAAGAATTAAATCTCAACTTTAAAAGTATATACATTAATTCAAGAATACGATCTTAAAATTAAGATTATGTTCTAGATTTTTACAGCCATGTCACAGATCTTAATTCCGTTCGGAAGTGGAATTGATTCCGTATTTTGCTTCTATGGAAAATGTAAAACGAAAATTTTTTTCGGAATGATACCACTTTCATTTTTCAAAGTGGAATTCAGATTTTAAGCATTTTTCAGGTGTACAAACTATTCAAAATACATTGTTATCAGTAAAGCACGCTGTCTTTTTGCTTCCTTATCTAAAATAAGTATAATTTTATGTGAATCAAATAATAAAATTTTAATTTTTCTAAATGCTTTCCCAAAAAAAGAAAAATAAACGGAATTTGTAACAAATCACAAATTTTTTACTTTGATAGAAAAACTTAAATTTGGCCGGTTTGCAGGATCAGTTGTTTTCTTGTTGGTTTTGTTTTCTACATTCGTTGCAGTGTTGCCATATTTAATACACAAAAAGTGTTTCATATTTTTTTTTTGAGGTTTAATGAATCCGAACGGAATCTATAGAAGCTAAAACCATTCCGATCGGAATGGTAACTACGGAATCATTTCCATTCCGAACGGAATTCATGACATGCCTGTTAGAATTCATTATAAAAATTCATGTATGTTTAAATTTGAGAACGTCAATCTTACTGACCAAATTTTAAGATTGAAATGTGAAGATTTTTGCAATCTAAATTCAAAAATTTTTTCTTAGTGTAAATATGCTGCAAAAATAAATAGCAAATTTGAATCATATATTGCCCCAGTTACGAGTATAATTGAGAGTGAGATACATAATACCCTTTTTGCATCTGCGTTAAGTACTATTCTATGCAAGAAAGAATTTTTTGACAGTCGCTGCCTTTACACGGCGCTTACATTTGCCAGTACTGGCAAGGCAGTTGCAACACATGCAAACTTTTTCACTAATACATGTGCACTTTTCCAACTGTCTTGTCTACTGTCTTTCAAATTTTGCAGACAGTAAAATGGACAGTAATTTGAAAATTTGCTGACAGTAATTTGAAGTTTTGTTCGCAAAAGTAAAAAAAATAAACAATTAAAGAAAATTAATATATTATGCTTTGGTTTTGCATGTTTTGCTTAAGGGTTATCATAGGCGATACGCCTATGTGCTAGAAATCGCAAGAAAGTTGAGATTACGATTTGAAATCGCAAAGAAGGTGGGCTGGAGTTCGTAATCGCCTTAAATTTGGCGATTTTAAATCACAAGTCTACAGTAATGTGATCCACATGTGAACTTGTAAATTTCCTTTAAAATTTATTTTCAACATCAATAAATAGCATATAAAGAGGAAATTTATTGTTTTTCTTTTTATAATTTATTTTAAAAACTCATAATCTTTTGAAAAAATGTTCAATATTTATTGTTGACCTGTGTCGATTATCTATGTTGTTGTTTATTTGTTTGGCTTAAGGTCATAAAAAATATAAAATAAAATTTTTTTTTTCCAATTTTTATATTTTAATTTTGTATTTTATTTTTCATCCGTTAAGCTGTTAAGCTGTTAGGACGTATCAACTTGTTTGTAATTTTTTTTAATTATTACAGTGTTTTAAATCCCTTGAAGATGATCATCGATGTATGGTCGAAATATCGGATGAAAAATAAAATACAAAATTAAAAATATAAAAATTGGAAAAAAAATTTTTATTTTATAATTTTTTATGGCTTTTGGGAAAATTTTCATAGAAATCATAAAATTAAAAAACAACATTGTTTTAATACTGATTGTTGTTTAACAATTTCTTTTAAATTTGCGTTTTGATTGTGAGCAGCTGTTTCTATACAAAACTATGAAACTAAGCATAAGAAATTATAACCATTTATCAACAACATGTACTTACGGTACATACCATTGTTCAGGAATATCTCTTGGGTTGTAATAATCCCTTAAAATACAGTTTTTTAATGAAATAACACGTAATATAAAAGCTGCCGGCATTTTTCATGCAAATAATTATTTTTTTTGTTCAAATTTGACAGCTAAAACATATGTTTTATTTTTCGACCACTACTTCGAAAAAAAAAACAAATCGCGTGAACTCTAGCACATGCTTAAATAAAATTGGCGATTTTTAGATCGCATGTGATTTTCAAATCATGCGATTTTCAGCACATGGCCGTATTATGTTCACAAAAAATTGTTGTTAAATGCTATTTTTCTCAACTACCTGTGCTACATATTTATATGTATCAGATGCTTTACCAAAATGTAGACAGTTGCTTAAATATTACCATTTATTTCCATTTCGTTACAAAATAAGTCACTGAAGTGTATTTAGTTTCGAATAAAATTTCATACTGGTAATAAATTTTTAATGAAAATCTTTAAAACATTTGAACATTATTTTAGGATTTTTTTAAAATAATTTTTAGCATTTTTTGGCCATGTCTAATGCCAGATTTAGCTGTAAAATTTTTTTAGACTTGCCCACACTGATTAGTAAACATTTTGCATTCAATATTTGATACGCTAAATAAACATTCGTGTTGAGTGTAAAAAGTAGATATTATTTTGCTCCAGTGTAATTTAGAAAAATGTATCATTTTGTAAAGGTGGGTGTAACCTGTAAATATATTACACAATTATAATGCATTATTATTTTTCATATATCATATTCATTCATTTCATTTGCCAGCGGTAATAAATCGTCACTCACTAGTATAGTTAGAAACACCATTTGATTGTTTTTTACCATAATTTAATATTTATTTTTTTTTTCTTAGTTCCCGGATTGAAATAAAATTGCTCAAAATAAGCAGCGCAATGTAAAATCACACCTTTAAAATTAAGGCCCTAATCATGTACAACGCAGCGCAACGCCAAACAATAACATTGAAAGCACAAACAATGTCATAAATATTTTGTAATTTTGTTATTGCTTTCAACAGAAATTCATGTACCGTTTTAAAATTTTCAACGGCACAAGCAATGGAGCGTTTGAAATTTTAAAACGCAATGTGAATTTCTGTAGAAAGCAACAACAAAATTACAAAATATTTATGACATTGTTTGTGCTTTCAATGTTATTCTTTGGCGTTGCGTTAGTTCTGTGGCGTTGCGCAGCGTTGTACATGATTAGGGCCTAAATAAATCAACGCCTATTATGTATCAGTATGGATGGGTTTTTAAAATGTAGATTAAGTTTAAACTTCGTTTAACGTACTCTGAAACTCGGAGATTCCCGGCGAAATGTGATTTTTTTTTTTATAAAAGACCAACATTTAAAGCAAAATTAAGCTGTTCCGTCAACATTTTGTATACAAACTTGGTAATGGCGGCACAAATCTGTTTTCAGATTAACTAAACAAGTGTAACTGTGATCTCAAAAACCCAGCCTATATGTCACATCATGCAAGCAAGTAGTTGTGACCTCCACTTCTGCAAATAATGATACATACACGCATGTAAAATATAGCCCATAAGGGACTAGGACTAGTACAAATGTTACCCAAATGTATTGAAAACATGGTACATTTAACAAGACGATGCCTTAGGGCAGGACCATAAAACCCAGCTTTGCATTACAACGGAGTCCATAGTCTTAAAACCCGCGTTTTTTATTGTCTCTTTCTTAGAAAGCTACCCTTTTTTCATCTCTCTTTGCACCATCTTTATGCCGAAATACAATGAACAAAAATTTATTTAGTTTAGATTTATTGCAAAACTGCTGTTAAAATTAACTTTTTGGTTTACCGCTATACTAGTAAATAATATTTAAGTAAGTTAATAACATTATAAAACAAAACAATATTACTAAATAAATTTTTTTGCGCAAAATAAAACGTTTGTTGAACTAATGCTTTTGTTAAATGTGGTTTGTT
Source organism: Pollenia amentaria (assembly GCA_943735925.1). Taxonomy (NCBI): domain Eukaryota; kingdom Metazoa; phylum Arthropoda; class Insecta; order Diptera; family Polleniidae; genus Pollenia; species Pollenia amentaria. The sequence goes on along the minus strand of OX031009.1, from coordinate 93,052,555 downwards.
TTGATTGTACCGGCCTGTGTTGACACATTGCTACTTCACGACCAAAAAAACGCTTTTTGTCACTTTCTTCGAAACTTGCCATCGCAACTGGGGGGCTACCGCGTATTTCGATTCGAAAAGTGAAATTTTTCGAAAGCAATTTCCGATTCAAAAGTTAAACCGTACTGCGTAACTCGTTCGAAACGATGACAGAGTCGTATTTATAAACAAATGGGAAATTTGATTAAAAGTTGGTAGCACTGCAATTAAAATACTAAAATGGACGAAAATATCCCAAAACAAAAGAAATATTAAGTACTATTCAATATACATACTATTCAATGTGTGAAAAATATTATAATGGGTTTTCTTTTAATAAAAACTGATTGTATTGCCCTGTGGTTTGAAGATTCTAAAGAAAATGTTAACCATTTCTTTATAATGCTTTTTATTGGTATTTGTCTTTTTTTTTAAGGATTCCTTGAAAATTTCAAGACCATAAATATTAAAAAAATTTCAACAATAACATTAGTAAATATTTTTTATATCAAATCTAACATTATAAGGTTAAATTTGATTTTTTTACACTTTTATTTATCATGAAACATTTAAGTACTCCTGTCGGTGGAGGGTATCAAAGATTCGGCACAGCCGAATATAGCACTCTAACTTGTTGTGTCACATTTTGATAAGTGTTCAATATTTTAAATGCGTACAAAGCTTTCGCAGCAAAAAAAATTATTTTTTTTTTAATTCTGGTTTTTCTGTTTTACATCTATCTGTATACCCAACGTCCGTCTGGCTGGTTGACTGTTCATGGTAACTTTGTGCGCTTTGTGCTGCAATTTTGTAGATAAAAAAAGTAAAATATCGAAAGTTCGTCTGTAAATACTACGGTGTTTGAGCTGTCCCGATTAAAATTTTAAGATTGTTTGGTTAGTACATTAAGGTTACTCTTCGTCGAACTTTTAGAAAAAAATCAACGTAAAAAATTTGCAAAAATTATTTTAGTTAAGCATTTTATTAAAAAATAAAAGTTTTTCTTCTATCTCAAAAACTTATAAAAATTTTTTTTAAATTTTTAATTTTTTTAAAGCTTTCGTCATCCGCTAACGTTGTTCAAAAAAGAGCGATATTTGAATACACAGTAAATAGTTATATGATAAAGTGTAAATAAGTTTCGTCGATTCGACGAAGAGTTACCATTCAGGGTTAACATAATGGTTTTTTAATTGTTGAAAATTTTGTTTGCAAATGAGAAATTTTTGATTGTTTGGGGAATATTTTTGAAAATGTTTAGGGCATATTTTCGAGTTTTAGCTGCATGTTTAATACGCATAAAACGCGTTTATAAAGCATATTTCTGGTTTTCTGGCAATAAGTAAAGTTATTCTTTTGAATTGAAAATATTAACTGCCTGGCCCACAATGTCGACAAGAACATTTCTTTCTTATATTTATATTGAAAACAACAACCAATTTAAATTTGTTATTATTGTTTTCAATAAAAAATGCGAAAGAAATGTTCTTGTCGACATTGTGGGCCTGGCAGTAAAATTTATTGAAACCTTCGAAATTTTTTTCCACCTTTCTTGAAAGTGACTTCATTTGTTGTCCTCCTATTATTTATATCTAGTAGTTGGAATAATCGTGTTTGCTGGGATGTTATTAACATAATACGTCAACAAAGTTTATTTTAACTACAACATCAACATCATCTCTTTCAGATATGTTTTATTCCTAATTTTTTTTTCTAATTTAAATTTTCAACTCATTTAATATTGACACCATTCTGTTTTGTTGTGCTTGAAATTACAAATGCAAAAGGCAAATAGTATCGTAAATTAGAGGATAAAAGGCAGTTAAACCAAATTACTAACAACAATGCTGACGTTTTTGCCTGCGGCTAAAAAAAGGATACACAGAGATTTTGTAATTCTAAATATGTATGTAAATATTTGATGTCTACATAGAATACACTCAAGCAATTATTGCGATTTTGATGAAAATGCTACGGGATTTTAATCGAATTTTAAATCCGTTGAAAAAGATAAACCATCCCTAAAGGCAGTTTAAATATGTATTTAACACCAGTTATAAAACCCATGACATTTTCTGCATAATTTCAAAATAAAAGTACAAATTTAATCATAAAATAAAAAAAAAATTGTGAAACAATTCCTCTTTTTAATTTTCTTCTTAAAATAAAATAAAAGGGGATAAAATGTGAATGCTTGAAACAATTTGAGACAGTAACGAAATCTAATAAGTGCGTAATTTTATAGACCCATTGACAAATAATCCTAATGTCTCTATATCAAAAAGGTGATTCATCGTGAGATTTGATATTCAATATGCTTTTTCTACAGATCACGCGTGACTCATATCCAACTGCTTTGCCATTTTTGTTCAGTGTCGTTTGGCAAGTCACGTGGAAAAAATCACACTACAACAGCGTCTCCAAATTCATGTGAATGGGCTCTGCAAAAACTCAATGGACCACCTCAGACATAGTCACGAGCAACATTTACATGATATCGTTTTAACACAGTAAATGCAACAAATTGTTATTTTAACCGGTAATAAAAAATTTTAGGTTCACTTTGAAATTAATGTGGGTTTTTTTACATTATAAATCAAACCGCCCAATATGAGTCACCCGATATATAAAAATGAAAATTCCTTTGTTTGTGTGTTTGTTCCCTGTTTGTTCCTAAACTACTGAACCGATTTTCTTGAAATTTTGATAGTAATTTCCTGATCACCCGGCGCTATAAATATTTGTAAATTTTGAAATGTGCGGGGCACATCCCATAAAAAAACAATACAGAAGACTTGCGGTAGAGTGAAATCTGGATTGAGAGAACTACTCGTTTAAGACAACCTTCGATCTGATGACTACAGAGAAGTGGTAACTTTGCAGTCTTTGTGTGATTTTGAACATAATAAAGCGTTGTTTCTTTCTTATGAGGACAAGCATGACGGAACAAATGTAAAATTGAGACCATCAAAATCGTTGATAAAGCAATCGATTGGACCGAGAACAACCCTGGCTTGCTCGCTAGTGTGGTGCAAATGGTCTTAGGAAAAAGCAAAAGAAAAATATCGTAGTTTTTTTTTTATTAAATCTAACAACAAAACACAAAGAGCTTACGTTTGATTTTATAAACGATCTACGATATTTTGCATTTGTTCTTTCGCAAAACCATTTGTACCAAACGCTGAACTCCGCTAATATGTTTTTATTACATAAATTACATTTCCTTTACACACATCTTTCTTGTACATTCCACAGTATAATTAAACACTATTTTCATATTCAATAATCTGTTTTTCGATCTCGATTGCGGAAGACAGTCTGGGTTGAGGGAACAGTCGTTGCATGAATTAGTACCCTAAAAAGCATACAACTAAATTTTGTAAACATCGGTCCATAATTTTCTATAGGCCTCATATAAATCCCACTTTATTTTGCCTAAACCCTTAGCAATTAGACCATTTTCGCCGCACCAAGTATACTGACAATATAATAACGAAATAAGATTTGAAGTAACCGACAGGAAAAAAGATTTCAACAAAAAAAAAAAAAAAAACTTGCTGGTGATTATAATCACCGGTCGGTGAAAAATGGGTTAATGCTGTTTTGGTAGAATTTTGTGAAGCTTTGTAGTACAATTTGGTCTGTCATAGTTTCATTAGACTAGAAACTAGAGATGAGCGATATTTCTGTACCTGTGATTTAATCACTGTTACTGAAAAATCACGAATCACAGTTGTGACCAAATTTGTCAAGTAACAGGTACTTTCTAAGTCGTTCTTTTTGTATTTTGTTTCATATACAAATTTATGATATTTCACTGTTTGTGTGGGTAATAGCGTTTTTTGAATGAAATGACGATTAATATTGCTTTTACTTTCATTCTCTCTTCTATCATATTAGAATTTTTTTATGCCAAAATTTATTTGTTCAAGTATGTATGTACATATATGCAAGTAAATAGATTTGAAAACTCTTACAATTTGTTGTTGATTCTTTGCAAAGTACTTACAAAAGCTCTTGTGAAAGCTCGCGCATTGTACATATAGCTTGGCCGCAATTGCTATAAAAGAACAAAAAACTGATAAACCGTGATCACAATAACAGTTTAAAGGAGCAGTGATTTTTAAATCACGTTCACTAATCACGATGATCTTTAAAAATCACGGGATCGCTCATCTCTACTAGAAACTACAGTTCATGACGATCAGTCTATAATTTACCAAGTACGCATTAAATGCGTGCAGTTTAAATAATATACTGTGAGGAGGCTTTTATAAAGATCGGTTCATAATACTAATGGTACATTTTTAATAGTAAGCAGAGATGCAGGAAGGTAAGTGAACGAACTCTTAATAAATTAAAAAAATGTATATAAAATTTGTAGAGCCATTCCCTTACTACGAAGCAGGTTTGTAAGGCAGCATATAAATGAATAACGGTAGCAAAAAATTCAATGTAAAAAGCTAATCGCTACATTCACCAATTTTTATATGCGCTGAATAAAACGCGTTCTGTGTAAAAAAAAGTATTGCTTCAAAGTGGGAACTCACCATATAAAATTCATGTCTTCCGTAAGCGATATGGTAAGCGAAACTTTTACGCTTCTCCCTTACAAAACTGCTTCGTTGGAAGCTCCATTTTTTATTGGGGGAGTTGCAAGTTGAATGTAATTATGGTGACCACCAGTACTGTACTATACAGAACGGTTCTGGGTATTAGTGCCTTGTTCGGTTTAATTGTTCTGTATTTATTTAGCTATTCTGTAATTTATTATACTGTTATTAATAAAAAAACCTTAAAGAAATACATTCCCAATTTAACGACTTTTCTCATTACTGGAAACTTGCGGAACTTTTCTTTCTTTTTTAAAAAACATTTTAGGAAAATTAACTGTAGGAAGCGTAAAAACTCGTACTTAATGCCTCTTTTCATACACTTTTTTCGACAGTAGTGAAATAAAAATCATACCGAGATTTTTGTTTTCCAACAAAGCAGGGTTGTGGAGTCGGAGTCGATGTACCCACAAAAACTCTCGACTCCGACTCCAACATTCTTTGAAATTAGCGATCCAATATTTAAAATATCGATTCCGAATTTTTAAAGGTACTGCATTAAAAAAAGAGTTTAAAGTCAAATAAGGACAAGTCTCATATCAATGTAAAATTAGGAGTCGGACTTAAAAAATTGCAGCGGTTAAAGCCGGAGTTGGAGTTAAAACTATTTTTTGACGACTCCACAGCCCTGTAATAAAGTATTAAACATAATTTCGAAATAATATCCGTTGAACACTTAATAAATTTTCTGCGGGGTATTATTTTCAAATATGTATCTCGTTCTAATTCTTTTTGAATTATCGAATCGAAATTTAGCAAGTAAGAAAGTATAGTCGGTCAATCCCGACCATATGATACTATACAACGCAGTATTTAGGGTGGGCCATTTTAATGTTTAAATATGAATCGGCTATAAAAATGTACTCATTCTTTTTTAAAATTTATAGTTTTATTGGAAAGGTTGTACTTTGTCATTTAATAATGGGACACAATATAATTCATATAACTACCACGACTGGCTCGGCATTACCTCATCCGATATAAACGAAAAATTGTTTCAGTACATTTTCGATTGTTTCGGCTCGAATCTCTTCAATGGCTATTTCGATTTCATGTTTCATCGCTAAAATTGTATTTGGGTATTTAACGTAATTTTTACCCTTAATGGCTCCACACAAAAAAATCCAAAGGGCTCAAATCACAGCTCCGAGGCGGCCAATTAACATCACAATTTCGACTAATTATTCGGTTTTCAAAAACAGTGCGTAAAATACCGATGGGTGCGTTAGCTGTGTGACATGTGGCCCCGTCTTGTTGAAATCAAATGTCGTCCATGTCATTCTCTTGAATTTTTAAAACAAAAATTCGTTGAGCATTGCACGGCTGTTGACGGTAACGAAGAAAATGGCTCAATGATGCCGCCAGCCCAAAATTCACACCAAACAGCGACTCATTGTGGATGCATTATATTCTCAATAGTCACGTGTGGGCTCTACGAACCCAATATGCCGCAATTTTTCTTATTGACATAGCCACCGAACAGATAAAATGGCTACCATTGTAAAAAATCTAAAAGCCTTTCGGCTTATCTCCAGGAACTGATGGTATAACAAATAGATGTTTAAAAGCATTACCGAAAAAAGGATTTAAGTATATAAAAGCTGTTATTAACGCTTGTCTGTAAGATTCGTATTTTCCTAAATTGTGGAAACATTCCAAAGTCGTACCGATTAAGAAACCAAAAAAACCTGAAAATTTCCCTACTTCGTATAGGCCTATTAGTATCTTATCTTCTTTAAGCACTGTACTGGAAAAGGTAATAAAGGAAAAGCTTATCGATGTTATAGATGCAGAAAATATAATGCCAACACAACGATTTGTTTTCCGCAGGGAACATAAAACGGTTCAACCACTTCTCAGAATGCGAAACTCTACTGGAATGATACTACTAGACATCAAAGCAGCGTTGGATTCGGTTTGGCATAATGGTCTTATTTTTAAAATGAAGAGATTAAATTTTCCTATTTCATTAGTTAAATTGATTCAAAGTTTCCTCTGGGATCGTGGCTGTTTGTATTGGTTCAAATTGCTCGTCAAAGACAGATATTTTATCCGGTTGTCCCCAGGGATCCTGTCTTTCACCCTTACTATACAACATCTACACAGCTGAATTCCTACTTCTATTTTTGCAGACTATACGGCGAAACTTAGCTCTGGTATACCAGAGTACAAGCCGCACTAACTGTAGTTCACAGCTATTTTACAAAATGAAAGATTCTTGTTAACCCGCAAAAGACCCAAGCCATATACTTCACCAGACACTGTTTCTTACATGGATGAAGAAAGTCAAGTACTTAGGCGTAATTTTAGATCCTAGGCTTACATTTAAAGATTATATTCCATACATTATTGACAAAGTTAATAAGTTAACCAGACTTCTGTATCGACTTATAAACAGAAATTCCTATCTTCATATCCACAACAAACGTCTTATACTAAAATCCCTTTTCCACGCTTTAATGTTTTACGCTGCTCCAGTTTAGTGGGCCACTTCTGCGCAGTGTCATATAAAAAAACTTTCAGATTGCCCAAAACAAGCTGTTAAAGTTATGTAAAATTTGCCATGGCATTACTCAACGCTCAGACTTCACTCATTAGCCAACGTTGATACTGTAAATAACAGGTTAGAACGGCTTACACTAAACTTTAATTCCAGATGTTTAAGTTCGGAATACAATCACATCAATGTTCTTATTTCATCATAATTTTATTTTTTAGCCCTTACCTTTTTTATCTAAAACAAACCCCAAAAAAAACGGTTTTAAATTTTTTTTTGTGAATTTTTAGTTTACTTAGTAATGTTATGTAAAGTCAAATTATTACATATTATTGTTATTTATATTTAAGCAGAAAACTCTCAAGAACAATTTGTTAAAAGAGTTCACCTAGAAATGTTATATAAATAACTTGAAAATATATATACATATATTTTCTATCAATAACTGGCGCATAAAAAACGCTTGTACACTTTTCTTTTAGTATTTCCTCTTCCACCTTCAAAATAAAATGTTTTGTTCATATTAAGATTTTTATTTTGTGTGGTAATGAATGAAAAAGTGTAGTTTTTTTTCTCAAAATGGGACAAAAAGCATCGCGTTCAGAGTATCGACAGGACTCGGAACATTACACTCTTAAACTGGCCTGTCTCGATGTAAACTGGATGGTTGGCAATTCTAATTTGCATAACATCAAATTTTTTGTTTTGTATTTCGACTTTAAAAATATGGCCAACGTAGTTATAGCCGCCATAGAAATTAGTCGCCCATTTTAATATTTACCAAATAAGTTCGCCTTGAATCGTGCCTTCTAAAATTCATTATATTACAAAGACCGAATTTAATTGGACCAGGATAATAAAAATGCAGATAATGTGGTAATCATATACATACATACATATATATGTATATCTGAATTGAATCTAAAAGTTTTTGTTAACTTGGAGGCCACACGATCAATTTTTGTCTTTCAATTCCTTTCAATTTGCTCTCACTCTCATTTTTTTCACTAACACACTCACACTTTTTAAATTGATCACGAGATTGCTCTCAATTTTAACTATCCATTTGTTTGGAAATTTTAAAGTCAATTTAACAGCTGATTACAAGATTAGTGAGCAAATTTTTCGTTTGTCCGTATAAATTGTTTTCTTGATGACTTCTAAAAAGTAAATTGCTTAAAAATTGCGTGCAGCCTACCAACTTGTAGAGCGTAATTGTGAAACTATAATCATAAATTAAAATTTCAAAATTCATAGAATCTGCTTTTGTAAAAAAAATAACTTTCCTACGAGCCAAATATAGAAACAAACAAAATGTAGATATAATGGCAATTAGTGTAATTGCCGAACTGTAGACCTCCTTTGAAGCATTCAGCCTTTTGTTTGAAATTCATCATGCATTCACATCTGTTGCTAAGGAATGTCTTTTTAATTAAAATACCTTTCTTATTTACTCAAACACAACAACATCTACATACCAGCAAACTGTTCATGAAATATCTTCACTACATTGAGTTTACTAAATATAAGGGGTATTTGGGTTGGACTGACCTTCTGCTAGGAATAAGCAACATCAACTTATTTCAAGCAATTTTACTAGGATATTTATTGTCAAATTACTTCATTTATTTAAATCATTTCATTTAACTCAGGTTAAAGGGAAAACCAAATTTTTTGCCAAAACAAGATAAAAAACATTTCACAATTTTTTTTGAAACAGTTTTTCTTAGAATTTGTCTCTTAAATTTGTTTTTGGAAAAAGTGTACATAATTATTTACAGACAGGCAAACTGAAGAAAATATGTAATATGAAGTATTATGTAAGAACTTCCGTTCAATATTAAACAGAAGAGTACTGAATTTAATAGCCATTTTCTGTATAACAGAGGAGTACTGTATCTTATAGCCTTTATCTGTATAAATTATTATCTAGTGAAAACCTGTACTGTTCTTTACAGCGTTGTCAAAAGCTTTGGGAAGAAAAAAATCATTTGCGAAAAAAATTCATATTTTGAAGAGATAAATTTCTTTTAATTTAAACATTTTATAACCAGTAGCCCGTTTCTGTATTTCTCGCATCGTAAAATTTCCCGCATGAAACAAGTGAATTATAACAAAAACAGTGCAATATGAAACAAAAAATGGTTTTTCTCACATAAGTGTTTCTGTATATTTACTTTGGGAGAATTATCTGTCATTTAAATAATTTTCCAGCATTTATTGGAAGGATGTGAGAAAAAGTGTTTCTGTATTAATATTTTGCTAAAAGTTTCTCACAAGAACTGTCAAAATAAGTTACATTTAAAATTGATGCGAGAAAAATAAAATTTAAAAAATGGAGCACAAATTATGTATCTATGTACGCAAGTATGTGTATTATTTATTTTTTATTTGAAGGGAAAGAATTTTAATGATGAAAATAAATAAAACACAATTGTAAAATTTTGGTTTTTTAATTTTTTTAAGCCCTTCATTGCTTTCGTTTTATGCAGGGCTGCCAGATAAATTTTTGAAAAAATCGATAATTTCCTAAGAAAGAATAAAAAAAAATCGGCTAATTTGTTTAAAAAAATCTTACAATTTAAAATTAATTTTGACAAATTTTGTTCGATTTTTATTAAAACATAATCAAAAAAATTGGTAAAGTTCATTTGTAAAATACATATTTTATACATATATACATACATACTTAAACTTAAGGTCTATTTAAATAAAATTATTTATTTTATTTTTCTCTTTAATCCGATAAAAATTTTAAATTTCAGACTGTTTTTTTTCCTGAAAATATCGCTTAAAGGCGTAACAAAATATCATATTGAACTTGCCAAAAAAAAAAAGGCCAAAATTTCCTATAGTGCATTGATTAAAAATGGTGTAATAGTTTAATGTATTGATCACATAAACAAATGTATTAAATAATCTAAGGAAATAAAAATTTAACAGTTTTCCTTCGAAATTTTGATTTTGCCCATAAATGTTTAAGCTGCCATGTTTTTTTAAAGATATCGTTTTTCTGTGGTGCAGAATATATAATCATACTAAACTAATTAAAATTATTTTATTTCGAAGACTGAATAATATCTTCACCAGAAAAAATCAGCAAATCGGCACTTTGCCAATTTTGGAACAAAAAATCGTTAAAATGACGATAAATCGACAAATCTGGCAGCCCTATTTTTATTATATCTATTTCTTTCGTTGACGTTTCGCTTGCATTTGACACCTAATTACTGGAAGTATTCCAGTTAAAACAGAATCTGTGTTGTCTGTTCTCGCAATCAAATACAGAAACACTTTTTTCTCACAAATCGAGAAACGATGGAATTTTTTGTTTCACACTTAATGTGAGAAATTTTGCAATGCGAGAAATACAGAAACGAGCTACAGGGCAAAAAGTAAAAATTATTAATTTTTTATTTAAAACGTTCTTATTGTGTAAACTATTTAAATTGAAATATGTATATGCATACATGCATAATTGCCGTATTTATACAATATATATATATACATATATATTTTAAGACTTTCTTGCGTTTTTTTCACATAACAAATACATACATAAGTTATGAGCATAATACTCCAAAAACGGACTAAAGAAGCATCAAAGTATATATAAAAACTAAAATTTTAGGGCAGTTATGTGACCGATATATATATATATCTTAAGTAGCACATATTTTCTGAAAAACTCGAAAAAATCAGTTCTTATAAAAAAAGATATGACCAAAATATAAATTTTGATTAAAAAATAACCATTTTCGGGAACTATAGATCATCCGAATCGGTGAAAAAAATACCCTAGTTACGATCAATATACTGAAATCCTAAAAAGTATTCTTTTTTATAATTGAGTTTGTTAAAATTTATGTACATATATTTATATATATGCACTTATGCATCACAACATAATAACATTTTAATAACTTGCTTTCATAAAAAAAATTTTATAAGCATCCCTTACAAAAAAAATTCTCATATCGCTTCAAGCCAGAGTCAATTGCTTAAAAAAAGATAACACACAGCATTAAATCAAAACTAAATTTGCTATGTTTTAATTAAACATTTACCCCCTTAAGCTGGAATCACACGATTGCCGCAAATGCACCAATATGACAAAATTTTGATTGTGCTTTATTGACGCACAATAATGAAATCGCCCCAATAAAATATTCTGAAATCACACGATTGCCCTGTTTCATACAAATTTAATTGCCGCTAGTTGGTACAAAGCGAAATGGGAACAATAATTGCCGCAGCACAGTCACACGATTGTTCTTACTTGTGCCAACTGCGAAAACAGCTGTTGTGGTAGCTTTTTTATTTGTTTGGATGATCTAGTTGGCTTGTTTATTAAAAAAAAAAGGAAATTGTATCATATATTCAAACAAATTTTTTAAGTAATATATGTATGTACATGAAACTCCAAAAATTAAACAAAGAAAACTTCTATTTTAAATATGTTAAGAAATACAGAATATTTATATATAAAAATAACTTCCCTTTAAAGAATTTCAATACATTTTGCTTCGTTTTCCAGTATATATTCTTTTATATTGTCCTGAACAGCTATTGCACGAATTTAAAAAAAAAATTTAAAAAAATATTAAAAGTTATTTTCGGGAATACAAAATTTATTATTAATTTATTTACTAATGACTTGCTAAATTCCCAATTTTTTTTTTTTGATAAATTAAATTTTTATTTTAATATATTCCTACTAAAAGAAACACACAAAAGTAAATTGATTAAAAAAAGGCAAATATTGGCGCGTATTGTGCTGTTTAATTGCCGCACAAGAAACCAATAAATATTGGAACATTTTTGTCATTTTTATTGACGCGCTATTGCATATCAAGTAGTCACACGATTGCCGCACCAGGGTTGCATTTTATTGGTAAAAGTAAGCACAATATTGCCTCGATTGGTACATGAGGCAATTGATTGTGCAGTCACACGATTGGGGTATACAAAATTGTGATAAATGGTGCATTGCGGCAATCGTGTGATCCCAGCTTTAATCATTAACATTATTTTAGGTATTTAAAAGGTTCATTAAACAAATACAGAAAATTCGTTTTATAAATCTTTTGTAAGCCTTAAATATTATTCATGAACAATTGCATATCCAAAGAAAGTAAAATTGTTTTTATTGATTATATAAATTTAAGTTCAAATAAGCGAGCTTTCAAGGTAGAAAGAACAATTTCAAGTCATGAGAATAGTCAAATACATTTGAAATGCTAATCCAGTTTAAATACAGAGCATTTAATAAAACAAATGTCTGAAATACAGTACTGATATGTATGATTCAGAACGGACGGTCACCGTGCATGTATATCTGTGTCGTTTTATGATAACATCTTCAGTTGAGATAAGATAGCGAGAAAGTTTAAAAAACTCGGGGAAAAAATAATTTTCATCAAATTATAAAATAAATAAAATTTATAGACAAATTTCGTTATATTACAAAATTTTAACAAGTAGGAGTTCGATAAGAACAGAAAGTTATATAAATACCAATCTTTAGATATAAATAAATCTATTTTGTACCACGTCCACTTCTCCAATCCCGCCCGCATTTTAGAGAAGATTGATAACCCAGCTATGTGTTCTATATTTGGAAAACTTCTCTCTTACCGGTCTTTAGATATTAATAAATATATTTTGTGCCACGCCCCCTTTACCGATCCCGCCTACATTTTGTCAGATGTTGTGTATTGATAACCAAAATGTTTGTTCGTTATTTGGAAACTTTTGCTCTTTCCGATCTCCAAATTTACAGAAAAATAGACAGACAGAAGGACATCGTTAAATCAACTGTGCTGTACATGTATGTTATATTATGTGTAAAAAAAAACGTAAACAAAATCTAAAAAATATTAATAAAAAAAACTGGTATAAAAACAACAACAACATAAGATTTAATGAAAATAATTAAAGGCAGTCGTGGTTTTTTGCTCATATCTCAGATATGTTCATATCAAACCATTGTGAATGGTATATAAGATAACGCATAGCCGACAGCCGAATATAACACTCTTACTTGTCGGTCGTGCTCGTTGATAGCTTTTTTTAACATAAATTTATTTTAATGATATCATTTAAGCGAATTGAACGCTCTGCGTAATTAGCCGCACAAAAGAAATGGTCCCGTCCAATGCTTAAACTGCCTATAATGTATCAACTGTTGCGGTAATCACAAGCGTTCGGTTGGCTCGAAACCTAATCCCCCTCAAACACAGGAAACAAATCATGTACACACTAATGGCATTCAGGTACCACGCCCTAGTAATAACGAGTTACGCTAACGTCCTAAAATCAAACCATATACCAATGCAAAGTTGTTTAATTATTTTGCTTTTAACATTTTTGAAAAATATACGAATGTTTTCAAAGCTATTTCTTCAACTCTACATTATTTGCTATAGCCGACGGTTGCATTTTCGCCGCCGTCATTAAAAATTTTTTAATTTTAATAATTTTTGTCGCCGTCAACGTATGTTTGACTGGCGTTCACAACATCTGCAATTTCATATCGACTTCGAGTGGAATATTATGAAATTTATAACGTAGCGACGTAATCTCTTTTGATAGTTTTCGACATGAGTTACAGACACACTTTTTTCTTACGTTAAGAGAAACGATGGAATATTTGGTTTCACATGTTTTCGATTCGAGAAGTTCTCACCAAAGTTACCGAAAATGGGACTGTATGTGCAAGCGATAAGGTGTTCGTTTTTGCGGATGCACCTCATTTGTTGAAACTCACACGGAATCATTTCCTCGACAGTGGTTTAGTTTTTGAAAACACCGTAGTGTATTCGCGAACCATCGGAGATTTGTTGGCCCTAACATCAACGTCAGATTTGTCCATTGCCTTCAAGGTTACTGACGAACATCTCTCAGTAAAAGGTCCAGGTAGGTCTTTGTTTAATTCAAAAACAATATATGTATGTACATTTTTAGCGCTTGTTCAAAAACAATGTATTAACTCAAAACTTTTTTTATTTCACATTTTGGAAAAACTGTTCCAGTAATATGCTTTTACTTCTAGGAAGACAAAAAGTGAAATAAGCAGCGCAACTCTTTTCAAATACAACGGCGCATGTTATCATAAGATGCTACACCCATGGCATGGAACTATACAACCCAACCAATACGGCAGATTTCTTGCAGCTCGTAAATGATTGGTTCGACATATTAAGTTCAAGTATGACCACATTTAGATACCCAGTAAAGGTTAGTTAATAACTTTTATATATCTAATATGTTATAATCAAAAATAGAAGCATTTTATCTAGTATCAGGAACCGTACGGCCTTGCATTGGAATGCCAAAACAAATTTTTACTGCAAATGGTTAATCTAATGTTGTCACCAATTATATCTGGCAAAAAGGCATGATAATAACAAACAATGCCTTGATGATGCTACAAAAATATGTTGAGAGGTACAACATGACATATCTCGTGTCGAACCGGCTTAACCAAGATGTTTTAGAGAATTTCTTTGGTGCCATAAGAAGTAAAGGTGGTTTAAAAGACCATCCGTACATCTTGGGTAAGTTTTAAAAACAATTATTTCTTTCGCCAAATAATTACAATTTTATATTTTAAGCGAAAAACAGAGAACATTTGAATGGCCTTAGGAACGTCGAAGATGACCGTACTGACTGGCTAAACAATTCCCTCGACCTTAAGGTACCAGAAAACACAGAGGGAAGGCAAGCGAACACATTTGATGACCCTGAAGACTCTTTTGCTGATCCAAGCAAAGAAGAAGAACTTTACGACCTAGGGGAAACGAATTTTGATGACATTGGTATTCTTTAAGAGGATGCTCAGAATACATATCAGGATATGTAATCAAAAAGCTTCATCTTGAGTAATACGAGTGTCATAACAATTAATTTTTATACGTCGATGAAGTATCGCAGGGTTATTTAAAAAAGCCAACTCAACACTTTTAAAAAAAATGGAAGTGATATTTGAATATGTGAATGGCAATCAAATATCCCATCGTCGAAAACTCCAAAAGCATCTTTTGGAGCGAAGTTCCTGCATCAATGTGTGAGAGAAAGTAAGAAGATTATTTTATAAATGTCGCATTTACTTCCGCGTACGACATTTGAACAAGAGGCTGAGAATTCAAAAGGCAAGGCAAAGAATAATGGGGTAAAAAAATGATTAAAATAAATCTTTAAAAATCTCGCCTATTAGAAATGTGTTATAAAAATTGTCTGCAAACTTACTCAACTAAACTGTAATTTATAACTTGTTATACAACCTTTTTCTTAGATTTCAACATATCTCATTTCACCACATCACGGTTTTCCACTGAAAAGACTTCTAAAGACTACAACACCAATTTTTCTTATATGTTATAAAAATTGTCTGCAAACTTACTCAACTAAACTGTAATTTATAACTTGTTATACAACCTTTTTCTTAGATTTCAACATATCTCATTTTACCACATCACGGTTTTCCACTGAAAAGACTTCTAAAGACTACAACACCAATTTTTCTTAGGATGGGATGGTTAAACGGGTAGTAAAGCGTACCGATTATTACCTATCCTACCCAATGGCAACCTGACCTGCACGTGGCGCATCCTGCCGATAACAAACGAGGCTCTGCCGACTACTTTTAGAGCATTAATCAAATTACACAAAAAAGGAGAGTATTTTAGAACACGTATTATGTATTTAAGACTTACATAATTTGTTTTTCTTTACTTTCAGCTTTGTATGTCGCAATGAAATGAAGATAATATATAAAGAAATAACGTATCTTCCAAAAAATAAAACAAAAAAGGGTTTTTGATTGATTACAATTTACATATAAGTATCTACTAAATTTTATGCATTTGCTTACCGTTAACAAGAGTTTTAATGTGAATTTTGTGACATCGAATGAAAAATAGAAACAAATAAATAAAAAAATGAAATGTTTTAAAATTAAAACATTTCATTTTTTTATTTAAATGGAACTGATCAGTTAGCAAAGATATACATACATACATGTAGAAAAAATTGCTTTTGAGCCATTATAAAGTAAAAATATTAAACTTTGAGTACTTATATCGCTTTTGATCAACAAGAGACTATTAACTCAAACTATTTACTCATCCTATTAACTCATCCGCTTGCATGCTCGTTATCGCTGTCTACAAGACTACTTAATAAAATTCAAATTTTAAGTTTACAGAAGCTCAATAAACACAACATCAAGGCGAATTCATCACAGTTATTCTTGATACTACAACAAGTACACTACACCTCGTACAAAAACCACAAGCAATTTGTTTTTTTAAAATCATTGTACAATGTTAAAAACAGAAATAAAACAAAACAGAAACAAAGTTAATAAATAATAAATATATTATTTCTGTTTAGAGGCCTCAAAACAGGCCGCGCGATATTTCCCGCTGAATGAGAGTGTTTTGCAGTTAACAATTATATTTTACGCTCGCAAAATAAAAGAGTGTAAGCGTACATGTGAGTTTTGCTTAACAATTGTGTATGACGCTGACATTCCTGATGTAAAGGGTGTTTTTTTAAGCCCGATAGAACTTGAAATTGTAAAAAATAACACAAAAAATTAAATTGTAATCAAAATTTTTTTTTTATTCGAAAGATCAATACGTGACATTAACATTTGAAAATGATTTCGGGCATATGGGCACCGCGGCTGTTCTTGACGAAGCGCATTCTGGACGTCCAATTTTGGGCCACTTTTTCGAGCACTGCTGGCCGTATGTCACGAATAACACGAACAATGCTGGCCTCCAAGGCGTCAATTGTTGCTGGTTTATCAGCATAAACCAGTGACTTCACGTAGCCCCACAGGAAATAATCGAGAGGTGTCAAATCGCACGACCTTGGAGGCCAATTGACAGGTCCATTTCTCGAAATCAACTTATCGCCAAATTTTGATTTCAATAAGTCGATGGTTGCGTTCGCCGTATGGCACGTAGCGCCATCCTGTTGAAACCACATCTCCTCCGGATCAATGTCATCCATATTTTCAAACAAAAAATCATTGATCATGGTGCGGTAACGATCCTCATTTACCGTAACGCGAGCTCCGGCCTCATTTTTGAAGAAATAAGGTCCGATGATGCCACCAGCGTGAAAACCGCACCAAACGGTGCATTTTTCTGGATGTAATGGAGTCTGTAGGGTCTCTTGTGGATTGGTCTCGCTCCATATGCGGCAATTTTGCTTATTAACAAACCCGTTAAGCCAAAAGTGCGCCTCATCGCTGAACACAATTTTGCGATAAAACAACGGGTCAGTTGCCAACTGCTCTAGAGCCCAATCGGCGAAAGAACGACGCATATAATGGTCTCGTGGCTTCAATTCCTGCACCAGCTGGATCTTATACGGGTGTAGGCCGAGATCTTTGCGCAAAATTTTCCACGTAGTGGACGGACAGAGCCCCAATTCCTGCGACCGACGACGAATCGATAAATTTGGATCTTCTTCCACACTTTCGTTTACAGCGGCGATATTCTCTTCAGTACGCATATTCCTTCGACGTGTTGGTGTTATTGCATCCTCTAGAGAGTATGTGGTACGAAATCTATCCACATTTCGACGAATGGCTTGTTCAGATGGACGATTATGTACGCCATAAAAATGACGAAGTCGTCTATAAGTTGCGCGAATCGACGACTGATTTTCAAAGTAAATTTGGATAATTTCGTAGCGTTGTTCAAGCGTGAGTCTATTCATGATGATTTGTCAGAGTATACTGAAACGATAAAAAAAAATATTTCATCAAAATGAAATTGTAGTGGGAAATGTAAGAAAAGATAAAAACTAATCACTGTTTTATTGTTTGGTATTTTGTTTAAGCTTTGATATCGTTGCAAATAAAACTTTTTGAGGGTATTGTAGGTAATTCTCATTCCTTCTGTAGTTTTGTTTGCTGATAGCTTTGGCTTTTCTAAAATTATTTAGGAGAACTTTTCCTGACGATCTGGCCTAAGCAACCAGTGAAATGCGCATAGGAACAGCTTATCCTCCAACAATAAATTTCAGTATTTTTATCAATTATTAAAAAAAGGGAATTAAGCACAACAAACAAAATCTTTTAATAAATATTTGTATTCCCAAAAACAACTTTGATAATTTCATCAAAATTTAATTTTTTGTGTTACTTTTTACAATTTAAAGTTCTATCTAGCTTAAAAAAACATCCTTTACATGTACAAAGTGCCGAACAATGCAACTATCGGGTGTTTTTTCAGTGGTATAGAACTTCGAATTGAAATAAAACACAATAAAATCGTTTTAATGACCATCAATTTGGCTTTATTGGAAGGATAATTTTATGCCATTAATGTTTAAATATGATTTCAGGCATGTGGCCGCCACGGCTGGCTCGAATAAAGCCAATTCTACAGGTCCAATTTTCAACCACTTTTTCGAGCATATGGGGCCGTATGTCGGCAATAACGCCACGAATGTTGGCTTCCAATTCCCCTAACGTTTCTGGTTTGTTGGCGTAGACGAGCGACTTCACATATCCCCAAAGAAAATAATCCAATGGTGTCAAATCACACGATCTTGGTGGCCAATTGACAGGTCCATTCCGCGAAATTATGCGCTCATCGAATGTTTCCTTCAATAAATCGATTGTGGCGTGCGCTGTGTGGCATGTAGCGCCGTCTTGTTGGAACCACAACTCATCCACATTCATGCCATCCAATTCGGGAACAAAATAGTCGGTTATCATGGCTCTATACCGGTCTCCATTAACGGTAACTGCCTCTCCAGCATTATTTCGGAAGAAGTATGGCCCAATGACTCCACCAGCCCATAGAGCACACCAAACAGTCAGTTTTTGTGGATGTAATGGCGTCTCAAGGGTCTCATGTGGATTCTCTTCACTCTAAATGCGGCAATTTTGCTTGTTGACGTAGCCATTCAACCAAAAATGAGCCTCATCACTGAACAAAATTTTGCGATGAAAATCAGCATCGAGATAAATCTCATTTTCGGCCAATACACCCAAATCACGACGCATTGCATGGTCTCGCGGCTTTAATTCTTGCACAAGCTGGATCTTGTAAGGTCGCAAGCCAAGATCTTTGCGCAAAATCTTCCATAAAGTTGATGGACAAAGCTCCAATTGCTGTGCACGGTGGCGAATCGATTCATTCGGGTCCTCTTCAACACTTTGCTGTACAGCGACAATTGTTTCTTCGGTGCGCACTGTTCGACGTCTCTGCGGATGCGTATTATCACATAAAGTAAACGTAGTGCGAAAACGATCCATGGTTAACCGAATTAATTGCTCTGATGGACGATTATGTCGACCATAAAATGGACGGAGCTTGCGGTAAACTTCGCGAACTGAACCGTTATTTTCGAAATAAATTTGCACGATTTGCAAGCGTTGTTCTTTTGTCAACCTGTTCATGATGAAATGGCAAACCAAACTGAACATAAATGACATTAGAGTTGCCAGATTTGACCACAAAATGCCAGTTTTATCTCTATTCGAAAAACAAACCTGTAAAAAAACACCCTGTATGTGTCTTGTTTATTTAAACGTTTTGAAATGTAAGTGATGCAATGGGTAACCCTGCCTTTACACATGCAAGTAATAACTTGCAAGTGGTGTATACTTTCGAAGAAATAGCCGAAAGTCTTGTAAGCAGCTTGCAAGTGTGGTAATACAGGGTCGCTTAATAGTAATGCAGTTCTTCATAATATGGTATGTATTAAAATCCATTCTGGCAATACCGCTATTTACTATTATGCCGTTTATTACTAAGTCAGTTATATATAATTGCGTACGTTTTAAGATATTTTTGTTTGTATTAAGGATTCGTACGGGCAAAAAGTTAACGATGATCATGTCATTACCTCTAACATTGTATTTAAAGAAGTATTATAAAAGCATTTAAACATATGTATGTATGTATGTAAATATGTATGATATATATTATGATTTCTAATATTTTTATACTTTTAATAAAATGTATTGAAGTTACTAAAATTTCTATTAATTATTTTCATTTTATTAATTATTTTCATTTTGTTACAAAATTTTACGATACCAATAACTGTTGTAGGGGATTACCCATTTTTACAACTTTCGCCTGCAAAAACTATGAAGAAAAAATGTTGCAAGTGCACAAACAACTGGTGCCATTTGAGTTTTTAAAAATTTAATTTTTTAATTGGAAAAAGGTAAGGAAATTTAAGTAGGCATTAATTGAATATACACGCTCGATATATTTCTAAAAAATGTAATGTAGTAACATTTACTTATTGATTTATTTTAGATGATGAAGAAATAAATATTTTAGAAGACAGCGTGAATATTGAAAAAGTTATAGACATTTTAAAATCAGGATGTGCTGAATGGGACTTACACGCGGTTCAGACGGTGATTTTTTTCAATGTTTTTTAAGACATTATTTTTGGTGTTTGTTGGCGAACGGTGTAGAGAAGCAAGCGGGGTAGAGAAAAAACACGTTTTATGATCTATGTGTCTCTCTTTATATTTTACTTTGCACCCATTCGTATTTTTGTTATCTTACTTCATTTTATTTTTTATTTCAATGTGGCAACATCTCTTTACAATACAAAACATGGAGCGCATTAAAATAGCTTGTTTTTATAAATAAGCAAGTAAAGAAGAATTACCGATAATGGGAAAAAAATCAGCCCTAAAATCATGGGGAAAAATCTTCGTTTGAATCTGTTGTGTTTTTGGAAGCAACTTTAAAAAGGAATTAAAAAAGACATGATTTTTACATCACGGTCTGAATCTAGTGTTAGTACGAGAAAATTAGAAAAAATCCCATGCGTACAGACCAGAGAGCTGCAAGGAGTATGATCGAGCCTGCTCAATCACTACAGCTAAAAATTTAGTTTAAATCAAAAAAGTATTCACAGTTTTGTTCTAGTTCAAACGTCAACACGAACCAAAAAATTCAGTAAGAAGTATGAATCAGTCGCAAAATTATGCTGGTGTTTGTTTATTTAAATGTGATGCATCTGTTTTTGAACGACAGCTAACTTGTACTCGGCTTTCGGCTCGATGATTCGAACATTATTTTATTGTGATCAGTTGCAACACCACTCGAATTTTATGATTCAATCGGTTTTGTCAAACATCAATAAATGATTTTGGTCTAAAGACCTCATTCCAAACCGTCAGCTTGAATTCTTGTACTCGCAACGAACATGAATGTTAATATTTCTTTGGTACGATAGTAGCAAAATTCATGTTATAGGCTCTAGCCACTTGTTTTTTGTGTATTATTTATGCATGTATATAAGCAATATAAAGTTCATACATATGTATGTATTTAACATACCAAAGTAGGGGCGAAAAATTTAGAGTAAACTGTAATATATTTTGCGGGTTAGAGAAATTATGGGTTAAAGTTAAAATTTTCATACATTATTTTTATGCCTAAGCAATAATATATAGGTATGTACATACATTTTTCGCAAATTTTATTTTCAAATCAATTTTTGGTTGTGATTTTTAAATAGTTTTATTTCTCTATATTCGTATTGCCTAACAATGCATGCATACAATTTTAAATAAACAGTATAGATCTTACATACACTCCAACATTTGTATATTTTTAAGCAATAATGTTGCGACTGATACATACACATGTATGAAGTTCGAACGAGAACAAAGCTGTAGAATACATGACTGGTTTGTATTTCATTTTTAGCGTTAATGATTAAGTCGACTCGTTCAAACATGCTGCACCTGAATGAACATTATATCGCATTTGAAAACGAATATTGCAAGAGTGATGCGAGCACCGCTTCGTTTTCTTGCGGTGACTGTAGTCATACCAGAAAAACCATTTACAAACATTCATGTTCGTTGCGAGTACAATAATTCAAGCTGATTGCTTGAAATGAGCTCTTTAGATTAAAATCATTTCTTATTGTTGAACAAAAACGGTTTGAATCATAATAATTCAGAGTACATGATTGGATATTCTCCAAATTTAAGTATTCGTTGCAGTTCTCTGATACAGACAGAACGAATTAAAAAATAAAGAACTTTCAACTAATGATTACAAAGATAAATATCAAGTCCTTCAAAATCAAAAGAATTACGAATTGGTAAGCAAAATATATCTTTGTCTGTCAAATTAATATACATATAACTAATATGTAGTATTTTATATTAAGTTTTATATAGATTTCAACATTTTATATCCTTGAACGGAAAGCTTATCAACAAAAAGTAATTGATTTGTCTAAAAAGCTAAAGGATAATTCAGCCAAAGAAATATTGACGTATATTGATAAGGCCAAGGAAGAAGGTACAAATATCTGATATTTGGTATACTATAGTTTTTTATAAAAATGGATTTTTAGATTCAAAACTTGCTTCTAAAAGAAAAAGTACACTGGAAGTTCGGGAATCATTTATTTGCTACTGCAAGGTAATTTGATTTATATTTATTGTGTTTATAATAAAAACTTACTACATACTTTGATATATTTCTAATAGAATATTTTAATAGCAGAAATTCTTTAAAAAGAATAGAATTAGAAAGACAACCAATTTGCCTTGCATAATTCAAACTTGAGAATTCTTCAAAAGCCATCGAAGTTTGTTTTCATTATTTCATGGGAATGAACATTAAATATCCCAAAAAATGCGACCATATTTGGTTATTCATTCAAAACATTATATGTATATCATATTAGTACCTCATGGGATACTGAATTACCTGCAGTCAATACTCTTATTAATGATCTGAAAAAATAATTTCTTAATAAGTATTATAATTTTTTTTTACTACTTGTATATAAATACATACTTACATTCAAATGAATTGAACAAATACTTAGAAATATCACGAATTATATTTCAGAAAAGTTGAATCTTATGAATTTATTTTTAATTTTAAAGAAATTTTTACAATTAAACTTATAATTTTATAACGTTTTGTTTCTACATACACATCTATGCGTGCACATGTAAATAACTTGCATTTACTAAATAACAAATAACATTAATACATAATTATCTACATAGTAACAAAAAATTTAAATGAATAAAATAAGTTGCTGTAAGTGTCATGAACTTTTCACGAACGTCAATACCTTAATAAGACATATGAGAGTTCGACATTCAAATGTAATACGATTTACTTGTTGCTACAATAAATGTTATCGAAAATATAACCGCTAAGATTCATTTAAATACTCACTTTCATGGTAATAAAACAGAATTAGCTACAAGTAAACATAATTTAGTTAATAATACAGCTGAATATTTTAATAGTGAAACTAATCATCAAGGCGGTACCCCAAAATCAGATATCCAGTTAAGTTTCATCATGTTCGATAACTATTAATACAGATATTTGATTAAGTCTTTTGAAAGTAAATCTAAATTATTTACATGCAAAGATGATGTACTTGGCAAAAGAAAAGATTGGATACCCATATTGCCCTATTTAAAACGAAGTTTTACTACCCCATTGCATATTTGTTAAAACGCGAACTAACACGAATTTAAAAAAAAAGCTGATACCCGTATTTTATTAAATCGACTAATGATTAAAATATGTTAATTTGGCATTTTTATTACAAACAACCCCGAACCAAAAATTCAAAACCCGTTCTTTTTTACGGAATATCCTTAAAAAAAAGGACATGGATGAACGTCCATGGACAAATTGCACGCGCCTTAAAAACCCTTTCTTATGATACGCATATTGTATATGTTAGTAAGAAAACAGATTCTGAAATTAGCCAAACATGCAAAAATAGACCCTTTTTCAAAATGGTCCAGCTCACGAGAAGTCAAAGCTGGAGCCGAAATATTTTTAATGTCATCTTAAAAAAGTCTAAGGTTCATTTTAGGAGGATACATCGAACACTTCTTTTGGTGAGTCGCTCTAATGTATATACATGTGCAAATGTATATATGTACATGTAAAATGTGAACACCCAAAATAAAATAGAAGCTCCACTATATTTCAAATTAAAATCAAAAAGATTTATTTACTTTAAGTGGTTCATTAATTATAAATAAGATTGATATTAGAAAAGTAAATGACTTCACTGACTTTTACAATAATAAAACTTTAAAAGGTTTAATACTACGCGGCTATTCAAAACAATATTTAGCAACTTTTAAGTAAACTTTAATCCGACTTAACTTTTAATTTAATGAACTTCAACGACTTTAATATATTTAACAACTTTACGACTTGATAGCAACGCCTCGACTGTTCTAGAAAAGAAAAACTACTTGTTGTTTTACTTGTATTTCTTTGCAGCAACAAGGGCGCATGCTATTATATCTAGTTACTAATATGATTCTACTATGAAGTCAAGCAAGCGTTTAGTCTACCATAACAAAATCGCGTTTTCTTCTAATTACTTATTTTTCCTTTTTGCGAATATATTAAATAAATTTCCTAACAATTATTTAAAACAGTGGTGCTAATTCAGACAAACAATTTTTTAGAAGCCCCACCCCTTTGTTTTTTACGCTCATTACCAAGGCGAATTCAACAAGGTAAGTGCAACTCTACAACTACAAAAAGCCACATGTATTTTGTTTATGCAATAAAATTTCTTGTTGTCAAAAACAGCTGATCAAAGCAAAAAGCCAAAATTTTCGTACGATAAAATTTATAAAGAAGCCCCCAAAACGTTGAGGGAACTGTTAGATATACCAGTCAACTATAAATCATTGTTAATGAAGGGAGGTGGCACAGGCCAATTTGTAGCAGTATGCATTAATCTTATTAGACGCACAGGCACTGCAGAGTATGTCGTAACTGGTTCTTGGTCCAGTATGGTAAAGATAATTTGGTTTTACCAAAATTTGCTAACTATACAACTGTTCCGCGCCTGGAACAGTTGTATACCTGGAATTGTACCTGGAATTTAGATCCAAATGCTTCTGAAACTATTGATGGCGTATAATTTGATTTTGTGCCAGAAATTCCCAACAATGTGCCTTTAGTTTGCGATATGTCTTCTAACTTTTTACGTCAAAAGATCGATGTAAAGGGCTTTGGTGTTATATTTGCCGGAGCACAAAAAAATGTTTACCTTCAAAAGCCACTGTAATTATAGCTCTAATGGGCCACCACATTAGAGAGACTCCGTCTGTATTAAATTTTACGCTAATGCATAAAAAAGACTCGCTACTAAACACGCCAACAACTTTTGGGTTAGTAATTATAGGTAAGTTTTTTTAATAAGTATTAATGGTAATTGTTTATATTCCACTTGCATTCCCTTAATAGCATTTGTATTAAATGGATAAAACGTAATGGTGGTGTTGAAGACAAAAAATCGGCAATCAAATCTAAACTGATTACGATATAACTGACAAATCAAATGGATTTTTCTATTGCTCAGTCGATGCGAATGTTCGTTCTCGCATGAATGTGCCATTCCGAATTGGCAGCGCTCAGGGAGATGAACATTTTAAAAAAGCTTTCTTAGACAAAGCTGAAAGTGTAGGTATGATACAACTGAAGGGTCATGTTCGGTAGGAGGTATTCGAGCATATCTTTTGAATGCGACAACCCTCGTTGAGACACAGAAATGAGCAAATCTTATGTTGGAAATTTATAAAAACAATTGCAAATAAATAAAATTCTTATATGTATATATTATTGTAAATTAATAGAAATTAAAAATAAAATTGCTTTACACATACATACTGTATATTTTCTTTTATTTAAGTTATAACAATTGATGATTTTTAAAAATTTCATCTAATTCCGTTTCTATTTCCATGTTTGTATCTCGAAGATTATCGACTACCTTCTCAGCCCATACAAAATATTCATCTCGTCGTTTCTGAAAATATACAAATATGTATGTATCTAATAAAACAAACATAAAAAACGATTTGGAATTTTGAAGTGACAATGCAAAAGTGGGATGTAATAAATCTCTTACAGCCGTACCTAAATAAGAGCGGAAGGCGGAACGTTTTCTTCCGCGTAGCCTTTACGCTGATATGCCATACCTAAACAAGAGCGTTGACGTTGTGTCACAAACAGTAGTGTTAACGTTCGTGCTTACTAAAACCCTCATAAAAGAAAGAATAAATGGAATTAAAACCGCTAGTTTGACCAAAAAAATAGCTAATTTGCCATTATTTATTATCAAAAGATTAAAACAGGGCTGTAAAAACCACAAATATAACAACCCTGCTTATTTAAACGCGCTGTCAAAATCGGATTTTCCAATTGCAAAGCGTTGACGCCGCGCTATTTAGGGATGCTTCATACAAACTATGGGCATGAGGATTTTTGACAGCTAGAAAACGCGTTCCGCTCTTGTTTAGGTATGGCTGTTAATCATATAAAAATAATTGAAATGATTAAAACAACTCGCTATGAACTAGATTTTGTTAAAACGTCTTAATTATTTTAAGACTTGTATTGTTTTATACAAAATCATTGTTATTTTTTAATGCTTATATTTTAACATTTAACTTTTGAGCAGAAATAAAAGTTATTTTTTAAACTTTTTTTTTCGTCTCATATACAAACAAAGAAGGTGTTCAGTTTTCTTAATTTCAAAAACATATGTAAATGTTTGCTGTCAATCCTAAACTATTGAAATAACTTATAAATTAAAAAAAAATAAATTATCTTACAGTTTATTTCTTAATTACTACATAATATTTATGTATTTATTAAAAAATATACATTACATATCTATTTATGAATTATTTTTTTGTTTGTTTGTTTTAGTTCAAGAATTGTTTTGTTTGAATTTTTATGTTTGTATGTTATTGTTTTTTTTTTACTAATATACTCCAAAATAATAAATAATTTATGCATTTTTATTTATTGAAATTACTTAATTTAAAAAAAAAACTTTATTAATCGGTTAACCGATCAATTACAAATTTAACCGATTATTAACCGATTAAACCAAAACCTCGGGTAATTAATCGAGCGATTAGAGGATTAAAGGAAAAGCCCGATTAAATGAATACCCTAGGTAATACCCTCTTTAAGTGTACACGTTTCCACGCCACCATTGAGGTAGTGAACTAGGCGCGTTTTTTTTAACGTGATTTTAGGCCTACTCCACGATATATAACATATTAATATTCTAAAGTAATATAATAAGTTAAAAACCAAAGAAGTCAATAAAATAAAATTCAAAGTAATAATATAGTAATATACATATAACATTTGATTATATTCTTAAACTAAAATAATTAAATATTATGTAATTGAATAAGAAGAAGTCCTTTGGAGATATCAATAATTTCTTTGGTGCTGTCATTGGCTTTATAATTTTTATCTCATTCATGGCATTACATAAATAAATACATATTTAGTTAAAGTTTTAATATAAAACAAACATAATATTTTTGATATTTATTCTAGACTTACCTTAAAAAAAAAAGATGTTATGGAACCTTCCTAGCTCTTGCGTTTTATGAATTAGTTTCCTTTGTTGCATATAATTTTAAACGTTTGCCTCCATAGATTTCATTGCATATGACATTTAAAAAGTTAAATTGAATGAACAAAACATTTTTAAAAATAGTATTTCAAACTTACCTTAAGCCATTTCATTTTAACCTGGGTTGTCATTGTCGTCCAAAAAAACCCCTATAATTGACATCTTATAATACTTACTTTTAAAATTATATTTTTAAAAGTTTACTAAATCCCATAAAACGTTGCTTTGACTTCTGCATTTTCAATTTTTAGTTGAGGTGTCGAATACAAAAATAAATGCGGCATTTAAAGAACATTTGCTTGATATGTTCCGGCAAGTCGACCGATTTGTTTTGGTCCAGCAATTTCCTTTCCATTTATTTTTCCAAATATTATTTCCAGTTTTTTTATTTCAGCAAGAAAACTGTTTTTAGGCATTTCGACGCTTGATCGACCCACGAAAACGAATTTTCATAACATTCATATCCTTCGAGATTGAGTTTTCGTATTATATACCCAGATATATATTCCAAAGCGTCCTCTTGAAGTAAGCCAATATCTTCGAAATTCGACTCATTAAAAAATTGAAGTACGTCCTCTTCGTTCGAAGTAGGTAACGGCTCTATAACATCTGTAACATGCTCATTTCTATCTGGATTCTGGTTTTCATTAACACTCGAACTGTGGAGCCATTCAGTGTTTTCCTTTTCTACATTTCCTTGTCCACTAAGGTGCTACGTATTTCTGGCTAAACATAAAGAAGTTACAACTTGTTTTAAATCTTTTGCTTTTGTTAAAAACTTACCCAGAATGTATTTTCGATGCCTAAATTTAAAGTCCATTGGCGAAGGATGATCATTTAAGCCCCCTCTGCTTCTTATGGCACCGAAGAAATTCTCCAAAATGTCTTGGTTAAGCCTGTTGGTCAATAAATATGTCATATTGTATTTTCGACATATTTTAGGAGCATTGCTAAAGCAGTATTCGAAATTTAATTTCCTTTTTGCAAATGTTCTAAGGTATTTTTGTTTGGAATAATTGGCGATGACATAAATTTGTTCATCGCATTTAATGTTCGGTTTTGGTATTCGAATGCTATACCGTATGGTTCCTGGGGAGGAAAACTAGTGCTCAGCAAAGCAATATGTTATACGCAATAACAAATCTAACCTTTCCAGGGTGCCCAATTTCGATTTATGGACATCAAACCAATCATTTACAAGCTGAATAAAGTCAGCAGTAAGAGTTGGTTTATACAAATCCATACCGTGGGAGTAGCATATTCTAGTAGCATTGGCAGTTGTGTGCGAAAACAACTGTGTTGCTAGTTTCACTTTTTGTCTCCCTAAAAACCACAAAAATTGTATTCTTTAGTCAAAAATAAAGTCGACTTATTCTAACTTATACTTCAGAGCAAATGTGTCCACATGCATTTAAAGCATATTTTAGTCTAAGGTATGCAATATTTTGAGTATGGGCCTATATGTATAACTTATTATTGGATACGTCCGAATTTTACGTTAACTTTCGCAGTTTCACAATGGTTTTAGAACATACTATTTCACCCTTATATTTCAGCTCTGTGTCCAGATAATGGTTTCTTACCAGCTTTAACAAATGAGGAACATCGGCAAAAGTAAATACTTTTTCATCAACACGGACAGGATTGGGAAACCATGGATTATCTAAAAAATTTCGGAAATATTAGTTAAAAAAACTATTACTTACTTTTTAGTTTTATGTTTGTACTAAAGGCAAATCTTATTAACTAGTACTGAGCTTAATTATTAATCTTAAATTTTATTTATTTATCTTTTTATTTATTCTATAACTTAACGATTGACTGTCTTCATTAATAAAATCTTAATTTTAAATCTTAAATAAAAAAATTACGAAAAAATTTCATTACCCCTTTTATGGATAAGTGTAAATATTATAAATTACTTCTACGGATTGAACCATAACTAATCTCTTAATATTACGTCTTTATGTATGTTGTTTGGGTGCACAATGGGGATTACCTGATGGGCTGTTTGTCGCAGGATCGATGTGCCGGCTGGCTGTTGCGTTTCGGGAACAACAAAAAAAAAAAAAAAAACCAAACCACCATTACCGTACACCGGGCGGGAAGCACTCTCCAATATCCAAAACAAAGAAAAAGTTTTGCCTTGACTTTATTTTGTTTTATTCCTTTTTTTAGATTTATTTTATAATTAGGTTTTATTTTACAATTTTCACTTTCAGTTTGTCTTCCTTTTTTTGTTGTCTTTTTACCTTTTTTTCTTTTCACCTTTTCTGTATTTAAATGGCCGGCTTCTGGCTGGTAGTATATTTTACGAAGCAGTGACAAAAATATGTAGCCCGTGCAGACTCACCACACTACATGCGGGGTTGCCAGACATCACCCCCACATGTAACCCTGTTCCACACGAGGGAACTGTCGATGTCTACACGAGCACACGGGAACCCCGGTCTACACCAGCCAGGCGCCAACATACACCCCGCCTTGCAACGGTGGTGCAATTATTTATAAATTTAATTAAATAGCATGAAAAAAATAACAAAATATGAAAAGAAACTCAATTAAATTAATCCAATTAAAATTAACCATTAACTTAATACCAAAAAAAGGATAAAAAAAAAAAAGAAAAATTAATTCAAATAAAATAGATAGAGCGTAAGAGTATTAGCAATATAAAAAAAAAACAATAAGATACCAAGATAAAAAGAAAATTCTAAAAAAAAAACGTAACAAATTCATCTATCTATATAAAAAAAGCCAATATCCGCCCCAGAGGGCCACATCATACGTCGGCTTAAAGGACAACCAACAACTTCTTTATGGCGTTACTATCACTCCTTCCCCAATATAGGCGAACCCGAAAATGGTGTCCTGTACGTAGATTGTCCCCGGCTTCCCCTTCGCGGGTCCGATGAACCCGGTGCCAATGTCGGTCTGCACAGGAGTTGTCACTTAAGACTAGCTCTACTTCTAGCGTGCGGCCTTCCTCATCCCTACGGAAAAATGTGAGCTTCGTGCGGCCCCGACTCACCACGCACCCCAGGACCTTGGCCTCTTGGCATGTTATGGACGACCAAGCTACGCTGGGGTCCAGGAGCGCTCGCGTCCAGAGGGGTTTGGTGCTGGGCCCGATACTCACACGAACCCTGGCGGTCATCTTGACCCACACCCGTCCCTCCAGCATCGGGTGCAGCCAACTGTTATGATCCTGCAGGCAACGACGGCACCTGTCGATGCTTCTACAGGCCTTGCGGGCCACGACACGCAGCTTTTCCTCTACGGGGATGGTGATGAATCGCGAAAACTGCCTTACCGCGTGAAACCGCTCGCATAGGGGGCACCGAAAGTTTGTGTTGAAGGCGGCCATAGGGATCTGAAAGAAGATTATTTTTGAGAGGGGGGACAAGGTTAAAGACAGATGTATATTAGGAGTCGCATTTAGGCTGAGCTACCAATTTGTGTATCGGTCGTGTGATTACGTAATTTTGAGTTTTTAAATCGGCTACTCGCACCTTGCCATCATTGCCCCGATACACCTTTATGACACGCCCGAAACGCCACTCAGTGGGACAGCCTGGTTCACTCTTAAGAGCTACCAAATCGCCTTCTTTTAAGTCTAATTGAGGGTGTTGCCACCTGTTGCTCTTGTGTACCTCTTTTAAATACTCCTGCCTCCATCGGCGACAAAACTCTTGCTGTAGGGCCTTCAATTTACGGCACCGATTTACAATGCTTAGGGGTGAAGACAGTTCTTCGGGCTCAGCAGCGGCAAGAATAAATGTCCCTATCAGAAAGTGACCTGGAGTAAGGGCAGACAAATTTTCAGCGCTTTCTGACATAGGGCCAAGGGGGCGAGAATTGAGACACGCTTCTATTTTGGCCAGAATGGTGGAGAACTCCTCAAACGTAAACTTGAGTTGACCTGCTGACTCTCTGAGATGCATTTTCTACTTTTTACCCCTGCCTCCCATAAACCTCCCATGTGAGGCGCTGCAGCAGGGCTAAAGTGCCACGACAAGTGCTGCTAAAAAGGCAGGGGTAGACAAATCGCAAACAGCTTCAAGGTGAATCGCCTTCGTAGAGAAACAAACGAAGAGACACACGTAGCCTTTTGAGATTCTGCGGTATCTGCCTGTGAAACTTTTAATGTCGAACGGGCCGGCAAAATCAACGACTGTAATCGTGAAGGGGCGACAAAGGATAGTTCTTTCTTCCGGCAAAGCCGCCGTTATTTGATTTTGAAGCTTCTTTCTATAAAGAACACAGACTTTGCAGTTACGAACCACTGTCTTTATCAGGTTTTTCGCTCGAATGATCCAGCACTCTTGCCGGACAACATTTAAGACTAGACAAGGGCCTCCGTGAAGGACTAAGGTGTGCACGAATTCCACATAAAGCCGGGCCAATCTACCGCCATACGCCAATATAATAGGATGTCGCTCGTTGTAGGACAGACAAGTAGTAGCGCTTAGGCGACTATTAGATCAAATAATGTTGTATTTATCGACAAAAGGGGTAAGTGTTAACAGGGGGCTACGTACTCGCCAGAGCTACAAATCGGAACATATAGGCGATTACGTGATACGCTCCAGACAAACTAGAAAACCTGTCTAGAGCATCTTCTTTATCAGCAGATCTAGCAACAAATACTTTAGCTCCTTTCGATTCTTCTGCCGTTTCGAACTCCGCTGCTCCTGCAGGCCACGAAGACTGCGTTAAGTTGAGCCACTCAGGTCCGTGCCACCAGAGCCTATTTTCTCTCAAATTCGCAGGGATCAGCCCTCGGGTTGCTAGATCGGCAGGATTGTCACCTGACGCAACGTGACACCAGTTTTTATTCCCCACTTTTTCTAATATTGTAGCCACCCTATTTGCCACGAACGTTTTCCAGCTACAAGGGGGTTTTCTCAACCATGCTAAAACAATCGTGGAATCGGACCACAAATAAAGGGGGACTTGTTCACGTTAAAAGTAGGTGCTACACTGTCAACCAAATTTGCCATCAGAACTGCTCCACATAACTCCAAACGGGGTAAAGACGGCTTTTTTATTGGGGACACTTTAGTTTTACATGTGAGCAGACTTGTCAACACTTTATTTTCAAGCTGTACAATAATATATATTGTAGCCGCATATGCCAACTCAGACGCGTCACAGAACTCGTGAAATTGTATAGTACAGACAGGCGAATATTGAACCCAACGAGGCAGCTTAATTTTCTCAATATCCGCATAATTTGCAACAAAATTCTGCCATTTCTGCAGAGCCACAGGTTTTATAGCCTCGTCCCACTTGATCTTATCAAGCCACATTTGCTGCACCATTATTTTTGCTGCTACTACCACCGGAGACAACCAACCTGCAGGATCGTACAGCCGAGCGATGGTTGTA
Source organism: Pollenia amentaria (assembly GCA_943735925.1). Classification (NCBI taxonomy): domain Eukaryota; kingdom Metazoa; phylum Arthropoda; class Insecta; order Diptera; family Polleniidae; genus Pollenia; species Pollenia amentaria. The sequence continues at coordinate 93,019,567 of OX031009.1, read as the reverse complement.
ATAACCTCTCTTTTAGTATACGAGGTATTTAGTGTTATCTTTTCACAAGCAAAGAAAAACACGTCTTCTGCCGCATTCCAGCGAATTCATAGCGTTTTCGTAGTGCTTTTCTTATCGAGCGACAAAAGTGAAGAATTTAAAATTTCTTCAGAATTTGAGGTCCATTTTCTGAGCTCAAATCCCCCCATATCTAAAATACCAAATAATTGCTCCCGTGTCATCAAAGCATCAGCAACTGAATGGGCAGCAACTAGGGCATCATCTACGTACATATTTTCCCGCAAGATTCTCGCACCCAATGGAAAACGTCGCTCTTCATTAGTCCCCAACTGTAGAATGGTTCTAAGGGCCAAATATGGGGCACAATTTACGCCAAAAGTCACCGTTTTCAGTTGGTAATCAGCAATTTCCGCGCTATCACTGCTACGAAACACTTTTTTTTGGAAGGGGCTATGTGTGGGAGTCATGAAAATCTGCCGGTACATTTTTGAAATGTCCGCATTAAATACAAACTGAAAAAATCGCCATCTCAGAATTAGATTTACTATTTCAGCCTGCAAAATAGGGCCAGTGAACAACAAATCATTTAAACTTCTCCCATTTGCGGAAGGGCTCGAGACATTAAATACCACTCGGAATTTAGTCGTTGTACTCTCTGGATTAAAAACGCCATGATGGGGTATATAATAACTAGGGTCACCTCTAACATCCTCTGCTTTTTCCATGTGCTCTAAGGTTAAATATTCTTTGAGGACCTCATCGTTCTGGGCCTTACGCTCAGCGTTGCGCATTAAGGATTTTTCGTTTCTCAAATATTGCCTATTGGGACTAAGCGACAGCAAACTATTCTTAAAGGGCAGACTAACTGTGTATCTCCCTTCCGAGTTTCTAGTGGTAGTAGAGCTATATATCACCTCACATTATTTATCCTCTTCTGATAAAATTCGCCATTGAGATACTTCTTCTAACTCCCAAAACTTCGATAATTGGTCATCAATCGCTACTTTTGTCAAATGAGACACTCTTATTCTTCGAGGGGAAACTCTAGTAGGCGTTGGGCCAGTAACAATCTAACCAACAATTGTTTCTTGAGCCACTAGCGATTCAAAAACACCATGCCTAACTCCGCCACGAAAAATAGAAGGTAATAAATCAGCTCCTAACAATAGATCTACTTCACTGCTTTCATAAAACTTCGGATAAGCATAACATAATTTGGACAGCTCAACCTCCTTCTGGGGCAAAAAAGAATACGTTGGAATACTACCAGTTACACGAGGAACTACTAGAGCCTCTACATTAAGAGCCAGGCACTGATCAAAAAGTGAAACAATCGCAAAAACTGCCATTTTAGAAGACGTACTAATTATATCTCCCCCCAAACCAGAGACTTCCGCAGAAATTGGATTAGTCGGCAACTTCAACAGCTTCTGTATTTTTTCCGAAATAAAACTTTCATCCGAACATGGATCTATCAGCGCTCGTACCTTGTAACAGGAACTAGCAATGTTAACCCAGGCTGTGGCTAACATCACTTTTTTTGCAACAGATGTATGGTGCGATTGAACTACACCAGAAGGGCCGGCAACATTAGTGGACTGTATTTGACTTTGCATATTTTGACTCTGACCTTGAGAATTAGTGCTTGGCTGACTTTGATTATTTTTGTTATTTCTAACTATCTCCTTATGTATTAATGTATGGTGTTTTCTCTTGCACTTCGAACAACCATTTTCACTCGTACAATCACCATACATATGCCCCAGTATGTGAAGGGCCCGTTTGGGAAACACTGGCAGCTGTATTGTTTGCTACTATAATGTCAGAAACACTTTCAAGGACATGAAATCTATCGGTCAGAAAATTATTTAATTCTTCCCATTTGGGAACCTCTGTATTATTTTTTATTGGCTGCTCCCACAGATGTAAAGTATTTTCTGAGAGCCGAGACGAACATTGAAACACAAAAATTGGGTCCATGAGGCAATATCTACATTATATAATTTTAGCACCGAAATACAATTATTAATTTCTCTTTGGAGCCTTTTTATTTGTGAAGCCGTTTCTCGTTGACATGGAGCCAAATTAAATAAAGCTTTCAACTGACTATTTATTAAAACGCGCTTATTTTCATATTGGGACTTTAAATTGTTCCACGCTATCTCAAAATTTTCAGCTGTTAGGGCAATATTTCTATTTATATCCCGAGCCTCACCATCTGTCTTTTGAAATTAATAAAACAAGTTTTCTACTGGGCTAAGTCTAGAATTATTTATGTAGATTGCCGTAAACATGTCCCTGAAGGTGGGCCACGAAACGTAATCTCCATGAAAAATGCCAGTATCACAAGGGGGGACAGGTATAGAACACAGGTTAGGAACCACTGTTTTACTTTTCTGCCTATCTTCTTCTAATACCTGTCTAGCATTGGCCAAAATATTTATACAATTCACATATACGTTTCGCACCTGAGGATACTTTGTTTGGACCGCCACTAATTCTTTCTTTGCCTCGATAGTGTCCGCGGAACACTCATCAAAAATTTTATTAAATTTCTTCCAACTTTTGTCTAATTCGCTTTTTTCAAAATCAAACGCCTCACTGTTTATTACCTCATCTGCTGCCCGAATAAATTTTTGAAAAGTAGACATCTTTTTATTTATCTATTTATCAAACGGGCGCACTTTAGAACAACAAAAATAGCGAGATAAGCCTTAACAAAGACAACAAAATTAATTTCCTTCGAGAAACAAAAAAAAAAAAAAAAAAAATTTTTGGCGCGTTGGCAGCACTTTTCCCTTATTCGTAAAATTGATGTAAAAAAAATCTTTAGGCAAAAAAAAACAGAATTACAAATTGGGCGAGTAACGCGTAAATCGGCGAGTAAAAAAAAAGATGGCTCTTAAAATTGTGAGGCTTTACTTTAGCGCAACTTAACCTCACTTTTACCGAGACACAGTATGGCGCGACACAATATATGCATGAACTTTAAAATTCCAAAAGTACGTACCTTTTCTTCTGGCTGTTGCGTTTCGGGAACAACAAAAAAAAAACCACCCTTACCGTACACCGGGCGGGAAGCACTCTCCAATATCCAAAACAAAAAATCACTTTTGCCTTGACTTTATTTTGTTTTATTCCTTTTTTTTTTAGATTTATTTTATAATTAGGTTTTATTTTATAATTTCCACTTTCAGTTTGTCTTCCTTTTTCTATGTCTTTTTACCTTTTTTTCTTTTCACCCTTTCTGTATTTAAATGGCCGGCGTCTGGCTGGTAGTAGATTTTACGAAGCAGTGACGAAAATATGCAGCCCGTGCAGACTCACCACACTACATGCGGGGTTGCCAGACATCACCCCCACATGCAACCCCGTTCCACACGAGGGAACTGTCGCTGTCTACACGAGCACATGGGAACCCCGGTCTACACCAGCCAGGCGCCAACATATGTAATATTAATTCAATCACAGATTAAATCCTAACTATTTTTAACCCTAACTATATTATCATTAAAATTTTAATATTAAATCTTAAGTTAATTAAATTACGATTTTTTGAATATCGAAGCTTCAATGTTAAATTCCTTTATAAACAAATACTGACATTTTAAACAATATCAATATGATTCGTCCTCGAAATTTTTTGGTGTTTGCAGTTGTGTGGGGTTAGAAGTTGTGTTTTGTTAGAAATTTCTTGGTGTTCGAAGTGTATATTTTACTTACCTGTAGTGATAACTAAATCTTTCCATTAGTTACGATTAGTTGGGCCCATGTCACACACAATTGCCACTACGGGAAAACCTGCTCTATAGAGTTCGCATATAATTTTGTTTTAGAATTCCTTTGCTCATTTTGCAATCAAAGTCATAAAATACAGGCTGCTTCCACGACTTTCTAAGGCCGCGTGCCATTACCACTTGAACATAATTTACAGGCTTTCTAATTATGTCGTTCATTGAGTCATATTCGTATGTTTCCGCTACCTTTATTTCGTCGAAAGCTAATATACAAATTTTTTTTTGGCGCATAAAGTTAATTGAGTTAGACAACTCTCCTTCCTTAATTTTTGCGCACCAACGTTGCAAAGTTAAAACGTGGGGTAGCGGAAACCCTTTTTATACAGGTATCTGTACACTCTTGGCCCAGCAGCATGCAAACAAATGGCATTTGAGACATCTTTCCACTTCCAAAGAATTCCTACAACAGTCATCAATTTTCTTACCTGTCCTTCGGTAAATATTTTCTTTAATGCGTCCACAGCTACATTAGCCCTGTTAAGATTTTTTTTAATTCGGCGTTTTCGCCCTCCAACTATCGAATTTTTTTAAAATATTCTTCAGCAAATATAGACGAACTAAAATTTATAGAAATACATCATATTCTTATAAGAAAAACAAAAATTCCCTTTTAAAAGGTGATATATGTATTCTAAATTTGATATATGTAATTTTAATTTTACTAACGAAAATTACCAGTTATAAAAAAAAAAGTACCAAAAAGTTTCCTAGTATAAATTCTTATCCACTCAAGACCTTGCATGTTATATTATCGTTAATTAACAAAAGTACCAGTTGTAGAACCAAAAGTTTAGCCCCTTATTTTCTAAAAGGACCGCATTTCAAAAAAGTTCCATACACATACATACGGTTATTTTCCTAAAGAACAACGATAATTACACTGTGCTAGAATTTTTTAGCTTCAGGCGTTTAGGCTGTACGATAATGAATCAGTCAGTCAGTAACGTTACAAGTTTATATATATAGATTCAAATTTTTATAAACTTACTCCGTCTGAGTTTCCTGATCCTTTCTATTTGGCTTTGTAGGAACGTCATTTACAGCAAGAATGACAGAAATAAAGATTACGCCTTGCGCATGTGATGACGTAGTATTTCCCTTATAAAGGTTACCAAGGCTTTTTTATATGTGAAATTTATAATTTCTTGGAAACAATGTATATATTGCGTGATAGTTGGCTACCCTAACATTAATTTACTCAGAGAGTTTTAAAAAAAAATTTATATTAATTGTCAAACAAACCAATAATTTTAATAAATATTTTTTATTTTAAAAATTGAATAGAGTAAAAAAAGAGTGAAAATATGAAGTGTGCAGTGGGCAAATGCAAATGAAGTACCAGAGGAAAAAACGAGTGAGAAATTGTGTAAATAATAAAGTTAAGCGTGTTTTTAATAATATCAGGTATATGATGAAAGTCGATCGATTTTAAAACGAACGTTTTTAAAAGGTGTGATGAATTTCGAGCGATTTTAAAATCCACTTCTGAATTATAGTCTTAAATTTGTGTTCAGAATACACTTCAGTTGACATATGTATGTAATATAAAATATGAAAGAATAAAGACAGAAAATAAATGGAATATGTATTAAAAATCCATTTAAAAAGATACTTAAAACGATATTTTCGGTTTCAAATCGTTTCGTTTTTAAAATCTATTTCCATCACTTACCTGTATGCTAACATTTTTGTCTATATTTGTATTATTTTACAATTTTCCAAAAGATTCAGCCCAAACTAAGCTATGGGAAATATTTTGCAAGCGAGTGAAATCAGTCATTTTGAATAAAGAAAAAATTTTTGCTATACATATCACACAAGAAGATTTTGAAAGAAATTTAAAATTTGAAATGGGTAAGTTAACTAAAATTAAATTTTTGCAGTTTATTACTAAATTATATTGAATAAGATTTAGCAATCGCCGTGGACCAAAATAATAGATAACCTAAATTATTCATGGGTTCACCAACTAAGTGAAGGTGGGTTAAGTAAGCCATCAAGTGAATTAATGGAAACGTTGAGATCATGTGATGCTATCTTCTTGCAATTTAATGGGGAAAAATTGTTGCTTAAAAACAAAATATTTGCAAAATCATTTGTTAGAAGGAAAGGAATTTGAAGTAAGTTAAGACATGAAAAAGCTTTTTTTTAGATGTAGGAAGTATTTTCGAATGAGGTTACTAAATGCCGAGATTGCTTAAGATTTCAACAAGCCAAACAGGAAACTAAATAAAATTAGAAACTAAAATTCTTGATATAAAAGAATTTTCCCTTTTTTGTCTGCTTTAATTTATGTACACGCAGAGAAAAAATATGTTTATATATGGGCACCTCCAACAAAACTATTTTTAGACAAAATTTTAAACATATTATGTTTAAATTTAACCATATTATTGTCACCGATAAACATATAATTGTTAAATTAGTCCTCCATCAAGAAGCCACAACCATATTATGATTGCCTCTAAACATGTTATGGTTAAATATGACAATAATTTGTTTTTAAATTAACAATAGTATTTTCCTCTTTTCTAAGAGCAACATGCTTTGGTTGAAAATCAACCATGCCATTATAAATGTTGAACATATTTTAGTTATTACTAACCAAAAGATGTTCGGAGGCAACCATAATATGGTTGTGCCTTCTTGATGGAGGACTAATTTAACAATAATATGTTTGTCGGTGACCATAGTATGGTTAAATTTAAACATAATATGTTTGCCATTCTCTTTAAAAATAGTTTTGTTGGATGTGACCAAATTTAAACATATTTTTTCTCTGGGTGTAGTAAAGATAAAGTTAATGTACATTATGTATGTATTTTATAATGTAATAAATAAAACTATGAAAAAATAACCCTAAACAAATCTTTTATTTTAAATAATTTAAATAGAAAAATTATAAATTGTCCCACTGTTATGTTTACACATAAATTTATTAGTTTGAGAGTTAAAAAATTTTAGCCATTAAGAACACAGGTTGTGTGAGGTCAGAGTTACTACATGCGCAGTAAAATAAATTTATGACTGCCTAATGTCGAAATCTTTAGTTCTATCATTCTTGAGCTACAGCACATGATTGCTCGAAGTAGGTTCTTCTTGAAATACAAATAAAAACAAATTTACTAAATGCAGATTTTTAATATGTTAAATTTAACGATTTAATTATTTATTTATTTGATTTCCAATACAACAAGATACAAATCTTATAATTATAGTATTGGATTTTTGTATTGTAATTACATTGTAGAGTAAAAAATGATATATTATTATGAAAAATAATTTAATAATTTCTAGAAATAAACAAATAAGTTTAAAATAGTTAAATACAAACATAATAAGAAGGAAACAGTATTAATTTGTGATAAAAAATTTATGTAATTCTTTCTCAAAAAGCCAGACGTTGCTAATGGATTTATTGGCCGGTAGTAGCGAGTTCCAAAGGCGGATTGAATTGATGTAAAAATGACGCTCAGAAACCTGACTTCTATATCTAGTATGAATTATATCATATGATCTTCTTGAACGCGTAAAAGATATTCTGTCAAAAAGATACACTGGTTCATGCTTGAAAATTATTTTGTGTAATAGCATTAAGGTTTTAATTTTTAACAGATTATTCAGAGAAACGCCATAAAGTTTATTTTTAACATGGGAAGTGTGATCATACTTTCTTAGGTTAAAAACATATCTCAATACAGCATTGTAAGTTTTCTCAAGTTTTCCCTGGCTTGTTGAGTCACAACTTGCAAACAGTTCGCACCCATAGAGTAAAATTGGCATGATAACATACGTTTTTGCAAGTAACATTCGAATATTTAACGGTGTGATGTGTTGGGTGTTCCATAGCGTTCGCAGCATTGAGTATGTTTTCCCAGCAGCAGCAGTTACATGATCAGACCATGTGAATGTGTTGTTAAAAATAATGCCAAGATTTTTAGCTTTTTGTACAATTTCAATTCGTTTGTTTTCCAGTAATATCATAGGTTCAAGCGACAGTTTCAGTGTTTTTTTCGTTATTATCAAGCATTTGGACTTCGTGGGGTTAATACACAAACCATTTGCATTTGCCCATGTGTGAACACGTTTTAAATCAATATTTATTTTTCAACACAATCATTTATATTTATCAAGGGACTACTAATATAGAGTTGTACATCATCAGCATATAGGTGAACATTACAGTGTAACAATTGTTTATCTAGATCATTTATATAAATTGAGAATAGAAGGGGCCCAAGTATCGATCCCTGTGGCACTCCACTAAGAACAGCTAACGATTTTGATGTTATATTGTTTGAAATAACAGATTGACTACGGCCAGACAGATACGAAGCAACCAAACGGATGGATGAAGGTGAGAAACTAAACATTTTGTCCAATTTCCAACAAAGAACTTGATGATCGACCGTATCGAACGCCTTGGAATGGTCCAGTAGAATAAGGAATGCTATATCACCAACATCAATGCTTTCTCGTATACCTGCGGATACATCAATTAAAGCTGTTGTACAACTGTGTTTTGCTCGAAATCCAGATTGTCTATTTGTCAGCAAGTTATTGTCGTTGATGTATTTATTTATTTGTTGATGAAGTAGTCGCTCAAAAACAAGCAATTAGTTCATTTGTTAATTCTCCAATCTTTTTTTAAGATCATTATTGCAACTTTGAGTTGTTAAAAGTAAAATTTTATCGGACGTATAAAATTTGGCTTATAATCTAGTTTAAGCCTTAGATCTAGTTTACCGACGCAGCTTCAAATGAAAAAAGTACCAAGGGCAATAGAAAATCAAAAAATAAGAAGAAAAAATTAAATACAAAAATTGGCGCAAACGCTTAGTTTTCGAGTTACGGAAGTTTAAAGTTTTCATTTAAATATGCGATTTTACACTACATTTCTAAGCGTATGTATATGACTAATATTGGTATCATTTCAAAGCTTTTCACTAGATCTTTCTGGACATACAGAATTTATTTTATTATTTTTAGTTTATTAAGAAGTGGGACGAGTTTGCAAAAATACAAAAGTTTTTAGTAAGTATAAAAACAAATTTATTCATTTACTACATTTCCTAGAGCACTTCCGTAACATTTCGACAGTAATATGAAAAAAACTGTAATATGAGCTTAAGAGTTTAAAACTTTAAAATAAAATTTGTATATTCAGAAAAATCTGTTCAAGAGCTTTAAAATGATACCAACTTTGGCCTTTTACGTTTAGAATTGTAGTGCAAAATCGCATATTTATATGAAAACTTTAAGCGTCCATAACTCGAAAACCAAGCGTTTGCGCCAACTTTTGTATTTCATTTTTCTTCTTATTTTTCAATTTTCTATCACCATTGGTACTTTTTTTTTATTTGGAGCTGCGTCGGTAAACTAGATTTGTTCCTAAAATGTTTTCGCCTTTTACTTATAACTCACTTTAGGTTAAAACTAAGTTGGAATAATGAAAAGCTTTTTATTATTATAATTTTACTTCACTTACACCGCATGAGTTTCTTGGTACTTTTTATTTGGCTTGAAAGAAATATCGTCCATACGTGTTTCTTTATCATTTTCCATTAAAACTTCAGGCTTGTCCATCTGCAAAAAAGGCTCCGCATTTGGCAAGAGAGTAACTCTTGCACCAATATGCAAAATATCGGAAGGTAAAAAGTGGTCAGAACACACTATGGATTCTTTTTTAAAAGGTCTGCCACAATTCTTCTCCCATTTTTTTTTCTAGCGGCTGCTTCACTGAGAACTCGGAACAAGTTTCCTTCACCTTTATTGTAAGGTTTCTTTCAAACTGCACACCGTCACATTTTTTTATTTAAAATTAGAATTATTACTTTTTTTAAAAATAAATTAATAATTTCACTTTAATTATTCACTGCTTTTTATTTGCTTTATTATAAAAATAATATTTTAACACTTTTTTAATATTTTAACATGTTTTGAATTGTAAAACATCGTTTCGCAATTTTTGTCACATCAAAACATTGGTGTTCAAAAATGTTTTGCATATGTATTGCGAGAGAATTTTATAAGTACAGTAACAGGCAAAACTAAACGCACAATTTTTATTGATATTTAATCCCAAGAAATTGTTTTGGTTGTATAAAATTTATTATAATGCAGTTAGGGACATCTGAAGAGTTGGTGATTTTTGTAATTACATAGTATTTATCAATAAAATATCAACACAGCTCCGCACGTGTGCATTCTTCGCTGTGTGACAATTTATTTCATCATTATTTATTTAATACACTGTATTGGAAAAATATCAATCCAGCTACCGTCCATGTGCACTTGTTGTAAACAATTGTTTGCTGGAATGAGCAACATTGCATCAAAAGCATTAATGCGTTGCGCATTTGATGAGCCACTCACAAAATTCGCACCAACAGAATGCGCATACGCATGTGTGCGTAATACACAAATATATTTGTATATACAAGATCGCTTTAACACATGCGCATGCGCTGGTTTTAATGGGAGTGTCTTTTTGGCTCATGCGCATGAGTGTGCGTCAGAGAACTGCAACGAATACTAAAATTTGGAGTATATCCAATCATGTACTCTGAATTATTATGATTCAAACCAGTGTTGCCGTCAGGATACGAAAGATACATTTTTCGTATCTTTTGATGACTTCATGTATCGTGTATAATCCTGACATTTTTCGTATCTTTTGAATCTATACGCAAAATGTACAGAAATAAAATATTAAACTTTCCGTCTCTGACAAAGTTTATTTAAGTTATCATTTCGTTATGAACACTAAAAAAAACAGTGACAACTAAATACAAAAATAACATGTATTTTGTTGTTAGGTTTTCTAAGTTCATCTGTCTTCTTGTGTTTGTGTTTTAAGATGAAATTTTAGAAGCAAATAATAACGATCTTTACAGTTAATAATTTCAGACCGTTTTTGTATAATAGTTTTATAAAATAAAACAATTTTAAATCCGAAATTAAAAAAAGAAAACTAAAAAGCATTTTACATTTTAAACAAATATTATGTACATATGGCATTTCGTTATAATTTACACGTCATTCTCCAAAAAAGACAACGTACAATTTTAATGATAAATGGCTGTTAATAAAAGAGTGCAATGGCTGGTTGATGAAAAAAATTACTAAGGGAAATGCGGTATCATTTTGCAAAGTTTGTGAAATAACATTAGCAAACCATAAGCCAATATTAAACAAACACCTGAATTCTTGTAAGCATATAAAAAATTGGAATGCAATAAAGAACTGCAAACCAATCGAACAATTGGTTATTTTAAACTATGAAGATCATGCCATCAAAAGAGCCGAAATTAAAATTTGCACGTTTCTTGCCGACAATAATCTTTCATTTTCTCTATTCCATTTTTGGCAAATACGCTTCCGGTTTCCAAAATTGCGCGAAAAATTCATTTGGGCCGAACAAAGGCAACTAATATAGTCACACGATTTGTTGGACCAGCATTTAAACAAGACATAATAAAAATTATAAGTTTACCCGGAAATTTTTTTAGCATTGTAATGGATGAGACAACAGACATTTCTGTTAAGAACCAATGTGCTTTTTGTGTAATTTATCCAGACAATGAAAAAGTTGAAACTCATTTTTTGGATATTTTTGAAACAGACAGTGGCAAAGCTGAAGACCTCAGTGAGGCACTTTTAAACTGGCTACGTACTAATTCTGTGCCTTTTGAAAATTTTATTGGATTTTCCTCTGACACAACAATTGTCATGGCTGGAGATCATAACTCTGTTTTTAGTCACCTAAAAAAGTCTATTAAGAACATTGTATGCATTAAATGAATGCTTCATTGAGTAATGGCATTACAAAACTTTATTTGGAATTTATGTCATACACTTTGGAACTTTTAAACGATTTTATTTTAATATTCCAGGCGGAAAAGCCTCGTCTACACCTTTTGCAATCGAAAGTTGAAAAATTAATTAAAACAATTGCTAGCAATTATTTAGAATTTAACTATGTGAAGGCAACAGATGTTTTGAAAATAGAATTTTCAAATCCAAATAATTTTTTACCAAATGAAAAAATTTACTTAGGTGTTTTAGCTCATACTTCGCTTGCTACGTTAATAGAAGATCAGAATAAGAAATATGATTTACTATAAATTGCCAATCATTTTATATCGAAGTTTTAAAACAAATAAATTTAAAATTCGTATTTACCGTTGAAATATTTAATATTATAAATATGTTTAATTCAAAGGAAGCTCAATCATTTAAAGAAAAGGATTTAACTGTTGTATTAAAAAAAATTTCCGTCTGTCTTAAATTTTATCGACCAGAACGCTTTGCATAAGGAATGGCGTGAGCACGTTCTCCTCAACCACGAAGAGCTTGGGCTTAACAGAGACATGGCCGCTGATGAGTATTTGGAAAAAGTGTTTAATTTAAAAAATGTTGGTTATGAGTTTGTTTTGATAACATACAAAGATAATTAATTTTAAAGTTTCCTTACTGTATTTTTAAAACTTACATACCTAATATTTATGACTTCTATTAATATAAAAATGATTTTATATGATATAACTTTCTTTACAATATTCATTAAATGTGAAATAAAAATGTTTTGTTAATCAAAATTTAACGTTAAAAATGGATTTTAATTTTTTTTTTTCAAAATGTATCTTTTTGGGAAAAAGCGTATCTTTTTGGAAACTAAAATGTATCTTTCTCGAAATGTCACTGGCAACACTGATGTACATACCTATATATTATTGCTTAGGCATAAAAAAAAAATTGAAGAAATTTTATGAGATATTTATAGAATGAATTCGACTTTTTTGTATGAAAATTTTAACTTTAACCCATAATTTCTCTAACCCGCAAAATATATTACAGTTTACTCTAAATTTTTCGCCCCTACTTTGGTATGTTAAATACATACATATGTATGAACTTTTTTACATACATAAATAATACACAAAAAACAAGTTTCTCGAGCCTATAACATGAATTTTGCTACTATCGTACCAAAGAAATATTAACATTCATGTTCGTTGCGAGTACAGGAATTCAAGCTGACGGTTTGGAATGAGGTCTTTAGACCAAAATCATTTATTGATGTTTGACAAAACCGATTGAATCATAAAATTTGAGTGGTGTTGCAACTGATCACAATAAAATAATGTTCGAATCATCGAGCCGAAAGCCGAGTACAAGTTAGCTGTCGTTCAAAAACAGATGCATCACTTTTAAATAAACAAATACCAGCATAATTTTGCGACTGATTCATACTTCTTACTGAATTTTTTGGTTCGTGTTGACGTTTGAACTAGAACAAAACTGTGAATATTTTTTTGATTTAAACTAAATTTTTAGCTGTAGTGATTGAGCAGGCTCGATCATACTCCTTGCAGCTCTCTGGTGTGCGTAATGCGTGCGCAAATGAGAACTCTGATAACACTGTTTTTGACACTAACGGCAAACAGTGGGAGATTTTGAAAAAAAGGAAAAAAATCTGGATTTTTCAAACGGTAATTCCTATAAGAATATTTCGTTAATTTCAAAAGATAAACTTCTATGCATGTCACTAACTTTTTTTTACAACTTGAATCGTGAATTCAATTAATAAAAAAAAATTCAAAATCAAACCTCAAAATCAACCATAGGATACTTAATTTTCAAGAGTATATACTATTTGGGACCTATGGGCAATTTTCATCTATATAAGATTTGTTTGCCTTTAAGAGATTTTTGGAAGGATATACGACACCTATGGTTAATTTTTGGCCTATCAACACAATATTTTGTCATGACATAGTTGATATTGTCGCCAATTTTGATGTCAATAAAAATTTATAAATTAGTTATGACATTAAAATCTATTTTTGGGAGTTGTAATTGTTTGGAAGGTAAGTTAATTAAGTATCTTTTCCGATAAAATTTGGGAAGACGATTAATATTGCTGTAATATAAGTTTGGACCAAATTCAACCTAAATCCCATGTAATAAAATGTTTTATGGTCACGAAGGGTTTTTTTCCGGAAAGAAGCATGTGTGCCAGCTATGTGAAATTAAAGACATATTCTCACCATTAAAACAAGCCTATTGGAACGAATTTCATTCAGTTATCCCTAAAATTGCGACATGTACTTTGCGCAAAAGTTGTACATGAACAGCCAGTCGGACGGACATACATCGTAAGATCGATTTAAAAAGTGATTTTGTTACATGATATTTGTAACGCCTAAAAGATTGTTCCTAGACCCTATACCGATCCCATCCCGATCGACTCAGAATTACCTTCCGTCCGGCTGGCTGGCTGGTTGTCTGTCCATGTAAACTTGTCTGCAAAGTAATGGTCGCAATTTAGACGAAATCTAAAGTTGCATGTAGCCGACACGTGTTTTTACATCTGTCTTGTAAAATTTTCCACTGCAAAATACACACACGTCGTGTGTTACCTTTAAAGTCATCTGACAAAATTTCAATTAGAATTCTGACAAACCGTCTGACTTAACTGCGTCAGAAATCTATGCCGGGAGGAAACCAGCACCGGCGGTCAAATATTACCGGAATTTTTGGCCGGCTGAAGTTAATATTTTACCGAGATATGTACGATATACCAATATACATATGTACGATAACCATTGAATAGAAATCATGTACATACATATGTAGATAAAAAATGTTCACTGTTAAATCCTAAATTAAATTCGAATTTACGAGTTTGAAGAAAACAGTTTCAAGATGGTTAAACTCTTTTACGGCACAAATAAAAATGTTTTTGGCGGCAGCACGTCAGTTTGAAACCGAGAACTACTTTGACTTCTGAAATAACTATGCGAAAAAACAGAGACAATGTCAGAAGCAAATTACGTGTACGTTTGTGCCTAAATATTACAAACCTTATGTAAAACAACAATTTTTACAGACATTACCATAGAGAATTTATACATTAATCTTAACCTAATAACATAATTTTGTTGTGGAGGGTTCAGGATTAACCTTAACCTTAACTTAAAAACGGTACACTCATAAAAATGTGTCTTTTTATTAGTGGTGTAGGATATCAAATGGTCAGATTCGACCGAATATCCTTTTTACTTGTGTTTTATATAAACTTTATTTAAGAAATTTCAAACATTTGTGTTTTTTTTTTGCATTTGGATTTACAGTACGAAATGTGGCTGATTTCATATTATCGTTTTTTGATTTAAGAGCTTTTAAATAAAACTGTAGACAATTTCAATTTGTCTTCATTTTTTTATAAAAGGTTGACATAATAGATTTGTTTCCCCTTAGTATTTTTAAAGGGAATTAAATAATTGAAACTCAAATGTACATTTATCAAAAAATGTACGGCATACACAGTTAAGCTCCAGTAACGTTAAGTCTTCATTTTAATATTATTTTCCATTTAATTTTAAAATTATTGTATACTATAGTAGATGATACAAACCAAATTAGAAATAATTTAAAAATAATAAGGGCGACTACCCTAAATCTCTTATTTTATTCTGCCAATAAATTACAAATTCTTTCAGATTAAGTGATTTGTTAATAGAATTACAATGCGTTTGTGTTGACTACAGCGCGCAAGAACCACTTAAGAAAATTAATAAAATTCTACTGTAAAGTAAAAGTAAAGATAAGTAAAAGTGCTAAATTCGGATGTGCCGAATCTTTGATACACTCCCACCCATAGTTAGAATATTTTACGATTGGGATTTATATATAAGAATTATAAAAACTGACCTCACAGTATCATAATAGCATTATTTTCGTCTATTGGTTTATTCTTTGATTGGACAATTTTAAACTTCCATACGACAGGGATAATGTGCCGAAGTTATAGACAAAACATCGCGTATGTCTTTTCATTTTGTCAGGGATATATTTCCTGTTTATTGCCAAATTATTTTTCCCCTTTGCCAGATTATTACTGGTTATACACTAGGGTAATCATACGGTTAACCGTTAATCGGTTAACCGATTAATTACTACCCGATTAACTGATCGGTTTATTTAAAATTGATTATTTTCGATTAACTGATGTAACAAAATTTTAAATTTTTTGTAGTATTATAACATATTTTTTATTTGTTTCGTCTCATATACAAAAGGTATGTTTAGAAAATATTTTTCATACAGACAAAGATCTTCATTTTAAATAAGTGTTTGCTGCCAACAGCTTTTTGATTCACGTACTTTTTATGTGTATGCGTTTAGTTATTGGTTTCTTCTCATATCAATCTTTTAACGGAATTAACCTAAACAATTAGAAGTGTTAAAAATTTAAAAAAAATTAAAACAGGACTCTAATTAAATAATGAGAGATTTTATATGTTTTGAAAAATTCAGGAGGCGGACTCAGAAATTAGATATTCTGTATTTCTGGGTTTTTTTTTTGGATTTCTTCAATATCTGCGATAAATGAAAGAATTTTTTAAAAGCAAGTTTTATCAAAACTAAAGAAAAAATCTTAAATCCTAAACATTTAAACAAAATTATTTCTATAAAAGATTTTATAAAATCTTCTTAAATTTATTTTAAGCTATAAACTCCAAATAATATGCATTTTTATTTAAAGAAATCGCTTAATTTATAATAAAAAGCTTTATTATCAATAAAATAATTAATCGATTAAACCAAACCTTTGGCTAGCTAATCGAGCGATTAGCCGATTAAAGCAAAATCCCGGTTAAAAGAATACCCTATTATACACTAAGGACTTGGTTTGCGATTGAATCCCAAACTTGCACTACATTGGGTTTTGGCAGTTAAGTGGCGTAATGGTACGGTGAACAGAACAGTACACTTTCATTAATTAGAGTAAATTTTAATTAAATAATGATATTAATAATTAAGTATTCAATAGCAGCATGATTTTTATTTTGCATTCTTATTTATGTTAAATCATATTTTTGTAATTTAAAGTGTGCAAAGCTTAAAAAATGTTTCACACTAATGCAAATATAGTACATATTTAATAATGGAACAAATAACTATTCAAATTTTAAATTTATACTGTCCTGATTAGAGGCGATTTTTTCCCAACCTCGTCTGGTAATCCTATATATAAACAGAAGCCATCTTTTTACAGGGCATTATCAACACTGTCGATTTATACGGGGCGTAAAGTGCAAAGCCTTATGCCATTATTAAGGGTACATTTTTTAGAATAAAACAAGCGAACCTTTTAGAGAGCAAAGCGTTTTTAAGAAACGAGCACCAAATTGCATTTTTTAAAATAAAATGTCACATATTTTGTAGAAAAGAAAACACCATTAATATATGTTTTATTTATTCTACGGAGCTCATAAACGTTGTTTCTGACAACAACAACATAAAAATAAAAAGGTGCACCAACACGCCACGCCGGCTTCTTTCCTGCAGGTTCCACCGAAGCACTAGAGCTGGCAAAAATATCGATACTACCACGTTTTTGTTAAAAATATGTTGTGGTTATATGTAATTGTAGCACATCCTTGTTTTTGGTTAGGAACAGCAA
The DNA here is from genome assembly GCA_943735925.1 of Pollenia amentaria. NCBI lineage: Eukaryota > Metazoa > Arthropoda > Insecta > Diptera > Polleniidae > Pollenia > Pollenia amentaria. Next base: position 93,002,296 of record OX031009.1, on the reverse strand, counting down.
TCAGGGGATGGCCCCTACAAATGCAATGCATTGTGTTGGAACTAGGAAAAAAGGTTATGGGAAGGAGGATAGAGGGAGTAGTGTTTGTGAACATTCGACTTGAACTTATTCTTGTTGAAAGTGAGAGGGAAGACTTCAGCAGGAAGGTTGTTTCACATACGAACAGTCCGGCCAAAAAATGAATTTTGTCTGTAATGCGTTCTACGATTTACCGGCCAATCGACCACAAAAGGATGGGATCTTGAGAAAAAATGTGTATAACAAACAAACACACGGTTTTCGGGAACCAGATCCCTAATTTCATCAGAACACATCCCATTGTAGTAACGGTAAAACAGGCAAATACAACCCACATTGCGACGGTGCTCAAGGGTGTCAATAGAATTGGATACCCTACTGTCACCAATGAGAACCTTCGCTCTCTCCTGCACACGGCCGAGAAGCTCCAAAATAGACTTTGAAGAACCGGCCTATACATGAGAGTTGTATTCCATTCGCGGTCGGATATAGGTAGTATAAATAGTAAGGAGATCAGATGGAGTGAAGTATGTCTTACACCGTTTCAAAAAGCCGAGGCACTTGAATGCTTCTTTCGACACCTTAAATATATGTTCTGTCCATCGGACATCACATTGTATCCTCATGCCCAGAACATCAAGAGATTCTGTTTCCTCAATATTTATACCACCCATACATACAGATGAGGCACCTTGATCCGTCGCGCGTTTATGCGTTAGTACGCAACATTGGGTATTTCGGGCATTAAATTCGACCCTATTCGCGCGACCCCATTCCGAGCACCAACATCGGATACGCTTGGTCTATAATCAAATGAATATGAATGGCAAAGGTTGCTGTCATCTGCAAAAGATTAGAAAGGGTTGGAAGTCTGAGTTAGAAGGTCATTTAGAAAAATAAGAAATATAGTACGAAAAAGAACGGAGCCTTGAGGCACCCCTGAATGAATCTTGAACTCGTTTGACGAAACCCCATCTATAACAACTCGTATAGTGCGATCTCTGAGAAAACTCGATATAAATCGAGAGAAATTATCACCGACACCAAATGCAACAGGTTTTGACAAGAGTGCACCATGCCAAACTCTGCCAAACGCCTTGGAAATATCTAAAGCAATTACCTTACTTTCGCCAAAATGGTGAATGGAACGGCACCATTTTTCTGATAACAGGGCCAGTAAGTCTCCAGTAGAGCGACCTCTACGAAAGCCATACTGGCGGTCGCTTAGTAGGTAATTTGACTCTAAAAATTTCACAAGATGGTGGTTTACCATACTCTCCATAACTTTGGAAAGTGCCGAACAAATTGCAATTGGGCGGTAATTTTTAAGGTTATTCGCCACTCCTTTTTAAGGAATTGGCGTTACATTAGCAACTTTCCAGCAGATGGGAAATTCGCCGGGATGGTATAAAGTGCTGAAAAGATTTGCTAAGGGACGAGCTAGCGTCGAAGAGCTCTGCTTCAAGACCAGTGCAGGTATTCCAACCGGCCCAGGAGACTTGTTTATGTTGGGATCCGCAAGAACCCTTTTAACAGCTCGAGCTCGAAAAAATATCTTTGGCATAGTAACCGATACTTTTTCGAGTTCGGGTAGTGGTTGATTGCTAGCCGGTAAATAAGAAATATTAGCAAATAATTCGGCAAAACAATTAGCCTCATCAACCGGGTCCGTGAATGTTTGGCCATCCTTTAAAAGAGTTGGTATTGAGGAACTAGCATTATCCCTTACTCTTTTAACGAATGACCAGAAGCTTTTACTGCTCCGGGAAGCAGTAAGAACTTCAGTACGAAGACGCTGCTCGTGAAGAGTTTTTTCCTGTTTGGCACACGGAGACCTTGCCATTTTGCGTAGCAATTCAGCATCAGCGTTTTTATTGTTGCGCCAATTTCTAAATTTCTGGATCTGACTGCTAATTTGCACGTCTGATTAAACCAAGATTTTGATCTAGGCTTATTCGAAACTTTTTTTTTAACTGGAATGAACATTTTCATTCCTAGCATTATAACATTTTCCGCCATTTTCGCCATGGTTTCTTGGATTCTTTTCAGGTCCAGAAACAGCATCTGAAATAACAGGTATTGATTTTAACCTCATTTTTATATTAAAAATAATCCTAGAAGTACTTGCGTGCAATGAAGAACTTGACTCTAGAAAATTTGGAGATTTTGCTAAGGAAACTGCAAAAATATATACAACCAAGTACCCATGGAGAAATATGTCTGCTACAGTTCACAAAATCCTTTATCACGAAGAAGATGTCATAAAATATGAGTTAGTGCCACTTGGAGATTTATCAGAGGAAGCTCAGGAAAAAGGAATAAGGATTACAGATATTATAGAGATCACAATACTAGAAAAATTCCACGAAACTCCACAAATGAAGATCTATTTAATATATTATTGGCAACGTCAGATCCGTTCATCTCCAGTATTCGAAATCAATGAAAAGTGGAACATCGGGATTAAGATGAAGAAGTCAAAAAACTACTAAAGAACAGAAAAAACACAGAGCAGAATATGGAATATTTGAAATCAATTTTTCAATTAAATGAACAATAATTATAATTCATTAGATCTAGGACAGACATTGTATTAGTAAAAAATAATAATAAACAGAACCTCACATTGTTACAAAAGCTATTCAAATCTATTGCTGGTTTTTTTAAGAAGTTTTTATGTCCACATATGTATGAAATGTTTTAATAAATAAGAAATTATCAAAAAATAAATACCTATATTTTCGTATCAAAATTTAAAAAAAATCAGAATTCAACGGGTTTATGTTGCTAATATAAACAAATAACAAAAATAATAATTTCTTTTGTAGTAATAGCAAGATTGTAGATATTTCTAAAGATTTTTTAAGTGTAAACAAATTTGTCAGCAAAAAATTGTTAAATTTTCAGTAATAATAGCAAAATTTCCAGTTGATTTTACTATTTTTTTTTTTAATGTTAAAATTTCTTTTTGCGTATACATTAAATTTTTTTGAGTGTCCCATTATTATTATTTCCAACACGAATTGTAGTTGTAAGAGGACAGAAAGAAAAAAACAAAATAAAAAAAAAAAACAAGTTGCTTAAATAAAGCAGCTTGCCATTTCAGTTTTTTATTTGCATTTGAAACAGCTTTGATATATAAGATAATAAACTTATAGGCCTATATGACTCAACTTTTGTGTGATCTTTTCCTGGTTTAGGTGTCATGGTTACTAAGGAAACTTTCCATTCTTGAGGGTAGTATTCAAGGCGTAAAATAGCATTAAAAATAACAAGTTAAAATGCTATATTCGGCTGTGCCGAATCTTTGATACCCTCCACCGACAGGAGTGGGCTCTATATGATAAATACATATATATTATTAACTAATCTTCATTAAAACGAACGTCAGCATTAAAATTGGTTGCGGTTTAGACCTGAATTTAATTATTGACCGACAATAAGAAAATTTTATGAGTTTCTTGAACTGGCTTGAGTAAAATATCATGATTCGTAAAAGTTTTAGCCGAACTAAAATAATTTTTAGGAGCGTTATTTGTATTGGACCTATGGTAAATTATGGACCAATCATCCCAAAATTCTGAAGACGGATTTCTGGTATTACAAAACATAAATTAGAATAAATGTCAATACAGCAGTGTAATTCATTTTAGCGTTAACAGTAAATTTCACAAATTTGCATGATATTGTTTCTGGCCATATGAATTTAAGTAAAAAATTTCACCGCAATATCTATATCTGTGATGGTTTTAGGTGAATTTAATTATCTTCCCAAAGTGGGATTTATTACGGTTTTAGGCGTACTAAACGATTTTCCGGGAGTAGGGTTTATATGGGGCCTAGTGTAAATTGTGGAACGATCTTCAAGAAATCTTACAGTTTGATTTCTGGTCCTATTAAACTGTGACGTACCAAATTTAAGTATGCTAGCGTTATTTATTGCGGTTTTAGGCGTACTAATTGACCATATGGGGCCTATGGTCAATTATGGACCGATCTTCACGAAATTTAACAGTATGATTTGCAGTCGTATAAAGCGAATTCGTGCAAAATTTTATGTAATTCCGTGCATTATTCCACCATTTATGTTAGTTTTTGTATCGAAATTATCAATTTTTTTTGGGTAGTTGTTCCACATTTTGATTCATAGTTCTGATCCTACTAAGCCGATGTTGCTGGATTTCAATCCCAAACTGCTTTGGATAACTACAAGCAACTTGAGACCAAGTTTGTTCTTTTCTTTTGCGTTTTTCGAAAGTGAGCGTGTTTTCAACAGACGGACAGACATACGGACATGGCTAAATCGACTTAGAATTACTCAAGGAGCCAGAATATATATACTTTATGGGGTCTTAGATGTATTATAAAAAAGTTTCACACGGAATGACAAACTTAGTATACCCTCATTCACCACAGTGATGGTGGAGGGAATAAAAAGAATAATATTCTGTGCTATGCTGGGTAGTTCCAAAAGCATTTTGTTACTGATCTTGTCAAAACCGGGAGCTTTCTTGGGGTTTAAATCAAAAATAGCCTTTTCGATTTCTCTTATCTCGAATCTTAGGGGAACAGCTGCTCTAACATCAACAGGAGGTAACCACAGCAATATTGTGTGATGTATGAGGGGTAAATACGTTTTTCAAATGATTAACAAATAGATTTCCTTTTTCTGTATCATTTCTTGCTAACTTCCATTCAAGTTTCTTAAAGGTGGTTAAGAGATAACTGGCCTTTTGAGATTTCTAGCTGCTCGCCATAATGAGTAGTATGATTGTGGAGTTGCTTCCAGTTCCTTAAGATAGTTTTTTAAAAGGTATTTTTCTGAGACTGCAGTAACTTTCTTAAACTTTTCGTGCACTCTTTTAATAATTTCTTTAGTTGAGGGGATCTATGTAATTGCCACTCTCTTCGAACTCTCCTTTTTCGGTCAAGAGCCGCTCGTCATCTGTATAATATATTTTATTATTTTGATGGTATGGCTGGAATGTTTGACAGCTAGTTTAAGATAACTGTCAAAATTCATAATAGAGATTTCCACTTTTTCCAGTGTATCAAGCGGAATATTTTCTGTGCAATGGGCACTAAGATATTTTTTACATTTTAACCAATTTATTTGTGTGGCTGTCGTCGCTTAGTAACTAGACGGAGATACAATTCTATTGGGGTTCATTATAGTAACAATTGTAGGTGTGTGATCTGAAAATAATTCGTAAGAAGCTTCAACATGAATCGTTTCTATGGGGATGTTTTTAACCACGCCAAAATCGATGACATCTAGAATTTTTTGCTGATCGGTAGGACAATATGTTGGTTGTCCGCTCGAGACCACATTTAAATCCATGTTAGAGTGTGTATTAAACAAGACACGACCCTTTGGTGATATAAGTCGTGACCCCCAGAAGGTATGTTTAGCATTATAATCGCCGGCGGTCAGGAAGCATGGTCCTAATGATTTATAATATTTATAATATTGGCTTTTTGATATTGAATATCTAGGTGGAGAGTAAACAGATGAAATTTCTATGTTTCGATTTAGTTCTTCAACACAAATATTCGTCGCTTGCAGATAATCTTCACAGTGGTCAAACATTAGGTAGTGTTTGATTCGGGCTTTTATCAAAATGGCAGAACCTCCACACGCTCTATAGTTCATTTTTGGGTTGGCGGATGCCGTTTGCGTTCCAAAAACAATTTTTCAGACAGTTCATGGCTTGTTAATTGCAGCTTGCAATAACATCGACTGCATTCTTAACATTTCCTGCATCATATTACCCATTGTGTTCGTAAAATTATTTATAGTTTGCACTAATGTTTCCATAGTTTTTTCTAGTCGACCTAAATTAGAAGCGACAGTTTCATCATTATTGGGAAAATCACCTTACATTTGCATATGGTTTGATTTTAGATCGTTAGCGTAGGAGATTCTGATGGTTCCAGGCGGCGGTACCTGAATGGCATTAGTGTTTTCTTGGACTGGACATCCTCTATAGTTGCCAGTGTGATTACCGCCACAGCTGCTAAAAATTTTAACGTTGGGGATCGGTTTTAGACTTATCGCCAGCGTTGCCATAATTTTTTGGAAAATAACTGCATCTTAAGAAAAAAAAACTGATTTTTTTAACTTAAAAAAAATGCATATAAAAATACACAAAAAATATGTAATACACTTAGTTTTTTTAAAATATGTACAGAAACAAATTCAATATCATAGTAAGGGTTTTCATGATATCGCTTAAAATTGCTATTTGTACAAATGGGCAAACTTGCGAGACTCGTTTCATGAAGACCCTTTTTAATTTGATTGTAATTGAAACAATTAATGACAGTTTGTAAGAAACGTCAATACAAAAAATAAAAATAAATAAATATTATAAAAATAAAAGTTAAAATTTGTGAATTAAATGTTAAATATGTATTAAAAATGCATAAGGAACGCACAAAGACTAATTTGCTCAAACTATTGCAAAATTTATTTTATGTGATTTATAAACACTTGAATTTTTCACTGAAAACGATGATAAGCATTAAAAATATCTGTTTGTAAAAATGCACAATTGAAAAACGAAAGATTTACAAATTTGTTGGCAAATTTGTTGGGCTGGTGTACGAAGTTTGTGTTAATGAACAGATTGCGAGACTTTTGAGCGATATCATGAAACTCTTATTATTAAACAAAATCGTTACTTTGTAGGCCAGATAAAAGAGAGTGGAATTAAGAGTACACAAGTATATTTCGATTTTTTTTTTGTTTCCTCATTTGATATAAAGTTTATTTTAGTTCGGGCGCAGATTTTCTAGTTGTGAAGTTTACATACATGAAAAATTGCAGCAACAAAAATTTTACAATGTTAACCCAAAACAACAAAAATCACAAAATGTAAACAGGGACAAAATCAAACTTTCAAAAGTAAAAGCGAAATAAACTACTCAAACAGGTTGGCAAACCAGTCAAAATTATACCTTTGTGCAATCCTTTTGCATTGTTAATTGGGGTATTTGACAAACGATTAAAACATGTTTGTAAAGGGTGGTCCAACCAAAACAAACGATGTTAATTGTAAATAAAAAAAGTTTTCAGAGAACTATAATTGAGGTTCAATGTCATTAATTTACCGAATTATATCATCCTTTGCTCATGAATTATTCTTGGCTTATTGACGTACACTTTTTCTTTTAAATATCCACAAAGAAAGAAGTCCAACGGTGTCATATCACATGAGCCCATAAGCATGCACAGGTGTTTTTACATTTCCTACAGCCCGGTTTCCTGAAATTTGCGCACAATTCTCCCGCTTAGGACACATTTGTTCGACTATGCTGACCAAAAAATCACGTAAACGGCTTCAACAATCTTAACTTCAAAATAATTTGGGCAAAAAACTTGACGTTAAGGTGTGACCTACAATAAACATCGTGCAATATGGCTGGACCACCCTTTAGAAAAATCGAAATATTGATTAATTTCCAAACTGTTTGCGCTACCTAGTGCTTAATTTAGTCATTTAAGTTAAAATTTAGCAGAGTCAAGAAGGAAAAGACGAAACATAAAGGGATACAATTTTTTATTAGAATTTATTGAAAAAGGATTAATTAGGTTTGGGTCGTTTATTTGTTAATGGAAAGTGAGTTTTTCCCGTTTGTGTGGTTTGTTTGGCTATCGCCACTGTTACACGAGCGTGTGTTAAGCAAACTAGGTAAGATTATTGCTTAAGAAATAAAAAAAAATTTACCAAAATTGAAAGTAAAAAAAAAAAAATTTATGTAAAATCTGCACAATTTACAAAAAAACGTAATTTTATACAAAAAAATTCAAAACTGTTCAATGCTTAGAAAAACAGCAAAATGCAGATAAATCTGCACATTTGCGCTGCTTATCGCAATGAACTGTGCTACGTATTTCTCTACATACGACGCAAACAGAGGGTAAATGGCAGTATGCTTTAGTATGGGACAAAATTGTTGTCAGTTTAAACATTGAACGGAACCATTTCTTTTGTGCGGCTCCTCTATCGTGATTCGTCTGTACAGAATGTATTTTAAATTGTAAATGGGATGCGTTTAATTTTTTTAAGCTTTATATCGCCTGGTTCTACTCGATATAGGGGTTGGGGATTTTTCTCCTTGTTTTTAATATTCATCACATTTTTTATTTTGAAACACTTCTCTTCTAGACACGGTTTTATTCCATCTGGTTCCACGCAAGAGTCAATGCCCTTTATCACTACCTGAAGGCCTTTACTGCTCTTCAGTTGGTATGTATAAAAGCTTAACCTGTATTTTTGTCTCGTTTATACTGCCACGCTTAATTGCAGCCACGTAAAACGAATTTTCGCCTATCACCGAGATGAAACTCTTTATTAACTCATTTGCGGCTTGTTTCCTAAGATATATCGGGGGTGGCTTTGTAATGGTATTTTTTCGTACGTGTTCTTAGAGTTTAACTCGGTGGAATTATCAGGGAAAGATGTGACTACACGTTCATTTTAGAGCTATACTCGCCGGAAGGGGTGGGGTTCTTTGTCACATTCATATCCCAATCATACCAAAACAAAACTGAACGTGCTTTCAAAATAATGAACACCAAAATAGTTAAATAATTTATAGTTTTAGTTTTCGGACGGACTAATGATTTTCCTGATATTTAAAGACTTACTTATTTGATTGCACCATACCTTGGTCCTTTGATTTAACAGACCTTGCCCTCTCCAACCATTGTTCTCTTTCACATCCTGATATTAATTAGAGAACCCCTTAAATCAATCAACACAACTTAGTTTGGCTTCTTGACTTCAAATAATTTAATACATAGTCATATTAATACTTTATTATCCAAAAAGAAAAATAACAAAATTAATTTTATTGTACATAGGTATGGTTATAACTAAATAGGTTACATATAATAATTTTCAATGCGTCAAGAATCGATCTAATATTCCATCTAGTATAATATTTAACTTATTTTGTACTCACTGTCATTTGATCCAACGTTGCTCAGGCCTGTGCAATTTGGTTGTCGAAACACCAGTTTTGTTGTAGTTGGTAATTGTTTTTGTAGAGTAATATTACAAATATTCAATAATACAACAAAATATGAGATGATTCTTAAATGAGATTTAAAATCAAATACGCATATAAATGAAAACAAAAAAAACTAAAATACAAACTAGGGATATTAACAGATTGACATACGATTAAGTACAAATTGGTAAATTTTAACTTTGATTAAAATAAATAATTTGTACATGGAAAACAAATTCTTTTTTTTTTTTTTTTTTTAATTGATTTTCAAAGGGCTTAAGAAAAGTTTGAAAATTAAAATTCAATATGTTTTATATTAGGAAGAAAATCCTTATTGAACCTTTCATAACGTCATTTAATTTCAATACATACTAAATACATACATATGTATGTACATATTTTTTTCTGTATGTATGTATAAACAGTATAGATCCATCTTTATTTACCATGTATGTAAATATACATAAATTCATATATATATATATATAAATATATATGAATTTTATTTACATATATTGAAATATTATTTTTGACTTTAATTAAAATGCTCAAAAGTATGGACAGGATTGGTAAATTTGCCCAAATATTTTTAAAAAAAATTTTAATTGTATTAAAATACTTGTTGGTGCAAAATGAAATAAACGGGTGTCGCTATTGGTAGCTGTTCCAACCAAACTTGGGATATAAAACACTCCTTGTCGAAATTATGCCTGGCACTTGGGTGAGCTTGCTCGTGTTGGCACTTGGATGATCGGTGGATAAAAATTAAAACAATTTATAACTCCTTAGTAGCCTTGGGCAATTCAATTTAATATTCTTTTCCTTTTTTGTTTAATATGTGAAATTTTCCTTTATTTAAACTTAAACTTCCTTATCTTTTGACGGTCAAACTCACAATGTCATTTGCTTAACTTTTTAACATTGCCTAAAGCAAAGAGCTTCTAGAATAATCACTTAGTGCCTACACCTGTCCTATTTTCTCATTCATAAAGGCTGGTTGTAAAATTCCATTCATAAATTTAATATAAAGAAACAACGGATCATCTACTACACTCATTAAGCAGTGTATATAACTTAATTCATTGAAGAGATCTATTGGAATTGAAACAATCAAAGTTTATGAGTGATAAAATAATAAAATCATTCATAAAAAAAAAGAGTTGAGAGAAAAGAAAGAGTTGAGAAGAAGAAAAAAAATGATGTCAGTGATGAGACCAATGGGAAAATATTTATGTTGATTTAGATATAGGCAACAAAAGTGTGAACGAACCGTCACAGCTTAGACGATTTAATGACGCTTGGTGCTTCAGAGGATTGATCCTCCAGAATCGCAAAACGATTTTGTGAATTTAGTCTTTTGAGGCGGATGCAACAGCTGAAGAGGTAGGGCTGCAACCCCGTTTAAGCATTGTTATACCTGTCTACACCAACTTGTACTTGAGGCTTTTGACAACTTTTCACTTGTGAGTTATCCATTGCGTCAGTGTTTGAGTTCATGGTATCATTTCCCACTAAGATTGTTGTTGACGCTTCGGCAACACTTGCAGGCGTATTGTTTTCTTTTGTTTTATTTATGTCAATATTGTTAGCTTCCACTGTCACATAAATATCTCTTTCATTTAGCCCTACCGTTTCACTGTTTTTACTCATACAAAAAGTTATTTTGGTTTTTTTTTTTTGTTTTTCACCGTTTGCTGTGCTCTTAATGTTTTTTTTATTAAGCTTAGTTTAGACGATATGTTGAATCAGCATAATAATGATAAAAAATGTGTTACAAGTGCCAGCATATCGTGTATGTTTAATAACAACATACGTATGTTTAATAACATTTGCTAGCTCTTTGTTAACAATGCAAGCAAACGTATGTTGGAAATTTTAGCATATCGTGTGAACAGCGTATTATTAGTGCTTGACAAATTTCCTGCGTATGATGGCAGATATGTTATTTGTTGAAAATCGTATTTAAGCTTTTCAACATATGACAAATTTGTATGCATATGTACCGAACTTAACTTAAAAATGAATTGAATTGTGTTACTTTTATTTAATTAAAAATGTAAATATGGCATTTATACATATGCGGAAAATAAAATATATTGATACATAGGTATATGTTTTTGTATAAATATTTCTTTTGTTTATTTATTTAGTTACAATCTTTGTGTAGAGTAATACAAACAGCCTGTTTTTAGAAAATGAAAATATTTGTTCGTTCGTAAAAAAAACGAACGAAAACTGATTTAGGTTTTCATAAAATTAAAACACATTTTAAGTGAGTGACTGAAAAAGCTTTTATTTTTTCCACACACGTTTGGTTCTTATAAAATGAACATCTTCGTAATAAATGAACACAAATGCCAAAATAAGACGATAAGTAAAAGGCATTCGTTTAAAAAAATATATAGAAAATAAAAAGGATATTTTACTGAAAGAACCCTTAATTATTTACAATATTATTAAAGGTTTGTGTATCTATATACTATATTTATATATGGAATTGTTACATTATTGACTGATTGATTTATGATCGCACTGAAGCTAAAAACTTGAAATTTGTGCCGGTGGCTGGACTCTTCCCAAATAGATCCACTAAAACGGTATTTTTGGAAAGTCGAATGTTTAGGGGGTAACAAGGGTAAATTCGTTAACCTTATATTTCCAAAACTTAGAGAGATACAATGAAATGTATCTCTTTTAAAAAAAAAAAGTGGACGAGTGTCTGGTACTTTTTTGAAATTCTCCTCTTTCAGGGAGTATTTAGGTAATTTTTTTTTCATCCCCCTATCTTTTAAGCCAATAAACATAGAAATAAAAGTTATATCAAATTCGAAACTTATCTAAAAAATGCAAAATCAGATTTGGTACTTTTTTAAAATTCATACGTTTAAAGCCTATAGTACACGGCATGTAAAAAGACACATGCGCATGTGGTTCTGACGTAATTTTGACGTCATCACACAACACGCAATGTTTATTGTGGCTTTGCATTGACGTCAAAATTACGTCAGAACCACATGCGCATGTGTCTTTTTACATGCCGTGTACTATAGGCTTAAGGGGCGAAAATCGTAATTTCTTTTTTTGTACTTTTTTAAAAAAAAAAACATTTTTCTCCATTCCCACTACAATATTGAAATTGTTAATAGTTCAACAGGGAGAAAAAAGTATCAAAATGGATATACCTATACGAGAAATTAAATGTCTTTCTTTTACTCTTGTGTTCTGCGTATTGTACTTTTTGAATTTGTTATAATATTGAAGAGACTCAAAATTAAGCTGCAAGGTCCTGAGTGATTATCATCCCGTAAGATAAAAAAATGTTAGTAGCAGAACTATAACCTTTGGTACACAAATATGATCATAAAAAGGACCGGACAAAGTAGCGGGTTAAATGCTAGTATTTAAACAAGTTAAAACCTTGAAAAATAAATTTTCGCATAAAAATATGCTTACGAAAGAAAATGAGACGTTAATGAAGTAGCGGGTTAAATGCTACTAATAACATAAATATGTATTTACAGGTTCAAAAAATTCTAGAAACAAGTATGTACATACAGTGTATCAATTTAGTAACCGGACAGTTTTCTATTTTTTAATTAATTCGTTTTTAAATGTAAAGAGATTTTTGTAAAAACAGAAAAACCTTTTTAATTTCTTAAATCATCTATATATTGTATATATCACTTGTATTAATGCCACAATAATATACGCAAACAATTTTATAAGCAAAAAAACTGAAGTCTGTCAAAATAAAACACCAAATTAATAATCGGACATGTGGCAAATACCATGCTTAAATGTCATTTTATACCGGAATTCCCCGAACAAAGTTAGTTGGGAATTAACTGAAATTGTAAAAAAGCGTTACATGGAGTTTTTTGCAAAAGAAAATTTTTGAATCTCTGACAAAAAATTGCGAAAAAGGCGATATGAGCAGCAAACGTGTTCAAACATCGATAGAAGTTAGAGAGTTGATAATAAAACATTATCAAATCGGTATGTCTTTACGTGAAATTGGAGATGCTGTTCAAAGAAGCCATTTTACGGTTCACGATATTATAAAGCGCTTCAAAATTGGCAATTTCGTAGAAAATAAGACCAAATCTGGACAACCAAAAAAGTTTACTCCATCTGATGAACGATGGATTGTTAATCAAGTAAAGAAGAATCCAAAACTAAGTGCTTCTAAATTAACAAAATTGGTGTCAGAAAGCTTACAAATAAGTGTCAATCCTGAAACTGTCCGAAATGCACAGCGTAAACACAATTTTCATGGCAGAGTTGAACGAAAAAAACCATTTGTAAATGATGTAAATCGGAAAAAGAGATTAAAGTTTGCATCTGAACATAGAAACCATGACTTTTCGTACTGGAGTAACGTGATTTTTACAGACGAAAGCAAATATAACGTTTTCCGGTCAGGCGGACAGGCGTACGTTTGGAGAAAGCCAAATGAAGAACTAAAGACTTCTAATCTTCATCCCACCATAAAGCACGGATCTGGAAGTGTCATGGTTTAGGGCTGTATATCCGCCACAGGACCTGGACAGCTAGTTTTTATAGATGGTATAATGGACCAGTTGAAGTACATAACCATTTTAAGGGAAAATTTGGCTCCGAGCGTAGAAAAATTAGGCATTTCGGAAAACTATAAGTTCTACAAAGATAATTATCCGAAGCACAAAGCGCATAATACACGGATGTGGCTACTGTATAATTATCCCCATGTTATGGAAACTCCCCCCCCCCCCCCCCCCCCAGTCTACAGACATTAACGTGATAGAGAATTTATGGTCTCATTTGGAAAATAAATTGAAGTCTCAACTAATTTCCAATATCAGTAAGCTAAAGATTGCTCTAAAGGAAGAATGGGAACAAATTGATCCAGCTTACTGCAAAAAACTCGTGGAATCAATGCCAAAGCGATTAGAAGCTGTACGTAAGAGCAAAGGAATGCCCACAAAGTATTAGATTGGCCAAAAATGCACCTACCATATTAAAAAGTGTCCGATTATTAATTTGATCCATATTTTTAACTTAATATGATTTTGTTGTTGTTTCTCTTAGAATTGAGATTTTGTTTTTAAATATTGTTAGCGTTTTTATAAGCCAAAAATAAATAAGTGAATTACATTAATAAATTTTTTTAGTTTTTTGAAAAAATCTTGTGTATTTACTCGAAATTCTTATAACTCGTTGTTGTCCGGTTATTAAATTGAGCCACTGTAAGTAAGTATATATGTGTGTATGTAAGTTCTTCCGTATGTTTTAAAAAATTAGTGTTTTCACGCAAATACCTTCACCATTTCTATATGTTGATGTGTAGCAACAAATCGTCTTCATATATTGCGTTTATTTATTGCAATTTTTGTAAACATTTTAATTCAACATTTTTAGTTTTTAACAATTTACTACCATTTTTAATAGTATTTTTGTTTTTTAAATTTATAATTTATTTTTGTAAACAAAAGCCAGGGTTAACCTTGAACACAAAATCTTTATATGCAAGAAGCATGAAAAGGTACGAAAATAAACGCATTGGCAATAATGTTGTTTAACGATAGAAAAAAGCTCTATTTATGTCAAACATGAATAGACGAAAGCTTTTAAATGTTTTTTAAAAACCAATTTTAAAACGTTTTCGTTTTAATACGAAAACTTCAAGTGAGAACACTAGTGTTTTACAAAAACAGGCTGAAAATTAGATAATATCTGAAAACGGTCAACTAGATTATTTCTAAAAAGAAAAACATAAACTTTTACTATCAACTTAAAACGTCATTACACAATTTATATGATAAAAAAAAAGCTTGTCGCGAGATTGACTTGTGTAGATAAAAGAACTTGATGATATTGGTTTTAACTATTAACATTTTCAAACTAAGTAAATACGAGCACATAAATTTAGCGACAAGCTTCTACATCATATTAATTGTGTAATGAAAAAGGTTTTTACTTTGTATTTATTAAAATTATATTTGCTGATACTGCCAACCTAATTCACCTTCTTCTACAAAATACATTGTCAATTCTTTTTGTATTTCTTTAGCACCGGTGATTAATTGAACGTCAACGTTTGTTGGAGTTTCTAGCGGTAAAAATGTTGAAGTTGAACTGTATTCCTGTCGCCAAGTACCTTCAGTTAAACCTCCATTTTGATCATATTGATCGATGAATCCAAATGGTGTGTACAATTTTTTATTTGTGTCGATCATATAATTGTGAAGTACACAGCTTGCTAGAACCACTTTTTTAGTTTTTTCTGTGTTTAAATGGATAGGTGACCGCAAAACTCGAAAACGTGCTGACATTATACCAAACGCATTTTCAATAATGCGACGTGCACGACTCAATCGGTAATTATACACTCGTTGCACCATTGTTAAGCCACGTTGACCATACGGTTTCATTAGATTTGGTCGCATAGCAAAAGCATCATCTGCAACAAGTAAATACGGAACACGTAAGTCTCGTCCTGGCAATGCAGTTGGTTCTGGTAAATTTAATTTGTTGCTGTCCATCGCCTTTGCAAAGGTACAGCGATTGAAAACACCACCATCAGAAAAACGTCCGTTACGTAAATTAACTTGTATTCAGCATCTGCAACTCCCATTAGTACGATGCTGTGTGTACCTTTTTAGTTGTAATAAATACTACCAGAATTCGGCGGCGATATCATTACCACATCCTTGCCATCAATAGCGCCAATAAAATTTTGAAATTGCCACCGTTCTTTAAATGCTTTCGCTATAGCTTTCCACTCTTCTGCAGTTGTTGGCATCTACCTTATCGACAAAAAGATGTAGCGTATAAACCGAAAATAATACTTGGGAGGTCTTACCTTCATATATGTATTTCCCTACAAGCACTGCATACATCGCATCCAACACATGTGGAATAATTGTACTAATAGTCGATTTTGGGATACGAAAAAGAAACTGCAATGAAGAAAATAAATCACCACTGCTTAGGAAACGTAGAGTCAAAATAAGTCGATCCTTTGCTGTAATGCTTTTGCGCATCACTGTGTCTTGTTAAGTTATTATTGGTGATACCAAAGAAAGCAAATGATTGAACTGATGGATATTAGGGAGATCGATTATTCGACTTTTTTCAATAACCGGTTTTCGAATATTACGAATAGTTGCTATTTTAAAAAACCCGGTTTTCGGTTAAGCAATTTTTAAATAACCGGTTAACCGGTTTTAATTCGAATACTTAAAAACACAAAAATCAAATAATTTTTTAAAATAAAACGTTAATTTCAATAAAAACAAAACAATTTTCAAAGGTAAGGAACCAACATAGTTATGACTTAGATCAGACCTAACAAATATTTTACGATAATATACAAGAAAAATGGGACCTGTAAATGGATCAAACTTTAGCTAAGTTTTCAACAATTTTTCATGGATTTACTAAACTTTATTTGTAAGAAGATATTTGTATAATGTTATTTAGAAACTGTTGAATGATATTTGATCTAGAGAAACGTTTAGCAAATAAATTATAGGAATTTTATAAAGTTATTTTTTGAAATATTCTCACAAATTTATTTTGAATGAGTTATAATTTGTTGGTGGTTAATTAAGCATGTCTATATAAATCAAACATATTTTTAAAAAGTTGCAAACAAAACCTCTTAGCCAGGATTATCTATTTTAAATTATTTTGTTTCAGCATTATATATATGTTTATATATATTTCTATAGAAACGAATTGTGAACTGAACATTCTTTTTGTGTAAAATATTTGTCAATTCGTCGACTAAAATTTAAAACATTCCATGACATTGTTTGATTTCTTGATTTTTGTTTTTTAGTTCTTGGCATTTTAATAAATAAAACATTTCTTCCCATATCGTTGATTCCGCCGTAATGTTGTATTTTTTAGCATGAAGAGATGCTAGAACTACTTAAGAGTTTTTAGTGCCTTAACGGGCATTTCGTCCTCGGCAACACAATGGGCTAATATTTCGCCCAATGATTCATTTTTTGCAGCGTATTTTAATAAAGTATTATATGTCGTCTCCTTAGAACTACTTCGAGTTAAGTTTCATTTAGATCACAATAATGTTAAGCATGTATACTAATTAAAGGTGATTAAGTCGTGACATGGAAGAACCTTTGTAACTTATCATATTAGGGCACTTATCATTCAAGAACCCTACTTTGTCTTTTTAATCGCGTTCGAAAAAGATCTAGAGATAACCTTTATATAAAAATATATTTAATATTTAGAATACTCTTGCACAAATTACTATTTACTTTTTAACTGCACACGTTTTTGTAGTATTTTGAATAGTTTTTGGTTTTTTCTTTTTCTACAAGAACACACGCTTTTATAAGCGATTTGTATTTACAGTGTTCATAATGTTTTTTGACCTTTGTTACATTTTGTTTTGACATTCTTCATGAAAAGTTTAAGTTTGGCCAATATTCAATTAGAAAATACTTAAATTACGGGTACATCTACAACAAGAGTAAGGAAAATGTATATAAATTACACATTACTCAAATAACCGGTTTATTATACCAAAATAACCGGCTTATTCGATATTCGAAAAATGGGCATTTTAAAATAACCGACTTGGGTTAAGCTAAAATAACCGGTTAAAACCGGTCGAATAATAACCGTTCGATCTCCCTAATGGATATCCATACGTAGAAAATTTTTTTATAGAGATTCTTCTTCCTCTTCCAATGCACAAATAATAGCTAGTAATATTTCCTCTGATGACAAAATTTTTTTTCTTTTTATTGATTTAAATAAATTTTATTGCAAAAATGGTAGTTGCATTAAAAAATAGAACAAGAGCATTGTCAAATTTATTTGTTATTTTTAACCAAATGACTACAATACTCAACATACATATCAACATACAAAATTCAACATATCGTGTAGACACAAAAATTGTATGCTAACTTATATGTTGAAATATCATTTGCTGGCATATGATGAATTTGAAAAATTTGGTATTTTCAGCATATCGTCTAGACACCTAACATATTGAATATGCTAATAGAGGCATTTGTTATTATTTTTAAGCATATGAGTGTAAGCATACATTTGCTGATTCAACATATCGTCTAGACTAAGCTTTATATATTACAATAACACTGTATGTATGTATGTTCATTCATATATATAAACTCCTGTTCAATTGATTAGACCCACATAATTTTTCGAACTTAGCACGCCATATCTTCTGATATTATATGGGTAGAACAAAACTTTTACTGCTAGTATTTCATTGAGCTCAAAAGCATATGAAAATATTTTAAAGGTAAAGTTCGATGGTATTTTTGAGGTATTTTTTTCGAAAATTTAATAAAATGAAGTGCTATTTTTTGTTCACTTGATTATACTCATTTAAATAAATTGACCTTAAACCTTATTTATTCACTGTTTTATAAAAATATTTTTAATAACTTCATTTATTTATAATATTGTAAACATTTTAGTAGTGATTAACAATAACTTCAAATAACCGATCTTTTAGTGAGTCATAAGGTGACTTCAAATAGTCTAATGAAATTTCTTGGCAACATTCTTTAATGGCTTCCGTAAGTGACTGCTTGTCATTGAATTGCCTTCCTCCTTCATATAAAGGGTGTTTTTTTAAGCTAGATAGAACTTTAAATTGTAAAAAGTAACACAAAAAATTAAATTTTGATGAAATATTTTTTTTTATCGTTTCAGTATACTCTGACAAATCATCGTGAATAGACTCACGCTTGAACAACGCTACGAAATTATCCAAATTTACTTTGAAAATCAGTCGTCGATTCGCGCAACTTATAGACGACTTCGTCATTTTTATGGCGTACATAATCGTCCATCTGAACAAGCCATTCGTCGAACTGTGGATAGATTTCGTACCACATACTCTCTAGAGGATGCAATAACACCAACACGTCGAAAGAATGTGCGTACTGAAGAGAATATCGCCGCTGTAAACGAAAGTGTGGAAGAAGATCCAAATTTATCGATTCGTCGTCGGTCGCAGGAATTGGGGCTCTGTCCGTCCACTACGTTTGAAAATATGGATGACATTGATCCGGAGGAGATGTGGTTTCAACAGGATGGCGCTTCGTGCCATACGGCGAACGCAACCATCGACTTATTGAAATCAAAATTTGGCGATAAGTTGATTTCGAGAAATGGACCTGTCAATTGGCCTCCAAGGTCGTGCGATTTGACACCTCTCGATTATTTCCTGTGGGGCTACGTGAAGTCACTGGTTAATGCTGATAAACCAGCAACAATTGACGCCTTGGAGGCCAGCATTGTTCGTGTTATTCGTGACATACGGCCAGCAGTGCTCGAAAAAGTGGCCCAAAATTGGACGTCCCGAAATCATTTTCAAATGTTAATGTCACGTATTGATCTTTCGAATAAAAAAAAAATTTTGATTACAATTTAATTTTTTGTGTTATTTGTTACAATTTCAAGTACCTTACGGGTAAGCCATCTCCAAACATTTTCAATTATATTTAAATCAGGTGAATAAGGCGGCTAAGAGAGAAGACGAATGTTTTGGCCTGAAATAAATTCTTTTACAGCTCTGGTTTTATGTATAGGAGCATTATCCTGCTGTAAAATCGAAGGAATCGGGCCAAAAATTCGATTTACTTCTGTAAAAGCATTATTAAGCACTGTTTTATAGGCTTCTCCAGCCATGCTAGCGCTTGGAAATTACCATAACACTGCCCTCTTTGCTGTGGTGGCGGTTCAGAAACAACTCTTTTTTTTTAAATCATGGAAATAGTAGTTATATCCATCTGGTCCGTCAAGGTTGAACTTCTTTTCATCCGTGAAAAGCATAACGCCAATCATCGCAAACTGCAACCGATTTTGTTTGCGTGTCTCATGCAACGGGGGCTTTTTCTTTAATTTTTTAGCTGCAAGTGTTCACTACTTATGATGGCTCTACGAACTTGCTTGTGTGCCAGCTTCCAACCTAAATTTTGATACCGAAGGGGATGAGCTCGACGCAATTCTGCGAACTTTTCTCGTTTCTCCCGGAGTTATAGCTGTTTTAGCTCTTCCTTTTTAATTTTGTTCATACATTTCTTTGTCCTTCATGTATCTGAGTACGGTTTTGTGGCTTCCTCCGATTTCACGACCGATGGCACGGCAGGCATAGTTTAACGATAAATACACAATTTTTCGCTTCACGTAGAATTTAATATTCACCAATCTTAACCAAATGCCAATTAAGAACTAAGAAATTTCATCAGCGTATAATTTGTTGTGGAAATCATGGCCTATTATTTGCAAAAAGACTTAAAAACTCAAAGTGGGTATAATCAAGCGAACAAAAAAATAACACCTTATTTTCTTAATTTTTTGAAAAAATTATCTTAAAAATGCCATCGCACTTTATATTTAAAATATTTTCATATGCTTTTGAGCTCAATTAAATACTCTATCCGCTAGGAGTAAAATTTTTGTTCTACCCATAAAATATCAAAAGATATAGCGCGCTAAGTAATAATAATTATGTAGGTCCAATCAATTGAACAGGAGTGTAAATATATTTTCTTTTTCTTTCTTAATTTGTTCAGTTTGATGTTAAATAATTTCAATAAAAGTTATTTATTCATTGCGTTCACTACTAACGAAAATTTTTTTTATATTATATTTACATATATTGCAAAATCAAATTTAATAATTCAAATCGCATGAAGAAAACACATCTATTCACAACAAAGCACACTTTGCAACTGCAATTTGTAATTTAACTTACATTTCGGGCCCCGCTGGTTTCAGCGTAGCGCTTGTCAAGCAATGTTGTCAGTGACCTGCGAAGTGTGTGGCGTATCCATCGTCATTTCAGCTGACATACTTCCACATAAGTATAGATTTGGTCAGCCGCGTAAGCAATTATACCCAAAGTTATGTAGGCCAACTAATTGTGTCTTCTTCGACGATTTAACGCAGCGAATTCTTGCCGACAAGTGCGTCGTGCGGTGCGAAGCTCGTTCTAATTGTGTTTATTCTAAACATATACTTATCTAATCGATCGCTCTCAATGTAATTAAAATTTTCAATCACAATTACTCAATTCACAAGGTATCATAACATGTCATATTGTCAAAATGTCCTAATATTTCACAATGGTTTAAAAATATTGTTGTACGGCTCAGCCGCTCAGCGCTGGACTTTTCTGATTAATTACGACAGCACAATAAACACAGCAAGCAACGTTCTATTTATTTAAGACACTTTTTGTTAACAAACCAACAACAATATTTTTAAACCATTGTGAAATATTAGGACATTTTGACAATATGACATGTTAGGATACCTTGTGAATTGACTAAATAATATAATAATCTCATTAAACAATTTTTTTACGAGTCATCATCGCCTCTCAAATCTAACATTAATTAAACAAATACCTGCAACACCTATTATTTTATGCGAAAAATTTGACATGTATCAATGTTACCTATCTCGAGAGTTTGTACAATTTGACTTGTATTTTACTAAAAAGTATTTTTTTAAATAAAAAACTAAGTAAAAATGAAAGTAAATATGGATGGAAAACTGTTACCGGTTGTGTTATTTATGTTTTTCAGTTCTCATTTTAATATTAAGTTTAAACTTTTTTTATTTGCTTAAAATTCCTCGTGAAATAAGTGCAGCTTAAATTATTTCGCAGTTGTAAAAAAATGTTGCCAGAAACATTTCGAAACTTTTTCACATATTAAACAGAGTACAACTCTATCAACTTTATTTCATAGAAATTCCGCACAAGTTTTTTTAAATGAGTATTGACAGCATTTCACGTGAAATGTTGAACAGAGTACCAGGCTTAAGATACAAAAAAATCTATTTTTTACCACGCCAACTTGTGTATTGATAACCAAGATGCTTGTACCTTATTTGGAAACTGATACGTATTGACAAACAACGTGGTTTAATGCTAGTTGAAGACTGATTTATTTATTCTTATTGACATGAACTTATTAATAATATAACTAAGATCTTAAGAGAACACTAAGTGAGAACTTATTTATTAAGAGAACTTTATGTTAAATACACATCAGAAACTTTGGCTCTTTCCGTTCTTCAGATAAACGGAAATGTATAATATCTTTGTATTGGAAGTGTCACGCCCACTTTTCCATTCCTGCACATTTTTTGGAGAGGCTAATTTGGAAACTTTGGCTCTTGCCGCTCTCCAAAAAAACCAATAACAACAAGAGATTTATGGGTAAAATTAGCCAATAAAAATGTTTTCCTATTTTGCGAAGCACTAATGGTACATTTTAAAAAGTAAGCACAAATTAAAGCGCTACGCAATAAGACATACAGAGATGCAGTAAGGTAAATGAACGATTTCTTAATAAATTAAAAACAAAAATATATAAAATTTAAAGAGCCACGACATTCCCTTACTACGAAGCATGTTTGTAAGGGAACATATAAAAGAATAACGGTAACAAAAACTTCAGTGTGCAAAGCTTTATACGCGCTGAATAAAGCTCTTTCTGTGTCAAAAATGTATTGCTTCAAAGTGGGAACTCGCCATATAAAATTCATGTCTTCCGTAAGCGATATGGTCATCGAAACTTTTACGTTTCTCCCTTACAAACCTGCTTTGTCGGAACTCCATTTTTTATTGGGTTGTCAATCTCCTCCTTCTTTCGTGGACATATTTTTACGCCAATCTTTGTTGCATTTACTCAGGAACTTGCATGTTTAATTTTATGTTTCTAGGTCTAATACTAACGGAAATTCAAAAAGTACCAGTTGAAGAGCAAAAAGTACCACAAATCCCCCTTACAGATTCTCATTCACTCAGGAGCTTGCATGTTTAATTTTATGTTTCTAGGTCCAATATTAACATCAAATCAAAATGTACCAGGTAAAGCACAAAAAAGTACCAAAAAGCGCCTCTTACAGATGCTCATTCACTCAACGCATTGCATGTTTTATTTTATGTTTGTAGATGCAATACTAACAAAAATCAATAAGTACCTGTTGGCAAACAATGCAGTCTGAAAAAGTATCAAAAACCACTCTTATAGATTCTCATTCACTTGGGAACTTGCATGTTTAATTTTATGTTTATAGGTACAAGGTACCAGGTAAAGAACAAAAAGTTCCAAAAAGCCCCTCTTACAGATTCTCATTCACTCAGGGAATTGCATGCTTAATTTTATGTTTGTAGATCCAATATTAACGAAAATTAAAAAAGGTACCAGTTAAAAAACGAAAAAGTACCAAAAAGATGCCTCTTATTGATTTCTGTTAACTCAGGACATTTTATGTTGAATTTTATGATTCTAGGTCCAATACTAACGGAAATTCAAATAGTACCGGTTAACTACCAAAATGTACCAAAAACCCCTGTTACAGATTCTCATTTACTCAGGACCTTTAATGTTCAATTTTATGTTTCTAGGGCCAATACAAACGAAAATTCAAAAAGTACCAGTTAAAAAAACAAAAAAGTACCACAAATTTCCCTCTTATAGATTCTTGTCCACTCAGGACGTTTAATGTTGAATTTTATGTATCTAGGTCCAATACTAACGGAAATTCAAATAGTACCAGTTAAAGAACAAAAAAGTACCAAAAAGCCCTTTCACAGATTCTCAAGCACTCAGGACCATGCATGTTTAATTTTATATTAATAGGTCTAATATTAACGAAAATTAAAAAAAATACCAGTTAAAGAACGAAAAAGTACCAAACAGATCCCTCTTCTCATTCCCTCGGGACTTTGCATGTTTAATTTTATGTTTCTGGGTCTAATACTAACGGAACTCCAAAAAGTACCAGTTGGAGAGCAAAAAGTACCGTAATAGGTTCTTATCCACTCAGGACATTGCATATTGAAGTTTATGTTTCTAGGTCCAATATTAACGATAATTAAAAAATTGCCAGTTGTATAACTAAAAAGCTAAAGTAAGAAATTAAATTTCCCGTATTTCCCCTTTTTAGTACTTTTTTCTGCCCATTAAATCATGAAAAATTTCAATATTGTAGTGGGAGCCCATAATTTAATACGTGTATTTCAATGAATAAAGAAAAATGTTATGTAAAAAAGTACCAAAAATAGTTACAGGTTTTACCCTTTAAACGTCCGAATTTCAAAAAAGTACCAAATTCTTATTTGGATTTTTTAGATAAGTTTCAAATGTGATATAACCCTTATTTCTATGTTTATGGGTTTAAAAGATAGATGGGGTGACAAAAAGTACCAAAATGCAGGTTTTACCCGTTTACTCCGTTAAAGGGCGGAATATCCAAAAAGTACCAGACACCTGTCCGCTTATTTTTCTAAAGAACCACGATAAGCATTAATTTTTTTTTGCATCGCTTTTAGTTTTAGAGAAATAAGGTTACCGAATTTACCCGATTTTGCCCTTTTTTACCCCCTAAACATTCGAATTTCCAAAAATCCGTCTAAGTGTATCGATTTGGGGAGAGACCAACCCCTGGTCAAAATTTCAAGTTTTTAGCTTCAGGCGTTTAAGCTGTGCGATGATTCATCAGTCAGTGAGTCAGTAACGGTACAATTTAATATACAATATACAATATAGATAAGTGAGTAGTACTACTAGTAATATATGTATGTACTATATATTACTGTCCTCTTCTTTGCAAGAAATATAAAAGTTTACGTAAAAAAAGAGGATTGTCCTCTTCAAAAAAGGACGAATGGTTACCGTAAGTATATGTGGCATGCATATAGAGCAACCTAGTCTCCACCATTTCTGGGTTCTTCGGAAAAAACAATTCAATATACGGACGCACCGACGGATAGACGGGCATCGTTAAAACAACTTTGCTACTCATAAGCACCCAGAATATGCATTCTTTATAGAATCTAACATCAATATTGCAGAAACTACAAACGGAATGACAAACTTATACATTTAACCTTCGGTGCAGGGTATTGATAAAAAAAATATCAAAAACAACCTTTCTGAATGAGTACTTTACTTTATTGTTTTTCTTCTGCTCGTTGAGCTAACAAATAAAATATTAAGACATCTATAAAAAGTTCATATTGTTTATAAAATTTTAATTTCGCTGTAGTTTTTTAACTACAGCAATTAAACGACAAAAAAGCCATTAAAAGTCAAGCGAAAGGAATTGTGACTCATTTATAACCCTCTTTTTCAATTAAACAAAATTTAACATTTATCGATACTTTAACTTTTCTCATATAAAAACATTCATACAAATTTTTGGATGTAAATAAAAAAAGCTACATTTGGGAAAAATCATATTAAGACTTCGTTTCCTTCATTTAGACTACAAAGCAACTATAAAGGTTTATTTAGTCAAAATTAAGATAAACAAAACAATTTTTTTTAAGATGCTAAAAATATTGTAGTCACCACACAACCCACAATAGGTAACATAACATTTTAAAATGTAACTTTCAATTAATGTGTTGCCGATTAACCCTTATATGTAAGTACATATGTATAAACAAAATATCTAAATACATAACATTAAAATAAATTGTTGTGACGATCTGAATATTTCGATTTAAAAAGTTTTTCTTATGTAGATATAAAAAAATAAGAAAAGCTGTGTCAGTCACCCCCTAGAATGAAACATACGTCAATGAAGTTTTTCAAATAGGAAAATTTTTCTTGTCACATCCCCACTTTTTGTTTCTCAGCGTATGCAGTTACCCTTGCTGCCCGACCTGAAGCCTATTGAGAAGTTCGTTGACGACGAGCTCCTAAACCAATGGTGAGATCACTCCTCCCTGGGGTGTTCCCCGGTGTGCCATTTTTGTTTTCTTGGAACTACCCCACTCCGCAGATATAGTTCTGCACTGTAGTAAGTTACCAATCCAGTTCTTCACATGTGGGTGTGCCCCCGTACAAGCCATGCGAGCCAAAATCGCCTTCGTGAACACATTATTAAAAGCGCTTGCGATGTCCAGGAACACTCCCATAGCGAAGTCTTTATATATTAAGGTCTTCTCAATCAGGAGACAACTGAATGAAGTGCCGTCTCAGTTGATTTACCCTTCGTGTATGCGTGTGGATTTTCAGAGAGAATTATCGGCCCCATATTCTCCTTGATATGATAGTTCAAAATTATCTCTAAAGTTTTCAGTAGGAAAGATGTAAGACTAATAGGCCTGAAATCTTTTGGGTAGGTATGATTGCTTTTACTTGATTTCGGTAAAAACACAATCCTAGATATAATCTAAGATTGAGGCATATAGTTCAGTCTTAGACATCCTCTAAAGATCCTAATTAACCATGGAACTATCTGTTGCCCTCCCCGTTGCAGTTGCGCCGAGAAGATACCATCAAGACTAGGCGACGTATATAGTTGGTACGAGTCAATAGCCCATTCCAACTTTTCATGGAAGAGGTATTCCAGTTTTCTGTATAAGAGATCACACCAGTTGGAATGCAAGTGTCCGAGCAGCCCGAAAAGTGTGTATCAATAAGTACCCCCAACGTTTCGGTACGGCTGTTTGTTCATTCTTCGTCTTACCTATAAACTGTACTTGGCATTGCCGGATTGCCTACCAACATCTTCCGTAGTCTTACCGTTCCAGTTGTCTCCTCAATATTGCCGCAGAAGACCCTCCTCGAGATTCGACTGGCCTTTCTTACGTTGCGTTTGTATACCCTCAACACGTCCTTATACTCTACCCAGCATTCAGACCGGTCGATAATCTTCGCTAGTTTGAATAGCTCACGAAGTTCAATCCTTTCGCAGTTCAACTGTCTGTTCCACCAAGGTGGCTTGAACTTACGTTTATTTCGTGTTGACTTATCAAAGGATCTAATTACGCTTGTCCCTATTAAGTAGCTAGGAGTATCTGGCCCAATGTATTCCTTGTGTTCCTAAATACAGTTTCGTTTGGTATATCATAGTTTAACAAAAAGGGTATGTAGCAATGATCTGAGAAGGATGGCGGCTCAAGCACCTTCCAATCATCTATTACTGTTTTATAATCCGTAAAAAGCGTCAAATCAAGAACAATTTCCGAAGCTGGACCTTTGTAAGTCGGTACCTCACCTCTGTTCGCGATTTGTATATTATGCTGTAGTATAAAAGCAATAAGAGACTCACCTCTGTCATTTATGTCCTTACTACCCCATATTGTGTGATGCGCGTTGGCATTCGCACCCATCACCAGGTTCTGTTTCCTGTTACAAGTTTCAGCGCATAGTCTATGGAGTTCTGCTGGGGGTGCATCTCTGTCGTGTGGTATATATGATGATGCAAGGAGTACTATGTCATATTTACCATCTTCCAAGGACACTACGGTTAGATCGTCAATACTGTAAATTTAAAGAATGTATGCGCATAAAGTCTTCCTAATAAGTATATCAGATCGAATTATACCTACCACTTTTGAGAAGTACGTATTAAAATAACGTGACTTCAACCCAGTTACGTGGATTCCTGGATTAGAGCCACGTCGTAGCGACCCTCCTCTAGCATGAGGAGGAGTTGGACCGAAGCCATCTTACTGTGCTGGAGGTTGATTTGCAGGATCTTTACCGTCATCAACAAAAGATCACCCGCTCAGGGTCAGAACCATCATCTTTGGCCATGTCACCCAGACTCAGTCCAGACGTGGCAGCAGCTAGATCGCGCTCTACTTCATCGACCTCTAATGTTTTGTGTTTGGAGTCTTGTGGATGTCGTTTCTTTAACCGGGGAACCACACGTCCTACTCCCCAAAACATTTTTCCATATCGCGGATACAAAAGGTCGTCAGCCTCTTCTGTTATCTGAAGTATGTAGTTCTGCCCGTCTTTGTTGCCTTTTTGAACATGTAGAATCTTCCATTCTTTAGTTGGAATGTCTGGATTCCGATTTTGTAGGAGACAAAGAGGGACTTCAGGCTTTACAATGCGCGGGAACTTCACCTTAGCCTTCGGTATAGCAGGACTGCGCGATCGATCCACAATCTTAATTTGTGCATCCGACCACATGCCTTTGAGTTTCCTTATCACTCCTTTAAGCCATTCCCGCGCCATTTAGTCCTTGCAATTAATGAGCTTTACTCCATTGAACCATCCTGCCCCATAAAAAGAGGGAAGCGGTCGTTCGAGTTCGGCCTTCATCTTAGCGACGATTTCGCTGAAGATTTTGGACTCAACTATCTCTCAACTCAACCGCTCTGTGACCATTTTTTTGGCTCTAAGTCCTTCCTTCCTTTGTTTGGTCCTGTTCCTACCAACATATATTTTCTGTTCAGATTTATAATACTCTGTATATTTCAACATATCAATTTTCTACTTAGAATAATCTCTCTCTGCAATGCAAGCTTGGGAAGTTTCTTTTTAAAATTGGAATCGAATTGGTCTGCAGTACCGTGTTGACGATGGCCGAGGACTTTTCCATATTATTTTTGCATCAACAGGTTTCGCAGATCTTGTCACTAGCTGAAGGGGCACATACGATGATACAATTAAGCTATTGTCATGTAGAGTGTTACCTAAAATATTGTTTATACATTGTTACCCAGAGCTACCATCAAATCCCCATTTTCTTATCAAGACAAGGTTGTTTACATTTATATGAGATATGTCCTTCCTGACTTCACATTGAAGATCTAGATGCGTTAAGCTGTATGGTCAAGCAAATTTTGTAAATCTACTTGTTTCAATTACACTATGCTAGTTGAAAAAACAGACAAGCCGGGCACATGGCGTTTTAACATAATTCGGGTACGCTGAATCCAGTGGTGCCCACGGTTTTTTAAGATTGGCTCTGGTTTTCGAGATATACCGTTATTTCGAAAATGGAAGAGGTTGCACAACATATATTCCCGTAACTCAAAACGGTTTAGTTTATTGAAATTACTAAATAATTAATAAAATTACATTTAAGATAAATAAAACCTTTTTTGTAATATGAGTAGTCGTTATTGAAACATAATTTTTTTTTGGAAAGAAAAATTAATTATTTTATCAAAATTTCGATATTTTTGTTTTTTAAAAATTCATAAAAAATTAAAAAATGCAGCTAGGCTTCTAATTTTTTGCAGACATATCAATAATTAAAATCTGTTAGCAACTTTTGATTTTATTCACAAAAGTCGACAAATTTTAATTAATTTAAGAATTTCATATAACGCAATATTTGTATGGGAGCCCCCCTAAGAAGTGGTGATAAGGGGCAAGTATGTCTTGAGAAAATGTTAAGGACAAAAAATTAATTGAGGTCGGTCATACATTATATACCACTAGGGGCGACTTCTGGGAATTTGTGGGACTTTTTCTTCAATATATATGAAGAATATAATTTATATGGAGCATTTGATAGGATTTTTTTTAATTATTAAATTCTTTATTCAACATTATATATATTGAGCACAGTGGAACATAGGGCCGCCTACTAGCTAATAATGTGGAGTTAATCACCATATCGCTTCTTCATATTGTGTAAAAATTTCATACAAATATCTTCTATATTCAACTCTAGAGAGAAGAATTAAATATTTAGATGCTAGAAATTCAAATTTGAGTTATGACTCTATTGCAGCAAAGGGCCGATATGGAGAATGAGCCAATGCAGAAAATTCCAAAGAAATATGCATGCATTATTACCACACTTTCACTTTGCGGTAGGAATTTTGGAAAATCCACAGATACCGATTAAAAAATTCTTAGAATTAAGAAATAAAGTCATAAATGCTCCACATCAAACTGGGTATTGTAAAAAATTTTATAAAAGCATTGAGCCCAGATGGTGTTGTTTTTACCGAATTGCGCCGAATTTTTCCACGACTAAGCGGCATGAAAGTAAAAGAAGGTATGAACTCGTAACTACTTTATTAAATTAGATTTATATTTCCTATCATAATGTTTTTATTTTACAGAAACTCTTAATGGACCGGACATTCGTCGTCTTATGAAGGACCATCAATTTGAGGTTGCACTGAATGATATCGAGCTATTGGCCTGGAATTGTGTGAAATCAGTAATAGAAAATGTATTAGGAAATCATCGGTCCGAAAACTGGCGAATTTTAATAAAAAAAATGCTAACCGCATTTAGAAACTTAAACGTTAGAATGTCATTGAAAATCCATTTTTTGCATTACCAGGCCGAAAAACTTAATGAACAATCACCAGCCGAGTCTGATGAACATGGCGAGAGATTTCACCAAGTAACAGCCAGGCTCGAACACTGGTATAGCGGCAAACAACTTGATTCGCTATTAGGGGATATTTGTATTTGAATAAATTTCTAAATAAAAACTTTAACTTTAACTAATTAACAACAAAAATAAATGTTTTGAAATTTTTAAGTTTGGTTATTATAAAAAATAAAAAAATTTCATCTTTTCTGAAAAAATCAAAAGTTGTAGACAGACTTTAATCACTTATAGCTTATTTTGTTTGGAACTTTATTTTTTATACGTGTAGAACCCTAGCCTTAAATTTTGCACCTGCAGCGCCTGAGAAACCCCTAGACGGGCACAATGTATGACCAGCGCAACTTTATTTTCCATTCCCATCATTTGTTTCTAAGGCCTAGGATTCACTCCTAGGGGGATAAAATGTATGCCCGACCTCCAATGTTTTTTGTTCTTAACATTTTCTTAAAACATAGTTGCAATATATCTCCACCCCTTAGGGAGGCTCCCATACAAATATGGCCGTTAAATCTTAAATTTGGCCCCTGCAGCGCCTAGGATTCCCCTAGATGGGTCAAATGTATGACCAACCCCACTTTACTTTTCATCTCAATCATTTATTTCTAACATAACCACCCGCTATCTCCATTACTTAAGAGGGCTTCCATACAAAATGTTCAATGCAGAGTAGAAATATATTGAAGAAAAAGTCCCATAAATACCCAGGAGTTGCTCCTAGAGGGATAAAATGTATGACTGACCTCCATTAGTTTTTTGTTCTTAACATTTTCTCAAATTATACTTTTTCTTTATCACCATCCCTTAGGTTGGCTCCCATACAAATATTGCGTTTTATGAAATTCTTAAATTAATTAAAATTTTTCTACTTTTGTGAATAAAATCAAATGTTGCAAATAGATTTTAATCATTTATGGCTTGTTTTGTTTGGAATTTCGTTTTATATACGTCCGCAAAAAATTAGAAGCATAGCTGTATTTTCCAATTTTTTATGAATTTTTAAAAAACAAAAATTTTGAAATGTTGTTAAAAAATGTTTCTAAAACGACTGCGAATATTAGAAAGGAATTTCTACTTTTCTTAAAGGAATTTTTATTGCGGAATTTCGGTTTTTTCAGTTTTTTCAATTAGCTGAAGGGTTTTTGAGT
The DNA here is from genome assembly GCA_943735925.1 of Pollenia amentaria. Taxonomy (NCBI): domain Eukaryota; kingdom Metazoa; phylum Arthropoda; class Insecta; order Diptera; family Polleniidae; genus Pollenia; species Pollenia amentaria. The sequence continues at coordinate 92,970,992 of OX031009.1, read as the reverse complement.
TACGCGAGTATATGTTGTGCAACCTCCTCCATTTTCGAAATAACGGTATATCTCGAAAACCAGAGCCAATCTTAAAAACCGCGGGCACCACAGGATTCAGCGTACCCGAATTATGTTAAAACGCCGGGTGCCCAGCTTGTCACGAAAAAAAGTGTCAATTTCTTTCACAGTGTTATTAATGCTGAAGTTTGCATTAATAACACTGTGCAAGAAATTGACACTTTTTTTATTTCGAAAATGGAGGAGGTTGCACAACATATATTCGCGTAACTCAAAAACGCTTTAGCCTATTCAAAAAACTTAAAAAATTTCGCAATAAAATTTCCTTTAAGAAAAGTAAAACTTCTTTCTAATATCTTTAGTCGTTTTAGAAACATAATTTTTTTTTTGGAAAAAAAAATAATTTTTTTTACAAAATTTAGAAATTTTTGTTTTTTTAAAAATTCATAAAAAGTTGGAAAAAAGTGATAAAGGGAAAGTATAATTTGAGAAAATGTTAAGAACAAAAAACTAATGGAGGTCAGTCATACCATTGATCCCCCTAGGGGCTACTCCTGGGCATTTATGTGACTTTTTCTTCAATATATTTCTAGTCTTCATTGAACATTTTGTATGGAAGCCTCCTTAAGGAATGGAGATAGCGGGTGGGTATGTTAGAAATAAATGATTGAAATGAAAAATAAAGTGGGGCCCCTGCAGATAGGCGCCAAATTTAAGAATTTTATTAAACGGCCATATTTGTATGGGAGCCTCCCTAAGGGGTGGAGATATATTGCAACTATGTTTTAAGAAAATGTTAAGAACAAAAAACATTGGAGGTCGGGCATACATTTTATCCCCCTAGGAGTGAATCCTAGGCCTTAGAAACAAATGATGGGAATGGAATCTGACATCAGCTGTTTTGCAAGTCATTTGTTTATTTTTAATTAACTGAATTACAATTAAAAGTGAATATAAATAAAAATTAGTACATAATTTGCTGTTATGAACAATTGTAGGTTATGTCAGATGAAACAAAAAACGAACGTGTGATTAGTTTATTTTGCCATACATGTTCAATTACATATGTATTTTACATCCGACAAATCCACTGCAAAATACATATCGTGTAAAAGTGCCTTAAGTTTAGGATATATTAGGTTACAGATTTAAGCCGTTGTTGGCCTTTTACCGATCGAATTTCAAAAACTCCCTTCTTAGGGATCTGCATATCAAAAGAGGTACCAATATATCGAATTTCAAGTCATAATGTTCGGCCGTTTGGGCTAAGTCAGGCCTTGTATTTTTATATAGAAGATTAATACATCTGTCATATGATTAAAAATTATCTGTAATTTTTATGTGGAAAAAGTGTAATATGTAGCTTCAAGTATACTGATGAGCCGAATCAATTATTTAAATATTGAAATATATATCTTTTTATTTGTTATAATTAGTTTTTTTTTCAGTATTTGTTTATTGAATCTTCATATATTAAATATGAACTAACAATAATTAATCAAATCTTATACTAGTATTTACTTTATGTCCTGCCAGTGCTAGACAAAAAAGATTTAGTCATCACGGTTTCTGTTCACATATGAAGGTGTTTATCGCTCATCTGATTGGGTGAGTGCTGCAGTGTCTCTTCTTCTTAATCGAGTGTGGCCGCCATAATTTAAAATATTTCGAGCTAATGGATTTGGGTGCAGTTCCAGCTTTTTTAAATATTTTACTGCATATTTCGTTATCATAGTTTTTACCAATGGCACATTGAGATCCTTGTGGATATTTGAGTTTTTGACATACCAGGGAGCGGCTGTGATTATTCGAAGAGGTTTATTTTGGCACCTTTGAATTTTTTCGATGTTAGAAGCCGAGGCAGTGCCCCATAACTGAATACCGTAGCACCAAATTGGCCTTAAGATAGAGTTGTAAAGTAGAAGTTTGCAATCGAGACTAAAAACAGAATTTCTTCCAATGAGCCAATTAATTTGAATTGCTTTTAGTTTCATTTGTGTTAGTTTTGCTTCTATATGGCATTTCCATGTTAAACGCCGATCTAGATGTATACCGAGATATTTTACATGCGAGTGTTGGGGTATTATTTGATTATTGATATTAATAGGGGGCATGTTTCCCGACGCAATGTGAATGTTATGTGTGCGCATTTTTGCTCATTGATCTTTATCCTCCATTTTTTAACTACCTTTCCAGTTCAAATATATGATCCTGTAAGTAACGAGATGCTTCTTGACAGTTTGCGTGTACGCTTAGAAATGCTGTGTCGTCCGCAAATGTTGAGGTTTGTGTGTAGCTGTTTTTGGCAAGTCCGAAGGCCCAGGATGCTGCTTTGTGGGACTCCAGCGTTAATTGGCTGTGGAGAACTTAAAAATTCGCCTTCTTTAATAATAAATTGACGACCGATTAAGTAGCTTTCTAAAGCCTATAGTACACGGCATGTAAAAAGACACATGCGCATGTGGTTCTGACGTAATTTTGACGTCATCACACAACACGCAATGTTTATTGTGGCTTTGCATTGACGTCAAAATTACGTCAGAACCACATGCGCATGTGTATTTTTACATGCCGTGTACTATAGGCTTAACAGCTCGTGTATGTTTGCTGGTAAGTTTTGCTGCAATTTCAGTAGTAAACCTTCATACCAGACTTTGTCAAAAGCTTGAGACACATCGATGAAGAGGGCGGAACAATATTTTTTTCTTCAAAGGCTTTTCTTATGACAGTTAGTATTCGATGAGTTTGTTCAATTGTGCTGTGCTTTCTTCTAAAACCGAATTGATGGTTTGAAATACATCTATTTTCATTTAAAATCGGCGTTAATTTTGACACAAGTAGTTTCTCAAATAGCTTTGAAATATTAGATAATAAGCTAATAGGTCTGTATGACTCCACTTTTGTGTGATCCTTTCCTGGCTTTGGTATCATGGTTACTAAGGAGACCTTCCATTCTTGAGGGTAGTATTGAAGGCGTAAAATAGCATTAAAAATAATAAGAATATTTTTTTTTTGCTATACTTGGTAGCTCCAAAAGCATTTTGTTACTCGATTTCTTCTTTCTCAAATCTTAGTGGAACAGCTGATCCAACAGCAACAGATGGTAACTCGACCGCTGTATCGAAAGATGTATGAGGGGTAAATACGGTTTTCAAATGATTAACAAAAATATTTCCTTTTTCTATGTCATTTCGTGCCCAACTTCCATTTAAGTTTCTTAATATATAATAAGTTAACCCTATTTTATACCACATTTCTTAAAAATACTGAATGTGGTATTTACGCTTGCCGTATTCTCCGAAAACCGGGTTTTTGTATATGTCGAATATTTGATATCTTTAGTAGTAGATCACAAATGTTGTTAATGTTGTAAATGTAATAAATGTATAATTACCTTTAACGTACAAAATTTGGTTTTATTATTTCTCTCCATGTTCGTTTTACTGCCGTAACATTTGGCACCGAAAAAATGTGCGTGTGATTTGTGATAACCTCACTCTAATTGTTTGGCTATTAACTGACCATAATACGGATGTGTATGCCAATATTAAGCCGTATTTAGTGAAGACAATTGAAGTAAAGCTTCGAATAACGTTGTAAAAGCCATTTTTGCAAAAACTGTTTTTTGCAGATTACATAAATTCACAAAATGCGAATGATATAAACGAAATTGTTTTGCAACGTGGAATAACATTTATAATGCCGCTTGCGTAGTGGAAAAACGTTTGAAATGTCATCAAGATTGTGGTTCATATCCACAACTAAAAAATAAAAAATTATAAACTGTAATTTAGCATGTAATTTAAAATTCGATTTTCTTAATATTTTGCATTACATTTTTTATTATCATTATTTTTGATAATCTAAAAAAAATTAGAAGATAAATATTCTTGCCTGTTAAAAACGTTTTTTGCTCTCCTGAAAAATAATTTTTGGCTTCAACTATTAAAATGCTCAAATTCAGCACAATTGAATTACATAATATAATAATTTTAAGTCGTGAGTAAAATTTTACTGCTCGTTGCCATGTTCAGTAAATAACAAGCTTAAATTTACACAGTAAACAAATGATTATTTAACTATTAGCAACGCCTAATAAAATGCCATAATTACTTTCAGAACAAATTGACGACATTTTTACCCAATAAACGCTTTAATTTAATATAAATAATATAAAAAATATTTATAGTGTTGAGTATTTATAAAGTTGAAAAAAAAAAAATTATTTTGCCCATCATATTCAAATAACTATTGAATAATTTTAAAACGTTCGACATTTGAGGAAAAAAAAAACAATCATTCACAGTCGATTCAATGCTTTATATTATATTTTGAATTTGCTGCACGCAGAGAACAAATATGGTTCGGCATGGCTACGGCAACTACACTGCGTTTATTGTAACAATATATTGTTACCGCATACGAAAAATTGTTATTTTTTTATTAATTATCAGCAATCTTTTAGTTACTGTAAACCATAGATGGGGTAAGTGCACTAATTTTGCAGTTTGAACTCACATTTAGTGATAGTGTAAAATTATTGCAATCATTTTGTTGATGTTGAGTTATGAATTGAAAATTATCAGTCTCACTAAACATGATTGATAGTTATAGCTAAACAATTTTGCACAAAAAAAAAATTCGATTTAAGAAAACGCCGTAATCAGTTTATTGCAACTTTTTTGTTTTTCACTCGTTTGAGTGCAACCTAAAATTTTGAACAAATTTTCCAAACAAAAAACTGTGTCTTTCTTGATTAAAGCCAGGAGATATTCCGTTATTGGCAAAATTTTATGGTGTTTACGATATTACATTTGTTTAATTTTAGGGAGAATCTGTTTATCTGCAGCTTTTTTGATTGCAAGTACAAATTTTGCACTATTTGAAAAGAATACCAATCATTAAAAAAGCTGGTTAAAATAGTGCAAACTAATTTTTTTGCAGTTTTATTTAGTGATAGTGCAATGATGATTTAAATCAATATTTAGTGCACTACCCCCAACTATGCTGTAAAAATTTCATTGTTTATCACAATTATAAATTTGAGTATGGTTCACAGAAAAATAATTATTTTTCTAACAATTTAATAATGATAACTTTGAAAACATATTATATTATTTACAACCATTTAATGATATTTAATAACCATTACATGGTAACTTTTTAGACTTGTGATCATAGTATGTTAAAGATGCAATCAAAATATCGAGGGCGAATAAGGTTTTTTTAAATTAAACATTCTTTTGCAATACTGTCTAAGGATTACAAATGATGTATACCTATTCTCTTTTCATTCTCCTTCCCGTTATTTACTTCGCTAACGTAGATAGGAGATTGTGCATTGAAATTTTGATAAAATGTCTTTTCATACTAGTAGATATATCTTACAAGATCTTGTTTATAATAAAAAAAATTCTTATCTATATATTAGTCGGCAAGGGCAAAACTGTTGAGAACACTTTCCTCCTCTGTTTGACAACCTATGTGAACAAAATTATACACCATTTGAAAGGTATTTACTTACAGATGTGCTTGAGATATATTTAATTAAGATCTGAAGACGGTAAAAACGGATAGATTATGTAACCTCAAAGACAAAACAATTTTATACTTATCGTTGTTCATTAGAAAAATAAGCGGACAGGTGTCTTGTACTTTTTTGAAATTCGGCCCATTTGGGGAATAAACGGGTTTAACCTGTATTTTGGAACATCTTTGTCACCCCACCTACATTTTAAGCCAATAAACATAGAAATAAAGATTTTATAAAATTCGTTACTTATCTAAAAAATACATATACAAATTTTTCGAAATTCGTACGTTTATGGGGCGAAATTTGTACCTATTTTTGGTACTATTTTTAAAAAGCATTTTTCTCAAATCATTGACTTATACGTATTAAATTCTGGGCTCCCACTACAATATTGAACTTTTTTTTGTTTCAATGGGGAAAAAGTATCAAAAAGGAGAAATACGGGATATTAAATTTCATTCTTTTACATGTTCGTGCCGCAAGTGGTAATTATTGAATGTTATATAATATTAAACTTAGAAACATTAAATTATAGGTGTAGGGTCCTGAATGAATTAGAGCCAATAAATTCAAAAATGTTAGTACTTTTTCTTGTTCAACTGGTACCTACGAATTTTCGTAAATATTGGAGCTAGAAATACAAAACTAAACATTAACAGTCATGAATAAACATGTAATGAATATGTAAGGGGGAGCTTTTTTGTACTTTTCCGTTATACAACTGGAATTTTTTATATTTTCGTAAATATTGGACCTTAAAACATAAAAAAAAACATAAAACGAAACATACAATGTTCGAAGTGAAGGAGAATCTATAGGAGTGAACTTTTTGGTCTTTTTTTTTTTGTTCTGCAACTGGTACTTTTTGATTTTCTGTTAGTATTGGACCTAAAATTAATCTGAATAATAATAATAATAATGAAAAATAATAATCTGAATGAGAGATCTTTTTGGTACTTTTCGTTCTTTAACTGCTATATTTTGAATATTATTAGTACTGAAACATAAAATACAACATTAAAAGTCCATAGTAATTGATAAACTATAAGAGGACACTTGTTTAAGCTTTTTTATTTTTCAATTGGTACTTTCTGATTTTCTTTATATTATTGAACTAACTAAATTATATTGAGCATTCACGGACTTTTCCTCTGTTATAGTAACTGGAAAAGTTTTCAAGCGCGCCTTAATTAAAACTATTTCAACTTACAATAGTTGGTTAATTAAATTCAATGAACTTAAGCCTGATTAAAACATCGAAATTTATTAAATATATTTTAACTTACCTTAACCAAAAAGGGTTATTATTTTAATTTAGTTAATGATCTTTAATAATTGAAGTAATAGCACCTTAACAAACTCTTTTATACTTATTTTTATTTTATTTTATATTTATATTTTAATATACACAAATTGTTCATTAAAAAATTTTTAGTGCCACAAAAAAAAAAAATTAATTTCCTAAAAAATTTTTTTTTGTTATTGTGAAAGAGCGAAAATATTAGTATAATTTATAAATAATTGCGTCTACGGCAAACAGAATACGGTACCAACATTATGTTTTTTATGCTACCATTAGTATTTTTTCCATTAAAAATATTATGTTTAATGTTGTATCATATTATGATATGAAATATCGGTATCGTGTAACGTGTTCACTTGCCAATGTATGAGGATAATATTCCACTATTTGGACTTATAAACTATAATTATTGTATTGACGATTCCTATGGGTTTGATTCCCATTATCACGCTTTTCGAACTGAATATGAACAAAATTATTTGGCTATTGACGTTGCATCATTACAGCCCAACTTTATATTTGTGTTACTAAAGAAAATATTTTATTTTTAATCTAAGTTTTCAACGCACTTTTATCAACGATATTTTACTAGCCTACCGGGGTGGTAGTGAGCTAGTCTATCAGTGCCGGGGTTGCGGGTTCGATTCCCTCCAGAGACTCTGGTCTCCTGCAGACAAGCGTAACAAGTTGTCGCGGGATTAGCATAGGTAAAAAAAAAGAAAAGAAAAATAATATAAAACCATGCAGTTCTCTCTCTTTACATGGTGCAAGGCAATTCGGACCTTTTCGAAAATAAATAATTAAATTTTTTTCGTAATTCATTTTAACAAATTATTGCACTGTGTAATGCAATTGTATCATAATAGCTTTAAAATCATATTAAGGTAAATCGTAAGAACGATATTATGATAACCTACGAATATAATATGATTACTGTAATTATATTTTGAATAATAATATGATTCTTTGAGATTCTTATATGATTACTGCTAACCATAACATAATCACTTTGTATCATAATATGATAATTTCTAGACGTATTATGATTATATAGTATAAGAGTATGATTACATTGAGTTATAATGTGATGTAATTAAAAACAATATGACTAAAGGGAAAATATTATGATGTAATATTACGGTTACATTTGGCCATAATATGATATTTTATGATTCTAATAATAAACATAATATTTTTGGACTACAATCATGATTTGTAACATAATATGTTGCGTTTAGAAAATGTTTACTATAACCATGTTTTTTCTCTGCGTGTGATGACAACATTTGCACACGTTTTTAAATTCTTTTGTAAAATCTCTGCAGCATGACTCTTCCCTTAAATGACGTAAAAGGAATTTTACAGCCATCTTTATTCCTTTACAAAGAATATGTATTGAATGGACAGAGGAGACAACAAGTTAAATTATCTAACAAATAAAAAATACAATGATATATACATACACGCAAAGAAAAAACATGGTTGTGGTAAACATATTCTAAGAGCAACATATTATGATAAGATTCATGATTGTAGTCAACATGTTACGATTATTATTGAATCATATTATGACCAAATATGTTACATCATAATATTTGAACATAATATTTTTCCCTTAATCCTAATTTGTTTTTATTGCATCATATTATAATTTATTGTAATCATATTATTATCATGTTAATCATAATAAGTTAAGCAGTAATCTTATTATTATCATGCTAATCATAATAATATGTAGAATTAATCTAAATGATTACCATGATAATAATATGTAGATTAAATCTAAGACCGAAAAAAATTTTTAATATATATTTATGCTTATTTACTTTCTGCCAACCTTAACGTAAAACTGTTACAGATATTTCACACCATAATATGATGCAACTTTAAACAAAATATTTTTAACATATTTTTGTTGTAGGTCGCAATTATTTATAAATTATTTTATAGAATTTTCCCTCTTTTACTCCAAAATAACACAAGACAATGGCCAACATTTATGCACCATTTTCAAACAATATTAAAATTTTTTTAGCATTGATATTTTATTTTGTGACACCTTACAACTTTTTTTAATGTAACCTAAAATTTCTTTACTTTTTAATGGTTTAACCACTGAATAACTAATAATTCGACAGGCATATGTGAAACAAACGACACAACCGATGCAAAATTATTTTACAAATGGCGATAACAAAATATTATTAGAGTGAAGATATTTTGTTTGTATCTTAAGCATATTATAAGTACACGTAAAGAAAGTAATCATGGTATGGCAATGAAATATCATTAAATGGTTGTGAGGAATATAATAGGTTTTCAAAGTTATCATTACTTAAATTTATAATTGCGATTACCATTGACATTTTTACAGTAACAATAATATTGTTTATATTAAACAAAAATAACAATATTAAACATAGTGTAGTTGCCGTAACCATGCCCAACCATATTTTTTCTCTGCGTGTACGTACAAGCATATATATACTATACATTTGTATGTATGTATAAACATCAATTCGATATTTAAATGTGTAACAGACAAAAGAGGGAGAAATTAACTGCCTATTTCACTAAATGCGAACGAACGCTTTCGTTCGCACAAATACATGTAAAACAAAAACAAATTCTTAAAAAAGCAAAGAATTGTTGCAAAGTATTTAAATTTAAATTAAATATTTGTATTTAAATTGTCAGCTTCATGGAATCCAGGCAGAATTGCCTAAAAAGGATTGTCATGGCACCAGCTCACAGTGCTGTCATGTCGAACAAAAATTGATAAAAATAGAACGAGAAGACTTAGATTAAAAAAAATGAAGTGTTGCTTTTTTCATCAAGCTTTGAAAATATTCGAATTTCAGAAGAAATTTGCGAAAGGATACGCGTACGTCTTATACATGCTTTATGGAAAAATTAAGATTTCAGCAAAAGTAAGCCCTTAAACCCAGCAAAAAGTTTGCTTCCAAAATAAGCAGAAAAATAATAAGAACTTAACGAAAAGACTACTTAATTTTCTACTAGAAAAAGGACTTATTTATGTTCGCGATGGCCCAAAAGTAATCCTTTATAATTTGGCCAATGACAACCTATAAAATAATAATTTTCTTTTATACTTAAAAATTTTATAAAAATATGTAGTTACAAAAAGAGACAAAATATAAGAAGTTACAAATTAACTTTCAAAAAGGTTAAAACACACTAATTAAAATTGCTCTTATATTATATTGAAAAATTGTACACAAAAATACATTTTTCGAAATGTAAGAAAATATTTAATAAAGTGTGTTTGGGCTGCACAATATCATTTATAGCTCTAACACTGTAGTAACAATGTGTGTATTAATATATGTAAATATACGGGCCTGTCACAGAAATCGATTTCGATCAAAAGTTTTGTTAATTCCGAGAAAACTTCTTTAGAAAACAAAACCCGATAAATTTTTGTAATATCACAATTTTTATTAAGTTATGTTTTAATAATATAATGGTGTAGAAAGGCCAGAGCAAATTTCGCATCCCATATTTTCCATTTACGGATATATTCCTATTCTTATAATTTTTTTTCATATGAAAACCCTAAAATAATTTAGCAACATTTTGCTATCTTTGATTATTCACTCGTTCTTACTTTAATAATGGTTCACCATGTACATATATTGTATATCATGTATATTTTTATACATGATGATAGAGAAAGATATATGTATATTTTAAAAAAAAAATAAAAAAAAAAAAAAAAACTCTTATTGGAAGTAGAAAAAAAAAACTTGAAAGAACTATGGAAGAGAAAAGCTTTTATTTGCATACATATTACAATCTTCATTAGCTACGAAAAGCGAGGCGACAAAATTGACAATATCATAAAACACGTTCTTTTAAAACCGAACTTTCGAGGTGATTACATATAGTAATATTTCAGCAAAAATTAATTCAAATAAAAGAAGAAAAAAAAAATAGTTGTTAAGAAAAGAAACTTATTTTATTAAAATTAAAGTGTTTTACAAGTGAGACAACTAATTGCAGTAGTGATAACGAGGAAAAGCACAGTGTTTATTAATTACTTGACGCTCCAAATTTTACCGAGACGAGTCAAGGTAAGAATTGTTGGACTTTAAACCCTTTAAGACTATTATAAGTTTGTAAAAGAAATAATCCTCTGGATTCCAGGAATCTGATCCGGGGAATAGTAGTCTTAGCGACCATTGGTCGCTTTCCACTGGTCCGGGTTTTTCTTAGTTGTGGTAGCGGAGCTGCTTCCCACCACGTTCATCATTACACATTACCATACTAAAACTTTAAGAACAAGGCATTAAACTGCTACCACCATATTCAAAGACTCCACTAAGCGGAAACATATGTGTTTAAAAATCGATCAAATCCAAGTGTGTTGTGCTCGAAAATCTGCCTCAAACGCTAAATAGAAATTGTGAAATTGTATTTAAAAGTCTGCCATAATCTAGCGTGCAAGTCAACATAACCCCCTTACATTTTTTAAAGATTTTGTCAAATTGTACTAACCTTAAACAAAAACCTAACCGCAATTGTTGAGCGTAAAAGAAATTTACCATAATTATTAACAATTAAATACTCACACTTATAAAAGCCCATTCTAAAATTTATATACATAATAATTCTAACCCCCCACCGTTTACTTCATGATTGGTATCGAATCCAATCTTAAATAATCACGAAAAAAAAACATCTTAGTTCTATTTTCTCCTTAAACCTCAAATCATTAAACACTAATCTTATTAATACGTTTATTATTTTTTTTTTTTTAAAATTTTTATATTGCTTATATAATTATCAAAATTTCTGTAACTTTTCATAATGACTTCGTATAGCTGCTAACTAACCTAATTATACCCCTACCCAATAGTTATTTGTATCTAACCCTATTAATTATATACCTACATACTTATGCCTATTTGTATATTTTAACATTATCCCCTTATTATTCTTCTTATTCCTATTGAAGAATGGAAATTTCTTAAATCAGAAAAAAAACCCTATATATGTTTATAATTTGTTTTGGTTTTTTTATTTTTTTTTAATATTAGTTAGTTAATATTTCCCGTTAATATTCTGCTTATAGTTTTATGATAAAAATCAAAATTTTAAGGTAGTAATTGAGAGTATAACACATAAAGAGAAAAAAAAAATCATTATTTTAACAACAGCAACAACCACCTTTATCATCTTGCTGGAGGCCTTCATGCAGCGATGGATTCTCGGATAAATTATTGTAAGTTGTTCTCTTTCTTTTTTTTTTTTCTTAATTAATTATAGGTTAAACTGATCAATAACTTTTATTCTCTTAAAATTTTGTTCCATTCTCAAAGAAATATTTTTTTTTATTGACAAAGAATTAAGTTGAAAAAAATTAACACATGAAATTAAAATTTAAGAGTAATATTTAAATATTGAGGAAAAAAAAATATTTATTTGGGAATAACATAAGTATCAAACAAAATTTAACTACTTTTAATCGATTTTTTTTTATTATTATTTTATTTCTGTACACCCGAGAAATATAATCTGTGTACTATATGCATATATTATGTAGAATGTATATTTGTAATAAGGAAAAAAAAAGAAATACCTAGATTTGGATTGAAATAAAAGATTGTTTTGTTAAAAAAAAAAAAAAAAAATGCATTAAGTTCGATAAACTGTAAAATTTAGTGGTCTGGTTAAAAGGTAAAGTCTGTTAGGGGTTTCATCAATATATGTATTTAGGCCAATAGGAAACCAAAGGATGGGAGGGTTTAGAGGCTAAGAACCATAACAACTGGGTTCTTAGAAGGAAAAAAAAAGTGAAATGGAAGTATAACTTCTACTAGGGAAGAAGGTATTTAGGTTTAAATGAATGCAGGGCATAGTTATGAAAACGCACGTGATATTTTTTTTTGTGCATGTAAGGTCGATTAGCGAATCAAGCTCCCCGCCCATATCTCCCGAGACTAGCTAGCTAGCAGAGCACGTGCGTAAAGATTCCAAATCGAACCTAGGGTATTGTAACCAATTTTTTTTGATCTTCGAAAGGTCTGTTTCCATATAACATCCATGAAAGCACCCGAAATACCCCCGTCACAATTAAATGGCGCCCAACGTGGGGCCCAAAAACATGGCAATTTTATTAATAGAGTTTGACTCGTGTTTTTGGAACCTTAAAATGTTTACATCTTTCTCGTATGGTTGTATAAATACCTTTTGATGAATATATTTATTGATAATAGTATCATAGTAGTGTTTGTCAATATTTTGGTGTAGGCCAAGAATGCAATGGCTATAGATTACAATAGGAAATATTGTATTAAGATTTATATATGTATTTTCTTTTGCAATCCATTTTATTCTATAGACAATTCATTCATTTTTGTTTTATGAGTTATTATTTATAAAATTATTCTAGATTTTGATTCTATGGGTTAAATAGTTATGATTTTCAACCCAAATATATTAGCTTAGGAATTACGACGAAAATGCTGTACATGGCCTTAGTCGTCCAGGTTTTATAACTTGGTAGTATAAGTCTAATTATTTGATTGTAGATCAATATCGCAATCCCAAAGTAGTAGTGTACCTTTTTTTATATTTTTTTTTTGTTTTAATTTTGTTTAATAGACACAACCTTTACTAAAGACCAACTAAATTTTACGAATAATTTAAAATTTTTAAAAGTTAAATAAAAGCAAAAACATTTTTAATATGGCAAGTAACAATCCTGATATTAACACTTCTCAGGAAGATAGTAGTTGTTTACCACAGTGTAGTATTTGCAAAAAAGATTACGAGCTAGACGAAATAATCGTGTCTACTCCTTGTGACCATGTATTTCATAAAGCATGTATTGTAGAGGTATTGAAAGAAACTCTAGGTTGTCCGATATGTGGCAAGGCTTGTAGGCAAAATAAACTTAAATCACATAATATCCTGGCTGAAAAGGTAAATAGTTCGGGTATTACACCAGACCTTTCACAACTTGTAAATAATTCAGATCGTGGAGCCATTCCAAAGGCCCAAGGCTTGGGAAACAATCCACCTAAGAAAAATTTATTTGATCGGAGGATGTCACAAACTCCTAGATTTAACATCAATCGAAATCTTACACCATTGGATAATGCATTAAATATTTCTCGTGAGAATGCAAGTGATTTTAATGTTAGTGATAATACATTACAAAATTTAATAAACGAAGCTGTGCGGAATCAATTGTCTAACATGAATGTAAATAATAATAATTCCTGGGGCCGCAATAGCTTAGTCAACCGTAATGTTGGTAATAATAATCGGTTTAATAGGAATTCTTTAAATGTACCAAATATAGGAGGAGTTAATAATCCGTCTTGTAATTTAGCAACGGACAAAGTATCCACCATAATTTCAAGTTGGCAAATTAAATTCAGTGGACAAGAGGAGGGAGGATTATCAGTAGATAATTTTATTTATCGAGTACAGGCTCTTACCATGCAAAGTTTGAGAGGAGACTTTAATAGTTTGTGTCGTCATATACATCTTTTATTCACGGGAAAAGCAGTCGACTGGTATTGGCGTTTTCACCGCACTGTAAGAACTGTTGATTGGGAGTCGATATGTTGCGAGTTAAGAAATCAGTTCAAAGATCGTAGAACCGACTTTGACTTAAAAGAGTTGATCAGAAGTCGAAGACAGAGAGTAGGAGAAAAATTTGACACATTTTATGAGGCTATACTACACATTTCAGATCGTTTGCAAACTCCTCTTAATGAAGTTGATATGGTAGAAATTTTAAAACGGAACTTACGACCTGATGTGCGTAAGGAACTGCTGCATTTTAATATAAGACAGATTTCGGAATTAAGAGAGTTCGTGAGAAAGCATGAAATACTTGAAGAGGAATTAAATAAATGTAGATCAAATAGAAATTTTGCACCACACAGGGTATCTGAGATAGAAACATGTAGCAATCATGACGGGGATACAATAGAGATAGATGAGGTTAGGGAAATGGTTTGTTGGAACTGTTCTGAAAAAGGACACAGGTTTGAAGACTGCTTAAGTGAGAGAAAAATTTTTTGTTATGGTTGTGGCAGCCCTAATATTTTTAAACCAAATTGTATCAAGTGCAACAAAATTCCAAAAAACTTCCAACCGACTCGGTCACAGCGACCGCAGTTCCAATCCAAAGGAACCCAGTATTAAAATCGTCCGAGGCACAAACGGATGCTGTTATATTTAAAAATAAAATTCGGTGCAAAAATATTGATTCCGTACCTACATATTTGAAACCTTATCATATTAGATTGAAGGAGTACAGAGCAGCCAAATTTAGGATTTTTAATGAACAGATAACATCGAAAATAACAATAAAGAAGAGTAAGAGATCAACGAGAAGATTAAGAGAATTTTGGAAAAGGGTTTTGAAAAATAGAAAATACATATTGTCAGCAGTAATCTCTGATAAAAATAAATTTGATTTAAGGCCTTTTGCTTCGGTTAGAATCTTAAATGAGGAAGTAGTTGGAATGATAGACACAGGGGCAACAGTATCGTGTTTTGCATCTGATTACGCGAGAAAATTTTTAAATGAGAATAGGAGCAATTATGAGAAGTTCAATGCATTGTTAAAAACAGCGGATGGTAGTCAACACACGACGGTTGGTAAGGTAACCACCACTGTTACCTTTAGGGGACTTTCTAAGGAAATTACATTTTTGATCATACCCAACTTAACTCAGAATTTATATTTGGGAATAGATTTTGTAAGAGCTTTTAGTTTAGCGAGGGATTTATTTGCTGATAATTCAAAAACGTTAGGAAATGAATATATGTATGAAATTGATTGTGGTAGCAATGTTCACAGATTGAATTTGCAGGAACAGAAAGAGCTAGCGGATGCTATAAATGCATTTCCGTCTTATTCAAAGATGGGATTAGGTAGAACATCTTTGGTTATGCACCATATAGATACAGGGGAAAATAGGCCTATAAAACAGAGACATTTTTCCATATCACCGGCTATTGAAAAATTACTTTTTGAGGAAATTGACAGGATGATAGATTTAGGGGTCATTGAGGAATCCCAAAGTCCATGGTCATCACCCGTGGCTCTAGTGCTGAAACCTGGGAAGGTGCGACTGTGCTTGGACGCTAGAAAATTAAACAGTGTCACAGTAAAAGATGCTTATCCATTGCCTTTAATTGAGGGGATTTTCAGCAGACTTCCGAAGGCAAGATTCATTTCCAGTCTTGACCTGAAAGATGCCTTCTGGCAAATCCCTCTTGATGAAAAGTCAAAGGAAAAGACAGCTTTTACTGTGCCTGGTCGTCCACTGTACCAGTTCGTTACCATGCCCTTTGGGTTATGCAACGCGCCACAGACGATGTCCCGGCTTATGGATAGAGTCATTCCGGCTCACTTGCGTACAAAAGTTTTTATCTACTTAGATGATTTGCTCTTAATTACGGAGACCTTTAGGGAGCATATATTATTACTTCATGAGGTAGCTCTACATATGAGAAAAGCGAATCTGACACTTAATGTTGAGAAAAGCAAATTTGTTCTAAAAGGGGTTAAATACCTAGGACATATAATTGGCAACGGGACGATTCGGACCGATCCTGACAAGGTATGTGCAATACGAGATTATCCGCTTCCTAAGTCAGTCCGTCAGCTAAGAAGATTTTTGGGATTATGTGGTTGGTATCGAAGGTTCGTCCGCAATTTTGCTATGGTTACTTCACCAATAACTGATATGTTGCAAAAGAAGAAACAATTTAATTGGTCCGATGAAGCGAAGCGCTCATTCGAAGAGCTTAAAAATTCTCTATGTTCCGCACCGGTATTACATAATCCGGATTTCTCCCGTCCGTTTTCAATACAGTGTGACGCAAGTCAATATGGGATTGGGGCAGTTTTAGCGCAAACGAGCGACGACGGAGACGAAGTGCCTGTAGCTTTTATGAGTCATAAGTTAACATCTGCTCAAAAAAACTACACAGTTTCGGAGCAAGAATGTCTCGCCGCCGTTATGGCCATAAAAAAATTTAGATCCTACGTTGAAGGACACCAATTTGAGGTTATTACTGACCACGCCTCATTAAAGTGGCTTATGAGCCAATCAGATTTAAACGGTCGTCTTGCACGGTGGGCATTGAAGTTGCAGGGCTTCAACTTTACCATAAGACATAGGAAAGGATCTCAAAATGTAGTGCCAGATTCTCTTTCACGTATGTATGCTGAGGATAATGCTAATATTGATTTTGTTGAGAACTTTTGGATAAGCGCAATCGACAGCTCTATAGATATTGATTTAGACTCGGATGAATTTAAATCTCCAGACTATGTGTCGTTGATCGAAAAACTTCAATCCAAACTTAGATATTTACCGGATTTTAAAATCGAGGATGGGTTTATTTACAAAAGGGTGGAACACGCGACGGGAAATGAAATTCAAGAGGAAATGTCTTGGAAGCTATGGGTTCCAAATTCACTTACAAACGACTTAATTAAAAGGGCACATGATCATCCACTTTGTGCACATGGAGGTGTCGGAAAGACTTTACGTCGAATAAAAACATTTTATTTTTGGCCAAAAATGACTAATCAAATTTCATAATATGTTTTGTCATGCGAAGTTTGCAAACAAACTAAACCAAGTAACAAAATATTAAGACCTCCTATGGGCCAACCTGCTACAGCAATACGCGTTTTTCAGAAACTTTATTTAGATCTTTTAGGACCATATCCCCGATCTTCATCTGGTAATACTGGGATAATTATTGTATTGGACCATCTTTCTAAATTTCATTTTTTGGAACCAATCAGAAAATTCACGGCTAATATAATAATTGAATTTATAGAGAAAAGGATTTTTCACATTTTTGGTATTCCCGAGTCAATAACAACCGACAATGGGGTTCAGTTCAAATCAAATTTATTTAAACAACTGTTAGAATCGTATGGCGTTTTTCACAATTTTACGGCCATTTATTCACCACAAGCTAACGCTAGTGAGCGTGTAAACCGCTCCGTACTAGCGGCGATCAGGGCCTATGTAAAACCTTCTCAGAAGAATTGGGACGAAAATCTCTCAGCAATAAGCTGTGCACTAAGAAGTTCAGTACATTCCAGTACGGGTTTTTCCCCCTATTACCTTTTGTTTGGACAAAACATGATTCTAAATGGTAAATCGTATAATTTGTTACGGAAATTAACATTATTGGAGGATTTGGACACTAATGTTAAGCATGACGAAAAACTTGAATTAATTAGGCAGAAAGCTCAGGAAAATATTCGAAAGTCTTACGAAAAGAATGCTAGGACATATAATCTTCGCTCTAGACACAGGACTTTTAATAAAGGCCAGATTGTTTTTAGGAGGAATTTCGCGCAGTCCAAGGCTGTGGATCATTTTAATAGCAAATTGGCTAATCAATTTGAAAAAGCCAAAATCGTGTCTAAACAGGGGTCACATTACTACAAACTGCAGGATATGTCCGGTAAGAACTTAGGTGTATTTCATTCGAAAGATATTAGAGATTAGCTTCAGCATTTGTCTCGTTGTAGAACAACTCTACAAATCCTGTTTTGTAATATCACAATTTTTATTAAGTTATGTTTTAATAATATAATGGTGTAGAAAGGCCAGAGCAAATTTCGCATCCCATATTTTCCATTTACGGATATATTCCTATTCTTATAATTTTTTTTCATATGAAAACCCTAAAATAATTTAGCAACATTTTGCTATCTTTGATTATTCACTCGTTCTTATTTTAATAATGGTTCACCATGTACATATATTGTATATCATGTATATTTTTATACATGATGATAGAGAAAGATATATGTATATTTTAAAAAAAAAAATAAAAAAAAAAAAAAAACTCTTATTGGAAGTAGAAAAAAAAAACTTGCAAGAACTATGGAAGAGAAAAGCTTTTATTTGCATACATATTACAATCTTCATTAGCTACGAAAAGCGAGGCGACAAAATTGACAATATCATAAAACACGTTCTTTTAAAACCGAACTTTCGAGGTGATTACATATAGTAATATTTCAGCAAAAATTAATTCAAATAAAAGAAGAAAAAAAAAATAGTTGTTAAGAAAAGAAACTTATTTTATTAAAATTAAAGTGTTTTACAAGTGAGACAACTAATTGCAGTAGTGATAACGAGGAAAAGCACAGTGTTTATTAATTACTTGACGCTCCAAATTTTACCGAGACGAGTCAAGGTAAGAATTGTTGGACTTTAAACCCTTTAAGACTATTATAAGTTTGTAAAAGAAATAATCCTCTGGATTCCAGGAATCTGATCCGGGGAATAGTAGTCTTAGCGACCATTGGTCGCTTTCCACTGGTCCGGGTTTTTCTTAGTTGTGGTAGCGGAGCTGCTTCCCACCACGTTCATCATTACACATTACCATACTAAAACTTTAAGAACAAGGCATTAAACTGCTACCACCATATTCAAAGACTCCACTAAGCGGAAACATATGTGTTTAAAAATCGATCAAATCCAAGTGTGTTGTGCTCGAAAATCTGCCTCAAACGCTAAATAGAAATTGTGAAATTGTATTTAAAAGTCTGCCATAATCTAGCGTGCAAGTCAACATAACCCCCTTACATTTTTTAAAGATTTTGTCAAATTGTACTAACCTTAAAAAAAAACCTAACCGCAATTGTTGAGCGTAAAAGAAATTTACCATAATTATTAACAATTAAATACTCACACTTATAAAAGCCCATTCTAAAATTTATATACATAATAATTCTAACCCCCCACCGTTTACTTCATGATTGGTATCGAATCCAATCTTAAATAATCACGAAAAAAAACATCTTAGTTCTATTTTCTCCTTAAACCTCAAATCATTAAACACTAATCTTATTAATACGTTTATTATTTTTTTTTTTTTTAAATTTTTATATTGCTTATATAATTATCAAAATTTCTGTAACTTTTCATAATGACTTCGTATAGCTGCTAACTAACCTAATTATACCCCTACCCAATAGTTATTTGTATCTAACCCTATTAATTATATACCTACATACTTATGCCTATTTGTATATTTTAACATTATCCCCTTATTATTCTTCTTATTCCTATTGAAGAATGGAAATTTCTTAAATCAGAAAAAAAAACCCTATATATGTTTATAATTTGTTTTGGTTTTTTTATTTTTTTTTAATATTAGTTAGTTAATATTTCCCGTTAATATTCTGCTTATAGTTTTATGATAAAAATCAAAATTTTAAGGTAGTAATTGAGAGTATAACACATAAAGAGAAAAAAAAAATCATTATTTTAACAACAGCAACAACCACCTTTATCATCTTGCTGGAGGCCTTCATGCAGCGATGGATTCTCGGATAAATTATTGTAAGTTGTTCTCTTTCTTTTTTTTTTTTCTTAATTAATTATAGGTTAAACTGATCAATAACTTTTATTCTCTTAAAATTTTGTTCCATTCTCAAAGAAATATTTTTTTTTATTGACAAAGAATTAAGTTGAAAAAAATTAACACATGAAATTAAAATTTAAGAGTAATATTTAAATATTGAGGAAAAAAAAATATTTATTTGGGAATAACATAAGTATCAAACAAAATTTAACTACTTTTAATCGATTTTTTTTTATTATTATTTTATTTCTGTACACCCGAGAAATATAATCTGTGTACTATATGCATATATTATGTAGAATGTATATTTGTAATAAGGAAAAAAAAAGAAATACCTAGATTTGGATTGAAATAAAAGATTGTTTTGTTAAAAAAAAAAAAAAAAATGCATTAAGTTCGATAAACTGTAAAATTTATTGGTCTGGTTAAAAGGTAAAGTCTGTTAGGGGTTTCATCAATATATGTATTTAGGCCAATAGGAAACCAAAGGATGGGAGGGTTTAGAGGCTAAGAACCATAACAACTGGGTTCTTAGAAGGAAAAAAAAAGTGAAATGGAAGTATAACTTCTACTAGGGAAGAAGGTATTTAGGTTTAAATGAATGCAGGGCATAGTTATGAAAACGCACGTGATATTTTTTTTTGTGCATGTAAGGTCGATTAGCGAATCAAGCTCCCCGCCCATATCTCCCGAGACTAGCTAGCTAGCAGAGCACGTGCGTAAAGATTCCAAATCGAACCTAGGGTATTGTAACCAATTTTTTTTGATCTTCGAAAGGTCTGTTTCCATATAACATCCATGAAAGCACCCGAAATACCCCCGTCACAATTAAATGGCGCCCAACGTGGGGCCCAAAAACATGGCAATTTTATTAATAGAGTTTGACTCGTGTTTTTGGAACCTTAAAATGTTTACATCTTTCTCGTATGGTTGTATAAATACCTTTTGATGAATATATTTATTGATAATAGTATCATAGTAGTGTTTGTCAATATTTTGGTGTAGGCCAAGAATGCAATGGCTATAGATTACAATAGGAAATATTGTATTAAGATTTATATATGTATTTTCTTTTGCAATCCATTTTATTCTATAGACAATTCATTCATTTTTGTTTTATGAGTTATTATTTATAAAATTATTCTAGATTTTGATTCTATGGGTTAAATAGTTATGATTTTCAACCCAAATATATTAGCTTAGGAATTACGACGAAAATGCTGTACATGGCCTTAGTCGTCCAGGTTTTATAACTTGGTAGTATAAGTCTAATTATTTGATTGTAGATCAATATCGCAATCCCAAAGTAGTAGTGTACCTTTTTTTATATTTTTTTTTTGTTTTAATTTTGTTTAATAGACACAACCTTTACTAAAGACCAACTAAATTTTACGAATAATTTAAAATTTTTAAAAGTTAAATAAAAGCAAAAACATTTTTAATATGGCAAGTAACAATCCTGATATTAACACTTCTCAGGAAGATAGTAGTTGTTTACCACAGTGTAGTATTTGCAAAAAAGATTACGAGCTAGACGAAATAATCGTGTCTACTCCTTGTGACCATGTATTTCATAAAGCATGTATTGTAGAGGTATTGAAAGAAACTCTAGGTTGTCCGATATGTGGCAAGGCTTGTAGGCAAAATAAACTTAAATCACATAATATCCTGGCTGAAAAGGTAAATAGTTCGGGTATTACACCAGACCTTTCACAACTTGTAAATAATTCAGATCGTGGAGCCATTCCAAAGGCCCAAGGCTTGGGAAACAATCCACCTAAGAAAAATTTATTTGATCGGAGGATGTCACAAACTCCTAGATTTAACATCAATCGAAATCTTACACCATTGGATGATGCATTAAATATTTCTCGTGAGAATGCAAGTGATTTTAATGTTAGTGATAATACATTACAAAATTTAATAAACGAAGCTGTGCGGAATCAATTGTCTAACATGAATGTAAATAATAATAATTCCTGGGGCCGCAATAGCTTAGTCAACCGTAATGTTGGTAATAATAATCGGTTTAATAGGAATTCTTTAAATGTACCAAATATAGGAGGAGTTAATAATCCGTCTTGTAATTTAGCAACGGACAAAGTATCCACCATAATTTCAAGTTGGCAAATTAAATTCAGTGGACAAGAGGAGGGAGGATTATCAGTAGATAATTTTATTTATCGAGTACAGGCTCTTACCATGCAAAGTTTGAGAGGAGACTTTAATAGTTTGTGTCGTCATATACATCTTTTATTCACGGGAAAAGCAGTCGACTGGTATTGGCGTTTTCACCGCACTGTAAGAACTGTTGATTGGGAGTCGATATGTTGCGAGTTAAGAAATCAGTTCAAAGATCGTAGAACCGACTTTGACTTAAAAGAGTTGATCAGAAGTCGAAGACAGAGAGTAGGAGAAAAATTTGACACATTTTATGAGGCTATACTACACATTTCAGATCGTTTGCAAACTCCTCTTAATGAAGTTGATATGGTAGAAATTTTAAAACGGAACTTACGACCTGATGTGCGTAAGGAACTGCTGCATTTTAATATAAGACAGATTTCGGAATTAAGAGAGTTCGTGAGAAAGCATGAAATACTTGAAGAGGAATTAAATAAATGTAGATCAAATAGAAATTTTGCACCACACAGGGTATCTGAGATAGAAACATGTAGCAATCATGACGGGGATACAATAGAGATAGATGAGGTTAGGGAAATGGTTTGTTGGAACTGTTCTGAAAAAGGACACAGGTTTGAAGACTGCTTAAGTGAGAGAAAAATTTTTTGTTATGGTTGTGGCAGCCCTAATATTTTTAAACCAAATTGTATCAAGTGCAACAAAATTCCAAAAAACTTCCAACCGACTCGGTCACAGCGACCGCAGTTCCAATCCAAAGGAACCCAGTATTAAAATCGTCCGAGGCACAAACGGATGCTGTTATATTTAAAAATAAAATTCGGTGCAAAAATATTGATTCCGTACCTACATATTTGAAACCTTATCATATTAGATTGAAGGAGTACAGAGCAGCCAAATTTAGGATTTTTAATGAACAGATAACATCGAAAATAACAATAAAGAAGAGTAAGAGATCAACGAGAAGATTAAGAGAATTTTGGAAAAGGGTTTTGAAAAATAGAATATACATATTGTCAGCAGTAATCTCTGATAAAAATAAATTTGATTTAAGGCCTTTTGCTTCGGTTAGAATCTTAAATGAGGAAGTAGTTGGAATGATAGACACAGGGGCAACAGTATCGTGTTTTGCATCTGATTACGCGAGAAAATTTTTAAATGAGAATAGGAGCAATTATGAGAAGTTCAATGCATTGTTAAAAACAGCGGATGGTAGTCAACACACGACGGTTGGTAAGGTAACCACCACTGTTACCTTTAGGGGACTTTCTAAGGAAATTACATTTTTGATCATACCCAACTTAACTCAGAATTTATATTTGGGAATAGATTTTGTAAGAGCTTTTAGTTTAGCGAGGGATTTATTTGCTGATAATTCAAAAACGTTAGGAAATGAATATATGTATGAAATTGATTGTGGTAGCAATGTTCACAGATTGAATTTGCAGGAACAGAAAGAGCTAGCGGATGCTATAAATGCATTTCCGTCTTATTCAAAGATGGGATTAGGTAGAACATCTTTGGTTATGCACCATATAGATACAGGGGAAAATAGGCCTATAAAACAGAGACATTTTTCCATATCACCGGCTATTGAAAAATTACTTTTTGAGGAAATTGACAGGATGATAGATTTAGGGGTCATTGAGGAATCCCAAAGTCCATGGTCATCACCCGTGGCTCTAGTGCTGAAACCTGGGAAGGTGCGACTGTGCTTGGACGCTAGAAAATTAAACAGTGTCACAGTAAAAGATGCTTATCCATTGCCTTTAATTGAGGGGATTTTCAGCAGACTTCCGAAGGCAAGATTCATTTCCAGTCTTGACCTGAAAGATGCCTTCTGGCAAATTCCTCTTGATGAAAAGTCAAAGGAAAAGACAGCTTTTACTGTGCCTGGTCGTCCACTGTACCAGTTCGTTACCATGCCCTTTGGGTTATGCAACGCGCCACAGACGATGTCCCGGCTTATGGATAGAGTCATTCCGGCTCACTTGCGTACAAAAGTTTTTATCTACTTAGATGATTTGCTCTTAATTACGGAGACCTTTAGGGAGCATATATTATTACTTCATGAGGTAGCTCTACATATGAGAAAAGCGAATCTGACACTTAATGTTGAGAAAAGCAAATTTGTTCTAAAAGGGGTTAAATACCTAGGACATATAATTGGCAACGGGACGATTCGGACCGATCCTGACAAGGTATGTGCAATACGAGATTATCCGCTTCCTAAGTCAGTCCGTCAGCTAAGAAGATTTTTGGGATTATGTGGTTGGTATCGAAGGTTCGTCCGCAATTTTGCTATGGTTACTTCACCAATAACTGATATGTTGCAAAAGAAGAAACAATTTAATTGGTCCGATGAAGCGAAGCGCTCATTCGAAGAGCTTAAAAATTCTCTATGTTCCGCACCGGTATAACATAATCCGGATTTCTCCCGTCCGTTTTCAATACAGTGTGACGCAAGTCAATATGGGATTGGGGCAGTTTTAGCGCAAACGAGCGACGACGGAGACGAAGTGCCTGTAGCTTTTATGAGTCATAAGTTAACATCTGCTCAAAAAAACTACACAGTTTCGGAGCAAGAATGTCTCGCCGCCGTTATGGCCATAAAAAAATTTAGATCCTACGTTGAAGGACACCAATTTGAGGTTATTACTGACCACGCCTCATTAAAGTGGCTTATGAGCCAATCAGATTTAAACGGTCGTCTTGCACGGTGGGCATTGAAGTTGCAGGGCTTCAACTTTACCATAAGACATAGGAAAGGATCTCAAAATGTAGTGCCAGATTCTATTTCACGTATGTATGCTGAGGATAATGCTAATATTGATTTTGTTGAGAACTTTTGGATAAGCGCAATCGACAGCTCTATAGATATTGATTTAGACTCGGATGAATTTAAATCTCCAGACTATGTGTCGTTGATCGAAAAACTTCAATCCAAACTTAGATATTTACCGGATTTTAAAATCGAGGATGGGTTTATTTACAAAAGGGTGGAACACGCGACGGGAAATGAAATTCAAGAGGAAATGTCTTGGAAGCTATGGGTTCCAAATTCACTTACAAACGACTTAATTAAAAGGGCACATGATCATCCACTTTGTGCACATGGAGGTGTCGGAAAGACTTTACGTCGAATAAAAACATTTTATTTTTGGCCAAAAATGACTAATCAAATTTCATAATATGTTTTGTCATGCGAAGTTTGCAAACAAACTAAACCAAGTAACAAAATATTAAGACCTCCTATGGGCCAACCTGCTACAGCAATACGCGTTTTTCAGAAACTTTATTTAGATCTTTTAGGACCATATCCCCGATCTTCATCTGGTAATACTGGGATAATTATTGTATTGGACCATCTTTCTAAATTTCATTTTTTGGAACCAATCAGAAAATTCACGGCTAATATAATAATTGAATTTATAGAGAAAAGGATTTTTCACATTTTTGGTATTCCCGAGTCAATAACAACCGACAATGGGGTTCAGTTCAAATCAAATTTATTTAAACAACTGTTAGAATCGTATGGCGTTTTTCACAATTTTACGGCCATTTATTCACCACAAGCTAACGCTAGTGAGCGTGTAAACCGCTCCGTACTAGCGGCGATCAGGGCCTATGTAAAACCTTCTCAGAAGAATTGGGACGAAAATCTCTCAGCAATAAGCTGTGCACTAAGAAGTTCAGTACATTCCAGTACGGGTTTTTCCCCCTATTACCTTTTGTTTGGACAAAACATGATTCTAAATGGTAAATCGTATAATTTGTTACGGTAATTAATATTATTGGAGGATTTGGACACTAATGTTAAGCATGACGAAAAACTTGAATTAATTAGGCAGAAAGCTCAGGAAAATATTCGAAAGACTTACGAAAAGAATGCTAGGACATATAATCTTCGCTCTAGACAGAGGACTTTTAATAAAGGCCAGATTGTTTTTAGGAGGAATTTCGCGCAGTCCAAGGCTGTGGATCATTTTAATAGCAAATTGGCTAATCAATTTGAAAAAGCCAAAATCGTGTCTAAACAGGGGTCACATTACTACAAACTGCAGGATATGTCCGGTAAGAACTTAGGTGTATTTCATTCGAAAGATATTAGAGATTAGCTTCAGCATTTGTCTCGTTGTAGAACAACTCTACAAATCCTGTTTTGTAATATCACAATTTTTATTAAGTTATGTTTTAATAATATAATGGTGTAGAAAGGCCAGAGCAAATTTCGCATCCCATATTTTCCATTTACGGATATATTCCTATTCTTATAATTTTTTTTCATATGAAAACCCTAAAATAATTTAGCAACATTTTGCTATCTTTGATTATTCACTCGTTCTTATTTTAATAATGGTTCACCATGTACATATATTGTATATCATGTATATTTTTATACATGATGATAGAGAAAGATATATGTATATTTAAAAAAAAAAATAAAAAAAAAAAAAAAACTCTTATTGGAAGTAGAAAAAAAAAACTTGAAAGAACTATGGAAGAGAAAAGCTTTTATTTGCATACATATTACAATCTTCATTAGCTACGAAAAGCGAGGCGACAAAATTGACAATATCATAAAACACGTTCTTTTAAAACCGAACTTTCGAGGTGATTACATATAGTAATATTTCAGCAAAAATTAATTCAAATAAAAGAAGAAAAAAAAAATAGTTGTTAAGAAAAGAAACTTATTTTATTAAAATTAAAGTGTTTTACAAGTGAGACAACTAATTGCAGTAGTGATAACGAGGAAAAGCACAGTGTTTATTAATTACTTGACGCTCCAAATTTTACCGAGACGAGTCAAGGTAAGAATTGTTGGACTTTAAACCCTTTAAGACTATTATAAGTTTGTAAAAGAAATAATCCTCTGGATTCCAGGAATCTGATCCGGGGAATAGTAGTCTTAGCGACCATTGGTCGCTTTCCACTGGTCCGGGTTTTTCTTAGTTGTGGTAGCGGAGCTGCTTCCCACCACGTTCATCATTACACATTACCATACTAAAACTTTAAGAACAAGGCATTAAACTGCTACCACCATATTCAAAGACTCCACTAAGCGGAAACATATGTGTTTAAAAATCGATCAAATCCAAGTGTGTTGTGCTCGAAAATCTGCCTCAAACGCTAAATAGAAATTGTGAAATTGTATTTAAAAGTCTGCCATAATCTAGCGTGCAAGTCAACATAACCCCCTTACATTTTTTAAAGATTTTGTCAAATTGTACTAACCTTAAAAAAAAACCTAACCGCAATTGTTGAGCGTAAAAGAAATTTACCATAATTATTAACAATTAAATACTCACACTTATAAAAGCCCATTCTAAAATTTATATACATAATAATTCTAACCCCCCACCGTTTACTTCATGATTGGTATCGAATCCAATCTTAAATAATCACGAAAAAAAAACATCTTAGTTCTATTTTCTCCTTAAACCTCAAATCATTAAACACTAATCTTATTAATACGTTTATTATTTTTTTTTTTTTTAAATTTTTATATTGCTTATATAATTATCAAAATTTCTGTAACTTTTCATAATGACTTCGTATAGCTGCTAACTAACCTAATTATACCCCTACCCAATAGTTATTTGTATCTAACCCTATTAATTATATACCTACATACTTATGCCTATTTGTATATTTTAACATTATCCCCTTATTATTCTTCTTATTCCTATTGAAGAATGGAAATTTCTTAAATCAGAAAAAAAACCCTATATATGTTTATAATTTGTTTTGGTTTTTTTATTTTTTTTTAATATTAGTTAGTTAATATTTCCCGTTAATATTCTGCTTATAGTTTTATGATAAAAATCAAAATTTTAAGGTAGTAATTGAGAGTATAACACATAAAGAGAAAAAAAAAATCATTATTTTAACAACAGCAACAACCACCTTTATCATCTTGCTGGAGGCCTTCATGCAGCGATGGATTCTCGGATAAATTATTGTAAGTTGTTCTCTTTCTTTTTTTTTTTTCTTAATTAATTATAGGTTAAACTGATCAATAACTTTTATTCTCTTAAAATTTTGTTCCATTCTCAAAGAAATATTTTTTTTTATTGACAAAGAATTAAGTTGAAAAAAATTAACACATGAAATTAAAATTTAAGAGTAATATTTAAATATTGAGGAAAAAAAAATATTTATTTGGGAATAACATAAGTATCAAACAAAATTTAACTACTTTTAATCGATTTTTTTTTATTATTATTTTATTTCTGTACACCCGAGAAATATAATCTGTGTACTATATGCATATATTATGTAGAATGTATATTTGTAATAAGGAAAAAAAAAGAAATACCTAGATTTGGATTGAAATAAAAGATTGTTTTGTTAAAAAAAAAAAAAAAAAATGCATTAAGTTCGATAAACTGTAAAATTTAGTGGTCTGGTTAAAAGGTAAAGTCTGTTAGGGGTTTCATCAATATATGTATTTAGGCCAATAGGAAACCAAAGGATGGGAGGGTTTAGAGGCTAAGAACCATAACAACTGGGTTCTTAGAAGGAAAAAAAAAGTGAAATGGAAGTATAACTTCTACTAGGGAAGAAGGTATTTAGGTTTAAATGAATGCAGGGCATAGTTATGAAAACGCACGTGATATTTTTTTTTGTGCATGTAAGGTCGATTAGCGAATCAAGCTCCCCGCCCATATCTCCCGAGACTAGCTAGCTAGCAGAGCACGTGCGTAAAGATTCCAAATCGAACCTAGGGTATTGTAACCAATTTTTTTTGATCTTCGAAAGGTCTGTTTCCATATAACATCCATGAAAGCACCCGAAATACCCCCGTCACAATTAAATGGCGCCCAACGTGGGGCCCAAAAACATGGCAATTTTATTAATAGAGTTTGACTCGTGTTTTTGGAACCTTAAAATGTTTACATCTTTCTCGTATGGTTGTATAAATACCTTTTGATGAATATATTTATTGATAATAGTATCATAGTAGTGTTTGTCAATATTTTGGTGTAGGCCAAGAATGCAATGGCTATAGATTACAATAGGAAATATTGTATTAAGATTTATATATGTATTTTCTTTTGCAATCCATTTTATTCTATAGACAATTCATTCATTTTTGTTTTATGAGTTATTATTTATAAAATTATTCTAGATTTTGATTCTATGGGTTAAATAGTTATGATTTTCAACCCAAATATATTAGCTTAGGAATTACGACGAAAATGCTGTACATGGCCTTAGTCGTCCAGGTTTTATAACTTGGTAGTATAAGTCTAATTATTTGATTGTAGATCAATATCGCAATCCCAAAGTAGTAGTGTACCTTTTTTTATATTTTTTTTTTGTTTTAATTTTGTTTAATAGACACAACCTTTACTAAAGACCAACTAAATTTTACGAATAATTTAAAATTTTTAAAAGTT
This sequence comes from Pollenia amentaria, assembly GCA_943735925.1. Lineage (NCBI taxonomy): Eukaryota > Metazoa > Arthropoda > Insecta > Diptera > Polleniidae > Pollenia > Pollenia amentaria. The sequence continues at coordinate 92,941,210 of OX031009.1, read as the reverse complement.
AAATAAAAGCAAAAACATTTTTAATATGGCAAGTAACAATCCTGATATTAACACTTCTCAGGAAGATAGTAGTTGTTTACCACAGTGTAGTATTTGCAAAAAAGATTACGAGCTAGACGAAATAATCGTGTCTACTCCTTGTGACCATGTATTTCATAAAGCATGTATTGTAGAGGTATTGAAAGAAACTCTAGGTTGTCCGATATGTGGCAAGGCTTGTAGGCAAAATAAACTTAAATCACATAATATCCTGGCTGAAAAGGTAAATAGTTCGGGTATTACACCAGACCTTTCACAACTTGTAAATAATTCAGATCGTGGAGCCATTCCAAAGGCCCAAGGCTTGGGAAACAATCCACCTAAGAAAAATTTATTTGATCGGAGGATGTCACAAACTCCTAGATTTAACATCAATCGAAATCTTACACCATTGGATGATGCATTAAATATTTCTCGTGAGAATGCAAGTGATTTTAATGTTAGTGATAATACATTACAAAATTTAATAAACGAAGCTGTGCGGAATCAATTGTCTAACATGAATGTAAATAATAATAATTCCTGGGGCCGTAATAGCTTAGTCAACCGTAATGTTGGTAATAATAATCGGTTTAATAGGAATTCTTTAAATGTACCAAATATAGGAGGAGTTAATAATCCGTCTTGTAATTTAGCAACGGACAAAGTATCCACCATAATTTCAAGTTGGCAAATTAAATTCAGTGGACAAGAGGAGGGAGGATTATCAGTAGATAATTTTATTTATCGAGTACAGGCTCTTACCATGCAAAGTTTGAGAGGAGACTTTAATAGTTTGTGTCGTCATATACATCTTTTATTCACGGGAAAAGCAGTCGACTGGTATTGGCGTTTTCACCGCACTGTAAGAACTGTTGATTGGGAGTCGATATGTTGCGAGTTAAGAAATCAGTTCAAAGATCGTAGAACCGACTTTGACTTAAAAGAGTTGATCAGAAGTCGAAGACAGAGAGTAGGAGAAAAATTTGACACTTTTTATGAGGCTATACTACACATTTCAGATCGTTTGCAAACTCCTCTTAATGAAGTTGATATGGTAGAAATTTTAAAACGGAACTTACGACCTGATGTGCGTAAGGAACTGCTGCATTTTAATATAAGACAGATTTCGGAATTAAGAGAGTTCGTGAGAAAGCATGAAATACTTGAAGAGGAATTAAATAAATGTAGATCAAATAGAAATTTTGCACCACACAGGGTATCTGAGATAGAAACATGTAGCAATCATGACGGGGATACAATAGAGATAGATGAGGTTAGGGAAATGGTTTGTTGGAACTGTTCTGAAAAAGGACACAGGTTTGAAGACTGCTTAAGTGAGAGAAAAATTTTTTGTTATGGTTGTGGCAGCCCTAATATTTTTAAACCAAATTGTATCAAGTGCAACAAAATTCCAAAAAACTTCCAACCGACTCGGTCACAGCGACCGCAGTTCCAATCCAAAGGAACCCAGTATTAAAATCGTCCGAGGCACAAACGGATGCTGTTATATTTAAAAATAAAATTCGGTGCAAAAATATTGATTCCGTACCTACATATTTGAAACCTTATCATATTAGATTGAAGGAGTACAGAGCAGCCAAATTTAGGATTTTTAATGAACAGATAACATCGAAAATAACAATAAAGAAGAGTAAGAGATCAACGAGAAGATTAAGAGAATTTTGGAAAAGGGTTTTGAAAAATAGAAAATACATATTGTCAGCAGTAATCTCTGATAAAAATAAATTTGATTTAAGGCCTTTTGCTTCGGTTAGAATCTTAAATGAGGAAGTAGTTGGAATGATAGACACAGGGGCAACAGTATCGTGTTTTGCATCTGATTACGCGAGAAAATTTTTAAATGAGAATAGGAGCAATTATGAGAAGTTCAATGCATTGTTAAAAACAGCGGATGGTAGTCAACACACGACGGTTGGTAAGGTAACCACCACTGTTACCTTTAGGGGACTTTCTAAGGAAATTACATTTTTGATCATACCCAACTTAACTCAGAATTTATATTTGGGAATAGATTTTGTAAGAGCTTTTAGTTTAGCGAGGGATTTATTTGCTGATAATTCAAAAACGTTAGGAAATGAATATATGTATGAAATTGATTGTGGTAGCAATGTTCACAGATTGAATTTGCAGGAACAGAAAGAGCTAGCGGATGCTATAAATGCATTTCCGTCTTATTCAAAGATGGGATTAGGTAGAACATCTTTGGTTTTGCACCATATAGATACAGGGGAAAATAGGCCTATAAAACAGAGACATTTTTCCATATCACCGGCTATTGAAAAATTACTTTTTGAGGAAATTGACAGGATGATAGATTTAGGGGTCATTGAGGAATCCCAAAGTCCATGGTCATCACCCGTGGCTCTAGTGCTGAAACCTGGGAAGGTGCGACTGTGCTTGGACGCTAGAAAATTAAACAGTGTCACAGTAAAAGATGCTTATCCATTGCCTTTAATTGAGGGGATTTTCAGCAGACTTCCGAAGGCAAGATTCATTTCCAGTCTTGACCTGAAAGATGCCTTCTGGCAAATCCCTCTTGATGAAAAGTCAAAGGAAAAGACAGCTTTTACTGTGCCTGGTCGTCCACTGTACCAGTTCGTTACCATGCCCTTTGGGTTATGCAACGCGCCACAGACGATGTCCCGGCTTATGGATAGAGTCATTCCGGCTCACTTGCGTACAAAAGTTTTTATCTACTTAGATGATTTGCTCTTAATTACGGAGACCTTTAGGGAGCATATATTATTACTTCATGAGGTAGCTCTACATATGAGAAAAGCGAATCTGACACTTAATGTTGAGAAAAGCAAATTTGTTCTAAAAGGGGTTAAATACCTAGGACATATAATTGGCAACGGGACGATTCGGACCGATCCTGACAAGGTATGTGCAATACGAGATTATCCGCTTCCTAAGTCAGTCCGTCAGCTAAGAAGATTTTTGGGATTATGTGGTTGGTATCGAAGGTTCGTCCGCAATTTTGCTATGGTTACTTCACCAATAACTGATATGTTGCAAAAGAAGAAACAATTTAATTGGTCCGATGAAGCGAAGCGCTCATTCGAAGAGCTTAAAAATTCTCTATGTTCCGCACCGGTATTACATAATCCGGATTTCTCCCGTCCGTTTTCAATACAGTGTGACGCAAGTCAATTTGGGATTGGGGCAGTTTTAGCGCAAACGAGCGACGACGGAGACGAAGTGCCTGTAGCTTTTATGAGTCATAAGTTAACATCTGCTCAAAAAAACTACACAGTTTCGGAGCAAGAATGTCTCGCCGCCGTTATGGCCATAAAAAAATTTAGATCCTACGTTGAAGGACACCAATTTGAGGTTATTACTGACCACGCCTCATTAAAGTGGCTTATGAGCCAATCAGATTTAAACGGTCGTCTTGCACGGTGGGCATTGAAGTTGCAGGGCTTCAACTTTACCATAAGACATAGGAAAGGATCTCAAAATGTAGTGCCAGATTCTCTTTCACGTATGTATGCTGAGGATAATGCTAATATTGATTTTGTTGAGAACTTTTGGATAAGCGCAATCGACAGCTCTATAGATATTGATTTAGACTCGGATGAATTTAAATCTCCAGACTATGTGTCGTTGATCGAAAAACTTCAATCCAAACTTAGATATTTACCGGATTTTAAAATCGAGGATGGGTTTATTTACAAAAGGGTGGAACACGCGACGGGAAATGAAATTCAAGAGGAAATGTCTTGGAAGCTATGGGTTCCAAATTCACTTACAAACGACTTAATTAAAAGGGCACATGATCATCCACTTTGTGCACATGGAGGTGTCGGAAAGACTTTACGTCGAATAAAAACATTTTATTTTTGGCCAAAAATGACTAATCAAATTTCATAATATGTTTTGTCATGCGAAGTTTGCAAACAAACTAAACCAAGTAACAAAATATTAAGACCTCCTATGGGCCAACCTGCTACAGCAATACGCGTTTTTCAGAAACTTTATTTAGATCTTTTAGGACCATATCCCCGATCTTCATCTGGTAATACTGGGATAATTATTGTATTGGACCATCTTTCTAAATTTCATTTTTTGGAACCAATCAGAAAATTCACGGCTAATATAATAATTGAATTTATAGAGAAAAGGATTTTTCACATTTTTGGTATTCCCGAGTCAATAACAACCGACAATGGGGTTCAGTTCAAATCAAATTTATTTAAACAACTGTTAGAATCGTATGGCGTTTTTCACAATTTTACGGCCATTTATTCACCACAAGCTAACGCTAGTGAGCGTGTAAACCGCTCCGTACTAGCGGCGATCAGGGCCTATGTAAAACCTTCTCAGAAGAATTGGGACGAAAATCTCTCAGCAATAAGCTGTGCACTAAGAAGTTCAGTACATTCCAGTACGGGTTTTTCCCCCTATTACCTTTTGTTTGGACAAAACATGATTCTAAATGGTAAATCGTATAATTTGTTACGGAAATTAACATTATTGGAGGATTTGGACACTAATGTTAAGCATGACGAAAAACTTGAATTAATTAGGCAGAAAGCTCAGGAAAATATTCGAAAGTCTTACGAAAAGAATGCTAGGACATATAATCTTCGCTCTAGACAGAGGACTTTTAATAAAGGCCAGATTGTTTTTAGGAGGAATTTCGCGCAGTCCAAGGCTGTGGATCATTTTAATAGCAAATTGGCTAATCAATTTGAAAAAGCCAAAATCGTGTCTAAACAGGGGTCACATTACTACAAACTGCAGGATATGTCCGGTAAGAACTTAGGTGTATTTCATTCGAAAGATATTAGAGATTAGCTTCAGCATTTGTCTCGTTGTAGAACAACTCTACAAATCCTGTTTTGTAATATCACAATTTTTATTAAGTTATGTTTTAATAATATAATGGTGTAGAAAGGCCAGAGCAAATTTCGCATCCCATATTTTCCATTTACGGATATATTCCTATTCTTATAATTTTTTTTCATATGAAAACCCTAAAATAATTTAGCAACATTTTGCTATCTTTGATTATTCACTCGTTCTTATTTTAATAATGGTTCACCATGTACATATATTGTATATCATGTATATTTTTATACATGATGATAGAGAAAGATATATGTATATTTTAAAAAAAAAAATAAAAAAAAAAAAAAAACTCTTATTGGAAGTAGAAAAAAAAAACTTGCAAGAACTATGGAAGAGAAAAGCTTTTATTTGCATACATATTACAATCTTCATTAGCTACGAAAAGCGAGGCGACAAAATTGACAATATCATAAAACACGTTCTTTTAAAACCGAACTTTCGAGGTGATTACATATAGTAATATTTCAGCAAAAATTAATTCAAATAAAAGAAGAAAAAAAAAATAGTTGTTAAGAAAAGAAACTTATTTTATTAAAATTAAAGTGTTTTACAAGTGAGACAACTAATTGCAGTAGTGATAACGAGGAAAAGCACAGTGTTTATTAATTACTTGACGCTCCAAATTTTACCGAGACGAGTCAAGGTAAGAATTGTTGGACTTTAAACCCTTTAAGACTATTATAAGTTTGTAAAAGAAATAATCCTCTGGATTCCAGGAATCTGATCCGGGGAATAGTAGTCTTAGCGACCATTGGTCGCTTTCCACTGGTCCGGGTTTTTCTTAGTTGTGGTAGCGGAGCTGCTTCCCACCACGTTCATCATTACACATTACCATACTAAAACTTTAAGAACAAGGCATTAAACTGCTACCACCATATTCAAAGACTCCACTAAGCGGAAACATATGTGTTTAAAAATCGATCAAATCCAAGTGTGTTGTGCTCGAAAATCTGCCTCAAACGCTAAATAGAAATTGTGAAATTGTATTTAAAAGTCTGCCATAATCTAGCGTGCAAGTCAACATAACCCCCTTACATTTTTTAAAGATTTTGTCAAATTGTACTAACCTTAAAAAAAAACCTAACCGCAATTGTTGAGCGTAAAAGAAATTTACCATAATTATTAACAATTTAATACTCACACTTATAAAAGCCCATTCTAAAATTTATATACATAATAATTCTAACCCCCCACCGTTTACTTCATGATTGGTATCGAATCCAATCTTAAATAATCACGAAAAAAAAACATCTTAGTTCTATTTTCTCCTTAAACCTCAAATCATTAAACACTAATCTTATTAATACGTTTATTATTTTTTTTTTTTTTAAATTTTTATATTGCTTATATAATTATCAAAATTTCTGTAACTTTTCATAATGACTTCGTATAGCTGCTAACTAACCTAATTATACCCCTACCCAATAGTTATTTGTATCTAACCCTATTAATTATATACCTACATACTTATGCCTATTTGTATATTTTAACATTATCCCCTTATTATTCTTCTTATTCCTATTGAAGAATGGAAATTTCTTAAATCAGAAAAAAAACCCTATATATGTTTATAATTTGTTTTGGTTTTTTTATTTTTTTTTAATATTAGTTAGTTAATATTTCCCGTTAATATTCTGCTTATAGTTTTATGATAAAAATCAAAATTTTAAGGTAGTAATTGAGAGTATAACACATAAAGAGAAAAAAAAAATCATTATTTTAACAACAGCAACAACCACCTTTATCATCTTGCTGGAGGCCTTCATGCAGCGATGGATTCTCGGATAAATTATTGTAAGTTGTTCTCTTTCTTTTTTTTTTTCTTAATTAATTATAGGTTAAACTGATCAATAACTTTTATTCTCTTAAAATTTTGTTCCATTCTCAAAGAAATATTTTTTTTTATTGACAAAGAATTAAGTTGAAAAAAATTAACACAATGAAATTAAAATTTAAGAGAAATATTTAAATATTGAGGAAAAAAAAATATTTATTTGGGAATAACATAAGTATCAAACAAAATTTAACTAATTTTAATCGATTTTTTTTTATTATTATTTTATTTCTGTACACCCGAGAAATATAATCTGTGTACTATATGCATATATTATGTAGAATGTATATTTGTAATAAGGAAAAAAAAAGAAATACCTAGATTTGGATTGAAATAAAAGATTGTTTTGTTAAAAAAAAAAAAAAAAAATGCATTAAGTTCGATAAACTGTAAAATTTAGTGGTCTGGTTAAAAGGTAAAGTCTGTTAGGGGTTTCATCAATATATGTATTTAGGCCAATAGGAAACCAAAGGATGGGAGGGTTTAGAGGCTAAGAACCATAACAACTGGGTTCTTAGAAGGAAAAAAAAAGTGAAATGGAAGTATAACTTCTACTAGGGAAGAAGGTATTTAGGTTTAAATGAATGCAGGGCATAGTTATGAAAACGCACGTGATATTTTTTTTTGTGCATGTAAGCGAATCAAGCTCCCCGCCCATATCTCCCGAGACTAGCTAGCTAGCAGAGCACGTGCGTAAAGATTCCAAATCGAACCTAGGGTATTGTAACCAATTTTTTTTGATCTTCGAAAGGTCTGTTTCCATATAACATCCATGAAAGCACCCGAAATACCCCCGTCACATTTTCTCGGAATGAAATCACTTTTAATTTTTCGATCGAAAAAAGTTTTTGTTTTGATTTGCACAATATTTCCACATTTAACTTAATAATAACAAAATTAAAATTTGTCGGAATTAAGAAAATCGATCGAAATGAAACTACGGGTTCAAAATCATTCCGAATTCAAAACAATTCTCGAAAAAAACATCGTTAACATTAGATTGATAGTACTACTAGTATTCTAATAACAAGAATATATTGTGTTGGTAATTTTGGAACATATTTATGTATATATTTACATAAATTTGATTGATTTTTGGATTTTCCATGTATTTCAAATACAATACAAATTTTGCAAATTTGAATCTGGCAAGTCTGTATTGTAAAAATGTGGTGATATTCTCTCTTGGTACTCCATAGTAGAGACCTCTTTTTCAGTGTTGCCAATGAAGAATTCGGAAATTACACATGAATGTGTACCAAATTACACACGCCAATTAAAAAAGTAGCTTTGATAGAATGAATTCGCCTTGCGCAACCTTATTGATATTCCTTATTTGCAAGCTTACCAATTGCTTTGTTAAGAATGAACAATATAAACATGTATTACGACAAGGGATACGAATTGGGACTGGTTATCGTAAATCCCGGGACTCGGAATTTCAAAAGATCAAATTCCAGAATCCCGGGATTTAAAAGAGGCTTAGAAAGATTTTTAATTAAACATATGATAAAAAAAACAACGTACGATTTCCAACAATGTGTTAATTGATTCAATTAAAAAAAAAATTACATAACAACTATATTTTACTCAATTACCTGAGTTCTTTCAAAGTTAATAAAAAAATAATTAATATAGTAATTGAATAGAGCAAACTAGTAATTAATTTATTTGGAAGATATTATTATAATTTTTATTAAATGAATTAAGATGATTAATTGAAATTTGAATTTGAAATAAATTAACAAAATCCAATTTTTTAGATAACCATACAAATATTATTTTAACAAAAGCACATTTCTATACGCACCGCCACTGGTGGTAGGAACTATGTAGTGTATGAATTACACTCTACTTAATTTCGTGGAATCGCTCCATAAATTACCTTAGGTCCCATTCCCACCCTCATACCCAGCCTAAACTTGTAAAAAGTTAATTTTAAATTTTGCATTTGGTTCACCAGTGGAATCAATTAGATAATAAAACTTTTGATTATTCTTTTTGTTTTGTACATTTCAAAAGACATTTATTTCTTGAATTAATTTTCTTTTGTAAATATTTTTAGCACTTCCCACATTGAAATTTCTTTATAATTCTTGGACACGCTTAAAAAGAATAACAAAGTTTAACTTTTTTCTTTCTTTTCAATGACAATCAAAAAATATAAAAGATCAATATCCTCTCAAGGGAGAATGTCATGATTAATTTCTTTTTTAAAAAGATAAAACAAAAAAAAAAAAAAAATAAGTTAACGATTTCGGGATTGACTAAGTCCAGAAAATCCCGGGATTAAAAAAAATTCAAACCCCGGGATTTCGGGATTGGCATCCCTAATTACGACAAGTATCCACGGGAAGTAATTATTTCCGCATATAAGCGGTAACGTCGGCAGAAAAACAGCACAAAATGTTTTTGTACAAGCTTAAGCGACATAAATTTTAAGAAATTCCCTGTGAGTGCTTGTTTGATGCAAACAAGCTTAAGGTACCCATCTACTATACAATATTTTTAAATATGTACTTTATTGCTTTTTTATTGTCGTTTTGCTCTACTTCATTCAATAAGTTACGCATTAAAAAAAATTATATGGCGCAATTTTTCATTCGAATTTATTTTTTACTAAATAAAACATTATGAACTTACATCTAAAATTCCAAAATCTCTAGAATGTACACACTTTTTTTAATCAGTAGCGCAAAAATGAGATGTTAAAAAATTCAAATCAAATTTGACAGTTTATGTTACACATTATTTTTTAAAAAAAATGTATGATTTTGCGGTCTACACATGGACATATGGTGTTAGTCTGGGTTCACACTATGAAAGTTTTCTTGCAGAAAGATTAAGTTTAGAACATTAAAAAGCAAGTTTGACTGTGACGGAAACTAAGAACCACCAAAGCTTAATGTTCGAAAAGCAAAGCTTGACCCTCAAAAATTAATAAAAAAATAGAACATAATGTAAAATTATACCCAGATTACACAGCTGTGGGGTACACATGCAAGTAAAAATTACACCCAATATGTATAACTACACATGGATTGGAGACACAGCGCTTTTTTAAATAATATATTATTTTTGCATTCCCGTAGCAATTATTTTATCTGAGCGAAAACCCCATTCTTTCCACAAACAGTTTATGACAAAAAAGATTTTTTTTTTAATTTCGCGACATTTAATGACGTAAAAATATGTAGATAAAAAAAATGGTTTATGTTATTAAGTCAGTTATTTTGGAAAGATCCAATGCCACTACTTTTCTAAGGATCGCAATTAACTTTTTCCCCGTTGATTTTTGTCTAAGGACTAAAGCACTGTGCAGACACATAAAGATAATGTTGGTGGTTGCTTTACCCCACAATATTTAAAAAGTTGTACTTACAAATTTAATATTCATCCCACGTTTTTTTTCATGGCAAGTATTAAAGACGAAGAAATTATGAAAGAATTAGGTAATTTTCTTGGGTTTTGCCAAAAATGAAACAGTTTATCCACTGCCAACAATTTCAAGTTTGTTTGTTATATGTATTTAATCTGCTCAACTTCTATACATATGTATATAAATATATATATATTTATATCCACATATAGAAAATATATAGATAAACATATATTTATCGTATAAATTATAAAAGTGAATGTTTGGATATTTTGATTTTGAGATAGCATATGGCTAAAATGTAGGGTACTTTTTAATAAGAAAATCTGGGAGAATATTGGTACTATGGTACCTCTTTTCTTTTTGATAAATTTGGTAGTTAAATTTTAAGGGCTGATGTTGATTTTGAATAAATACAAGTTATTTAGGAAATTATTGTCATTTCTTTTTATTATGATAATGGTTCAATTATGTATGGAACAAAATATCGGACAAAAGGCCGCCGCGACCTCGACGGCACACCTCCATCCAATGGTCCAAATGATCTCATCCTTTAGCTCTTAAATTTTTGCAGGGTTATTGACGTACACCTTTACTTACAAATAACCCCAAAGAAAGAAGTCCAACGGTGTCAAGTCACATGAAATTTGCACCGAATTGGCATCGCTAAGATGACACGGCCATTGCATTTGTCGCGCAAAAGAGCCATTGTTTCGTTAGCTGTGTGGCAAGTGGCAGCGTCCTGTTGAAACTACATATCATCCACATCCATATTTTTAAATTCGGGCCATAAAAAAGTCGTTATCATCTCACGGTAGCGAACACCATTCACAGTAACTGCCTGACCAGCCTCGTTTTGGAAAAAATACGGCCCGATTATGCCGCCAGCCCATAAACCGAACCAAACAGTCACTTTTTGTGGGTGCATTGGTTTTTCGACAATCACTCTTGGATTATAATTCGCCCAAATGCGGCAATTCTGATTATTGACGAATCCACTGAGGTGAAAATGTGCCTCATCACCAGATCTGCCGTTTTTGGTTATTTAAAACCAAAATTGGTTATTATTTTTCTCAATGTGGAGATGTGAATATTTGTTTCATTTTGGTTACTTTTTTTTGAAAATAATAATACGTATGAATATGTTTTTCTTAATAAACTTGCAATTTACATTTTTTGAACTTTTAACGTTTTTATTCACATTGGGGGGTTATCGCCAATTTCAATTCGAGTGAAATTATTTACGACTTATAATGTTTACTTTACACTTCGGTTTTCTTATTATATTTTTCAAATAAATTGATATAAAATCTATAATTTTAGAATTTATGGAGTTTAGTTTAAGAAAATGGCGTGGTGTTTTACACCATATAATATTACTCTGATCTAGCAAAACATATTAAATTATTTTATATGTTTGCTACTATAATATATATATTCTCAACTTTAAAATTAAAATCATAATATAAGTTGCACACAAAAGGTATGTTTAATACCATAATTTTTGTTTACTTTAAAACACATTCTCTTAATGAGCAAACATTGATTGAAGCAAAGGCGCGAATAACATTGTATACGCCACTTTTTGCAAAAACATTTTTTTTGGCAGATAAGCGTTAACAATACTCTCTTACACTGTTTAAACATCAAATCACCCAAAATTATGCACCTTAACGCCGTCAAAATGCAATAAAAAGAGTCAGCCAGTGGAAGAACGTTGTAAGTTACTTACAAAATTATACAAACGAACTGGTTTTGCAAAGTGGAATAACGTTTTAAAAGCCGCTTGTGCAGTGGAAAAACGTTTTATATGACATCACGACTGTGGATATGAAACGTTTTTCCACAAAAAAAAATTTATAAACTGTAAATTTGCATGTAATTTAAAATTAAAATTTGTTGATATTTTGCGTACAGGTTTTTATTATCATTATTTTTTATAATCCAAAAAAAAAAAAAATTAAAAATAAATAATTCTGCCTGTTAGAAACGTTTTTTTACTCTCCTGAAAAATAATAATTTTGTAACTTACAACGTTATTCGCGGCTGGGCTTCAATTGTTGAAACAAACAGTGGGTGCTTCTAAAGAAAATAAAATGTTCTGCGTCCGCAAGCGTCAGTTAATCAGAAAACGAATGATTTCAAAATCGGGGTGCAAAAGTTTATGCTGCCTTGCTAAACTAACGAAACAAATTATTATACGTCTAGTGAAACCGGTAAGTTATATATATTTAATTATTAAAATATTTAAATATGCAATTACTTTGTCTTTCTTGCAGGAAAAAAACCTACAACATTGAAACCGGCATATAAATTTTGCCTCAAAATTTTGTCATTAGCCCTGAATTTTTTTCCATATCTGTTCAACAGTATACTGTTATAGTATCTTAATAAAGTTGATTTCATAAAAGAAATAAAAGGTAAGTTTGTGTGTGACTTCATATGTTCTTCCTTAATTTCTAAGAAGATAATTGTCTAATTCAATAAAGGAACTGTTAAATGATGTTTGATCCAGCAAACGCATTGCAAAAGCAAACCATTTTTTAGTAAAACAAGTGGTTACGTGTAGGACGTTAAATATTTAATAGATGTGAACATAGCTTTAAGTGCACGGATAAAAATATTGTTGTTGCATGACGAAGTAAGGCTGCATAATATTTTTATTTTTTTTATATACAGGGTGGGCCAACATTACCGAAGGGGTTTGAATTGCTTATAACTATTTTATTATAATATTTTTTCTCTTTTCTTTGCAGTATTGTGTAACGAAGACTTGGGGAATTTCAAATAGAGCAGTAATCAATTGAAAAACGTGCCCAAATTGTTGAGCTTTATTTTTCAAATCAACGATCCATACGGGACATCTTTGGTGAACGAATTATTTCGCGTACAAGTGATTTTAATTGGCCTCCGCGTTCACCGGATTTAACCGCCCCAGACTGTTTTCTTTTAATAAGCCTACAACCATCCAGCAATTAAAAAGCAATATACACGACGAAATAAACCACATAACACCTGAGGTTTTGCGAAAGGTTATGGAAAATGTGTTGGAAAGAGCACGAATTTGCGAAGCAGAAAATGGCCACCACTTGCGAGATATTGTTTTTGATAACTAAACTAAAAATATTTCCCATTTATATACTGTATTAAAAAAAATTAATAATTATTTCTTAAATAAAATAATTCAAACCCCTACTTTAATTTTGGGCCACCCTGTATTTGTACCACAAAACATAATATAAAATTTATAAATTAAAACACACACACATTTATAATATACATTGTATATAAATGTATGTATTTAATTTAATTTTTTAAAATATGCCTGTACACGCAGAGAAATAACATGTTTAAATATGGTCATCTCCAACAAAACTATTTTTAGACAAAATTTTAAACATATTATTTTTAAATTTAACCATATTATTATCACCGACAACCATATTATGGTTAAATGTGCTCCTCCATCAAGAAGCCACAACCATATTATGGTTGTCTCTAAACATGTTATGGTTAAATATGACAATAATTTGTTTTTAAATTAACAATAGTATTTTCCTCTTCTCCAAGAGCAACATGCTATGTTTGAAAACCAACCATGCTATTATAAGTGTTACAAATATTTTCGTTAATATTAACAAAAACATGTTCGTAGACAACCATAATATGGTTGTGCCTTCTTGATGGAGGACACATTTAAGCATAATATGGTTGTCGGTGACAATAGTGTGGTTAAATATAACCATAATATGGTTGTGCCTTCTTGATGGAGGACACATTTAAGCATAATATGGTTGTCGGTGACAATAGTGTGGTTAAATATAACCATAATATGTTTACAAATTTCTTTTAAAATAATTTTGTTGGAGGTGACCATATTTAAACATAGTTTTTCTCTTGGTGTATATTTGTAATAAAACATAAACTTTTTAATATTAAATTTTTTATTGTTTTTATTGTGAGAACCATATAACTTGTTGAAAAACACATTTGCATGGTGCCGGGATATATAGAAACATGGTTTGAAAGATCTTTTGCGTTTTTCTTCTGAACATAATAATATATTTGAGACAATAATTAGATAAAAACATTATGATCAAACATATATTGTTGCTCAAGACGTGTTTGACACAATTATAACCACAAACATTAATGATAGTTTGCGATTGTGATTGTATCAACCATGTTTTTTCTTTGCGTGTAGCAAAATAAAAAAGGACATTGATTAAGAAAACAACTTTTTTTTTACGCTTTTAGAAAACCTCAGAAATGTTTTAAATTTCATTTGACTCATAAAACGCGTTCTGAATGCCAATAATTTTTTGTTTCAAGTAATTAAATTAACATTTTATATGGTACGCGATTTATATCTGAATCTAAAGAAATTTGAATTCGCTAAATAACAACAAATTTGAATACATTAAATGATTTTCCGTGGAAATTAAAATAAATTGCAAAAAAAAATTAAACTGTTGCACACATTGAATGTCTACATTTATTTAAATTAAAAATATCCCAAAAAATAAATTTGTTTCAACGCCACCCTGCTGGTAATTATTTCCGGCTTGTAGGCCTTTTTGATACAAATGGCTTAGTACGATGTGTTTAGAAGGTAATGGCTGACACAGCACTATGAACGCACATAACCTCATAGCAAAACAAGCTAAAAGTATACTCGGTCAAGTCCGACCGTATGATACGCCACACCACCGTATTTAAAACGAAATTTTCGAGAGTGTAACTTATTTGACACACATGGGCAATTATGGACTCGCCACAACAAATTGATGTTATTAGGCTAAGATTCATGTAAAAGTTCTTTGTACCAAATAGTATTTATTAAGATATCTTTACTCAGTCAAGAATGGAAAATTATCAATAAATTTTAATTCATTTCATGTTGTAAAATCCCTTTCTTCATAAAAATAATTTAATGAAAATTAAATTCAATGAACTTAAGCCTGATTAAAATATCGACATTTGGATTAAAACTATTAACAGTTCAATAAAATAACAACAATACTAATTATCTTTACTACATATTTGAGATTTGTTTGCCTTTAAGTGATTTTAGGACTGTTGTTTATATGGGACCTATGGTTGATTTTGGACCTACGTGCACCTACTTGACATAGCAGATACAGTAAATACCTAAATTTTAAAGAAAGTTATGGCATTAAAAGCTATTTTCGGAAGTAGTATTTGTATAGGCGCTATGGTCAAATATGGACCGATTCTAATAAAATTTGGTCAGCTGATTTAGATTGCAATAAATGCCAACATAAGAAGATGGATTATGGGCACAAAGACTTTATTTCAGAAGGAAGCTTTTATGGGGGCTATGTAAAATTATGGACCGACCCCCACCATTTTCAACAGGTTAGGTCCTTGTAACAATACTTACAAAATTTAAACAAACTATATTCAATATTGCGAGCTGTACTTTGCGCACAAATTTAACATTGGGATCCAGCCGGACGGACATCGTTAAATTAACTCAGAAAGTGATTCTGAGTCGATTGGTATTCTTAAGTTTTAAGTTGTTACAAACATCAGCACAAACACATCATACCCTCTCCACTATTGTGGTGTGGGTATAAAAACAAACATGCCAACCACAAATAAGTTCGCAAGTCATTCATCTCTTTAGCTTTTTGTGGCAACAATAAATTTGCTGTAACTGTAATATTGTCGTTTAACATTTTGTGGCTGCGAAATAATTTTGAAGTAAAGTGCGTAGTGGTTAGAAATTAGTTGACAGTAAAAAATTTGAAGAGAAAAATGTATTTCAGTTTTGACCGTGTGGACAATTTAGTTGTTTTTCCAAAGTTTCATGATTCTTACTATATTGACTTAAATTAAACTATTGTGGTGTGGATATAAATGCTGATGTGTAAAATGTTGGTTTTAGACCCACCTCTTAGTATACAGATCTTTTTTTCTATAATATATATTGAATATATGAACTAACAATAACACTATGCTAGTTGAAAAAACAGACAAGCCGGGCACATAGCGTTTTAACATAATTCGGGTACGCTGAATCCAGTGGTGCCCGCGGTTTTTTAAGATTGGCTCTAGTTTTCGAGATATACCGTTATTTCGAAAATGGAGGAGGTTGCACAACATAAGTTCGCGTAACTCAAAAACGCTTGAGCTTATTGAAAAAGGAAATTTTATTGCGGAATTTCGGTTTTTTAAGTTTTTTCAATTAGCTAAAAGGTTTTTGAGTTACGCGAGCATATGTTGTGCAACCTCCTCCATTTTGGAAATAACGGTATATCTCGAAAACCAGAGCCAATCTTAAAAAAACCGCCGGCACCACTGGATTCAGCGTACCCGAATTATGTTAAAATGCCAGGTGCCCAGCTTGTCACGAAAAAAAGTGTAAATTTCATGCACAGTGTAATCAATCAAATCTTATCCTAATACTTTATTTAATACTTATCTGCCAGTGCCAGGCAAAAAATTTCGCCATCACGGTTTCTTCTGGTTGCGTGAGTTCTACAGTGCGTCTTCTCCAGCGAGTGAGACCGCCAGACAGACCGACTGGGAATCCATTCGATAATCTAGTTGTCTGTCCATGTAACCTTGTGCACAAAATACAAGTCAAAACATCAACTATAATTTGACCAGAAATGTCTTTGAGCACAGTGTTGTCATATTTTTTTCCATAATCTTGTTAGTTCTAAAAAAACCAAAAAAAAATTTGTTCTACAAATCGTTAAAAAATCGCTTGAATTGCATGTGTTTTATTTATATTCATCAAAAAACATAACATAAATAATATACATACATATGTATGAACTTCGTCCATTTGTTAAGCTTCACGTATTAAATCCATATATTTTTGAATGAACTGGCCAGAAAATTGTGATTAAAAATTGGCATGTTTTCAAAAAAATTCGGCATTATCGGAACTTCAATTAAAGAAAATCGGCAATTTAAAAATATCCCTTTTAAGAACAATAAAACATATTTTTATTAACACAAAAATAACAAAACAGAATTATTCAGCATTAACTTACATATAACCCATATAATACCATAAAAATTAATAAAAAAGAATATTTTTATAAATAAATTGTAGTTAATTAAAAAAAAATTTGGTACATTAGGTTAAAATTGTTTTTATAGTTGAAAAATTTTTTTCAACATTTTATTTTTACAAATATTTTTTAGATACATATATGAGTTTAATAGTTTAATTAAATCCATTTTAATATAAACATCAAAACAGCTTGCATTATTAAATTTTAAGTAATCTTTAGAAAAAAGAATTCCTTGAAAGGATTCATTTTCCAGGGAACATCGAAATTTGGTTTCATTAATGCTGACTTGGCTAAAAATTTTTTCCACATTTGCGTTAGAATGTTGAAGAGCCATAATCCGTTGTACAAACTTTGACAGCATTGGAAATGCATCCGTAGAATCCCCACGTCTTAAGTCTGAAATTGTTTGCCAAAAAGTTTGCAAACTTACTTCAATTCCTTCTAAATCATCTTAATAGTTTAAAAATTGCAACTCTATAAATTCAGGGTCTAAAACTTCTTTTTCTTTTTCAGAAATAAAGCTGGGAAACTCTTTCAGAATTTCCATAAAAGAAATATTTTCCTTTTTCATAATTTTGTTAGGGTTAATCATATTTAAACATTTTAAAGATTTTTGTTCAAAATCCAAACGTTTTAATATTTGATTTGAAAGTTCTATATAAAAATTATTACAGTTATTAACAATTTTGTAAATTTCGCTTTTGTTGATAAATAAATTTTAATTTTGTTTAATTGTTTTTTATAAAATTAATTAATACAATTTCGAAAGCATTTACCATTTGGTTGTATAGGTTACGACAAGTGGTCCAAAGTTACCCAAAATTAAGAAATTACACGTTAACAAGCAAAGTTACCGTGATTTAAGTGTTTATCAAAAAATCGGCAAATATTATAACTAAATATAAATACAAATTATAACTAAACTTAAATTTCAGAAAAACCATTTTTTTTAATAAAAAACTCAAAAACTTGCAAAAAATATAAATCTTACGATATCAGAACACTCATTGTGCACATAAACTATATTATTACATGAAGATACGTTTACGATACGTTGCTCATTTTGCTAAAAACGTGGAAAACATAAAAAATTCGACTATAAAATGTTGAGAAAACAGTTAAGCCATTTTGCAGAGGATATTTGACTGATCAAAAATCAAATCGCCTTTCTTAAAAAGTATAAGAATTATGGGTGTGGTAGTAATCTTTTGAACAAACACTTTAGGCTTCAAATTAATTTTTATGTAAAATATGCAACCTGATTACTACTTTTTTGATTTTATCAAAAAATGCTGCTTATAATTATCAAGGTTATTTTTGGGAATACAATTGTTTATTAAAAGATTTTGTTTGTTATGCTTAATTCCCTTTTATTTAATAATTCATAAAAATACTGAAATTTATGGTTGGAGGATTAGCTGTTCCTATGCGCATTTCACTGGTTGCTTAGGCCAGCTCATCACGAAACGTTCTCCTAAAGAATTTTAGTAAAGCCAAAGCTATCAGCAAACAAGACTACAGAGGGAATGAGAATTACTTACATACACTCAAAAAGTCCTATTTGCAACGATATCAAAGCTTAAACAAAATATCAACAATAAAACAGTGAGTTTATCTTTTCTTACATTCCCCACTACAATTAGGTGGAATTCTCCCAACATTAATTGTAGTTGTAAGTGGGTAAAGAAAAACAAATTGCTTTTGTTGTTTTCCAAAATAAAAACAATTTGCCAGTTCAGTTTTATATGCACATGCACTTGCAAAGTTTTATTATCAAGGTTGTTTTTGGGAATACAATTATTTATTAAAAAATTATCCTCCAACAATAAATTTCAGTATTTTTATCAATTATTAAATAAAAGGGAATTAAGCACAACAAACAAAATCTTTTAATGTTGCATATTTTTTATTTAAATTCAACTTAAATTTTTTTTAGGTTTTTTACGTTAGTAGGGGGAGTTCTTCAAACGCCCTACATTTGGGTCGCTTTTGGGAATGAAGTAGAGTAGAACTAACAAAGTCGCACGAAGTTTGGGGAAGTATTAGTATTTACTCATTGTACATTTTTCATACACTAAATAGAAGTAACAAATTTGTTGCCCGATCCTGCGCGTTCACTTGCAAGAAAAAAAGAAGAAACACATAAGGTAGTGGATATATATGATCTTTTTGTATAAAAAGTGATATAACTTCTATTTAAATGAAGATTTTGACAAGGTTTAAAAAGCATTTAATGAAAAACTTCCGAAAATATGAAATAAATGCTCACAGATATGCTCACGCCCACAAAGGGCGTAAAGACTTTCCACCAATTATCAATACTACTTGCAATGCTTAGAGTAATGAATAATATAAAATAATTCTAAGCACTTGATTTTTAAAAATCGCAACAAACTTATTACTAATTCCATTACGATTTCAAAATGTGAAAAACTAGTATTTCTGATAACTTGGCAGCACTGTAGGGATTTCACAATTCTAACATTTTACCGTCTCACTGTCAAAAACGTACCAAATTGATATTTGTAAGTTATATCAAAAATTCGCTATAAAATAAAAAAGCATACATATCAATTCACAACACTTTTTTAATTCAATAAAAAAAATAACAAAACATGTAAAAAAGTATAGTCAGTCAAGTCCGACCATTCGATACCCCACACCACAGTATACATATATATGAAGACAAATTTTCGAGAGTGTACTCCATTTGGGACCCATGCACTATCGGAAATTTTTCCATATTTTTTTGGCCAAAACGAATTTTTAGCCAAACGACTGACCAAATTCCCCAATATTTCAATACATAAAAAAATACTCACATTCGACATTTTAGTTTTAATTTTTATTTTTCTGTGATTATAAGTTATTTGTATCAAAATGTTTATTTAAAAATCACTTGTATTGTACTGCACTCAATCATTGATTTTAACCCGGTAACAATCACTATGTTTGTATGTATAAAGTAACGGTGAATCCACATTGTAGAAATAAATACTCACGGATGCTTATTTTGGTATGTTTTAAGTAAAATGCAAAAATAAAAACTTTTGACTTTTGCGCCATGGGCAGATCAAACAGAACAAAATTGTGTTAGAACGTCAAGATTCATGTGAAAGTTCTTTGTGCCGAATATTAATTAGACATTGTTATGAGACATTTGTTATGATAAATCCTATAACAACTATCTTATAAGATGAGCTGTCAAAAATACACATACATACATATGTACATATAAAATAATAATAAGACGCTATCATTAAAATGTTTAATTTTTTAGTGAAAATAGTGCAAATCTTGTGAAAAGTGTTAAAAAAAACACTATTTTACACTAAAAACAAAGAAAAAACTAAAAATAATAAAAAACGACACAAGTTTACTGTTCGAAAATCAGTAAATTTGAAATCTTATAAGATGCATGATCCCCTTATTTAAGATTAAGATAAACATGAAGAAATGTGCTCTCGCATTCTGTCGACATTCTCACACATATTATATCAGATGCTATCTCAGGTGGAGCCCCATGTAAAATCATTATAATATCAATGTACTTCCTTCATAAAGTAAAATTACTACTGCAATAAAAGAAGCAATTCTGATTGGCTTAGAGGTAACTGAAATTTCAGCAGAGGTAAAACTGCAATCTTTAATGGATCATATTGCAAGACGTCTAATTCAGGCAGAACTACTTCCAGATAAATTCACATTAATTAATAAATGGCGTTTGATGGATCATCGGGTCAAAACGCTTACAAGAAAGTAATAAATCGATGCCTTACTTTCTCAACCTCGTATCTTAAAAAAATACGGTTTGGACTTTTTCATATAAAACGATGGTTTTTTTTGTGTTCTATTACTGCAAAAACTTATTATATCAATAATTTATTAATTTTTACAGAAATGAGACAAAGTATTGAAATAATAAGTTGTTGCAGTAACAGAACACAAATATGAAAAAGTCCAAACCGTCTTTTTTTAAGATACGAGGTTGAGAAAGTAAGGCATCGAAATACAATTGGCATGACAACCACAGATGCAAATATGTTTATGGATTCTGTTGTTCCTTTAAGACTTAGAAGAGAAAACTCAGAGTACTTGAAAAATCATCGCCCATCATCAGTTCATTTTTATCGCCCAATATTATTTCGATATTCAAGGGAGTCTGCAGAAGAATCAAGTTTACAGGAAGAAATATCAAAAATCAAATTGATGAAGTTAGTCCTTCTATTTTTGAACTAAGGAATGTGAAAATTGTAACTGTCAGCCATAATTTTTGTTTTACAATAATTCATAGTACAGTCTTGAATGAAATTACGAACACCTCTGATTGATCGCAATATATGAAAGCGATTGAACACCAAAGGTTTCCTTTGGAGTTCAGATGTTTGTTTTTGAATTGTTACGAGTTAGCCCAGGTAGAAACACCATGTGCTAGTTAATATTAAAAATGAGCCTGGGTAGAAGCACCGAGACTAATCAAGCAATCATCAGAGTTAATCTTAGTTTGCCTAAAGTTCTTTATTTTTAATTGCCTTTTATACAATTTAATTTCTTAAGTCTAATTAACAGTAACAATAATAATAATAACAATAATATTTAAATATGCGATTGCAATTATAATAAATGCTTTAATTGCATTTATGGTAATATTACACCTTTTTACGGGTTGATTGACTGAATTTAATAAACATTTAAAGGTAAATGACTTACAGTAAACATTTTTAAGGTAAATGACTGAATTCTGTCATATAAGCATTTCTGTGTTTTTTAATAAGTTAAGCTAAATAAGTAGGTCATGGTTTTTTTTGTATAAATTTGTATTTCTTTTGAAATTTTAGATTTTGTGTTAACATGTGTTAACATTCTCCGCCGCGTTGAGCGAATGGCGAAAAAAAAATGAACAAATTAATTAAATTAAAGTAAATTAAATAGTAATGTAAATAGCTATTTTTAAACTTCAGAGTTACGCTGGCGTGGCGTAGGCTGTGGTGGTGTTGGAGCCAGGTTGATTGATGTTCCTTTGCAGCGTTTAAGTCGCCATCCTATTAGG
The DNA here is from genome assembly GCA_943735925.1 of Pollenia amentaria. Classification (NCBI taxonomy): domain Eukaryota; kingdom Metazoa; phylum Arthropoda; class Insecta; order Diptera; family Polleniidae; genus Pollenia; species Pollenia amentaria. The sequence goes on along the minus strand of OX031009.1, from coordinate 92,918,999 downwards.
GCCACGGTGATTAGAAATGACAGAAGTAGAGCCACAGAGCCGATGTACGGATGATGAAGAGCAGGGTACTTTATATCCCTTGGAAGATTCTTTATCTCTGCTAGTTGCCCTTGGATGTTCGTGAGTTCATCCAATTTGGTGTCTAAATTAATGTTTGGTGCTAAAAGCCGCCTTACCTCGGACGGTTTACCAATTGCCGTGATATTGCCAACCATGGCATATGAATTATGAAGAGTAGTGACACTAGTTTCATGTCCATGGATAGCCAGTATATTTCCCTTTATGATGCAAGACGGGTTCATGTACAAGAGACCAGAATGTTTGATATGGAGGTGTATGATTTCAGAGTCGCAGACTGCAGTTAGTTCTAGTGGATATGTTGTTGAATAAAGCCAATGATTGATGGTGTTCAGTGCGACAAAGGAGACCTTAGTCGGGATGTGACCGAAACTACATTGTGGTGATGTTTTGTTGTTGAATAGAGCAATTTCACAGGAAACGCTGCTGGAGTCTCGAGTGACGCTGACTGGTAACATAGAGCATAGGTATATATCGCTTTTAACTAAATTACATTTATTGAATTGAAGTGCATTTAGTGTCAAATATTCATCGCGGTGATGGTTCGCAGCCAGGTATTCACAGTTGGTTGTTATAGCAATAGTGTTGTTGTTTAGCTTGGTGGGTATAGGGATAACCTTGAATAGTTCAAAATGTTCTTGATTTACTAAAGGCAGTTCAATAATGAACATAACACTTCCCTGGGCTACTGTGCCTTTTATAGTCATGATGTTGTATAATTCTAACAAATCGGTATCTTCAACTGGTAATGCGCGACCCTTGGGAAGATGTCCCTTAATTTTAGAAATTTCTGCTTTTAACTGCTTTGATGTGAGGATGAGTGGACTTATATTCCCGTGGTTCGTATGTGTGAGGGCAGCGACCAGCTCTGATTCAATTCTTTGTAGATCTGACGCAAGTGTATTTAATTGAATCGCCAAAGATATTAGATTCTGGACTTGTCGTAGGTTTGAGTTCTCATTTTTGACTGTGTTTAAATCATGATAGATGCTTTTCTTCAGATCTGAAAAGCGCACCTTAGTGTTGTTCTCGGTTTGCTTGAGAATATTTATTGTCGAGTCTATTACTGAAGTTTGGTTTTTTAGTAACAGATTCAGATACTCCTCGTTTTCCTTTACGTTGGCTATAGTTTGAGCCATTTGTTCTGCATAATCCGAGTCAAGGACTCCGAATAAAGCGTGAGCTATGTTTCCCATGATATCTAACGGAGCTCTCCGCCTTCTTCTTGGAATAAGGAGGTCTGATTCTTGAATAAGGGTGTCCCAAGTGTGCTGAAGTTGTAGGAAGAGTGTCTCACACGATTCAATGGCTATTGATTGCTTGCAGAGCTTTGAAAATGATGTTATTCCGGCTTCCAGGACCTTGTTCCTATCCCAAATTGGTGCTAAATCGTAATATATGATAAATTTCCAGGTAGCTGTTATTAACTTTGTTGATCCTACGCCTTCGAAATACAATCCTGGATCGGTAGAAAATTCTGTAACATTTATTGGAGAAGCTAGTATTATCGGCAGCAGGAGAAGTGAAATGATAATTGTACTGAAAACTCCCAATGAAGCATATTGTACTGTCTTTCGTTTTGGTTGTATAGCATCACCGTCTGATGAGTGTTGCCTCTTTTGTGGCGTTGGAGTTTCATATTCGGGATATTCAATGTGGGAATCGTTAAACAACGGAGCCAATTTATGAATTGGTCTCTTGAAGGTTCCCTTTGCTGTTTTGACGTCGCAAACTCTAATAAGTCCATCCTCTCCCTTGTAGATTCGGTTGATTCTGCCCAATGGCCATTGTAATACTGGAATGTTATCTTCTTTGATGATAACGAGCATGCCTTCAATGACGTTTGGTGAAGATGATTTCCATTTCCCCCTTTGCTGTAGCTCATGTAAATATTTTTGTGTCCATTCCTCCCAGAATTTGTGTTTTATTTCTGAGGTTATTTTCCACCTTGCATTTAATGATAATTTTGGTGCTTGAGCATTAGCATCTACGGCTGATGTTAAAGGTTCGCCGACAAGAAAATGACCCGGTGTAAGAGCTTGGAGATCATCATCATTTGATGAAAGTGGAGTCAATGGTCGGGAATTTAGAATGGCTTCTATTTCAACTACTATAGTTTCTAATTCCTCATAGGTAAGTGACGCCGCAGAGACTCTTCTCAGTAAAAGATGTTTGGCGGATTTGACTGCCGCTTCCCAAAGTCCACCGAAATGCGGGGCTCTAGGTGGAATGAATTTAAAGGTTATGGATTGATCGCTGCATATCCGTGTTATTTTTTCTTGTGCTGATTGTGAATATATTGATTCCTTTAATTCACTCAATTTATTGCTTGCTCCTACGAAATTAGTTGCGTTATCGCAGTACAAGGTTTGACAGTGACCCCTCCTGCTGATAAAACGTCGTAATGCTCCTATGAAGGCTTCTGTCGATAGGTTGGACACGACCTCCATATGGACGGCCTTGGTGGCGAAACAGCAGAAAACTGCGATATAGGCCTTATCTGGTCTTTTCCCTCTTATTTTGTGGTGGATCCAGATAGGCCCAAAAAAGTCCACTCCTGATGTTATGAATGGGCGCGCGGGTGTCACCCTGGCCGCTGGCAGATTTCCCATCAGTTGTTTGAACAATACTGGTCTTGCTTTAGTGCATCGTATACACTTGTGGACTGTGCTACGTGCTAAAGTCTTTCCATTCGTGATCCAGAATTGTGCTCTGGACGCGGCTAATAATGCCTGTGGACCGCAGTGACGATTTTCTACGTGTAGCATGTGCATTAATAACTTTGATGTGAAGTGATTGTGAGATAAAATTGCGGGGTGTTTTGCATTAAACGTTAACATTGATTGTTCTAGTCGGCCACCGACTCGGATTATCTGATGTTCATCTAAAAATGGATTTAATGATGCCAAAGAACTAGATTTATGAACAGGTGTTTTACGTAACAAGTTTTTCAGTTCTTCTTCGAATTCTGTTGCCTGAGCGAACTTGATAATAACGTATAGAGCTTCTTCCATTTCGTGAGCATCGAGCGCCTTGTTGGTTGAACGAAGTTTATTGGTTGTTTTTGAATTTTTAATGAACCGTATTATATAGCCGATTGTGCGCTGAAGGGTTTTCAATGAATTTCGATGATTAATTCGATCGATTATGCCTTCACCATCCTGATGCGTTGTTGCTATTGCTAAAACTCGTTTCGTCAATTTCCGTTCTTCATCGCAAGGTATGTCATTGGGTTGAAAGACTTGGTTTGACCATCCATCTTCGAATCCAGAGAGAAATAATGGACCATAAAACCACATTGAATGTTGTGTTAAGGTTTCTGGTGATAGTCCTCGGGAAATTGCGTCAGCTGGATTTTGTTTGGAACTGACGTGTTTCCATTGACTTGGACTGCTTGACATTTGAATTTTTGCTACCCTGTTGGCCACGAAGGTGTGAAAAGATGCTGCTGGTGAAGTTATCCAAGAGAGGACAATTTTTGAGTCTGACCAGAAGAAGTTTGCTGCATTTTGTAGACTTAAATCTTTTTTCACTCTATTTGTTAATTCCACCCCTAGTACCGCGGCACATAGTTCTAGTCTTGGTAGAGTTTGTTTTTTGATTGGTGCAACTCGTGACTTGGAGCAAATCAATCTAACTACTACAGTCTTATCTTTGTATACTGAGCGTATGTAAATTGCCGTTCCATAGGCTCGTTCAGAGGCATCAACAAACGTATGAATTTGTACTGATAGCGCTCCTTCATGTTTCAGCACGAATCGGTCTATCTTAATGTTGTTTATTGCTTCTATATTTTTTCGGAACTTATTCCATTCGTTTTGAAGATTTCTGGGTAATTCATCGTCCCATGAGATTGGTAATTGCCATAATTCTTGTAAAAATATTTTTGCCTTCACAATGACCGGTCCAAAAAGTCCTAATGGATCAAAAATCTTTGCCAGTTCTGAGCTGACTATTCTTTTCGTCACGCTCGTGTTTGCTGAGGTTTGCGCTCGTCCACATAACTGATCCGACCTTGGCAGCCATATCAATCCGAGTGTTTTAATTGAACAATTGGAGTTTTCGTCCAAGTCTAGATTGACCTCTTTATCTTCAGGAGCAATGCCGCTTAGTAGTTGAGGATGATTTGAACACCATTTCCTAAGCTTGAAACCAGCTTCTCCCAATAATAAGTTTAGTTGACGTTGTGATTCTAATGCAGTATGGATAGAATCAGATCCGCTAAGGCAGTCGTCTACATAAAAGTCATCGCGTAGTGTTTTAGCTGCTAAGGGGTATCTTGTGATATTTTGTGACGCTAAGTGTTGAAGGCACTTTGTTGCTAGATATGGTGCTGACGAGGTGCCATAGGTTACCGTTTTTAGACGATAGTATCGGATATCTTGATGTCTGTTGTACCTCCAAATGATCAGCTGGAACATCTGATCAGCATCGGCTACTTGTATTTGCCGATACATTTTCTCGATATCTGCCGAGAATACAAATCTGTGCATGCGAAAACGTAATAAAATTGAAAATAGTTCACTCTGTACGGTTGGTCCGGCATGTAGTATGTCGTTGAGGGAGGTGCTGCTAGATGACTTGGCCGATGCATCGAAAACTACTCGTAGTTTCGTAGTAGAGCTTTCGGGCTTCAAGACACAGTGATGAGGCATAACGTAATGAGAATCCGGAATATCCTCTTCCTGAATTTCTTCCATGTGCCCCAAGGATTCATATTCCTGCATGAATTTGTTGTACTCTGTTCTAAGTGGGGCATCGTTGTTCAGCCGCCTTTCAAGTGATAAAAATCGATTGAATGCCATTGATTTTGATGTTCCGAGAGTGATTGGGTTCTCGGAAAATGGAAGGCGAACAATGAATCTACCTTCTGTATTTCTTCTTACATTCTGAATGAAGTGCTCTTCACATCGTTTCTCAGCTAGGGACAATGTTCGTTCAGTATCATGTGTATCTTCAAGCTTCCAGAACTTCTCAATTAGTTGATTTGTTGTTTCTTCTTCTGGGCTGAATACTGCACAGGTAACTACGTTGCTGCTGCCTCCTTGTAATCTGCCTGTTACAACCCAACCTAGCACTGTGTTTTGTAGGATTGGTAATTCGTGACTGATTCTTATTTGTTCTGGGCGCATCCATTGATGATAAAATTCTGCTCCAATCAGCATGTCAATTTTATCCGTACGATTGAACCATGGGTCTGCCAATTTAATATTTTCAGGAATATTCCATTCTGATGTATCGAATGAATTTGTAGGCTGTGGTGACACTATGTTTGGAAGCACAAATGCTTCGACCCTTGTTGTATAGTTGCTTGAACATGCTTGAAGCTCGAGATTTACTCGTTGGGATACGTTGTGGATTTTGCGTCCTATCCCTTCCACGCACAGATCTGAATCCGTTGACTTCAGCGATAGTTTATTTAGTAACCTGTTTGTTACTAAATTGACTTGTGATCCGGAGTCCAGAAGGGCTCGGAATGTACATATGCGGCCATTGGTTCCAAACACCTTTACCCTTGCTGTGGCTAAGACTGTGTAGCTGTTACCAGCATCTTCCTTGTTTGCAGAAGCTACGACTGGGGCATTTTTATTTCCGTTTGGAGAGGACTCTACGTTGGTCTTTTGAGGGTTTCCCCCCGCGGATGGTGATGGCTTTCCGTTTGATGTTTCTAAATGCAATAACGTATTGTGTTTCTTATTGCATTTTAGGCAGGAGCGTGAAGTGCATGCCTTGGCGACGTGACCTGATCGGAAACAGTTAACGCATAGATTTTTTCGTTGTATCCATTGTAATCTTTCAGGTGGCGGCATTTTTTTAAATTTTTCACAATAATATATGGGATGCCCTGTTGATCCACATATCTTACAATTGGATGTTGATGTAGTTGCTGTGATCAATTTTGTTCTATTCACACCAGTTTCTAGAGTTTTTCCATGCGTTTCTAACGCTTGGAAACGGTGCTCTATGAATCTAAGTAACTAGCTTAGACTTACAAGGTTCTTATTGTCCTTAAGAGATTGCTCGAACAGTGTTTGGGTTGAGGAATCAAGTTTCCTCAGTAATATATGGACTATTATGGCGTCCCATTGATCCACTGGGAGGCCTTGTGCCGACAAACCATGGGTGCATTCTTTTGCGAGGTCGTGGATACATTTGAGTGCTTGTGCTGTCTCATTTTTAATTTGTGGGTGTTATAATAAATTGTTCAATAATGTGGTCACAATTAGTCTTTTGTTATCGTATCTGCTCACCAAGATGTTCCATGCGATTTCATAATTTGCTGATGTGATCGGTAAGTGTTTTATTAAATTTTTTGGCTCGTCTGCCAAGTGTGTAGTTAAATAGAACATTTTTTCCACTTCGCTCATTGTCGCGTTGTGGATCAGCTGGATGTAAAGGTCTTTAAAGGCTACCCATTGTAGGTAACTGCCGTTGAATTTTGGTATTTGGATCTTTGGCAACTGTGGTTGACAATGTTCACTTCTTCTGACGATTTGTGCAGTAGCTTCGTTGGCGATATTGGCACTCTGTCGTAACACACCTTGTATGTTGTGCACCTCCGCTTGCATTTCGTAAAACTCATCCAACGTATACCCGTCAATTTGCTCTTCAGATGCTAACTGCCATAAGGTGTCGTTGTTGTACGAGAAATCGTGCATATATTTGTCAATGAGCGTTAATTTGCTCTGACAATACCACTCCTCTCGATTTTCCTCAGACTGTACCTCTTCGATCATTCGCCTTAGCGCTCTCATTAGAGCCCGTTGATTACGAAGAATTTTGCTTGTGATTTTGTCAAGTTCTGGTTCTCCCTGCTTACCGCCATTTGCACCTTCTGTATCTATGGATTTTCTTATTGATGGTTGCGATAATTTTCTTACTTCGGATTCAAACAATGCTTTGTATTTAAGTGTGTCATCCGAAATGCGTAAGTATATCTCAGTAAAATACTGGTGATGCAAAGGTGGATTTGATAGACACCTTATTTTGTTGTCAATGTTCTCAAACTCTAGCCATTGTGTGTCAAGTCGTTTTATACGTTCCAAATAATATTCTTTTGTTTTTCGTGTAGCCGGGTCCTTTTTGACGTTGCGGATTATTGTGTTTATTTTTTCCGCCGTCTCCTGTTGGATAGCTACCAATTCTTCAAAGGATTCCATGGTCTTAATTGCTGAATAGATTTAGATGCGATGATGATATGTTGTCACTTGATTACAGTTCTGTTGATCCTAAACTGTGGTTAGGAACGCTCAAATGTATGTACCAAATGTTGATGTCGCCCCGTTATGACCTCAGGACTGAAAGTTTTAGGACCGCTGGATTCTGATGATACCTGTCTCTTGTAACAGGCCCGTTGGTTTCTGATGAGATCCTGTCTCTTGTAACAGAACCTTTTGATTGATGATGAGATCCTGTCTCTTGTAACAGGACCTATAGGTTGACGAGATCCTATCTCTTGTAATAGGATCTTTGGGTTGATGATGAGATCTTGTCTCTTGTAACAAGACCTTTGGATTGATGAGATCCTATCTCTTGTAATAGGACCTTTGGATTGATGATAGAATCCTGTTTCTTGCAGCAGGACCTTTGTGTTGATGAGATCCTATCTCTTGTAATAGGACCTTTGAGTTGCGTTTACTGATGATATCCTGTTTCTTGTAACAGGATCGTCGGGTTCACCAAAATGATTGGTGCCTGTTGACTGCTCTCGGTTGCTGATGAGATCCTGTCTCTTGTCACAGGACCGTCGGGGTCACCAAAATGATTGATCGCAATATATGAAAGCGATTGAACACCAAAGGTTTCCTTTGGAGTTCAGATGTTTGTTTTTGAATTGTTACGAGTTAGCCCAGGTAGAAACACCATGTGCTAGTTAATATTAAAAATGAGCCTGGGTAGAAGCACCGAGACTAATCAAGCAATCATCAGAGTTAATCTTAGTTTGCCTCAAGTTCTTTATTTTTAATTGCCTTTTATACAATTTAATTTCTTAAGTCTAATTAACAGTAACAATAATAATAATAACAATAATATTTAAATATGCGATTGCAATTATAATAAATGCTTTAATTGCATTTATGGTAATATTACACCTTTTTACGGGTTGATTGACTGAATTTAATAAACATTTAAAGGTAAATGACTTACAGTAAACATTTTTAAGGTAAATGACTGAATTCTGTCATATAAGCATTTCTGTGTTTTTTAATAAGTTAAGCTAAATAAGTAGGTCATGGTTTTTTTTTGTATAAATTTGTATTTCTTTTGAAATTTTAGATTTTGTGTTAACATGTGTTAACAACCTCGTCAACTTTGAAATGTGATATTTGCTAAAAGGCGCAGAAAGACTTTCAAAATTTGAATGATTCCATCGAGCGATGAGATCAACTACGGATATGAAACTTCCCTATTGCATTCTAGAATTAGGTGCATGGAGTTCATTTTAAACCTGGCATATACAATTCTACGGGTGGCATAAACTTTTAACCAGATTACTCCACCAAAGGAAAAACAGAATATATGAAAAAAGCCATACAAGAAAAATATTTTAAAAAACTTGGACTGAAAGTAGACTATCGAAAGTATAAATATGGAAATACAAATGAAGGCAATACAGTGAGATCGTTTTTTGATAATGATGAAGTGACTGCTCAAATTACTGGTGTAGATATGAATATTTTAAAAAAGTTTGCCGTTGTACTTAATGTATTAAACTGTAAAGAAAAGATCAATTGGCTAAAATTTAAAAATACGCATCAAAAACTGCCCAACTTTAACCCAAATGTATCCTGAAAAAAACTTAGCGCCACGGTATACAAAATTTTGGCTCATGGGAAAAACCTAATTGAATATCATCACTACTTACCAATTGGAGAACTTTCAGAAGAAGCACATGAGTGCATAAGTAAAGACTACAAGAAATTTAACTGCACAAAGATTTTAAAAATTTCACGCATTAGAGAGAATGAAGATCTCTTAAACATTTTGCTTTCTTTATTAGATCCAATTATTTCATCACGAATACATGTTAGATCATGGAAGGATTTAAAAAAAATAGCCTTATGTAGATGAATATTTTGCAAAGAACGAACCAGTAATAAGTTCTTATAATGAAAATATAAAAAACTACAAAAAATATTTCAATAATATGAACATTTGACGCAATTAAAATATGTAATAATTTTTTTTGTTAATTTGACTGCGATGTTTGGAGCACGGTATTTACGAGGGCGGATCAATAAGTCCGTGCCTTTTCGAACTTCCCTCGTAGTTATATGAAATGCAAACTTGTACCAACTGTTAATAGACTACTGTCAAGCAAGTTCCGTCATTTATTTTGCGTTTACCAGACATTCAAAACAAACAACCTCGTAGATTTTTTTAAAAATGGAAAAGAGTGAATTTCGAGTGCTCATTAAACATTATTTTTTGCGAAAAAAACCGTCAATCAGACCAAGGAAAAGCTTGATAAATACTATGGGGACCCTGCACTATCGATTTCAATGGTAAAAAAGTGGTTTACTGACTTTCGTTGTGGTCGCACAAGTACAAATGACGCTGAACGTTCTGGACGGCCATTTGAAGTCAATACACCCGAAAATGTCGAAAAATTTCACGTTATGGTGTTGGCCGGTCGAAGAGTAAAAGTGTGTGAGATTGTTGACGCCATAGGCATTTCATATGGCAGTGTGGTTTCGATTTTAAATGATCAGCTGGGTTAAAGAAAGCTGTCTGCAAGATGGGTGCCGCGTTTGCTCTCAATTGACCATAATCGTTTATGATTGTTTGGAGTTGTTTAACCGCAATTCGAATGAGTTTTTGCGGCGTTTTGTAACTGTGGATAAACATGGATCCATTACAATACTCCGGAGACCAAGCAGCAGTCTAAATTATGGGTTTCTCCGGGTAAACCGGCTCCGAAGAAGGCCAAGTTAAGTTTGTCGGCCAATAAGGTGATGGCATCACTTTTTTGGGATGCACGCGGGATAATCCACATCGATTACCTTCAAAAGGGAAAACAATAATCGGCGAATATTATGCCAACTTATTGGACCGATTTAACAAGGATTTAAAAAAAAACAACCCCATAAGGCCAAGAAAAAAGTTCTGTTTCATCAAGATAATGCACGGGTGCACAAGTGTGCAGTCTCTTTGGCAAAATTACATGAATTGGACTACGAATTGGTACTTCATCCGCCATATTCTCCGGACTTAGCCCCTAGTGACTATTTCCTATTTTCGAACCTAAAGAAATGGCTCGGTGGAAAGAGATTTAGCTCCAACGATGAAATTATTGGTCAAACAAATGCCTTATGGACATCGAAAAATCCTGGAATTAGAAGGGATACACAAATTGGAGAAACGTTGGACTAAGTGTATTGAGCTAAATGGAGAGTTTGTTGAAAAATATTTTTTTTTTGTCACGGACTTATTGATCCGCCCTCGTATTTATTTAAATTCGTATGATACACAGTTTCAGAGCAGAGGAGGGTTTCTTTCAACTTTCTTTTAAATTTTTCAAATATCTTCATTACTTCAAAAGTAATGGAAAAAGTCAAAACGAGCCAAAGTGCGACAAGTCGTACGACCCAATTCTCTTCTCAGCATTACCACAATAAGACTTATGTACAAGCAGCCAAATATATTATTATATTTATTAGTATTTTAATTGTAAGAATTATTTATTTTATATTTTCTCTTTAACCTTTTATTTGAGAAGCAAAAACCCCCATAGTGCAAAAAAGAAAACACCCATAAAATATTCTTTTATAACACGCGTTTACTTAAAAAATATCTTATTACCTCCAAACAAACAAAAAGGGTAAAATAATGAAAAATAAATATGTATGTACATGTCCCCGTATTCATCAAAATTATTTTTTGTTATAAAATGCTCAATGGGCGTTCGAAATTCACTTTTTCCTATTTTCTCCGCAAATTACGCAGAAGTCTGCCATCAACGGAGCCCAAACACAAACTAAACGGCATGCAGACGAGCCAAATCCATCAAAAGTGATGATTAATTCAAAAGATGAACTTTAATTTTCACAGCCGTATTTAGGACCTGGTGAAAGTAGATCAAATTCTGTTATTGCAAAATTAAAAGTTTTATGTTGTTTATTTTTTTGCAGTATGCATTTAAAGTTCAATAATTAGCACAGTATTTGAGAAAACAGACACGCGCTTGAACCTGATTCGGGTACGCTAAATCCAGTGGCGCTAACCTTTTTTAAGGTTTGCTCTTTTTTCGAGATATACCGTTATTTCTAAAATGGAGGAGGTTGCACAACATATATTCGCGTAACTCAAAAACGGTTTAGTCTTTTTTTTCTAATATGCGCAGTCGGTTTAGGAGCATTAAAATTTCGAAAAATGCATACAAAAAACGAAGCTGCAAACAAAACAAGCCATAAATGATTAAAATCTTTAGTCACAGAAGACGAAAAATGTTAATTAAATTTAAGAATTTCATAAAATGCAATATTTGAATGGGATCCCTCTAAGAAGTGGAGATAAAGGGCAAATATGTTTTTAAAATGTTAAGAACAAGAAACTAATGGAAATCGGTCATAAATTGTTTGCCTCTAGATGCGATTCCTTAGCAACTACGTGGCTTTTTCTTCAATATATTTCTAGTCAATTTTGTAAATTATGGAACTGAAAAATAAAGTGGGGATGGACTTACATTTGACCCGTCTAGGGGCGTCGTAGACGCTGCCGGGGAAATTAAGAATTTCATTAAACCGCTATTTTTTATGGTTGTATAACACATTGACTTTAATCCTCCATTGTTTTAACCATTTTTCCAGTTCAAATATATGATCCTATAAGTAACGAGATGCTTTGTGGCAATTTTCGTGTACACTAAAAAAAGCTGTATCGTCCGCAAGTGTTTAAATTTGGGTGTAGTTGTTTGTTAACATGTCCGAACAATATATTAAATATAATAGAGGCCCCATGAGGGACTCCAGCGTAAATTGGCTAAGGAGAACTTAAGAAATCGCCTTCTTGAATAATATATGTTCGACCAACTAAGTAGCTTTTGTGTGTTTACTGGTATGTTAAGCTTCAATTTATGTAATAGTGCTTCATGCCAGACTTTATCAAATGCCTGCGAGACATCGATGAAGTGCACAGAGCAATATTTTTTTTTCTTCAAAGGCTTTTCTTATGACATTAACTATTCGATGAGTTTGTTCAATGAGTTTGTGCTGTGCTCTCTTCTAAAACCGAATTGATAAGTCGGAATACATCTATTTTCATTTAAAATCGGGGTTAATTTTGATACTAGTAGTCAGGGCTGTCAGATGTGGCGATTTCTCGCCAAACTTGGCGATTTTCAAACTTGTTTGGCGACCTAATTTTCGATTTGGCGACATGGCGATTTTTTGGCGATTTATAAAATAGTTGGCGATTTTGTTGGCTATTTTTGATGAGCCATGAATTTGTTTTGAAATTTGTTAAATTCAATACGAAGAAATAATATGTTTTCTATTCTAGTATTTCAATATGTGAATATGTGTTGATGCATTCAAATGTATGAAATTGTTTTTTCACATTTAAATGTGCTCTTGAAAGAATTAATAAGTAGAATGTTTTAAAAAATTAATATAATTAAAGTTCATTATAAAATGTGACAAATTATCACAGATAAAATTCGTTATTGTTAAAGATATTTTAAAGATTTTTATAAATCTTAACGTACATTTGGATGTTAATGAAACACAATAGAAAAATACCATTTGTTAAAAGAGAATTTTAAGGGTGATATTTAATCTAATTTAAATCAGTTTAGGCCAACAATTTATAGCTATAAGGATACGGCAGGTACGTACAATTTTAAGGAACTTACGTTGGCTGTTCTTTATATGCTGGTTATTACAACTAGTAATGCCTGTGTTGAAATAATGAACTCCACTAAAACTCGCCTTCGAAGTAGAATGCGATATGAAGTTTTCGGCACGTTTTTACGAGTTCACCGTTATATGAATGTAAATATTATATGATGCATTTTTTTGTACCTTCACAATGTATTATAAAAAGGGAGTCTTCTCGGTGAAGTATATAGCATTTTATATTGTTACGAAATTAGATTTGTCTAAGAATTATTTATGGTTTTAGTTATAAGTTATCTTGTTAATTATAGTTTTATGTCATATAAGTTACTATTTTTATGAACGCAACTGTAACTAAATTTTCTAGCAATTGTAATTGTAGACTTTAGATTTAAAATAATTCGAACATAATTTTCTAGAAAATACTAGACGGTTCTTGAATCAACTAGGAATAGTTTTGAACTATAAATACAGGCTGACTCATGAAAGTTTAGTTTAGTTTGATTGGAGACATTAAACGGTTCAAATCGATACTTACAATTGTGGTTAAAATTTGTGAACATTATAAAGAACTCAAAGGTTAAAACCTTAACGCGTTTTATTAAGTAAAAACGTAACAATATATATAATAGAACTACAACTACATACAAATATATTGTATATCCAATTTGTATATTTGTTTAATACTTACCACAAAAATTCTTTTTTTGTTGCTTTAAGTAGACTACTATAAAATACTTTAAACATTGCATCTTTTTTGTGTTCACTAATCATTTTTACTTTGTTCTAAATAAAAATTTAACAATATATATCATGGCGACTTTTTTTGAATTTTTGGCGGATTTTAGCGGTACGGATCAAATTTCTGAAATTCTAAAAAAACATATATTATTGTCAAAAAATAAAAAAATAAATGCTTTGGCCATTTTGGCGATTTTTGACATTGAATTTGGCGAACAAGTTCAAAATCAATCTGACAACCCTGCTAGTAGTTTCTCAAATAGCTTTGAGATATTAGATAATAAGCTAATAGGCCTGTATGACTAAACTTTTGTGTGATCCTTTCCTGGCTTTGGTATCATGGCTACTAAGGAAACCTCCCATTCTTAAGGGTAGTATTCAAGGCGTAAAATAGCATTAAACATAGATTCAAAAGCATTTTGTTACTGATCTTATCAATACCGGGTGTCTTCTTGGTGTTTAAATCAAATTCTTTCAACTCAAATTTTAAGGGAATAGCTGCTATTAAATTAACAGGCGGTAACCCGACTGCTATATCTTGAGATATATTTAGGGCAAATAGGTTATTCAAGTGATTAACAAACAGATTATCTTTTTCAATATTATTTGCCCAACTTCCATTCAAGTTTCTTGATGCTGATTTAGAGATAACTGGCCTTTTGAGATCTCTAGCTACACGACATAATTGTGGGGTTGCATCAAGTTTCTTAAGATATTTTGCCAGGGAAGCCGTTTCTAAGAATGTAGTAACTGTCTTAGCCTTTTTGTGCACTCTTTTAATAAACTCTTAAGTTAAGGGGATCGGGAGATCGAACACTCCTTTTTTCAGTCAAGAGACGTTTGTTTGAGGGTTATCCAGGAATGTTGAACAGCTTATATGAGATAACAGTCAAAACTAACAATAGAGAAACCACATTCTGTGCAATGGGCACTAAGATATATTTTATATTTGAACCAATTTATTTGTGTGGCTGATGTCAATAAGTAACCAGGCGGAGATACAATTCTATTTGGATTCATTATAGTAACAATTGTAAGTGTGTGATCGGAAGATAATTCGGAGGCCGCTTCCACATAAATCGTTTCTATGGGGATGTTTTTAACCAAAATCTCTGATAGCTGTAATTTGTTGATAATTAGTAGGCCAATGTGTTGGTTGTCTGCTTGCGATCACATTTAAATCCATTTTGGAGAATTTATTAAACAAAACACAGAAGGTATGCTTAGCGTTATATTCGCCAGCGGCCAGGAAACAGGGTCCTTATGATTTATAATATTTAAATTATTGGCTTTCTGATAGAGTATAAAGAGTACAATGATCACAAATTAGGTAGTGTTTGATTCGGGCTTTTATCAAAGTAGCAGAACCTCCACAAGCTCTAACTCGAGGGCCCATGGTATCATATAATATATAACCATTGATTTTAAACGTATTTCTTGAGGTCAAATGAGTTTCAGAAACCATCATAACATCAATTTGTTTATTTTTAAAAAATTATTCTAGCTCATTTTTGTGTTGGCGGATGCCGTTTGCGTTCCAAAAACAAATTTTAAAACAGTTCATGGCTTGTTAATTACAGCTTGCAATAACATCAATTGCATTTTTAGCATTTGCTGCATCATATTACTCATTTTGTTCATGAAATTATTATTATTAGTTATCTTTACGATATCAGAAACGATATTATAATTTAATAGAAAAACGATATTATAAGGAAAGGTACAATTAAGTCCGTGAAAACTATGGTTTTTGATTCGAAAACTATTATCACTTGTGATACTTTCTATCACCTATGTGATATCGGTTCGATATCGTTACAATATCGGTGGGTTCACTGGATTTGTGTATGAATATTTGATAATAAAACAAGTTATAATTAGCCCTTTTAAAATGCATTGGACTATTAGTAAATTGAATACCTGAGGGTTATAAGTTCCAAGGGTGAGTGGGTATTGTAGTGGTTCAAGGGTGTATAAGTGTATATTTGAAATTTTCCTATAGCCCTTGGTTATTTCTTACTAGCTTTCAGGGTTTCAGCTGATTAAATAGGCGTTCAAAGATACTGCCGAAAGATTTTGAGGCTTGTAATTGAGAACACAAGGCAAGGTGTTGCCGATTTCAATTAGTAATTTCAAGTCTTATTTTATTTACAAAATATATGGTTTATATATGAATAATGAAACTAAAATCTAGCCCTTCCCAATAAAAAATGGAGCTTCCAACGAAGCAGGTTTGTAAGGGAGAAACGTAAAAGTTTCGATGACCATATCGCTTACGGAAGGCATGAATTTTATATGGCGAGTTCCCACCTTGAAGCAATACATTTTTGACACAGAAAGCGCTTTATTCAGCGCATATAGCAATTAGTGAACGTAACGATCAGCTTGGACACTGAATTTTTTGTTACCGTTATTCCTTAATATGCTCCCTTACAAACCTGCTTCGTGGTAAGGGAATGTCGTAGCTCTTCAAATTTATATATATATTTTTTGATTTATTAAGAATTCTTTCACTTACCTTACTGCATCGCTGTATGTCCTTATTGCGTAGCGCATAAATGTGTGCTTACTTTTTAAAATGTACCATTAGTGCTTCGCAAAATAGCAAAAATTTTTATTGGGTTCTTACTTATTCTACTTATTTACAAAATTCTGTTTGTCTTTATCTGTCAGATGGAGATATTAATAAATTGTAACTGCCGTATTCATAAAAAACTAAATTGGATATAAAATCTATTTTAAGGAAAATTTGTATGGAAATTTTGTTTTAAAATACGTTTGAAATCTATTTTATTTTTTATGAATACGGCAGTATTAATTTACTCCTTCATAAATATTCTTGTCAATCAGAATAGGTGTGTTCATTTACTTTTCTAGCAGAAACTTGCAAAGAGAGAGTAAGTAGGAATTTAAAGAAATTGCTCTCAAATATACTAAAAAGTAAATGAACACTTTGCCAGCCAAAATTAGCAAGCTAAAGTAGTGACGAATATTTGAGTACCCATTAATTATTCTATGACTTGGGAAAATTTTATACATTAGGGTAAAAATAATGTGATTTTATTAATTTATATTTGTTTATGTTGAATAAAATTAATCATGAATTGGATTTTTTTTTTGTATTTAGGAGGTGAAAGAAGAATTCGGATTTTTATCAATAACAAAAGCAAAAAAAAAAAAAATCCTTTGTTAACAATAAAAGTATTTATAAGGCAAAACAAACTATTTAATTTAACAATCTATGTATAACCTATGTATATAGGCACTCGTATATTAAATTTCAACATTACGGATTGACTGACAGATTCATCTTCGCCCAGCCTTAACGCCGCACAGTGGCGCCATTTGAGTTTTTTCGTTGCAAAAATCATATCTTTTGAACCGAATAAGATAATTGAACAGTTTAAACAGCATATGATAGATAGCTGTTCAGCCTATGAAATGAGCGTTTGGAAAGGGTGCTACGCTTTGTAGGGGCCTACTTATGGGTTATCAAAGTTAAAATTAGTAGAAAAATCATTTTTATGTTAACTAAAAAAAATTATTTTTACATTTTTAGATTGTTTTTCTTTTTTTTCTTTAGGGTTTTATGCTTTAAATTATTATCCAACAAATTAAAAAAAAAATAATTTTTTTTTTAATTTATTTTTTCAATTTTCTGTAAAATATTCATCACAATTCGTAAGAGAAGGTATATCTAAAAGACTAACCATTTCTAAACTATAATTATTTTGTAACTCTATTCGTGACTTCACATGCCGCAGGGAAGAAATAAGTGGATCGGAAGATGCTGCCAACATGTTGAATAGGTCCTCATTTAGCCTTACCCTTGATGCTTTGAATGTGTTCTGCAATCTATATTTTTTATAAAATTTGTTAAGAGACTCCTGTGCTTCTTCAGAAAGCTCTCCAATTGGCAAAGACTGGTACTCAATTATATCTTTGCCATGCGCCAATATTTTATGGACGGTCGGGGTCAACTTCTTCTGTGGATACATTTCTGCTAAAAGAGATGCAGTTTTCGACGCATATTCTCCATATTTTGTAGAACTGACATATTCTTTGCAGTTTAAAACATCCAAGATCGTTCCCAATCTTTTCACGATTTGATTGTCAATTCCAGTGATTCTAGTTACTGCCTCATAATTTTCAAAAAATCTCCTAGAAGTGTTTCCATCGTTTGAGTTACCGTATCCGTGCTTGGGACAGTCTACTTTTAGTCCAACTTGTTTAAAAAAAGCATCCTGTATTTGCTTCTTTCTTATCTTTTCCTTATCCTTTATTGATGTATTTTCATCGAAGTTTTCCTCCTCTTGTGGTAGGGTATACGCCAGTTTTAGCAAGAATTCCATACACCTTATCCTTGCGTGCAATGGTGACATTCCATATTCGTAATTCTCCTCATTTGTAGAATCGTTTAAATTACCAAAGTTCTTCTGACTCTTTTTGCAAATCGGGCATGACATTGTTGAGGTTGTTCCTGTCAGTTCGTTTACGACTTTTCCGTCAACCATGGTCAGGTGGAACTCGTAATTGCATTCAATATATTTTCCTTCTCCAATTTGCAGCTTTGTAGGCTTAATCTTGCTTATTTGTTCTTCAATGTCCTTCACCGTGGTCCTTATGAGTTCTGCCGATTCCCTTGCAAACTGAAACATTATTGGTCGGCAATAATGCACTGATGACGGACGTGGATTTTTCCAGTGTAGGGAAACATCAGATTTTAGCCGCAAAGGAACAACAGATGCCATAAACATATTTCCGTCCGATATTGTAGCGTCATCGGAAGATATCCTTTGCTTATAAACGCTTTGTCCGGATGATCCATCGCAGCCCCATTTGCTGATCAATGTCAACTTCTCAGGAAGAATTTTCACCTCATTTTCAGGAAGACTCTCCAACAACCGTTTTGCTGTATGGCCCATGAGATCCTGCAGATTGGCTTTCGCAGAGACTTCCGTAAACTCCGTATGCAGTGGTCGTGAATTTATTTTGGCTTGCGTAATATGCTTGTATCCGGGTAAAACGTCAGCGCCGTGTCGCGTTAAAGATGCCCGCAGTTTCTCATATTTCTCTTTGGAAAGTTCTAAGTCCATAAACAAGGCCAAGGCTTCTTCGGAACCATACTTTTTAATGTGTGCGTTTGTGGGCGTGGGAATGCTTTCCTTAATCCTTTTTAGTCGCAGTGGGCTTGCATCAGCAACAGATTTGGTTATCTGCGACCTAACTCTTTCACTATCCTTTGTATATTTAATAGACAGCGCGTCCGATAAATGCTTCGTGGTCAAGTCATTGGTGGCATCGGCAAGTTTCCTCTTTCTTGTGAAAATTGAACACTCCTCAATACTCTTTTTTGGCCTTCCTTTTGCTCCTCTGGTTGATGTGGTGGGTTTATCTACTGCTAATATATCCAGGATGGTGTCTTCATTAAGCCAGTCCTTGTATTTGGAGTTGAAGTTCTGAATGGTTCGATTAGATTTCACCCATTTTGCCTTAATATTTGCATATATCAGATAAAAATTATCTTTTATAATTTCGCTTCTCTCAATATTTCCGTATAAGCTATCAAGTTCTTCTAAAGCAGCTTCCGTGAAAAACTTTGGTGTGGTTGACTTTCTAAACAGTTCAAATAATTTTAAATTGTTCAACGCCATGTTTTCAGTACTTAAATTGTTTAATGGTTTCAGTAATTGTTGTGCCAACTTTCAGTCGTAGACTAATCCAGGCGTTATGCTTATATTGCAATATATAGGCTTATGCTACCATGCCTAAAAATTTACCTGTTCCCTGCATACATATGGATTTAGGCTGAATAATGCAATTTTGATATTATGCACGTGTCCAAATAAGAATTGTGCCTACCTGTAGGGACCATAAGTGAATATTGTTCTTGACCATTTGTACGCCAAAGTATTATTCAAGTGAGGTACGTACCTGCTAATTTCAATGAGTAGTTTTTTTCAAACTATTAGATCAAACTACTGTCAGTCAAAACATATAAGGGATGGACGCCATACAATTCCTGCAACCATGTCTTTTTAAACTTTTTTACCTCTAGAAGCCAAACGGGCACGTACGGGCAGATAAAACCTTTTGAATTATGTAAAGAAATAATCAAAGAACAGGTTTTGCAAATATGGCAAATATAGAAAAATATAGTTTTTTTTTATTTTCCGTCAAAGTTGAAAAATAGTGAAAAAACGGATAGTTTTTAAATAGTGATTTACCAGGAGAAACACAAAGCAAACAGTTAATTTTTTTTTTATCATTATACATTTAATAAACACATCAATCAATACAAACAAAAAATAAGGCGATTCGTTACCTATTTTTCGTGATATTACACCTGAAATCGCAACAAATTGACTAAAAATTGTGTGTTTTTTTGAAAACCGAAAGTCGGTCAACTTTGAACGGTTATATCTTCTAAACTAAAAATGTGATATTATTAAGAGTGGCATATTTGAAATCGTTGAAAAGTTTCCTATTACATGGGTTTATTCAAAACTTCGTCGGCACTCATGAAAATTTTGATTTTTGCAACCTCGCTTGCTCTACGGGCGCCACTGTGCGCCGTGAGTTATTAGGTTGAAATTTGACCCGAATACTGGTCTCTAAATCGACCCACTAAAAATCGAAGAAATCGCCTAATACCACGAAATTTGTGTGTGTGTTAGTGAACAAATTTAGTGCTTTTCGATTCGCAAGAAACAACTTTCATGTGTAAATGCTAGGTAAGATAGAATTTTTGACAATTCGAATGTCAAACTAACCGTAGATTCATCCATGCTTTCCGAACAATATTTTTGTCCGAAGAATAATTTTTTTAATTCTGAACGATTCACCTATTTCGGAAAATTTGCGCGGAAAAACAAAGCTACCATATTGTTTACAGATGTAAAGGAATATACAAACTGGCAGCACAACCTATAACGGTGGTAATTTTTTTTAAACTTAGAAACATAAACTTTGGCATTTAATTATGACCACGAAAGAAGGTAACGATTTTATTGTTAATGATAAAATAATTTTAGGTATTTTCATTATCTACTTTATGGCCGTTTTATATGGTCCAAATGCATTTCTTTGGTGTTTGTTTCATAATAAACCAGACGGTCATAAAGTAAACAATGAGAATATCTCAAATTATTTTATAATTAATAAGAATCTTTAATTTTGTAAATAGTCTAATTTGCAAACAAATTTTTTAACTAATGGGGTATTAGCAATAGTGTTAAGTACCGGGTATCTAGGTAACCATTATACTCACAGTACTAATAGCAACACCTCATCGGTTAAAAGCAAAACAAAATACAGAAGTGATTTTTTTAACAAGATCGTTATTTTATTTAGCAATAAAAATGTCGAAATATCTGTCCTTAGTTAAACAAAAGTATGATTTCTTATCGCATAAATATTTTTAATAATTTTAAAAATCAACATTAACTAATACATTTTGAAAATATCCCTATTTAAAACTTATTTTGGAAAAGTTCGTTTTGTAAACAAAAACATGAAACAGCTGTTTCAAAAATTCTTGCAAGTAAAAATTTAACTAGTAAAAATTTGTAAGAATTTTTTTGATTCTCAATTTTTTTCTCTCTTTTGACGCTTTCAAATTGCAAATTTTTTGGCTTAATGATCACTTTCCAGTAACAATTGTTACAAACTCGTAACAATTTTTAGCAAATGAACACAGCTAATGTTGGAGATTGGAATGCACTCAATTCTCATTCAATGTAGTGTCATTCACTTACATTCTAATTGTCGTCATTTGTCTATACCGTTATTCGATCTTTATATATGTGGATATCAGTGTATGTGGATTTCAGAGTGGTCTAAGGGTATGCAGTGGAAACTTATGAGGTGCACTACAATATTAAATTGTCACGATGACTGTTATGTTCGATATCTGACATGCATCAAATCACTGGATCTTTGTGAACGGGTAAATGAGAGTCTCCTATAGAGTATCTCTATAGCTATATCTATAGGTATACGTTTATATATAATTTTGTGCAACATAGTTAATGTTTTTATTTTCAACAAGTTGTTGCTACAAAAGTCACTTACTAATGGTGTAAAATGAGCAAATCTCCTTAAACCATACACATATCTAAATACAGCAGTATAACTTAGTTCCAATTTCCTGAAGCTTCTTGCATCACAACTTCCAAAAATTTCCAATCTATATTACAAGGTAGATATTAAATATGTATTTGCAATAAGTAAACGAATTCTTAACGGTGTAAATTTTTGTGTTCTTCATAGCGTTCGCAAAAGAGCATATGTTCTTCCAGAAGATATTTTTATTTGGTCATTGCACGTTAGAGTATTCTTAAAAATTAAGCCAATATTTTTTGCTGTCCTAACAACTTCAATTCTTTGACTGTTTAATACTACTTCCGGAGAAAAGTTAATTCTATATGATTTACTTTTTTTAACTAAGCACTTTGATTTGCACGGGTTTATGCAGAGACCATTTACAGTTGCCTGCCCATGAGTGTACGCGCGTTAGATCAACATTTAACTTACTTACACAATCATCGATATATTTCTCAAGGGAACTTATGTATATTTGTACATCGTCAGCATGGATATGAATGTTGCAATATAATAATTGGTTTGCTAAGTCGTTTATATACATAATGAAAAGTAGTGGTCCAAGTTTTGAACCTTGTGGAACACCTTTTGTAACATTTAGTGATTTAGATCTAATGTTATTGACAAATACTGAGCTTCTTCTATCTGTGAGGTATGTGGTTATTAGACGTACAGGAACATTAGAGAAATAAAACAATGTATTAAGTTTTCATATCGAAGGCTTTTGAATGATCCAATGATTACTGCCACAGTTTTTACATTTGGGTCGTTTTTAGACTTGTCGCATAGAACTGTACAATGTCATTCACAACATGCCCCGGTAGGTTAGCTGGTAGTGAGCTAGTCTATCAGTACCGGGGTTGCGGGTTCGATTCCCGCCAAAGACTCTGGCCTGCTGCAGACAAGCGAAGAGCTTCGCGGGATTAGCATAGGAATAAAAAAAAAAAAAAAAAAAAAAAAAAAAAAAAAAAAAAAAAAACAAAAACTTATTATAAATTGTAATTAAAAAAAAAAAAAAACTAACAAAATTGTTTTCAACCATAAAAAAAAACAGTAGTTAAATGGCAGTATGCCTCAGTATGACGAAATTCTTGGCAGTTTAAGCATTGTGCGGCTCCTCTTTGATGATTCTTCTGTACAGAAGGTTCATCGAAGGAAGCGCTTCGTTTTTTTAATCTTAACCTCGCCGGGTTCTAGCTCCACTCGAAATAGTGGTTGGGGATTTTTTTCCCCTATTCTTAATATTTGTTACGTTTTTTATTTTAAAGCCATTCTCTTCTAAAAATATTTTTATTCCTTCACTGCTCTTCAGTTGGTATGCTTAGGGAGATCGAACGGTTATTATTCGACCGGTTTTAACCGGTTATTTTAGCTTTGCCCAAGTCGGTTATTTTAAAATGCCCATTTTTCGAATATCGAATAAACCGGTTACTTTGGTATAATAAACCGGTTATTTTAGTAATGTGTGACTTATATACATTTTCCTTACTCTTGTTGTAGATGTACCCGTAATTTAAGTATTTTCTAATTGAATATTGGCCAAACTTAAACTTTTTATAAAGAATGTCAAAACAAAACGTAACAAAGGTCAAAAAACATTATGAACACTGTAAATACAAATCGCTTATTAAAGCGTGTGTTCTTGTAGAAAAAAAAACCAAAAACTATTCAAAATTCTACAAAAACGTGTGCTGTTAAAAAGTAAATAGTAATTTGTGCAAGAGTGTTCTAAATATTAAATATATTTTTATATAAAGGTTATCTCTAGATATTTTTCGAACGCGATTAATAAGAAAAAGATAGTTGCCTGAAGAGCCCTAAAATGATAAGTTACAAAGGTTCTTCCATGTTACTTATTAATCACCTTTAATTAGTATACATGCTTGACATTAATGTGATCCAAATGAATTTTAACTAAAATGCGATGCAAAAAAATAATCATTGGGTAAAATATTAGCCCGTTGTGTTGCCGAGGACGAAATGCCCGTTAAGGCACTAAAAACTATAATTTAGAATCTCTTCATGCTGAAAATTACAACATAACGCGGAATCAGTTCTATTTATTAAAACACCAAGAACTAAAAAACAAAATTGAAGAAATCAAACAATGTCATGGAATGTTTTATATTGTAGTCGACGAATTGACAAATATTTTACACAAACAGAATGTTAAGTTCACTATTAGTTTCTATAATGCTGAAACAAAATTGCTAAGAGGTTTTGTTTGCAACTTTTTAAAAATATGGTTGATTTATATAGACATGCTTAACCACCAACAAATTAAAACTCATTCAAAATAAATTTGAGAGAATATTTTAAATAATAACTTTATAAAATTCCTATAATTTATTTGCTTTTGCAAAACGTTTCTCTAGATCAAATGTCATTCAACAGTTTCTAAATTGCATTATACAAATATCTTCTTACAAATAAAGTTTAGTAAATCAATAAAAAATTTGTTGAAAATTTAGCTAAAGTTTGATCAATTTACTGGTCCCACTTTTCTTCGATTTTATCCTAAAATATTTGTTAGGTTAGAACAGACCTAACGTAAGTCATATCTATGTATTTTGTTGGATCCTTACCTCTTAAATTGTTTTTTTTTTTATTCAAATTAACGTTTTATTTAAAAACTTATTTGATTTTTGTGTTCTTAAGTATTCGAATTAAAACCGGTTAACCGGTTATTTAAAAATAGCTTAACCGAAAACCGGGTTTTTTAAAATAGCAACTATTCGTAATATTCGAAAACCGGTTATTGAAAAAAGTCGAATAATCGATCTCCCTAGGTATGCTTAAAAGTTTTTACTAAGTGCTTCAAATTTAGTAACTACTTTGCGAAAATCATCCTCATGATTCACTTGTATTTTCGTCTCGTTTATACTACCTCACTTTATTGCAGCTACATATAAGGCATTTTCACCTATCAACGAAATCAAACTCTTTATTAAAAATGTACTTTGGACTTCAAGAAGAATTCTTGACAAAAAGTACGAAAAAACAGAAGTTAGGAAGAACATGTAAATCAATTAGAATAGATAATTATTCATTCAAAAGCAAATTTCGATCTACCAAGTTGAAATACCATTTGGTTTAAAGATTGATGTTTGACTATTGACGTCATCCGGCTGCAATAGCCGAGTGAGTAAGACGGCAAACCCCACTGAAGAGATTGTGTGGTTACAATCGAAACTAGTCTGGGCAACCTGACCGTGAACGCCTGGGTTCAAATCTCAGCGCAGTCAAGAATGAAAAATTATCAATAAAAATTTTAATTAATTTCATGTTGTAATATTCCTGTCTTCATAAAAATAATTTAATGAAAATTAAATTCAATGAACTTAAGCCTAATTAAAAATATCTAAATTTGGATTAAAAACCATTAACAGTTCAATAAAATAACCACAATACTAATTACTCTTTATTAACTTATTTGAGTTCTGCTCTCTAAGATATATCGCGGGTGGCTTAGGCGATTTGATGACATTTGGTGGTTCAGAGGATTCTTCATCCAGAGTTGAAAAACGATTTTGGAAATTTATTCTATCAAATATACCATCTTTTAATACTTTTGGGGCCGAAGCAACTGCTGAAGAGGTAGGACCCCGTTTAAGCGCTGTTAAAAACCTATCAATACCAACCTGTACTTGAGGCTTTTGAGTATTTTTTACTTGTGTTACTGAGTTTTCCATTGCTGTTTGGGTTAACCGTATCATCACCTATTAAACTATTTTTGCCGGTGCGGCAACGCTTTCAGGTAGCAGATTTGTTAGTGTATTACTTTCGTCACGATTTCAATTTATTTCTGCATTGGAAACATTCATTGTAAAATATACATTTTCTTCATTTTGCTTTATTGTCTTTTAATTTACTTTACCGTTTACTGTGCTCTTCTTCTTATTTATTATGTTGTGGTAACACCGAAAAAAAAAATAATTTTTTTCACAGATTATATGTTATATGTTATATTTTCTCTTTTTCTTGTATTTTTTAATAATTGTTCACTTTTGCATTACTTTTTAATTTGATTTAGATTAAAAATTACTCTATTTGAGTCCAATTCGCTTGTTAAATGAGATTATTAAAACAAATTTATGTTAAAAAAAATTATTTAAACGAATTCTAACAATTATTCTATTCTATAATTTTTAAAAAAATCGCCATGTCGCCAAATCGAAATTTTGGACGCCAAACCACTTTTAAATTCGTCAGGTTTGGCGAGAAATCGCCACATCTGAGAACCCTGCTTCCAAGATCTTTCATACAACTACGTTCTAACTATGGGTTTTTGGTTTGAGATTAAGTTAACAAGGTTCTATAATGCTAATAGAACCTAGCTAACTGAGAAAGCCTATATGAGTTAGAAGACAGAACCAAGAATAAACTTTAATTGGAAATAGAACCATCCCAATAAAATATGGAGCTTTTAAAGTAGCAGGTTTGTAAGGGAGAAATTTTTAAGGTTTTGCTTACTATTTCGCTTATGGAAGACATACATTTTATATGGCAATTTCCTACTTTGAATTAATTTTTGTTACAAAAAGCTCTTTTTTGAACGCATATTAAAACTTGTGTGTATAGCGACCAGCTTTCCTTACTGAATTATTTCTTGTTAAAGATATTCTTTAATATTCTTCCTAACAAGCCTCCCGATAAAATTTTTTCCTATTTTGCGAAGGACTAATGGTATATTTTTAATAGTATGCACACATTTATGCTCTACGCAATAAGACATACAGAGATGCAGTTAGGTTAATGAACGAATTCTTAATAAATTAAAAAAAATATATATTAAATGTGAAGCGCCACAAGATTCCCTTACAACGAAGCAGGTTTGTAAAGAAAAAATTAAAGAATAACGGTGACAAAAAAAAAATCAGTGTGAAAAGCTGATCGCTACATTCACAAATTTTTTATGCGCTGAAAAAAGCGCTTTCTGTGTCAAAAATGTATTGCTTCTAAGTGGGAACTCGACATATAAAATTAATGTCTTCCGTAAGCGATATGATACGTTTCTCCCTTACAAGCCTGCTTCGTTGGCAGCTCCATTTTTTATTGGGCTGCTGCGTAGTAAGGGAATGTGGTGACACTTTAGAAAATTAGTTAAGAATTCGTTCACTTAAATTGCTACCTCACTGTACCCAGCAAAAACTTGGTAATGACCTGCAATTACTGAGCAACTTACTTTTCAATGACCACTTCATACCATCTGCATTACATATAAGTACTTAAGTAATGGCTGACATATAATCTGTTACATAAGTACTTGTTTATGAGTTGATTAACGAAACATATAATTAATTCATAATAAAAGGCATCTAAGGTTTTATTTCTTCAAATCTAATATTGATTTTAAATATTTGTTCTTACAATTTGTTTTTTTATTTGTTATAAATGATGAAAAATTTGTAATACATTTGAATCTGAAAAATTTAAAAACTTAATTGATTTTCATATGTATTTTATAATTAAAAACTTGAATAAAAACTTCACTACCCATTCAACCAAACGATATTATAAAGATATCGTCTAGGTGATATAAATTATAATATATGATATCGATCTTGTATCATAGTTAAACGATTGTATTAATAAAACTGTGCTAGAAATTGACACTTTTTTTTTAGACAAGCTTCGGCACCTCGCGTTTTAACATAATTCGGGTACGCTGAATCCAGTGGTGCTTACCGTTTTTTAGGTTAGCTCTCGCTTTCGAGATACATTTTGAAATTTTATTTTTTTAAAATTCATCAAAAATGGGAAAGTGCAGCTATGCCTCTAATTTTTTCCAGACATATAAAAAACGAAGTTGCAAACAAAATTATGATTTTATTCACAAAAGACGAAAAATTTTAATTAATTTAAGTATTTTATAAAACGCAATATTTGTATCGGAGCCCCCTGAGAAGTGATGATAAAGGGCAAGTATGTCTCGAGAAAATATTAAGGACAAACAACTAATTAAGGGCGGTCATACATTATATCCCTCTAGGGGCGACTCCTTGGAATTAATGGCACTTTTTCTTCAATATATTTCTAGCTTGTATTGAACATTATGAATGGGAGCCCCCTTAATGAATGGATGTTAGAAATAAATGATGGAGATGAAAAATAAAGTGGGGTTGGTCATATATTTGACCCATCTAGGGCCTTCCACGGCACTGCAGGGTCCAGATTTAAGAATTTTAATCTTACAAATATGGCGGTTTAATAAAATTCCCAATGTATTTTCATTTCCATCATTTATTTCTAATATACCTACCAGCTATCTCCATTCCTAAAGGGAACTCCTATACATAATGTTCAATACAGACTAGAAATATATTGAAAAAAATCCCATAACTGCCCAGGAGTCATCCCTAGTGGAATAATGTATGACCGACCGCAATTAGTTTGTTGTCCCTAACATTTTCGCAAGTCATACTTGCCCTTTATCTCAATCGCTTAATGGGGCTCCTATACAAATATTGGGGCTTATTGAAATTCTTAAATTTGGACCCTGCAGTGCTTAGGATGTCCCCAGATGGGTCAAATGTATGACCAACATCACTTTGTTTTTCATCCCAGTCATTTATTTCTAACATTACCAACCCGCTATCACCATTCATTACGGGGCTCCCATGTTCATTACAAATACTATACCTTTTTTTTTAATTTATTCTTCAGACGCTGCTGTGAACCTAAATGATCTTCATTTCTTTGAATATGACATGAGAAAAGCTATAAAGGATATTAAAAACCGTTATTTTAAGAATGTCTGATTTAAAAAAACTACAAGCTAAATACCCGCCCAAAAAAAGTCCAGTCAATTTAAAATTAATTCAATATTATATAATAAAACAAAAATAACTTCCTGGCCCCCAATGTCGGTAAGAACATTTATTTCGAATATTTGTTTTTTATTATTGTTTTCAATATAAATATGAAAGAAATGTTCTTGTCGACATTTTGGTCCTGGCAGTAAAATCGGCAAGAAGATTTTGAAGTTTATAAATTGATACAAAAAAACATTAGAAAATATAAATTTAATTTCTTCTTAATAATTCAAGAGTATACTTACTGTATTAAAACATTTTAATGACATTTTTTAATTTACTATGTATTTATGACATACATACATACGTATGAACTTATATAATTGGAAACTGTGAATTAAAAAAATAAGAATAACTACGTATACATAATATGATATAATATATTATTCAAAACATAGTTAATATAATATATTAAGTAAAACAAGTTAGTCAGATTCAAACCAAAACTATCTTTTAAGAATAGGTCTAATGTATTATTTAAAAATATTAAATACAAAATATTTATTAAGTATATTTACTTTTTTCATTTTTGTTATGTTTTTAATCATATTTTTCTGTTTACGTCATAAATGAAATAAAGATTTTTTGATTTAGATGTTTTTCTGATTAACTCTGGGTGATAGCACTGAAAGTAAGAAATATCCAATTATTTCAATTTTACTAATGACTACTTTTGTAAACCACTACAATCAATGAATTTTTATAGTCACTACATTTAAGTAGTAATTTTGGTGACATCGAAGTAATAACATACTTAAGTCCCTATTTGTAAGCGAATTTTGTAATGACTTATTTAACTCCCTATATGTAAGCGAGGGTGGTAAGTACTTGCCGCCAATGACATCACCGTGTTAAAATAATGAGTTAAAAAGCCAATGAATAAGTAGTGAAGAGTAGTTATATTAGCTTTTTAACTCATTACTTTGCAATGTAAGTTTTTGCTGGGTTTGTAGTATTGCGTAGTGCATAAATGTGCGCTTACTTCTTAAAATTTTCCATTGGTGTTTCGTGAAATAAGAAAAAAATTTTTTTGCTTTTTATTGGTACTCAGATTCGTTATTGAAAATTCTATTAGCTTTGAACAAGCTGCCCGTGGGGCAGAGCAGCGAGGAAATACATATAAGTAATTTTGAATGCAATGAATCCCATTTATGTGCAAAAGGATGAGCCAAAAGGTGCATCAATCTCTGAAACAATACGGAAATGGGTCATAAACAAAAAAATCTTCGAAGCGAAACGTGCGACAAAGGCAACAACATGCAGGTGAAGCTTATACAGCCTCTCGTGGATAAGCAGCAGCACAAATCTAAATTTTGAATAAAAAAACTGTTTCACGAAATTTAAATTTGTTTGTCAAATGGTTGTTATACAAACCGAACGTGAGTATCAATTTAAGGAGATTTCCTTCTAAGATCAAGAAGGAAAGACAAGTTATGTTTTGAAAGCAACAAAAAGAATTGAAAATGTATGGAAAATCCATATATCAGGAAAGAGACGAAATTTTGGGATTTACAAAGCACACGAAAAGAAAAATAATGGTACTGGTGCAGCTAAAAGATGCGTTATGGGATAGAAATTCATAAAACGAATTTCTGAAGGCAAAGTTTCTGATGTAAAAACACACATTATATTACTTTCAAGAATAGAATCCCATTATTGCCGTACCAAAAATTCGCCTGTTATTAAATAGGAAAACAGTTTATTTAAATAATCATTTAAAAAAATACAAAATAAAATCATAGGATTTTTTTTATTTATTTACTTAATTCTACAATGAAACTAATATTTCTTGCTGGCTAATATGCTTAAACTAAATAAATCTAGATACTTTAGTACAAAACACAAAAGGTAAATTTTAGCATCAATTTTATCTTAAGGCATTTGAGAGGTTATTTTTAATGCCAATAGCATTAGCTAAAGCGGAGCACATTCTGCGCACAGGATTAAAATTTGCATAATGAAATCGAAAGTGTTGAAGTCTAAGGGGAATATAATTTCTGAAAGGACGGATAGAAACTTCAAGCTCAACCTTACAAAGTAGGAATTCTAGGGACAATTTCACTATTTAACAAATTCAGTGTGAAGATGATATTTATATATTCTCCGATTTGTTTAAGGTTGGAAGATTTAATAGTTTTAAACGTTTTTTCTATAGAGTTAAATTTGTATTTGGATTCCAATGCAGTTTTTGAAGACTGAATAAAAGAAATTGCTTCTGTACGGATTCCTGTTTTTCAGTATGTTCCTCATACTGGGGGTCCCAGGCGGCCGGGCGTATTCCAGAAGAGGTCTCACTAATGATAAAAATAACTGTTTTATGACATAGTCAAATTTCTTCCCCCATCGTTTGATAAATGCAAGGACACCTTTGGACCGGTTGATAGTCTGCGATATGTGCTCATTAAAACACAATTTATGAGCAAGTAAAATACCCAAACCGTGAAACGTCTCTACTCTTTCAAGTTGGTGCTTATTTAGTGTATGGCTACAGAGTACTGGATTTATTCTGTAGAATAACATATGTTTACATTTTTCGAGCTCAGGTCCATCAACTTTATATCGCACCATAAGCTCAATCTGCTTAGATCATCTTGGAGTAAGAAAGACATAGTTGTATATATATAGTTGTGTTTAAGATGTATTAAAAAAATATTGGCCTTCTTGTTTCATTATCCTTATGATTATTCCTTTTTTAACTTTCCATACAACACATGGTTTAATCTGCAAAAAATTATTTCATACCGTCACACAAAGTTCTATTATGTACTTAACTCTAACGATATTGTCCTACATCAATGTGCTTTATCTTTGAGCTTCACAGTTCAATCTGTTTTTGAGACACAATTTGTGCAAAAACTAATAAAGTGGCATGGATATTTTTAAAAAGATAATAATATATCAGGACTAAATCCAAATTAATCAAATTATTTTAAAGTTAATTGGAAACAGACTTAGTGAAGCGAATTTCAATATTCAACCTCAGTTTCCTTAAAAGTAGTGCTGTTACAAAAATAGAACCTGGCGAAAAAACCACCCCAAATGTTTACATTACATTTTTGAGGTCATTTTTCATTTCTTTAAAGTAAAAATTACGATTTTATTTAAAGCAATTTTTCATTCCTTTATTTTATAGTCATTTTTCATTTCATTTAAAATGCAAAAACACCCCCAACGAAAATATGCAATACACAAAACAGCAAAAAAAAAAAACAAAAAAATTGCTCCACAATTCAGTGTTGTTCTGTTGCATGTAAAGCTTATGTACCGGTATAAAAGCTTCTGTATTAGTATACCGATGTAAATGAAATACTGTTGCCGATATCGAAATAGTTTTATATCGATACCGAAATTAGTTTCAGTTATGAACCTTGGAAAATGTCTTATTTGACTTTTTAACAATCATTTGATTTCTACTGACGGCCAGGATTTATGAAAAATACATTGTTTTAGAACTCAGCGAGGCTTTCCACACTTGAAATGCTTGACATTCCAAAAAAAAAAACTTGATTTTACAGAGTATTCTTGACAATTAAAAACCGGATTAATAAAAATAACATAATTGTTAAAAGCTGTTAAAAGCAACAACTATGAGAAAATTAACTCAATTTTAGCACCAAAAAATTCTTTACTCTTTTATTTTGAGTCAGCTGTTTGTCGTTTTAATTACACTGTGCTAGTTTAAAAATTTAGCAAGCGGGGTACCACTTTCATCAATTATCTGTTTTTGCAATCGATAGACACACATATCCCACTCGATCAAAGACTCTCAGGAGAAGCAAAACAAGTTTTTATTACACATTAAAGGCATATGCAAATTAGTTTTTAAGCTTTGTCATTACCAAGAAGTAGGCAAAATGGCACGATATTTTTGATTCTTGGCGAGCACTAAAACGAGCACTGTTGTAAATGAAGAAAAATCAAGAGCGTTTGGCAAACCTAAATTCATCTATTTAAATATTTACATTTTAAATAAAGTTAAGAATGCCATTGCTCTATTTAAAAAATCAATAAGGGTTTTCATGATATCGCTTAAAAGTCTCGCAAACTGTGCATTATTATGCCCTTCTAAATGAACTGTCAAAAATTTCAAGAGAATTCATTTACACAAACTTCGTAAATTTGCCCAACAATTTTGACTCGTAAACTAGCGCTGATCAATTGTGCACTTATGCAAACAGATTTTTTTATTCAAATGTTAATAAAACACACACAAAAAAATTAAATGAGCTGTCAAAAATACACATACATACACACATATAAAACCACCATTATTAAAATGTGTAATTTATTAATGCAAATAGTGCCAATCTTGTGAAAAGTGTTTAAAAAATTCATATTTTAAATTAAACAATCAAAAAACCAAATAAAAAAGAATAAAAACGATGTTCCCCTTGTTAAATATTAAGATTAACATAACGAAATTTGTTCTCTCATTCTGTCGACGTTCTATCAGATATTATCTCAGGTGGAGACCCTGTGTAAATCTTATTAATAATAAATTTTGTATTCCCGAAAATAACTTTTGACAGCGTTTATTTTTATTTTTATATATTTTTTTTAAAAATTTTTTGTATTGACGTTTTTTACATTGTTTAAAATTACACAAAGATTTAAAAGGGTCGTCATGAAACGAGTCTCGCTAGTTGGCGAATTTGCTCAAACGGCAATTTTATGCGATATCATGAAAACCCTTAATATGTTTTTCCTTTAAATCATTGTATTATAAGTACAAGGTCAAGGCGAATTCATACACGTGACATTTTCGAGTCATCTGTTTGTTGTTTATTTATTTGTATGTATACAGAATATCATGATTTGTTTACATTTTGTGAAAAAATTAGTTAAAATTTAATATTCAATAAAAATCTAAATACTTGAAAAAAAACTTATTTAAATTTTATAAAACAAAAAAAAAAAAGTGAATATAAAATATAAAATCAAGGAATAAAAATTGCGTAAAGGGCCAAAATGAATTTGCAATATAGGAAAAAGATTTACCTTCTAAATTGTGTATTCCAATTTTTTTTTTGTATATAACAATTTGATTTTATTCAATATATTGTGTATTTGAAATTGATTTTTGATTAAAATTGCAAAATCTTTAAATTATAAATTTTTTTCAAATATTAAAATTAATTTATTTGATTTTGACGCTTGCTTTAATATTTTTTCTTATTGCCTTCTGTTTGGTATAACATGGCTTTTAAAATTAAAATTTCATTTTCTACACAGACAAAGTTATCAGTAATTTTTTTTTATCAATTAAAAAAATTGTTTAAAAAGTATTTCAATTTAATTAATTTGATAATTGACTTAATTATTTTTTTAGTGGAAAGAAAATCTATATATATAATTTCCTTACTTGCGTGTTTCTTTTTTTGTCTATCCAGCGCTTTTTAAAGCCCACTGATGGGCTAGAAAGCTGAAAACAGCCATGCATGTAGTAACACATCTAGGCCAAATCTTAACGGGGCCGGAAAAAGTGGCGTGGCAAAATTTCACATTTTAGCTTAAATTTAAGCCTCCTGATGCCTCAGGAAGTTGCATGTAGCCCTAACAATGGAGCATAGCCTGAAGTAGTCATATCTAAGATTTTTGAACTACGTCCGAAAAATTGAGTGGAAAAGGGGCGTCGGAAAATTGCGTTATTTTACATTTAAGCTAATTTTAAAGCCTCCTTAAGGCAAATGATGCTAAGAATTGCCTTAAAGTTGATAGAATTAAAATTTTTGGAGTACGGAAGGATAATTAAGGGGAAAATGGTAAGCCGGTCTTTAGTCATGGTCAATTGTTTTTGCATTTTCAAGAGTTAAGTCCGCAGATTACGTCAAAATAAAAGTTATTCATGAAGATGGAAGGCAGGGAATGCGTAAGGGCAGTTCAGAAGTATTCACAAAAATATTGTGTATAAAGAAAATTTTTAAAGTTTGTTCGCTGAATTCATTTGCCCGTAATTTCTACTAACAGATATCTGGTCGTGTTCGTACCTAACAGTTATCTTTACTAATCCAGTAACACCTTTTTGTCAATTTCAACGTTAAATTGGCCCACGTGAATTAACTATCGAAAATCGATGGTTTAAAATACACTACACTTTACCCCGTAGGTAAGAAATAGGTTTTAAAATACGTCACACAATAGATATCTATACACAGCTAGATATCTATTTGTAGAAATTACGGGCATAATAAATTTTTGTACTGTTTCATTAATTAATTATTAAGCTCATTTTTTTGCCTATTTGGAAAAATAGAACATCTTGATTTCATAAATAAATTTTTTCCTTTTTTCCGACAAGCAGATTTTTTTTTTCTTGCTGCGTGGCAGGGACAGGTTTAACAGCTAGTTAAAAATATAATTTTGACTTAATAAACATTTCAAAACAAATAAATTTTTAATTAAAATATCAATAAAATAAAAAAAATCTTAATAAAATTTTTCGTTTAAAATAAAATAATTTAAAGTTGTAGAATTGTTGTTGGAAATTATCACATCCTGAGCAATATTTCATTAAATCAATTGACACATTGTTTGAAACGGCAAAGTTTTTTGATAATTTTTTTTTTTATGAAAATTAAAAATATCATTTATTGAAAAAAAAATATTCACAATTTTAAATTTTTACAATTTTTAGTAATCAATATAATCATTTTGGTAATAATTGAAAAATCAACAAATTGCTTACTTGATTCTTTAAATTTGGTAGGAATTTGGTGATTAGAGACAACTTTTAATTTTTTCCGTGTAATGACTATACCTTGTAATTATTATACCATGTTTTAAATAATAAAATATTTACGACTTTTTTGTTATTCTTTATAAACGCTTTCGTTTTATTGGCTCCGATTATTGCAATTACACTAACTGGCATCAAATTCTTATAAGTTTCTTTGCAAGTTTTTATTTTTAATATTGCTGCATCCCAATGGCGCCATGAAATACATATGAATGTACAAACATATTTATATTATACAAGTATGTACACATGTGTGTACACTGGCAATTGCTTTGAGTTACTTACACATTTTCGTCATAAATTTGTTTTTATTCGGAAATCTATTTCAAGTGTAATTCATGTTTTCTAGAATGATAGTGAATGAGTTTCGCTGCTGCTATTTGGTAGCAAAACATCATTTTAAATTTTTTGGCAAAATCTGTAACACCGTGTGACAAAGGTTATAAAGCGGGATACCCAATTTTTTGTAACCAATTAAGTAAAACAAGAATTCTATTTTTCTATATCGCTAGCCGAAATGCAAAACCGAGTAATTAATTAAAAAAGGCCCTCTCCAATTTTTACTTTTATATAAAAAAAATATATATATTTTATAAGCGAAATTTGAAAGTTCATAAATACAAGTGCAAATACTACTCGTATATAATCCAAGGTCAAGTAACTACATAATTACAGCTTGGACATTGTCACCAACACCTACTTATTTCTATTGAATTAAAATTGATTATTTATCGCTTACGTGCATTCCATATTTGCATGTCTTTTGGTGTTTTCAAATGAAACCTTTGTAGTGTGACAAGTAGTTTTTTTGTTAATGTCGTGTTAAGTGTATTTTTATTTTTATTTCCCTGTAGCCCAATATAATTTAATACAGCTGTAGGGGTTCAGCTTAATGATAAGGCGTCTTGCGATATCCATATTAGAGACTAAGAGAAGTAAACAAGGCAACAAGTGCCGCTTTCAGTTTTCAAATGCAAAGTCTCATTTTATTATAATTTGTTTGAGCTTTTATACTAGTTTTGAAAATTAATCTTAACCTTTCTAACTTATTAAAAGATACAACTATTTCTTCTTTCTCTTTCAATATCATGAAGTTTTATATTCACATTTCCATTTGTCCATTCATTGCACTTTGTATTTAGAACTTCACTCAAATAGAAATGTGACACTCATCTATTTATTAGTAAGCAATGCAATATTGCACCATGCACACAACAAAGAGAAATGTTATTGATACTTTATTAATTGTTTTGCTAGATATGCATAGTACAAGCATTATGAGTTTATGAGTTGATAAGATACACTACACCTTAATCTAAAAACTCGCTTATATTAATATCCAGTGCTCATACGAAAAAACGTCTTTTTTTATCATGAATAACAATTAAAAGTGCTATAGTCAGCTGTACAGAATCGTTTATGCCCTTCACCATAGTACCATAAAGCCAAGAAATTGTATTTTTTATTTTTATTTATTTAGTTAAGTCTATGGATACAATCCTTACAGACTAAATATTAAATTAAATATTTTTTCTTAATAAAAAGACAATTACTTGTTCAAACTTAAAATAATATTACGTTTTATAATATCAACAGTTAAAGAGAAATCTATTAAGTTACGCATTTCATTAAAACTACAACATGATTTCCTTAACGGAAATGGCATTTCGTTCTATAACCGCACTTAGAAAAAAAGTTTTATAACCGCACTAAGAAACAAATATCGGTGGCGGTAACCATATTCTAAACGCAACATACTATGGTTGGATC
This sequence comes from Pollenia amentaria, assembly GCA_943735925.1. Classification (NCBI taxonomy): domain Eukaryota; kingdom Metazoa; phylum Arthropoda; class Insecta; order Diptera; family Polleniidae; genus Pollenia; species Pollenia amentaria. The sequence goes on along the minus strand of OX031009.1, from coordinate 92,881,920 downwards.
TTAACAATGTTTAAGTTTGCATGTTTGCGTTAAATATGACCATAATATGGTAAAAATCAACAAAAATAATTCTGAAATTAGCCATAATATGACCAAATAAGATATAACGTGCTTAAAACTAAAATTATTTTAGTCAATATTAACCATAATAATGGTAAAAATTAACCATATGATTTTCAAATATGGTCAAACTATATTAACCATATTAGGGTTACTTATTTCCCCCATATTTTCAATTTAAGTGTCAATATATAATTTTATTTCGCTTTTTATTCCTTTTACATGCTACACTCTACTTTTATAAGCAATCCCATTTAAATCATTTTCCAGTCTTGACGTTGTTAAATACAAGCAAAATATTATTAATCGTGAAAAAAGGAACGTTCAAAACAACAACAGCTTGTTTGTTGCCATTGGTCTCCGCAATAATAGTTTTTTAGCTATACTTCAAACATGTTTTTCTCTGCGTGCGGAGTGCATATACGCGATAAATACTGTATTTCATAGTGGGTTTTGAGTGTTATGTATTAATTTCTGGTCATTAAGCTAAAGGCAACATTTTGGCTATTCCACTGTCAATTTGATTCGTCTGGAATAATATATTTTAATGAAAATCAGAAACTTCCGAAAATAATTGGGAAACAATTAAAAGAATTTTTCCCTTTGACATTTACAAAAAATAATTTTTTTTTGGTAACCATTTTATGGTTTCATAATTTAAAAAAAATAAATATAGAAAAAATAAATAGTTTCGAATCTTAACACATTTTTATTGCAATTAGGTTTTTTCGTTGAAAAATATGAGTTCAGAAGCACCTAACTCTTTGAGAAATTACTAATATATTACTTTTTATTGAACTGTTGGTTTTTCATTGAAGTTTTTCATATTAAAATTGGGCTTAATATTATCAAATTTAATTTTGATTAAATTATTTTTTTTAATGATGTAAGGAATTTACAATATGATATGAATTAAACATTTTTTATAGCCTTCACCACCACTAGTGGTGAATGAGGGTATGATTAGTTTGTCATTTTGTGTGAAACTTTTTTATTATAGATCTAAGACTCCATAGAGTATATATATTCTGGCACCTTGAGTTATTCTAAGTTGACCTAGCACTGTCCGTCTGTCTGTCCGTCTGTTCAAAACACGCTTCGAAAGACTCAAAAGAAAAGAAAAAACTTGATCTCAAATTACTTGTAGTTATCTTAAGCAGTTTGGTATTGAAGTGCAGCAAAATCGATTCATTAGAATCAGAGCTATGAATAAAAATATGGAACCGCCACCCTAAAAAATTTATAATTTTGCTATAAAACCTAACATAAATGGTGGCATACATACTGTAAAATTTCGTGAAGAGTGGTCAATAATTTACCTTAGGCCCATATAAAATATACTCCCGGAAAACAGGTTCGTATGCCCAACACCATAATTAATAACGGTATCATAATAAAATTTGGATCGTCACAGTTTTATAGGGCAAGAAATCAAACTATTAAATTTCGTGAAGTTCGATCCATTATTTATCATAGGTCCTATATAAAACCTACTCCCGGAAAACAGCTTAATACTCCTAAAATCGTAGAAAATAACCATAATTAAAATTGGTACGAAACAGTTTTATAGGACTGAAAATCACATTGTAAAATTTTGTGAAGATCGATGCGTAACTTACCCCAGGCCCCATATAAACCCTCTCCCAGAAAACAGTTTAGTACTCCCTAAACCGTAATAAATAATGCTATCATTATGAAATTTAATACTTCCCAGTTTTATAGGACTAGAATTCACACTTATACATTTTACGATGATCGGTCCATAATTTAGCATATGCCCCATATAATCCTATTCTGGAAATTTAATTTAATACGCCTAAAACCGTAGCAGATATCGATATTACGATAATATTTGTTCCATCGTAGCTTCATGTGGGCAGAAAAAATGTCAATTAATTTTGCCTTCTGAAATTCATTGAAAACGCTTAAACTTATTCACTACTGTATTGAAATTTATTATAATTTATGTTTTTTAATACCACAAACCACTCACAGCATTTTGAGATGACTGGCCCATAATTTACCATGGGTCCAATGTAAATTCCCCTCCTGAAAATCATGTTGGTGCTACAAGTCATACTATTTTACTCAAGCTAGTTCAAATTTCTAAAAAAAACCGAAATCTTTCTGGTTATCGTTCAATAATTAAATATAGGTCTAAGTCGCAACCCATTTTAATGCTGACGTCCCTTTTTATAAAGATCAATTAACGAGTGATATCATATAGAGCCGACTCATGAAATATTCGAACTGCCGCTGAAAAGTAACAAAGACTTGGCATAGCCGAATGTAGAATGTAAAAGGGTATATATAACTTTGTCATTCCGTTTGTAATTTCTACAATATTGATATAAGACCCTATAAAGTATATACATTCTGGCTTCTTATGAGAAGAGAAGTTCAAACCTGGTTGTCTGTTTGCCGTCTGTCCGTCCGTTGAAATGGGGTTTCCGAAGACCCCAGATATGATGGAGGCTAGGTTGTTATACATATAGTCCGGAATTATTTGCTATTAAAATTTAGAAAGATCGGTCAGTAAATGGCTGAGAAATGAGCAAAAAACCCCGACCACCTCTAATTTTTTCCCCTAAATCCCATGTTGTTGTTGTTTTTTAAATTCTTTTTGTCTGCATATCTGGAGAACGGGTAGAGCTAGGGCTTTAAAATTTGGTACAAACATTTTGGTTGACAATACACCAACTCTCTAAAAAAGTAAAAATCATTAAAATGGCTTGCGACTTTTATGTTCTTTAACGATTTTTTTTTTGAGCAAATTTTTAATAAGTTTTTTTCTTTTGAAATAGTGGTGGTGGTGTGTTTCCATTCTTCGCCTATTCACCTTTCATACTCAAACAACAAACTCACACAAAGATATCTATATACAATATATAAAATAGGATGTGTGTATGTAACGTATGGACTCCAAAACGGCTGGGCAGATTTTGATGAAATTTTCAGGGAATCTTCAGAATATTCAGGCGGGTGACACTGTGAAGTTTGATTTCTGATTTTCGGTCTTGGGGCAGAGGGGCGTGGCAAAATCCATTACTTGAGAACGGCTAGACCGATTTGAACGATTATTTCTTTAAAATGATCGCCGTGGTCCAACTTAGGTTTTTACGGAAAGAAAATTTTGCCCCGCCCACTTTTACGCCCACTTTTTTTGATTTACCTAAAATCAGAAAACGGCTCCATCGAGTTGACTTATTTTTCTTTCAAATGTTCGTATTAATCAACTTTAAGTTTTCATCGAAAGAAAAATTTACCACGCCTACTTTTACGCCCACTTTTTCTATTAAGCGCATAACTGGAGAACGGCTTGACCGATTTGGACGATTTTTTCATTAAAATGATCGCCATGGTCTAACTTAGGTTTTGCGGAAAGAAAATGTTGCCCCGCCCACTTTTACGCTCACTTTTTTCGTAAGATTCACAGCATATATATACATACATACAACCATATGTATTTTCAATTCAAATGTAAATCAAACATATGTATATGAACAACATTTTAATTTATAATATTATAATGATGAAACAGAACTGGGGATGAACGATGTTTTACATGCAGTTTGACATGAAATTTTGCCAGAGAATGCGGTTTTATGGATTTTTATTTAAAAGCCATAAATTTCGTTTAAAGATCAATTTAAATCGTCTGGTAATACAACACTAATGTTTGCTTAGGGCCAGCAACGCGGACCGGGTCAGCTAGTTTGAATTTATAAAAAAAATTTACACACGGTCTATTTACTTATATTAACGTTAATTTCGCATGCGTACTAGTGGTCGAGTGGTTTAGCCGTTATGTCACAAGTAAACTTCGGGGTGTTGGCGGATTTAAATCCCATTCGTTTTATTTTTTTCACTTGGTATATCTAATTTATTTTTATTTAAATAAAAAATATACCAGCTTTTGTTATTTTTTCTTTTATATCCTTTAAAAAACATTCATTTTATTTGAAAAACACTCTTTTTTATAAAATTTGCAGTTTTGTTCTAAATAAATATGCATTTTTTCTGTGGCTAAAAATTTTATATAAAAACCAACGCAATTAATTTTAAAAAAAACCCTTAATATTTCAAAACAAGAAATTTCGACTTAATGCCATAGATATGTTATATATGTATATTTATATAAATATCCTTTTGTTCTTATCGCACCATGTTGCGATTACTTGTTTTTTGATAATTTTATTCTTGACTGATAACGAGATTGAACTCTGGCCGAACTTACGTTTTCGAGAATAACCCCATTTCCATCGTCAGAATTCTTTGCCGCTCTACTGTTTGCCTCACTTGCCGGTTTATAAATTCCTTACTTCACTAAAATAATAATTTAAAGAAAATTAAATTTGATGAACTTATTTATTTATTTATTTATTTATTATTTATTTGTGTGAGCTTCTACAACAAAACTTAAGTTTTAAAAATAGCAGAAGTATACAATTAGTTAAAAAATAATTACTTAAAAGCATGATAATTGAAAATAGCAAAGTATAAAATTAACTAAATATAATTACTGAAAAGAAAAATAATTGAAAAAATGGCAGAAGTATACAATTAGTTAAAAAATTATTACTAAAAAAAAAAAATGAAAAAATAATAATAATTTAAATAATAATAGTATGTTAAATTGGGTGTAGAATCCAGATTTGTTTATATCGGAAATATTCAGAATAAAAAAAAAGTTACGTTCGAGAATAAAACTGAAAAATCTTCCTTTTAAAATCTAATGCGTTGCTTGCTTGACGTATAGTTGGTATTAAGAACTGCCATTCCGATAGTAGTGTTTGATATCTTATGGGTATTATTGTTTTGTTCCTTTCAGATCGGGTAAAATTGAGACGATTGTACATTTCTTCGGGTTGATGTGTGTAGATTATTTTGTGGATTAGTTGTAACGTTGTTATTTTCATAAGGTCATCGAAAAGAACTCCACAGATTTGCCTGGAGTAGTAACTAATGTGTTGGCGATTCCCATAGGGTTTGAGCCCAAAGACGTATCTTGTTATATTGTTAAATGTCACGTTTAGCCGTGATCTGCTTTTTGCATCACAATTTGAAAATATTTCACAGGCATATGTTAACTTTGGAATCAAGTATGTTTTCGCCAGAAGCAGTCGGATCTTAAATGGGGTAAAAAATTGAGTTGGCCACAAGCTACGGAGCATTGAAAACGTTTTTCCGCAGGTTATTGAAATGTGGTCTGACCAAGTTAACGTGTCATTGAACGTAATACCCAAGTTCTTCACTTTTCTTACGACTTCGATTTGTTGGTTGTCAATGAAGAGTCTTGGTGCTTCAAAATTGCGATATGATCTTTTATGAAGGAACATACATTTAGATTTTTTGGAGTTTAGGCTTAGACCATTTATGGCAGCCCATACTGCGACTCGTTCCAAGTCTGCATTAAGCTTATCTTCAAATCCGTTTGTTCTGCTACTTATGTATAATTGCACGTCATCCGCATACATCCTAATACGACTGTGCATTAGCTGACTGGGCAAGTCGTTCACGTATATAGAAAAAGAAAGAGGTCCAAGAATCGAGCCTTGTGGTACACCTTTGTTAACGGGGAGGAAAGTTGAAATCCTAATTTAAATATCAAAAACTTCAATATTACTTTTATTTCAGGGACGCATATCATTCTAAATTTAGTAAATCTGCGACATTTGATTCCCAATTTGCATTTTTTTCTATATATAACATCTTTTATTTCTACTATAAAGTAGTAAAAATGTAAGTTAAGTGGTTATGCATTTCAGCTGAATTAATACTACAACATATGAGTAATAATTCCTCTGTTACTTATACGGTCGGTGACCACAGTTAAAATCAAAATACAGAACACATTAATTTGATGTTATGCAAACAGATCATACTGAAAAAAATTGTCTCGAAAAAAGAATATAACAGATTTTAAAATAATATAATTGAATATTAATATTATGCAAAAAATTTTTAATTGGTTATAAATGAAAGTATGTACATTTATTTTTATAAACAATGAAATTTAGGTGGGATGCTTTAAAACCATGGGAGATAAGGTCATGATGGCTTTATTGCTCATTCAAAAGGGAGATAAAGTCTTTTATTTTTTTTGTTCATTTGAATGGAAGATAAAGCCATCATGGCCTTATCTCACATTAGCGATATTAGTAAATGGCTTTATCTCTCATTTCAGTTTTGAAGAACTTTTGCATTTTACATTGATTAATAGTTTTCACTTCCGGAAACACTAAAGTCAAGTATTGAAATCTGGCTTCGCATATTAAAGGTTTTCGCTTAGGGGTTTTTTTCTCCAGTAGGACACGGCAGGTGGCTTCGCTGAATAAAGTTTTCCTGCAACTAAGGATTTTCCGTTTTACAGAATGTTTACACCATGCATAACAATATTCTGAGAAAATATGGTTTTATCTCTCATTTGCGACAAAAAATATGGCTATATCTCTCATTTCGCAAAATTTTAAATATGACATTATCTCTCAATGATTGGGCAATAAGGCCATTATGGCTTTATCTCCCATTCAATTGAGCAATAAAGCCATCATGGCCTTATCTCCCATGGTTTTAAAGCACCCCACCGAAATTTATTTAAGAAAATTAATATTAAAAAAATTAAAAGGTTTGCCTGATTTGAAAAATCAAACTACAATACTCATTTTATGAAAATTTTCTACAATAAAAAAATGATCATTGCTTAAAAATATTAGGTGTGTTCATTTACTTTACTAGCAGAAACTTGCAACGACAGAGTAAATTTAAAATTTACAAAATTTTTCTCAAAATTACTCAAAAAAATAAAAAAGTAAATAAACGCTGTACCAGCAAAAACTAGCAAGTTACGTATATTGACAATATTCAGAAGGAAGATACGAGATTACTTCTAAATAAATTTAATTGATTTCAACTATTTGCGCAAGAATATTGTTCTTAAATTTTAGAAAAATAAATATCCCTTTTTATTGAAAAATTTCTAATATAAAAATAATGAAAATTTCCCACAACAATAAATTTCCGTGAGTTTAACCATAAACTTTTTTTTTAATTTTGTTTTTTTTCTTCCTATCCTCTTACAACTACAATTCGTGTTGGAAAAAAACCAGCCAATTGTAGGGGAATGTAAGAAAGAAAAATTCACTGTTTATTGTTGTGTCTTTGTTTGATATTGTATCAAGTAAGAATTGAGTGTTTAAAATTCTTATTCACTTTATGGTCTTACTTGTATAATATTTTTAGCTTTTCTAAAGTATTTGGAAAAAGTTTCCTTAAGAGCTGGCCGAAGCAACCAGCGAAATGCGCAGTGTTTTTAACCATAAATTGGGATTATTAGCACATCATTAATAAATGAATTAATTAATAATAAATATTGCATTCCCGAAAATAATTTTTGATAAAAATTATTTTTGTTTTGTTAACAAAAACATGAAACAGGTGGTTGAATAATTCTTGTTAGTAAAAAATTTACTATAAAAAATTTTTAACAAATTTTTTGTCTCTCAAATTTTTATGCTCTTTTCCACTCTCTCCTTGCAAGTTTTTCGAGTTCGTGAACACTTACTTCACCATTTTTCATTGAAAATGAGAAAATTCCAGATGAAAATGAGAAAATTGCTAATGGTAAAATAATTCAGGTGGCAGCGCTACGGCAACAAATACAACATTCCAACTAAAATAGAAATTTGTCCCAGCTAACGTCAAAAATTATTTTAAGAAAAAAAGTGGAAAAAATCGTCATCTGGCATTGTAAATCCACTTGCTTCTTTCACCATGCGTTTTTATAATTTTTTTTTTTCATATTTTATGCGTCATCTATGCTACGACTACAGTGACATCAATTCGATGCCATATTTTGTGTATTATTCTATTTTATTCTATTTTTTTAAATGATTAAGTTAAATACATAAAATTTTCAAAGAAGAATGATTACGAAAACTATATCGGCCATGCTGCGGAGCACAACAAAAGTGAAGCAGACATGTGTAGGTCTCTCAGTTTGACCTAAGTCCAGTGTTGCCACTTTGTGGGTAGTTACCTGAATTTGGTATAACTTTTACTCTCGTGGGTAGAGCGTGGGTAATTTCTTTTAGGTGTAGATCCGGCGTAATTTGAAATTCTTTTGTATTAAAACAAATAGTATATGGATGTAATTTTAGTGATAAAATTTACACCATTTCAGATATTGTTGATTTAAAATGTTTACAGTATATTTAACTAAAGTCACTGTTTATTTAAAAAAGATTTCCGTAGTTTGGGTACGTTCGTTAATGCATCACTGCGCTGCATCAGTGATTTCAAATGTTTATATATATCAATGAAGTAGATGTGGACCAAACAATTGTCAAATACTCCACAAAAATAAAAGTCGCACAATAAATAAATTATGATTACTTTTTTATCGGCATTAAAAAAAGTTTGCTTTTCTGATGCAGCGCAATGATGCATTAACGAACGCACCCTTTTTTTATCAATCAAAGGATTGATAGTGATTGGCGCCTGATGGGCAATAAGGTTTCGTTAAATATGAGCTTCAAAGTAATTCAAAACCCCAACTGTATTAGAAAAAGAAGGTTTTTATACTAAAAGAAACCCCTGGAGACAAAATATGCTTCCAATATAACAAACGTAATAAGTTTTAAGTTTGCTTTAACATTTTAAATGCTTAAGTTAAAAAATATTTAGCGCCCTTTACATTTTTTAAACTAATTTGAGAAACAGTCTGTCATCTGAAACCATTACAGGAAATTTATTTACTAAATAAAGTATACCAAGGATGAACATCAATATTTGCCCCTTCCCTAGATAAATGGAAGTAGAACTTAATACTTTAAGTTTTTATTTAATTTTAAAAATTTATTTTAGGTTTTTAATGTTATTTTTGTTAAATTATTTTGATTTACTACATTTATCTTAATAGTATAACTAATATTGGTCTTATTATGGAAAAAGGGTATTTGAGTTAATGCTGATGTGTGAAACGCATACAATTATTTGTTGGAGTATACCGATCGACCTATAATCAGTATCTGAGTCGTCCCTTCTGCTGGCTGGTTGTCTGTCTATGTTAAGATAATTTAATGTTATTTGGTTCATAAGTTTTTTTTTTTTTTTTTTTTTTGGAAAATTGAGAAACTGTCCATATTTTCACTGTGCCACACTGGGACAAATAACCGAATTACGATGACAAAAATGGAATTTTTTATTTTGTTAAATGTTACTAATGATACACTTAATATGTTCTATATACCAGTATGCATTTAACGCATCAGATTAGCCTGTACGTGCGTGAAAAGTATTATTATCTGTTACACGAACTTAAACCTGTCAGCAACATCTATAGCGTTTATTGTTGCTAAACTCGACAATTTTTTTTTGTAAATTTACAGTTTAAAAAAATTAAATATATTTTTAAGCATCAGGTATCTAATTTAATTTGCAGTTATTATTAAAATAACAATTATATGTAGTGTTGGTATCGTATACGGTTTTTTTTTATGAAATATATCGAAAAATTTACTTTAACTAGAGCTAAGAAAAAAGTTCCAAACAGTTCCATGACTTTTGCTTATAAGTTAAAAAAAACCACTTCTAGTAAGTGTAAAAAAGTTAAGTGGAGGTCCCCCTTTTCTCGTTTCAATAAATAGAGCCTATTTTTCTTAGGTAGTACACCTAATTCTGAAAATCCCACATGCAAATGACATTTTTTTAATTCGCTACATTTTACATTCTGTGCAGTCTCCTCACAAAATACTTGTGTGCACCACTGCTGTATACTTAAACTGCTACGAAAAAATATAATAAGGGGAATTCCGTAACTAAATTGTAACTAACAGAACCGCATAGCAAAATTTTTCAGTGCTGTCTTCTTACAAGATATTTGTGTGATATATTAGAAAATTAAAGAAGATGAAAATGAAGAGAAAGGAGTTATTTGATGCACTGAAAAAGCAACAATTTTACAATACATATGTTTGTCATCATCCAAGTGTAATGAACAACTGTTACAGTATATTTTGGTTAAGTAGTATCATCACCAGTGGATTAAATTTAAATAAAAACTTTTAAAAAATATAATTATTAATTCCGCTTTTTATAAGTATTTTCGTTTAAAGTTTTTAATTAGGCCTAATGTTTTGAAATTTGAATTTTTAATTTTTAAAAACTGACATCAAAAATACCGTATAATAAGTTTTAATTCGATAAATTTTTTAAAAATTGTACGCCATATTGGATCCGCCATTTTGAATTTTTAAAAACTAACATCAGATTCGTAATCAGCGACCCAAAAAATCCCGTGTAATGAGTTTTAAGCGAATTCGATCAATTTTTTAAAAATCGTCCGCCATATTGGATCCGCCAATTTAAATTTTTAAAAACTGACATCAAATTCGTAATCAGCGTTCCTAAAAACCTTGAGGTACCTATTTTTATTAAAATTTTTTGAATCCATATGAAGTAAATAATTTTTTCGCACTAAATTTTCAATTTGTCCCTGTGTGTGCCCATAAACCATCTTATTATGTTGGTATTTGGAGAAACTTTGGCCGAAACATATTTGTTTTCAACCTTAATTATCTTATGAAAATAATTTTGAAATCAGTCCATATTCGACCATAGCTCCCATACAAATATCACTCACGAAAATATATTTAGTCAATTCACAAGGTATCCTAACATGTCATATTGTCAAAATGTCCTAATATTTCACAATGGTTTAAAAATATTGTTGTACGGCTCAGCCGCTCAGCGCTGGACTTTTCTGATTAATAACGACAGCACAATAAACACAGCAAGCAACATTCTATTTATTTAAGACACTTTTTGTTAACAAACCAACAACAATATTTTTAAACCATTGTGAAATATTAGGACATTTTGACAATATGACATGTTAGGATACCTTGTGAATTGACTAATTGTAATGCCATAACTCACACATAACTATTGGTATGTATTGATAAAAAAATATCTACTATGTCATGGGAATATTTTGTGCTGTGGAGTTTGGGAACGTAGATCATATAAATCACTTTAAGACGAAAAAATCTCAAATTTATGTATTAACCTCGGTAATATTCGGCGTTAAGAATTCTTATATTATTAGTTCTAACCTCATAACATAATTTTCTTTTAAAAGGTCCATATATGCATGTAGGACCTAACAAGAGAACACCATTAAAAAATTTTCTGTAAATACCTTCTAATTTGTTCTTTTTTGTAAGTTTTTTTTATAATTAAACGTCAATTTGATATCAGGTGTAATTTCCTTTTAATTGGGTAAGCTTGCGACATATCAAGAGTACTTTTGAATTTTTCCGGTGATAACACTGCCTAAATCAATCCAAATGACTCAATTTAATGAAAGTTTGTCCTTAAGTTGAGTCTTATAAGTCCTTTCTACGATCTTACTGAGTCATCGCAATGGTGACATGTTTTATTAAACTGAATCCGATTCGTTATTTCTCTGATGCCGATGTTTCATCCCATTGAAGACATAATTTAAATTTTTGACCCAGATGACAATTTGTACAAATGAAGTTAAGGCTGAAATCACAATGATGAAAAGTGTCAGGGGTCAAAAACGAAGACACTTGTCATAGTGCTGATGTCCAAATACATCAGCGTTATGATGCCTTTTTTTATAAGTGTATAATGCATTGCACCTAGGGTTGCCAGACGGCCTGGAATGGCCTGGATTGTCTTTTATTTGGATCTTGTCCTGTTACCAGTTCAAATACAATTTGACCAGGTAAACCAACATGGCTTTAGAAAAGGACGCTCAGCATTGACAAATCTCCTACAACTCACCACTATTGTTAATAATGGATTTAATAATGGGCAACTAACGGACGTTATATACACAGACTTTAGTAAACTTTTGATAAAGTCAACCATAGTCTTCTTCTTAGTAAAATTTCCTTAATGGGCTTCACTAATAACAGTCTTCGGTGGCTTGAGTCATATCTTATTTCTAGGAAACAAAGTGTTCGCTTTAATAATACAACATCAAAGAGCATCATCGTCAATTCTGGAGTACCGCAAGGTAGCCACCTTGGTCCAATCTTATTCTCACTTTTAATAAATGATCTGCTCAACCTGAAATGCTCAACCTCCAACATGATTTGGATAATTTTTATAAGTGGTGTAACATCAATCTCATGAATCTTAATTTAACAAAATGCAAGCATATTCGTTTTTGTAGAAAATGGAATTCTTTGGGTAACTATACCTTGGGTGACAGCCAACTTGAATTAGTTAAAGATATTTTGGATCTTGGTGTTTTACTTGACTCACAATTAGACTTTATAAAACACATTACGGCAATGATAAACAGAGCTCGTGGACTACTTGCTTTTATAAAGCGTTGGGCTAAGGAGTTCACTGATCCCAAAATTACAAAGCAGTTATACATATCTTTGGTACGACCAATCATCGAATATGGTTCTATTATCTGGGATCCTGATTATAATGTTCACATAAATCGAATAGAATCTGTCCAAAAACAATTTTTATTGTTCTGCTTAGGAAATTCAACTTGGAACCCTTCTGAAGTTCTTCCATCCTATTTCGAAAGACTTGAACAAGTTAAACTACCTTCACTGGTCAGCCGAAGAAAAATGCTTAACATTACGTTCTTAGTTAATTTGCTTAGTGGTAATGTTCGTTCTGAATTCCTGCTTAATAATGGTAATGTTAACGCAATTTTATACCATTGTATCTTCAGACTTTCCGCACAAACTACGCTAATTCTGATCCTTTTCTGAGAATATGCAAGGATTTTAATGAAATGTATAATTTTATTGACTTTTCTTGGAATGTTAATGTCATTAGTATTATCTTGTTTTGAATACTTTACCTAATAGATAACATTATTTGTAATTAAATTCTAGTCTGTAAGGATTTACATATATCCATAGACTTAAATAAATAAATAAATAAAAAAAAAAAAAAAAAAAAAAACCAAAATTTCTTTAGTTTTATAAAATTATTTTTATTTAATACTAGCTGGCCCCGCTTTGCTCGGAAGCAATGAGGCAGTGTGTTAAGTTCTTCAAGTTTCTCTTAAAATTTCTTCAAACTTAAAAAAATGGGGAGGTGAAAAGGGGGCAATATATTAAAAACTTGGATTTTCCGAGTTTTGCAAGGCATTTTAAATTTTTTTCTTAACAAACCATCTCCTAAAAAATTCGAATCGAATAAAAAAAAAACCGGCTAAATCGATCCAGCCGTGCTCGCGTGATGCGATTACATACATACATGGAACAATTAATTTTTATATAAATAGAAGATATACTGAATATAAATAACGTACAAAATCTATATTGATAAATTAATTGCGTTAGTTTTCTCCATACCAATTTGAACGACTTTTTGTGAAAGTACTTTACATATTTTAATATAAATTATTATTGTGGTTATTTTATTGAACTGTTTATGGTTTTTAGTCCAAATGTTTTCATTTAAATCAGGTTTAAGTTAATCAAATTTAATTTTCATTAAATTATTTTTAATGAAGAACGGAATTTACAACATGAAATGAATTAAAATTTTATTTAAATAATTTATACTGATAAGAAAGGAATATAATGGAATTCCGAAATTTTAATAAGATTTTTTGTTGAAAGTTGGAAACATTTTTGTTTACAACTAAAACAAAAGGAAGAAATTCTATAAATAGCAATACAAAATATGTACACATGTAGAGCAGGCAAAACAAATGGTTATACTTTTTGTGTGCGTTTTAAATTAATATGTATTCAGTTCAGTATCGACTGAACACAGAGAATTAAATTCAACAGATACAGCTAATAACACTGTGCAAGAAATTGACACTTTTTTTCGTGACAAGCTTGGCACCTAGCGTTTTAACATAATTCGGGTACGCTGAATCCAGTGGTGCCCGCGGATTTTAAGATTGGCTCTGGTTTTCGAGATATACCGTTATTTCCAAAATGGAGGAGGTTGCACAGCATATGTTCGCGTAACTCAAAAACCCTTTAGCTAATTCAAAAAATTAAAAAACCGAAATTCCGCAATAGAATTGCCTTTAAGAAAAATAAAACTTGTTTCTAATATCCGCAGTCGTTAAAAAATTAATTTTTTTTTATCAAAATTTCGAAATTTTTGTTTTTTAAAAATTCATAAAAAATTGGAAAATGCAGCTAGGCTTCTAATTTTTTGCAGACATATCAAAAACGAAGTTTAACACTTAGTATTGATTGGTTTTCAGAGAGGAAAATACTATTGTTAATTTAAAAACAAATTATTGTAAAATTTATGGTTTACTCTCTTTTTAACACATGCAGTGCTAAAAACAGAGTAAAAAAAGTTTCTGAATTAACTTAGATTTTTTTTTGACATATACTTATAAATTACTAATTGAAAACTTAAGTCAAAATTCATCAAAATATGAATATATCCCACGATATTTCGTTATCAATCTCATTAAATATTCAAAGTTTCCAAAAAATTTAACTTTGACCTTGTGATTTAACCTTTGGCGTTTATCGATTTTGACCATATTTTCTGAATATAGTCCTTGTAGCTATGTCATGGAGCTCTGAATAGCATTAATTGGAATTTAGTATATATAGAATTTAAAAAAAAAAGCATTTTCCTCGAAATTCGTAATTATAAAATCGTTGCCCTACCCAAGAGTACCGAGGTTTATTTCTTAATTTTTTATTTTCATTCTCTAAAATCTTAAATCTCAATTTTGTTGAGGAATATTTTTTTAAAATTTTATATTAGAGATTTAACAAGCACCCTAAAAATTCAAGGTGTGTGCTCGATTATCATGGTCAAGTAATAATTGGCACATTAGTCGTCTGGGGCATTAATTAATACCGGGCTAGTTCTTAATCGATTTTGGGCTATTATAGCTTTTTAAAGCGTAATTGTATCAACATTTCGATTAATTTATCATCTATAATAAAACTTGTACAGACCAATGTGATAACTGCCAGTGGTCAGCATTATAGAATACTAGGAAGAGTAAACGTATCCATAATGTACAAAGATCAAAATAAAGAAATTATTTTGTATCTTTGTCCTGATTTGGAACAGAATTTATATCTAGGGATAGACTTTTGGAGGGTGTTTAAATTGGCTCCGGAAATTTTTACGGCGGAGGAGGTGAATATAGGGAGAATCGATAGAGAATTTGATGATTGTAGTAGCGAATATACTCTTGGACAGCATAACCTAACCGTTCGGTAACGAAAACAACTCCAGGATGTATTACGCAAGTTTGACACATTTGAGGAAAAAGGTTTAAGACTGACACACTTTGAAAAACACCCTATAAAATTAGTAGAGGGGACAGTTCCAGTAAAGGATCGATATTACCCGATATCTCCGGCGGTACAACATATTACCTAGTGAAAAAGACAATATGCTTAGTCTGGGAGTAATAGAACTAAGTGATAGTCCCTGGAGCAATCGGACAACTATAGTGAAAAAACCAGGAAAAAATCGGTTGTGCCTAGATGCACGTAAATTAAATAAGGTAACCATAAAAGATGCATATCCTCTACAAAACAAAGATGGGATTCTGAGCAGAATCGATGAAACACACTATATAAGTAGTGTGGACCTTAAATACGCTTTCTGGCAAATTGAGCTAGATGAGGAAAGTAGAGCCTACACAGCGTTTACGGTGGTTGGGAGGCCATTGTATCAATTTAGAGTAATGCCATGTAACGCTGCGCAGCGATTATGCAGATTAATGGACAGGGTCATTCCTCAAAATTTAAAAGAGAACGTGTTTATATACTTGGACGATTTGCTAATAATTTCCGGATCGTTTGAGGAGCATATTAAATTACTCGAACAGGTTGCTAGATGTCTGAGTGAGGCTAAATTGACTATAGGTTTAGGTAAATCAAAATTTTGTTTTCAGGAACTGAAATATTAGGCTTTATCATAGGGGGAGGTACCTTGAAAACTGACCCGGATTAAATTCAAGCTATTAGAGAAATACGACTGCCGAGAACTGTAAGGGAGGTGAGAAGTTTTTTAGGAACTGCAGGGTGGTATAGGCGTTTTATTAAGAACTTCGCTACGATTTCTGCACCGCTCACCGACACTTTAAAGAAAGCAAAAAAATTCATAATGACACCTGAGGCTATTGAGGCGTTTGAAAAATTAAAAAAAGCATTAACAACGGCACCGGTATTGAGACATGCTGATTTCTCGAGGCGATTTTACATCCAATGTGATGCCTCTGATAATTGGATAGGTACCGTGCTGTATCAGCTTATCGCAAACGGTGAGGAACATCCCATAGCGTTTTACTCGCAAAAACTATATCCATGCCAAAGGAACTATACAGTCACAGAAAAAGAATGCTTGGCTGCGGTAATGGCCGTGCGCAAATTTAGACCTTATGTGGAAATGATGCCATTTACCATAATAACCGACCACGCCAGTCTGAAGTGGATAATGACACTAAAAGACTTGAGCGGAAGACTTGCCAGATGGTCTCTACAACTACAAGCGTTCGATTTTGATATTGAGCTTAGAAAAGGGTCTGAAAATATAGTGGCAGATATGCTCTCTAGTGTCCCTTTTGATGCTGTAGTCGAAGAAGTTAAAACTGCAGAGCTTCTAGATTGGGAAACTCTGGAGTTTGAAAGCGAAGAGTATTCGAACCTCGCAGAAGAAATTACAAATAATATACACAGGCTTCCTGATTTGAAAATTGTAGATGGAAAAATTTATAAGAAAACACACTGTTATCATGATTTGGATGAACTACAATGGAAGTTATGGATTCCGTCAAATTTAACAAATGCCCTAATAGAAAAAGCTCATACTGAATTTACTTCTGCTCATGGTGGTATAGCAAAAACATTAGAAAGACTGAAAAGATTTTATTATTGGCCGAAAATGGCACACCAAATTAGGGAATTTATCAAAAGATGTCAAATATGTAAAGAGACAAAACCCGCTAATATCAATCTTATGCCAGAAATTGGGCAAGAGGTAGTGACCGAACGACCTTTTCAAAAACTATACATAGATTTTTTAGGAAAATATCCTCGATCAAAAAGTGGAAATTGCTATATATTTATAGCAGAGCCCGGCAACACATACATGCAGACTTTTTGTTTTTTGTGAGAGAATAATAACTCTCCCTCTCAGAAGCACTTAAAGAAATTTTTGTGTTATTTTGTTATTGTTAAAATCAATCTGGCTGTTAATGTAAAAACTAAAAACATAAGCGTATGTTTTATTTAAAATAGAAAACAAAAAAATCATTAAAATTAAATAAATCATATTCTTCAAGAAAAATAAAAAAAACTATAATTTCATAAAAACGTGTTAATATATTAAAGCAAAAATAAATTCAAAAATTAATTACTTTCATAAAACTTAAACGATTCTTCAGGAAAAATTGAATGGAAAACAACCATTTAATTTAATTTATTTCGTTAAAAACTAATTTTCATTAATTGTAATAACATTTTCAAAAACTTCATCCCCTAAATGTTCATCTGTTAAACTATTTCTAAGCTTAGTTTTAATTAGCTTTAAAATTGAAAACGAGGACTCGCATATATATGTTGACCCGAACATAGAGTATAATTTAAAAATTTCATTTTTAGTTGTTTAGTATATCTCTTCGTTTAAATTTTTCCAGAATTCCACCCCAGCCGTCAACGGTATATTTAAATCCGAACGCATTTTCAAAAGTTCTTCTCTGTTTTTTTAATTTTAAAATTAGGCATTTTCTTTTGTCATGAGAAATATTTTTATATTCATTATGACATGAATTAAAATGTCTTTCTAAATTAAATTTTGCTGTTCGTGATAACGTACAATTACATATCAAGCATTCGGGGTTGCCAAAAAAATTTTCGGCAAACAAGAAATCAAACTCCCATTCTGTCTTGAACATTTCTCGCAGCACGAGCACGGTGTAGTCTTTTGCCGGGCTCTGGTATACACAATTGTGCATAGAAATGGATTTCCCTGGTCTATTTATTCAAAAATAAAATAAATTACATGGGAATTATAACGTGAAAAAGTTATTTTAGTAAAAAGTTAGGGTATTCATAGTGGTAAGTAAAATAGAAAGGGTATTCACGTTGTTGGGTTACTCATACTTCAAACATCTGTGCATACATTTTAATTCTAGCTAATGGTATATCATAACTTTTTACAAAATACCAAATGAGCACCTGAGTTTGCCTGCAAAAATTTATAACAGGTCAAAGTTACGTTAAATAAATACCATAAATTAGTAAGTTTAACTCTTTGGACTCGGTCATATTATTGTTGCATAAAAAAGTAAGCAATAAAAATAGTGCTAAACAATAAAGTTTCATTAATACATCAATAAAACACATCTTCTTACACAAAAATTTTACCTGCTGTCACATTTGCTTTTATGTGTATAGGTTTGCACATAAATTGTAGGAAAACAAGACTTTTTTAACTTGTTTTTTAAATATTTTTACTTACTTAAGAAAAGTGTTTTCAAAGAAAACACGATTGGTACGCGATTGGTACAGAAACAAAAATGTTTTTACAAGCACAAAATACCAACAAATTCTTGTGGCAATTTTTTTCTTAATAATTTCTGCATTTAGGTACGTCTTTTTAACGAAAGAAAAAGGGATCCTTTTACAGGCATCAAAGAATTTTTCTCACAAACAAAACACATATCGCAAAACAATGTAGATATTATTTGAAAATTTAAAATTTTTGTTGATTAGGATTCACGTTACATATCGTTACCTTAATATAAAAAGGCCCCAACTCATCAAAAACACTTTTTACAGGAGAAGGAAAAAACTTAATAAAAGCTGAAATAATATAGCTACACAACCATTGTCAAAAAACATCTTTATTAAAATTAAACGAGGAATTCAGATTGAAATTCATAATATGTATTTCTTTCGAAAAATTGTGTGTATGAGTTAGGCCTTTTTTTCTTTAGAAAAATTGTGTGTATGAGTTAGGGCTTTTTGTATTTTGCTTATAACTTCTTTATTTTTAATCTAATTTGCTTGAAATTTTAATAGAATGTGTATTAGCAACCATTCTACAATAATCAATAAAAAAACGGATTTCCAAAAATAATGAGTTGGGGCCTTTTTATATTAAGGTAACGATATGTATGTATTTTTATATAATTTTCAAAATTAAAAATGACGTATCATCAAATAAATATATAATTTTTTTTAACAGCATAATGTATAATCAAGCTCAAGAACAAAATTAGCAGAGTTTTTAATTCTTTTTATAAGAACACATTAATATTTTTAAACACCAAAACTGGGTAATCTTTTTTATTACTATAGTGGAATTAGTGATCAGATAATAATTGATATAATATAATATAAAAAAATATAATAAAATAAAAAAAATTTTCGGCAAACAAGAAATCAAATTCCCATTCTGTCTTGAACATTTCTCGCAGTGTTATTCTTAAGCAAGCGTCAACAGAACCTTCTTGTTTAAATGTTCGTACGAAAATAAATGATTTTGTTTGTTTTTTACAAAGTGAGAGCGAATGTTATTGTGAGAAAAAAAGCACGGTGTAGTACTTTTGCCGAGCTCTGATTTATAGTAATGGATCATTTCTCAATAATCGTGTTTTTAAAGGCAATGAGAGAGGCCACCACTACGAATGTAGTACAATTTCTAGTACACGAAATTTTCCACAAATTTGGGGTACCAGAAGTTATACATAGTGACAATGGTTCACAATTTACGGCTAAAGGATTTGCAGAATTAATGGAAACCTACAAAATTAATCATTTGAGAACAGCGGTGTATCCACCACAATCAAACGCATCGGAACGAGTAAACCAATCTGTGTTGGCAGCTATAAGAGCGTATTTAGAAAATGATCATAGGGATTGGGATTTATACCTTTCAGAAATAGAGTGCGCATTGAGAACCTCTGTACATTCAGCAACAGGTATGACACCTTTTTTCGCCTTATTTGGGATGCATATGTTTTGCAGTGGATTTGATTATAGGTTAGCTAGAAAACTACAATCGTTGTCAGACCATGAGATAAGTCACATGGAAAATAAAGATAGACTAGAAATTATTAGAGAAAAGATTAAACAGAATTTGCATGAGGCCTATGAAAAAAGTGCGGTAAGATACAACAAAAGGGCAAGAAATCAAAAGCTAGTACCTGGTCAGGAGGTATATCGACGAAATACGGTACTAAGTGACTTTGGGAAAAATTTGATTTCAAAATTTTGTCGAAAATTTATCAAATGTCGCTTTCTAAGGCCAATAGGAAATAATATGTACGAGTTAGAGTCGCTACAAGGAAGTCCTATCGGAGTTTTTCATTCAAAAGACATTAAATTATAATGCAATATTTGGATTAAATAAACGGTGATAAATGAAATAAGGTGCAATATTTAGGTTAAGAAAGAGCTGTGATATTAAAATATATTATCGGATATGTAATGAAAATCGATCGATTTCAAAGCGAACGTTTTTAAAAAAATGTGATGAATTTCGAGCGATTTAAAAAACAATTTCTGAACTAGAATTTAAATTTTTTTGTTCAAAATACAGTACAATGAACTCATGTAATACATAATTTAAAAGAATATGGACAGAAAATAAGAGGAATATGTATAAAAAAAAAAAACAATTGTAAAAATTCTAAAAATTATATCATCGGTTTCAAATCGTTTCGTTTTCCAAATCTATTTCCATCACATACATGAATGATTACAAACAAATTGTTAAACAGCAAATCCTAAAGTACCTGTTTTTTATGTAGTTTATGTTGTTAAATGTTGAATTGTTTATTTTTGTTCTCACCGATGGGATTACTTATAATTGTAGTGTTGATTGGGACAGGAAACTCGCCGGCGATAGGCTGGAATGCATGGCAAAGTAATTCTAAAAACCTGGAAAAAAAGAAAAATTAATCACAAAGCGAAAGTTCTAGTCGCAAATAGTAATTCATTGCTACTTATCTGACAGTGGTGGATAGCCTTAATAGTGTCTTTAGTGGGGATATCCGAATATATGCCAATAATAGTTGATAGGCTTAGTATGCCCGGCTTGGAGTATCTCAGGGGGTGGGAATTCCCCACGTTGTATTAAATTATTTGCCCGCACACCGTCCTCTCCTTCATTTTTCAGTGAGACCGGAGTTTTGTTGCGGGTGGGGTAACATTACTTAGCACCCCCCATGAATACGCCACTGACCGTCTGGCTCTGCGGCCGGAAAAAAATTTTGCGTGGCGGAACCTTGGGGAAAGCTTCGGGAGGGGGTAGAAATAATGCCTAAGACCCCGAGTCCCTTAACGCAATAGGTTTAGGAAATTGGGAGGGGTGCCCAGCCCGAGTCCCATAAATATAAGTCACATTCGTAAATTGAATGTGACCAAAAAGTTTTTTTGGGTTGTTTTTTTATGGGGGCTGAAATGAGAAAGATGGAAATTAATATTTTACTAATAGTAAAAAAGGAACGACACTTTAATTACCCATGAGGAAAAATCCCAGCATTTTGTGTTTTTAATACCTAGAAATAGAAAAAAAGAACAAAAATTATTACAAAATTTAGTATACTTACTTTCACATGCGGCCATGATTTTGTCTGTCAAATGAACTGAAAGAAAAGAAAAACATATGTTGAATACTTGTGCAGATGTATGTGGGTATATGAATTAGGTGGCAACGCGAAAGAATAACGTAAAGTAGCGTATTTTTTTTTTTGGTATTTTTCATTCAAAATATTTTGGGGGCAATTCAAATCAGATTGAAAATAATATGAAATACTGAATGAAAGTATAGTACTTATTAAAATGTCTGGTCTCCTGGTATTAAATAGTAAGGATAGAGAGTATAATAGGGCAGATTGCTGAGGAAAATGTTAGTTATATAGACAGATTAATACATAAATTAAATAACCGCCAAGAAATCGATATTTAAATTATGTAAAATTTTCTAGTGGGAAAATCCCATGATAAATATTCGATGGAAAATATTTAAAATATTTTTTTATATGCTCTTATTATATGGAAAGTGGCGGGAACTGGGAGATACATAATGTCTAAGTTTTTAAATATTTTAGCGGCGGGAAAATCATAAATATGTAATTGTATGTAAGAAAAAGAGAGAATTTGGAAAGCGGGAAAATCTCAAATACATAGATCCGTGGATGTATTTAAGGAAAATAAATAATACGATGAGATTAGAAGAAAAATTAAAGTCTGTGTGAGCAGAGGTGCTCCTTAAAAAAAATAAAATTTAGAAGTGTGAAAAAAAACATTTATAATTAAACAACCAAATAAAAAAAAATAATAATCTCAGTTAGTGGCTCGATGAAATAAGATTATTTCAAACGAAACAGTAAGAAGAAAAGTTTTGATTTGGAAGAAAGTTAAAACGTAAGTTTAAAAAATAATAATAAAAAAAATCTTGTAAGGTAGAAACAAGTGTGTTAAAGTGTTTTCTTGTTTTGATAGCTATTCACGTGCATATACACATATGAGGATAGAAAAAGATTGGGAAAACTTTACCCTGTAGTGAGCCGGATCGAATAGTCAGGTAACAGATTTTTTTTTATTTTATAAATTTAAATTGGTGGTGCGACGTGTCGTAATTAAGCCGGAATAAGTGTATGATTATTATTTAAAAAAAAAACACGTCGAGAAACAAATATATGAACATTATTAACTGCATAGAGAACATACACAGACAGAAGATATTTGCTTAAGCAAATGTTATTAAGAAGCGAGAACACATAAAGCATATACAATATATATATATAAAATACATAGCAGAAATAATAGAGATAAGGATAATTATTAGGATTAAGTTAATATTAAGTTAGTATTGTGAAGTTGTGAAAAAAATTGTGTGTATCGAGAGTGTTGTATTGGATGTGAAATTCGAATTTAAATAAGTCCCAGTAAAAAAAAGGAAAAAAAGGGTAGCCCAGAAAAAGAAGAGAAGAAAAAAGGTTTATATTTAAATATGTATATGCGTATCTAGACAAAAATTATAGAAATTTATAGAAATACTTAGGGCTCAAATTACGCGCGAAAATAAGAAATAATTTAGAGTGCCTATTGCACGGGAAAGAACCACTTCAGGGAGCCCCTTTAAGTATAGGTTAATAGTAGAGAAGATACGGCGAACGTCCAGTAAGGTTGACAAAAATTCGAGTTTGAGTTCTAACATAAATACAAAATAGTAAAGATAAAATCTAGTTTAGAGCAAATAGATACACATATCGCACTTAATCAACAAGAGGGTATTAACTCAAAATTTTTATTATTTCGCTTTTTCGAAGAAATCGATACGTTATATTCATATCCACCCGCTGTAAAAATATCGTGCTATATTCCCTACTTCTTGCTAAGGAAGTGGCTGGTTGTAGAATTGTTTTTCATATGTCTTCAATGTTAAATTAAAAATGGGTTTTCTTCTACTAAAAATTTATAAAGTTCGAGTTACTACCCTCTTGTTGATTAAGTGCGATATATATTTAAAAAAAAGGAATAGAAATAATAAAATCAAAATAATTTAGAACTTAAATAAATAGTTCTCTATTACGGCCGACATTCAAAGTGGAAAAGAAAAATTTTAAAAAGGGACAAACAAATTTATCTATAAGTTGTATGTTTTTGTAAAAATAGTATTTAAATTGTTAATCAGAATATTTTAAATAGTTAGTTTATTTAATAAAACAAATGTCTTGATTGTGTTATATAAGGAAATTATGTTTGAGTAAATTTATTGAATATGGGTTGTTGATGTGGTAAGTGTGAAAAGGGATGCGGTTTATAGGGGTCATTTTTGTAATAGTCGGGGTATTAGATGACCATGGATGGGTTAGGGCAATTTGAGGTTTACACCTACCTCTCTATTCCGCATATGTTGGTTTTGTTGTAGATAGTCTTTATGTTTCATATATATTATTTGTTTACATGTCAATGGGCTAGAGTGAGCGAGGAATCACACCCGAGAACAAGCCGGTCGAGAGCTAGTCGGAGATTCACTTAAGTGCCAATAACTGACACGTAACAATTATTAAGAAATTTAAATGTGAGAAGTGCTGAAAATAGTTAAAGACAGAAATGTCTTTTGACACAATGCACAAAACAAAGAGAAAAATCCGAAATTTCCGTGTGGTTTTATTTTTTAATTGATTCCACTGGTGCACCAAATCCAAAATTTAACTTTACTCGTTACAGGTTTAGGCTTATTTTAGTGTTTTCTGAGAATGGCCATGGGACCTAAGGTAATTCATAGAGTGATTATACGAAATTAAGTAGTGAATTTATACACTACATAATTCCTACCACGAGTGGTGGTGGGTATAAAAATTTGTTTTGCTTAAAATAAGATTTTTATGGTTAACTGAAAATATTGATTTTGTAAATTATTTCGAATTCAAATTTTAATTATACATCTTAATTCATTTAATAAAAATTTTAATAGAATCTTACAAAGAAATCAATTACTAATTTGCTCTATTCGATAACTATATTAATTATTTTTTTATTTAGTTTGCAACAACTGAGCTAATTGAGTTAAATATTGATTTTATGTTAATTATTTTTTAATTGAATCAATTAACACATTGTTGGAAATAAGATGTTGTTTTTATACCCTCCACCACCACTGTGGTGAATGAGGGTATACTAAGTTTGTCATTCCGTGTGAAACTTTTTTATTATACATCTAAGACCCTATAAAGTATATATATTCTAGGTCCTTGAGTAATTCTAAGTCGATTTAGCCATGTCCGTCTGTCTGTCCGTCAGTTGAAAACACGCTCACTTTTGAAAAACGCAAAAGAAAAGAACAAACTTGGTCTCAAATTGCTTGTAGTTATCCTAAGCAGTTTGGGATTGAAATCCAGCAACATCGGTTTAGTAGGATCAGAACTATGAATCAAAATGTGGAACCACTACCCAAAAAAAATTGATAATTTTTGTTTGTTTTTGTTTTTGTTTTTTTTATTAAATTGTGTAATAAAGAAGCCTTCAATGGCCAAATATATATTACAAATGATATTCAAAGTTGTTTCCTTTTTTGATACAAAAACTTACGTAAATAGTGGAATAATGCACGGAATGACATACAATTTTGCACGAATTCGCTTTATACGACTGTAAATCATACTGTTAAATTTCGTGAATATCGGTCCATAATTTACCATAGGCCCCATATAAACCCTTCTCGCGGAAAACAGTTTAGTACGCCTAAAACCGCAATAAATAACGCTAGCATACTTAACTTTGGTACGTCACAGTTTTATAATACGTCAAATCACACTGTAAAATTTTTTGAAGATCGGTCCATAATTTACACTAGGCCCCATATAAACCCTACTCCCGGAAAACAGTTTAGTACGCCTAAAACCGTAAAAAATAACGCTATCATACTAAAATTTGGTGCGTCACAGTTTTATACGACCAGAAATCACGCTGTAACATTTTTTGAAGATCGCTCCATAATTTACACTAGGCCCCATATAAACCCTACTCTCGGAAAATAGTTTATTGCGCCTAAAACCAAATAAAGCCCACTTTGGGATTTATAGATATTGCGGTGAAATTTTTTACTTAAATTCATATGGCAAGAAAAACTATCATGCAAATTTGTGAAATTTACTGTTAACGCTAAAACTAATTACACTGCTGTATTGGAATTTATTCTAATTTATTTTTTGTAATACCAGAAATCAGTCTTTAGAATTTTGGGATGATTGGTCCATAATTTACCATAGGTCCAATACAAATAACGCTCATAAAAATCATTTTAGTCCGGCTAAAACTGTTACGAATAATGATATTTTACTCAAGCCAGTTCAAAGTTCTTACAAGAAACGAATAACATTTTCTTATTGTCGGTCAATAATTTAATTCAGGTCTAAGCCGCAACCTATTTTAATGCTGACGTTCGTTTTTGTGATGCTTAGTTAATAATATATATATGTATTTATCATATAGAGCACATTCCTGTCGGTGGAGGGTATCAAAGATTCGGCACAGCCGAATATAGCACTCTAACTTGTTTTATCATACTTTTAATTAAATGAATCATTAATTAGGAAAACAAATCACAATTTTACATTTTTACAAATATTAGTAATTAATATAATCTTTAAACAACTTTGTAATATTAAATTAATTATAAAACTTTTGTTTGTAAACCTCTTTTAAAGAGGGTTTTTTTAATAAATATTTATAAAAAAAAAGCATTTATCTTTTGATTTTCAAATATCCCGAATGCCGAAAAAGCCCGGTATCCCTATGGAAAACACTTAAACACCCATGGAAAACACTTAAACAAGTTCAAAACTAAAACAAAAAATGATGTGATGAATCCTGAGACTAAAAATCACACTAAAAACTTGTATAATCTGGAATCTTTATTAGAAATTTCTTAGATTAAGAAACTTAAAACAATTATTGTATTAAAAATTATTTTTGATAAATAAATCTAATCTTTTGACAACAACCAATACAATTATACAAGTTGAAGTTATTTTATTAAAAACAGAAAGTGAATTTAATTCTTTTAATTAATATTTTAATAACGTATTTGTTATTGAATCAAATAAATATTATAAGTTTTTATTTAATTAAAAAAATAATTGATTCAATTAATACGTTAATTTAATTATTATAATTTCCAAAGCATTTATTTAATTGATAAAAACCAACTTATATTTTTGAAATTTTATTTTACTTTAAAAAATTGCTGTTTGGAGATCTATATAACGAAGTGCAAGTTGTTAAACATTTTTTTTCGAAATCCCGTATCTTTTCTATATAAGAAGGTGAAACATTAAACAGTATTAGACTTCCTTATGTTATGATTGGTCTAATTAAAGATTGAAACGTTATTATTTTGACTCCAGATTTAATGTATCTTAAATATAATAAGGATTTATAAACAAAAAATGCCTTTCTAGCTTTGTTAAGTATTTCATTTAAATTAAATCAGTTTTAATTAAAAATTCAATCAAGTATATTAAACTTTAATCAAGTAAATTAAACGTTTAATTTTTGACATCTAGAAAACGCGTTCCGCGTTAACTGAAATTTAACTCATAGAATAAATTCGAAAAATAAAAAATGTTGAATATAATAAAGTTGCTTATGAAAAAGAAATAATTCCCAATATCTATTTGGAAAAATAATTATTTTATGTTATTTAAAAACTTTTCATTTAAAAATTATGAAAATTATTTTTGTTTTGTAAACATAAACATCAAACAGGTGGTTCAATAATTGCTGCTAGTAAACGTTTGACTATCAGAAATTTTCAAAACAAAATTTTTTGTCTCTCAAATTTGTATGCTCTTTTTCACTCTCTCGTTGCAAGTTTTTTTGAGTACATGAACACTTACTAGTAACAATTATTGAAAATAAGCAATAATATTCTGTAAATGAACACACATATATTATCAACTATTTTTTGACATATTAAGGTACGTTTGCGAAACCAATTTATTTTTATTTTCTTTCTTTTAAGGTTTCAGTAGAAAGAGCATTTTCATCTCCAAGGAACGTTTTGACTGACTCTCGAAATAGATTAGGTGAAGAAAATCTTGAAAATACTTTAATGGCAAAATTAAACGCATCCCTTTTAGATGATGTTGTAAATGATATAGAAGAAAACAACAATACATACTTGTTAAATGAGCATTAACGTTTTTTTACAAAGTATAAGTTCTGCTTTGTTAGAATCCATTAAATATATAGAATTACTTAAATAAATAAAATGTGTGCATATATATGTACATATAAATTCAAAAAAATATTTGTTTCATTCTATAAATAATTGCCAGTCTGATTTCTTTTATTTCACTTAAACAACAAAACAAATGTGTTTACAACTAAACAGTACTCAATTCAGTCAACTAGACAGTGTTTTTATTATTTTACCCTTTTAGACCATTTTTTGTAACAAAACTCTTAAAAGTTTCCACAAAAATTATTTAAAAGAAAAGCTATTTTGAGAAAAACCTACCAATAATAAAAAGTATAATCTGGGAATTATTTCTTTTCATAAGCTACTTTATTATATTCAACATTTTTCATTTTTGAATTTATTCTATGAGCTAAATTAATTTCAGTTATTTATTTTATAAAGCTTTTTGTAATAGTTCTAATTTTTGAAGACTATGCTGCAATTCAGAAAGTGTTCTACAGTGGTATATAATGGCTTTGTGCCATATTTTTATTAATGTCACATTCAAACATTTTTATCATGTACAAAAAATACGACACAAAAAAACACTTTTTGAATTGCCTATATAGTGTTTAGTGGTATTTTAGAAATTTTAAGTCCGCATGTTTATTACAACAGATAATAAAATTTCCTTTTACTTTGAAGGCCCGTGCTCACAGAAAGTACAAATTTTTTGCCTTGTAAGGGAAATGATAATAGAAAATATAAGGTATATGGGTTTGTAAAACATAACATAAACATATAAATTTATTTTAATTAAGACAATCGTTAAAAAAACAAAATAAAAGCTTTGACTTGGAAACCACATATATGCATTTTGTTTAGCCATTTTTACTACTTGTTTAGCCATAATTTTTTTTCCGTTTTCCTTTAAAATAATAATTTTAATTATCATATAAAAATTTATAAAGTTGATAAAAGTACAATAAACATTTTTAACAATTACAGCGCATTTAATTTAAATTACTACTTTTATAAATGTTAAAAATTCATTATCATCATGATGAAACCCTTTAAGGCAAAAAAATCTCATATGGATGTTAATATCTAGATAATATTCGCCACAAATAACTCTTATATGAAGTTTAACCTCATAACATATATTTTTTTTTTTAGCTCATGACTGCCTTTCGTTTCCAAATAGGGTTAAATCTCGAAAATTAGTCTAGTATTTGGGCATTACCGAGTATTATTTTGGTATTTTTTTTTAAATGCAAATGTTTTTAAACTGTTGAATATTTTCTTTTTAAATGCGCTATTTTTAACCATTTTCCGTGCATTTTTTCGAGTTTTTACTGCATATCTAATTCGCATAAGACGCGTTTTTAGAGCATATTTCTGGTTTCCCTGATTTTCACAAATAATTTATAATATAATAATTTAGTAGAAAACAAGTAAGGGTGACATATATGGCTGCGCCGGATCTTTGATACCCTCCACCGAATATTTCAGTTGGAATATTTCAGGCGTGGACCTTAAACGGGATTTATAAATAATGAATTAATCTTTTTTAAAACGGATGTCACTATTAAAATTCGTTGCGTTTTAGACCTACATATGCTTTTATTTTCGGTCATACTAAACTTTATTTAAACAAATTTAAGTCTTAAGTCAGTTTTAGCCGAACTAAAACTTTTTTTCGAGAGGGAAATTCTGTAAATTGATTTCTGGTATTAGAAAACAAATTAGAACATATATTGATATAGAACTGAAATGTGTTATAGCTTTTAATAGTTTTAAAGTGGATTTCAGAAGGCTGCTTAATATGTGACATAAGGTAAATTATGTACCGATTATTACAAAATTGCATGTTATTATTTCTGGCCATATGAAGCTTAATTGAAAAAAATTTACGACAATATACATATATAACTGCTACGGTTTTAGGATTATTAAATAATTTTTCAGAGCGGACATTATATGGGGAATATGGTAAATTTTGGACCGATCTTCCCGATTTTTTCTACTGTGATTTGAAGCTGTTGAGAAACTATGAAAGGCCAAATTCTGCTACAAAAACATTATTCGTTACGGTTTTAGGCGTACTAATTTCTTTTCTGAGTGTAGGCTTTACATCGGACCTATGGTAAATTGTGGACCGATCGTCACAAATATGATGTTTTACAATATGATGTTTAGTCTTATAAAACTGTGACTTACCAAATCTTGTTGCAGTAGCATTATTTGTAACGTCTAGTCATATAACACGAATTTGTGCCAAATCTCATTTGTGCTAGTTTTTTTAACAAACGTATCAATTCTTAAAGGAGGTGGTTCCACATTTAGACTCATAATTCTCATCCTACTGAACCTATTTTACTAAATGCCCATCCCAAACTGCTTTGGATAGCCAGAAGCAATTTGACACTAACATTCTCGTTTTCTTTTGAGTTGTTCGAAAGTGAGCGTGTTTTCAACAGACGCACAGATGGACGGACAAGCAGACGGGCATGACTAAATCGATTTTTAATTACTTAATGACCCAGGATATATATATTTTATGTGGTCTGAGTTGAGTAATAAAAAAGTTTCACACAGAATGACAAACTTAGTATACCCTCATTCACCACTAGTGTTGGTGGAAGATATAAAAATGTTATATTCTAAACAAACAGGAACAATTTTTATATATATTATTTTTAATATAGAAAATCTTATTTTTATATTATATTTAATGTGTTTTAATGGCTGAGATTTTCACTGAATTATTATCAAGTTAAAAAATAGTGTTTAAATGTTTCATAAAATTTAGAAAACAAAAATTAATATTTTTAAATAAAAAGTATGTTTTGTAATTGGCATTCGAAATATTACCAATTTTTTGTTTCATTCTATAAATAATTGTTTTTCTCCTTTCTTTTATTTGATTTAAACAACAAAACAAATATGTTTTCAACTTATAAGTACTCAATTCATTCAACCAACCAGTTTGTGTTTACGTTACTGTATAGTCGAACTGCCAGTTTCTAGCTACGTTGTTTAGTAAACTAAAAAAAAGAGTTTACGTCAGTGGTGTCAATTATGATTGTATTGGTGCGAATACTCTTGTCTCTTTCATTCTCAGCGGGAGGAATCTGCGGTTGCGAGGCCTATTACGAGGCCTAATTTACATACATATTTTGCTTTAGAGGCCTCAAAACAGGCCGTGCGATATTTCGATATTTCCCGCTGAATGAGAGTGTTTTGCAGTAAAAAATTATATTTTACGCTCGCAAAATAAAAGAGCGTAAGCGTACATGTGAGTTTTGCTGACACAATTGTGCATGACGCTGACACCCCTGGTTTACGTCAACTGTAAACACAGCAGCTTCTGGTTTTCATTCGCAAGTTCAGCAGTCTGTGTGTTTAAAATGGAGGGAGTCTGCTGCTGATTCTTTTGACTGCTGAAAATAAATGAATTGTGTTACTATTTTTTCAGTAACTGTGCGGACACAGTTCAACTGTTTTAAGTATGAGTGTGGATGAAAATAAAATACAGTTCTTTTTTTTCAGCATGTTACTGAAAATAAATGACATTTTTAGCAAATTTTGACTGCTATTAGCAGTTGTTCGAAACCCTGTCAAAAACTAAAAAAAAAATATTTCTTCGACTTGTATTTACTATTCAGGATTTCAATCGCTTTGAGAAAACTCTAAGTTTTGTTTATTCTCTCGAAATTTTGTATTTCTTAGTTTTTTTTTTTTGAAATTCGCACATTTCTAGGGCGTAAGACCCTAAATTTGAACACTTTGTTCCCAATGTAATGAAGAACCACTCGAATGTTGCTGTTCAAATATGGCTCCCTCTAACCATATCTTTATGCTTGAACTATGTGACAATTATGTATAATGCTCAAATGAATTTTTGAAAATCTTTTTTTTTTATTACAAATTACAGGAACAAGAAACTTAACGATCCCAGTTTCTATTTATAGACTTTTGTATGTTTCCTTTGTGTAATCAAAAGTCATATACATACGTGCAAAATGTTTTTCGGGAATTTCAATTAAAATTTTAATGAACACTAATCGAAATGAAGTATTTAATTGAAAAGAAATAACTTCACGCCTTAATTATACATTTTGTATTCATCACAATGTGGTTTTCAAGAGAATTCTTTTTTTCTTATTAATGAACTGATAGAATCAGCGTTAATGTAAAAATATTAATTTTCTTGAAATCCTTGAATTTAATGACGTTCGTAATTCTTTGTTACCAGTAAATACACCTCCAACTGTTAGCATCCATTGAATAAACGCTTTGAGATAATGATCATATTCTCCAATGTATTTTTGATTGATTTTCATTGTTTTCACTTTGAGGATTTGCTTTTAATCTTTGCCAGCAACACCTTAAATTACATACAAACATTTTGGAATTAGAAATGTCTTTGTTAAGAAAATCAATAGAAAAGTCCTCCAACCATTTCAAAAGCAAAATCTTGAATGGTTTATTAAAAGCAGTAGAATGTGTGTTGAACTGATTTCAAATAGTTGTCGTTTTTTTTATAAAAAGAAAGAAATATAAAATGTAAGATCTAATTATTTTTTTAAATATACATACATACAAATCGGCACCTTAAATGCAAGACAACGGTATCATCAAAAAATTCCAAATTGACTTTTTGAATTTATTACGATTTACTTTATCTCATTCCATATGCTTGGAAAATTTTAAACTTCAACCTTAAAAAATAACCAAGTTATTTTGTTATACACGTTGGACCAGTTGTTTCTTACTACCCTTTGCGTTTTTGTAAACTTAACAATTTAATTGCAAATAATGGCTAGTTTACACTATCACACATTTCTTACGTATTCCATAATACTTTGTGAGATATAAATCTAATGAGTTTTGTTGCGACTGTCAAAAAATCTAGTTTAACATTACAGTTTGTATTCACACTATCACACATGAACTAATGAAAAGTATTATTGTTTAGAAAAATTACGAAGTCGTATGGGATGTCAAATTTTTTTTCCGTAACACTTGTCTTTTTCATAACACATTCCATTCACACTATCACACTTTTACAAATTACTTGAGTTTTTGACATGTATTTACAAAGTATAATAGTGTAAACTGCCTTAATGAATATCAATAAGGCTTTGAAAGGCGAATTGATTCTAGAAAGGCTGCTTTTTCGAATTGTGTGTGTAATTTTGCATTAAATGTGTAACTTTCTTCATTGCCAACATACTAAACAACCTTTTTGTATTAACGATATGAAACAAAATATGTTCACTAGTAGTATGAAGTTTGTTCAGTAATCTCAAATTTTTTTTTTTTGGGAACATAAGCTTCAGTGAATAAACACATGTATTATTAAGGGTTTTCAAGATATAGCTTTAAAGTCTCGCAATCTGTGAAACCTGTATATTCTTACGGCCTCGCAAAAATGTAGTGACATAAACTTCTTAAATTTTCCCAACAATTTTGAAATATTTTTAATGCTTACCGATGCTTACAAACTTTACTCAGGGCAGAGCTTGCGGTGATTCGGCCATTTTAATAAGAGCTCGAATCAAGCCTTTCCTAATGTGTGACTCTCGCGAAGACTACCTACAAGCAACAAACAAAACGTCATCATTGTATTGTCCACCTAGATATACAATTGCAGAAAGCCAATGTTATAAATATTATAAATCACTTGGCCCCTGTTTTCTGGCTGCTTGTGATTATAACGCTAAACTCAATTACTGGGGGTCACGTCTTATAACTCCAAAGGGTCGAGTTTTATTTAATACAAGTTACAAAATGTGCACGCAAAGAAAAAACATGATTAAGGAATGGTCACTACGACCATTTTTATTCATATTTACCTAATATGTTTACCCTTACAAATTTATTATAGTCATAATATAACCTTAAAAATTGTTATTTGTCCCTAACATTTTTAAATTCGTTATAATAATATTATATGGTCTTTTACACCTAAAAAGTAACTCTGATCTAGCTAAACATTTTAAATTATTTAATGTGTTTGCTACTATAATATATATATTTTCAACTATACAATTAAAATCATAATATTGCTGCACACAAAAGGTATTTTTAATACCATAATTTTTGTTTAAAGCACATTCTCTTAATGAGCAAACATTTACTTTCGAAACAACCCTTCCGCGAGCGTTAGTTAATCAGGAAACATGAATGATTACAAAATAATTAAAACATTTTTTCGGGGAGAAAATGCCATGCTGCCTTGCAAAATTAACGATATAAATTATTATGCATTTATTGAAACCGGTAAGTTATTTATATAATTATAAAAATATATAAATAAGCAATTACTTTGTCTTTCTTGCAGCCAAAGAACCTACAACACTGAAACCAGCATAGAAATTTTGGCACAAGATGTTGCCAACAGCCCCGTTTTTTTTACAATAACTGTTCAACAGCATATTTATATACATAGGGGGGATTCACAAGGTGAGCTATCAAGTCATATCGTCATAATGTCCTAAATAATATTTTACAATTGTTTATAAAAAATATATTGTTGTGTTTCAAACAACATAAAAAAATATTTTTTTTTTAAACAATTGTAAAATATTATTTAGGACATTATGACGATATGACTTGATAGCACACCTTGTGAATCCCCCCATAGTATATTTCATAAAAGAATTAAAAGGTAAGTTTAATTTGACTTTATCTTAACAAATCACAAGTGCGCGGACAAAAATAATGAAAAGTGTTAATGCATGCCGAAGTAAGGCTAAATAGATCTCCTTTTTTTTGGATACATTTGTACCACAAAATATAATTTATAATTTATAAATTGACACACACACACATGTATATAAATATAAATATATTAATATATAATATATTTTATTTATAAATATATGCTGTATATTTGTAATAAAACATAACTTTTTTAAAATAAATTAATTTTTTTATTGTTTTTATTGCGAGAACCATATTACATGTTGAAATGGACATTTTGTATGGGGTTGGAAAATAAAGAAACATGGTTTGAAAGATCGTTTCTTCTGAACATAATAATATATTTGAGACAATAATTAGCTAAAAACATTCTGTCTGAACATAAATTGTTGCTGAAGACGTGTTTGACACAATCATAACCACAAACATTAATGATAGTTTGCGATTGTGATTGTTTCAATCATGTTTTTTCTTTGCGTGTGACTATATGCGAAAGCGAGCGTACAACCCACCCACTAGACTGCTGACCTGCAGAAAATTCCAGATGTGATCGATTTTGGCGTGGTTTAAAGCATCCCAATATAAACGATTTGCGTAGAATATTCCCTTGAATTATCTACTAAT
The DNA here is from genome assembly GCA_943735925.1 of Pollenia amentaria. Classification (NCBI taxonomy): domain Eukaryota; kingdom Metazoa; phylum Arthropoda; class Insecta; order Diptera; family Polleniidae; genus Pollenia; species Pollenia amentaria. The sequence continues at coordinate 92,846,874 of OX031009.1, read as the reverse complement.
ACCACACCTACTAAAGTTACATTAATGAACCCTAATAAACTGCTTATATTTCTACAGCTGCCACGCGGATAAATTGTCTTAAATACAAAAAATATATCAGTACGCACTGCACGGAAAATATATTGCTGCGTACACCAGAATATATACCCCTCTCTATAGCCAATATCAATAAAAATCTCAAACAAGATGTTGAACATTATTCCATAGATCATCCATAAATCAGACATAACAAAATAATATTTTGCAAAGTTCGAAGAGAATGTCAACTCCACAGATCCCCGCAGCATAAAAATCTATTGAAAGAATGCACCAACAAACTATGAAAGATACTGCAGTCCCAGAAAACAGCACCCCTGGTAAAATATCTCAAGGAACTTGACGCAATCCCACAATCTGACTATTCATTATGGCGTGAAACCTAAAATCTAAACCGACCGCCTTTGCGAAACTCAAATGGAAGTTGGGCAAGAAATGATGTTGAAAAAGCAAACCTGTTTATTGAACATTTAAAAAATGTTTTAACCCCTAATTTACCAAACGATACACCGGTCGAGTTGCGCCATGTAGTTAACGGAACAGCTATATCCCATAGATTTAAGATAAGGAAAATTGAGAGGCCTTTTGCTGATTTGAATCCCAAGAAAGCACCTGGTTATGATAAAATAAGTAACAAAATGCTTATCGAGCTACCCCGCGTAGCAATAAAAATAATCCTTTTAATTTTTAAGGCAATATTTCGAACATAATTCTTCCCTTTAGGATGGAAGGTCTCTCTAGTAACCACGACCTAAGGCAGAGAAATATCACACAATAGTTGAGTCATATAGGACTATTAGCTTATTATCTAACATATCAAAGCTGAGAAACTTTTGGTATATAAATTAATCCCGATATTGGACGAAAATTAACGTATACCAAATTTGGATTTAGAAAGAAACAAAGCACAATCGAACAAACACACAGACTACTAAACGTTATTAGAAAAACCTTTGAAGAAAAAAATATTGCTCTTCATCGATGTTTCTCAAGCTTTCGACAAAGTCTGACATTGAAGCTTAATTAACCCGAAAACACACATAAATTGTTAGAAAATTACTTAGTCGGTCGAAAGTTCATTTTAAAAAGAGGAGCTGGAGTCCCACAGGGAAGTAATTTAGGGCCTATGTTCACACCTATTAAATATTTGACGTCCTACACGTAACCACTGCTTTTATTAAAAATATATTTACTTTTGCAAAACGTTTGCCTAGTTTAAACATCATTTAACAGTTTCTAAATAACCTTACAAATAAAGTTTAGTAAATCAATAGAAATTGTTAAACATAAAGCTAAACTTTGATAAATTTACTGGTCACGCTTTTTTTGAATTTGTTCGTCAAATATTTTTTAGGTCTGAACCTTTAGACATGCCAACCAACAACCACACCCCCACATCAACTTTTGCTTATGATACAGCTATTCTAGGCATCCACGACAACCGCCACGAAGCATCTAGATCAGAGTGGACAGGTTATGGGGTTTCCCCCCAGATTTAGGGGTTTTTATTTAATTTAGGGGCAAATTTAGGGCGTACAAATTCATAAGGGGGTACAAATTCTAGAGGGCATACATTTATATTTAGGGTGTTTTTAGGGAGTTTTGTTATTAATTTGTCTGTACAAAATAATAACTATGTAGTACTATATTTTCCAACTTGTTTTTAGATGAGCAAAAAACGCTTGATTCGTGTTAAACTCGTCTGAAAATCGCTTGATTTCAAGGGAAAATACCTAAATTACCATCTTTGAATTTAATATCTAAAAGTACCTCGAGATTGTCCTCAATGTAGATAATTTAGTATCAACATTTTAATATTTACAAAGTAAAGCTTTTTGAAAAGACATTTAAAGAAAGCGTTTTAAAGGCGAAGTATTCATTAAATAATACGACACACAACTTTAATTCAACTCCAGAAATGCTCAATCTTTAAAATTCCGGTAATATATACAAAGTCAACGAAAATGATTTGGTAACACTCGACATTTTAAAGAAACTTGATTCCAATGTTTATAACTCTATTTTAATTAGATATATCATTTATAAATGTACTAATGGATATATTTAAGCTTCGGACACATCCATATGTTACAGTCTTTATTAAACTGTTTATAATTTGGTTTTTAGATATATTATTAAAAAATATTCAAGAAACTTTAAAAAAATTTTTTGGGGGAATTTCAATAAAATTTTAAAAAATATGTCAACTTTGCTTTATTTATGTAAAGATATTAGTACGTAAATTTAAACTTAGTAAAGTTAAGTTAATTGAAATTAAATTATTATCTAAACTTTTACATTAAGGGGGAATTTTTTTCAAAATATGTTAAATTTGGGGGATTTTGAAATTTTTTTTGGGGGGAAGAAAAAAAATTACCTGGCCACACTGATCTAGATACCTACAGGACCATTATCAGATCAATTGGAAAATTAGTTAAAACAATGGAAAATAAAGCTCAATTAAAAAAGTACAAACGCATAACATTACCTTTGCCCCTATTAAAATCAACACGCAGAGAAAAAACATGATTAATGAATGGTCACTACGACCATTTTTGTTTATACTTGCCTTATATGTTTACCCTCATAAATTAATTATAGTCTTAATATAACTTAAAAAATTGATTTTTGTCCTTAACATTTTTAAATTCACTATAATAATATTATATGGTGGCTTACACCTAAAAAGGTACTCTGGTCTAGCTAAACATATTATATTATTTTATATGTTAGCTACTATAATAAATATATTTTAAACTATACAGTTAAAATCATAATATTAGTTGAACACAAAAGGTATGTTTAATACCATCATTTTTGTTTGCTTGAAAACACATTCTCTTGAGATGCAAACTTTTATTGTCAAAACAAACAGTGTGTGCTTTAAAATTACATTTTCTCCGTCCGCGAGCGTCAGTTAATCAGGAAACATGAATGATGACAGAATAATTAAAAAAATTTTCGGGGAGAAAAATGCCATGCTGCCTTGCAAAACTAACGCAATAAATTATTATACGTTTATTGAAACAGGTAAGTTATTTAAATATAATTATAAAAATATATAAATATGCAATTATTTTGTCTTTCTTGCAGCCAAAAAAACCTATAACAAATTTTGACACATCATTTTGTCATCAGCCCCGAATTTTTTCAAAAACGGAATTCTTATTTGTTTGGATGTATTTGTACCACACAACGTAAATTTATAAATTAAAACACATACACAGGTATATAAATATGTGTATTTAATTTTATTTTTAATATATGTATGCTATATTTTATTTATTATATTTGTAATAAAACATAAATTTTTAAAATTACATTTTTTATTGTTTTTATTGTAAGAACCATATAAAATGTTGAAGTAGACATTTTGCATGGTATTGGGAAATATAGAAAAATGGTTTGAAAGATCGTGCGCATTTTTCTTCTGAACATAATAATATGTTTGAGACAACAATTATTGAAAATCATTATAACTGAACATATATTGTTGCTTAAGACGTGTTTGACACAATCATAACCACAAACATTAATGATAGTTTGCGATTGTGATTGTATCAATCATGTTTTTTCTTTGCGTGAATAACCAAAAAATACAACTACATTCGAAAGTAAAATATTTCGATATACATTTAGATCGACGTTTAACGTGGAAATGCTATATAGAGGCAACGTTAACTCAAATGAAATTAAAAGCCATTTAAATAAATTTACACATTAGAAGAAATTCGATCCTTAATCTAGATTGTACACTCCTACTTTGCAGCTCTATTTTAGAGTTAATATGGTGTTATGGTATCCAGTTATGCGGCACTGCTTCGACCTTCAAAATAGAGAAAAAACAAACGCGTCAAACAAAATTCTTCGAATCATTACGTCCGCTCCCTGGTATTTTAAAAAAAACTCGAACATTCACAAAGTCTTCGATGTACCATCAGTAAATTTTATGATCACACAAGCCCACTAGCTCGAAATAATTTAAATGACCCTCGCTTAAGGGGAAGAAATACTGCAGCCCTTCTCCGATCAGAAAAGCACTAAGCACCGATGTGAACGAGAACCGTTTTTATGGGAACTGTTGTATGGCATTGGCAGGACGCAAACTTAATAATTCGATTAAGATTTGATTAATTATTATTTCTTTTTTATAAGCAACTTTATTATATTCAACATTTTTTATTTTTCGAATTTATTCTATGAGCTTAATTTCACACGCAAAGAAAAAACATATTTGATACAATCACAATCGCAAACTATCATTAATGTTTGTGGTTATAATTGTGTCAAACACGTCTTGAGCAACAATATATGTTGGATTATAATGTTTTTATCTAATTATTGTCTCAAATATATTATTATGTTCAGAAGAAAAATGCGCACGGTCTTTTAAACCATTTTTCTATATTTCCCAACACCATACAAAATATCTATTTCAACATTTTATATGGTTCTTACAATAAAAAATGTAATTTAAAAATTTATGTTTTATTACGAATATAATAAATAAAATATAGCATATATTAAAAATAAAATTAAGTACATATATTTATATACCAGTGTATGTGTTTTAATTTATAAATTTTTTATTACGCTGTGTGGTGCAAATATATCTAAAAAAATAAGAATTCCGTTCACTTAAGACTTCTAAAAAAAAGTCAAACACACACTTACCTTTTATTTTTTTTTATGAAATCTACTACATATATTGATATACTGTTGAACAGTTTTGGAAAAAATTCGGGGCTAATGTCGGAGAACGTTTTACCATTATGAATTATCGCCGATATATCGGTATCGGTATTCGTTACATACCTAGTTTAATAATTATAAAAAAGTAAATAAAAATATATTTATGTACTTAAAAAGAAATATAAAAATACATAAATAAGGAAAAAATATATTTTCTTAAAAACAACAAAAATTTATTTATTTCATTTAAACATATGCACACAAACATTAAATAAAAAATAGAATAACCTGAGCTATCTTCAAATGATTAATTTTAAGCGATATATCTGTTGCAAATGGTTTTAACTGTTGGAGGTACTGAACCCAGTGTTCTGACTATGTCAACAACTTTTTGTCCCGAATTGAAACATTTTAAAACGTCCAATTTTAGTTCCAAGCTAAACATTTTCTTTTCTTTGCACTCATTTGTCCACAGCATTTATTTTAAGAACTAGATTCTTACTTCCTAACATGCAAATATGCTTAGAATAACTTACATAACAGAATAAATTGGGAATTCCCCTTTTTACACGCAAATAGAAAAATTCTTCGAATATTACTATGATTTCAGTGAACAAATCCAATCGTATGTAGCGACGCAAATCGGAATCAAAACGAGGCGAATCTAGTGAATTTTTATTATGGTTTTCAACTCTGTTATATTGTTTAAATTTCAATTCAACTGACTTGAGTTGTATACCGTAATGGGGACATAAGGTCCTGATTCTGTAAAACGCAACGCCAAAAATAACGTTGAAAGCGAAAGTTAAGTCAAAAATATTTCATAATTTTTTTGTTGCTTTCTACAGAAATTCATATTGCGTTTTTAACTTTCAACGCCACAAGATTTGAAACGCCTGAAATTAAAAAATTCAATATGAATTTCTGCAGAAAGCAACAACAAAATCATATAATAATTTTGACTTTGTTTTTGCTTTCAATGTACATAATTTTTGGCGTTGCGTTGCTAATTGTTTAAAATTACAAAAAAAAAAAACTCTTCACGAAACGAGTCTCGCAAATTTACCCACTGTAATTTTTAGCGAAATCATCAAAACCCTGATTATGTTTATAAATGAAGTTGTATGTTCAGACCTTTAGTATATATATACATATACATATGTATATGTGTATAAATAAATATATTCATTTGCCAATTTTTTTACTTACATAAAATTTTTTTTCTTGTTTCTGTTGGCAATTATAAAAATTATTCTTAAATTCCTAAAATAATGAAATCTTAGGAATTTAAATTGTTCAATTATTACAACTTTTATTTCACAATATATTTTTGAATAAGAATCCTTTTATGCCATGGATTATTTACACATTTGTAGAGAATTGCTTTTGTTATTCATTTGAAATGGAACCATAAGGCGTCATTGTCATGTCGCATGAAGTCTTTGCCAGTGTTTAGTGGCGCTTGTTTGGTTTATTTATTGTTATGTTTTTGGAAAATTGTACTAACACAAGTAAGAGTGCTATATTCGTCTGAACCGAATCTTTGATACCCTCCACCGACAGTAAGAATATTTTAGGAGTGGGCTCTATATAGGATGTATAAATTATTATTAACCGGTTTTTATAGAAACTGACACCAGTCTTATAATTGCTTGAGGTTTAGGTATATGGGGCATTATTTGTGAAGCGGAGAACCCAATAAAAACAATTTCTTTAATATTTGGCATACCTATAGTTCTTCTCTCTTCTACTGCTCCAAAAATAAAATTGAACGTAAGAGAATTTTTCTGCAAGATAGGTTTGATTCCGCAATCAAAATTCCAGGAACTAAAATTTACCATGCTTTTATTACAAAACACGCAGGCATTCTTGTAAAAAGCACTGGTTCTATGTTAGACACTGTTGTAAAATAACACAATTATCTTCAGAAGCAAATAAATGTATTTACATATATTTATACGTATATAAGAATAAAAAAAAACTAAATGTGATATTTTATTTAATTAAAATATTAGTATTGTGGTTATTTTTGTGGGATTTGCCGAGATTGTGTGGTTACAATCGAAACTAGTATGGGCAACCTGTCCGTGAAAGCCTGGTTTCAAATCTCAGCGCAGTCAAGAATGAAAAATTATCAATAAAATTTTAATTAATTTCATGTTGTAAAAAATAATTTAATGAAAATAAAATTCAATGAACTTAAGCCTAATTAAAAATATCTAAATTTAATTTAAATTTTATAAGGCTGGACTCAAAAATTAAAAGTTGAAATGTACAGATAAATTAAAGCAGTCTACATAACAAATCGCCTAAAATCATACTCAGTGCAATATGCGATACGTAAATTTGAATAGCTTTTAAACTTATGGATATCACATAATAAACGTTTTACAATATAATTAGTACGCCGTAGACTAATTTCGGTAAAAGGAAAATTAAAAAATTATGTCGAAGTTTGAAAAATTTCAATTTCTACTCGTCATTTCCTGTCTTTTACTGTACAACATTGCAATAATCACATGTACGAGTGTAAATAAATTTGGATAACTTGTAAACTAATTAAGACATATAATGACATTTGAGGCTTATTTCGATTAAAAAATTAAATAAAAATTTAGGACTAAGTCAGAAAAATTTGGATTTAAATTGGTCATTTCCGGTTTTGCAGATGAAAAAAAAAATGTTATTTTTAAATTAATTTATTTTAATTTAAAGATTAATCGATTTCCTATAGGAATCACTTAAAATTATTTTAATCGATTAGCTTTTTATTTCGAAAAAATAATTTCAAAAAATTTTGTTTTAAAAACGCCACCACTTTATAACTCGACAAAAAATCGAACAAAATGTCGCACACTCATTCATATCTACTAGAACTTTAGTTATAAAAACTATAAGGAATTCCGGCAAAAAATTTTTCATTGGGTTGTTCGCCTTACAAATAATGCCCCATATATTAAATTATTGACCGACTATCAGAAAGTTGTATTCTTTTATTTCTAGTCTTATAATTCTTATGTGCTGTTTCCAGGTGACAGGCAATTGATTGTACAGAAAATTTTATATAAAAATCAATCAGTTTTTTGAGTGTTCTCCACATAAATTTTACTACACAATAAATTGCCTGTCACCTGGAAATAGCACATTAGTTTGAACTAATTTAAATTAAATATCATGATTTGCAACAGGTTTACATGCACTTAAATGAATCCAATTTATATTGGTTTCATGGAAATTTATGAATCAATCATCACAAAATTCCTTAGAGTGATTTTGGTATTAAAAAGATGAAAACTTAAAATTTCAATACAGTAAAGAAATGTGTTGAAGCGTTTAATGCGTTTTAAAGAGCTTTTCAGAAGGTTGCTTTATTTGGGACCAATGGTAAATTGTGGACCGATTATCACAAAATTGCATGGAGTTATTTCTTGCAGCACACAAAACTACATTGGATCAAATTTTACCACAATATTTATATATGATACAGTATTAGGTGTATTTAAATGTTTACTTAAGATGGGCTTTATATGGGACCGTGTGATTTCTACACACAGGAAAAAATATGGTTGGAGGTAACCATATTCTAAGAGCAACATAGGGATGGGCAAATCGAAAAACTATATCGATATATATCGTATCGATATTTTTTAAAAGAATCGATGTTTATTAATTTAAAATATCGATATATCGATGTATCGAATGTATTAAGCTGACATTATTACCAAATTTCAATAGATATTTACATAGGTACAACCATATTACATGTAATTCCATTCTATCCTAGCTTTCCCACAACAATAAATATCAGTGTTTTCATTCAAAAATTAGCACATCATTAATTAATGAACTAATTAATAATAAATATTTCACTCCCGAAAATAATTTTTGATTTTAAAATTTAGTTTTTAAGGTAAGTTTTAGAGCTTATTTTGTTGTTGGCATGTCTTAAAAAACCGAGACAAAACTGAACTGTGTAATCTATGAAAATATACAATGGAAAAGCGCTGTTATTTTCTTAATATTAGTTAAAAAACATACGATGCAATTCTTAAAAACACAACAGTATTGTATTCAGTTGAGCAACGGTTAATATGTTGAATTTTATTATAAAAAGATCTTAAAAATATCGAATTCGATAGTCGTTGATAAATATCGATGTATCGATACATGGGTATTTTTAATATCGGCGATATATATCGATTATAATTTTTTTAAATATCGATATTTTGATATATCGATATTTATTGCCCATCCCTAGAGCAACATACTACGGTTGGATTTTTACAATGTTTATGTTACAATGTTTATCTTACTATATTATGGTTAAATAGGACCATAACATTTTAAAATTAACAATTATTTTCCCCAAGTCAATCATAATATGAGCAAAATTAGCGTTAATTTGTTCAAAATTTAACATAATGTAGTCGACGTTTTTCAAAATTTCCACAAAAGTAACCATATTATGGTCAGAATTAAAAAAAATATGCTCGATGCAATATTATTAGGTAATGCATTTAAAAACAAGATAATACTTCGTTGAATGGCACTAACACTTAAGGAAAATTCAATTAAATTACACATTTCATTAAGATTTTGACATATTCTCCGAAAAGGATCAGAACTTGCGTAGTTTGTGAAAGTCCTGAAGAAACCCTGGCATGAAAATGCGAGTTGATCGTTGAAGAACGTTGAATTTAACATTGTTAAGCAGGAATTGAGAAAAAACAACCCAAAGTATAGAAAAAAACCCAAAGTATAACGCATATGCTTGCATTTTGTGAAACTAAGATTCACGAGGTTAATATTACACCAGTTATAAAAATTTTCCAAATCAAGTTGAAGATTGTTCAGTTCAGAAGCTTTTGTAGCTTAATAAGAATTTTAGTATAGATTTGAGTATTGCACTCGGCAGATCTTATATAAAATGTGAGAATAAGATTGGACCAAGGTGGCTTCCTTGCGGTACTCAAGAATTTATGAGGATGCTCTTTGATGTTGTATTATTCTAGAAATAATGTATGACTCAAGCCAGCAAAGACTTTTATTAGTAAAACCCATAAATGAAAGATTGCCAAGAAGAAGACTATGGTTGACTTTATCAAAATTACTACTAAAGTGCATTAATCGACCATTTTCTTGCCGACGAATACGTCGTGCTAGGCGAAGTTCGTCGTTCGTCCCAGTTGTGTTTATACCATTATGTTCCACTTTTATAAGCAATGCCCTTTAATTCATTTTCCAGCCTGTGATACTCTTAACCTTCACAATCATTTTTTCTGTTTTACTGGTTTATACTACTACGTAAATTTATGGGCGGCATGATATAACCCTCACGAAATAAGTCCCCAAAACGGAAATGAAATAACTCTCCAAAAATATATATGAGAGGCAACAACAACGTTTTTAGGGGATTTATTTAATTTTTTTGGGAACTCATTCCATTTTTATATTGGGGAAATATGAAATAAGTCCCCAAAAATCTGAAATTAAATAAGTCCCTAAAAATATTTTGGGGACTTATTTCATTTTTAAATTACATATCTTAAACGTCATAATGATGGCAATTTGTCTCTTGTTATATTCACTGCATACGTTTACCATACATAAAAAAGGGACTAAGTATCAAAAACTATAATTTTAGAAACCTAAAATAATTTTTTGTTTAGCCGGCCATCGCCTTATCAAAAACTATAATTTTAGAAACCTGAAATAATTTTTTGTTTAGCCGGCCATCGCCTTGCGCCGGGCGCAAGGATTTTCTCCTCTATGGTATTCCAAACATCGGCTTCGCTAACTAATGCTCCTTAATTTGGCCTTGTGCCCGACCGAAGACTGGCTATGCAGAAAAGCTTTAGTTATCGAAGCCGGTGTTTGTTATACCATAGAGAAAAAAGTCATTCCGCCCGGCCGAAATCTTAACCATGCTATCTATCGCGCAAATTTTAAAACCAAAACTGAACAATATGTATTATATTGGGGTCTTATTTCATTTCTGGAATTGGGGATTTATTTGATATGAAATAAGTCCCAAAAATTTATTTCATAATTTTTTTAAGGGAGTTATTTCATACCGCCAAATTTATGTATTTAAATCAATAATTAATATAATATGATTGACAATTTTAAGTAAACAAGCAAGAATGTAATTGAAAGGCATTTAACTATTCTGGGGAGTAAAACCACCATAATTTTCTTGCTTTTCAACATATTATTTTTAATATATTAATTTTAAAACTAAACATACAATATAATTTCAAACATATGATTGTTGTTATTATGCTTGAAGGCAACCATAATATGGTTACGGCTTTTGGATGGATGAATTAAACCATAATATGGTTGTCGATGACAATATTATGGCTAAGGTATTCATAATATGTTAAGCTGTCTGGTTGTAGCTTTATTTTGTTAAGACATTATATTGCAAAATTCACCTATATTTGAAGTTTTAACCTTAACGGCAACAGCTAAAAAATTATACTTTCGTCAACAGCAAGCATACCCGGGTATGCAAACACATTTTACATGAGAATTCACAATTTGCTAATTATATTTCTGTTTTGTTGTTTTTTTTTTGTTTGTATTTTGTTTGTGATTTTTCCTATTTTGATTTGTTTTATGCAGGAATACTTAAAATAAGGGTAGTTTTAGCAGACTTGTAAAACGCTTAAATCTTATGAAATAAATATTTATTTTAATTTTTTTCATATACATACCGGGTATGGTAGGAATGAAAAAATTACCACATACATGGTCTGATTTGTTCAATTTTGTTCAAACTAAAGAATATGTTAGAAAACACTTCTAGTGAGGATATCATGAAAGTTCAGAGCGATTTGATGACCACTTTCAGAGATACAGCGTTTTTAAAATTTAAAACATACCCTGGTATGCAGGGGTTGACATAAAGTGTAAGGGAGGTTAAAACTTTATTATATAATAGATACCAAATATTAGAAGAATTTTGATTTTTAGTTGAACTGTTAATTTTTTAATTCTTTGATATTATTTAATTAGGCTCGAGTTCATCAAATTTAATTTTCATTAAATTATTTTTACTGAGGAAGGAATTTTTACAACTTGGAATTTTTATTAAAATTTATTGATATATTTTTTTTTTTCTTGGCTGACGTGGGATTCGAACCCGGGTTGATCTTTACATGTTTCAAGAATCACCACATTCTATCGTCAGAAGATCTTTGAGTTCTACCAACTGCACCACTGCGGTGCCCGTTAACCATCAGTCAAATATCAATCCTTTAACCAGTAGTACTGGTGGTTCGAAATTTGCTGTTATTATCACTTAAATTTCAAATTACATGTTGCCTCCTTTCCTCTGTTTTTTTTTCTCGTATTCTTTCTGTCAAGTCTTTGTCTTGAAAACCTGAATACATTTGTTTATTATGTTTTCTTTGTCCACTTTCGTCGACATTTTAGAGGAAAAAAAAAACAGAGAGAGCAATTCCATATGAAAGCGATCACCTTTTGGACGACCCCTCTCCGATTTTAAAATAAATAGTCTCAATCGATTGCCCAGCAAAAAATAATGTACCTACATATTTTTTTTTTTTTTATAGTGACTGGTTTAGTGGTGGTGTACACCACTGTCATGTGACAAAATTGAAGAATTCTTCATAAGGGACCTCATTGAAAGTTGTTTTAAAAAAAAAACTACTAAAGCGATCGCAACGAGTGATAGCTCGTTGGAAAGGTATTGAATCAGGCTTTAGTTGAAAAATAAAATTTTCCTAATTTTTCTTAGAAATTTACCTTTAAATTTTCCCAAGAAAATTAAATTTTCCGATTTTCCACAGAAGCTCCTAAATTATCCGGCTAATTTTTTTTTTGGATTCCTCATAATTTTTGCTTTAAGAATCAGCAATAAAAAAATGGGCCCAGACTCCTTGTTTGGACAGGAGAAGAGCATTTAACCCAAATTGTCCGGACGCACCCATGTGGTAACGCAAAAATACGTTACAATTTAAGCTACATAGCAATGTTAATGTTAAAAATTTTAACAGAAAATCACTGGTATTACATGATATAAACGCCTGTTAATAATTTTAACAGCTTTGCAGATCATTTGTGTTTTGTGTTTCTAAGCGAGAGGTCGTTTAAATAAAATTGAAAAAAAAAAATTTGAAAAATAGTGAAAAATGAATTACATGAAAAAGTAAGTTATAATTTTTTTTTACTTTTATTGTTCTTAGGAGAAATATTTTTTTAGAAGTTTATAACATAATAGTGATATTTAATTTTGTTGTAAATAAAAATATTAAATAATATATATCACTTGTATTTTTCGAGCATTATATATTTGCGTTACCATATGGGTGCATCAGGCACTACATAGATTTTTTTTTGTTATTATGAATATGCTGTCTTGCGAGGCAACAAAAACCCAATGATATCGAAAGAAGAGTTAAAGGTTTATATAGGAATTCTTTTGGTCACTGGATATAGTGGTCCAACAAGATATCGAGATATGTGGTCTGCTGATAGTGATTTGAAAGTTGATCTTGTATTCAACAGCATGCGTCGCGACCGCTTTATAGAGATATGCAGTTCTCTTCATTTTGTAGACGCCGGAGCACAAAATGCTGATGGAGACAAAATGTGGAAGCTCAGACCAGTAACAGACCATTTGAAGTACAATATGATAAAAAACTTCCATGCAGAGCAAAACCTTTCATACGACGAGAGTATGATTTCGTACTTTGGAAAGCATGGATGTAAGCAATATATAAAAGGAAAGCCTTTAAGATTTGGATATAAGGTGTGGTCCTTATGTACGCCAAGTGGATATCTTATCAATTTTGAAATTTATCAAGGAAAAAATTCACGAGTAAAAAGCAAATATGAGCAATGTTTTGGAAAATGTGCTAGTCCCTTGATCAATATGATTGATGATTTTCTGCCTCTCTCTTTTCTGCCTCTCTCTTTTTCTGCCAATGATTTTGGAATACATGTGACAAAATGGAAGGACAACTCAGTTGTCTCCATTGCCTCTACCGCTCATGGCGTCCATCCAATATCCAACGCCTTGAGATATTCAAAAGAGGAAAAGAAAAAAATACAAGTGAAACGGCCGCATGTTGTAACTCAATACAACCGGTATATGGCAGGTGTTGATCGTTTGGATCAGAATGTAATCCTTTATCGCATTGGATATAAGGGGAAGAAATGGTGGAGCAGTATTTTTACTTGGCTGGTCGATGTATGTGTTCAAAATGCTTGGCAGCTTCATAGAATAGAACATAGCAACATAAATCAATTGGAGTTTAGACGTCAAATCGCTATTTACTATTGTCAACATTACGGCGAAAAGCCCAAAAGAAGTGGTTGCACTCCAATTCCCAAACGAGAACATGAAAGCTCTGTACGTAGTACATTACGATTTGACGGGAAAGATCATCTTGTTGTACCTACTATTAAAAGAAGACGTTGCGCTGGTGAACTATGCAAAACGAGCGGTCGAACTGCGTGCAATAAATGTAATGTTGGTCTATGCGTCAAATGTTTTGCTGAATACCACACAAAGAATCGTGTAAAAACATAGTTTTTAAGCTTTGGCATTAAAATTAACATTTAAGGAACTTTATTATTTTATTTTTGTTAAGTAATGGCATGTACAAATGTTTAGTTTTCTAATATATGTGTATATATTACAATAAAAACATGATTTCTTATAAAATCTAAAAATTTTCTGTGAACAAAAAAAAATACTGTGTAGGGCCGGATGTGACCATATGGTAACGGCCTATTATGCCCGACCCATAGGTCGCATAAAAATTCTAGGTACTAGGTAAATTTTCTTGGGTCCTATATTCATAAATTATATAACTTTTATTTAAATTCAAAACAAAAAACATTCCCGGACAATTTGGGTTAAGAGACCACCTTGTTAAAAATACATTTTAAAAATTATTTTACAGTTAAAAATACATTTATGAAGAAAAAATCAATTTTTTTTAAGAGCCCCAAGTTGAGTGTGTAGTGAATATGGTCTGCCTGCCTTCACAAGATCGGCCATAAATCCATGGATAATAGCAGCAGTGGCATGTAATGGCACACCAAACCCGACTGAGGCTACAGGTCATAAAATGTTTTGTAAATTTTTTAAATTACCAGGTAATAAATATTTCGCCTAAAATGACACGTGCAGAAACAAGTCATAAAACACGGATTTTCCATAAATATGGCGAAATATTTATTACCTGGTAATTTAAAAAATTTACAAAACATTTTATGACCTGTGGTCGGCTTATTGGCAGTAACCAATTAAGTCCCTTTTAAAAAACATTTTATGACTATTAAAGAAAAGCAAATATCGCTTATTTTTTTTACCTATTTTTTACCAAAAAATAAATATAAATACTTCACACACTCTGAGTCAAATTTCAGTTGAATACTAAACGTGAAAGTGTTAAAGTGTTTTTTTTTTTGTAAAGTAAAGAGTGAAGCTGTAAAGACAATTTAAAGTAAAATGAATAAATTTTGCTGCAATCCGTTTAACAAGAGTGGACATCGTTCGAAAAAGATAAAAGTATTAAAATTAACTGGTGTTTCGAAGCGACGGTGAAGAAGCAGAATTCATTTGCCCCAAGTGAAAAATCGATTTGTCTCAACAAGCAAATGCATTGAAACAAATGCAGCCACAATCCGAGAGTGAAATGACAAGTGAACAAAATGTTTCATCTGATAGTGAGGCAGACATTCCGATGGTCAATATATCTTTGAGTCCTTTGAATGAGGCTATTACCACTTTAGGTGAAACGCCTATTAGAAAAAGAAAGTTGCGAAGTGAAACATACAGGAAAGAGAAAAAAGGCAAGGTTATGAGTGCAATCGCGACAATATTTGATGAAGGCTCTGATAACGAATGCAGTCAAGCAGATGACGTTGATGACGGCAAACAAATGATTGAGCAGTTGAAAAGAAAATTCAATTTAGCGACCACTTTTCCGGAGAAATATCTCATTTTATCTGTGCTGCCTCAATCATGGTCTATACGCAAGATTTCTGAACAGTTTCAAACATCTTTTTACATCGCGAGAAGAAGCAAAGAATTAGTTCGACAGAAGGGCATATTGGCGAATCCCACCAAGAAATTTGGCTCAAGGACCCTCAGCGAAGCAACGGTGAAATTAATTCAAAATTTTTTCTGCAATGATGACAACAGCCGCGCCTGCCCAGGTACACGTGACTATGTTATCACACGTGAAGATGGAGAAAAAGTACACAAGCAGCGCAGATTATTATTATGTAATCTATCCGAAGCATACCATCAGTTCAATGAGAAATACCCAGCAGAAAAAGTGGGATTTTCTAAGTTTGCCATCCTACGACCAAAAGAATGCGTGCTGGCATTAGACAGGCACGGAACGCATTCAGTCTGCGTTTGCATGTTTCATCAAAACATCAAATTAATTTTCTTTCCATGCAAGAAATTGAAAGTATTTCACGGTGAAATTGAAACATATAGGGACCTCCTGTCGAAGTCGTTGTGCGCATACCCCACGGAAAATTGTCATCTGTCCAAATGCGACAATTGTCCGAAGATTGATGAGCTAGAGCAATATTTGGCGGAAAAGTTTGAACAGCTGTTAATTCAGGAGGTGCATTTCAAACAGTGGATAATTAGCAGCGGCAGATGTTCCCTTGAGACCGTGGTAAAGCAGATTCCGGAATTCATCGAGGAATTCGGATTCAAGTTGAATGAACTGAAGGCGCACCATTTCATATGCGAGATGCAATCGAAATTTCTAAAGGAAAGTAAGGAGAAATTAGCCCAAAATGAATTCATTGTGATAAGCGACTTTGCCGAGAATTACACTTTTCTCGTTCAGGATGAAATTCAGGCTTATCACTGGGCAAACGACCAGTGCACGGCGCATCCTTTTTGCAGTTATTTCAAAAACGAAGATAACGAACTACAGACCGTAAGCCTTGTTGTTGTCGCGGAGAGTTTAGCTCATAATTATGTGTCCGTTTATTTATTTCAAATGAAACTGTTTGAATTCTTAAGATCAAAATTCGACGCAATCGACAAAGTAACGTTTTTCTCAGACGGCGCGGCTTCTCAGTACAAGAATAAAAAAAATTTTTACAATCTTTGCATAATTGAAGAAGAACAAAACTGCAAGGTAGAGTGGCACTTTTTCGCGACGTCCCACGGTAAGGGCCCATGCGATGCGTTAGGGGGAAATCTAAAACTCATGGCGACTAAGGCAAGTTTGCAAAGGCCATATACTGACCAGATCTTAAATGTACAACATTTGTTTTCGTGGATTCAAAGTAAGGAAATTGCCATTAACACAGTTTTATGCACTCAAAAAGAACACGATGCCATGGAGCGACGAATTCAAAACAGATATAATAATGTCAAAACTATAACTGGAACGCAAAAGTTTCATTGCTTCATACCAAATATTTCTGATATGTCAATTAATGTAAAGCGGTACTCTTCGTCTGCCGACGTGCTAAATTTAAAGTTACTTTAATTTTATAATGATGCCAAGACAATTGAAATTTTTAATAAATATTGTAATTAAGTATAAGCAGCAAAATAAGAAAGATTTTTTCTTCATAAATGTATTTTTAACTGAAAAATAATTTTTAAAATGTATTTTTAACAAGGTGGTCTCTTAAATGCTCTTCTCCTGTCCAAACAAGGAGTCGGGGCCCATTTTTTTATTGCTGATTCTTAAAGCAAAAATTATGAGGAATCCAAAAAAAAAAAAAAAATTAGCCGGAAAATTTAGGAGCTTCTGTGGAAAATCGGAAAATTTAATTTTCTTGGGAAAATTTAAAGGTAAATTTCTAAGAAAAATTAGGAAAATTTTATTTTTCAATTAAAGCCTGATTCAATACCTTTCCAACGAGCTATCACTCGTTCCGATCGCTTTAGTAGTTGTTTTTTAAAACAACTTTCAATGAGGTCCCTTATGAAGAATTCTTCAATTTTGTCACATGACAGTGGTGTACACCACCACTAAACCAGTCACTATAAAAAAAAAAAAAAAAATATGTAGGTACATTATTTTTTGCTGGGCAATCGATTGAGGCTATTTATTTTAAAATCGGAGAGGGGTCGTCCAAAAATTTGCCAATTTTGATCGTTTTCATATGGAATTGCTCAATATAATTTTAAGTCGAAAAAAGTTTATTTTTGCAATATTTAATAACATGCGGTGAATTTCACTCTCCAATTTATGTGAGATTTTTGACAGAAATATCAATTTTTTAGGGACTTTTCCTACTGGATTTTAAAGCCAACTGTTTAGGATAACTAAAAAACAATTTAACACCAAAATTGTTTTTTTTTGTTATTTAAGTTTGTACGAAAGTGAGTGCGAGTGCAAGGTAAGAAATGCGAACATGGCTCAATCGATTTAGATTAAACGGTGGGGTCCAAAACGTCAGCCGCAAAGCTACTCGTGTTTTTAAATACATTCTGCAATACAAACGTGTAGAATTTTACAATGTTACCTGTCCCAAAGTGCACCAAAAAAGTTATCGCTGCGTACTAGTGCTGTTTCTAATATTCATATTCGTATTCGAAATGACGAATATTTGCCTATTTTACGACATTCGTATTCGTATTCGGCTAGTTTAAGCGAATATTTCACGAATATTTTGTTAATACATTCCAAAAGAAAAAATACAAAAGTGTAAAAAACACAAGTATTCTCTTTAAAATGACATACAAATCATCTTCGTATGTGCAGTAGTTTTTGAGATATTCAAAAAATAAACTTAACACATTCGCCTAATTCGGCGAAATTATGACATTTTGAATAGAACGCAGCTTTTGCAAAAAAAATTTTAAAATTTTTTTTCGTTGATATATGTTCCTTCTAGGATGAATGGAACCTTCACACCAAATTTCATTCAAACCGAAGGGAGTCGGGTCCCACTCTTGGTCGATTTTTTTTTTCATTATTTATTTATTGAATCTTCATATATTAAATATGAACTAACAATAATTAATCAAATCTTATACTAATACTTTATTTTTGTCCTGCCAATGCTAGACGAAAATTTTTCTCTTCACGGTTTCTGTTCACATATGTAGATTTTTAGCGGTCTTGTCGTCGGATGAGTCCTGCAGTATCTCTTCTCCTTAATCTAGAGTGGCCGCTGTAATTTAAAATATTTCGAGCTAGTGGATTTGGGTGCGACTCAAGTCTTTTTAAATATTTTACTGCATACTTCGTAATAATAGTTTTTACTAATGGCACATTGAGATCCTTGTGAATATTTGAGTTTTTAACATACTAGGGAGCGGCTGTGATTGTTCGAAGAAGTTTATTTTGGCGCCTTTGAATTTTTTCGATATTTGAGGCCGAGGCAGTGCCCCATAGCTGAATACCGTAGCACCAGATTGGCTTTAATATAGAGTTGTAGAGTAGGAGTTTGCAATCGAGGCTAAGAACAGAATTTCTTCCAATAAGCCAATTAATTTGAATTGCTTTAAGTTTCATTTGTGTTAGTTTTGCTTCTATATGGCATTTCCATGTTAAGCTCCGATCTAGATGAATACCAAGATATTTTACATGCGATTGTTGGGGCACTAATTGATTATTGATTTTAATAGGGGGACATGACTCCCGACGAAAGGTGAATGTTATATGTACGCATTTTTGCTTATTGACCTTTATGGTCGATTTGACATGGAATTACCCAAGTTAATTTTAATGATTCCTAGATAAACTATCATTTGCAGCAATTGTCTAATAATCGTACGAAAATTATCGACGACTGGAACGGGCCAATGAAATATGAAGATAATTCCGATCCCGATTCACAAATTAGGAAAGCGTTCACTGCGGTGGATTGACATTTCACATTTAAAGAAACTCAGAGAGATCACTTCGTTCTTCTTATTAAACAATAATTAATAGTGCACAGAAAAAATTCTTTAAAAATTTTGCCCCAATTAAAAAATTAATCAAAAATAAAATAAGTTTTAATTAAAAATTTAATCAAGTGAATTAAGCGTTTTATCAAGTAAATTAAACGTTTAATCAAGTGAATTAAAAGTTTAATTGATACTCATAATTTGCACCAGTAAACAAATTAATAGTTACAATTAAACGTGTAATTCACTTGATTAAACGTTTAATTCACTTGATTAAATTTTTAATTAAAACTGATTTTATTTTTGATTAATGCTTTGATTGGGGCATCATTTTTTTCTGTGTGGGAAGCTTAACAGTTTTATATCCATTACAAAACACTGTGAGAAACAATGTTAAGCAAAATAAATTATATATGTGAAAAACCATCGAAATAGGTCGGTTAATTACTAAGTAAAAGCGTAAAAATAATGAGAAAAACGAAATTTTTAAGTATTTAAGTATGAGTATCAGTGTGACAATTTAAGCATTTTTGCATTTAAATTTAGCACACAAAATTTTTAATTAGCTGCAAAACTTCCTTTTAGCATTTCGGTATTTTATTTAGGATTTTTATAAAATGCTTTTTAAATTTTGACTACAAATAGTTGCACTCAAAAAGAAATTTATACGAAATGCATTAGTTTTACCTTAAGAAACGTCTAACTAGTTAAAAAAAAAAATGCTGTAAAAATGGAATTAAATGATCCCAAGATAAAAATTCCATAGTGTAAATGTTTGGGCATTTCATGTTAATCCAACGAAATTTGTGCTGTAAACAGCTAAAAAATTAATAGTTTGAAATGTTAGCTTTTCTTAAACTTTAAGAAATAAACTGGTCTAAAATTTATTTTTATAGAATCTTGTATTGCAGGCCGCCTGAATTTGTAAAAATATTTCCAATTTTTTAAATTTTGTTTAAAATGAGTTCCTAAAATTTATGTTGCTTTTAATAAAATGTAATACTGATAAGTATGGAAACAGTTACTTGGAGATATCTTAGCCCTGGGTGACTTCACGTGAAATATTCAATCTCTCACCGTGTAGAATAAGTTGCTTTATTTGTAACCTTA
Source organism: Pollenia amentaria (assembly GCA_943735925.1). Lineage (NCBI taxonomy): Eukaryota > Metazoa > Arthropoda > Insecta > Diptera > Polleniidae > Pollenia > Pollenia amentaria. The sequence goes on along the minus strand of OX031009.1, from coordinate 92,826,170 downwards.
TTATACTTCAGAAACACTTGGTTTCCATATTAGACCCTTTGGGCCGCGGTGCTTATGGCTTTTATATAATAATAATGTTTCTATAAATTTTAAAAATGTTCAGTAGTGGCATTGACGCGCGAACTTTGTAATTCCATTTTGCCGTTTGCCCTTTTTTTCTTGTTTATTGTTATTTTTCAGTCAAATTTTAAATATCGTGTGGCACTTAATCTCAAATTGGATGTTCGTATACGTATTCGGCGAATTTTACCGCAGATATTCGTATTCGCGAATATTAAAAATTGATGTTCGTAAGATCACTGCTGCGTACACAATAAGCAATTTTTGCATCGTTAAGCCAGTGGTTAAAAGCCTCCTATCAGCCACAAGCATTTTATTTTGGGTTTTTCTACTGTTTTTGAAATTGTTAAAATTTTTATCAATAGTCATTGTTTTGCTTTTAGTTTGTGGAAAACCCTCAAGACCTTAGTTTGTGTGATTTTTTGGCATTTGCTTTATAAACAAAAACTCTAAATGCTCAAAATGATTATTTGGCATCTTGATTTTTTACTTTTACTTAAAAGAAGAGCTAGTTAAAAAAGGGCTATAATAATATAATAAACTCTTTAATAATCCTAAAATTGTAACTTCATAAAAAAGCAGAAAAAATACTGATTTAAGAAATCGCAGAACGCAAAAAAGCTGCAAGAATAAAAGCTAAAATCAGTCAAAGTACCTGCTAATAGCCACAGAAGTATGTGCTAAAAGCAGCGCATCAGAGCAAATAGACTGCTTAAATTTTTTTTGTATGGAAAACAGAAACAAACTTTTGTTCTTGTTTTGCATGTAAAATATCAATAACTATAATTCTTCGTGCAACTGGAGTTTCTCCTCGTTTTGCTTTTAGCGAATATTCGAGCATCTGTTAGCAATCGTTCGTGCTGTTTTTATCTCCTGTTGTGATGCTACTGGCCTACATTAATTTTTTATTTGGCTGGTTGTTTCATTTTGTACTCTTTCAATTAAGAAATTTTGCTATTGTAAAAAAATAGACTGGAATTAGTGCTTTTCAAAAAGTTACGTTTCAAAAGTACTGCATTTGAAAAGTGTGGGCTATTTTTTTGTCAGTTTTGGCACTTGTTAGCCTTCTGGTTTTGATTTTAATTTTAGATACGGGAAACGCAAAATTTTGCAGTTATTGCAAAAATAACGAAAGCATTTCAAACACTGCGGTAAACTTGATGCTACATTTTTAACTTTGACTGCAAAGTATTATGATGTTTTGGAACGTTGAAACTAAAATATTTCGTTTCACACGGAATGACGAACTTAGTACACACCCATTCACCACTAGTGGTGAAGGGTATTAAAATACAATATTTCATTTCTAAAACTTGTACCCGGAAGCTTAAAACGTTTTTGTTTTATGAATACAGCATTTGGTAAAAGCAAAAAAAAAAAAAAAAACAAAAACACACAAAGATGTGCATTAGCGTTTCAATGTCTTTCTGTCTTATGTTTTATTATTTGTAAAAAGTGAGAGGAATCCAAAAATCAATTGAAAAATTTCCTACAATTGCAAAATTAACACAGGGTGGCGCAGAATGTTGTGCTATATGGTTTGAATTCTTTATAACTTTTTTTAATATAATTTTTTTTTGATGTTTTTTTCCAGCATTTTTTGATCAAATAACGACTAAAAATAGTTCACCCCGATCAATAAACGGTTATTCATCGTGAGGTTTGATTTTCAATGTGCTTTTTTAAATATCACGCGTGACTCACATCAAACTGCATTTTAATTTTTGTTCAGTATCGCTTGGCAAGTCACGTGGAAAGAATCACACTACAACAGCGTCTTCAGATTGTTGCGAATGGGCTCTGGAAAAACTCAATGACAAGCCGGGCGTTTTATCGTGAAATTTTGTTCAGTGATGAAGCGCATTTCTGGCTAAATGGATACGTTAATAAACAAAATTGCCGTATTCAGGCTGATGAGCAAACCGAAGATTAACATTCTTCCATTCTTCTTCTTCATTTGCATATTCCGTTTTCGAATGTTAGCGACTATACAACTACAAAATTTACATTTCAAAAGTTTAATTATTATTTTACACTAGATTTGATTTCAAATATCGTTTACAATCTGAGCTAAAACATCTCTATGCCTTGCCGCATTTTTGGGATTCTCTTACCATTACATCCATTAAAAACAACGGTATGGTGTGGTTTATGGGCTGTGGAATTATTGGTCCCTATTTATTCAAAAATAAAAAAATCAGAATGTTACCGTCAATGGTAGACGTTATCGGACCATATGCATCCATGTGCTGTAACGGACTATGTGCTTCTTGAAATTCAAGCGCATGGTCTTGATGAGCTCAGGTTTCAGCAAGACGGCGCTACAAGCCATACAGCGCGTTGAGAAATCATTTTGGTTTCTACGGCAATGAAGCCACCTAGACCGTGCGATATCACACTTTTGGACTACTTTCTCTGGGGATATGCAAAGACTGAGGTCTTCAGATATAAGCCAGCTACGATGGACGCTTTGGAAGCCAAATAACTCATTTTATATATCAGTTGCTATGCTCAAACGAGTCGCCCAAAATTTGCCCTTCCCAATGGTCAATATTTACATTATATAATTTACAAACAGTAAAACAATAAATTGTTCTTTTAACCGATAATAAACATTATAAGTTCACTTTAAAATTGATGTGTTTTATTTTACATTATAAATCGAACCTCACGTTGAATCACCCGATATTATTAAAAAGACTTATCTTGGATGTGTGAAATACTGGGTGGGCGGTAAATGAGTTTATGGTTTGAATTCTTTATTACTTTTAAAATCTTATATGGTGTATTAAAAAATAAGTAATAACAATCGCATAAATAAAAAATTTATATGTCCCTTAAACCATATAGCTCGTTCCTTGCCACCCTGTAATAGAACAATATTCATAAATGGTCAGTTATATACCAGAAATACCATTTGGACCATTTTGAAAATTTAGGTTAGTGGTCTAACAGTTGGTGGCACATTAGCCAAAAAAAAAAAAAAAAAATGTTCTTTAGCAAATGACAAGTAGCTGAACAACAAATACCAACTTCTGAAAGGGGCTTAGAGGAGAAAATTATATATTTTTTAGAGGGAAATATGTTATTGAAGGTACTCATTTATGAATTGTTTTATTGTTTAACTATTTATCGTTTGGTTTATGTATTCAATGGGGTAACAAGTAAATTTACTGCATACATTTCCAAAACATAAAATTAGTATTCTCTAATGGAATGGCTATTTAAGACAACTTTTCGAACACCAAAATGAAGGCGTGCACGAGTTGAGTATTGGCTATTATTCCAAAGTAAACCCCCGAATTTGACTGGGCTACTTCTGATTACTTAAAGGCATTTAATTAAGTTTAGTTCTGAAAATTTGGTTTTAAGTTAGTAAATTCTTAGCAGACAGAAAACAGGGACAGGAAACCCGGGATCCCGCACATTTTTCGGGTCATAAATCCCGGGAAATTTGTACGGGAACTCCCGGTATTTTTATTTTATTATTACAAGTTTACTGCTGATATAATTGTTAATTAGTTATGTCGAGAAATAGATGTAAAATCAAACCCGAACAGTAACTCAATGTTTAATGTTTGATGCTTTGAAATTTCGAACTAATAAAAGAAAATTATTAGCATTTTTGTACATTTTTCATTACTGTGTTTTCTTAATCATCAGATGCCTAAAATTCTGTGTCATATCCACACCTATACTGCCCTCCAAAGAAAAAAACTTACAAGTGCCAAAATTCCAAAATGGAGATAAGGGCAGATTGGGAACCGTGAATGTGTTTCTGATTTTTGTGTTGAGCTTAAAATACCTATTTTTTTTGTAAATGACTGAATAATGTTAAGCAAAATGGTCACATCTACCACCTCGTGCGTGTTTCCTAAACAAAAAGCCTTATCTGCCACATACTATGAGAACAAGTCACATTGACCAAAATATTAAGCTCTTTTTTCCTAGTGTCTATTAGGGTATTCATTTAATCGGGCTTTTGCTTTAATCGGTTAATCGCTCGATTAATTAACCGAGGTTTTGGTTTAATCGGTTAATTGATCGGTTAACCGATTAATAAAGTTTTTTTTTTTATAAATTAAGTAATTTCAATAAATAAAAATGCATAAATTATTTATTCTTTGCCGTTTATTAGAAAAAAAAAAACAATAACATAATTCAAACATAACAATTTTTGGACTAAAACGAGCAAACAAAAAAAAAAAAAAAAAAAAAAATTCAAAAATAGTTATGTAATACATATTTTTTAATTAATTCATATATGTTCTGCAGTAATTAAAAAATAAACTTTAAGTTAATTTTTTTAGTTATTCAATAGTTTAAGCAGACCTTAAAAAATAATCTTTTAGAAAAATAAAAAGAAGAAAGAAATAAATAGCACGTTATAGATAAATGCCATTTATGAGAAAAATATTTTCGTTTAAATGTTAAAGACTTAAGCGATTCTTTATCGTTTTCACTTATCGTTGATGTTGGAGAAATCGAAAGCAACCCATAATACAGAATATCTAATTTATCAGTCCTCTTCCTGGATTTCTCTTAACGTATAAAATCTTCCATTATGCCATTAGAGTCCTGTTGAATTTTTTAAAATTTTGAACTCTTGTAATTATTTCGGTTAATTCTGTTAAAAGCTTGAAATCAGAAAATATGAGAAGAATCAAACAACTAAACACTTACGTACAAAAAGTACGTGAAACAAAAAGCTGTTTACAGCAAACACTTATTTGAAATGAATATCACTGAACACCTTTATTTTTTGTATGAAAAAATATTTTCTTAACACATTCCTCTTATAATACTAAAAAAATTAAAAATTTTGTTACGTCGGTTAATCAACTGAAATTAACCGGTTTAATCGTTTATCGAAAATAGCCAACTTTAAATAAACCAATCGGGTAGTAATTAAGCGGTTAACCGATTAACGGTTAACCGAATGAATACCCTAGTGTCTATGATATTTTTGGATAGTATGAGTTTTCTTCTTTGTGTGTGCAATACTACGGATAAGTTCTTGCGAAACCCGACATGGACGAATAACTTTAGGAAACTAGAGAATTTTGTTCTTGAATCTGCGAATATCATCTCAGAATAATACAGAGTGAGCAAAAAATCGCATTTACTACTCATTTCCAAAAATGCTTAGTCTACAAATTGAGTTTTGCAGAAGCAGCTCCTTAAGTTTACGGGCGATATAACATTCATTTGTATGCTAAGTTATTTATTTGGACATAACTTTGGCTTGGATATGCCGATCAACACCAAAATTTTACATAATTTAAAGTGAACAATATTCAATTCAAATGTGAAAAAATTAAAAACATGCTGAGTCGACTTAGTATATTCTGAAATTGAGAAGTCGATATGAAATAAAAATTAGCGTTGTGCATTACTGCAAGCCAGCCTGCTTTAGTCCACACATAAATACATTCATCCATACACACATTTTGAAGCTGCAGGTTAGAAGACTAGATTTTCAAAATTGTTGCTGCTTTTTGGCTTTAAGTATTTCTGTATTTTTTAATTTTTATTAAAAATGTATTTATTTTTATTTGTGTAACTATACGTCATACGTTATTTGTGTTATATGATAATAAAAATAGAAAATCGAAATCTTGTTCTTGTTAAAAAAGCGTTGTTAAAACAGTTATTTCCACAACGATGTCTAACATCACTGCAGTATTGCCATATAAATAAACACCATCTTGATTGTTATTTTTCCTTTTTTAGGGATTGTCGTGCCATACATTTTCCTCACATCAAAGAAAGGGCCTGTTGGGAAATTCATCACTGCGCTGCATCTGATGCGCATCTATGATTAGTTTGCGATGCTCATGCAAATCAGCTTGGCATCAGCCTGTTTGCCGCCCGTATTAGTTATGTTATTCAACACAATATGCATCAGTAATTTTTGTGATGCGTATTTTAGATTTGTTTGCGCATCATCTGCGTTTGCTATGTATTTTCGACAAGATAACATTTGCAGTGATGCTTATTGCGGCAAACGTCAAATTTGATTGCTCCATAAAATTTGCGACGTGGGACTGCATATTGCTATGAGTGGCAATCCATTGCCCAATGAATGCTCTTCCGATTGCTTGAGCAATTATTGCTGAGCAATCTGCTGCTAAATTAGTTGTCATTTATTTGACATTTCATTTCTCTGTGCTTTTTCATACAATTTCTCACGGTGAAAATTAATGGCAAAGCGATTTCACGTGTTCTCCAGCAATATATTCAGCAATTATTGTGCATTGTTTTACCTACGTTTTTGCTTGTGTTTAGCAAAAAAAATTTGCTACGTGGAGACGTAGCGTTTTGTTCTTAAGCACACATAACAATGGATGGTCTGGACAATATTGTATATATGTACGTATGTTACTAAAATTTATTTTATATTTAAATGCTTTCTGTTACATTGTGGAGTTTAGAGTTTAATTGCTATATACATTTTTTTACACAACCATATTGAGTGAATATTTAAATTAATCTTAATTAATCCTCTTATTTAAGCTTGAGGTCTTATTTCTTTTTTTATAAAAAATATTTAATTTATTTAATCCAATATTTCGGCACTCCGTTGTGTGCCTTCTTCAGGGATTTTTTCTTTAATATTTGACAAAAAATTAACAATTTTTAATAAATTTAACAGATTCAACAAAATGTAATATTTTCAATAAAATACAAAAATGTTTTCCAATTTAAACCAAATCTATTACAGTTAAAGTCGAATAAGAGTCAATTAATTTAAATTAAACTCTAACGTTCAAAGAACTCAATATTCCGATAGACAGCAGGCCTGTAAATGTTCGTGAGATGAAAAATTGATGAGTTAATAATTTTTTTTTATATAAATGTTCACTCCACAATAAAAACACTGTTGATTTTTTTTCTCTTTGTTTTTTTTTTCTTATCAATACATTTTAACATATTAATTTTTCTGTTAATAACATATTTTGTTTTATGTTAGTCTTATAAAAAACAAGTTAAGAGCAGAAAGTAATATAACTAGCATTCATTAAATATAAATAAATCTATTTTGTGCCACACCCACTTTCCAATCCCGCCCACATTTTGTCGGATGTTGTGTTTTGATAACCAAGAGCATTGGACCTAATTTAGAGGCTTTGGCTTATGCCGTTCTCCAGATGTACATAAATCCATAATGTCATTGTACGGGGATTGCTACGAATTGCTTATATTATTTTAAGACTTTAAGTCCTGTTGTATGAGAATACCAGTAAATAAAATAAATAAATTTGCTTCTCTTAGTTGTGGTCTTGATGTTACATAATGTTTCGGCGATATTTTATCGCCATGTTGGCTTAACCCTAAACCACATTTTAAGTTTTTGCCTTTTTCTGGTATTAAAGTTGCATCCTCGACTTGAGTGTGTTCGGAGACCTGCTTTAAGGGTGATTTTTGCATTTTTATCAGAAAAATTGCAAAAAGGCCCATTTTTAGAAGAGTCAGGGGGTAAATGCATACCGATAAAATGTTGCTTGTGATGTTCTAAATAAATCTTCTGAATGCACTATATACCAGAAACCTAAGTATTGCACGACTTTCTACTTTTTTTTACTACACAAGGGTGCAACTTTAAATAGGCCGTAAAATGAGTTTCAGATTTAAACTTTTAAAACGCCGATGCAGGTACATATTTTTTTGGACCCCTCTTCAATAATTAGTTGGCAGAACATGGCTATTTTCATTTTGTTGTACAGTGTTATTCTTGCTTAAAAATAATTGGAGTCTCTGTGCTATAGTGTTAGTCATCAGCCAAGTTTCGCTTCCATAAGGCAGTGTAGATTTTACGCAAGCATTCAATATGGGGATCTTCGTGTTTTGAGATATTTATGGGGCCCGCCTCGTTTTATTAAGGCGACTAAATGCTGATCTTGCCTTTTTTTAGTCTACTAGACACATCCTCCTCCACACCAGCATTAATTGACATCATGCATCCTAGATAACAAAATTTTTTACAAATCTAATCTTTTGGTTTTTTATTTGGAATTGGTTGTCGGTGACGTTATAAACTCGCATTGCATGTATTTTTTTTTATGTTTATTTGTAAAACAACAGCCCTTGCTAACTTGACTAAATCGTCCACTTTGCTTTGCAAATTCAAAGACATTTGTGCGAAATGAGGCAGATATCTTCTGCGAAATCCAAGCCTTTAGATGTTTGCGAAAGCCCCACACAAAACCTCTTTTCTTCGTGCATAGTTTTAACATTATCCCATCAAGTACCACGTCACTCGTTTTTGCTAAAGGATTCACTTATCATACCATTGTGACGAACTTGTAGTGAGCAGTTGGTGTAAATAGCCTTGATACATTTTAATGGTACGCCCTAAGCTCTTAATGCGTCCCATATTGCTCCACGTCTTATAGAATCGAATACTTTTCTAAGGTCGACAAAGAAGAAATAAATCGGTCTGCGAAACTCAACAGACTCTTTAACTATAACATGAAGAGTATTTGTCTGATCTAGACAATCCTGCCTGTTCATCTCGCGGTGTCTGTTCAACGCACTGCAGTCTATTACTTATAATTATAGCCATAAAGGCAATCAAAAGTGGTGAAATTTATAGAAAAACAATTAATTAAATTGCTAAACAAAATGTTATTACCAGAAAAGCCGTAAATACGCAATTGTTTATTTATTCTTGCATGTTTTTCCGTTTCAAAGCTGTTTATTAATTTTGGCTTGGATTTGTATGTGCATACTTTTGCATATTTTACTCTTTGCTGCATTTAGCCAAAAAAAAGAGGTGTTTGCTTCATTTTTTTAAGTTGATAGGGCACATTCTGCCTCTTTTAATTCTTTTTAAGTTATTTTAAAGTGCTTTTTGCAAGAGCAATTGTTTTAAATGCTTTTTAAGAGGTGTCTTTTCTATTTATAACCCTACCACCACTGATGGGAGTTGTGGTACAATTGCACCAAATTTGGTGCAATCGAAACTTTATTGGCACACTGGTACAATCCATCCTTTTTTGGCACAATTAACAAAAAATACCCTCGTAGCTTTATCATTTCTTTAAGGTAGATCAACTCACTTTTCTTTAAAAAAAATTTTATTAACATACCTCCAGCCCTGTCCAGAACTATCAAAAATCGAATCATTGTTAATTTGTGTTCATTATGTTATACTAACATATTAGGTACATACATACATAAGCATTTCCCTTTCACACAAATACATACTACTCCCGAAAATAGCTTTTAATGCCATAACTTCCCTATAAATGTTAAAATTGATTTAAAATTAGCTTATAATAATTTTTATATTCCAGAATGAACGCCTATAAGCTTTAAGATGAAAAAAAAAATCCCATATAGATATTAATACTCGTATATACATACATATATATTCAACACAAATAATTTTATTTTAATGAGTCAATGACAGCCCAAGGGCTCCGAATAGTTAACAGTTAACTTAATACTTGTCAGTAAATACTCTGGTTTAGGGTTCATATATGGTCAGACTTGGCCGACTTTATATTTAAACTTGTTTATTATATTTAAATATTATTAATCTGCTTTTTTTGCTTTTAAATAAGCCATTTTTGTTTTTTAGGGCATATTTTGAACAATATTTTAAGAGCATATTGTTAAGTTTTTACTCCATATTTAAATACGTTAAATGCGTAGTTCTATAACAGAACTACTTTGCGATGCTTTTACTAGCATGTAGTATACCAGATAAATTAAGAATAGAAAAGAAGGAATAATTATTCAAAAATTCCAAAACTTAAATTGTAAACTGTGACCACAATGCGATCTTAAAGCAGAATTTTAAAAAAATGCTCCATAAAAGAGCCAGTCGGTACGAGGAGTTAATATGCTTTCATTTGCGACTCTATTACTTCAGACTTTTTTTATGGTTTTTATTTACGCTTGCTTGCGCCAAATCATTATATCAACTAAAAGCTGCAGTGTTTTCATCAGTAAAATTTTTGATAAGGGATCATTTTTACTTAAAATAAAAATGTTCGGTATTCAACAATACTACTGAAAAAAAAAATCTACGCTATATCCTTCCGTTTTTGTCAAAAATGTTTCAAAACTATAAAAATGTTGCTTAAGAAAAAAGGTTACTGTAAACAAGTATGGTTAAGAAAAGCCTTATGCGAAAGTGAAACGTGAAAAGAGATAAGGCATATAAACAAGGACAGCCTTCACAGAAAAAAGTGTTTTATCAATTAAAAAAATGGTTTAAAAAGTATTTTAATTTAATTAATGTGATAATTGAATAAAAAATTTTTTTAGCTGAAAAATTTAAAAATTTAATTTTGATTTAATTAACATTTTAGTTGTTTTGAAAAAAATTTTCAATCAAAATATTAATTAAATAACAAAAAATCTTAATTGACTTTTTTCGTTTAAAATAAAATAATTGAAACATTTAGAATTGTTGTTAGGAATTGTCAATATTTATTTAAATAAATTAACACATTGTTTAAAATTTCAAAGTTTTTTGATCACTTTTAAAATATCATTTATTGAAAATATTTTTTCAAAATTTTAAAATTTTTAGTAATCAATAGTAATCATTTTGGTAATAGGTGCAAAATCAACAACTTGTTTGCTTGATATTATGAATTGAGAACAAATTTGGTGATAGGAGAAATTTAATAATTTTTTCTGTGTTTTTGTCCTTAAGCAATAAAAACAATGAAGCGTTAACTGATTCTTAGCTTAGAGCAGTTTTTCAGATGTTGTGATTATTTTTTAGTAACATATCGGGCCGGCTCCTCTAAAGGCTTTTAACTCAAAATTGACAAAAAGGTTTATACAGTGGTAATAACAACGCATTTGAAAAATCTTATACTTTTTGTGATACATGAGTACATATTAAAAAACAACACAGTTTTGCCTCTACTGAAAATTTAACAATTTTTAGTTTGACCCATTTACACACCCAGAGAAAAAACATGTTAAAATATGGTCACCTCCAACAAAACTATTTTTAAAGAAAATTATGAATATATTATGGTTAAATTTAACCATATTATTGTCACTGCCATTTTTTGATTATTGTTAAATTAGTCCTCCATTATAATGCGACAACCATATTATGGTTCGGGGGCAACCCCGGGTTAATAATAACTAAAATATGTTTAACACTTATTATGGCATGGTTGGTTTTCAACAATAGAATGTTGCTCTTGGAAAAGAGGAAAATACTATTGTTAATCTCAAAACAAAATATTGTCATATTTAACCATAATATATTTTTAATTTTCTTTAAAAATAGTTTTGTAGGAGGTGACCATATTTAAACATGTTTTTTCTCTACGAGCAGTTACCGGTTCGATGTAACCTTCTGGCTTTCTTGGTAGGTAAAACTTTTGTTTTCTAATGTTGTACCTTAAAACAAATACAATAAAATACTGCTACGTTACTGCCTTTTCAATAACGTTGTTGCAACTTTAATAAAAAAAATAAAACACTTTAAACACTTTACTTATAGCTGGTACTATAAACTATTCACACAACTTTATTTAGAACAGAAGTGGGCACAACTAAAACTGTGCTTGTATGGATGCTTATTAGTATTAGTAAGATGGCAGAAGTACCCACCAAAAAATAATATAAAAAATATAAGAAAATATGTAAGCATCCGAAAACTAAATTAAAGAGGCTAAGAATACGTGTAAAATCTCTCAGCACAATTGTGCTATGGAACGCCCACCATTGATTTAGAACTTAGTCACTTATACAACTTATAATTTCGATCTACACACTTAAATGTTTGTACTAATACTCATTTTTGGTGCCTTCTGAGAGTAGTATTTATACTCTAACCAAAACATCTAGATGGCTCTAGATTATTCGAATTGTTTCCGGAATGCTCTCTAGCGTCAAATTATCTAAACTTACTCAACTAATATCATTATGCATTAACACAATGGCTGAATATAAATTGAGCTATTATACATCAATAAACTAAAGCATACGTTAAGGCTAAAAATTTATCAATATCGAAAAATACAGAGGGGCTGAAGTGCAATTAAGTATAACAATTTTAGCATTACATTTGTACTATAAAATTCGGTACAGTGATTTTTACATTAGAAATATGCAAATCCAATAAAATTAGTAACAAATACAATATAACTAATAAATACAAGGTAACTATTTCTATTTAAAACATATCAAATGAGAATTTGGTTCTCTTATCAGCTTTAATGATTTTCAAGTACTTTGTAATAAAAGTTTCCATTAGTTGCTAAGTGTGTGCTGACAATAGCCAAATTGCCATAAAAGCTTTTACCTTGAATTTAACAACAATAAAATGGATGAGTAATAATCGTTGCCAAAAAATATGACAAATAATAATAAATAAAATCGTGTTAGTTTTTATTTTGAGGAACGAATATACAGTTTGAATAGATTCTGCACAGAACTTGGAAGTAAAGAAATTCGTGTTTTTTTTGTAATGGTTTTTTTTTTATGGATGTACACTAAGAAAAATTTCATTTCATGCAATGATTGCTCATGGTGTTACTCAAAACAAGAAAATCGAATTTAGACACGTGCCTCAGTTTCCATACACCATAAAATTGCTACTTCTCCAAGTGAATTGAATCCGATAAGTCTTTCGCATTACAAGTTCCAGAGTAATTTCTTAGGATAACACATTAATTTAAGGTCATACAAATTTGTAACATATAAAACGTGGTGCTGTACCTGCTCTAGGGGAGGTTTAAGAGTTGTAATTAATTTGGATACTTGCATGATGAAATACACAGGTGGCATTACTAACCAGATAACTATTTGTTGCTCTTGGGAAGAAATATCCTGGGAAATTTATGAGAGAATTCCAGGGATTTTTTTATTTAATTATGGCCACTTAACTACTGATATATGGGAAATAATTTATATCAAGAAAAAGATTTTAATTCAAATCCGATTATAAATGTTTAATGTTGGATGCTCTAATATTTCGAACAAGTAAAAGATGAAAATTGTTTTTAAAACCCAGATTTATTTTACAAAAACAAAAAAAAATTTATTCCCACTGGCTTAAAAAAAATTAATGATTTCATGTGCAGATTTTTTGGATAAGATTCTGAAAATGCAATTAATACTATTTCTGTAGGAGATTATGACAAAAGTAAAAAATTGGCATTTCAGAATATTTTAAATTCAGTAATGAATCAAGAAAACGACTAAGCTCGATTCAAGGAAATAAATTTTGTTTGAAAATGGAATTATAAGTTTTTGATGGATATGGTTAGAAAATTTGCAATGTACAGAGAAAATTTTAAAAGCCCGTAGAAGCCCATTGGAAGCCTGACCACCTGCAAACTGTCAGGATGCTCCATTTTCGAGCCCAGTCTTGCCAACTCATCAGCTATGTCGTTGCCGGTGATGTTGCAGTGACCCGGTACCCAGCAGAACCTCACAACATAATTCCCTAAGATTCCTCCTGCAATCGTCCACCTGCACCCAGAGAAAAACTATGTTTAAATATGGTCACCTCCAACAAAACTATTTTTAAATAAAATTGTAAACATACTATGGTTAATTTTAACCATATTATTGTCATCGACAACCATATTATGGTTAAATTAGTCCTCCATCAAGAAGGCACAACCATATTATGGTTGCCTCCGAACATGTTTTGGTTAATAATAACTAAAATATGTTTAACACTTATAATAGCATGGTTGATTTTCAACCAAAGAATGTTGCTCTTGGAAAAGAGGAAAATACTATGTATTGTTAATTTGAAAACAAATTATTGTAATATTTAACCATAACATGTTTAGAGGCAACCATAATGTGGTTGTGGCTTCTTGATGGAGGACTAATTTAACAATGATTTGGTTGTCGGCGACAATAATATGGTTAAATTTAAACATAATATGTTACACATTTTCTTAAAAAATAGTTTTGTTGGAGGTGACCATATTTAAACATATTTTTTTTCTGCGTGTGGAGTTCACATAACAGCTCATAAAAGCCCTAAGAGCCGCCTGGCTGTCCACATATATAGTGACCACCGATGCCTTGCCAATGTTAGCCCCTACCAATTTCACGGTCCTGAGAACCCCCAGAACCTCCGCCAACAACCGAAGAAAGGGAACGTGTTTTTTCATTTACACGACATTTTATACCCACACCACAATAGTGTAGAGGTATAATGCATTTATGCTGATGTTTGTTACACCTTACAATATAAGTATACCGATCGACTCAGAATCACTTTCTGAGTCGATCTTACAATGTCCATCCGGCAGGCTGGCTGTCCATGTACACCGTGTGCGCAAAGAACAGTCCGCAATTTTGGAGATCATTTGTTGAAATTTGGTACATATGTTCGATTTGGCGCAGGGAACAATCCTTAACACCCATAAAAGTTTTTTTTCCGGAATAGTGTCTTTGTGCTGCCCATAAACTATCTTATTATGTTGGTATTTAGATTATCTTGGTCCAAACTGCTTTTATTACAAAGAAAAATTTTACCAAGTGTTATTGGGGTCGGTTCATTTTTGGCCATAGCTCCCATACAAACATTATTTCCGAAAAAAAACTTTGAATGCCATCACTTCCTTCTAAATGTTGGTACTTACATAAAAATTGGCGACAATGAATTAAACGTTTGCTACCATGTAGGGAGATCGAACGGTTATTATTCGACCGGTTTTACCCGGTTATGTTTGCTTTTCCCAAGTCGGTTATTTTAAAATGCCCATTTTTCGAATATCGAATAAACCGGTTATTTTGGTATAATTAACCGGTTATTTTAATAATGTGTAATAAATATACATTTTAATTACTCTGGTTATAGATGTACCCGTAATTTAAGTATTTTATAATTGAATATTGGCCAAAGTTAAACTTTTAATGAAGAATGTCAAAACAAAATGTAACAAAGGTCAATAAACATTATGAACACTGTAAATACAAATCGCTTATAAAAGCGTGTGTTCTTGTAAAAATAAACCAAAAACTATTCAAAATACTACAAAAACGTGTGCATATTAAATATATTTTTATATAGAGATTTTTCCAACACGATTTGAAAGACAAAGTTAGGTGCTTGAGGTGCCCTAAAATGATAAGTTGCAAAGATTCTTCCATGTTACGACTTATTAATCACCTTTCATTAGTCTACATGATTGACATTAATGTGATCCACATAAAACTTAACTCAGTTCGAAGTAGTTCTAAAGAGACGACAAAGAATACTTTATTCGCCCATTGTGTTGCCGAGGACGAAATGGACTTTAAGGCACTAAAAACTCTTAAGTAGTTCTAGCATCTCTTCATGCCGAAAACTACAACATTTCGGCGGAATCAACGATATCGAAAAAATTTCTACCAGTTTTATTTTTTAAAACACCAAGAACTAAAAACAAAATTGAAGAAATCAAACAATGTCATGAAATGTTTTAAATTGTAATCGACGAATTGACAAATATTTTATACAAAAAGAATGTTTAGTTCACTATTCGTTTCTATAATGCTGAAACAAAATAATTTGAAATATATAATCCTGGCTAAGAGGTTTTGTTTGCAACTTTTTAAAAATATGGTTGATTTATATAGACAGCTCAACCACCAACAAATTAAAACTCATTCAAAATAAATTTGGGAGAATATTTCAAATAATAACTTTATTAAATTCCTATAATTTATTTGCTTTTGAAAAACGTTTCGTATCGTTCAACAGTTTCTAAATTACATTATACAAATATCTTCTTAAAAATAAAGTTTAGTAAATCAATAAAAATTTGTTGAAAATTAAGCTAAAGTTTGATCAATTTACTGGTCCCACTTTTCTTGGATATTATCGTCAAATATTTGTTAGGTCTGATCTGTCATATTTATGTATTTTGTTGGTTCCTTACCTTTGCAAATTGTTTTGTTTTTATTAAAATAAACGTTTTATTAGAAAAACTTATTTGATTTTTGTGTTTTTATATATTCGAATTAAAACCGGTTAACCGGTTATTTAAAAAATGCTTAACCGAACACCGGGTTTTTTAAAATAGCAACTATTCGTAATATTCGAAAACCGGTTTTTGAAAAAAGTCGAATAATCGATCTCCCTACTACCATGTCATGGCAAAATGTTGTGCTGTTGGGTCCAAAATTAACCATCGGTCCCATATAAAGCCCCTTCCTAAAATCACTTAAAGGCAACGAATTTCATATTGACGAAGACAAATACTTTTTGGCACAAAGAACTTTTATATGATTCTTAAGGGCCATTGTTACAACGAACCAATAGTTAAAGGTGGGATTTTGTCCCACGTATAAAAAGCTGTTCACTATTGCAACTTTGCTTTGAACAAAAGTGAGCAATACATGAAACCAAGTTCATCCGAGCGAGTAGGTTTAAGTTAAGTTGAAAAAATAAATAACCTGTTATACGTCCGACAAAATTCTACCTTTAACTAACGGAGAGTTGTAATAATGGCCCTAAAGGTGGATTCATCCATGCGTTTCGAACAATATTTTTGTCCGGAGAAAATTTTTTATACTGAGAGTGTTCTGCAGAACGATTCACCCATTTCGGGAAATTTGTCAGGAAAAACAAAGCTACCGTGTGGTGTACATATGTTAACAATTATTAAAAATGGTAGCACATCTAGCAAACTACTTATATATAGAAAATGGACGAAAAAGATAAGCGATATTGTTATTTTTAATTATATTTAATTTTAATTTAATTATTCAGCAAAAAAAAAAACAATTGTTGGCTCAATTCAACTTTTTAATGTACAAATTGAAAAAAGTGGCATCGCAGTTCATTTTTTTCTAAACAAGAATTAAAATTAATCCAATTCAAGAAAAAACTTGCCGAACAAAATAATTTATCTCTCTCAAAAGTAAGACCTCAACTCAATATAAAAACAATTTTGTCCCGACAAAAATATTGTTCGGAACAACTGGGTGGGAAGGGTGGGGATGAGTGCGGTAATTGGGTAGTACCAAATTAGTGAACAATATATGCAATTACTCTATATCTGTAGTAAATAATTTAAAATTAATAAATACCCACAAATAAATAACCACAAGTGCGCCTAATGTGGTGTACCTTAAATCAGCTAATTTGTTATTGTGTACCACATTACCTGCCAAATAAAACATTAATGAAATTGTGATTTTTTTTTACATGAATTGTTTTCGTTATCTTGTTTTTTTTTTAATAAAGTAAAAAATGTATATAAACCCCAACTAATTTTAAAGAAAATACTATGATTTGGTAAAGCAGTTGAGGTCTTAAACGCATATAGTGCAACACATTACCCGTACATTTTTAAGGTCCTGTCTAATGGGATTTGCAATATGTTCTTAAATATCTCTGAAAATGTGGGTTTACTATTTTTCGCAAATTGCCTCGTGGAAGTTCAATATATGTAGCATGAAGATGGGTTAATCATATTTTAATCGGACAAAAACTAATAATTTGACAATCTAAAAACAAATAGTTTTAGTTAAGTGCGGGTACTTCCTCTATTTCCGCCACGTGATATTTGAATAAATCTTGCCAAGAACTTTAAAGGTAAAAACCATTTATAGTAATTCAAAAGATACATATATTCCAATTTCTAAAAAAATAAATTGACTTTAAAGCCTCTTTCACAATGGAAGCAGCCATTCCAGGGCGTTAATCGCTAAATTTTTTAATATATAAAAAATATTATTTAAAAAAAAAAAGTATTTTTAAATAATTAATTTTTAAATATTTTATATATTTAGCGCACCGTAGACGGCAAGTTAATGCCATAAATTATTCTTTTAACCGAAAATAAAAATTTTGAGTTCACTTTCCAATTGTGTTTTATTTTACATGTGTTTTATTTTACATTATAAATCAAACTTTACGATGAATCACCCGATGTATAAGTACGAATTAGATTTATAATAACTTTTTGTAGTGTTTTTAATAAATAAAATTAGTATGAACTGAAAACAGCTCAAGGTCAAAAAAGTACAATTTTAAAGGTTCCTGGTACAGTTTTAAAATCCCAAATACCATCCCTTTTGTATAGGGCCAATGTGAAATAATTCTCACAATATAACCATTATTTTTTTTTTTTTTTTGTGTTACACGCATCAGCTCAAAAGCATGATACCCAATTTACTTATGGTGGTGTTGGTAAAAAAACAGGATTTGCTAGACACAAATCAGATAAAAAGTTTCGTTACAAGCAACAGCATTAACAACCCACTTGGATAATTCCAGATTTTTTTAATGTTCAAGTATGTAAAAATTTGAAACACTCAAACTAATTGTAATCGCCGTTGCATGTTGTAAATGCTACATATATTGAAGTGCCAACTTTTTTAAGGATACATTTTAAGACAAATACAGATGGCGTAGCCCATAGTTATGGACACTTAGTTCATAAAAACAGAGAAGAAAATTTAAAAAATTTTTTTTTCTACTATAATAGATGATGTGTTAAATAAAACATTTTGTTTGTATAATTTTTCATTTTGACAAGTTTTTTTCTTTAATTTAGCTGTTAATTTTGTTTATTACATTTCTTTATTTATTACCCCTGAAAATGCTACGCAATAAGTAACGAAATATTAAAGGAAATAAAAAAAATTATAAAAAAATGGCCTTCAAGCTTAATTATAAAATTGTTGACTTTTAACGTATTTAAATGAATCTTTAATATTATGTAGAAATTGTTTCGACAATTTTCATAGGGATTCAAAGATTAGAAGTTTTTATAGCCACCCCAGTATTGAAAAGAAAAACAAGTAAAAAAGTTTAGACGGTAAAGACCGATCATATGATAACCTACACTACAGTATTTACAGAAAAAAGGAGTGTACCTATTTGTCACCCATGGGTTATAACGGAAGCGCCGAAGCAAAATTGTTTTATAAGCTTGAGTTTCATATAAGAGAAATTTGTAGCAAATACTGTTTAGAAATATGCATCCATATCAGATTTTTTCGTATGGTCAATTCTGGAGATGGTTTCTGAGCACAAATACTCTATTCCAGAAATAAATTTCGGTGCTATGTGAAATATAACAGGGAGAAATAGACGCTTATCGAGCTCAAAGTGGTAAGAAGGAAAAAATTTACAAAAACTAAGCTACCACAGTGTCCATACTAGAGGAGTAAAATGTAAGGATTTATAAATGACATCGAACTTGACAATGAAATTAATTATATGATAATCTCGAACTAGACTAGACTGTTGGTTATTTATTGGTTTTGAGTTGGAAGATAGTTCTTGGCTTGTAAACATTTACTCTTTCCTTTAAATATCCTGAAAGAAAGCTATCAGGAACTGTGAAACCCGTTGAACATGGACACCAGTTAAAATCGCTTGTGGGCGAAATAGTGCGTTCTCCGGATATGCCCCTCCATCTCGTTAAAATCACAAGGTTGGATTGCTTTCCACATTTTCCTTCATCGTCCGATATGCACCGTTGACAGATTGAAATACTAATATCATTTTTAAAAAATTTCGTGCCAATTAAACTTTCCAAACCAAACAGTGGACTCAAATGGGTGAAATTTTGCTAATGAACTGTTAATGGATTCTCCGCAGCCTAAAATCTGCAGTATTATTTGTTGGCACAGCCATTTAAAAGTAAATGAGCCTTATTCCTCATTTACAAATTGTTTGTAATATTGGATTGTTTGTTTGAAAAATAAAATTCGATTGTTTTGGTACGTTTATCTTATTTTTGCAATTCTTAATTGAATCCCGCGACTTAGAAACATTTTATTATGTGTGTTCCACAAGATCTCGGGCTAATGAGAGTAAAATGAAAATTACTCTTAAAATTTGCCAAAATTACCCAACATCGCTGGAACGCAAAAAACCATTTTTGCACTTCTTCAAATACTAATGCTGCTTACTTTTCAAATTAATATCTATTTAAGTGATTTTAGACGCTTAAAGGTCACAACATTATAAAACTTAAACATTTGCATCATTTTCATTTTTTATATTTTGTTCTTTTATATATTACAAATTAAGAGAAATATGTATGCAATAATGTATTAACCACTTAAATTTTTTCATTAAAACCCTACATTTTGCTTTTTAATATATTTTTTTAATAAAAACTAAACTTTTCCTTTTACTTGTAAGTTTTCTGATTAATTTATCAGTTTCATATGTAAACAAAAACAGCTGATTGTTTATTCTTGTCCGAACTTACCCAAAGAAAAAGTTCGTGAAAATTTGTACAGGATATGAAAAAAATTACTCTCTCAAATATTCTCTTACTTGCACGAAAATTGTTATGTGGAACGCTTTTGGGTAACTTTGTGCAAGTTCGGACTGTTTCGTTATGCATGTGGAACAGAGCTATTAAATGCGTCAGTGTTATTTTATTTTAAAAATTTGTTTTATGGACTTACTTAACTTATGGCGATTTATTTTCTTAAAAAATATGTTACAGTATATACATGTAACACTTTCTAATGTTACCTATAACCTTTCGAAGTGTTACATGTTGTGCAACTTCAATAGAACAAAATAAGCTGCTTTTATTTACAACTATTACACTTTTATCGTTAATGTACATCATTAGCGATTTTAAAAGCTATATAAGCGATTTTTAGACACTATTACGGTTTGGATACAAATATTGACATCACTAATGGGTTGAAAAAAATTGCAACGATATTAATATACACACAATTATTTCATTTTAATATGTAAACATTTTTATATTTTGTTTTAAAACAATTTATGGGACTTTTTCACAAAATTATAAGTAATAACACATATTACTTATAACTTTGTGTAAATTTTGACAAATAAAATAAAGTCTTGGTTGTACAAAGAATGTAGTAAGTACCAAAGTTGTAAAACAGGGCAGTATGAACACCATAGGTAAAAGCGAGTGTAAAAAAGGCAACATGTTTTGCACGTTTTTCATGAACATTTCCACAAAAGAACTTGAAAATATTCCCCACAGTTGTATTTTTTGTACAAACGAACACGAAAATGTAGAACATGTAACAATTATGCAACATATTTTTCAGAAAAAAATCACCATTAATTTTCTTTTATCAATTATTATAAATTTTGACTAAAAATAACACTATGCTAGTTGAAAAAACAGACAAGCCGGGCACATAGCGTTGTAACATAATTCGGGTACGCTGAATCCAGTGGTGCCCGCGGTTTTTTAAGATTGGGTCTGGTTTTCGAGATATACCGTTATTTCGAAAATGGAGGAGGTTGCACAACATATGTTCGCATAACTCAAAAACGCTTATTCCGCAATAAAATTTCCTTTAAGAAAAGTAAAACCTCTTTCTAATATCCGCAGTCGTTTTAGAAACCTAATTTTTTTTTTTGGAAAAAAAAACTAATTTTTTTAACAAAATTTCGAAATTTTTGTTTTTTAAAAATTCATAAAAAATTGGAAAATGCAGCTACGCTTCTAATTTTTTGCAGACGTATAAAAAACGAAATTCCATACAAAACAAGACATAAATGATTAAAATCTGTTTCCGACTTTTGATTTTATTCACAAAAGTCGACAAATTTTAATTAATTTAAGAATTTCATACAACGCAATATATTGTATGGGAGCCCCCCTAGGAAGAGAAGATAAGGGGCAAGTATATCTCGAGAAAATGTTAAGGACAAAAAATTAATTGAGGTCGGTCATACATTATATACCACTAGGGGCGACTTCTGGGAATTTATGGGACTTTTTCTTCAATATATTTCTAGTCTGCATTGAACATTTTGTATGGAAGCCCCCTTAAGGAATGGGGATAGCGGGTGGGTATGTTAGAAATAAATGATTGCGATGAAAAATAAAGTGGGGTTTGTCATACATTTCACCCATCTATGGGCATTATAGGCGCTGCAGGGGCTTATTTTAAGAATTTCATTAAACGGCCATATTTTTTAAGTTTTTTCAATAAGCTAAAGCGTTTTTGAGTTATGCGAACATATGTTGTGCAGCCTCCTCCATTTTCGAAATAACAGTATATCTCGAAAACCAGAGCCAATCTTAAAAAACCGCGAGCACCACTGGATTCAGCGTACCCGAATTATGTTAAAACGCCAGGTGCCCAGCTTGTCACGAAAAAAAAGTGTAAATTTCTTGCACAGTGTAATTGCACTTAAAAATAAATTATGTATGAAAATGTATAATTCCTGTCTGAAGAAATGCCTTATCTATATTGTAAAAAATAGAACATTTAGGTAATCTTATAAATCCCCGGATTAGGTTTATTGTAGATATTATTTATCATTTAATTATTACGATATAAAATTACAAGGAAATTTCACATTGTAATGTAAAAACTACAATTATGTACGAAGTTAAATTTCTGATCTTAAGACAAACATTTGCTTAAAACTTCTTAACAAATTACCATTTTAAAACTCCAACTTTTCTTAAACTAAAAGAAGCAAACGGGTCTAAAAAATTTCTTTATAGAATATTTAAAGTGGGAACAAGCGTAGAAATAAAGATGTTTGTATTTTGCTTCTGTTAAACGCAACTTCCTGCGCTACATATTAATATCTCATGTTTTACCAAAATATATCCACTTGTTTCAATACAACCATTGGCGGAGGTTTCTTCATAGAGGAACTGGGCGTTAAAGTTTCCTTTCGTCTGCCGGATGGATGTAGTGTCCTGCAGGCGGAAATCTCGGCTTTAAAGCGGGCAGCCAACTGGCTAAAGTATTATCGCGTATCGGGAGATATACGTATATTTACTGACAGCAAGGCTGACATTGCCTCTCTTGCGGGTGTCTATACGACATCTAGGTTGACTGTGGAATGTCGGATGTCTTTGAATGAGATTGCTGAACATTCGGAGTTAACGCTTATATGGATACCAGGGCACTCAAATTGCCCGGGAAACCAGGTAGCAGATGAGCTGGCCAAAGAAGGTGGTCGTATGGATGAAACATTCATTGATCAATTCATTGGCCTTCCAATGGCTCACTGTAAGTCACTCATGCGGCGCGAGACCTATAGAATTGCGCAAGAGGGATGGACCCATGAGTCCACCTGCTCCACATCCAGGGCACTTTGACCTGGATATGATGAACGGAGAACCAAATCTCTACTTAGGTTTAATAGGAACCAAATCAGGACCATTGTGTCGGTCATAACTGGACACTGGCCTGTTGGGACTCATGCTAGAAGAATGGGTCTGGTATTCAATGACTACTGTAGAAGTTGTCATGATGAGGAGGAAGAGGAAACTGTGCTTCACTTTCTCTGTCAATGCCCTGGGCTACGGGGCATTAGGGAAAAATACCTGGGAGAACCGGTGTTTTCCTGTTTGGAGGATATATCAAAAATAGAACTAAGATTGCTTCTTCTCTTCATTAGGAAGACGAATTGGCTCAACCTTGCAGTGACGCCATCTGAATAACTGCTCTTCGGGATGGGCATTGGCGCTGGGTATCACAAAGGGACCGCTAAAGGACCCAAGTGAGCTGTCTCTCGATGGCTGCCCATGGAACCTAACCTAACCTAATACAACCATTTATTTAAATTTTGTTACACATGAATCACTAAATTTATTTAGTTTTAAAAAAAAATTTTATATTGTTTTATAAGCGGACACCTTGAAAACATATGTATAAGTATTATTGCAAGAAGTTTTTTTAAATGATTTTTAGAATTTTTCGGGCCTTGTCCAAGCCAGATTTAGCTTTAAAAAACGTTAAGATCTGGTCAGACTGATCGTATTATCTTGAATTATCTCACGAAGACTATGAACTGCTCAGGGGAAAATAGGGAAAATTAGAGAGATAAAATCGGAGCACTTAATTATCTAATAAAAGTTTATTCCTTCCGATTACCATAATTTTTGTGGTAATTTACCTCACACCTTGCAATACTTCTTATTATTCCTCTAAATATGTTTCATTTATCTTTATTTTTGTTGCTTTCAGTTAAAGAAAAATATGTTTAAACTGAATGACTTCACCAAAATTAGAGTAATTCACGTCACAATTTTTAGTATTGAAAAAATGCGAAATGAATTCAGCAAAAAATAAAAGAAATCAAAATTTAAGATATATAAAAAATGGACAGATTGCGACATTCATAAAATAATAGATTATTTTGCAGACAATCGAAAATAAACTCTAATAAAAGATGGCGTCTGTTATTTTGCGTCTGCATTTATGCACTTGTTGCCAAAACGTATACTCCAGTCAACTAGTGCAAAACTTCGCATTTTTTTCAAGACATAAAATTGTGACGTGAATCACTCAATTGTTATTTTTTTAATTATAATAAAAAGCTCTAACTTGCAATAACTTTCAAAATATTTTTATTTTATTTTTTATTTTTATTTCATCGACTGTCCTATGCAACAAGATTAAATCTTATAATTAAAGCATAGGATTTTATAAAGATTAACAGGTTAATTTGTTGTTTGTAAGAATTACATATAAAATTCAAAATAAGAATAAAATATGTAAGTATATATAATGTTAATAATATCTAATTTAAACATTTTGACAAAAAGAAAAAAAAAATAAATTAGATTTTATTATTATAAAGATTATCAGGAAAAAATAAAGAAAATCATGAAACAAAAACCATTAAACAAAATCATTATCAAAGTTAAGCGTATGATTTCAGAACTTCAATTTTAAATTTTGATGCGTTACTATATAGCTGGATGTGATATGGCAGTTCGTTCCAAAGTCGTATGGCGTTGATAAAAAATTGCCACTCAGATACAAGCGTTCTATACCTAATGGCGATAATTCTTTTACCCCTACTGGATCTCCCAAATCTAAGTAAGTCATGTAGATACTTTGGTGTTCTCTCATAGACAATCTTGTGCAAACACAAAAGACTTCGCAATTTAAGGATGTTTGCAAACGAGGTTCCAAAAAGTTTATTGTTAAACATGGTGACTGAGCCATATCTTCTAATACCAAAGACATATCTCACAATATTTCTGTAAATGGAATTAAATTTACGTTTACTTACAGCATCGCAATTTGAAAAAATTTCACATCCATAGAGAAAAGATGGTATTAAATAAGCCTTAGCAAGAAGCATTCTAATGTTTAATGGAGTACAGTGTTGAGTGGCCCAGAGTGTTCTCAACATACCATATGTTTTCCCCACAACACTGTTGACGTGATTTGTCTAGGAGAGGATGTCATTGAATATAATTCCAAGGTTTTTAACACAGGTTACGACTTCGATTGGTTTGTTATTTAGCTTAACCTCAAAAACACGATCAAGATTAAGTAACCGTTTATGAATTACGATGCATTTTGATTTTTTTGGATTGAGACAAACCCATTTGCAGCTGCCCATTTATGTATATTACTTAAATCATAATTAAGCTTGGAGATTGTTGTATTTAGCATTTCGACTGTGCTATTGAGATATACCTGGACGTCGTCAGCGTACATATATATATTACAATATTTAAGTTTAACTGGAAGATCATTAGCATATATGGAGAATAAAAGAGGCCCTAAAATCGAACCCTGAGGCACACCTCTTGATACAGTGACTCTGGTAGACATACGGTTATGTAGAAACACGAAAACATAAGTTTAGCCAAGGTGCTACTGAAATTAAACATATGTTTCAGCTTTTCACATAAAATAAAGTGATCTACCGTATCAAAGGCTTTTGAGTGATCGAGTAGTACAAAGAGAACCACTTTTCCACTATAAATTTGTTGCCTTATTTCTTCAGCAACACTCAACAGAGTTGTGACACAGCTATGCTTTGGGCGAAATCCTGATTGCCTTTCTGTAAGTAAGTTATTTCTTTTGACAAAATCGCTTATTTGGGAATGTAACAGCTTTTCAAAGGCTTTAGAAAGAAATGGAAGGATTGATATTGGCCTAAATTCCTTGTTTGATTTTGGTATCGGTATAATCTTCGCATATTTCCACTTAAGAGGGTAAGAACTTGTTGTTATGATGTTGTTGAAAATATATGTTATATAAGGTAAAAGAAATGGCAAAAGGATTTTTATAAATTTTGGGTGCATATTGTCGAATCCAACTGCATTTGACTTGATTTTTAAAAGCAAAAAACGACATCACAAAAAGCCCAATATTGTTACAGCTTGAAATTGCTTAGAGAATTTAATAAAAAAAACTGCATTTAAACAAATTCCCGACTACAAAACTAAATTTTTATGAGGTTTTTTCCTTTTCTTTATTAATGTAACGATATTTACGTCATAAATAAAAAAATACAATTAATCAAATTATTAGTTCTCAAAATATTCTGCAATGATTTATATTTAAATGAAAAAATTTGTAAAACATTAATCTGTTTCCTTTTTAATTTAATCAAGATATTACTCAACCCTCATAATGAATGCAATTTTTAAAGAGGTGGATGATTTTTTTCAATGTGGTGGACAACCAAACAAAACTACATAATTATATTATTTTACTTTATTTCATTTATAAATTATATTATTTGTTAGTATTAGTAATGTTACGAAATCAATTTTTCATATTCGCGAATACGAATGTGAATACGAATATTTGCGCCAATATTCGCCGAATACGAATATCCAATTTATAACTAAGCGCCACGCGATATTTAAAATTTTGTTGTAAAAATCTTCCATTCTCGTACATAACAATTTATTAGAAAACAATTTTTTTTCCTATGCCAATCCAGCGAAGCTCAGCTCTTGTCTGCAGTAGACCAGAGTCTCTGACGGGAATCGAACCCATAACCCCGGCACTGATAGACTAGCTCACTACCAGTCAGCCTACCGGAGCACACTACTAAATGTATTTAAAATTATTATGACATTCCGATGACTGAATTTGAAATAATCAAGTTGGCACCTGAATGTCACTACTGAACATTTTTAAATTTTTATAATAACATTATTATTATAACATAAAGACCATAAGCACCGCACTGCGACCCCAAGGCTCTTTTGTACAGCCCAAGTGTTCACTGAAATAGATTAAGGATACAAATAAAGCCAATTATTCTACATAGTGAGATATTGTATACATCACCTGAAGTCATACTTATCAGTGTGGTCAGATCTTAAAATTATTTACAGCTAAAACTGTCATTAGAAAAGGCAAGATAATGATGAAAATGATTTAAGAGTTTTTAAGATTTTTTCTAACCATTTATTAACAGTATGAAATTTTATTAAAAACTACATAAATTTTATGAACTTATTTTAAACAAAATTTTTTAAAATGGTATTATTTTACCCCTGATGTAATGATAAACCGTTGAAAAGTTTTCGCAGCATTGCACAGCCAAACGTCATGCAAGGAAATTCAAACAAGCCTATCGGCGTTATAATAGCGGTCTTCTCAACATCACTACTTTCAACAGGTATCTGATGGTAAGCTTTAACCAGGTCAACCTTGCTGAACATAACCTTACCAATAAGCATATAACCAAAGTCATGGATATGAGGGACGGGGTAACGATCAGGAACAGCTACCGAATTAAATCGGTGTTAGTCCCCACATGGACGCCACCATCCATTTGATTTCATTCTTGACGGTCTATATATTCCTTGCTTAACCATTTTTTGGAATTCTCTTTTAACTATTTGTAATTTTTCTGGCGATAACCTGCGAGCTTTAGCAATTATTCCGTATCAATGAAGAAAAATATGAGTCCTCTTGGATAGATTTGATTGTAACAGGAACGACTTCTGTATATAAAGAACCTTTGCATTGAGACTGAGTACAATTATCAATTAGTCGATTATGTGTAACGTCAACCAATAATCCAAAATGGCTCAAAAATCGGAACCGATCGTTGGCTTTGAAACATCAGCCATCTCTTCATGCCTAAATTTAATGTAATAATTTTCTCTCCACACGTTTTAATTGCCGATTGGTTTGAAGCGAATAATTTTAATGGTGATAGGTTTTGTTCAAGTTGAGACGAACAGGCAAGAAATACAGAAACGTCAGCGCTCGAATCGACAAAAAAATTTTAATTGGAAAAATTGTCTTGAAGAAAAAACGACAAATCGGCCATCCCCATCTGTCACCTTGGACGAGGAGCCTAGTGGTCTTCCGAATTCGAATTGGGGAATGTGCATGGCTTAACACATTTCATGGCTAGTCCCCAAATTTATAATGGTACCAGCAAAAAGGCTTATCTTTGTTACTAGAGGATGGATCTTCTCTACGCGACTGCGGAATGTTACTCACACGGATTTTTTAACGTAATCGCATCCACTTTTTTCTCTAAGGAATTATTCGTTGGCAACGGCGAAACTGCATTTACTTCCCATGATTCTAATGTGTCAGTAATCTTGTCTGCCATTAGCCCTATTTTACTAAGCAATTCACAACTTACATAGCATTTACACATGAAAGTAGTTTCTTGAAAGTCGCAATACACTCACACTTTTTAACTAACACATTTACATTTTTAAACTTTCAGTCCAACTTTCAGCTAGCTTTCAATGAAAATTTCAAGAAAGCGATTTCATGAAAGTAAATGACAATAACTAAGCAGTGTTGCCAATAAAAATTTTTTTTCGTATATGTAAAGAATTTTAATATATTATTTCAACTATATATTAAGAACATAATGAATCTAATTAAAATTTATAAATATCATGAAAACTAATAAAAATAAATATTATTTGGAACGAATGCCTGAAGTTCGGCGTGAATAATTGGCTCGGCAACTCTGAAACTTGAAATAAGCAAATAAATAAAAGAAGAAACATCTTTGATAGAAGTTTGCTCTTTGACGACATTTTGAAAATAAAATTTCACTTTCATGTAAATTTTCATGAAATTTTATAATTTCATGAAAGTACTTTCATGTGTAAATGCAGCGTTACTGACAAAATAGCTTGCATTTATTTGGCTAAACGTGGCATCCATAGACTTTTTTAGTAATTCCTCTGATTCTTTACCCGAAGACAGTGTAGACATCTCACGAAGAAGTGTTGACGGCTTTTTGTCTCCTAACTCACAATCGCGCAAGAGCTTTTTTAATTGTTTTTCTTCAGAATCGTTGAAGCGTTCTTGCAACCGTTGCTTAAAAGTTACATACATGTTGTTTTCCGGATGTTGCAAAATTATATCGCTTACCTTACAGAGAATATTAGCCTCAAATGAACCGACAATGGTATGGAATTTTGATGAATCTGACGTAATCCCAGCAGTGATTTATTTATTTATTTATTTACAACTTTGTCAATGGATATCATATCCTTACAGACATTTAAAACAATATAATAACATATTTTTGATACATATAAAATACAAAATTATTGATTGTTTAACAAGATGATTGAATATATTTGTATGTTTGAATGAATGTGGATGAATGTATGGTGTGTTTGGAAGCGTGTACAAAGAAATAGAGAAGTTGAGTGGTTATGATGATAGATAACTTGCAATTATATTGAGAATAAGAAGAGGGTAACCAGGAGTAACTGGTGTTACATAAAATGTACATGCGATTGTATACTTGCGTGATGGGATTAAGCGTGGGCTTCGGATGCTGCAGATGACTTTGTGGCTGAAGGGTTCTCTGGGAGAATAATGGTACGAACACTTCTCAGAGTATTAGTAGCTGGAAGGTAAAGCTCTATAGAAAAAGAGGTAATGGAGAAATGGTGTCGATTCCTTCTCAATAAAGAGCGTGTACCAAATAAATACAACAACAAAAAATATGGTTTCAAATTCACAACGATATGGTTTTATTTAAATTATATGAGTGGGATATATGTTTACACTTAGGCGATTATAAAGTAAGTAAAATGAGGTAAGATAATAACTATCCACGAAGGCTGGGTAGTTAAAAAAAGATGGCTAAATTTACATGGCGGGAAAAATGACATTTTAATATGTTAACTTTATCCATAAAATAACATGTAATTAGACGTTAAGTAGCAATGGCTTTTAAACAGTATCTGTTCAATTCATTTATGGTACAAGTAAAAGCGGTTAATTTAGTTCAAAATTGAGCATAAGCATAAATATAATAGTACGAATCAGTAGTAATGAATAATATGAAATATTAAAATCAGCTCCTGCGGAGGGACACGTTTTGCTACTTTAAACATGCCGCCACTCCTTGCAGCTATGCAACGTCAGGTGTTGTCGAGGTAACGCATAAGACGGCAGCTAGCGACCGGATCGCTTCCGACAGTACCTTTTGGTCAGGTTGAATTATACTGGGTTTTGGTTTTTTGAGTTGTGGGTGACGGCTTTTACCGTTGTTGTTCGGTTTGTCAATCCTCTTACGACCGGATACGGTTGGTTGACGGCTGTTACCGTTGGGTTTCTGTTGACCAATCCTCTTACGAACGGATACGGTTGGTTGGTGTCCCCTGGAACGTTGGTCTGGATGGAGAAGGGTATGATGTGGTAGCCCACATTTATGGCAATGGTCGGGACTGTCGCATTCTCTAGCATCATGTGTTCGTGCCAAGCAATTGAAACAGTAGCCAGTTTGTCGGACGACTTGGCTGCGTTTTATAAAATTCATGGCCAGAAACCTTTTGCAGAATCGTAGCGAGTGGTATCGAAAACACACCTGGCACTGGTGGATAGCGGGTTTACGTGGAGGTTGAGAACGTGATCTAAAACGAGAATGAGAAGATAATAAGAAAACTGAAAATTCGTGAGGATGAAATGGAAAGTATAAATGTGCTTGTAAGTAGTGTGAGGTTTTAAAGGGTGGAATTTTGATTGGTATTGTAAGGCAGATGACACAATTTGGTGATTGGGCGCGTTACAGTTCCTGACGCGGTACGCACATCTACTACGCGAACTTGTTGATCAGATCCCTTGTGAACCGTTTCGATTCTACCCAATCTCCATTCATTTGGGGGTAGAAGGTCATCGATTATAATAACGAAGTCTCCTATTTGTAAATTAGGGACCGAAAATTTCCATTTATATCTCTTTTGTAGCGATGTAAGATAATCAGTCTTCCATTGAACGGCAAATTGGTGATGGATGGCTTTTAATTTTTCCCACCGGTTGATTACCGAAAGATTTTCGGCGACTGGCTCCGGAGGTGCCATAATGGGACCGCCTCTGAGAAAATGTCCGGGGGTTAAAGCGGTGAGGTCTGCAGGGGTTTCAGAGAGAGGGGAGATCGGTCGGGAATTTAAAACACCCTCAATTCTGGCTAGTACGGTAGAAAACTCTTCGAAACTGAAGCGATAGGCGCCTGCGACTCGCTTTAAATGGAACTTAAAGCTTTTAACAGCCGCCTCCCACAACCCGCCCATATGAGGTGCGTGTGGAGGAATAAAAGACCACTCAAACCCATGGGTGATGTATTTTTGGGCAATATCATGGGAAACTGTTTTTAGAAAGGTAGAAAATTCTTTACGAAAGGCGCGGCTTGCCCCTAGAAAGTTGCGTCCATTGTCGGAAACGACTTTACGCGGTAGCCCACGACGTCCTACAAACCTAGCAAAGGTGGCTTGGAACGCAGCGGTAGATAAATTGGAACATGCTTCAAGGTGAACTGCTTTTGTGGCAAAACACACAAAGACGCATACGTAGGCTTTTACCGCGGAAGAATTTCTAAGGGTTGAACTTTTCAGCTCGAAAGGTCCAGCGAAATCGACCCCTGTCGTGTGGAATGGTAAAGATAGGGTACATCGATCAGATGGCAGGGCTGCCATAATTTGAGAGCAAACATTTCGTTTGTAAATAATGCAATTTTTACAATATCTTATGATCTTCCGAATGCGCACTTTGATACGCGGTATATAAAACTCTGTTTGCGCCATACGACACATTAACTGACACTCTCCATGAATTAAAAAATTATGTTAATGGCATAAATATAAATTGCAAAATTGTGAGTTGCCCGGAAGAATAATGGGATAGCGTTCTTTGTAGGGCAATGAAGAATTTGCTAATCTTCCATTGACACGTAAAATATTATTTTTATCCAAGAATGGATTTAATGTGAGAAGAGGGCTATCTCTGGGTACCGACTCGGATTTGGTTAAAGCGGAATACTCTGTTTTATACCATTGCTTTTGGGCAAGCAATATTAGTCGTGTTTTGACAGAATCGATTTCGGCTTGAAGAAGATCGGTGCTATGATAGAGTATTGGAAAATCTGGGTTAGAAAAGGCTGGCTTAAAATGTCTTATGTAGCGAAAAATGTAGGCCAAGACCCGTAAGGCTCGAGGGTATGACGAGAAATTGGTAAGAATATCGCAAGAAGTATTAGAATCTTGCGCACTATTAGCGCCAATCTGTAAATGGTGTGACAATGTGGTTTCAGTAGTTATATTCGCGGAGGGTTTTAGCGAGGAAATACGGCAGAGTTTAGTAATATTTAAGGGATTGTACTTTGGCCATTCGGAAGGGGGATTGGTAAGCCACGAAGGGCCATTCCACCAAAGATGATTGTTAAGCAAGTCTTGAGGTCTACAACCTCTTGACCCCAAATCGGCGGGATTGTGATGTGTAGGTACATGACGCCATTTAGCATTTGGTAAGAGTTGATGTATTTGTGCCACTCGGTTAGAGACATATATTTCCTTCCATGTTGCTGGAGGTTTTGCCAGCCATCCCAGGACAATGGATGAATCACACCATAAAATGGTTTCATAATTTTGCAAGTTTAAGGAAGTTATCGTATGGGCTAGTAGTTTAGCTAATAACAAGGCCCCTGATAATTCTAGCCTTGGTAATGTGATGGCTGCTAGAGGAGCAACTTTACTTTTAGAAACAAGTAGATTAGAAAAGACCGTAGTGGATGTTTGAACACGAATATACACAGCTGCGCAGTACGCCATTTTAGAAGCATCACAGAATCCGTGAACTTGGATTTGATCAACGGGAGTGATTTGAATCCAACGGGGAATTTGGATTTTTTCGACAAAGGGCATATCTCGAATGATTTCGTTCCAGATTCGGAGAGAATCTTCACTTACAGACTCATCCCAATCAATCTTTTCCAGCCAAAGTTGTTGGATAAGTATTTTTCCTTTGATAACTACTGGAGAAATCCAGCCTGCTGGATCAAATAATCTTGCTACGGAAGATAATATTTGGCGCTTAGTAACATTAATAATTTCGGGAATAGGTTCAAACGAGTATGTAAAATAGTCTGTTAGGGCATTCCACCGTATACCGAGAGTTTTAGTGGCGCTGGCATCATAAAATTTAAGAAAATCGGAATCATACATGTCTTCTTGCGGAATGGATTCTAATAATCGAGAGTCATTAGATGTGATTTTTTTTAACAGAAAACCTGCTGAGCCGAGTGTTCGAATCAACTGTTGTTGGGCTTCTGCGGCACTATCGAGAGAGTGACCTCCCGCAAGAATATCGTCTACATAAGTTTCCTTACGTAGGATTTGCGATGCTTTTGGGAAAATGTATTGATTATCCAATGCTAATTGTAAGAGCGTTCGTATTGCCAAGAATGGGGCACAATTAATACCAAAGGTTACGGTCTTGAGCTGGTAATCTTTGATAGCCTCCCAGGGGGACTTTTGAAAGAGAATCCGTTGATAGGGCCTGTCCCGAGGATCTATTAGGATTTGTCTATACATTTTCTGAATGTCTTCGCTAAAGACATATCGGTAAAAACGCCAATTTAATATGACGGTGACTAACTCTGCTTGTAATGTAGGACCTGTATATAGTACATCGTTAAGGGAAACCCCAGATCTTGTTTTTCGGGATGCATTAAAAACTACCCGGACTTTAGTAGTTTTATGATCTGGACGCACGACAGCGTGATGGGGAAGATAAAACGAACTACACTTGTCCCCTGAGGACAACCATCGAGGTGGTTGGTTCCATGTGATCAAGGGTTATATATTCGCTAAGCACTTCGTTATATTGCGCGTGGAGCTGGGGATTTCTAGCGAGAGTTTGCTCCATTCTCGCGTATTGGCTTAGAGCTATAAACCTTGATGTGCCGAGAGATTTTGCTTCCGGGAATTCTTTTTTGAATGGTAATCGAACCATATAACGACCATCAGGGAGACGTTTTGTCGTTTTTGCGTAAAATTCTTCACAAATTTTATCTTCTGAAGCTATGGGCCGGGACGCTGGAATTTCTTCCTGTTCCCAGAATATTCGCAGTAATTCGTTTACGTCAGAATCTTCGCTCGAATTTGTGATAGAGGTAAAGGATGATATGGGTTGCGTTTTGATTGAACCACTGAGAACCCAGCCAAAGATAGTTTTATAGGCGGAAGCGGATCCACAAACGTTTCTTTTTATACCCTCTAGATTTATATGTCTTTCGCTATCATTTCCTAAGATGAGGTCAATTGCTGAGGAAACGTTAAAATATGGATCAGCTAGTTCGATATCTGAAAGACCGAATTCGCAGCTAACTTTAAAAGAGTTTGAGGGTATTTTACTTGTTACCTTGGGGAGCACAATTGCCGATATTTGGAGTCGAAAATTGTCTTTTTTGGACACTAGAGTTAAGTCACACTCTTTATCAGCGGTTTGTGTTTGCCCGCCAACTCCTATAATTTCAACTTTGGCCCTTTTGAAGGGGAGATTCAACCTAGTTCGAATTTTTTCTGAAATAAAAGTTCTTTCGGAGCCTGGGTCTATGAGCGCTCGAACTGTGAAACGCTCTCCCCTACTTTCTATTTGAACGAGGGCTGTTCTTAAAAGGATATTCGTTTGACTTGCTGCATAATTGGAATGGATTTGAGGGTTTCTCGCAGAGTTAGATGTTGAGGGTTGCATCGATAACTCAAGCGGCTGTTGATTTTGAGTATTAAAACTTAAATTTGGAGGATGAGAAACTGAATTTTGAGTGTGAGAAGTTGACTTGTGAGTGTAGGAATTAGGATTTTTGTTATTAAAGGATTGATTTGCATTTGCCTTTGCATTATTGTTTGGACGCATGTGCAGTAAAGTGTGATGGGTTTTCCCACAATTTAGACATGTATTTTTGCTTTTACAATTATTTTTTGTGTGAGTAATCGAAAGGCAGTTATTGCAAATTTGGTTTTTGAAAACAAAATCAACCCTTTCTTGGATTGACAGGTTGCGAAATTGTGTGCATGATCTTAGGCCGTGTGCTTCATTACACATTTTACAATTTAGATTAAGTTTCTCCTGAGAGGAATAGGTTTGAACTCGGGATTGGGGTTTGTTGGGAAATGAAGTTTTCGTGAGCTTAATTGTAGCAATTCGTTCTACTACTTCGCATCTCGTGAGAAGGAAATGGCTTAGTTGCTCCCATGTTGGCAAATTTCTACATGCGTTTAGCGATTGTTCCCATTGCGCTAGGGTTTCATGAGGTAGTTTGGAATAAACTAAATTAACCAATATGGGATCCCAGCCTTCCGATGATACCCCGAACGATTCCAACATGGACAAACAGTCCGAAACGGAACTATGAATTCTCTGTAGGGATTCGTTGTCTTCGAGAATTGCTCCAGGAATGTTGAAGAGATTTCTTATTTGGTTATCTACCAAAACCCTAATGTTCTCGTATCGGGATTTGAGAGCTTGCCAAGCAAGATTGAAATTATCATCTGTTAGGGGAAATCTATTAACTATTGATCCTGCAGTTCCTGTTGTCTTGTTACGAAGATGGTATAATTTTTCGGCGCATGTCAATCTTGGGTGATTGATATAAACTGCTGTGAACATGTCACGAAACGCAGGCCATTCTTCGTAACTCCCTGAGAAGGTTTGGGTATCGCAAGGGGGTAGTTTGAGGCATGTGTTAACAACTTCTTGAGTCGGGTTTGGACTCATGGGTTGTGTACTAACGCGAGGACTTCGGTTATCTCTATGCGGTTTAATGAAATCGAGAAGCTTTGAAACTGTAAGGTAATACGTTTCTACACATGACTCATATTGTTCACGTGCAGCTGTTTTTATTTCTTCGCTTTGCTTAGATAGCATGATATCTTCGTACGATTTTTCTACCTTACTCCAACGATTGTCAAGATCTTTCAATTTAATATCTAAGAGTTCTTCAGACTGTCCAGCAGATTCCTGAATATCATTTCTTTTGCAAAATGATATTAAATTATTTGCATCAAATGCAAATCTATGGTTAGATGGAGCCATAGTGAGAACGCTGCGATATGATTTGTAAAGGGAAATGAAAGTATTTGAGGGGAAAAACTCTTAATATTTCTTTGTATTGTTAAATGTTGTAACAATTTTCGATTTGCGAACGAAAATATGTGTTTTCCCGATAAATTGCTTGCGATTGCAGTTGGAGACTATGGAAAGCTAATTTTTAACGTATATTTTGTTCGTATGAGATACAATAATGTTCGAGTTAATGAAAACAAGTAGCGGTTTAAAATGGATGACAATCTGTGTAAGTTTATTTCAATATGAAAGAAAATGCTTTTTATAGTTAGTAAAATAGATCGCGAGTCTGAAATTATTTCCTTTATATAAGTAAAATATAGATACAAATCTAGAGCGGTAAAAAGGTGGACTGAAGTTTGCACTATTTTTTTTTTTTTTTTTTTTATTTGCCAAAAGAAATTATACAGCTGTTCCGTAAATTATAGATTGAAATTCTAAAGTATGTTCTTTTATGTTCCAAAAGAACGTAAAGCGTAAATCGAAACTTATGTAGATAGCTAATCTATACTGTACTCCTTTATGTGCTAAAGGAAAGCGAATAGTGAAATAACATTAATATAGATACCAAATCTATAATAAGTTACTTTGTGTAGATAGCGGTATAAAAATGTATTTATGTAGCAAATTTATATTAGGTTCCTTTATGTGCCAAAGGAAAATAGAGGGCGGTATAAATTATTTATAGAAAGAAAGCAACTATAATGTTTTGTTTTATGTTAGAAAGAAACTACAGAGCGATATAAAAACGTATAGATTGCAAATCTATAATAGGTATTTTCTTTTATGTGATACAGAAAATAGAGTAGTATGGAAAGCTTACGTGCTTGGGAAGCCTTGTGATTGAGCTGAGATATGTGCAAATTTGCTTGGAATTTTAATTCCCAAAAGCCTTGCAATTGCGATAAAATATTAGTAAAATATCTTGGAATTTTAATTCCCAACAGCTTTGTACTTGCACTTTTCCGGTAATAAACTATTTTCTTCAAATATTGAGACTAGTGGACTGTATTTAAAATCTGTTCATTAAATATTCTTATTTTTTGCTTATCGAATTTACCATGTAGTTTAGTTTAATTAAATTCGATAATTATTTAAACAAATTTTTCCTGAGTTTTATTGTGTTGTTTTTATTTTTAATTAATAATGAATAATAATTACCTTAGTTTTTTTGTTAGTTTAATTTTATTTGTATTCGAAAATATTCTATTTAGGCTTTAAAATAATTCTCCCATATTTTTGGGTGATCGTACCCACTGTTCATTGCCTTTATATGGGATGAGCAATGCAGTTTTTTGTTTTTTCTTTTGTCGTAGATAAATATAAGCAAACAATGTTTTTTTTCAATGCAATTTAATTTAAAGCTCCTTAATTTGAATATTTTTATTATTTAAAAAGTTTTCCTTTATTAAATTCGCTTATATTGTGTAATTTGACGGTAAAAAATAAGTTGATTATGGTTTTCACAGAAATTAATTTTGTTAATATTTTTTGGATATTTACCCCACTGTGTTTTTTTTTTTTTTTAATAAATAAAGCAGTGCCAAAATTTAATTTTGCATTTAATTGTGTGTATGTGTTGTAAGAGATTGAAAAAGTATGAATAAGTATGTATGTAGGTTGAATAAATTAGTTAAAGAGATTCGTGTGTGAATTTAAAGAGATTATAGGGTGTGTATTAAAGATGCGTGTGTTAAAGAGGTGTGTGTTGTAAAAGAATATGTATTTGATCAAGTAAGAGCAATGTACTCACGGTTTTAATCGTTGATTTTAAAGTTGTATGACTATATTAAGAGAACGTACGTTTAACTTGTGCTCTCTTACTCTGCTAACATCTCCACTTCAATAACTTTTTGTTCTTTATTATTGTATTTTTTAAAAATTTTTTTTTTTTTTAATTTTATTCTTCTTTTGTGGTGTTAATTTTCTGTTTTTTGTCTAAACTTCAAATGACCCTGATTTCAGCAAAAATTTGCGAATAAGAAAGAGGGAGAAGTAACGGTTCACGAAATGGTTTTACTTTTAAACAAAATGTATGTGAGTACCTATGTATTTTGCACGGCTGAACTTTTTGCTTACAATTTGGTGGTTGAAACTGATCTGTACCTATGTACGTATTTATGCTTTTTTTGTATGTAGGTATGTAGCTTTTTTCTTTTTCAGCTTGAAACACTTTTAACACTTGAAATGAGGGGTTAACCTTTCACTTAAATGAATAAATATATGTATGTATGTAGGGTTATACATACGTTTGTAGCTATTTCTATACACACTTTTCCCTTTGAGATGTACATATATATACCTATGTATGTTTGTATGTACTGAAGTAATGATGACGCTAGATTACTATGTAGGTATGCACTTTTTTTTTTGGAAATATTTAGCACTTTTTACGATTTATACGATTTATACGATTTTTTATGATGAAAGTTTCCTCGTTTTTAGAGTGAACTTTTACTTTATTATTTTTAACTAATATTTTCTTTTTATTTAAATCAAATTTTTTTTTTTTCTTCAACTTATTATTTTTTAACACATGTAAGAATGTAAATAGGGTTTTTTTTCCACTTGGTTTTTATTTAAGATTTACTCACTTTTTTGTTGTTTTTGGCATTCTTACTCTGACCTTTTTCCTTTTTGTTTTACCGAGCCCGTTGTTTAGTGATCCGCGTTTACTTTTCTACTGACGAGTGTATTGATTTATGCGAGTATGATGATGCGTAAGTTGTTGTTGTTGCTAAAGGTGACCAGGTTTTCGTCGGCGAAGGACCATGAATATATTTGTATGTTTGAATGAATGTGGATGAATGTATGGTGTGTTTGGAAGCGTGTACAAAGAAATAGAGAAGTTGAGTGGTTAGGATGATAGATAACTTGCAATTATATTGAGAATAAGAAGAGGGTAACCAGGAGTAACTGGTGTTACATAAAATGTACATGCGATTGTATACTTGCGTGATGGGATTAAGCGTGGGCTTCGGATGCTGCAGATGACTTTGTGGCTGAAGGGTTCTCTGGGAGAATAATGGTACGAACACTTCTCAGAGTATTAGTAGCTGGAAGGTAAAGCTCTATAGAAAAAGAGGTAATGGAGAAATGGTGTCGATTCCTTCTCAATAAAGAGCGTGTACCAAATAAATACAACAACAAAAAATATGGTTTCAAATTCACAACGATATGGTTTTATTTAAATTATATGAGTGGGATATATGTTTACACTTAGGCGATTATAAAGTAAGTAAAATGAGGTAAGATAATAACTATCCACGAAGGCTGGGTAGTTAAAAAAAGATGGCTAAATTTACATGGCGGGAAAAATGACATTTTAATATGTTAACTTTATCCATAAAATAACATGTAATTAGACGTTAAGTAGCAATGGCTTTTAAACAGTATCTGTTCAATTCATTTATGGTACAAGTAAAAGCGGTTAATTTAGTTCAAAATTTAGCATAAGCATAAATATAATAG
Source organism: Pollenia amentaria (assembly GCA_943735925.1). Lineage (NCBI taxonomy): Eukaryota > Metazoa > Arthropoda > Insecta > Diptera > Polleniidae > Pollenia > Pollenia amentaria. The sequence goes on along the minus strand of OX031009.1, from coordinate 92,786,612 downwards.
TACGAATCAGTAGTAATGAATAATATGAAATATTAAAATCAGCTCCTGCGGAGGGACACGTTTTGCTACTTTAAACAATGATAATATTACTTTATAAAATTTATTAAATTGTCTGCACATCCTTCGAAATGGATCAGCATTTGCGTAATTTGTTCTGAAGTATTTAATTGATAGCAATTCAAAGTGTCGAGATGGACGATGAGGAACATTAAATGAAATGTTATCGAGCAGGAAATCAGAAAAAAAATCCCCATTAATTTAATATAAACGACACATTCATGAATTGAATTTCAACTCGCTCAAACCATAAAGCTGGATTCATCTTCCAAAACGGCGGAACCTTACAGTAAACTCGTGCTATTTCATTATTTTGTGGTGAAAGGGATGCGAAATCATCTCCAGAGCTGTTCACAGACATGGTTTAAATTCTCGGGGTCACCAATTTTTAACGATTAGTGAAGCCAAATAAAACTAATTTAGCTCAAGCACTAAATTCCAATTAATAAGAGAAAATAATTTTTTTACAAAAATAAAATGATTTTATTAATTCAAAAATTTTAACCAGAATGAAAAATATTTTAAAAACTAAAGAAAAATTAAACTTAAAAATCAAAGTAGTTTCTTACAAAGTAGGTATTCTAAGTAATTAATTTTACAATATGTACTACGAAATAAGTTTACCACACTCTGAAAAAATTTTATAAAAAGACACTTTCGACCAGTTTAATTCTTAAAGTTTAAAAAAATACAACATTTCAAAACTATAACTTTTCTCAGCAGTTTACAGCCAAAAAAAATTGTCAGATATTTCGTTGAATTAAAATTTAATGCCCAAACATTTACACTATAGAATTTCGATTATTTAAGTAAATTTTTACATTACGTAAAATATGGAAAATAATTTTTATAATCAACATGATTTCTAAGATTCCCTAAATGTTGAATTTTTTCACAAAACAAAATCTGGAAATTTTAGTTCTCATGTTGAGTAATAAGTAACATTTTTATAATAAATATTTATATAAATTCGAATGTGTATTCTAAGTCAAATTACAATTTTATAAGCTTTCATACTTTAATAGTATTATTCTTTCAATGTTTTACAGGAATATTTGCTATGCACTATCAGACTTTTTCCTGGAAAATATTAAGGGAATACGACTTTATAAATTGTAATTTGACTTAGAATAGACATTCGAATCAATTGTACACTAAAAAAATAAAACTAAGCATTAACATACATTATATGTATGAATAAAATAACACAGAAAAAATTATTAAATTTCTCCAATCATCAAATTTATTCCAAATTAATAATATCAAGCAAACAAGTTGTTGATTTTGCAACTATTGCCAAAATTATTTTATTAATTACTAAAAATTTTTAAAAATTTTTAAAGAATATTTTTAATTTAAATTAAAAAAGTGATTAAAAAAACTTTGCCATTTCACACAATGTGTTAATTTATTTAAATAAATATTGACAATTCCCAACAACAATTCTACATGTTTAAATTATTTTATTTTAAACGAAAAAAGTCAATTTAGATTTTTTGTTATTTAATTAAAATTTTAATTGAAAATTTATTTGAAAACAACTAAAATGTTAATTAAATCAAAATCAAATTTTCAATTTTCTTTCAACTAAAAAAATAATTGATTCAATTATCACATTAATTAAAATTAAATACTTTTTAAACCATTTTTTTAATTGATAAAATTCTTTTTTCTGTGTAAGGTACATAAAAGACTTTTGAATATATGAGATCAAAATCAGGCACTTATTTTTTTAGTTAATAACCTATTTGGAATTTTTAAATCAGAGCAGCATGAATTTGTCGATCTTAACCAATCCTTTGTTTGTATGAGACTTGATAATGTTGGCACATGTAGTCTGTTTTTTTCCTTAAGCTTCGTAGAGACGGTGGTCAGTAGTGCATTTCACTAACTTTTTTTAGATAATCGTATCGTAAAAATAAATATAACGAAAATTTATCGAACTTGCTATTCAGTAACGATATTCGCTGTCGATTAAGGCCGTGTCAGATACAACTTTGTCGCTTTGCGTGACGTTTCTACCTTCGGCAGAAAAACGCAAAGCAAAAGGTGTATGCCACAATGAAAACTTTGACAACACTCACGCATTGCTTGTTTACTCATAAAAGCGGTTGGTAATTTGTACATTTAATTATTTGTTACAAAAATTAAAGTTAAAAATTTAATTGGACTGTTTTTTGGAATTGAATTTGGCAAAAAAAATTAAAAAAAAAAGAAAATTATACTAGCCAATTGTCAAAGCGCGCAAAAAGATGAGAGTTGGCTAACTTTTTGCTTCGCTCCGCTTTGAAAGTTCTTTATGTGACATGTTTCGTATAAGTATGTATATTTTATCTTAGATGTCAAAGCGAATCGGTAACGCAACGCGAAGCAAAAGTTTTATCTGACATGGCCTTTAAAGTCAGCTGTTACTTTAAGTAATTTTTTTTCGTTATTTTAACGACAATAATTTACGTTGTGTTTATTTTATAGATAAAATGTATTTTATGTTTAAAGTGGCTGAGGCCCGACTTCTTATGTACATACTACGCACATACATATGTATGTATATATATGTATGAACAAAAATAAAATTCTAAGTTCAAAATGTACAAAAAAAAGCAAATTATGAAAAAAAAAACCAAATTCTAAATGTAAAATTCACAAAATGAAATATAAAAACAGTAAATTAAGCACAATTTCGTTCGTTTTTTCTTTATTCTCTTTTGTACATTTCGTTTATTTTAGCATTTTGTAGACAGAGATGTTACAAAAACTACAGCTGTTTACAATCGTTAAAAATAAATTACAGAATCACACTATCGTTACTGCAAGCGAAAATATATGTCGACAAAAATTACGATTGTCGGAACGTTAAAAGTTAGTGAATCGCGCCACAGATGTTACAATATTGTAAGCCGGCGTTGCCAATAGAAATATTTTTCTGACAGATGCATTAATTTTACACGTCTGCCAAATACAAATGAACTTACAATGTTCACACAGTAGCAAGACATCTTTAGTCAATTTAAATGCAATTCAAGCAACGCTGTTTACCAATATTGGGAGATCTGACCACCGTATACAAAGCTTTAGTTGTTATTATATTTTGAAAAGAAAGAACTCTTTCCACATTTGCAGATGAATGTGGATTGGATAAAATTACAGCAACGACTCTAGAAATGTCAGGACATATATGGACATTCAGCTCATTTTGTAAATTAGCTACTACCGACCAAAAACTACAAATGTTTTCCAACTGCAGTTGCTCGACATCAGCTAAAGCTCTAAATTTATTATTGATTGAATCAAAATTTGCAATTTCATTCGGAAACATTTTAACTAGACGAGGTACAATACAACTTGTTTTACATGAAATAACATTTTCAGGAGTAAATTTATGGAACCACATTAAAACTTCGTTATTAAAGTTGACTTTCGTTCTTAAAACTTCGCAAAATTTTAAAAATTGTTTGCATTTTCTTTAATTTCTTTAACAATATCAATATTGATATTTTTGTGGAAATATATAAATCCACTTCTTCTGTTCCGCAATAAATTTCTTCAAAGGGCATGTGAGTTTTGTAAAGGTCAACGATAGATATATCACATTCATCCAAAACATTTTTATTCATGAAATTACGTGCTATTTGGCGGAACAAAAAAGTTACCCTTTGTAAAAATACATGAATTCTATCATCTTCTGATTGCATTTCTAAATTAACCATGTTAATATTTTTAAGTGCATATTGCATAAATAGAAAATGCAATTTAAAAGAAGGATTTTTTAATTCTGATAAAAGAAATAATAATTTAATAAAAATGTAATAAAAAGGACTCAATAATTTGTTTGCTATACTAACAAATCAAAAAGGGGGAACTATGACTAATTTGTAAATTGTACCAAATGAGTCACATTAGTACCATGGAACGTTAGAAGGTTAAAATGTACCAAAAAAAAAGTACAATTGTACCAACTTTAACATCCCTGATGTGCACATTTGATGACCTTGAATATATTGCACTGTGTTATCATTTGATAAATTAGTGTAAACGTCTAATTAAACAAGCAATAGCACTCTTGCTTGTTTAATATATTCGGCTGCGTGCCAAATCTTTTCTACCCTTTACCGAGGGAAAGTTTATTTAAGGACTGGGCTTTTTATGAAATCTATGAATTATTAACCAATCTTTATAGAAACTGACCGGACGGTATTATAATTTTTTGCGGTTTTATGTTTAGAGAAGTATATTCCAAAAAAAAACCCATGGTAAATTGTGGACCGACTATAATCAAATTTAATGCTTTAATTTCTAGTCATATGAAACTTAATTTGACCTAATTGAAATATTATATCATGATTCGAACTAGTGTAAGCCGAAGTAATGTGATATTTAATAACCTGGTATTAAAAGACCTAAATTTGACTGCTTCAAATGCGACCTATGGCAAGTTGGGTGCCGATTATCACAAAATCGCATGTTGTTTTTCTGGTCATATAGAGCTAAATTGGATCAAATTTTAGGTCAATATCTATATTTGTTGCGGTTTAAGGCGTATTTTAATGATATCCCAAAGTGGTCATTATATGGGACATATGGAAAATTATGGACCAATCTTCAGAAAATAAGATGGTTTGGTTTCTTGTTTACTGAATCTATGACAGGCTATATTATACTACAATAACATTTTTTGTTACAGTTTAAGGCGTACTTAAGTGTTATCAAAGATTAGGTTTTATATGAGGCCCATGGAAAATGAATAACCGATCACCACGAAATTTAGTAGTATTATTTCCGCCACTAATAAATGTTAGTTTTTCTAACAGAAATTTTTAGAGTGGTTGGTCCACATTTGGATTTGCTTGAGTAAAATATCATTATTCATAACAGTTTTAGCCGGACTAAAATGATTTTTAGGAGCGGTATTTGTATTGGACCTATGGTAAATAATGGACAAATCATCCCAAAATTCTGAAGACTGATTTCTGGTATTACAAAAAATAAATTAGAATAAATTTCAATACAGCAGTGTAATTAGTTTTAGCGTTAACAGTCAATTTCACAAACTTGCATGATAGTTTTTCTTGCCATATGAATTTAAGTAAAAAATTTCACCGCAATATCTATAAATCCCAAAGTGGGCTTTCTTTGGTTTTAGGCGCAATAAACTATTTTCCGAGAGTAGGGTTTATATGGGGCCTATGGTAAATTATGGACAAATCTTCACGAAATTTGGCAGTGCGATTCCTCGTCCTATAAAACTGTGACGTACCGAATTTCCATTTGATAGCATTATTTATTACGGTTTTAGGCGTACTAAACGGTTTTCCGGGAGTAGGGTTTATATGGGGCCTAGTGTAAATTATGGACCGATCTCCAAAAAATTTTACAGTGTGATTTGTGGTCCTATGAAACTGTGACGTACCAAATTTAAGTATGCTAGCGTTATTTATTGCTGTTTTAGGCGTCTAAATTGTTTTCCGCGAGAAGGGTTTATATGGGGCCTATGGTAAATTATGGACCACTCTTCACGAAATTTGGCAGTGTGATTTCTCGTCCTATAAAACTGTGACGCACCGAACTTCAATTTGATAGCATTATTTATTACGGTTTTAGGCGTACTAAACGGTTTCCGGGAGTAGGGTTTATATGGGGCCTAGTGTAAATTATGGACCGATCTTCAAAAAATTTTGCAGCGTGATTTCTGGTCGTATAAAACTGTGACGTACCAAATTTTAATATGATAGCGTTATTTTTTACGGTTTTAGACGTACTAAACTGTTTTCCGGGAGTAGGGTTTATATGGGGCCTATGGTAAATTATGGACAAATCTTCACGAAATTTGGCAGTGCGATTTCTCGTCCTATAAAACTGTGACGTACCGAATTTCCATTTGATATCATTATTTATTACGGTTTTAGGCGTACTAAACGGTTTTCCGGGAGTAGGGTTTATATGGGGCCTAGTGTAAATTATGGACCGATCTTCAAAAAATTTTGCAGCGTGATTTCTGGTCGTATAAAACTGTGACGTACCAAATTTTAATATGATAGCGTTATTTTTTACGGTTTTAGACGTACTAAACTGTTTTCCGGGAGTAGGGTTTATATGGGACCTAGTGTAAATTATGGACCGATCTTCAAAAAATTTTACAGTGTGATTTGACGTATTATAAACCAAATTTAAGTATGCTAGCGTTATTTATTGCGGTTTTAGGCGTACTAAACTGTTTTCCGCGAGAAGGGTTTATATGGGGCCTATGGTAAATTATGGACCGATCTTCACGAAATTTAACAGAATGATTTGTAGTCGTATAAAGCGAATTCGTGCAAAATTTTATGTCGTTCCGTGGATTATTCCACAATTTATGTTAGCTTTTGTATCTAAATTATCAATTTTTTTTGGGTAGTGGTTCCACATTTTGATTCATAGTTCTGATCCTACTAAACCGATGTTGCTGGATTTCAATCCCAAACTGCTTAGGATAACTACAAGCAATTCGAGACCAAGTTTGTTCTTTTCTTTTGCGTTTTTCGAAAGTGAGCGTGTTTTCAACAGACGGACAGACAGACGGACATGGCTAAATCGACTTAGAATTACTCAAGGACCCAGAATGTATATACTTTATGGGGTCTTAGATGTATAATAAAAAAGTTTCACACGGAATGACAAACTTAGTATACCCTCATTCACCACAGTGGTAGTGGAGGGTATAAACACATATGATGAAATTCTTAAAAAAAACAACAGTATTGTAAGCAGTTGAGCAACGGTTAATATGTTGAATTTTATTATAGACATCTTAAAAATATCAATGTATCGATATATGGGTATTTTTAATACCGGCGATATATATCGATTATAATTTTTTTAAATATCGATATTTTGGTTAATCGATGTTTATTGCCTATCCCTATATAATTGAATAAGTGCTGAAAGTAAATCATTTTTCTTAAATGGAATATGTCGCATTTTTCAATGTGGTGACAGAGCATTAATTAGAATATAAAAAACCTTGATATTTATATACGATCGAAAACGACGCTGTGTTAGAAGTTAATTTTTAAAACGGAATTAGTGCAATGAAATGGATTATAAAACTGTGTTAACTTGAAATGTTGGACGTTAGGCATTTTCTGCGAGCTATAATTAATATCAAATTTTATCCTTTACTTCATTTCTTGTCGAACGTTACCTTACGTTTCGGTAAAAATCGAGCAAACATTTTTACAAAAACTGATTTACTTTTAAATTAAATTATTTTCATTTTGCATACTGGTGGAAATTTATATTTTAGCCAAATTCAATTTACTGTTCTAACTAGTTCTAAGTGTTAAGATATTGTTACGAAAGGAACTTTAAGTAGGAATTAGTTTAATTTATTAGATATCTTGTATTTATTAGTTATTTTGTATTTGTTAGTAATTTTTTTAGTTTAAATTGTTATTGTATTAGTTATGAATTTTTTAATGTAAAAATCACTGTACAGAATTTTCTAGTACAAATGTAATGTTAAAATTTTTATGCATAATTGTACTTCAACCCCACTGTAATTTTCTCGAATATTCGATAACAATCTTAAAATTATTGTTAATCCTTAAAGTTTGATTTAGTGTTAATGCGATAAAGAGCCTTCCGGAAACAGTTCGAATAATCTAGAGCCATCTAGTCGTTTGGGCTAGAGTATAAATAGTCGTGAACGTTGGCATCGTTAATCAATATTAGTACAAACGTTTATGTGTGTAGGTCGCAATAGAAGTCGCAGTTATAATTTGTAAAAGTGTCTAAGTTCTAAATAAAGTTGTGTGAATAGTTTATAGTATCAGTTATAAATAAAGTGTTTAAATTATTTTATTAAAGTTGCAAAAAAAGACCTCAATAGGTTTATTATAAAGGAAATAAGCCAAAAACGATTTTTAAAAGGCAGTAACGTTACAATATTTATTTTAAAACGTTAAAAATACTTCAATGTAAACATACTACTAGGAAAAAAAAAACTAAATAATACTATGTTTTCAGTATGAGCAAAACAACTTGTTTTGAGCAAAAAGTGTCAAAGTATTTCCATTATGCTAAAGTGGTTTTGGTTTTCGAATTTTCAAAATCAATTTGACATTTATGCTTTAAACACATTCGACACAGCAGCCTACCGACTTCAATATGTCAACTATAGAATACATGTGTGTATATGGAAATGATTATTTAAACGACGACACGGCTACATGGCTGCAGGTTGTTGTATATTTTGTCGTTCTAGTCAAATTAAACTAATTAATATTTTTGTACGCTACAAAACAGAAAAAGTGTTGCTAATATAATAAAAAATTAGAAGAATTGGTGCTTTAAAAAAAATAATTTTTTTGTTAAACAGCAAAGAACCGGATTGAAACAAGAATATAAGCGCGGCTCATCACCAAATCTATATTATTATTACTTTTTAGTATCCTTAAAAAAAGTTATATAGGAAGATGTTTGTTACGCCAACGCTCTTAGTTTAAGAGCTATAGGTGGTAAAACTTTCAAAATACTTGATCCATTTCTCTTAAGGTATAAACTGATTCTTAGCAGTATGGGTATCATTGAAAAATTGAAAGTGCTTTTCACATGGAGCTTAAAGCACACCGATTTATTAACCCATTAAGAGCCAATTTCAAATGCTCATACTTCTTGACTGACTTTTTTTTTACAAAATAGGCTTTATCTTTAAATTATGTCGATATAACAATAATATACACATGTTACCAAAGTTATTAGGGTTTTGATTAATAAAGTTTTTCTGCATTGCGGGTTTTCGGCCTTCCGGAATACTTTTCAAATGCTCATACAATTTCAAATGCTCATACTTCTTGACTGACTTTTTTTTTACAAAATAGGCTTTATCTTTAAATTATGTCGATATAACAATAATATACACATGTTACCAAAGTTATTAGGGTTTTGATTAATAAAGTTTTTCTGCATTGCGGGTTTTCGGCCTTCCGGAATACTTTTCAAATATTTTCTTATTATGTACTATATTTAAATATGTAACAAGTGCATAAACTATTACTACTATACTATATATTTTAACTCGAACTTTTAAATAAATTGTGTAGTTTTCCAAAATAACATTTTTTTAACCCTAAACTTTAAAATTTTATATGATGGAGTTTCTAAAAATATATCATACAAAAAAGTAATGTGTTCTCTATAAAAAAATTTTAAGATAAATACTCTTATGGGGTTAATAAATCGGTATATTTAATACATCATATGAAATGTGTTTCGAAAGACATTATTATGATACTCGTACCAATACTTTAAAGATTGATATTACATTTTTTTCTTCCTATACTATTGATAAAGTGCTCTGAAACTTTTACGACCTATAATTCATAAACTAAGTAAGTTGAACCAAAAAATTACAGTAGAATCGCGATAAAGTTAACAAATTTTTAGCGCCTCTGTGCCGCTCTAAAACGTTAACTCTATGTTAACTTTTCGGATCGTATTAATAAAAAAGTACTGACAAACAAAACATGTGTTGACATACAATTTCCTTGTTTGTTTTCTAATACAGGTATGTACGTATATAAAAGCACATAATTTACCACCTTTTTATTATATTATTTTAGTATTTGTACGCTTCAAAAAATAAAATCAGTTGGAGAGTGGCATAAGCCTATTTTATAAATCTGGTTAAATTGGTAAATATGTCACTTTTTTCGAATTTGCTAATACCAACAATGGATAACCTAGAGTAGTATTCATAACTTTTAACATGTTTAGATGCAACACTAGTTATGGTTTGAGTTTTTCGAACATAAAAAAATATATTGGAAAACAAGTAGCAAAACACTGCAAAACTAGTTTGGTGGCTTAAACATGTAAATGGCATTGATTTTACGTTCGTGCTATATAAAAATTTTAATAAATGTAAAATTACTTTTGCATATTTTTTTTTATCTAAGACTCCGACTTGGTTTTTGCCGAATTTTGTGTTGTCAAAATCTAAAAAAAATTAATTTTGGCTAGTTTTGGTGATTGTATATTCTATTTGGCAATGAAGGTGAAATAGAATCTGACAACTCTGCTACGCGGTAGGATGAACTTGCCTTTTACATATTGCTCACTTTAGTTTAAAGAAAAGTTGTAATAAATAAATACTAACTATTTTTTCGAATGTGCTTCTATGAGTTGTATTTCAATTTATAAAGCTTTTTACAATAGTCTTATTGCCTCAATATTTCACACAGTTTTTTGCTTAAAACAACCTTTGGTTAACATTGAAGCAATTGATATATAGTTATACTTAGGAATGACTTTAAACCAGATATTCTGGTAGTGTTTAAAGTAATTCATAAGTATAAGTACATATCTATAGCTTCAATGTTATCCAAGGTTGGCTCAAGCCAAAAAGTATGTGAAATATTGAGGGAATAAGGCTATTGTAAAAGGCTTTATAAATTGAAATACAACTCATAGAAGCACGAGGGAAATGACTGAGAAATTAGATATTTTGTCTTATGGGCTGCTTTCTATTTCTCCAACATCTACGATAAATGAAAAAAATTTTCCCAGTCAAGTTTTATTAAAAAAAAAGAAAAGCATCGCTTAAATTCTTAACATTCAACGCAAATTATTTATCCAAGAGATATTTTTATAAGATATCATTAAACTATTGAAATAACTAATAAAATTATCTCAAAGCTTATTTTTTTATTAATACAGTTTTATTAATTAAAAAATATGTATTACATATTTATGAATTATTTTTTTTTGCTCGTTTTAGTTCTAGATTTTATTTTTTACAAATAAACTCAAAATAATAAATTAATTATGCATTTTAATTTATTGTAATTACTAATAAATAAATTACGCATTATGCATATTTATTGAAATTAATTAGTTTATTTTTTTTTTTTTTTTTTTTTTTTTTTTTTTTTTTCTTTTCGTTATTTATTTATTGAATCTTCATATATTTAATATGAACTAACAATAATTTATCAAATCTTAACCTAATACTTTATTTATGTCCTGCCAGTGCCAGACAAAAATTTTCTTCATCACGGGTTCTGTTCACTTATATAGGTGTTTATCTCTCATCTAGTTGGGTAAGTGCTGCAGTGTCTCTTCTCCTTAAGCGAGTGTGGCCGCCATGATTTAAAATATTTCGAGCTAAAGGATTTGGGTGTTGTTCAAGTCTTTTTAAATATTTTACTGCATATTTTGTAATCATAGTTTTTACTAATGGCACGTTGAGATCCTTATGAATGTTTGAGTTTTTAACATACCAGGGGGCGGCTGTGATTATACGAAGAAGTTTATTTTGGCGCCTTTGAATTTTTTCGATATTAGAGGCCGAGGCAGTGCCCCATAGTTGAATACCGTAGCACCAGATAGGCTTTAAGATAGAGTTGTAAAGTAGAAGCTTGCAATCGAGTCTAAGAACAGAATTTCTTCCAATAAGCCAATGAATTTGGATGGCTTTTAGTTTCATTTGAGTTAATTTTGCCTCTATATGGCATTTCCACGTTAATCGCCGATCCAGATGTATACCGAGATATTTTACATGCGAATGTTGAGGAATAATTTGATTATTGATTGTAATAGGGGGGCAAGATTCCCGGCGCAGGGTGAATGTTATATGTACGCATTTTTGCTCATTGACCATTATCCTCCATTGTCTTAGCCATATTTCTAGTTGAAATATATGATGCTGTAGGTAACGAGATGCTTCATAACGGTTTTCGTGGACGCTTAGAAAAGCTGTGTCGTCTGCAAATGTTGAAGTTTGGGTGTAGTTGTTTGTTGGCATGTCCGAAGTATAAATTAAGTATAATAGAGGGCCCAGGATGCTGCCCTGTGGGACTCCAGCGCCAATCGGCTGAGGTGAACTTAAGAAATTTCCTTCTTTAATAATAAATTGACGACCGACTAAGTAGCTTTCTAACAGTTTGTGTGTGTTTGCTGGTAAATTTTGCTTCAATTTGTGTAATAAGCCTTCATGCCAGACTTTGTCAAAAGCTTGCGAAACATCGATGAAGAGTGCTGAGCAATATTTTTTTTCTTCAAATGTTTTTCTTATGACATTTACTATTCGATGAGTTTGTTCAATTGTGCTGTGTTTTCTTCTAAATCCGAATTGATGGTTTGGAATACATCTATTTTCACTTAAAATCGGTGTTAATTTTGAAACTAATAATTTCTCAAATAGCTTTGACATATTTGACAATAAGCTAATAGGCCTATAAGACTCAACTTTCGTATGATCTTTACCTGGCTTTGGTATCATGGTAACTAAGGAAACCTTCCATTTTTGAGGAAAGTATTCAAGGCGTAAAATAGCATTAAAAATAAAAAGAATAATTTTCTTTGCTACGCGAGGTAGCTCTAATAGCATTTTATTGCTGATCTTATCAATGCCAGGTGCCTTCTTAGTGTTTAAGTCACATATAACCTTTTCGATTTCTCTCATCTCAAATCTTAGGGGAATAGCTGCTCTAGCAGCAACAGGTGGTAAATCGACCGCAATATTGTGAGATATATTAGGTGTAAATACGTTTTTCAAGTGACTTACAAACAGATTTCCTTTTTCAACATCATTTCTTGCCCAACTTCCATTCAAGTTTCTTAATGGTGGTTTAGAGACAACTGGCCTTTTGAGGTTTCTAGCTGCACGCCATAATGAGTAGTCCGATTGTGGAGTTGCATCAAGTTCCTTAAGATATTTTTCCAGAGAAGCCGTTTTCTGAGTCTGCAATAACTTTCTTAATCTTTTTGTACACTCTTTTAGCAAGTTCTTAAGTTGAGGAGATCTGTGCAATTGCCACTCTCTTCGTGCCCTCCTTTTTTCAGACAAGAGACGCTCGACATCTGTGGAATATATTTTAATAGTTTTTGTTTTTTTGGGGGCAATATTGGAATGTTGAACAGCTAGTTTCAGAAAACTGTCAAAATTATCAATAGAGCGATCTACATACTCCGGTGTACTGAGCGGAATATTTTCTGTGCAATGGGCACTGAGATATTTTTTATATTTTAACCAATTTATTTGTGTGGCTGACGTCGCTAGGTAACCAGTCGGAGATACAATTCTATTGGGGTTCATTATAGTAACAATTGTAGGTGTGTGGTCGGAAGATAATTCTAGGGAAGCTTCAACGTGAATCGTTTCTGTGGGGATGTTTTTAACCACGCCAAAATCGATGACATCTGGAATTTTTTGCGGGTCAGCAGGCCAATATGTTGGTTGGCCGCTCGCGACAACATTTAAATTCATTTTAGAGATTGTATTAAACAAAACACGACCCTTTGGTGTTATTAGTCGTGACCCCCAGAAGGTATGTTTAGCGTTATAATCGCCAGCGGCCAGGAAACAGGGTCCTAGTGATTTATAATATTCACAATATTGGCTTTCTGATATTGAAAATCTAGGTGGAGAGTATAAAGATGAGATTACAATGCTACGATTCAGCTCTTCAACACAAATGTTCGTTGCTTGGAGATAATCCTCACGATGATCACACATTAGGTAGTGTTTGACTCGATTTTTTATCAAAATGGCAGAACCACCGCAAGCTCTATCTCGAGGGTCCTTGGTATCATATAGTATATAACCATTGATGTTAAACGTATTTCTTGAGGTCAAATGAGTTTCAGAAACCATCATGACATCAATTTGTTTATTTTTAAGAAAGTATTCTAATTCATTTTTATGTTGGCGGATGCCGTTCGCGTTCCAAAAACCGATTTTTAAACAGTTCATGGCCTGTTAAGTACAGATTGCAATAACATCGATTGCATTCTAAGAATTTCCTGCATCATATTACCCATTGTGTTCGTAAAATTAGTTACTGTTTGCACTAATGTTTCCATGGTTTTTTCCAGACGACTTAAATTTGAAACTGGAGTTTCATCATTACTTGGCGCAGCACCTTGCGTTGGCGCATGGTTTGATTTTACGACGTTAGCATAAGAGGTTCTGTTATAACTAGGCTGCGGGGCCTGAATGTCACCAGTGCTTACTTGATTTGTTACCTGCATTTGAGGGGGATTAGTTTTCGGTTCAACTGACTGCTTGACGATGGTATATACAGGGCATCCTCTATAATTGGCAGTGTGATTACCGCCACAGTTGCTACATTTTTTTACGTTGGGGTCGGTTTTAGACTTATCGCAAAGATCTGTACCATGTAATTCACCACATACTACGCAAACAGGGGGTAAATAGCAATATGCCTTAGTATGACCATATTCTTGACAGTTTAAACACTGAACGGGACCATTTCTTTTGTGTGGCTCTTCTATAGTTACTCTTCTATAGAGAATATATTTCAAATTGTAAATAGGGTGCGTTTCATTTTTTTTAAGCTTTACGTCGCCGGGTTCAAACTCCACTCGAAAAAGTGGTTGGGGGTTTTTTTCTCTATTTTTTATATTTACCACATGTTTTATTTTGAAGCCTTTTTCTTCGAGGAATGTTTTTACCTCTTCTGGGTCCACACATGAGTCAATTCCCTTAATCACTACCTGGAGACCTTTACTGCTTTTCAGTTGGTATGTATAAAAGTTTTTTTTAAGTACTTCAAATTTGTTTATAATTTTGCGAAAATCATTCTCATTATTGACTTGTATTTTTGTCTCGTTTATACTACCACGCTTGATAGCAGCTACGTAAAACGAATTTTCACCTATCACCGATATCAAACTCTTTATGAGCTCATTTGAGTTTTGCTCCCTAAGATATATCGGGGGAGGCTTGGACGATTTTATGACGTTTGGTGCTTCAGAGGATTCATCCTCCAGAATTGCAAATCGATTTTGAGAATTTATTTTATCAAAAGATGGTACTTTTGAGGCCGAAGCAACTGCTGCAGAGGTAGGGCTGCGACCCCGTTTAAGCACTGTTATGTACCTGTCCATACCAACTTGTACTTGAGGCTTTTGACCACTTTTTACTTGTGGAGCTGAGTTTTCCATCATGCCTGATTTGAGGGTAATATTTTCATCACTTATTAAAATCGTTTTTGCCGCTGAGGCACCGCTTGCAGGTTTTATATTTTTTATTGTATTAATATCAACCGTATTATTAGACACCGAAGGTGATACTGAGTTTTCTATTATGCCTGATTGGGGGTTAATATTTACATCACTTATTAAAATTGTTTTTGCTGTTGAGGCAACGCTAGCAGGTTTTGTATTTGTTATTGTATCAACCGTGTTATTAAATACAGACGGCGAGAGGGATCGCGTACGAGTAATAGGTTTAGCCGTTAGGTATTTGCTATCATCGATTCTTTTTTTTATTTCTGTATTTTTTTCGCTAACACTCACTGTTATATATGCATTTCTACTGTTTGCACTCATAAGAGTTTTTTTTTTTTCTTTTACTGTTTACAGTTGTGCTCTTCTTATTTGTTATTGTTTATCAACACCGATAATGAAAAAATGTGTGTTTATGTATGTATGTACATACATGTAATTTTTTTTTTTTCTTTTTCTTGTATTTACTTTTTTTATACTTTATTTGTTCAAAAAAAAATAAACCGTATGCCGAGTTTAGAAAACACGTCTATCTTCAACGACCGCGACAGACAGAATGGAATTAGTTTATAAAAAAAATTTTTAATCGATTAGCCGATCAATTGCAAAATTAACCGATTAAACCAAAACCTCGGTTAATCAATCGAGCGATTAACCGATTAAAGCAAAAGCCCGATTAAATGAATACCCTATTACATATTTATGGGGTCTTAGATGGATATTAAAAAAGTTTCACACGAAAAGACAAACATAGTATCGCGTCATTAATCACTGAGGGTGGAGGGTATAAAAACTGCTAGATTACCCGATAACCGTCAACACCTTCATTTTACCGCGATGGGACATAAAAGTCGCTGTAATTGCTTGATTTTTCAAATTTTTCAAAAAGTGGCAACAGAGGCTTACTCATTCTTCTATTTTTAAGTTCAAATTAAGCAATAATTTTAAATCTGTCATAAAGTTTTTCTTAATGAAATGTATAAGCTGTTTAACATTTGCTACAAAAACTTTACAGAAAATTTCAAATTTATATGTCACATCTCTCTTACGTTTTATCCAATAGATTCGCCACATTTGATTGTCTCTGAAAACCATTTTAAACTAGAAGTAAAAGTTTCACAGTTCAGTTAATGAGTTATTTGACTTTGACAGAAACCTAAAGGTCAAAGACAAAATAAATAAATTGTAGTTGTAAAATACGAAACAATTTTTCTACATTCCTGTATTTTTTCTTTCTTTTTTTTTTGTAGTTTAAAACTTAGAAAACAAAACAGGCGAACACATAATCCTCTGTCAGAGATGGCAAAGAAGCATATAATGTGCAAATAGATTTTTTGAAATAATCCCGTTTTGAACTTAAATTAAAAACAAAACTAAAAGTAGCAGCAACGACATACATTTAATAAATAGTCTAGGTAGGATTCATATTTTGGCTATCACTTCTGTTACCGACAAAAAAGTAGAGTTAAAGGTACCCGTAGACGACATGTTTTCTACATCTGACTTGTCAAATTTCCCACTGTAAGATACATACATGTCGTGTGTTACCTTTAAAACATTGCATCTGTAAAAGTCAGACGCAAAGTGTGAATTAACACGTTGCAAGTCTTATTGATCAGCTAGCTATTTTATAGGCGAGAGCGACGTGGAAAGAAACGTTTTGCTCTCTCTCTACCGCCTATAAAACCCTACAACAAATTATTGGAGTACATAGTCCAAAGGAGTACTTTTTGGACAACTCTTATGTAATGCAGCCATGGACCATTTCATTTTAACAAGAATTTTTTAACGACGTTTGGCAACACTTTAAAACCTAGGTGTTAAATTACAGCTCTGGTAGCTCTTATGTTATTTGTTTATAAAATTTGGTTAGAAATAAATATGGGGGTAAAAAAATTATTTAAAATAAGGCACAAAATAAAAGTGAAATACAATATAAAAAGTAAAAAAAAACTTAAATAAAAAAACTGAGATAATTGGTAAAATAATTTATCTTATTTAATAACAGTGGAATAATTATAGTGGAATAGAGTAGCTTCGAAGATAACCCCTATGAGTACTCCCTAGGGTAGTGAAATAGTGTAGCGACATAGAGTAGTTTTGGGGTACCCCAATGTAATGCATAGCTGGGTTACGGTGTCCAGCCCTAGGATATCGCAATGTAAATTGGATTATGTTTTTTATATACATTTAGGTTAGGTATTGGAGTAGTCCTACTCCCTTATGGAGCAGTCCATACTCGCATGTATAGAGTAGTCTCGTTTTTTGTAGGGAGTTAGCAAGACTTGTAACGTATGAATTGGGACAAAGTCATTTGACAAAATTTAAATTAGAGCGTGCTCTATTTTCTTCTGACAAACCATCTGACATTAGCTGTGTCAGAAATCTATGCCGGGAAAAAACCGGCAGCGGCGGTGCACTATTGATGGAATCATTAGCCGGCTGAAGTTAATATTTGTCAATACCGATGTACTATAATAATGTACTATAATAATTTCACCATTGAATACAAATTATGTTCATATATATAAAAACAAAAATGTATTATATTATCCTAAATTGGTTTCTTTGAATTTAAAAAAAAAATGTTAAGATGGCTGAACTCTTTTATGACGCAAATAAAAATTTTGTGGCGGCAGCACGATAGTTTGAAACCGTGAACTACTTTGGTTTCTGCAATAACTATGCGAAAAAACAGAGAAAATGTCAGAAGCAAATTACATGTACGTGTGTGACCAAATATTACAAACCTTATGTAAAAAAGCAGTTTTGACAGACACGCACAATTACTTGTGACTTAAAAAGTTGACAAGTCAGACGTAAAAAACATGTCGTGTACATGCACCTTAACAGAAGAAGCAGCAAATATAGCAAAAAAAAAAAAAAAAAATGAGCATATGAACAAATCAAAAACACAAAAAAATATATATTCATCCCAAATGTATTAGAGAATGCGATTATTTTACGAACGTCTGAGTCAAATAACATCAACAATCTTTTTATGTTAAATAAATACTAATGAAATACTACTATTTTTTTTTTATAATTTAAAAGTACAATTGTTAAAGTAGAATTAAAAAATAAACAACAAATGATTGGATTTTTTAACTTTGCTCTATTGGTTGTTTATGTTTTATTATTACTACTTTTTTCGGATTTCACTTTTTAATATTCAGCAAACAACTGACATTTTATTTGTTTAAATTCTTGGAAAGGCAGCAGAGAATATGCAGTTTAGATTGGGACCTTAAGAGGAAGTGTTATATATTTGATCAAACAGCGACAACTTATTTATATTGCCGATATATGAAATTATTAAAACCAAACACTTTTTCAAGATTAAAAATTGTCAGTTTTGCCATAATTTTAATGTCATTCAACTTCATTTGCTTCTACGGCATAATGAAGTTGAATGTTTGTATGTAGGTGATGAAAAAAATATATTTTGAACATGTGTAATAATTTACCCAGCCACCAAAATACGAATCAGACATTTCCTGCAAATGTCTGACTTTATTCTTAGAGACTGTGTTCAGACTTCTGTCAGACATTGATAATACGTATTGTCTTGCTGCATTCTTATCGATTTATCATGGATATATCGGAGGGAATTTATGTACCGATATGTTATATTGATTTCTGATTGAATTCATTTAGATTTGTCTAAGTTCTTATGTGTGGTTTTATACCCACACCACAACAGTGTAGAGGGTATTATGCATTGTATTGGGCTGATGTTTGTAACATAAAATATTGGTCCTTGACCAACTTTAAATATACCGATCGACACAGCATCACTTTCTAAGTTGATCTAACGATGTCCGTCGGGATGGCTGGCTGGATGTTCATCTCAACCTTGCGCGCAAAGTACAGGTCACAATTTTGGAGATAATGATGATGAAATTTGGAATATATGTTCTAATCAGCACCAGGACAAAGCCGAATCGGTCCATAATTTCACATAACCCCCATACAAGCTTTTTTCCCGAATACTTTCTTTGCGCCCGTTATACCTTTAACGATTAAGCTACTATGTCATGAAAAAATGTTGTCCTGGTAGGTAAAAAATTAACCATAGGTCCCATATAAGTCCGAATCCTAAAATTTCATATAGAATCTCATATGAAATCTTAGTTTTACTTAAATCAATCTAATTTCCGGATTATTTCAAGTACGAATTCGGGATCAAATATGGATACGTAAAGTATTTTGCACTTGAATAATCCGTACTTTAATCAATATTTATTTCTGTTGATTTAAGAAAATCCGTATTTACAGAAATATTGAAACCGCTTCGAATTGATTTTTTTGTACGAATGGACTCATTTTTATTTTGGGTATATGTATATTCATATAAAATTTGTAAATATAAACTTTTATTTTGCACTAAAATAAAATTCTTACAGAAATCTGTTCTGTTAGATTAGAATTTTATCTCATTTTCTTTCAGATGCCTGTCAGAAAACAATAAGAATGTCAACAAATCAGAATTTCCCACAACATGTCGGCCGTTTCAACACCTTCATAAATTTTTGAGTCAGATATCTAACAGAATACGATTCCGACTTTTTTGTCGACGTTTCTCTCAGATATCTGGAAGACTTTGAACTATTTTTTTTGGCTGGGTAAATACTGAAGTAGTTTAATTTATATAAATCATAAAACAATTGAGATTAAGAAATGTATGTATGTATGATATACATACATATTTGTAGCATAAATACATAAGGACAAACTTAAGTACCAAATATACCAACCGTTTTATTATTACTAGGGCCGCCAGGTGGCCGAAATTCGACCACTTGACATTTACAGTTAAAATAAATCCTCTTATGCACGCATGGAATATGCAATTCTTATTTAAAAGGGCTACCTAAATTTAAGAAAATAACAAGTGTCTTTTCATATTTCCTTTCATTTATTTTTATTAACTTAACAATGTGTATGTGATAAAGTTTCGAATATAAGAGGTAAAATAAAGTTTAAATTGCCTGTTCTTAAAAGAAAGAAAAAACAATTATATTCTCTCCCCCAGATCGGTTCAGTTTTATTTAAAAAAAAAATTCATAGCGATAAGTTGTGTTTTTAAGGGTGCGTCCGTTCCTCAAAGTTGGCCTTCAAGCCCATTTATTCAAATGTAAT
This sequence comes from Pollenia amentaria, assembly GCA_943735925.1. Taxonomy (NCBI): domain Eukaryota; kingdom Metazoa; phylum Arthropoda; class Insecta; order Diptera; family Polleniidae; genus Pollenia; species Pollenia amentaria. The sequence goes on along the minus strand of OX031009.1, from coordinate 92,766,407 downwards.
TTGTTTGCATATGACGACCTTTTTAAAAAAACATTTTACAAGAATATGATATATAGCAATATTTAAGCTCTTTTAAACAACAACATTAGCCTTGAAGAAAGCTTTTCGCTTAAATTAATATTTTAGAAAATAATGAAGAAAATAACCAACAAAATACCAAAAATTATATATACCAAAATTATATTTATATGGAAATTATTTATGCTACGCTTTAGAAAAATCAAAAGTAAGAAAAACAAATTATATTTTCTTTAAAAATCTTGACTAACAGCAGTTTATTTGAGAAAGATAACCAAATAGAACGCAAAGAATTGCTCTATTGCACTGCTATTTGCCAGCGCAGTTCCTGAGACTTAACGAATTTTTGTTTTCATACAGAGCAATATACCTCACTCTATGCTTAAGAAATTCAATTTGCAACAGTGTAATTCAAAATATTAAAGAAATGTCAGACGAAATTTTACGTGAAAAAAATAATATTAGTTGTTATTGTTTAAATGCACTAATGGGTAGCAAATAACCTTTTAATTCAGTAGTGCGATTCACTAACTTTTAACACTTCAGCAGGTGTTAACTTTAACCCCACATTTTGATATATGCACTAACCACTATGTGATTCAGTAACTTATTTATTGTCTTAACACGTTTAGACAATAGTATTGGAAAGGCATGAAACCCGCATTATTATTATTTTGAATTATTATTTTAAATTATTATTTTGAATTATTAATTTTAATTATTTTTAAATTACTATTGAATTATTATTAGAAATTTTATGAAATGGTACCACCCTAATTAAGTTCAAAACCTATTTAAGTATATTGAAATGTAGAGGGCGTTAGAAATTTAGCGATAAATTGAAAAATGTATTTTAGTTTGTAAACACTAATAGGCTCTGGAGACTTTCAAATAAACCCGTCAATCAGTGCATACGTGTTAGTGTCGTTTATTTGAGGCTTTTTCGGAGACGTACAAATAAACACGGCAATCAACAATTGTATTTTGTAAAAACTAAAATATTTATATTTTTCATGACAACAAACACAAAGAAAATAATTTTTTTTTTTGTCAATCACATAAGGAGACTATCAAATAATCAGCCATCAAATAAAAAAATCAAAACTTTTTGATTTTCATCAAGCATTGCCGACAACGCGTATGTGTACCCGAAAAAGAACGACTGCACGCACACAACTATGTGATTGATGTATTTATTTGATAGTCTCCCGGGCGTTTAATAACGATGGAATTAATCCGCAAACCAAAGACGATAGATAATTCGACATTAAACATTTTTAATCGCTCACTTTTGCCTTACAACAGTAGCGAACAGTTGAACTTCAATCTTAAATCTAACTTAAAATTAGTCAACTTTACATCTGTACTTAAATTTAACCTAAAAACTGCCTTAACCTACATACACAAAAAAAAAACTTAAATCTACATCTAAGTTAAACCTACCTTTGAATAAATCTTTATGCTACAATTTAAATACATATTTACTTACTTTGAAGAGATTTAAAACATCAACCAAATAAACACCATATTCAACAGTACATACTTCCTCTTGTGTTAGCTAAATTTAGCTGGTGGAAATTACTCCCAAATAAAAGGTAAACGTACTCAATTGCCTGCAATAAAATTACCCTATTTCAAAGAAACTAATTGATTCGTTCTATTTATCTCTTTATACCTACATGCCCACAATTATAATTGCACATATGAGTGATTATAATTCCAATTTCCAGTAAAGATCATCCCACTTATTTTAGTGAACTGCAATTCTGCAAACAAATTGGAGATTGGTTAGAAATTCTGTGTGGCTCCTTAACGCACAGAACTACATTTATAATGGTAAACAGTTTTATATTTATTTGTGTTAAAATTGATATATCATGGCAACTCTGCCAAGCGAAACATCAAAATAGGATAAAATAGCAAAGAAGAATAAAAACAACAAAACAAAAACCTTTTGATTTATAGATTTTAAATAGTAAAACATACCTATTTTTTATTAATTAATTAATTATTTTTTTTTATTATTTTATCGATTTAAAAAATAAGTGATAGAAACGCTGTTCACACAATTTCAGCAAGATTGAAGTCCGTTAATAAAGATATTACGGACATAATTATCAACAGAACTTCCATCCAAGTTGCAAGACAAAAATTGCGAAAGGAATTAGCGACAGTTTTAAGAAGTAAGTTTCGGTTGGAGGCTTTAGATACCATATTGCCAGCCTTAACGGGGAATGTTAAAGTCGATAGACTTCTGATTTTGATTTCGAGTGGAGAACGTGAGCAGCTTTCGGAAGTACCAGCACTGCATTCAGGTTCAGGACGGCACCAGGCCGATGCTATCTATTGTTCAATTAGTGAATGGGGTTTGCAAGAAGAAATCAAATGTTTGGTGTTTGATACAACAGCGGTCAATACCGGCCGACGCAAGGGCACTTGTGCGTTGATTGAACACGAGTTACAAAGAAGCTAATGTGGTTACCCTTCTGACACCACATTTATGAAGTTGTACTGAAAAGTGTATTTGAAAAATTTAAAAATGAATGGCCAAAATTAAAGGGTAACAACTGGCAGCAAGAAATGCAAGATGAAGTGATTAATAATTATTTGAAAAACAAAAAATTTCAGGTTGTAAGTTTTGTTAACATAATCTTACAAGAAGTACAATCTAGAGAGGATTATAAGGAATTACTAGAACTTGCCTTGCTATTTCTGGGTGAGAAACTAAAAAAAATCGAAAAACAGTGTAATAATTCGTTCACCGGGTGCTTATCATCATGCGCGTTGGATGGGAAAAGATATTTACAGCCTGAAAATATATTTTTTCCGTGAAGAGTTTAACTTGCCAAATCTGAACGCATTGGACTACGTCAAATTTGCATTTTTATTGTCGCCGTGTACGTTGAAGCCTGGTTTGCTGCTCCCTTAGCAATACAAGCACCGCACACTGACCTAAATTTTTTGTAAAAATTAAAAGATTTTGAAAATATTGATTTAGGAATCTCGCAGGTTGCAATCATAAGACTCAAAAATCATTTATGGTATTTAAATGGGGATGGGGACGCAACAAAAGAAAATATGGTCGCTACTTTAAATATTGAAAAAGAAAAACCAATTCACTTAAACCGCGCCACAATGGGAGAACAAACAGTTTCAAAATTCAATAGTGGTGGGCTTGAGCAGTTTGTTTCTTCTCAAACAAGAATTTTTTTGAGATATTTCAAATTGATACGTCTTTCATGATATTAGCTCCATCGAAATGGCCTGCGCAGGATTGCTATATGACAGCGGTAAAACATTGAAAAAATTAAGAGTCGTCAATGATACCGTCGGAAAAGGAGTGAAGTTCATGGATGAGTATAATAAGCTCTTTACAAATAATGAAGAGCAACAACAATTTGTTCTGCAGGTTGTTAGTGACTATCGTCGCCGGTTTTCGAGTTCTTAGAAATGTACTATATGTCAAGAATTATAATTTTTTTAAACTACAATTCGTGTTGGAAAAAACCAGCCAATTGTAGGGGAATATAAGAAAGAAAAAAATTCACTGTTTATTGTTGTGGCCTTGTTAAAGCTTTTATATTGTAACAAGTAATACCTGAGTGTCTAAAATTTTTATTCACTTTATAGCCTTATTTGTATAATATTTTTAGCTTTTCTAAAGTCGTTGGAAAAAGTTTCCTGACGAGCTGGCCTAAGCAACCAGCGAAATGAGCATAGAAACAGGCTTTCTCACAACAATAAATTTCAGTGTTTTTATTAAACATAAAAATTGGGAGTTTAGCACGTCATTAAATAATAATTCATTTTCTTATTTTTTATAAAAAAAATTGTCAAAATAGCGTTATTAAAATTTTAAAGTTATTCACAGATTTTTCTTCATTTGGCAACACTTTTGCAACCTTGTCATTTATACAATGTGATTAAGAAATTTTTCGGATATTTTCAGTAAAAGTTTCAAAGAAACGTTTTAGCAAAAAAGCTTTTTAAAATCAAAAATTGCAGTGCTTATTTTAAAAAATTATTTTTAGCCACCGAGTCAATGAAAGATGAAGTTTTCGTAAAACATGGACAGGTACCGACATGAGAATATTTTGCTATAACTTAAAAAATAAAAGTTATTTTATATTTTAAAATAAGATTTCTTATTAAAACGAAAAGAAAATCTGAAAAAGAAAATTGAAATGGAGCTAGAACGTGTTCACAGGTAGACGAAACCACGGAGTCTGAGACGGATAACGTTAACATCGCTCAAGGTATTCGAGAGTCTGGGAACTGAAATATAAAGGGCTTAAGCAGGACATGGATTCAAAGCGGCCTTTTTATAGTGTTTGTAAACGGCTTTTAGTGAACCAAGACAATCATCTTCAACTACATGGAAAAACAAAAAAAAAAAAAATAATAATAACGGTTTTCATGAAATCGCTTGAAATTGCTATTTGTGCAAATGGGCAAACTTGCGAGACTCGTTTCATGAAGCGCCTTTTACCTTTTGTGTAATTTTTAACAATAAATGTCAATATTAAAAAAACGACAATACAAAAATAAATTGAAAAAGAAATAAAAACTAAATAAGAAAGTTTAAATTTGTGTCTAAAAAGTGAAATTCGTGCTTAAAAATATTCAAAGAAAGCGAAAAGACTAATTTGCTCAGATTATTTCAAGAATTTGTGGTTTTAATTGTTGATTTTTTCGTTGAAAACGACGGTAATCATAAAAAGATCTGTTAGTGTAAATGCAGAATTGAACAGCGCAATTGTTAGACAAATTTACGCAGTTTGTGTTATTGAATTCTCATACAAATTTTGACAGTTCATTTGCGAGGGTGAAAAAATACACAGTTTGCACATATTGCGAGACTTTTAAGCGATATGTATTATGAAAACCCTTAATGCAAAAGAGGCTCCTAAAATTGAAAAAAAAAACGCAGCTGACTGTTTTGTAAATTTTTTTACGCTTTTTATTAATAAAAAGAGTTGAAGAGAGATGTGCGACTTTTATTAACTTTAACTTTGTGCGACTTTATAGATTTGCTGGTTTAAACCATTAATGTCCAGCCTATACCACAATTGTGGAAATGAATTCACACAGATTCTTCACACGCATTATTGAAAAATGTAAAAGTTAAGATAATACCTTTTTTTCAATTAATTTAACTTGACTCAGTTTTTAGTGACGTTCTAATATACCTAATAAACCTTAATAAAGCAAAAATCGCAATATGTTTAATATTTTGCTGAAATTCCCCTAAATATATTTTATTTAAAGTTTCTCAAATATTTTCATATAACATGATACGAGTATCATGCAAAAAACACCCTATAAACACTTTTTAGGGTCTAGGATTAATATTGAAGAAATTACAAACGGAATGACCAACTTATACGTATATACCCTTTCCACCAGTGGTGAAGGGTATTAAAAAGGGAAAATAAATGTTCGTAGTGTGAATAGTAGGGAGATCGATTATTCGACTTTTTTCAAAAACCGGTTTTCGAATATTCCGAATAGTAGCAATTTTCAAAAAACCCGGTTTTTGATTAAGCATTTTTAAAATAATCGGTTAACCGGTTTTAATTCGAATACATAAAAACACAAAAATCAAATAAGTTTTTGTATAAAAGGCTAATTTGAATAAAAACAAAACAATTCAAAAAGGCAAGGAACCAACAACATACATATTTATGACTCAAGGTACCCAATAAAAATTTTTGCTATTTTGCGAAGCACTAATGGTACATTTTAAAAAGTAAGCACACATTTATGCGCTACGCAATAAGACATACAGCGATGCAGTAAGGTAAGTGAAAGAATTCTTAATAAATTAAAAAATATATATATAAATTTGAAGAGCTACGACATTCCCTTACCACGAAGCAGGTTTGTAAGGGAGCATATTAAGGAATAACGGTAACAAAAAATTCAGTGTCCAAGCTGATCGTTACGTTCACTAATTGTTATATGCGCTGAATAAAGCGCTTTCTGTGTCAAAAATGTATTGCTTCAAGGTGGGAACTCGCCATATAAAATTCATGCCTTCCGTAAGCAATATGGTAAGCGAAACTTTTACGTTTCTCCCTTACAAACCTGCTTCGTTGGAAGCTCCATTTTTTATTGGGTATGTTTAGACCTAACCATTACATTAACCAAACTTTAGCTTTATTTTTTACAATTTCTATTTATTTACTTAACTTAATTTGTAAGTAGTTATTTGTATAATGTAATTTAGAAACTGTCAAATAATAAATTTATAAAATTTTTTTTAAAAAATTATAAAAATTTAATAGATTTATTATTTGAGATATTTGCCCATATTTATTTTAAATTAGTTTTAATTTGTTGGTGGTTAAGCATGTCTATATGAATTAGAGATGAGCGATCCCGTGATTTTTAAAGAACATCGTGATTAGTGAACGTGATTTAAAAATCACTGCTCCTTAAAACTGTGATTGTGATCACGATTTGTCAGTTCTTACTTCTTTTATAGCAAGTTCGTCGAAACTGTATGTAAAATCCGCGAGTTTTGGCATGTGCTTTTGTAAGAAACAACAACAAATTGTAAGAGCTTTCAAACCTGTTTACTTGCATATACAATACATACATACATACTTGAATAAATAAACTTTGGCTGAAAAAAATACTAATAACATAGAAGAGAGAATGAACGGAACAGCAACATTGCATTCAAAAAAACGTTATTACCCCACACAAACAGAGAAATATCATAAATTTTTGTATGTAACAAAAAACAAAAGGAACGATTTAGCAAGTACCTGTTACTTGACAAATTTGGTCACAGCCGTGATTCGTGATTTTTTAGTAACTGAATCAGAAGACTTCAACCATATTTTTGAAAAGTTGCAAGCAAAACCTCTTATCCACACCCAGAGAAAAAATATGTTTGAATTTGGTCACCTCCAACAAAACTATTTTTAAAGATAATTGCAAACATATTATGTTTAAATTTAACCATACTATTGTCACCGACAAACATATTATTGTTAAATTAGTCCTCCATCAAGAAGGCACAACCATATTATGGTTGCCTCCGGTCATCTTTTGGTTAGTAATAACTAAAATATGTTTAACATTTATAATGGCATGGTTGATTTTCAACCAAAGCATGTTGCTCTTAGAAAAGAGGAAAATACTATTGTTAATTTTAAAACAAATTATTGTCATATTTAACCATAACATGTTTAGAGGCAACCATAATATGGTTGTGGCTTCTTGATGGAGGACTAATTTAACAATTATATGTTTGTCGGTGACAATACTATGGTTAAATTTAAACATAATATGTTTAAAATTTTGTCTAAAAATATTTTTGTTGGAGGTGACCATATCTAAACATATTTTTTCTCTGCGTTCAGGATTATATAATTCAAATCATTTTGTTTCAGGGTTATAGGAATGAATAGTAATATAAACATGCTTTTTGTATGAAATATTTGTGAATTCGTCGACCACAATTTAAAATCCTCCATGACTTTTTTGATTTCTTCAATTTTGGTTTTATTTCTTGGTGTTTTAATAAATAAAACTTATACATTTTTTCCATATCGTTGATTCCGCCGGAATGTTGTAGTTTGAAGCATGAAGATATGCTAGAACTACATAAGGTTTTTGAGTAACACAAAGGGCTAATATCTCTCCTAATGATTAATTTTTGGCTGCGTATTTAAGTAAAGTATCACTTTTCGTCTCTTTAGGACTACTGCGAACGGAGTTAAATTTTATTTGGAGTACATTAATGTGAAGCATGTGGACTAATTAAAGGTGATTAATAAGTCGTGACGTGGAAGAACCTTTGCAACTTATAATTTAAGGACACTTTAGGCACCTAACTTTGCCTTTTTAATCCTGTCTCCAGGGATAATATATTTATAAAAATATATTTAATATTTAGAATACTCTCGCACAAATTTCTATTTACTTTTTAGCTGAACACTTTTTTGTAGTATTTTGAATTGTTTTTAGTTTTTTTTAAAAGGACACACGCTTTTAAAAGCGATTTGTATTAAAATTGTTTATAATGTTTTTGACTTTAAAATGTAATATTTTGACCTTCTTCATAAAAAGTTAAAGTTTGCCCAATATTCAATTAGAAAAATACTTAAATTACTGGTACATGTTAATTATTAAAATAACCGGTTTATTATACCTTAATAACCGGTTTACGTGATATTCGAAAAATTGACATTTTAAAATAACCGGCTTGGACAGAACTACAGTTACCGGTAAAAACCGGTCGAATTATAACCGTTCGAACTCCCTAGTGAGTAGAGAGCAAATTTAGTCCAACGAAAATTGGGAAAATATTTGTCATAAGTGAACGTAACATAATAGTTGCATTAATATTTCGTTTGTGCTTTATAATTTATTTTAAGTGAAAAATCTGTCACGTACGGTGTGTCACGAACGATATTATATATATGTCATTTAAAACTAGTCCTTATTTGGTTTAGTTCAAGAATTAAAAAAAGACAACAACTCTTATGATTCACATATTTTTATGTTTAGTTTTTTTTTCAAATATAGTATCCTCTGAATAAAGAATAAATTGTTCTTCAGTTACTCCTGTTTTGCAAAAAAATAAAAAAATTCATACATATGGATGTATGTATGTATGTATTCCAATTTTTAGGCCTGAAAATAATATTTTCAAAATATCACGTACGAAGAAATGAAAATGTCCATATTAAATTTGATATACGATTAATAAAATTGATGTCAAATAAGAAAAAAAAAAACAAAAAATGTTAATAAAGAAACAAAAATATAGTATTGTGCTCATATTAAGTAGATTTGATTGGAAATCTTCTTCAAAATCTAGTGCGTTTACATTGCAATTGTATGACATTAACAAGATTTTGTTTTCATATTAAAAAAAACATGATTGAAAGTTTTTTGTGTAATACATACATATCGTCATCTAAAATGCATGTTAACGTAACATCACTTTTATAAGTTTACAGGAGAAGCAAAAAAAAATATTTGTGAAATAAAACCAAAGTTTTATGTAAAATTCAAATTTAATGGGGAATGTTTATTATCATTTGAAAGAACATTTTTTTTCATTTATTTTTTGAAGATTATGTCTATCAAATGTTGGCCGTTGCTACGTCGCATATGGTCCATCCGTTGAATGACACGCGTGATGTTTTTCTCCAAGTCTTGAATCGAAGCGGGTTTGTCCGCATAAATTTAAGACTTTACATATCCCCACAGGAAAAAGTCTAACGGTGTGATATCACACGATTTTGGTGGCTAATCGACCGGCCCAAAACGTGAAATTATGTGCTTACCGAAGTGTTCTCTCAAGTAAGCCAATGATTGATGCGATGTGTGGGAAGTGGTGCTGTCTTGCTGAAACCAAGTTTCGCCGAGATCACGGGCTTCAATTTCAGGCATCAAATAGTCAGTTATCATGGCACGATAACGGTCAGAGTTGCTGCGAACGGCGCCGAATCGACTCTCCACGGTCTTCGTGTACACTCTCAGCTACGGCCGCTATATTTTCTTCACAGCGTGCTGGACGTGGTCTAGTCTCAAAATGGGTAATGGTTTTGCGAATAGTACGCCCGGTAGGCCAATTATGTTGACCATAAGTTGAGCGAAGTACACGAAACACATTCCTCACAGAACGTGAATTTTCGTTATAAAGTTGAACGAATAAAAACGTTGTTCAGGCGTAAGTCTTTCCATTATGAAATGCCAAACAATACTAGACAAAAATAACATGACAGAATGACACGACTCACACACGACCTGTCAAAAAAAAAAAGGCTATTGAAAAAAGTAACTCTACTTGAATCACCTTCTATAAGCTTAAGATATGATAATTTTTGCAAAAAAATTATATTTATTTAGTTATGTGTATTATGTTATTTTAATTTGTAATTTTCTGAAACAAAACAACATATCATCAATGATATATTTAATTTATGATTATATTTAATTAAACAAACATTTAAAATAGGAAGTAATTAAAAAATTTTCCAAATTATAACATATTAGGTGCGTTCGAGAACACAAAAGTTTTTACTATTTTTTACTTCACTTTACTGCATTTTACTAAATTGCGTTCGCGTACACAAAATATAGTAAATGAGAACACAAATTTAGATCGTAAAGTGACAGTTCTTTACTGAGCATTTACTAATTTTTACTTCAGAAAATTTTGCAGTAAAATTTAGTAAAACAAAAAAAAAAAAATATGTTTCAAAAGGTAAACAAGCAAAAGCAAACAAACAAAAAGGACACAAATTGTTTCATACAGGAAAAATTGAAATAAAAACAAAAAGTGAATACATATAATTATTTAAACTTGTTGTGAAGCATTAATATGGCTAAATACCAACTTTTGAAACTTTTTTTGTTATGTTAATTTTTAGAGTTGCAGTTGGAAAATACGATTTTAACAGCAGTCTACATTTTTATTTCTTTTATGTGGGTTTTACTAAAAGAGATAAGTTGTTATTACTATTTATGATACAATTTTGACGCTCCTATTTAAGTTTTCAGCGTTGCAGCTGCAAAGTCAATTTCGAATTTTCTTGATGATACGTTGTTTTGCATATTAGGTCCCGATATGTACATACATACCACAGGTAGACTTGAAAGATTCATAATTTCTTGTACTTATACACGCAGAGAAAAAACATGGCTAAGGTATGGATAAAAAAATATATTATGCCAACACACAAGCTGCTGTTGTTGTTTGTTCTAATATTTTTTTTCTATTCGACAATAAAGTGTTTACCACCATTGAAATTTCATATATGGTTGAGTTTAACAATATGTATAATGTTTTAATAAAATTTAGCTCTTACCATACACTTAAACATATTAAAGTTTCCAGCAACCATATTATGGTTAAATTAAGCCGTCCAAAAGCCACAACCATCTTATACTTTTAAAATTCTTACGGCCAATTTCACCAAGTTCAGTTATAATTAACTATCGGTTATAAATGTCAAAAACATATTATTAACTGGAACTTAAAGCAATAGTTTGTTTTTACTGAACTTAATGATATTATCCGTCAATCAGTTTATTTAATTATTGATTAAAATACATAATGAAGGTCGCCCCAGGCTGGAAAATAAATTAAATAAATTAAATGGAAGAAGTAAATAATCATAATATGGTTAACATTGATGATATTATTATTATTTGCATAAAGTGGTCACCTTACGTAGACATCTGAGAGAAAAGAAAAATCAACCACCTTTTCATTCGCGTTTCCAAATTTGAAATATAAAGACGTGCGTAAACTTTTGTAAATAAAAGGAATTTAAACAAAAAGTGAAAGAAATAATATATGTATGTAAAATATATTTAAAAAAAAGTTAGTTCAAACTGGTGATGAAGTAAGAGTTTAATAAAAAAAAAAATAGAAAGGCGTGGGAAACTTTATAAAAAATACCACAAAAACAAATCAAAATTGTTCGAAAATGAATCTCCGCCTGACAGTCAAGTTTTGGAAACCAAACCAAAATTCGGTAATATTGTTTTAATAAAATTTTTTCATGTTTACTTAAACCTATTGCTATTTCTTTATAGTTTCAGAAGACAACGCACAACATTACACAGTACAAAATTTTTCAGGTGATTGATTCGGGACTCAATTCTGAAATTTGTTTATGAAAGTAGACCCAAAAAGAAGAACTTCTGCATCATTATTTTGGTCAAGGTACATCAAATAATAATTTAAAAATTAATTTGAAGTTATTAAGTATCGTATAGGGGAATTTGTCACGTTTTAGGCTCTTTTATTTGTCACAACTCGAGAACCACTAGTCCGAATAAGAATTACAATCCCTTTAATCTGTTCATACAACGTTTCCCTACATAAGCAACAGTTTCGCAGTTATTAATACATGTATGAAGAAAAAAAATATTTTTTGCCCAAAAAATTGAAATTTTTTATTTTTAATTCATAAAAAATCCAAAACGGTAAAAAAGTGTCAAGTCCTATCACTTTTACGTAAAGTCGCGAAACCTATGAACAAAATGAAACACAAATCCTGAAAATCGATGAACGCGTTTCGCTTTTATGCACAATTAAGTAAAGGTATGAATTTCAAAAATTTGCTCGAGATATCCACAAAATTCTTTGTAAAAAACATTGATGACTTTTATACAAAGTCTAAATTATGAAAATCTATTCGCAGAAGATTTTCGAGTAACGTGGTCAGCCTGCACAAAATTTCGTCTTAACCAAATATGTTTTGAAGCAAAAAATATCAATGAGGCTCTAAAGCTTTCGTTAGAGCCTCCAATTGTGGGCCGATCGGCTCACAATTGGTAAGTACTTGTTATAATTGGAACACACAAATAAACAAAACAACTTTTTTACTTTTTAAAAAAACAAGAACTTAAACTACAGAAAAATCATTAAAACTCCGAAATATTTAAACCATTTCCATTTAGACAATGGTTGTCTTGTCAAACAACCTCATATTTTAATATTTTTTGTTAGAAATTATTTAATAAATACGTTCTTTTGTATTTTATAGATTGACTTGGACTTTAAAGTGCTCCAAGAAAATTATTCTACAATTACATATGAAAATTTAAAACAAAGGTTTAATTATATTAATCTTCATTAAACAATTCACGAAAATGGAATTCAAAATGTTGTGGACAGCTTAGAGTGGGACCAAATCGAAAAAGGTAATAATTTCATCTTCTATTTTCGCCATAAACTATTTGGTATTTATTTTTCTTCTTCCTAAATTACAAAAAAAAAAAAATTAATTTTTTCTTAAAATATTATGGAGTCTTCGTTACTGTCTCTATTCCACTAAAAAATAATATAATATAAGAAAAAGCAATAATGAAAAGAAAGAATTTGGAAAATGTACCGTCAAGAATTCCCAAGAATTATTTATATATATAAATGAGACTTTTTATGGACCAGAAACCAACCAACACAGCCATTCATTTTGGGATTTTGGGACCCTAAAAAATTTAACATTTCAAAATATAATGTTTATTTAGATACAATTATGATTGAATTTAACGATTTTTGTAGAGCATTTGATGCATGTTTTAAATCATTCCATGTATTTAACGTAGAGCAGCCTATAGAATATTCAAATTGTTGGTGCTTTGAAGAAAGTTTTATTTATAACAGAAATAAAACAACTATAAACAGAAACACCAAAGTTTCACTTCTGGTACGTGAATTATTGCGCTCTTAAAAGTAATATAATTCTATCTATTGAAATAATATAAATATATATATATTTTATATATGTATATATAAATATGTATATTTTAAATTATTAACTACTTCTTTATGTTATTTAAGTTAATTAAATGTCCACAAAAAATAAAATTATAAACTTCTTGTAAGCCAATTATTGCGCCTTCTGAAATGTGTATCTAAGTCAGTATTGAAATTATATTTTTCTTTTAGCATATTTTATAATTAACTAAATTTTAGTTCTGTTAATTATAAATTGTTTGTATATTAAATAAAATTAATTTAATAGGTATACATCAAAATTAAACAGGTTAATAAAAAGTTTATTAAACAAATTTTCACAAACCTTTTATAAACCTGTTTTATTTTTTTACACTAAGGCCCTAATTCTATTTAATTTATGTATTTAAATCAGGGACCAAAAATAACATTTATTTTGAAATTTTAAAACAAAACAAGTAAATGCTGGTAAACTGATTCAAGTATAACATATTGATCCTTATGAACTTTTCTATGATAAAATATTATGATTTTTAAAAAATTAAAAAATAACTGTTATCATCAGACTTTTATGAAAAAAGGAATAACTGTTACGGTCTCTGATTAAAATAATTTCTATTTCTTTTTATTTGTTAAAAACCCAAGCCAAGTTTTGAAAAGGTTATGAAATATGTATTTAATGTGCTGTTTCCAGGTGCCAGGCAATTGATTGTGTAGTAAAATTAAAATGAAAAACCCTCATAAAACTGAGTTATTTTCATATAAATTGTACTACACAATCAATTGTTTGTCACCTGAAAACAGCACATAAGTTATTATTGAAATTGTATTTTTTTTTACAAAATTGTATACTTTTATTTTGCTTTAATGTTAAATAAAATTATTTTTTTAAACATAAATACGTACGTATATTTATTTTACAAATATTTTCATTTATAGAATTTGTTTAAAATCACAAAAATTAAAAATAATTTTTATTTAATTAAACATATACCGACAGTAATTTTAATCGTATATATATATATTGTGGTATTTATGTATATAATTAAATAAAAATTATATTTATTTCATTTTAGTGGTTTTAAAAGGGGGAAACATTTCATATATTATATGAAACATAATCAGTAATCTAATGACATTGTTTCATTAGCTTAATGAAAACATTTTCTTAGGAAAAATGAAAAATTGCATTCCACTAATGAAGCAATTTCAAAAAAGTAATGAAACTCCGTCATTAAATGAATGTAACTTAGTTTTTGCATTAATGAAACAACTGCATACTGAAAAAATCATTTAAGTAATGAAAATATTTCATGTAATGAATGACAAATTGTGATTGCATCAATGAATCATTTCATTCCATTAATGAAAGATATTCATAATACAGCTTTAAAATCATTTTATACTATACATGAAGCATAATGAACGTTCTTCAGTGAAACAATAAAAAGTTTCATTGGTTCTCTTTCAACGAAAAAATTCATTGATCCAATGACGAAATTCATGTCTGGAATGAAGCGTTTTTCTTTTAGCGTAGTATTTGAGACTTATTTCTGTCAAACGGGGCACCTGACGGGTTATCCTAATTCGAGTACGCTGAATCCAGTGGTGCTAACCTTTTTTTTAGTTTATCTTTGTTTTCGAGACACACCGTTATTTTGAAAATGGAGGAGAATGCACAAAATGTATTCGCAATAAAAATTCCTTTAAGATAGGCTAAAGTTTTTTCTATTCTGCGCGGTAAATGATGTTAATGGCAAATAAATTTGATAGCTTGTGTTTAAGTATAATTACTCAGCAATGTATAAAAACATACATATTTTGCGGAACATTTATTCTAACACATATTTATGCAGGGCGCGCGTTAATATCTTATGTTAGCAATATAATTTATCAGTTGCAACGACAACAATTGCCAAACTTATTTCCCGTGTGGTCTGGGGGTAAAGGCGAACGAAGCCTATTGAAAATGGTGAAAATCGGTCCATAATTTCACATGGTCTGCATTCAAACTTCTATCCGTAACCGACTCTTTGTACCCATAAGCTATCTTATTATTATTATTTATTAATAAATTTCGTATGTACATATTAAATTCATTTACAATATTATTAATACCTTAATGTAGTTATATATGGCGTAACATATTTGTTGTAAGCCAGATTGGCACTATTCTAGGCAAGACAATTACATTCAGATAATTTTGGTTTGATATAATTTTTCCTTAAAGGTATACATATTCTTGGGAAATTAAAAATCAAATTCATCTTAAATAAATTTTTTATATCCACCACAAAATAGCTATAAATTGCAAGAAGTGGACAAATAGATTACTTTAGCATATATTAGACTTGTCATGCATCAATGCCTTCATTCTTTATAACAGAAATATCCAAGACCAACCAGGAATAAAAGCTAAGATTTATAGATTTAAAATTGGAACGACCATGCCTCCAAACTTAAACCCAAAAAAAAAAAAAAAAAAAGGGAAACCGAATTTGCATATTCCGTCTCCCAAGACTAGACGGAACTCAACATTGGACCTTGGCAAGGAAGATGCAAAATTCCGGGTTGTGCAGGTCACACGTAATTTCTGCCTGGGCTCATAGAGTAAGATAACTTCCACCACTCTTTGCTACATTTCACCTTGTTGAATTGCTCTAAAATTTCATTATACAAATCGATTTATTTTCCATAACATATCTTAAGATAGATAATTCTAGATATAAAATAACGAGATTGGTTTACTGTATTTTGACTTTTACGTTTTCTAGCACGAACACATTTCCAATCAAACCATTTCTGTTTAGCTTTATTCACCTTAGTGACATTCGCTTACTTTATTTTGTCACATAGACGAACAACCATTTCTGTCAACCATTGCGTTAGACTGAATATCAGCATTACTAGAAAGTAAAGAAAGATTATCTTTGTATTTGGCTGTAAATTTCCTATTACTATCTTATTATGTTGTTTTTAAGATTACATTTGGTACACAAATATTCTATTGCAACATAAATCATCCTAATTTTTTTTTTAAATCGGTCTAAAGTTGACCACCAATATCACTTCCCAAAATTGCTTTAAATGCCATAACTTCCATATAAATTCTGGTATTGATATAAAATTGCGACGATAACTTTTATAATTGCTACTATATAATATCAAAATTTTGTATTGGTAGGTCCAGAGCTGACTATGGGTCTCATATAAATAAACTATTAGATCATTTTAAGATGAACAAGTCTCATATAGCTTTTGATATTTAAATAATATTCATCACAATGAACTCTCACATGAATTTTAGCCTCAAAATTAAATTTAATTTTTCCGAATCCCTGAAATGTTACACTTTCGAAAAATACCATTCCTGGAGCACTTAAATTTCACTATGATCCACAATTGGTTACAAAAGTTGTTTATGCTTTCGCAGCTCTCCATAATATTTTCATTGAATGCAATACTTACTTTTTCGATGATTCACAATAACCTTTCGAAGTGACTGGAAATTATAACATAATTAATGAAAATGCTAAGTCATCGTCCAGACTTGCAATTTCTGTTGCAACAATTCTTGATTTTATTGGTGAGAAGATTGGGGAGGGCTAATCAGTTTCATACACTTTTCAATTCTGTTTTGTTTTGTAAATCCCACTATTTTTACCTTGAAGTTGTCTTTAAGTGTATTTGTATTCACATGTCAAATATAAAAGGGAGAAGAGGAACCCAAGATTAAAAATCAAAAATTGTAAGGCTAGAATTTCAAAATCTATTCTTGATACTTTTTGAAAAAATAACATGATATCATTAATGTAATTTATATAAGAATTACTTAAAATAAAAACGGAAAATAGACATCCCAAAGAGAACAAATAGGTCTAAAAAGAATAAAAAAAATTATTTTATGATTGTATATCAAATTCTATTGTAGTTTTCTCCGGGCAATAACGGGTTTTAGCAGAAGTTAAAATACATTTTATCGCTTTTTTCAAAAATATTGGCAAGATATTGTACAAAGACCGTTATTTATTTTAGTCGCGGCCTTAGTTTACCAAGACGCTTTCGTTGTGTGGTTTTTTATATATAAAAATTTGTTTTATTTCTGAAACGAGTATTCGTTACGAAAAATTCGTCTTTCGTCCGTATTATGTTTATACCATAACTTTAACAGATTGTTCGAGGATTTTTCGAAAGGAAAACACTTAATAGCCTACATTTTCTGTATTTTCCCTATCTACATTAGTATATAACGTTTGTAAACATTAATGCTCGAGTTCTTTACACTGTAAGAAAAGGTATGTATACACATACGTTAGTAAGCCTTTTAAAAATATTTATATGTACATTTGCTTATATTATTATTTAATGTAATTTGAAAAACATTTACTGCACCTAAGACTATGTGTTATTATTTTTCTGATAACTTGACTAACGTCCAACATTTTAGGTTTTCAATTTTTTATAGCGTAATCCATTTTATGTGTTGGCTTGCCACTTTTTTCTGCTTCTTTCAACATTTTTAAACCAGCACATAAATACTTATTACTTTACTAAAGTAGGGATTTCTGCAAAATAGAAAAAAATAACAAATAACTCAAGATGATACTTGTTTGCCTTCATTGTTCGTAAGTGGTTGCTCATTTTCATGCCATGACAGAGTTTGTCTGAAATAAACTCATGGATGTATTTTTTCTTCGTATTACATTCTGTCACAAAGTCAACAAAAAATACACAGATTTTTTTCCGAAATGATTATCACTTACTTAAGACGAATGAAAATACAATGTATGTAAGTGTCTGTGGGTTGCGAACATGTGATTCTGTGGAACACGTGGCGTATGATGGGCATTTTGATGTAAGATGTTACATTCATATGAACGTACCCAGCGGGAAAAAGAAAGAGTATGGATGCCTTCTAGAAGGCCTTTGTACTCCTTCTTTCTGATGCACAAGGCCCGCTCGCTCCATTCCATACTCATATATTTTTAACACACGTTGCCATTGCGGGATATGCCTTCCGCTCTCGCTTCTTTAGCAGGAACATAAGAATGGCAAATGGATAAAAAAAAATAATTTTTTTTACTTTTTCTTTGGCAAGAAATTAAACTCCTTCTCTTCCCCCTTCTCATGGAAGCGAGTGTGGAAGGTTATCTTATCTTTTCTACGAAAGAGTTAAGGCCTTCTATGAGGCATTCTTTAGCAGTTAGATAAGAATGGTAATTGAATCAAAAAAAATTTTAAGCAGGCCTTTAATAAAGCCAGTTTTCCCGCTGGGTATGTTCTTTGTATATACAGGATTTTTCATTGTATATGAATCTGTTACAAATAAAACAAGCTAAAAACTGAAAATGTTGTAACTAATGTTTTGCGAAAATTTCAACGTGATAACAATTTTTAAACATATGTACATCGATATTTGTTTATAGTTGAATATTTGTTTTTTGACATTTAACAAAGAAACAATTTAAGCAAACCTGGAAGGATTGCATAACCATTTAATTTTTTTTTCTTTTTTTTTCAGTATTTATTTATTGAATCTTCATATATTAAATATGAACTAACAATAATTAATCAAATCTTATCCTAATATTTACTTTATGTCCTGCCAGTGCCAGACAAAAAAGATTTCGTCATCACGGTTTCTGTTCAGATATGTAGATGTTTATCGCTCATCTGATTAGGTGAGTGCTGCAGTGTCTCTTCTTCTTAAGCGAGTGTGGCCGCCATAATTTAAAATATTTCGAGCTAATGGATTTGGGTGCAGTTCCAGCCTTTTTAAATATTTTACTGCATATTTCGTTATAAAAGTTTTTACCAATGGCACATTGAGATCCTTGTGGATATTTGAGTTTTTGGCATACCATGGAGCGGCTGTGATTATTCGAAGAGGTTTATTTTGGCGCCTTTGAATTTTTTCGATATTAGAAGCAGAGGCAGTGCCTCATAACTGAATATCGTAGCACCAAATTGGCTTTAAGATAGAGTTGTAAAGTAGAAGTTTGCAATCGCGACTAAGAACAGAATTTCTTCCAATGAGCCAATTAATTTGAATTGCTTTTAGTTTAATTTAAGTTAATTTTGCTTCTATGTGCCATTTCCATGTTAAGCGCCGATCTAGATGAATACCAAGATATTTTACATGCGATTGTTGGGGCACTAATTGATTATTGATTTTAATAGGGGGACATGACTCCCGACGCAATGTGAATGTAATATGTGAGCATTTTTGCTCATTGATCTTTACCCTCCATTGTTTTAACCACCTTTCCAGTTCAAACATGTGATCCTGTAAGTAACGAGATGCTTCTTGACAGTTTGCGTGTACGCTTAGAAAAGCTGTACCGTCCGCAAATGTTGAGGTTTGTGTGTAGCTGTTTGTTGGCATGTCCGAAGTATAAATTAAGCATAATAGAGGGCCCAGGATGCTGTCTTGTGGGACTCCAGCGTTAATTGGCTGAGGAGAACTTAAAAAATCGCCTTCTTTTATAATAAATGGACGACCGACTAAGTAGCTTTCTAACTGCTTGTGTATGTTTGCTGGTAAGTTTTGCTGCAATTTCAGTAGTAAACCTTCATGCCAGACTTTATCACAAGCTTGAGACACATCGATGAAGAGTGCTGAGCAATATTTTTTTCTTCAAAGGATTTTCTTATTACATTTACTATTCGATGAGTTTGTTCAATTGTGCTGTGTTTTCTTCTAAAACCGAATTGATGATTGGGAATACATCTGTTTTCATTTAAAATCGGCGTTAATTTTGACACTAGTAGTTTCTCAAATAGCTTTGATATATTAGACAATAGGCTTATAGGTCTATATGACTCAACTTTTGTGGGATCCTTTCCTGGTTTAGGTATCATGGTAACTAAAGATACTTTCCACTCTTGTGGGTAGTATTCAATGCGTAAAATAGCATTAAAAATTAGTAGAATAATTTTCTTTGCTATGCGGGATAGCTCCAAAAGCATTTTGTTACTGATGTTATCAAAACCAGGGGCTTTCTTGGGGTTTAAATCATGAATAGCCTTTTCGATTTCTCTTATCTCAAATCTTAGTGGAACAGCTGATCTAACAACAACAGGTGGTAACTCGACCGCAGTATCGGGAGATGTATGCGGGGTAAATACGTTTTTCAAATGATTAACAAAAAGATTTCCCTTTTTTTCATCATTTCGTGCCCAACTTCCATTTAAGTTTCTTAATGGTGGTTTAGTGATAACTGGTCTATTAAGATTCCTAGCTGCACGCCATAATGAGTAGTCTGATTGAGAAGTTGCATCAAGTTCCTTAAGATATTTTTCCAGGGAAGCCGTTTTCTGAGACTGCAGTAACTTTCTTAGCCTTTTTGTGCACTCTTTTAGTAAATTCTTAAGTTGAGGGGATCTATGCAATTGCCATTCTCTTCTAGCTCTCCTTTTTTCAGTCAAAAGACGCTCGACATCTGCAGAATATATTTTACTATTTTTGGTTTTTTTGAGGGTTATACTAGAATGTCGAACAGCTAGTTTCAGATAACTGTCAAAATTTACAATAGAAATATCCACATTCTCCGGTGTACTAAGCGGAATATTTTCAGTGCAGTGGATACTGAGATATTTTTTATATTTTAACCAATTTATTTGAGTGGCTGACGTCACTAAGTTATCAGACGGAGATACAATTCTATTAGGATTTGTTATAGTAAGAATTGTAGGTGTGTGATCAGAAGATAATTCTAAGGAAGCTTCAACATAAATCGTTTCTGCGGGGATGTTTTTAACCACTCCAAAATCGATGACATCTGGAACTTTTTGCTGATCAGTAGGCCAATATGTTGGTTGTCCGCTCGCGACCACATTTAGATCCATTTTAAAAATTGTTTTAAACAAAACACGACCCTTAGGTGTAATAAGTCGTGACCCCCAGAAAGTGTGTTTAGCGTTATAATCGCCAGCAGCCAGGAAGCAGGGTCCTAATGATTTGAAATATTTATTATATTGGCTTTCTGATATAGAAAATCTAGGTGGGGAGTATAATGATGAAATTACTATGTTTCGATTTAATTCCTCAACGCAAATGTTTGTTGCTTGGAGATAATCTTCACGATTATCACTCATTAAGTAGTGTTTTACTCGGTTCTTTATCAAAATGGCAGAACCTCCACAAGCTCTGTCTCGAGGGTCCTTTGTATCATATAATATATAACCATTGATTTTAAACGTATTTCTTGAGGTCAGATGAGTTTCAGAAACCATCATAACATCAATTTGTTTATTTTTAAGGAAGTTTTCTAGTTCATTTTTGTGTTGGCGGATGCCGTTTGCGTTCCAAAAGCAAATTTTTAAACAGTTCATGGCTTGTTTAGTACAGCTTGCAATAACATCGATTGCATTCTTAACATTTCTTGCATCATGTTACCCATTGTGTTAGTGAAATTGTTCACTGTTTGCACTAATGTTTCCATGGTTTTTTCTAGCCGGGTTAAATTAGAAATGGGAATTTCGTCATTATTTGGTACATCACCTTGCAGTGGCATAGGATTAGATTTTAAGACATTAGCGTACGAGGTTCTGTTAGTATTTGGCTGTGGTATCTGGACACCGTACGTGTTTCCTTGATTAGTTGCCTGCATTTGAGGGGGATTAGGTTTTGGTCCAACCGAGCGCTTGACTATAGAGTATACAGGGCATCCTCTATAGTTGGCAGTGTGATTACCACCACAGTTGCTACATTTTTTTACATTGGGGTCGTTTTTAGACTTATCGCAGAGAACTGTACCATGTATTTCTCCACATACGACGCAAACGGGAGTTAGATGACAGTATGCCTTAGTGTGACCAAATTCTTGGCAGTTTAAATATTACACGGGACCATTCCTTTTGTGCGGCGCCTCTATTGTTATTTTTCTATACAGGATATATTTCAGATTGTAAATGGGGTGCGTTTCGTTCTTTTTAAGCTTAATGTCGCGGGGTTCTAACTCCACTCTAAATAGTGGCTGGGGATTTTGTTCTCTTTTTTTAATGTTTATTACATTTTTTATTTTGAAGCCCTTCTCTTCTAAAAACGTTTTTATCTCACCTGGGTCCACGCATGAGTCAATGCCCTTAATCACTCCCTTTACTGCTCTTCAGTTGATATGTATAAAAATTCTTATTAAGTTTTTCAAATTTTGTTATTACCTTACGAAAATCATCTTCACGATTAACTTGTATTTTTGTCTCATTAATACTTCCCCGTTTTATTGCAGCTACATAAAAAGAATTATCACCTATTACCGAGATCAAATTCTTTATTAATTCATTTGAGTTTTGCTCTCTAAGATATATCGGCGGTGGCTTAGAAGATTTGATAACGTTTTGTGCTTCCGGGGATTCCTCATCCAGAATTGCAAAACGATTTTGTGAACTTGTTCTATCAGCTGTACCATCTTTTAAGACTTTTGAGACCGAAGCAACTGCTGAAGAGGTTTTCATCACTTATTGAAATCGTTTTTGCCGCTGAGGCACCGCTTTCAGGTTCTATATTTTTTATTGTATTAAAATCAACCGTTTTATTGGACACCGAAGGTGATACTGAGTTTTTATTATGCCTGATTGAGGGTTAATATTTTTATCACTTATTAAAATTGTCTTTGCCGTTGAGGCAACGGTTGAAGGTTTTATATTTGTTAGTGTATCTGCCGTATTATTAAATACAGAAGGTGAGAGGGATCGCGTGCGAGTAATAGGTTTAGCCGTTAGGTATTTGACAAAGCCAATTCATGTATACGGTGGTGTCGATACTACAACAAGTAACAACACCAAAAACACAGCGATGTATTTTTTTGTTGCTTTCGTTGATCGAAATGTCAAAGACACAAGCAACTTTTGACATTTCTCTCTCTAAGTAAAGCCTAGTACTCTGTTCAACATTTCACGTGAAATGCTGTCAAAACTCATATGAAAAAAACTTGTGCGGAATTTCTGTGAAAAAATGTTCATAGAGTTGTACTCTGTTTATTTTGTGAAAAAGTTGCGAAATGTTCTAGCAACATTTTTTTTACAACTGCGAAATAATATAAGCTGCACTTATTTCACGTGGAATTTTAAGCAAATGAAAAAAGTTTAAACTTAATATTAAAATGAGAACTGCAAAACATAAATAACACAACCGGTAACAGGTTTTCGTCAATTTTTAATTTTATTTTTACTTAATTTTTTATTTAAAAAATACTTTTTAGTAATATACATGTGGGTTTTGTTTACATATGCAAAACAATGTCGCATACTTTGAAAGATTAAATTCGTCAAATTGTGCAAACTCTCGAGATAGGTAACATTGATACATGTCAAATTTTTCGCATGAAATAATAGATGTTGCTGAACATTTTTCACAAATTGGAACAGAGTACTAGGCTTAAGGAAAAAAAGTAAGACAGCTGTGCTTTCAACGCCACCTGATAAATGAATTCGCCTTGGTATTTGCTATCATCGATTCTTTTTTTTATTTCTGCATTTGTTTCGTTAACACTCACTGTGATATATGCATTTCTACTGTTTGAACTCATAACAGCCGTACCTAAACAAGAGCGGAAGGCGGAACGTTTTCTTCAACGTAACTTTTACGCTGATATGCCATATCTAAATAAGAGTTTCAGCGTTGTGCCATAAACAGTAGTGTTAACTTTCGTGCCGACTTAAAGCCTCATAAAAGACATAATTGAATTAAAACCGCTAGTTTGACCTAAAAGTAGCTAATTTGCCATTATTTTTTATCAAACAATAAACACAGGGTTGTCAAAACAACAAATATAGCAGCCCTGTTTATTTTAACGCGCTGTCAAAATCGGATTTTCCAATTGCAAAGCGTTGACGCGGCGCTATTTAGGGATGCTTCATACAAATTGTATGCGCATGAGGATTTTTGACAGCTAGAAAACGCGTTCCGCTCTTGCTTAGGTATGGCTGTAAGAGTTTTTTTTTTACTGTTTACAGTTGTGCTCTTCTTATTTGTTATTGTTTATCAACACCGAGAATAAAAAATGTGTGTTTATGTATGTATGTACATTAGAGATGAGCGATCCCCTGATTTTTAAAGATCATCGTGATTAGTGAATGTGATTTAAAAATCACTGCTCCTTTAAACTGTGATTGTGATCACGGCTTATTAGTTTTCTGTTCTTTTATAGCAATTGCGGCCAAGCTATATGTACAATGCGCGAGCTTTTGCAAGAGCTTTTGTAAGCACTTTACAAAGAAACAACAACAAATTGTAAGAGCTTTCAAATCTGTTTACTTTCATATACATACATACTTGAACAAATAAATTTTGGCATAAAAAAATTCTAATAAGATAGAAGAGAGAATGAAAGGAACAGCAATATCATTCGACATTTCATTCAAAAAACGCTATTACCCACACAAACAGTGAAATATCATAAATTTGTATATGTAACAAAATACAAAAAGAACGACTTAGAAAGTACCTGTTACTTGACAAATTTGGTCACAACTGTGATTCGTGATTTTTCAGTAACAGTGATTAAATCACAGGTACAGAAATATCGCTCATCTCTAATGTACATACATGTATTTTTTTCTTTTCTTTTTCTTGTATTTACTTTTTTTAAACCGTATGCCGAGCTTAGAAAACACTTCTATCTTCAACGAGCGCGACAGACAGAATGAACCATTTAATTGATCAAATAATATTTCTATGCAAAATTATTACGTTACCCCGAACTTGAAGACTTTGGATGCATTATTTTCTCCACTACAATATTTTCTTAACAAAGTAGGGCCAGTGCTGTCAGATGTAGGGAAAATTCCCTACTTGTAGGGATTTTTCTCCAAAAATCAGACTGTAGGGAAAAAAGACAGATTTTTTATTTTCGTACAAATGTAGGGAATTTTTCCTTTGTATGTAAATTCAAATATAATCTAACAGACTTCTGAAAAAACCTCTGTGGTATAAAAGCATATTGCTTCAGTTACAATATTTTGTTATTAAATAATTGTTTTTTTGGGCATTTTCTCAATGTATCGACAAACTGTCTGTTACTTAATGTCGAAATAAATTTATTAGACCGATAAACTGACCGTCAACAATTTTGGTTTTTTCAATATACCGACAAAAACGGCAACACCTCTCAAAATACATGTAAAAAAATAATTGGCAAATGAGTACCGGTTAGCTTTGCGACAGAATAGAAGCAAATGAGACATTGAGAAAATAAAATTTCTTTAATGTGCAGTTTTTCGTTGGGAAAAAAGATAATCGGCTGATGAGAAAACGGCCATTAGAGTATCAAGTACCCAAGTACTTAATACTTTTATAACTCCTAAATCGGCAATTATTGCATACTCGGCAAGTTAGTTGCGCAAGTAACTCGCCGAGTACAACAAAGTCTGTACTCAATTTTTCCCTCTTACCGCGACCTTACCCCTGACATCAACAAATCAAGAGTTGTGCAAGAGACTTGCTCAAGTACCTTGCCTAGTCTTGAAGGTGGCTAACTTGCACACGGTAAAATATACCACAGATTACTACTAACTCAATAATGGCTAACACTAGAATATAATTTTTCAGAAGAAGAAATAAATTATCTTTCAAAAATGGATTTGGAACCATCTTGGTCATATATATCAAAGACTACGAATTTCAATGACAATTTAGTATTCCCTTGCCACTCAAAATTATCCAAAATTCTACTAGGCTTACCACAGGATATTGTCAATTGTTACTGACATCCGCGCGAAAAAAAGAGATAAACTGAGTCACGAGGTTTTAGATTCCATATGTATTCTTCAATCTCACTTATGGCTAATAAGTCAGTGAGTGTTTAAACGCTGGTTTAGTTGAACTAAACTTAAATTTATTTGTAGTTTAAACTCAACAGTTGTAAATCAGTGTCCCATGTATTATATGTAGTGTATAAAGTTACATGTGGCAGCACTACGATAAATGTTGACAAATTCATATGGTTTGTATTGGTAGTTTAAACGCCCAATTTTATGCGTTTAGAGATGGTTTATATGTTTTCTGATTTATAGATTTGTTGGCTTAAACACATTTTTAACCAAAAATAGATTTTAACTTGCTCTGATTTATTAGCCCTTACAATCAAAAATGTTAAACTGTACAAGCTTACGTTGTCTTTTTAAGAAAAGTGCTTTACAACAAACAAATTTTTGAAATGTTACGTATACAAACATACGAAGATTTTTATGTTATATTATATTATTTTTTTTTTGTTTTTTACTTTAAGCTACCTGAAATTTATTTAAAACTTATGTTTTTTTTTTGTGTTTAGTTTAAATAAAATATGCTATATTGCATTATTTATAATTTTTGAGTTTACCTATAACTAATATAAGGTAGGGAAAATTGTAGGGAGAAAAATTTGCAGTTGTAGGGAAATGTGGGGATATTTTTATCAAAAAGTAGTAAATTTTAAAAATTCCATCTGACATCACTGAGTAGGGCATTAGTATTTAACATAGTTGGGGTAGTGCACTATATATTGATTTTAATCAACAGTGCACTCCCACTAAAAAAAAACTGCAATAAAATTAGATTGCACTATATTTTACCAGATTTAGGTATGATTGGTATTTTTTTCACTAGCACTAAAAACATTTAGTTTTATCGTAAATTTTTTCACTATCACTAACGGTGAATGAATGCATATAATCTGAATACTCTCACTAAAATTTCAAAAATATAATTTTGTGTGTGCATAGTTTTTGATTTTTTTGGTGAAGAAGCAAAGGAAATTCAACAAAATGAAATTTTGCAAAATAACGACATAACTCTTGGCTTTAATCATGAAAAAACAAGTTTTTGATTTTAAATTTAGTGCAAAATTTTAAGTTGCACTCAAATGAGTGAAGAAAAAGAGTTGCAATAAACTGATGATTGCTTATTTTAAAATCAAACTATTTTTTTGTGCAACATTTTTCAACATCACTATAACTCATGTTTAGTGAGATTGCTAGTTTTCAATTTATTACTCAACAGTAACAAATTGATTGCATAAATTTTGCACTGTCACTAAGTGTGAGTTGAAACTGCAAAATAAGTGAACTACCCCCATCTTTGATATTTAAGTAACACTCAAGTGTAAGTTTATTAATGCATTACTTTTGCTTTATTATTAAAACACATTATGGAAAGTGCATTATTTTTATTGTATAATCACTACACCTTTTCCAATTGTAGTTCAGAAAGCGTCAATTGTAATTCAGAAAGCGTCAATTGTAATTCAGAAATTGCCAACTGTAATTCAGAAAGGTATATATTATGTATTTTTTAAATGCATATGTTTATGATTATAAACCGACCTCCCTGTCATTCATTGACAACGCAGTAGCCTGGTGAACTGTACAGTGTTGCACAGCACGAGCGAAATTCCCCCAGTTATGGTATTTGTTGCATAATCTATAATATCCTCCAAGTAGATCATTCTTTGTTCTATCACGCCAGGACCTGCAACCTTTTGAACACGAATGTTGCTTTTGGCATAGGCTTAAACTTTGGACCAAAACATGTTTAGTGATTTTTTCTTTACATATATTATATTCTGAATGAACATTTGCACTTTCTTAATTTCAATTGACTAATCTGAATTACAATTGACGATTTCTGAATTACAACTGGAAAAGGTGTAGAAATATTGTGGTCATGAATAATGCAAAATTATTGCAGTATCACATATCACATATCGGCGCATATTCAGAAATTATTACTAAGTGTTACTTTTTTAGTACATATTTAATTTTTTCACTTTTATATGGGCATTTCCCTGATTACTGGAAAAAATCTTTGATTATACCTTTGTTTAAATCCGGATATAGATGCAGTATTTCAAACTATAGAGGTATAGCTAAATTAAGTGTTATTCCTTACTTCTTTGAAAAATCGTGACTAATATTATATCGCACCAACATGCTTTTGGAAAAGGTCGTTCGAATTCTACTTATCTTTTGGAATTTACAACTTCGGTGATATCCTCATACTATTCTGGGATACAAACCGCTCCCATATATACGGATTTTAGTAAAGCATTTGAAAAAGTTAATCATAACCTTCTTATGTACAAGTTGGTTAAAATCGGGCTCTCTCCTATAATTCTTAAATGGATGTCCACTTATCTTGAGGGGAGGTATCAGTGCATATAGTTTCGCAGTTGTAATTCTAAAGCTAAACATGTTCCATCTGGAGTCCCACAAGGAAGTCACTTGGGTCCAGTATTATTTCTATTATTATTTATTAATGATTTATCATCGTGTATTAAATATTCAAAAATACTAATGTACGCAGATGATGTAAAACTTTTTCTTAGCTACAAAAACTCAACTATGTCTTCCTTATGCCCGTAATTTTTACAAAAAGATATCTGGTCTCGTCTTCATACCTAACAGTTATCTTTACCTTTTTCAACGTCTATTTGGACTACGTGTTTTTACCTTATGTTGTCTTCTAAAACTTTCTTGATTTCTATTTGTAGAAATTACGGGCATTACTTCGAGATGATATAAACAGTTTGAGCTAATTGTGCGATTTAAATTTGATGGATCTGAACTCGAAATAATTTAAAGATATGTTATTCTACTGACAAAGCCCAGTATTCTGTAGCCATACACTAAATAATCATCCACTTGAAAGAGTAGAGATATTCCTTGATCTGGGTGTTTTACTTGATCATAAATTGTGTTTTAATGCGCACATATCGCAGACTGTCAAGAAGGCCAAAGGTGTCCTTGGACTTATCAAACGTTGGGGAAAGGAGTTCGAATATTCCTTTGCCATAAACTGTTATATTTTTCATTAAGGAGACCTCTTCTGGAATGCGCCTCGGTCGTCTGGGACCCCCAGTATGAAGTATATACTAAAAAACTGGAATCCGTTAAGAAGCAATTTCTTTTATTCTGCCTTCGAAAACTGCATTGGAATCCAAATATAAATTTACCTCTGTATAAAAACCGTTTAAGACCAATTCATCTTCCAACCTTAAAAAATCTGAGGATATATATGAACATCATCTTCATGCTGAATCGGTTAAACGGTGAAAATGACGCAGGTTTCGTCCTTTCAGAAATTATATACCTCTTAGACCACAATAATTTCGGTCAAATTATGCAAATTTTGATCCTATCCGCAGAATGAGCTCCGAATTTAACAATTTTTACACATATATTGATTTCACTGATCCTATCGGCGTCAAAAATTACCTCTCAAATGTCTTAAGATAAATTTAATAAAAAATGTTTTCCTTTTATTTTATGTACTAAAGTATCAAAATTTATTTAGTTTTAGCATATTAGCCAGTAAGAAATATACGATCCTTTGGCGAATTAAGTAAATAAATAAATAAAAATCAACAACACAAAATGTTTTTCAATTAGGATTTTTACTAAAGAGAAAATGAGTTGCATATTCCAGGACTGCAAAAACATAAGGTCCATTCTTAAATGACTAACCCCACATTATTTGTATCACCACCATTTATAGGAGGATAAAATCTATTAACCACCTCCCTTAGTTTTTTATTGCTGACATTTTCAAAAACATACTTGCCCCTTTATCTTCACTTATTAGGGCGGCTCCCGCACACATATTGCGTTTTATGAATTTCTTAAATTAAATTCAAATTTGTCGTCTTTTGTGAATAAAATCCATAGTTGTAAACAGATTTTAAACGTTTATTGCCTGTTTTGTTTGCAACTTCGACTTGTAGAACCATAGCTCCGCTCCGTTTACCAATTGTTTATGATTTTTTTAAAAAACAAAAATTTCGAAATTTTGATGAACCATTATGTTTCTAAAACGACTACGCATATTAGAAAAAAGTTAAACCATTCTTAAAGGAAATTTTATTGCGGAATTTCGGTTTTTTAGTTTGTTCAATAAACTAAACCGTTTTTGAGTTACGCGAATACATGTTATACAACCTCCTCCATTTTCGAAATAGCTGTATATCTCGAAAAATAGGACTAATCTAAAAACGGCTAGTACCACTGGATTCGGCGGCCCGAATTAGTTTAAAATGCGGTGACCCGCTTGTCTCAAATAAAAGTGTCAAATTCTAGCACAGTGTAATTAGAATTATTTTCACAATTAATTAGAATTATTTCTTTTTTCAGTTTTTATTAATAAAATTATTCCTTTAATTTTTTTTATTATATGAGGCACCTCTTAAAATCTCTTAGGTAAATGAAGTTTGCAAAAAATAAAATGGCATTTTTTTTAATATATTTCTAGTCTGTATTAAAAATTTTGTATGGGAGCCCCCTTAAGGAATGGAGATTTAAGTAGGATTGACAAAATGTCGGGTACGAAAAATAAAGGGGGTCTGTCCTACATTTAAGCCATCTAGGATTCTGTGGCAGTTATATAATTCTTTTCTTTTGGCTAATTTTTCCTTTCCCCGTTCAGCTTTTTGTTCAATAAACTTCTAGGAATAGTGCGTCGCCCACTTCACACTCATTTTTAGCACAAAGAATGCTTTCGAAAAAAAATGGAAAATTTCTTGTTTCTAGCTGCTTCCAAAAAAAAGTTATGACTTTTTTCCAACTAGATTGGCTTACCGCAACACTGTGCGTATTGGAACCCAAGAAATTACAACCAACTTTATTGAAGGTTCAAAAATAGAATAATAGAATTTATTTTATTGACATAAAATTTTCTTTATAAAATTATTTTCTCATAGACAACTTAACTAAATAAAAATTAACAAGTGTTTTTGTTGATAAGTAATAATTAAATCTAACATCCCCTCTCAACAAAATATACAATTAATTAATTTTTGAAGTTTTGGCAGTGGTAAGGCTTTTGTAAGAAAATCTGCTAGCTGCTCATCAGAAGAACAGTACTGTACTTGAATAATACCATTTTGATGAAGATTCTTTATATGACAATATTTCACATCAATGTGTTTTGTTCTAGCACTGAACTTTGTGGATTCTATGATTTTGATACAGCTCTGGTTATCTTCTAACATAGGAATCGGAATACAAATAGGAATCATCATGTCTTCGAGTAATTGTTTTATCCAAAGTAGCTCTTGAGTTGCAAACGAAGCTGCTATAAATTCCGCTTCAGTAGATGAAAGCGCTACTGTTGACTGTTTTTTCGACGACCAAGAAATAGCATTTAATCCCAATAAAAATATAAAACCACTAGTTGATTTTCTGTCGCCATGATCTCCAGCCCAATTGGCATCAGTGTAACATTTTAACTTTAAATCTGAAGAAGCTCTTATTATAAATCGTTTATGAATTGAGGCCTTGAGATACCTTACGACTTTCTTTGCTGCTTCCCAATCACATTTTCGTGGGGTTTCAACTTTTCTACATAATATTGACACAGCTGAAGCTATATCAGGTCTTGATGTTATGGAAAGATGAAGTAACATACCAACAACAGACCTATAATTTTCATTGCTTGGCAGTATATTTTCCTTGTGACAAACTTTGATAAAATCTGGATCCATAGGAATTGAACTGAGCTTTCCGTCTTCTAATTTAGTTTCTTTTATTAGTTTGATAATCTTGTCCTCTTGATGAAGTAGAAAATCACCATTGGAATTTTGATTAATATAAATTCCCAAATAAGACGATACTTTGCCAAGATCCTTGCATTCAAAATATTCACTCAAATGATTATTAAACTCCAATATACTTTGTTCATTCTTAGCACATACTAATATATCATCAACATAAATAAGTAGATATATTATTTCGTTATCAATTTGTTTCTTATACAAGCAAGTATCTGCTGTTCCAGCTGTAAAGCCTAGTTTCAATAGAACTTCATTCAATTTATCATACCAGGATTTTGCTGCCTGCTTTAATCCGTAAATAGATTTTTGTAGTTTACAAACAAGATGTTCTGTACCCTTTTTTTTGAAACCTTCCGGTTGCTCCATATATATTTCTTCCCGAATATCACCATTCAAAAATGCTGACTTCACATCTAAATGCTTAACTATATATTTTTTAACTGCACTTACAGACAAAAGAGTTCTTAAGGTTACAAATTTTCCTACTGGGGCAAAAGTTTCATCGAAGTCTTCACCAAAAGATTGAGTGTAACCTTTTGCTACTAGCCTTGCTTTGTATTTTGGTTTGCTTAGAGTTTCGCCTTTTATCTGAAACACCCATTTACACCCAACAAGCTTCTTTCCTTTGGGAAGATTCACCAACTTCCATGTTCCTTTATGTTTTAATGATGAAATTTCTTCATTTGCCGCTGCTACCCATCTTTCTCTATCTACAGCATGTAAATCCATCATTTCTTTCCACGAACTAGGAACAATTTCACAACTTGTTACTACACATTTCGCTATTTGGTTGTATTTCTTACTTGGGTTATTTTGAAGACGCTCAGAACGCCGCAAGTTAGTTGAGGGTGCTGGTACTTCTTCACCATTTTCTGAAGAATTTTCTTCATGACTACTTTCACACAAGTCAACTTCCTCATTAGCAGATTCATAAGATTCACAATCAATTTCGTCATTTCCAATTTCTTCTTTTATTATTTTATTAGTCATATTCACTAAAATTGTTCCATCTTTTGCTTTGTCGATTTTAGCTGGTTCATTAAAATTTTCTACAAATCTGACATTCTTACTTATAGATATTTTATTTGTTCCTTTCATGAGTATTCTATATCCCTTACAAGTTTCGGAATACCCAACCAAAATTCCTTCTTCCGATACATCACTGAGTTTTTGTCTTTTACACTTGGGCACATGTACAAACGCTTTACTACCATAAATCTTTATATTACTAACATCTGGTTTCCTGTTGAACCATACTTCATATGGAGTGTTTTTAATAGACTTTGAAGGTAATCGGTTTTGTATATAATTAGCTGCAATAACACATTCCGCCCACAAATAATGCGATAGTTTTGAATCATTAAGCATAGCTCTAACCATTTCTACTAATGTCCGATTCTTACGTTCCGCTACTCCATTTTGTTCCGGACAAAATGGTACAGTAGTTTGCAATATTATTCCGTGCAATTTTAAGAGTTCCTTCATTTCAGAGTTTACAAACTCTCCTCCATTATCACAACGAAGTATTTTTAACTTCTTGTTTGTAAAGTTCTGAACTTCCGCTAAAAATTCTTTAAATTTGCAAATAACCTCACTTTTCTGTGCCATAACATATACTTTTGTGTATCGTGAAAAATCGTCAATAAATGTCAGAAAGTATCTTTTTCCCGTAGAAGATTTTACTTGGAAAGGTCCACACACATCGGAATGTACAAGGTAAAGAATCTCATTAGATTTTGTATTACTTTCCTTAGGAAACGGGTATCTCGTTAACTTTGTTTTCGCACAAATATCACAAAGTATGTCTTCCTGACAATTTTGAATTACGATACCATTTGCCAACTTTTCTAATTTATTAACATCTACTAAATTGCGATGACCTAATCTTCTATGCCATAAATGAACACATTCCAATGAATACTGAGCGCTGTACGTTGTATTTTTATTTACTTCATTTAATATATATAAATTATCTTTAAAATTACCCTCAGCGATTAACCTCTCTCCTTTCATTATTTTACAAATATTTGCTTCAAATAATATTTTGCAGCCCTTAGCAGTCATGGCTTTGACTGACATTAAGCTACCATTAAGACCCGGAACATATAAAACATTCTGAAGATTAATTTCACTATAATTACCATGTATTACTCCTTCACCAATTCCAATAGAATCGAGTGCTCTACCATCAGCGATATGTACTTTGCTATTCCTTTTCTCCATTTTGTTAAAGAAGTTGGAATCATTCGTCATGTGTATAGAAGCTCCCGAATCAATTACCCAGCCTTTCTTAATTTCACAAACATTCAAACAAATTTGTGTTGTTGCTACATTACTCACATCTTTCTCTTTTTTCAGTTTGTAACAATCTTTTTTCATGTGGCCAAATTTATTGCAATGATAACATTTAATTTGCTTTTTGTTCTTGAATTTACCTTGATGGCTCTTTAAAGCTTCATTTTCAGCAGCATTCAAATGATTTTCAGACTCACCTCGTCTGTCTGCTTCATCTAGTAATTTTTCTTGAACATATTCTAATTTAATAGAATCCTCCGGCTGACCTTCAATTGATGTAACTAATGCTCCAAAGGATTTCGGTAGACTATTTAGCATAATAGCTACCATTGAATTTTCCTTAATGTCCTCGCCTCTATCAAGCAGTTGAGCTCTTAAAAGATTTAAACTGTTAATGTGTTCTTGCATACTTTCACCTTCTATCATTCTTTTGTCATACAACTTTCGCAAAAGATGTAACTTTGATGTCATTGTTTTCCTCTCGTATGTTGTTTCTATCTTCATCCACATAGATTTCGCTGAAGTTGCCATTCTTATAAGATGAACTTGAGAATTATCCACACACATCGCAATTGCAGCTCTTGCTTTTTGATCTAATTTTATAAAATCCGGAGTCAATGGGTTTGGACATGGCTTTTCTACAATATCCCATAAATCCATCTGAACCAAATGCATCTGCATTTTGAATTTCCACGTAAAATAGTTAGTAGAGCTTAACAAAGGAAATACACACTTCTGTTCCATTATTCAAAAATTTATATATTTTTTTTAACCGATTCTACGCCTTAAATTATTTACGATCTGGGCCCATAACCTATTGGAACCCAAGAAATTACAACCAACTTTATTGAAGGTTCAAAAATAGAATAATAGAATTTATTTTATTGACATAAAATTTTCTTTATAAAATTATTTTCTCATAGACAACTTAACTAAATAAAAATTAACAAGTGTTTTTGTTGATAAGTAATAATTAAATCTAACAGTGCGATGGTGCGTTAAGACCCGAATTTATATTATATACCGTTATTATATATCGTTCTGTCTTGTGCTACGCTCACGAAAGAATAAAAGAAAACAACAATAAAGAACTTATAGGAAAAATAAGAGGCAGTCGTGGTTTTTGCTCATATTTCAGCAATTTGTTTACCGATCAGGATTATATATGACATAAATATATGACTACCAAGTCCCCATCGTATCTGGGGTCTTCGGAAACCTCATTTCAAAGGGCAGACTACGCTCCTCATAAGGACCTAGAATATATATTCTTCATTTATTTACAATATATTTTGATTTTTTATTGTATTTTATTTATTTATTTGGTTTGATTAATATATGTACAGCAAGTCGATTTCTTTTGCTCCCTTTTACGCCAATACTATACATAGGACTTGAACAAATGATACATCATTCATATTGAAATCGGTTCAGGATTTTAGGATTTATAGGCGTTAGAAAGTGTTACTAATACATAGAAAAAACTCGTAACAGATTAATATATTTACAATAAGGCAAAATACAGTGGGCAACAAATAAATAATTAATTTTATAAAACAATTTCTAGCATATTCTTTATATGGTATAAGATCAATATTGTATAAATTACAAACGGAATGACAAACTAATATGTACATTGGCACTTCCACAGATGTGCCACGTTACGCCACCAAGACATTATCTTGAATTTAAGGACAATGCTGTTTTATTTTTCATCTCTTTCACTTAATTGCGCTATACATCAAAATACAAAAAAATTTTATTATATATAAATTATTCTTTGGCAAATAATTTCGAATGCTTGGTACCATGACGTGAGAAAAAATAGACTTTCCCTTGCGTTTTACACAAGTAGGCCCTAAACTTCTTTTGGCTTAAAAAATTGTATTCGATTACGTTTGCAATTTATTTGTAGGCTATGAGAAAAAACAACATACATATAATTTTATATCAGGGAAAATATTATTAATATTAACATATTTGTACATCTAGTAAAAAGCTGTAAATAAATGGAATAAATAAAAATGTAATTTTAACTCATAAATGCTACATAATATTGGGAAAACGCTGAAAAAAGTGCTTTATGCTAAAGGCCTTTGTCATGATAAATGTGTTTAAAAGTGCTAGATCTAGCATTAAATATGGCTTATTGGCAACAGTGATAGTAATCTTCAAAAACAAAACAAAAATATAAAAATTTTCCTTATAATACATATATGTAGTTCATAATTCTCCAAAACATTATAATACTAGAAAATGCTGGTTTACATTGTCCAGCTGTATTTTACATTGGAAATTCGAGAAATGTATGAAAAATGTAGCAGAAACCAAAAAAAATTAATTTACAATATCATGTTTCGTTGAGCAAAATATTTTCGGAAATGGCTAAAAAACATTGCAAGACAAGCCATTGAACAGAAAAGCGTACCACAGTTGTTGTTTAAGGAGACATTTACATGGTATCTTTTCAGACATGTCTGTTTATATAACATAATAACATAATATACTTTACACTTTTGATTTTTGAAATTTTTTACACTTTTGACTTTTTAACGCTTCGTTCACAATTTTCACTAGTGTTCATAATAGAGCAGCAATTTTTTTCGTAACCACACACATTTTCAGGTTCAAACGTCTGGGTTAAAACTTAATTAAATAATATGTATGTAGATATGTATTTATTTAATGTTAAAAAACATATCGCACTTGATCATAAAGAGGGTATTATTTCAAAATTTAGAGCAGAACAATTTTTAATTTTATATGAAAGACATATGAAATTTAGTGACGATTTTTCGAACAAAGTAAAAAATTTTTTTTTTGAGTTAATAGCCTTTTTATGGTTAAGAACGATATATATTAAAAAGTTGACATAAATATAAATTTATCCCCATATTCATAAAAAATATTTTTGATTAATAAAAGTTTTATTAAACAAATTTTCATAGAAAATTCGTTTCATAAACCTGCTATAAACCTAAAATATTTTTTATGAATAGGGGGGTTAATATTTATGTTTACATATGTATATATTTTAAAATAGTTTATTAGGATTTCTAAATAAAAAATACATACATATGTTTACACTCCTGTTCAATTGATTAGATCCACATAATTGTTCGAACTTAGCGCGCTATATCTTTTGATATTTTATGGATAGAACTAAAATGTTACTACTAGCGGATAAAGTATTTAATTGAGCTCAAAAGCATATGAAAATATTGTAAACGTTAAGTGCGATGGCAGTTTTAAGATAATTTTTTCGAAAAATTAAGAAAATAAGGTGTGGTTTTTTTGTTCACTTGATTATGCATTTTTACGTCTTTTTGCAAATAATAGGCCATGATTTCCACAATAAATTATACGCTGATTAAATTTCTTAGTTTTAAATTAACAATTGGTTAATATGGGTAAAAATCAAATTCTACTTGAAGCGGAAAGATGTGTATTTATCGTTAAACTCTTCCTGCCGTGCCGTCGGCCATGAAATCGGACGAAGCCACAAACCTGTACTCAGATACATGAAGGACAAAGAAATGTATGAACCAAATTATAAAGTAAGAGCTAAAACAGCTATAACTCCGGCAGAAACGAGAAAAGTTCGCAGAATTGCATCGAACTCATCCCTTTCGGTATCAAAATTTAGGTTGAAAGCTGTCACACACGTAAGTATCTCAACAATACGTAGAGCCATCATAAGCAGTGAGCACTTGCTGCTGAAAAAATTGAAGAACAAGCTACCGTTGCATGAGACACGCAAACAAAATTGTTTGCAGTTTGCGATGAAGCATATGACGTGGATTGTATAATGAAGTAGTCACCTTAATGATTGGAGTTGTGGTTTTCACGGATGAAAAGAAGTTATTTAATTTATAAAAGAAGTTAAACCTTGATGGACCAGATGGATATAATTACTATTTTCATGATTTAAGAAAAAAGATTTGTTTCTCAACCGCCACCACAGCAGAGAGGGCAGTGTTATGGTAGGGGGTGCTGTTACTTACTATGGAACAATCGAATTACAATTTCCAAGCGGTAGAATGGCTGGATAAACCTATAAAACAGTGTTTAATAAGACTTTTACAGAAGTAAATGGCATTTTTGGGGGCGATTCCTTGGATTTTACAGCAGGATAATGCTCCTATACATAAAGCCAGAGCTGTAAAAGAATTTATTTCAGGCCAAAACATTCGTCTTCGCTCTTGTCCGCCTTATTCACCTGATTTAAATATAATTAAAAATGCTTGGAGATGGCTTACCCGGAAGGTATATGAAGGAGAAAGGCAATTCAATGTTTTTTTAGCTGTTATTTGAAGCTGTTGTAAATCGTAGAGGACTCACCCACTACTTATGTATATGTTTACAATATTATAAATAAATGAAATTATTAAAAATATTTTTGCAAAACAATGCATAAATAAGGTTTAAGGTCAAATTATTTGAATGGGTATAATCAAGTGAACAAAAAAATAACACTTTATTTTCTTAAATTTTCGAAAAAGTTACCCTAAAAATACCATCGCACTTTACCTTTATAATATTTTCATATGCTTTTGAGCTCAATTAAATACTGTAACCGCTAGTAGTAACATTTTTGTTCTACCCATAAAATATCAGAAGATATGGCGTGCTAAGTTCGAAAAATTGTGTGGGTCTAATCAATTGAACAGTATATAACATAAGTTCCCTAATCTCAATGTTTATAATAAATCCTTTTATCTATTTCCCATTTATATTAATTTTGTTGGTGAATTATGTTGTTATAGCCTCTCTATATACAATATTTTTTGTGAATACATGATTATCATATAACAAATGACCCTGATCGGTAGTGTGATCAAAAGATCACACTTTATTTTTTTTAAATGCAATAAACACATTCGTTACAATGTTACCATATTGTTACGTTACTGCCTTTTCAATAACGTTTTTGGTTTATTTCCTTTTTAATAAACCTCTTGAGTTCTGTTATTGCAACTTTAATAAAATAAATAAAACACAGCACTTTAAACACAATTCATTATAGCTGGTACTATAAACTGTTCACATAAATTTATTTAGAACTTAGTCACTTATACAACTTATGATTGCGATCTACACACTTAAATGTTTGTACTAATACTGATTTTTAGTGAAATCTGAAAGTAGTATTTATACTCTAACCAAAACGTCTAGATGGCTCTAGATTATTCGAATGGTGTCCGAAATGCTCTCTAGGGTTTAATTATCTAATCTTACTAAGCTAATTTCATTATGCATTAAAAGTATGGCTAAATTCAACAACTAAAGTATACTTTAAGCCTTAAAATTTATCAATATTTCGTAACAATATTAATAATGTAACAATAACATTAAAATTATTCATAAGCAAAAAATTAAGGAAATCAGCGGTAATATTTACAAACATCAACTCTTCCAAAAAGAAAACAAAATATTTAAAAAGTGTCTTTCTATATTTTATTTCTTATTTTCTACTGTTCTCCAATTTAAGGGATAGGAAAAAACTCTTTATGTTGTTGTTGTTTTAACTGTGTAAACACAAAAGCAAAGCATACTGTTGCTGTTATTTGTTTAAATTTTTTTTTTTTGCTGATACGATTTCTTTCTACATATGCGGGATTTCATGTCAAGTGACCCAACTTTTGAAATCAATGTCTTCCGATTTGCACCAAGGTAAGTCCTATTTGATAGTAAATAGTTTAGACTTTTACTTATTATCTATTGGTGTTAGAAAAATTTGTCCCAAACAAATTAGATAGCAATTTCTTCAATCTTTCGAAAAAAAATTTTATGTTATTTTTTTATTTTTTTTAAGCGGGTTCTTTTTCTTTTTTTTTTTTTTTTTTGCTCAAAAGAAAGCTTAGGTTTTTTCCTTTAAGGTAGTTCGCTTTTTGGGCCGCGAGTGGGTTATTATCACCGGAAACCAAATTATGTTAAAACAAGTCATCCTTCAAGAACAAACAACCATATTATGGCTGCCTCTAAACATGTTATGGTAAAATATGACAATAATTTGTTGACCACTAATAACACTATGCAACAAATTTGAACTTTTGTCATGACCTTTGATGGCTACACAGAAAAAATTATTAAATTTCTCCAATCACCAAATTTATTACAAATTCATAATATCAAGCTAATAAGTTGTTGATTTTGCACAAAATGATTATATTGATTACTAATAATTTTAAAATTTTGAAAAAATATTTTCAATAAATGATATTTTTAGTTTTAACTAAAAAAGTG
Organism: Pollenia amentaria; assembly: GCA_943735925.1. Classification (NCBI taxonomy): domain Eukaryota; kingdom Metazoa; phylum Arthropoda; class Insecta; order Diptera; family Polleniidae; genus Pollenia; species Pollenia amentaria. Next base: position 92,726,108 of record OX031009.1, on the reverse strand, counting down.
ATCAAAGAACTTTGCCATTTCAAACAATGTGTTAATTTATTTAAATAAATATTGACAATTTCCAACAACAATTATACATGTTTAAATTATTTTATTTTAAACGAAAAAAGGCATTTAAGATTTTTTGTGATTTAATTAAAATTTGAATTAAAAATTTATTACAAAACAACTTAAATATTAATTAAATCAATATTAAATTTTTAATTTTCTTTCATCTAAAAAAATAATTAATTCAATTATCACATTAATTAAATTTAAATACATTTTAAACCATTTTTTAATTGATAATACACTTTTTTCTGTGTACACTACATTATGATGTATTATGGTCCCCTAACTACGAAAACAGTCGAAATTAAAAATTATATAAATATTTTTCTAAAAGTTTGGATTTTTTAAGAAAAACTTATATGAAGTTGTAAATGGAAAAAACTTACTATCAGCCATGTCACAGAGTACAATTCCGTTCGGAAACGGAATTCATTCCGTATTTTGGTGCTTCAGAAAATTACGAAAAAACTTTGCGGAATGAAACCATTTTTGTTTTAATGAACAGTATGGGAGTTTTCTGTATCTCAAAGACCAAAAAACTATCAAAATATACTTTCTATTAATAAACAAATATGTTTTCTTCAATTCCGAACGGAATCATTCCGAACGGAATTGTACTCTGTGACATGGCTGTATGTTTACAACGTTATCTTAAAACTAAGTAGGCTCCAATTAAGACAAGCTTTATTTTTTGAAAATGGATTGATCAATTTTATTTACAATAAAGTGATATATCTTGATTTTAGCAAAAATTTGATTTGATTTTACAGCTTGAGACAGAAAAAAAAAATTTTGCTAAAAATTATTCAAATGATTAGAATTTCAGTGACCTTTAAGCTACCATGAAGTTATTGTTTATATGCTTAAAGGTTTCCAAGCTATTTTTTTGGTGCAGAATTGAATCAATTTTAAATTTTATTCATAAAAAATAAATGGCAAAAATTTATAATTTTTATTATTGCACTCATAGAAAAATTCATCTTCATATTGATGATGGCCTAACATCAGAGTTGTAACATCAATGTTATTACAAATGGCATCAATGATGCAAAAAGTGACATCAATCCAATAACGAACGTGATCCTAAACTTTTGTCATACTTTATGCGTCATCATTTTGTGTATACTGCTAGAAAAGGCGTCATAACGCTAATGTATCTTAACATCAGTACAGACAAACTGTCATCAGGGTGATGAGATAATATATCATGTCATCAGTGCGATGACAAACTGTCCTCAGAACGGTGACAAACTGTCGTCAGTGCGATGACATAATATATCATTTCAAAATATTTTATAAATATTATTTTCATGATTAGTATTGTGGTTATTTTGTTGAACTATTCATGGGTTTTTAATCCAAATTTTTACTATTTTTAATTAGGCTTAAGTTCATTAAATTTAATTTTCATTAAATTATTTTTATGAAGAAAGGAATTTTTACAACATGGAAGATTAATTAAAATTGTTATTGATAATTTTCATTCTTGACTGACCTGGGATTCGAAGCCAGGCTGGCTGGCGTGTGATTCGAACCCAGGCGGCTGGTTACCCTGACATGTTTCGACCTCAACCACTAGGTCTCCTCAGAGGGATTTGCCGTCTTACACTCGCAGCCATCGATGACTGCTGACGTCAGTAGTCAAACATCAATCCTTAAACCAAATTGTATTTTAACCTTTGGTAGATCGAAATTTGCTTTTTGAATGATTATCCATTTTTAATTGATCTCACATGTTTTCCTTACTTCTGTTTTTTCGTACTTTTGTCAAGAATTCTTCTTGAAGTCCAAAGTACATTTTTTGTTTATCATGTTTTTGTCTTTCTTTTTTCCTGTTGACATTTTTCAGCACAACTTTGAAGGACAAATGAACACATAGAGCTTGTGCCTTAGCTTTAACAATAATTAGTATTGTGGTTATTTTTTTGAACTATTCATGGTTTTTTAATCCAAATTTTTACTATTTTTAATTAGGCTTAAGTTCATTAAATTTAATTTTCATTAAATTATTTTTATGAAGAAAGGAATTTTTACAACATGGAAGATTAATTAAAATTGTTATTGATAATTTTCATGTTTAAAAAGAAAATTAGAAGCAAAAGTTCCCATATTTTTATTATTTATTTAAATACATCATATTTTTAAAGTAGAATTATTACGAAAACCATATCGGACATGCTGCTGGTTCCTATTATTGAGAGTTTTTCTGCTATCAAAGCGCGGAATATAACAAAAGTGAAACAAACATGTGTAACGGGTAAGTAAATAATGATATTATCTCAATTTGTCTTAAGGTCAATTACAATGACTTAATTTGATGATATTTTGTCATCGCACTGATGACATGCTTCATAAAATAGACCCCGATTTGTCATTGACGACATATTTAAAATTTTTGACCCTGATGACAATTTGGCCAAGTGATGTTAACGCTGACTGCACAATAATGAAAAGTGTCGTGGGGTCAAAAACGAAGACACTTGTCATAGTACTGATGTCAAAATACATCAGCGTTATGACGCTTTTTCTATCAGTGTGGATCACTAAACGATGTATTATATATTGCACGAAAATCAATTAAAATGCATATTGTGATTTTATTCATAATGAAGTGAAGTTACTTGTTTTCTGTAAAAAATGCGAATATGTCAGAAAAAATTAACAAACAATTTATCCATAGAATTTTAAATTTCTATTGTTTTGTAGGTAGGGGTGGGGGAGGTGGGGTGACCATTATCTCTAGCAAAATATAGTTGTAGTCCTTTTATTTTTTCTTTGCCAAGAGCAAAATATAATAGTTGAAAAACATCCATGCTATTATAAGTGCTAAAAATATTTTTGTTATTATTTATCCCCAAATAACTATAATATGGTGGCTTACATTTAACCATAATATGCATAAACCTGTTCGTTAAAAAAATATGTGTTGGAGGCAACCCTATTGAAAAATGTTTATTCTCGGGTGTATTTTTGATACTTTTTGCAAAAATAACATGACCAGCAAAGTAAATTTTTATTTTTTTAAAAAAGTTTTTGTAAAAATACTGCCAAACAAAGTTTAACAAGTTCTCGAGTTTATCGGTGAGAGGCGTGAAAACATTGCGGAGGGGTACTCAGTTTCATGTAGTCTGCAATTCTGTTTCGTTTTGTTATTATCACAGTTTTTAACTTGAACTTGGCTGTAGGTGAATTTGTATTTGTATACAAAATATAAAAAGGAGAAGAGGAAGAAGAAAGACCAGATAAAAATAAAAAAATTGCAAAACTATATTTTTATACCCTGGACACTAATGCAATTTCAAGGCAGAATTTTTAAAAAATTGGCGCAACAAAAATTGGAAGTCTGTACGATGATAAGTTTTCAATTCTTTGGAAATTTCTGGTGTTATTGACCCCATTTACCATAGAAATGGGAATGAAAAAACAGGGACATTTCAGGACAAACCTAGATCGTCGCATTAGCCGTAATGCGCCTAGATGTAACGCTGCAATGACAAACTTAAATAAGAGCGTCAGCGCTGTGATATGAACAGTAGTGTTAACTTGTCTTGTATGTATAATAGAACCCACAAAATATAAATGAAAAATAGATAATACCGCTAGATTGAAAAAAACTCCTAAATTGCTATAACTTTTTAACAATACCAGATAACTTTACTACCAAACGCGCTGTCAAACCCGGATTTCCAATTGCAAAGCGTTGACGAATCGTTATTTGGGTTAACGTGATATATTTTGTATGAACATCAGCGCTTTTGACATATATAAAACGTTTTACGTGCTGATTTAGGTTGGCCTGCTACCAATAAAAATAATAATACATAATTATTACTAATAGTTCTATAACTCTGAGTCAATTACACATTGAGTGTAAATGAGTAGCAGATTTTGATAAATTCTCTGAGTGTTAATTAAACATCATGTCTAAAAGTAATAAATTATATTTTTATTGCGTGCGGCTTTTTACTTTTATTACACAAATAATAAATTATTTGTGTGCTGCAAATTTAATGCAAGTGCTACTTAATATGTTTGCAGAAAATATTTTATGCCGACAGGAAGGAGATGGCAAATAAAAATGTTTCGTTATTATGATTGGACACGACCTAGAAATATTTAAGGTAATGAGGCGAACAACCGGCCCAGGCCCATTAGCCTAAATGTGTGAGTTCAATGACTATTTTTTCTATTTGTTTTTCTTGCAATGAACTTGTCCAGTTTATCAACTATATTTATACATACATACATACATAAGTACATAAAAAAAAAAAAAAAATTTATTAATATGGCGCAATGTGGATTGAAAATCATAGTTGATTTCTGCAAAAGTATGGACTTTATTTAAATTATAATTGTTTCAAATTCTATATTGAATCCAGAAAAACCTATTTAGCTTGTTTTGTGTAGAAACACCAACAACACTACAAGTAGAAAAATTTATATGTATTTATTTTCATGTTAAAATAATTTATAAAGAGAAGAAAAATTCCCGTATTCTTTTAGTTAAAATTATTAAGTTAAATACAATAAATTTTTAAAATAGAATGATGACGAAAACCATATGGGCCATTCTGCTGGTTTCGTTTAAAATGTGAGAGCTTTTGTCAACAAAGGAGAGTACGAAATAAGTGAAACATGTGTAACAGATAAATAAATAATAATATTGTCTCTCTCTCTCATTCCACGGGTAAAGGCCATGTCAGATAAAACTTTTGCTTCGCGTTGCGTTACCGATTCGCTTTGACATCTAAGATAAAATATACATACTTATACGAAACATGTCACATAAAGTACTTTCAAAGCGAAGCGAAGAAAAAAGTTAGCCAACTCTCACCTTTTAGCGCGCTTTGGCAATTGGCTAGTATAATTTTCTTTTTTTTTTAATTTTTTTGCCAAATTCAATTCTAAAAAACCGTCCAATTGAATTTTTAACTTTTATTTTTATAACAAATAATTAAATGTACAAATTACAAACCGCTTTTATAAGTAAATAAACAATGCATGAGTGTTGTCAAAGTTTTCATTGTGTCAAATACCTTTTGCTTTGCGTTTTTCTGCCAAAGGTAGAAACGTCACGCAAAGCGACAAAGTTGTATCTGACACGGCCTTATGACCTGGAACAGAATTATATAGTATTTGCAGTAGTAGCTGAAGTTGACGAATGCTCTGTAGCACAACAAAGTTTAAAATTTCGAACTTTGCGCTTTAACTTCAACTGCAACGCCTACTACAACAATGTATTGAAATTGTCATTTTTTACTTTTCACAGCTTGCAGCGCTATTCGTAACGTTTAACTACAGCGTCTATTGTGTTCCCCACTTAAGTGCTTAAGTCTGCGTTGCCGTTTGGTAACATTTGCCATATTTTCGTAACTTTCGATGAATGGCACAGAACGAAGTAATATTTAAACAAATAAGATGTAAAATTTTTTTTAAAAGATATTCTAATTTAACTAATTTTGTTGACGAGCGTGCCTTAAACACAGAATGGCGTGATTGGAGAAACGCTGGGAACGAACCGTTGGTCAAAAATTTTAAAAAGCAGTACGTTATATTTGTATACTTCCATTTTCCAGTGCGTGTGTGGAGAGAATATTTAGCCAACTGAAACTTATTAAGACTGACCACCGTAATCGATTGAATACAGCATTACTGATGCCTAAAGAAAATATTCAAGACGTTTCAAAATATGAGACTTCTAAATCCATAATTTCCAGCAATTTTAAATTGTACTGAAGTAACAATTTGTATATGAGAACTTAAATATATTTTAAATTATCATGGAATAATTTGTTTGAAACTTACACAGATGTACCTCTTATTCTTAAATTTGCGTTATCAAACGTTTATGTATTTTTTTATTCTAAGTTATGTTTTTGTTAAATTAATAAATTTGTTGTCTTTTTGTTATCACTGAAATATGAAATAAAAATATTTAATTTATCTAAATCACATAAATTTACTATTTATTCAAAGAATATTTTGAAATGTAACTTTTGACAAAAAACGTAACTTTTGTAAAAATAAAAGTGTTTATTATACCACTTTTTAATTAAAACACACTTTCTTTTTATTTATTTTATTATTGCACACTTGTCTTTTGTAAATGTAAACGGTCAAGCTACTAACGAACGTAACAGTTCTAGAAAGCTTGTTCTAATCCTCTAAAAAATTTTAACATTTATTTAATACATAATTATTTTATTCAAAAAAGTGAACCAATAATTTTTGTGTTAAGGGTTAATATGCTCTTTATCATTTTGAAGCATAAATAATTTTAAATTAGTTTGAATAAATTTATTTCAGTTTTATTTTGACCGTATTCTTTTGCCTGAACAGAACAAGAAACGGCCACAAATATATTTTACCACGTATGTTTTGGGCATACAACTTAATTTTTTGCAGTTAATCCTCTGCTCGATTTGGAGCATAATCGCTAGGCTATATACTTTCAATATATAATTATATATTATATACATGTAACATTTTATTTAATCTTTATTACTTCCCGTTGCTTGTTTATTTTTAATTTAGTTTTTTACTGACTCTTAATTAGCTACTGTTAATCATCTTTTTTAATAATTCTTAAATCCAAATAGATATTTTTGTATTTTAATACATAATATTAAATTTTTTATTCATATGTTTCCATTTTTTTATACCTGAGCTCATGATGAATCATTGGAACGAATTCATTTACATTAATTTTTTAATATACAATCTTATATTATTTTTTGAATTTTTTGGATATTTTTAGATAATTTTATATTTTTTACTTTTAAATTTTTAAACATTCATTGAACGAACTTTTTTAGATTAGTACTTTTAACATATAAGGTGTGTTCATTTACTTTACTAGCAGAAACTTGCAAAGAGAGAGTAAGTAGGAATTTATTGAAATTGCTCTCAAAAATACTAAAAAGTAAATGAACACTTTGCCAGCCAAAATTTGCAAGTTAAAGTAGTGACGAATAAACAGGAATATTTGAGTACCCATTAATTATTCTAAGATTTGGGAACATTTTATACATTACGGTAAAAATAATGCAATTTTAATAGTTTATATTTGTTTATGTTGAATAATATGAATCATGAATTGGATTTGTTTTGCTTATGAGGTGAAAGAAGAATTCGGGTTTTCATCAATAATAAAAGATAAAAAAACCCTTTGTTAACAATAAAAGTATTTATAAGGCAAAACAAATTATTTAATTTAACAATCTATGTGTAACCTATGTATAGAGGTATATAAAATTTCAACGTTACGGACTGACTGACAGATTCACCTTCGCACAGCCTTAACGCCGTGAGTTATAAGGTTAAAATTTAAACCGGATGCTGGTCTCTCGCTAAATCGATGATCCACTAAAACGAAAAAATTGCCTAATAGTATGAAAACTGTGTGTGTGTGTTAGTGGAGAAATTTAGTGCATTGCTACTCCCAAGAAACTACTTTCATGTGTAAATGCTAGGTAGATGGAATTTTTGGAAATTCGAATGTTTAGGGGATAAATAGCGTAAAAACGAGTAAATTCGCTAACCCCATAACTCTTTAACTAACATGCGCTCCGAAAAATATTTTTGTCCGAAGAATAATTTTTTTACTGAGTGTGTTCTTTAGAACGATTCACTGCATTGTTTTTTAAAAGTGTGTTAAGAAAATGGACGAAAAAAGGAAAGTGATTTTATAATTTTTAATTATAATTTATTTTTTTATATAATTATTCAGCAAAATAACAATTGTTGCACTATATTATGTGGCAGCTCAATTTAACTTTTATGTACAAAGAGAAAAAAAGTGGCATCGCAGTTCATTTTGTTCTGAACAAGAATTAAAAGTAAGGGGGTAATTTTCTAAATCTCTTTACCTTGCGTTGAGAAATTTTTCTGCCTCAGTACTTTTTATTTGGCAATAATACTACAAGAAATGCAACCATGCTTACATGTTAATCATAAGCACGGAAGCCGGAAATATGATCTAAAAACGGGTTTTACGCGCATTAAATATCCACTAAAAACTTATAAAAAAATATGTCCCAAAAATCAAAATATGGCTTATTTTAGAGCAAAATATTCAACTCATACACTGATGTGCTGAAGAATTTTCGAAATTGTACCGTATTTGTGACCGATGGGCCGTCTTGGCTCACTAAAACAAAGTTATGTTATAAGGTTAAACTTCATAAAGGGGGTACTTGAGCCAAATATTATCTAGATACACCAAATATATGGTATATTTTGTCGCTTAGTCTTATATTAAGATTAACACTTAAAAGGATAAAATAGATTAAACATTTTCTGGAGTGATACCTGAATTGATGCTCAGGACTGCCAGATGTGGCGATTTTTCGCGTAACGTGGCGATTTATAAGCATTTTTGGCGATGAAATTTTTTGCTTGGCGACATGGCGATTTTTTGGCAAAATCATAAAAAGTTCGCGATTATTTTGGCGATTTCTAAAACGCTTTTTACCTTTTTTTCTTACTTACAGATATAAAAAAAAATTATGAGTACGGGTAGAGTTTTTTCTGTAAATTTCTAACAAATTTTAAAAGCGCAATTTTTATATTTTTATATTGGCAGATATTAATATTGAACACATTAAAACATTTGCAATAGAAATTCCAAATTTCTTAAGCTTAGGCTTTATAGATTTTTTGACATTCTCCTTATCAGAAGTTATCAATCATCGGATCCCCACCGAAAAACAAGTAAATATTGAATTTTGAAAAATAATTTCTAAAAACTGAATCGTGTTTGATTGCATATGAAAAATAGTTAAATTAATAGCGAAGTAAATCATCTTAAAAAACAAAAATTAAATTGATATCAGGTTCCATATAAAAGTATCAAGCTTTTTTTCAATGTAGTTGCAGAGCGAACAAAATCACAGTTTGTTTAATATATTTCGACTCGATTTCTTACTAAATAAAATTAAAAAATTTTTTTTAAAGACGACTTAGAATATTGAAAAATTATATTCACTTAAAATTTCTGAAAACCTTGATTTTATAGAATTAAAAACGAATCAGTGTTAAAAGTTAATTTTAAAAAATAATTCATGTAATAAAATTGTTTTGAAGACTGAGTAGACTTTAAGTATTCCAATCCAATTCCAAATATTCAATTTGAATACAACTTTTAAGACATTTATCATTTGCTTCATCTGGTCGAAGTGATAATATTTTAATGACAATCATATACAAATATTTACCATATTCTGACTTACTTTCACTTAGAAAATCACGCTTATAAAAACTGATTTTGCCAAATTCAATTAACTGATCTCACAAGTTCTAGCTTTTAAGATGTTCAGCCTTGTTATGAAAATCGCACGATTTAAAATCGCTAATCTCAATATTTATTTTACGGTGTTCTGAAACTCGTTCGTTTTGCTTCCGATCCGCCATTGTTTCTTACAAATATTCTAGTTCCCTTCAACATACTTTTGGAATTTGAAGTCGCCAAACTTCTTGCGATTACAAAACACCTTTTACGCGATTTTAAGTATTGAACATTTTTATAAAGGTAATAACATACACTTGTACTCCTATTTGAAAATTTTTGGCGATTTTTCCCCCCACAAATATATAAAAAGAAAAATTTTTTTTGCGATTTTAGGTGATTTTTCGGTGTTGGGCGACGAAGGGGAAAAAAATCTGACAGCCCTGTTGAAGCTATATATTTAAATGTGAGCCGATTCAACAAAATTTAATTTGCTGTAAAATAATTTGGGCATATTAGGAACATAATTAAATGGTTTATGGATTATGTGATATTATAGACCAATTCTCACAATTGACATGGGTTTCATCCTTATAGCAATTAAAATTTATTTACCAATTTTATAAAATTTTCTACAAAGTTGCAACTTTGGTTTTACGCACAAGGTTAACATGGACAGACAACCAGCCAGACGAACGGAAATGAAAAAATCACTTTAAAAGGTGTTTCTTAGTAGATCTGTATACTAAAAGATGAGTCTAGATTTCTTTGTATTACAAACATCAGCACAGATCTATATCGTTGGCTTTTCCTTAATGTTTACTTATATGAATAATTTTACAATTTAGAATAACAAAAACTTGCTTGGCTTACAATTGTAGAGTGAAAATAAAATGTAGGAGGCGAAATTAACGCAACATAAAATCTATTTGTTAACCAGAATTTCAAGCAATTTGTGTTATTTTCTGAATGCTTAAAATACGTCAAGTATGCACTAAAAAATAAAAAATACATTAACAAACAAGTTAGAGTGCTATATTCGGCTGTGCCGAATCTTTGATACCCTCCAACGACAGGAGCGGGCTCTAAATGATATCTACATATCTATTATTAACTAATCTTAACAAAATTGGTTGAGGTTTAGACCTTTGTATATTAAAATATTGACCGACAATCAAAAAGTTTTATGCGTTTCTTTTTAGAACTTTGAACTGGCTTGTGTAAATTATCATGATTCGTAACAGTTTCAGCCGAACTAAAATGATTTTTAGGAGGGTAATTTGTATTGGACCTATGGTAAATTATGGACCAATCATCCCAAAATTCTGAAGACTGATTTATGGTATTACAAATTAAATTAGAATAAGTTTCAATACAGCGGTCTAATTACTTTAAGCGTTAGCAGTGAATTTCACAAAATTGCATAATTTTTTTTCTGGCCATATGAATCTTAGTTGGAAAAAATTTTACCGCAATATCTATATCTTTTATGGTTTTAGGCGAATTTAATTATTTTCCCAAAGTGGGCTTTATTTGGTTTTAGGCGCAATAAACTGTTTTCCGAGAGAAGGGTTTATATGGGGCCTATCGTCAATTATGGACCGATCTTCACGAGATTGAACAGTATGATTTCTCGTCCTATAATTTCATTATGATAGCATTATTTATTACGGTGTTAAGTGTTATTTCAGGTCCTATTAAACTGTGACGTACCAAATTTTAGTATGATAGCATTATTCATTACGGTTTTAGGCGTACTAAGCCGTTTTTCGCGAATAGGGTTTATATGGGGCCTATCGTCAATTATGGACCGATCTTCACGAGATTGAACAGTATGATTTCTAGTCGTATTAAGCGAATTCGTCATCATTCTGTGCATTATTCCACCATTTATGTTAGTTTTTGTATCAAAATTATGAATTTTTTTAGGGTGGTTCTTCCACATTTTGCTGGATTTCAATCCCAAACTGCGTAGGATAGCTACAAGCAATTTGAGACCAAGTTTGTTCTTTCTGTCGCGTTTTTCGAAAATGAGCGTGTTTTCAACAGACGGACAGACATACGGACATGGCTAAATCGACTTAGAATTACTCAAGGAGCCAGAATATTTATACTTTATGGGGTCTTAGATGTATAATAAAAAAGTTTCACACGGAATGACAAGCTTAGTATACCCTCATTCACCACTAGTGGTGGTGGAAGGCATAGAAAGCTGATTGAAAAAGGAAAGAAATCGTAATGTAAACTTTTATTAGCAAAAATGAAAAGCCAAAAACAAAGTGTTACTATATTAATATAATTTCCATACCCGTTATTTATTATTGGTTTATTAATTTTCACAAATATCTATTTTTATATTATTAATTTGCCTCAAATTTATATTTCCCAACTCTTTTTATATGTTTTTTAAAATTTTTTTTTCGTCAAACTGTTTTTCTTGTTCAGAGCTGTATTTTTTAGTACATTAGTAAGAAATTCATAGTTGTATCGTTGAGTATTGCAAGGTTTGTGAGATTTTGCCAAAATCTTGTCCCGAACTAGATTTTGTTTTGTATGGGAAATCTAGTAAAAATGAACAAGATTTCTCTCAAAATCCCTTAAGTACTAGATTTTGTGTAGGTGTAAATGTGTTATAATATAAATTATTTAAAGTTGTTCACAGTCTTCTCAGATCAACAACAAAAGAATGGGCTCTTTAGAACAAATTTGTATTACGAACAAACGTAATGGTTTCGGGAACCAGTAACGATAAAACAGTCAAATACAACCCGCACTGCGACGGTGCTCAAGGAAGTCAATAGAATTGGATACCCTATTGTCACCACCTTATAGTTCAGAGAATAAGCTTTTTGTGCTAAGTTAAATAATTTTTCATCAAAAGATTTGTTAATTACAATCATAATTATACAGTGAAAGCTCTACTAACGGACAGCTCCCATAGCCGGAAATTTTTTCAAGTCCTTTTTTATGTTTGCTCTTAAAAACAACAATTTAGTAGGCGGACATCTTCGGGACTGCATTTAAAAATTTAATTTTCTCTCTATTGAAGAGTTTGTTAAAAACTACGTGTATGTTTTTCTTTAAACAAAAAAATTTTTACTTCAAAAATAAATAAAAATGTAAATGAGAGAGGGAGAGAGAGAGAGTGACATTAAAAAACTATACATAGACAATTTTTGGCTAAATGTGGTAAGAAGCCCAGCTGTTTACAAAAACAATTGAATGAAGAAATTAAATTTAAAGTTATTCGCCTGTGTTCTACATTCGTCAAATGAAATTTAAATGAAAATTTCACTCAGTTTGTGGTCTTAACATCGTTAAAGTAAAATGAAAAGTAAAATTTCATTTCCAGTTTGTTTCAAGAGAAATTTTTGTATTCTACAAATCATTTTCACTACAAAAAAGTAATTTCAAGTCGAAAGCAAACAGCCGCGTGAAAGAAAATACTTTTTGGTAAAATATTATTTTTTCTAGCTTTTTTTTATATATTTGTTGCGATAATAATAAAATGTGAGAAATTTAATAAAATTTTATACTTAAATTTCATTATGGTGAGTTTATTTCTGTTTTAAAGGAGAAGCACAAAAATTTGAAACCAGAAGAGGCGTTGCTAATGTTTATAAAAAAACCTTGGATTAGATAAAGCATTTTATAAGGGTGATAGGGCGGTGCTTTATCAGCTATGAAAGGTCGTAGCAAGAGAACTAACTTTCATAGGTCCTGCAGAAAAATATCCTTCTGGTTGAAAAAAGGTTTGGGCTGATTAAAAAGCCTGCATTCGCAAAAAATTGTCCGAGAACAGAGCGGATACGTTAGCATCTGATGGTAGACCTAACAATAAGCAGTACATATTACCTAATGATGATGCAGTTGCAAAGCGTTGCGGTGTGTTTAGAAAAAAAGACAAATTAGCCCATTGAATTGGAAAACTTGCATGCCAATAGTTTCAAAGAAACATTTTTTGATGAAACGTCAGATGAAGGTGCAGAGCCCAAATGAAAAGTAAGAAGTTTGGAAGCAGTACAACATAATTAACATGATTTTATGAAGAACAAAATTACAACAAATGAAAAATTTTTTAAAATTTTGCAAGACGTCAGTAACACATTTAAATAGAAATTTTCATTTCTTTAAATAGTTGTTTAAAACAAAACGAATATTAAATCATCATGAAAATAACGTTTCATTACTTTTCTAGAACACAGTGAAATTTTATATGTGGATCTAAAAAGTTTTTTACTTTTTTATTGGAATATGGAACCCAGGCGAATATTTATATTTACTTCGAATTTTCGTAACTCCTTTTGTTACGTCTTCAGAATTGAAAAAATTTAAAAAAAAAATTTCAATCTTAAAAGACGTAACCCAAAGGAGTTGCAAAAATTCAAAATAAAAATAAATATTAACTTTTCTATTAAATTACAAGTTGTAGTGCTATATTCGGCTGTGCAGAATCTTTGATACCCTCCACCGACAGGAGTGGGCCCTATATGATAAATACATATACATATATTATAAACTTAGCTTCACAAAAACGAACGTCAGCATTAAAATTGGTTGCGGTGTAGGTAAAATATTGCTTGAGTAAAATATCACGATCCGTAACAGTTTTAGGCGAACTAAAATGATTTTTAGGAGGGTAATTTGTATTGGACCTATGGTAAATTATGGACCAATCATCCCAAAATTCTGAAGACTGATTTCTGGTTTTACAAAAAATAAATAATAATAAATTTTAATACAGCAGTGTAAATAGTATTAGCGTTAACAGTGAATTTCAGAAGTCTGCTTAATATGGGATTCAAGGTAAATTATTGACCGTATATCACAATATTGCATGATATTTTTTCTGGCCATATGAATCTAAGTTGAACGAAATTTTACAGCAATATCTGTATCTGTTGTGGTTTAGTAGAGTTAGTATGGGGCCTAGGGTAAATTATAGACCGATCTTCACGAAATTTAGCAGTATGAGTTATCGTCCTATACAACTGCGACGTACCGAATTTCATTATGATAGAATTATTTATTATGGTTTAAGACGTACTAAACTGTTTGCCGCGAGTAGGGTTTATATGGGGCCTAGAGTAAATTATGGACAGATCTTAACGAAATTTAACAATACGATCTGCAGTCGTATAAAATATCATTCCGTGCATTATTCCACCATTTATGTCAGTTTTTTTTTATTAAAATTATCCATTTTTTACGTTGGGGGTTCCACATTTTGATTCATAGTTCTGATCCTACTGAACCGATTTTGGTGGACTTCAAACCCAAACTGCTTAGACCCCTTTCAGACAAGCAAAGTTTACTTTGCAAAGTCTTGAGTTTATAGAAGAGAAGGGAAAAGAGCATAGCGGGGGAGTACATACTTTGCTGTACTCACAAATTCGTTTTGCTTTTCGTTCGTAGATTATACCTGAAGTTGGCTGCAACTTTATATTTATATACAGCGTTACCAGAATCTTTGGAATGAAAGTTGTCATATGGCGAAAGAAATCATATTTTGAAGAGGAAAATCTTATTTTTTTTTTTAATTTAAATTTTTTAAAACAAGGGCAAACTAGTAAGAATTATTAATTTTTTATAAAAACATACTTCTTATTATTAAAATTGAAATACATAAAAACATAATTCGTCAGTATATGAAACTGTATAAAAATACATTTTTTCTTTTCACAAATATTTTTTGGATCAATATTCTTACTGCCTATTTCCGATGTGCGAAAGAATTATTAACTTCGTACAAATACATTTACATTAAAAACAAATTCTAAAAACTTTGTTTTTGTTTTAAATGTAGTTGTTTGAAAGAAGGAATTCTTTCGCACATTGTAAATAGGTTATAATATGCCTTTTTTAATATATTTTATGTCCAGAAATAATGATGCAATTTTGTGTATTCTAGATACTGGGTACAAAAGAGTGCAGCACCAATGCGCATCAAGCGGATGCAAAACTTCATTGTTTTAAAAAGTGACTGTTTAAATAATCGTGTATTTTGTATAAGCAAAATTAAAGTAAAAATTAGAATTTCTAAAAATAAAAAATCATCATTTGAGAAAAAAATCTTTAATCATATTTTTGTTTAAAAAAATAATCCAAAATATGATAAAATCATCATTCTGGCAACGCTGTTTATGTATTATATTCAAACAAGAGAAAACAAAAATTTGTCAAATTAAACTTTGTGTGTCTGAGCACCAAACAAAGTTTAAAAGAGAATTCAACAGACTTTGTCAAAGTAAACTTTGCCTGTCTAAAAGGGGACTTAGGATAGCTACAAGCAATTTGAGATCAAGTTTTTTGCGTTTTTCGAAAGTCAGCGTGTTTTCAACAGACGAACAGATGGACAGACTTAAAATTACTCTAGGAGCCAGAATATATATTCTTAATGGGGGCTTAGATGTATAATAAAAAAGTTTCACACGGAATGACAAACTTAGTGTATCCTCATTCACCACTAGTGGTGGTGGAGGGTATAATAATGTGCAACAAAAATGCAGCAATGGCTAAAATATGCAAATTATTCACTAACAAATCGATGCCACAATTCATTAAAAGCTTTAAACTTATTTGTATAATACTTTTAAGCTTTTTAGTCTTTGGAAAAAGTTTCCTGACGAGCTGGACTAAGCAACCAATAAAATACGCGTAGAAACTGGCTTTCCCTCAACAGTAAATTTCAGTGTATTTGTCCAAAATAAAATTGCGAATTTAGAACATCATTAAGGAATCTTATTATTAATAAATTTATTGTTTCTGGTAGCACAAGAAAAAACATGGTATTACATATTTACGGTTTTCCTGATAATAAGTTTGTGTGTATGCGTACGCCTTTCTATTGAGGCAGAACGTAAAAGAGTACCTACTCGCAGATGTCCCCTTGCGATGATCGAAAATTGAAAGACCAGTTGCCAATCCAGTTTCAGTTATAATGTATTAAACTTTTATATAAATTGTAATCAAACTCAGTAATAATGAAAAATGAAACGCAGCGTCTTAGTCCAAAAGACAAGGCTGAAGAGTTTCCATTTTTAGACGTTTAAATATAACTACTTATTTCAATTTCTTTAAAAAATAACTCACAAAAATGATTTTAGTCTTGAATAAAATTTCATACTGGTAATACATATTTAACAAAAATCTTTAAAAAATTTAAGTATTATTTTAGCATTTTTTAAAATAATTTTTAGCATTTTTTGGCAAGGTCTAATGCCAGATTTGGCTGTAAAAATTTTTAAGATCTGGTCACACTGTGTACCGTTGCTCATTAAAAATTAAGCTTTCCGTTATACATGTGGTACTTTTTGAATTACCATTAATATTGAAACTAGAAACTTAAACTCTGGCATATAAAAATGCCCAAAAAGAGTAAGGGAGACGCTAGCAAATGTTATCTATATATTATTAATTAATCTTTATAAAAACGGACGTTTGCGGTTTAGATCTTGTATATTAAATTGTGAAGCGACAATCGGAAAGTTTTATGCTCTTCTTTTTAGAAATTTCATTTAGCTTGAGTAAAATATTACAGTTTAAGCCGAACTAAAATGATTTTCAGGAGAGGAATTTATATTGGACCTGTGGTAAATTATGGATTAATCATCCAAAAATTCCTCAGAGTGATTTCTGGTACTAAATACATAAATTAGGATAAATTTCAATACATCAGTGAAATCAGTTTTAGCGTTCACAGTGAATTTCAGAAGGCCTAATCTGGGATCTAACGTATATTATGGACCGTATATCACAAAATTGCATGACATTTTTTATAGCCATAAGTTGGAACAAATTTTACCGCAATATCTATATCTGCTACGGCTTTAGGCGTATTTAGTTTATTTATAAATTTAGGGACCGATCATCAAAAAGTTTATTGGTATTATTTCTATTCCAATAAAACTGTGAAGTATTAAATTTTATTATGATAGCATTAGGTATTAGGCTTTAGGCTTAAAAACTGTTTCCCGAGAGAAGGGTTTATATGGGACATATAGCAAACTTCACGAAATTTAACAGTGTGATTTCTAGGGTATGAAATTGTGATGTACCATTTTTTACTACCATTGTATTATTTATTACGGTTTAGGCGTACTTTCCGAGAGAAGGCTTTATATGGGGCCAATGGTAAATTATGGACCGATCTTCATGAAATTCGACAGTGTAATGTCTAGTCTTATAAAATTGTGAAGAACTAAGTTTTATTATGATAGCGGTTTTTTACGGTGTTAAACTGTTTTCCCAGAGTAGTCTTTATATGGGGCATATGGTTATTTATAGACCGATCTTCACAAAATTTATGTACCAGTGTGATTTCTAGCCTTAAAAAACTATTACATACCGAACTTTATTATGATGGCATAATTTATTACGGGCTTAGGCATACTAAATAGTTTTCCGGGAACAGGGTTTATATGGGGCCCAGGGTAAATTAGTGACCGATCTTCAAGAAATTTAACACTATATGATTTCCAGTCATATAAAAATTTTATATTATTCCGTGCATTATTCCACCATTTATGTTAGTTTTTTAACAAATTATCAATTTTTTAAGGTAGTTGTACCACATTTTGATTCATAGCTCTGATCCTACTGAACCGATTTTGGTGGACTTCAAACCCAAACTGCTTAGGAAAGCTACAAGCAGTGAGCGTTAACAGGCAGACAGACGGACATGGCTAAATCGACTTAGAATTACTCAAGCAGCCAAAATATACTTATATACTTTATGGGGTCTTAGATGTACAATAAAGAAGTTTTACACGGAATGACAAACTTAGTGTACCCTCATTCACCACTAGTGGTGGTGAAGGGTATAAAAAAACTTAAATTTTTTTTATTAAATTAAAAGAAAAGGCTTCCCCTGGCGACAGTGGTATGTATGTATGTAGATTTAATATGTAACAGCGATTGTTTCTGCGCTGCGTTACTTTTAATTTTTAACTATAAATGTGAAAAACTGTGTTATTAATTTGGAAATATAAATTAATTATACGAAATTGAAATTAAAAAAAAACTAAATTCATTGTTGAAAAGCGGAAATAAAGCTAAAAGCTAAATGAAATATTTCTAGATAAACACGAAACATATAGCTAAATTTAGTTCGAAAAAGCCACAGTGATAAAGAGCGTTAAAGCATTCATTAAAGGCATTGCAGCTGATTGGCCCAGACTTAGGTACACCCAGAGAAAAAATATGTTTAAATTTGGTTACCTCCAACTAAACTATTTTTAAAGAGAATTGCAAACATATTATGTTTAAATTTAACCATACTATTGCTACCAACAAACATATTATGGTTAAATGTGTCCTCCATCAAGAAGGCACAACCATATTATGGTTGCCTCCGAACATCTTTTGGTTAGTAATAACTAAAATATGTTTAACATTTATAATAGCATGGTTGATTTTCAACCAAAGCATGTTGCTCTTAGAAAAGAGGAAAATACTATTGTTAATTTTAAAACAAATTATTGTCATATTTAAACATAACATGTTTAGAGGCAACCATAATATGGTTGTGGCTTCTTGATGGAGGACTAATTTAACAATTATATGTTTGTCGGTGACAAAAATATGGTTAAATTTAAACATAATATGTTTAAAATTTTGTCTAAAAATAGTTTTGTTGGAGGTGACCATATTTAAACATATTTTTTCTCTGCGTGTATATTGTAATTAATTCCGGCACCCTTTTGATTGCTGCCCTTCGCTAGAATTCGCACTGTAACCCTAAGCTTTGTGATATTTGGTATTCATGCATATCTTGTTTGTTTTGATAACTTGGCTGAAATCTTCTCCTGAACATATTTAAATACCTTTTTGTTTAATCTAAAGTATCGGATGAATCTTAAAGAAAAAAATTTAAAATTTGCATAAACCGTAAAATAAAAAATTACTTACTTAGAATTCGGCATTAAAAATACATTTGATTGTAGTCTCAGCTGTCTCCGCATTAATTAATTAATTATTTTCACTAATTGTGTATTCTTCATCTTCATCCTCAGAAGAAGATGCAAATTAAGCTAAACTTAACATTTAATTGCAAATAACACTGAATATCAAGAAGTTTTTTAATAATAAAATTTAATAACAGGGTTATTCTTAAATAATTATTTTTATTAAATTTCTTTATCAGCTTGTCAATTTTAATCTTTTACAAAACATGTAGAAAATTTTAAATGGTACCAACGACATCAGTAGCAAACACGATTACGACACTCATAATAAAGCCCAATAAAATAGAAAGTTTTTTTGCGTAACTGCCACAGTCCGCCGGTAGATGGGTGTAGCACAAGCGTCAGAACCAATTAACAAAATTCTGGTTTAAAAAATGAAAATATATACAAGGGCAGATCAATAAGTCCGTGACTTTTCGAACTTTCCTCGTAGTTATATGAAATGCAACACTGCTCCCATCAAGAACCACCTGTTAATATACTACTGTCAAGCTTTAAGCAAGTTCCATCATTTACTTTGCGTTTAAACCTCGTGGATTTTTTTAAAAATGGAAAAAGTGAATTTCGAGTGCTCATTAAACATTATTTTTAGCGAAAAAAAACCGTCAATCAAACCAAGGAAAGGCTTGATAAATATTATGGGGACTGTGCACCATCGATTTTAATGGTAAAAAAGTGGTTTACTGACTTTTGTTGTGGTCGCACAAGTACAAATGACGCTGAACGTTCTGGACGGCCAATTGAAGCAGTGTTTAAATTGCTTGCTTTAAAATAGCAACAGTCGCACATTTTTGCTTTGTTTACATTTTTTGCAGCAAATTAAAAAACTGTGTGTCTAAGTGTTTACTTAACTCTTTGATAACGAGTCAGCAAAAGCAAAAAAGCAAAAGCAAAACAAAGAGAGTAAATAATTTGTTTAAACTCGCTATGTGCATGTACTCTGATAAATCTGTCAGCAAAGAAGCCACTTAAGAAAACAAATTTTCTGTTGCTGTAAGTATTAAGTTTTTGATTGTTTTTTGTTTTGCTTTTGATGCGCTTAAAGTCAGCAAGTTAACTTCTTTGCTGTTGCTGGAACTTAATATATTATGAACGAATTTGTTTCGAATTTTTTTGGTATTTTGCGTTTTTTTTTAATAAATAGGTACATACATACATACATAAATGAAACTACACGTTTTTTTAAACTAATTTGTTTATTTTGTGTTATGTAAATATGTATATATTCTATGAAACTAACGCCTGCAACAGCAAGCAACAGCAATGAAGTCAAAAACAGCAAAGAAGTTAATACTCGCTGAATTTAAGCACATCAATTTACAGTTAAGCCAAAGCAAAAAAAAAATAAACAAAAACTTATTACTTACAGCAACAGCAATTTTTTTTTTCAAGTGGTTGCTTGGCTGGCTTTTTAAGCTGAGAACATAAACATGGTGAGAATAAATAAATTATTTACTCTCACTTTTTCTGCGTTTGCTTTTGCTTTTTGCATTTACTGTGTTCTTTTTCTTAAGTTAAGTTAAGCAATTACAAAAACATTAAAAATAGTCAAGCATTTTTAAACACTGAATTGAAGTCACTACACCCGAAAATGTTGAAAAAATTCACGATATGGTGTTGGCCGATCGAAGAGTTAAAGTGCGTGAGATTGTTGATGCCATAGGCATTTTATATGGCAGTGTGGTTTCAATATTAAATGATCAGCTTGGTTTAAGAAAGCTGTCTGCAAGATGGGTGCCGCGTTTGCCCTCAATTGACCATAAACGTAATCGTGTGACAACTTCAAAGAATAGTTTGGAGTTCTTTACAACACTCCGGAGACCAAGCAGCAGTCTAAACAATGGGTTTTCAAGGCGAACCGGCTCCGAAGGCCAAGGTAAGTTTGTCGGCCAATAAGGTGATGACAACAGTTTTTGGGATGCACGCGGGATAATCCACATCGATACCCTTCAAAAGAAAAAAACAATAAACGGCGAATATTTTGCCAACTTATTGGACCGATTTAACGAGGATTTAAAAAAAACGACACCTTATGGCCAAGAAAAAAGTTATTTTTCATCAAGATAATGTACGGGGGCACACATGTGCAGTCTCTTTGGCAAAATTACATTAATTGGGCTACGAATTGGTACCTCATCCGCCATATTCTCCGGATTTAGCCCCAGTGACTATTTACTGTTTCCGGACCTCAAGAAATGGCTCGGTGTAATGAGATTTAGCTCCAACGATGAAATTATTGGTCAAACAAATGCCTATTTTATGGACCTCGAAAAATCCTGCTGTTAAACGCAAAATAAATGACGGAACTTGCTCAAAACTTGACAGTAGCCTACGAACAAGTGGTACTTGATGGGAGCAGAGTTGCATTTCATATAACTACGAGGGAAGTTCGAAAAGTCACGGACTTATTGATCCGCCCTCGTATTTTAAGTGAGAGGTTAAGTTACTTACTATATATTTTTTTCAACTTAGTTAATCACTTCTAAATAAATTTCTCCGATGCTCAAATTTCACTGTTTTTACAAATTTATAAAAATTGACAATTGCACCGAAATTCACGTTCATATAAAAATTTTAGTCAAACCAACTTAAATGTTGCTATAGAAGAAAAAGTTTTGGACATAAAGTTCGAGTTACACTTTAATTAGTTCTTCAATAATCTATATAAGGGATTTCATTTCAAGTACCCAACTTTTGAAATCGATGTCTTCCGATTTGGATGAAATTTGCACCAAGGCTAGTCTTATTGGATAGTAGTTTAGACACAAATTTTCAACAAGATCGGTCAAAAAGTTTCTGAGTTAGAAAAGTTTCTGACATTTTGGCCAAACCGGTGTTCTTTCTCGTCCATGTAACTTATTATCTATTGGTGTTAGCAAAATTTGTCCCAAACAAATTAGATAGATATTTCTTCAAGCTATCGAAAACAATTTTTTTTGTTTATTTTTAATTTTTTTTTTTAAATTTAAAACTTATATTTTATTGTTTTTGGTAACGGTATTTTTTTTTTTTTTTTTTTTTGCTCAAAAGAAAGCTTATGTATTTTTCTTTTAGGTAGTTTTGGTCGCTTAGTGGGATAAGAGTGGGATATGTATTAAAAAAAAATAATTTCTAACTCAAGACGAGGATTTTTATTTTTTTTAGCATTTGACGTCTTGACTTACAAATAATAGCTACTTCTTCGATAGCTTGAAGAAATAGCTATCTAATTTGTTTGGGACAAATTTTGCTAACACTAATAGATAATAAGTTACATGGACGAGAAAGAACGCCGGTTTGGCCAAAATGTCAAATTTTGACCCCCTCTAACTCAGAAACTTTTTGACCGATCTTGTTGAAAATTTGTGTCTAAACTACTATCCAACCAGACTAACCTTGGTGCAAATTTCATCCAAATCGGAAGACATCGATTTCAAAAGTTGGGTCACTTGACATGAAATCCCCCATATATATAAATGAAAAATGTTTGTCTGTTGGCTTATAGACTTCTAAACTACTGAACCGATTTTCCTGAAATTTTTACAGTAACATCACGTGAGCCCTAAAAATAAAATAGGCTACTTATTTCGATAGGGGCAGGGGAATTGGTACCCCCATAAGATGCCAATATTAAATATCGCATATCTTAAGATCCGCTGCACGCATTTTGTTGAACTTTTGGTAGTAAAATAGAAATAAAATAGTAGCGGGGGAGGTGGTACCCCCCATAGGACGCCAATGTTTAATATCGCATATCTTAAGAACTGTTATATTGAGAATGTTCAAACTTGGCAGGAGTCACTCTTATGGAAAACTACACCTTTAAAAATATAAAGAGGCGCAGGGGGAGTAATACCCCAATAGGAAGCATTTATTTAATATCGCGTAACTGAAGAAATATTACAGAGATTGTCTTCAAATGTGGTTAAAGCCACTATAATGGTAAACTATAAATTCCAAAACAAAAATGGGCGGGGTAGACGAAGGAGGAGCAATATCCTCCATAGGACGAAAATATTTGATACTTCATATATGAAGACAAAAGTCTTATGGTAAATTATACCTATCAAAATAAAAATATAACATATAAATTTTCCTAAAAGTTTCATAGTAATTTCCGGTTTACCCGGCGCTTAACATAGGCTATTAATATATTTTAATTTTCAAGTAGGCGTGGCACCAACCATACAATAAAAAATTAATAACCTTATATCTGGAGGACGGTAAGAGTAAGAGTTTTCCAATATGAAAGAAATAACTTCGTTATATGTATTCGTATGGCACCTCCCATACGAAGACACTTGAAATTTCTGTAAATCTGTTGAACGGTTACTGTAAAATCATTCAAATTTTGTCCAAGATACTTTGCTTTTTAAAAAAATCTTACCAATTTTATTTTGAAGGGGTAGCAAAGCACACCGGGTTAGGGTAGTATATTATAAAAATAAAATTTTTTTAACAGTTTATATAACCCCGTCTAAAGGCGGTTATGTGACTTAGAGGCTAAATTTTTTTATCGTTTCAAGCTTTTTACATTTTGTAAATAGTTGTTAGTAGAAATCTATCTAGTTTTTGTACCTGATAAAAAATTTAAAATAGTATTTAGTATTAAGATATGATAATAAATAATTAGTATTGTGGTTATTTTATTGAACTGTTAATGGGTTTTAATCCAAATTAAGATTTTTTAATTAGGCTTAAGTTCATTGAATTTAATTTTCATTAAATTATTTTTATGAAGACAGGAATTTTACAACATAAAATCAGTTAAAATTTTGTTGATAATTTTTCATTCTTGACTGCGCTGAGATTTGAACCCAGGCTTTCACGGACAGGTTGCCCAGACTAGTAATGTTAGTAAATATTGGAATTTTTCGAAGATATATATCGACTTCTATTCAAATTAAATTTGGCGCGCTGTTATGAACCTTCGGAGGTCCATAACAAAACGCAAAAAATCCGCTTCAACATTTTTTTGGATAAAAAAAAAATTAATTAAATCCAGTACGATGCTCATACATATACATATAGTTTAAAAGACTTGTAGTGGTAGAAGGGTTTACTAACACTAAAGCAATTCATAAATAAATTAATTTGTCAGGTAAGCGTTCCAGTTATTTAGAAAACAAATTCGGAATGGTTTCGTTTTGATCTGATTCATAGTTTGATACGCAACATGACTTCGTCATTTTAATAATATTGCAATTTTACAATTTTGCTTTAAAATTCATAAGCTTTATAGCATTTATTTTTTATTTTCCTTAAATTTTCACTAATATTTCGATGTTGTTTATTGCATCGATGTGTAATTGTTTAATTTTGATATGGACCTCCTCAATTTGTGTCTCGTTGGATGAGTATCTAATCAGGTTGAAAAACCCCGGTTTTTTCAGAAAACTCCATCCCACCGGGTTTTTTCATTTGGGATTTTATTTAGTTTAATTGGGTTTTATGGATTTTGTGAAATGATCTTATAATTGGTCTAAGCAACTCACCCGTTTTCGGTATTGATTTGGCAAGAAAATCTTCAATATATTTTTATGGCATCATTATTAAACGCATGAATGGTTAATAGAAAAGCAAGGACTAATAAAAGTCCTTATATAAACATATGCCTTAGCTTCACGGTACAGCTTTTTTGACCGTTTATGCCCAAATAAGATCAGAACATTTAAATGAATTTGACAATGGCACTCATAGATTATAAAAATAATATTTATTCATATTGTTACGAAATTAGATTTGTCTAAGAATTATCTATGGTTTTAGTTATAAGTTATTTTGTTAATTATAGTTTTATATCATATAAGTTACTATTTTTATGAACGCCACTGTAACTAAATTTTCTAGCAATTGTAATTGTAGACTTTAGATTTAAAATAATTCGAACATAATTTTCTAGAAACTACTAGACGGTTCTTGAACCAACTAGGAATAGTTTTGATCTTTAAATACAGGCTAACTCATGAAAGTTTAGTTTAGTTTGATTGGAGACATTAAACGGTTCAGATCGATACTTACAATAGTGGTTAAAATTTGTGAACATTATAATTAATTTCAATAAAGTTTGTTAAGTTGAATTCGCGTGTGTATTTATTTTTATTTGCAATTAAAAGAACTCAACGGTTTATTATAAAGGGAATAAACCTCAACGCGTTTTATAAATTAAAAACGTAACAATTGGTGTCAGAAGTGAAATTGCAATAAAAAAAAAAAAAAAATTAATAAACAATGAAATTCGATGAGCTTAAAGTTGAGCAGCTTAAGAAGAAGTTGGGCAAGTTGGATCTGCCGACTGCAGGAAATAAAGCTGAGCTGCAGAGAAGATTAATCGATGAATTTAAGCGACGCAATATTGACATCGCAGCTTATGAATTTGACGATAAAGAAGAAATAGAAGTTGCTACCCGTCCAGTAACAAGCAACATGGATCTTAGCACAATGTTTGCTGCTATGATGGAGAAGATGGAAAAAATGTCTGCAGAAACTTCTAGAAAAATGGAAGAAAATTCTAAGAAAATGGAAGAAAATTCTAGAAAAATAGAGGAAAACATGGAGAGAATGGTAAAAGAAAATTCGGCTGAAACTTCTAGAAAAATGGAGGAAAGCATGGAGAAAATGGCTAAAGAAAATTCGAGCACCATTCTTGCCGAAATTCAAGAAAATTCAAGGGTGACGAACGAGAAACTTTAGGCTACTAATGAACAACTTGAGAAGCTTCAAGAAATTTCTACTGCTATAAATGAAAGAGTAGACGATATGGAGATAGAATTCAACCAGAAGATGTTTGATGTAAAAACTCAAGTCACGGATGTAAAAACACAAGTCACGGTTTTTGACGGAAGAAAAAGTAAACTGTGGTAAGACTGGTCATATTCAAAGAAACTACAAGTCACCTAGAAAACGATCCCGATCTGCTTCGCCACATAAAGACAACCAGAGTGCTTATCGACATTCATCACAAGAGTCACTTTTAAACTAGAAAGAGCTAGCGCTGCGGGGCATGGGCTAGCTTCCACATCTGATGGCCTCACAATTTCTTTATCAGTTGTGCAACATAGTAACAGTTATCTTACTGCTTGCGGTTATATTAACGGACGAAAACGCATTTTAACTGTGGACACTGAGGCATCACATTCTATTATAAGGCCCGATTTAATACAAAAACCTATTGAACCACTGAGCGGGGTAAGACTGCGAACAGCTACGGGAGAGTCTGCCACAGTCTATGGAAAAG
Source organism: Pollenia amentaria (assembly GCA_943735925.1). Classification (NCBI taxonomy): domain Eukaryota; kingdom Metazoa; phylum Arthropoda; class Insecta; order Diptera; family Polleniidae; genus Pollenia; species Pollenia amentaria. The sequence goes on along the minus strand of OX031009.1, from coordinate 92,699,650 downwards.
TAAAAGTACAATTAAAAATGGCTAATACAATCGTCCATCACGTATTTATAGTGGCTGATATTGTAGACGAGGTAATCATTGGCGCAGATTTTATGATTAGACAGAGTATCCGCTTGGATATGGGTCAGGAAATTATGTATTGGCGTGATGTTGAAATACCCCTTGAAGTTGGATACGAAATCAGGGCCCATGTAAGACAATCGCCCTTGAATGTGAAAAATTGTCACCCAAATCAGAAACCTTAGTATGGGCGCGAATGGATGGAGAATGTGAGGACAACAGTTTGTGGGTGGTGGAGCCAGCAGAAATTAAAGGCTATGTCGTAAACCTATCAAGAGTTTAGTTCCCGTGAGAATATTAAATTTATCCAGTAGTTAAAAAGTCCTTGCGCAGAACAGCAAGATTGGACAATGTACTTCAACAGAGGCAATAATTAATTGCGAGCAGCATCAAGTCGCAGCAAGAAAGAGTTTTAAGGACACGAATCATTAGAGGAACATGTGCGAAAATGGACCGAAAAACTAACACGGCCTAGTAAAAATATTTGCTTTGAAAGGTCAAAAACAAGGTTGAACTTCAATCGTAAAACACGAAATCGACACCGGCGGCGCTAAGCCAATAAAACTGGCACCTAGAAGCATTCCTCTAGCAAAGCGAACTGAAGTAAGAGAGCTGGTTGGCGAGATGGAAAAGAGCGGAGTTATTAAACAATCATCAAGTCCATGGAGCTCACCAGTGGTGTTAGTGAAAAAGAAAGATGGAAGTACCAGATTCTGCGTAGACTACAGAAAACTTAATGACGTCACGAAAAAAGATAGTTTTCCATTGCCTAGAATTGATGATACCTTGGACACGTTAGCCGGAACGGAATGGTTTTCTACATTAGATTTGCAGAGCGGTTATTGGCAAGTGGAAATTTCAGAAAATGATAAGGAGAAAACTGCATTTAGTGCAAGTGATGGTTTATGGCAGTTTAATGTGATGCCATTTAGACTCTGCAATGCTCCGGCTACATTCGAGCGTTTAATGGAGCAGGTGTTAAAAGGTCTTCACCAAAAGACATGTTTAGTGTACCTTGACGACATTATTGTCATGGGGAAAACATTTGATGAACACCTGAAAAACCTGGAAGAAGTGTTGAAACGTGTATCCATGGCAGGACTTAAGCTTAGTGCTAAGAAATGTTCGCTGTTCCAGAAGGAAGTAAAGTACCTGGGACATCGAGTAACCTCTAAAGGTATTTCAACGGATGACGATAAAATAAAAGCTGTAATGGATTGGCCTCGTCCGAAAAATTTACAGGCGTTTCGTACCGAACTTTGCAAATATTGCTGCATCATTCATTCAAAAAGCAAATTTCGATCTACCAAAGTGAAATACCATTTGGTTTAAGGGTTGATGTTTGACTATTGACGTCGCCCGGCCTCAATAGCCGAGTGAGTAAAACGGCAAACACCACCGACGAGATTGTGTGGTTACAATCGAAACTAGTCTGGGCAACCTGTCCGTGAATGCCTGGGTTCAAATCTCAGCGCAGTCAAGAATGAAAAATTATCAATAAAAAAAAATTTTAATTAATTTCATGTTGCAAAATTCCTGTCTTCATAAAAATAATTTAATGAAAATTAAATTCAATGAACTTAGGCCTAATTAAAAATATCTAAATTTGGATTAAAAACCATTAACAGTTCAATAAAATAATCATAATACTAATTATTGCTGCAAACTTACACGAGTTGGCTAAAAAGGCGCAAAAATACATCTGGGGTGAAGCACAGGAAGCAGCATTTCAGAGACTGAAGGCACTATTGTGCTCAGCACCAATTTTGGCTTATCCCATTACTGGAGAGAAATTTGTGTTAGATACCGAAGCGTGCGGATACGGAATTGGAGGTGTGCTTTCCCAAGTGGTCAATGGCATAGAGCGAGTCGTAGGCTATTACAGTCGAATACTTTCAAAGCCCGAGAGGAACTACTGCGTGACGCGAAGAGAGCTCCTGGCAGTACTGGAGTGCGTAAAACATTTTCACAAGTATTTGTATGGTCAACATTTTGAGTTAAGAACAGACCATTCTGCACTCAGGTGGTTGCTTCAATTCAAGAATCCGGAAGGACAGATAGCTCGATGGATTGAACGCCTTCAGAGTTACGATTTTCGCATTGAGCACAGAAAAGGCGTAAAACATGGAAATGCGGATGCCCTATCAAGGCGGCCCTGCAAACTGGAATGCAAGTATTGTGTTAAAGCCGAAGGTAAAGAATATAGCTGTGAAGTTCGCCTATTACAGATAGAGTCCAGCGAAGACTGGACAATGGCACAGAAAACTGACCCTATACTAAAAAAAATTATGAAGGCCAAAGAAGAAGGCAGAAGGCGGACTCGAAACGAAATTTCATCTGAAAGTCCACTAACAAAAGCATATTGGGCCCTATGGAACAGCCTCTAGTTGATAAACGGCTGCCTATATCGTACAGGGGAAAGTACCGATGGAAAGTCAGTTCAGAACCTTATTGTAGTGCCGTCGTCGAAAGTACATGAAGTTTTAAATGAATACCATAACGGTCCTAGTGGTGGCCATCTTGGCGTAACAAAAACACTAGAGAAATTAAAACAACGTTTCTACTGGGTTGGGTGCCAACGAGCTGTGGCTGATTGGATATCAAATTGCACCCAATGCATTGCCGCAAAAGGTCCAGCAACGAGAAGTCGGGGACCGCTACAGCAGTACAATTCAGGTGCCCCATTTGAGCGAATCGCAATGGATATAGCTGGACCTTTTCCTGTGAGTGATTCCGGTAACCGTTATGTGTTAATAGTCATCGATTACTTAAGTAAGTGGCCAGAGGTGTATGCCATCCCAAATCAAGAATCCAGAACCGTTGTTGACGTATTTGTGAATAACTGGGTATGCCGCTACGGAGTTCCAATAGAATTACACTCCGACCAAGGCAGAAATTTTGAATCTGCAGTGTTCAAAGAAATGTGTAAATTGTACGGTATACGGAAAACTAGAACGACTCCTTTGCATCCACAATCCGATGGCATGGTTGCAAGATTTCACCGCACGTTAGAAGAACACTTACGTAAAGTAGTAAGCACACGTCAGAAGGACTGTGATGAACATATTCCAAAGTTTCTGTTGGCATACAGATCAGCTGTTCACAATTCTACCTCTCGTACACCTGCCAAAATTTTCTTTGGAACAGAGCTCAGTTTACCTGGAGATCTAGAATTTGGCGTTAAGCCTGGAAAAGCTTTTGAAAATAATGTAGGCTCTACCTCAAAAGAACAAGATAACCTTAATGAACTTCATGAGTTCATACGAAGCCGGATTAAGATGTCCAGTGACAAGATGAAAGCCAGATACGATCGAGCGGCAAATTTGGAAGGCTTTACAGAAGCCCAGTTGGTTCTACTTTTTAATCCACAGCGCAAGAAAGGATTATCTCCCAAGCTGCAGACTCATTGCGATGGACCATATAAGGTGCTAAAGAAACTGAATGACGTGGTGTATCGAATTCAGAAATATAAGAGTCCAAAATCAAAAATGAAGGTAGTACATTTAGAACGACTAGCCCATTATGGAAACGGAGAATCTGAGCCTATTCGGGACGAACAGGCTTAAGTGGAGGGCAATGTTACAAAATTAGATTTGTCTAAGAATTATCTATGGTTTTAGTTATAAGTTATTTTGTTAATTATAGTTTTATATCATATAAGTTACTATTTTTATGAACGCCACTGTAACTAAATTTTCTAGCAATTGTAATTGTAGACTTTAGATTTAAAATAATTCGAACATAATTTTCTAGAAACTACTAGACGGTTCTTGAACCAACTAGGAATAGTTTTGAACTATAAATACAGGCTAAGTCATGAAAGTTTAGTTTAGTTTGATTGGAGACATTAAACGGTTCAGATCGATACTTACAATAGTGGTTAAAATTTGTGAACATAATAATTAATTTCAATAAAGTTTGTTAAGTTGAATCGCGTGTGTATTTATTTTTATTTGCAATTAAAAGAACTCAACGGTTTATTATAAAGGGAATAAACCTCAACGCGTTTTATAAAGTAAAAACGTAACAATATTTAATATGTTATAGAGAACACTTCAAGTTTTTATATGCTATATTTTTAGAAACTCCATCTCATAAAATTTTAAAGTTATTAAAGTTTGAAAAATTATATTTTGGAAAACTACTCAAATTATTTATAAGTATGTCGTAATAGTTTATACCATTGTTATATTATTAATTATTGTAATATGTACATATTTGAAAAGTGTTCTGCAACGCCGAAAACCTTTACTATAGAAAAAGTTTATTCAGCAAAGCCGATATAACTTTGGTTGCATGTGAAAAAGTTCTCTATAATATATTTGTGTAAAATAGTTATAGTTCTATCGACATAATTTAAATATTTTTTGAAAAAAAATCAGTCATGAAATATGAATATTTGAAATTGGCTCTTAATGGGTTAATAAATCGGATGGCCTTAAACACCATGTGAAAAGCCATTTAAAGCATCTTCCGATGATACTCATATTGTTAAGATTCCGTTTAGACTTAAAGAGATATGGATAAAGTATTTTGGACCTTTTACGACCTTTAACTTCTAAACTAGGAGGGTTAGCTCGAAAAACATCTTCCTCTAGAACTTCTTTTAAGGATACTTAAAAGTTATAAAGGTATCAATTTGATGTTGAGCCAAGTTTATATTCTTGTTTCTATTTCTGTTGAACAAAAAAGAAAATTAATTGTTTTAAGCACTTATTCTTTTAATTTTTTATTATATTAGCAGCACTTTTTCTGTTTTGTATGTAGTTGACAAAAATAGAAATTAGTTTATTTGACTACAAAGACGAAATCAGCATAGACAACAACCTGCAGCGATGTTGTCATGAAAATAATCATTTGCCATATTGAACTCGGTAGCCTGCTGTCTCGAATGTTTTCAAAGCATAAAGGCCCAACCATAATATGCATGAGGCCGCTTAAGTCAACTTAAGCAGCTGTGCGAATACATATAAAACATATGTGGGCAACTATAATGTACTTAATGAAACTTTTCGTTAAGTTTCGTCAAATGTCATTTTCTTAAGCAAAGTGCCAAACTAAACGCACATTCCGTACGGAATCAGTTGTTTGTGTGTTACAAAAAATAAATTGAAATGGACAAAGAAAAATAAGAATATAAAAAGAGGAATTTTACATATATTAATTTTGTATAAATTTTTTATTAAAAAGTATGTAAAACTATCACCAATTTTGTTCTTTTTAAAACGTTGCTGGCAAATTAAATAAATCATAAAATAAACAAATACAGAGTTGTAATTTTTGATACTTTAAGAAAACCAAATATTGCACAAGTATGCAACATGGATCTTAAGTTTATGTAAGTACATTATGGCCACCTTAAAGTCTCTTTTAATTTTCTCATTCATTTGACAGACTTTTCGTTAATTTTTGACAGTACTTAAAGCCAACTTATGCATATTATGGTTGGGCCTTTACTTGTTAAAAATAGTTTTTTGTCTCTTCTAAATATTTGTGAATTTTGAGTTGTGACTGTTTATGATTTATTGTGCGAAATATACATACAAACATATATTCAGTGTTAACTTGTATTAATATAATCAAATACATATTTCTTTCTACATTTAAGAAGTATATTTATATATGTGTACATTAGGGTGGGTTCATTTTTTTTTTGATGATGCATATAGCAAAAACGTAATCTATAGGTGATTGTGAGAAATTTGGCTCAAGAGACCATAGCTCTAAGTTGGATTTGGAGCCCCCCAAAATTTCAAAATATAAATTTTTCCATATCTTCATAGAACCATTTAATTAAATTCTTCATAAAATCGGATAGAATTACAGTAGAGTGGTAGTAGTGGGCTTGTTTGAAAGGTATTTTTATCACTTTTCAGAATCTGTATTGATAGCAATATTTTTTTTTTTTTATTTTTAGTAGAGATATTAGGAATTTTTGAGTGCTTTTTTAAAAGTTTGAATTATTAGTTGTACCACATGGCGTAGCTTGTTAATAAATTGGAGTTAAAAAATACTCATACGTAACCAAGTGAAAACAAAAAAATTGATCGTAATAAAAGTTGTTGGAAATTATCTGAACTTTCATAATCTGCAACAGAAAAAAAATCTCGAAGAAAATTCAGAATTTATTAGTTAAAAGTTCATTTTATGCTATTTTCGACAAAAAATTCCTAATATCTCTACTAAAAATAAAAAAAATTTAATTATATTGTTCTATGTATATATGAAAAAATTTCTAAAGATTATGTTTTTGCTATACGCTTCATCAAAAAAAATCGTTACATACAATTTGACCCGCTCTAGTGTACATACATATATATTGTTACGTTACTGCCTTTTCAATAACGTTTTTGGTTTATTTCCTTAATTCCTATAAACCTCTTGAGTTCTTTTATTGCAACTTTAATAAAATAAATAAAACACTTTAAACACTTTGAACACTTTACTTATAGCTGGAACTAAAGGGTGGCTAAATTTTAAGGACCGATATTGAATGTAAAACACACCTAAACTTCAAGTTTTTTCTGCATTTCATTTGACATTTCTCAATTTCAGACTAACTCAATTTGAATAATGGAAAGATACACAATCGAGCAACGCGTTAAAGTAATTCAGGCTTATTATGAAAATGGGCGTTCAAATCAAAATGGATATCGAGAAAATTATCTTCAGTGATGAGGCACATTTTCACCTCAGTGGATTCGTCAATAAGCAGAATTGCGGCATTTGGGCGAATATTAATCCAAGAGTGATTGTCGAAAAACCAATGCACCCATAAAGACTGACTGTTTGGTGCGGTTTATGGGCTGGCGGCATCATCGGGCCGTATTTTTTCCAGAATGAGGCCGGTCGGGCAGTTACTGTGAATGAAGTTCGCTATCGTGAGATGATAACGAACTTTTTATGTCCCGAACTGGAAGATATGGATGTGGCCGTGTTATCTCACGTGGTGGCGATGTCAATTGGCCGCCAAGATCATGTGATTTGACACCGTTGGACTTCTTTCTTTGGGGTCATTTGAAAGAAAAAGTGTACGCCTGCAACAATTCAAGAGCTAAAGGATGAGATAATTCGGTACGTTAACGGCATATAACCTCAATTATGACTCAGCGTCATCGAAAATTTGGACCATCGAATGCAGGTGTGCCATTTGGCCAAAATGTTATTCCATACATAATTGAAGCATACCAATATTATCATAATAAAAAGAAATGACAATAATTTCCTAAATAATTTTTGTTTTATTCAAAATCAGCATCGGCTCTTAAAACTTATAAACTATTCTCACAACTTTATTTAGAACTTAGTCACTTATACAACTTATGATTGCGATCTACACACTTAAATGATTGTACTAATACTGATTTTTAGTGATATCTGAGAGTAGTATTTATACTCTAACCAAAACATCTAGATGGCTTTAGATTATTCGAATTGTATCCGGAAGGTTCTCTAGCTTTTAATTATCTAAACTTACTCATCTAATATCATTATTAGAGTTTTTTTATTCCCGCACTTTTTGGATTCCCGGGAAAGCGGGAAATAACAATCAAATTCCCGGGATCCCGGGATTCCCGCCCAAAAGTTTTTATTTATTTCTTTACTTATTTCTCCAATGAAACTGATATTTTTCACTGACTATTACGCTTAAAATAATTAAGTCTAGTATCTATTATATAACAAAAATGTAAATAATTTAAGATTAAAATTATTTTAAGATACTTAAGAGGTTATTTTTATGTCAATAGGATCACAGAAATCAATATACCTATATACATTGTAAAATTCAGAGCTCATTTGCATAATTAGAATGAAAGAATTGAAGTCTTACAGCCATTTTCATCAAGTTCAGTTAAAACTTCACTATTACCTTAACCTCTAGCTAATAATATGTTTTCGACAGTTATAACTGGTAGTTAATTATAACTGAACTTGGTGAAATTGGGCGTTAGTGGAATAAAATTAATGGAAGGGCGATAAGGAACTGAAAGCATAACATTACGAAGTAGGAATTCTGAAACCATTTTACCGTATAACAAATTCAGCAGGAAGGCGAAAATTTATTTGCTACATATATTTAATAACATATTTTTTTACAATTTTATAACCCTTAATCAGCAGTGGTGTATGAAGGTATACTAAGTTTGCCATTCCATGTGAATCTTTTTTAATATTCATCTACGGTCCCATAAAGTATTTGTATTGTGAGTCCTTCGTTTATTCTAAGCTGATTTTGCCATATGGGTGTCAAATTGTTTCTAGATCAAGGCTGGCTGATTGGGGTTTAATTCCAGCAGAATCGCTTCAGTAGGAAAAGAGTTATGTGGAACTACCACCCTAAAAACTCAACAAAAACTAACACAAATTTGTGGCGAAATACACCTATTTTCATTAAATTTCAACAAATTCGTTTAATGGGGCACCAAATTTCGTGAATATCGGTCCATAATTTACCTACGGCTCCATGCTTAGACGAATCTCGTAAATCATGTAAGTATGGCTAAGAGCGTAACAAATTGCTTTTGTGGTGCAATTTAGCATAATCTACTTTCATAAGACTCAAAATTACTTGAAATGCCTTATATAAAGCACAATCTAGGAAAACACTTTACTACGCCCTTAACCGCAAAACCTTATAATATTATTGTAAAATTTACACTTCAGTTTGTTAAGACAAGAAATAAAATTTTGGAAGATATGTCTATAATTTATCATAGGCCCTATATAAGGCCCATTCTCAAAAATTAGCTTAATAAGCCTTAAACTGTAGCAAATTTAAATATTGTGGTAAAATTAAGTTGGATTAAACTACTAATAACACATTATAAACACCAGTCCGACATAAATTTAATAAAGTTTGAAAAAAGATGTTCTTCAAAATTTCCCGGGAATCCCGCAATTAAATCTCGGGTAAGCGGGAATTGAAAACAATTGAAAATCCCGGGATTTCCCGTCCCAAACTCTAATCATTATGCATTAACACTATTGCTTTAAACACATTCGAGACAGCAGACTACCGACTTCAATATATCAACAATAGAATACATGTGTGTATATGGAAATGATTATTTTAACGACGACACGGCTAAATGGCTGCAGGTTGTTGTCTATGCTAATTTTGTCGTTGTAGTCAAATTAAACTAATTTCTATTTTTGTACGCTACAAAACAGAAAAAGTGCTGCTAATATAATCAAAAATTAGAAGAATTAGTGCTTATAATATATAATAATAATTTTTTGGTTAAACAGCAAAGAACCGGATTAAAACAAGAATATAAGCGCGGCTCACCACCAAATATATATTATTATTACTTTTTAGTATCCTTAAAAGAAGTTATATAGGAAGATGTTTGTCACGCCAACGCTCTTAGTTTTAGCAGTATGGGTATCATTGAAAAATTGAAAGTGCTTTTCACATGGTGTTTAAAGCAAACCGATTTATTAACCCATTAAGAGCCCATTTCAAATGCTCATACTTCTTGACTGACTTTTTTACTAAATTTGCTTTATCTTTAAATTATGTCGATATAATAATAATTATTTAACAATAATATACAATGTTACCAAAGTTATAAGGACTTTGGTTAATAAAGTTTTTCTGTATTGCGGGTTTTCAGCCATCCGGAACACTTTTCAAATATTTACATATTACTATATTTCAATATATAATAACTGCATAAACTATTACCCCTATATATTTTAACTCAAACTTATAATTAAATTGTAAAGTTTTCCAAAATAAAATTTGTTTGACCCTAATAACTTTAAAATTTTATATGATGGAGTTTCTAAAAATATAAACTTGGGGTGTTCTCTATAACATATTCTATTTGAGGAAATATTATTATACATATCGACAAAATTTTAAGATAAATCCTCTTAATGGGTTAATAAATCGGTATATTTAATACATCATATGAAATGTATTTCGAAAGCTCTATTATGATACCAATACTTTAAAGATTCAGATTATATTTTTCTTCCTATACTATTGATAAAGGGCTCTGAAACCTTTACGACCTATAATTCATAAACTTAGGGCGTTGGACCAAAAAATTACAGTAGAATCGCGATACAGTAATCAAGTTAACCAAATTTTAGCGCTTCTGTGCCGCTCTAAACGTTAACTCTAAGTTAACTTTTCAGATCGTATTAGTAAAAGTACTGATTTGTACAAACGATAACAAATTAGATTAAATTTTAAGCTGAAAGTCGAGAGTTTAAACAAAATTGAGAAATACATTAAAGAAAAACTATCGGCGTTGTATTATTGTATATCTGAAGTTGCCATCTCAAAAATAAGAACGAAACGTCACAAAATTTTCGAGGCTTTGAAGAATACATAGGAAAAAGCATACAGGAAAACATTACATAGACCAAAATGTGCCGATCTTAAAGCAAGTTTGCACAAATGTTTTCTTGAAGCATCGAAAACGTAATTGCGCAATCACTGTTCTAATTTCAATATCAATAGCTAAGCGCGAGTTCGTGTAACTGCAACCTGAAAAGACAATAATGTCAGTAATGGATGGCTGGCAAATGTTTAGAAAATACCCAGAATTCGCTATCTGAAAATTTTTGAAGAACTAATTTTCTGACAAACGTCATGTGTAGCATCTAACACATGACTGATTGTATAATTATTAATTACAAATTATAGCCGGTACAAATTAGATCTAAGTTTCTTTTTTGTACAGATGAAAACTAAGTCATTTAAAAAAATATAGGTACATATGTTTATTATTGCATTTTTTTACAATTTAGAAAAGTTAATAAATAAGACGAAAATGTTAACAACCCTTAGGACATTTCAGTTTACTTTTTCGCGATTATACTGTATATTAGGATTTTTTTATTCAACCTGCCATGAAGATGATATTCTTCATGAGTTCCAAAAACAATAAAATTAAAGTATTTTAAATGTTTTTTAATAAATTCATTTGTTTTTAGGTTAAAAAATTTATCATAAATAAGTATTTATACTTTTGTAGGCTTAAATTAAGTTTGTGTACGAGTCTGCAATTATGCATGTTGTTAAATTTATAAAAATTAAAAACGATAGTGGCACCACTAAAATGTAAATACATAATAAAAAACACAGCTGTTTATATTTTTTTAATTGTAGCTGTCGTCTTCAAAATAATTCAGTAGCTGATTACGCGACTACAATTGCAACCTACAGCATTTGTAGTCGTGCCTTCGTGTTGCCTGCTGTCTCGAATGTGTTTAATGCATATGGCTTAATTTAAATTTAGCAATTATACACCAATAAACTAAAGCATACTTTATGGATGAACAATAATTTTAACTTTATTATGTTATACAATTATGTACAACAATTTTAACATTACATTTATACTAGAAAATTTTGACAGTGACTTTTACATTAGAAATATGCATAACTAAAACAATAACCAGTTAAACTAATTGTAATTGCTAACAAATACAGAATAACTAATAAATTAAACTAATTCTTAACTAAAGTTACTTTCGTAACAATATTGTTACGTTACTGCCTTTTCAATAACGTTTTCGGTTTATTTCCTTTATAATAAACCTCTTGAGTTCTTTTATTACAACTTTAATTAAATAAATAAAACACTTTAAACACTTTACTTTATAGCTGTACTATAAACTATTCACTCCACTTTATTTAGAACTTAGTCAATTTTACCACTTATAATTGCTATGTACACACTTAAATAATCGTACTAATACTGATAATTATAATCGATGCCCACCTTCGAGAGTATTTATACTCTGTTCGTTGACATCTAGATGTCTCTAGAGCATTCGACTCGTCGAAATGTCTGTAACATTTTCGACATTTCTGGGCCAATCGAGATTTTATTATCTTACATCTAATATCATTATGCATTAACACTGTGGCTTAATTTAAATCGATTTATACATTAGTAAACTAAAGCATACTTAATGGGTTCAAAATAATCTTAACACTATTAGTTATCTATACCAATCATAACATTACATTTGTACTAGAAAACTCTGCACAGTGGGTTTACATTAGAAATATGCGTAACTAATACGATAACATTTTAAACTAATAAAATTACCTACTAATAAATTAAACTTATTCTTAACTAAAGTTACTTTCGTAACAATATATAATAAAGCACATTTTGCAAAACACGATTGATAAATATCTTTGGACAATTTTTTGCGAACATTTTTTTTTTAACAAATTATCTTCATTGCTGTCGATTTTTTTTCTCATTTCTCACACATGCAACAAGAAAAAGAAAATAACAACAATGATAAATTGTGCTCGCAGTTCCTCACAATAAATACTCTGATATGTTAATCGTTTTTTAATCAATAAAAAATAAACTTTTAACGTGCTGTTTTATTTTTTATTTTAAAGTATGAAAGAAAAATTTTATACGTTTTTGATAGTGGAAAGCTGTCTTAACTTTTCAGAGCTAAACGTATAAAGGCCAATCACAACACTGCCGATTAAGGACATTCACACTGGATATTATGTTCTTTTCATAATTTCCATCAACACAACTATTTAGTGCTTTTCTATTAGAGAGTATTGAGAGGGTATTCATACTACATGCCACTAAAATAATGTTCTTCATATATAACGAAGTAAAAACATTGCGTTATTTTTTGTGCTAATGTCCTGGAATTTAGGACATAAGAGGTAGATACCCGAGGGATACGGTGTTCGGCTGTTTAGATTAACTATCTACTATAGAAATAATGTTGAATCTTCTTTTTATTAGAAAAACGAATTGTCTGAAATCCGCAGTGAGGCCAACTGATTACACGCATAGAAAAAATATGGTTGGGAATGGTTACGGCAACTACACTTTGTTTATTGTAACAATATATTGTTGTCGTATATAAAATATTGTTATTTTTATTTAATATTAACAATATTATAGTTACTGTAAACATGTCAATGTTTATCGCAATTATAAATTTAAGTAGGGTCACTGAAAATTTTTATAACAACTAACTTTACTCTAATAATATTTTGTTATCGCCATTTGTTATCGGCATTTTGTTTGACTATGTTTTTTCCTAACATTTGTTTAAAACAATAACGGTCTAATTCATAAAAATTTCTTATTTCTGCTTTAATGTTTACAAATATTTATTAAACACTTTTTGTTTTATAAACCTTTAATAAAAAGTCTGATTTATAAACACTTAATAGCAGTGGATTAACAATTAAACGCTTTAACTACTATTGTATTATTATGTTGGCAGCAACATGTTATTTTAATTGCCATTTTGTCTTGCTATGCATACAAAGAACAATCGATTGTATAGGTAGCCTGTTAAAATTAAAAAAGAACTAAATTATTTTGTGTAACATTATTTAAAAATAACTTAAAAATAGTTTAAACCCTTTTCATTACCAGGCAACGTTAAAAAATTTGAGATGTTGAAAAATATTGTGTTTAAATACATATTTTTTCCCGCCGGCTATAACAGGTGGTCAAATACCAAATACGATTCATAACCGGGTACCCGTGTACCTTTTTTGACTTTAAAGTGCTGCTGTGCCTATAATTTTTAAGATATGGACATAAAACCCCGAATCATGAGAGATTTTGGCTAAACTAAGATTTAAATACGAAAAAATTCAAAATATTTTCAATATTTTCTTTAAAAAATGATTTTAAATGTTTTACCCCCATAAACACACAACCGGGTCCCCGGGTACCCTAATGCAATTCCTATGTAAATGCCTGACATGTAAATGAAAAAACGTTTTTTTTGTGTTGTTTTTATTGGAAATAAATGTCTTTTTTATTTATTTTATCATATTTTATATATATTATATTATAATTCATCCGAATCACTATCGTTGTTATTGTGGCAATTGTAGCATTTAGTAATTGTTATGGCGTGCTCATCGCATATCGGCGTGCTACATATGCTGCAATTTTTTCTAGTTTTTCTTCTGCGCTTATTTGGAAGAAGTTTGCACATGTAGCACACGCCCGTATGTACTTTTCTTTTTTTGTTGAAAATTGGCGCACGCTTTGCACATTTGAAATTCTATTTTCTATAACAGGAATGCACAGGTTTTCTGCCAGTTGACGCAGGAAATTCTTCCTGCGCGTCGTGGTGTATCGTGCAGTTGGATTATTTCCATAATATATGATGTGTGATGCAAATGCGCTCACATCAATGATGTTATAGAAAAATGCCATCGGCCATCTTCTTGTTTGTCGCTGGGTCGTGTATTCTTGGAGCGTTTGGTCCATTACGTCCACCCCACCTTTTGTTTGATTATAAAAATTTATAATTTCTGGTTTCCCATTCTCGTCAATTTGTGCATCATCATGCATACTAGAAAGAAGGATGACCGAGTTGGACTTCCGCTGCTTATATGAGAGCAGTGTTACGTTGTCGTAGAAGCCAAATAAACTTGAACCAACGTCTTTTTTTTTGTCTTCTTTCATCTCCGCAGGGATGTAAGCTTTGTTGCGGCGGAGTGTACCCACAATGCTGAGCTTTTCTACTTTTAGTTGCCTAGCCAACGGCAGCGTCGTAAAAAAATTATCCATTGTTATATTTCGTCCGCTACCGTAGTATGGCCCAACTAAATCTCTCACCACTCTTTCGCCAACACCAACTTCACGACCAGTTTCTTGTTTGCCAGTATATATTTGGCCATGAAGTGGATATGAGTTTTTGGCATCGCAAATCCACCATACTTTTATGCCATATTTTGCTGGCTTCGAGGGTATATATTGGGTGAATTTGGTTCTACCACGGTATGGATATAATTGTTCAGCAATGGTCAAATATTCTGATGGCACATAATATCTGGCAAGATTTGCATTGAGCATTATCCAAATATCGCGAATTAGCGCCGCTTTGTCTTGACGCTGCCGCTCTACCCGTGTTCTGGGGTCGTCAAACCGCATAAAACGCAGCAAATCGAAAAACCTGTTTATTCCCATGGTGGCGCGGAATATTGGGTGAGCCTGTGACGTCCACAAATCTCTTGCGTTTTCGTCATTAGAATGATTTGTGCCAGCCATCAAAATCATTCCAATGAACGCATAAATTTCGTTGATTGTCGTGTCTTTCCACTTCAACTGACGTCTATTGGGATTCGCTTCATTGTACGCATTATATGTGGCATGCGCTTTTCTATTTGTGTGGCGCACTATTATATCCACCATTTCCACTGTGAGGTATGATTTGAAACACTGCAAAGGCGTCATATTTTCAGTAATCCGCGCTGGACCACAGCGGTCTCTGAATATATTGTGGCTTCTCACTTGTTGGCAACTACGTCGTGCTCGCTGCCATTGTGTGCCGTCACGTGCAGTCATGTAGTCTGCTGGGTTTGTTGTTGGTGCATCTTCTTGCATATCATCATCTTCACTTTCATCATCAAAGAAAATTTCCTCTGGTGCGTCAATAGCAGCTGCAATTTCGTTTGCGTTGTCAACATTCAAATCTTCATTCTCTGATTCCGAAACTTCGCCAGTATAGGCCACATTTTCTTCATTTTGGTCTTCCACAGGGTCCACTTCAAGGTCCTCATCTTGAGTCGCTTCCTCAAATAAACGTTGAATATA
The DNA here is from genome assembly GCA_943735925.1 of Pollenia amentaria. Classification (NCBI taxonomy): domain Eukaryota; kingdom Metazoa; phylum Arthropoda; class Insecta; order Diptera; family Polleniidae; genus Pollenia; species Pollenia amentaria. Next base: position 92,684,015 of record OX031009.1, on the reverse strand, counting down.
TGTGCTTCTTGCTTCATCACTCAAATTCCAGTATTCCCTTGTAGACAAATATCGGTCGTTGCGGCTCATTTTTCACCAACTTCACTGTTCAAATATTCAACACAGACTGGCGAAGCAAATGAAATATTTCAACCTACTTGTGTCGCTTTAGGTACTTATATACGAACAGAAACCAGTTTTTTTTCCAAATATCAAATTTGTACAGTTGAGAACGCAAATTATAATCAACAACAAAAATATTTACAGGAAAATATTATTTTATTTCAATAAACGCAAAATCACCTACTTCGGGTACCCGGGTACCTGGTTATGAAATTAAAGGAGTTTTGCTGGTTATGAATCGTACGGTTAATGTAGTTGATTTTGCATCACTTTTTCTTTTATTAAATTTTGATTTGTTTTGCTTATAAAAAGCAAACATAGACTTTGCTTGAGAAAGCCCATCAAAATCGGCCGCATCATCCTGAATCTACAAATCATTTTTTTTTAACTTTACAGCCTATTTCCAATGTGCGAAAGAATTCCTTCTTTCGAACAACTACATTTAAAACAAAAACAAATTCTAAAAACTTTGTTTTTGTTTTAAATGTATTTGTACGAAGTAAAGAATTCTTTCGCACATCGGAAATAGGCAGTTAATTTAATATGTTAGCGCTTTTTTCGAAATCGCTTAAATTTAGTTTTTAAATTTATGAAATAATAAATTATAAAATTGAATTTTTTATTGTTTTGGATAAACAGAATTTTTTTTTGCAATCAGACATACTTCTCTTTAACCCCAACATCCGAAGCCTCTTCCATCTAATTCAATTTCCGTCGTATCCATTCTTATAATTTGTTCACGGTGGATTTGTTGAAACGATATCATGCTTTGAATAGCTCCTCTGGAATTGTAAAAGGATGAATTTTCTTCCTTAAAGTTTTGGGAAGTCTTGCAGTCGATGTTTCGACGATGAATTCTGAAATAATCGTTTTTTTAAATAGTTCTTATTGCACAAATTTATTATATTCGACATTTCTGGAAATCAAATATACTATATCCATTGTTATTTTTGCTAGTTTTTATTTTTATAAAACGATTTTATTAAAATAAATAAAGAGACAAAAATGTTTTATTTTTCGCGTAATATTTTTGCTTCCTACAGAAATTCACATTGCGTTTTAAAATTTCAAACGCTCAATTGCTTGTGTCGTTGAAAATTTTAAAACGGTACATAAATTTCTGTTGAAAGCAACAACAAAATTATTCTTTGGCGTTGCGCTGCGTTTTACATGATTAGGGCCTTAATTTCAGTGAAAAAATGTGTGCCATTTAAATTGTTAGTGATCCCAAAAATTTCAAAATCCCGCTTTATTTTTAAGAAAAGTTCTTCAACGTTTAATATAAATTTTCAAAACCTTGATAAGGACCAGATGGACGTTTCGATTTCATTAAAATTGAGCTTCATATAGTGATTAGAACAAGAAATCTTTTGAAAAGGTATTCAAACTAAATAAACCTGGGGAAAGATATAATTTTAAATTTCCAAAAGGTATAAGGGTGAATATTTACTAAATTAACAACATACCAGTGATTGAAAATTGAAAATTTTACATGGTACTGACCACCAACCAAAAGAGTACTTTTTTCAACCTTTTGGTACTTTTTTCAAACATATTTTTTTTTTTTTTTTTTTTTTTGGAAAAACATTAACTATCTACTATAGAAATAATGTTGTTAAAATAAAAAACTAAAATACATAATTTTTTTGCCCATATCTCAGCCATTTATGGACCGAGCTGCAAAATTCAACAGCAAAATTCTGATGAGGATATCTGACATTAAAATAATCAACAAGCTGTGTTGCCATAACCTTTTGATAAGAATTTGCCAAAACTTTAAAAAAATATGATCAAATCTGCTAAATCGTAAAATGAAGAAAATCGGCTAAGATTAAAACAAAAAAATTTTTAAACTTGCTTACAATATGATAATCTTCTGAATTTTTATAAAAACAAATTATGCTAAATATTTGAATCAATAAAAATGAATTTTAGTTTTCTTGGGGTTAATTGAACTGTTTATGGGGTTTAAGCCAAATTTTAATATTTTTAAGCAGGCTTAAGTTCGCCGAATTAAATTTTCATTAAATTATTCTAATGAAGAAAGGAATTTCCCAACACAAAATGAGCTAAAATTTTATTGATCTTTTTTATTTTTGACTGAGCTGGGGATCGAACTCGGGCCGAATTCACATGTTTCGAGAATAACCGCATTCTCTTCATCAGAGTTTTTGCAGTTTCACCCTTTCCGCCACTACGACGGCTGTCAGTCTACAGTCAAACATCAATCTTTTAACCAACGCCATTTTTTGGTGGATCGAAATCCAATTGATAATCAAGTTTTTAATTTATTTACGCCTCTTCCTTACTTGTGTTTTTTAGTACTTTAATCAAGAATTTTTCTTGAATACCAAAGTTCATTTTTATGTTTTTTCTCTTTTTATATTGAAATTTTTTCATATTTAAATTTTTAAACATAGACCTCGTGCCACAACTTTACAATAATTAGTTTTCTTGTGGTTAATTGAATCGTTTATGATTTTTAATACAAGTTTTGATTCATCTTGTTTTATTTTCAATTAATTATCCTTATGAAGAGAGGAATTTTAATATAAGTATATATCATAATTTTTTTTTTTAAATTATATTAAATGATTAAATGTGGCAAACGAATAAGTAATAAAAATTTGAATAAGAAATTGTTTGAAAATATGTATGTACATATGTAAAGTAAGTCGTTTTGAAAAAAATATTTTCCAAAATAAAAATACTTCGAAATTGGCGATGGAATATTTAAAATATTGATTTGAAATTTTTACGGAATAATTTTCTTGCTATATTTAACCATCTAAAAGGTACTGCGTTAAAAAAAAGAGTTTAAAGTCAAATAAGGACCAGTCTCATATACATTTAGCATTAAGGTAAGATTAGGAGTCGAAGTTGAAATTTCAGCGGTTGGAGTCGGAGTTAGTACTTTTTCGTGACGCTTTCTCTCAGGTTTTTTATTACAGCTCTGTGGATTTTGTTTTTATCAATGATTAAAGATAAATAATCGGTAGTAGTCAAGCCGATGTCATCTTAAACTATAAGCATCCGATCGCGCCCACAAACCTTATCTATTACGGATCTAAGTAACTGTTGGCAACCGCAATGTATTAACATTAGATGTCGAAATCGATGTTATCTCTGTCGAGGGCGTGTTTGTAGGTGATACATCTGTTATCTGATCAAATACCAAATTTTCATTACAATTTGATGGTGCAGAATCGTTTTCGCATATCACGACTTTTTGGTTGCCCGTATTGACTATTCAATTTGTCTCTGCTGTTGTTTCATTAATCTTTCCGTTTCTTTCTTATAAACACCACTTAGAACTATTTTTCTGCAATTTCTTTGATCAAATAAAATATTTTTTCATTGACGGGAACTTTCACCTTTTTATTTAACATAAACTTTTAATTTTTTTTATTGAGGGTGTGTGTGAAACGGTAGCAAAGTGGTGAATTCAAATTGTCAATACCTCAACAGTGTCAAAATTTTACTTCCATGAGTACTTTTCTACTTTTCATACACACCATGAGCGTAGTTTTTCTTGATTGCAAGACAGGTTCTGGTAACGATAAGTATATAAATTGGAGTATTTTTAAAAACTTTAAAGGCTCGTTTTCAAAATGAATTCGATTTCAATATCGCTCGAATTCGATTTGCAGAACAATTTATTTATTTTTTACAATTGGTTCCAAAGCGTATTTATTTTTCTGCAAATAATTGAATACTAGATTTTACCCGCGACTTCGTTTACGTGCAAATTAAAGTAAGATTTAAAGAAAAGGGTTGGTCCTTTAAAACATTAACAGATATTTTATGTAGTTTATAACTTATTTTATGTTAATATATTTCAATAAACCACATCATAAACACATTCGATTGCACTTATGATAAGCAAGTGGTTTCTTAATATATACATATTAATCTAAAAAATAATTTTCGAAAAAGGAACAAAGCTAAGAGAGTACCGAAGGTACCAGAATGTCGTCATTTTATGACCCCAAAAAGTACACTGTGTGCTAATGAAAGCTTTAAGCTGTTTGTATAGCAAATTTATCGAAAGGAGAGTAAGTGATAATTTTATCCTGTTTAGCTCCTTAAAAAGTATAAATTTTATCACTCAAAAAGCACCCTTTATTTTAATCTGGAACACACGCAATCTGTATACCAAATAAATCAGAAAGAAAAAGGGTACCAATTTTTCCCCGTTTTTATCTCTTCAAGAGTACCCTTTATGTGTATATTGGCCGTTTTGCTATAAACAACATTATAGGAATTACTATTTTTCTTTAACACATACATATAAGATGAGAGCACTAGATACTCTTGAGCAACCGACATTTAACTGGCAATATAAAAAGCAAGAGGTGTGTAAATATGTCTATATCGGACACTGGATCATATGGAATTGTAAACCAAATTCATCAAAAAGACAACAAATACCAAAATTACTAATTTTATTCCTTCAAAAGTACCCTACATTTTGACTCTGGCACTGGGGCTGGTGTTTTCATTGCTGACAACGACGTGAAAATTCTTTCAGACTCCCGGATTAGTGCAGTGTCTTCCAGGCTGGGATCATAGTGATCTGGAGGGCGACGGAAGTGATACTGGGTCATATGGTAGGGAGATCTGTGGTGACAATCTACGTCGAAAATCAGGCTGCGTTATGAGCATTGCCAAATTATACGGTACGATCGTGCCTGGTTGCAAGGTGTAGGAATGCTCTGAGAGAGCTCATGTTGACATTCACAATAAGGCTGTGTTGAGTACCAGGACACTGCAAGGTGGATGGCAACGAGGTGGCGGACGAACTCGCGAGAGGGGGTTCGAATCTAGACTTAGAGGTAAGGGACAGAGGGGTAAAACCCCCCTTATGTCACTTCTATGGGATGATACGGGAAAGATTCTGTGATGCCGTTAACCGGTCCTGGAGGGATAGAACGGATTACAGGGTATCGAGGGGCTTATGGCCCGGATTGGACGCAGGTGCAACCAGGGTACTATTAGGACTGGATGACGTAGTCTCAGGACCCTTATAGGGTTCCTGACGGGGCATTATTCTGTTAGGGCTTTTATGGGTAAATGGGACATTGCGATACCGGATTTCTGCAGGTTGTGCAGGGATGCCGAGGTGCTATAGACGGATGAGCATGTACTGTGCCGCTGTCCAAGGATGCACGGCCCCAGGTAGAAATGGCTAGGGGCTTGATTTCCGACGAACTGGGGCGTTTCGCTGGATGTTATCCAACCGATCTACTGGGGTTTGTCAGAGAAAAAGGAAGGCTGTTTCTGATAAGGGGCCATAGGGGGAATTTTGGTCCTACGTATTTACTAATCTGCACCAAATCTTAGGTCTGTTTTCTGCTATTCTTCTTTACTTCTCCTTTTCTCTTTTTTCCTCTTTTCTCCTTTGTTGAGGGGATTTACAATGAACATCATTGGTCTCCGAGTGGATGTGCGCCCTTGGGCGCATAACCCTTCTTAACCTAACCAAACCCTTTATTTTAATATGTACCATATGCAATCTGCATAGCAATTTTTCTTAAAAGAGAAAAAGATCCAAAGTACCAATTTTCCCCGATTTACCTCTTAAACACTACCCTATATTTTATATTTAAGCCTTGGCCATATGTTATCCGTCTACCAAACTTTCTCCAAATCCATTAAACTGTGTTCGCCTGACTGAGAGTCAAACAAACATCTTAACATACAAACTTTCACATTAATAATATTGGTTTTTCCACATTTTGTTTGAAGCTATTTAATATGTGTTTAAATAAAAATTAATTATAAATTGGGCTAACATAAACAAAAATGTTGAAAATATTCGACATATGTGAACGCACCTTAAAAGTTTCTTTAAATGATTTGAATACTTTTTGGAAAACAAGTTTTCAGCTTTAAATCTTTGGCCAAATGCATTGCAAAGTATGTTTTAGCGAGTTTAGTGATTTGTTTTTTCTTCCTATTTTTTGAATAAACAGTAGGGTATTCATTCGGTTAACCGTTAATAGGTTAACCAATTAATGACTACCCGATAACCATATCGGTTAATTTAAAATTGCCTTTTTTCCATTAACGACTTAACTGGTTAATTTAAGTCGATTAATCGATTAGCCGATGTAAACAATTTTTTTGTAGTATTATAGCATATTTTATGGTGTTTTTAATTATATTGTTACGTTTTTACTTAATAAAACGGTTTAAGGTTTATTTCCTTTATAATAAACCTTTGAGTTCTTTTAATTGCAAATCAAAATAAATACACACACGAATTCAACTTAACAACAAACTTTATTGAAATTAATTATAATGTTCACAAAATTTAACCACTATTGTAAGCAGCGATCTGAACCGTTTAATGTCTCCAATCAAACTAAACTAAACTTTTATGAGTTAGCCTGTATTTATAGTTCAAAACTATTCCTAGTTGGTTCAAGAATCATCTAGTAGATTCTAGAATGGTGTGTTCGAATTATTTTAAAATAACTGTTATAAATCTCAATCTAAAGTCTACAATTACAATTGCTAGAAAATTTAGTACAGTGGCGTTCATAAAAATAGGAACTAATATGACATAAAACTATTATGTACAAGATAACTTATAACTAAAACCATAAATAGTTCTTAGACAAATCTAATTTCGTAACAATATGTTTCGTCTCTTATACAAAAGGTATGTGTTAAGAAAATATTTTTCATACACACACAGAATGTGTTAAGTATTCTTTATTTTATAAAAGAGTTTGCTGTCAACAGTTTTTTGTTTCGCGTAATTTTTATATGTATGCGTTTAGTTATTTGTTTCCTCTCATATCAATCTTTTAACAGAATTAACCTAAAGAATTTGAAGTGTTAAAAATTAAAAAAAATTAAAACAGGACTCTAATGACGTAATAGAAGATTTTAATGTTTAAAAAAATTCAGGAAGAGGACTGAGAGAGTAGATATTCTGTATTATGGGTTGTTTTTGATTTCTCCAATATCTGCGATAAATGAGAGAATTTTTTCAAAGTCAATCTTAAACATTTAAACAAATTTATTTTTATAAAAGATTATTTTATTTATTTATTTATTAAAATTTTGTTAATAAATTAACGTATTTACTAAATATGTATAAGCTATAGCAACTTGGCCTTAAGCTATTATTTTATAATATCTTCTTAAACTATTGAAATAACCAATAAAAGATCTTACAATTTTATGTAAAACAAAAAATACCTTAATTAAAAAATATATATTACTTGATGTAATTTACATATTGTTACGAAAGTAAATTTAGTTAAGAATTAGTTTAATTTATTAGTTATCTTGTGTTAATTAGTTATTTTGTATTTGGTAGTAATTTTATTAGTTTAAATTGTTATTGTATTAGTTATGCATATTTCTAATGTAAAAATCACTGTACATAATTTTCTTGTACAGATATAATGTTAAAATTGTTTTGCAGAACTGAACTTCAACCCAACTGTAATTCTCGAATATTCGATAATAATCTTAAAATTATTGTTAATCCTTAAAGTATGCTTTAGTTTATTGATGTATAGTAGCTCGATTTAAATTCATCCATAGATATTAGCTGGTAAAATAATAAAAGGTCGAATGGTCCAGATAGTTCGAAAATGTTACAGGCAGTTCAAAAACGTCGAATGTTCTAGAGCCATCTAGATGGTAGCGCTCAAACAAAGTATAAATACTCGTAAAGGTGGGTATCGTTTATCAGTTTAGTACAAACGTGTGCAGATCACAAGTAGAGATCGCAATTGTGAGTTAGTTTCTAAGAGCTGTAAATAAAGATTGTAAAAATGACAAAGTGGAAATAAAAGTTGTGAATTGTAAAAAGTGTCTTAAGTGCTGTGTTTGGTTTATTTTATTAAAGTTGCAAGAAAAGAACTCCAGAGGTTTATCATAAAGGAAATAAACTAAAAACGTTATTCAAAGGGCAGTAACGTAATTATATTTATGAATTATTCTTTTGTTTGCTCGGTTTAGTTCAAGAATTTTTATGTTTGTTATGTTATTGGATTTTTTTACTAATAAATTCCAAATAATAAATAATTTATACATTTTTATATTTTGAAATGACTTAATTTATAAAAATAACTTTAGTAATCGGTTAACCGATCAATAACCAAATTAACCGATTATTAGCCGATTAAACCAAAACCTGGTTAATTAATCGAGCGATTAACCGATTAAAACAAAAGCCCGATTAAATGTATACCCTAATAAATAGTGATCTAAACAATTTTTTGAGACTATTATGATTCTATAAGGGTCATTTTATAATGAGCGATTTTTATCGCAGCAACTTTTGTCGTTTCTTTTTTAAAAATGCATTCCGATCAATGTTTTGTACAACAAAGTTAACCTGTTGTTTACATATGTAAACAATGGTAAAAAATGGGAGAACGACTAGCAAACTACTTTTATTGAATTGTTTTCTAAGAGTGTGTTAAAGAAAATGAATAAAAAAGGAAAGTGATGTTGTTATTTTTAATTATTATTAAATTATTTACTTTTCACTCAATCATTCAGCAAAAAAACAATTGTTATAATATAAATGCAAAATATTACATGATGTGGCAGCTCAATTCAACTTTTATGTACAAATTGATAAAAGGTGGCATCTCAGTTCGTTTTGTCCCGAACAATAATGTCTCTCTCTCTCAAAAGAAATCTCAATATATAAAAAATTTTGTTCGGACATAAATATTGTTCGGAACGCATGGGTGAATCGAGCTTAACAGTTACTTTTTATGTTCATATGTACACAGAAAAACATTAAATTTGATTCCAATTGAAAAATTTGTGATATTAATAAAAAAGTTAAATAAGTGATGGGAAATCAAAAGGTTTAAATGGTGACCGCTGTGCAGAAAAAGTACCAAGTGATTAAAATGGTATTAAAACAGTATTTTGTGTTTGTAAAAAAACATTATTAATTAAATATCTGATATTTATATTATAAATTTGCAATAAACAAATATATATTTTAGCATACACATACACATGTATTATTTTGTAAGTGTGCATAGACAAAACAATGTTTTGTAACCATTTAAAGCCTTTTATATATTTCTCATTTCTATTGTATGTGCATATGCATTTTTGAATTTTGTACATCTAAGCATATGTATATTTATATACATATGGTAGTATTTTGTATTGTAAGTAGCTGTGTCGAAAGTCCATAGATATATATACTAAAAAAAAGTACGCAAAAAAAAGAACGAAAACATCCGCATTCAATTTAACATAGAATCAACCCATCACTGTTTTACAAATGTCACGTAACAACGGTATGAAATTCTATTTTATACAGAATGAAACGTTACAACTACGGTACATTACATTTCGGTAAGCTTTTGCATTGCTTTTCATATACCAAAAAGCGAACAGCTGATTGATACAGTACTTATACGGTACAGCAACGCTCGCCTAACTGAGCCTTAATAAACGTTTAATTTAGGGATGTTACGATACGCCTCTTGCCGATACCATACCGATACTCAAAAAGAAATATCCGAAATATTTTGTTATGCAAAATTATGGTGTAGGAGATTATTAATATTTAAAATAGATATTAATATGATTTAAAAAACAACGAAATTGATATAATGGTTACACTAATAAAAAATAATGTTTTGATAGAAAAGAACAGTGTAAGAGATTATAAATATTCAATATTGAAATTGATAAGATATTTGTTTAAAATACAAGGTATGTATTCTTAATTATTGCGGAGATCGATAATTTGAAAATTTAAGTATATGTAGTCGCATGAATTAAAAAAAATAATAAAGTTTATTAAATTTTTTCTGTAGTTTTCTATGTAAGGTAAAGTTAAGACAAAAGTTCCGTTTTTTAATCAAATGACAAATCTAGAATGATTTATGCACTTGCTTTTGTAACAAAAATTTGCTAAAAGTTTTGCATTAAATATAAAAACCGGTTTTGAGTTAAAATAGAGTAGAGAAAATCATTTAAATAAAAAAACAAGTGCATAGCAGTTAATGAGTATTACATATTACACGAAATATTAACAACTCTTACATCGCAACAACAAAGAAATATAATAAATTAATATTGAAAAAGATTTTTGTGTAAAAATAAAAAATTTAGTGCAAAATAAACATCTAAATATAAAACTTTGCAGATCCGAAAAGGTATGCAATCATATCTGCGCTAACGATATGCATTCTTAATTTTTGCGGAGATCGATAATTTGAAAACTTAAGTATATGTATATGTAATATTAGGAGATCTAAGGTATATCTCGATTTCTTCTTTAGCAGAACCCCAGCTGAGGATGGACGGAGGCTCATATTCCTGGGATATGCTTGTAGAAATTACTCTCAATATGTGTTATTACACTTATATTGGCAACACTGATTGAAAATTAAATAGTTGTTTCAAAAAGCTCTAAAAAGTATCGGCGTAGCGACTTTAAAATATCGCCGATACCGATATATAGGCAAGCCTGAAGTATCGCCGATATATCAATATCGGTATTACATCCGTCGTTTAATTTACTTGATGTGATTTTTAATTAAAACAGATTTTATTTTTGATTAATGGTTTGATGAAAAAAATGGCGAGAATTTTTTCTGTGTATACATACATGAATAACAGATTTGCCAGCGAAATTAAATAACTATATTTTTTTTCTCATTATTTATTTATTGAATCTTCATATATTAAATATGAACTAACAATAATTAGTCAAATCTTATACTAATACTTTATTTTTGTCCTGCCAATGCTAGACGAACATTTTTCTCTTCACGGTTTCTGTTCACATATGTAGATGTTTAGCGCTCTTCTTGTCTGATGAGTCCTGCTGTATCTCTTCTCCCTTATATATAACTATATAAGACAACAAAGAGCAATACTTTAGCATAGGACGTGCGTACATACATATGTACACACTTTTAACAAAATATATGTGTTTTACAAATAAGTTTTTACTTTTTCTGTATCAACTTTATTGTACTGACACCAGCAATATTTTATAAAACCATTCACATTCCCATTTAACTGGTAACCAACCAACTATAAAGGAATATTAATGACGCTTAAATATTACTTTCATACCAAAATGTACCAAAAGTAATTAAAATAATTTATTAAAATTCATTAAATTCAGTTTAAAGTCAAAAAATTTTCGTATTTAATTCGGAATTCGTATCAAAAAATTTTTTCGATCCTTATCATACTTATCATACTTATGTATGTACATTAGTGTGCTCCAAGATTGTATGAACAAAAATATGTCAAGCCACAGACCGCCTCCTTCCTAGAACTGTTATTTGTATTGTAATAATACGATGGTAAAATATAAGGATAATAGGATAACGTTAACTGGCGCCTCAATGACGCTGAAGTTTAAAGAGTCATTTGCAAGGGGAAAAATACAATTTTTTCAGTTCTTGTAAAAATTTTGATATTAGACTTTTGCAATTAAATATTTTAACGAGATATAAATGACCAAATTTGACTTAAAATCATTAAAGTTATTAAAATGTGCACTAGCCATTAACGTGTCTCAGACCACTTAAACAAAAAATGTATGAACAAGATTAACATATTTTGAGAAATATTTGAATAAGAGAAAATTTTTACTTAAAATATACCCGCATTTTCTTGAATTTGAACTATTCGCAGATATGACCAAAAAAAAAATTAAAATTTTTTTAGCGGCAGTTTCCAAACTTAATTATAACATATTAAAAGATTTTGTTAAACAAATTTCAGAACTTTTTCGACCATCACAATTTTACCCCGAGTGTGTTTAAGGGTTAATAATCATTTTTGTCTTCGTATGACAAAAGGGTAAATTTTTCTTCAGTTTCGTAAATATCAGTTCACAAAAATATACAATATTCCGCTATCTTTCCTTTAGAAATTCAAAATATGTCAAAATTTTACTTTTGACTTTCATTATTTTAGGGTTAATTTTTTACGATTTTAGTAAAACCTCCAGAGTATATTTAAAATTATCTGGCCTATAGTGTTCTGAATAAGTTTTACCTAAAATTTAGTACAGTAAAAATATTTTGGCTCATTCGCAAAAATATGCCCCAAAAATAAGTTTTTCAGAAAATCGCAAGTACGGTAAAATATTGGAGATATTGACATACTTTTTCATATTTATATTCCCTATTATATTCACAATAAATCCCGATATGAGGATCAAAAAGTTTTAAAGTTTGTTTAACAAAATTTTTTAAGCTTCTAAATGGAGTTTTGAATCTGTCGTTAAAAAAAATATTTTTTGTTGCACTCAAAAGAAAAATCAATCCATCCGTACGGTGAGTACGGATTTTCTTGAATCAAGTACAGAAAGATTGATTAAAGAACGAATTATTCAATCGCGAAATACTCAAGTTATCCATATTTAATCCCGGATTGGTACTTAAAATAATCCGAAAATGAGATTGATTTAAGTAAAACTGATATTGAATCAATCTCAAAATGTACTTAAGTCAAGAATTATAAAATTGATTTAATCCCGAATTTGTACTTTAAATAAATCAAAACTGAAATTACTTACCTCTTTACAACCTTACAAAGTTCCAATTATAAAACACAACCACCATGCCCGATATGATTTTTACTTTAAATTTTAAAATTATAAATGCAGGGAAAAAAGACTGATTTTTTATTTTATTCCTTATTTATATGTTTTATTTAAGTATTATCTCATTTTCAATATATTGTCTAAAAATACGTAAATGTTCGTATTATTTTTATTTAAAAGTTAAAATATTTCATACCTGCACTTAAAGTACAGATAATGTACGTTAATTACTAGTTTTTACGGTCATTTTGAGCTCCAAAAGATAGCAACGTAATTTCATTTGGAATACGGTAATTTAAATATATTTCGGTTTTTGGTATACAAACATATGCTTTTTAAACGTACTGGTATAAAATAGCTGTAATATGATGACTGTAGCTATAGTTTTTCTCATTATATATGAGATTAAATATGGCTAAAGTTAAGGATTTGGTATTTACTTAGTCCGTTCTTGAATCATGCATTCTGGACATAATTTAAGAAAATCCGTATTTACCGTACTATTGACACCGCTTTGGCTTGATTAAGATTCGGATGGATTTCGAATTTTCTTTTGGGTGTAACAATACAAAAATGATTATAAACTTTTTATGTTTGCCACTTCATATGTACATGTATACTCGTAAAACTGCTCTGAGTGGAGATTCAGATCGCGCTCGTTGTCATTTTTTTAAAGGACAATCAGGTCGTTCTGTTTGGTCTAATTTTCGTGTGTTTTGCGTTGTCACCTCTCATTGGTTTATGGAATGGCGTCGTATAACAGTACGGAATTACAGTTTTTACGATTGTCTCCATTGACTTTATGCAATCGTCGTAACGTCAATGTTTTAACGTGTTTGTCTGGTGGAGAACCAAACAAAACTCAGACGATTAGTCGTGGAGATCAAAATGCTCTGGGGCGGATTCTGGAAGCTCGCGCGAGGTCGAACGAGGACTTGTGGTTTAGGCTCCAAAAATTGTTTGATACCCTGGCATTATAATTTAAATAGTTAGCCAAAAATGTTAATCGTGTGATACCCTGGGAATATAACTTAAATAGTTAGCCGATAACTCTTCAGTTTTAAGCAAAATAAAAAAAAATCTGAATGTTTGTATTTCAACTACTTATTTTTAATGTACATACATATGTAATTAACGGTCAATTTTACCAAGTTCAGTTATAATTAAATATCAGATATAACTGTCAATTAGGCTGTTCGATGATTAATCAATCAGTCAGTAACGTTTTTTTTTTTTTGGTTAGGACCAGCACTCAGGGGATGACCACTGTAAATGCAATGCATTGTGTTGGAACTAGGAAACTTGGTAATGGGTAGGAGAAAAGAGGAAGTAGTGTTTTTGAACATTCGACTTGAACTTAATCATGTTGAAAGTGAGAGGGAAGACTTCCGCAGGAGAATTATTCCAGTCCGGCCAAAAAAAAAGAAATTTTTCTGTAATGCGTTGTATAACTCACCGGCCAATCGATCACAAAAGGATGGGCTGTTAAGCAAAAACATGTATTACGAACAAACGTAAGGATTTCGAGAACCAGATCCCTGATATCCTCAGAACACATCCCCTTGTAGTAACGATAAAACAGGCAAATACAACCAACATTGCGACGGTGCTCAAGGGAGTCAATATAATTAGATACCCTACTCTCACCAATGAAAACTTTCGGTCTTTCCTACACGATCGAGAAGCTCCAAAATAGAGTTTGAAGCACCGGTCCATACATGTGAGTTGTATTCCATTCGCGGTGGTATATATAGAAAGGCGATCAAATGAAGTGAAGTATATCTTACCGTTTCTAAGAACCAAGTCACTTGAATGCTTCTTTCGACACCTTAAACATATGTTCTGTCCATCGCATATCACATTGTATCCTCATGCCCAGAGCATCAATAATTATACCGCCCATATATAAAGATAAGGTACCTTGATGCGTTCACGCGACCCCATTTCGAGACTATATCAAGGTCTCGGCCAAGCGTATCTTCCATGTTCTGTCTCATAGCACCAACATTGGATACGCTTGGTCTATATTCAAATGAATACGAATGGCAAAAGGTTGCTGTCATCTGCAAAAGAGTAGATATGGTTGGGAGTTTGACTTAGAAGGACATTTAGAAAAATAAGAAATAGAGTAGCAGAAAGAACGTGTTAACTTTATATATGTACACATATGATGACTTTACTGCCATATTCATTAAAAGAAATACAATAATTTTCTTTTAAAGTGTATATTAAAACCAATTTTTCTTAAAACATATTTAAAATTTAAAAAGTTTATAAATACTGTTTTTATTATAAATCTTTGCGTCATGTAATTCCTTCTTAAAAAGAGTCATTTCTAATGAACAAATAGAAGTTAACGTTATTGCTGGTAGTCATCAACACGTGGCAAAACCTTGTACGTATATAATAGGAGGGGAGGGGGGGGGGTGAATAATCGGTTTCGCAGTTGCGAACTGTTCACTTATTTTTGATACTTGCATTCGCACTTACATTCGCTTAAATGTATGCGAATTTTAAAAGAGAAGATCTAATTAATGAAATTTATACATAACAATAAATTTTGAACCGAGAATATAAAATCACACAAATAAAATCATATAATTTCGAATTTTTAAATAGTTATATTGAACATTTTTAAGGACGTGGAAGGATATCTTTTTAAAAGTCAAATTTTTTTACATTTTTTTTCAGGGGAACCGAAGAAAATATATTGTTAAAATTCTACTGAGACTTCCTTTTTATTTAGTATACCGAGTTTGCTAAAAAAATATTAGATACTTATATTATATTAAATAAGTATTCTTGAAAAATGTTAAGTCTTTTAAAAAGAAAAAATGATTAAGAAATGAAAAACCAAGTACGCAGTTTGACTATTTTTTGTTTCTAGATTAAAGGATTTATAGTGGCGTTTCTGCCAAAAAGTAAAAATTTAAATTTGTAACACAGTGTTATTTTTTAAATTGAATTTTTGTATGTGTGTGTGTTCATTTACAGAAAATTATTGATTATTTTAAATTAATTGCTGATTTATCGAGATTTTTTGTCACTAAAATATCAAAGTGCCGAATTGCCGATTTTTCGATAGGCACTCAAATCGTTACTTTTTGGTTTATTTTAGAATAATTTATAAGTATTTGGCGATACTGAAATACTTATTACTCTGAAAAGATACAACTGTTATTAGGTACGCGCTCATACTAAAAAAAATTTTGAAAGTTTATTCAATATTATATGCAGTGTTTGTAATGTTGGGTTATTACATTTTTATTTGAAAAATGTTCCACTATGCTGAATCAAAGACCAAAAGAAGAAATAATTTTTAAACCTTAAACAATTCAATAAAAATGTCTTTATCAATAAGGCAAAAATAAAATACTATATTTGTATTTGAAAATGGATAGATACTTACTAAAGAGTAAAGATAAGTTAAGTTAATATTCACTATCAATGAAAATAATTTAAATAAAAAATTATTCTTTTAAGATTATAACGCAATTAAGGAAGATGCAGGTACTTCAGATGGCTTATATAATGTCAGGAAGTTAAGTAAATTTGCAGACTTTTTGCAAAAAATTTCAGATTTAAAACGTGAGGATTTTATAGCTTCATTTCCTACGATTTTTGTTTTTCCCACATTCTCCTGCAAATGTAACAATATTTCCAAAATTTCGATGTAACAAAATTTCGATGTTCCCTGTAAAATTAATCTTTGCAAGTAGTTCTTTTTTAATTCAATGAAAATTTCAAGCTCAAATATGTATCTATGGAATATACTTTAATATAAAAAAGCTAAAAAAAATTTTTAATTAACTATGACCAGTTGATTGGTTTATATGTTATTTTATAGGTTATAAACCTTAGTTAATGCTGAATTGTTCTAATTTGTTAATAAAAATAGGTAATTTTAATTTTCCGATTTATTTAAATTGAAGTGCCGATAATACCGATTTATTTTTTTTTTTTTTTTTTTGAAAATATGCCGATTTTCTATCTTAATCATCTGGCACCCCTGCTGCCAAGTTAGGGATTTTCACCCTAAATTTAGGGGTTCCTTTTGCGTTTAGGGTCAGTTTTAGGGAATAAAAAGTAGTAACGAGGTAATTTTGTGTGTAAAAATTATATTTGGGGATATTTTCGGGTTGATATCATGATGAAATAAACAGGTGGCATTACTACGCCAGATGACAATAAGTCCACGTTTTATGTAGTGTATTTTATTAAAGTTTTTGATCGTTTTAATTAAAAATAAAAAAGCTATTGACAATAATGAAATACAAATTTACTAAAGATATATATATTTTATCACGTTCAGCAGCACGCTTTGATTTTTGTTTAAGATAATTTTTGATAAATTTTGGAACTAATTTCCATTTTTGTTGTAATGTTGTATTTGCTGCAGTAGCGAATGGTTGGTGATATTATTTTCACAAAAATTAGTAGGCTAGCATCTGCGTTACTAGAACTACCATTTTCGAGCGCAACTGCCGAGCGAGCATTCTCAATGCTTAGTTTTATAAAAAATAAAATAAGAAATCAACTAACAACTTCAACAGTTGAATCTATTTTTTGTATAAGTACGTATATATTTAAATATAGTTACATACATACATATATAAAAAATGAAATGAAATAAAATAATATGTATGTTAAAAAAAATATATATAAAAAATTATTTTTTTTTGGCTTTTTTTTTTAGTTTTTTCTCAGTGCAAATTTTGGGGGTATTATTTTGATTTGGGGTTATTTCCTAAAATTTACATGGCAGCACTGGTTCACGTACTCAAAAAACTTGCAACCAGAGAGTGAAAAAGAGCAAATAATTAGAGGAACAAAACATTTGGTGAAAATTTCTGATAGTAGAATTTTTACTAGCAAGAATTATTCAATCACCTGTTTCATGTTTTTATTTACAAAACAAAAATAATATTCATAATTTTTAAATTAATAGTTTTTCAATAACATAAAATTTTTTTTTTTTCTAAAATTTAAATACAATATTCTTGCGCAAATAGTTCAAAAGTATTGAATTTATTAAGAAATAATCACGAATCTTACAGCTAAATATGTAGTGTCGATAATCTTAACATGATAAATCTTGATGGTAAAGCGTTCATTTACTTTATTATTATTTAGTGTAGTATTTTGTAAATTTGAAATTTACTATCTCTCGTTGCAAGCAAGGCGAATTAATGTATACGGTGGTGTCGATACTACAACAAGTAACAACACCAAAAACACAACAATGTATTTTCTTGTTTCTTTCATTGATCGATATGTCAAAAACACAAGCAACTTTTGATATATCTCTCTCTATGTAAGAACATAAAGTAGCACAGCTGTGCTTTCAACGCCACCTGTTAAATGAATTCGCCTTGGTTGCAAGTTTCTGCTACAGGGATGTTAAAGTTGGTACAATTGTACTTTTTTTGGTACATTTTGACCTTCTAGAGTACCGTGGTACCACCGTGACACATTTGGTACATTTTAAAAATTGTTCATAGTTCCCCCTTCTTTAATTTTTAGTATAGCAAACAAATTATTGAGTCCTTTTCATTGCACTTATTTGTTTATTATCATTTCTTTCATTAGGATTAAAAAATCCTTCTTTTAAATAGCAATTTTTATTTATGCAATATGCACTTAAAATTATTAAGTGCTTATTGCACCTCGACTGCATGTATTTTTACAAAGGATAACTTTTTTGTTCCGCCAAATATTAAGCACTTAATTTCATAAATAAAACTCTTTAATAACGAAGTTTTAATGTGGTTCAATAAATTTACTCCTGAAAATGTTATTTCAGGCAAAACAAGTTGTATTGTACCACTTCTAGTAAAAATGTTTCCGAATAAAATTGTAAATATTGGTTCAATCAATAATCAATTTAGAGCTTTAGCTGATGTCGAGCACTTGCAGTCGTTAAAAACTGAAAAAGTTTGTAGTTTATTTCGGCAGTAGGTAATTTACCAAAGGAGCTGAATGTCCATATATGTCCTGACATTTCTAGAGTCGTTGCTGGAATTTTATCTAGAGTTTTTTCTTTTCAAAATTTAATTAAAACTTAGGAAAGAATCAGACTACATGTGCCAACATTATCAAGTCTCATACAAACAAAGGATTGGTTAAGATCGACTAATTCATGCTGCATGATGTAAACATTCAAATAGTTTATTAACTAAACAAATAAGTGCCCGATTTTGATCTCATATATTTATAAGATTTTATGTACCTTATTTTTTTTTTTATTCCTACAATAAATCCCGCGAAGCTTTTTGCTTGTCTGCAGGAGACCAGAGTCTCTGGCGGGAATCGAACCCGCAAACCCGGTACTGATAGACTTGCTCACTACCAGCAAGCCTACCGGGACACCCTTTAATTCATACATATAATGAATGCTAATTTTAAGTTTGTTTTTTTGTGCATTTTTATGTACTTTTTGTTGTTTTAATAAATTAAAAAAAAAATGGTACCGTGAAGGTCCAAAACTTTTTTTTTTAAAAGTTGGTACAAAATTTAAAACCCAATTTAACATTCCTGTTCTGCTAGTTAAGTAAATGTGCACACCTATTTATTTTGGTTTTTTTCTCAGAGAACGCTCATTTTCGTAATACAGCTGAATAATTGGGGACGAGGTTGTGGTATGAAGTGAGGAACAAAATAGTCACTGTAGTACAACAGCTGCAAGCTGTAAAAAATTAAAATGGCAGTTTCAAAGTAGTGTTAACAGAATACGTAGTTGTTGTTGTCGCTGCAGTTGAAGTTGAAACGCAATGTTTGAAATTATGAACTTTGTTGCGCTACAGAGCATTCGTCAGCTTCAGCTACTACTACGACTACTTTATTCTGTTCCAGGCCTGAGCCTTTCCATGATAATTTGCCAAGCGATGAGTCTCGCGTGATCTGTAAAAAAGCATATTGAAAATCAAACCTCACGCTGAGTCACCCTTTACTTATGAATACATATAAAATACCAAATACTTAACGGTTAGTAACTAAATTGCTTTGATTGACAATTCTTGTAGTGTTTAAAGATTAATATGTTTTAAAATCAAATCAATTTAAATTTTATCCATAACAAATTGGTTTAGGTCACGTCTTAAATAAATATTTTAATCCCAATTCTTTCGGCAGCTCATGTACAACGTTACAAAATTCATAAAAATATTTAAAAACAAGCGAAAAGAAGTGAGAATATTCAACTTCCTAAGTCTATTTAAAATTGAAAGGAAATTAAATCCTTCTATTGATTTCAATAAAAGATGGATTGCAAAAACTTTAAAATACTCAAAGTTCAAGCGCTGTTGGTGTAAAAATATCAATTGCTTCGTCATTGTTGCTAAGGGATTCTTATAATTTTGTAATACATAGAAAAAAATGTGATGCCTTTCGTAAGAATAATGTCTAGTTTTGGCTTAGATTTGATTTGTTTTTACTTTCCGTTGATTTGTTTGATTTTGCCATAGTTATTATCCCTTTGTCAAATATGCAAAATATGTTTAAAAAAAATTCCATGTATAAGAGCAAAACAAAATGACAGTTAAGAAGAAGTAGATCTTTAAAGGGTTTTATTTAAAAAACATTTTTCATTTACACTTTGAAGCATTTTTGCTTAAGGGGTTTAAAAAGGTCCTTCTGTCAAAAGTAAAAAAGGTCATTAAACAAAAATTTTAATGAATAGTAGGAGATAATGAATTTAATTTTTCATTCTAATGATGATTAAAACCGGCAAACTTTAGGGAAAATTTGCAAAAATATCGTTAACAGTAATAACAAAAATTAGAGCTGAAACTCATTAAAAGTTATTAGGGTTTGCATAAGTTTTAAAAGCAGATATTACAAATAACAAAAATATGTATACTAGACATAATAATTTTTAAAATTTTTTGCAAATAGGAAAAATGGCATATCATAGTCGAATAGAGCATAAAAAAGTATGGGGCCCATTATATTTTATTTTAAAAATCCCATAAAAGATTCCACACCAAGCGCAATTTCTTTTTTTATAAGACCATATAGCCATTTGCTTTATCATCAAATTTAGAAATTTGAATATTAAAAAAAGTCATATAAGTGTGACATACAATACTTATATGAACTGGTCCAATTCTAGATCTATTCTGGCACTTTTGCCCTTTATACTTATTTCGGAATATCGATTGCAAATGTTTTCTATTTGTAAATTTGAGCGAAGTCTGGTTATCTGATCATAATTTCAATAAAATAATTTCGCCACACTACAAAAATCACTTTCCGGCCTTACAGAAGCAAATGAACGTTTTCTCAGACATTGGTCCAAAAAACCTTCAACTATTCAGGAAGTTCTGCGAAGCAAGCTCTGAGCAGAACGTGCAATTAATCATGTGCAGGTGATTTTGCTATTATGTAAATCATCACATACTTTAAATTAAAAACTTTTTTCATATAACAATTGAAAACTTAACATTTAATTTTGATTTAATTAACATTTTAGTTGTTTTCAAATAAATTTTCAATTAAAATTTTAATGAAATAACAAAAAATCTTAATTGACTTTTTTCGTTTAAAATAAAATAATTTAAGCATGTAGAATTGTTGTTGGGAACTGTCAATATTTAATTAAATAAATTCACACATTGTTTGAAATGGGAAAGTTTTTTGATCACATTTTAATTTTTTTAAATTTTAAAATTTTTAGTAATCAATATAATCATTCTGGTAAAAGGTGCAAAATCAACAAATTGTTTGCTTGATATTATTAATTTGGTATAAATTTGGTGATTGGAGAAAATCAATAATATTTTCTGTGTGTGTAATTTCATCATTGTACTGTCCACCTAGATATACAATATTATAAATTATTTCGGCTGCTAGTGATAACAACGCTTAACACATCAATTGGGGGTCACGTTATCGAGCTACCCCGCGTAGCAATAAAAATAATCCTTTTAATTTTTAAGGCAATTTTTCGAACAGAATCCTTCCCTTCAGGATGGAAGGTCTCTCTAGTTACCCCTAACCTAAGCCAGAGATATATCACACAAGAGTTGAGTCATATAGGCCTATTAGCTTATTATCTAACATACCAAAGCTATTTGAGATACTTTTGGTTTCTAAATTAATCCCGATATGGGACGAAAATAATTTGGATTTAGAAAGAAACAAGGCACAATCGAACAAACACACAGACTACTAAAAACCGCCACGAAGCATCTATATACCTACAGGACACATAACAATTAATTTGCGTAGAGAATAATGCCCCCTATTAAAATCAATAACCAAATAATACCACAACATTCGAATGTAAAATATCTCCGTATACATTTTGAGATACCCGTCCTATTTCGGGCGAAGTATGAGTCTAGCCTATTAAAGAAGAAATACGTGGTAGAATCAATCTGTGAACTGATTTGGATACAGCACGCTAAAGTCAATTGACATCAAAATTCTTGATTCAGACTTTTATAATTTTTTGCCGATCAGTGTAATCTTTCCCAGAAAAATTATTTTCAGACCCAAATTTAAAATTTTTTTTTTTTAACTTTTTGTTGGTAAACACCAAAAACTTATTCAATATTACTTTGTTAAGAGGGTGCCATGTGCCATAGAAATAAAGAAAAACTTTTAATTTATTTTTTCGTTTTATACTTAATTTGTTTGATGTAACGATAATTTTAATTAAATGTTATTGAAAACCAACACGCCAGGAACTTGACCTTTTTTTTTGTTACTTAATTTTCTGTGATAATTTTATTTTTTTTTTTTTGTTGCAAAGTTTTAGATGGAGAAGTGTTAACAATAAGTTTCGGCATGAAAACAAAAACATAATAGCAGTAAGTGCAAGTTAATACTATTATACTTTGTATTAATTCATGTCAAAACTCAAGTAATTTGTAAAGGTGTGATAGTGTGAATTCAATGTGTTACAAAAAAAAATTTTGACATCCCTTACAAATTCATTGTACTTTTCATTAGATCAGGGTTGCATTTTAACAAAAGCATGTTCATGTGTGATAGTCTGACTACAAACTTTAATCTTATATTAGATTTTTTGAAAGTCGCAACAAAACTCATTAGATTTCTATCTCGCAAAGTATTATGGAATATGTAAGACTTGTGTGATAGTATAAACTTGCCTTAAGTTCGAATACAAAAATTTAAGGAATGGAGACATCGGGTAGATAAGTTAGAGACAATTGTTGGGTATGTAAAAGGTCTGTCCTGTATTTGCCCCGTTTAGAGGCAGCATTTGAGCTGTGGTTCCATTTCATTCAAATTTCTTAAACTCTGTATGGGAGCATCGTTAAGCAATGAAGAGAGGGGATTAGTATGTTCGGGAAAAATGTCGTGCAGAAATAATAAATGGGGGCCAGTTCTACATTTTACCCCACTAAAAGCAACTCTATGGCACTCTGTTGAAAAATTTAAACTGAGGGTCTGCGTTGTGGCCATTTTATTTATTACAGATTTGAAACGGATTATAAAGACATGGTATAAATCAATGGATAGTTAAATACATATCGTACTAAATCAACAAGAGGGTATTAATTCAAAATTTTTATTTTTTCAATTTTTCGAATAAGTCAACACGTTATACGCATTCATATCTACCCGCTGTTAAAATATCGTGCTATTTTGTCTACTTTTTGGTAATGAAACGGTTGGTTTGAAAAATGTTTTTCATATGTAAAGTTTAAAATTATTTTGCTCTTCCTGAAAATTTTAAAATACCCTCTTGTTGATTAAGTGCGATATGCGTATTTAAAAGACCGATTAATAAATATAAATATCTTGATTATAACTCGTTGAATTTTTTTTAACAAGATGGGATATTTCTTTAATAATAAGCTAAGTTTTTTTAATTCACCATTTTCGGCCATGGCCTGAAGTAGGTTGCATGTCTATACCTTAAAACTAATTTTCGAAGCGAGTTCTTATTAATTGCCTGTTTTTCAAAATAAAATAAAAATATAAGCCTGGGAATTTATATTGAAACAACAATAAAAAACTCAAATTTGTTTTTGTTTTCAATATAAATTTCTAAACGAAAATTTTTATTTTATGTGCTGTTTCCAAATCATTTTAATATATAAAAAAAAAATTAAATTCTTTTTAAAAATAAATTTACTCAGTTTTAGAATCCGGGAATTATTTCTTTTTCATAAGTTTCTTTAATATATTTAACATTTAATATTTTTCCAAATTTATTCTATGAGCTAAATTTCAGTTATGTATTTTATAAAGCTTTTTTGTAATAGTTCTATTTCTTCAATATTTAGAATAAGTTCGAAAAATAAAAAATTTTGAATATACTCAATTTTTGTAAAAATTAACTGCCTGTTTTTTTTTTGTTTCGAATATAAATTCCTAATCGAAAATTTTTATTTTATTTTAAAAAACAGGCAGTAAGTTAATTTTCAAACTCATTTCAAAATTTCTACTTTAATTATTCTTCACGATGTGGAGTGAGATATTTCAAAAAGCTTTTTGCGTTGACACCCTGTATCTTACCTTCTATTGCATTTTCTTAAAGCCTATGTTCTCCTCTACGACTCGTTTATATACCATTTTGCAATCCGACCAGTAGTTTAGGAGGTTCCGATTTATAACCGTTTTATTTTGTGATTGTCAAACGAGGATGTCAAACGATTTTGTAAATTCTGAATTCGTACTTAAATCCAATTGTCAAAGAAAAATTTTGTAAAATTTTGTTTTAATAATTTAACTTTTTTGGTTTAATATCAATGCTTTGCATTTACATATTTTTTATATATATTTATTTATTGAATCTTCACTTCATATTTGTGAACTAACAATAACACTGTGCTACATGAAAAGCAAACGCTGAATCCAGTGGTGATATCCGTTTTTAGGTTAGCTCTTGTTTTCGAGATATGCCATTATTTCGAAAATTGAGGACGGTGCACAACACATAGTCGCGTAACTCACAAGCGGTTAGTTTATTAAACAAACTATTTTGAATGGGAGCTCCCTTAAGGCTCGATCAAAAGCTATGTTGGTATGATAACCGTGAGTAGATAATGCTGGATGGAAATGTGGAATTAGTAAATTCCCTGAGCCGATATAATTAAACAAAATATAGAATAAACTTTATTTTGTTTGCTCAGAAAAATGATACTTAATAGGAAAATGAAATGGAAAAAAATAGGAAATAAAACAAATTAGTTATAATTGTAGTTTGACTATTTATTGGAGAAATTTGTTACCTTCCTCGTTGGCTAGAAACAGAACAAGAAGCCAAATTCAGTTAAGCCAAAACGGAAACAGCTCCATAGACATTTAACGCTTGTTGACGTCTTATTTTAGGCATTATGCGAGAGAGAGAAAGGACGATATTTGCATCATTCAGCTTTCTTTTATATTTAATAAAAAGGGGGGAAAATTTACGTATCACCAATATTAATGACCAGGGCTGGATAAACACCCTTGGCATTAACATTGCCGCCCACCTTGCTGGATACAAGCAATAAAATTTGAAACTAAACAAAAACAAGGTACTGTCTATGAGGCTGCTATAGAGAAAAAAAGTACAATTAGTAAATTATTAATGTTACATTATAATTCATTTCAACTTAATTCATTGGATATAATTATTAGAAATAAAATGTTTTTCTTATTATAAAATATATTAAATACGTTTGCATTTTGCCAGTTGTGTACGAAAAGTGCATTTAGGGATTTTTAAAATTACATGGCCCATAAATCATCCAACCGAACACCGTACTTTGGGCTGTAGGTAGGCCGATTTGCGAAAAAACACCTGGTGATATTATTTTTGGGTAAATATCTGATCCGATAATAATGTCTATGGAAGCGGACTCACTGAAGTTTGAGTCTGCTAAGAATAGGTCCCGAAAATTCTTTTTGAAATAGTCAGGGAGTGACTTGTCCGGAGTACGAAGGGCCATACGATTGTCAACTCGAAAGGTTCCTTCTATTTTGGAAGCAGAATCGTACCTGGACTTAAGAACGATTGGACAAATGGTTTCGTCATGAAGAGTATATGTCGTTAGACTAAGTTTGTCCACCAACCTCTTTGACACACGGCTTAACGATGAACCGGAGTCCATCAGACAACGACCATGTGACGTCGTAGTATTCTGGCGTAGAATTTCGGTTAAAGACGTTGACTTGGAAATGGTTGACTTTCGAGGTTGTCTTTTGGGAGCAGAAGCGGACAAACTGCGGTTTTTGGCTGAAGTAGATGGTTCTGGTGACTTTGTACGTGACCGAGAAAGAGACCTGGAACGTGAGGACAGAAGATCCTTTGCTAGTCGTGGGTTGACATGTAATAAAGTGTGGTGAAACTTGTGACAGTGCCTGCAGCCGTCTTTAGAAAAACACTTGCCATGAGAGTGATCATGTGCCAAGCAGTTTTGGCAGGAATTTGCGACATGTTCTAAGCGGATGTGGGCTATTGCATAAACGGCAAGGGTAAGCGTTGTAATTATCCAAGAAGGTCTTAGAAGTGGACTTGGACTTAGACGAAATTTTTGGCATGATGAGCTAGAAAGCAACAAAAAAATAAGACATACATAAGCAAAATGCATCGAATAGAAACTAAGATTTCGCAGGTAGCATTATAAGTTTAACTACTGGTCTTGTTATTAGCCCACGCTGCGTGAGTATATCTGCGACTCTAACGCGCTTGTCTGATCCAGCGTAGACCTTTACAACCCGACCAAGTCGGCATGCATTCGGTGGGAGATTCTCGTCCTTGATCCCTACCAGCGCACCTTCAAAAATATTAACTTCTGGCCTCTGCCATTTTACCCTTTTATGCAACTCTTTGAGATATTCATTCTTCCATCTGAAGCGAAAATTCTGATGGACTAACTTGAGTCTCTGACATCGATTGGTCAGAGATATAGACGAATCGTTTATCTGTGGATCGACCGGTGTAAGAATAGGGGTTCCTATTAGAAAATGTCCAGGGGTCAACGCGCAGAGATCAGTTATTGAGGCACGATTCAATTTTGGACAATAAGGTTGACAGCTCCTCAAAAGTGTACTTGTAGCATCCTGCGATCTTTCGAAAGTGGGGTTTGAAGCTTTTTACGCCAGCTTCCCACAAGCCACCCATATGTGGAGCTCCTGCCCTAATAAAATAAAAAGCAATATTCTGATGAGCATAATTCGCTAAGACGGATTGTTGGGAGGTTTGAATAAACTCTTTTGCTAGGATTCGAGATGCGCCAACAAATGTAGTTCCATTATCTGAATGGAGGTGTAAAGGACACCCTCGTCGAGAAACAAAGCGGCTGAAAGCTGCCAGAAATGCCTGAGTGGATAAGTCCGAGGTGGCTTCTAGATGTATTGCCTTTGTCGAGAAACATACGAAAACACAAACGTAACCTTTGGATATTCGGCAGGATCGACCAGAATAGCTTTTAACATCGAAGGGTCCTGCGAAGTCTAATCCAGTGTGTGTAAATGGACGTGAAAACTCAGATCTCTCTGAGGGCAAGGCTGCCATAATCTGTTTGTGGCACCGTTTTTTGTAAATAACACAAATTTTGCATTTATTAATGGTGGAATTTATTAAGTTTTTTGCCTTCGGGATCCAATATTGGGTTCTAAGAAGACGCAAGACCAGCTGATTCCCCCCATGAAGTGTAATGTCATGAATAAATTTGACCAAAAGCCTTGAATATTGGGAACTATATGGCAGGATAATGGGATGTTTCTCATTATAGGATAATCCGGGCGCTGATTCTAGGCGTCCACAGGAACGTATAATGCCTTCTAGATCTAAGAAGGGGTTTAAATTTAAGATTGTACTTGACTTTGGTATGGACTGCCTGGCGGCCAGAGCCTTATACTCATTTGGAAACGACGCCTTTTGACTTACGGAAATAAGATGATCTCGGACAGCATTTATTTCACAGCTAGTAAAATTGACTGTATTTTTATAGAAGCTTAAACGATATCGAGGATGAGTTCTATAGTAAAAACGAAAGACATATGCCAGAACCCGCATTGCCTTATTGAACGATGAAAATCTCTCAAGTATATCTTCGAAGTTTGAAAAATAGGTAAAATAGGACTTTACTGGTTTACTTTCAAGTT
The DNA here is from genome assembly GCA_943735925.1 of Pollenia amentaria. NCBI lineage: Eukaryota > Metazoa > Arthropoda > Insecta > Diptera > Polleniidae > Pollenia > Pollenia amentaria. The sequence goes on along the minus strand of OX031009.1, from coordinate 92,656,270 downwards.
CGGTATTCAGAGTGTACAATGGGTCAGATTGTGGCCATTTGGAGTCATCTTTCCAGAGCCATTGAGGTCCAAACCACCATAATACATTGTCCCGAAGATCCTTAGGATGCATTCCTCGACTGGCTAAATCTGCGGGATTTGTCTCGGAGGTGACATGATCCCATTTCGAAGAATTGACCACCTGAGTGATTGTGGAGACTCGGTTGGCTACGAAGGTTAGCCAGCTACATGGTGGTTTTGCCAACCAAGGTAAAACTATAGTTGAATCAGTCCAACAGTAAATTGAATATTTTTCGACGTCTAATCTGGGCAACAAATTTTCTATCATTTCCGCCAAAAGTACTGCTCCACAGAGTTCAAGTCTCAGAATGGAAAGTGTCTTTATTGGAGCTACCTTCGTTTTAGATGAAATTAGATGCGTAGAAATGGAAGTAGAATCTGAAATGCGGATATATAATGCCGCTGCGTATGCTTTTTCGGAAGCATCGCAAAACCCATGGAATTGGATTTCGGCGTTTGGACAAAAATCAATCCATCTAGGAATACGAATGGTATTGATTACAGAATAGTTGGATTGGAATGTTTTCCATTCATGAAGCGAATCTGGAGAAAGAACTTCATCCCAACCAGTACCGTCTATCCAAATTCTCTGCATAAGGTTTTTTGCTAGGACAATACAGGGTGAAAGCCAGCCAGCCGGGTCAAACAATTTGGCTATTTGGGATAGAACTTCTCTCTTCGTATATTTGGAATTTTCAGGAAATGGATTTGCTGCAAAATAAAACTCATCTAAACACGCATTCCATCGGATTCCTAAGGTTTTTGTGGAACTGTTGTCTTCAAATTTCAGAAAATCCTCATGAAGAAGATGGTCTGGTGGAATGTCTTCTAAAATCTCCTTGTAATTTGATGTCCATTTTCTAAGTGAGAACCCTGCGGAACCCAGGGCCTTTATCAGCTCATTCTTTGCTATTATTGACTCACTTTTCGTATGAGCTCCCGCTAAAACATCGTCAACGTACATCGAATTCCGCAGAGTCATACTAGCAGTCCATCTTTTGATAGAATAAATTCACAAAATCGTTTTGCAATTCTGGAGGATGAATCTTCTGAAGCACCTAACGTCATAAAATCGTCGAAGCCACCCCCGATATATCTTAGAGAGCAAAACTCAAGTGAGCTTATAAAAAGATTAATCTCGGTGATAGGTGAAAATTCGTTTTACGTTGCTGCAATCAAGCGTGGAAATATAAACGAGACAAAAATACAGATTAATCATGAGAATGATTTCCGTAAAATAATTAATAAGTTTGAAGCACTTAAAAAAAGCTTCTATACGTACCAACTGAAAAGCAGTAAAAGTCTTCAAGTTGTGATTAAGGGCATTGACTCATGCGTGGACCCCGACGAAATAAAAACATTTTTAGAAGAAAAAGGCTTCAAAATAAAAAATGTTACAAATATTAAAAATAAAGAAAAAAATCCCCAACCTCTATTTCGAGTGGAGTTAGAGCCCGGCGATGTTAAGCTAAAAAAAAATGAAACGCATCCCATTTACAGTTTAAAATACATTCTGTACAGAAAAATTACGATAGAGGAGCCGCACAAAAGAAATGGGCCCGTTCAGTGTTTAAACTGCCAAGAATTTGGTCATACTAGGGCATACTGCCATTTACCCCCTGTTTGCGTCGTATGTGGAGAATTACATGGTACCGTCCGGTGCGATAAGTCCAAAAATGACCCTAATGTAAAAAAATGTAGCAACTGTGGTGGTAACCACACTGCCAACTATAGAGGATGCCCGGTATATTCGATTGTCAAGCGTTCTGTTGGACAGAAACTTAATCCCCCTCAAACGCAGGCAACTAATCATGCAAACACGTACGGCGTCCAGATGCCTCAGCCAAATAATAACAGAACCTCATACGCTAATGTATTAAAATCTAATCCTATGCAACTGCAAGGTGATGTACCAAATAACGACGAAATTCCCATTTCTAATTTAACTCGGCTAGAAAAAACTATGGAAACATTAGTGCAAACAGTTAACAATTTTACTAACACAATGGGTAACATGATGCAAGAAATGTTAAGAATGCAATCGATGTTATTGCAAGCTGTACTAAACAAGCCATGAACTGTTTAAAAATTTGCTTTTGGAACGCAAACGGCATCCGCCAACACAAAAATGAACTAGAATACTTCCTTAAAAATAAACAAATTGATGTTATGATGGTTTCTGAAACTCATCTGACCTCAAGAAATACGTTTAAAATCAATGGTTATATATTATATGATACCAAGGACCCTCGAGACAGAGCTTGTGGCGGTTCTGCCATTTTGATAAAGAACCGAGTAAAACACTACTTAATGAGTGATCATCGTGAAGACTTTCTCCAAGCAACGAACATTTGCGTTGAGGAATTAAATCGAAACATAGTAATTTCATCATTATACTCCCCACCTAGATTTTCTATATCAGAAAGCCAATATCATAATTATTTCAAATCATTAGGACCTTGCTTCCTGGCTGCTGGCGATTATAACGCTAAACACACTTTCTGGGGTTCACGACTTATTACACCTAAGGGTCGTGTTTTGTTTAACACAATTTGTAAAATGGATCTAAATGTGGTCGCGAGCGGACAACCAACATATTGGCCTACTGATCAGCAAAAAGTTCCAGATGTTATCGATTTTGGAGTGGTTAAAAACATCCCCGCAGAAACGATTTATGTTGAAGCTTCCTTAGAACTATCTTCTGATCACACACCTACAATTCTTACAATAACAAATCCTAATCGAATTGTATCTCCGTCTGATAACTTAGTGACGTCAGCCACTCAAATAAATTGGTTAAAATATAAAAAATATCTCAGTACCCACTGCACTGAAAATATTCCGCTTAGTACACCGGAGAATGTGGATATTTCTATTGTAAATTTTGACAGTTATCTGAAACTAGCTGTTCAACATTCTAGTATAACCCTCAAAAAACCAAAAATAGTAAAATATATTCTGCAGATGTTGAGCGTCTCTTGACTGAAAAAAGGAGAGCTCGAAGAGAATGGCAATTGCATAGATCCCCTCAACTTAAGAATTTACTAAAAGAGTGCACAAAAAGACTAAGAAAGTTACTGCAGTCTCAGAAAACGGCTTCCCTGGAAAAATATCTTAAGGAACTTGATGCAACTACTCAATCAGACTACTCATTATGGCGTGCAGCTAGAAATCTTAAAAGACCAGTTATCACTAAACCACCATTAAGAAACTTAAATGGAAGTTGGGCACGAAATGATGAAGAAAAAGGCAATCTTTTTGTTAATCATTTGAAAAACGTATTTACCCCGCATACATCTCCCGATATTGTAGTCGAGTTGCCACCAGTTGCTGTTAGAGCTGCTATTCCACTTAGATTTGAGATAAAAGAAATCGAAAAGGCTATTCATAATTTAAACCCCAAGAAAGCCCCTGGTTTTGATAAGATCAGCAACAAAATGCTATTAGAGCTACCCAGCATAACAAAGAAAATTATTCTTTTAATTTTTAATGCCATTTTACGCCTTGAATACTACCCACAAGAATGGAAAGTATCCTTAGTTACAATGATACCTAAGCCAGGAAAGGATCCTACAAAAGTTGAGTCATATAGACCTATAAGTTTATTGTCTAATATATCAAAGCTGTTTGAGAAGCTGTTAGTGTCAAAATTAGCCCCAATTTTAAATGTAAATAGATGTATTCCTAACCATCAATTCGGCTTTAGAAGAGAACATAGCACAATCGAACAAACCCATCGTATAGTAAACGCCATAAGAAAAGCCTTTGAAGAAAAAAAATATTGTTCCGCCCTCTTCATCGATGTTTCCCAAGCTTTTGATAAAGTCTGGCATGAAGGGTTATTACATAAATTGAAGCTAAACTTACCAGTAAACACACACAAGCTGTTAGAAAGCTACTTAGTCGGCCGAAAGTTTATTATTAAAGAATGTGATTTTATAAGTTCTCCTCAGCCAATTGACGCTGGAGTCCCTCAGGGAAGCATCATGGGCCCACTCTTATACCTTATATATACCTCAGACATGCCAACAAACAACCACACCCTAACTTCAACATTTGCTGATGATACAGCTTTTATAAGCGTACACGAAAACTGTCATAGCATCCCGTTACTTGCAGGATCATATATTTGAACTGGAAAAGTGGTTAAAACAATGGAGGATAAAGGTCAATGAGCAAAAATGCGTACATATAACATTCACCTTGCGTCGGGAGTCATGTCCCACTATTGCATTGAAAACAAATCGAAAAAAAAAACGCCATCTGAGAATCAGTATAGTAAGATAATTTTGAAGAATTGGACCTATATGAAGCAAAGAATTCAAACTTTTGCCGTTGGACGAAGGGGCTGATGCATTGAAAACTACACGTACTTTGGTAGTTACGCTGTCAGGTTTGATGACCGCATGGTGTGGTAGGTAATACGCATATTGAGTCTTGGAAATTTTTTCAGTGGTTTCGACTTTTATCATGTGACCAAGGGGTTCGTATTCTTGGACAACTTTGTCATAATCATTTTTTAAGTTGGGAATCTTTATTAATCTAGCCTCATTTCGAAAAAACTGAGCTAAAGCACTGGATCTAGAATGACCTAAATTCAGAAGATTTGGAAATTCTTCCTTAAAAGGAAGTGATACTACGTATCGACCTTCTGAATTTCTTTTTGTAGTACGAGTATAAAAGTCTTCACAAGCCTGGTCAGAAGGAGTCTTATAGTTCTTCCTTGGAAGATTCTCCACCTCCCAAAATCCCTTGTCTAAGGAAATTTCACAGAAATATGAAACGACTGTGGTAACAGGCTTAGAGTGACGAACTACCGGGCCCGTAAGAATCCACCCAAAAATGGTTTCTTGAGCTATCAAGGATTCACAAACATTGTGCAGAGTCCCGGAACATACAATTGAAAGGAAAATATCACCTCCAATCAACAGATCAATTTTAGAACCATAGTTGAACTTCGGATCCGCCAGTGTAATGTTTGGAAGGTTTGAAAAAAGTGAATCAGGGATAGTCTGGGATGGAAGTTTACTAGAAAGTTGGGGGACCACAAGTGCTGATACTGCAATTTCTATCTCTTTGTTGATCATAGAACCTAGTACCACTGAACACTGGCGTTGAACCTTGGCCGATATAGTGTTATTCAATCCAGAAATTTGAGCGTTAGTTGGATGAGCAGAAAGTCGAAGCAAATTGAATAATCGCTCTGAAATAAAGGTACCTTCAGACCCTGAATCTATCAATGCCCGAGCTTGATATTTCATTCCCAAATGGCATATATTTACCCAGGCAGTTCCCAATAGAACACCCTTAGAACTTGAAGCAAAACAAGATTGAATATTATTAGAGGCATTATTGTGAGTGGACTGTAGATTACTAGTAGTGGGTCTGGAAAAAGGTGTGAAATTCGGATTCAGGGTACTGTTCGTATTTGGCACTTGAGGAGCTGGAACTGTATTCTCAACTTCCTTATGAAGAAGAGTGTTATGTCTTTTTTGACACTTGAAACAGCTATGCTTACTTGTACAATTTTTCACACTGTGAGTTTTTGAAAAACAGTTCAGGCACAAACCCTCTTTTTTAATCTCCTCAAATCTTTTTTGGTAAGTCATTTTCAAAAATTTTGGACACTTTCTAATAGCATGGTTTTCCTTAGGACACAGCTGACACTTTGGAATTGATACATTTGCCGAAAAACTATGAATTCTTTTTTTAGAATTTAAGCTAGATTGAACCACGGTTTTACCCTCATGTGTTTTCGGATTGACTGAACTACGAATTTCGGAAACCGATTCCAAAGTTCTATGACGATTCGCAAGAAACTCGTCAAGTTCTGACCACTTAGGAAGAGCGGTTTTGTCCTTTAATTCTTGTTCCCATAAAGTAAGTGTATTCTCAGGAAGTTTATTGGTGCAGATAAATACGAAAATTGGATCCCAACTTGCAACATCTATTTTGTACAGTTTTAGAATAGAAATACAAGAATTAATATCCCTCTGTAGTTGCTTTAAAGACTTCCCCGATTCTGAACTAATAGACTGAAGATTGAACAGAATCTTCAACTGACCGTTTACTAGTACTCTTCGGTTTTCAAACCGGACGCATTAATTATCCCATGCCAAATCGAAACCTTGATTAGTGAAAGGACTTTTTTGTACAATTTCCCTAGCCTCCCCTTTAGTTTTCTGAGTTAAATAGAAAAGCTTTTCGACTTTGCTGGCCCTGGTGTTAGATATCACCGCCGTAAACATATCACGAAATGTGGGCCAGGAGGCATAGTCACCATGAAAGATGGGAATTTCTATCGGAGGCAAGTGAAGGCTTTGTGCATCGACAGAAGTCTTCGGACAGCTAAAGTCCCGAGAATGGCCACGATGGACGGTGTTGTCAGCTGGAGGTACCACTGCTTCAGACTGGGAAGCCAACTGTGGTCGCAGCGCATCTGAGAGTTCTGATAGTTTTGTCATACAGTTGCAATATGTTGCGTAGGTGCTCTTATATTTGAGCTTAAAGGGCTCTATATCAGAAGGCTCATCGTTTTCCCCTTTTTCCTTCTCCGCCTCAATCAGAAATTTGTCATAGGCTGCCCTAATGCCAATCCAGGTTGACTGTAACTCACAACGATGAACCTCCAGTGAGTGACACGATGGCAACGGATACCGGTTGTCGTTTAGGTCAGCCTCGAACTCTACAATGCTATCGGCTAATCGAATGAATTGGTCTAAGGACATTTTTATTTTTGCTAAATAATCAGATCCGATAAAAAGACTAAAATATTAGTAGAAAAAATTTCAGGATAATACCCCACAAGTTGTGCCTATTGAATTGCACGAACAAAAATGACAAAATGAAAATCTATACTATTATTTATTTTCACCGAACAGAAAACAAATCCTTTTAAACTTTTCTTCAATTCCTTAAAATTCGATTCACAGCGCAATGGAACTTTTACGGTTTATAAAAAAATACAGAAATGGTTCGATAATTATAAAATAAGCCGTCAGTAATCGGTAAGGCCTCACTTGAATATCGAAATCACCCACAGCAAGATTGCACTCCTTTAAATTTCTACCTTTTGTACAACAGCACTTATTCAATTGCCGGGAAATGATCAGCTGTTGTGTTAAACTTAAATAGCAATAGTTCATTGGCCTTTATTTCGATGGAATCTTAAACCAAATGACTGAAAATCCCCAACACAATAGGTCTTTTCCCGTACTCGTCAATGAACATTCATTTGAACAAATATACTAAGTTAAAAGGTTTCGATAAAAATTCGTGCAAAAGGCTAATAAAAAAACCGGAGACCAACCAATTTTCGTACGAACAGACCTAATGTTTGCTTTATTTAGATAAAGTGTTGCCGTTACTAGAAAATTTGTTTAGTACAAAGTAACTTAATTTTTTATTTTTATTGTAATTTATTGCAATTAGTTGGGAACAATTAGCTTGCGCCGGTATAATTCGAAAAAAAAATAAATTTTAAAAAGTAATAATTAAAAAATTTCTACGTTGTTAACAAGAAAATTAAAAAAAAATTTTTTTTTATAATATTTTTTTTTTGTATTTGAATAATTGCAAGCGGTTCGAATAGTGAATCAATTTACACAGAAACCCTTGAAGGATATAAATAAAATTTAGATTCTGTTTTCTCAGAAAAAAAATTTTATGTTTATTTATTTATCTATTTATTTTTGGTATTTAAACATTTTCTTCTCGGAAACTCTGTCTTACTTTCTTCCAGTAGTTGACTTATTTCCAAGGTATTTGTTATGTATGAAAGAAAAGGCAGGATGAAAAAATCAAGTGAGAGATCAATGCAGTTGGAAAAAATGAAGAGATCTTCCAAGTTAACAAACAAGAGATATTCAAAGCCACCAAGAGAACTAGCGCTAACTCTTATGAGAAAGTTGAGTTGAACGCAGAGAATGTTATTGAATAAGAGTATTCGTTAACCAAGAATGGAAAATAATAAAAAACGTTAAGGGAAAGCTCAACTTAAAAATAAGAATTGGGAGAGATTTTATCAAGGGAAACCAATGTTGTTGAATTGGTATTAATAAAAATTGACTCAAGAGTATATTAAAGAGTAATTAACGCTGAAAAATAAAGAAATATAACATGCATGCATAACATTCAAAGAGAACTTAAATAAAAGGCGCGAAACATAACGAGTAAGAAATGAAATACCCTACACCGGCAATATGACGCATACCGACCGCTGTCGAACCACAATTTGAAAAATGTAGAAAACATGTTTTTACTTAGAAACAAATACGAGTATGCACTTACTGGTACTGGTAGTGATCGTTATGTATCCAAAATTGCCACATTTCGTCTTAATAAATCTCCTTTTAAATTGGATAAATTTCGTTTTGCTCGCACTCGTTAATATTTTGCTACTTTTATTTTTCTCTCTATTTTTTTTCCTCTTAATTTAATGAATAACACCTTCACTCCTTCCTCTTTTTTTTTATTATTTTATAATTTCTATTCTATATTTTTATCTATTTTATATTTTTATATTATTTCTATATTTTTGTATTGCTTTTTTTTTTTTTATTTTATATTGGTTGCTTAGTCAACAATGCAAATATTTAAAGCAAGAAAAAAAACAATGTTCGTGAGAACCACTATTTTAAAATGCACTTTAAAGACAACTAAACGAAAATCAAAGCAAAATGCACAACGTACCTAAATATGTATGATGTATGTATGTATAGTTAATAAGAATGTTTGTCGTCTTGTGTATGGCTTCAAATGTACTCAAATAATGAAATCCCAGAGAATTTGCTGCTAATTATTAATTTCCAATCAGGTTCGAATGGACCAAATGTTGGTATGATAACCGTGAGTAGAGAATGCTGGATGGAAATGTGGAATTAGTAAATTCCCTGAGCCGATATAATTAAACAAAATATAGAATAAACTTTATTTTGTTTGCTCAGAAAAATGATACCCAATAGGAAAATGAAATGGAAAAAAAATAGGAAATAAAACAAATTAGTTATAATTGTAGTTTGACTATTTATTGGAGAAATTTGTTACCTTCCTCGTTGGCTAGAAACAGAACAAGAAGCCAAATTCAGTTAAGCCAAAACGGAAACAGCTCCATAGACATTTAACGCTTGTTGACTTCTTATTTTAGGCATTATGCGAGAGAGAGAAAGTACGATATTTGCATCATTCAGCTTTCTTTTATATTTAATAAAAAGGGGGAAAAATTTACGCATCACCAATATTAATGACCAGGGCTGGATAAACACCCTTGGCATTAACAAGCTACATATATATCAAAAGTTTATAATCAAGCAAGTTTTGAGCACACAGAACTATACCGAGGTGAAAAAAGTGATGTGTGAAAAGGGCCAAAATCAGTGCGAATGCAGCTTTCGAAGAAAAAGACAGAAAGCGTTTTTTTGGTAGTGAAGTGGCTATATCTAAAAGCATGCCGCTACATTCAACACAAATTGCGTGATCAAAACAAAAATAGCAAGACACAAGCCACTATAAACAAAAGCATTAGTTCAACAAATGTTTTGGTTTGTGCAAAAAAAAAAATATTTATTAATATTGTTCCGATTTATAATTTAGTTTACTTACTTAAATGTTATTTACTCGTGTTTCGGTAATTTTAAAAGTAAAAAGTAAATGAATTTCTGCAAAGAGAAAAGCAAAAAGGGCAGCTTTCAAAGAAAGACACATATAAAAACACAATATCGTTACACCTCTGTACATATTAAAAATGTGAGTTCCATCAGCTTAATTTTATCTGAGTCAATTTTGCCTCTCTGTGGGGTTTTCAGGTAAGTCGGCGATCAAGGTGAATTTCGACGTATTTAACTTTAGAATGCTGGGGTTCACACTGATTATTAATTTGTATTCGGAGGAAAGTTTCCTTTCTGAGAGTAAAAGTTACATCGATACACTTTTGTTCAAATACCTTTAGTCTCCACTTATTCAGCCATACAGCCAATTGTTAAATATGGAGTTTTTAAAGAATAGATGCTGTTGCGGGGGTTTGTACACACTTGCGAGCAGAAGCGGACCCTATATACCTTTCTGCGGCACACCAGATTGTATATCCTGTTGTGAGCTCACAAATTTATTCTCTTTAATACAAATTTTCGATTAAGTATGTTGCTTTGCAACATTTCAATGAGTGTTCGGGGCCAATCACTGCTTAGTCTTATAGATGAGTCCTTCATGACAGATCTTGTCGAAAGCTTGCGAAACGTCAATATATAGTGCCCAGCAGTACTTTTTCTTCATTTCGGATAGCGCTTACAATTCTATGTACTTACTTAGTGGTGCCATGTCTTCTTCGGAATCCAAAATGGTGCACAGGGATTAGGTTATTCTAAGCTACAACTATAGTTATCTTATCGGCGAAGATTTTCTCAAAAAATTTAGACAGATCCGACAATAACCTTATTAGTTAGTACTTAGTATGAGTCCACCTTCGTGCGGTAATTTCCTGGCTTAGGTATGATAGTAACGAGTGAAACCTTCCATTTTGTGGGATAATATTGAAGTCGTATTAAAGCATTAAAAATAAAGAGAATTATTCTTATTGCTATTCGATGTAACTCCAAAAGCTTTTAATTACTGATCCCATCGATGCCCGATGCTTTCTTGGGGTTTAAAGCAATAAAACGAAGGGATACTGCGTTGTGCTTAAATTACTTTATTTATTTAATTAACCAGGCAATTCCCATACCTTCAGTAATGAAAATAAAACTGATTTTTCTTTAAAATAATAAAAGTAAAAAATCAAATTTAAAAAAATATTGCAAATTTCGATTTTACCAGGTGACACTGGGCATAATTTGCTACACATTTTTAACATTCGGCTAAAAAGTGATCGAAGTAAGTTTCATTTTTGTCTCTGCTTCTCCATCGGATACCTCCCCTACCACAAGCGGGTACAGTATGATGTCACCAGGACCCTCTCCAGCCTCTCCGCTTTCCATTATTGCTATCGCTAATCTTCGTCACCTATAGTCACTGGGAATTGCCGGGTTAAGTCTATGAATACAATACTTACAAACTAAATACTAAATAACTCAATTGTTCTTAACCTGTATGTGATCCATTGTTCGTAGTTTGTTCGAAAAGTTTCAAAATAAAGTGGGATATTGAATCGTAATATGCGTTGAGGAACATTCAATAACATATTTCTTAAAAGTGTGAACATTATAGTAGGGGTCCTATACAATTCAGCCATTCCCTTAAATACATCTTACAATCTTTTGGCAATGAAAGGGTCCTTAAAATCTCTTGCCCATAGTTTGATGAAAGCCAATAATAGCGACCAAGAGCGTCACACTAATACCATTTGTTTGCATTTTTCAGGTTAAGTTCCATTAACCCTGAAAGGTTACTCTTCATTTTAGTACATTAAGTTTAATTTTCGTCGAATCGACGAACTTTTTAAAAAACATTTTAGGGGAACGATTTTTAAAGTAAAAGATCAACAAAAAATTTTTTTAGATAAGCATTTTATTAAAAAAAAAAAAAATTAAATAAAATACAGCATTTAAAATAAAAGTTTTTCTTCTCTCTCAGAATTTGATACGAATTTTAACAAATTTTTTAGTGTTTTAAAAGTGTTTTTATCAAGTAACGTTGTTGATAAAAAGAGCGTTATTTGAATACATATAAAAATGCTATATTCAAAATTTTTTTGTTCGAATTTATTCTATGAGCTAAATTTTTAGTTATGTATTTTATAAAAGTTTAAGGAATAGAACTATTACAAAAAAACCTTTATAAAATACATAACTGAAATTTAGCTTATAGAATAAATTCGAAAAATAAAAAATGTTTAATGTAATAAAGTAGCTTATGAAAAGAAATAATTCCCAGATTTTATTTTATAAAAATGTTATATGATATGTTACACCAATTATAAAAATTATGCAAGTCCTTTTGAAGATAACTATGATCTGGTGAATGTTTGAAGCTTAAAAATATTTTAGCATCTTCTGCGAACATCAGAATTTTAAAATAAATTTTGCTTTAGGCAAATCGTTGATGGAAAGTAAAAATAAAATTGGGAAGTCACTTCTTCCCTGCGGAACACCGGATCTTACCAAATTATTTCTTGAACTTGCAGAATTCAATTTTACGGACTGTGTTCGGCATAACAGATATGATTTTAACCAGCTTCAATAAGTATTATGAAAACCCATTTTATCTAATTTTTGTATCAGAAGTTTAAGATTAACTTTAACAATGGCTTTACTGAAGTCAGTATAAATGACATCAGTTTGTTGACAAGTAGTAAGTCCTTCATTAACCAAAGTTGTTAATTGTAGAATGTTAGTCATAGCTGAAGATCCTTTACGAAAACCGTGTGGGCATGGCATATGTAAGGAGGATACTTGATGAACGAGAGAGTCAGTAATACATTTTTATTATACTTGACTTATTGCCAGATGGGTATAAAGGAAAAAAAATCGATTCTTATCAAATTTTAGGGAAATAGCTAAATTTTAATGAAGCAGTAAACATAATTGATACAAATGTTTCAATAGCTGATGCCCAACTTTTCAAAATCACAACTTTGTATGCCACCTAGTCCACACGACAATAAGGATTTGAAGCTTTTTAAACATTTTGTAATGTGTGTATGGTCAAGTATTTTGAAGCCATTAATTAAATAGATTGAACATTAAATAGAAAGGTTTAATCACCATCATATTCGGCATTGGAGTAAGTAGAGGCTAAAAATTCTGCGCATAAGTTGCTAATTTCCGACGTATTACTTGACTCTGTTCTTAGATATTTCAAGACTTTTTGGATGCCACAATTCTTCTTTTTTGAGTTAACAAACGTAGAGAACGGACTTCGGATTATCATTAAAATTACGTTTCATTTTGGTAAATAAGTAGTTTCAATCAAAGTATGAAAACAAACAAAATATTTCGCAAGCCTTTGCAAAATGTACAAAACTAATAAAGAATTTTAAATTGTATTGTACATGAGCAAAACAAAAATAAAACTTTCCAAGTGACAAAGAAAGAAAACGAAACAATTAGATTTTCACTCATCTGCATTATTTAATTAGCCTCACAATCGTACATTTGAGTACAAAACAAATAGAGAGGAATTTATTTAGTTCTTGTTTGGTTTTTGTAGTGTAATAACAATGCCTCGTCCAAACAATGATTTGAACGATTTGCTTGTAAAGGTAATATTTTTAGTTTTAAGTGGATAAAAATTTGTTGTTTTTTTTCAAAAATATTAAATGGAACAGTTATTTAAAATACGTGATACTCATTGTTGTTTTTTTTCATTTTTTTTTTTTCAAAAATATTAAATGGAACAGTTATATAAAATACGTGATACTCATTGTTTGTGAAAAAGTCATTTTTGAACAGTAATTTCGGTATTTTGAATATGCTTTGATTTAATATATAAGTCAATATCCTCAGCAGAAGTGTATAAGGCAAAGCGGGATATAAGAAATTTGTTTTTTTTTTGGGAGGAACCACTCTTATTGTCTATGAGAAAAAATTTAAATTAGTAACAGGGTTATTGTTGACAGTAGAACTAGAGTAGGGCTGCCATACATACTGATTTTCCAGGATTTGTCCTGATTTTAGACAAATTGTCTTGGTGCTCTGGTACACTCTTAAATTGTCCTGGATTTTTTGATGCAGGTCAATACAGACAAAAATTGTGTTTTTGCTGATTTTTGTAATGAACAGAGGTTAAGCTTTCTTATTCTTATTAAACATATACATATATAAAAGTGAACTTAAAAATTATATTATCGGTTAAAAGAACAATTAATGGGATTTACGGTTTCAAAATTATATCATGTAAATGTTGGACATGACTACGTCTGAGGTGGTCCAATTGGAAGGTTTAATTTTGGGCGACTCGTTCGACCTTAGCGACTGGTAAATCACGAATAACACGATTAATGTTGGCTTCCGATGTGTTAATCGTAGCTGGCTTATTCCTGAAGACCTCAGACTTTACATATCCCCAGAGATAATAGTCCAAAGGTGAGATATCGCACGATGGCCAATTTACAGAAGCAAAACGTGAAATTAAATGCTCTCAAAAATGATTTCTCAACAAGGTTATTGTTTTATGCGCTGAATGGCTCGTAGCTCCGTCTTGTTGAAACCAGAGCTCACCGAGACCATGCTCTTGAATTTCAGAAAGCACATAGTTCGTTAGCATTGTGCGATAACGGATACCATTGACAGTAACATTCCGATTTAACTAATTTATGAAGAAATATGGACCAATGATTCCACCAGCCCATAAACCATACCAGACCGTTTTTTTAATTGATGTAATGGTAGCTCTTGATACTTTTTGGGTTGCTCATCAGCCCAAGTACGGAAATTTTTTTATTAACGTATCCATAGTGGTTACAGTAGGTCGATTATGTGCACCGTAAGTTCCTCGAATCGCACCAAAACCATTTCTCACAGAACGCTGATTTTCGTAATTCAGCTAAACAATTTGGAGACGCTGTTATGGTGTGAGTCTTTCCATGATGACTTGCCAACGATACTGAACAAAAATTACAAAGCAGTTTGATATGAGTCACGCGTGAATTGTAAAAAAGCATATTGAAAATCAAACCTCACGATGAATCACACTTTATAACGCTGTTTACATGAAGCAATTTTAATAGCAAAATTTTTCTGGCTTAACGTCATCCAACTAATCGATTTCAATAAAGTAAAGTTGAAGTTAAAATGAAATTTGTATTATATGCATGTTAAGTTTTGTATATATTGCTTAAATGTTGGACTTAAATCGGAAATATATGGTGCATCAAAATAAAAATTCGTTAAGGCTAATTTTTATATGATTAGTACTTTGAATACACAGTACAACATTTTTCAGTTAATTGATTGCCAACTCAATTCTGTGAACTGTATGTGAAATTAGACCCAAAAAGAAGAATTTCTGCATCATTCGTTTTGTCTTCTTACCTGCGATTTGAAGTTAGTATCGATTTGAAGTTAGTACTATCGTATAGGGGAATTTATCACGTTTTATGCCCTGTTGTTTGACATAGCTCGACAACCCCTAGCCCAATTTAGTTGAAATAAATTTCAAAAAATTAAGAATTACAATTCCCTTAATCTGTTCATATATTGTTTTCCTATACAAGTAACACTTTCGAAGTTAAAAATGAATGTATGAAGGGAAAAAATTATTTTTTGCCTAAAAATTTAAATTTTTTTTTTTAAAAATACATAAAAAATCCAAAATGGAAAAAAGTTTCAAGTCTAGTTATTTTTTCGCAAAGTCACATAACCTATGAGCAAAATGAGACAAAGATCATAAAAATCGATGCACGCGTTTCGCTTTTATTCGCAATTGAGTAAATGTATGAATTTCAAAAATTTGCTCGAGATATGCACAACATTATTTGGAGAAAACATTGACACCTTTTTCATGATTCTGAGAATTAAAAAAAAGGAATAAACAAAAGGTTATTTGATTTTTATGATTGCGGTAATAAATGTACGTGGACAATTAAACGGAAAGTGGACCTTTTTATTATTTGGGTTTTTCCGGTGGCTACCTATATGATTTTTTTACAGAAATTGCACCCACATTTAAGGGTGGTCATTATTTGGAAAGTTTTGCACTGTTTGAAACGTACAAGTGCTGAATCAGGTATATAGCCAGCCGCCCTTAAAATATGCGCCCATTTATAAGTACCTGGCAGTAAAATATTCAAAAATACGTAGTATTTATAGGTGTGCATTGATCGATTTTTGGCATTCAGCCAGTGCCGACGAACGCGAACAGTAAAAGTGATTTTTCTCCAGTTTTTTAAAAGTGAATAACAACAAAACATAAAATATATCAATATGGAAAACAACAAGTGCCCATATTTGGATGAATATTGTTACGTTTGTGGTCATATCGTCCGAAAAATACAGAAAAAAGATCGAAAAAATTTGTTTACTGAGCAATTCAAAACCGCGGTGGTGCAAATTTTACGCCGAACACAGTGTGCAACAGTTGTTATACTACCCTTCTAAAATGGATTCGCGGAAAAAGTAGAAAGTTATCTTTTATGAAGCCAGTAATTTGGGTGGAAGACACAACTGGACATGATGAATCCAGGTGCTATGCATGCATAAATTTTCGTCCTGGATTAAACAGACAACAATTGAAAACAAAAGTATACACTGCTGCATTTACTGCCACACTTCCAGTGCAACGCCCTGCTGATACCGATGCACCTAAACCTCCGAGTGCGGATACTGTGTCCCTGCTAGCCGAAACCGTTTTCACCAATCCGACCGATTTGGATGATGCTGATTGGATACCCGATATTGAAAATAGTGCACCACAACCGCTACCACAAATCGAAATGGATTACATTGTGGCCAAGCTGGGACTATCACAACACGACTCCGAATGGCTGACATCATTTTTGAAGAGAAGAAAACTCACACAGCAAAATGTCAGCGCAACATCATACCGACAACGCCAAGCTGATTTTCAGAAATTTTATTCCGTTGACGAAGCAAATACGTTCACGTACTGCCATGATATCCCAGGCTTAGTGAAAAAATTGGGAATGGATTATATCGCTGGCGACTGGCGTTTATTCATCGATGGTTCAGTTACTAGTTTGAAGGCTGTGCTGCTGCACAAAAAAAATAAAAAACCATGCATTCCATTGGGATTCAGCACAACTATGAAGGAAACGTATGAAGCATTGGGCGAAATTTTGAAGAAAATCAAATACGATGAACACAAATGGAACATTTGTTGCGATCTGAAGGTGGTCAACATACTACAAGGGATTATAGAAAAGGGCGGATATCCAAAATACTTCTGCTTCCTTTGTAATTGGGATTCACGATACAAAGGAAATCAATATCAATGTAAAGATTGGAAAGGAAGAACTCCCGAGCTCAACAAACAATTAAAATTACGCAATAAACCTATGATAAAGGACCTGGATGATATTTTGTTGCCACCGCTCCACATGAAACTGGGAATAGCTGGGAAATTCGTTGAAGTGGTGGTCAAAAAAGTTAACGGCGCCTTTGACTGTTTGAAATCCATCTTTCCGAAACTCAGTGATGAGAAAATTAAAAACGGTACGTATCGTACTCTGTATTTAAATATTGTCATATCTAAATTTGTTAATTTCTATACATTCGCATTACCAATAATTTTTTCGTTTTTCTTATGTATTTAAAACAGGTATTCTCAATGGACCTGATATTCGGAAATTGATCAAAAGTGATTCTTTCACACATTTGCTTTCAGAGCATCACGACCACCAACATGCATGGAACGCATTGAAAGAAGTAATAGAAGGCGTTCTAGGAAAGAACCGTGTCCAGCGAGAAGAGATACAGCAACGAGTGGACAGGTTGCTGTTTTATTTCGAAAAAATCGGTGCATCCATGACGCTGAAATTGCATTTCTTGCACCACCACCTCGATACTTTTTTGGCACAATCACCTCAGGAATCAGACGAACAAGGAGAGAGGTTCCACCAGGTGACCATGCCATTTGAAAAGCGGTTCAAAAGCAAAAAATTGGATGCATTGCTTGCGGAGGTTTGTTGGTGGAGTTCCACAATTATGCAGTTTGAAGAAAGCACCGAAGATGAAGACATTGAAATTGGTGGACACAGTGAAAGAAACACGCCCTTGAATAGTATGTGTATCTCGGATGACGATACAGACTCAGACCATGAATATGAACAACCTACGAAGAAAACAAGATCATCAGAACCACAAGCGTCAACTTCTACAAGGATGGATATTGCCAATAATTGAAAAAATGTTCTAAATTTTGTTTTTATGCATATTATAATTGCGTATTAATTGCATATTATTTTATATTCATTAAGTTTTTATAAATAAAGTTTTTTTTTGCATGATAATTTTTTAATTTATATTTTTATTTTTATTTTAAGGGTGGTGGCTATAACTGATTTTTGAAATTCATACCTTTACTCAATTGCGAATAAAAGCGAAACGCGTGCATCGATTTTTATGATCTTTGTCTCATTTTGCTCATAGGTTATGTGACTTTGCGAAAAAATAACTAGACTTGAAACTTTTTTCCATTTTGGATTTTTTATGTATTTTTAAAAAAAAAATTTAAATTTTTAGGCAAAAAATAATGTTTTCCCTTCATACATTCATTTTTAACTTCGAAAGTGTTACTTGTATAGGAAAACAATATATGAACAGATTAAGGGAATTGCAATTCTTAATTTTTTAAAATTTATTTCAACTAAATTGGGCTAGGGGTTGTCGAGCTATGTCAAACAACAGGGCCTAAAACGTGATAAATTCCCCTATACGATAGTACTAACTTCAAATCGATACTAACTTCAAATCGCAGGTAAGAAGACAAAACGAATGATGCAGAAATTCTTCTTTTTGGGTCTAATTTCACATACAGTTCACAGAATTGAGTTGGCAAATCATGTGTTGTACTGTGATATATAAGAATTTGTTTTGCGTTCATTTGTGAATTATATTATAAGTGGGTTCAGACTTCTGGCAGCCCTGAACTAGAGGCAACAGGATCATTTAATGAGCATCACAAACTGCCGTAGTAGGGTTTTTTGATGAGGTTGAAGCAGAATTTTTGAAATCAATACAGTGGACAGAGGAATTAGCAACAACAGCATTTAAGGGCAGAAAAAAATTGATGCAATCACTTTTTTCTACCTTCAAAGCTGTGGAAGTGACATATAATAAATGAATGCATTATTGCCACTTACATTTTTTTTACTATCGTTTAATGCATTTATAAACTTATTAAATAGATCTCATGAATTATTATTTGCTTATTGCTTAAAAAATTTGAATTAAATAATATGTTGCACCGTTTTGTATTAAGCGGTAGTTTCCGGGAAATTAAAAGATCCATCAAGCTTTCCCGGGAAATGAAAAAGCCCAGGAAAAACTATCTTTACATTTAAGGTGTAAGTTCACGTTAGAAGACTTATGTAAAATCCTACAGAATATATTTATATGGAACATTTCAACCATCTAACTCCTTAACGTACGGGTATTTTTGTCACTTTCTTGATAAAACCAAAAAGTACCCTTCAGTTGGAATATATTATGCTCAAAGGTTGTACAAAAATATTTGCACAAAAAGTTGTACAGTCTCTGAATACTTCAAAGCTCAACTTAAATGGCTGAAATTATGAAGTAAAAAATGTTTTAATGTGTTAATTTAAAACATTTTCACAATTGGTGCTTAAGTGTCGCAAAACACAGATTTTTGGCTTGCAGGAATATTCAAAATCTTTTTCGGTTGCTCTTTTCACAAAGAAATGGCTATAGCAGTTTTTCAAAGTTTAAGTTGATTATTAACATTAATATTATTAAGAATTTTGACATTCGTGAGTATTTATGTGAGAAATCATACAGTGTTTTGAATTTTTAATCACGCATGATCAATAGGGTTGAGCGTCGGTGTATGAAAAAAAGGCATCTTATAAATACTAATTAAGTCCGGAATGTTGATGTATAAAAGAATGTAAAAATTATATTTAAAATTCTTCCGATATTTCTTTTAGCCCTCTGCTAGTCCTGGAAGTTTGAGTAACTTTATGAATTTAATTTTAATATGTAACATATATGGAAAATGTTTTTAATTATTTCTTTTAAGCCTACACGTACAAAATAATCTTGGGCTGAGTAAAAGAAACTTAAAATCGAGGAGATTTGGCAAAAAAAAAAATATAAGAAATTAAGTAAAAAAAAGATGATTTTATTTTCCATACAAAATTTACTTAAATCAAAAAAACTTTAATTTCGTTTTATAAATTGCAAAATCAATTTTAAACATTATTCAGGAGCGATAAAAAAACTTAACCAAAAGCAAACTATTGTGATTACAAAAGCAGTTTTAATACTTTATTAGTTGTACTAGCTAGAAAAAATCGTTGTTATAATCACAAAAGTTGGCTTTTTGCTCACTTTTTTATCTCTCCTAAAAATGTTTAAATGATATGATAATAAGTCCTTTTTCATTTTATATTACGACATGTACTCTAAAGTGGATTAAATAAAATGGCCTTTGACTTTCGTAGTTTTTATCTCATGTGATCCTCACAAAATTATTTTTGAAATACAGCCCGAAAAAAATATAGTCAGTATATTTTTCAATGTTAAAGGAGCAATTTAAAAGCAAAAATTTTTACAAAACGACTTTTTTTTAAATTTTACGGCAAAAAGCCAAGTATTTCGTCTTTGCAAGAATTTGAGGAAGGAAAGAACACTATTTCATATTGTAGATATGGTGCCGAATGTAAAGCTTCCAGTTTATTTTAATAAATAATGAAGTTACATAAATAAAAAAAAAATATTTTTCATTTATTTTCCACATTGTATTAAAATCCAAATTTAAAAATAGCGTTTGAAAGAAAGTTGAAAATAAATGCATTTCTCAATTTGAAAATAGCTTCCCCTTTTTGATGAAAATGCTATGATTTTCAAATTATTATTAAACGTTTGTCGTTTGAGAAAATGTTTGATTTAAAATCATTTTCAATTTGATATCAAACCTCCGTGTTTTTTGGGTACCAGATAACTTGCGCTCAACTTGCTCGACTTTTCTGAAGACAGTGATTTTTGAAACTTACATCAAGTTTCTGTCAAAAACATAAACAGTGCTACCAAATTTACTTGATTGCGGTAACAAAAATTATAGATTTTACTTTTTTTAAGTATATTTAAAAATTTTTCTTGATTTTTTTGAAAATATACATAAAGTAAACAATTGCTTAATTTTAAAACATCAACCTCATTAGAAAAAGTAATAAGAATTATTAATACGAACTGTTTATTTAGAAATGAAGCTCTGTTTCGCACTGTATGTATTGATGTATTGTTTTAAAAAGCATTTAATTTTGTGGATGAAGAGAAAAACCTCGAGTAAATGAGAAAATAAGGAATCACTACCATCACAAAACAGTTTTAAAAGAGCACATCTCAATTTAGGCAAGCGAAAGGATGGAGTTTAGATAAAGTGATTTGCGCTGGATATGACGGAACAGCTATCAACACTAGTGGGAAGGGAATTTCAGAAAGTTTTTTGGGAATTGTTTGATTGCATTTATAATTTTAGAAGAAATTAAAGTTTATTTTTAAAATATCTGAATCCAGTATTGCCGTAGTTACCGATATCATTTTGTTTCTTATTTTTAGAAATACACAGAGAATCAGCAATAAATATAATTGGGTGATTCACAAGGTAGTCATAAAATTGAGTAGTCATATGTCTAAAAATAATTACAAAAAATATACATGACTGCTATGATTAACCGCTTATAATATAGATTTATACTGTACAGAACAAAACATTAACATTTTTATTTTATTTGAAACACAACAAAATTTTTTTATTAACAATTGTAATATATTATTTAGGACATTATGACGATATGACTTGATAGCACCCCTTGTGCATCACCCAAATATTTATTTTACTAAGTACTTGTAAATTGATACAAAACGCATCCACGGTAGCACTGTTTCTTCTTTTTTTTGTCATTTCACTTGCTGCAAGTTCTCTCGCAAGTTGGGCTGCAAGTACAAATAATGTGATGGTGTTAGTAAAAATGTGTGAGTGTATTGAGATTTCGAACTTGCACTTGCATGTGTAAACGCCGGGTTAATAAAAAAGTTAAGATTTAAATTTTTTTTATAAATAAAAAATAATTTATATACTTTTTTAACTAAAAAAAAAATGGTAATAAGCTACATTTTCAGAATTTTAACTTCAAATGCACAATTCTGTTGAATATATACTAATTACCTCGTAGTCTTTGCAAAATACCAAGGTAGGTCAAAAATAGCAAATTTTAAATTTTAATGTCGGTTATTTCCTAAACTATTAGATTTAAACTATGCGTGTCGCAAAATTTTTTGTAGCACTCGACTAGAATATTTCATGGTTTTTGTTTTAAATCGAGCTAAAACTAAGAGTTCTGGATCGTTTTTAATTTTTGTTATACCCTTAATTGCCACCTGAAATGTTATTTAAATCGGTCTAAACGATTACAAACTCCAGAATTATTTCTCTTTCATTTTGCAAATCTCCCGTTCCGTTGTTGGATTTTTAAAGTTGCAACGTCAACAGGTGACTTTTATTTGGGTATTACTAATTTTAAACATATTATTTGTTTACCTAATCATGATAACTGACTTAAGACATTTCTGCGACTTAAAATATGCTAGTAAAAATGCTAATAATATTTTTAATAAATTTTCATCTCTTGGTATGACAAGGCCAAATTACAATTTGCTATTTATATTGTGTAGCCTTTCGTTATAAGTGTACCTCAATTAGATTCTTAGAAATATTTTAAGCCGTTTTTGACAAGGTGCATTAGAGTCAGTGTTGCCAAAACTTGGAGACCAAAAATAGCTTAATTTACGGAAAATGGTGGTCGATAAATTCGATGTCGTTGTTGTTCATCTCATAGAATCACTTGTGCTTATTACGTAGTTTTAAATATTTTGAAGGTAAAGAAAGGAATTTTCAATATGAACTGAATTACAATGTATTAATAATTTTTCATTCGGTTAAAAGGCAAAGATTTCTGAAGAGATAGTGTGGTTACTATCGAAACATGTCAAATCAACCTGTCCGTGGGTTCAATCCCAACTTCAGTCAAGAATAAAATATTATCAATAAATTTTAGTTCCTTTGTAAATTCCTTTCTTCATCAAAAATAATTTAATGAAAATTAAATTTGATAAGCCTGATTAAAATATAAAAATTTGGATTAAAAACCATAAACAGTTCAATAAAGTAACCACAAAACTAATAATTCTGAAGGTAAATCATAATCATGAGAACATTTACCCAACATTCTGAGCCCAAATCTAAAAAAAAATAAGAAAAGATAAAAAATATTTTATTGTTGTGGTACAAATATTTATTTAAATAATAAAATCCAATTGACGGTTGCTAAATGTAAACAATTTCTCAAATTACATTTAACGATGTTTTCTTGGCGAAATGCCCTTTCTACTTCGGCATTTGAACATGGAAGTGACAGCAACTTCATAGTAAATTCCGAAAATTCTAAACATTTCTTCTTGCCACCTGAATCTCTACATTGAAATATTGTAATTAAGTTCGTTTTAATTGTTAAAAATGTTTATTTTACTTTTAGCAATGTTATAAATTCTTATTAGAAAATAAATATTATTATTTACAAAGAAAAAATGGCTCAATACATTTTCACCCGATCAACACAATTGTTGTATTGGCTGAAACAATGGAGAGATACTTATGTATGTAACAGCTTAAAATTTATGAACTGTTCTCTAAATTTTGCCTATAAACAAAAACACTAAAAAAGCTTATTATATAAATGTAAATGAATTTCATATTCGTATTCAGCGACCTCAAATTATCTAGAACATGTTTTTTAAGACATGACAATTTCAAAATTGGTCAGTTTCTCTGAAATCTGAAATGTATAAAAATAGTGGTTATAATGAAAATTGTGGTTATTTTATTGAACTGTTTATGGTTTTTAATCAAAATTTTTTTTTTTAATCAGACTAAAAGAATTTTACAACATGAAATGAATTAAAATTTTGTGATAATTTTTCATTCTTGACTGAACGGGGGATCGAACCGACGTTCATGGACAGGTAGATTTGAGATGTTTCGATAGTAAGCTCACTATCTCGTCAGAAATCTTCGCCGTTTAACTAGTGGATATTATTATTAGTTAAAACAGCTAAAAAAGTGTTTAATGTTGCTTTACATGATGTTTCGCAAATTTATCGATTTGCTCTCATTTTCAAAATATTGATGCTGTGGTTGAGGGCAAAATGTAGGTCTCGATTTTTTTGCATTATTTTCCCCCTGTATCTGGGAATAATATACAACGTTTTAGTGCATTTCGTAATTGAAATTCGCAAAAAAAAAAATTGTGACGCTCCACTCTAAAGATCAAGGTGGTAGTTTTTATTTTTCGATCACTCTTTCACGCGTGGTAAATATTAAAATTAATCACAGTAACGCGGTATTCAAGCGTTAAACGACAAAATCACATCACGTGGACACCTATTGTATTCTTCCTCCAGCTATGGTGGTGTGGGTACCCAGTGAAAATTTTCGCCAATTTTTTTCTCTTATTTTTAATATAATTAAACAACTATAAAAATCAGTTTTTATTAAAAATTTAATCAAGTAAATTAAACGATTACTTATATCAACAACATTACTGCAGAAAATTTTAATATAAAAAAAATATTATATTTACTATTAATTTGTTTACTGGTGCAAATTTAATTAATCTTATAAATAATATCACAAATTTTTGAATTGAAATCAATATATATTTTTTCTGTGTACAATAAAGAGCCAAAATAAAACAACTCCCACAAAAACAAATAAAAACATCAAAAGGTGCGTAACCTAAATTAAATACAGTAGAGTTTCTCTATAGTGAACTTCTTTACAATGACGCACTCCCTACTATGAGTTGAATACAAAAGTATAGCCTTTGCCATTTATTTTTGGTCTCCTTGTTATTAATTTCTATGCAGTGAATTTCTTTTACAATGTTAAAATTTTCAAAAAAAAAAATTTGACTCAAACACATTTTTGTCTCCACAAAATTAACTGCTTCAAAAAATGTTCTCTTTCGTTTATTAAAAACACCTTGCACAGAAAAAAAGTAAAATATAATAAGAGGATCCCCTCCCCATAAGAAGAAAATAAAAATAAAGTAGTTCGTTCCATCATCAACAATATTGACAGCAGTCATCCTCTCTTAACGAAAATGTCAAAGTATAAGAAGTAACAAATCAGTTTATTTCCCAACACTTTACAACTTATTTTTTAACTTTATTTTAAGGCAGTAATTTTAAAAATGTATGAGACATTATGTACGAGTATGAGGCACTGCAATGCTCGTAAAATAAACTAAATTATTTGATTTTTTTAAACCCAAAAATAATCTCGGTGTAATAAAATTTCTATGTAATGAAGTGATTTTCTAGTCCCATGCAGATTCATTATGGGGAAACTCGACTGTAATTGTTGTTTCTTTATGGTCTTGATGAACGATACAAAAGAATGTGTTAAATAAAATCAATTTGTATACAAACCAAATTTTTTTTCTACAAATGAAAGTTCTATTTCAATTTTTGGTTATTTATTTAGGAGGGTAAATTATTGAATAATTTATTTAGGTTTTTATATTTACACATAATTTGAAACATTTATTGTTATTTTAGCATAAGTAATTAAGATTAATATTGGTATTTCATATACATAAATATAATTCGTTAATTTATCTTTGGGTTGTTTTATAATTAATATATCAATAAATCATTCTATATCTATGATATTTATTAAAGCTATTCAGTTTTTTTTTCTTAAATTATTATATTTAACAGATATACATACAAACATACATCCACCTCGCGCTATGTCCTTCCTCTTTTTTTAATTTAAATATAATTTTTACAATTTATGTTGAAATTTACATGATTTTTAAAATGCCCATTGCTGAGCTGGAAAAGTGCATCCGTATCTCAGAACCCTGAAGTCATTTGACCATTCTTAGTATCAACCCAATCACAACCTAAAGGAGTATTATTATTTGACATTATCATAATAGGTGAGCTGCGTTGAACGTCCCGCGCCGGATAATATACGACTGGGCCGGGCGATGGCGCCCGACCACGTTTAATCTTAACAACACCCGGCGAGCTTGCACTCTTTATTAGGCGACCATTGTTCAAACTATTGTTGCCCGATCCTGCTACCATATAAGTGGTGGTAGTACTACGTTGAGTGCCATGTCTTGAAAAACGCCCTGAAGAACGACGATTTAAAGTCCCATCACCATTGTTGGATATTGAGCTTTCGTAGTGTATAAGATCGGGTTGGTCGCGGCTCAGGCGGCGCTTGAAAAAAATCAGCAAAAATATACGCTTAAACTTTTCGCCAAAAATGACGTATATCAGGAAATTGCAACTACTGTTGATGGTTACCAAAAGATTGGAAATTTTTGCCAGCGAATGATCAATAAAATTATAAAATGCCTCTGACACGTTAAGTACCAAGGCAAGGAAATTAAAGACGAAAAAAACTACCACTACACACAACAACATGGTCGCCAAACCGATTTCTCGTTTTTCAGAACGTGACAACCGTTGGCGCTCTCGATTTGCCCTCTTCACCTGCCTGTATATCTGGCAGTTGAGTATGGCAAGGGTCAAAAAAGGTATGACGTAGTTAACAATAAAATAACACCATAATATATACACTGTAATATAAGTTTGATTTTGTCGCAGTGCGGACGGTCGCACACAGTGCAAAACCACTGTACTATTGGGAATACTAGTTTCGATAGGCACCACCTCCCAAAATCGGGGCAGATTATAAAGGAGAGCAAATAGAATCGAAACTATCACATAGATTTTGGCACGCCCATATGTACACAGAGCTCTGGCTTTAAGCGGGTGACAAACGGCCACGTAACGTTCCAACGTTACAGTAAATGTCATATATATGCTGGCCGTCTGTGATATCAGAGCCACAGGAAATAGTACCGGCGATATAAAAGGATAAATGTAGTTGTAGTACAGGAAGAAATGCCCAGTGTATGGATAAATGGACGGTATGCCAAATAACAGCACAGATGTTATTATTAGAACAGTATCACAGCTCGCTAAACCAATGAGCAAATAATTGATGCTAGAACGCATTTGAGGACGGGACAATATAATCATAGATATCACGTTGCCAATAATGCCGAGGACTCCGACTATATTAAGACACATGCCACACACCCAAAACTCGACTATCGTATTATGATCATTCGGATTGTACACATCCTCGCAGGGCAAATACGTCAGCTGATCATAAATGTCGTAAGGGTAGGTAGTATTTAAAGAGTAATTGCCAAAATTCGTTGCATTATACAACTGGCTACTGTTGCCATCTGCAAGACTCGATAGCAGGGTTTCGTTTATGGTGTAGTGATCATTGTCATGGATCTGGACACTTTCGATAAAGTCTTGTATGGAAATGGGTGCCAAATCGAATTCACCAATGTTATCATTGTCGAGGTCAGACGATGGTAACACTTGTTGCTGTTGTTGTAGTAACGGTTGTGATATTGTGGATGTTGGTAGCATTTGCAATTTACGCATTAGAAACGGATAAATAGTATCCGTTGTAGTTTGTTCAATCATTTGCAGATAATTTTTTTTTTATGCAGATTTTCTTCCTGAAGCAATTAATTGGAAAGTGTCATGTAAACTTAATTAAAATATAAAGTTCTTAGTGTTATCACTGATTCAATTAAATACATTTTTGAAAAAAAAAAAATTTATGAATTTTATTGAAGAGAACTTTAGAAATGGCTTATTTAACAATTGAAAGTACTTAAGTCTAAACAGTTAATAAAATTTATTTTACAAACTTTGATTAAATGTCTTGCATTAAATTATACAACCCTTGAAAAGTAAATAAACACTATGTCTTTAAGTAGCTTGAAATTTTTTTAAAAGAACAATTTTTAAATCGATTTTAATAAATTTTCTATATAAAACTGTGGTTAATTTAAAACTTTCTTAAAAACCAAGCTTAAAGCTTAAAATATTTGTAACATTTAATTTGAATTTCTCTTAGAGTAAATTAACACGTTGGTATAAAAAAAAAAATAGTTTTAAACTTTTCATTCAAAGAAGCTTTAGAATTTTTATTTTTTTTTTTTAAAATTTGATTTGAATTCCTTTTAAATTATCTTACCAAATAACTTTAAGGTTTTGTTTTTTATTGAAATACTTCAAATTTTAACTGACAGGGTTTTTTTTTGTTTATTTCTTAAAACTTCATATCACAATAGTCTCTTAGCAATTCCCAGGATTTAGTTTATCCTTTTTCGTTTTTATGTAGTTAATAAATATTTAATGTATTCTCGTTTGTTTGATAAGAGTTTGTGCGAGATGTCTTAAGAACTTTTCTTTTGGAAAATAACTTTAATATTTTATTCTGAATTTTCTTTTTTTTTTCTTTAGCAATAATTTAGTTTCTTTTTCTTGACTTTTTATACGAATCGTTTAGAGTAATTTAATTTTTTTATGTATAAAATGTTGCAAGTTCTTTTTCGTTATATTCTTTTGTATCTTGTGTTGCACTACACAATATTGTTTGTTGTCACTAACTATTGTAGTTTATGAATATTATAGTATTGTTGTACATATAATTTTTGTTGCTGTCATGCAAACTGATGATGTTGACTTGCAATTTATGCATTTTTTCCTTGACAACGCCTGAGTGTATTTCTTTTTTTACAATTCGAGTTAAATTATATTATTTTTATTTATTCTTAACAGTTAGTCTTTTCCCTAAAGAATTTCTTTCTTTGGCTTTGACGTCCTTCAGTTTTCTGTTTAGTTAATGGAGAGATTTTTTTTATTGTATTTCAATGGAGCAGTGGAGTAATGCTGATACTAAACATTTTACATTTACTATTTTGCGGCCTTTAGACAGTGATTGTTGTTTTATTATTAGAAACTTTTTTTTTTGTTGTTTTTGCTCAGTCTTACTGTTTTTAATTAAAAAAATTTAATTAAAGTTCTCAGCGGTAGTTATAATTTTTAGTAAGATTTTGGTTTTGCAAAGTTATAAATATTTTTCATTTATACACTCGTTAAACATTATTATTAGTATGCTGGTGGTGTGTTCGAGTGTGCCTGTGTCTATCCAGGCTGTGATAATTTATTTTACGGCGGATAATTTTATCCTTTACAACACAATTTAGTTCAGAATACTAAAACCAAAAACTCTTTAGTTGCTGTTGTAAAATCCATTTGCAATATTTTATAGTTTTACAAGTGAATTGTCGTTTGTTTGTTGTTTGCATGTTTGATTTAAGCCGCATTGAACACAATTTCTCACTCAGGCACATGCAATTCATTTAAATTCCATACGCATACATGTCACTGTCTCGCACACAAATACACTCGCAGATAAGCGCTTTTACAAGAGGAAAATTAACGACCCGTTATTCTAGTGAATGTGAGAGTGCTGACTGTCTCTAAATAATAGGGTGCTATAGAGTTGCTTTCATACCCACACACTTGTACGAAAATAGATGTGTTCGTAAAATTGCATTTGAATTTTGTTAAAAGTGTTTTATTTTTCTAGTTCTGATTCCTTTACCCTTTGGAATACGTTCCCGTGAACACACGCTCTGTGATACAGGATCATATAAACATTTAAAGCAAACAATGCCAGTCGTCGTGTATGTGTGTTTCGGTTTTGTTGGTATTCGTTTATTTGTTTTTTTTTTTTGCTATGGCAGCCGTTATCCTTGTTTAATAGTTGATGTGATAGTATTTTTCTCTAGTTGTTTTTTTTTTTGTTTTATGTATTTGCTTTTCGTTTTCCCCCTGCTGCTCTAGTTTATTTGTTGGTTAATGCTTCACATTTGCCATTGTTATACATTTTTTTTATTATTTCGAAGCCCACTTATACACACACACACACAACCAACTCTTTCTGCTATCTATGGTTTTGTAGTGAGGATGTGGGTGGTTGTGTATGTATTTGTGTGATGTAAGTGGGTTTATTTTGGTAAGAAGTAATATAATTATTAAGACTTTGTTGATTTCTCCTATTTGCTTTTATTACTTTTGCTGTTTTATCTTTTTCCCTGAAAAGTCGTAAAGCTCCTTCGTTATGTGGTACTCGTACTTCATACGGTGCCTTGAGACTTTGCTCAATTATCTGCAATAATATGTGAAAAAGAAAAACAAAAGATAAGTTTCAATTATTTATTTTTTGCTGGTTTTTTTATTTAATTTCATTTTTGTTTAAGAGAAAAAAAAAGATTTATTTGCTTTTTGGTTAAGGAAACAAATTTGTAATGGACAATTGACTTCAGAAAATTAAACATTTTAATGCAGGACTTAAGATTAAAAGTTAATCAGTGTGAGGCTGCAAACCAAAATTATCTTACATTTTTAAAAATCTAACATAATTTTTTAAACTCTCTGTCATCTCTTTTTTATATTTTTTTAATATGGTCTAATGATTTTAAGAACATGTTTAAGTTTTAAGTCTACAATTAACTGCCTGTCCCACGATTTCGAACGAAATTTTCATTCGCTTAAATAACATTTAAAGCAAAAACATAATTTAAAATATTTTTGTGTTTTAAATGTAACTTAAGCCAACGAAATTTTAGCTCGAACTCGTGGGACAGGTAGTAATACAAGAAGAAATTATTTAGGAGAATGTTTCGTGATGATCTGTCCTAAGCAACCAGTGAAATGCGCATAGGAACAGCTTATCCTCCAACAATAAATTTCAGTATTTTTTATCAATTATTTAAAAAGGGAATTAAGCACAACAAACAAAATCTTTCAATAAATAATAGTATTCCCAAAAACAACTTTGATAATAAAATTTTCAGCAGAAGCAAAACAATTTTTGATTTTACATTAAAGGCATCTGAAAAATAATTTTTAAGCCAACCGTTTCATTACCAAAAAGTAGACAAAATAACACGATAATTTTACAGCGGTAAGATATGAATATTGATTGCGTATCGAATTTTTTTTTTAAAAAGGGAATAAATAAAGTCCGATCATAACATATTGCCTATCGTTATTCATGGCTTGTCTATGGCTGCATTTTTGCCTTGGGGACTTTTTAATCCGACATCAAATTCTGGGCCATCTCGGATCGTACACCCCTAATGTCCAAGTATTTGCACGTTTAAACAAAGCCCTTCTAAAATTATGTACTTCTAGCTTTTATGGTAATCACGTGTATGCCACGCCCCGAAGTTAGGCCCTTTTTTCCTTACATATATATAAAATTTTACTTTTGGTTTTTTATATATAGTGCAGCCGTTCTAAGTCCGATTTCATCGTTTCGGATATAATTATTAATGGCCTCACTATGACTTAATTGTTGTCTGCGGTGACTTTATAATCCGACGTCGACTTCTGGGCGCCACTTATGCCATCTCGGATCCTTCCCCACTAATGTCTTATTTTTTGCACGTTGCAAGGAAGACCTTCTTATACTCAGTATGCGTAGGTTTTAATATGTTCATTTTTATGCCACACCTCAAAAGTACGCCCCATTTTCCTTTTAAACATACATATTACATTAAACCAGGTAGATCACCATACAAAACAAATAAAATTGCTTCATTCAGAAAGAAATTTAATATCAATGAAATATCTACACAGAAAAAATTATTTTTCCAATTCAAACAAAAAAATTTTAAAATCAAAACTTTTTTTGTTTAAAATAGGACCTACAAACGAATTTGCATATACAAACAATTTATATGCATTT
Source organism: Pollenia amentaria (assembly GCA_943735925.1). NCBI lineage: Eukaryota > Metazoa > Arthropoda > Insecta > Diptera > Polleniidae > Pollenia > Pollenia amentaria. Next base: position 92,624,866 of record OX031009.1, on the reverse strand, counting down.
CGTTTATTGAAAAAACTCGGATATTTTCAAACAAACAGTTGTTATTATTGGTTAAATTTGTGTTTGATATTAAAAAAATTTTCAAACAAATAATTTAGCTGAATCAAACAAAAAAAGTTTACTGATATTAATAAAAATTTCAAACAAAAAAATTTTGCTGAATCAGTGATTTTTATTAATAATTTTCGAACACCATTCCGTCTGTTTTGTTGTACACAATGTTTCTTTCTCCCTCACTGTCTCTGTATCTTTTCCTTGGCTACAGAAGAAGAAATATCATTTAAAAACACCAGCACTACGACCCGATATGGGTTTAATCATAATTTTACTTTCAAAATTTGATGTAGGTATTTAACTAAAAAATTTAAAAAAATAGAATACGGAATTTTTTTTCATTCTTTTTTATCAACTTTCTTAGTGTTTTTATTGTGCCAACACAAACATTGAACTGTTTTTACCGACTTTTGTTATTGCTTTAATTACAAACTTTGCCACGCTATTTTATCATCTTTCTAATTGATGTACTTTTTTAATGCGTCCAAAAATAGACTGTATGTGTTTTTGTTGTTGCTCATTTTTTTTTTCACTTCACAAGCAGTGTTGCTAACGATCAAAAAAAAAATTAAAAAAAACGAACATTTTAAGGATTGTTAAATATTTCATACAAAATTATTAAAACTTGAAAGCAATAGTGCGTATATCATATTTGTGTATGGTTGTCAAAATTGTTGTTGCTTAAATAAAAATCAAACAAAAATATTAATAGAAACAGTAAAGAAAATTTGTTGAAATTTAAAAAATTAACAAACAAGCGTTTGCTTGAAAATATTTTAGCAATAATTTCTTCTGTGTAGAATTGTTAAAATAAAGTTTTTTTGAGCTATAACCTATAACATAATAAAGTTTATTCCATTATCACATCATTAAAAATTATGAGGTTCTTAGGTCGTTTATGGTTTTCAGCCATTTTCTATGGGAATTATGCCAGAGAATGAAGGTGACTGGAACATCCGCGATGATCAGCTCTACCTTTTCCGCATGGTTCCAGCCATTAACAATGGTTTATGCGATGATCATTTTCTGGGATCCTTTTCAACTTATTTTTAATCCTAGAAGGTGACTGGCCTAACTTTTTTTTTTGTATGGGGACCGAACCACTCTAATGTATATTATGTATGTATTTCATCCTTTACTGAGCTACCTAAATAAGAGCGGCAAGCGTTTTTTGTGTCAAAACTTCTTATTTTCATAGAGTTTATACGAAACAAACCTTTAAAACGCGAATTCAACAACACCTGGCTGGAAAATCTTATATGACGGTCAGTTTGTTTTGATGAAAATGTATTGGCAATAGAACTTTCGTGTTTAAACAAACACATGCCGCTCTTGTTTAGGTAGCACAGCTATACTCTTGTGTATAGCACCGCCGTCGATTCGGCGAAGTGTGACGTTTATATTATTCCAACGTTTAATGATATTTGAATTACGACGTTGTTATTTAAATCAATATTGAATGTTGCAATTTTCCTACTGTCTTGTATATTTTTATAATTTTATAATTTGAATATGTTTTTTATTCGCGGGAGCGCATAAAATTGTTTTCTTATTGCCCGGAATTTTTGTGTGAAGAAAAAACATGTGCAAATATATTTTAACTACATACTAGGAGCAGTGATGTCAGACAATAATTTTAAAAATCCCTACGGTTCTCAAAAAAATTCCCTTTTTTCCCTACATTGAAATTTTTTTTCCCTACCTTGAAATTTTTTTCCCTACGCAATCATTTCAATGATTTTAATAAAAAAAAACAATAATTTTTTAATCAAAAGTAAATTTCATTTACATTTTAAAATACTTTTATTGTAATTAGTTCTGGTACAGTACTACTACCAAAGAATAAAATAAAATATATTTTTTTAATTTCAGCAAAAAAATATAAAAAAAACTATTTCAAAAATATTTTTCAAAGCAAAAATATCACAAAAATGAAATAAAAACTAAAAGTATAAGTTATTTTTTAAAAATATGAATGAAATAAAATATTTGCTTAATTATAAAGTTCTTTAGAGTTCATTCTTTTAAAATGACTAGTAGCGCCCTTAAAATTTATGCATATCATTGTATTAGACTGTAAATGTGATCGTATGATACAAATTGAGTTTAATTTATTCCTTTTTTTTTTGTTCAGACATCTGTTATAAATGAAAATATTCTCTCGGCGTCCGCATTAGCATGTGGTAAAGCTAATACAATTTTTACCAATTTCGAAAAGTTTGGAAACATTAAATTATCATTAAAGTTTTTGAATTTAATTATTGAAGACCAAAATTTCTCCACATCTAGTTTAGATAAAGACTGCTTTTCATGCTCGGAAAAATTGTATTCCATTTTTAACCACTCTTGCGTAAGATTATTAATATAAATATTAAATTTTTGGCACATTAATTTAAATTGAAAAACATTTTTATTTCTGCCACCAAGGGCTGCTTCTGGACTCAAAAATTCCATTTCTTTGAAAATTGTATTATTCTTTAAAGGTAGTCAGTCGTTTGGGTTTCCTCTACAGCAGTTATATAAAAATGGAGGCAGTCAGATTTTATTGCATAAGCACTTTGCTGAGGAAAACTTGTTAATAAAACTTCGCATTCACTGCCAACGTAAATTTCCTCGATTTGCAATGAAACATGTGGCAATCTTACAACACAATCAAATTTTAGCTTAGATTTTTTGATAAAATTTTGACCAAGCTTAAAAAATTTTTTTAAAGACTCAGCTTTTTAGTTTGTAAAAGTGCATTCAGTGAATTAAAATAGCTTAAAACATATTTTAAAAAAAAGCAAATATGCCTTGTTGCATTTATTTGTTAATTCAGTTAATAACAATTCGGCTGATTTTAATTTGTCATGAGTAGACGCGTATCTAAAATATTCCAACAAAACATGGCAGTTTTCCAAAATTCTTTCCACACGTTTTTGATGGGATAACCATCTGGTAGCTGATGTTCGCAGAATTTTCTTTTTTCTACACTCAGCATTTCTTGAAATTCTGCCAATTGACAGCATCGCATAGAACTTCCCGAAATATAAGTTCCAATTTGCCTTACCAAATCCTCGGGTGCTTTTAGCAACATTAAACATGCTTTGTTTGCAATAATGGCTGCTGAGTGGCATATGCATTTAATTTAATAACATCTGAATTATCTGCTAAAATTCTCGAGAGTTGTACTGACCAACCATTACAATGGCACCGTCGCAGCAGAGACCAATGATATTTTCATATGGAATTCCATAACCCAAAATGCTTGTTTTGAAACTGTTATACAGTGATTCGGCAGTGCAATCTGATCCCAAGTGAAGTAAATTCAAAAGCTGAACTAGAGTTCATTCTTGATTCTCGTTAAAATATCTGACAATAAATAAACTATAGTGCATTTAAAGAAAAAACCGAAAATTCCCTACAATCTGCTTGAAATGAAAAATCTGTCCTTTTTTCCCTACGCTTCAAAATTTTCAAAAAAAATCCCTACAAAAAAGGGAAAATTCCCTAAATCTGACATCACTGACTAGGAGTGTTACGAGTGTGTGTTTAGCGAATAAAATATTTTTGGGAATGCGAATCCTTGATTACAATAAGCCTTAGCGTGGATAAAATTTCCATCGAAATTTGTTCCCTTTTTCCTAAAATATGTATGGGGGGCAAAGCAAAATTTCGAGAAAAAAATGTTTACTTATTATTCACGATAGGCTTAATTAGGATTTAGTTCATTGAATTTAATTTTTATTAAATTATTTTTATGAAGACAGGAATTTTACAACATGAAAATCAATTAAAACTTTATTGATAATTTTTCATTCTTGACTGCGCTGAGATTTGAACCCAGGCTTTCACGGACAGGTTGCCCAGACTAGTTTCGATTGTTATCACACAATCTCGTCAGTGGGGTTTGCCGTTTTACTCACTCGGCTATTGAAGCCGGATGACGTCAATAGTCAAACATAAATCTTTAAGCCAAATGGTATTTCACCTTGGTAGATCGAAATTTGCTTTTGAATGAATGATTATCTATTTTAATTGATTAACATGTTCTTCCTAACTTCTGTGTTTTTCGTACTTTTTGTCAAGAATTCTTCTTGAAATCCAAAGTACATTTTTGATTTTCATGTTCTTGTCTTTCTTTTTTCTTGTTGACCTCTTTCAGCACAACTTGAAGGACAAATGTGAACATAGCTCATGCCTTAGCTGTCAACAATAATTAGTATTGTGGTTATTTTATTGCACTGTTAATGGTTTTTAATCCAAATTTAGATATTTTTTAATTCAATGAACTTAAGCCTAATTAAAAAATATCTAAATTTGGATTAAAAACCATTAACGGTTCAATAAAATAACCACAATACTTATTTTGTGGTTAACTTTTTCCACGGTGTTTGGAATTAATGATCAAACTGAAAATTATTGCAGAAGTTAAATAATGTCCGGTAAAAATAATAAATATTTATTCTATAATCGAAAATATTTATAATGTAAACTTAAAAGCAAATGATATGAATGGTTTTAATGAAAGTACTTGTATAAGCGACAGAATGCCAAAAGATATGAGTGCTGGGCGCACTTCAAAATATTATGAAAAAAGTTCAACTCGATAACCTTTTTCTATTTTTAAAGAAATTAATGTAGAGACTCTACGGTAAATATGGTTCGTGTTTTAGCGAATGTGTCGACAGGATACAAATATTTCAAAACCTCTAATAAGTTATCTATCAGTTACTTCGGCAAAGGACTGCCAGTAATTTTGCAATTCTGTAGCCTAACCTATTGCTTTCCGAAAGGCTGATAATTCCCAAGACGAAATGGCAAAATCAGCAGGCCCTTAATGTTTGCTTCCAGCTAGAAAAGTCACTCTCGAAATCCCGACCCCGAAAATCTTGGGATTATCACTTTAACATCCCGAATTTTTGGCGGTCCAGATAATCTCGAAATCGTTTACTAAGTTTTTTGCTATACCTTTTTGTTATAAAAGCTTTCATACTTTAATAGTCTTATTCCTGCAATATTTTCCAGGAATATTTTCTATGCACTATCAGAGCTTATTTGTTTGAATATTTCTGATGCGAGATTTAATAGTCTTATTCATTCAATATTTTCCAGGAATTAAAGTATGAAATCTTTATAAATTGTAATTTGACTTAGAATACACATTCGAATTAATATAAAAAAATTTATAATGAAAATTAAACTCAACATGAGAACTAAAATTCCCAAATTCTATTTACCTTTTTGTGTAAAAAACAAATTCAACAAACATGAAAAATGAGAAAAATTGAGAAGTGCTGAAAATAATCAAAGAAGAAAATAAATTAAAGAAAAATATGTCTTTTGAAGTGCACAAAACAAACATTTAAAAGTTGTTGCTAAAGAATTTCGAATAAAGCTTAAATGTATGTTCAGACCTATTAAATATTTGACGAAAAAAATCCAAAAAAAAACATGACCAGCAAATTGAGCAAACTTAAGCTTTAATTTCAACAATTTTTATTAACTTCCTAATCTTTATTTGTATTGTATTACTCAATTAAGAAGCTGTTAAATGATATTTGAGATTTGATCCAGCAAACGTTTTGCAAAAGCAAACAATTTTGCTGCGAAAGTAAATCACTTTTTAAAAAAATTTGCATTGATATCAGGTGATATATAATAGTAACAAGCGTATTTTTCAATGTGGTTTGCAAAGCGAGAAAAGTCACAGTTTTTTTTTATATTTGGACTCGATTTTTTACGAGATTAAATCAAAATATTATTTGTATTAAATAAATAAAAAAAAAAAAAATAACATAAAATTTTGGAATTTTTATATAAAATCGAGAACGAATCTAGGTCAGAAGTTAATTTTTACAAATAATTCCTGTAATGAAATTGTTGAGAAAACTTAGTTGAATATAAGTATTCCAATCCAATTCCAAATATTTAATTTGAATGCAACTGTTAAGACATTTATCCTTTGCTTCATTTCGTACCGAAGTATGATTAGGTTAAGAAGGTTTATGCGCATCTCTACTCGGAGACCAATTCGGTCCATTGTGAAACTCGAAGTTACATAATGTTTCAATGAAAATCGAATACAAAATTTTACCATATTCTATATTATTTTCCAATGGAAAATCAGGCTTATATAAACTTATTTTTCTTTCCATCAAACTTTATTAATTTTGCATACTTCATAAAATTAATATTTTTGTAAAACTAAATTAACTGATCTCACAAGTTCTAGGTTTTAAGATCATCAGCCTTGTTATGACAATCGTACGATTTAATGTTCTGAAACTGACACGCGATAGCTTCCTACAAATACTGTAGTTTCCTTCAGCATACTTTTGCAATTTGAAGTCGCCAAACTTTTTGCTATCAGAGTCGGAAATGTTAAGCTTTTTGCGATTGTCAAAACATGCCCGATTTATTTAAAATCGTTCAAAATACTAAAATATAAATACACTACTAGAATAATGCTAAACGTTGAAAATTTTAATAAAGGTAATATACACCTGTATTCCTATTTTGCGATTTTTGGCGATTTTCTGTATACTATTTGGCGATGAAGGTGAAAAATCTGACAGCCCTGATAAGCAGTTGTTTTAATTTCAAAGCAACTGAGTTGGGTTGTTAGCCGTAATCGGGGCATTAATTGTTTTAACCATGTTAACTTTTAAATGTGATTCAATATAAATTTTTTAAAGCTGCGTTAATTTTTTATTAACAAAATTTTTTTATTAACAATTTTTGCATATTTTTTGATTTATTTTTAATGTTAAAAAATTATGTGGTTTTTATACCTTCTACCATAACTAATGAATGATGTTATACTTAGTTTGTCATTCCGTGTGAGACTTTTTTAATATTCATCTAAGACCTTGATCCTTGTGTAATTCTTAGTCGATTTAGTCAAGTCCGGCTGCCTATTCGTCTGTTTGAAACACGCTTACTTTCGAAAGACTCAACAGAAAAGAACAATATTGATGTTGAACTCATTCTTGTTTTCCTAAGCAGTTTAGGAATAACATCTATCTGAAATCGGCTTAGTAGAAAAAGAGTTATGAACCCAAATGTGGAACGACCTTCCTAAAAATTTATATTTTTGTTTTAAATTTTTGTTTAAATTAAAAGTGGTGACGGAATGTACCGATTCTCATTAAATTTTAGACACATTCGTTTCATATGAATGGAAATCGCACTAAAATGTTATGTTAGAATAATACATGCAGGTACAATTGTACCCCAACCGGCTGTTAACATTGCAAAATTATACCGCTCGAAGAGGGTTAAGCGAATGCAAATGCGAATAAAAAAAAGAAAAAAAAAATAAACGAATGGTTTAGTTTCTATACACTTCTAGTTCAGACATGTGTATGGATTAACTGTTGACAATCAATGGTCATTTTATGAAAGAAAAAGTGCATAATCAGAAAAAAGTTTTTTTTTATACAAGTCAATCAGCTTGACTTTTGTTTTAAAATGATTGGCATCGTCGTCAAATATCATCATTGTATAATAAAAATGGTGGTAATTGATTTTGAGCAACATTCGCGGTGATTTCTGAGGCATTGGCTTAAAATCCCAAAATTGGACATTTCATAAATATTCTGTAGGGAAATAAGCGTCAAGCAAATGTCGTTGATAAAGTTTTAGATCTTAACAAATATTAGACATTTTTCTTTCATCGCACCCAAATTTCGGTAATAAATTGCTTTGACTTTAATGATTTTATAAATGCTGGGTTTTAAGGATTTTAAAATGATTAAAAATTAGGTCCTATCTTGAGAAACGATGCAAAGTTCAGCTTCTCAAATTTTGGTGAGATGCGTTTTGATTTTTTCTGGTTGAAAAATTGTCTTTCATTTTGTTCGACCGTAATGAACGTTCAGTTCGTATAAGAGGTCTGCATCGAATAAGTTTTTGCAGTACACGCGAAGTTAATTTTTGCTTCGAGTAACACACATATTTTTCATTCCAACGGGAAAAAGAAGGACGACAGATCCTTCTAGAAGGCCTCTATCAATAACTTCAGTCTTGAGTTTATCATTATTTCTGAGGGATATTTTATGTTGTTGAATTTCTGTTAACAATAAAATTTATACTATATGTAAATCATTATATATGAGTACAAAGAAAAAATTTAAAATCCCCAAATATCATAGAATCAACAAAAAAAATTGTTGATTTTGCACATATTACCAAAATAATTATATTCATTACAAATAATTGTAAAAATTGTGAATGTTTTTTTTCAACAAATGATATTTTTAATTTTAATAAAAAAAAATATCATAAAACTTTACCTCTTCAAACAATGTGTTAATTGATTTAATTAAATATAGCTTTGGTTCTGACAATTCCCAACAACAATTCTACAAGTTTAAATTATTTAATTTTAAACGAAAAAATCAATTAATCAGGGGTGTCATAGAATCCAAGTCGGTTTTGCTAATTGTCGGTTTTTCAAACCAATATTGGTTTCATTTGGTGTCATAAAAACAAGTCGGTTTTGTTATTTTCGAATACAAATAAAACCGATATTCGAAACAGCTGTTTTATGTTTTGGTTCATGTGTTTATAGTTTTTAATGCAATTTTTGTTTGATAATTTTTTAAATTATGATTGTGCTCTAAAATATTGTTAAAACTTGTGTTTGTAATAAAAGGAAAATTATAGAAAAGAAAATAAGAATGGAAACACACTTAACATATGCAATAAATACCATCGTTGTATTAAATATTTGCATTTGTTGTTTACATTTGTGTAATTTTATTGTTTTGTAGAATTATAAAGCAAATTTATTAAAAATAAAAAATAAATTGTTTCTTGTTAATAACTAAAATAAATAAATGTGTTGCGAACTTTCTGTACGCAGAAAAAGTGAGAATACTTTTGCAAGCTCGCAGCAGCCCGCTGCCGGAGACTACCGGAGACATGCAAAAAATACTAATTTACCAATTTTATTTATTTCCATCTATGCAAACTAACTAACTGTTGAAAAAATTAAATAAAAAATTAAACTTTAACCAACTATATTTATTTCCAATATAAAAACAAGAGCTGAAAGCTGCTTGGTTTATTTTCAATAAAAATCCGATAATATTGGTTTCTGTGACACCTAAAACCGACACTAATTTCAGTTCGAACAAAAAACCGATAACATTGGATTTCATGACACCAATGTATTTTTTTTTGTCGGTTTCAAATCCAATACCCATAAGATTGGTTTCTATGACACCCCTGAATATATTTTTTTTAATTATTGTTATTACAACTTTATTTCAAAACAACTAAAATGTTAATTAAATCAAAATTAAATTTTTAATTTTCGTTCAACTAAAAAAATAATTGATTCAATTATCACATGAATTAAATTTAAATACTTTTAAAAAACATTTTTTAATTGATAAAAAACTACTGATAATTTTTTCTGTGTATGTAAATTTATATGTATATCGTTTCCTTGTTATATTTTGACAAAATCTTTTCTTTTTCTATTTTAATTAAACGTTTTAATCATCTTTTATTCATTTTGCTTACTTTTTTCACTTTTTTAACACTTTTTGGTACCTGCCTTAAGGCAAAACAACTGTCTTTTTTTAACGTACAGATTTTAACTGAAATGATTTGCGTTTGTTTTTGTTTTTTTTTTTTTTTTGCTTTTTAAGCCTGTTTATCGATTTGTGAACGAATACTTCGATCGCTTCATTTACGATTAAAACGAAAACAAAAAACTAAATATTGTTTTTGTTTTACATGTAAGTTAATAGAACGAAGTCTACGTTCGAAATCGCTGAACAGTAGTGCGATTCACTAACTTTTTTAACGATAATCGTCTCGTTAAAATAAATATAAAAATTTATGGAATTTGCTATTCAGTAACACTTTTAACGATATTCGCTATCGTTTAAAGTCAGCTGTTACTTTAAGCAGTTGTTTTAACGACAATAATTTGCGTTGTGTTTATCTAATCGAAAAAGTGTATTTTATGTTACAAGTGGCAGAGACATACTTCCTACATACATACATATGTGTAAGAACAATAACAAAATTCTAAATTTAAAATTTACAAAAACAAAAGCAAATTATGAACAAAACAAAATTCTAAGTGTAAAATTCACAATATTAAATTAAATATAAAAACACTAAATTAAGCACAATTTCATTTGTTTTTCCTTATTCTCTTCTGTGCTTTTCGTTTATTAAATCGATTGTCGGATCGTTTAAAGTTGGTGAATCGCACCACAGGCCACTAAAGTTCTGTATTTGGTATTTTAATGAAATGGCCCTAAGGCCTAGTACTATGTTCCAATTGTGCCGGAAACATTTCGTAACTTTTTCACAAATTGAGCAAAGTACAACCCTATCAACATTATATCAGAGTACCAGGCTTTATTGTGTAAAACGTAACGCAAAGCCGAACATTTATAATTATTTTATAATTTTGTTGTTGCTTTCTACAGAAATTCATATTGAGTTTTTAAAGTTTCAACGCAGAGTTTAAGATTTAAAAATTCAATATGAATTTCTGTAGAAATGTCATTTAAGGGGTTTTAACTTTTGCTTTGGCTAAAAAAAATGTAACCCTGCCTTTACACATGAAGTTTGTGTTTAAATGGCTCATGTCTTATTGGCATGATTCTTACTTTTTTTCTCTGAACTTTCACTGGCGTTCAAACAATTCATGTCATGTTGACATGTTTTTTTTGTATAGTATAGTAAAGAAAACAAATGAAAATTAAAACAACAATCAAAACGTACTGACAGTACATGCATCTGTGTACGCGCTTCTTTCCTCTCGTCTCTCTCACCAACAAAGTAGTTTAAGCCTTGGTATCAAGGCCACAATCAAATACGAAAGGTTATATTGGTCAGGGTGCAGTGTGATTTCTTGGCGTCTAATGTGTTACTTTAGTGGTAAGTCAGTATTAGTATTTGTCAGTATGTATTTGCTTTGCAACTCACACTTAAACACTATTGCCAAAATAATAAATTACTTGAACTGAAATCAGTCCCTAAAAATATTTTGGGGACTTATTTAATTTTTAAATTACATATTTTAAAAGTCATAATGATGACAAATTGTGTTTTGTTATATTCACTGCATACGTTTACCAAACATAAAAAAGGGACTAAGTATCAAAAACTATAATTTCAGAATCCTAAAAAAATTGGGATTATTTTTAAGTCCTGAATTTCAGAAATCGGAATCTCTAAGTCCCGAACTTTATAATTTCGAATTCGAAAATCCCGAATCGCTAATTTAAGCTTTTCTGCATAGCCGGCCTTCGGCCGGGCGCAATGTTTTTATCCTCTATGGTATTTCAAACACCGGCTTCGCTAACTAAAGCTTTTCTGCATAGCCGGCCTTCGGCCGGACGCAAGGATTTTCTCCTCTATAGTATTCCAAACACCGGCTTCGCTAACTAATGCCTTGTGCCCGACCGAAGACCGGGTTAGCAGAAAAGCTTTAGTTAGCGAAGCCGGTGTTTGGAATACAATATAGGGGAAAAATCCTTGCGCCCGGCCGAAGGCCGGCTATGCAGAAAAGCTTTATTTAGCGAAGCCGGTGTTTGGAATACTATAGAGGAGAAAATCCTTGCGACCGGCCGAAGGCCGGCTATGCATTAAAGCTTTAGTTAGCGAAGCCGGTGTTTGGAATACAATATAGGGGAAAATCCTTGCGCCCGGCCGAAGGCCGGCTATGCAGAAAAGCTTTAGTAAGCGAAGCCGGTGTTTGGAATACTATAGAGGAGAAAATCCTTGCGCCCGGCCGAAGGCCGGCTATGCATTAAAGCTTTAGTTAGCGAAGCCGGTGTTTGGAATACTATAGAGGAGAAAATCCTTGCGCCCGGTTAGTTAGCGAAGCCGGTGTTTGTTATACCATAGAGGAAAAAGTCTTTGCGCCCAACCAAAACTGAACAATATGTATTATATTGGGGTCTTATTTCATTTCTGGAATTGGGGAACTATTTCATATGAAATAAGTCCCTAAATATTGGGGACTTATTTCATTTTGATTTTGGGAGTTATTTCATTTCATTGGGGGTTTATTTCATTTTTGAAATTGGGGTTTTATTGCATATGAAATAACGCCCCACACTTTGGGGGGTTATTTCATATTTTTTTTGGGGCGTTATATTTTGGGGGGTTATTTCATGCCGCCATGAAAACGATCAAAATTGGCAAATTTTTGGACGACCCCTCTCCGATTTTAAAATAAATAGTCTCAATCGATTGCCCAGCAAAAAATAATGTACCTACATATATTTTTTTTTTTTTTATAGTGACTGGTTTAGTGGTGGTGTACACCACTGTCATGTGACAAAATTGAAGAATTCTTCATAAGGGACCTCATTGAAAGTTGTTTTAAAAAAAACTACTAAAGCGATCGCAACGAGTGATAGCTCGTTGGAAAGGTATTGAATCAGGCTTTAATTGAAAAATAATTTTCCTAATTTTTCTTAGAAATTTACCTTTAAATTTTCCCAAGAAAATTAAATTTTCCGATTTTCCACAGAAGCTCCTAAATTTTCCGGCTAATTTTTTTTTTTTTTTGGATTCCTCATATACAAAAATGGGCCCCGACTCCTTGTTTGGACAGGAGAAGAGCATTTAAGAGACCACCTTGTTAAAAATACATTTTAAAAATTATTTTACAGTTAAAAATACATTTATGAAGAAAAAATCAATTTTTTTTTAAGAGCCCCAAGTTGAGTGTGTAGTGAATATGGTCTGCCTGCCTTCACAAGATCGGCCATAAATCCATGGATAATAGCAGCAGTGGCATGTAATGGCACACCAAACCCGACTGAGGCTACAGGTCATAAAATGTTTTGTAAATTTTTTAAATTACCAGGTAATAAATATTTCGCCTAAAATGACACGTGCAGAAACAAGTCATAAAACACGGATTTTCCATAAATATGGCGAAATATTTATTACCTGGTAATTTAAAAAATTTGCAAAACATTTTATGACCTGTGGTCGGCTTATTGGCAGTAACCAATTAAGTCCCTTTTAAAAAACATTTTATGACCAGTAGTTCACGCAAATTTTCCTATTAAAGAAAAGCAAATATCGCTTATTTTTTTTTTACCTATTTTTTTACCAAAAAATAAATATAAATACTTCACACACTCTGAGTCAAATTTCAGTTGAATACTAAACGTGAAAGTGTTAAAGTGTTTTTTTTTTTGTAAAGTAAAGAGTGAAGCTGTAAAGACAATTTAAAGTAAAATGAATAAATTTTGCTGCAATCCGTTTAACAAGAGTGGACATCGTTCGAAAAAGATAAAAGTATTAAAATTAACTGGTGTTTCGAAGCGATACATGAATGAATTAAATATACAATACGGTGAAGAAGCAGAATTCATTTGCCCCAAGTGAAAAATCGATTTGTCTCAACAAGCAAATGCATTGAAACAAATGCAGCCACAATCCGAGAGTGAAATGACAAGTGAACAAAATGTTTCATCTGATAGTGAGGCAGACATTCCGATGGTCAATATGTCTTTGAGTCCTTTGAATGAGGCTATTACCACTTTAGGTGAAACGCCTATTAGAAAAAGAAAGTTGCGAAGTGAAACATACAGGAAAGAGAAAAAAGGCAAGGTTATGAGTGCAATCGCGACAATATTTGATGAAGGCTCTGATAACGAATGCAGTCAAGCAGATGACGTTGATGACGGCAAACAAATGATTGAGCAGTTGAAAAGAAAATTCAATTTAGCGACCACTTTTCCGGAGAAATATCTCATTTTATCTGTGCTGCCTCAATCATGGTCTATACGCAAGATTTCTGAACAGTTTCAAACATCTTTTTACATCGCGAGAAGAAGCAAAGAATTAGTTCGACAGAAGGGCATATTGGCGACTCCCACCAAGAAATTTGGCTCAAGGACCCTCAGCGAAGCAACGGTGAAATTGATTCAAGATTTTTACTGCAATGATGACAACAGCCGCGCCTGCCCAGGTACACGTGACTATGTTATCACACGTGAAGATGGAGAAAAAGTACACAAGCAGCGCAGATTATTATTATGTAATCTATCCGAAGCATACCATCAGTTCAATGAGAAATACCCAGCAGAAAAAGTGGGATTTTCTAAGTTTGCCATCCTACGACCAAAAGAATGCGTGCTGGCATTAGACAGGCACGGAACGCATTCAGTCTGCGTTTGCATGTTTCATCAAAACATCAAATTAATTTTCTTTCCATGCAAGAAATTGAAAGTATTTCACGGTGAAATTGAAACATATAGGGACCTCCTGTCGAAGTCGTTGTGCGCATACCCCACGGAAAATTGTCATCTGTCCAAATGCGACAATTGTCCGAAGATTGACGAGCTAGAGCAATATTTGGCGGAAAAGTTTGAACAGCTGTTAATTCAGGAGGTGCATTTCAAACAGTGGATAATTAGCAGCGGCAGATGTTCCCTTGAGACCGTGGTAAAGCAGATTCCGGAATTCATCGAGGAATTCGGATTCAAGTTGAATGAACTGAAGGCGCACCATTTCATATCCGAGATGCAATCGAAATTCCTAAAGGAAAGTAAGGAGAAATTAGCCCAAAATGAATTCATTGTGATAAGCAACTTTGCCGAGAATTACACTTTTCTCGTTCAGGATGAAATTCAGGCTTATCACTGGGCAAACGACCAGTGCACGGTGCATCCTTTTTGCATTTATTTCAAAAACGAAGATAACGAACTACAGACCGTAAGCCTTGTTGTTGTCGCGGAGAGTTTAGCTCATAATTATGTGTCCGTTTATTTATTTCAAATGAAACTGTTTGAATTCTTAAGATCAAAATTCGATGCAATCGACAAAGTAACGTCTTTCTCAGACGGCGCGGCTTCTCAGTACAAGAATAAAAAAAATTTTTACAATCTTTGCATAATTGAAGAAGAACAAAACTGCAAGGTAGAGTGGCACTTTTTCGCGACGTCCCACGGTAAGGGCCCATGCGATGCGTTAGGGGGAAATCTAAAACTCATGGCGACTAAGGCAAGTTTGCAAAGGCCATATACTGACCAGATCTTAAATGTACAACATTTGTTTTCGTGGATTCAAAGCAAGGAAATTGCCATTAACACAGTTTTATGCACTCAAAAAGAACACGATGCCATGGAGCGACGAATTCAAAACAGATATAATAATGTCAAAACTATAACTGGAACGCAAAAGTTTCATTGCTTCATACCAAATATTTCTGATATGTCAATTAATGTAAAACGGTACTCTTCGTCTGCCGACGCACAGTGGCGCCCGTAGAGCAAGCGAGGTTGCAAAAATCAAAATTTTCATGAGTGCCGACGAAGTTTTGAATAAACCCATGTTATAGGAAACTTTTCAACGATTTCAAATATGCCACTCTTAATAATATCACATTTTTATTTTAGAAGATATAACCGTTCAAAGTTGACCGACTTTCGGTTTTCAAAAAAACACACAATTTTTAGTCAATTTGTTTCGATTTCAGGTGTAATATCACGAAAAATAGGTAACGAATTGCCTTATTTTTTGTTTGTATTGATTGATGTATTTATTAAATGTATAATGATAAAAAAAAATTAACTGTTTGCTTTGTGTTTCTCCTGGTAAATCACTATTTAAAAACTATCCGTTTTTTCACTATTTTTCAACTTTGACGGAAAATAAAAAAAAACTATATTTTTCTATATTTGCCATATTTGCAAAACCTGTTCTTTGATTATTTCTTTACATAATTCAAAAGGTTTTATCTGCCCGTACGTGCCCGTTTGGCTTCTAGAGGTAAAAAAGTTTAAAAAGACATGGTTGGAGAAATTGTATGGCGTCCATCCCTTATATGTTTTGACTGACAGTAGTTTGATCTAATAGTTTGAAAAAAACTACTCATTGAAATTAGCAGGTACGTACCTCAAATAAACAATACTTTGGCGTACAAATGGTCAGGAACAATATTGACTTATGGTCCCTACAAGTAGGCACAAATCTTATTTGGACACGTGCATAATATCAAAATTGCATTATTCAGCCTAAATCCATATGTATGCAGGGAACAGGTAAATTTTTAGTCATGGTAGCATAAGCCTATATATTGCAAAATAAGCATAATGCAAATGGGGCTGCGATGGATCATCCGGACAAAGCGTTTATAAGCAAAGGATATCTTCCGATGACGCTACAATATCGGACGGAAATATGTTTATGGCATCGTGAAAAGATTAGGAACGATCTTGGATGTTTTAAACTGCAAAGAAAATGTCAATTCTACAAAATATGGAGAATATGCGTCGAAAACTGCATCTCTTTTAGCAGAAATGTATCCACAGAAGAAGTTGACCCCGACCGTCCATAAAATATTGGCGCATGGCAAAGATATAATTGACTACCAGTCTTTGCCAATTGGAGAGCTTTCTGAAGAAGCACAGGAGTCTCTTAACTAATTTTATAAAAAATATAGATTGCAGAACACATTCAAAGCATCAAGGGTAAGGCAAAATGAGGACCTCTTCAACATGTTGGCAGCATCTTCCGATCCACTTATTTCTTCCCTGCGGCATGTGAAGTCACGAATAGAGTTACAAAATAATTATAGTTTAGAAACGGTTAGTCTTTTAGATATACCTTCTCTTACGAATTGTGATGAATATTTTACAGAAAATTTAAAAAATAAATTTAAAAAAAAAATAATTTTTTTTTATTTTGTTGGGTAATAATTTAAAACATAAAACCCTAAAGAAAAAAAAAATAAAAACAATCTAAAAATGTAAAAATAATTTTTTTTAGTTACCATAAAATTTATTTTTCTACTTATTTTAACTTTGATAACCCATAAGTAGGCCCCTACAAAGCGTAGCACCCTTTCCAAACTCTCATTTCATAGGCTGAACAGTTATCTATCATATGCTGTTTAAACTGTTCAATTATCTTATTCGGTTCAAAAGATATGATTTTTGCAATGAAAAAACTCAAATGGCGCCACTGTGCGACGTGCTAAATTTAAAGTTACTTTAATTTTATAATGATGCCAAGACAATTGAAATTTTTAATAAATATTGTAATTAAGTATAAGCAGCAAAATAAGAAAGATTTATTTCTTCATAAATGTATTTTTAACTGAAAAATAATTTTTAAAATGTATTTTTAACAAGGTGGTCTCTTAAATGCTCTTCTCCTGTCCAAACAAGGAGTCGGGGCCCATTTTTTTATTGCTGATTCTTAAAGCAAAAATTATGAGGAATCCAAAAAAAAAAAATTAGCCGGAAAATTTAGGAGCTTCTGTGGAAAATCGGAAAATTTAATTTTCTTGGGAAAATTTAAAGGTAAATTTCTAAGAAAAATTAGGAAAATTATTTTTCAATTAAAGCCTGATTCAATACCTTTCCAACGAGCTATCACTCGTTGCGATCGCTTTAGTAGTTTTTTTTAAAACAACTTTCAATGAGGTCCCTTATGAAGAATTCTTCAATTTTGTCACATGACAGTGGTGTACACCACCACTAAACCAGTCACTATAAAAAAAAAAAAAAATATGTAGGTACATTATTTTTTGCTGTTCAATCGATTGAGACTATTTATTTTAAAATCGGAGAGGGGTCGTCCAAAAGGTGATCGCTTTCATATGGAATTGCTCTATAAACCTATACGCACATAATAAAATAAACGATGAAGGGGTCTGTACACAGTCAAGCATTTCTCATCAAGCGCTATGGTAGTATTAGTGAAAATGTGGTTGCATATGTGACACCGACGATGCTGGATGAAAAATCAAAAAATTTAGATATGACGGTGAATACTACGACCAGAAAACCGACACGAGTGAATTCGCCGGCATGACAAGCATTTTGACCGTGTACAGACTAAAGACGTGCACAGATATATCTGTTTGTACAAGTTTCTGTGTTTTTACTAAAGTGAGTGTGTATGGATGAGTGGTCGAGTGTTTCTGATATAAGTTGATATGGATATTTTTTGTAACATAGTGGATATGAGTTGATAAAAAAAATGAGAGTAACATATCTGTTTATATCTGTTTCACAAAAGCAGAAACTAGTTGATACTGATGGAATACAATAAGTTACTTATTGAATGATGCCGTTTTTTCAATTGTCTTTCAACGAAAAAGAGCCGACCCTTTTGGCTGGTAAAATAATAATTTTTTACAAAAACAAAATACATACATATGTATATATGTTCAGTTATTTTTTTTTTTTCAATAATTTTGCGTGACTGTGTCCGAGTCAAACATAAAAAATTTACAAAAACAAAACTGGTACACAAAACACACAGGCTGCCGTGCAATGGTCGTAAAAATGTAATTTTTGAAAATTTCGGCAACGATATGTATTTTGTTATTGTAAAAAATTCTTTGATGCCTTTATAAGGATGGGTTGTTTTTCGTTCCAAGGACATTTAGAAAAATTTTTTTAAAAAAATCAGTAAAAAACTGAGCACATGTATTTTGTTTTTGTAAATACCCTGTCGGAAAATGAGTTAGCTCAAAGTTAACTAATGGTTAATCAGAAGTTAGTCAGAGGTGACTCACAAGCTAACTCATTTACATGGTTAAAGCTATTCAGTTTTTACACGCAATGTCCGCAGTACGAGTCAGTACTCACTCACACTGCATAACTTTAAAATAACCATAAGTTAGCTCATTATGAGTCAGCTTGTGGTGCATACAATATGTTGACTTTAATAAGAGAATAAAAAAAAAATTACGTATTTTGCTTTATTTATTTTCTAAAGAGAGACAGAGACTATTACACATATGTTTTCTTTCACTTTTGTTGTATTTCCCCTTTGTCCACAGAAAAACTCTCAGTTATAAGACACCAGCAGCATGCCCGATATGACCAAAACCGGTTTTCATAATAATTCTACTTTGAAAATGAGATGTATTTAACTAAATGATATTAACAAAGAGAATATGGGAACTTTTGCTTATTATTTAACTTTGAAAAAGTACACACAACAAGCAAAACGTGTTTTTACCACAGTCCACTGCATCAGCTTTGAGTCAGCCAAAAGCTAGAAGAAGTCAGTCGCACAAAAAACAACTGACTCAAATCTGCACCAATTATGAGTTAGTTTACAAGTCAGTTGTAAATAAGTTAGCTAAAAGTCAACTAAATGTTGAGCTAGCTAATAAAAATCCGACTGGGATACTATAAAAAAACAAAGCATGTCACACACACACGCACACACTGTTCATGCTGCGGTAGTGCAAATTGCCGAGCAACAACAACAAAACTATCGAGACGCGTTGCGATCAGGCCTGCCATATTTACCGATTTATCGGCATTTTGCCTCTGAATTATCAAAGTGCCGATTTGCCGATTATTTGATATGCACTTAAAACACGATAGCTTTTGGTTTGTTTTATATAAATGATTAATTTTGGATAACTTGTTACAGAACAAAGAGACAACTAACTGTAAAAGAAGAAATTATTTTGATATCTAAAACAATTCAGTTAAAATTTATTTTTCTATAAGAAAAACGGATTGTTACTTACAAAAGAATAAAGTTAAGCTTAATTAATATTCACTGTCCATGCAAAAAATTTAAATCAAATAATTAATTTTGTAGGATTATACGCTATTGAGGATAATACTTGTACATCTAATAGCCAATTTAATGAAAGAAAGTGACGGAAATTAGCAAGTTTTTTTGCAAAAAAAAAAATACAGACTTAAAACGCTCGAATTATTTAGCCTAAAAAACAAAATTTCGATAACCACTGGAAAATAAATCTTTGCAATGAATTATTTTTTTCTAATTTTTATGCCGATATTTAAAGTTATTTAATAATAACGTCAAAATAAAATATGTATAATAATAAAAATGAAAAAAACGTCTTTTTATCTTTAAAAACAAAAAATAATAGTTATATCACTTTTGGAATCGATCTAACGATATCCATCCATCCGGCTGGCTCTCTATGTACCCTTGTATGCAAAGTTCAGGTGGCAATCTTGAAGATTAATTGCTGAACTTCGGTACATAGGTTCTTATTGTCCTAAGGATCCAGTATTGTAAATAATGAGAACTTTAACTTGAATCAGAACTTCATAATATAATTTATTGCCCATGAGTCCCATATAAGGTACACTTTTGAAAATGTGTCTCTAAATGTTGTGGTGTGGAGTATTAAAGTGTTGGGATTGTCGGACTATACTTTCTTATTTGATTATAATAGATATTTGTAACCACAAAAAAATTCATTATTTGTTTATAATAGATATTTTTAACCAGCAAAACAAATAATATTTTACAATAGATAGTTGCAACCAATAAAATTTGTTGGTTAAGTAATGGTTATCAATAACCAACAAAAATAATTTTTACTTTAATTGGTTACGATAACCAAAATAAAATAAATGTAGCGATAATGGCTTAAAATTCCCACTTGAAAATAAAGGAATTTTTATCGTATCCTTTAAAAAAAATAATAATAATTATTATTATTATTTTCAGTCCCTTAATTATTTTGTGAATTAAAAACAAAAAAGTGCATTTCAACCAGTTATTTTTCAACGTAAAAATAAAAGGTCAATTTAAACTCTAAGAAAGAGTTTTATTAAGCCGTCGCAAGTTAAAACTTTGTTGAGGAACAAAATATCGAATAAAACTCTTAAAACGAGAGTTTTATTCAGCCTTCAAAAAATAAAACTTATTTAATTCTTATTAATAAACTTATTTGAAACTTATTAATGAAACTTGTCGCTGGTCAGATCACTACAATTTGTAAAACTGTGTTATCTTCAGCCTGCAATTAAATTAATCGCCATTAAAGAAAGAAGAAAAACAAAGTGAGTGTTATTTGAAGTGTAAAAATAAAAATTAAAAGAGTATTATTATTTGACGGAAAAGTGAATTTTATTATAGACGGAAAAAATAAACTCCTCATAAGAGTTTTATATTACGACAGCGAAATAAGACTCACTCTATAAGGTTTTATCCGAACTTTTTTTCGTTAAAATATGAGTCTTACTGCCTGTTTTTGGAAAATGAAAACAGGCAGTTGGCTATCGAGGTGTCATCGTTTTTTTTTTAAGGTCACCATAGATTCTGAAAGCACTTTATTACGAATCATCAAATTAAATTATATTAAATTGCCGATTTGTTTTTGATGATATGCAGATTTCTTACCAAAACCATCTGGCACCCCTGGTTGAGATCGTATATAAATTTTTATAAGCTCTGTTATTTGCATCAACTCTCCAACAATATTTGAAAATACAACAGATAACAACAGATATTGTTAAAATACCATGGTGACAACAGATATTTGTGAGCAAAAAAAAAAGGTTATGATATACTCAATCCAATACCATAAGCAACTGTTTTTGTTTTTAAGATATGGTGAGTGGGCAAAAGCAAAACCATACAATATCAGTTACACTTATTCTTTCTGGTGTATCTGTTTTGACAATACTTTATGATACACTCGTGCAGGTCATTAGTACAGACCCCTTAAGGAAAAACAAACAGTTTTATACCGTAACCGATACCGTAATTTTTTTCGGTTACCAAACTTATCCAAACCTAAATGTACGTTTTTAAGATGTTTAATAAATAAACACATGACAAAAAAGTCACGATGGTAATTTGAAAATAAAAGTGTAGATAGTTTTATAATCTTTTTACATACATCTCCCTCTTCCTACATTCCCCTTTATTCAATATTATTAAACAAACAGAAAGGCAAGATGGTCTAGCTGAAACAATGGAATCAATTTTACAACCTTACAAAATGCACACAATAAAGAAAATGCCAAAACTTAAATGGACTAACTGACAAGCTGGTTGGTTCGTTGTCTAACATATAGATTGACCAAGTGACTGACAGCCAGAGTAGGTATGTCAACGAAGTTACAACAAATAAAAAATCTGTTAGTGCCTAAAAACTTAAATGTACTTAGTAAAAATTTATACAGTGTACGTGCAAAGTTTGTTCCATTTTGCTTTTTTAAAGGCATATTGGCTTGTGTGTGAACATTTCTTAACACTTAACTTGAGTAGATATACGTTTAAACACTTCTTCGAGGTTTTTCAGGTGTTCATCAATTGTTTTTCCCATGACAATTATGTCATCAACGTACATCAAACATGTCTTTTGATGAAGACCTTTCAACACATGTTCCATCAAACGCTCGAATGAAGCTGGAGCATTACAGAGCTCAAATGGCATTACATTAACCTGCCATAAGCCATCACTTGCACTAAAAGCAGTTTTCTCTTTATACTTGCCTGCGATTTCTACTTGCCAATAACCGCTCTGCAAGTCCAATGTAGAGAACCATTCTGTTCCAGCTAACGTGTACAAGGTGTCAGCAATCCTAGGCAATGGATGACTATCCTTTTTGGTGACGTAGTTTAGTTTCTTGTAGTCTACGCAGAACCTACTACTTCCATCTTTCCTTTTTACCAAACCCACCGGTGAACTCCAGGGACTTGATCATAGTTTCATTATGCAATCCTGTTCCATTTCATTAACTAGGCCTCTAACTTCATTTCGTTTTGATAGAGGAATCCTTCTTGGGGCCTGTTTTATTGGCTTAGCGTCGCCGGTGTTAATTTCGTGTTTCACGATTAGCGTTCTGCCCTGGTTTCTACCTTTGATGCAAAGACAATGGCATATTTCTTAAGTAATTGCTTAGCCTTATTTCTCTTGGGCGGCCTCAGTTTTTCGGTCCATTTTCGAACATGTTCCTTTAGTAATTCCTGGTCCTTAGTACTCTTTTTAGCTGCGTCTGGATGGTTCTCGCGGCTGTGGGAAAAATCGCCCAAAGAAAAATGGCCCAAAAAAAGATATGCAAAATCGCCCAAAAAAATTCCATGTAAAATTGGGCCTAAATTCATATGAAAAGTGACCTAAAATTTTTGGGCTATTTTTCGTTATTGTTGGGTGATTTTTCGTTTTTTAAATTTGGTGATTTTTCATTATGAAAAATAACCCAAAAATGTTGTATGAAAAATGGCCCATTTTTTTAATTTTCTCCTCTATGGTATAACAAACACCGGCTTCGCTTACTAAAGCTTCTCTGCACAGCCGGCCTTTGGCCGGGCGCAAGGATTTTCTCCTCTATGGTATAACAAACACCGGCTTCGCTTACTAAAGCTTCTCTGCACAGCCGGCCTTCGGCCGGGCGCAAGGATTTTCTCCTCTATGGTATAACAAATACCGGCTTCGCTAACTAAAGCTTCTCTGCACAGCCGGCCTTTGGCCGGGCGCAAGGATTTTCTCCTCTATGGTATAACAAACACCGGCTTCGCTTACTAAAGCTTCTCTGCACAGCCGGCCTTCGGCCGGGCGCAAGGATTTTCTCCTCTATGGTATAACAAATACCGGCTTCGCTAACTAAAGCTTCTCTGCACAGCCGGCCTTTGGCCGGGCGCAAGGATTTTCTCCTCTATGGTATAACAAACACCGGCTTCGCTAAGTAAAGCTTCTAAAATCTGCCTTGTTTCCAAATGAAAGCCGACTATGCATATATGTTATACCATAGAGGAGAAAATCCTTGCGCCAGGCCGAAGGCCGGCTGTGCAGAGAAGCTTTAGTTAGCGCAGTGTCCATGGACACTATGACACTTTTTGGAGTGTCATAACGTCCATGGACACTATGACACTAGACGTTATAACATGCCACCGGGAAAAAAATTCGTTTTTGCTTTTGGGGTCATTTTTCATTTTTTTTGGGCCCTTTTTCGTTTCTTTTGGGCAAAATTTCATATATAACTTTTTGGGTCATTTTTCATGTTCTGTTGGGCGATTCTTCATTTGGGCGATTTTTCATTTTTTTTTTTGGGCCATTTTTCTTTGGGCGATTTTTCCCACAGCCGGTTCTCGCAACTTATTATTGCCTCTGTTGAAGCACATTGTCCAATCTTTAAATTCTGCGTAAGGACCTTATCGTTTTTGGATAATTTTAAAACTCTTACAGGAACTAAGCTATTGTTGGTTGTAACGAGGGCATTCGCTGTTACTCTATCACCTGTAATTGCTGCTCTACCACCCATAAACTGTTGTTGTCCTCACAATCTCACTCCATTCGCGCCCATACAATGGTTTCTGACAAAAAGTTCACATACGTTTTTCTTCTAAAATTGTATCTTAACACACATACACAAGAATAAGCAGACGAACGAAGTAGGCAAAGTGCAGAGGCTCGATGTGACCGCCAATGGCGAAATATATATTGTGCAGGATATAAAAGCGGCAGTTATGGGAGCTTTAAGCGAGAAGAAAACTAAAACTTAAGTAAAATGCTATTACTGCGGTAAGATTGGGCACAGGCAGAGAAACAGTTAATCACCGAGAAATCGTCAAGATCTGTTTCGCCGGAAAGAAATAACAAAAGGGCTAATTATGAGTCATCACAGGAGTCGCTGTTAAGTATGGAGGGAGTGATACCATTCACATCTGAGGACTCGACAATAAATTTGGTAGTGCAAAAGAGCCATAGAAGTGGTTACATCGATGGCAAAGAGCGCATTTTGACTTACTTCACTGGTGCAGGATTTTCAATTATCAGGCCTGACTTGATGAGAGGAGCTGTCGAATCACTAAGCGGAGTGAGCTTGCGAATAGCTACAGGAGAGCCTGCGACTGTCTATGGCAAACTACGTGTTATGTTAAGAATTGCAAATATTGTCAATCTTCATGAGTTTGAGTTTTTTGTGGCTGACATTGTAGACGAAGTACTTATTGGCGCAGATTTTATGATTCGTCAAAACATAAGTCTGGATATGGGAAAACACATCATGTATTTGGGTGATGTTGAAATATCCCTTGATGTTGGTTATGAAAGCGAGGCTCGTGTAGGACAGCTTCTCCCTTGTATTTGCCCGAAATCGTCAGCTCACAGAAAAGTAAAAAAAATGTGAAGAAGCGGTTGCTCATGAAAGTCAGGTTAGTAAATTAGAGGCTGGGCTTTGTACGAAGTCCGATAGAGGGAAATGCATCAGTGAAGGTTGCTCATTGCAGGTAGAGCCCAGTAAAGACTGGGTAAAGGCGCAAAGAAGGGATCCTGTATTGGCTAAGATTATGAGCGACTAAATGGCTGATAGAAGACCAACTTCTGAAGAAATTGCATCAGATGGTCCACTGATGAAAGCATTTTAGGTGCAGTGGAATAGTCTTCGAATGGCAAATGGTTGCCTATACCCAACATGGGAGGGCGCCGATGGCAAGGCAGTTAAAAGCCTAATGGTTGTGCCGTCTACTAAGGTATGTAAAGTGGTGTGGAAAATCCATCTCGGTACTGGTGGTGATAATCTCAGTGTAAAGAAACTCGTAGAAAGGCTGAAGCAACGCTTCTACTGGATTGGATGTAAACAAGCCGAGACGGACTTGGTATTAAGCTGCAAAGAGTGTGTTGCAGCCAGGGGTACAACAAATATAAGTTGTGCGCCGCTCCAGCAGTGCAACTCTGGTGCACCTAATTTACAGGGAGCTAATGAGGTATCTTCCTTGGAGCGGATAAGTCCTTACGAACTTCGTAAGTGTGTACGCCACAATAATTTGTCCAACTATGATCGGGCGGTGGTTATGCTATGGAACATAAGGAAGGATTGTTTGCCAAACAACAGACACATTGGAATGGGCCATATAAGATGATAAGGAAATTAAATGACGTTGTTTATTGAATACAGAAATTCAAAAATCCAAAAGCCAAAATGAAAGTTGTTAATTTGGAAAGAGGTGATTCTGAGCCTATTCGGGACGAACAGGCTTAAGTGGAAGGCTGTGTTCAGAAAGTAACTTTAGTTAAGAATTTGTTTAATTTATTAGTTATCTTGTATTTATTAGTTATTTTGTATTTGTTAGCAATTGCAATAAGTTTAAATTGTTATTGTATTAGTTATGAATTTTCTAATGTAAAAATCACTGTACAGAATTTTCTAGTACAAATGTAATGTTAAAATGGTTATACCTAATTGTACTTCAACCCCAATGTATTTTTCGATATCGATAAATTCTAAGCCTTAAAGTATGTTTTAGTTTATTGATGTATAATAGCTTAAAGCTCAAATTAAATTCAGCCATAGTGTTAATGCATAATGATATTAACTGTTAAGATAATAAAAGCTCGAATGGTCCAGACAGTTCGAATGTTCTAGAGCCATCTAGGAATCAGCGTTCAAACGTACTAGAATAATCTACACGTTTGGGTTAGAGTATAAATACTACTCTCAAATGGCACTAAAAATCAGTATTAGTACAAACCAGGGACCGTAACAGTTATTCCTATTTTCATAAAAGTCAGATGATAACAGTCATTTTTTTATTTTTATTTTTTTGAACAAAAATAACAGTTATTTTTTGATTTTTATTTTTGCGATCAAAAATAACAGTTATTTAATGATTTTTATTTTTTCGATCAAAAATAACAGTTATTTTATGATTTTTAGTTTTTTAGACAAAGACTTTCGCCTGAACAACGTTTACAAATCGTTCAACTTTATTACGAAAATTCACGTTCTGTGAGGAATGTGTTTCGTGCACTTCGCTCATCTTATGGTCCTAGAATTATGCAAAGAATCTCCTTAATTATGGCGTATTAGTAGCAGTAGACTCATAAAAGTTGGAATGTTAATAATAAAAAAAATATTTTTTTTTCTTTTTTTGTTCTCATATATTAAAAATAAAATAATGCACAGTTTACTTGTATAGTATGTTCACAAGTTTCGTTTACCGGCAGTATATAATCCGCCATTATATAATCCCAATTAACTTTTTATACCCTCCACCACCACTGTGGTGAATGAGGGTATACTAAGTTTGTTATTCCGCGTGAAACTTTTTTATAATACATCTAAGACCCCATAAAGTACATATTTTCTGGCTCCTTGAGTAGTTCTAAGTCGATTTAGCCATGTCCGTCTGTCTGTCCGTCTGTTGAAAACACGCTCACTTAAGAAAAACGCAAAAGAAAAGAACAGACTTGGTCTCAAATAGCTTGTAGTTATCCTAGGCAGTTTGCGATTGAAATCCAGCAACATCGGTTCAGTAGGAACAGAACTAGGAATCAAAATGTGGAACCACCACCCTAAAAAAACGCACGAATTCGCTTTATACTGTTAAATTTCGTGAAAATCGGTCCATAATTGACCATAGCCCCATAAAAACCCTTCTCGCGGAAAACAGTTTAATACGCCTAAAACCGTAATAAATAACGCTATCATATTAAAATTTGGTACGTCACAGTTTAATAGGACCGGAAATTACACTGTAAAATTTTTTGAAGATCGGTCCATAATTTACACTAGGCCCCATATAAACCCTACTCTTGGAAAAAAGTTTATTGCGCCTAAAACCAAATAAATCCCACTTTGGGATTTATAGATATTGCGGTGAAATTTTTTACTTAAATTCATATGGCCAGAAAAAATATCATGCAAATTTGTGAAATTTACTGTTAACGCTAAAACTAATTTCACTGCTGTATTGAAATTTAATCTAATTTAGTTTTTGTAATACCAGAAATCAGTCTTCAGAATTTTGGGATGATTGGTCCATAATTTACCATATTTCCAATACAAATTACCCTCTTAAAAATTATTTTAGTTCGGCTAAAACTTATAGGAATCATGATATTTTACTCAAGCCAGTTCAAAGTTCTAACAAGAAACGCATAAAATTTTCTTAATGTCGGTCAATAATTTAATTCAGGTCTAAACCGCAACTAATATTAACGCTGACGTTCGTTTTTGTGAAGAGTAGTTTATAATTTATATGTATTTATCATATAGAGCCCACTCCTGTCGGTGGAGGGTATCAAATATTCGGCACAGTCGAATATAGCACTCTAACTGGTTTTTTTAGATTTCATATGGCGAATTAATAAAAATTTTTTTGTATTATTTACTTTTTTTTAATTTTTTCTTTATTGTAGAATTAACTGCCGGTCCCTCGATTTCAAACGAGAACTTCGTTCGCATAACTTACTTTAAAATCTAAATTTTTATCCCTCTATTTCGAACGAATTCAAGTTTCGTTCGAAATAGAGGGACAGGTAGTAAATTTGAAATTAAAAGAAACAGTAAAAAGTTAGAATGGAATTACGTTTGTACCTATCTTAATATGTATTGAAATTTGGTAATAGTTTCAGCTTAATACGTTCGATATATCGATATTTTTAATTAATAAATATCGATACTCTTCAAAAATATAGATACAATAAATATCAATATATTTTTTCATTCTGCCCATCCCTAACTCGAAGAATATTTTATTCCTAATCAATTTGTAAATGATCACAATCGCACAAATCGCTCTCAATTTATGATAAAATGTATTAGCAGGCCAGGCCGCTTTATTTCGGTCGAAATATTATTCCATAAAAAAACTAAACATTGTAGGAAAGACTAAAAGCTGATTTGAATTTAACGGTTTAAAAGCTTTCATATATTTTTATTTAAAACGATTTTTTTTGCCAACTATTTCATTAAGTTTTTTATTTAAATTTTATTTAGCGCTTTTTAGCGCTTTTCGATTGTGGGTACGGCCCTTTTTGATCAGAAAAAGTTCACGACCCCGCTGATTAGTTTCGAATAGATTATATCATCAAACATTGTAATGTAAAAATTGAATTTAATGACCCCGAGATAACAATTCTATAGTTTGGGCTGTTAATCCAACGAAATAACTGAAACAAAATTTTGCTGAAAACAGCTGAAAAAATAATAATTTTGAAATTCCCACTTTCTTTTATTTGAAGAAATAAACTGGTCTAAAATATCTTTTTATAGAAACTTTGAATCAGAGCAAACCATAGAAATTAAATCGTTTGTATTTTGCTTACATCAGAGGTCTAACGTGCCGCCAAAATTTGTTAAAATATTACCAGGTAATTCAGTTTTATAAAAATGAGCTGCTAAAATGTATTTATTATCATACTGTAAATACATTTTTAACAAAAATATTTTTTTATTTTTTTATTTATTTATTTTCTTATCAGTTAATACAATACAACAAGAAAATATCTTATATTAAAGTATTGGGTAGAAAAATTGGCATAAGGAATAATACAATAAAAATACAATAAAAATAATAATCATAAATATTACATGCATACATTTAACATTACAATATTATTTATTAGTCACGAAATTGTTCAAATATGGCAGTTTTAAAATGACTTGCATTGCGTATAATTTGAATATAAGAGGGAAGTTGGCTCCATAAGCGAATAGAATTTATGAAAAATTGCTGCGATGAGATAGCTCTTGTAAATTTTATATTGTTGATCTTTTGACCTCTGTTGGATCTAGAAAAAATCAATCTTCTGAATAGATAATTTGGTTGTCTGTCATAGATAATTTTGTGCAAGAAGATAAGTGTGCGGCATTTTAATAAATTATCTAGGGTAACATTATATATTTGCTTAGCAAATTGTGAGATGCTATTGTTCCTTTTCACGCCAAATACATATCTAGCAACATTATTATATGTCACATTCAGTTTTCGCCTACTTTCAGCATCACAACTTGCAAATAACTCACAGCCATATAAGAGGGTTGGTAGCAGATAAGTTTTTGCAAGCAGCATTCGGATGTGTAATGGCGTAAAATACTGCGATATCCATAGATTTCGCAATATATAAAATGTTTTCCGGCAGTTTGCTCTGATGTGATCTGACCAGCTTAGCTCACTGTTAAATATAACCCCAAGGTTTTTTGCATTTTCTACAACATTAATCGGCGCATTATTCAAATGTAGTGGTGGAATAGTCAGAATATTAGTCCTTGGTGATCCAATTACTAAGCACACTGATTTTCTTGGATTAAGGCTTAAACCATTTGCAGATGCCCATAAAAATATTCTTTGTAAATCTTGGTTTATTAGCTCAACAGAGTTAGACACATCTGATTTGCTGCAACTTGTATACAATTGGACATCATCAGCGTACATTTGTATTTTACAATGTGCAACCTGCAACGGGAGATCATTGGCGTAAATGGAGTATAAAAGAGGTCCAAGTATAGAGCCCTGTGGTACACCTCTTGGCATCAAGCAGCTTGTGGATATATTTTCACCGGAACAAACACTTTGACTTCTATTACATAAGTATGATGATAAAAGCTTTAACGCAGTTTCAGAAAAATTGTACATTCTTTTCAACTTTAGGCATAATAAAGAGTGGTCAACGGTGTCAAAAGCCTTAGAATGATCAAGTAAAATAAGGAACGATATTATTTTAGGTTTATCAATTTGGCATCTTATTTCCTCAGAAACATCAATAAGAGAAGTCAAACAGCTATGTTTTGGCCTAAACCCAGATTGACGTTCATTTAACAAAGAGTGCTCATTAAAATAACAACTTATTTGTGCATGTACTAATTTCTCCAACACTTTTGAAAGAAAAGACAATATTGCAATTGGGCGGTATGTTTTATCAGTTTTTTTTACTGGTATTATTTTAGCATGCTTCCACATAGTTGGAAATTTTGAGGTTGTTATTATGGTGTTGAACAAATGGGTGAAATGACATAAGGTGTAAGGTAGAGTCAGCTTAATAAACTTTGGAAGTAGGTAGTCAAAACCGGTGGCATTTGATTTAATACTTAGAAATGATTTAAGTACTTCTTCTTGTGTAAAATGTATAAAATTAAACTCAACAATTTCATTATTGTTAACACCATCATAAAAATCAGAGTCGATTTGTGGCATTGGTATATTGGCAAATTGCTGGTTAAGCTGGTTTACGTCAATTGGATGATCATCACTATTGTCCTGAGAAACAAGGCCCATTTTCCGAATTTCAACCCACTTTTTACGTGAATCAACAAGTGTTTTAAATTTTTGTTGGTAAAACTGTATTTTCTTCATCCTTATTTGTAAATTTACAGCAGCCCTTGCAGATTTAAAAGTAACATAAAACTCTGGTATTTTAAACCGTTTCCATCTCGCGTATGCATGGTTTCTTTCTTTAATAAGTGATTTTATCTCTGGTGTAAACCAAGGTTTATTGTAGCAAATGACTTTTGTTTTTAAAGGCACATATTTTTCTTGAAGATAATAAAGTTTGTTTTGTAAAAATTGCAGCTGTTCATCAACGGACGGCATTAAGTAAATTTGATCCCAATTAATGCTACATATTTCAGGAACAAGAGATTGATAGTTTATACTCTCGAAGTTTCTGTATTTCAATATTTGCGGTTTATTGTTATTTTTTTTTAATTAATTATAATTAAGTAGAGTAGTGTGCGAGTTTTTTTCCAATTTATTGTTATGGACGAGAATGGGAAATTTTATTCAAACAAATTTAAAATATCGTGTGGCGCTAAAATTCTAACTGGATATTCCTATTCGTATTCGGCGAACATTGCCGCAGTTATTCTATTCGTATTCGCGAATATTAATAATTGTTATTCATTACATCACTACTACATATAGGTATATCTATCTTTTTGATACCCCTCACTAGCATTCCGAATTAGTTTAGTGCATAGATGTGGAATTGTTTCATTTTGATCTGAACCATATGTGCTATTGAATAACAACTAGTTATTAACATTTGAAACAATGACTAAAAATAGTAAAAAACAAAAAAAAACTGTGAAATTGTTGCTATTTGTTATGGAACTCCTCAGTTAATTCTACTGTATTTTGAACAATAAATTTAGACTTTAATTCAGAAATGGATTTTAAAATCGTTTGAAATGTATCTCTACTTTTAAAAACAATCATTTGGAAAACGATTTTCATCACATATTTTGATAACAATTATTTCTGTAAAAAAAATCGGGAATTTAAATAGCATATGACTTTATGAAAACGAAAAAAAAAATAAGAAGAACGCGCCCTTAATGAAATATCCTTCAATAAAGTTAAAAAGTTATTATTCTCGTATAATAGGTTGGTTTTAATGTAGGAAGAGAAGAAATAAATCGCAACAAAATAAAATAAGACCCAATTTTAAGATTAATAAATTTTTGTTTAAACGACGAATAGT
This sequence comes from Pollenia amentaria, assembly GCA_943735925.1. NCBI lineage: Eukaryota > Metazoa > Arthropoda > Insecta > Diptera > Polleniidae > Pollenia > Pollenia amentaria. The sequence goes on along the minus strand of OX031009.1, from coordinate 92,592,885 downwards.
TAAAATGGTGATCAAATATCCTCTACATCTTTTTTCAAAACAACATAGATATTTTGTATATAACTAAAGCCCCTTTTACATCGTATAAGGCCTAAGATTTTTGCTTTCACAAAATCCAATTATTTTTGGTATGATTGTCAAAAATTCAAATAAATAATCTTTTTCATTACATAATGCGTCTACACTACACTATCAGGCTTCAAATAAAAAGAAAATTATTTGTGGAATTTAACATCTGTTGATTTCAAAACAAATTATTAATGAGCGCTTTTTTTGGTAAGTATTAATTGGGTATTAAAAAAATAAATAAAATAAGCTAAAAACATAAAATATTTTATATTTTATACATATGTAATATTTCTTTAATATTTATTGTAATGCAGTTTTTGTAATTTTCTTCAATGGTAAGAAAGTTGTCACGATACAAATATGACTGATTTATATAAAATTAAAAAGAAAGCATTTTAAATGTAGATAATATTTGTTTTTATTATTTTGCATTTTTTTTTTTTTTAGAAAAAAATAACAGTAAAAACTTTTGAACAAAATTTCGAATATAAGAATACAACTCTGATAAAAAGAAAAATCTTATCGTTTAGTAAATTTTTGAAAAAGGGTAAGAGCCAAGCGAATTCATTTTTCAGGTGGCGTTGAAAGCACAACTGTGCTACTTTTGTTCTTACTTAGAGAGAAGAATGTCAAAATTCGCTTGTGTTTTTGACATATCGGTCAACGAAAGCAACAAATAAATACATTGCAGTGTTTTTGGTGTTGTTACCTGTTGTAGTATCAACACCACCGTATACATGAATTCGCTTTGGTAAGAGCCATACGTCTGTCAAATTTCTTGACGGATTTTGTTTGACGATTAATAACAAATTATTGTCACACTGTATTACATTGTTATTATATGTATATACGGCATCGGTTTTTCTACGTCTGTTTTTGTTTGTGGCAATTGGTCTAGAAAAGAAATAGGAGTAAACAAAAGGAATCGGCTTTGCTCCAATACCATTGCATAGTCCTTTACCATTAGCAGAAGGATAAAAATGTTCAAAATCTTTTTCATGAGTTGCGAAGCTACTTTTATTATATCTTCTGGTACCCATAAACTCCAAAGATTAACGTGGGTATTTCAGTATCGATGGTATGACATTTTAGTTATGTATGTTACATACCGTCGGAAAGGTTTATTGGTCGTTTCTCAGTATAGGTCATAAAAGTAATGTAAGAAAAGCATATGTGTGCTTACAATTGAAAAATTCTTGTCTTGTTCTTTATATTCCACCCGCATCCCACTAAGCGACCAAAAATCTCTTAAAGGGAAAGATTTTGCAAAAACAGAGTAAAAATAATTTTTTTTTAATTTTTTTCTCGAAAAATGGAAGAAATAGCTATCTGATCTTTTTGGGACAAATTTTGCTAAGAACAATATGCAATAAGTTACGTAGATAAGAAAAAACACATGATAGGCCAAAATGTAAAATGCTGACCCCTTTTAACTCAGAGAGTTCTTGAACGATATTGTTGAAAAATTGTCTCTAAACTACTATCCAATAAGACTAACCTTGGTCCATCCCGATTTGAAGAAATTGGTTTCAAAAGTTGGGTCACTTGAGATGCCCCATTTTATAGATATAAATAAAACCCAGTAACAAATGGAACTTACTGGTAAGCAGTTTTGTAAGGGAGAGGAGCACAGTACCCCCTTACAAACCTGGTTACAAGAGGCATGATTTTGAAATGGCTAATTCCCACTTGGAAGACCTACTTTTTCTCTCTCTCTGCTAAAAATTAATTTGACGGCCGATTGCGTTCTAAAAAAAAATTTTATTTCTATGTTCGGTAATATTTCGGGAATAATCGTAAACACATTTCCAAATCATTGCAATACAACACGCTTCCATGTAAAATAATGATATGAATTATTCGCTTATAAACTGTTTAATTAAAAGAGATAATGCGAAGTTGTTAAATCATTTTTATTTACTTAAATTAAAAAAATTAAATTAAATTCAAAGGTTTCCGCTACTACTTCTAAGTAGTATGTCATGGCCTGCGCATATATCAGGGCTCTTATACTTCCATTGCTTCCGCAAACCTTGACATTTTTTACTGGAGTACTATAAATATTATGAGATTTTGACGAGGACTTCAGCTTGAATTTTTAAAGTTCGGCCAAACGTAGGCCGTTTTGCAGGTTTGGTATCCAAAATTTGTTACTCACTTAAACTATTTTTACCCTCAACTCTAATAGAGTTTTCTTTTCTACATAAAAATATTTCGTACTGAAAAGGTGCATGTATAAAATTTTTTCCCAACCCTGTAATAATGCTATTTGTCGAGATCAAAACACAAGTTATAAAAAGTGGAATGCCCTGTTTTCACATCTGACAAAAAAATGTTTTTTTATCATTTTATCTAATTTTTTTTTATCAAATCAAAACTGTACAACTGCAAAAACCAAAAAAGGCTTTTCAAATCAAGAGTTTACTTTTTGAACTTACTTCAAAGCAACAGCATACAAATTTAAACTTTTGCTTTTCTGCTGTCAGCTTTTCAAACACTGCTTTTCGCCTAAGTTCCCTATTATTAACTTAATTTTTCTTTTTGTTAATTCCAAATGTATATTTTAAATATAAATGTACAGTACATGTGAATTTATTTTATACATTTGTTGTTATTCTAATAATTAAACTAATATAAAATATTTTTTGGGTTTTAGCACTATTATGGTCAAAAAAGTACAATTTTTAAGTGAGTAAAGTACAATTTTAAAAATGCCATTTACAGCTGCTTTACACTATCGCACAAGTCTTACGTATTTTGAAAAAAATACAAACCTGTCATGATAAGTTGTTATTATTTTTTGAAAATTATCACACACTAATTAGATCAGGGAAGCATTTTCGACAAATACTTAAGACTTTGTGGTAGTATTGGACTTAATGGTTCGTTTAGATGACCGGTCATTATCGTTCAATTCGAAACAATTAATTTCGTTCAATCGTTCATTTCAGGTCACTTGGTCTTTTGAAGCAGTTGTCGCTTTCGTTCAGTCGTTCACTTGCATAGTATACAACTAGTATGCCGACTCTTTGACAGGTACATAACTCAAATGTCAGTGGTACCTAACTCATGTTTGTATTAGTAAGATTTTTTTCGAATGTATTGGTGTATAAAACAATTTCCACCACTAAACATAGTTGCATAAAATCGTATAGAATGTGGCAACAATTTTTTTTTCAATAAATTTTCAATTTATTTAATGTTGGCTGCATTTATAAACTTTATAATAAAAAAATTGCAAATTTTGTTTTGTTTTTGTTGATTTTATGTGTGTTGAATTCAAACAGAACGTATATGTGAGAGGGGTGAACTAAAAAATTGAGAACGCTCTCTCCAGTTGGTATACTACCCTACAAGAAGACTATCGGTTATTTTACTAGTTAGATGACCAGTAGTGCTCACAAATATATTGGGTATAGTTTATATTAGTTCATTAAGAGCAAAATGAAAAAACTGACCGAAACCTTGTGTACATGTGCTTTTGCCTCTATACCCTGCAAACAATTTCGATCGAAAAATAATCTAAATAGTTTCCCCATTTAGCAAAAATCTATCGCTTTTGCTATTCAATTCTTATTGATGTAGTTACATCGTTCGGGAAGAAGTGTCCCACTATGGTAATATTTACTTTAAGAATCCACTTAGTGTCTATATTATAAGACGAATTAGAGCGCTTTGGAAGTTTAATATCAATTAAATTTAGTAGTATCGCTGTTGGCTCCAAAAAGCACTCTTTTGAAGTTAAATTTTTTCTTATTGTTCTTTATAATATAAAGTGGGTCATTTTACTGTTTATCTTTGTTTGATTTTGTAAGGGAAATCTAAGTAAAATATAAAATAAATGAGCTGAAAGTTAAACAAATATTAAAAAATCTATGTTACTTTTAATCAAAATTTTGTTAAAGAAAATTACACAAAATCACTAATTTGTTCAAACACAATTTGTAAACTTTCATCATATTATAACTAGCATATCTTTTTATTGCTTTACAAAACTTATTTTACAAATTTTCTTCACTGAACGTTATTGTTGATCTTCACTAGAAAAATTTAACAAAAACACTAATTTTCACACTAAAATTTTTAAAGTCAATAAATAAACAGACAGTTTAAAAAAATCACTAATATCGTTTAAAAAAGATAATTATCAAATTATTATTTTAAATTTCATTTTCATTTGCTCTAAAAAAAATATGCATGAGAAACTATTTAAACTTTAACCAATCTAACCGATGAATAAGTTTGGGCTGTTTTGTGCACTTATTTATACAACTTTCGTGAACATTTTTTTTCTATACTATAACTATTTCATTTTTCAAATATTAAAAATTTCACTTTATTTTACATAATTTTATAAATTTATATTATTTTACACGCATGTAGCACTGATCACATGGCAACTTATATACAAACTGTGCTCTTTAACGCATTTTGCTTTTGTAATATTCACTATTAAACAGCAAATCGTTGCGAAGAAGTCTATATAATATGTGAAATGTTCAATTGTGCCATTGTTGCAGTTGTATAACTGTTAAATTTATCTGAACAACTCATTAAAGTGGCGAATAAGTATAATTTAAGAACTCATACTTTGATTCTAACGTATTTTGTTGTTGCTAAATTCCGAAAAATCTACTGTTTAACTACCAAATGTGACGATGTAGTTAAAATTCGTAGACAATCGAAAAACACTCTACCAATTGCTTGGAGGGTATCTAACTCATTATGTCTCTCTCTCTCTCTCTCTCTCTAACTTATTAATTTAATGTAAAATTGTTGCAAGTGTACTAGTACAATTTTTTTTTTAGTTTTGGTTATTCATTTCTTGTAGGATCAACTTCGCTGATCATAAGGATCTAGAATATATATACTTTATAGAGTCTAAGATCAATATTGAAGAAATAACACACGAAATGACATATTTTTATATACATACACTTTAACTTCGGCGAAGGCTATAAAGAACTTAAGAAGTAGGTAAACTAAGCAAGATGATAATCATCAAACACAAATTTAATTAAAAACATTTTTTTCATAGCAGTGGGTTTTCCGTTTCGATGGCTTTTTATATCAGAATAATTTTATTTTATATGTACACATATTTTTATCATCCTTAACTTTATAATCCCAATTAATAACACCACAGCACTGTCACCACCACTATCATCATTGAAACAATTAGCCTTATTATATATTAGCAAAAGCGTGCACAACAACAATAACGTTATCATAATTATCATCAACATTGGCGTTGTCGTTCTCATCACCGTCTTTAATCAATTATTTACGGTTGATTAAACGCAAGACGAAGAGCTTAAGAAAAATGTACCGAAAAATGTAAGTAATTGGATTAATTCAAAATAATCGTATTCACCGTTTTATTTTTTTTTTTTTTTAATTTGCCTCCATATCGCTGTTGCCAATTAAGATATTTTCCCCTCAAATCTAGCGATTTTTAATAACACTTAGCAGAGAAAAATATGATTCAGCTATTGGCGGGAAATTTAGCGTTTTATACCAACACCACTATACCAATGCTGCCAATCTATGTAAAATTACACATATTGTGTGTAATTATTACTTGCATGTGTAATAAGTTCCATGTGTTATCTGAGTGTAATTTAATTTCAATTCTTATTTTTTCATTAATTCTTGACAGTTAAGTTCGGACACCGTTACACTCGCTGTTTGAAAAACTCAAACAATATTTCGCACACATATCGCGAAATAATTGATCAAAAATATTTTTAAAAAAAAATGTTTAACATAAACTGTAAAACTTGATTGGCATTTGTTATTTCCGCGAATTAATAAAAAACGAGTATACTTTCTCTTGATTTTAGAATTTAAGTGATAACTTCCTAAAGTTTCGTTAACAAATAATTGTGCATTTACTTTATGACTATAAAGCTTTGCTTTTTTTTGCAAACAAGAACTTACAAAAAGGTTATGCAAAGCGAATACATTCTATCTAAACTACTTCTTTCGTTGTGTGTGTATAATTATGCATCAAATGTGTAATTTTGGACAGAGTCATGTATAATTTGGCAACACTGCACTATAGGCGGAGGGATATACTCCGATTGTGCAGATGCTTGTAACTCATAAAAATATTAGTCATAGAACCATCTTTTAGTATACTGGACGACTCAAAAACAGTTTTTTAGTTGATCTAACGATGTCCTGTCCATAAGGGTTATGACTCCTTTTAAAAACAAATTTCCCTATCACCACGTGATAATCAATACTTAATTAGTAAAACAAATCATGTTTGCTGGTCATTTTGGCAGAAAACTTTACGCACCAAATATCATTTCTAAAACTCACAGATAATTTTTTTTATTACATTAGTCGGGTTCAGAGAGAGCAAATGCAACAAATTGTAGCTCTTCTGTTAATTCTACAAACAAAATGCACGGAGTTTCCTTTAGATTTTATTCGTTTAAAATTGCGAGAAAAGTAAATTGAATACTTAAATTTTTTCTAATATAGACCAAATTTCAACTCGTTTGGTGATAGAACTTTTTTTAAGCAGCGAAACAGAGAGATGGCACTTCTAAACGCATGTTACATTAAAATTTGCAAAAACATTTAAAAAGTCATGTCCCAACTGTCCATGTAACCTTGTGCGCAAAGTGCACATCGCAATTTGCAGATAATTTCATGAAAATCGGAACTCAGAAAAATTCTCCAAAATTGGTCACCAATTAAAGCATTAATGAAAAATAAAATCAGTTTTAATTAAAAATTTAATCAAGTGAATTAAATGTTTAATCAAGTCAACTGAAATTAACGTTTAATTAATACTATTAATTTGTTTAGTGGTGCTAATTTAATTAATTTTTAATTTCTATCACAAGCTAATAGAAATAAATTTTTATTTCTTTCTGTGCACATACGTTTCAATTGTCATAAGCGAAACCTATTAGAAATGGTGTGAACCGGTACATAATTTCACATAAACTCCATACAATCTTCTTTCTGGCATAGAGCCTTTGTGCCCTTTTACCTATTTACATTGATATTATAATAACAATTTTACCCAAAAACATTTTATTGCAATCTAAATCATATTACCAAATTTTATTAGATTCCACACAAATATCACTCTCAAAAATGCTTTTAATGCTTTAATTTCCTCACAGATGCTGGTCTTGATAAAAAAAATTAACGATAATAATTTCTATAACATCTACTTTGTCATGCGCTGGTAGGCTCAGAATTGACCATAGGCCCCCTCTCTAAAATCACTTTAAGGCAAAACAAAATTCATCAAGTAGAAATTAGCAATTTAAAAATTTTTTTTAGCATTTTTCTAGCACTTTCATCTACATAAATTTAATATCATCTATTGGCTTGCCAGATTCAAATTTGCAAAATTCTTGATATTCCCTAAAAATAATAGCAATTTATAATATTTGACAAAAAGAATTCTTTCAATATGAATAATATAATTTTATTTGGTTGCCCATGGATCTAAAATAGAGTATACTCACGATAATGTGTCTGGGGGTAGGGTATCATTAGTCTGGCTTGGCCGTCGATACTTTGTTACTTGTTTGTACATATTATAGTTTCGTTGATTTAAAAATTTTTTTTTTAATTTTTTCAATAAGTGCGCATTAAAAAACAGAGAACTTAAAACTTTTACCACAATTCACAGTACGAATTTATCAGTTTGGCAAAAAAAAAAATCGGTTGACTATAGTTGGTTTTATGTGTTATAAACACGCGAGATTTCAACAAATGAGAACACATTTTACTCGTTTTCAATTGCTCTTTCGAAATACAGTAGTAACCTTTTAATAAAATTATTGCCTGTAAAAGATAAAAATATTTAAAAGAAAAATATGAAAAACAGAGATATACTTGATAAAGTTCCATTAAAATTATTTTAACCTAAAACATTTATAGAGATGTAGAAATTATCCCTTCAAGGCCCGTTTAAAAATTTTAAATCATAGAAAATTGAATGGGTTTAAATGTTTTCTTCAATTTCCCTTTACATTAGGGGTTGTATTTACAATTCCGACAATGATCTGCTAACAAAAATCACAGCCTACTCTAGGACATCTTCGAAGAATGTTACCTGTATGCAAGAATGATAGATTACGCCATGCGCAAAATCTCCCGTTACAATACGTAGTTTACCCGCAAGGGAGAAATAGGAATACAGTTCGCGTTACGTCATTTGTCCGACATACGCAAAAGATTTTAACTTTGGTTTTGGGATGGCGTAGTCTTTATTTCTACAATTATTGTCTGTATGTATGTATGCAGGTTTCACATGCCTCCTAAATTAATTTCTCAATTAGAATTTTGTTTCCATTTCTAATACATATTATAGATCTAAAAAAAATTAATGATTCTTTTAGAAAAAGTTTGTAGTAGTTTATAGATTTATTTTATCAGTTTGTATTAGCGATATTAAAAAAATAGTGTTGGCAGCACTTCTTCATAAACGTAAAACGCACATGCGTTAATTGAAATATTTATGTTATACAAAATTTCCAAATCTACATAAATATGTGAAAGCACATTGTACCAATTTCTCTTTAAATCAATTTCAATTAATGAACGTTCAAAAAGACGTAAATAATGTCCCATATTTTTGGAAATGGCGACATGACTAAGGAAAGTAAGACGAAACGAATTACAATTTTTATGATTAATTTGAAGAGTTAATTCAGCTTATTACTTCAGCCAATTTCTTGTAGAAAAATTAGGTAAGGTAGAAATGGCAGTTAGTCTCCATCAAACAAACTTATACCCAATGATCCATTGTAATACCATTAAGTTCACTAAACAGAACCCCCACCGCAGGACCAGCCAGAACTTTCAACGAAGTGGAAAATTCGCTTCAGTTCGCTGACAGAGATATCGTACAATCCTTCAAGGGTGTCGGAGATAGTGGTCTAAGTTCTCATTCTCATATTCGTCATCTCAGCTGCAGGAGTAATCTTAGCGTCTGTCTCCCAGATGTAGTGCATGTCAGTGTCCCGTGACAACAGATACCAACAGTGATACGTCTCCCTTGGTCATCGGTAGTAGGCGCAGGGTTCGCCCGTCATCCATGCAGGGCCACAATAGCCTAGCAATCCTGCATCCAGTGTTCGCGGCCCATCTGTCATAAGCAATATCGCTAGCCCATCGCCGAAGTTCGAGCTTGCAGTAGGCCTGAGGCACCCGAACGCTTTCCATATCGAGTGGAACCTGTGAGGTATCAGTGCTCTATAGCGATGGTTGCGAATCAAAACTAGGGAGCTGTAAACAATCCTGCAGTCTGAGATTGTCGTGCTCATAAGCCTCAAGTGTCCGCAGCTATTTTCACTCCACTGTTCGGCTCATTTGAGTAGAAGTAGTGAAAAGAGCCCATGTAATGCACAGTGGGGCAATTCTCTAAACCTTCCTTAGTATTCCCAAGGAGGTTCTGCTATCCAAGAGTCGAAACCATAAGAGTATGCCGTAAAGAAAGATTGGACAAGCTATTGTCGTATATATCCAATGGATTAAATTTGGAGCTTATCCCCACTTTTTGCCAATGGCCATTTTGAAGGAGTACAGAGCAGAGTCGCGTTTACATTATATTATTTTAGGAAGTTTTAAATTGTCAAGATTTATTTTTAGGGAATGTCAAGAATTTTGCAAATTTGAATCTGGCAAGTCAATAGATAATATTAAAGCCAGATGAAAGTACTGTAAAAATGCTATAACTTTTAATCAGTTTAATTGGCAAAGGCAAAATAGCTAACACTTTTCCTCTGCTTGTCAACCGATTTTAACAAAAAACTCACCATTTCAAAGGTAATAACTTACGAAAGTGCAAAATATATTTTTTATTTGAATCTTAGGGGTTAAGAAATTGTAAAAGCTGGCCAATTTTCCAAAACTAAAAGCGATAAAAAATTTAATACTTATCGTTGTTCATAGGAAAAATAAGTGGGCAGGTGTCTGGTACTTTTTTGAAATTCGGCACTTTTGGGACTTCTTTGTCACCCCATATATCTTTTGAGCCAATAGAAAAATAACAAGTTAGAGTGCTATATTCAGCTATGCCGAATCTTAAATACACTCCACCGACATTTCGAATATTTCAGGAGTGGGTTATATATGATATATACATATATTATTAATTAATCTTTAGAAAAACGGAGTTTGCAGTTTAGACCAAGTATATTAAATTGTTAAACGACAATCGGAAAATTTAATGCTTTTCTTTTTAGAAATTTGAACCAGCTTTAGTAAAATATCACGATTCGTTACAGCTTAACCCAAACTAAAATGATTTTTAGGAGGGAATTTATATTGGACCCATGGGAAATTTTGGATCAATCATCCCAAAATTATGAAGAGTTTATAGTGAATTTTAGAAGGCTGCCTAATATGGGATCTAAGGTAAATTATAGACCGGATATCACAAAATTGCATGATAAATATTTGACTGATCATCGCGAACTTTATTAGTATGATTTCCAATTTTATTAAGCTGTGAAGTATTAAATTTGATTATAATAGCATTATTTATTACGGTTTTAGGCGTGCTAAACTCTTTTCCGGAATAAGGGCTTAAATGGGGCCCAGGGTAAGTTATAGACCGATTTTCATGAAATTGAACACTATGATTTCCAGTCATATAAAACAAATTTGTGCAAATCGGTATATCATTCCGTGAATTTTTCCACCATTTATGTACGTTTTTGTAACAAAATTATAATTTATTTTTTTTTTTTTGGGTGGTGGTTCCACATTTTGATTCATAGCACAGATTCTACTGAACCGTTTTTGCTGGATGTTAATCCCAAGTTGTTTGGTGTATTTACAAGCAATTTAACACTAACTTTGTTCTTTTCTTTTGAGTCTTTCGAAAGTGGGCGTGTTTTCAACAGACGGACATGGCTAAATCAATTTAGAATTACTCAAGGTGCCAGAAAATATATACTTTATATATAAAAATTTTCACACGGAATGACAAACTTAGTATACCCTCATGCACCACTAGTGGTGGTTGAGGGTATAAAAATTATACCAAATTCATTACAAATAAACATATGTAACACATCAAAATTTGGTACTTTATCGAAATTCGAACGCTTAAGGGATGAAAATCGTACCTATTTTAGTACTTTTTTTAAAACATTTTTCTTCATGCATTGACATATACGTATGCAATTATGGGCTCCAACTACAATATTGAAATTTTTGATACTTCGGAGAAAAAAGTATCAAAAAGGGGAAATACGGGAGATTCAATTTAAACTTCTGTGGAACATCAATATTATCGAATTTTCTATAATACTGAACTAACAAACATAAAATTATATATGCAGCGTCCTGAGTGAATGACAACCTATTAGATTAAAACTGTTGGTAATTGTTTGTTATCTAAATGCTCGTTAATATTGGGACTAGAAACATATAATTAAACATGAATGGTTCTGAGTGAATAAGAAATTGTAAGGGGGAGATTTTGGTACTTTTTATTCTACAACTTTTACTTTTTTGATTTTCGTTAATATTGCACCTAGAAACATAAAATTAAACATGCAATGTCCTGAGTGGGTGAGAAACTATACAAGAGAACTTTTTGTACTTTTTTATTCTTTAACTATTCCTTTTTGAATTTCCGTAACACACAATTCAACATTCAGCGTCCAAAAAAATTGAGTAATTATAAGAAGAGACCTTTTAGTACTTTTTTCTTTTTGATTTTCTATTAGTGCGTTCTGATTTTTGTTTTATTATTGATGTTACAAACCTTAAATCAATCCACTAAGACGAAAAAAAAGCAAATGCTCAAAACATGTAAATTCATATATACTTATTTGAATGATTTCTTCAAATTTGCATAAATAGTTATGGTCTAGTTATGGTCGAATTTCGCGCACTAGGCCACTTCCTCGTTGCATTACGACTTGCTATAGTGATTTAGATAAGTAAACTGAAAGGCTTTATTCATAAAAAATAATTGAGATTTATAAAAGAATTTTCAATGAAAATTCGTTTAATAAACCTTTTATACATCTAAAGATTTTATAAAATATTTTTTATAAATATGGGGTTAAAATTTAAGATCGGCTAAAAATTTAAACATTTGGAATAAAAATGTTTTAATTTACCAAACACCTTGAAAAAATCAATATTTTAGAATATCCCTGCGGGAAATTTGTTTCAATTATTCCAACAGAACTGGTCCAGGGATTTGTGAAAATAGAATAAGAACAAAAGAAAATAGCTAGTGACATGTGAAAGGAGAACTAATTCCTTAGCTGGTATATTGAGTAAGAACAAAAAGGTAGATTTTTAATTTTGAATTAAATTTGTTTTCATAAGAATTTAATGCATTTTCTGGCCCGCTACGGCCTTCGTCAGCATCCTTTGTGTCACACTGGATAGTGATACTTTATAAAATGAATGTATTTAACTGACTATTTGAACAAATATAATCTGGGAACTATTTCTTTTTCTTAAGTTACTTTTATTATATATTTATTATATTTACAAAGAATGCTGACGAAGGCCTGCGTTAAATTTTCGAAAGGCCGGAGTGGAATACGCTTGCCATGTTCAGGAAATTCTGGAACAGGTATCCTGGGAAAAAACTCTAGAAATATTTTTCCTTTAACAGATAATAATAAGATTTTACGCTTTAATTCATTTATCGTGGTAGGCAAAGAGTTCTTGATAACAAATACTAGTACGCGCTGCTTATTGTTCTAATACAAATACGAATACAACTTGAAGTTTTCTGTAAGTATAAAAGGAAGTTCAAAACAAAAGAATATAGAACGTGTGTTAACTGCTAAAAATTAATTTGCATTTTGTTGTACAACATTTTGCATATAAATTGTCTCATTTGCAGCAAAAAAAAACAAGTTGTTCTTACGTGTTTGTTTACAAGGAGCATTTACATAAGAAAGAAAGAGGAAGTGCAAGAACCTAAATTGGTAGTACTATAAATCTAAGATTTTTAATTATACCCTACACCACTCAAGGGGGTGGGTTATAAAGTTTGTGCTAAATTTTGTAACGTATTTAAATCACATTGATCGACTTCGAATCGATTTTAAACACCAGGTATTGGTATCTAGATGACATTCGGCACAAATAATTTTTATACAAATCTTAACAGCATAACAAAATGTTGTCGCATACAATAATGATCACTCAATACTTACAAGAAAGGTAGGATATAATATGGTTGGGCTTGCTTAGCTATACAGACATATTCACCAGCTTGTGAGTTAAAAATCGATAATTTTACGTGTGCTGAGGAGTGTGGCCAGGTCTAAAAAAATTTACAGCTAAATCTGGCATTAGACTTGCCAAAAAAATGCTAAAAATAATGCTAAAATTTTATAAAGATATTATTAAAAATTCATTACCAGTATGAAATTTAATTCGAAACTAAATACACTTTAGTGACTAATTGTTAAACGAAATTGAAATGAATGGTTATATTTAAGCAAAAGGCTAGATTTTGGTAAAGTATCTGATACATATAAATATGTAGCCCGGTAGTTGAGATTTAATTTTAAATAAACCTCTGATCTATGCAAAATTTGAACGAGTTATTTCTATGATATAAAAAACTTTATATAACATTTTATTTTTTATAGTTTAAGAAAAGTTGAAGCTTTAAAATAATTATTTTTTCAGCAGTTTAAAGCAAACAATTTTTTCAAACATTTAAACCATTGTACTTTTATCTAAATACCAAGTGAAATTGCCTTATACTTTTATATTGTAATATCAAAGGGCAAATAATATTTAGAATCAACATGATAAGGGCATTTCTAATATTCCCTGAATATTCTATTTCTTTTTTAACAAGACGGGCAAGATGTTTCTTAAAATAAGAATCATCGATTTTCAAACGAATTTTGATGTTGGGTACAACTATTTTTAGTAAAAATTTATTATAATTTATAATTTTTTTTAGTAAAATCAATAAAACTATTAGTCCAAATTTTTAAAATAAATAATGCTAAAAGAAAGCTAAAAACATTTAAAATAAAATGCCAAGTGCTAAATGAAAATTTTGCAGCTAAATAAAAGATTTTAGTGCTAAATTTAGCTGCAAAAATGCCAAAAAGGCCACACTGGTGCTGAGGCTCGCGCGTTTTCTTTATTTGATTTAGATTGAACGAAGAAGAAGAAGAGGCAAATTCGAAAGGAAGACAGTAGTCAAATAAAATAATTACATTTTTTAATTTAGTCTTTTTTATTGAAATTGATCAAAAATTTTAATTTTTTTAAAAGATATTAAATAAGGACACATTAAATTTTATTATAACGTTCTTATTTCTATTTACTGCATTATTCTCAATTTTTAATAAATAAAAGTTCACTTAGAAGTAGAGTTTGTTCCCGCGATTTCCCGTCCCGGGAAATGATTGCAGGATTCAAGGGAGATTTTAAAGAATACATTTTGTTTACATTTATTAAACCTCTGTGGGACCCGTGTCTTAAGTGGTTTCGTCGAAATGAATTTTACCACAATATTAAAATTTGCTTCGGTTTAAGGTTTGCTAAGCTGATTTTGAAGAATGGGCTTTATATAAGGCCAATGTTAAATTATAGAAATATAGCAAACTCTATTAAGCTAAATTATAAAACAATATTATTAAGTTTTGCTGTTTAAGGCGTAGTTAAGTGTTTTCCGAGAGTGGGTTTTATAGTTGACGTATGATAAATTAAGACTCGATCTTCGCAAGATCTAGCGGTGTATTTTTGAGCCTTTTTAAATTAGATTATGCCAAATTTCACCACAAAACCATTATTCTCAAGCTTTTGTCAATACCAACATAATTTTCCGAGAGTGGCCGTAGGTAAATAATAAACGGCCTTGACGAAACTTGCAAAAAGCATATAAAACGAATTTGTTGAAATTTAACGACAATCGATGACATCCGCCACCAATTTATGTTCGTTTTGGTAAGTTTTTTGGGGAGCTTGTTTCGCATTTGCGTTCATAACTCTTTTTTAGTGAATCGGCTCTGCTGGAATTCAACCCTAATTTGCCTAGGAGAACTAGAAAGAGTTTGGCAGCAATTTTGTTATTTTCTGTTGAGTCTTTCGAAAGTGAGCGTGTTTTCAACAGACGGACATGGCTAAATCTACTTAGAATTACTCAAGAACCTAGAATATTTATACGAGTACTATATGGGGTCTAAGATAAATATTAAAAAAGTTTCACACAGAATGACAAACTTAGTATACCTTCATTCACCACTAGTGGTGAATACAAATACAATACATACACAAATTGTGGAAAAAAATTTTAATAAGAGAAAAGTTGAAATAAAAATTTAACAAAAAATTAAAAATTTATGTTTTATTAAATAATCTTGCTTGTGAAGCATTTGTATGGCTAAATACCAACTTTATTTTGTATTTTTGTTCCAAAAACTAGAATACTATAAATAAGAAATAGTGCACCAATTCTCATTTAATTTTTCATAAATTTATTTTATGTGACTGGAAATCAGACTATTATATTTTGTGAAGATCGGTTCAGAATATATAATTTGCCCACTCTAAAAAAAAAAAAAACACTTTAGTACGCCTAAAGCCGTAACGAACAAGGATATTGCAATAAAATTTGGTCTGTCATAATTTCATATTATCATAATTCATACCATAAATTAGGCAAAATATTATAATACGTGACTACAGGTTTTATAAAGATTGGCTTATATTTTATAGATATCATATGGAGCCCACTCGTGAAATATTTCAACTCTTTGTGGAGGGTATTAAAGATTCTGCACAGCCAAATATAGCACTTTTAATTATTTCGAATCAACTTGCACATAAATGATTATTTTATTTATATTTATACATTTTTTATAATAGCAAAATATTCATAAGAAAAATGTCTGAATAACGAAACACTGAAATTTTTATCGTAAAGCCATTTTAAATACTGTTGTGATGGTACTAGAAATCAAAGAAATACCCCCAGACAGTACTTGTTTCTTTTAAAACCTTTCAATAAGGAAAAAATGTTTACCTATACGCCTAGTATATAAAATTACCTCATGAAGTCTGCGAGAATTTGTGATTTTCAGTTGTCTGCCGTAGGTGGGAGCATTTTTATTACTCGCACTATCACTATAGTAAAACATTTCGGCTATTTAAAGCGCAAACAATAATTGCAGAAGTCGGATTGCATAAAAGCGTTTAATGCATCTGCAGTTTGAAAAAAATGTTCCGGGATTATTGATAAACATGAAGTTAAATATAATTTGTTCATTTTAAATAATCCAGTTAAATAAAAAAAAAAAAACATTTGGAATCACAATTTACAATACTAAAGCTTGATAAAAAAACTAGTAATTTTAACAATATTTTCAAAAAGAAAATTGCATTTGAATTTTTGCACGCTCCTCAGATTTAGCAGTGTTTAAATACAAAAAACTCAGATCATGCAGTGAACTAGGTGCCAAAAACCGGGCACGAATACTACAACCTTAAAATTAATTGAATAAATAATGCCAATACAAAGTCAGCCTGTAAATTTACCTACCAAGTGCTAACATCAAATCAAAGGACATCCGAAAGCCTTAAGCAGCGTGAAATAAATGGACAGAAAAATTGCAATATTCTTTACCCTATCGAAAATTGAAGTCTGTAAGTTAATTCCAGTAAAGTTTAGTTTGTAAAAAAGCCCGCGTACAAAAAACGTTCCCTTTTACTGGCAAAATATTACAGGGGTACCTATTATGAACTAGGGATGCCAATCCTGGGATCCAGTAAAATCCTTTCGGGACATCGGGATTTTTCGGGATCCGGGATTTTTGAAAGTCAAAAGATAAATGCTTTTTTTTAAATATTTATTAAAAACACCGTCTTTAGAAGAGGCTTTCAAACAAAAGTTTTATAATTCATTTAATATTACAAAGTTGTTTAATGATTATATTGATTACTAAAATTCGTAAAAAAGGAAAATTGTGTTTGCCCCGGTAGGCTAGCTGGTAGTGAGCTAGTCTATCATTGCCGGGGTTGCGGGTTCGATTTCCGCCAGAGACTCTGGTCTCATGCAGACAAGCGTAGAGCTTCGCGGGATTAGCATAGGAATAAAAAAAATTTACTCAATTAGCTCAGTTGTTTCAAACTTAATTAAAAATAATTAATAAAGTCATTGAATAAAAACTAGTAATTGATTTATTTGTTAGATTCTATTGAAATTTTTATTAAATGAATTAAAACGAATAATTGAAATTTGAATTCGAAATTAAATAACAAAATAATTTTTTTTTTTAGGTAACCATAAAAACTTTGTTTAACAAAAAACTCATTTTTTTACCCATCGCCACAGGTGGTTGGAATTATGTGGTGTATAAATACCAATAGTTAATATCGTGAAATCGCTACATGAATTACATTAGGTCCCATGCCCACTCTCGAAAAACACTTCAATAAGCCTAAGCCTGTAAAGAGTAAAGCTTAAGTTTTGCATTGGTACACCAGGGGAATCAATTAGATAATAAAACCACACGGAACATTTGGTTTTGTGCATTTCAAAAGACATTTCATTCTCTAATTATTTTCAGCACTTCTCACATTAAAATTTCTTTATAATTGTTGGACCCGCTGAAAAAGAATAACAAAGTTTAACTTTTTTCTTTCGTTTTCAATGACAGTATTAACGGAGTTCATCAAATAAATATAAAAGATCAATATTGTGTTCCCTATTCCCTCAAGCTTCCTTTTTGTTTTTTTTTTATAAAAAAGGGGAAACAAAAAAATTAAGTTAACGATTTCGGAATTGAAAAATTCAAATCCCGGGATTCCGAATTTCGGGACTGGCATCCCTATTATGAACTAAGTTCGATTTTCGATAGCAGTCAAATTAGCTGATCGAATGAATTTTCATTTGGTATTATGGCGCACATTCAATTAAAAAAATTATTGTGATTTAGTTTATTCACAGTAATACATTTCTATCAGTTTTCACTTGATTAAAAAAAATTGTGTGTACAAATTAAAAAAAAATTAAATTGAGTTATGGTTGGTTCCAAACAATTTAGCTTCCGTGAGTTTTCATCCAACTTTTTTAAAAGACTGAACTTTTATGCAAATGCTTTTTGCCAAAAAAGAGTTTGGTTCCATAAGGGAACCAGCCTATCCAATAGCTGTTAACGACCTTAGACTTCCATAAAATTAACAAAAATAATTAAGAATTTTGTATACGAAATTAAAAAAAAATGCAAATATTTAAATTTGCAACAAGGTTTCGCAATTTATTTGCCTCATCGAAAGAAAAATTGTGTACAGTTTTTGACACTTCTTTGCATTGTTACACAGAACAAGAATCACATTATTGTAAAATTGTGAAAACAATATGTCCCATTCCACTTGTTCTTTTCATATGAAAACAATTGAATTTATTTATAATTTTTTCATTAAACGAGAATCAGAAACTCTATGAAAATTAAAAAAAAAAACTTTTCCTTTCACCTTTTCACAGAACCAGAATCGACCCCCAGGGCCCTTAACTAATTTTATTTCAATAGGGGTTGCAAACCTGGTAATTATAAAAAAAGATGTTATATAAAGAACAACTGCCACACTTTTTCAACTAATATTAATAATCTCTTACACCATTATTTTGTAAAATAACAAAATTATTTAGCCAAAATTATTGGTATCGCCGATATTTCTTTTTGAGTATCGGTATTGTATCGGCAAAAGGGCGTATCGTTACTTATATCAACAACATTACATTACAACATTAAATAACGTATTTGATTACTGAGGCAAGCTTAATAAACTTTTTAATTAATATCACAAATTTTTCAATTGGAATCAAATTTTATTTTATTCTGTGTACATATGAACATTAAAAGTTACTGTGATAAATATTGCCCAATGTAAACGCAAAAGCATTTTTAAAAAAGAAACGACAAAAGTGGATGCGATAAAAATCGCTCAGTATAAAAGGGCACTTATAGAATCATAATACCCTACAAGAAGACTACCGTTAAATGACCGCTAACTGATATATTCGTTATAGTTTCTACTAGTTTATTAAGAACAAAATGAAATAAGTTACCGAAACTTTGTGAATATGTGATTTTGCATCTCTCTCTAACTCATTATGTCTCTCTCTCTCTCTAACTCATTAATTCAATGTAAAATTGCTGCAAATGTGAAAAAAAAATTTTTTTTTTTTAGTTTTGTTTATTCATTTCTTGTAGGGTACTCTCTTAAAAATTATTTAGTTCACTGCTTATTAGGGTATTCATTTAATCGGGCTTTTGCTTTAATCGGTTAATCGCTCGATTAATTAACCGAGGTATTGGTTTAATCGGTTAATAATCGGTTATTGTGGTTATTAAACGGTTAACAAATTAATAAACTTTTTTTTATAAATTAAGTAATTTCAATATATAAAACTGGATAAATTATTTATTATTTGGAGTTTATTAGTAAAAAAAACCAATAACATTACAAACATAACAATTCTAGAACTAAAACGAGCAAACAAACGAATAATTCATAAATATGTAATACATATTTTTTAATTATGGTATTTTATGTTTTAATTAAAAAATAATTTGTAAGATATGTTAATAAATATTTCAATAGTTTAAAAATATAATAAAATAATAGCTTAAGGCCTAGTTGCTAGAGCTTATACATATTAATGTATTTACTAAATTTTAAATAAATAAATAAATAAAATAATCTTTTATACAAATTAATTTGTTGAAATGTTTAGGATTGAAGCGTTATTTTCTTTAGTTTTGATAAAACTAGAAGTAGAAACAATTCTTTCATATATCGCAGATATTCGAGAAATCAAAAACAACCCATAATACAGAATATCTAATATATCATCAGTCCTCTCCCTGAATTTTACTAAACATATAAAATCTTCCATTATGTCATTAGAGTCCTGTTTTATTTTTTTTTAAATTTTTAACTCTTCTAATTCTTTCGATTAATTCTGTTAAAATATTGATATGAGAAGACATGAGAAGAAATTAAAAAACTAATCAAATACAAATAAAAAGTACGTGAAACAAAAAGCTGTCGACGGCAAACTCTTATTTAAAATAAAGAAGACTTAACAACTTCTGTGTTTGTATGAAAAATATTTTCCAAACACATTTGTATAAGAAGCTGAACTTTTGTATAAGAAACTAAATGTATAATTAAAAATAATGTTGTAATACTACAAAAAATGTTGTTATATCGGTTAATCGGCTAAACGACTCAAGTTAACCAATGTAGTCGTTAATGAAAAATTGGCAATTTTAAATTTACCGATATGGTAATCGGGTAGTAATTAGTCGGTTAACCTATTAACGATTAACCGAATGTATACCCAACGGTTTATTCAATAAATAGCAAGAAAAAACAAATCACCAAGCTCGCTAAAATATACTTTGCAAGCGCATTTGGCCAACGATTTAAAGTTGCAAATTTGCTTTACTCTCGACCACTGCTACATCGTGACTGCCAAATCCGCACAATCGATAATTTTAATGGCACCTAAGAATTAAATAATCGTATTTTAAAATATAAATTTGCCACCAGACACCCTGAGTTAATACAGATCATGTTCTAAACCGGAAAAGTCATTAAGTTAATGATAAAAAAAAACTTAAAAACGTGTCTACCAACAACATCAATGTAAACACTGTTGTAATGAACGGTTTGATATACATCTTGTTACCTTAATGTATTTTCTAAAATAACCTAAGGTAAACGCGGCAAATAAATTTTTGCGGTTCACAATGTTCAATAGAAAAAAAAAAAAATCTAAATGTGTAATCTTTAACGTTTCTGCAACCTGTATCATCATTACACAAACATTGCTGACACCCTTGTAAACATGTTCGGTGGCCTATATGTTTTTGGTTGATACATTGTCAACATGTTAAACGCAACTTTTCTCTCGCAACATTTTAAAGCTAAGCTTTATGTTTCTTAACAACCTACCTTTACTGAGGATACTTAATGATCATTATACCGTCAGAAGTACTGAGAGAAACGAAAAAAAAAACAGGCAGATTATTAAGAAGCTCTTTTATAACTTGACATGTAAAGTCAATGAAAGCTACGCTTGACAAAGTCACATCATTGCCAAATCGAATATCGATCTTTCGATATTTTCACCACCTTCTTTGAACATCTTTATATATTTTTTTTACTAGGCATCATCTTAACAAGCTTAAAGTTGATAGTATACACATTTTCATTACATTAATTTTCTCCGACGTTTCATAAAATCTAAATTCCCTAGACTCTGCCATTTTGATTCCAACCATCTTTTACGGCAGATATCTGAACGGAAAAGTAAGCAAAGTATTTGCTTTTTAAATCCAAGTGAAATCAAAATATACATAAAAGAAAACTTAAGTGATCGTTCATAAGGCTAATTGGTATTCCGTACCACTTTTACATATATTACATTAAGCCAGGGAGAATAATTACTCCTGAAAACTTGAAGGTATGTAAAAACGTGGTATAATAATTCCAGGTAAAGGGTCCTACTGCAACTTCTTTATTCGCAACAGATTCTGTGGCAGTAAAGTTCATGTGGAAGTACATCCAAGGGCATCATACTAATTAAAATTTGTCAGCTGCCCAGGGGAGAAGGTCCGCACGCTCGGAACATTTCCCAACTCGTTGGAGGAAGTCTCTATTCGAAACTCACACGCTAACTGGTGACTGTTCACATAGCAAGGTGTAATTTTAATGGTTTAAAACCTCGTATAGGACAAATGTCATTGTTCTCCGAAAATTTTATTAAATTCAAAATCTATAGTAAACTTTTAAGTTCCAAATTTGAATCAAATTAAACATTTGAACAAACTCCATAAAACATGGACGGAACTAGATCCCGTAACTTCCAACCTAAATCCATATTCTAGGTAATGTAAGGGATCACATTACCTAGTTTTTATTTATTTTTTTTATCGGCTGTTAATAATTTCGTAATTTTTATATATAAGTAAATATATTTTTCTTCGCAGATTTCCCATTTCTATTAGTTTTTTTGATTTTTGATTCTATTTAATTTTCAGTTTGCAATTTAAAATATTTGTTTTTTAATTTTCAAAAAAAAAAGAACGAAATTAAAATGATGAAATATCTCTTGCAATAATTCTTGTAGACAACCCATATGTTCTAACGTATGGAGAATACTTTATTTTGCAAACTTTTGTTTTAATTATTCATAATAAAATGGTTGAAAACGTTGAATTATTTTATGAATAATATACCCTATAAATATTAAATACCCCAAATAATGTTAAATGTGAGCATTCAAACCAACGTAAGTTACATGAAATAAATAAGAACAATCTTTAAGTTTGATGTATTTCTATTAACGAGTTTTAAAAGTTTACAGAATTATCATCATAACGTACAACATAAGTGAAGTCAACATATCAACATAATTCACAACATGTGCATCGAGCTCTAGAAGGCCTTCCAGATCGTCGACAATTCATATGTTGGGTGAGTCAATTGGTTTTTTTTATAACACATATTAGTGATACTAACATGTTTGTATATATGTATGTATGTACATGTATAGGGGGTATACATTTCAATGAAGAGTAATATAAATGTATATAAACATATACATGTGTATATATACATACATAGAGACATATTTAGGGAATAATGCTTAAAGTTTACTAAGGTAAAGATTAATATAATTGTATGTAAACATATGTGTATTGATACGGATACATATAGACATATTTCATGAGTGCGTAAGTGATGCTTAAAGCTTATTAAGGTTAAGTCAGCTTTAAAATGTTACTGACAGTACAACAAAATGTTTATGGAATTTCTCCAAATAAATGAAACATATTTAGATGATTGGTGCATCACACGTAGTCAGTGTATTTGGTCATAAGTACATTTGTACCGATACATGTTGATAGGAATACATCTTATACAATCTGTACGCAGATATTAACGAATCATATTGAAGTTTTAGTGATTCCCAGTTTTGTGTTTGAATGCTCCTATTATTGTTTTTATTAATACTAGTAAGGAAACTATATTTGAAATTTTATTACTGTAGAATAATCAACTATGTTCTGAAATGGTTCATAAATTTAAATACATACTTTATACTTTTAATAAATTTTTATATTAGCAAAATGAATAACTAAATTAGTTTTTCCGTGTTTTCGAGGGTGGATAAGTAAGTAGGTGTAGTCATTTATGATGGGGTCCTAAATTGAAACGTAAGCATTAGGACATAGGTATTGGGAGGGTATCAGAAAAGCTCTTAAACTCCACCAAAGAGAGCTGCTCGAGGGTATGGTGAATAGAATACGTTTTGTTTAGTACTTTTATTTAAAGGCATATATTTATGGCTATAAACGGGCTTTTGATACTTATAGTCATTCCGGTCCATATAATACACAATAATGTTATCCAGTAAAAAAATAGGGAGTCTACAAAAAAAAATACTTCTGTACGTAAACCTCCTTTTGTTTCAAGAGAGGACCGAACCTTCCCGCCCGACTGCTAGCTAGCTATCAATGGCTCCCGCAGTCCTACTCTTGGCAATTTATTGTAGTAAAGAAAAACTTCTTTACATAAAAGTCGAAGGTTATTGCTTCGTGTTCATAACAGATAATAATAAATGGCGCCCAACGTGGGGCACGAAAGAAAATACCATCAAAGTATCTTCTTTCGGTTCCAATTTTCAGGTTTATTTTAGTTTAGTAAAGTTCATTTTGAAATTTTTTCTAGAAAGTATATATGGCAGGTGCCACTTCTGTGTGAATAACATACAAAACTTTTCTTGGATTTCATTAACTTGCAATAGAAGCGAGTTAAATGACCGATAAGTAAATTGTTTGTCCTTTTAAGACAGTTGTCTCGTTTGTCATATGCAGTTTCTAGAAATTATAGATAGTTGTAGGAATATGTTTTAACTTCTTCATGCTTAGTTATCAGCCCTTAGATTCAACTTTAGGATAACCGAAAGTTTGTTTCAGCGAATTTCGGTCCATTTGTCTCTAAGCTACCGAGAGTGGTTAAAGTTTGTCTGGTTTGTCATTTGGGAGTTTAAATCATAGTTGTACAAAATCTTTATAGCCTGGTTTTGCAACCTCCATATTCTGTTCAGAAACTATACCCAATATTCGCAACTACTTTAAAATTTATCACCCTAAACGAAAACGCGATATTAATTCCTTATATTTGGTTGTGTTCTTATATTCTCATAATTTTTTTTGTATGTGTTATAATATACAAATCGGTTTATACCGGATATCTAAATCTTTAAGATTAAGTTAAAAAGGTAGACCAACAATAAATTTCAGCAATTCAATACGAAACATACATATTGTTGCATTTTTTGAATATTTTTCAAATGTAACTATTAGTGGATGGTAGATTTTTAGTTTTTTTTTCTCGCCCACTGAAGTTGTTGTCTAATAGATAGAAAACCTTAAGGGGATAAATTTTATCGGAAATTATATATTTTTCAAACAGCCATTTAGTTTCTGTTATAAAGACGGCAAAGTAGATATTTATTTTTGCAATTCTGCACCCTTTAATTATAAGTTATCATTCGTGATAATTATAGTATAGCATGTCACTTCCTCGAACGCCTCCCAACGAAGCTTCAGCTTCTGGGTTATTGCTGCCTTTAGCTACTACGTCAATATTACCTGCTGCAACAGA
Source organism: Pollenia amentaria (assembly GCA_943735925.1). NCBI lineage: Eukaryota > Metazoa > Arthropoda > Insecta > Diptera > Polleniidae > Pollenia > Pollenia amentaria. The sequence continues at coordinate 92,568,144 of OX031009.1, read as the reverse complement.
TACTGCTTCTGGCCCGATTCTAGTTACTGAATCCGTGTGTCAAGTTTGTGATAATGTTATGTCAGAATCCGATGACTGTTTAATTCTTACGAATTGTAGTCATTCGTTCCATCGATTTTGTATCGAAAATTTTTTATCGACTACTGCAGAGTGTCCTAAGTGTAAACGTCCATGCGAACTTGTGGATCTTAAAAAGATTAATTTGTTACAAAAACAAAATCTTTTAGTAAAACCTATCACAAGGAATCGAGGGCGTGGGGCGATGGCAAAACAATATAACACTCGCAGTCAGGCAAGGAATCTTTTTCCAGACAGCCAACGTTCAATGCATGAATCGATTCATGTTAAGGACGCAGAGGATATCTCCCCTTCAGGACGTTTAACTCGTCAAAGCCCAGCTAATTCACCCCATCGGAACAATGTTCATATGCCAAAATGTAATAGGAATTCAAGAGTTTCTGTTGATTACGACCAGATAAATAGAATGATTGAAAATAATATTACTCGTATACTAACTAATTTGCACATCACTCCTACTTCAGATACCCAGACTTTGCCAACTCACAATGAAAATAATAACCCTGAACGCGGTCATGTTAATTCTAACAATTTTGTTTATAATACGGCAAACCGCTTCAATGCCACCTCAGTGTCTAATTCAAATAGTCCTAGCTACAACATGGATAAGGTTACCTCTATAATCTCTAGCTGGAATATTAAATTTGATGGCTCGCCATCCGGTCTGAGTGTAGGTGAATTTCTGTATCGAATTCGTTCGCTAACTTATGACAATTTTAACGGCGATTTTACTCCCATAGTTAGAAATTTAAATATCCTTTTAAATGGCAAGGCCAAGGATTGGTACTGGAGGTACCGAAAGTCAGTAGACTCGTTTAATTGGGAGGAATTTTGTGAGGCTATTAAGTGCCAATATCGTGACTTCAAATCGTCTTTTGATATCAAAGAAGAGATCAGAAATAGAAAGCAAAAGGTTGGAGAAACCTTTGATGTTTTCTACGATTCTATTTCATCCATTATGGATCGCTTGCATTCTCCCATGTCGGAGATGGAATTGATTGAAATTCTGACCAGAAATTTGAGGCCTGAAATCCGACAAGATTTGCTGTATGTACCGGTGCACTCAATTTCTCATTTGAGAAAATTAGTGCAAATGAGAGAATCGTTTTTAAACGATGATCATGTTCGCAAAAATTTAACTTATCGTTCTCAAAATCAGTTTCCTCCCAGAAGACAAATTTCTGAGGTAAATTCGGTAGAGGACGCTGACGGGGTGAATCCCACGATTGCCTTTGAAAGTGAAGTTAATTCAATACAATTACAGGAAAAAAATGTACGTTGCTGGAATTGTGACGAGATGGGTCACTATTGGGACGATTGTCTCAAACAACGTAATATTTTTTGTTATGGCTGTGGGTTCAAAAATGTATATAAACCACAGTGCCTTAAATGTTCTACAAGAAAACTTAATTTGTCAAAAAACTTAAAAACATCGGAAACAATGAAAACCAACCAGCAATAGATGAACAATCCACTTTAGTCTACGGTGATGAGTATGAAACACCTTATTGTGATCCAAATACAAAACCTCCTAAGAATTTAAAAATTTTAAAACGAAATGATAATGATGATGATATTAATGATACACGGCTAAGTTGCAAACAGTTAATACATCCAATTTTACCCTACCATTTAAAATTGCAAAACTATATTTCAAAACGTGAACAAATTTTTAACACCTCGTTCGTTTCTATGATTTCTCAACGGAATCAAAAAAGATCTACAATAAGAATGCGCTTATACTTTAAGACACGAAGGTTATGTAAAAAGTTCTTAATATCTGCAATCATAAGCAATTCCTCAGACCAACGGTTTTACGCGAAAGTTTCATTTTTAAACTTTAATGAATACGGACTCCTTGATACAGGTGCAAATATTTCGTGCATTGGGGGGGAATTAGCAAAACAAAATTTTTCTAGTCTAACCAATTATACTAAGTGTCGTTCTGAAGTAAAAACGGCCGATGGTCAGTCCCAACAGGTAACTGGCTGGTTATCTGTCGAAATAGAGTTTACAGGCATAAAACGTTTGTTAAATCTTTTTATTATCCCGTCTATTACTCAAAAATTAATTCTTGGCATTGATTTTTGGAATGCGTTTAACTTGCTTCCTAATGTAGTGGGATCTAGAGACATTATTGATAAGTCCTTGCTGGACTGTAAACCTCTTTTTGCTGAAGGGAAAATGTCTGAAGTTAAATCATTAGAAATTATAAATTCAAAGTCAACAGAAAATGATTATCGTTTAACGCCTAGCCAGCGCCAACAACTGGATGCGATCATCGCATTGTTCCCAAATTTTGAAAAGCAAGGATTAGGAAGGACAGGTTTAATAAGGCATGATATTGATATTGGGGATTCCAAACCAATTAAACAGCGTTTCTATCCTGTTTCTCCAGCAGTGGAGAAACTTATGTTTGCAGAAATAGATAGGATGTTGGCGCTAGGTGTAATTGAGCCCTCACAATCGGCTTGGAGCTCTCCTATGAGGCTGGTAATTAAGCCACAAAAAGTTCGTCTTTGCCTCGATGCCAGAAAGTTAAACTCTGTAACTAAAGGGAATTTTTGCTAGGCTTCCAAAAGCCAATATAATATCCAAATTGGATTTAAAGGATGCCTACTGGCAAATTGGATTGTCTGACGATTCAAAGCCTTTGACTGCGTTCACTGTACCAGGTAGGCCTCTTTATCAGTTCGTCGTTATGCCCTTCGGGCTTTGTAACGCGCCACAAACTATGTGCCGCCTAATCGATGAAATTATTCCCCCAGAACTTCGTAATTCAGTCTTTGGTTATTTGGATGACCTTATAATCGTTTCAGAGGATTTCGAAAGCCACCTGACGTTATTGGTGCGTATATCCGAACAATTCAGAAGGGCAAACCTGACTTTAAATATCGCTAAAAGTAAGTTTTGCGTAACGCAGGTGCAATACCTGGGTTATGTTATAGGCAACGGAGGCATTACGACTGATCCGCAGAAAATAAGTGCTATAATTAATTGGCCAGTGCCCAAAACAATTAAACAAGTAAGAGGTTTCTTAGGACTTACAGGATGGTACAGAAGATTTATTGATAACTTTTCTAGTGTGGTTTTTCCCATTACCGAGGTACTATCTACCAAAAGGAAATTTTGCTGGACCTCTGAGGCTCAAAAAGCGTTTGAAAACGTAAAGAAATTATTAACAACTGCTCCAGTCCTCATAAACCCCGACTTCTCGAAAAAGTTCTATGTGCATTGTGATGCTAGTGACTGTGGTATTGGCGCAGTCCTGGTACAACTCGATGAAGAGGGTAATGAGAAACCGGTGGCCTATATGAGCAGAAAATTGAACACTTCTCAAAGAAATTATAGTGTAACTGAGCGCGAGTGTTTAGCTGCGGTAGAAGCTATTAAACGTTTTCGATGCTACCTTGAATTACATGAATTTGAAATTATCACTGACCATTCTAGTCTCGTATGGCTCATGAAACAACCTGATCTTACAGGAAGACTTGCGCGGTGGGTCTTTAAATTACAATCGTTCAAATTTCACGTAAGCCATCGGAAAGGTAAAGACAATATCGTCCCTGACGCCCTGTCGCGTATCGGGTGCGAAGAGATATCGTCGTTGTGTGCTACACTTCCAGAACTGGATTTAAATTCTCCTCATTTTCTGGACCCTGAATATGTAAATTTAAAAGAAAAAATAATAAATGAATCGTTTAAATATCCTGACATTAAGGTTGTAGAAAATTATGTATATATCCGAACTGATCACTACAGTGGGGAAGAAACCCAAGAGGAAAAATGTTGGAAGCTATGGATTCCATGTAACTTAAGGAACGACGTGATAAAAAGAGCGCATGATGACCCTATTGCATCGCACGGTGGAATGGTTAAGACAATTGAATTAATCAGAAGATATTTTTATTGGCCTGGATTGGTAAAAGATGTTAGGGAATATATTAGAAACTGTGATGTGTGTAAATGCACAAAAGCCCCAAACCAGATATTAAAACCGGAAATGGGAAAACAGGCCCTATCGGCGCGTCCATTACAAAGGTTATATATTGATTTGTTAGGTCCCTATCCCAGGAGCAAGTCCGGCTATATTGGGTTGCTGATTGTCTTAGACCATTTAACCAAATTTCATTGGTTGTTCCCCATGAAAAAATTTACTTCCCCTATTATTATGGAATACTTAGAGAAACAAATTTTTCATACTTTTGGCGTACCAGAGACTATTGTAAGCGATAATGGCTCGCAGTTCCGAGCAAACGATTTCAATGCTTTTCTTACTAGTTATGGAATTAATCACATCTACACTGCGGTATACTCCCCTCAAAGTAATGCATCGGAACGCGTCAACAGATCGGTTATAGCAGGTATTCGAGCTTATCTAAAACACGACCATAGATTATGGGATGAAAATTTAACTAAAATTAGTTGTGCCTTACGAAATTCGTATCACCAGGCAATTCAGTGTACTCCATACCATGCCTTATTTGGTATTGATATGGTCACTCATGGTAGTTCATATGCGTTATTAAAAAACCTGCAGATACTTGATGAATCTTCTTATCACCTTTCCCGCGACGATAGTCTTAGCTTAATTCGCGTAAATTTACGAAAACACATTAAGAACGCTTATGACCTAAGTCGAAAACAGTATAACCTTCGTACTAGACCACAAATCTTTTACAAAGATCAGGAAGTGTATCGTCGTAGTTTCGCTCAAAGCAAACGCGAACAGTGTTTTAATGCGAAATTATCTCCTCTTTTTATAAAAAGTAGAATTAAGGAAAAATTAGGGAAACATTATTACCTTCTAGAGGATTCGAAGGGCAAAGTAGTAGGGACCTATCATGCAAAAGATTTACGCCCATAAACCGCTTTTGGTCAATCTAATAATTATGCAAAATCATAATTATTATACTGTTTTGTAATGAACGGTTTGATATACATCTTGTTACCTTAATGTATTTTCTAAAATAACCTAAGGTAAACGCGGCAAATAAATTTTTGCGGTTCACAATGTTCAATAGAAAAAAAAAAAAATCTAAATGTGTAATCTTTAACGTTTCTGCAACCTGTATCATCATTACACAAACATTGCTGACACCCTTGTAAACATGTTCGGTGGCCTATATGTTTTTGGTTGATACATTGTCAACATGTTAAACGCAACTTTTCTCTCGCAACATTTTAAAGCTAAGCTTTATGTTTCTTAACAACCTACCTTTACTGAGGATACTTAATGATCATTATACCGTCAGAAGTACTGAGAGAAACGAAAAAAAAAACAGGCAGATTATTAAGAAGCTCTTTTATAACTTGACATGTAAAGTCAATGAAAGCTACGCTTGACAAAGTCACATCATTGCCAAATCGAATATCGATCTTTCGATATTTTCACCACCTTCTTTGAACATCTTTATATATTTTTTTTACTAGGCATCATCTTAACAAGCTTAAAGTTGATAGTATACACATTTTCATTACATTAATTTTCTCCGACGTTTCATAAAATCTAAATTCCCTAGACTCTGCCATTTTGATTCCAACCATCTTTTACGGCAGATATCTGAACGGAAAAGTAAGCAAAGTATTTGCTTTTTAAATCCAAGTGAAATCAAAATATACATAAAAGAAAACTTAAGTGATCGTTCATAAGGCTAATTGGTATTCCGTACCACTTTTACATATATTACATTAAGCCAGGGAGAATAATTACTCCTGAAAACTTGAAGGTATGTAAAAACGTGGTATAATAATTCCAGGTAAAGGGTCCTACTGCAACTTCTTTATTCGCAACAGATTCTGTGGCAGTAAAGTTCATGTGGAAGTACATCCAAGGGCATCATACTAATTAAAATTTGTCAGCTGCCCAGGGGAGAAGGTCCGCACGCTCGGAACATTTCCCAACTCGTTGGAGGAAGTCTCTATTCGAAACTCACACGCTAACTGGTGACTGTTCACATAGCAAGGTGTAATTTTAATGGTTTAAAACCTCGTATAGGACAAATGTCATTGTTCTCCGAAAATTTTATTAAATTCAAAATCTATAGTAAACTTTTAAGTTCCAAATTTGAATCAAATTAAACATTTGAACAAACTCCATAAAACATGGACGGAACTAGATCCCGTAACTTCCAACCTAAATCCATATTCTAGGTAATGTAAGGGATCACATTACCTAGTTTTTATTTATTTTTTTTATCGGCTGTTAATAATTTCGTAATTTTTATATATAAGTAAATATATTTTTCTTCGCAGATTTCCCATTTCTATTAGTTTTTTTGATTTTTGATTCTATTTAATTTTCAGTTTGCAATTTAAAATATTTGTTTTTTAATTTTCAAAAAAAAAAGAACGAAATTAAAATGATGAAATATCTCTTGCAATAATTCTTGTAGACAACCCATATGTTCTAACGTATGGAGAATACTTTATTTTGCAAACTTTTGTTTTAATTATTCATAATAAAATGGTTGAAAACGTTGAATTATTTTATGAATAATATACCCTATAAATATTAAATACCCCAAATAATGTTAAATGTGAGCATTCAAACCAACGTAAGTTACATGAAATAAATAAGAACAATCTTTAAGTTTGATGTATTTCTATTAACGAGTTTTAAAAGTTTACAGAATTATCATCATAACGTACAACATAAGTGAAGTCAACATATCAACATAATTCACAACATGTGCATCGAGCTCTAGAAGGCCTTCCAGATCGTCGACAATTCATATGTTGGGTGAGTCAATTGGTTTTTTTTATAACACATATTAGTGATACTAACATGTTTGTATATATGTATGTATGTACATGTATAGGGGGTATACATTTCAATGAAGAGTAATATAAATGTATATAAACATATACATGTGTATATATACATACATAGAGACATATTTAGGGAATAATGCTTAAAGTTTACTAAGGTAAAGATTAATATAATTGTATGTAAACATATGTGTATTGATACGGATACATATAGACATATTTCATGAGTGCGTAAGTGATGCTTAAAGCTTATTAAGGTTAAGTCAGCTTTAAAATGTTACTGACAGTACAACAAAATGTTTATGGAATTTCTCCAAATAAATGAAACATATTTAGATGATTGGTGCATCACACGTAGTCAGTGTATTTGGTCATAAGTACATTTGTACCGATACATGTTGATAGGAATACATCTTATACAATCTGTACGCAGATATTAACGAATCATATTGAAGTTTTAGTGATTCCCAGTTTTGTGTTTGAATGCTCCTATTATTGTTTTTATTAATACTAGTAAGGAAACTATATTTGAAATTTTATTACTGTAGAATAATCAACTATGTTCTGAAATGGTTCATAAATTTAAATACATACTTTATACTTTTAATAAATTTTTATATTAGCAAAATGAATAACTAAATTAGTTTTTCCGTGTTTTCGAGGGTGGATAAGTAAGTAGGTGTAGTCATTTATGATGGGGTCCTAAATTGAAACGTAAGCATTAGGACATAGGTATTGGGAGGGTATCAGAAAAGCTCTTAAACTCCACCAAAGAGAGCTGCTCGAGGGTATGGTGAATAGAATACGTTTTGTTTAGTACTTTTATTTAAAGGCATATATTTATGGCTATAAACGGGCTTTTGATACTTATAGTCATTCCGGTCCATATAATACACAATAATGTTATCCAGTAAAAAAATAGGGAGTCTACAAAAAAAAATACTTCTGTACGTAAACCTCCTTTTGTTTCAAGAGAGGACCGAACCTTCCCGCCCGACTGCTAGCTAGCTATCAATGGCTCCCGCAGTCCTACTCTTGGCAATTTATTGTAGTAAAGAAAAACTTCTTTACATAAAAGTCGAAGGTTATTGCTTCGTGTTCATAACACTGTTACAAACTATACAATTGAAAACCATTTTAGCCCTTGATAATTCTACTTGTATTACTCACGTAATTTTCTAAGTATTTTTTGGCGTTAATAATAAAAAAATAAGCCTCACTGAGACATATACAAATAAGAATTAAGTGTTTCTGTATCTTGAGCAGTTTTGACGGAAGCGGGGAAAATCCCTTACATGAAGGCTTTTTCTTTTTTAAAATAGCAGAGTAGAAAAATTTTGACCAATTTTTTTAATTCCTTAAATTAAACATTTTTATTTCTTTTTATTTAACATTATTTTGTAGTACCTGCTTCAGACTGTGCGACATGTCCATGTAACTTCTATACCTTCAGACGCACATAGGGGTTTTTTGCCAATCTAGCCGGACATTAGGCTAAAAATTAAATTTAAGAGATCAAAAAACAATTCTGCATCGTATAGTTAATTTTCAAGTCTTTGGCTTGAGATTTGTGGTTTTGGCACATTGTTAAAGTCAGGAAAGTTAAGTAAATTGCATGCGTGTTCATTGACAATTACACTTTTGAAAGGTTTACAATATATTTTTTTGAGGGAAAACGAATAAAGATTTTAAATTTTTTCTGTGAAAGACTACATTAACAGGTTATTTATTTTTCTTATTTATTTTTTAGAAATTGTATTTTAAATTCTTATAATAAAAAAATTCGTTCGCAATAAAAAAACGATTTTTTGTTCGCTTTTTATAAAAAAATAAAGGGTTTTTGAAAGTGAATCTAGTTGCGTTTTTAAAATCTCTACTTTTAAATTAAAAAAAAAAAATAAAAAAGTTTTTGCGCCATTTTTTTGGTGATTTTTTGAAAATGTCACCATTTTTTCGGTTTTTGCTCATCTTGCTTAGGTACATATGATAGAAACACTTTTCGTCAGCTATAAAATGTTTTGGTTGTACGTAGATGTTTTTTATTTAAATTATTACATCTAAGACTAATATTACCTGTGTAAAAAGAAATGTGCGAAACAATTAGTAACAGTTTTAACCACCTGTGAGCAGCTACATGACTTTATTTTGTATATACAACAAAAATTATACTTAAAAACTCAAATCTGGGGTTCAGGTAATTAGCTTTTTTACTATATATTGTGGTTATTGCATAAAAATGTTATCAGATCCTTTTTGAAGCTTCGAGAGTATTGTTTTGATAGTTAAATTACACAAGCGAACAAGGTTTTTGTTAATTAAGAACTGAATGCTGTTTTTAAGGTTATTTGGGACGATTTAAATCATTTATGGCTTGTTTTGTTTGGAATTTCATTTTTTATACGTCTGCAAAAAATTAGAAGCATAGCTGCATTTTCCAATTTTTTATGAATTTTTAAAAAACAAAAATTTCGAAATTTTATTAAAAATTTTTTTTTTTTTTTGCAAAAAAAAAATTATGTTTCTAAAACGACTACGGATATTAGAAAGAAGTTTTACCTTTCTTAAAGGAAATTTCAATAAGCTAAAGCGTTTTTGAGTTACACGGACATATGTTGTGCAACCTCCTCCATTTTTGAAATAACGGTATATCTCGAAAACCAGAGCCAATCTTAAAAAATCGCGGTCACCACTGGATTCAGCGTACCCGAATTATGTTAAAACGCCAGGTGCCCAGCTTGTCACGAAAAAAAGTGTCAATTTCGTGCACAGTGTAATTTAAAAGATAATGGATCAAATATCCTTCTGACACCATCATTCTGACTGCTTATTGGCACCATAATTTTGTTCCTCATATAACTTAAAAACAGTTATTTGGTCGTGCTTGTTGATAACAGACGTGTTTTCTTAACTCGGCATACGATTTTTTTACCCTAAATAAGTTTTTATACATAACTATACATATAAATTCACATGCGAATGAACGCCCCTACAGAATAATTTTTAATTTAAATAATTTACTGCCAATATAAACGTGAATTATAAAATTATTAAAAAAATACAAGAAAAATAAAAAAATATATGTACATATATACATATATGTACATACATACATACAAGTTACATAAGTATCTTACCGCTCGATACACTAAAAAAATATTTTATAGGCGCATTCGACGGCACCTTAATCAAACACAATAAATTTATATTCCTTTAATAACTATTTTATTTTAATTATCCTATGTTTCACAATTTTAACAATTTTATTTATTCAATTAGAAATTTTATTAATTAAGATAACCGACGTTGGCTTTACAGTTAGTTGATCACGTCGCACCGACATGAGCAAGTATGCAGACGCTGATGTAGCATAAAATGCATTCCCAGGTTACTTGACACCTTAATCGATTAGATCCCAAGTTTCTTTTAAGTAAAAAATTCACACGTTTTTCTATTAAATCTAGCTTATAAGAGTTCAGTTAAGGAAAAAAAATTAAAAATTTTTTAGAGGAGTGTTTTTGGCTTGTACTCGTACTAGTACAATGAGACAATGCGATGTATAATAAATTAGATCTAAAAAAAGTCGACTTAGTTTAAAAATATTTTTTAAACTAAGTCGACGGAGAAAAAATTTAATTAATTATTATTAGTTTCACTTGCGATCGATTTGGTGTGAAATGTTTCGAGAGCGCAACGTTAAAATGCTCACAAATCCATCGAATTCGACTTAGACAAACCTTGCATCTTATCTGATTTAATATATATTTAGAGAAGTGCTTATATGCTGATGTTGCAATTGCTAATGTAGTTGACCGTCTCGGTTCTATGGCACGAATCGAATAATTTCTAAGGTAGAATCGAACTATTTCGCGTTGAGAATTTAAAAGATCCATTTTGCTATGGTTTGCGCTCTTGTAAAGCTTCCAAGAATTCAATACACAAAAATGTATGGGAAGCTGGTCTTATTACAAGGACCTTTAGGTCTTAATGCATATTAAGAGAAATATGCAGAAAATACACGATACAAGGCCATACATACATATGTATGCTATTTATACAAGCTGCTGTTATAAGGCCATGTTTGTCATAGTAGAGGTACATTTTTAGAACAAGACATATCCAAAATATCAAGTTATAGGAACACTTGTTTGCGTTATATAAAAATGTATTTACTTTTTGTACAACCACCATGAATGTAAAAATGTACCGAGAAAAAAAGTAGTTCCGATTTGAAAGAACAGTTTCGTTTCTCGTTTTTACACTTTTTAAATAAAAAAAATTATATAGTCTATACATATAAACATTTTTATTGCTTTTATTCCATTTTGTTATGTTTTTTTCTTAATTAAAAACTTAACCGGAATATTTTCTTCGGTTATATTTAACAACAACTTCTCCGTTAAATAGTTTCGGTTACTTGTTAATTGTGAAAAGCTAATTTTGCTAACTTGCGGTTAATGTGTCAATTAGGATTTAATCATAGATTGTGAAAAGGGCCGTTAATAACAATATTAATAAAAATGGTTAATAATATATTTTTCATTTTTACGTACATTTTAATCTATTTTAAATAAAATCCCACTAACAACACAAAAAAAATGCCTAAATGAAACAAGAATGAATCGTACGAACAGCATGATTGGCAATCTAGTTTCGGAGTGCGAAACAAGTGGCTTATGTCGTCGTATGAACATAGCATTAAACGCGCTTAAAAACCCTAGTGTGAACAAAGCATTAATCATCTCAACCGTGATTAAGCTCTAATCGCATGAATATCGAGGTGATTATCCATACACTTAAATGATTTGTTAATCACTTCAAATTAACATTAAAACTTAATCATTTAATTAATCATATAGAATCATCTGAACATACCTCAAACTGAATATGATGTAGCATGGGCTACAATAACCGGCCTTTCAGGAATAAAAGTTTCAAACAAAATAAGCTATAAGTGATTACAGTCTGTCTACAACTTTAGATTTTTTCAGAAAAGATGAAATTTTTTTTCATTTAAGAAAAGTAAGACTTTTTCCCATACAAATATGAAATTCTTAAATTAGGCCCCTGCAGCGCCTATAATGCCCATAGATGGGTCAAATGTATGACAAACCCCACTTTATTTTTCATCGCAATCATTTATTTCTAACATACCCACCCGCTATCTCCATTCCTTAAGGGGGCTTCCATACAAAATGTTCAATGCAGACTAGAAATATATTGAAGAAAAAGTCCCATAAATTCCCAGAAGTCGCCCCTAGTGGTATATAATGTATGACCGACCTCAATTAATTTTTTGTCCTTAACATTTTCTCGAGACATACTTGCCCCTTATCTTCACTTCTTAGGGGGGCTCCCATACAAAATATTGCGTTTTATGAAATTCTTAAATTAATTAAAATTTGTCGACTTTTAAGAATTAAATCAAAAGTTGCAAACAGATTTGTTTGGAATTTCGTTTTTTATACGTCCGCAAAAAATTAGAAGCATAGCTGCATTTTCCAATTTTTTATGAATTTTTAAAAAACAAAAATTTCGAAATTTTGGTTATAAAATTATTATGTTTTTAAAACTACTGCGGATATAAGAAAGACGTTTTACTTTTGTAATTGAAATTGTATTGCGGAATTTCGGTTTTTTAAGCTATTTCAATAAGCTAAATCGTTTTTGAGTTACGCGAACATATATTGTGCAACCTCCTCCATTTTCGAAATAACGGTATATCTCGAAAACCAGAGCCAATCTTAAAAAACTGCGAGCACCACTGGATTCAGCGTACCCGAATTATGTTTAAACGCTATGTGCCCGGCTTGTCTGTTTTTTCAACTAGCATAGTGTAATGAATGTTCTTAAAAATTAATAAATCTTTCATTTGGCAAACGAATAGTTCATTAAAATTAACTAGTTCATATGTATGTCGCCTGAATTCAAAAGTACATAAATGTTTATAAAATGTTCGTGGAGCTAATAAAACATTTATTGAGTCATATTAACACAAAAACGCGTGAATTTTATAACTTATTCGTTGTCCCGTGGAACTCGTACGTTTACTTTAATAAAGTGTTCATTGGATAAGAAGTGATTTAATAAGTGTTTGTAACATGAACGCACGCCAATACTTCGAACTGTATCGTAACAAACTTGTACGTTACAATTAATAAAGTGTTCAGTTAACGAACCCTTCATTAAAAATTATCCCCACGCATAAAAGTTACAATTGATTTGTTGGCTTAACGAATAAGTATGTTGAAGTCAAAAAAGTTTCATGAGGGTAACGTAACGTTTGTTAAGTTGTTTTTTAAAACAGTGTTAGTTTAAAATTTTTTGGCATTTCGTGTTTTACTTCTCGTCGAACTGGTTCTTTTTAAGATATTATTTGAAAAAAGTGCAGTGTAAAATTAAATTTTATAATAAATTAATAACAATTAAAATTTTCTCAAATAACAGGGAAAAAGTTAGTTAAATTAAATAAAATGATTTGCTATATGTGCAAAAAAAAATTAATTGCGGTGGATTTGATAATAGTTCATTAAGTACGTACAGTACTTTAAGATGTATTGAATATTCTTGTGTTCAAGTGTTTGAAAATTTACGGCTGAAATTTTATAGAAAATGGCCACAATACAAATCTCCATCTGGTTAAAGATTGGTAACTGTTAAATTTTTTTTAATATCTGCTTTAAAATACATCTGTGCCAATATTCAAGAGTACCTTAAGATGATATAAGTAAAAATTGAGGTTATGACAATAAAAAATGTGTAAAATTTGTTCTATTTATGTACTAAAAATGTTTGTAAAATTTTTTTTGAGCCTCTATTAACTGCCTGTACAACAATAGAATTTTATATGAAAACTATTTTTAAAATTAAGTGTTTTTCATAGAAATTTTCTATGCGACCGTTGAGCAGTCAGTAAAGTTGCTACTAATACGATAATTTACAGGCTTAAAGCAAAAACTGCTTGAATAAAACTCAAAAAAACTTAGGATATCTGCAAACTTCAATATTCGACAAAGACACCTTTTAAATATTGGCACAGATATATTTGTATTACATATATTTTTAATTATATGTATATAATATATATCTATATAGGTTAACCTGGACTTCAGATTTTTGTATAGTACTGCATCTATATTGGACAACTGGGATTCAGTACATGAAAAATTGCTGAACTTTTTGTTAGATACCCAGCATATCAAGGAAAAAAATTAAACGAGTAGTAAATAATATAAAATCAACCGATTTAAGTGAAAGTAAGTCAAAAAACTTAACTAAAACATTCAAACTATTATCGCTTATTATTAAATTCTATTAAGAGTTAAACATTGCAACAAAAACTTTTATTTTTAATACAAAAAAAATAATTGAACATAAAATATAAACATTCAATTAATGTCAGATTCTTATATTATTTTTGCAGATAGTCGAGATGCGGCAATGCTTTGGGCTTTGCATGGTTACCTGATTCCTACAATGAAATTCGTGCGCAAAGATTTAAGTGGAAAAAAATCAAAAATTAAAATTAATAATAAAAACTTTTTAAAAATTATAAATAAATTTCAATTATTATTTTTTTTTTTTTTGATTTTAAAGGGGGTTACAGAAGTGAATTGTGAGGGGGTGGTGGTATAATGTTGCGAGGGGAAATTTAAAAAAATAAATTCAATGAGACAATGTACTGTGTTCGTTGAGCCAACAAATTTGTAAAACAAAATTATTCGTTAAATAACCGAAAAGGTTTACTGAATTAACGAATAAATTCAATTGTTATATTTTTGAATAATTTAATGAACTGTTCATTATTTTAACGAACAGAACATTAAATTATTTAAAAAAAATCTTTTAAAGAACAGTTATTCGTTGTCACAACGAACAAATTCATTGGACGAAAATTAATAAATTTTTCGTTTGCTCAGCGGACATTTTCGTTGTCTCCAAGTACCTTTTTGGTTCAGTGCAGGTAAGTCCATTCAGGTAGGGGAGTATAAATGGGGTTAAAGAGGACGCTTTAAAATTTTTGGTGGTAATTTAGTTTTTTCCCCTCTTTCGATTCTATGAAATTCAAATTTGACTAAAATTAAGTACCTTAAAAGCTATACCGTTACACCGTTTTACCGTAAAAAAAATTGTGGAAAAAATGTAAGGCCAGTTGTAAACTTCAAAAAATAATATAATTGCTATAAAGGGACATTTAACAAGGTACATGAGCTGGTGAATTCAAATGAATTTTACTATCAAACATCATATCCAAAAAATTTTTGTTTACATGTTTTTATTTGAAGTTGACCAGGAGCTTCGCCATCATATGGGATGATTTCGCCTTGATTGATATTTTATTTATTTTTTGACACATTTTCTTTTCTGTTGAAAACTTTTTGGTTTGGCATATCGATTTCTTAGGACAACAAGGTTCTTTTTGGACCAATACTACTTTTGAGAAAACTAAGGAAGAATGTTATTAATCGCTTTACTTCGTCCGTTTCCAATTAACTTTAAAACAGTTTTTGAATTTTTTCAATTTAGTCCTGAAATATTATTATCCTTTTTAAAATATCCATGCTTTTTTAAAAGTTTTTGAACAAACTGAGTCTCAAAAAACCGATAGAACCCTGTGGCTCAACGATAAGGCACATGAAGAAATAATTTTTGTAGGTAGAACCATGTGTTATTGGGAAAGTTCAAATACCGAAAGTAAAAAATGTAAAAAGCATGTAATGTAATAAGGGTGCCAATTTTTTTTTAATATACATATTATATTATATTGTTTTGTATTCTTCAAAATTATTTTTTAAAATAAATAATTTTTCTTAATAAGCAAAATTTTTGGCATGACAATAATGGAATTTAAAGGGCTCAGCAGAATAACAACCTAAAGCTTCTGTCGAATGAATTCAAAGAACAAAATAAAAGACATTGATTCCGTACGGAATGTGCGACTAGATTAGTACTTTGCTTTCGCAAATTACAGTTTCACAAAATATTACAAAAAGTTTCCTTAAGTTAAATATAGTTTGACACATATTATTTACATGTATTGGCACAGTTGCTAAAGCCACGTTATTCACATTCTGGTTAGTCCTTTATTCTACGAAATGATGACTATGGGTTGTAAGCTCAGGAACCTCGTCTTCAGAAATTCATTTTACGGATTTCAACCCCCTTTCGCATCTTTTAACTACACCAGTTACATTCTTTTTATTTTTGTGTGTTACAAACGCGAAACATATTTCCAGACACTTCTACAAAGAAGCTAAAGAAGTAGTTTCGTCACGAATTTTTCGATTTAATGCTTTTCGAACACTTTAAAATCTCTTAGTTGATTTCAGAACATAATTCAACTTTTTTTCTTGATTTAAAAAGTAAAAATCCCTTAAGAACTCATAACGTTCCGTTTGTGTTACAACTTTTTGACAGTCATATTTACAGCTCGTAAAGCAGTTTTGTTAATTCAAATTTTTGTTTCGTGCTTTGCCTTTTCCTAGAAAGCCTGCATAATTTTCCCATGGCTGGTATTTTCCTTTTCGCACGTTTCGCTTCCAACATTTTTGGTTGATGGCCCGTTTTTGCATTCTTTTCGAGGTTAATGCAACATTTGGTTCATCCTGCACCACATTGTTTTCATTGGTTATCAAATTACTTCCATTAATTTCCTCGATGACTGCTTGTTCCAAACTTGTAAAATTTTCCCCAATGAAAAATTTTCTTATTTCGCGAAGCACTAACGGTACCTCTTAAAATGTCAGCGCACATTTATACGCTACTCTATAATACAAAGGAAGTTAAGTGAACGAATACTTAACCAATTTTTTAAAAAAGTGTAACATTTAAAGGGCCACGCCATTCCCTCACCGCGAAGCAGGTTTGTCAGGGTGAATATTATAAAATGTGTGCCTTTTGTGGCCGAGATGGTAAGCGAAACTTTAACATTTATCCCTTGCAAAACTGCTACGTTTAAAGCTCCATTATTATTGGGATGGTTCTTTTTGGCAATAAAATCAGGGTAAAGCTATTTAACAATATAAAAGTCAATAAGTTGATTAAATAGATTTCTTAAACTCGAAGTAGATTTCCTTAAAGTTGAGTAATTATTAGGGTATTCGGTTAACCGATTAACTAATCGGTTAATTTAAAATTGTTTATTTTCGATTAACGATTAAACCAGTCGATTTCAGTCGACTAACCGATTAACCGATGTAACAAAATTTTTAATTTTTTGTAGTATTATAACGATTTTTTTTTTGTGTTTTTAATTACTTGTTTCGTCTCATATACAAAACGTATGTATGTGGTTAAAAAATATTTTTTCATACAAATAAAGAAGGTGTTCAGTGTACTTCATTTTAAATAAGTGTTTGCCGTCAACAGTTTCTTGTTTCATTTATTTTTTAAATGTATGTGTTTAGTTATTTGTTTCTTCTCATATCAATATTTTAACAGAATTAATGGAAACAATTCGAAAATATAAACAGGACTCTAATGGCATAATGCAAGATTTTATATGTTTCGAGAAATCCAGGAAAAGGACTGAGAAATTAGAAATTCTGTATTATGGGATGCTTTCGATTTCTCCAACATCTAAGTACGATAAGTGAACGAATTTTTCGCCAGCCAAGTTTTATCAAAACTAAAGAAAAGTATCCCTTAAATCCTAAACATTTAAACCAAATTATTTTTATAAAAGATGGTACAGCTGATAGAACAAGTTCACAAAATCGTTTTGCAATTCTGGATGAGGAATCCCCGGAAGCACAAAACGTTATCAAATCTTCTAAGCCACCGCCGATATATCTTAGAGAGCAAAACTCAAATGAATTAATAAAGAATTTAATATCGGTAATAGGTGAAAATTCTTTTTATGTAGTTGCAATTAAGCGGGGTAGTATAAATGAGACAAAAATACAAGTTAACCGTGAAGAAGATTTTCGTAAGGTAATAACTAAATTTGAAGCACTTAATAAGAATTTTTATACATACCAACTGAAGAGCAGTAAAGGTCTTCAGGTAGTGATAAAGGGCATTGATTCATGCGTAGACCCAGGTGAAATTAAAACGTTTTTAGAAGAGAAGGGCTTTAAAATTAAAAATGTAGTTAATATTAAAAATAGAGAAAAAAATCCTCAGCCACTATTTCGAGTGGAGTTAGAACCCGGCGACATTAAGCTCAAAAAGAACGAAACGCATCCCATTTATAATCTTAAATATATCCTGTATAGAAAAATAACAATAGAGGAGCCGCACAAAAGGAATGGTCCCGTGCAATGTTTAAACTGCCAAGAATTTGGTCACACTAAGGCATATTGTCATTTAACCCCTGTTTGCGTCGTATGTGGAGAATTACATGGTACAGCTCTCTGCGATAAGTCTAAAAACGACCCCAATGTAAAAAAATGTAGCAACTGCGGTGGTAATCACACGGCCAACTATAGAGGATGCCCTGTATACTCTATCGTCAAGCGCTCGGTTGGACCGAAACCTAATCCCACTCAAATGCAGGCAACAAATCAAGTTTACATTAATGACGTTCAGGTACCGCAGCCTAGTAATAACAGAACATCCTACGCTAACGTCCTAAAATCAAACCATATGCCAATGCAAGGTGAGTTGCCAAATAATGATGAAACTCCAGTTTCTAACTTAAGTCGTCTAGAAAAAACCATGGAAACACTAGTGCAAACAGTAACTAACTTTACGAATACAATGGGTAATATGATGCAGGAAATGTTAAGAATGCAATCGATGTTATTGCAAGCTGTACTAAACAAGCCATGAACTGTTTAAAAATTTGCTTTTGGAACGCAAACGGCATCCGCCAACATAAAAATGAACTAGAATACTTTCTTAAAAATAAACAAATTGATGTTATGATGGTTTCTGAAACCCATCTGACCTCAAGAAACACGTTTCAAGTCAATGGTTATATATTATATGATACCAAGGACCCTCGAGGTAGAGCTTGTGGAGGTTCTGCCATTTTGATAAAAAACCGAGTAAAACACTACCTAATGTGCGATCATCGTGAAGATTATCTCCAAGCAACGAGCATTTGCGTTGAGGAATTATCTCGAAACATAGTAATTTCATCATTATACTCCCCACCTAGGTTTTCAATATCAGAAAGCCAATATAATAAATATTTTAAATCATTAGGACCCTGCTTCCTGGCTGCTGGCGATTATAACGCTAAACACACTTTCTGGGGGTCACGACTTATTACACCTAAGGGTCGTGTTTTGTTTAACACAATTTGTAAAATGGACCTAAATGTGGTCGCGAGCGGACAACCAACATATTGGCCTACTGATCAACAAAAAGTTCCAGATGTCATAGATTTTGGCGTGGTTAATAACATCCCCATAGACACGATTCATGTGGAAGCGTCCCTAGAATTATCTTCAGATCACACACCTACAATTGTTACTATAATAAATCCAAATAGAATCGTATCTCCGTCTGGTTACTTATCGACATCAGCTTCACAAATAAATTGGTTAAAATATAAAAAATATCTGAGTGCCCATTGCACAGAAAATATTCCGCTTAGCACACCGGAGAACGTGGATCTCGCTATTGTTAATTTTGACAGTTATCTCAAACTAGCTATTCAACATTCCAGCATAACACTCAAAAAAACCAAAAACAAAATCATATATTCTACAGATGTCGAGCGTCTATTGACTGAAAAAAGGAGAGTTCGTAGAGAGTGGCAATTGCACAGATCCCCCCAACTTAAGACTTTATTAAAAGAGTGCACAAAAAGGCTGAGAAAGTTACTGCAGTCTCAGAAAACGGCTTCCCTGGAAAAATATCTCAAGGGACTTGATGCAACTCCACAATCAGATTACTCATTATGGCGTGCAGCTAGAAGCCTCAATAGACCAGTTATCTCTAAGCCACCATTGAGAAACTTGAATGGAAGTTGGGCAAGAAATGATATTGAAAAAGGAAATCTGTTTGCTAATCATCTGAAAAATGTATTTACCCATAATATATTTCACGATATAGCAGTCGATTTACCGTCTGTAAATGTTAGAGCAGCTATTCCCCTTAGATTCGAGTTTAGAGAAATCGAAAAGGCTATTTGTAATTTAAACACCAAGAAGGCATCCGGTATTGATAAGATCAGTAATAAAATGCTTTTGGAGCTACCAAGTACAGCAAAGAAAATTATTCTTTTTATTTTTAATGCTATTTTACGACTTCAATACTACCCTCATAAATGGAAGGTTTCCTTAGTAACCATGATACCAAAGCCAGGAAAGGATCACACAAAAGTTGAGTCATACAGGCCTATTAGCTTATTATCTAATATTTCAAAGCTATTTGAGAAACTACTAGTGGCAAAATTAACGCCGATTTTAAATGAAAATAGATGTATTCCTAATCATCAATTTGGGTTTAGAAGAAAGCATAGCACAATTGAACAAACTCATCGAATAGTAAATGTAATAAGAAAAGCCTTTGAAGAAAAAAATATTGCTCAGCACTTTTCATCGATGTGTCTCAAGCTTTTGATAAGGTCTGGCATGAAGGTTTACTACTGAAATTGCAGCAAAACTTGCCAGCAAACATTCACAAGCTGTTAGAAAGCTACTTAGTCGGTCGTCAATTTATTATTAAAGAAGGCGATTTTTTAAGTTCTCCTCAGCCAGTTAACGCTGGAGTCCCACAAGGCAGCATCCTGGGCCCTCTATTGTACTTAATTTATACTTCGGACATGCCAACAAACAGCTACACACAAACCTCAACATTTGCGGATGACACAGCTTTCCTAAGCGTTCATGAAAACTGTCAAGAAGCATCTCGTTACTTACAGGATCACATATTTGAACTGGAAAGGTGGTTAAAACAATGGAGGATAAAGATCAATGAGCAAAAATGCGCACATATAACATTCACATTGCGTCGGGAAACATGCCCCCCTATTAAAATCAATAATCAAATAATACCCCAACACTCGCATGTAAAATACCTCGGTATACATCTAGATCGGCGTTTAACGTGGAAATGGCACATAGAAGCAAAATTAACTCAAATGAAACTAAAAGCAATTCAAATTAATTGGCTCATTGGAAGAAATTCTGTTCTTAGTCTCGATTGCAAACTTCTACTTTACAACTCTATCTTAAAGCCAATTTGGTGCTACGGTATTCAGTTATGGGGCACTGCCTCGGCTTCTAATATCGAAAAAATTCAAAGGCGCCAAAATAAACTTCTTCGAATAATAACAGCCGCTCCCTGGTATGTCAAAAACTCAAATATCCACAAGGATCTCAATGTGCCATTGGTAAAAACTATGATAACGAAATATGCAGTAAAATATTTAAAAAGGCTGGAACTGCACCCAAATCCCTTAGCTCGAAATATTTTAAATTATGGCGGCCACACTCGATTAAGGAGAAGAGACACTGCAGCACTCACCCAATCAGATGAGCGATAAACACCTACATATGTGAACAGAAACCGTGATGACTAAATCTTTTTGTCTGGCACTGGCAGGACATTAAGTAAATATTAGGATAAGATTTGATTAATTATTGTTAGTTCATATTTAATATATGAAGATTCAATAAATAAATACTGCAAAAAAAAAAAAAAAAAAAAAAAAAAAAAAAAAAAAAAAAAAAAAAAAAAAAAAAAAAAAAGATTATTTTATAAGATCTCCTTAAACTATTAAATTAACTAATTTTTTAATTATGTACTACATAATATTTATGTATTAATTAAAAAATATGTATTAGATATTTATGAATTATTTTTTTGTTTGCTGGTTTTAGTTCAAGAATTGTTATGGTTGTTATGTTATTGTTTTTTTGCTAATAAACTCCAAATAATAAATAATTTTGCATTTTTGTTTATTGAAATTACGTTATTTATAAAAAAACTTTATTAATCGGTTAACCGATCAATTACAACATTTACCGATTAAAACAAAACCTCGGTTAATTAACCGAGCGATTAGCCGATTAAAGCAAAACCCCGATTAAATGAATACCCTAGTAATTATATACTCATACAAGTCTTTAAAGATCGACCACTACTGAAAATACCACTAGGTAAGGCAGCCGTGCTTGAAAAAGTTTCAAGGCAGTTGGCACAATTTGTGCAATACAAAATTTTGAATCTGAGCAACACGTTTCTATTTGCAATAAAATTTCCACATATAGGCTTCTACGTTAACAATGTTCTATCAGCCAGTAAGAACCTTCTTATAAAAAATGTCTCAGAATCTGTGAGAGATAGCCAAAAACTGAGAACGCCAATCGAAAAACCGTAGTCGATTTATAGCGATGTAACAGATCACTAATTTTTGGAATAAATGGCATAAAGAACCTTGTGCTAAAGTCTCAATATATGTAGTTGTAAAAAAATTGTTCAATAGTTTTGAAAAAAAAATACACTAAAATGCTGCGTGTTCCGCAACAAGAAAAAAAAGGATTTTTTGTAGGATATTTTTTTGATAATTCATTTTAATTTTAATTATTTTTTTTACTTATTTACTTAAATATTGTTATTTCTTAAATTTTAATGGTTTCATATATTTTTTTTTTAATTTTAATTATGTATACTTTAACTTGTTTTTAACTAAAAATTAACTATAAAAAAACTGTATAAGCTTAAATTAATTACAACAAAATCTGTGCAACTTAAAATTAATTATAAAAAATCTAGCCTTATGGAAACTCGAATTCTTGGGATTTAACTGCATTTAATTATCTGTTAAATTTTAAGACTTTGATAATTTATTTTAATTACGCTTACACTTGTTTTTACCTAAAAATTGTATATAAAAATCTGTATAATTTTGAAACATTTTTGTTGTGATTTTAGGGAAGAAATAAATAATTTTGACATTTTTTGGAAAGTAATATCTCAGCTAGAGGCGCAGAAGAGTAATGATTCAATGCTTACCAAAATATTTTGTTGAAAAATTTCTTAAAAAAAATGTTGGCCATAGAGGGTTCAGTTGTATCACTATTTGATATTTAATGAACGTCTTTCCTAAACGAGATACACTTTTTGGATTTAAACAACTGGATTTTAATGATGTCGAAGTGAATTTAAAAAAGTAAGACGGTATAGTTAAGTGTAAATTTCGACTAAAATGTTTTAATGCAGAATCAAAGAATTTCTAAATACATATCTCTTATATTTGGTCGTTAATTCGACGAAAAAATAAACCGAATTTTTTATTCATGAAAAATACATTTTTTCGGCCCATTTTTGACACGATTTAACTCACGAGAGATTATAGCTAGATCCAAAATGTTTTGCGAATCTTCATAAAACATGTCAAAATTAGTTTTGAGGGGGGAACATTAACTACTTTTTTTTGAGTCACTCTAATGTACATACACTGATTTTTGTTACATTCATTTCATTTCAGTTTTGTTTAAATAAAAATCATTTAATTTTAATAAAAAAAGTATTTTTTTTTCTTTTTTTTTTGGCAAGGGGAAGAATAACCGCCCATTGTGTTTTATAACAATAAAGAACAGCATTATTTGAAGAATATTTTTTTAAAAGAAAAATTGTAAATCGGTGTTATCAACAATTTATAAAATTAGTCATTCGTTATACATACTTAATTTTTATTGCTGTATTGTGTTATTTTCTCATACTAGAAAAATGCGCGCATACATTTATTAAATAGTATTCCTTCATCAGGCATTTAACATACTACCATACATATGTATGTTATGTATGTATGTATGTATGTATGTATGCATGTATTTGAATATGTAGTAAAGAAAAAGAAAACTATTAAAAACAGCAACAGCTAAGCGCCCCAACCGTTGCATATGAAACTACGGATGTGCACTGTTATAAGTGTAAGTTTGAAAAATAGTTCCGTGTCTTATATTTATATAATTCCATAAAGCATTTAAAAAATTGGATCGATAATATTCATTAAACTGCGATTTATTTGCAAATTCTTTTTCAAAAAAAAAAAAAAAAAAAAAAAAGAACAAGAAAAATTACTTTTCGTGTCCGTAATTCCTTATTTTATTTGAATTTCACCGGGTTCTGCTTTATTTGTTAAATATCTATAATATATTTTTTTATTTTCATTTTTTCGCGCCGTGAAACGTTAATCTTAAAAGCAATCTTAAAAACACACAAATAAGAAAATCCATGAAAGGCCTTGAAACAGTCATTTGAAATAAGAAAAAAAAAAATAAATAAAAAATAGAAACAGCCACAAAAAAATTTAACAAGTGGTCATGTTCGATCATATGATACCCTAAGCCACACTATTTACAGAAAATTTTTCGCGAGTGTACTCTTGAACCCATGGGCAATCATGAATCCTCCAAAAAACAAAATTTTTTATAGAGTTTAGATTCAAATCTACAACAGAATATTTCATCAACATCTATATGAGATTTAAAGGAACTCGGTTTGTATGGTAAGTCAATTCTAATACTATCATCTTAAAATGACAAATTGACATGACCACAATCCCAACATTTATAATGAGTTAATAGCATTGAAAGCTATTTTCGGGAGTGTTTTTGGTAAGGGGACTATGGTAAAACGTGAATTCAATTCAATATAAATACCAGCAAAAAAGAGTTTATTCTGGAAAGAAATTTTTGTGACGTCTATGTCCGTCTGTTGAAAACACGCTCACTTTTGAAAAAAGCAAAAGAAAAGAACAAAAACTAACATAAATGGTTTATTAATGTACGGAATGACATAAAATTTTGCTCGAATTTGGTTTGTACGACTGCAAATCAAACTGGTGAATTTCGTGACGATCGGTCCATAATTTACCATAGGCCCCATATAAACCAATCTCGAGGAAAACTGTTTAGTACGCCTAAAACCACAATAAAAAACGCTAGCATACTTAAATTTGGTACGTCACAGTTTTATAGGACCAGAAATCACACTGTAAAATTTTTTGAAGATCGGTCCATAATTTACACTAGGCGCCATATAAACCCTACTTCCGGAAAACAGTTTAGTACGCCTATGTATGATACGCCTATGACAGTATGATTTGCAGAAGTATAAAGCGAATTCGTGCAAAGTTGCATGTCAATAAGAGCATTACTCTACCATTTATGTTACAAAATTATCAATTTTTTTAGGGTGGTGGTTCCACATTTTGATTCATAGTTCTGATCCTTCTGAACCGATGTTGCTGGATTTCAATCCCAAACTGCTTAGGATAACTACAAGCAATTTGAGACCAAGTTTGTTCTTTTCTTTTGCGTTTTTCGAAAGTGAGCGTGTTTTCAACAGACGGACAGACGGACATGGCTTAATCGACTTAGAATTACTTAAGGAGCCAGAATATATATACTTTATGGGGTCTTAGATGTATTATAAAAAAGTTTCACACGGAATGACAAACTTAGTACAGGGTATAAAAAGAAAAAGAGAAGAAGACATTATTTGTTGTATGATCAAGGTGGTACAACGAGCCAAAAATTTGCGGATGGACCATCGTTGCTGTCAGCAGCAACTGTTTGGGTGACAATTTTTTGAATTAAAATTTGTTTTATTATAATCCATGTTTAAAAAACATTTGAGAATAACGTTTTTTGAGAATAACTTGCTTAAGTTAATATAAATAAGTTTTTTAATTCGAAAATAATTTCCCCTTTATGTTAAGATTTTTATGTTTTTCAAGTTATTTTCAAATTATTTTCGAACGTATGACGTTTAAGAAAAGGTTTGATTTCAAATCATATTCTATTTGAAATCAAACCTTCTTGTTTGTTGGGTATGCACACTCATACTCGTTACATTCGCATGTTTTCCTATAGAAAATATATTTAATTTTGCTAAAAAAAAAAAATACAGTTATGTATGAACATAGCAAGCATTTTGCTACGTATTGGGTAAAGGTTTGCTAAATAGGGATTACTTTAGACAACAATACAACAGCTACCAATTGACAGGCAATCTACTCGCTAATGAGAAAATGTTTTTCAACCCTGCATGCTTATCGTTAGTCGTTTCGACTAACATTTTAACAATTTCTCTGAGTTAATAATGAAGAACAGTGAATAATTTATTTATAAATAAAATAAAAAACAAAACATATATAAATGTTTTTTGTTTTTACATTCAATAAGGTGTAGTATTTTACTTTTTCAGTAACTTTTATGGATTAGGGGCACTACCCGTTCCACAAAGTTCATATTTTGGGCATGTTAGTCTAATCGACTAATATTGGTCATAACGTATAAAAAAATAACCTTAAGCATGCAGGGTTAAATATGTTTAACTCGTATTTGTATTTCTTTGCACATCCAATTTAATTCCAGTCAGAATACATCAAAATGTATATTGGATAATTTTCATGCCTGGAAGCATTTTTCTGTCACATAATAAATAATTTTGGTACTACTTTTCTTTCTTTTGGTTGCTTTTAAGCAGATGCTGATGGGGGTTTTTATATATTTTTATTCATTATCTAGAACATCGTAGACATATTCAGGGCAGAAAATGGAAAATATATCTTTTATTATTGTACCGACTTTTAAAACAAAATGAACTTGTTAGACAGTACAAATTAAAAAGTTTAATTTGAATCAAAATGAATCTGTTTGCGCTTGATATTGCATGATCCAGAAATGCCGCCGTTGCATGTTCACTAACGACTGTGAAATAACAAGATTACTTGTTACATATTTTTTAAATATATGAAAAAAGGAATTTAATTAGTTGTAAGGAAAACTTAAAATACCAACGCGAAATATTTGACGGCTTGTGCTCAGCGTTGCCATTTGACAAGTTTTCTCTTTTTTGCAAGTTTTTTGAGATTTTTTAATTTATATAAAGTTTTTCAAGTTTTTTATATATACATAATTTTAAATTTGCAGTCTATTGGATGAAAATATTAAGTGTTTTTTTATGCAATGAAACGATCTTACAATATATTTTCTCTGACCTTCATAACTGCAACCGTGCTTAATTGTGTTTACTTCTTCCTACCTAAAAGATCCCAACTATATATATTTTAGGTGCTGAAGTACTTTTAACTCTAGATTTATATAAGTTATCTGGAGGTGATAAAATGGACTTTAGAGTTTATTCTTTGGTTTTATGTTGAACTTTGTAAAGTTTGTTTTAATAATGACTTTCTCAAACACGTTAAAGTTTTCGCACCTTTTAGGTTCTTAAAAGTATTTCCGTGTAAACTCATTTATTGGTTAAAAAGAAAAAAACTTATTTTTATTTACTTTTTTCTATATTTTTTAACAAAATGAATTCCATATACATTTTTGTGTTTTCTTTATGTATTTGGCACTTTTAAAAAAGTTTTTTCTTGAAAAAAGTTTTTCAGTATAAGAAGTTTTAAAAAAAATATATATGGCAACGCTGTTTATGCTTCTCATTGAGAATATGTTTTTTGCCATTTTTTCTTTATGGTTATAAAATGTATGTTTATGTAATTTGCAAGTTAAATTTGGGTACCTTTTTTTTGTTTGGACCAGCACTGAGGGGATGACCCCTACTAATGCAATGCATTGTTTTGGAACTAGAAAAATATGTTGTGGGAAGAAGGAAAGAGGGAGTAGGGCTTGCGAACATTCGACTTGAATTTATTAATGTTGAAAGTGAAAGGGAAGACTTCCGCAGGAAGGTTATTCCAAATACGAACAGTCCGGCGAATTTCCCCTTTAATGCGTTGTATGATTCACCGACCAATAAACAACAAAAGAATGGGCTCTTGAGAACAAATTTGTATTACGAACAAACGTAATGGTTTCGGGAACCAGTAACGATAAAACAGTCAAATACAACCCACACTGCGAAGGTGCTCAAGGGAGTCAATAGAATTGGATACCCTATTGCCACCACCATATAGTTCAGAGAATAAGCTTTTTGTGCTAAGTTAAATAATTTTTCATCAAAAGATTTGGTAATAACAATCTCCGAATATATATATTTTATACTGTTTATAAATATAATTAAACAGTGAAAGCTCTACTAACGGACAGCTCCCATAGGCGGAACATTTTTCAAGTTCTTTTTTATGTTTGCTCTTACAAACAACAATTTAGTAGGCGGACATCTTCGGACTGCGGACAAAATTTGTGATTGATATCAATGACTTATATAACAGCCATACCTAAACAAGAGCGGAACGCGTTTTCTAGCTGTCAAAAATCCTCATGCCCATACAATTTGTATGAAGCATCCCTAAATAGCGCGGCGTCACCGCTTTGCAATTGAAAAATCCGATTTTGACAGCACGTTAAAATAAACAGGGCTGCTATATTTGTTGTTTTGACAACCCTGTTTTTATTGTTTGATAATAAATAATGGCAAATTAGCTATTTTTAGGTCAAACTAGCGGTTTTAATTCAATTTCTTATGTCTTTTATGAGGGTTTTAGTTGGCACGAAAGTTAACACTACTGTTTATGGCACAACGCTGACGCTCTTATTTAGGTATGGCATATCAGCGTAAAAGCTACGCAAAAGAAAACGTTCCGCCTTCCGCTCTTGTTTAGGTACGGCTGTAAGTCATTTAAAAGTTTAATTTCCACTCTATTGAAGAGTTTGTTAAAAACTACTTGTATGTTTTTGTTTAAACAAAAAAATTTTAACTTGAATAAATAAAAATGTAAATGAGAGAGAGAAAGAGTGACATTAAAAAACTATACAAAGACAATTTTTGGCTAAATGTGGTAAGAAACCCAGCTGTTTACAAAAACAATTTAATGAAGAAATTAAATTTAAAGTTAATCGCCTGTGTTCTACAGCAGTGATGGGATTTGAAAATTTTCAATTTGTGCCAAAATTTAAACGAAAAAGGGCCAAATTTACTTAAAAGAGACCTAATCCATTTATTATAGAAATCAAGCTTTGAATTAAATTTTTAATCTAATGTATTACATTTTATAATTATTAGATCAAAATATTAGAATTAGTAGCCATATGTGAGGAACAACTTTTTCATTATTGCCGATTTTTTTTTTTAATTTAAGTTCTTTATTTAATTTAACGAAATAATATAAAAGAAAATAAGAAAATTCATATTAACGTTTTAAAACAGTTCTATTCTGAAAAGAGTTAATTGACTAACTGTATTTATATGTTATACATATAACTGAATTTATATATACTTACATTTATATATATATACTTATATATTAATTATTTTTTTGTTGGTTGTGAAATCTTTTAAGGAACTTATATAAGTATTATCAGTCTTCGTTAATACAGTAAGATTGAAATAAATAAATATTCATCTGGTATTTCAAGGTTTGTAACATTATTTTGTTTTAATATTTTGGAAACTTGGGTATCGTAGCAACATAAGTTATTGGATTTTAAAAAATCTTTTGTGTTATTAACGAAGACAAACTTTCCAATTGTAATCTATTTCGTAATTTGGTTTTTATTAAATTTTGCACGGAAAAAACTCTTTTCACACTTGCGGAAGAATGCGGAATAGACAGTATGCCTTGAGCTATGCGAAAAATGTTTAAAAACAGTGGTTCAGTTAAAGTATTTCTCACATCTCCGACCTCTTTCTAAAACTTACTCATAGTATAATTTTCAAAACTTTTTAATTCTTCGAATTCCGATATAGATCTATACTTACAGTTCATTTTTTCGGTATTTTTTTCTTCACTTGGGAAAAGTTTTAAAATAAATGGTACAATATTGTTTGTGTCTCCGCTTAAAACGTGTTGTGGTGAAAACTTGGGAAACCAGTTTAAATAATAATCTTTAAAGTTATATTTTTTTCTTAAATATGACAAAAATGATATATAAAATGTCTTTATATTAAGTTTAAATTCTAGAATACTTTGAACAGAAATGCATTTTTTTGTTATAAACAGTTCAACTTCTGCACCACAATAAATTTCTTCGGTTGAAAGTTGGTGAGAGTTTAGATCTACATATATCAGCAACGTGTAAATCATCAATATATCTTTTGTTTAAAAAATTACGGGACAATTGCCGAAACAAAAAAGTAAGCCTCACTATATTAATATGAATTTTTGTATCTTCTGATTGCATTTCAACATTTATGTCATTTATTATTTTCAGCACATACGATAAAAACAAAAAGGACATTTTTTTATTGTCATCTTTCAGACTGCGCAAAATAAAATTAGTTTTTTCATTTTCTTTCGACTCGAAATCTGATAATGTGAAATAATATAATAATGGGATCTACTGCTCAATAATACTATCAATAACAACTTAACGAGACCGCGTTGGTGAATATTTGAGAATGGTGTGGTTTTCGGAATTAAAATATTTTTGAAATTGTGCAAAATCTTCCTTTCGAGACGAAAATTTCAGCGTTTTTATTCCTTTTTCTTTGCAAAAGTGTAACGTTATATTTCATACACACATGTACATATACCTACATACATATGTACATATGTATAAAAATGAAAATAAAAAACTTATAAATCGGCAACAACAAATTAACGTTCATTTAAAAAACAAAATAAAACATTGTTGTTTTTTAAAGTAGTAGTATTTCACAATGTTGTATTTTAACAAGAAAAGGAGCGATTTATTTAAAGATTTTTTTTGGGCAGTAACTAATCGACTAAAATATATCTAACACCCAATTTTCACGATGATTTTTTCCCCTATTTTAAAATCATGTCTTTTTTTGTTTGATAGTGAGCGGGGTAGAGAAGTAAGCAGGGTAGAAAAAAAGACATGAATCGTATTTCTGTGTTTCTTTTTTGACATTCCTCTTTGCACTTATTTGTGTTTTTTAATTTCTGTTTTATTCTTATTTCAAAATGACATGGGCTTATTAAAACATAGAAATATAAAAAATTTTAATTAAAAAAAATTCAAAATATTTCAAAATTATGTGGAATAACGAAATTTTAAATATTGTTACGAATAAGAAACTAAGAAAAAATCAGCTCTGACTGCAAAGAAAAAAAACATGGTGAAAATTTAACAAGTTTTTGGAAGTTTCTTTAAAAAAGAAATACAAAAAAGACATGTCTTTTAAATCATCGTGAAAATTGGGTGTAAGTCTAAAAAGGGCCAAAAAAAAGAGTGAAAGGACCTTAGGGCAAGCAACATTCAATAGGGCCTAAAATGGCCCAATTGGGCCATAAATCCCATCAGTGTTCTACATTCGTCAAATGAAATGAAATTGAAAATTTCTCTCAGTTTGTGTTCTTAACATCTTTAAGGCCATGTCAGATAAAACTTTTGCTTCGCGTTGCGTTACCGATTCGCTTTGACATCTAAGATAAAATATACGTACTTATACGAAACATGTCACATAAAGTACTTTCAAAGCGAAGCGAAGAAAAAAGTTAGCCAACTCTCATCTTTTTGAGCACTTTGACAATTGACTAGTATAATTTTCTTTTTTTTTTATTTTTTTTTTGCCAAATTCAATTCCAAAAAACCGTCCAATTAAATTTTTAACTTTTATTTTTGTAACAAATAATTAAATGTACAAATTACCAACCGCTTTTATAAGTAAACAAACAATGCGTGAGTGTTGTCAAAGTTTTCATTGTGTCATACACCTTTTGCTTTGCGTTTTTCTGCCGAAGGTAGAAACGTCACGCAAAGCGACAAAGTTGTATCTGACACGGCCTTTAAAATGAAATGAAAAGTAAAATCTCATTTCCAGTTTGTTGCAGAAATTTTTGTATTCTACAAATCATTTTCACTACAAAAAATTAATTTCAAGTCGAAAGCAAACAGCTTTCGAAAAAAATACTTTTTGGTAAAATATTATTTTTTCTAGCTTTTTTTTTTTATATATTTGTTGCGAAAATAATAAAATGTGAGTAATTTAATAAAATTTTATACTTAAATTTCATTATGGTGAGTTTATTTCTGTTTTTAAAGGAGAAGCACAAAAATTTGAAACCAGAAGAGGCGTTGCTAATGTTTATAAAAAAACCTTGGATTAGATAAAGCATTTTATAAGGGTGATAGGGCGGTGCTTTATCAGCTATGAAAGGTCGTAGCAAGAGAACTAACTTTCATAGGTCCTGCAGAAAAATATCCTTCTGGTTAAAAAAGGTTTGGGCTGATTGAAAAGAATGCAATCACAAAAAATTGTCCGAGAACAGAGCGGATACGTTAGCATCTGAAGGTAGTCCTAACAATAAGCAGTACATTTTATCTAATGATGACGCAGTTGCAAAGCTTTGCGGTGTTTTATTTTAGGTGAAACTTCAGATGATAGTGCAGAGCCCAAATGAAAAGTTAGAAGTTTGGAAGCAGTACAACATAATTAACATGATTTTATGCAGAACAAAAATTACAACAAATGAAAATTGTTTTAAAATTTTGCACGACGTCAGTAACACATTTAAATAGAAATTTTCATTTCTTTAAATAGTTGTTTAAAACAAAACGAATATTAAATCATCATGAAAATAACGTTTAATTACTTCTCTAGAAAACACTGAAATTGTATATGTGGAACTAAAAAGTTTTTCACTTTAATTTTTTTAGTGGAATATGGAACCCAGGGGAATATTTATTTTTATTTCGAATTTTCGTAACTCCTTTTGTTACGTCGCACAGTGGCGCCATTTGAGTTTTTTCGTTGCAAAAATCATATCTTTTGAACCGAATAAGATAATTGAACAGTTTAAACAGCATATGATAGATAACTGTTCAGCCTATGAAATGAGCGTTTGGAAAGGGTGCTACGCTTTGTAGGGGCCTATTTATGGGTTATCAAAGTTAAAATTAGTAGAAAAATCAATTTTATGGTAACTAAAAAAAATTATTTTTACATTTTTAGATTGTTTTTATTTTTTTTCTTAAGGGTTTTATGTTTTAAATTATTACCCAACAAATTAAAAAAAAAATTATTTTTTTTTTAAATTTATTTTTTCAATTTTCTGTAAAATATTCATCACAATTCGTAAGAGAAGGTATATCTAAAAGACTAACCATTTCTAAACTATAATTATTTTGTAACTCTATTCGTGACTTCACATACCGCAGGGAAGAAATAAGTGGATCGGAAGATGCTGCCAACATGTTGAAGAGGTCCTTATTTTGCCTTACCCTTGATGCTTTGAATGTGTTTTGCAATCTATATTTTTTATAAAATTTGTTAAGAGACTCCTGTGCTTCTTCAGAAAGCTCTCCAATTGGCAAAGACTGGTACTCAATTTTCACGATTTGATTGTCAATTCCAATGATTCTAGTTACTGGCTCATCATTTTCAAAAAATCTCCTAGAAGTGTTTCCATCGTTTGAGTTACCGTATCCGTGCTTGGGACAGTCTACTTTTAGTCCAACGTGTTTAAAAAAGGCATCCTGTATTTGCTTCTTTCTGATCTTTTCCTTATCCTTTATTGATGTATTTTCATCGAAGTTTTCCTCCTCTTGTGGTAGGGTATATGCCAGTTTTAGCAAGAATTCCATACACCTTATCCTTGCGTGCAATGGTGACATTCCATATTCGTAATTCTCCTCATTTGTAGAATCGTTTAAATTACCAAAGTTCTTCTGACAAATAATAATATAAAATCGATAAAAAAAATATAAAAATAAAACGAAAAAAGGGGTTTAAATAGGTTTTTGCTAAATTTTTACCTCCAATATAATTCTGTCTATATATATGTATATGATAACTAATTGAAATATATTATAATTAAGCAGAAAAATATACTAATCTTAAACTCTTTACAACTAATTATATAAAATTGAGATGTAACATATTATATATGAAATAAATTGAATTGAATTGAAAAAAGTTCTTCTGACTCTTTTTGCAAATCGGGCATGACATTGTTGAGGTTGTTCCTGTCAGTTCGTTGACGACTTTTCCGTCTACCATAGTCAGGTGGAACTCGTAATTGCATTCAATATATTTTCCTTCTCCAATTTGCAGCTTTGTAGGCTTAATCTTGCTTATTTGTTCTTCAATGTCCTTCACCGCAGTCCTTATGAGTTCTGCCGATTCCCTTGCAAACTGAAACATTATTGGTCGGCAATAATGCACTGATGACGGACGTGGATTTTTCCAGTGTAGGGAATCATCCGATTTTAGCCGCAAAGGAACAACAGATGCCATAAACATATTTCCGTCCGATATTGTAGCGTCATCGGAAGATATCCTTTGCTTATAAACGCTTTGTCCGGATGATCCATCGCAGCCCCATTTGCTGATCACTGTCAACTTCTCAGGAAGAATTTTCACTTCCGTGAAAAACTTTGGTGTGGTTGACTTTCTAAACAGTTCAAATAATTTTAAATTGTTCAACGCCATGTTTTCAGTACTTAAATTGTTTAATGGTTTCAGTAATTGTTGCGCCAACTTTCAGGCGTAGACTAATCCAGGCATTATGCTTATTTTGCAATATATAGGCTTATGCTACCATGCCTAAAAATTTACCTGTTCCCTGCATACATATGGATTTAGGCTGAATAATGCAATTTTGATATTATGCACGTGTCCAAATAAGATTTTTGCCTACCTGTAGGGACCATAAGTCAATATTGTTCCTGACCATTTGTACGCCAAAGTATTGTTTATGTGAGGTACGTACCTGCTAATTTCAATGAGTAGTTTTTTTCAAACTATTAGATCAAACTACTGTCCGTCAAAACATATAAGGGATGGACGCCATACAATTTCTGCAACCATGTCTTTTTAAACTTTTTTACCTCTAGAAGCCAAACGGGCACGTACGGGCAGATAAAACTTTTTGAATTATGTAAAGAAATAATCAAAGAACAGGTTTTGCAAATATGGCAAATATAGAAAAATATAGTTTTTTTTATTTTCCGTCAAAGTTGAAAAATAGTGAAAAAACGGATAGTTTTTAAATATTGATTTACCAGGAGAAACACAAAGCAAACAGTTAATTTTTTTTTTATCATTATACATTTAATAAATACATCAATCAATACAAACAAAAAATAAGGCGATTCGTTACCTATTTTTCGTGATATTACACCTGAAATCGCAACAAATTGACTAAAAATTGTGTGTTTTTTTGAAAACCGAAAGTCGGTCAACTTTGAACGGTTATATCTTCTAAACTAAAAATGTGATATTATTAAGAGTGTCATATTTGAAATCGTTGAAAAGTTTCCTATAACATGGGTTTATTCAAAACTTCGTCGGCACTCATGAAAATTTTGATTTTTGCAACCTCGGTTGCTCTACGGGCGCCACTGTGCGTCGTCAGAATTGAAAAATTTAAAAAAAAAAAAATTTTAATTTTTAAAAAATTTTTCAATCTTAAAGACGTAACACAAAGGAGTTGCGAATATTTAAAATAAAAATAAATATTAACTTTTCTATTAAATAACAATATTATAAACTAATCTTCACAAAAATATTGCTTGAGTAAAATATCACGATTCGTAACAGTTTTAGCAGAACTAAAATGATTTTTAGGAGGGTAATTTGTATTGGACCTATGGTAAATTATGGACCAATCATCCCAAAATTCTGAAGACTGATTTCTGGTATTACAAAAAATAAATTAGAACAAATTTCAATAGAGCAGAGTAAATAGTTTTAGCGTTAACAGTGAATTTCACAATATTGCATGATATTTTTTCTGGCCCTATGAATCTAAGTTGGAAGAAATTTTACCGCAATATCTATATCAGTGATGTTTTTAGGCGAATTTAATTATTTTCCCAAAGTGGGCTTTATTTGGTTTTAGGCGTACTAAAGGGTTTTCAGGGAGTAGGGTTTGTATGGGGCCTAGTGTAAATTATGTACCGATCTTCACGATATTTAGCTTTTTGAGTAATTTTAAGTTAAAAGTTTAAACTTTAGTAAATAGCCGCAACTTAAACTACATAGTTTAATTACCTGAACATTGCAACTTAATTTAAAAAAAATGGAAGAGCAGGTAAATGGTAAAAAAACTAGCACGCAGTTTAACGTGAAAATTAGCTACATGTTACCTTTTTTCCTTTATTTGTATTTCTTTAATATTAATTTGTTTACATTTTAACTAATTTCTTAAAGAGGTTAGCAAATATATTCCTTTTCTATTTTGACATTTTGTGTTGTTGTAATATTGATATTTTTTTAAATAACTTGGTTTGGAAGGAAAATTGTATAAAAACCTTCTGAAGTAATCCTATAAACTATTGAGTTTTTAGGTTAAAAATGTAAAATTTATAAAGAGATAATCTCGTTTAAATGTTGGAATTCAGACTGTTCGCATCTTCTGATAAAGTTTTCTGGTAATAAGTTAAATTTAGCATCGACAGTAGTAAAGCCAGCGAGTGTGTGAAGTAGTTGCGTTGAATGGTGCCACGGAGGTTTAAAAATCTTCAGAATCTTGTTTTGGGCCACTTGGAGCTTTTTCTGTGGCAGTTTGCTGACGTATGCCGTACTGGAGTACAGTAAAACATTATTGGGTGAAAAATTGATTTAATTAAAATTTTTTTGTTCTCAATTGAGAGATCAGATTTTCTGTTTATTAAAGGGTATATAATTTGTGTGACCCTGTTTATTTTGTTCACCTGTTATAGACGCACAAAGAGGATTTTAAAAAGTATGCCTACACCAACTGAAGAAATGAAATTTACTCCAGAAAAAGCATTTGCACTATTTTTCTATTTAAAACTGACTAAAAATCAGTATACAGAACTGCGAAAGCGAAACAATGAACAAAATTGTGGAATCTTTCCAGCATATCGAGATTTAGTTTATGTTAAAAAGAGTGCTTACCTTCACAAACGGCTATTAGTGTAACTTCAATTTCAGCAGAACTAAAATTGCAGGATTTTCTCGAACACACTGTAGACCGGTAATTAAATACACTTGATGCTGGCTGTTTAAAAAAAAATTAAAAATTGCAGTATCACTTTGATTTCTAAATAGGGATGTGATGGAAGCTCTGGTCAGAAACAATACAAGCAATTTAATTCAGAAAATTCATCTGGTGCTAACTTTTACATGGTATCTTTCGTTCCATTACGTTTAAGAAAAACTTATATTGGCTTAAAGCCGTCAACCAGTAGAGCTACAGAAATGAATGTATTGAAAAATGAAATTCGCTCCTCAACAAAGTATTGCTGACCAATTAAGCTTGTCTTAACTGAAGAAGTTTGAAAAATAAAAGATCAAATTAAAGAAATTCACCCGCCAATATTTAAATTTGATGACCAATGCATTGAAATTAATTTTCAAATATTCTTTAAAATGATCGATGGAAAAGTTGCACAAGCATTAACCGAAACAAAGTCTTCGTCAAGCTGCGCCATATGCCAAAAGACATCAAGTCAATTAAGCCAGCCCCCATCACAAGACAAGACTTTCAATGAAGCATACGAATTTGGAATGCCCCCTCTACATGCCAGAATTTATTTTATGGAGCATATTCTTAAATTGGGTTATGATTTGGAAAAAAGGAAGCAAACAAAAAAAAATTAAAGAAAAATACCTTCAGCTAGGCCTTATAATTGATGAGCCAACACAACAAAACAAGGAGAAGGAAATTCAAATGGTGGAAACACTGCAAGGATACTCTTTTACGATCCAGAAACTGCAGCATCTATCACAGGAGTACATTTTGAATTAATAAGACGATTCCAGATCATTTTACAAGTTATAGCATTTAGCAGAAAGATAAATGAAAAAAATTTTGCAGTATGCAAATGAAACATAAATTCTTTATAACAAAAAAATGCTCTTGGAGACATATGCCAACCACAGTTCATTAAATTGTGTACCATGGTGAACAAATAGTTCAACCATATGCTACTAATTGGATATCTATCGGAAGAAGCGCAAGAAAAATGGAACAAAGACTACAGATTCTTCCGCGAGCATAATACAAGAAAAATGTCCAGATGTTGTACTAATGAAGATCTTATTACTATTTTGTTGTGCACATCAGATTCATATATGTCCAGTATTCGACAAAAATTGAAATCAGCCTCAATCGAATTAGAGGAAGAAGCTTAACAACTTCTGGAAAATTTTTACTAATATTGTTTAATTTAAAATGGTTTATAGATTATAATAAAAGTTGAATTACTTAAAATTTTATCGATAGCCAAGAATACTATTTGGGCATTTTTCAAAATGTTCCTTTTTAGTTTTATCCCTTTAACAACTCGTCTCGTCCCAAAAAAGTCAACATTTGGCCCCTGTGAATATTGGGGCTTAAAAATATACATGGGCCAAATGTTGGCTTTTTCTGACAGGATCTAAGTTCGAGATTAAAAATAACTATTAGTTGTAAAATACAAGAGAAATAGTGATAAATTATAAAAAAAATATATTTGAAATATTCAACTTTCACGCCGCAACTCAACAAAATGTTTACGTTTTATAGCGCAAATTAAAGCCTAACATTACATCTATCGCATAAACAAATACCCATCCAGTCAAAAGTTATGGAATTTTGACCGCCTTCTCGTAAAATTTCCCACTGTGCGCCGTGCTATTAAAGGCCGGTATTCACTATCCTACACAATCGTACGATTCAAATCACACGAAAATCTGACGGAGTTCTATCCGATAAAAAAAAAGTTTGCAACATTTGCTGTCAATGCCACACTATACCACAAAAAATATGCAAACTCAAATGACTCAGCTACTTTACAAGGAAATGCAACTCTGATCGCATAGAATGTATAATATTATGAAAATATTCTTAAACATTTGCAAGTCGACAGACTTATCAAAAAAATGTGTCATTCAATTCAATTTTAAGCCACACTGTCATACATTATAAGCCCCATATGCCAGACGTACTGTTTTTAGCAGTACATTTTTTTCAATTGTACTGTTTGGTCCACACCATCCAAAACAGTACGCATATGTACTGTTTTTTACACTTTTAACTGATTTTTGTACTGTTTTTTGGCTTAGTCTTCAAAAAAACGAAAGATATTAAGAATAGCCCTGTTAAAGTAAAATATATTTGGGTGTTTCAAATGGTATGCGATCAAGTCATATTGCCATAATATCCTAATATTTTACAACGTTTAATTTTGCAAACATTTTATAACAAATTCAAAACCTTATACATTGGAATATGAACTATGGCCAAATGCTTCGTTTGTGATGTTTGCTCTATAATCGGAAATGGTGTTCTTTTGTATATGAAATGCCACAAAATTTAAATCTTTCCTTCACTTTTCAAGTGTATTTCTTTATTTTATTGTTGCTGCATATTGAATTAAAAGTTTAAAATATTTAATTATTTTAATAAATAGTCACATACGTTTTCTTCAAAAAAAGTTACGGGTTTTTCTTGATTGTACAGTGCCCAATTTAAAATCTGGCTACCCTTATCTCACAAGATTTTTTTTTTTTTTTTTTAGAGAAATCGTACGACTGAATGGGATAGTGTAGGGATGCTTCATACAAATTGTACGGGCATGAACATTTTTGCCAACTAAAAAACACGTGCCGCTTTTGTTTAGGTACGACTGTAAGGATTAAACAAATGTTCGGTCAATATAGTTCCCTATTATCAAACGAAAAGCTAGAATTAAGCATGTAGTAAGAAGGTGCAAAACATTCTGGTAGTGACAGAAACCCTACATAGAAAAAAGTTTTTTGTCAATTAAAAAAATGGTTTAAAAAGTTTTTAAATTTAAATAATGTGATAATTGAATCAATTATTTTTTTAAGTTGAAAAAAATTAAAAGTATAATTTTGATTTAATTAGTATTTAAGTTGTTTTGAAATAAATTTTTAATTAAAATATCAAAAAATATTAATTGATGTTTTTCCCCTAAAATTAAATAATTTAAGCTTGTAGAATTGTTGTTGGGAATTGTCAATATTTAATTAAATAAATTAACACATCGTTTGAAATGGAAAAGCTTTTGATCATTTTCTTAATTAAAATTAAAAATATCATTTATTAAAAAAAAATATTCACAAATTTAAAATTTTTATTAATCAATATAATCATTTTGGTAATAGGTGCAAAATCAACAACTTGTGTGCTTGATATTATGAATTTGGTATAAATTTGGTTATTAGAGAAAAATTAAAATTTTTTCTATATGTAGAATTATGGTCTACATATTTTGACTAATTATGTAAAATATTAAGGAAATGCATTAGTACCTTTTTGAATCAATTTGATTCAAAAAACCACAATTGAAAAGAACTTTAATTATTTAAATAACATTTAATGAAAGTTGACAAATTTTAAAATATTCGCACGGGTATTGACATTTAAATAGACAAAACTGGACAACAAATTGTTTAGTATTTCATGTAAAAGCGATTTGTTTTCGATATAATGTTGAAATTTTAATTTGTATTAAAAAAGTAATGCACGGTAATATACATATAAAGATGCAAACAATATCTTAAATTTACGATTTCATTTCCTGTTTCATGGAGAGAGAAAAGACAATTAAAATATTTCTTTTGCTAGTTTTTAGTCCTTTTTTATTATTTGTACACACTGAGTGACATTGTTTTTGTTTAATGTCTGTTTATTGTTTGGTTGGGTAAAAGAAAATAATTGTTGTGCTTTACAAAAAAGAAAACATCAATATGAGGACTGTGTTTGCTCAAACTGTATAGTGAATAAATTAAACCGTGTAAAATCCATCCTGCATATTATATCACTTGTACTCCGATATTTGTTGTAATTATAATTTTAAATTTATCATAAAAACATCTATAAAAAATAGTAATTTTAAAGGTTCAATTTATTTTAGTACATATTTTAATTTTTCCTTTAAAGTTTTCTACAATTCTTTTTATATTGTATTAATCTTTAATAGGAAGGCAAAGAAATCAAATTTATTCATATGATCACGACTTACAAAACTATTTTTAGCGGAAAATGTTCCAAACTATTATGGCTACTTCTACCATATTATTGCTATCTGCCACCATATTATAGTTTAATCAAATCTCCATTAATAATCCACAACCATATGATTGTTACATCCGCACATGTTATGGTTAAAATGAACATACTTACTTAGCATTTCCTTAGTGCTCTTTAGAATAAATTAGGCATAAAGTAAGATTTTTTACACTTTTTAAACAATAAGTTCTTTAAATAAAAATTGTGCAAGTCTCCAGCAGGTAGAAAAGTCATATAAATTGGCAATGTATTTTTTTTAGTTATTTTATTAAATACAGTTCCAATACAAAATTTTTAATTTAATACAGAACAACAATTACAGGGAAAAATCCGGTAAGATAATACCAAGATTGTAACCTTCCATCCGTTGTCAAAAGTGAGCCAACTACGTTTATTTTCAATTTGATAACGGATGGTGTCAACATTTTTTAACTACCTCGTTGTAATTTTGTCACCATTTGTTCTCATTCTGACAACAAATTATTAATAACTGATCACCATAATCGTGTCATTTTGAAACACATTGTTTTTAACCCCAGCAATAAAAAAGCATGAGAAATTTATTTATTTATTTTTTTAATTTTTTAACAACAAAACAAAAATTACAAATAACTTTTTAATAAAACAATATTGCAGTGCAATATAAATACATACGCACTCTTATTTTACTTGTCTTGAAAAGATATTTTCTCTGAATTCAGCGCGGAGACCTAAGTGTGGTGTATACAGTATACTAAACCTCTGCACAAATGCATTTAAAAGCCGTTTCAAGACATTCGTTTGTTTTTTAAATACTGATTGTCGCTCACTCTTTGCTAACGAATCAAATGCTATGTTGTGCAAAACACATATAACAAAAAATAAATAAAAACACACAATTGCAAATTAATTGTAATTAGTGTGTTATAAACGACCAAATACGAAGTGTAAAGAGTACGGAATTCACACCAAACAGCAACAAAGCAAAACAAATCACACTAACTAAACCAAATCACACGAATAACACGAATCACACGAAAGAACTGTAGCAAAATAGGTGATAAGTATGAATTATCTTGTTTTTTTTTCAACTATTAGGTATGACTAGCTAGATTTGTATGAAGCAAAAAACAATTAAAGATGAAAAATATTTTTATAGAATATTTAAGTTTTTATTTTAAATTATTTTATTATTACAAAAACATATTATCAAATATTTAATTAAAAGTAAAAAAAAAAAAATTAAAAGGTAATTCTATACACCGATCAAAATCAGAGAAACAATCGGCAATAAACATCAAGATCACACACTGTGAATTGAAAAGTTTACCGTACATAACTGTATTATAGACACAATTGTTGTGTGTTGTTTTTTCGTTCAAATCAAATTATGGATTGAGTTGGTTTATTTAAATCCAACTACTGCTTTACACTGATTTGTTTGAAACGAACTACTGTTTTAACATTGATTTGGTTTTTCATAATGGATCATTCGAGCTGATTTAAAAAAAAATCACAGTAGTTGACACAACAATAATTTGGTGTTGACAACTGTGTACAAGAAACAAATGCATTCGTGCAGGGGTTTAGTGTATACCGCAAGCTTCAAATGTCACATTAGCATCTTAGATAAAAGAATTGTAAAATTATTTAAGCTTATCATTTAAATAAACGTATAAATGTATGAAAATTCCATTTACAGATTGTAGGAATTTTTTAAATTCCTTATTGTAGTCATGGAAAAGGAATTTTATTAGTTTTTACGTCGAAATTTATATTTTCCTCAAAGAGATAATCTCATTCGCAACAACAAAATGAAGTCGTCACATTTTATGATATTTTTTTACTGTACATATTTCATTTTTCTATTTTCCACTAATTTTTGTTCACTTATAAAAATAACCACAATACTAATTATTATCACTTTTTTACATTTGGGGGATTCACAAGGTATCATAAAGTCACATGTCTTAAAATAATAACATGAACAAATACGACTGTTGTGAGCAACCCCTCATAATTTAATGTGCTATTAATTACGACAGCACAATAAACATAGCAAGCAACGTTCTATTTATTTAAGATACTTTTTGTTTACAAACCAACAACAATATTTTTAAACCATTGTAAAATGTTAGAACATTATGACAATAAACCATGATAGCACACCTTGTGAATACCCCAATTATATTTTCGATAAGCTAAGAATAATTATGACAACAGGCCGTTATCTTTTTGACAATTATGGTATATTTTTCTCTTTAGTTCCAATTCGACAACAATTTTTAAAAATTTGGCAAGAAATGTTGGCGAAATAACAACATTTTGTTATAATTTTAATGTCATTAAAATATTCACACAGAACAAAGCTCTGAAATAAAGGGTGTTTAAATTTTAAGGGCCGATGTTGATTTTGAATAAAACACAAATTATTTAGGAAATTATTGTCATTTCTTTTTATTATGATAATATTGGTATCGGCGGCACACCTCCATCCGATGGTCCAAATTTTCGATGACGCTGCGGCATAATTGATGTTCTTTGCCGTTAATGTGCCGAATTATCTCATCCTCTAGCTCTTGAATTGTTGCTGGCTTATCGACGTACACCTTTTCTTTCAAATAACCCAAAAAAAAAGAAGTGCAACGGTGTCAAGAGACATGATCTTGGCGGCCAATTGACATCGCAACCACGTGAGATTGGCCATTGAATTTAGCGCGCAAAAGAGCCATTTGTTTCGTTAGCTGCGTAGTTTTTCGACAATCACTCTTGGATTATCAGTCGCCCAACTTCGGCAATTCTGCTTATTGACGAATCCACTGAGGTGAAAATATGCCTCATAACTGAAGATGATTTTCACGATATGCATTTTGATTTGAACGTCCATTTTCATAATAAGCCTGCATAACTTTAACGCGTTGCTCGATTGTGGATCTTTCCATGGTTCAAATTAAGTTAGTCTGAAATTGAGAAATGTCAAATAAAATGCAGAAAAAAACTTGACGTTTAGGTGTGGTTCACACTCAACATCGGAATTAAACCACCCGTTACAATACTGTCCTGCATAATACAGAAACGATAGATTTATCACAATGAAATTTTGAAGTTTCGTAGACCGAAACAATTTTAAAACAGTGGACTAAAAAGCATCCTAATTTTTAATTCAGAAATACCCAATCCCGAAAAAACGCTTTTAAAAAAATGATTTTTTTTTTACAAAAATGGAAATACTGTCACTATTTGCCACTCGAAATTGATCAGAATTTTCTAGAAAATTATGGCCATTTTAGAAAACCTTAATGCTCTACTTTTATAAAAATGGGTGTGATGAATTATTAAAATTTTTTACTTAAATTAATTTTTGTTTGAAAAATTTTATTTTTTTTGGATAGGGCATATGGGATAAACAAATGTAAAATTGACTAAAAATTGCTTTTACAGGCATACTCAAAGCATCTTAATATATTTCTGAAGAAAATTTGGTTTTATCAGCGAAAGAACATACTCATATACATTCACCTCGAATATCGCACTATACTTATAGAAAAGTTCATAAGCATTTAATAATACAACATACCAATGCTTATAGTCTGCTTCCCTACCAATATAAAAAATGTTTGATATCAAACATAATCCACCCGCTTAAAAAACCCGAAAACCGTTAAAAATCAACTCAAAAAATCCATTTTATCCTAAAGGCAAACGAAATAACCTAAACATTTAAGCATCTTTCTTGTTGGTCTGCTTAAGTCTAATTTGATTGCAATGCATAAATACATATATTTTTGGCGAATTTTTGCAAGTTTGAATATCCTAGGTGGGTATTCAAACTTGTGGAGCAAGAGGTCCACAAGTCAATCTCTTAACCCTCTATGGACCCGAGTTCTTTCCAATCAACTCAAAAGCTGCCCGGCTATGACAATTTTAAGCATTGTATCAGTTCCAGTATTATTTTTCAAAACAATCTCTTAACCCTCTATGGACCCGAGTTCTTTCCAATCAACTCAAAAGCTGCCCGGCTATGACAATTTCAAGAATTGTATCAGTTCCAGTATTATTTTTCAAAACAACCTCTTAACCCTCTATGGACCCGAGTTCTTTCCAATCAACTCAAAAGCTGACCGGCTATGACAATTTCAAGAATTGTATCAGTTCCAGTATTATTTTTCAAAACAAAACGTTGGTAACCCATTTGATATGTTTCAGTAAAATAAAAAGAGCAAAAAAAAAATGATGCGAGT
Organism: Pollenia amentaria; assembly: GCA_943735925.1. Taxonomy (NCBI): domain Eukaryota; kingdom Metazoa; phylum Arthropoda; class Insecta; order Diptera; family Polleniidae; genus Pollenia; species Pollenia amentaria. The sequence goes on along the minus strand of OX031009.1, from coordinate 92,523,309 downwards.
AATTTCATTACAACGGAAAAAGTATTCTACAGACAGTTTCAAGCAATTGCAAAAGTATATACGGGGTTAAAGAGAACACTTTTAGCTTTCTTTTTGGCTCTAACAAGTTCTATTTCTTTGAAATTCGGATTTAACTAAAATATAGAGCCTTGGAAAACATTTAATATCACATCAGGTATAAATAGTAAAGTGATACAATGGACCATTTTTGAAAGACTACATCCCTTTAATATAACAAAAAAATTTAACCCATTGTTAATAATAGTTTGCGAGAAATCATAATTTAATTCTGTTCAAATTTACAAAAATTAAATTTTTTCTACAATTATATAAAATATTTTCCAGCAGCATGCCACACTCACAATTATCAATATTTTGATCCAGTTTTTTTGGATACCTTAGTTATAATAAGTTTGCTATCGAATGCCATTAATATTTTTGAAATCGGCGATCGAAAAAAAATTGGACTTTTGGCCGATGAAATAGAATTTTCAGACACTGTGCGCCGCATAATTTGTAAAGCAGAAAAAACACAAGCAGGGAGAAAAATTCGGAATCTAAAATCCAAATTGTACTAAATTCAGTAAAAAAATTTACTTTTAAGACCTTAATTGTACTAAAAGCTAAAAATATATTTTATTAATTTTATTATTTAATAATTATCACTTTATTTTATTTAACATGAATTTTTATTTTATTTTTTTTGTATGTTCTGATGAGAGCTAGTTCACATAAACTACCGATAATTGTTATCAAAATTGGAGATGATAGTACATTTTTCCTGTTTCGCAGCATGTTTCAAAATGAAACGACCTGTTTCGCTCTCAAAATTTTTAATGGCAAAACAGTTTGTTTCAATCATGTTTGCGGCGCGAAACAGGAATGGGAGCGCGAAACATGAATTTGTAATTAATTAATGAATTTGTAATTAAATTTAAGAGATTTTTAATATAACCAAACTGTTCGCTCTTGCCAAGTCAAAGATAGAAAATATTTTTTCTACTTCTTAGCAAAAAAAAAACTCTTTTAATTAAATATTTTAGAAATGTAAAATATTTATACAAAAATTACCCTTTAAAGTGGAACAAATTGCGAGTAATATTATCGTTTTATTTAACACTGACATCCACATACATTCATTTGTATAAGTATTTGCAAGTATATTATAATATTAATCGCAAGTTGTCGCACCATTTAATTTTAATCCCAACAGCACAAAAATGTCTGCCATAATCCAAGCTTTTTTTTAATTTTTTTTTAAGCATAAACATTTGAAAAAAAATAGCCTAAATTTCCTTTTGTATAATAAGTAGGGGATCGACCGCCTTTGAATTCGTGGTCGCACTTAAAATTAAACCTAGAAAGATTACACTAGGGAACAATAAAGAACTGAATGCTGTTTTAAGTTCATTTGTGATGCCCGACTTTCCTCGATATACCGTTATGTCCAAAATTAAGGCACTTCCGCTAAATATATTGCAATAACTTGAAAAATTTTAAAAAAGAATTATATAAAAAAAAAATATTTGTAAATAAAACTTAAAAAAATAACATAAAAATCGGACAACACTGCATTAAATTTTAAATCATATCTCCCAGAAGATGACCAACAAAATTGGTCGAAATATTGGAAGAAATATATAATAATAATAAAAATTAAAAACAAAACAAGAGTTTTTTATATTTATTCAATTTAATATCACAGACCTCAAGCTGAAAATATAAACACAACACATTTAACAAGTGAAAAGGTCTACAAACACACAAAACAAAAACAAACAAAAACAAAATTTTTGTTCTTTAAAAATGCATAAAAAATTAAAAATACGACAAATATCACAGCCTTGGTCTAAAAACATTTAGTTAAATATATTTTGAATAAAATGAGCTCTATCTTTATTCACAATTTACTGAGAAAACTGAATTGATAAAAATCCCGATTTCCATAGAAAAATTAAATTTTTCACTTAAAGTGTGTGTTTGCTGCTGTTCCATTTATGGACGTTATTTTCTTCTCTGCAAAATGAGGTAAATTCACACAATTGTGAATAAAATCAAAACGGGTTCGTCGATTTTTATGATCTATATCTCATTTTGTTCATATATTATGTGACTTTACGTAAAAGTAACAACACTTTAACTTTTTCCCGTTTTGGATTTCTCATGATTTTTAAAAGTACAAAATTTGTAATTATTTTTTTTACGTAAACAACCTTTACTTCGCCATTTTTCGGTGATTTTAAAATTTGTTACTGTTTTTGAAAGGTAACTATTACATTTAAAAAAAAAAAGTAAAAAATCATTTAATAAAGAGTAAAATTATGATATTTTGAACTTTTAATTTTTGGACAAAAAAAAAATCGGAGATTAGATTTTAAATCAGCGACCTCAAATTAGTAAAAAAAAATTGCATCAAACTTCCAATAAAAAACAGTTCAGTTTTGTTCCCTTGTTCCCGTAAATTTTACGCATGCACTTTCGAAACATTGCCATTTCTTTTTAATTAGCAGGAATACGTATTTGTGTACCTCAGACATTTCATATATAAACATATTTAAAATTTCGGCCGTTTTATTTAATATATATTTAAAAATATAATCCATACTAGTTTGTTCTTAATCAATAAAAAAATACAACAATATAGCAGGTTAAAATAATGCGTCAGTCTTACGTATTAATATCTCTAACGTCTGTCCTGTAGTGCGATTCACTAACTTTTTTTAGAATAATCGTATCGCTAAAATAAATATAACGAAAATTTAACGAATTTGCTATTCAGTAACATTTTTAACGATATTCACTGTCGATTAAAGCCAGCTGTTACTTTAAGCGGTTTTGTTTCGTTATTTTACCGACAATAATTTGCGTTGTGTTTATTTAATCGATAAAGTTTATTTTATGTTTAAAGTGGCTGAGGCCCGAATTCTTACATACATACTACATACATACATACATACATACATACATACATACATACATACATACATACATACATACATACATACATACATATATATACATATGTATGAACAAAAACAAAATTCTAAATGTAAAATTAACAAAATAAAATATAAAAAACAGTAAATTAAGCACAATTTCATTTGTTTTTTCTTTATTCTCTTTTGCGCTTTTCGTTTATTTTAACATTTTCTAGACAGGGATGTTACAAAAACTACAGCTGTTTACAATCGTTAAAAATAAATACAGAATCACACTATCGTTACTGCAAGCGAATATATATATGTATTTCGACAAAAATTACGATTATCGGATCGTTAAAAGTTAGTGAATCTCAACACTGATATGATTAACTTTTTGGTGTTAAAAAAATCTTATGAAATGAAGAGAAAAACATCTTTGGGTTGCGGTTTCTATGTATCTACGAGTTGGTTGATGCAAATCGAATTAATTTTATTTTAGAATTAACTGTGTTTGAGTTGATTACACTAACGGTTTCTTTTGGAACTTCCGCTCAGACAATTCTTCTATTATATCCTCAAATTCTATTTTTTGGAGACCATCACTTTCAGTGCACATAATTGATAAATTAGATAGTCGTTCTTATTGCATACATATGTATGTCCAATACACAAGTTCGTAGTATCGTCGTATTCGTTGCATAATTTCCTAGTCCAATTACACTTTGCAACAAGAAAAATTAAAAGGATCATTTATAATTTCATACAAATTAAAGTAGACACAACTTAAGTTATATTTTTGTTCGAAAAATTAAAGGAAAATACATGAAATACCTTGGGAAGAAAGAAGAAACACAAAATTGTTGCTCCCATTGCGAACGAAACTTTTATTTGAGAAGTTTCTTGCTTTAAGTCTGTATATTTATCGTATTTGAAACATCTTTAGTGGAGACTAAAATTAATTGTTGTAGAAAAAAAAAATTTATAAATATTAAAGATTTTACAACTTTTCTAATTGTTAAAACTCAATTTTGTCTTATGTCGACTTAACCTACTCTTCCATATGACCACAGTTTTAATCTAATTAAGAAAAAAATCAAAAGAAACATTCACAGTAACATATAATTTTTGTTATTCATGCAATTTTTTAAGATCCGAAAAAACCAAGTTCTTAAAATACAGCTCTGTTCAATATAATAGAAGTGAAATTTGAACGGTTCTTTTAATGTAATGCGGTATTTTGAAATAAGTTTGAAATCATTTGAAATTTTGTTCTCAATTTGACAGCTCATATAACGTCAAACAAAATAAAAAAAGGAAAAAATTAAAACAAGCGTCAAATATCAAATAAATTAATTTGACATTACACGGGTAAATAATGGCAAACCCTCGCTAATGAACATACACACCTGGTGCTTATTATACAATGGAATGTAAGAATTTAATTCCAAAAGAGAATCAACGGAATAAATTTTGAGTATACGAAATACATGGTACAATTAATAAGATAATCAGAGTTGCCGACTTAGCGCCTTTTTAAAGGTCTCAAAGTCTCATATTTTTCCATTAGCGCTGTTTTTTTAACTAGCGCTTTTGTGTTAACATTTTTTTAAATTTTGATGCGCAACATTTTTCGTACTTTAATTTTCATACATTAAGATTATTTCCGTTTTGTTTCCGTTTTTCAAAAACTTCTGATATATAGTGTATTAAAATGTATACTTTATGTCGGATGATTACTAGTAACTTTCATAAAATATAAAGATTCAACAACGGGCCAGTTTTTTGCCTAGTAGCATGTAGCTTAATTTATTCCAAAGTAATTGAGCCCGTTTTCATTCAAATTGGTGACCAACTTTTCATTTTATTCACAATTAATTGACAAAACCAAACTGATAGGAAATGAACTTTCCATACAACAGCAACCACAGAAATTAAAATTCAAAAGTTTAACAGTTCCCTCACTAACGGACATGTTGTAGAAATCGAAATGAAGTGAAATTTAAATCGAACGAGATTTAAAGTTCAGTTGTTAACAACATTTTTTTTATTATTCCTAAGCTAATCCCGCGAAGCTCTTCGCTTGTCTGCAGGAAACCAGAGTCTCTACCGGGAATCGAACCCGCAATTCCGGTACTGCTAGACTAGCTCACTACCAGCTAGCCTACCGGGGTACCGGAGTTCTAGAGTTGTACTTGTAAAGCTTATTGGTAATAAAAAAAATGAAGTAGAAAAAATGGAATATTATTTTTAACTTTCAGTACAGGCTCGTTTTTGAAATTTGCTCGGGTTTAAATCCACTTCATTTCGATTTCCCGTTAGTGAGGGAATAGTAAAAATTTTGAATCTTTGTTTGTGTGGATACAGTTGTATAGAAATTTCATTTAATATCGTTGATGTATTTTTATTTTTTAAGCATTCTTAAAAATCAAAAGGGCCAAACTTTTATGATTTCTTTGCAATTAGGGAGCAAATTTAGAAAAAAGGTTTGTACGGGCTTAATATTATTTTGTTGCCGAGCTGATGAAAAAATGAAACCACATTCGCGTTCAGCGTTCCAAATAACTAGAGAAACACATTTGATTTCTAGCGAAAGAAAAACTTATCGAAATTTGTAAACATGTGTAATGGAAGAACTGATGCTTCCATAGTCAGAATGGAATATGGTATTATAATTGGTATTCCAACATGATAATGACTCATAACATACCAGTAAATTTGCATAGGATTGGTTTCGTGGCAATAGGGTTAAGGTTTTGTCCTAGCCGGCTCAGTCTCCTGACCTTAACCCTGTGGAACATCTGTTGTTTGTCGCCGACAACGATTTATGGAGCAGAGTGCAAGAGGGGTGGGAGCAAATGCCTTTAAAGAAATGTCAGGATATTGTTGACTCTACGAATCGAATATGTGCCGCAGTCATTAAAAATGGAGGTTATTCAACAAAATATTAAAAAACCAACCATTATTTAAATAATTTCAAACTTTTTCTTAACTTTTTATCCGACCTCATACTCCCATTATTTTGAACACTGAATTTTTAATTAACCTTGTTAATTGCTAATAACATACATTAACTTATAAATAACTAAATAACTCTGATGTAAAACAAACTGAATATAACAACGACTTTTTCTTAAAAACTGGATTTTTTTGTTTTATTGCCCTTCATACCTATTTTTTTGAACACAACTGCACGTTCACATATGCATGTTTACATATTTATTTAAATGCTCACAAACACATAGACAGACATACATATTTGGTATGCTTTAAGTATATCGTTAGCAGAAATACAAATTTGTTTAAATAACATTTATTTTTACTGTGCAAATAATTTTGCATAATATTCGTTTAATATAATTAAGATTTTTTTAACATTTATTTTACCTCAACTTTCAAAACAAAATTAAAATTTTATATTTTAAATTTTTTGTCTTACGGGCCTTTGTATTTTAGGTGACGATTTTATCTTTTTATATAATGGCATTTTTCTTTAAGTTACCTTTAGTGTGACTTTAGTTGCATTTTTGAAATTCATATTTAATAAAGTGATTCTTGTTAGTCTCATATGTGTGTTTGTATCTTCTCCCTATCTATAGATATCTATCTATATGTGTACATTAGTGTGTCCCATTAAAAAAAAAAATTTTGGGGATCATTCTTAATTTGAATACTCATAAGGCTAAGAATTTTTGAGATTTTTTTCCGATTTTTCGGAGGTGGTTTAGAGGTCGCGCAAATTGATTTTGTACCAAAAATCGACCTTTTTGGGTTTTTTTTAATTTCGGTTGAAAATTGGTAAAAAATAGATATTTCTTCAGCTTCTGAGTCAATATTCTTAAAGAAAATTTTCCGATCTTTAATTTTATGTGCATAAATAATAAGTTTCGTCAGGGAATTTCCACATTTTGATACATTATATAACAGTTTTTCGTAAATTTTCAGCAAATATGAAAAAAAATGCTTTATAACTTTTAAAATTTGTATTAAGACTAAAAAAACTAATAATGCAGTTTAAAAGATTATGAAGTTTTAAATAAATTAGCAAAAAAAAAAATGAATTTTCTCTCACCGTTCTCGAGTTATACCCTTTTAAAGCTTTGTACACATTGTATGAAATGTATAATACTATAAGGTGTGAACTAGGTTTGCATTGCTTTAAACTTTAAATAATTGGATTTAGAAAATGTTTTGCAAATAAAATAATAGTTACTTACCAGTCATACATAACAATAACATATGTAATTATTACAAGAAGTCCCGTCTTTTTAATTAAAATATTTTGTTAATCTGAAGTTTTATTGCTCCGGTAAGTTGAAATTATCATAAAGTAGTCCAAGAAATATTGGGTAATATTTTTTTAAAATAGATATGCCTTTGTCGAATACAAGGAATGTGTGGTGTGTGGGCAAAATGATTGATGACCTTGATACTGCCAAACCGCCGACAAAAAACCAAAAACTGCAAAGATTTTATAAATTGCATTTAGTGGAAAAGTACACTATTTCCAAAAGCGCCAGAATAATAGCAAAGAGTTTTAGAGATTTGTGGAATCCAAATCAGGAACTATGCAATATTTCTCGCAAAATAATAATATTGCACTCGAAGTGGGCAAAGTTATGTAAGGGTAAGTCTAGAAAAACCAAACTCGAAATTAAAAAAAAAAAACTTCAGATTAACAAAATATTTTAATTAAAAAGACGGGACTTCTTGTAATAATTACATATGTTATTGTTATGTATGACTGGTAAGTAACTATTATTTTATTTGTAAAACATTTTCTAAATCCAATTATTTAAAGTTTAAAGCAATGCAAACCTAGTTCACACCTTATAGTATTATACATTTCATACAATGTGTACAAAGCTTTAAAAGGGTATAACTCGAGAACGGTGAGAGAAAATTCATTTTTTTTTTTGCTAATTTATTTAAAACTTCATAATCTTTTAAACTGCATCATTAGTTTTTTTAGTCTTAATACAAATTTTAAAAGTTATAAAGCATTTTTTTCATATTTGCTGAAAATTTACGAAAAACTGTTATATAATGTATCAAAATGTGGAAATTCCCTGACGAAACTTATTATTTATGCACATAAAATTAAAGATCGGAAAATTTTCTTTAAGAATATTTACTCAGAAGCCGAAAAAATACCGATTTTTTAGCAACTTTCAATAATAATTCAATAAAAGTTAAAAACGCTAGATTTTTGGTACAAAATCAGTTTGCGCGACCTCTAAAGCACTTCCGAAAAATCTGATAAAATTCTCAAAAATACTTTACCTTACGAGTATCCAAATTAGGAGAGATCTTCTGAGAAAATCCAAATTTTTATTATTTTTGGGACAACCTAATATACAGTCTTTCAATTGATCAGAAATAAAACAGCTGATTCATAATAGAATAGAACATACAAACTTATTCTGCCTTTACTGTTATTATTCCCCAGAGATGTATAATGTCTTTGTAATAATGTCTGCAATAGATCAAATTTTTTGACGGATGTTGTGCATTTATAACCAAACTTTTTGTACCAAATTTGTTCTCTAGATATACAGAATTCTAGTTTGTGCCACGCCTACTTTACTACTTCCTGTCACTTCTTGACAGATATTGGGTGTTGAAAACCCAGCTAAGTGTAACAAATTTTGAAAATTTGATCTTACCTTTCTTTAGATATCAATAAATCTGTTTTATGCCACGCCCACTTCGCTATTTTCGTCGAGACTTTGTTGGATGTTGAGTATTGCTAGCGAAGATGTCTGTACCTAATTTGGAAACTTTTGCACTTGCCGCTCTCTAGATATACAGAAATTTATATTGTTTTTGTATGGAAGGTGCCTAATCCCAACAATTTTTTAAAGATTTTAAGTATTGATTACCCAGCCATGTGAACCAAATTTGGAAAATTTTTCTCCTTCCGTTTTTTTTTTTTATACAAATAAGTCTATTTTGTGCCACACATATTGTGTCTACAGACCACCAAAATGCTTGTGTTTTATTTGGAAACTTTCGCTTTTGCTGTCCTCTAGATATACAAAAATCCGTAGTGTCTTTGTATGGAAGGTGCTACGCCCACTGCTCCCATCCCGCCCACATTTTATAACCAAGACGCTTTTACCTAATTTGGAAACTTTGGCTCTTATCCAAAGATATTCGGAGATTTATGATGTCTTGGTATGTGAGGAGTTACGCCAACTTCTCCAGTCCCGCCCATTTTTTAGAGAGGTTGTGGATTGATAACGTATTTGTACCAATTTTGTACCCACTTAAGCCTAAAGTGTCTTACAGACCATCAGCAGTATACTATTAAAGTTTAATAAAGATCGGTTCAGCAATCAAACAATTAACAAACGAATAATTTTTATATATACATATGTAGAGTAACTTCGGGTAAATTTATTTACAACAGCTATTGAGTAATTGCATATATTGTTCACTAATTTGGTACTTGCCAATTACCTTAGTTATAGACTTAAATACTTTTGAATGCACCTTTACAACAAAACTTTAACAGCACCCAAAAAAAAAGTCGTCTTCGCAGCCAATCGAGTTTTTCGACACTCACACTAAGAATGACTTTCAAAAATAAAACAGATCACAGTTTTCTTAATTTTTTGAGAGCGGCAAGCCACTTAGATTGGTTTCATTACGCTTGATTTGTTAGTTTAAGAAAAAAGGCACTGTACCACATTACCCACACTTACTCTACTAATGAAAAAAAAAATTTACACACAACCTTCTAATATTGAGCAAGCGATATGTAAATTGTTTTTAATTCTTTATATTCGAGCTTTTATGTTTTATAGCATTTTTTACAAGTTAAACTTTTATCGATTCGAACATTTAATTAAACAGATGTATCACCATTTGAACAAAAATAAAAATGTGCTGTAATAAAAACTAATTAAGGCTTTAATTTGAGTAGCACAAGTTCTTAATGAAATAATTAGTTTTTAAAACAACAATATTTAAAATATGTTGGAAAAGTAAAATATTAAGAAACATGTTATCAAATTGGAAATTATAGTTAAATAATTCTACATGAAACAATATTTTCGAAAATTCTTTATATTGCAGGCCATTCACACTGACTCTCTTATTGGCAAAAAACGGAGTCGTTGTGTGTTCATTCTTGGAATCTAGAATACATTTTTTGTTTCAAGTGTAACTGTGACTCTGTGACGGTTATCAGATTATCCTCATCTTCTTTAGATGCAATATAACAGACTGCAATACGCTTAATATCCGTGACAGACATAGGACTTGTATCTTATACTTTTGTGATATGCATACTTCATGTAAGTCAACTTAAACAACAATTAACCATGAAAGCAGCTGGTATATTGCTTATTTATATTCACGCAAAAAAAAAATTGTTGTGGTAAACATATTCTAAGAGCAACATATTATGATAAGATTCATGGCTGTAGTGAACTTATTGCGATTATTATTAAATCATATTATGACCAAATATATTCGTATTATTACATCATAATATGTTTCCCTTAATACTTATTTGTTTTTATTACATCGTATTATAATTAAATGTAATCATAGTATTATCATGTTAATCATATTATTATAATGTTAATTTAATAAGTTAAGAATTGATCATATTATTATCATGTTTACCATAATAATATGTAGATTAAATCTGAAACCGAAAAATATTTTTAATATTTATATATTTATGCTTATTTATTTACTGGCAACCTTAACGTTAAACTGTTACAGATATTTCACATCATAATATGATGCAACTGTAAACATAATACGAGTATTTTTAACCTGTTTTTGTCGTAGGTCGTAATTATATATAAATTATTTTCAATATTTTTGCACCAATTTCAAACAATATTAAAATTTTTTTAGCATTGATATTTTATTTTGTGATACTTTACAATTTATTTAATGTACCTTAAGTTTCTTTATTTTTTCATTTCTTTAAACTTGGTTTTTTTAATGGCTATTTTTTTTTAAATTTAACCAATGAATAACAAATAATTAGACAGGTAGATGTAAAACAAACGACACAACTGATGCAAAATTATTTTACAAATGGCGATAACAAAATATTATTAGAGTAAATATAGTTTGTTTGCATTTTAAACATATTATGAGTCTCGGAAACCCATAACGAATAATAATGTTTCAATAAAATTCGGCCCGCTTCAGTTTTATAAGACTAGAAATAACACAGTAAAATTTGTGAAGATCGGTCCCTTATTTACCATAGGCCCCATATAAACCCTACTCTCGGAAACCGTTTACTACCCGTAAAACCGTAATGAATAATGATGTTGTAATTAAATTCGGTCTGTTATCGTTTCATAAGCCTAAAAAATCATACTGTCAACTTTCGGGAAGATTGTTCCATAATTAACCATAGGCCCCATATAAATCCCACTCCGGAAAGTTTAGAACTATAGGTGGAGGGTATCAAAGATTGAGCACATCTGAATATAGCAGTCTAACAGCCATACATACATAAGAACGGAAGGCAGAACGTTTTCTTCCTCTTATCTCTTGCGCTGAAATACAATACCTAAATATGAGTCAAGAACAGTAGTGTTAACTTTTCTTTTTGATAAAACCCACATAATAGAAATAAAGATAAAACCGTGTGTTTTTTATGCGAATATACATAATTAGTTAATAGTTACCTGTAGAATAATTTTGTATATTTGATAATAATTCTTAAAAAAATTTTCGCGCTCCGTATTTTCTACCATATCGTCGAACATTAAAACAATAATGGTAGTACCTATACTACAAGTGTGCCGCTAGTTAAAAGTGTAAGAGACCGTAGTATACATACTATGGTCTGCAAACCAGATGTATGTCATGTGCATAAGGGAATTCATTTTGTTGGTTGATCACAAATTTCAGCGTTCTTATACCGACGTATGTCTGTAGGTTCATATTTTGTATAAATATATTTGTAAATGCAGGAAGCACTTTTTTCCTAACAAGACAACGTTAGAACAACAAAAAAATTATTTAAAAAAACGTTTGGATATTATTTTTTTTTCTTTAAATTCAGTCAGTGATCACGTTTCCATTAAAAGCTCATTTCCGAAAAAATTGCAAATATTGCTATTAGAATATTAACCCTAGATATTATTTGAATTATTAAATGGCTTAAACGATTTAATGTCGCTATTATAAGTTATTTGGAAACATTTGTTAGCGTATTTAATATTGTATATTTTTTTATTATAAACCTAAATGACCAACTTTTGTAAATTAAATTTCCAGACTGTAGCACACAAAGGAGCCTTATCACAAAGTCTTTGATTGGTCTTAACCTTCAAAGATGATGCCGGAGACTCTTAGAATTTCCTTCTTAGTACAGTGGTTCTCATAAAATAGTCAAGCAATAAAACGATGGCATATGGTTAATAGCAAAAACCCAAAAACCGTAACAAGTTACAGTAAGTGACGCTAAATTATTAACCAATGCAAAAAGAGCGAAAGGCAGAAAAATAGGAGCGGAAAAATGTTCCTTAAGCGATTATGAAAAAGACACGCGAGCTGCTTCTCCATACAAAGCAGTTTTGCGAATGGTTTATTGATTATTCATTGTTTTTTATGGTAATGTTTTCATTTGATACTTTTTAATTAAATAGTTCTTGCGAAACATAAAGTTTTAAACAAACTTTTATTTTAATCAGGATTGTCTTTAACTGTTCCACTATTCAGGAATGTAATGAAAGTTGTAGAGAGTGTGAGTAGCATATAAAAATACTCGCATAAAAAGGTACACTGTACTTTATCGGACACTCATAAATTTTTAAGAGCTCTTGTCAGCGTTTTCTATACACAAAAAAGGTATTTTAAGACGAAAACATTCACAAAAGGATTATAGCTGTTTCGGATTTTTTGGGTATTTGAAATGTAGGCGTATGAACAATTTTTATTACACATACGTACATGTGTATGCCCTCGTACAGATTTTAATAAACATCTATGTTTGTAGTATCAAGATGTATTTGTATTAGTGGCTTTAAATCAATATATAAATTATAATGAATAAAACATACTACATACATATGTGCATATCTAAATTTGTACAACATCTTAGTAACATTATACGATAAGAAAACACGATTCCTAAAGGCAATTTATATTGATTATTCATAAAACTAAGAAAGTAACCTCCTTCCACAGTATTATTATTGGATCGAGGATTTTTTTTTTGTATTTATATCCGGCAAAGCTGAAGTGCTTTAAGTATTTTTCTCAGAAAAGGAATTATAATATCTTGTTAAACGTTCACAAAGTTTTCAATACGATGACTCATAAATGTTATATGTATATGTATTATGTATGTATAAGTAAATATGTCAGAAGCGAAAAGGAAGATAAAATAAATGTTTTTGTATATCACGGAAAAAAATACTTAAACACATCTAACTTTTCAAGTGAAGGTACTTATAACTTTTGAAAGGGATTTAAAATCATTTCTTTCATCTCAGAGAAACATTTAGTAACGTATTATCAATTTTGTATTCCAAAAGTAAATGTAAATAAAGCATATATAAAGCTATGATTTCGATGAAACTTTAATGTTTTTTTTCGGTTAGGACCAGCACTCAGGGGATGACCCCTACTAATGCAATGCATTGTGTTGGAACTAGGAAAAAAGGTTATGGGAAGGAGGATAGAGGGAGTGGTGTTTCTGAACATTCGACTTGAAATTATTCATGTTGAAAGTGAGAGGGAAGACTTCAGCAGGAAAGTTGGTCCACATACGAACAGTCCGGCCAAAAAACGAATTTTCTCTGTAATGCGTTGTACGATTTACCGGCCAATCGACCACAAAAGGATGGGCTCTTGAGGAAAAACGTGTATTACGAACAAACATACGGGTTCGGGAACCAGATCCCTAATTTCATCACAACACATCCCATTGTAGTAACGATAAAACAGGCAAATACAATTATAATGCTTGGACCTTGCCATTACTTACGAAGTACAATGTTAATTAAATGAGTGCCTCAATATTGGTTGCAGCAGTCGATGCTTTTGAAGTAGCTTTCGACCACTTTTTCGTACATTTTGGGCCATATCTTGGATGAATGTTGGCTTTTAAATGCTCCAAAGTTAGGGGATTATCCACGTAGACGCGCAGCACCATAATCGTATGATCTTGGTGGCCTGGGCTTTATATGGCACCTGTGGTTTATTATATACCGATCTTAACGAACTTTTTTTCTTAGTATTTATTAATTGAATCGTCATATATTAAATATAAACAACAATAATTAATCAAATCTTATCCTTATACTTTACTTTATGTCCTGCCAGTGCCAGACCTTCTCGTTAAGCGAGTGTGGCCGCCATTATTTAAAATATTTCGAGCTAGAAGATTTGGGTGCAGTTCAAGCCTTTTTAAATATTTTACTGCATTTTTCATCATCTTAGTTTTAACTAATGGCACATTGAGATATCGTGATTATTATATCTAGCGATCAGCTGTGATTATTCGAAGAAGTTTATTTAGGCACCTTTAAATTTTTTTGGATATTAGAGGCCCAGGCCGTGCCCATAACTGAATACCGTAGCACCAGATTGGCTTTAAGATAGAGTTGTAAAGTAGAAGAACTACGAACATAATTTCTTCCAATAAGGCACTTAATTTAAATTGCTTTAAGTTTCATTTGAGTTTGTTTTTATTCTATATGCCGTAGAAATGGCATATAGAAACGATCAAGATATATGCCGAGGTATTTTAAATGCGAGTTTTGGGGTATTATTTGATTATTGATTTTTAAAGGGCGGCATGTTTCTCGACGCAATGTGAATGTTATATGTGCGCATTTTTGGCCATTGATCGAGATGCTTCATGACTGTTTTCGTGAACGATTAGAAAAGCTGTATCATCCGCAAATATTGAAGTTTGGTTGAAGTTGTTTGCTGGCATGTCCGAAGTATAAATTAAGCATATTAGAGGGCCCAAAATGCTGCCTTGTGGGACTCCAGCGTCAATTGGCTGCAGAGAACTTAAAAAATCGCCTTCTTTAAAAATAAATTTACGATCGACTAAGTAGCTTCCTAATAGCCTGTGTGTGTTTGCCTTCATGCCAGACTTTATGAAAAGCTTGCTGCGCTTTCTTCTAAAACCGAATTGATGGTTTTTGTGGTATTAATTATGAGCATTCTTCCACTATTTATGTCAGTTTTTGTAACAAACTTATCAATTGTTTACGATGGAACCGATTTTGCTGGATTTCAATCGCAAACTGATTATGATAACTATAAACAATTTGACATTATTATTGTTATTTCCGAAGTTCGCCACTTTCGATTTTCTCAATTAAATTTTGAGTCGTACAAAAGTGAGCGTGATTTCAACAGACGTACATGGTTAAATCGACTTAGAATTACTTAGAATTCTATACTTTATGGGGTCTTACATGAATATTAAAAAAGTTTCACACATAATGACAAACTCAGTATACCCTCTTTCACCAATATTGGTGCTGGAAAGTATTTAAATAACTAATAGAACGGAATATACATATGTATGTATTTTGTTGTTGTGCTGAGCACAACCAAAACGAACAAACTACGGTTTTTTTAACGAAAACCGTACAGAACACTAAAGCTTAGTATATACCGTACGTTTTCGAAAACTGCACAAGCATATGGAGTATGTTTGTGTGAATATTAAACACTTGTTTGTGAAAACATCTTGTTGTTGTTAAACTGCTTGTGTCGTTTATTTGGGCTTTTCGCATAAAACAAAATCAACAAATTTTAATTTAAGATATTTTCAGTGTAAGTTTGTTATACTTTGTTACTAACTAACAATATAATTTTATTTTCGAAATATTCTTTTAGTATTTATTTACGGAAATTGCACATTTTAGCTGAATGTTCAGAAATATGTATCGCAATATTTCTCTTTGGTTTATCGTATTATAAACTCAAATAGTTTTAGTATTTTTTATTGCATGCCATTTGTAATTGATTCAATGCACCATTTCTAGTCCTTTCTGTATCAATAAATGAAAAAATGGATGCAATCCTTGTTGAAATAAAAATCCACTAGTTTATGTGTTTTCGGCAAAAGCTGTGGTAAATAAAATAAAAACAGCTTTCAGCTTCCGGGGACAAGTTTGTGAAATAGAAACTTCATTCTGGTATAAGTTTCTTAAACCAGAATAAAACACAAAACAAGCACCACAACGTTATACAACACCACAACGGACTTTTAGTTACATGGCAATGACGCCTTATGGCGCCATTGCAAAATATTTACAGCAACAATTCTCTTAAAATTTTTAAAATATTTCATTAAAAAAAGAATTCCTCACTTAAAAGAATATTTGGGGGGATAATAGTCACTATTAAGCAAATAATCTCATGAAAATTGAAATTAACTCTATACATTGCAGTAACTGGACATTATTATGGGGGAGGCAAGAGTTGTATATTTTTTTTTTTTTTTTGATAAATTTGAAAAAAATATTTTGTGACAGTTCACATACTTAACCCTAATCTTACCCACATGTGTCTGTGAGATACATTTTGATGATTAATTCAATGTCGTAACGAATCTATTCGGCATATCGCAACCAAATTTATTGACTTTGATTTTACACTAGCCGTTCCCGCGGTGTTGCCCGCCCAGAATTAATTTTTGACTAACTTTAAAGAAATATAAAAACCTGTGTGTTGTATTGTGGGTAGATCGATCTACATAATTTTTCAACTTCATCAAAATCGAAAGTGACCATCTGCTCCCTCATATTCCTAGGTTTGAAAAACATATAAGCCCTTTGTGTACGGTAATCAATCTTATCAAATTTCATCATAATTGCTAACATATATTTGTCGGGTTTTCATCCATTTTAATTGATTTTATTGTTTTAAATCAAACTTCAAATTATTTTAATTGATTTGGTATATTATTTATTTGTTTTTTTAAGAATTAAACAAGGCAGTCCCAACTCGTCACTCTTGCTTGCTTTTTATTTCTGATCTATTTTTTCAGCTGTAACAGTTGATTCCACCCAAGCTTGACATAAGAGTCCAAGCTTGCCGTTTTATAACAAACACATAAACAGCCAGTACTACGACACGGCCATCCTGTCAATTTGCACGTCCTCGTGCAATTCATCTGAAACGAAAACAAAATCCCATACAGCATCTAACTTTACCACTCGACCAATTCTGACCAAAATAAAGCTTTCAGTAACATAACATCATTTTCTTATCAAATATCCATTACGATTGTAAATTATAAAACAAATCAATAACAGTCATATTCTGTGAGTCGGTTCTACATCCCAAGCCAACTATCACATCCATATGCATAAAACACATTCTATAAAACAGCAAAACAACCATTTAATCGATTCAAAAATAATTCACATCGTTCAGTTTAGTAATTTCTCCCCAATTACCCATAAACAATATCACTTCTATCTAGTGACATTATAAAAACAGCAACCTCTATCCGATTACTAATCTCAACAATCACTTCCATCCAGTGATACTACAGTGCCTCTATCCGGCACAAACAATTAATACCACCTCTATCCGGTGATATTAATTTCCAATTCACACCATTGCTTCTATCCAGCAATACAATCACCAATAAAATTTGAAAAATACTATTAACACTTGTTTGTCCAATTCCTGTCATTGTCACTACCTTAGAACAACGTTTACCCCGAAATTTACCACTTATAGACTCCGGAATGAGTGAACATTCGGAGCCTGAATCAAAAACAAAACCGAATTTCTCACCGGAATGATTTAAGGTTCCAGCAGGTACACCAACAGTACATAGCTCCACCCGTCGGTTCCTTGCGGCAATTTTATCGCTTTAACCAAACCTTTTGCGGACAATCTTGGGGCAACTTGATGCGTAGTGACCAGTCTCTTGACAGTTGAAACATGTTACTGGCTTTGTTGAGTTTTTTAAATCCTTGTTGTCCATCCAATTCAAAGCATTCGAGTCTCTTCTTTTTGACCTGCATTGTGCCGCCTTATGTCCTTGTTGGCCACAGTTAAAACATTTAATGCCTTGCAATGACGCTGATACCTTGTTCCTTTTTGCATCGTTACCGCTGACATAATTTTCTGTTGTAACTTTTCTCTTCACAAACGACATAGCCTTTAGTTCTCTTTGTACCAGATTCCTTCCACCAATATCAGCCGTAAAGGACATGCGATGTGGATACAGCTATTTCTTCAACAGACAAATTCTTCCATTTAGCCATCAAAGACGTCATCATAGTGGCAGCATATGCGGATAAACATTCCCCATCTTTAGGTCGGCTGCTGTTCAACCCGATTAAAAATGCAGCTGAGGTTTCCGGACAATCAAAGCCACCAAAAAAAGATCCTTGAATTCTGCCCAGGTCATTCTCGAATAGGATACTTGAGCCAGCCAGATAGATGCTTGTCCTTTCAGAGCTCGACCAAGAATATTCATCAAGGATGGTTTTGGTAACTGATCCGAGACGCACATGTTTGCCATTGACAACCAGGCACGAGCGTCAGCATTTCCATCATCTGGGTTAAATTCCGGTAAATGCGTATCAACGCTGGAGGATGGTTTGAGCGCTTCCACAAGAGCTAAAAAGTTACGATTTTGTTGCTCAAACATTGTTCGCCATTTTTCTTCTTCTGAGCCGGGAGCTTTGGATTTTGTAGGCTGTTTTGAGTATATCCCACTTCTGATGTCGGGTTTTCATCCATTTTAATTGATTTTATTGTTTTAAATCAAACTTCAAATTATTTTAATTGATTTGGTATATTATTTATTTGTCTTTTTAAGAATTAAACAAGGCAGTCCCAACTCGTCACTCTTGCATGCTTTTTATTTCTGATCTATTTTTTCAGCTGTCACAGTTGATTCCACCCAAGCTTGACATAAGAGTCCAAGCTTGCCGTTTTATAACAAACACATAAACAGCCAGTACTACGACATATTCATATATGTACATATATATATATATGTACATATATAAAGATGAATGTATGTATGTTTGTTTGTTTGTACCTTAAAGCCGACTTAGCCGCTTAGCCGATTTTTCTCAAACTTTAAGAGTAAATTACTGATGGTCTGGAAGGAGCTATAAGCTGTTTATATTTTTGAAATTTTTGTGGGCGTGGCACATCCCATACAAAGACAATATAGATTTCTGAAAGTCTGAAGAACGGCACATGCAAATTGATAATAAATTTGCATGTGCCCGGCAAATAAAAACTGAAATGGCAAGCTGCTTTATTTAAGCAACTTGTTTTTTTTAATTTTGTTTTTTTCTTTCTATCATCTTACAACTACAATTCGTGTTGGAAAAAAACCAGCCAATTGTAGGGGAATGTAAGAAAGAAAAGATTGACGGTTTATTGTTGTGACTTTGTTGAAGCTTTGATATTGTTACATTTAAGACCTGAGTGTTTTAAAATTCTTATTCACTTTATGGTCTTACTTGTATAATATTTTTAACTTTTCTAAAGTATTTGGAAAAAGTTTCCTGACGAGCTGGCCTAAGCAACCAGCGAAATGCGCATAGAAATTAGCTTTCCCACAACAATAAATTTCAGTGTTTTCATTCAAAAATTGGGATTATTAGCACATCATTAATAAATGAATTAATTAATAGGCAACAACTAAAGTTTCAAAATATTGTACAAATATCTTGGCTAGCCACAAACAACAACCGACAAAATGTAAGCGGGATTAGAGAAGTGGGCGTGGCACAAAATAGATTTATTTGTATTTAAAGAACGGTCAGAATAAAATTGTTGAAATTTGGTACAAATAGCTGTGTTATCAATGCACAAGCTCTCCAGCAAAATTGGCGGGAATAGAGAAGTGGGCGTGGCATCTCCCATACAAAGGCGTACTAGATTTCTGTTTGTCTGGAGAACGGCAAGAGCCAAAATTTCCAAAATAGTGCCAAGCACCGCAGTTAGAAGTACGTACCATTCGACTTAATGTGGGCGTGATTGGAAAAGTGCGCATGGCTCCAAATATAATTCTGCATCTCTGGCTAGTTTCCAAATCTCAATAGCGAATTTTAAAATTTTGTGCAAAACATCTGTCAAAAATGGGTGGGATTGGAGAAGTGGACATTGTTATGAATAGCTTAGTTATAAATACACAACATGGCAAGTGTACAAATTGAGTACAAATAAATTGCAGAAGTGGGCATGACACCTCAAGTACAAACACAATCTAGATTTCGATACATGTAACTGGTAAACGGTTAAAGTAAAATTTTTTAAATTTGGATCAAATGTCAAAAGTGGGCTGGATTAGAAAAGTATCCAACGCAGCTTTAATATAAATACAATATAGATTTCTGTGTATCTGAAGAACTGCAACTGTATACATATTTATCTAAATTAAGAAAAAATTGCTTCGATTTCAATACACAAGATCAGTTTACTAATTGTATTTCAATGGGGGTAGCGAAGCAAGCCGGGCTAAGCTAGTTTATAATATTTTAAAATGTATCCTGTTTTTTGTTTCTTATCTGTGATATTTTCAAAAGCTTGTCAAAAACTTTGTCAAAATAAAAAAAATGTTGCATTGCAAATGTGGAGCGTCGGTATATGACGAGAAAAAAGTTATCCAATAAATTTCAAATACCTCCAGAATGTCTCTACCAGGGTTGGACTTTGAGCAATTTTATTGACACAAAATAAGAAATTTATTCGCAATTAAGTTAAAAGGCCGATATTATTTAGCACAAAAATTTATATTAATAAAAGAAAAAACTTTGTGATTATAACTTTCTTAATTTTTTCCATGTTTACAAAATTTATACAGCGTGTGATTTTCTCAAAATTATCCTTGAAATACTGCCCGATGTATAATTTTTCATCTTAAGGGAGCCATTTAAAATTAAAGTTTTTTATAAAATGTCAATATATAAACTTTTATAATCTTTTTAAGCCTGTAACTCAATACATTCTTAATTGTTTGTTGTATTGGCTGAAAACAGAAAAATTTAACATTGTAAAACTAATTTTATTCAGATGAAACGTTATTTCTTCATGCCAATTAACAAAAAATAAAATAAAACAAAAAAAGCATATTTTTCGCGAATATCGCCAAAACGCACATAAAGGAAAGTAAAGGAATTTCATATTCCTGTTTAGCGACCTAACATTAGCTTAGAAAATATTTACATAGGAATTCAAAATTTGTTAATCTTAAGTTTGTCCGAAATTTGTCCTTTTATGTATAAAAATTTTAGATATTTTGAGTGAAATGTGGTTAAACAACTATAAAAAATGTTAAATGTTGCATCCGATGACGTTTCGCAAATTTATCGATTTGATCTAATTTTAAAAATATTGATGCTGCTGTAGAGCGTTTAAAGTAGATAAAAACTGTTATTTCATTATTTTTCCCATGTAGCTGAGAATAAAATGCAACATTTGAGTGCTTTTTAAAAGTGAAATTCGCAAGAAAATGGTGACGCTCTACCCTTTTGTCCATGTGGAAACTATGGACGACCATATATTCCGAAGACATTCTAGGGAGTAGTAGTCAAAGTATTAATGGTATTCGGTTATTCCGAATAGTTGCTATTTCAAAATAAATCGGTTTTCGGTAAAGAATTTTAAAAATAACCGGTTTAACGGTTTTATTCTAATAAATAATAAGACAAAAAAAAAATTTTATTGTAATAAAAACAAAACAATTCACAGTGGTAACGAACCAACAAAATACATAGTTATGGCTTAGAATTTTAAAGAATTTTTGTTTTAAGAAATTATAGGAAATTAATAAATTTTTTTCTTTTGAGATATTTGATTTTCGTTGGTGCTAATAATCATCCGTAGACTTCAACCATATTTTTAAAAGTTACAAGCAAAACCTTAGCGGTCAAGATTATATATTTCAAATAATTTTGTTTTGGCATTATGGAAACGAGTTGTAAAATAAACATATATTTTGTATGAAATACATATCTGTTTATTCGAAAGATGACAGTTGAAAATCTTCCATGACTTTCTTCCACGAATCAAATGTTGGTGTTTTTTTTGAATAAACTGGTGAATTGATAACGTTGATTACGCCGAAATGTTGTTGTTTTAAGCAACACAAAAGGCTTATAGTTCACCTAACGATTTGTTTTTGGGAGCGTACTTTAGTAAAATATTATTTGCCGTCTTCTCAGAACAACAGAGTCAAGTTTTATTTGGTGCACATTTATGTCAAACTTATTGACTAATTTAAGATGATAAGTCCAAGGCGTATTCATACAGGTGACTGCATCATGAGATAGAGCTATGCTAGATATCCCTTTTTTTTAAAAAATACTATGCATTTTGTTTTTGTAAAAAGTTAGAGTGACTGCCAATATTATTTGTTGAAAATACAAATAAGGAATTGTTTTGTTTATAAAAAATACACAATTGCTTTAAGAGGTAAATCTTTTTCCTGTATTGCAAATTTATTGTAACTCCACTTAATCCTTATACACTTTTAATTCCTTGATTTTGTATTTTATATTCACTTTTTTTGTTTTATAAAATTTAAATAAGTTTTTTTTTATTGAATTTTAAATTTTAACAATTTTTTTCACAAAATATAAGCAAAGTTTGACATTCAGTATACACAAAAATAAATAAACAATAAGCAGATGACTCCAAAATGTCACCTGTATGAATTCGCCTTGGATAAGTCCTAGTCCGCCACTTCGGTTTGTCTTTTTCATTCCGTTCAAAATATCTCCCCACTTTAAAAAGGACATCTGCACAAAAATATCTATATATAGAAAATTGTAACGTTACTGACTCACTCACTCACTGATTCATCATCGCACAGCCTAAACGCCTGAAGGTAAAAACTTGAAATTTGGACCAGGGCCCGGGTTTTCCCCAAATCGATCCACTAAGACGGGATTTTTGGAATTTCGAATGTTTAGCGGGTAAAAACGGGTAAATTCGGTAACCTTATATCTCTAAAACTAAAAGAGATACAAAAAATAATTATATACTTATCGTTGTTCTTTAGAAAAATAAGCGGACAGGTGTCTGGTACTTTTTTGAAATTCGACCCTTTTGGGGAGTAAACGGGTAAAACCTGTATTTTAAAACTTTTTGCCACGCAATCTATCTATTAAACCAATAAACATTGAAATAAAAAAATATTACATTCGTAACGTATCTAAAAAATACAAATAAAAATTTGGTATATTTTCGAAATTCGAACGTTTAAGAGGTGAAAATCGTACCTATTACAAATTAGCGGTTTAAAACCTAGAAACATAAACTTTGGCGTAAAAATATGTCCACGAAAGAAATGGAGATGCTAACGAAGTAGCGGGTTAAATGCTAGTATATAATATTGAGAATACTCTCACACAATTTCACTATTTTACTTTTTAACTGAACACTTTTTTGTAAAATTTTTAATTGTTTTTAGATTTTTTCAACAAGAATAAATTTTTTATAAGCTTTCATTATTTTGTTTGAGTTTTGTTACATTTTGTTTTGACTTTCTTCATAAAAAGTTTTAGGTTGCGCAATATTACACTTAGAAAAATACATAAATTTACGGGTATATTTACAACATAAGTAAGGAAAACATATGAGAGGTTTAAAGCTTTTTTAAATAACTGAGATTACATATGGAATTAGGAGGTGAAGTTCAAAACCCAAGAGGTGAATGTAGAATTCTCATCCGATAGCGAGATATGGCGACCAATTCTAGCAGTTTTCATTAAAATAACTG
This sequence comes from Pollenia amentaria, assembly GCA_943735925.1. NCBI lineage: Eukaryota > Metazoa > Arthropoda > Insecta > Diptera > Polleniidae > Pollenia > Pollenia amentaria. Next base: position 92,499,669 of record OX031009.1, on the reverse strand, counting down.
TTTCGGTTGGAACAAACGGGGTATATGAGCACTTAATTTAAATTTTTTTTTAAAAGGCACTTAATCCCATTGTGCTTTAAGCACCTCATATATAAATTATACATTTTCAAAATAACAGGTTTATTCGATATCCGAAAAAGAGACATTTAAAAATAACCGGCTTGAGCAAAACTTAAAAACCCGGTTAGAACCGGTCGGATAATAACTGTTCGATCTCCCTGGTACTAGTACTTAAAAAAACAAATTTTAGGCTAAATGATTTTCGGAAATGTGTCCCATGTGAGTTCAATAAAAATTATGGACCTATTCGTGCAAAATTAATAGCCTATTTCCGATGTGAGAAAGAATTCTTTCGCACATCGGAAATAGGCTATAAATTAAATAATTTTCTTTTACATAAAAGTTTAACGGGAAAAGTTTTTATTAAACGGTTTAAAACAATTTTCGCGAAAAGGGTTAATAGTAAATCAAGGACCTATCCCCCCTAAATTAATAAAAACAATTTTTTTTTACATAAAAGTTATTTCTGCAAAATTTTGCGTTGATACCATTTTTTTTTTTTTTTTGGTGTTGAAGCGGTCCAAGAAAATTTTTAGAAATAAATTTTTAAAGGGAGCTTTGCAACTTTGTTGTTTATGATCACAGACATCTTACTCGTGCCAAATTGTGTCATGATTCTAATATTAAATTTAAATTCAGGGTAACATTAACAAAACTGAAGTAGAAAAATTTTTTTTATTATACAAAATTACAGTGTAAGAGATTATTTATATATAAAATTGATATTAATAAGATTAAAAAAAAAACGAATTAAATTTGAATTCATGGTAAAATTAACAAAAATTAAATGATTTTTTAATCAAAAAAAACAGTGTAAGAGATAATTAATAATTAAAATTAAAGACTCACTCAACTTTTTAAAAGATGGACGATTTCGCAAATCCATTTGAAGCAGAAACTTTAGTATTTTTGCGCCATGCTCTTAAATTTTGAGTATAACATTACATTGCGAAATTAAACAAGCGGAATTGCGTCTCTAGAAAAACTAAAAAAGCTAAGGAATGCATGTGTATCTAGACTTATTATTTAGCTAAAACGCATCGTGGGATCGACACTAGACAATCCTTTTCGAAAGTTTCTTATAAGATTTTCAGAATCGCTCCAAAGATCGGTTCTTGTAGACTTATCAAAACCTTTACTTTGTGTAACGGTGACCGTGTCTTCAACACTTTCGGAATGCAGAGTAGCTTAATAAGACGTTTTTTGATCTATTGTCTTTGAAATTTTCGAGATTTGTGTCTCAAATCTTTCATTCATTGAAATTGGAATCTCGGTTTATTAATTTATCATATTTTCTTATAATGTTCCAAGACTGTTAAAGGTACCCGCAGACGACATGTTTTTTACATCTGACTTGTCAAATTTCCCACTGTAAAATACATACATGTCGTGTGTTACCTTTAAAACATTGCATCTGTAAAAGTCAGACGCAAAGTCATCTGACAAAATTTCAATTAGAGCGTGCTCTATTTTCTTCTGACAAACCATCTCACATCAGCTGTGTTAGAAATCTATGCCAGGAAGAAACCGGCAGCGGCGGTGCGCTTTTGACGGAATCATTAGCCGGCTGAAGTTAATATTTTTCAATACAGGTATATGTATGATAATTTCACCATTGAATAGAAATTATGTTCATATATGTATATAAAAAAATCGTTTCACTATAATAACCCAAATTGGTTTCTTCGAATTAAGAGAAAAAAATGTTAAGAAGGCTGAACTCTTTTACGGCGCAAATAAATATTTTTGTGGCGGCAGGTCGCTATTTTGAAACCGACAACTACTTTGGCGTGCAGAATTACATGTGACTTGAAAAGTTGACAAGTCAGTAACTTGCGAAATAGCTTCAGACATTGTAGCAGTGGCTTTGCTGAACCCATAATTTGTAGTGAAATGATTTTTACACTCACAAAAATCATAAAAACTAAGCCGAAAAATCTTAAAAAGTACAAATACAAACAACATTTATCAATGAGAGAATTTTTACTACGATGGTGCAAAGCAAAACGGCTGAAGCAGCAGGTCCACACCAAACGGAAGTTACACAGCAAACGCGTCGAATGCATATACGTATCGAAAGAATGAAGTAGAAAGTAATCTATTTCTACTGAAGCATGCGCCCTGAAAAATAACAAAAAAGAAACAAATGCATAAAACGCGTGGTGCGAACCCCCAGCTTAAGAGTTAAAAGAAATAATTCATTATTCCGATATTATGGTCTGCTATTAATTGTGTTATTGCTCTTTGTTGTTATGCAAAAAATAATATTAAATTGTTTGTTCGAAAATACTATGAAAAAAAGTATCGTCGAATCTGCAGTAAAATATTGCAAACTCAAAGCATCGCCGATAAATCGGTATCGGTATTCGTCCCTACCTCCCGACTATTTATAATGTTTCAAAAAACAATATTTTATTTTGAATTTGTACATTTTTATTTCAGTTAAGTCATGGCCCAATTAGTAAGTCTGCTCGACACGCCATCTGATTTTTTGTAGAGTTGTGTTTTTAATCATAATAATAATAGGCATAAATGGGCAAAATGTCAAAAGTTGTTTACATTTTTAATTATATTTTTTAATATTACAGTGAACTCGCGAAAACGTGAACACTCGAAAGTGTGAACGTCTCAGAAACGTGAACAAATTTATTTTTACACAGACTATTCTAAAACGTGTACAAAATCTGGAAGCTCTAAAACGTGAACACATTTTTGCTTATTTTTGTTTGCTGTTTAAAATGTTTTTTTTTTTAATTGGGAAATCCCCCAATTGAGTTCACTTATTGGTTTATGTTACAGCGTTTGTTTTTCTTAATTTTATGTATACGCTGACCTGTTAGTTGTTTTTTGACATCGCTACATAAAAGTTGAAAGTATTAAAAATTTTTATTCGTGAAAGTGAAAAATGTCATTAAAAGACCGAAAGTGTTATCTTTGAAAGATAAAGTAAATATTCTTGAACTATTTCAAAACGGTTACATCCAGTCTACAACTGACATCAAATGCTTAACATTAACACTAATATGATGCTAGTGTTAAGTATAGACTCATCATGTTGGAGGTTTTCTCATGTTATAACACGGTTGTTAATGCAAATGTCTTAACAACGCTTTTATAACATCATGTTGTAACAGCAAATCATGTCTGTTGTAGACGTGGAGTTATAGTGTCAGTGGCTTGGCAAGAAAATATGGTGTTGCTAACTCAACAGTTTGTTCCATTAAAAAGAAAAAATAGGAAATAACAAATCTTGTAAATAATACTCTTTATGGTACCGGAAAGCGTAAAACATTACGTTTTTCTGAGCTTCCGAAAATGGAAAAAATTTGTTAAAGATGGTCGAACAAATAACTTATCAAAAAAAAAGATGACCGACTTTTTCCTATACAATTTTTTTTCCTCATAAACATTCTTCAAACAAAAAAATGTCCCCATTAGTTTTTGTTAATTTTATGTGTATTTTTTGTGATATTCATAAGAAATTTATTTTTTATTTATCATATGCAAAGTGAACTGAATTATTGCATATTTGTAAATATATTTTTTGTTATTAAAAATGAATAAAATATTTGATTTAAAATACTTGTTTATCTATTTATTTTTGAATAGTTAGAGGTGTTATTTTTTTTAAATTTGGCATTCGATAACGTGAACAAAATCGAAAACGTGAACCGCCTTGGTAAAAATTAGTTCACGTTATCGCAAGTTCACGTTATTTTTTATTTCAAGAAATCATAATAATAAAAAAAATTGTGAATAAAAATTTTAAATAACCATAATAAAAAAAGTGTAATCACATTAAAATACGTTATTGTGCAGTGTGTAAAAAAACATTTTAAAAGTGGATGCAGTACGTTATTTTCAGTGCCAAAAGACCAAGTGGAAAGTGCACAATGGGATGAAATTTGTGGCAGGAATTTGGCCCCATCACATGAAATTTGCGCAGACCATTTTTCGGAAGCAAGCAAATTCCGGTTGAAAATTTTTATTAAACAAAATAAATACATAATAAAAACAAAACACATTTTTCTTAACAGGTGACAGGTTTTTGACATTTTTGCCATTTGTATACACAAACAAAGCGCGTGTTGTTTTTTCTATTGTTGCATTGTTGTAGTTATGCGCAGACCTACTAATTGGGCCATGAGTTAAATAAATTTATGTCCATTGAAGTATAATACAAAACTAACATAAAAGCTTTTTAAAATAACCTAAGAAGAACAATAGGAGTAAAATAAAAACTATATTAATTTAGGGCAAAAAAGCTTTTACTTTCCTCATATTTTAAAGGTATTACCAGATTTTTCGAATTTATAATGATACACTTCAAAATTAATATATTAAGTAATTTAAGGTTTACAATTGGAATTCTTTTGAAAAAAATCTACAATAGAGCAAAAATCCCTGCAATTCAACAGATGTATTCCATGTAAAATTTTTAAAAATAAATCCCTACAAAAAGAGAAAATCCCAACACTCGTCATCACTGCCTGAACATAGCTTTTTTGAAAGTTACACGTTTATTGTTTTTTTAAAACCTCCATGACAGGTCACGAAATTTAAACGAAATCTTTGTGGTGCTTGTAATCAAAAAATCTTGAAATTTGGCCGAAGTATAAAAAATGGTAAACCCCTTTTCAAGTACGTTAAAATGTACTACCCAAAAAGTAGTGCGTTCTTGCCCCAATTAGTAATAACTTTATTTTGGCAAATTTGTATACTTAAAGGTCGGTCCACAATTTATTTGCCGTTACAAACTCCTCACTTTTAGTGGTGTAGCGTTAAATACATGTTTACTTAAGAGCTTATGTATGTACTAGGGATACCAAACGGGAACCCCGAATCACGGGATTCACCAATCCCGAAAAATTCCGGAATTTATTTTTATGGATCCCGGGATTTGCGGGATTCTTAATATATCAACTGTGATGTACACAAATGTTCGTTTTTATTGAATTTTTATACTCAACACAAAAAACTATAAAAAATTATTTTTGAGTTATATTTTTAATGCAAATAATTTTTATTTTTGATTTAAATTTTTTTGACACAACGATTATATAAAATTTTTATTTTTGCTTGATATATGACGACTTTTTCGGGATTTTTGTATTTTGCTTAATAAAAACCATTATTTCTATATTTTAACTGAAAACGAAATTTGCAGATTCACATTTCAAGCCTTTTTAACAATTATATTTAGCAAGTTAAACTTTGGCTAAGATATAATACCAAAATAATAATGATTTTTTTATGCAAAATATAGAAATCAAGAAATACTTGTTATATATCAAGTAAAAATAAAAATTATAAAAAATCGTGATTTTTCAACCAAAAATAAAAATATTCACGATCCTATTGAGGCATTATTCAGAAACTAAAGAATAAAAGTTGATATATTTATAACAATTAAATTGTAATTTTTATAAAATTCCTTCCCGTCCATTTATAATAAAAAATTTTAAATATACATAAAAAACATACGTTAAATAAAAAACGTTAAAAAAACATCGAGGTGTGTTCATTAACTTTACTAGCAGAAACTTGCCAGGAGAGAGTAAATTTAAAATTTACAAATTTGTTCTCTTAATTACTCCATAAAATAAAAAAGTGAAGAAACGCTTTACCAGCAAAAACTAGTAAGTTAAGCATATCGACACTATTCCGCTGTAAGATACGAGATTATTTCATTATAAATTCAATAGTTTTGAACAATTTGTGTTAGAATATTTTTCCTAAATTTTAGAATGATAAATACTTTATTTTATTGAAAACCTGTTAATTTAAAAAATATGAAATTTATTTTGGTTATGTAAACAAAAACATGAAACAGATGGTTGAATAATTTTTGCAAGTAAAAATTTTACTATCAAAAATTTTCAACAAATTTTTTGTTTCTCAAATTTTTATGCTCTTGTTTCACTCGTTGCATGTTTTTTGAGTACGTGAACACTTACTAGTAACAAGAAGAAAAATTTGTATGAATTTTTTTTTTATAAATTTCTACCGTAATTTAATTATTGATTATGAATCTTGCAATAAATGTATGAATATCAGTACCCTGGAGATGTGCTGCACTATGTCGACATAGTGTTGCAGTTTTTAGCTATCGAGATCGACGAGGGAGTACACTTTGCCGTGTACTAATGACGTCACAACTTAAGGTAGCAGCATACCTCCGAGGTATCGATATTTAAGATATGGTTGAATAATTGTATGTGTGTAATATAATGATTATTTAATTTAAAATTTATGTATATGAATAACATTTTTTCATTTTGTTTACTTATTATTAACATTATGTATTACATATGTACAAAAAACATTGTTATGTAATGTTTCCTTTTTTAAAAAATTCATAAATAAATAATAAAATGTGTTGTTTATTTTTAAAAAAAAGTCGTATCTTAAAGAAACACATTCATCCCGAATACCGAAAAACCCAAAGTCCCGAAAATCCCGAGATTTCAAAAATCAGTCCCGATTGGCATCCCTAGTATGTACATATGTACATACATATGAATGAGTGTTTTGTATATTTACCCTCGGTTTTAATTTTAACGGTTGAAAAATCTCAGCGTATACGTAATAATAATAAAAATTTCATACGCCTACAATTTAAATGGAAATAAAAAAACACTAATAAAACATGCATGTAAAACATGTACGAACAAATATAAAAAGACTTTTATGAAGGTTGTCGTCATCATCGTCTTCAAGTTTCTTATACTGTGCAGTAAATGTTTACAAGAGTACTCGAGAATTTATGAGTGCCCTATAAAGTGAACTTTACCTTTATTTTTATAAACTCGCACTCTTAAGAATTTTTATTGTGCCCACGATAAGTGGAATCCTGCAAGTAACATAGCAGAATGCCTTCGATTAAGAACGAATACATTTATGTAATCTTTGAAATATATTTACTGAATATTTAAAAAATAAATCACAAGATCCATTTGTTTGAATAATTAATTTTTAATAAGACCAACATTGAATGATCATTTTTTTGTTGTTTGATATCTTTTAAAAGACTTAAAAGATTAAAACCACAAGTAAGAAAGTATAATCGGTCAAGCTCGACCATATGATACGCTATACTACAGAATTTAGATACAAATTTTCGGAGTGAGTTTAGGAAGGGGGTTTATATAAAACTGTGCTCAATTCTGGACCTACCAACACAATATTATGACACGACATAACAGCTATCGTCAAATTGTCAATATGTCAATACCTACAAAAGGAAGTTGGTCATATATGAACCGATTCCAAAAAAAATTTGGTAGGAGGATTTAGATTGCAATCAAGTAAGTTTAAACCAAATGTTATCTAAATACCAATATAACAAGATGATTTATAATCCCAAAGACTCGTTTTTTGGAAAGATGCGTGTATAGGAGATAGAGCATTTTTCGGATTTCTCTGATGATGATTATATTCATGCCAACAAGAATCACAATCAAAATAAAAGAAGTAAGAAAATACAGTCGTTCAAGCCATATGGCACCCTACACTACAGTACTTACAGACAAATGTTACCCCTTTTTGGGACCCCTGCACAACCATGGACATATATATTTTTCTTTTATTGAGGCTCATATAGGAAAGTTTTGTGCAAAATATGATCTAGATAACGACATCTTTATGAGATTATTTCCTGTTAAAGTCATTTAAGAAAGGGGGTTTATATGGGACATATGGTCAATGCTACCACTTCCGGTACATCATTTCCCGATAACATTGTAGTTATTATAAAAGTTATCACCGACAAAATTTATATCAATAGCAACATTAATAAAACCTATTTTCAGGAGAGTTATTTAGATGGGAGTTTTGGTCGAATTTGAACCGATTCAACAAAAAAATTTGGTACGATGATTTAAGTGTAGTGCTTGGCAACTGTCGATATTGGCTATAATCGATATAAGTATCGAGAGTCCATTAGCAACTATTGATAATATTGATTTTACTATCGATTTGATATTAATAAGAAAAATACATTACAAACTATGTACATATTTATATACATGTCGCACTTGTTCAACAAAAGCGTATTAACTCGAAATTTCTATATATTCACTTTTGGAAAAATCGGCACGTACTATTGAGTGCCCCGGTGGGCTAGTTTGTATTGAGCTTATGTATTAGTGCGGGGGTTGCGGAATCGATTCCCGCCAGAGACTCTGGTCTCCTGTAGACATCATGGAGCTTTGCGGAATTATCACAATGGAAAAAAATATCGTGCTATTTTGTCTACTTTTTGTTTAAGAATCGGTTGGTTTAAAAATACTTTTTCCTATGCCTCTAATGTAAAATTAAAAATTGTTTTGCTTCTACTAAAATTTTAGAATTTTGAGTTAATACAGTACTGTTGAACAAGTGCGATATATACACAATTCAAGAAATAAGCAAATATATTTTATATCGTTAGGTTAAACGCGAAAGGCCCTATCTAGCATTTTGAAAGTTTTACAGGCGAAGCAAAAAGCTATTTCAAATAACAAACTGACAACTTGCCTTTAACTGTTTTTAATTAATTTTTCTTATATTTTTCTTCTAAAACCTACCAGTTGTGTTGACAATTCACAATGTGGCAAATTATGTAAACTGAGAGTGAGGGGTTTTATCATACAATCTTTTGTGGATAAGGCCATTTGTTTTTTTTTTTAATAAAATCGCATATTGCTCGAAAGATTTGTGGACATTTGTGTTGGTGCTATAAATCAGAATCAAAAAAAAAGTCTATATATAATTTTTAGTTAGTAAGGGACGTTTTCGGTAACGCTAAACATATAAATATATTATTTGAAAAAAGAAACAATTGAAATCGGTAAAAAAAAATCAGTATCAATTTTATTTGGCGAAATCGTTTAATCATTTAAGTTTCTCTTAAAAGGCACCGAAATAGAAAGGCTTGAAAGATATTTACAAATCACGCTTGAAAAATATTGAAATTGGCTTTAATTCTCAACCCAAAAAATATTGTTAGTTGATTTGTTGTTAATCGGGTTTTAGATGCTTATATTTGCATCTATTTTAGATGTGTGAATAAAAGAGTGTTGTTTTACTTGTATTAACGATAGCAATCCTTCGCTTCCAGGCAACGTTCACATTGTTAATAGTTCACCTTCTACACATCCCTAAATAAAGCAAAAATGTTGGCGATACCATACAAATGTCGTAGTAGTGCTATTTAAGTGCTATTATAAAACCAAGGCCTATTCAATAGCTGCGCAAGGAGCCAGATGTTTATTTTGCTTATTCCCTTAGGATGTCAAAAGTTGTTTACATTTTGTTTATATATGAATATTTTTGTTTCCTTTTTGTTTTTTTCACACATACATGCATACAAAACACGTTTTTCCTTTTGTGTTATCTATTTAGTAGTAAGATTTTGACAACGGCGAGGAATTTTTTGTTTTTTGTATTTGTAGCGGTAAGCAGACCTATTTAATAGGCCTTGTTTTAAAACAATATTAAAGTATTATATTGTAGTAGATAAAGTATTAACAATAATTTATGCTATCACTATCGACAGTTTGAGTGGCATTCGATATTTCTTAACTTTCGATATTAGCGATAGTGCTCTCGATGATTTATTATTACCATTAAAAAAAAATATTTTTGGACCAAATTTAATCAAAATGCCAACATAAGAGGACAGTTAATATGCATAAAGACTCTGTTCCGAAATAAATCTTACATGTGGGCTATGTAAAATTATGGAGGGATTTTCAGCATGTTCAATAGAATTCGTTCGTTTCAAAACTAGGACGCATGTTTATGTCAAATTTCATAAATTTATCTTCAAAATTGAGTCCTGTACTTTGCGCAGAAGGTTACATGCACAGATAACCAGCCAGCCGGACAGCCTGCCAGCCGTACCAAGGGACATCGTTATATCAACTTAAAAAGTGATTCTGAAACAATCGGTAGGTACTACGGCATTCATTTAATCGGGCTTTTACTTTAATCGATTAATCGCTTGATTTTTTGGATTAATCGGTTAATTTTGTTATGGGTCGGTTAACCAAATAATAATTTTTTTTGTAAATTAATCAATTTCAATTAATATAAATACATAAATTGTTTAATATTTGAAGTTTATTAGTAAAAAAAACACTAACATCAATTCTTGACTAAAACGAGCAAAGAAAAAAATAATTTATATACATATATTAAATATTTCTATTTTTTAATTAATACATGATATGTAATTAACTATGAGAGCATTTTATTAGTTATTTTAATAGTTTAGGAAGATCTTATAAAATAATTTTTTAGACAAATAATTTGGCTTAAATGCTTAGGATTAAAGCAATTCTTGTCTTAAAGTTTTGATAAAACCTGAGATAATTTTTTCTTTATTTATCGTAGATGTTGGAGAAATCAAAAGCAACCCATAATACAGAATATCTTATTTCTCAGTCCTCTGCCTGGATTTCTCTATAAAATCTTCCATTATGCCAATAGAGTCCTGTTAAAATTGTTTTTAAATATTTAACACTTCTAATTGATTCGGTTAAATCTGTTAAACGATTGATATGAGAAGATAAATTTATGCGTTAAGTTATTTTTTCTTCTCATATCAATCTTTTAACAGAATTAACCGAATCAATTAGAAGTGTTAAATATTTAAAAACATTTTAACAGGACTCTATTGGCATAATGGAATATTTTATTTTATATAAAAGTACGTGAAACAAAAAGATGTTGACAGCAAACTCTTTTTTCAAATGAAGATTACTGAACACCTTCTTTGTTTGTATGAAAAAATATTTTCTAAACACATACCTTTTGTATATGAGACGAAACAAATATTTAAAAACTGAAAAAGTATGTTATAATACTACAAAAAATTAAACATTTGTTACATCGGTTAATCGGTTAATTGACTAAAATCAACCGGTTTAATCGTTAATCGAAAAAAGCTTATTCGAATTTAACCGATCAGTTAATCGGATAGTAATTGATCGGTTAACCGAATGTATACCCTAGAAGGTACTAATATGTAGGTCTACATATATAATTTTTTTATATTACAGACATCAGCACAAAAACATAATACCCTCTACAATATTGTGAAGTGGGCATAAATACTAATAAAGAAAAGAACCTGCAATTTAAAGAAATTAAAAAATTGGTTCGATTTCTCCTACGCTGCTATTTTAGCGAAGAAAAAGCCTACACGTAGGAATTTTTTCCAATTTTTGATGAAGCTGGGTGGCGCTACTTTTCATAATTTTTTTAATTGTTAACGTTGTATTTAAAATAAAAATTAAGCTGCTCTAAATAATCCATTTTCATTTTAAGTACTTAGATCAAAAATATTGTAACACTATTATAAACCAACGAATTAATATAAAATACATAACCTACAGCAACATTATGGATCTATGTCCAATTTTCAGGATAGTATTTAAACCAATTTTATATTAATTTTCCTATAAACTTAAATCGTATTTAAATACAGATTGATTTTTTGAGTTTTATTTAAAAAGTCGTATTTAATGAAGATAAAAGTATGGTAGCATTACTAAATACAAACAAATATAAAAAAAAAAAAAAAATTGTAGTTTCCCTACAAGAAGACTACCTGTCATTTTACTAGTTAGATGACCAGTAGCGCTCTATCGGTTATAATTGGTATTAGTATATTAAGAGCAAAATGAAAAAACTAACCGACCCCTTGTGTAAATGTGATTTTGCCTCTCTCTCAAACTCATTATCGGTCTCTCTCTACCTTATTAATTCAATGTAAGATTGTTGCAAGTGTGTTAGTAAATTTTTTTTTTAATTTGGTTATTTATTTCTTTTAGGGTATTTACGAGGGGTCTCAAAAAACAGCTGGTTGTCATTGCTTTCCTGTTGTTGTTGTATTGCTGTAATATTGAGGCGATCTTGTCAAGTTAATGCAATGGAAACTTAAGTTGAATTTAAACGTACCACATCGGTGAACTAAGTTTCATTTAAGTGTTTAGTGAAGAATAGAATTTTGTATTTAAAATGATTTTAAGCATAAATGTGTTTTGATATCAATCCTGACAATCGGCCAGAAAGAAGACATATTTACTTCTAATGAAGCCTAGAAAAGAAAATGTTAAAGTATTTCTTGTTTTGGAAACCATCTGTGTATGTAAGTATGTACATGTATTTAAGGAAACATTTGGGGTTCCTATTCGGAAAAAATTCGCAGAAAAATTGGTTTTCAATTCCTATGAACTTCTAGGCGATTCTAGTTTTTGCGACAATAAACGGTACAAACTTCCAGCATATCAATATCGATAGGAATGAGAGAAGAACCTTTTTTAACGGCGTATTCAATAAGTTGAAAAGTCCTTAAAGTTAAAGAAAAGTATCAATAATATAAGAGTAAATAAAAAGAATGTTAATTATAGGGAAAATAAAAAAATTAACGTTTTTTGGCGAGGACAAGATGTGCCTCGTATTGTATATCAAAATCGACAAATTTTTAGGAAATGCGGTAAGATATCGAGCTCAAGTGTTTATTCTAATTTATATAACGATTTATTTTCTGAAACATCGAACAACAAAAGACAAGCTGAGCCAGTGATTAAAATTATTTTCAGCTTTTGCTTCTGATAAATTTTATTTTGATTTTACTTTGTACTATTGCAATTTTCAGAGTGAAATCAAAGCAATAGCTCACAGTCTTTAAAAAAAAAAAAGAAAGAGAAAAGCAAAAATTTATACTGTAATGCTCTTGATTTGAAGTAACAGTTTTGAGTATAAAAAGTAAACTCTTGTTTTCGCTACTGCAGTCGTTTTTTATGTGACTTCGTACAATAGGCGAGTAAAATCAAAAAACAGTTCGTATAAAAGAGATAACAAAATATGGTGATGACATTTGTTGTAGAAACAACAACAAAATCGTCAAACTGATTGTAAATATATTGTAAAAATCAAAGCAACTGTTCTTTCTACTTAACTTTTTTACAATTGCTGTTGACGAGTGCGCAGCTACTTAGAAGCAAGGTGATTATTTTTTACGAATTGTTTCTTTGATTTTACACCACTAATGTACGAACTATGCAAATAATATTGGATTACTTGATCCATTTTAGATAAAACGGACTCCTTACAACATGGTCCGATGTAATGCAATCATGGACTATGTCATTGTTCAAAAAGAGTTTGTAGTTTAACGACATGTTTTCGTTTTTTAAACGATTTCAAAACTAATCCTCTGGAGTTTACCATGGAGTAGTTTCAAAACTAGTTCACTGGGAGTATATGAACATATGAATATTGTAATGCAAAGCGGGGTTGTACGCTCCAGCCCTAGGACATCGAAATTTTTAATAGATCATGTTTTTCAATACATTTGGGTTACCTTTGGACTAGTCATTGTCTCTTATGGGCTTCATTTTACATGCGTGTATGGACTAGTCGTATTATTTGCAGAGAAGTCAGATCAAACCAACACCGAAAAAAATTAGAATTGATTTCAGTTAAACAATTTGTGATATTAATTAAAAAATTAATAAAATTTGCACCAGCAGTTGCTTAAAAGTTTAATTAACTTGATTAAATTTTTAATTAAAACTGTTTTTTTTTTTTTTGATTAATGTTTTAATTGGTGGAAAACCTTTGGAGCATTTTTTAAGTGATAACTTTACGACTGCAAAGACAATAAAATCCTTTTCCACAGTTGATATTTATTCTAAAAAAAAACACTATAAATATTTAAACATTTGCTTTTCTGCTGTAAGTTTTTTAAACACTCATCTCGACGACTTCTGTTGAACTCTTAAAACATAATGAATATAGTACAAATGGTAATATTTTTTTCCTGATTTATCGCGTTTTATTGCATTAACTGAGCATCGATTGTCTCCAATCCATTAAATCTCTTATTCTTTTTCATAGATTTCTTTACAAAAAAGTCCCGTTAATGAAGGAAAAATTTTATGTTTTCCCAGGAATGAAAAATGTATGGGAAATTAGCAACTCTAGACACAGTTATAGATTTTTATAAAGCCACAGTTAGCTGACAGTACCAGTAACGTTGCAAATTACCTGCTTCATTTTGTTGTATGTAAATCGGTAGAATATAGATTTTTCTTACTGTACGGCAACATTACTGTTACTGTCAGCTAACTGAGGCTTAAGGTTTCCCTAAATGTACAATGTTTATTGTATGTTTATATGACTTCATCATCTGTGGTAAATTACAAGAATCATTAAATTGCTGTATTGACTTATTATACGTTTTTACAGCTCCAACCGCAAAAATCCATGAGTGACATGGAACATTTCGCATTAAGTTCTACATGAATTTATTCCCTGCGAGGGGTGCTCCAGCAAGTAACTTAATAAGAAGAAGAAAACACATAATTCACAAAAATAATGAATGGATGAATCCTCTAAAGTTCACATAAAAAATTTTGATAATAAATTAAAAACAAAATCAGCACACGCAGTTACAAAAACACTTAATGCATGAGTAAATATAATGTCAAGTGACTAAATGTGTGTGAACTTAAAATTGAAACACATGTGAAAATGTTTCTGCAAGTATGTGCTTCTATATAAATATGAGTGTTTGTGTGAGTAATTCTACATTTTGGTGTTTATTTTTTAATATTTTGTTGTTAAAATTGCAAAAAATACAAACCTTAAATAAATTGTTGTGACAGATGTTGTTGATACTGCCGTTGTGATTTTCTTTTAAATATTAAATTGTTGTTTTTTTTTTAATTTTCCCAAATCCGCTTCATTAATATTCGTTGTTAATTTAATAAGTTTTTCATTTTATTTAATTTATGTATTTATTTATTTTCTTGTAGGCATTTCCTTTGTTTTGCGCTCTAATAGTTGTTGTTGTTTTTCTTTTAATTAAATTTGTTTTTTGTTGTAATTGTTTTGCATGCTGATGGTTGTGTTGTAGTCGTCATTAACTTTTAATGAAAAGTATTTGTTTTTAAATTTCTTGCCACAAACATTAAATTGTTTGCAAATTTCTTGAAATTCTCTGTTGACATTAAATTGTATTTGTTAAAGACAAAACAAAAACCAAGAAGAAAAAAATGTAAAAAATAGAATAATAATAAATTGCGTATAATTATCCCATATAAAAATGAGTACGATGATGCAACAAAAACGGAAAAAGGCAGTAGAACGAAATTAAGTTAAATAGTGTCCATTTGGCAACGGAAGGACTGTTGTAAAGAGAACTATTATTTTTTTGTGAGCATGAATTGTTTTATTGTGTACTCGTATAAAATATTTTAAGAATACATTATTTTTAAACAGCTCTTCAAAAAGAATTTTCTTTCTACATACATTCGTAATATTTACAAAACAAAAAATAAAAGAAAAAGAATAAAAAAATTAATAATTTTTAAATTGTTTTTTAGAAATCAATTTTAAACCAAATAAATTAAATACGCAGAAAAAACATTTCCCGATATTGTTACCTCCAAGAAAACTATGTTTTTTCAATGGACAAGTGGGCAATTAAGATATTATGGATACTTTAACCATATTATTATCAGCGACAACCATATTATGGTTTAATTAGTTCCCAATCAAGTAGTCACAACCATATTATGGTTGCCTCCGGACATGTAAAGGGCCACAATAATATCCTTATCACTTATAAGAGTTTGGTTTTTTATCAACCATTAGATGTTGCTCTTGGAAAAAGAGGTTAATTTAAAATCATACTATTATTCGTGGTCAACAAATTGTAGTTATAATTAAACATAACATGTTCGGAGGCAAACATTATATGGTAGTGTCTTCTTAATAAAGAACTTATTGTACCATTATAAGGTTAACGGTAACTATACTCTTGTAAAACTATTTTTAAAAATAGTTTGTGGAGGTGATCATATCGAGAAATGTATTTTCTCTGCGTGTACGACTAATTGGAAATTTATTTATATTATTATTAATATTATTATTATAATTTGCTCCTTTTGTTCAAAACTTTTATATATAAACGCAACAAATTGGAAGTACCCGTAGTGCATTGCTGGAACTTATGCACATTCATTTATCATGAATTGGTTAAATTACAAATTAAAAAATGTACCTAAAATTTGCAAAAAAGTGAGAAAGTGTATAAATACAGGGTACTATCATAGCTTCGTTCTAACTTAGTTTAATTTTAAATTTTTTTGAGTTAATACAGTATTGTTGAACAAGTGCGATATGCTACCGATTGGATATTGCGAAATTTAACACTTCTTTATTTCCGTTTCATATTTTTGACCAAGATGGTTGATTTTGGATACAAAAATGGTCTACACTTAAAAGTTTTTTTTGCAAAGCTTTTGTATTAGGAAACATGTGTATAAGAATATTTTCGATTTGTATGAAGTCGTTGGCTTAAAAAAATCCCTTCGTTTATGCTATTTTCCGAAAGTTAAATTTATATGGGGCATATGGTAAATTGTACATCGATCTTCACAAAATTTAGTAATATGATTTCTAGTCATATAGAACGAAACAAAATTATAAATTTTTTTAAGGTGGTGGTTCCACATTTGGATTCATAACTCTTATCTTATCGATTTTGCTAAACTTAAATCCGAAACGGTGTAGAATCACTAGAAACAATTTTACAACAATGTTGCTCTTTTCTTTTGAGTTTTTCGAAAACAAGCGTGTTTTCAACAGAGAGACAGACAGGCGAACATTGCTAAATCGTCTTAAAATTACTCAAGGACCCAGAAAATAAATTCTTTATGGGGTCTCAGATGAATAAATGAATATTAGTATATCCTCATGCACCACCAGTAGAGGAGGGTATTAAAACAAGTAAAAGTCTTCCCTTCACTATAGTATTAGAATTAGCGCCAAAAGCTTCAATTCAAGGGTACACTTGAATGAGGGCCAGCGGAAATATTATTTATTAATATGTATATAAAAGATATCTGAGCTATATTTGGTCCTCTTAGCTCATTTGGTAAGCACCCAGAGAAAAACATTTTTCAATATGGTTACCTCAAACAAAACTATTTTTAACGAAAATGTTAAAACATATTATGGTTAATTTAACCATATTATTGTCACCGGCACCCATATTATGGTTTGATTAGTAATCCATCAAGAATACACAACCTTATAATGATTCCCTCCGAACATGTTATGGTATGTTAAACATTTAAAATAGCATTCTAATTTTTTTTGACCATACCAAGTTGCTTTTAGAAAAGAGGAAAATACTTTTGTTAATTTAAAAACAAATTATGTCATATTTAACCACAACATGTTCAGAGGCAACCATAATATGTTTGCGACTACGTGATGGGCGACCAATGTAACCACAATATGGTTGCTGGTGACAATATTATGGTTTAATTAAACAAAGTATGTTTAAAAATGTTTGTTAAAAATTGTTTTGTTGGAGGTGACCATATTGAAAAATGTGTTTTCTCTGCGTGTATGCACTATTCTACCAAAACCTTGACGTGCTAAATTGCCAATATTTTTTTAAATAAATTTTTCTGTCTGTTTTTGAAAATTAAATAAAAATTTTGGTTTAGAAACTTATTATTGAAGTAAGAAAATAAACTAAAATCAAGAATTATCAAACACCTATTTTACACGTCGAAAATTAAGTCTTGGTTCACACAAAGAAAGTTTTCTTTCAGAGAGTCTGAGCTTATTAATGAGAGGGGAAGATAACGTCCTTTTCTTCTTTCTCCTCTCACCAACAAACTCAGACTTTCTAAAAGAAAACTTTCATAGTGTGTCACCAGACTAAAGAGAGTGGTTGTAAGCTGGATGCATTAAAACAGTACTAACTGATCAAATAGAACTCTTACAAATATACATCGTACTAAAAAAAATCGTTTTTTATATGATGAACAACTAAAACATGAAAACTACTACCAATCAAATTAATAAAAGTATCTAAGAGGCTTAAACAAACTGTGAAATTATATTAAAAACGTTTGTAAAGGTGCACAAAATTTGAAAAATCGCCAAATTTTGGGTATAATTCATCCTATCGTCAATAGGCCATTTTTGTACCCAAATCTGGCAGCCGTGGAACCAGCACAAATTTAAAAAAGGACGATAACAAAACGAGATCATTTTTGGTGAAAACTAAAAGGAAAAGAGCAAGTGGAAAAGGAATAAAACAATTGTATAAGGGTTTTCATTTAATCGGGCTTTTGCTTTAATAGTTTAATAGCTCGATTAATTAACCAACGTTTTGGTTAAATCGGTTAATAATCGGTTTATTTTGTAATTGATCGGTTAACCGATTAATAAAGTTTTTTTTATAAATTAAGTCATTTCAATACATAAAAATGCAAAACTTATTTATTATTTGGAGTTTATTAGTAAAAAAAACCAATAACATTACAAACATAACAATTCTTGAACTAACACGAGCAAACAAAAAAATAATTCATAAATATGTAATACGTATTTTTTAATTAATACACAAATATTATGTAGTAATTAAAAAATAAGCTGTTTGAAAATTTTATTATTTATTTCAAAAGTTTATTGAGACCTTAAAAATAATGTTTAGGATTTATGCGATTATTTACTTTAGTTTTGACAAATCTTGACTTGGAAAAAATTCTTTCACTTATCGTTGATGTTGGAGAAATCGAACGCAATCCATTAAACAGAATATCTACTTTCTCAGTCCTTTTCCTGGAATTCTCTAAACGTATCAAATCTCCATTATGTCATTATAGTCCTGTTTTAATTTCTTAAAATTTTCAAGTCTTCTTATTGTTTCAGTTAATTCTGTTAAAAGATGGAAATGAGAAAATATGAGAAGAAACAAATAACTAAACACATACATACATATGGGAAGTTCCAGCCAAAGTCTCCTTTTTGTAACGTAACGCCAAAAGTAATTTATATCGTTTATCAAAAATTTTATATGTATAATGTACTTTTTTATATTTTGGTGTAAAGCGCCACTAGCTCTACCTCAAGTTACAAAAGGAATTACATTTGAACAACATGGTCCTTAAATAGAAGCTTATTTGCTATCTGGCGTTACACTACAAGAAGTAGACTTTTCGCTAGAAATTCTCCCATAAACCTAAAACGAGCAAAGATTTTAAAATTTAATAACTTGGAAAATAAACCTTTATAAGTCCAAAGCCTATTAAAAAGGGATGAAAGCTTATTAAAAAAGGATGAAACCTTTTTTAAGATTTGGCGCATATTTTTGCTTATATCTTCAAACCCTTAGAGCTGATTGTTGTAAATTTTTTTCTAAATATAGTGTTGGGTTATAACTTTGTAATATAAAAAAACTTTTTACAAATTTGACTTGTTCATTTAATTTTTTTACATTTTGTCGTACAAATATCAAGTCAGCCACGTCACAATGGAAATGCACATATAAAAAGTACGTGAAACAAAAAGCTGTTGACTGCAAAGACCTATTTAACATAAAGATCCCTTATGTGTTTGTATGAAAAAATATTTTCTAAACGAATAACTTTTGCATATGAGACAAAACAAATAATTAAAAACACAAAAAAAAAGTTATAATACTTCAAAAACTTAAAAATTTGTTACATCGGATAATCGGTTAAACGACTGAATCTTTAATCGAAAATAGCTAATTTTAAATTAACCAATCAGTTAATCGGGTAGTAATTTATCGGTTAACCGATTAACGGTTATCCGAATGAATACCACAATTTTTATAATTACTACTTTTGAATTTGTATTTTTGTGCTAAATATATGATTAATAATAATAACACTTCTATTTATTCACACAAAAAGCAGATGTGAACTTCAGCTAAAAATTTGTATCGGTTTTAACGAAAAAGGATGCTTTTTCCTTGTCTATAGTAGATCAAAAGCATATTTTTTATAATTGTTTACTTAAGAACTCGTAAAGTACACTTCGTTTATGCCTATGGTTATGGGTCATACAGTGCAGCACTGAACTTTGCATCTCCCTTCATAAAAAGGTTTAACCAGACGAAAATAAATATGTAATTATGTACTTTAACGCACAAGGAAATTTAAGGCTCTAATCATGTACAACGCAGCGCAACGCCAAAGAATAACATTGAAAGCACAAACAATGTCATAAATATTTTGTAATTTTGTTGTTGCTTTCAACAGAAATTCATGTACCGTTGTAAAATTTTCAACGACACAAGCAATGGAGCGTTTGAAATTTTAAGACGCAATGTGAATTTCTGTAGAAAGCAACAACAAAATTACAAAATATTTATGACATTGTTTGTGCTTTCAATGTTATTCTTTGGCGTTGCGCTAGTTCTGTGGCGTTGCGCTGCGTTGTACATGATTAGGGCCTAAATTTCTCACGATCACGCACGCTCAATAACAAAATTTTTCGTATCACAAAAAAAGTCGTCGTAAGTGCGTGAGAAATCAAGTTAATTAAAGATTTGATCAATCTCAATCTTTTAAGTTTTGGGAGAGAGAAAAATGAAGAAAGGGGATTGGTACGGAGATGCGTGTACTCGTCAGTACGTTTATTCTTAGGTATATGCATTTTAATGTACATATGTAAATGTCTGTAAATCGTAACAGCAAAATGTGGAACAGCCATTCTAAAAAATTTTGAATTTTGTTACAAAAAGTAAATAGCTGTGGAATTCAAGATCGGTACATAATTTACAATATGCCCCATTTTAAGCCCGCTCTCGGAAAGCAATTTCGAACGTGTAAAACCGTAACGAATAATGCAATTGTACTAAATTTTGGTCTGTCACAGGTTTATATGAGAAGAAATTACACTGTCACATTTCGTGAAGATCAGTCCGTAATTTATCATAGGACATATATGAAACCCACTCCTGAGATATTCTAACCGTCGGTGGCGGATATCAAAGATTCGGCACAGTCAATTAAAGCACTCTAAATTTTTCGTACTCAGATTGATTGTTTGCATTAACTTTTCATTACAAAATGTCAAGAAATTTTTATTGGCAAACTATTTTTGTGATACTCTGCTTGTGTATGTATCTAAACATATTATTCAGTCAGCTATGAAAACAGCTGTGTTCATTTACTAAAAATTGTTACAAAAATTTGTAACAATTGTTACTGGAAAGTGTTCATTAACCCAAAAAATTTGCTAGTTGAGAGCGCTAAAAGAGAGAAAAAAATTGTGAGGCAAAAAAATTCTTGCAAATTTTTTGCTGGTGAAATTTTTATTTGCAAGAATTTTTGAAACAGCTGTTTCATGTTTTTGTTTACAAAACAAACTTTTCCAAAAGAAGTTTTAAATAAGTATATTTTTTATAATTTATAAGCTAATGTTGATTCTTAAATTTTTTAAAAATATATGTATATATGCGATAAGATATTATACTTTTGTTTAATTTAGGACAGATATTTCGATATTTTTATTGCTAAATCAAATAACGAACTTGTTAAAAAAATCTCTTATGTATTTTGTTTTGCTTTTAACCGATGAGGTGTTGTTATAAGTGCTGTGAGTATAATGGTTACCTAGATACCCGGTACTTAACTATAAACTATTGCTAATACCCCATTAGTTAAAAAATTTGTTTGCAAATTAGATTATTTACAAAATTAAAGATTCTTATTAATTATAAAATAATTTGAGATATTCTCATTATCACCTTAACCCGCTACTTTGATATTTAAGTAACACTCAAGTGTAAGTTTATTAATGCATTACTTTTGCTTTATTATTAAAACACATTATGGAAAGTGCATTATTTTTATTGTATAATCCTACACCTTTTCCAATTGTAATTCAGAAAGCGTCAATTGTAATTCAGAAAGCGTCAATTGTAATTCAGAAATTGCCAACTGTAATTCAGAAAGGTATATATTATGTATTTTTTAAATGCATATGTTTATGATTATAAACCGACCTCCCTGTCATTCATTGACAACGCAGTAGCCTGGTGAACTGTACAGTGTTGCACAGCACGAGCGCAATTCCCCCAGTTATGGTATTTTTTGCATAATCTATAATATCCTCCAAGTAGATCATTCTTTGTTCTATCACGCCAGGACCTGCAACCTTTTGAACACGAATGTTGCTTTTGGCATAGGCGTCAACTTTGGACCAAAACATGTTTAGTGATTTTTTCTTTACATATATTATATTCTGAATGAACATTTACACTTTCTGAATTTCAATTGACTAATCTGAATTACAATTGACGATTTCTGAATTACAACTGGAAAAGGTGTAGAAATATTGTGGTCATGAATAATGCAAAATTATTGCAGTATCACATATCACATATCGGCGCATAATCAGAAATTATTACTAAGTGTTACTTTTTTAGTACATATTTAATTTTTTCACTTTTATATGGGCATTTCCCTGATTACTGGAAAAAATCTTTGATTATACCTTTGTTTAAATCCGGATGTAGATGCAGTATTTCAAACTATAGAGGTATAGCTAAATTAAGTGTTATTCCTTATTTCTTTGAAAAATCGTGACTAATATTATACCGCATCAAGTATCTTCCTTGTTATCACCATTCCAACATGGATTTGGAAAAGGTCGTTCGAATTCTACTTATCTTTTGGAATTTACAACTTCGGTGATATCCTCATACTATTCTGGGATACAAACCGCTCCCATATATACGGATTTTAGTAAAGCATTTGAAAAAGTTAATCATAACATTCTTATGTACAAGTTGGTTAAAATCGGGCTCTCTCCTATAATTCTTAAATGGATGTCCACTTATCTTGAGGGGAGGTATCAGTGCATATAGTTTCGCAGTTGTAATTCTAAAGCTAAACATGTTCCATCTGGAGTCCCACAAGGAAGTCACTTGGGTCCAGTATTATTTCTATTATTCATTAATGATTTATCATCGTGTATTAAATATTCAAAAATACTAATGTACGCAGATGATGTAAAACTTTTTCTTAGCTACAAAAACTCAACTATGTCTTCCTTATGCCCGTAATTTTTACAAAAAGATATCTGGTCTCGTCTTCATACCTAACAGTTATCTTTACCTTTTTCAACGTCTATTTGGACTACGTGTTTTTACCTTATGGTGTCTTCTAAAACTTTCTTGATTTCTATTTGTAGAAATTACGGGCATAACTCCGAGATGATATAAACAGTTTGAGCTAATTGTGCGATTTCAATTTGATGGATCTGAACTCGAAATAATTTAAAGATATGTTATTCTACTGACAAAGCCCAGTATTCTGTAGCCATACACTAAATAATCATCCACTTGAAAGAGTAGAGATATTCCTTGATCTGGGTGTTTTACTTGATCATAAATTGTGTTTTAATGCGCACATATCGCAGACTGTCAAGAAGGCCAAAGGTGTCCTTGGACTTATCAAACGTTGGGGAAAGGAGTTCGAATATTCCTTTGCCATAAACTGTTATATTTTTCATTAAGGAGACCTCTTCTGGAATGCGCCTCGGTCGTCTGGGACCCCCAGTATGAAGTATATACTAAAAAACTGGAATCCGTTAAGAAGCAATTTATTTTATTCTGCCTTCGAAAACTGCATTGGAATCCAAATACAAATTTACCTCTGTATAAAAACCGTTTAAGACCAATTCATCTTCCAACCTTAAAAAATCTGAGGATATATATGAACATCATCTTCATGCTGAATCGGTTAAACGGTGAAAATGACGCAGGTTTCGTCCTTTCAGAAATTATATACCTCTTAGACCACAATACTTTCGGTCAAATTATGCAAATATTGATCCTATCCGCAGAATGAGCTCCGAATTTAACAATTTTTACACATATATTGATTTCACTGATCCTATCGGCGTCAAAAATTACCTCTCAAATGTCTTAAGATAAATTTAATAAAAAATGTTTTCCTTTTATTTTATGTACTAAAGTATCAAAATTTATTTAGTTTTAGCATATTAGCCAGTAAGAAATATACGATCCTTTGGCGAATTAAGTAAATAAATAAATAAAAATCAACAACACAAAATGTTTTTCAATTAGGATTTTTACTAAAGAGAAAATGAGTTGCATATTCCAGGACTGCAAAAACATAAGGTCCATTCTTAAATGACTAACCCCACATTATTTTTATCACCACCATTTATAGGAGGATAAAATCTATGAACCACCTCCCTTAGTTTTTTATTGCTGACATTTTCAAAAACATACTTGCCCCTTTATCTTCACTTATTAGGGCGGCTCCCGTACACATATTGCGTTTTATGAAATTCTTAAATTAAATTCAAATTTGTCGTCTTTTGTGAATAAAATCCATAGTTGTAAACAGATTTTAAACGTTTATTGCCTGTTTTGTTTGCAACTTCGACTTGTAGAACCATAGCTCCGCTCCGTTTACCAATTGTTTATGATTTTTTTAAAAAACAAAAATTTCGAAATTTTGATGAACCATTATGTTTCTAAAACGACTACGCATATTAGAAAAAAGTTAAACCATTCTTAAAGGAAATTTTATTGCGGAATTTCGGTTTTTTAGTTTGTTCAATAAACTAAACCGTTTTTGAGTTACGCGAATACATGTTATACAACCTCCTCCATTTTCGAAATAGCTGTATATCTCGAAAATAGGACTAATCTAAAAACGGCTAGTACCACTGGATTCGGCGGCCCGAATTAGTTTAAAATGCGGTGACCCGCTTGTATCAAATAAAAGTGTCAAATTCTAGCACAGTGTAATTAGAATTATTTTCACAATTAATTAGAATTATTTCTTTTTTCAGTTTTTATTAATAAAATTATTCCTTTAATTTTTTTTATTATATGAGGCACCTCTTAAAATCTCTTAGGTAAATGAAGTTTGCAAAAAATAAAATGGCATTTTTTTTTAATATATTTCTAGTCTGTATTAAAAATTTTGTATGGGAGCCCCCTTAAGGAATGGAGATTTAAGTAGGATTGACAAAATGTCGGATACGAAAAATAAAGGGGGTCTGTCCTACATTTAAGCCATCTTGGATTCTGTGGCAGTTATATATTTCTTTTCTTTTGGCTAATTGTTCCTTTCCCCGTTCAGCTTTTTGTTCAATAAACTTCTAGGAATAGTGCGTCGCCCACTTCACACTCATTTTTAGCACAAAGAATGCTTTCGAAAAAAAATGGAAAATTTCTTGTTTCTAGCTGCTTCCAAAAAAAGTTATGACTTTTTTCCAACTAGATTGGCTTACCGCAACACTGTGCGATGGTGCGTTAAGACCCGAATTTATATTATATACCGTTATTATATATCGTTCTGTCTTGTGCTACGCTCACGAAAGAAAAAAAGAAAACAACAATAAAGAGCTTATAGGAAAAATAAGAGGCAGTCGTGGTTTTTGCTCATATTTCAGCAATTTGTTTACCGATCAGGATTATATATGACATAAATATATGACTACCAAGTCCCCATCGTATCTGGGGTCTTCGGAAACCTCATTTCAAAGGGCAGACTACGCTCCTCATAAGGACCTAGAATATATATTCTTCATTTATTTACAATATATTTTGATTTTTTATTGTATTTTATTTATTTATTTGGTTTGATTAATATATGTACATATATACTAGGGATGCCAAACGGGAAATCCCGAATCCCGAAATCCCGGGATTTTTCGGGATTTTTATGAATCCCGGGATTTTTAACATATCAACTTTTATGTACAAAACTGTTCGTTTTTATTGAATTTTTATAGTATCTATATACAAAAAAATTGTTAAAAATTATATTTGGGTTAAATTTTCTATTGCAAATAATTCTTATTTTTGAGTTTAATTTTTGTTTTTGGAACACAGCGAGTATTTAAAATTTGCAATTTTTGCTTGATATATGACGACTATTTCTGGATTTTTGTATTTTTCTTAATAAAAACCATTATTTTAAGTAGAAACGATATTTGCAGATTTACATCTCAAGCCTTTATTACAATTACGTTAAGCAAGTTCAGCTTTGGCTTAAGACATAATTCCAAATTAAAAATTATTATTTTTAACATTTTTCATTTTTCGAATTTATTCTATGAGTTAAATTTTAGTTATTTATTTTATAAAGCTTTTTGTAATAGCTCTATTCCTTAAATTTTTTTTTTAGAAATGACTTTATACACTACCAGACTATTTATATCGTATAGTCTGGTAGTGTATAAAGTCATTTCTAAAAAAAAAATTTAAGGAATAGAGCTATTACAAAAAGCTTTATAAAATACATAACTGAAATTTAACTCATAGAATAAATTCGAAAAATGAAAAATGTTGAATATAATAAAAAGTTTCTTATGAAAAGAAATAATTCCCAATATCTATTATTATTTTTATGCAAAATATAGAAATCAAGAAATAGTTGTTATATATCAAGCAAAAAATAAAAATTATTCACGATCCAATTAAAGTTTTATTCAGAAACTAAAGAATAAAAGTTGATATAATTAGAACAATTAAGTCGTAATATTGATGAAATAGCTCATATTCCTTCCGCTCCAATAATAATAACAAATTTGCTTAAAAAACATACGGTATTCATTAATAAATAATTTAAACTTGAAATCTGTTTTAAGAAAGATTTTATAAACATTTTGTTGTAAAATAAATTTTAAACGTACTTAAATTATTGATTATGAATCTCGCCCTCACCCTGGAGGTGTACTGCTCTGCAGTCGACATATTGTTACAGTTTTTTACTCAGCTATCGAGATCGATGAGGGACAACACTTTGCAGTGTATAATTGTCGTCACAACTTAATTTACATTAAAAATTGAATTGCTGTCAAAAACCGAAATGAATTGATCTAGAAAAACTAAGAGATACGTATATTTTTTTAAGCTTTTTTCAGAATCTGATCAGTTTGACCAGTGTTATAAGCATATGTATGCAATAAATAATTTTGTTGTTTTCATTTTTTAAAATTTATGTTAGGTACGTATATGAAACCTTTTGAATATTCCCGAAATCCCGAAAATTCCGAATCCCGGGATTTTCAAAAATCAGTCTCGATTGGCATCCCTAATTCTCACGCACACTCTCAGCAACAGCTTCAATATTTTCGGATGTACGCACCGTACAAACACGCTCACGTCTTGGCGCATCTTTATTGAAACCAGTTTCACGAGCTTTAGCAATAAACTTGCGAATACCGGGCACTGTTGGTCCTTCTCTGTGACCAAATTTTGTACGACATTTTCATGCAATTTCCGATCAATTGTCTTTGTTTTGGAAATAAATTTCCAATACATCACAACTCTCAAGCGTTAATCGATTCATTTCGTTTATCAGAGATGATATACTGAATTGTATGACATAATAGATGACATAAGTGTTTTCAGATTCGAAATAACCGATGGTTTAAATTTAAACTTTTAAATGGGCCACCCGTTACATATTAGAACAACAATAAATTTTTTTTTCTAAAATACATTTAAAATTGCTCTCGTACAAAACTAAAAAAATAGGCAAAAGCACTTTTTTCTTATTGCCACAGATTTTATAAAATATTGTTGATTTTTGATTTAAAAGAAAAATTAGTCGTGTTCCCGTACACAAAATTTGTGCTAATGAGGCAGTATGTAAAAGTGGATTCATCCATTTAAACCTTTTGTTTTAATGAGGGTGTGTGTGAAACGGTAGCAATTTTCTTTGATGAATTAAAATTGTCCAAAATGTCTACGCTAATGTCAAAATGTATACTAGCACCCAGGGCTAGTGAAATTTTATTCACCCCAACAGTGTAAAAATTTCACTTCCATGAGTTTTTTGCTATCAAACACAAACAAAGCTACCTTATAGTTTATATATGTTAGCAATTATACAAAATGGCAGCACTGATAGCAAACTGCTATGAATATTGAAATGTTTTATAAAATTGTGTTTCAGAACATAGACGAAAAAAGAAAAAAGTTGTTTTCATTTTTAATTTAAATTTATTTTTTATTTAATTTTTTAGCAAAAAACAATTATTGTAATATAAATGTTATAACACTATATGATTTGGCAGCCCAATTAAATTTGTATGCACAAATTGAAAAAAAGTGGCATCTCAGTTCGTTTTGTTCTGAACATGGTAGAATATATTTACCACTATTATGTAAGTCGTTGTCGACGTCGACATTAATTTTTATTTGTTGTCACATCAAGTCGACGACTACATCACTTCGACGTTAAATTGGTATTTTATAAGAAAGTTGTGTAGCCGTCAACAAGTTATCGAAAATCTGACAAAAAAAATCCCATCTCCAATTTTTTTTTTATTATTTTTGCTCTTCATTATTAAAGTAAATTTTTTGAAGCTATTTATGCTATTTTCCGAATTTTTGCCAGGTACGTGATAACAGCTATTTTTTACTGTAAGTTTTCTGATTATTTATACCTTTAACGATTATTAATACATATAAGACCTTGCTATCATGTTAGCAAATTTTGGCGAATTTCCACTAATTTTGCAATTTTTACCAAATTTTTGACATTCCTTATAGTTTTAGGGACTTTTAATTAATGTTGTGGCTTGCTTGAAGTATTAAAAATTTTCGCGAATTTTCGCTATTTTAGCAAACTTTTCCGAATTTTCGCGTTTAATTAACCATTAAAATTCGTGCCCATAACTTCTTTTAAATTTACATTTTTTTATTTTAACGGACTTAATAAATATGTTTACATTCTACTTAAAATTTCTTTAACATTCATTTGAGTCGTCGCAAAATTTCCTTTCGGCTAAAACAGAGACAATTTTACTCGATGTCGACTTAAAAGCGCCATAGAAAATATCAAGTGACTGTCAATAGTAATCGATTATTGTCAATAACGGCTCAGAAAATATAATTACTGTTGACTGACTTTCATAATAGGGGTGATTATTATTATTATTTATATTTGTGTGGCAATAAAAAATAATAGCTTAAGTCGGAATTTCGTGTTTTGTCTAAAAACGATTTTGTCTAAAATAATTTGTGTTTGGTTTTTATATAAAATTTTTATCAACAGAAAAAGATGCACACTTATTTAGAACAAAACTGTTAATTTTTTAAAAAAAAAAGTTTTATTAGTTAATACATATTCGTTGCTTTTTAGTTAAGATGTTATAAAAAATCCATTGGCAGAAAAATAAAAACTAAAGTGAACTTAAGCTATTATATTGAAAGACAAAATAATTTTTGTTGAAAGTAAGTCGCGATAAGTGCTTTTGGTTAAATTAAGTTAAATATAATGTTTTTTTATGAGGAATAATTTGAATGAGCCGTTAGTTATTGAACTTAAGTGTATACAAGTTTTATTGCTCAAACATTTTAATATTGATGTTGCTACATAAAAAATTAGGTTGAGTTAAGATTATAAGTCTTAAGTTAAAATATACATGCGCATAGTTCTATTAATAATGAGATTTTATACTTTAAATTTAGCTGATACACCGTCAAAGAAAAGAAAGAAGGGGGAAAAATTAAAACAAGCGTTAAAAAATCAAATAAAATAATTTGGCATTACATGGGTAAATAGTAGATTATCCACTCGATTAATTGATGTTCGATTAATCGAAAAAATTTTTCGCCATTATTTGATCGAATAATTAAAATAGCCAATTTTAAACAACGAATAAATCGAACAATTTCTTTCAATTAATCGATTAAAATTTATTTCTTAGAAAATTCTACTTTTTTAATATTCAAATATTTTTTTAAAATTCTAGCTGATTAAACACGTAAAAACTAAATTACATGTTGATATATTTTGTATCTCTTGTGTAACACGTTTTTTTGAACATGTTTTAGTCCCTTTTTAAATGTGGGTGTGTGTAAGACGAATTATGTAATAAACAATTCGTAAGAATTATGGGTTACTTGTTTTTACACGACCGTCAATGTCTTTATTATATCGCACCCTCCTAACGGCTGGACGGATTTTGACATTTGAGGCATCGTTAGATTCATCTTAAAACCCGAAGTGTCCTTAGATAGGTATCTGATTTTTGGCGCGAAAAGTAATATGTACGTTAAAAGAACACATTAACCAAATCTATAGAGTAGAGCCTTAAAATGAAGATAAATAGAAGGGGATTAACAAATTTATATATATATTATAAAGTTATCAGCCATATTCTGCTAATCGAATACAAACGAGTGAAATTGAATTCGAACAAATTTTAAAAACGTTAGTGTTTAAAAAGTTTATAAAAAAGACCCTTTTATATGCTTCACACTTTGAGTTATTGTCTTTACCAGAACTTCTTATAAATCAGAAAAACTACGGTGACTTAAAAGAAATTAAATAAGATTAAAATTTTATTCGATTTTCAAAAATAGTAAATTGGTTAACTTTAATTACGAATAATAAATTGGTTTAAATAAATTTTCGTAACTAAAATAAAATAAAAATTTAGATATTTTTTAATTAGGCTTAAGTTCATTGAATTTAATTTTCATTAAATAATTTTTATGAAGACAGGTATTTTAGAAATTTAAATTAATTAAAATTTATTGATAATTTTTCATTCTTGACTGCGCTGAGATTTGAACCCAGGCTTTCACGGACCGGTTGCCCATACTAGTTTCGATTGTAACCACACAATCTCGTCAGTGGGGTTTGCCGTTTTACTCACTCGGCTATTGAAGCCGGATGACGCCAATAGTCAAACATAAATCTTTAAGCCAAATGGTATTTAACCTTGGTAGATCGAAATTTGCTTTTGAATGAATGATCATCTATTTTAATTAATTTACATGTTCTTCCTAACTTCTGTTTTTTCGTACCTTTTGTCAAGAATTCTTCTTGAAAACCAAAGTACATTTTTTTTTTTTTTGTTTTTCATGTTTTTGTCTTTATTTTTTTTTTTTTCTTCTTGTTGACCTTTTTCAGCACAACTTGAAGGACAAATGTAAACATAGCTCGTGCCTTAGCTGTTAACAATATTAGTATTGTGGTTATTTTATTGAACTAATTAAAAAATATCTAAATTTGGATTAAAAACCATTAACAGTTCAATAAAATAACCACAATACTAATAAAATAAAAATGTAAAACATTATTTAACAAAATATGAGCTGAAAGCCTATAAATTTCCGCTTTAATTTAAGCAGGCGGGCCACAATTGTAAATTATACACCGAAATAAAACTAATGGATCTCGTCTGCTACTAAGCCTAATGCATGTGTTTAACTTCGGCTTTCAGATCATTTTATAGTCTGCTCAACCGAAGTAGTGTTCACTTTGTTTATAATTTATTTTGTTCCCATAATCTGTTACTGTCATTTTAGTGAATTAAGGTTTTTTTTTGCAGCCGTGTTTTAGTTTTTTTTAATTATTTATTTTATTTAAAAGTTTTAGAAATGTATACGTAGTACAATTGAAATGATATTTTATTGTTTATTATTTAACTACATTTTTGTTTTATTGTATTTTTCGGTTTATTCATAAAAAAAATATCAAATCAAATAGACATGTATGTTTTCTTCATTGAATAAAATTGTTTGAATTATTCGAGTTATTCGAGTTACATGAACAAACTAAATTTCTTATTCGATTAATCGAGCAAAATTAAAGTTTAAAAATCGATTAATTCCTTACTCGAACAAAACCAAAAGTCAAATAATTGGATACTCTAGTAAATAGTAACAACTCTGCCTTTTGAACGTACCTCGTCCTTATTATATTATGGATTTGAACAATAAGTACAATAAAACTAATTCAAGAAAAACGTGTTGACCAAAAAAATTTCTCTATCTCTCAAAAGTAAGACGTCAAACTTAAAATAAAAAAAATTTCTCTGGACAAAAATATTGTTCGAAACGCATGGGTGCATTGAGCCTAAGTGTTAATTTCTCCTCAATTTACAGTATGGTGGTGTGGGCATAATTATCGTAGAAAACATTCGAAAACAATATAAGATCTTGTTTCGGAATTCAAGCAAAAAAATAAACAACCATATGAACTTTGAAAAGTAAATTTAAAAACAAATTATTGTTATATTTAACCAAAACATGTTTAAAGACAACCAAAATATGGTTGTGGCTTCTTGATGGAGGATCAATTAAGCAATAATATGGTTGTCGGTGACAATAATATGGTTAAATTAATATTTTTAAGATCTCTTTATAATAAAATTCAACATTTCAACCGTTGCTCAACTGCTTACAATACGGTTGTTTTTTAAGAATTGCATCATATCGTTTTTTAACTAATATTAAGAAAATAACGGCGCTTTTCCATTGTACATTTTCATAGATTACACAGTTCAGTTTTGTCTATCTTTTTTAAAAGATGAAAACAAAAAATAAGAGCGGAGAAAATTTTCTGGAAAGGGTTCCTAGAATTATGCAACGAATCGCCTTAATTATGGCGTATTAGCAGCAATAGACTCATGAAAGTTGGAATGTTAATAATAAAAAAAAAATATTTTTTTTTTTATTTGAGCATTTCCCTATATATTAAAAATAAAATATTGCACAGTTTACTTGCATAGGTTTTGTCACAAGTTTTGTTTACTGGCAGTATATAATCCAGCATTATATAATCCGAATAATTTTTTTTTTTTTTTTAGATTTTATATGGCGAAAAAAAAATGTTTTTGTATTCATTACTTTTTTAACTGCCGGTCCCTCGGTTTCAAACGAAAACTTCGTTCGCATAATTTTTTTAAATTTGGCAACAGGGCTGTGGAGTCGGAGTTGAAGAGTCGGAGTTGAGGTTTTTGTACCGGAGTCGGAGTCGGAGTCGCAGTACCCAAAAAAACGCGCGACTCCGACTCCAAAATTTTTCGGCATAAAAAATTAAAAAAAAATTCTAATATTTTCCAATATAAAAATTCTTCGATATTGGCGATGCAATATTTTGCAGATAAATATGAATAAGTAGATTTTAATTTATTGTATGAGAAATAGTTGATTCAAGTACTTTACTATTTAAGTATATTTAGGTATATTTTTTATACGTGCGGGAAAAAGTCTAAATTACATTAGCAAAACTTATACTCAGTTATTGATCTAGTTGAAAAAGATGTGTGATTTTTTAAATAATTTACTCATGCTAAAAAATGTTAATGACAGGAATTACCAATAATTTTAATATCAGAATTTTTTAACAATCAACGCTGAATTATTTTCAACATTGTACAGAATAAGTGTTGCTATAGCGCATAAATACTAGTATGTATTAGAAAAATTGAGACGTAAAATTATTTCTCTTTTGTGTAGAAACATCTTTATCGGCCTGCCTTTAATTCCTACCATAACACTCATATTTTTCTTATGCACATTACGCGGGGATTCCCATAATTCGTTTAATAAAGATATTTCTACACAAAAGAGAAATAATTTTACGTCTCATTCATTTCGCATCAAGGTTAGAGTAGGAGTCGGAGTCGGAGTCGCACTTAAAAAATTTCAGCGTTTGGAGTCGGAGTCGGAGTTAGTACTTTTTTCGGACGACTCCACAGCCCTGTTTGGCAATAATTTCAGCTTTATACGTTCGATATATCGATATTTTCAATTAATAAATATCGATACTCTTAAAAAATATCGATACGATATATATTGATATATTTTTTCAATTTGCCCATCCCTACCATATTTAGGACCATGGCTAATTCTAGACCCGGGGAAACACCAATATATAATGAGGCTTAGATTTATATAAGGGTTCCTTTTGCCGATTATTATGGAAATATCAACATCTACATAATTGAGTTATGTTCGCCTTAAAGCGATTTTGGAGCTATGGGACCTATGGTCAATTCTAGACTTACCATGATGTAGTAGCTATTATAAAAGTTGTCGTTGCCAAATTTTTTATCAATACCAAATACGAAAGTTATGGCATTACCAGCCATTTTCAGAAGGGTTTTAATATGGACCGATTTAAAAAAAATTGGTTACACGATTTACGTTGCAAAAGAGTATATATGCCCATTTACCATCTTATTATTTTAGTATTTAGATACAAATTGGCACAAAAATATTTTATTGCAATCTGAACCATATTATCAAATTTTATTGTGATCGGTCCATACTTGACTATAGCTCTTATACAAATACCTTTCCTGAAATTTATTAATACCATAACTTTCTTATAAATGTTGGTATTGATATACAATACGATGCAGTTGACGATAGCTTCTAATTCATGGCAAAATGTTATCCTGGTGGACCCAGATGTGACCTTGGGTCTTATATAAACCCCGTCCCAAAAATAACTTTAAAGACTACAAAATCTTATATAGATTAGATATTTGTATAATATTCGACAAAAATGAATTGAATACATAAATTTTAACCTCATAACATAATTTTCTTAGGTCAGGTGTTTATGCGCGAATAAAGTTATTGCCCATAATTGATTATTTTAAACTGTACAAAAGGCGAATTGGAATATTCCTGTCGCTCTTCACCTTTTGTGCTCTTTTTATTATCCCTTGTGAACTAGCATTAAGATATAAATATCGTAGACAAACACTTGAAAAATAACCACCAAATCAAAAAGTTCGTACCGTCAAATAAAATATTGAATTTTAACCCCCTCTTACCCCCCGTGTATATACAAAAAGAATACAATTTTACTCTTATTTTGATAATTGTTTATGTTGGTGCTCATTTTCTGGCCGTCGCTTTCACGTTTTAACGTGCTTTTTGGTATTTAAAAAAAGTTTCTATTATGTTTTTACCTTCCCCTTAAAAGTTTTAATTATGTGAGCTAGGGTTTTTCTTAATGAGACTAACGATATACAAATTCAGATTCTGAAAGTCCATAACAAAATAGAAGGGGGTGTAAGAGGTTAAGTGTAAAGTACATATCGTACTGTTAAATAGCACAACAGTGTTGCCATTTTGGCATTTTTGCAGCTAAATTTAACATTAAACATTTAATATTGCGAGAATTTAATTTAGCTCTTGGCATTTTTTTAGCATTTTTATAAAAAGTTTTATAGCCTATTTCCAATGTGCGAAAATATGGTTGACAACTTATAGTTGTACTCAGAAAGAAGTTTCGTTCTTCTCTCAAGAAATGCCTTAATCATGGTGATTATAAAAATTATTTGACATGTAATTATTACGATATAAAAGTACAGGTAAGCCTCGATTAACGCGGGCTTTGGCGACCGATTAAAATAATGATAGGGATTAGTACAAAATCGTATTTTTGTTTTTTGGTTGAAAAAATATTTTTCAAGAAACATTTTTGGATCGCAGTAAATAGCAACCAATCTTAGCATAGTTTTAGGAGCTGAAATTGAATAATCACTACTTTCGTGAATAATTTTTCCCCTTTTCACGTATTTGCGATCATGAAAAATTTCCATGAAAACAATTTTTTCATCTTATTCAAAGAAGAACAATAACGCGAAAAACTGTACACGGCAGTGTACCCCTTATCCCCTTATCGTGAATAGTTTTTTTCCTCGTGATTTTTTCATTTTTCGCTTTGATTTTTTCACTTTATTTTTGCCAGGCAACAAAACATGTAGCTCAAAATCAGTAATGTTGTAAATTTCAAAATTGATTTTATGCCAGAAAAAATATAATGATGGCTCTCAGTTTATACTATTGGAAAATGTGTATATTAATAAACTTTGACAAGGAAGCGCACACAATTCTATACTTTTTTAATAATATTGCTTTTTACTCAATGTCATTCAGAAAACCATCAATTCGGGAACGTTTTTCTAAGTTTGATAAAATTAACAAAAGCATCGTTTAATAACATGGGCTTATTATGAATCTATTTTATATAAACATAAGTAAAAATAATACATACAAAATCTTCTACAAGCAAAATACGCCGAAAAATTAAAGATTTAGGAAATTTCAAAAGAAAATATTTAATTAACGTTACATGAACAGAATGAAAGTTCTGTAATATAACAAACTATATGTCTTTTCTAAAAAAAAGCTCAATTTATGCGTATTTTATTGAAAAATATTAATGTTCTCGAAAATGATCAATCGTTCCCGGAATGACAAAACTGACGCGTTCCCCAAATGACTTTCTCTGCATGTATATTGATTTAATTCAAAATTTACTTGTTTAATTAATTATATTGTTTGATGTACACATAAAACAGGCTAGTTGTAATAGTTTATAACTTTTCTTTTTTCAATAAAGTCAAGTTTTAATACATTAAATTGCTAGCAAAACCAATTCTGCAACTTGGTGGTCTTGCGCCATGTATGTAAAGCTGGGTTCACACGATTACCGCAATGAAGCAATTTCCTCGTTTTTAAATACCTCAATCGTGTGACTGCACAATCAAGTGCCTCATGTACCAATCGAGGGCAATATTGTGTTCTTGTGCGGCAATTAAACAACACAATACGCGCAAATATTTGCCTTTTTTAATAAATTTACTTTTGTGTGTTTCTTTTAGTAGGAATAATTATATAAATTTTCATTTATTTTACATTTGGGGGATTCACAAGGTGTGCTATCAAGTCATATCGTCATAATGTCCTAAATAATATTTTACAATTGTTAAAAAAAAAAATATTTTTTTATGTTGTTTGAAACACAACAATATTTTTTTTTTTAAACAATTGTAAAATATTATTTAGGACATTATGACGATATGACTTGATAGCACACCTTGTGAATCCCCCCATTATATTAATATATATGTATATTTTTGTTTCAATTAGTGCAATAGCTATTCAGAATGAATATTTTAATTCAAGATATTGATAAAAATTAAAATAAAACGGAGAATTATTTCCTTTTAAGAAATTTTTATGTATGTGATAAAAATCGCTCGATTTAAAAACGATAAAAATTTATCATTTTCGAGCGATTTTAAAACTATTTCTGAATAATATTATAAAGTCCTAAGTTTTTGTTCAAAACATAGTTTTAATAATATATATAATAAACAATTTAAAAGAGCGTATACAGGAAAACGAAGGAAAAGGTATTGAAATTCTTTAAAGCGAATTTTACATATATTTTTCAACAAATATAATGTCATAATTATTTCTTATTATATTAATCATTTTTAAAAATATTAAAGCTTTGACGTTTTCACATTTTTACCGATATTTGTCGTTAATATTTCTTTAAGAAAATATTTGTTAACTTAAAAACGAGAATAACAAATTCGTTAAAGTAACCGAGATTTCTCGCTACTTAACGATATCGGTAGTAAAATTCTAAAAGTTACAGATTTGAGGTACTGGTATTTAAATAATATTATTTCAATCAACTTAAGCGATACAGGTATTATCAATTTGCATTCTTAAAATTTGAATAGAAAAATTCTCTATTTCTTTATATATTCAGCCTTATTACGGTTCTCGATGTCGGTAACAACGTAAGTCGAATTTTAGTAACACACAACCTGTGTTCTTTAATCTACTACAGAGTCGTTTTCGACATCGAGAACCGTAATAAGGCTGATTATAAAATGGAATTTTACTTTGTTTAATTTTTCGAATTTCATATATTTAACTTAAAAAATTGCAAATAAAACTATTCCATAAAAATTTGTTGGAATATATTGTTACGTTTTTACTTAATAAAACGCGTTAAGGTTTATTCCCTTTATAATAAACCTTTGAGTTCTTTTAATTGCAAATTAAAATAAATACACACGAGTTCAACTTAACAAACTTTATTAAAATTCACAAAATTTAACCACTATTGTAAGTAGCGATCTGAACCGTTTAATGGGTCCAATCAAACTGAACTAAACTTTTATGAGTTAGCCTGTATTTATAGTTCAAAACTATTCCTAGTTGATTCAGGAACCATCTAGTATTTTCCAGAATGTTGTGTTCGAATTATTTTAAAATAACTGTTATATATCTAAATCTAAAGTCTACAATTACAATTGCTAGAATACTAAGTACAGTGGCGTTCATAAAAATAGTAACTAATATGACATAAAA
Source organism: Pollenia amentaria (assembly GCA_943735925.1). NCBI lineage: Eukaryota > Metazoa > Arthropoda > Insecta > Diptera > Polleniidae > Pollenia > Pollenia amentaria. The sequence continues at coordinate 92,461,847 of OX031009.1, read as the reverse complement.
CTATAATTTACAAGATAACTTATAACTAAAACCATAAACAGTTATTAGACAAATCTAATTTCGTAACAATATGATAAAATTTTCTGTTCTATTAATGAACAAACCAACTAGAACTTCCAAATAAATAAAAAAGCTACCACATCAGCTGTTTTCGCAATTGACTCAAGTAAGAACACCCGTGTGACTGTGCTGGGGCAATTATTGTACCCATTTCACTTTGTACCAACTAGCGGCAATTAAATTTGTATAAAACAGAGTGATCATGTAATTTCAGAATATTGCGGCAATTTCATTTTTGTGCGTCAATAAAACACAATCAACATTGTGTCATAGTTTTAACTTTTTCGTTCTGTTCTGTTGCGAACAAATCTGTTTAAAATAGAATTCAACGTTTAGTTACGGCCAAACTGCATATGAATTAGATTGTTGTGATATGAACAAATTGTAATTTTTTGTTTAAAGCTAGAAAAATTTGCTTTAATTAATGATTTATTTAAAATTGACGTATTTCTGACACAATATATTAATTTTTTATAATTTTTGAAAAGTTTTTTTTACAATTTCAAGGTTTTTCTTTTTAAAAGCAGCTGATTCCTTTCACAGAAAAAGTAATTACAAAATATTTGTTACAGAAAGGAAGGAAACAGAACGGCAACAGAAAGTAAAAACTAATGAGGCCTTTATAATTCGAGTTTTAGAGGCAAGATCCGTTAATAAGGCACAATTTGATATATTTCTCAACAACATGCAAAACAACAGGTCGATTGCCTGCGGATTTGTAAATTATTTTACAGCATTAAAGTAAAAAGTGTAATAACCAAACGTTGCAATCAAACTATCACTCCAATACTAAATATTTTGCTTAGTTGTTTTTAATTTATCTTTAAAAATTAATTTAAATATCTTTTAATTTTTTTTTTAATCTTACTTCTTTTTTATATTTACTGAGAACTGATGGCGTGAAAATTTTTTCACAGGAGGTTCACGATAGCAATTTTTCCTTCGAAGAGAATAAAAATTTTATGGAAACAAAAATTCCACTTGTTATTTACGATAGGGGTGAATGGGTTCGTTGGCCATCATCGGATATTTAGCTCAATATTCAAAATAATGGCCAGAAAAATTAACAGACGTTTAAAATTATGTAGCAGTTGTGGTTAACTACGACTTCGAAATATTCTTTAAATATTGCTGGATTAAAGTTCCTAAGAAAATTTTAAATAACACTATTTTGCTCTATTTCAGCCAAACACTAAAGTAGCAAATAAGTGACACAAGCAGTTTGAGAACTACAACAAGATGTTTGTGTGAATATTAGAAAATTTTTATAACAGGTGGTTAAGGGCCGATGTTGAATGTGAACCACACATAAACTTCAAGTTTTTTTCTGCATTTCATTTGACATTTCTCCAGTTCACACTAACTAAATTTTAACCATGGGAAGATACACAATCGAGCAACGCGTTAAAGTTATTCAGGCTTATTATAAAAATGGGCGTTCAAATCAAAATTCATATCGTGAAAATCTTCAGTGATGAGGAACATTTTCACCTCAGCGGATTCGTCAATAAGCAGAATTGCCACATTTGGGCGAATGATAATCCAAGAGTGATTGTCGAAAAACCAATGCACTCACATAGAGCGACTGTTTGGTGCAGTTTATGTGCTGACCGCATCATCGGGCCGAATTTTTTCCAAAATGAGGCCGATCAGGCAGTTACTGTGAATGGTGTTCGCTATCGGGAGATGATTACGAACTTTTATGGCCCGAATTAGAAGATATGGATGTGGACGATATGTGCTTTAAACAGGACGGTGCCACTTGCCACACAGCTAACGAAACAGTGGCTCTTTTGCGCGACAAATTCAATGACCAGGTTATCTCACGTGGTGGCAATTTTAATTGGCCGCCAAGATCATGTGATTTTTGACACCGTTGGTCTTCTTGTTTGGGGTTCTTTGAAAGAAAAGGTGTACGTCGATAATCCAGCAACAATGCAAGAGCTAAAGGATGAGAAAATTCGGCACATTAACGGCATAGAACCTCAATTATGCCTCAGCGTCATCGAAAATTTGGACCAAAGGATGAAGGTGTGCCATTTGGCCGATATTTTGTTCCATACATAATTGAACCATACCAATATTATCATAATAAAAAGAAATGACAATAAGTTCCTTAATAATTTGTGTTTTATTCAAAAACAACAACGACCCTTAAAATTTATTTATTTACACAAATCTGACCTATACATTGTTTTGTTTAATTGTGTAACCGTTTGTGTGGTTTATTGAGCCCTTAAAAGACACGCATGCTCAGGAGCTCCACTGTACTTAATCCATTTCCTTCAACACCCTTGCCAACATTTTTACTAGAAATATTGCTAAAACTGAATGAAAATTGCACAGTTGGGACAGTTAAAATAATCAATGATTAATGACCAACGGAAGGCGATAGACCTTGTTGAGTAGATCATTTTGTAATTTGTAGAACTATAAGTCTAAAGTTATCGATAAAGAATGATTTTTGAATGATTTCAAAACAAGACAGTTTTTTCTCTAAGTACATTTTTTAAAAGGCTTTCAAAAGCGAAATAGTAAGCTTTCGTAATACATATATACATATATAATTGTTTTAAAGTTAAACAAATTTTAATGGAGACTGGATTGAAATCCAGCCCAATCGATCCAGTAGGAAAAAGGTTATGAAGCCAAATATGGACAACCTCCTTAAAACATTAAATTTTTGATAAAAAAATTGATACTGCAAATTATCGTAACAAAGTTTGTGAATATGCCTAATCGTACTCTCGGAAAACACTTTAGTAGTCCTAAAAACGTAACGAATAATGCTATTGTAGTAAAAATTATCCCGTCATAGTTTTATAGGACTAGAAATCATGCCGCAAATTTCGTAAACATGGGCCCATTATTTACCATATGCCCGAATTATAAAACTGTAAGGTCAGTTGTTATTTATATGGGTTTAAAATTGTTAGATAAAAATTCAAAAAAAAGTCGTCTGTGCTCATAAAGTCTGATAAATTGAGATATTGACTGACAGGTTTGTGTTATAAGTTTGATTGACGTGCAAATTTTAATAAACATTTTTAAAAAATTATAGTTTCTATGCGGTCAGAGTTGGATTTTCTTGTAAATGAGATAAGTACATGATTTTCATCTCTTTTTGTGTGACACTGTGTCATGGACAACCGATTTTGCAGACCTAATTTTTTTATGTCGAATAAGAAGTCTATCAAATTTTCGTGTAAATGAATCGTATGATTGTGTACGATAGTGATTCCCAGTTTTAAGGAACATACCAGACCTTCTTTTCTGTCGGCCTTCGAGTATTTTACATTAGATAAATGATGAAATGAAGCAGTGAATAACTGCTCCAAGTTACAGTTTTTGGGTATTGCCAATGTCCAGATGTATTCGGTTTAAATTTGTTTACCTATTTGAATAAATTTAAGTGGCGTTTTACCCGAATTAATTCTCTTATCCTTTTGAGTTTCTTGAAGGGCAATAAAATAACTTCAAATGTTTAATAAATAAATTTCTAAAACATTTAAGCGCTCTGCTATGGAAAACTTTTTAATTATTCAATCATTCAAATGATTTTATTGCATGTGCTTTTTCTTTAAATCAAAGCATTTTGTGAATTACACAATATTGATTCTATTATAAAACTAATTAATAATTTATTCAACGCCATAGCGACCATTATCAAAATAATTATTTTTAACTTTACTAATAATTTAAGAATTCTATTCTTTTGGTTTTTGCCTTTGTAAATTTGAACAAAAAAAATAATACAAAATAAAAAAAAATAAAGAAGCGAAGAATCTCGTTAAAATTAACACAGCAAATGACAAAAGCAAACAAACGGCAAAAAAATGTCACCAAAATTCAAATTCATAAATTATAAAATATATTAATGTCCAAATGTTTGTAGGTATGTTTTTTTTTATTTTTATGTATTTTGGTTTTTCGTGTACGTATACTTATACATACAAATACATATATATATTTATATATATTTTTTTTTTATTTTCATTTATTTATATTCACTGCCATATTTTTGTATGTTTGAATATAAAATTTAATTCGTTATTTATTTTAAAATAGCCCGAGCATTTTTTTTTGTTTCATTCGCATTTTCAGCATTAAGATTTGATTTTTTATAATTTTAAAATATTCAAAAAATATTTATTATTGCTTTATTTTATTTTTATTAATTTCTTTTAATTTCATTTATATTAATTTTCTTTTCATTTCATTTAAAAAAGAAATCGCCTTTTCCTTAAGTCTACACTAATGAACTTAATACATACACACAAATAAATTTATAGACATTAGATTCTTTTTTTAATTTCATCTTAACACATTTACATATGTACATAATATATAAGACTTTTTTAATAAATTTATAATAGATTTAGACTTGTATATACTTTTAATAATAGCAAAAATTTCTAACATCTTTGTTTTTTTTATATACAATTTTATGAATTAAACAATAATTTTTTCTTTAAATTTATGATTCATTTTCGCGGTTTAACTTAACGAAACGGAAACGGAAAATACGTTAAGGCCTTTATGTTGTTTTTCTTTTCAGAAGAAAAGTAATTAATTTCAAATTACACACAATTATAATACTAGATATTTCGAAATTAACAATTTGAAATATAGATAGTTTTAAATAAACGATTAATTTTATTTATACTTCTGCTTTTAATTAAGTTTTGTTGTTTTTATTATTATTTTAAAATTATCATTATTAAAAAACAAAACACACACAAATTTAAATTTTCTTCAAATAATTTGTTTACATTTTTGTAATTAAATTTTAAAAATTTATTGAAGGCTTTTTATTAACTTTTTTGTTAAACACATCTTATTTCCGAAATTACTATAAACAGAAAAATACGCAATTATCACAACAACAATCACGAAAATAATTTTTAACAAATAAAAAATTATTTGCAGAACCGTCCGTCTTGTAATTGCTTCGCAAGTTTAAGGACAGACGTTATTTTTTACGTTCGATTGCTGTTTTACCGTCAAAAGAGCAGATGTGAACACATTGAAAAATACCTCGCATTCGTAACAATTTCAGGCTGAACATACTTTTTTTCCTGCACCGCCGAGTCTATCGTATTTTACTTGTAACGACAAAGCCAAAAAAAAAGCGCGTCACTTTAATGACTCGACACTACTCAAGTGTGTTTTATTTTTTTTTGTTATTTATTTAAAATTTTCTTAAATTTTTTCGACTGTTATTCTCTGTGGGGTTCCGTTTTTCTTCGAGAAACAAGCACACAGGAAGAATGTTGGCAATCAACTGAATACAAAAATTGTTTCGCTGATTGTACAAAGTGGTAATAAAAATCCATGACAACCTAAAAACCGGGAAAAAACAAAACAAAATAAGAGCAAGAAACATCACAGATGCCAGCGGCAATGTTGATGAAAATGGTCTGTTGGTGATATTTAGCACTTTCAGCACCAAATAAGCGGCGGCAACATGTTTGAGTTAAAGTTTAGGAACAATATTTCTTTTAAATCACTGTCAACATGTTTACAGAGATAATGTTTTATCAATTATAGCAAAATGTTGGAAATACATGTTTATAAAAAAAATATTTATAGCAACACATACAATATAAAATATTGCTGTAAATAGTATACAGTCAGCTCCTACATATAAGAACCAAATAAGAACCACTATGTTTTTCGGGTAATTCTAATTTTAAAAATAATTTAATTGCAGGAAGTTTTTTCCTTTAACTTATAACCCCATTTTATAAAAAAAAAATACCACAGGTTTATAAAGGTTTTTTAAACAAACTTTCATAAAAAAAGGGGAACCTTTTCAAAGCGTGTTTAATCTATATATGAGGCATTATTTGTGAAACGGAAAACCCGATTAAAAAATTTTGTTGGAATTCCTTTATATTTGGCATAACGATAGTTCCAGTAGATATAAATGAGTGTGCGAAATATTTTTTTGTATGATGTTTATTTGTCAAGTTATAGGGTGGTTATAGTGCTGCCGTTTTCAAAAAAAAAATTGTTATTTTAAATTATTTTTTGCGTGTTTTCCGCATCGTTGTCTTAATTTTTTTGGGTAGTAGTTTAAGATTGGGCTGAATCTTAAACTTCTATTTAAAGAGAGTACTGCTGAAAGTGAAATAGTCGTACAGTGTGATTTGGCAGATAACTTTATGTTTGTTGTTCATGATTATGCTCAACCTTTTAATTGGAACTTGGTACTTCTCTGACTTTGGTTTTTCATCCGATGACACCCTATTTGGCTTCTTTCAAATATTTGCTTAAGCAAATACTTTGAACTACTTGAAAAACATTCACAAAATATTTGTAAAAAAAATGGTATATGGGGCAAAAAATTGGTACGCAATGTTTTATTTAAATCTTAATAAGTTTTCATATTTTGTACAAAATATTTTAACGACTTTAAGTTTCAATATAAAACATTTGACACGCCCACGTTTTTTTATGTGAATTTTAAAGATCTCAAGAATGTTAAAATTGTTAAGTGTTAAGGGTATTATAAATAATTTTCGATATTATTTAAAAAAAAAATTTAATTTTTTAATAGTTAAAGGTATTCACGTCAAAAGTGGCAGCAAAATTGCAAAAAACATAACACCAACAACAAACACAATTATTCCGTACAAAAAACTGTCTATGTGGTTGTTGTTATGTATTTACAATTTTGCTTTTTCACAGAGTGCAATTTTTGACGTGAATATCTTTAAGTTTTTTTAATTTTACGTGCATACCTTTGGTATCGTCATGTAAACATAGCATTAGTTTGGTCTAGGTTTCCAGTTTCTCTTAAGTTTAATCCCGATAGGTGGCGCTGTCGTGATATTTAAATTTGTTGTACGATTTGGATTGAATTCCACAAAATGTATTTATTAAACAAAAATAAGTTTTCTGATAAAATTTTGACCCGATAAAAAGCGCTGGGGTCAAGATATTACCAAAATTCTTCATTTTAATCTAATTAACCGGCACTTGAGAAGGTTCTTATCGCCCCTAATAAACAAAAGGGTCGTAACTCAAACTTTTTATTTTTAAAATTTTTCGAAAAACATCGAAACGTTATATTCATTTCCACCCGCTGTTAAAATATCGTGTTATTTGGTCTCTTTTTAGTATTGAAACTTTTAATGTTAAATTAACAAATATTTTGCTTCTATTGAAATTTTTAAATTTTGAGTCTGGTTGATTACGTGCGATATGTATTTTCTTAAACTCAGAATGAACAATGTATTTTCCCTCATGACCATGGTATAATAACACAAGGTATAAGTATTAGAAACTAAGTTCTCTAATTTAAAACACATGTAATGTCAAACATAAGAAAATAACGAAAAAAATGAAAATAAGCGTCTAAAATCAAATACATATGTAAATTAATTTTATTATTTTAAAAATTTCTTAAAACAAAAATTTTAATCAAAACTCAATTGCAAATAGACAATATATTGAATAAAATATAGTTTTATATAAAAAAAGTTAGTTGTAATATCTAAAAAGTGAAATATTTGCAATTGAGTAATGTTTCGTTGTTTGACATTACATGGGTAAATACTGACAACTCTCCATAATGAACCTACCTGGCATAGTATACAACTAGTATGCCGACTCTTTGACAGGTACATAACTCAACTGTCAGTGGTACATTTTTATGTTTGTATTAGTAAGATTTTTTTCAAATGTATTGGTGTATAAAACTATTTCCACCACTAAACATAGTTGCATAAAATCGTATAGAATGTGGCAACAATTTTTTTTTCCAAAATAAAATTTTCTTAGTTCAATAAATTTTCAATTTATTGAATGCTGGCTGCATTTATAAACTTTTAAAAGCCATGTTTGCTAAATTTTTATTCTGCAATATCGGATAATATATAAATAATTAATGATTTCAAATATTATTTTTATACCACAAAATGCTACTCTGCTGGCTTTAATAATATTAACAACAGAAAAAATTTAGTGTCAAAAAAATTTATTTAAAAATTTTTAGTTTGTGAAAGATAAAAACATTTTGTAAAAGCAAATTAGCAAAATGTATTGAAAAAAATTATTAATTATGTGTTTAAGTCAAAAAATTAAACATGAAGTGTTATATTGTGAAAAATTTTAAATTAAAAAATTTCAAATTTTGTTTTGTTTTTGTTGTTCTTAAGTGTGTTGAATTCACACAGAACCTATATGTGTGATGAGAGTTATAAAAAAAAGAGAACGTTCTCACCAGTCGGCATACTAGTTATATACTATGCTACCTGGTACTTATTATCATAGTATACAACTAGTATGCCGACTCTTTGACAGGTACATAACTCAATTGTCAGTGGAACCTAATTTATGTTTGTATTAGTAAGATTTTTTTTAAATGTATTGGTATATAAAACTATTTCCACCACTAAACATAGTTGCATAAAATTTTTTTTTCCAAAATAAAATTTTCTTAGTTCAATAAATTTTCAATTTATTGAATGCTGGCTGCATTTATAAACTTTTAAAAGCCATGTTTGCTAAATTTTTATTCTGCAATATCGGATAATATATAAATAATTAATGATTTCAAATGTTATTTTTATACCACAAAATGCTACTCTGCTGGCTTTAATAATATTAACAACAGAAAAAATTTAGTGTCAAAAAAATTTATTTAAAAATTTTTAGTTTGTGAAAGATAAAAACATTTTGTAAAAGCAAATTAGCAAAATGTATTGAAAAAAATTATTAATTATGTGTTTAAGTCAAAAAATTAAACATGAAGTGTTATATTGTGAAAAATTTTAAATTAAAAAATTTCAAATTTTGTTTTGTTTTTGTTGTTCTTAAGTGTGTTGAATTCACACAGAACCTATATGTGTGATGAGAGTTATAAAAAAAAGAGAACGTTCTCACCAGTCGGCATACTAGTTATATACTATGCTACCTGGTACTTATTATCATAGTATACAACTAGTATGCCGACTCTTTGACAGGTACATAACTCAATTGTCAGTGGAACCTAATTTATGTTTGTATTAGTAAGATTTTTTTTAAATGTATTGGTATATAAAACTATTTCCACCACTAAACATAGTTGCATAAAATTGTATAGAATGTGGCACAAAATTTTTTTCCAAAATAAAATTTTATTAGTTCAATAAATTTTCAATTTATTTAATGCTGGCTGCATTTATAAACTTTTAAAAACAATGTTTGCAAAATTTTTATTCTGCAATATCGGAAAATATTTAAATAATTTATGATTTCAAATATTATTTTCATACCACAAAATTCTACTCTGCTGGCTTTAATAATATTAACAACAGAAAAAAATTTATGTCAAATAAATTTATTTAAGAATTTTTAGTTTGTGAAAAATAAAAACATTTTGCAAAAGCAAATGAGCATAATGTATTGGAAAAAATTATTAATTATGTGTTTGTGTCATAAAATTAAACAAAAAGTGTTATATTGTAAAAAATTTTAAATTGTTTTTGTTTTTGTTGTTCTTATGTGTGTTGAGTTCACACAGAACCTATATGTGTGAGGGGTGAACTAAAAAATTGAGAACACTCTCTCGAGTTGGCATACTAGTTCTATACTATGCTTATTATAATGTGCTCATGATAATTTGTGTGATGGACTTTCGCATAGTATACAACTAGTATGCCGACTCTTTGACAGGTACATAACTCAACTGTCAGTGGTACATTTTTATGTTTGTATTAGTAAGATTTTTTCAAATGTATTGGTGTACAAAACTATTTCCACCACTAAACATAGTTGCATAAAATCGTATAGAATGTGGCAACAATTTTTTTTTCCAAAATAAAATTTTCTTACTTCAATAAATTTTCAATTTATTGAATGCTGGCTGCATTTATAAACTTTTAAAAGCCATGTTTGCTAAATTTTTATTCTGCAATATCGGATAATATATAAATAATTAATGATTTCAAATATTATTTTTATACCACAAAATGCTACTCTGCTGGCTTTAATAATATTAACAACAGAAAAAATTTAGTGTCAAAAAAATTTATTTAAAAATTTTTAGTTTGTGAAAAATAAAAACATTTTGTTAAAGCAAATTAGCAAAATGTATTGAAAAAAATTATTAATTATGTGTTTAAGTCATAAAATTAAACATGAAGTGTTATATTGTGAAAAATTTTATATTAAAAAATTTCAAATTTTGTTTAGTTTTTGTTGTTCTTAAGTGTGTTGAATTCACACAGAACTTATATGTGTGATGAGAGTTATAAAAAAAAGAGAACGTTCTCACCAGTCGGCATACTAGTTATATACTATGGACTTTCGGATCAAACAAACTGTCAATATATTAAAAACTTTCTTTCAACAAATTGTGAGAGAATTTAAGTTTCCATGAAAAAAAAATCTATGTATGTATTTTAAATTCTGAAAAATTCAATTTCGTTTAAAATAATGCCGATCCTATCTGGAGGAGGAAACATTGTTCAGAAAGCGATTCTGAGTCTATCGGTATATTAAAAGGACAATACACTATCTACTTTAATGGTGTGGGTATAAAGAAACATTTCATGACAACGTTTGCCGGACTCAGCTAGTGTTTGATAAAGATATATGGGGCATTATTTGTAAAGCGGACAACCCAATAACATCATGCAATTTTGTGATAATCGGACTATAATTTACAATATGTCCCATATAAATCTTTATGACGTATAAAATACGAAAAAAATGTATTTCTGTATTGGAATTTGGTCTAGTTTACGTGTTTTTAATACTAGAAATCACTACACCAAAGTTTGCGATGAACGATCAATAACTTGCGGTAGGACTATTCTAAACTCCATCCTGAAAATTAAAACGCCTAATAGTTAGTTCGAAACAAATCATGATATTTTATTTAAATTATAGCAAAATTTAGTTTTATATGACTAAAGTGCTCATTTATGCATATAAATTGAATACTAAAAACCATAAATAAAAATTACTTCATATTAAAACATCCAGTTAAATTATTTTCTTACATATTGGGCATTATTTGTGTAGCGGAAAACCCAATAAACAAAATTTTGTTGGAATTCCTTTATATTTTGCATAACTATAGTTCTGGTAGATATGAATGAGTGTGTGAAAAAAATTTTTGTATGATTTTTACTTGTCAAATAGGGATTTATAGTGTTTAAAAAAAATTTTTTTTTTACATTATTTTTTCGAACTAAAAACTAATCAAATAAAAATAATTAATTATTTTTATAGGAAAGCGAGTAATCTTTAAATTAAAAAAAATTTATTTGAAAAATATTTTTTTTATCTGCAAAACCGTAAATGACCAATTTAAATCCAAATCTTTCTAACTAACTATTAATTTTTTTTAACCGAAATTAGCACATAGTGTCCTAATTATATTTTGAAAGTTTTATCACGTGCTCTCAACCTAAAATTTTTCTTAATTTGATTAGTTTTTAGTTCGAAAAAATAATTTAAAAAAAAAACATTTTTTGAAAACGGAACACTTCACCTCCCTCTAGCCTGGTACTCTGTTCCAATTTTTGAAAAATATTCAGCAACATCTATTTAGGGCCCTGGAGTCCATCAAATAAGCCCATCAATCAGTGCATATGTGTAAGCGTCGTTTATTTCTGGCTTTTTCGGAGACGTGCAAATAAACACGACAATCAAGAATTGTATTTTGTAAAAAAAAAAACAAAATATTTATATTTTTCATGACAACAAACACAAAGCAAATAACATTTTTTGTTAATCACAACAGGAGACTATCAAATAATCAGCCATCAAATAAAATAATCAAAACTTTTTGATTTTCATCAAGCATGGCCGACAACGCGTATGTGTAACCGAAAAAGAACGACTGCACGCACACAACTTTGTGATTGATGTGTTTATTTGATAGTTTCCAGGGCGCTTTATTTCATATGAAAAATTTTGCATGTATCAATATTACCTATCCCGCGAGTTTGCACAATTTGACGTTTTTATTCTTGCAAAGTATGCGACATTGTTTTGCGTATGTGAACAAACCCGATTTAAATAAAAAGTATTTTTTTAAATAAAAAATTAAAGAAAAACTAATGTAAATATGGATGAAAAACTGTTACCGGTTGTGTTATTTATGTTTTTCCGTTCTCATCTAATATTAAGTTTAATTTTTTTTTTTCATTTGCTTAAAATTCCACGTGAGATATATAATTTCGCAGTTGTAAAAAATATTGCCAGAAACATTTCGTAATTTTTTCACAAATTAAACAGAGTACAACTCTATCAACATTATTAGGTCTGTCTGCGTACACATATTTTGCATAATTTTGTACAAAATGTCGCAAAATCTTGCAAAATGTTGTCTGCGTACTCCAAATCTCTTACAGCGAGAGAGCCAAAAAGAGAATTTTTTGACAGTTGGAAGTTAGAGAACTTGCAAAATGTTACTGGAGAAATTTCCTCTGGTAAGATTTTGCAACTAGTTTGAACAGCTGTTTTTATATACTGTTTGAATGAAACAGTTTACGTGTGCCAAGATAGCGTCGACGAAATAGCGTCGAATTTGGGAATTTACAAACCGGGAAACCAAAATACCCAAATAATGGGGATTTACAGTATATGAACAAAAAGTAAGCGTCGAATTTAGGAATTTAAAAAGGGGAAGTAAAAATATATTTATATTTTTAATAAAAATACTAAAAATATTTAATTTTAATAAAAATACTAAAATATTTATATTTACTATTTACTTTCAGAAAATATATAGTTTATACCCTGCAAAAGCCTGTGGTAAATATTTTTTGTATTTTTATTAAAAATATAAATAAAAAAAAAAAAAGTACCTAGGGTGATAGAAAATGGAAAAATAAGAAGAAAAAATAAAAAAAGAAGAAAGTTGGCGCAAACGTTTAATTTTCGAGTTATGGGCGTTTAAAATTTTTATATAATATGTGATTTTGCAGAACATTTCCAAATGTATATGGCTAATATTGGTATCATTTATTAAGAAGTGGGACGAGTTTGCAAAAATACAAAAGTTTTTTAGTAAGCATAAAAAAAAATTTATTAATTTTTTCTAATTCTTTAATGAATGTATATACTACATACTAATTTATTTAAGAATTTTAATTAAAATACAAGTAAAACCTTCTTTATGTTTATGTTATACTAATGAGGAGAGAATCCTTGCCCATGGGCAAAGGCCGTCTATGCAGAGAAGCTTTAGTTAGCGAAGCCAGTGCTCATTATACCATGGAGGAGAAAATCATTGCGCCCGGCCGAAGGCCGGCTATGCAGAGCATCTTTAGTTAGCGAAGCCGGTATTAGTTATACCATAGGGGAGAAAATATTTGCGCCCGATCGAAGGCCGGCTATGCAAGGAAGCTTTAGTAAGCGAAACCGGTGTTTGTTATACCATAGAGAAGAACATCCTTGCGTCCGGCTAAAGGCTGGCTATGCAAAGAATTTTTTTTGCGATGCTAGTGTTTGTTATTTTATAACATTTGTATTACACTTTTATTTAAATAAACTACATTCTTTCCTAGTCCACTTCCGTAACATTTCGACGTAAAATGAAAAAAACTGTAATGTGATCTAAAGAGCTTAAAATTTAGAAATAAATAATATCCAGAAAAATCTGTTCAAGAGCTTTAAAATGATACCAATATTGGCCATATACGTTTAGAATTGTGGTGGAAAATCACATATTTAAATGAAAACTTTCAACGTCCATAACTCGAAAACTAAGCGTTTGCGCCAACTTTTTTATTTTTATTTTTTCTTCTTATTTTTCCATTTTCCATCACCCTGGGTACTTTTTTTTTTTATTTGGAGCTGCGTCGCACAGTGGCTGAAAATCGTTTTTCATTTTTGCAGGAGAGAAGACTGATGAAAATGCTAATGATTGAGATTGAGAATTATGGTATTTTTTATTCAAAAAGTGGGATGTTTTTCTGCCCACTGTTTTAAGAACTTATTAATCTACGTAACTGCCAACTTTCATTAATATATCTTTGTTCATGTCAGATTTATAGAATGTCAAACCTTAAAATTATTATTTTTTACTCATGTTGAAAGCCCTTTTATTCATTTAAACTATATAAATAATAATTTTAATGGTTGACATTCTATAAATCTAACATGAATTAAGGTATCATAATGAATTTTGGCAGTTATGTAGATTAAAAAGTTCTTAAAACAGTGGACTGAAAAACATACCCATTTTTGATTAAGAAATACCCAAATTCCCAATCCCGGAAAACGGCTTTAAATTTTTTTTTTGTTCAAAAAAGGCAATACAATTTACCCTCGATATTGATCAGAATTTTCTAGAAAATAATGGACATATTAGAAAACATTACTGTTCTAATTGTATAAAAATCGGTGTGTTGAATTATTAGAATTTTTTACTCAAATTATTTTTTTTTTTTTTTGCTTGAAAAATTTGATTTGTAGATTAAGTAGACCTTGAAGTTTTACCTCTGCCGAAATTGGTGTGATTTTAATAGTGTCCCTTGGTGGCAAACATTTCTTCTTAGCAGCAGTTATGTGATGATAAGCAGGATACAGATTTGAACCTTTTTCAATTGCACGTACTCTGAATATATTGCTCTTTTGTTAACTTCAAATCTAAAAATAATGCTAATGCCTCTTAATTTGAAAACTGGTTTTCATCGCTTGGCGTTGGAACACTCTTCAGAATCCGTTTTGTTCTCTTGGGACTAGCGATAAACACTTTTTCAATAATATCGACTTTTGTGAGTTGTTTTTGTGATCGCAGTTGATATAGCAACGCTTCTTGAATATTTTTATCCCCGATTTCTTCGTTAATATCCTTAAGCTTCCGTCTTTTAGATCTATCGCTACAGTTCTCAAGTGATTTCTTTGGTCTCCCAAGGTTCTTTTCATTTGTACCTTCTGAAGATATCTGGACACTGAGTTCGCCATCTAACCAGTTTGCAAAACTGTTGTAAAATCTAGGTTTACTCCATCCAACTTGTTTGAGCCGCTTTTTTAAGTTTTTGACGAAATCGGTTATTTTATTTTGCAGTTCCGATCGTATTTCAGTGCTGCAGGAATATATATTGAGTTTTCCTTCAATGTAACTTAAAACATCTTCCTCATTTTTAATTCTTTATAGCTGAAGCTCTCCATTTTTATAGATATTAAAAAATTAGATTGTTATTGCTTAGATATATTTTAACAACTGAGATTTTATTCGAATACCACTGGCTTTTATACATAGCTTGCGTTATACTGTGTTCCTAGGTAGCAAAATAAGGTAGAATAAAGAACTAAAATGGGCTTAAGTAGGATACGCTTAAAATCCCACAGGTATTGGTAATTATATAATATAAAATACTTGGCTTGGTACACTTATATTTCAGTCATATGAATAGGTAAAATTTAAAGTGCAAAAGAAATGTTGCGAATAATTTTACACAAACTAAAAAAGTGTTCTATAGGCTGGTCCAAACAGGTACAAAAGTGCATTTGGGTTTAAAGTGGATACTTTCACCTACCTACAGCTAGTAAAATTTCTTTAACCCCTTTTGACCTCATAAATTCTATTCTTCTGAACTTCAATTTGACTAAAATATAGAACCTGAAAAAATATTTAATAACACAGCAGGTATAATCGGTACAGTAATACAACATAACATTGTTTAAAGACTGCTTTACTACCAATATAAAAAATGTTGAACCCACTATTGATAACAGTTTGACATAAAACATAATAAAAATCAAGCCAAAAAATCCGTTTTATCCGAATATCTCCAAAAGCAAAGGAGATAACCTAAACATTTAAGCAGATTTTTTGTAACTCAGCTTAAGTTAAATTTTTTTTTTTGCAATCCATAAATATATTTTTGGTGAATTTTTTAAAAGTTTGAATTTCCGAGGTTACCAATTTTAGAGGTCCGCAAGTCACTCTCCCGACCCTCCATGGACCCGTGTTCTTCCAATTCAACACAAAAGCTACCCGGCCATGACAGTTTAAAATTTCATTCAAATATGTTCAGCCGTTCATAAGAAGCAAAATTATTTTTCAAAACAAAACGCTCGTAAACCATTGTGTTATATTTCAGTCATATGAGCAGCTTAAATAAAAAGAGCAAACAAAAATGTTGCGAGTAATTTCATTAAAATGAAAAAAGTGTTTAACAGACAGTTCCAAACAGTTGCACAAGTATATATGGGGTTAAAGAGGGCACCTTCAGCTTTCTGATGGTACTAAAATCTCTTTGACCCCTTTTGACCCTAACAAGTTCTACTCCTCTAAAATTCGGATTTAACTAAAATATAGAACCTGGGGAAACATTTAATAACACATCAGGTATAAATGATACATTGATGTAATGATCCATTTCTTAAAGACTACTATCCCATTAATATAACAAAAAAAATTTCGACCAATTATTGATAACGGTTTGCGAGAAATCATAATTTAGTTCTGATCAAATTTACAAAAATTAATTTTTTTCTAAAACAAAATAAAATATTTGTTTCCAGCAGCATGCCACAGCCACAATTACGAATATTTTAATCTAGTTTTTTTGATACCTTAGTTCTAATATGTTTGCTATCGAATGGCATTAAAATTTTTGAAATCGGCGATGACAAAAAATTGGACTTTTGGCCGATGAAATTCAATTTTCAGCCACAGTGCGTCGGTACACTAGATTTGTTCCTATATTTGTTCTTCCCTATTTTAAATTCCTAAATTCGACGCTAACTTTTTGTTTATACTACAAATACCCATTATTTGGGTATTTTGGTTTCCCGGTTTTTAAATTCCCAAATTGGACGCTATTTCTTCAACGCTATCTTGGCTCACGTTTGTTATTTCAATTGCATACACACCGATCAGCTGTTTTCTTGCAAGATTTCACTGGATACTGTCTGCGTACTTTTTGAGATATTTTCAGCCGAAAGAGTAAAATTTGTCTTACTCTCCCAAAAAAATTTACTGAGTATTTGCTACTGGAAAAGTACCCAGACAGACCTATTATTTCATAGAACAAGTTTTTTCATATGAGTTTTGACAGCATTTACGTGAGATGTTGAACAGAGTAACAGGCTTATAACTCGACAAATAAACATTAAACCAAAAATTTTTCGCACACTCATTCATATCTACTAGAACTATAGTTACGCAAAATATAAAGAAAACCACAACACCACTCGCATGTAAATGGCATATAGAAGCAAAATTAACTCAAATAAAACTCAAAGCCATTCAAATTCATTGGCTTATTGGAAAAATTTCTGACCTTTGTCTGAATTGAAAACTTCTACTTCCAACTTTATTCTTAAAGCCTGGTGCAACGGTACTCAACTATGGGCATCTGTCTCGTAAAAAAATACAGAGGCGTATGGCTGGTATCTTAAAAACTCAAATATTTACAAGGATCTCAATCTGGCATTAGTAAAAACTATGATAACGATATTTGCAGTAAAATATTAAAAAGGCTTGAACTGAACCCAAATCCACTAGCACGAAATATTTTAAATTACGGCGGCCTAAGCGAGTAGAATAGACACTGCAGCACTCACCCAATCAGAAGAGCGATAAACACATACATATGCGAACAGAAACCGTGATGATGAAATTTTTTTTCTCGAGGTAATGAACACGTTGCAAAATAAACTCCAAAACACGCAACTTTAGCTTTGTTAAGAAGAGGACTGCGGGAACCATCATTAGACTAGCAATAGTCGGGCGCAGGGGGGGTTCTGACGTTTATTGATCTAAAGTCCTGTTCTACAGCAATTTATTATAGACTCCCTTTTTTGTTTAGGCCTCATGTGTAAAATCAGATTTAACCATTGTAAGACCATTCCAAAAAAAGGTTACCCGCATATGGTCGAATGAGAAACAGAAAATTAACTTAAGCAATTACAACTCCATATAGCCTAATGTACCCGATACGAGTTTCTTCAAAGTGTTACGAAGAACCAGTTTCACTACCCTCCCAATTCCTTTGCTTCACACTGTTTTACTTTTACTGAAGCCCCTACGTAGCATAATCACCGCATAATATTGTCAAAGAAAACACAAAAAACACGTTTTTATCCACTCATGGTTTTAATTCTTCGATAATCCATTCAAAACCAAAAAAAAAAAACAATTTTGAAAATACATTATTAGAAAAAAAATATTGGGCTATTTAAGTTGATATATTTCGACAATATAACAAAAAAAAATTTAGTTTGTGTAAAGTTTTAACAGTTCACTTTAAGAGCAATATTTAAAGTACGAGTCTTTAAAAAAAAAACAAATCAATAGATTACATTCAAACAAATTAGTACTCTCGTGTTTAATCAAAACAGCTTTTTCTTTTTGTTTTTTTTTTAAGAGCGAGAATAACACTATACTTGTTAAAAAAAAAACAGACAAGCTGGCGTTTTAACCTAATTCGGGTACGCTGAATACAGTGGTGCTAGCCGTTTTTTAAGGTTAGATCTGGTTTTCGAGATATACCGTTATTTCGAAAATGGAGGATGTTGCACAACATATATTACTCAAAAACGCTTTAGTCTAATGAAAAAAACTAAAAAAAAACCCGAAACTCCGTAATAAAATTTCCTTTAAGAAAGGTAGAACCTTTTTCTGAAAAAAAATAATTTTTTTTTATCAAAATTTCGAAATTTTTGTTTTTAAAAAATTCATAAAAAATTGGAAAATGCAGCTAGGCTTCTAATTTTTTTCAGACTTATTAAAAACGAAATTGCAAGCAAGACAAGCTATAAATGATAAAAATCTGTTTGCAAGAATTTCATAAAACGCAATATTCGTATGGGAACCCCTCTAAGTGGTGGAGATAAAGGGAAAGTATGATTTGAGAAAATGTTAAAATGTTAAGGACGAAAAACTAATGGAGGTCCGTCATGAAAAATAAAGTTGGGTTGGTAATACATTTGACCCGTCTGGGGGTATCTCAGGCGCTGCATGAGCAAAGTTTAAGGCAAGGGTTCTACGCGTATAGCAAACAAAGTTCCAAACAAAATAAGCCATAAGTGATTAAAATATGTCTACAACTTTTGATATTGTTCACAAAAGATTACATTTTTTATTTTTTATAATAACCAGACGAAAAATAAAAATTTTAAAACATTTATTTTTGTTGTTAATTTAAGTTAAATTTTTTATTTAGAAATTTATTCTTCTTCCTCTTACAGATTCCAACAAATATCCCCTAATAGCGAATCAAGTTGTTAGTCGCTATACCAGTGTTCGAGCCTGGCTTTTGCTTGGCGAAATCTCTCGCCATGTTCTTCAGACTCGTCTGGTTCATTAAGTGTTTCTGCATGGTAATGCAAAAAAATGTATTTTCAATGACATTCTAACGTTTAAGTTTTTAAATGCGGTTAGCATATTTTTGATTAAAATTCGCCAGTTTTTAGACCGATGATTTCCTAATACATTTTTTATAACTGATTTCACACAATTCCAGGCCAATAGCTCGATATCATTCAATGCAACCTCAAATTGATGGTCCTTCATAAGACGACGAATGTCCGGTCCATTAAGAGTTCCTGTAAAATACAAAATTTATGATATGAAAAATAAATCTAATTTAATAAAGTAGTTAGAGTTCATACCTTCTTTTACTTTCAACACCATCTGGGCTCAATGCTTTTATAAAAATTTTTACAATACCCGTTTGATGTGGAGCGGAGGAAGCAAAATCTTTTCCATTGGTACAACTGGTAATTCAATAACATTATTTCTATGCAATCTGCTTTCCTCACGTAATATCCAATCCCGTGTATTGTACTGGTCGCCATCGAAACGCGTATTCCATAAGCACATGAAGCACATATTTTTAGTATAGCCCAATTGCGTGCCTCTTAAAAGAGCTACCACTTTTAAATCTGCGCATATTTTCCACTTGTGTTCTTCATATTTAATTAACTGTAGTATTTTTTCATTAATGAGTATGTCTGTTTAGTATTTGTTCTGGGTGCTATCGGAAAAGGACTTTTTAAATAAGTGCTATGTAGCAAAACTGCTCTTAAGCTGCTTTTGGAAGAACCAATGAATAATAGTTATATCCTGACGATCTTGCGTGATTTCATTGTGTCTGCATGGAACCGTGATGCATGACGGTTGATACATTGAAGTAGCTGGTCCTCACGCTTCAACAGAATGAATTATTGAGGGAATATGTTCTGTTGGTGGCAGCGGAAATCGAGCATATGCTGTTGCAGTGTAAGATATAGAAATCATTTTTCTTCTGTTCATACCGGCTGTATAATTTATACACGCATAACACTCATCTTCAACATGAAATATGGGATCTCTCCAAATCATTGGAACACCAAATGGCATGGCGTCTCCATTTTTCCCCCACTTATTTAAATGGTAAATGCAGTATGTACACACTATTGATGGCGCCAACTCTTACCATATATAACAATTAAAGAAAAATATGTTTCATACAAGTTATTTGTTTCAATAGTGATTTTCCGGCGACTTGGCATATTCGTATATTTTCCACACACATGACAAAAGTAATAAAGCTTGTAATAGAACTCCATCTTACATATTTCAATATAACTGATTAGATACAAGACTGTCAAAGGCTTTAAACTTCACTGATCACTTTCGCAAGCACTTGCCATATGACAATGAAGGGGTTGAGGAACTCTTATTTATACTGCAATCGTTTTAATCAAAGTGCCTGTCGAGACCTTCATGACCATGTTGTGTAAAAAACAACAAATTATTAAATTTATGTTTCAACCTGCTCCAGGTATAACAATAGAATATGTTACTTAAGTTTTTTTACAAGACCGATTAGTGGGGTTTTGTCCGTACAATAAAATACAAAGATGTAAAAATGTATGACTTTATTTCTTAGTTTTAAGAATTTAAAAGTTTGTTTGTTGTGCTTAATTCCCTTTTTAAATAATTGATAAAAAGTACTGAAATTTATTGTTGGAGGATAAGCTGTTCCTATGCGCATTTCACTGGTTGCTTAGGCCAGATCATCAGGAAACGTTCTCCTAAATAATTTTAGAAAAGCCAAAGCTATCAGCAAACAAAACTACAGAGGGAATGAGAATTACCTACAAACACTCAAAAAGTCTTGTTTGCAACGATATCAAAGCTTAAACAAAATACCAAACAATAAATCAGTGTTGAGTTTTTATCTTTTTTACATTTCCCGCTACAATTAGTTAGAATTCTCCCAACGTTAATTGTAGTTGTAAATGGGTAAAGAAAAAACATATTAAAAACAAAAACAAAGTGCTTTTATTGTTTTCGCAAGAAATCAAAATAAAAACAATTTGCCAGTTCAGTTTTTTATGCACGTGCACTTGCTAAAATTTATTATCAAAGTTGTTTGTGGGAATACTATTATTTATTAAAAGTTTGTTTGTTGTGCTTAATTCCCTTTTTAAATAATTGATAAAAAGTACTGAAATTTATTGTTGGAGGATAAGCTGTTCCTATGCGCATTTCACTGGTTGCTTAGGCCAGATCATCAGGAAACGTTCTCCTAAATAATTTTAGAAAAGCCAAAGCTATCAGCAAACAAAACTACAGAGGGAATGAGAATTACCTACAAACACTCAAAAAGTCTTGTTTGCAACGATATCAAAGCTTAAACAAAATACCAAACAATAAATCAGTGTTGAGTTTTTATCTTTTTTACATTTCCCGCTACAATTAGTTAGAATTCTCCCAACGTTAATTGTAGTTGTAAATGGGTAAAGAAAAAACATATTAAAAACAAAAACAAAGTGCTTTTATTGTTTTCGCAAGAAATCAAAATAAAAACAATTTGCCAGTTCAGTTTTTTATGCACGTGCACTTGCTAAAATTTATTATCAAAGTTGTTTGTGGGAATACTATTATTTATTAAAAGTTTGTTTGTTGTGCTTAATTCCCTTTTTAAATAATTGATAAAAAGTACTGAAATTTATTGTTGGAGGATAAGCTGTTCCTATGCGCATTTCACTGGTTGCTTAGGCCAGATCATCAGGAAACGTTCTCCTAAATAATTTTAGAAAAGCCAAAGCTATCAGCAAACAAAACTACAGAGGGAATGAGAATTACCTACAAACACTCAAAAAGTCTTGTTTGCAACGATATCAAAGCTTAAACAAAATACCAAACAATAAATCAGTGTTGAGTTTTTATCTTTTTTACATTTCCCGCTACAATTAGTTAGAATTCTCCCAACGTTAATTGTAGTTGTAAATGGGTAAAGAAAAAACATATTAAAAACAAAAACAAAGTGCTTTTATTGTTTTCGCAAGAAATCAAAATAAAAACAATTTGCCAGTTCAGTTTTTTATGCACGTGCACTTGCTAAAATTTATTATCAAAGTTGTTTGTGGGAATACTATTATTTATTAAAAGTTTGTTTGTTGTGCTTAATTCCCTTTTTAAATAATTGATAAAAAGTACTGAAATTTATTGTTGGAGGATAAGCTGTTCCTATGCGCATTTCACTGGTTGCTTAGGCCAGATCATCAGGAAACGTTCTCCTAAATAATTTTAGAAAAGCCAAAGCTATCAGCAAACAAAACTACAGAGGGAATGAGAATTACCTACAAACACTCAAAAAGTCTTGTTTGCAACGATATCAAAGCTTAAACAAAATACCAAACAATAAATCAGTGTTGAGTTTTTATCTTTTTTACATTTCCCGCTACAATTAGTTAGAATTCTCCCAACGTTAATTGTAGTTGTAAATGGGTAAAGAAAAAACATATTAAAAACAAAAACAAAGTGCTTTTATTGTTTTCGCAAGAAATCAAAATAAAAACAATTTGCCAGTTCAGTTTTTTATGCACGTGCACTTGCTAAAATTTATTATCAAAGTTGTTTGTGGGAATACTATTATTTATTAAAAGTTTGTTTGTTGTGCTTAATTCCCTTTTTAAATAATTGATAAAAAGTACTGAAATTTATTGTTGGAGGATAAGCTGTTCCTATGCGCATTTCACTGGTTGCTTAGGCCAGATCATCAGGAAACGTTCTCCTAAATAATTTTAGAAAAGCCAAAGCTATCAGCAAACAAAAAAAAAGCACTTTGTTTTTGTTTTTAATATGTTTTTTCTTTACCCATTTACAACTACAATTAACGTTGGGAGAATTCTAACTAATTGTAGCGGGAAATGTAAAAAAGATAAAAACTCAACACTGATTTATTGTTTGGTATTTTGTTTAAGCTTTGATATCGTTGCAAACAAGACTTTTTGAGTGTTTGTAGGTAATTCTCATTCCCTCTGTAGTTTTGTTTGCTGATAGCTTTGGCTTTTCTAAAATTATTTAGGAGAACGTTTCCTGATGATCTGGCCTAAGCAACCAGTGAAATGCGCATAGGAACAGCTTATCCTCCAACAATAAATTTCAGTACTTTTTATCAATTATTTAAAAAGGGAATTAAGCACAACAAACAAACTTTTAATAAATAATAGTATTCCCACAAACAACTTTGATAATAAATTTTAAGAATTTTTTAATCGGTAACTGTGGAATTTCCAAACTTCCTCCTGCAATCATAGCTGCCAGATAAAATTGGTTGAAAATCGTCAAATTTTGAGGAACAAATCGTCAAAATTGTCAAATTGACTAAGCCAAATCGTCACAAAAATCGTCATTGTAAAAAAACCACTAATAGCTGAAGGTCCACACCATGCGTTATGCGTAGATGCGTATAATACTTTTTGTGCATCTCATGCGTTCCTAAATTCAAGTTACATGCAATGCGTTTTATGCGCCAAATTGTTTTTATCTCTTGTCATCTGTTGTGCTAATATGTTTATCAAATAAAAACAATTTGGCAAAAATGGAAGGTGTATCTGATATTTTAATATAATTAATTTATTAGAATTCATACAGGAGTAACTGAGCTACCTAAACAAGGGCGGCAAGCGTTTTTTAAACATGAAAATTCTATTTCCTTCCAAGGCATTTGACACTCATAAAACATAAAAGTAATCGATAACTAGAACGGCATATTTTGTTTATGAAAAAATTGTTCTAAAAATTAATTGCTATGTATTTTGTTCCAGAAAGTAAACCTACTTTCAAGCGTTGATACGTATATGCATTCTATGCGTTTTGCTGTGTAACTTGTCACATGCCAATACACTGATTCTGCTTTTTGAAATATGCATAAAAAGGAACAACGCATAGAATACATGGCATGGACCTTCTGCTTTAACAAGTTTTAAATATTCAATGTTATTTTTAAATTCCGTTGCCAATAAAATTTTAATATATTTCGCCTGTTTTTGAAATTAAATAAACATTTTCGTTTAGAAAATTATTATTGAAATAAAACAACCAACAAATTTTCAAAAGTATTGGCATTCATAAGAAAAGTACGAAAATAAACTAAAACCAAGAAACACATATTTTTCACGTCGCTTAAGATATAAGTCTGGTTTCTTAAGGCTATAGTACACGGCATGTAAAAAGCCACATGCGCATGTGGTTCTGACGTAATTTTGACGTCATCACACAACATGCAATGTTTATTGTGGCTTTGCATTGACGTCAAAATTACGTCAGAACCACATGCGCATGTGGCTTTTTACATTCCGTGTACTAGAGGCTTTAATGTGAACGCAGACTAAAGATAGTTGTTGTAAAATGCCTTTAATAAAGCAGTACTAACTGCTCAAATATAACTCTTAAAAATATGCATCGTGCTAGAAAAAATCGTATTTTATATGATGAAAAGCTAAGACATGAAAATTACTGCCAATCAAATAATGCAAATAAACCAAATTATCCAAGAAGCTAAAAAAACTGAAATTATGTATATTAAATTCATTTGTAAATTATAACAAAATTTGTAATATGAAAAATCGTCAAATTTAGGGTATAAATCGTCCTATCGACAATAGACCATTTTTATACCTAAAAATCGTCAAATCTGGCAGCTATGCCTGCAATGTGAAAGTGTTGTAATGTTGTATGCATATTTCTTTGGAATAGCATAAATTCGTAATATTATATTTTATTAATCTAAAATATTTTTTATGGATATGCGGGATAATGTTGAATAAAGAATTTAATAATTAAAAAAAAGTCCTATGAAATGCTCCATACAAAAATATATTCTTCATATATATTGAAGAAAAGGTTCCACAACTGCCTAGGAGTCACTCCTAGTGGGATAAAACGTATGACGGACCTCCATTAGTTTTTCGCCCTTAACATTTTTTCAAATCATACTTTCCCTTTACAATTGTTATGCATCTGTAAAAAATTAGAAGCCTAGCTGCATTTTCCAATTTTTTATGAAAAAAAATTTCGAAATTGTTGATAAAGGGTTTATAAAACGGATTTTCATACAAAATCCGTTTCATAAACCCTTTATTGACCTGTTTTATTTTTTATAACTTAGGCGGTAAGTATGTAAGTAATTGCTTATTTGTGAGTGTATTAATTTTTCAAATACCTTTGACAGATACAATTGGTACAATTTTGGCATGTTTCCAAACAGTTGGGAACATAGATGTGGTTAAAATCGTGTTAAAAAAATGGGTGAAGTAAACTAGTGTATAAGGAAGTGTGAGCTTAATAAACTTTGGATGAATACCATCACAACCAACGGCATTAAATTTTATGCGAAGAAATGAGTCAAGTACATCTTCCTGCGTAAAGTGCGCAAAATTGAGTTTAGGTATCTGACGTTGATTAGAGTAGACGTTGTTGTAAAAATGAATACAGGATTCCCTTGATTTACGTCGCCTCGATTAACGTTGTTTCGGTTTGCGTCGCCAAATTTTGTGTGACTTCTAAATTTGATTTGCGTCGCCATTCGATTTGCGTCTTCAGAATATGAGACAGAAATATGAGATCAAAAAAACGCAATCACCCCAGTTATGAATAAAAATTCCCCGGAAATGTTTTCCCTTTGCCCATTTTTTTAATAGAATTTAAATAGGAAAAAACGGGAGAAGAGAAAAAACTCCCCGGGAATTTTCATTTATAATTGGGCTGAATATGTAGTGGAAAGGGTATTATGCGTTTGTGCTAATGTTTGTTACACTTTAAAATATTGGTCCCAGATCCTACTTTTAGTATACCGATCGACTAAGAATCACTTTTTATATCGATCTAACGATATCCGTTCGTTCGGATGGCTGGCAGGCTGTGAAAAGAAACATTGTACGCAAATTACAATTCGTAATTTTGGAGATAATTTCATTAAATTTGGGATACATGCCATTTGAAAATGGTGAGTATCGGTTCATAATTTCACATAGCCCCCACACAATGTTTTTTTCGGAATTGAGTATTTGTACCCATGAACGCACTTATTATGTTCGTATTTAGCTTAAGTTTACTTCAAACTTATCTCATTGCAATTTAAATCATTTTAAAAAATTATATTGGAATTGGTCCATATTTTACCAAAGTTCCCATACAAATACTATCCCGAAAGTATCTTTTTTATAAATGTTGGTATTGACACAAAATTTAGCGAAAAAAAACACTTTAACGATAGATTCTACGTCATCGCAAAACGTGGTATTTGAAGGTCCACCTCCACTCCCTTATCTAAAATCATTTAAACTACTCTCATATAGATGAAAATAACTAAATAATATTCGGCATAAAGAACTTTTACATGAATCTTAACCTCATAACATAATTTTTTCTTGCGAGTCCATGATTGCCCATGGGTCCCAAATAGGGTACACTTTGAAAATTTGTTTTTAAATATACTTTCTTACTTGTTTAATTCTGTAATTGTTTTGTAATTTGTTTATAAATTAGTCTTTCTTTATGTTTTTAATAAAGGTACATTCTATTAAACACATATGAACAAGTTTAAGTTCGATTTACTTTGTTTCGATGTACGTCGTCATTTTCCGGAAGCAATCGCGACGTAAATCGAGGGACTACTGCATTTATATTGGAGGTCGATATACCTGCGAACTTCTGATTTAACTGGTTTACATCAATGTTATGTTAATTAGAGCTGTTAGGATTTACGAATTTCCCTCCATTTTATCCGTGAGTCAACAGACGTTTTGAACCTGTCTTGATAAAACATAAACTTAGCCATTCTGATTTTCCTATTAACCAATTCCCTTGCATTTTAAAAGATGGCATAAAGTTCTGGTGTTCTAAAGCGTTTCCACCTTCCGAATGCCTGATTTCTGTCTTCAATTAAAGATATTATTGCAGGTGTAAGCCAAGGGTTATTATTACGTATAATTTTTTATTTTAAAGGCACGTATTTGTCAAAAAAGTATTTAAGCTTGCAATCTAAAAAATTTAATTAAACATCATTAGCAGATGTGCAAAAAACATAGCTCCAATTGGTTGAAAACAATTCAGTACTAAGGCACTGACTGTCTATATTCTAGTAGTCTCTATATTCTAGTATTTGCGGTTCTGAGTTATTATGAATTTTAAAATCGTAAGCTATAAACAATAGATCATGCCGTGAGAACATAGATGCCGATAACTGGTCGAATAATAGCAGACGAGAAGTATTGTTAACAAAACCAGGAACAAGAAGGGTACTTAAAGTTAATCCTATAGAGCTCATGTCTTCTTCAAGGCTGTTTTCTTCCAAAATATTTGAGTTAAAGTCACCTGTTAAGATTATATGGCTGTATGCAAGAGTACATATGCTCAGATTTTCTAAGAAAGACTCCATATTAATACTTTTATGAGGTCTATATATAGTTCCAATTAATATGTTTTCACTGCTGTTGCAAATTTCTAGTAAAATATATTCAATGTTCGCCCCAGCAGCATTTTTACTTTTCTTTTTGCAAGGAATATTTGATTTCACGTATGCTGCATCACCACCACCGTTTGTTGATCTGTCTGATCGAAAAAGACGATAGCCATTTAAATGGTACATACTGCTATCGACATATGAGAAAAACCATGTTTCTGAGATGCAAATTATATCGATGTTGCTGTTTTCAAACACAATTCGAAATTCTTCAAGTTTATTATTTAAGCTCTGAGCAATTATATGACAGATTTTTAATCCAGACACATTCTTTGAAAGAATTTTGATCATGTTAGTTAAATTTTCTCTAGAGCAGAGTTAAACATTTCATAGCACGTATACTCTTACGCTCTTGTATTCAGTCTTTTTAGATGTTGATGGCTACACATGTGCGGATGCTTATGAATTTTTTTTCAGCTTTTTTCTTGTTTTTACAGTAATCGTTTGCCAGCGAACATTTTGAAGTCAGAATGATATGTGAAAAATATTTCATGATAAATAATGCACATGCAATGTCTTCTATGTTACCAAATGTTTAAAGAAAATAGGGAATATATTACTAAAAGACATTACGATTCTTTTCATAGTGACATGAAAAGTTTCGAAGGTAAGAAAAGAAAGGATCATTTAGATATGGTAAAAAAACATTTATATAGAAAAAACTAAAGAATGGCTACTTGCAGTTGACGAAAACAAAGCAAGGGCAGAGAAAAAAAAATTGAAGTATCAAGCTTAATAAGCTTAGATATTGTTAGGCATGGTAGGCCATTCACTGATGGGATATTTTTTAAAAACTTATTAGAAAAAGTTTTTGAAAAACTTAATTATAACAGTAAGTTTATAAAATCTCTTCCATTGTCGGCCCCAAGTGTAGTACAACGTATTGATCATATAGGAAACTCGGTAAAATCCGCTATTTGGGAAAAAAATAAGTAATTGTGAATATGTTTCTTTTTGTTTAGAATAAAGCATAGATATAAACGATCTTTGCCAATTGGTTTTTGAGACAATGTATTCTCTAGAAACGTTTCATGGAAATGTAACGGGCAAGCTTTTATATGAAGTAGTCAGTGAAAATCTTTTTGATATTATAGATACAAAGAAAATTGTTGGAGTCTGTACACATGGGGCAAACGTAATGACCGGAAAACACGAAGGCTTCATAGGTCATCTAAAAAAAACCAAATATCAGTTTTTAGCTTTCACTGCATTATTCACCAGGCCGCTCTTGCATCAAAATTTTTATCCAATCATGCCAGTATGAAGACTGCAGAGTCTATAATTAATAAAATAAGAGGAGGGCATCATGCACTTACTCACAGAAAACTTGTTAGTTTTTTAAAAAGCAAAAACAGCGCATACAATGACCTAAAAATGTTTACTGACGTCCGCTGGCTTAGCCGTGGTGATTTTCTAAATAGATTATTTAATTTTAAAAGAAGTGCTGCAGTTCTTAGAAACAGAAAATATAGCAGACTGGGCAATACAGGCTTTAAAAGATAACAAATTTATTTTAGATTTAGCATTTTTAGCCGATACAACAACTTTTCTAAATGAGTTTAACTTAAAACTGCAAGGAAAAGAAAAAAACTTGTGGGATCTCTCTAAAATTCTATTTAATTTTAAAACAAAATTATTTTTACTCATCTCTGAAGTTCAAGCTGGTGACTTTTCTAGTTTCCCAAAAACTTCTCTAATATATGTCAAAGAGGACAATGGCACAGCATTTGAATATACAGCCGTACTTGAAACAATTTTTTATAACTTTCAGGACAGATTTGTAGATGATATGAGTTTGATATACAATCAGAACTGATAATATTACGAAGTGAAATAAATGCTCCGGAGGTTAATAATATATTAAATTTTTGGAAAAACTTGGATAAAATATCATACCCCCAAATTACAAAAAATGCCTTAAAATATTTGTATTTTTTATATTATTTTTTGGTGGGTACTTCTGCCATCTCACTAATACTAATAAGAATCAATACAAGCACAGTTTTAGTTGTGCCCACTTCTGCTCTAGAGCCAGCCCTCGTATTACTGGGATTTAATATCATTATATAAGATAGATTTCTCAACAATGCAAGCGTATACGAAGTAATAAAGACGCACTAAACATTTTTTGTTATTATAATAACAGCTAATGGAAGCAAATACATTTATAATGGTTTTAGTTATGAATTTTAAAAATAAGGAAATTACGATGTTAAACAGCCAAATTAATGTTTTATGTGATAAAATTAGTTTCTTGAGAAGTATGCGGTCGAAAAAACTGGTTTCGTATTAAGTTCGTCAAGTCGTTTTGGTTCATCATTTTCGAAGGTTTTCACATAAACGATTCCACGGTGAATAAACGCTGCAGATATTGCCTTATCTTTTTATGATTATTAGGTGTAAGATTTTCATTAATGTAAAATGGCGTTGAGCTATTAAATCCAATTAAATTCAGACGAAGGCAGTCTTTATTTTCACGGATTTAAGACTATGTTCTTTAATAATTTAATAATTACTGCAGCATCTGGCGTACTATTCTTTTTATTTCTTATGTAGTTGTTGTTTTTGTTTATTTGTACACGAAAAATGTCTTAAACTTCAGGAGGATTAATTTTAATCGTCTCACAAATTAACCGATACATTTCGAAAAGATTTTCATTATTGCTACGCGGAATGCCATTTATACGTAGTTCATGTGCCACTATTGAATTTTCCTGCTTTTTTTAAAACATTCTATTTCCGTTTTTAATTCGGCATTTTCATCAGTGTGTGCTTTTAATTTGTCCGATGCTGTATTTTTTATTTCTTGTACTGTTGTTTCAAGAGTTAAAACTCTTTCAGATAATTTGTTTAATTCACTCATTGTAATGTTTACGGCCTAAGTTATAAAAAATAAAGCATGTCAATAAAGGGTTTATGCAACGGATTTTGTATGTTCAAAATGTTCATTTTTCGAATATCGAATAAACCGGTTATTTTGATATAATTAACCGGTTGTTTAATTAATGTCCAATTTATATTCGTTTTCCTTACTCGTGTTGTAAATGTATCCGTAAATTAAGTATTTTCCTAACTGAATATTGGGCAAACTTGAACTTTTTATGCAGAATGTCAAAACAAAATGTAACAATAGTCAAAATACATTATGAACAATGATAATAAAAATCGCTTATAAAAGCGTGTGTTCTTGTAACAAAAAAAAAAAAAAAACCAAAAACAATTCAAAATAAATATTAATTTGTGCGAGAGTATTCTAAATATTATATATTTTAATTTAGATGTTATCTCTGGAGATATTTTGAACGGGATTGAAAATGCCAAAATTGGTGCCTGAAGTGCCCTAAAATGATAAGTTGCAAAGGTTCTTAAACGTCACGACTTATTAATCACCTTAAATTAGACCACATGCTTGACAATTATGTGTGCCAAATAAAACAACTCCGTTCAAAGTAGTTTGAGAGAGACGACATATAATTAATACTTTACTGAAATAGCTGCCAAAAATGAATCATTGGTCAAAATATTAGCCCGTTGTGTTGCCCGGAATGCCCGTTAAGACACTAAAAACTCTTAAGTAGTTCTAGCATATCTTCATGCTTAAAACTACAAAATTCCGGTGGAATCAACGATATTAAAAAAATTATTCAGTTTTATTTATATAACTACAAAACTAAATTAAAAATTAAGCAAAGTCATGGAAGGCTTAAATTGTGGTCTACAAATTGACAAATATTTCATTCAAAAATCATGTTCATATTACTATTCGTTTTTATAATTCTGAAACAAAATAATTTGAAATATATAATACTGGCTAAGATTTTTTGTTTGCAACTTTTCAAAAATATGTTTGAAGTCTACAAATTCACATAGACATGCTTAACCACCGATAAACTAAAACTCATTTAAAATAAATTTGGGAGAATATCTCAAATAATAAGTTTATTAAATTCCTATAATTTTTTTTTTTTGCATTTGGAAAACGTTTGGCTAGATCAATCATCATTTAACAGTTTTTAAATTACATTATACAATTATCTTCTTACAAATAAAGTTTTGTAAATAAATAGAAATTGTTAAAAATAAAGCTTAGGTTAGATCAATTAACTGGTCACGGTATATTTGATTTTACCTTTAAATATTTGTTAGGTCGGAACATACCTTAAGGCAGGGTTTTTGGGTTGTGGATTAAGTTTAAACTTAGTTTAACGTACTCTGAAACTCGGATTTTTTCCGGCGAAATGTAATTTTTTTTATTATTTCATTAAAGACCAATATTTTAAGCAAAACTAAGCTGTTCCTTCAAAATTTTGTAAACAAACTTTTTAATGGTGGCAGAAATCTGTTTTCAGATTTACTAAACCTAGTTTAACTGAGATCTCAAAAACCCAGCCTAAGTCATAGCTCTGTATTTTTTTGGTTCCTTGCCTTTGTGAAGTGTTTTGTTTTTACGTTTTATTACAGAAACTTATTTGATTTTTGTATTTTTATGTGTTCGAATTAAAACCGGTTAACCGGTTATTTTAAAAATGCTTAACCGAAAACCGGTTTTTTTAAAATAGCATTTATTCGGAATATTCGAAAACCGGTTTTTGAAAAAAGTCGAATAATCGATCTCCCTAATAAATTCTGAGAAAAAAAAGAAAAAATTATAATCATATAAAGCGAAATTGGCCCGAATATCTATACTAGTAGCGATTTTAATTGTATATTAATGATTTCCCAGAGTGAGCTTTATTGGGTGCCTGAAGTAAATTATGGACAGTCTTCACGAAATTTAGTAGTATGAGTTCTTATCTTATATCACTATTACAGACTTAATTTTTTTACAACTAATATAATGCATTATGTTTTAATGCTGCGTACTATCGTATTTTCCAAGAGTGGGCTTTAATGGGATCGATGGTAGATTATGGACCGATCTCTACGAAATTTAGTAGTATGATTTATAATCGTACAAAACGGGCTTGTGCAAAATTTAACAAGAATCGGTGCATTCAGCCATCAACTGTGTTAGTTTTGGTCACAAAAATATAAATTGTTTAAGGTGGTTATTCCACATCTGGAGAACGAAACGATCTAAAGTTCCCAAATTAGGTACAATCATATCGGTTATCAATACACATCTTCCCACAAAATATGGGCGCGGTTGGAAAAGTGGGCGTGGAACCTTTTGTACAAAGACATTACGGAAAATACTCAAAATTTTCAATTTTATGGCTCTGGTATGACATATGGACTCGTTTTATATATCAAAATATCAGAAATTTTTAGCAGAACATTTTTCCCAGAAATGGAAGAGTTATGCCCAAGATAAACAATAGATCTTACCGACACCAAGTTTTATAATCTAAGGAATTTCTTCCTAAAGACGTCGGTATATAAATCTGCCAAATCGGTTAAAAAATGGTTAAGTTATTAGCAAAATACTCCAAAAATCTTTGCATATAACATAACATATTTGCTGAAAAACTCGGAAAAATCGGTTCAGATGCAAAAAAGTAATTACCAAAATATAATTTTTTTTAAGAAAAAGACCTATTTTCAGTAACCGAATATCTTTCCGAGTCCAAGTTTTATTACCAAGGTAAATGGTAAATATCTTCCTAAAGACGTCGGTATATTAATCGGGCTGAAAAATGCCCGAGCTATGACCAAAATACTGAAATCCCAATATTTTCTCTTTTTGTATATAATTAAGTTGTTTTTTTTTTTATTAAGTATAAATATTCTGGCTCCTTGAGTAATTCTAAGTCGATTTAATCATGTCGGCCTGTCTGTCCGCCTGTGGAAAAGACGCTCACTTTCGAAAAACGCAAAAGAAAAGAACAAACTTGGTCTCAAACTGCTTTCAGTTATCCTAACCAGCTTGGAATTGAAAGTCAGCAACATCGGTTTAGTAGGACTAGAACTATGAATCAAAATGTGGAACAACCACCCTAAAAAAATTGATAATTTTGATACAAGAACTAACATAAATGATGGAATAATGCACGGAATAATATAAAATTTTGCAAGAATTTGTTTTAATCGACTGCCAATCATACTGTTATTTCGTGAAATATCGGTCTATAATTGACCATAGGCCCCATATAAGCCCTACTCCCGGAAAACAGTTTAGTTCGCCTTAAAACGTAGTTAATAATGCTGTCATAATAAAATTTGGTATATAACAGTTTTATAAGACTAGAAAAAGCAGTGTCAAATTTTGTGAAGATCGGTCCATAATTTACCCTAGGCCCTATATAAACCCACTCTCGGAAAACAGTTTATTGCGCCTAAAACCAAATAAAGCCTACTCTGAGAAAATAATTAAATTCGCCTAAAACAAAAACAGATTTAGATATTGCGGTAAAATTTCTTCCAACTTTGATTCATATGGCCAGAAAAAATATCATGCAGTTTTGTGAAATTCACTGTTTACGCTAAAACCAATTTCACTGCTGTATTGAAATTTATTCTAATTTATTTTTTGTAATACCAGAAATCAGTCTACAGAAATTTGGTTGGTCCACAATTTACCATAAGTCTAATACAAATTACCCTCCAAAAAATCATTTTAGTTCGGCTAAAACTGATACGAATCATGATATTTTACTCAAGCCAGTTCAAAGTTTTGACAAGAAACTCATAAAACTTTCTTATTGTCGGTCAATAATTAAATTCAGGTCTAAGCCGCAAACAATTTTAATGCTGACGTTCGTTTTTGTGAAGAGTCGTTAATAATATATATGTATTTATCATATAGAGCCCACTCCTGTCGGTGGAGGGTATCAAAGATTCGGCACAGCCGAATATAGCACTCTAACTTGTTATTTTTAAAATACTCTTCGGATAATAATTTATAGGTGAACCTCTTCATTTTTATAGATATAGAAAAATTAGATAGTTATTGCTTAGATATATTATAACAACTGAGTTTTTATTCGAATACAACTGGCTTTTATATATGGCTTGCGTCATACTGTGTTCCTAGGCATAATAAGGTAGAATAAAAAACTAAAAAGGCCGATAGTAGGATACGCTTAAAATCCCACAGATATTGGTAACTATATAATATAAAATACCTAGCACAACTTGGGTTGGTACACTTATATGTCAGTCATATGAACAGGCAAAATAAAAAGAGCAAACAAATTTTGCAGGTTTTTTGGATACCTTAATTCTAATGTGTTTGCTATCGAATGGCATTAATTTTTTTTAAATCGGCGATGACAAAAATTTGGACTTTTGGTAGATGGAATTAAATTTTCGCCACAGTGCGCCGTTTTGTTTGAAGCATTTACCCTCTGTTGTAAGTCTTTGCAAGGTGATTTAAAAGTTAGCTAACTTCCTGCCGCGTACGCGTCAAAATTTTTTTTAATATTTTGTTAAACTTGATCTATATAAAACACTAGTGCAACTTTTTTACAGAAGTCTACAGTATGCTACCGCCTTAACGCGTGTTATGTACTTCTACCTTAAAAGTTTCGAAACAGCCGTTTTTAGGATTTTTATAAAGCAATGCTTAAATGGATAACGCCGTACGCCGTACGTAAGAGTGTAGTCCAAAATAAAAACACCAGATTATTTTTAATAAAAGCGGAAAAAATATAATTTCTGAGCAATGACATGATTTTATAGTCCCATGCCGATTCATAATAGGGAAGTTGTATGTACATGTCAAGTGAAATTCACTAGAAGATGAGGTCATCTTTGTGGTCCGATTGTCAAAAATATTGATAGTAATAAAATGGTTTGTTTACATAAAAAACTGCAGTTTGTATACAAATTTTGACAACTCGACCACCGAAAAAAACCCTTGCTGACTGGATGCCACCTTTTAGTGGATTCGCCTTGGCTCATGTGGTATGCTATGTTTTACTTAATTATTTTAATAAGAATGTTCACAGTTCTTACTCACCGCTATACTTCTTTCCTTCTCTCCAACTTATGATATTTATGTTTTTAAAGAAGTTTATTGCAGCAAATGTTTAAGTGTTTTCCAAAAAAATAAGCCTTTTCAAAATTTTTATAATACAGACCTGTGTGCAAACAAGCAACACGATTTGCTAGAATCATTATTACAAACAAATGCTAATTTTTAAAGTTACTCAACCCATCCCCAGACACTGTATAATTCGAAAAATATGTATCAAATTCTAAAAATTTTTGTATAAAGTTTGTACAACCTTGTGTGTACAAAAGGCGCTTTGGAGCACTTTTAAATGTTTAACTGACCAATTCTTTTAGTTTCTTCATTCGCAGCAAGTGTTGCCATGAACATAATAATTTTTAATATGCCAACACTAACAATAATATAAGTTCAAACTTAATTTTTTATTTTATTAATTTTTATTAATAAGTATAAGAAAAAAAGGTGCCAAAGCGGGAATAGGAAAAAATTTTATCCCGGGACGAGGATCCAGAGGAAAAAAACGCCAATAAACATAAAACTACACATACATTTTTAAATATTCAAATTTATTTGTGTATTAATAACTAAGTACTCCTACGTTTAAAGGAGTTCTTAATACATAACATATATATTGATATTATTGCGGAAATGTTGGCGCATTTCAGTCTGATATCATTGTGGTATAATTATTTAATATATTAAGTACAAATTAGTTTTTGGCTTTTATTTACTCGTTATTATTCATAAAAGAATGTTGTTCGTGATGGGGCATATTTTTGAGAAAATTTTATTGCAGTTGAAAATTATTGTCTATTTTTGATTATGATAAACTTTATTTATGATTCATAAAAATCGTAAACTTTCATTTTTTTTAAGAACTTTTCTTTTTTAATTTACTTTTACAACGAACAGCAATCAAATTAAAGTCATTTATTTTATCACCATTTAAGTTTTAGATCGTTCGTAGTACTAAATGAACAAATTAAAACAGTTAAACTAAAAAAAAAAATTTTTTTTGTAGTTGAAGTCTCTAATACAACTACTCGCTTACAAATTAATTGTAATTTATTGTCACTATAGTATCTGTTGGCTGTGAGAATTTGTTTTTAAGCGAAACCCAGCGAACAGAAAAATTACCGTACTTAAGAGAATGAAACAATTGCAGTGCACAAAATAAAATACATTCCAGCTTTGTTTTAGATTTTTCTATACAGAACGTAATTAACCGATAATGAAATGAATTTTTGTAAAAAGAACGTATTGATTTGTAATTAATACCTTTATTTTGTGTCCCTAATAATTATTGACAAATCGAACGTCAGCACAAGAAATATTATTTTTTCAACAGACTTAATTTGTTAAGATAGAAGCGAAAAATTTCCTGCTGAGAAAGTTAAAAATATAATACATATTTATTATACTCAAAATGGTAGCAAAACTAACACTAAAAATTGTTTCGCTCGGTGGGAGACAAAATAATGTTTTTTTTAGCTTAAGGGGGCAACAATTTATGCCAATGTGTAGCATTTTTTCCTGCTTCCCTTCGCTCAAACATAATTTTTTTTTTTCGGTTTGTGTCAAGATATTAACTTATTTATTTGCACTGTTGTCTAAAAAGATTAAATACAGCCCATTAGGAGCAGGGCTACCAGATTTGTGGTTCCAACTCCAAATAAGGGGAGATTTTTTGGTTGAAAAGGTTAACAATATTCATTTGGGATTGTCATTGGGGACATTTAACCGAAACATTTAAGAGTGCTATATTCGGTTGTGCCGAATTTGTGATATCCTCCACCTATAGTTAGAGTATTTCTGGCATGGGTCCTATATGGGATCCATAAGGTAATAATTAACCTTTACAAAAATGAACGCCATTTTTAAAATTAGTTGGACATAATTGACCGACAGTCAAAAAGTTTTTTGCTTTTTTCTCTAGTCATATAAAACTTAACTTGAATAGATTTCAGTACAATATAATGGATTCGTGACAGTTTTACCGAACTTAAATTATTTCTGAGAGGGGAATTTATATTGAACCCATAGTAAATTAAGGACAAATCATCACAAAATGCTGAAGAATGATTTCTGGTATTAAGAAAACCTAAATTAGAAAAATTTTTGATATAGTAGTGAAATTTGTGATAGAGCGTTATCGTTTTAAAGGTTGATTGATATGGGACCTATGGTAAGTTATAAACCGATTATCACGAAATTGCATTACTATTATTATTTCTTGCCATATGAAGCGATCTTCACGAAGTTTGACAGTGTGATTTCTAGTCCTAAAAAACTGACACGTACCACATGTTATTACAGTAGCATTATTTGTTACGCTCTATATGGGGCTTATGGTAAATTACGGAAAAAATTTCAATGAATTTGTTCAAAATCTTATATCTATCCGTGCATTATACCTAGAGTTGTGTCGTTCCGGAACGACTTAGTTCCATTGAACGATCATCAACTGATCGTTCACATGAACGTTCACATATTTCTGTACACTTAGAACAAGTTTGATTTTCTGTGTAGGTATCAAGGTTGCCCACTTTGTTGCATTTATATGGTGACATATAACAAATTTATTAATCGAATCAATTACAAATTTCATCCAAAGCAATGAATTTGATCAATCTATCACTCCTTCACCACCACCAATGGCATTTAGTGAAAAAGTTATTATTTTTTTACATATATCATACAAATAAAACACATAATATTCCTTATTTAATTGTTGCGCCACAATATGACAGCAAACAATAACAAATGTTTGTTTGTTGACGTTTTTACGAATGACGCGGAGGTTTTCTCGTTCCTCGTTCATTCATTGTTCAGAGTAAAAAACAGGAACGATGAACAAAAGGAAAGATCTAGTTCCTTTGATTTTTGGGATCGGTAGGAAAGATTCCACAAAAGGAACGATTTTGCCCGACCACCATTACTGTTAGTTTTTGTAACAAAATCATCAAATGTTTTAGGGTGGTGGTTCCACATTTGGATTCATAACTTTTATCCTACTGAACCGATTTTTCTGCATCCCAAGCTGCTCAAGATAACTTGAAGCAATTTGACACCAATGTTGTTCTTTGCTTTTGAGTTGTTCGAAAGTAAGCGTGATTTTTACAGACGGACAGACAGACGGTCATTGCCAAATCGACTTAGAATTACTCAAAGAGCCAGAATATACTATATACCTAATGGGGTCTGAGATGAATGATAAAAAAAGTTTCACACGGTCATATACATATATCATGGATAAATCCATGGTAATATAATGCAGATGACATCGCAACGGCAACAAATACAACATGGAAATAAGTCCCAGCTAATGTCAAAAACTATTTAAACAAAAATCAAAGCATTTTTCTGATCGTCATAAT
Organism: Pollenia amentaria; assembly: GCA_943735925.1. Classification (NCBI taxonomy): domain Eukaryota; kingdom Metazoa; phylum Arthropoda; class Insecta; order Diptera; family Polleniidae; genus Pollenia; species Pollenia amentaria. The sequence goes on along the minus strand of OX031009.1, from coordinate 92,422,815 downwards.
CTTATATATAAATACGGAAACAATTTTGTTCTAGTTGATTTTTGGGTGCCCCGGTAGCCTAGTTGGTAGTTAGCTAGTCTCTCAGCACCGGGGTTGCGGGTTCGATTCCCGCCACAGACTCTGGTTTCTTTCCTGCAGACAAGCCTAGAGTTTTGCGGGATTAGGATAGGAATAACAAAAAAAAAAAAAAAAAAATATCTTATCGTCCACCGATCTTAATGAAATATACTTATATCGTTGCAGAGGTATTTTTGTGTAGATACGCACACTATTTTTTTCTAAATCTATAGGGTTAAGCCTTGGCTAGGGTTAATAATGACACTATTTACATTTGTAAATACGTTTTTTTTAATACATTTCGCTTGCAATTTCGCAATAGCGGTATTCAGTGTTTGGTGCGATTTAGGTTGCAACTGTTTGTTATTGCAATAATTTTGTCATTTTAGCCAACTTTACAATGCTAGATGCAAATTAGGCAACAGCTAATACAAAAAAATACTTATTGGTTATGAAAATTAAAAAAAGGTGATTATTCTGTAAAATTGTTTAAAAATACCAAGAAGAAGTAAAAAAGAAAGCATTATCGCAGCATTTTAGTAGATTTGTTTAACGATTCTGAATTAATGTTTACAAATATTAGCTGTTCGAGTATCAGGGATGCAAACGCAATACACGCAGCAGAAAAATCTTAACAGTTTCAGTATTGCGCAAAAGCAATGATGTGGCAATTGACATTCTGTGTATTTTGTTGATGGATTGCAAACAATACCGTTCGCATCAATTACTGAACTCATCTAATATGTTTTATTGTGCTTTAAATATTCTTACATATTCATACAAATGTAGAAAAAGTAAAGAATACCAACACTTTCGCTATTTGCGTAAGTCCAGCACATTCCAGAAAATATTCAAGATTCATCTGGTTTGATCAGAAAGTGCGAGAGAAGAAAGATCACTACCGGACAAAGCTGCGCCAATATCGGAATTTTTTACATGCTAAATGCAAACTTTCATCAAACTATATGCGAAATGAAAACATAGCCGTGGATAAGCAGCTATTTTCTTTCGGAGATCGTACTAAAGTTACACAGTACATTCCGTCCAAATGCCAAATACGACATAAAGTTGAAGTGGGTGTGCGATTCAAAATTGTACTATCCACGAAAATCGGGCAGCATAAGAGATACAAATCAAGAAGAGGGCGAGAAGTAAAGGATTTGCTCAGCAAAAAAAAATACTTATCAAAACGTTACGTGCAACAACAGTTGATACGCTTACAAGTTGGAAGTTGTCTATGGTCTGCAAAAAATAAATCAAACTGAATATGTACTTCAAACCCTCTCCACAATGAACAGAGCATCCAACCATATTTGAAAATGATAAAAATAGGACAATTTGTTTCTATGTTCCCAACAAATAAGGTCGTTTTGTTTTCCTCAATGCCCTGTGGCGTCAAATTTTCTGATGTAGAAGAAAAAGCAAGCAAAATTTAGTTTCACAACTACACAAAGGGAGGCGTTGAAATGAAGAACCGTATGCTAAGATAATTTTCAACATAACGCAAATCGGTGGACTCTTGCTCTTTTCTATAATATACTCTGAAAATAATACGTTCCACATCAGAAAAATATATCTTTTTTTAATATTTACCGCAGAAGGTTCGGTTATTTTTGTTTCCTGCTAATAGGCCTTCGCCGTTTGTTTCTTCATTGTGTAAAGCATTGATTTTGAAGAAAGGATGGACTCCCTGGATCGTATCATATTCTCCAACGAAGAATGCATGTGGTCAATGTAAAAATCCTTATTGCATTGTACATACCAAAGGGCAAACGATATACAACCAATTTTTAAAGGACTAATTTTTTTTTATTTTATGATATAAAACATTGTGCTTTTGTTAAAACTAAATAAAATAAAGTTAATTGCTTTGCAATCCCAAAGAATAAGAATATATTTACAAATGTAAATAGTGTCATATAACGATGAAAAGTTTGAAAATCCCAAAAAAAAAATGGAAAAGAACTTTTTTTAAATCATTCTTATATTTCCACGTAGAGCATAAAAAACAGTCACTGAGTCCAAACCATATTCCAGTCGGACCAGACTTGTATTAATTCTAGCCTTTTTGAAAATGACATATTTACATATGTTAATAGCGCCAAAGCTAAGGTTAACGTGCTGAAAAAGTGTTTCAAATTTGGTTGCAAATACACACATACAAAATTTTTTGGTTTTTGAAAATAAAATAAAAATGTTCGTTCAGAAATTTATATTTTTTTATTCCCTGCAAGCATTTTATGAAAAAATTGATCATATTCGAGTCATTTATTACTCCTCTACGCGATTAAAATAGGCATATATGAGCTCATTTTCTGATCATAAATGATTGTTTTCTCGGGAGAAAATGGTACCCTACCCGCGACTCTTCTTGAGGAGTCTTTTATTACCCGTTTTTCTAATCAGTTTCGACTCATTTATGACTCATATTTTTAATGATTTGCGAAACTTTTTCGAGTCATTTTTTAGTCGTATTTCTAATCGTTCGCGAATCATTTATGAGCCGTTTTTTTAGTCGTATTTCTGATCGTTTGCGAGTCTTTTTTGACTCTTTTTATCAGTCATATTTGTAATCGATTGCAAAATGAAATATTTTTCAACTTAAATTATTAATTACTTTAGTTAATTAAACTTATATAAATTAAATTATTATTAAACTATATAATAAATTAAATTATATAATAAATTAACTTTATAAATTAAATTATATAAAAAATAATAATATAATAATGTTTAGTTAAAAAAAATTACAGGAGGAATTGAATTTATAAAAAATAATAGTGGTATCATAATTCGTCGTCAATTTTGTATAGTGTGTAACACAATAGTGTTAGAAAAAACTTTCCACACCCGGTATGATTATTTTACAATTTGTTATCTAAATCCATTAGACCATTATTTAAGGAAGCTTCTGGTTTTGTACCCACTGCTGTTGCTTGAGAAGTTTGTGTTTACTGTGTTGGCCATTGCCATCATGCGAACTATCGCTATAGTTGTCATTTGAATGACGTAAATACTTCATGAACTCAAAGGAACCATCAAAGTGTTGGTTACCTGACGTCGCTACACCAGATGCACTGCCCGAGGATACTGAGCTAGCTGAATTTTGTGGAAGATTCTGTTGATGACTGGCTTGTTGGTGGGGCAAAGCCCATCTCGTTTGCTGTTGTTGATGCTGAAGATTTCCATGATGCTGTGGTGTCATTTGTTGTTGTTGATGTGCTTGATAGCTGCCATAATGTTGCACGAATGTTACAACAGGCTGAGTATTTTCAATATTTGAATTTCCTTCTTCACCATTACTGTTAATTGTTTCACCATTAGCATGGACCAGTACACCACCATTAATGTAATGCTGCTGTTGCTGTACATTACTTTGACCATAGACCGGAAAGTCCTCGAAGGCCGAGGAGAATCTTAGTTCTCCATTGCTCAAATATTTCGCAAATTCCGATGGGTCATTAATGAAATTTAAAAAAAATGAACTTAAATTCGAGGATATGCAGTCCATGCTGATCACTTTTGTTTACTGGTTATCCTTGTTGTTGTGATGTTTTTATTTGTTTTTCCTTACTGTGTTCTCTCCTCTCTAGTTTGGATTTGCTTGGTTATGTCTGTCTTTCGGTCTGTGTGTTTTTATTAATTTAAATTTTGTTGATTCCTTAAGGCCATGTCAGATAAAACTTTTGCTTCGCGTTGCGTTACCGATTCGCTTTGACATCTAAGATAAAATATACGTACTTATACGAAACATGTCACATAAAGTACTTTCAAAGCGGAGCGAAGCAAAAAGTTAGCCAACTCTCATCTTTTTGCGCGCTTTGACATTTGGCTAGTATAATTTTCTTTTTTTTAATTTTTTTTGCCAAATTCAATTCCAAAAAAACCGTCCAATTAAATTTTTAACTTTAATTTTTGTAACAAATAATTAAATGTACAAATTACCAACCGCTTTTATAAGTAAACAAACAATGCGTGAGTGTTGTCAAAGTTTTCATTGTGGCATACACCTTTTGCTTTGCGTTTTTCTGCCGAAGGTAGAAACGTCACGCAAAGCGTCAAAGTTGTATCTGACACGGCCTTTATGCCCTAATCACATACACTTGTCAATCTGTACATTTGTGTTGCTCACATGTTTTAAAGAATATTCCTTACAGAGCTGAGTTTATACAAAATGAGCTCTATCAATATTTCTGCTACAGCCCATTGCGCAGCAGCGACTTTAAAAGAGCTTTTGAATTAATAAATTTTGGACAATTCATGCGAAATGTATTTACAAAATAAAAACGAGTCTTCTTTTTGGTAAGTGTTTAAGATGACCAGGCACCAGGCAGGTTGCTGATCGCGACTAGACTGTGTATAGGGTTGAGCTTCTCGTTGTTTTTTAGGTGGGTTGTTATTGTAGATAATCTTTTCTTGTAGATTAAGGCGACTATAGGGAATGGTGATCATCGGCAAAGGGGGCTTTCGCTAAAGGAAATGATTTTATTTATAATTGCTCCTAGGTACCAATCAATTATAATTGTTGGGTAAGAAAAAGAAACAACAAAGTAAAGGATTAGCCTTAAGAAATAGGAACTGGCTCCTAACGTTTGTTTGCCTTTCTTTGTAGGGCTACCGTTGAAAGAAGAAATGCAGTTAAGTGATTATATTTGCTCCAATACGTGTTCAACTTAATAATATAAGATTTCTATAAACAAGGGCATAAGTTATGGTAAGTAGTAATTATGATTAGGTATTTATTAGCGTATTCATTCGGTTAGCCAATTAATTTTTACCCGATTAACTGATCGGTTAATTTAAAATTGGCTAATTTCGATTAACGATTAAACCTGCTTATTCCAGACGATTAACCGATGTAGAGAAATTTTTAATTTTTTGTAGTATTATAACACATTTTTTGTTTTTTTAATTACTTGTTTCGTCTCATATACGAAAGGTTGTGTTTAGAAAATATTTTTTCATACAAACGAAGAAGTTTTTCCGTGATCTTCATTTTAAATAAGTGTTTGCTGTCAACACTTTTTTGTTTCACGTACTTTTTATATGTATGCGTTCAGTTATTTGTTTCTTCTCATATCTTCTCATCAATCTTTTAACAGAATTAACTGAAACAAAAATTTAAAAAAACTAAAACAGGACTCTATTGTCATAATGGTAGATTTTATGCGCTTGGAGAAATCCAGGAAAAGGACGACCGACTACGAATAATTTTTGCTTAATTTTTGGATATAGAAAACTTTCAACAAAATTTTACTGATGTTGTTGACTACTGATTACGACAAAATCAATAAAATAAATAGTACTTTAGTTAAAAATACATATGCAAACTTTGTGTACAAGCAAATTTTTTTAATGTAGAAGATTTTAAAGTGGGAGGCAAATAAAATTTTCATTACTAAAATTGAGCTCATAGAATAAATTCGAAAAATAAAAAAAAATGTTGAATATAATTAAGTAACTTATGAAAAAGAAATAATTCCCAAATTCTATTTGTGAAAATTTGTTTAACAAAATTTTTTTGAAAATGTAGTCTTGAAACTACTGTTAAAAAATTTATCAAAAAATAAAATAGACCAAAATTTAAGGAAAATTTCGGTTATAATATAAAATATTAAAAAGGCAAGCAAAAATGTTTTTTGAATGAAAATTCTTATCATTAACAACATTTTTTTAACTTTTTAAATTTGACTTAAAACGATATGATGTAACTATGATATAAAGATAAAAAGGTACTGCCACTTAAAATTTAAAAAAAATATATTAAAATATATTTTAACAAGAGCGTCGTTGCGTGGTTTCACTTCTGGCAACACATCTTCAGTTCAGTTGCCGTATATAACCGACCCATTAGTCTCATCAATCATGTAGTCGGTTTCTCGCCCTTGTTGTCTGCAATAAAGTTTAATGCATCAATTATTACAGACCACTGTTTTCGAGTTTGAGAGAGACTTTTGAGTCTTCAATTTGTCTTTGCACCAAGACAAACGATGTGAAGATTGTAAAAAAAATTATAAAGTTCTTGCAAGTTGAACGAAAATGACCCCGCTGGACAAATGTCTACTAAATTTTAAAAATGGCCAGCGCAAGGCACATAATCTACTAAAGGATTAATTCATCCTTAATATATATTTGACATATTTCCTGTCCAAACCATTTTTTTTTTTAAAGTTTAGCACAGCATTTTGAATATCTTTGGCTTTGGGGCCAGATAAAAAGTTAAGGTTGACAGATGTTTGAAGAATGGTATTTTATTTCCTTCATTAAATAAGAATCGATAACCCTCTTTGTCGACTTAATTAAATTAACTTAACCAATTCATTAGCCCATACATTCTTTTACTTTTAAATATTGGCGCCCTTTAAATTATGCCGCCCTATGGCTGGACCTTACAGTCTCCTTATAATCTATGAACTTTGTTTTTCCACTATCACCTTAAATAAACTTAGTAAAATATTACTATTGAAAATTATAAATGACCGAGTAATAGACAAAGGACTGATTTTTTCCTAAAATAATAGTTTTAGCACCATAGAGCCCATAAGATATGGGACAGAAGAACGAAATTTTCCACCCAAAAAAAGGTTTGTTTGATTTTTTACATCATCGAAATCGACCTGCTTTTTCACATAGCGCCTATACAATTATACTTCCAGAATAAATATTTCGAAACGAGCGGCCATAACATATGAGCTAGGGATAAATTGGCTTTTTAGTACAATTGTTAAGGGTATATAAGATTTGGCATACCCGATTAAAGTACACTTAAATAATTTTCTTATTCTATGCCTATACGTTTGTTTCACATTATTTATGTGACACATGATATTTTAACACATGAAGGCTTTTTATGGATTTTTGCTTTATTGTTGACAGAAGTTTATTATTAATCCCTCTAATGACAGCCAACGGCACCATTGTAGAAAACGTGCTTGTATCTATGTATATGCACAAATATACAGAAATGTTTTTTAAATGGTACAAATCGAGCCATAACTGCTATAATTTTACAGGCGAAGATATTTGTTTAAAATCTTTTGTTAAGGGTTAAGTATGACTATGAAATTTAGTGTGGAATTGCTGTTACTTCTTAAGGCAAGTTTACACTATCACACTTTTCTTACGTATTCCATAATACTCTGTGAGATAGAAATCTAATGAGTTTAATTGTGGCTGTGAAAAAATCTCATGTTACATTACAGTTTGTAGTCACACTCTCACAAATGAACATGCTTGTTGAAATGCAACCCTGATCCAATGCAAAGTATAAGCGTTTAAAAAACTTTCAAAAACCGATGAAGTCATAAGGGATGTCACATGTGTTTCGTAATACTTGTCATTTTCATAACACATTGCATTCACACTATCACACTTTTACACATAATAGTGTAAACTAGTTTTTAGCTGTACATTGCATTTAGTTTTTTCATATTTTTCGAGATAGCGGTTATTTTTGACGCTTACGTCTTTTTCGATGTCATGCTGGCTCAGAAATGTCAGATGTTTTTCAAATGGTATCCCAAAATTGTAAAATTTTTATTATTCCCAAAAATCCTCATTGAATACTCTTAAATTTTGATATAAAATATTTCATTTGTAAAGAATTTAATTTGTTAATTTCGTTTTATTTGACGTTTAAATTATATATATATCAACTCAATAATTCTTTTGATAGAAAATTTACCATCATGCTCCATTTTTTGGCAAATATTTCTTGAATTTAACATCATGGTTCAAACGTATCGCAACATAAGTATTGATTGCTAATAATTATTTATTATAGCAATTCGTATTGCACTTTATCGCTTAATCGTAAAAATTTATTGAAATTTGGTTCGTAGGTTCCAATTGTCACAAAGCCTACGTTAAATTATGATTATGATTTTCAGTCATATAGACAAAATCATTCCGTGCATTATTCCACCATTTATATTATTTTTGTTACAAAATTATCAATTTTTTAGGGTAGTGGTTCCACATTTTGATTCATAGCTCTGATCCTACTGAATCAATTTTGCTGGATTTCAATCCCAAGCTTAGCGTTACTTAGTGTAACTACAACCAATTTGACCACAAGTTTGTTCTTTTCTTTTGAGTCTTTCGAAAGTGAGCGTGTTTTCAACAGACGGACAGACAGACGAGAATGGCTAAATCGACTAAGAATTACTCAAGGTGCCAGAATATAAATACATATATACTTTATGCGCTCTTAGATGTATGATAAAATAGTTTCACACGGAATGACAAACTTAGTATACCCTCATTCACCATTAGAAGGTATAAAAAACCATGATAAATTCGACTATTACTACTTCTTAGGTACTCGTTTGTCAATAATAGCAAGTGTCAATTTTCAAAGTCGGACATTTCCTTAACTATTAGGGATAAACTATGCATGTCGTTTACTTTATTGTGGAACTCGGCTGGTATATATCATTTTAAAATCGGGCAAAAATGTAGAACTCTGGAACGTTTTAATTGTTGCAATAACCGAAGTGCTTTCAGAACCCATGAGCATAAACTATTTTGTACATAGATATGTTTATACTCGTATATATATAAGAGCATGATAATATACCCAGATGGCCACGTCTTTATACACGACAATGTTTATTCCTGCACGATATGTGAGGGACAGCCAGAACAAATCGTCAACGACATTTTCGAACATAGAGAAAGCCATTTTCGCTCCTCATGTCGTACATTCGACATGATAGATTTTTATAAGGGACAATTTACAAGACACTGTCGCTCATACTGTCGTGTATCGTTGTTGATATAAGACACCTTACAAGACAATGTCGGTCATGTTGTCGTGGATAGGCTTGTTTAAAAGACAACTTGGAAGACAATGTCGGTAATGTTTTCAAACTCAATACAAAAAAATTTCTGTGGTATACAAACGAAAAAATGTTTATAGAGTTTTACTCTATTTATATTACGAAAAACATTCGAAATATTTGTGGCAACATTTTTATTTTCCGTGCGAAACAAGTGCAGCTCATATTAATTCGCACGAAATTCTAAGCAACAGCTTATCATTTTTTGTATTTTTTTATTTTGTTTTTGTGAAGTGGTTTTTATAACAAGCGCTTCACAAAGAAAAATGTATACAAGTGCTAAAATTAATAAAAAAAAAATTAATGTTTTTATTTTTTGGTTTCGGAAATCTTAAAAATAATATTGTTTTACTTTTTTTAATGACAATTGAAAAAAAAAACTTGATTATTCACCTTTTTCTACTATTCCTATTAAAAAGGAAACATAACAGAACCATTTGTTGCATTAATCCATCTTTTTTAATTTAAAGTTTCTTAATGGCCTGTATTTTATACAAGGCAAAGTATTTTACCGTCTGCTGCTATTTGATTTACGGTTTTTTATTTGTATTCAACTTTTTTACATAAACCCTCTTTGGTTAAGTTGCAAGTAAATTTCCATTTAAAAAGATAAACAAACAGCCTGTACGGTTTGAACCAATTTAAAGTTTTTCTGGTAAGATTAAAGTTCATTTGTTGGTATTTTATCTGTTAAGAACTTAAACCATTTCATTGGACAATGTTGCTGCAATGCAGTCAATTAATCCAATTATTGTAAAAGATGTAAAACAAAATTAACGAATTTACATCACGTTGCTTTGCCTTCCAATAAAATTGAACAACAATAGAAGAACATATCGTTGGTTATTGAAAAGGGGAGATCAAAAAGTCCAGTTTTGAACAAAATTGGAACAAGAATATGGATACCTCTGTTATATCCTTTTTTGAAAACAAAAATTATTGCAGTTACAATTAATGTCCAAGAATATTGAATATTAACTACAGATACAACTACATATATCGCTTTAATTATTGTGCGATGTTTGAACCTCCACGCTAGAAGGACTTGACTAACTAACCTTAAATATAACAAAATAAAATTCGAGTAGGACTCCTTAAAACAAAAAAAAAATCATTTACATAATTTACTTTAAATTTTTTGTTTTCAGAAATTTATACCCTGCAGGAAATGAATAACCAAAACTAAAAAAAATAAATTTACTAACCCATTTGCATTAATTTTACATTTAATTAATGAGTTAGAGAGAGACATAATGAGATAAAGAGAGATACAAGATCACGTGTACACAAGGTTTCGGTCACTTTTTTCATTTTGCTCTTAATAAACTAATAGAAACTATAATTAATATATCGGTTAGCACTACCGGTAATTTTACTAGTCATCTTGTATTATCCATTAAACATCTACATGAAACTTAATTATGATGTTCATGATACCTTCATTAAAATTTAGCATTAGCTCACAGGGTTGTCAGACTCTTTTTTGCCTTCATTGCCAAATTGAATATCGAAAATCGCCAAAATTTTATTTATTTTTTTTAAATTATTGGTAAAAAAGATTGCCAAAAATCGTCAAATATGAGTTTTATATAAAAAGAAATACACAAGTGTAATTTTACCTTAATTAAAATTTTCTACATTTACCTTTTTCTTTGTAGTGTGTATATTGTAGTATTTTTTACGTTCTAATATGAAAATCATCAAACTTAGTATTATTGTTATCCAGTTTGCAAAATGATTAGAATTTGAGTCAAAAGTAATTCGGTTTTTATAAGCATCATTTTATATTGTAAAATTTGTCATTCGATTTTCAACGAAATATAATAAAAAGTTAGACAGGAAATCAAGTGAAAGATATATATCATAAAAGTTGTATTCAAATCGGATATTAATTAGACTTCAGAATTGTGACCTCACCCAATAAGCACTCAAAAATAATATTTCAAGTGCTTAAAATTAAACTGGAAAAAAACTTGCGTTCAAACGTATATTTAAATGCTATTCAAGTTTCAAAATATTTTAGAATTCAAAAAGAAAACACATCTATAAATACGTAAAAAAATTATTTTTATTGTCAAATAATTATTTAAATTTTTTTTACAAAATATAAAATAAATATAATTTTCCTAAAACAAAATAGTTATTTCTTTTATTAAAATATATCCATTTAAAAAAGTGGTTTAATATTATAAAACGTGAGTATAATGGTAAAAACAAAAGCGAAGTCAGATGCGCAGAAAATTGTTGCATTGTTTACTCAATCAATGGAAACTAAGCCGGCCATTCAACTTCCCGCAATTGCAAATGCAAGTATAAGCAACAATCCTGAATTCCAATTAAATCACGACGAAAATCTGGAAAATAACACCTGTCATAAGAAATTCCGGAAAAATTTAGAATAAAAAATAAGTTAGCTAATTGGGCAGTTTCATTTAACATAGCCAATGATGCTACCAATAATCTTTTGAAAATTTTGAACGATCATGTTGATGGGTTGCCTGTTGACTGTCGTACCTTAAAGCAAACTCCAAAAAAACCAGCAGTTGAAATGATGGCTACTGGGGAGTTAATGTTTTATGGAATACGGAATGCATTAAATAACTTCCTGGCAAAGCAAACTAATGCTCCATCAAACTTAGACTTGAATTTTAATATTGATGGACTACCGCTAGCTAAAAGTTCATATCGGCAAATTTGGCCTATTTTATTAAATGTTCATGGCTACAGAGATGTTTTTATTGTTGCAGCATTTTGCGGAAATCGAAAACCACCTACATCCGATATGTTTTTCAAAAAATTTGTTGAAGAGCTTAAGGAACTGGAAAGCATTGGTTTGCGTTTTAAGGGTGTCATGCATTCTGTAAAATGTAGAGCATTTATTTGTGATGCACCGGCTCGAGCTTTTGTGATTGGCATAAAAGGACATACAGGTTATCACAGTTGTCCCAAATGTATTCAAAAAGGTTGTTCTATTAATCATAAGATGATATATAGACTTGAAAACCACAATCAAAGAACTAATTCAGGTTTCAGAGATAGAGTCGATCCAAATCACCACAATTGCATGGAAAATTTAGAAATCGAGAAATTGAATATCGACATGATTAAATGTTTTCCTAACGACTATATGCACGTAGTTTGCTTAGGAGTCACAAAAACTATTCTAATATGCTGGATAAAGAACAGAAAAACAAATTTTTGTTTAATTATGAATAAAATAAAATTATTTGAGTCTCGTCTTCTATATCTGAGTAATCAAATTCCTAGAGAGTTTGCAAGAAAGCCTCGCCCATTTAGTGAACTGGAGCGCTATAAAGCAACGGAGTACAGACAATTTTTACTGTATATTGGCATTTTTGTACTAAAAGATATTATCGAGCCTCCGCAATCCATTTTTTGCTACTTAGTTCGGCTATAAGAATCTTACTGGATAAACGAAGTTGCTTTCTAAACAAAAATTGTGCACATAATCGCCTATGTGCTAGAAATCGCAAATCGCAAGAAAGTTGTGATTACGATTTGAAATCGCAAAGAAGGTGTGCTGGAGTTCGTAATCGCCTTAAATTTGGCGATTTTAAGTCACAAGCCTACAGTAATGTGATCCACATGTGAACTTGTAAATTTCCTTTAAAATTTATTTTCAACATCAATAAATAGCATATAAAAAGGAAATTTAGTGTTTTTCTTTTCCATTTATTTTAAAAACTCATTTTCTTTTGAGAAAATTTTCATAGAAAATATAAAATTAAAAAACAACATTGTTTTAATACTGATTGTTGTTTGACAATTTCTTTTAAATTTGCGTTTTGATTGTGAACAGCTGTTTCTATTTAACTTCGAAAAAAATATGTAAGAAATTATAACCATTTATCAACAACATGTACTTATGGTACTTACCATTGTTCAGGAATATCTCTTGGGTTGTAATAATCCCTTAGAAGACGTTTTCTGATACGTTTATTTTTAAAATACAGTTTTTTTTAATGAAATAACACGCAATATAAAAGCTGCCGGCATTTTTCATGCAAATAATTATTTTTTTTGTTCAAATTTGACAGCTAGAACATATGTTTTATTTTTCGACCACTACTTCGAAAAAAAAACAAAACGCGTGAACTCTAGCACATGCTTAAATAAAATTGGCGATTTTCAGATCGCATGTGATTTTCAAATCATGCGATTTTCAGCACATGGCCGAATATATTAAGAGAATTTTTAAATCAGGTCGCATTGTTTTTTGATGAAGAGTTACTTATTACATTCAACTTCAATTGCTTCCTGCATTGAGTTGACGATGTAAAATCATATGGTGATTTGGGTTCATTTAGTGCTTTTGCATTTGAAAATTATTTCCAACAAATAAAAAAAAGCTGAGGAAACACCATCAAATTGGTAGCCAACTATATAAAAGAATTGTAGAAGAAAATGTATGCCAATTGGATGAAGAACCAACAAAAAAACCCAAAATTATGGAAAATAAAACCCGTATAGAAATAAATAACATTACATTTTCTACAAAACGTCCAAACAACATATATAGCATTGGGAAGAACTTTTATAGGATATATTCCATCAAAAATAAAACCTACACCTGTTATAACATCACATCATATTGTTAATCTGACAGAATATTTTAATTCTCCAATATCATCTAGCCGTTTGAATATAAAATTTTGCAACCATATTGAAGTAAACAATGCAGTGGTTGAACACTGCTGGTCATCAATCAAAAATAAGATAATGTTTGAAAATTTAGAAAAGAACGCATTTGTTTTCATTCCTCTTATTCACACCATAAATGGATTTTATTACTCAATTTACACGCATTGATAAAATTAATATTGTAGACCTTGCCACAAAGAAAGGTAAGTGTCGTATTAAAGTTAATCGGAACTTTTAATCGTACAGTGTGAAAAGGACCGTTAAAGTTGTTACTGCTTAAATTTATTATTTCATTTTATATAAATATCCTTTTTTAGATATTATGGAGCTCAAAGAAAAATTGGAAACCAGCAATAGACTTATGCAGAGAATATTAGAGAAAATTAAATTGGTGCAAACCAATCAAACACAAATTTCACCAAATAAAAAAATAATTCTACCGAAAGTCCCATTTCAAACGAAGGGTTCTATTTAAAACTTTGAAAGCAAAATTCAAGAGTCTGAAGATAACTTTATACACTTAGTATTGAAAATTTGTTATGTTTGTTGCTGTATATGAACAATTTTTTATTTTTGTTTTTTTTTTTTAGGTAAAAGAACTTAAAGAAAGAGCAACCGGACACTCTGCGAAGTTTATTAAAAATTGTTGGCGCTTGTTAATCAAAGATGAAGTCGCTAAAGAATTTTGTTGGCAAGGTTCTAAGGAAAAAACTGAAATAAAAAATTTTTCAATTATGTTAGCCATTAAATGTAAGATGCGAAATATTTTTACTTTAATCTTAATTAACATTTTACTTACATACATAAATTTATGGTATATCTAAAAATGTTTCAGTTGCATATATTCAAAAGTTTGCTGATCACAGTGAATTAGAATTCGAAAAAAAACAATATATTATACTTTCAGCAGGCAAAAAGTAAACCATAATGTAATTTTTTATTTTTAATATTAATTAATGACCATATCTTGTTTTTTCAACGCTTTTATTTATTTATTCTAAAAAAGATTTGTTATATATTACTTGTTTTTTTGGAAAATAAATATAAATTTACTAGAAAAAAAAAACTTGAATTGTGGTTTCATTTCTACTTGAAAAGCATTGTTTTTCAAAGCTTGAACTCAAACAAAGTTCAAGTTGAATTTAATTGTAATTCAAGCTTTAGTTAAACTGTAATTCAAGACTTGAATTTAGCTTTAAGTCGATGCTTGAATTGAGCTACAATTCATGGATTGAATTGAACTGTATTTCAAGGCTTGAACTAAACTATATTAAAACTGTAATATTCCACTTGATTTCAAGTTCCCATTTTACTGGAGAATGCTATTGAAATAAAGTGTAACAAAAGTATATCTCAACCCTTGAAACTTGAAATTGATTTCCAGCAAAATAGCTAATTGGGCAATGTTATAACAAATAACATCAATGAGGCAAATAATGACATCAACCTAATGACGAACGTCATCCTAAAATGTTGTCATATTTTATGTGTCATCTACTCTACGATATAAAAGGCGTCATAACGCTGATGTTGTTTGACATCAGTACAGACAAGCTGTCATCAGTGCGATGAAAAACTGTCATCAGTGCGATGACAAACTGTCATCAGTGCGCTGAACATGATTTTTATGAACATGATTTTCATGTTTAAAAAGTAAAATTAGAATCAAAAATTCCCATATTCTATTTTTTTAAATTATTTATTTAAATACATCAAATTTTTAAAGTAGAATTATTACGAAAGCCATATCGGGCATGCTGCTGGTGTGTTATAATTGAGAGTTCTTCTGTTAACAAAGGGCGGAATACAAGATTTAAGAATTGTATAGAATTTTGAAAATTTTATTAAATACATGTAATGTACTTTTTTTTAAATTAAACTACATATTTTGAATATATACACAGAGAAAAAACATGGTTGAACTTAAAGTTAAAAAGTTTAAAAAAAACATATTGTGGTCCCCGCAATGGAAACAAACAAAGTATATTTGTTTTGAACACTACTTTTTCCTTGACTGATAATCATTTGTTTGTATTTAACAATAAAGTGTTTACCTCCCTTGTAACTTCAAATATGGTTAAATTTAACAATATTATGTGTTAATAAAATAAAGCTTTAACCATGCACTGAAACATATAATGGTTACTAAAACCATATTATTGTCACCGGCAACAATATTATGGTTGAATTCATCCATCCAAAAGCCATAACCATAATTTGGTTATATCCAAACATGTTTTAGTTAATAATAAAAATAATCTCATACAAAATCCGTTTCATAAACCCTTTATTAACCTGTTTTATTTTTTATAAATAAGGCCGTGTATGATTAATTTTACATTTAAAATAATATATTTAAAAGCAAAAAATCATGTTATTTTGCTCTCTGAAATACCTGAATGCTTTTCATATACAAAATTGTTTGGTTTGCTTAAAATTCCCATTCCTTTTATTTTAATTATTGATTTAAATATATAAATTTACGTAGAAGTATGAACCAGTAGAACAGAATTAATTTTAATAATAATATGGCTAACCTTTATTATGGTAAATATTGATTAAAATATAGTTAATTTTGAACAAATTATGGTTACATTTTGACCATATTATGGCTGATTTCGGAATTTTTTTTTTGATAATTTTGAACATATTCATATTCAACCATAATATGGTAACCTGCAAACATAAACATTGTTAAAATTCAATCATAGTATGCTGCTCTTAGTATATGGTTACCTCCAACCATATTATTTTCTACATGAAGACCCTCAAACAAACAAATTTGATACAATTAAGTTAACATTTCTTCAAACTTTTTTTAAGATTTCTAAGTAAAAAATTACAAAATCTTAATTTTATTTGCAATTTTAATGTAAAGAAAAACTAGTTAGAGTGCTATATTCGGCTGTGCCGAATCTTTGGTACCCTCCACCGACAAGAGCGGGCTCTGTATGATAAATATATATGTATTATTAACTAAGCTTCACAAAAACGAACGTCAGCATTAAAATTGGTTGCGACTTAGACCTGAATTAAATTATTGACCGACAATTTGAACTGGCTTGAGTAAAATATCATGATTCGTAAAAGTTTTAGCCGAACTAAAACTGTAACGTACTCTGAAGTTATTATAACTGGTGATTTCAATTGCAATTTGCTTGAAAATGAAAATCTAACTACTATCATGTCTACACTAAATTTATCCGCTGTTAATACTTTTAGGCCTACGCACTTCTCGACCACAAATATGTAGTACATTACTCGATTTAGTTTTTGTTAGCAACGAAGAAAATGTGTTACTATATGAGCAGTTAGCTGTACCTTCTTTTTCCAAACATGATTTAATTTTTATGGGCTATAAATTTACAGTGGAGACAGGAGTTAGAACGTTTAGTTTTCGAGACTTTAAAAGAATTGATTTAGAAAACTTATATCGTGATCTCATTAACTCTGAATGGGATCGAATTTTCTATTTACCTACAGCTGATGAGCAAGTTACCGTTCTCAATACATTAATACTTCAGATGTATGATAATCACGTACCGATAAAAATGAAGACGGTTAAAAATAGAGCTAAGCCGTGGTTCCCTAATGAAACTAAATTGTTAATAAAAAAACGTGATGACCTATACCACATGTGGAAACGATACAGAACACCCGAACTGCATAATGAATTTTGCGTAGCGCGAAAAGCCGTTGTTTCAAAAATCAGACATGATAAGTCTTGGTACTATTTTAATAAATTTAATTCGGCAGTTAACACTAAAAGTAAATGGAAACATATACGAGATATTAGCGTTAGTAAGTCAGTTGAACGTTCAGTAGAAGTTGATGTTAATTTGATTAATAAAAGCTTTATGAATATTCCTTTTCCAACAGTCCAGTTCGACTTTTACGATAGAAATACACATTTAGTTTCGTGCAACCAGCTAAAACTTCAATGCCTAAATGCATCTGATGTTGCTAACTTTTTCAATGCAATTAAATCCAATGCAATAGGATTAGATAATATTGATCCTAAGTTGGTTAAAATTAATCTGCCATGGATTATTCGATATATCACCCACCTTTTTAACACCATAATAACCAGCAATAGATTCCCAATTTAGTGGAAACATGCCAAAATTATTCCAATACCTAAAACCGGATCTGAATATCGTCCAATTGCAATTCTGCCATATCTTTCTAAAGTTTTTGAAAATTTATTGCATAAACAAATTTATGAGCATGTCAATGCTAACAATTTATTAACTGATCGCCAATCTGAATTTAGACCTCAACGTAGCTGTATTACAGTACTAACTGATGCAATAGAGGAAATTCGTAATAATTAAGATGATAATAAATTAACGTTCCTTGTGTTATTAGACCATTCAAAGGCCTTTGATACTGTACACCACTCAATGTTATGCATGAAATTGTTGAAACTATTTAATTTTTCAACACTAGCAGTGGAATTAATATCGTCGTATCTCTCAAATAGATCTCAATCAGTTGCAAACAATGGTTCTTTATCACGAGCTTTGCAGGTAACAAAAGGTATCCCTCAAGGCTCTATTCTTGGACCCCTTCTATACTCATTATATGCTAACGATCTTCCCAAAGAAATCAGATATTCTAAAATACAAATGTATGCTGACGACGTTCAGCTGTATCTTAGTAGCAACAGAGATTCAATTACGACAAGAATACAAGAATTAAATCATGATCTTGACAAAATATATATATGGGCTTTAGCTAATGGTTTACGTCTTAATCCAAGCAAATCAAAGTATCTAATAGTATGCAAAAAAGCGGTTCGAATAGATTTTGATATAGACATATTGCTTGGGGGCTTAAAAATTTATATTGTGGATTCAGTAAGAAACTTGGGAGTAACATTTAATAAACATCTAACATGGTCAAATCACATTACTCAAGCGTGTGGTAGAATATACGGTATGTTATATGCCACTCAGCACTGTACGCCTTTGAAAATAAGGATATTACTAGCAAAAACTTATCTCTTGCCTACACTTTTATATTCGTCTGAAATTATTAATGGTTGTTATACAAAGGACATGAGAAAACTTACCGTTACGTACAACATCATCCGCTATATATTCTCTTTAAAAAGATTCGATAATGTATCGCAATATTCCTGTCGTATTTTCAGTATATCTTTTTCAAACTATTTACAATTTAAAAACCTTATTTTTCTTTACAAAATTATTATGACAAAGGAGCCAGATTACCTTTTCAAACGTTTACAGTTTACAAGATCGTGCAGAGGAAAATGTATAATTCAATTTCGTCACCGTGACCATGCATCTGAATGCCAATTCTTTATATTAACCATACGTCTCTGGAATCAACTTCCAAATAATTTGCAAACCACTAGCAACGCAATAAGGTTTAGAAAATTACTATTACAATATTTTTCGTAATACTTGTTTGTTTAATTCTAACGCAAAATTATTTTATTTGATTATTTATTATCTTTTAATTCTGTGGCTAAAATTTACATTCACTGTTTTTGCAGTATCCTTTTTAAATATTCAACTCAATTTGTTTAATTTAACTTGTCTGATTCTAATACTGTAATTTATAAGATATCGTGTCTTGTTGTATTAGAAAATCTAATAAATTAATACAAATACAAAATGATTTTTGGGAGGGTAATTTGTATTGGACTTATGGTAAATTATGGACCAATCATCCCAAAATTCTGAAGACAAATTTTTGGTATTACAAAAAATAAATTTCAATACAGCAATGTAATTACTTTTAGCGTTAACAGTGAATTTTACAAAATTTCTGGCCATATAAATCTAAGTTGGAAGAAATTTTACCGCAATAAATATATCTGTTATGGTTTTAGGCGAATTTAATTAATTCCCCAGAGTGGGCTTTATTTGGTTTTAGGCGCAATAAACTGTTTTCCGGGAGTAGGGTTTAAATGGGGTCTAGGGTTAAGTATGGACCGATCTTCACAAAATTTAACAGTGTAATTTCTAGTCCTACAAAACTGTCCTGAGAAAACATACCAAAGTTGGAGCACTTTCTTCTTCATTCCAAATACCGAACTTATACCGATTTTTTTCGTAAAATCACTTTAAAATGTGGATTGAAACATATCAGTTTTTCAGAATATATTTTCCATTCTTAATTCTTATTATTTTTAGTAGAGAACGTTGCCTACCTTATTATTATGTCTTCAAATGTTAAAAATAATCAAATTGCAGATATTAAGTGTTGACGAATCTATTGATGAGCTTAAAGGATATATAAAGCTCGGTTTAAATTTTATGTACTCGTACATAAATAAAAACTCGATACAATAAAGCCAAAGCATACTAACGCCAAAAAAACAAGTATCGACTTCAATATGTATTTTTTATATCCTTTAAATCTTAAACCTGTAACCTCAAAAAAAACTATAAAAAAATATTATGTAAGCATATTCTGTGTTTTCAGAAAATTGTATACGTGTAATGAAATTAAGCAATAAATTCATTTTATTCAAATATTTATATGGAAGATTGTAGTTCAACAGCCGAAAATAGCATAATAATGGAATGAGAGATGAATCAAAATAACTAACAACTCAAATCCTTAAATAAAAATTCCTATAAAAATAGTATTTTATTGTCATCTCACAAAAAAAGTTTATTGTTCTCATAAAGTAAACATAAAAAAAAATTCAATAAGACAAGTGGATGTAGGTGTAAATTAAATGGCCCTGTAGTCTACGTAAAAAGCTCCACATTTCTGAAATCGTTAATTGGCAACAAAGAACTTCAAATGTCAATACTCATAATATGGAGGGCGTTGTTGTATATGATGTGCATTAGGTTTCTCTAATAATTACAAACGTTTTTAAATGCTTTGAAAATTGACATGGGAATATTAAATTAACAGAAAAACAATTTTTTTTTTTTTTGCAAAATTTGCGATGAATTATTTTAATTTACAGATACAAATGTATGTATGTATATATTATGTCATGTGGTTCCTATTGGGACAAAAGGCCACAACGAATCTTTTCCATTCGATTCGGTTTGATGATACTTATTTTACTTATTTCCAACTTTAATCACAGCAGACTTCGATGTACAGTTGCCGACGCCAGGTGTCTGCCAACTCTTCGTGTCCTACCCTATGGGTTCCAGTCAATGGAAATTTTAGCTGCGTCATCTAAAGGCCTGCGCAGCGTGTGACCAATCCAGCGCCATTTGCCGTTCAAGATATCAATATGGATTGGCCGCTTATTTGTTTGTCTCCAGAATTCCGTATTACATATGATGTTAGACCAGAACACTTTTAATATTCTTCGGAGACAGCGGTCAACAAACACTTGTATGGAGTTTACGTCGTTTTCTGTCGTATTCCACGTATCGGATGCATGGAGGAGCACAGACTTGGTACATGAGTTAAAGATACAGATCATGTACCCATGTTCTGTAACTTTGGTGAGAACTTCTCGCATCGAAAACATGTGAAACAAATTATTCCATCATTTCTCGAAAAGTGAGAAAAAAGTGTGTCTGTAACTCATGTCGAAAACTATCAAAGGAGATTACGTCGTTACGTTATAAATATCATCATATTATTCAAAGCCGATATGAAATTGCAGATGTTGAGAACGCCAATCAAACATATCGTTGAAGGCGACCAAAATTTACTAAAATTGAAACATTTTAACGACGGCATCGAAAATACAGCTGTCGGCTATACCAAAAAATGTAAAGTGCGACTTTAATGTTTGTTGATTACAAAATTGCTTTGAAAACATTCGTATATTTCTCACAAATGTTAAAAGCAAAAAAATTAAACAATGAAAAAATCTGACAAGAACAAATACTTATCTCTTCCGTGTTAATATTCATTGCATTTTGAATTTATTTTTCAGTGTTAAAATTTTTGTCACCCCATTTTTATGCAAGAGTTTATTTGACAGTTCAAAGCGGGAACTTTCTAACAAAAATTTTACAGACACACTTTTCCAGTAAATTGGCGAGTTATTTCCTTACGTGACAGCAATTACTCGCTAAAAATGTTACGGACGCAGTTAAGTGAGAAAAAAAGCTGTTTGTTTCAATTTATGGCATTTTTATTTCATTTCTCACATTTCAATCTAAAATTTTCTCGACGCGGGAGTTACAGAACCTGGGCACTGGAGTTTTTGGATATGGCAGAAGATTTCCATACTGGCTGAAATGTAACGAGTGCTTGGTTGGATTTTGAAATTCGGTCAGCTACATCTTTGTTGGAATCACCTGCGCTTGTAAAAATGCTGCCTCGGTAGCAAAATTACGATACTTCTTATTTACTGTAGTGCAGAAAATTAACTTACTTTTGCTTAATTTTATTTTTAAACCCGCTTTTATGGCCTCTGTTACGATGAATTTAAGTTAAGATGCCATATCTATATAGCTGTGTGAAAGGTGGCAGTTATCATTTGCATACTCGAGGCTCTCAAGTTGTTGGTTAAGGCCCAAGTTCATACTTCTCTTATCTTGAATAACATTAAGAACTATAAGTTTTTTCTTTATTTGTTATTCTGGTATTATATTCCTTTATCATTTTCTCCCAGTTTTTTGAATCTGCCACCGAATTTTCTTAACCATTTATATACCCCCCATCACTTATAATGATGAGGGTATACCACTCCATGTAAAACTCTTAAAATATTCATCTAAGACCTCATATTCTAGGTCCTTGAGCAATTCGAAGGCGATTAAGACATTTTCGTCTATATATCTTTCCGTCTGTTGAAACTACTTTCAAATAATGCTTTGATTTAGTTTAATAAGACTACAATTGACATTAATAAATTTCTTAACGATCGGACTTAAAATTACCTGAGTTATTTGCAAGTTGTGATGCTGAAAGTAGGCGAAAACTGAATGCGACATATAATAATGTTGCTAGATATGTATTTGGCGTGAAAAGGAACAATAGCATCTCACAATTTGCTAAGCAAATATATAATGTTACCCTAGATAATTTATTAAAATGCCGAACACTTATCTTCTTGCACAAAATTATCTATGACAGACAACCAAATTATCTATTCAGAAGATTAATACTTTCTAGATCCAACAGAGGTCAAAAGATCAACAATATAAAATTTACAAGAGCTATCTCATCGCAGCAATTTTTCATAAATTCTATTCGCTTATGGAGCCAACTACCCTCTTATATTCAAATTATACGCAATGCAAGTCATTTTAAAACTGCCATATTTGAACAATTTCGTGACTAATAAATAATGTTGTAATGTTAAATGTATGCATGTAATATTTATGATTATTATTTTTATTGTATTATTCCTTATGCCAATTTTTCTACCCAATACTTTAATATAAGATATTTTCTTGTTGTATTGTATTAACTGATAAGAAAATAAATAAATAAATAAAACTAAAATCGTATACATATCTAAATATTCGCCATTACTACACTACCACTAACTGCTCCTCCTCGTAAGGATTTGCTTCTGATTTCGTAACCTGATTACAGCATTGTAGAAATCATCAAAAGGTTCATGGGGTAACTGCTTTCGATTTAAAATTTCTCTTATTCAAAGTGCCGAAATTCACATTGCGTTTTAAAATTTCAAAAGCTTGTGTCGTTGAAAATTTTAAAACACGGTACATGAATTTCTGTTGAAAGCAACAACAAAATTACAAAATATTTATGACATTGTTTGTGCTTTCAATGTTATTCTTTGGCGTTGCGCTGCGTTTTATATGATTAGAGCCTAAAGGAAAATGTGCATATTGCCAAACATACTTTTAGCATTAATGGTTTCAGCCTGAAAATCCATGTTGAATGATTTTATGTCGTTTATGAACTTTTGAAGCTGTGAACATTTCAAATGTATAGAATTAGCATTATTATAACGACCCCACAAGCATATTAATTTTACGCGTGAAATATCAATATTTGTGGACATACATATACATATATATACGTTTAAAATTAATTTTACTTCTTAGAATGTTTACAGGTTGACTTAAACAGAAGGGGTACATAAACGTTTTTTATATGGTCCAATTAGTAGGTTGTGTCTTTTGAGCAATGGTTTTTGACATCCTTATCATGTTTTACACAAACAAAATTAGTGTTGTTTTTCCTATCGGTGCATTGTTGTAGTTTTGCGCGACCTAGTCATTCGACCATGTTTTTTAAGATAAAAAAAATGTTGCTGCAGAAACATTTTGAATAAAAAACTGATGTGGCGATCAGCAAAATCAGATTTTTCAGCCGACAGATATTCAATTTGCGTTATAATTTGTTTAATATAAATTGTATTAAAGACAAAACAAAATTTTAAATAATTTACCCAAAAAGAAAAAAAAATTTTTACATCCTCAAAATAACCCCGAAACAAATTTTTTTTTATCTAATTTGAGATTAGAACCCCAATTATGGTAGCCCTGCTTTAGTCAACTGTTTTATGCAAGGCGAATTCATTTATATATTAATTCGCCCTGTTTTTGACATTCCATGACCGAAAAACAAAATACCATGTTGTTTTTTGTGTTGTTGACTTGTTGTAGTCTCGCCGCCACCTGATGTAAATTGAAGTTTTCGTTAAGATCGTTACGCAAAATTCAAAAGGGCGTAACAACAAAAAAAAAATCGAAATAGAGTTTTTAATAATTTTTTGTTTTTGTAATTAAACTACATGTTTACAAAAATTTAGATCCCTGCGATCAATAATGGCGACTGTATTAAAGAAATTCAAACGCCAATTACAACTTGTTGTTATTGATTTTGTAAAGTTTTTTGCTTCTCCTGTAAAACAAATAAAAACTGTTGTTAGGTTCTTTTGCATTTTAGGTGATGATATACATATTTCTTTCCAGTTGCTGAAAAAAAAATATTAAAATTGCAATAGGAAATGTATCTACGCACGCACAATGAAATTGAAGCATATAGTTAAACGAAGATTTAGATAAAATTGCACTAAAAATGTCGCCGTATAAAACAAAAAATTAAAAAATATTTTAAATCACGTGTTAATTTATTTTTTCAACATTAATGTTACATAATCATATACAAATAATATTTAGTTAGTGTAAAATTTGATGTGGCCTTAAGGAAAGAAAATTCAGAACCTGCATAATGTCACGAAAAATCACTGAAAATAAAAACATAAAATAAAATAATAATTACTTCATAGAAGAATTGATTATACATAAATAAAAATATCATTTGGGTTAATATTGCAGCCAGTGATGTTACAGTTGGTACAACTGTACGTTTTTTTTTTTAATACATTTTACCCTTCTGACTAAAGTGACTAATTTTGTACAGTTCAAAAATTTTTCATAGATCCCCCTTTTTGAATTTTTTAGTATAGCAAACAAATTATTGAGTCCTTTTCATTGCATTTATGTTGTACAACAACTCGTAAATGTAATGGGCGCTTCAGTATGTGACTAGTATTGTGGTGTATAGAGCGCCTAGACCCCCTTTAACAATGTGGCAAGTGAAAGGCAAACAGACGAAGTTTGTTGGTTAGGGGGCGACGCTGTATACTTCACACACTTTACTTTCTTCCTCTCTCGCCTACAAACTTCGTCTGTATGCCTTTCACTTACCACATTGGAAAAGGGGGCTTA
The DNA here is from genome assembly GCA_943735925.1 of Pollenia amentaria. NCBI lineage: Eukaryota > Metazoa > Arthropoda > Insecta > Diptera > Polleniidae > Pollenia > Pollenia amentaria. Next base: position 92,397,641 of record OX031009.1, on the reverse strand, counting down.
TGGTTACAGACGAGGCAACATAAGTCAAAACCTGAAAGTTTTTGCAAAACAGAAGTGGATTCATATATTCCTAAAAATAATTTCAATATTGATATTGTTTAATAAATTAAAGAAAATGCAAAACAATTTTATTTAAAATTATGCGAACTTTTGAAAACCAAAGTCAACTTTAATAACAAAGTTATAATGTGTTTCCATAAATTTACTTCTGAAAATGTTATTTCAGGTAAAAGAAGTAGTATTGTACCTCTTATAGTAAAAATGTTCCCGAATGAAATTTAAAATTTTGATTCAATTAATAATCCATTGAGAGCTTTAGCAGATGTCGAGCAACTGCAAAGTGGCAAAAAAAATAGTTTTTTTTGTTTTTTTATAAAATTTTTTAATTCAAAAAATTCATAAAAAATTTAAATCAACAAATACTTACCAGTTTTAGTACTTAAGCTCAAAGCTGTATGTATTAGAAGTAAAATAAATTTTATTTTATGAAAATCCATGGATAAAATCCTATTTTATTCTGGATAAAGTGAAAGTACCTACTTTGACATTTTTTATCGCAAATTTGTGTAGAGCTAAAACTTTTGTGATTTTTTAACGGTTTTACCCTGTTTTTTGCAAGTCAAAAAATTATATTAGAGAAACTTGCGTAATTTAAAATGTTTTGACGGATTGCATAACAAAATCGGGTACGTCGTTCCAAAGTTACGAAAAGATGTAAGGAGCAGCCTTTTCAAAAATCTCAATTTTTAGAAAAAATTTTTTTTAAAAAAAACCTTACCATGGAATTTTAAATAATGATGATTTTTGCAGTTAGGTGACTATAGCGGATCAAGAAAATATAGTGGCTATTCAAGGAATTGTTGCTTGTTGCATAGTGTAATCAATTTAGAGCTTAAGCACATGTTGAGCAACTGCAGTCGTAAAAAACTGAAAACATTTGTAGTTTTTGGTCGGCAGTAGCTAATTTACAAAATGAGCTGAATGTCCATATGTTTCCTGACATTTCTAGAGTCGTTGCTGGAATTTTAGTCCATTCCATATTCGTCTGCAAATGTGGAAGGAGTTTTTCCTTTTCAAAATATATTAAAAACTAAGGAAAGAAACAGACTACATGTGCCAACTTTATCAAGTCTCATACAAACAAGGGATTGCTTAAGATGGACAAATTCATGCTGCTGTGTTGTAAAAATTCCAATAATTTATTTTACTAAACATATAAGTGCCTGATTTTGATCTCATATACATATTTATAAGACTTTTATGTACCTGATTTTGTTCAAACATATAATGTATGTTAATGTTAAGTTTTGTTTTTTTTTTTGTACAATTGATTTTTTATGTCCTTTTTTGTTGTTTTAATAAATTAAAAAAAAATGGTACCGTGAAGATTCCAAAAGTACATTTTTTTGGAAGTTGGTACAAAATTTTAAAAACATCATCGATTGCAGCTCACTGAATAAAAAGTGGCTAAACTGGTTAAATTAACAGACAAACTTCTTAAAATGTCTGTTAACCTCTACGTATACCCTTAACCACAGTGGAAAGTAGTGGAGTTATTTTAATGTAAATTAAATTTCTCTGAGGACCTGGGGCTAAGAAGTTAAATATTTATATCACATATTCAGCCATGTCACAGAGTACAATTCCGTTCGGAACCGAAGAAAACATATCTCTTTATTGATAGAAAGTATATTTTGATAGTTTTTTGGTCTTAAAGATACAGAAAACTCTTATTCCGTTCATGAAAACAAAAATGGTTTCATTCCGGAAACTTTTTTCACAATTTTCTGAAGTTTAGCCAGTAGTGCGATTCTGTAAAAAATGTTAACAATAGTTGTAATTGTTTAAAAACTTTTCACAGGGGCTTTTACTTTTTGTTTGTTGGTGAACGGTGTAGAGAAGAAAGAGGGGTAAACAAAAAGACTCGGTTTGTGTTTTTTATGTCGTTTTTTATATTTCTCTATAACTGCTTCTTGTTATGATTTATTCTTTTTCTTACTTTGGAAATACAGTGAGATCTTGATTATCGACAGCAGAAGGGACCGGCAACATTTTGGATTATCAATTTTTTTTGTGTTTTTTATTTTATGTAAATATTTAAATAATATGGGGAAAAAGTAGCTTTCGCCGAACATGCTTCCAGTACATTGTAGAATTTCCTTTCTTCGTTTATTAAATTAATTTTTTTTTTCTTTTGTGTTTGATTGTTCAAAAGTAAACGCAAAAAAGGATAATAACATCGTTAGTGCAATCAACAAAACAGGTTGAAAATTGTAACAACATTTGTTATTGTTAAAAGTTACAGAATCCCACTACAGATCGCTTTTTAATTTTTTGCCCACAAAACTTCGCTTCTTAAGTTTATAATTTGTATTTTTTTATTCAACTTTATATAAATTTAGTAAAGTACTGGCAGTGAAAATTAGTCTTAAATGATCGTGTTATAGACAAATAACTCCATGGTTACTCCCGAAATAATGGTTATGGTACAATAGCGCCCATACCTTATGACCAATCAGAAAATAAATAGTTCAAAAGTTACAACTGGCTTAATACGCATGTGTTTCCGAAATAAGGGGTTAAATTCTGAAGGGTCTATACAATACAAGCAAGGATGGTGAAATTTAGCTCAGATATTTATTGTATAAAAAATTGTTCGGTATTTAAACTCAGGCAAACCGCCCATACAATTATGCATCCGGGTTTTAAGATGACAGCGATCGTAAGAGATGAATTGATTCGTTGAATTTTGACTCCCTTTACATACGTCCACGGGGAATAATGCATTTTAAACGCATTTAAAATAAGGAAGAGATGAAATGTACAGTAGGGTGGGCCGACTTAGCAATCGATATTGTGCCATCAATTTGTCGATAGCTTTTGACATGAGGAAAAAAGTTACACTACGACATATCAAAAAAATGATTTTCGAGGGTCCCAAATTTCAATTTTTGACTTTTTGACAACTTTTATTTATAAGTTTTTTTTAGTAGGTAATAAAAAAATGGGCTGACTTATGTGCTGTTTCCAGGTGACAAGCAAGTGATTGTGTAGTAAAATTTATATGAAAATCACTCAGTTTTTTGAGTTCTTTTTAATACACTTGTAATCCGATTTTTTATAATTTTCTTATAGAATTGTGTTTAATAAAGAAATATTTGTATAGTATTAAATTTGTATTTTTTTTACTACAAAAATCTTATTAAAACAACGAATTTTAAATTCTTGCGTTTTGCGTTTTCGATTTCCAGAACACCCCTGATAACCTTTCCAAGATGAAATTGTATGCTAAATATTATGGTGATAGCAGTTTTTCCAGAAAGAATCGCCGATTTCAAATTTTTAAATATGGGAATTTCCTGGGGTCACGAACATACGTTCGTACGCTTTTGATGTACAAATAATATAGAAAAGAAAACTTTTTTTTCAATAGCATTTTGGTAGCTCTATGTTTAGAGCAAAAAATAGATTTCGTCGAGTTTAAGTTTTCACAGTGATAGTTATAAATATGTGGTCACGAACGTACGCAAAATAGAAGTCAACTTTGGCTGACAGTAGTGAAATGTAAAAATCTGCGATATGGAAAGGAATATTTAAAAGTGATTAATTTATTTTCAAAGTATATTAATGCAGGGTTAATTTAGTATTTACACAATAAAATATCTCTATTGGTTTTTGTTTAATTGGATTAAGTACCATATGTTCGCGAACATACGATTTTTCAATAAGTTTTAACCGTTAATCGAACTTATTTCGTTCTCCTTAGACTCTTCTCTTCTTAATTGATTGTAATAGAGAACAATTTTGAAGAAAGAGTGCAAACACAAAATATTTTTTGCATGAAGTAGCTCAAAATGAAAATGTAAAAATGTCCTGTTTCCAGCTGAATTTTCTCAAGTAAAACAGCTGAGATATGCTATGAAACCATTCTATTAAAAAAACTTTTTTTATAATTATAAAAAATAAAACTCCATGATTATCAACATTTTATTTTTCCATCCTGTAGCCCGTTTCTGTATTTCTCGCATCGTAAAATTTCCCGCATGAAACAAGTGAATTATAACAAAAACAGTGCAATATGAAACTAAAAATGGCTTTTCTCACATAAGTGTTTCTGTATATTTACTTTGGGAGAATTATCTGTCATTTAAAGAATTTTCCAGCATTTATTGGAAGGATGTGAGAAAAAGTGTTTCTGTATTAATATTTTGTTAAAAGTTTCTCACAAGAACTGTCAAAATAAGTTACATTTAAAATTGATGCGAGAAAAATAAAATTTAAAAAAATGGAGCACAAATTATGTATCTTTGTACGCAAGTATGTGTATTATTTTTTTTTTTTATTTGAAGAGAAAGAATTTTAATGATGAAAATAAATAAAACACAATTGTTAAATTTTGTAATTTTAATTTTTTTAAGCACTTCATTGTTCATGCAGGGCTGCCAGATAAATTTTTGAAAAAATCGTTAATTTCCTAAGAAAGAATAAAAAAAAATTAGCTAATTTGTTTTAAAAAATCGGACAATTTAAAATTAATTTTGACAAATTTTGTTCGATTTTTATTAAAACATAATCAAAAAAATTGGTAAAGTTCATGGGTAAAATACATATTTTATACATATGTATATACATACATACTTAAACTTGAGGTCTATTTAAATAAAATTATTTATTTTATTTTTCTCTTTAATCCGATAACAATTTAAAATTTCAGACTGTTTTTTTCCTGAAAATATCACTTAAAGGCGTAACAAAATATCATATTGAACTTGCCAAAAAAAGTCAAAAATTTCCTATAGTGCATTGATTAAAAATGGTGTAATAGTTTAATGTATCGATCACATAAACAAATGTATTAAATAATCTAAGGAAATAAAAATTTAACAGTTTTCCTTCGAAATTTTGATTTTGCCCATAAATTTTTAAGCTGCCATGTTTTTAAAGATATCGTTTTTCTGTGGTGCAGAATATATAATCATACTAAACTAATTAAAATGAATTTATTTCGAAGACTGAATAATATCTTCACCAGAAAAAATCAGCAAATCGGCACTTTGCCAATTTTGGAACAAAAAATCGTCAAAATAACGATAAATCGACAAATCTGGCAGCCCTTTTTTTATTATATCTATTTCTTTCGTTGACGTTTCGCTTGCATTTGACACTTAATTACTGGAAGTATTCCAGTTAAAACAGAATCTGTGTTGTCTGTTCTCGCATTCAAATACAGAGACACTTTTTTCTCACAAATCGAGAAACGATGGAATTTTTTATTAATTAATTCATTTATTAATGATGTGCTAATAATCCCAATTTTTTTAAATGAAAATACTGAAATTTATTGTTGTGGGAAAGCTAGTTCCTATGCGCATTTCGCTGGTTGCTTAGGCCAGCTCGTCAGGAAACTTTTTCCAAATACTTTAGAAAAGCTAAAAATATTATACAAGTAAGACCATAAAGTGAATAAGAATTTTAAAACACACTGGTCTTAAATGTAACAATATCAAAGCTTCAACAAAGTCACAACAATAAACCGTCAATTTTTTCTTTCTTACATTCCCCTACAATTGGCTGGGTTTTTTCCAACACAAATTGTAGTTGTAAGAGGATAGAAAGAAAAAAACAAAATTAAAAAAAACAAGATGCTTAAATAAAGCAGATTGCCATTTCAGTTTTTTATTTGCCGGGCACATGCAAATTTATTATCAAAAATTATTTTTGGGAATGAAATATTTTATTAATTAATTCATTTATTAATGATGTGCTAATAATCCCAATTTTTTTAAATGAAAATACTGAAATTTATTGTTGTGGGAAAGCTAGTTCCTATGCGCATTTCGCTGGTTGCTTAGGCCAGCTCGTCAGGAAACTTTTTCCAAATACTTTAGAAAAGCTAAAAATATTATACAAGTAAGACCATAAAGTGAATAAGAATTTTAAAACACACTGGTCTTAAATGTAACAATATCAAAGCTTCAACAAAGTCACAACAATAAACCGTCAATTTTTTCTTTCTTACATTCCCCTACAATTGGCTGGGTTTTTTCCAACACAAATTGTAGTTGTAAGAGGATAGAAAGAAAAAAACAAAATTAAAAAAAAACAAGATGCTTAAATAAAGCAGATTGCCATTTCAGTTTTGCCGGGCACATGCAAATTTATTATCAAAAATTATTTTTGGGAATGAAATATTTTATTAATTAATTCATTTATTAATGATGTGCTAATAATCCCAATTTTTGTTTCACACTTAATGTGAGAAATTTTGCAATGCGAGAAATACAGAAACGAGCTACTGGTTGACCATTCGGATGAAATGCCTATATATCCTACCAAGGTTAAATTGAACGCTTTAAACTCATGCCAAAAGCTATCCAAACATCCATGACACAATATCGGAAAATGTTTGTCCTTACAATTCGGCCTTCCTTAGTGTATAGGCAATATGGTAATGATAATGGGTCCATCTTGCTTCGTCTAATTACAAATTCACCATGAATAAAATTTATAATACATACAAATAATACATATAAACATATAATCTACTATACAAATTTGTTGTTTAAAAAAAGACTTACGACAAATCTATTCACTTGGTAACGTGGCCGAGTAGTTTGTGGAGATTTTTCGCCATTCCGCATTTTCTCAAATCGTTCCCTTATTCTAAATATTGTAATAGTTAACCATTAATAAATTATATATTTTTAAATAAAAAAACATGCTACTCACGATTGGGTAGTTTCAATGCTGTTTTCATCCGTAACTGCATTTGTATTTACGTTGTGGTTGAGTTCGTCATTTTTCTCTCGTTTAATTTCATTGGCTTGCCATTTTTCAAACTTAATTCGCAATTGTTTGGCCCTGGCAGCATTTTGAGCCTAAAATTAATAAATTTTTTTAGATATTAAAGATTAAAACTGACTAAGACTACGGTAACCCTATTATGAAATCCCAAAACAGAACAGGAGAGTGTCCTAATTTACATAATTATGTCCCCCGGCGGTATTCAGGGAGCCATCCTAAGAATATTTCACATTTTGGTGTTACATTCTACAGGGAAATCAAGTACTGTGAATACCCGGAATTCGACGGAATTTAAAAATTAATAGATCTCTTCATATCGCGGGATACGGAAACCACAGATCATGGTTCCATCCTGCCACAGATGCTGGAAGGGCGATCTTAAGAGTCAGCTTCACAGGCCACCGGACGATCATCCTGAGTCTTGTTGTTATTTAAACAGATGCTTCGTTCTTCAAAGTCGAAGATGAATAAGCTCCAGTCCCAAAGCAAGGGGTGAGTATATGTATGTTAGTATATACAAACATCAATATTTTCATAAATACCTCTCTGAGTGCTTCGTCATCTTTAGGTAAGTGACAATAACTATTGTAATCATCATCTGCATCGCTTTCGTCTTCCTCTTCTTCATCGGTATCGTCTTCCTCATTTGAATCGTACTCATCACTATCCTGTTCGACATAAACTCGGCGATTATCATCTGGGGGTGGAGTAAAACATTTAAGGGGCTTGGGACTATTATTAGTGCCAGAGTTGGGATTTTTTTCCAATTCGCGAAACTTATTAAGCATCATAGTGGTGGTGCGTGAATGCGCAATGACATTTCTGTCGGGCGATAGCTCTTTTGAATCGCCATCTTCAATTGAGCTTTCCTTAGGAGATGGCATTTTTACTACACCTTCTCGGGGTGGTGTTATGCGAAAAACTCGCTTCTTATTTTCAGTAGGATGATATTTTTCAAAAAATTTGAATTTTTCGCTAATTTCAGACGTTTCAATTTTTACATCCTCTACAGCTTCGTCATATTTTACCACATCACTTTCAAGATCAGGTTTTATTTGGTTTTCAATACTGCCGACAGACTTTTGATGTTGCAATGGCCTATTATTGTATTGGGGGGGTAAAATATTTTGATTTTTCCTGCTCACTACATTAGCATCCAACTCCATAAAAATACTCCGAGATTGTTTACTTATAGCTGCAATATAAAAATTATTAGCATTTTTAATTGTTTAACTAAAAAAAATCATATTGGACAGAAAAGTTACACAGGGTCTCCATCTGAGATAATATCTGATATAATATGTGAGACAACGTCGGCAGAATGAGAGAGCACATTTCTTCGTGTTAATCTTATGGCGATTTCTTTTCTGAGAAATATGTTGCATAAATGGTACATGCTCTATCTCTTTTGTGTAGAGCATGTACCATTTATGCAACATTTTTCTCAGAAAAGAAATCGCCATTAATCTTAAACAAAGGGAACATGTATCTTATAAGATTTCATAATTTACTGATTTTCGTACAGTACACTTGTGTCGTTTTTTATTATTTTTTTTAGTTTTTTCTTTGTTTTTAGTATTTAATATTGTTTTTTAAGAACTTTTTACAAGATTTATTTACACTATTTGCACTAAAAAAATTAAACATTTTAATGATAGCGTCTTAATATTAATTTATATGTATGTATGTATATGTATTTTTGACAGCTCATCTTATAAGATAGTTGTTATAAGATATCTCATAACAACTGTCTCAAAACATTTATTATAATATTAATACTAACACTATTTGAGAGTCCACACGTAAGATAATACTCTCTGCGATTAAATTTGACGTTTGCTGATATAAAAATCTTATATCTTATCTCAGGTGGAGACCCTGTGTTATGCATGCATAATAAATGCCGGTTTACACTATTTCACTTTGTATCAATACAAAACCTCAAGTAACATGTAAAATGGTGATAGTGTGAATGGAATGTGTTATGAAAATGACAAGTATTACGAAAAAAAATTTGACATCCCATAGAAATTCATTGTTTTTTGCAATTTTTATAAACATTAATACTTTTCATTTGATCTGGGTTGCATTTTAACAAATGCATGTTCATGTGTGATAGTCTGACTACCGTAATGTTACATTAGATTTTTTGCCAATCACAACAAAACTCAATAAATTTCTATCTAAAAAAGTATTATGGAATTCGTAAGACTTGTGTGATAGTGTATACTAGCCTAAAGCACAATAAGCTAATGTTACACTTAAACCTCCAACGGCTTTGGCTGCATTGAGACTGATATTATTATTTTTATACTCTTAAAGCGCAAAATTTAAAAACGCTAAAAACTTTCTATTATGTTTTTTTATTAAGTCAATAAATATTCTTAAAAATAAGGTTAATAGATGTGTTCGATTACTTTTACAGTAGATGAGTAATTGCCGAGAAAACTGAAAAATTACTACCAAAAAAACTGATGCCCAAAGACGTACGCGACCGGAAATTTTGTAAAAATTCGAAAAATATAGAGAACAGCTACCTGATAGCAAATAAATGTAATGTTGAAAAACTACTTAATTCGTTTTCTTATCGGTACTCCATAAAATACTTTTTATATTACGAACAATTTATGGGTGGTATAACTATTGAAGAATCAGAATCTTTTAATGTTTTGGGCATTAAGATACAATGTGATGTTGGATGGGCAAAATATATATTTAAGTTGTATAAAGAAGCACTCAAGTGCCTCGGATTTCTAAAACGGTGTAAGATATACTTCACTCCATCTGATCTCCTTAATAATTATACCACCTATATCCGACCACGAATGAAATACAACTCTTATGTGTGGGTCGGTGCTTTAAAGTCTATTTTGGAGCTTCTCGACCGCGCGCAGGGGAAGATTCTTCTTGGTGTCAGTACGGTTTACAATTCTATTGACTCATTGAGCACCATCGCAATGTGGCTTGTATTTGCCTGTTTTATCGTTACTACAATGGGATGTGTTCTGATGAAATTAGGGATCTGATTCCCGAAACCCTTACGTTTGTTCGTAATACACGTTTTTCCTCAAGAGCCCATCCTTTTGTGGTCGATTGGCCGGTGAATCGTACAACGTATTACAGGAAAAATTCCTTTTTTTGGCCGCACTGTTCGTATTTGGAACAACCTTCCTGCTGAAGTCTGCCCTCCAACTTTCAACATGAATCAATTCAAGTCGAATGTTCACAAGGCCTACTCCCTCTTTCCTCCTTTTCATAACCTATTTTCCTTGTTCCAACACAATGCATTGCATTAGTAGGGGTCATCCCCTGAGTGCTGGTCATAACAAAAAAAATTTTAAAATTTCATTGTATTTTTTAAAGAAATTAAAAATGACTGGAAATATGAAATCGTATGTACAGTTTTGCGACTAAGTTCAGAAAGGGGATTTAAAAAAAGAGTGAAAGAAAGTGACAAGGCAGCAAAAAAAGGCGCAAAATGGGACTTAAGTCGCATTACGGCAAAGCTGTCTAACAGAACCGTTAAGCAAATGTATGCACTTTTTTGAATAATTTCTAATTTACACTGGGTCTAAAACTGACATTATATCTGATATAATATCTAGGATAACGTCGACGGAATGAGAGAACACATTTCTGCATATTAATCATAAACAAGGGGAACATGTATTTATGTTAATCTTACATGATTTCGTAGTTAACTGATTCTCGTACAGTAAACTTTTGTCGTTTTTTTTTCTATTTTTTATTTTAAGATATTGTTTTTTTTAACAAAAGATTTGCACTATTCGCACTAATAAATTAGATATTTTAATGATGGTGTTTTATTATTATTTTATGTGTATGTATTAAACATCTGCATGAAACTTAATAATGATGTTCATGAAACTTTCATTATAATTTTGTATTTGCTTCGTTTGTATTCAGTGAAATGAATAACTACGAAATGAAAGCAACAAACACACGAAATAAGATGACGAGTAAGATGCAGTTTTTTTGTTTACTTAAACAAGAGAATATGAATCAGTGTTGCCAGTGAAATTCAGAGAAAGATACATTTTAGTTTCCAAAAAGATACACATTGAAAAAAATTTGAAAATCAATTTTACAGTAAGCAAACTTTAAAATTATTTAAATGTAACTTTCTTTGGATGTTATCAAAACAAATCCATTTTTGTAAAAAGTAATATACGAGTTAAGGCGTTAATTCTATGGCAATTATATCAAAAATTATACATACATTTTTCTTCTAAAATTCCATCTTAACGCACATACACAATAATAAGCAGACAAAAAAAGAACTTAGAAAACCTAACATCAAAATTCATGTTATATTTGCATAGCTTCGTACAGACGGTATTCAGATCATACAATATTGTAAGCAGGCGTTGCCAATCGAAATATTTTTTTTTACAATGGTGCCATTGTCAAATGCATCAATTTTACACTTCTGCCAAATACAAATGAGCTTACAACATACACACAGTAGCAATACATTTTTAGTAAATTTTAATGCAATTTAAGCAACGCTGTTTACCAATATTGTAAGATCTGACCACCGCACAGTGGCGCCCGTAGAGCAAGCGAGGTTGCAAAAATCAAAATTTTCATGAGTGCCGACGAAGTTTTGAATAAACCCATGTTATAGGAAACTTTTCAACGATTTCAAATATGCCACTCTTAATAATATCACATTTTTAGTTTAGAAGATATAACCGTTCAAAGTTGACCGATTTTCGGTTTTCAAAAAAACACACAATTTTTAGTCAATTTGTTGCGATTTCAGGTGTAATATCACGAAAAATAGGTAACGAATCGCCTTATTTTTTGTTTGTATTGATTGATGTATTTATTAAATGTATAATGATAAAAAAAAATTAACTGTTTGCTTTGTGTTTCTCCTGGTAAATCACTATTTAAAAACTATCCGTTTTTTCACTATTTTTCAACTTTGACGGAAAATAAAAAAAAACTATATTTTTCTATATTTGCCATACGTGCAAAACCTGTTCTTTGATTATTTCTTTACATAATTCAAAAGGTTTTATCTGCCCGTACGTGCCCGTTTGGCTTCTAGAGGTAAAAAAGTTCAAAAAGACATGGTTGCAGAAATTGTATGGCGTCCATCCCTTATATGTTTTGACTGACAGTAGTTTGATCTAATAGTTTGAAAAAAACTACTCATTGAAATTAGCAGGTACGTACCTCACATAAACAATACTTTGGCGTACAAATGGTCAGGAACAATATTGACTTATGGTCCCTACAGGTAGGCACAAATCTTATTTGGACACGTGCATAATATCAAAATTGCATTATTTAGCCTAAATCCATATGTATGCAGGGAACAGGTAAATTTTTAGGCATGGTAGCATAAGCCTATATATTGCAAAATAAGCATAATGCCTGGATTAGTCTACGCCTGAAAGTTGGCGCAACAATTACTGAAACCATTAAACAATTTAAGTACTGAAAACATGGCGTTGAACAATTTAAAATTATTTGAACTGTTTAGAAAGTCAACCACACCAAAGTTTTTCACGGAAGTGAAAATTCTTCCTGAGAAGTTGACATTGATCAGCAAATGGGGCTGCGATGGATCATCCGGTCAAAGCGTTTATAAGCAAAGGATATCTTTCGATGACGCTACAATATCGGACGGAAATATGTTTATGGCATCTGTTGTTCCTTTGCGGCTAAAATCGGATGATTCCCTACACTGGAAAAATCCACGTCCGTCATCAGTGCATTATTGCCGACCAATAATGTTTCAGTTTGCAAGGGAATCGGCAGAACTCATAAGGACTACGGTGAAGGACATTGAAGAACAAATAAGCAAGATTAAGCCTACAAAGCTGCAAATTGGAGAAGGAAAATATATTGAATGCAATTACGAGTTCCACCTGACCATGGTTGACGGAAAAGTCGTAAACGAACTGACAGGAACAACCTCAACAATGTCATGCCCGATTTGCAAAAAGAGTCAGAAGAACTTTTTTCAATTCAATTCAATTTATTTCATATATAATATGTTACATCTCAATTTTATATAATTAGTTGTAAAGAGTTTAAGATTAGTATCTTTTTCTGCTTAATTATAATATATTTCAATTAGTTATCATAGACAGAATTATATTGGAGGTAAAAATTTAGCAAAAACCTATCTAAACCCCTTTTTTCGTATTATTTTTATATTTTTTTTATCGATTTTATATTATTATTTGTCAGAAGAACTTTGGTAATTTAAACGATTCTACAAATGAGGAGAATTACGAATATGGAATGTCACCATTGCACGCAAGGATAAGGTGTATGGAATTCTTGCTAAAACTGGCATATACCCTACCACAAGAGGAGGAAAACTTCGATGAAAATACATCAATAAAGGATAAGGAAAAGATCGGAAAGAAGCAAATACAGGATGGTTTTTTTGAAACAAGTTGGACTAAAAGTAGACTGTCCCAAGCACGGATACGGTAACTCTAACGATGGAAACACTTCTAGGAGATTTTTTGAAAATGATGAGGCAGTAACTAGAATCATTGGAATTGACAATCAAATCGTGAAAAGATTGGGAACGATCTTGGATGTTTTAAACTGCAAAGAAAATGTCAATTCTACAAAATATGGAGAATATGCGTCGAAAACTGCATCTCTTTTAGCAGAAATGTATCCACAGAAGAAGTTGACCCCGACCGTCCATAAAATATTGGCGCATGGCAAAGATATAATTGAGTACCAGTCTTTGCCAATTGGAGAGCTTTCTGAAGAAGCACAGGAGTCTCTTATCAAATTTTATAAAAAATATAGATTGCAGAACACATTCAAAGCATCAAGGGTAAGGCAAAATAAGGACCTCTTCAACATGTTGGCAGCATCTTCCGATCCACTTATTTCTTCCCTGCGGCATGTGAAGTCACGAATAGAGTTACAAAATAATTATAGTTTAGAAATTGTTAGTCTTTTAGATATACCTTCTCTTACGAATTGTGATGAATATTTTACAGAAAATTGAAAAAATAAATTTAAAAAAATAAATAATTTTTTTTTTTAATTTGTTGGGTAATAATTTAAAACATAAAACCCTTAAGAAAAAAAATAAAAACAATCTAAAAATGTAAAAATAATTTTTTTTAGTTACCATAAAATTGATTTTTCTACTAATTTTAACTTTGATAACCCATAAGCGTAGCACCCTTTCCAAACGCTCATTTCATAGGCTGAACAGTTATCTATCATATGCTGTTTAAACTGTTCAATTATCTTATTCGGTTCAAAAGATATGATTTTTGCAACGAAAAAACTCAAATGGCGCCACTGTGCACCGTCTGTCTGTACGAAGCTTATTTAAATGTCACTGTTTTTTTTAGTATTCATAACGAAATAATTACTTTAAATATTTTATCTTTGTACATTTTGCGTACAGATTCAAAAGATACAAACAATGTCAGGATTATGATGATACATGAAGTCATCAAAATATGTATACGAAAAATGTATCTTTCGTATCCTAATGGCATCACTTATGTGAATACTAACAACTCTGAAACAAAACAACCACTGAATAAATGTCGAATAAGTTCATGAAAAAACACACTTATTTTAAAGTCAGTATTGCCAGTTGAAAGAAATGAAAAACATAAAAACAGATAAAAAAAAAACAAAAATTACCAACAAGATAAGGAAGTATATTAATAATTAAATAATAAAAATTTGACTTTGTTTTCAATTTAAATTAATTGTTTTTAATGTAAATTTTTAAACTTCAAAAAAATTTAATTTTATTTTCAAAAACATTTTTCAGCAATGTGTTTTGCTTGGAAGTACATAAAAAAATTGTTAGGAAAAAAATATAAATTTAATTTAAAAATGCTTTACATATTACATATATTATTGAAAAGGTAACAAAAACGAAAAAATTACATAAATTTACTAAGTGGCAACATTGCTATTGAGTATTTATATAAAAAAATAAGAGAGAGTGAAAACTGTAAAACAAAAATCGTTTCATTGAACAGTCTTTGTGTTTGCCATATGAAACGAAATATGTTTGCTAGTAGCATGAATAAAACAACAGTTTGTTCAGTGGTCTGAATTTTATTTGAATACGAACTTCATTGAATAAACATTGCAGTATGTTCATGAATGAAGTTATTCATGCAGCCCTTTAGTATGTATGTATGCATGTGTATTTTTGACAGCTCATCTTATAAGATAGATGTTATGAGATTTCTCATAATAACTGTCTCATAACCAGGCCTGCCATATTTGCCGATTTATCGGCATTTTGACGATTTTTTGCCTTAAAATTAGAAAGTACCGATTTGCCGATTTTTGCTCGAAAAATGACGATTTTTTGATAAACACTTAAATCACGGTAACTTTGCTTGGTAACGTGTAATTTATTAATTTTGGGCAACTTTGGAGCACTTTTCATAACCTATCCCAATAAGCACTCAAATTTTAGAAATTCAAGTGCTTTAAAAATTGCTGGAATTCAGCTTTAATTTATGCCCAATTTTCAAGTTGAATTCCAATTCATACAAAAATGTTTGAAATGATTTTTTTTAACTTTTGTATTGCTTAAGCTATCAAAAAAAATATTTGTGAAAAAATATTTTTAAAATTGTGAATATTTAAAATATTTAAAAATTGTGAATAAGCCACGAAGCTCTTTAAGATGATGAAAAATTTCATACACACTTTTTTCTTTATTCAATATTCAATTTTTTAATTTGATTTCTATTGGAATTGTAGGCTTGATTTATATTGGTTTTATAGGTTTGATTAAAACTTGATTTCAATACTTGAATTCAAGTTTAATTATTATGTGTTTGAGACTGGAATTTGACTGTAATTCAAGGCTTGAATTACACTGTATTTACATTGTTATGTTCGACTGGATTTCCAGTACCCATTTTGCTGGAGTATGCTATTGATTTACAGTGTAATTCAAGTATAGTTTAAGGCTTGAAAATGGAAAACAGGACTGGAATTACAATTGATTTATACTGGAATTCCAGCAAAATTGCTTATTGGGATACAACAAAATGGAAAATGTTTTTAAAAATGTATTAACTAATTTTACAAAAATTAAATTTACTAAACGGAAATTATGAACACAAAGAATTTTTTGAACTTTAATGATTAGTATTTGGGCTTAGTGGTTAATGGGTGAATATCAAAACCAAAACTCAACAAAAGCGATATTTACAAAATTATAAATAACTGTATTAATTTTTATATAGAACTTGCAAATCAAATATTAAAATGTTTTGATTTTGAACAAAAATCTTATAACTTTTTAAATATGATAACCCTAACAAAATTATGAAGAAGGAAAATATTTCTTTTATGGAAATTCTGAAAGAGTTCCCCAGCCTTATTTCTGAAAAAGAAAAACAAATTTTAGACTCTGAATTTAGAGTGTTAAAATTTTAAATTTTTAAGAAGATTTAGGAGGAATTGAAGTAAATTTGCAAACTTTTTCGAAAACAATTTCAGACTTAAAACGTAGGGATTCTAATGATGCATTTCCAGTGCTGTCAAAGTTTGTACAACAAATTATGATCCTTCCAAATTTTCCGTAAATGTGGAAAGAATTTGTAGCTAAGTGAAACTTAATAAAACCAAATTTCGATGTTCCCTGGAAAATTAATTCTTGCAAGTAATTATTTTTTCTAAAGATTACATAAAATTTAATAATGCAAACTGTTTTAATGTTGGTATTAAAATGGATTGAATTAGACTATTAAACTCAAATATGTATGTTTAAAATATTTGTTAAAATAAAATGTTGAAAAAAAATTTTTTACCAATAAAAACAATATTGACCTAATGAACAAAATTTTTTTTAAATTAACTACAATTTATTTATAATTTATTTTCATTAATTTTTATGTATAAACGATATAATGTTAATGCTGAATTATTCCGTTTTGTTATTTTTTGTGTTAATAAAAATATGTTTTATTGTTCTTAAAATGGATATTATTAAGCCGATTTTTTTAATTGAAGTGCAGCTAATGCCGATTTTTTATCTAAATTATCTGGCACCCCTCCTCATAACATTTAATCCTCTCTACGATTAAATTTAACGTTTGCTGATATAAAAATCTTATACCTTATCTCAGGTATATTCTAAAATTATTTTTTTTATCAAATAATATAACTCTAAAATTTAGTTGTATTTTAAGTAAAAAATAAAAATTATTTTTAGAGTAAAAAATAAAACGAAATAAATTACATTTATTTTCTGAGAAAAAATAAACTTTAAAAATAATCATATAAAAGTACTTGTTTTAACTAATAATCGTTAGGGTCACTGGTTATTAAAAATTCATTAATGATTAAGGGCATGCTTAAATAATTAAATAAGATATTGATACTTAAAAAATGATTATTCCTTAAAAGAAAATATTATTGTTTTCTTTTATTTATTTTGTGTGAGCTAATATTTATTTTTAGAATATATAAATTCAATTGGAATAGATGTATTGTATATACTTACCGGATTCAAAAACATCTGCTTCCATTTCAATACCAGCCTTTCGTGAAGTTTCACCATCCATGCCAGTTCCAGATTGACTTTCCTTAAATAAATCGCCCTTTTCAAAACGTTCTCTTAATAACTTTGAATCTACTTCAATGTCGATATCAGTTTTTTTATCACATGCTGGAATATGCCAGTTACGAAACGGCATTAAAAAAATATTATTTAAATAGGCAGGGCAAGTTTTTATATGCAAAAAAGCATTTCAAAATATGCAAGCAAAGGAAAAAAAATTTAGATATGTTCTTAAAAATATGCAATGAATTCAGGCTTTTTGCATATTTTAAAGTTTACTGAAATGAAATTATCGTTATTTTTTTAAAGAAACTCTTGATTATGTATGCAAATAATGGCTTGTCAACTTTTTGGATTTAAATTCGCTAGCTCATTATCACCAGGTTGTATGTGGAATAGCAAAAATATGAACAAAAGTTTCTTAGTTTTTTCTAGTACATATTTTCAAATAACTTCAAATATTATCACAAAATTTTATTAAACACGTTAGCGAAGAACTTATTGCCAGCTCTGGATCAATATTAAAAGCTGTAAATTTTCACATACAACCCTAAAACATTATTAACTGAAAATCAAAAATAATGCTACATACGTAATATTGAGACAGCGAATTGTTTTGGCCCAAGCCCTGGTAGATATAATCAAGCATCTA
This sequence comes from Pollenia amentaria, assembly GCA_943735925.1. Classification (NCBI taxonomy): domain Eukaryota; kingdom Metazoa; phylum Arthropoda; class Insecta; order Diptera; family Polleniidae; genus Pollenia; species Pollenia amentaria. Next base: position 92,379,618 of record OX031009.1, on the reverse strand, counting down.
AAATATGAAGATTAAACGTCATAATAAAATATCAATTAGATAACAGATTTCCATTTTTTTTTCAATGTTTTTGTTTTACGTTAAATTTCGGGAAATTTCATCCCTGATGGATCTGGCTATGGTGACTTCTTCAGAATTGAAATTTCTGTAAGTTTCACCGAGGTTGTCGTCGTTATTTGAACACTCATCGTTTTCACTCGGCTCCCAACTATTTAAAAAAAATATATATATTATGCAGAACGCAACAAACATTAAAAACACTGTGCTAGAAGTTGACACTTTTTTTGAGTCAAGCACCTGGCGTTTTAGCATAATTGGGTTACGCTGAATCCAGTGGTGCTAACCGCTTTTTAGGCCAGCTCTGGTTTTCGAGATATACCGTTGTTTCGAAAATTGAGGAGGTTGCACAACAAATGTTCCTTTAACTCAAAAAGGATTAAATTTATTGAGCAAACTCAAAAAACTGAAATTCCACAATAAAATTTTCTTTTTTCTCAAATGCGCATTCGTGTTAGAAACAACATTTTTTTTTACAAAAAAAAAATCATTTTTAGCAACATTTTGAAATTTTTGTTTTTTAAAAATTCATAAAAAAAATTGGAAAATGCAGCTACGCTTTTAATTTTTTCCAGACATATAAAAAACGAAGTTGCAAACAAAACAAAAGACGAACAATTTTAATTAATTTAAGCATTTCATAAAACGCAATATTTGTATGCGAGCTCCCCTAAGAAGTGGAGATAAAGGGCAAGTACATCTCGAGAAAATATTAAGGACAAAAAGCTAATTGAGGTCGGTCAAGCATTATATCCCACTAGGGGCATTATATCCCACTGGGCATTTATGGCACTTTTTCTTCAATATATTTCTAGTCTGTGTTGAAAATTATGTATGGGAGAGTCCTTAATTAACGGAGATAGCGGGTTGGTATGTTAGAAATAAATGATTGGGAATGAAAACAAAGTGGTCTTGGACATACATATGACCCATCTAGGAGGCATCCTAGGCCCTGCAGGGTCAAAATTTAAGAATTTCAATAAACCGCAATATTTGTATGGTAGCCCCTTTAAGGAATGGAGATAGATAGCAAGTATGTTTTGAGAAAGTGTTCGGCTTGTCATTTTTTTTTCAACTAGCACAAAGTAATTTGGGAGACCTTTTTGGGGCTATAATGGAAGCCTCTGGAATGATGCACCTCAATCGGTTTTTGAAAGCACCGTTGCACCTTTCCATTATGTAACTGGTCTTGCAATGTTTTTCATTAAAATTTTTTCATGATTTCCGTGGGATTTCTGTATGGAGTCATTAAATATGGCTGCAATTTGTAACCGGAATCCCCTACAGAAATACTAAGAAAAACAAAAAAAAAATGTAGTGGTTTTTCCCTATTTTTTTAAATATTCATGATGTGTATATGTTGTCCACTGATGGAATTTGTGGATTACTGCACTCCTTTAGGGGTCTCTCATACTAAATATAAAAATTCAATTAAACACACAGACATGATGTTGAATTCGTGTTCTACAGATTTGTTTCGTATAAACTGATGAAAATAAGAATAAAAAATGCTTGGTGCTCTTACTTGAGTAGCTCAATTAGAGGAATAAAACATTAAAAAACAGAGCATAAAATCAAAAGCGAATAATGAAATTCTTTTTTAATTCGACTTCGTTTTTTCTTATTTGCCTTTTGAAGTAACTTCCGAAAATCATTTGCATTCCCTCGATGATTTTAAGTTGCAATTCTTTTTATTTTTTTTATTACCTGTAATTCGATTAGCCCTGCAACATGAATTATGCGTGAAATAAAAAAATTTGTTTGCAACAATTTAATTTTTTTTTTACGACGACCACTTCTATTACATATTCGGCATTCTCTTCTATACCCAAAATTATAAACAAATTTCCTTTTTTTTATTTTTGAACAAATAAAAAAGTAAATAAATGAAGGAGGGGAATTCCCTCGCAACTTACTGAAAGCATCAAAAATTATTTTCGGGAATGAAATATTTATTATTAATTAATTTATTTATTAATGATGTGCTGATATCTTAATCTTTATTTATGATTAAAAACACTGAAATTTTTTGTTGTGGGAACGCTAGTTTCTATGCGCATTTCGCTGGTTGCTTGGGCCAGCTCGTCAGGAAACTTTTTTCAAATACTTTAGAAAAGCTAAAAATATTATACAAGTAAGACCATAAAGTGAATAAGAATTTTAAACAATCAGGTCTTACTTGTAACAATATCAAAGCTTCAACAAAGCCACAGCAAGAAACAGTGAATTTATCTTTCTTACATTTCCCTACAATTGGCTGGTTTTTTTCCAACACGAATTGTTCTGCCAAAATTTATTTTTTTCTCATATTATTTAAACATTATGATGGCAATAACATATGCAACTTTTAATTTTTTTAATTTGTGTGAAACCCGTATGAATTATTTTGTCAAGTGTTCTAAAATTCACACGGTAAAAATCTTAGCCGAAGGTCAAAGTTCAAATATTGTAATATTTACTAAATTTAAGCTTAATTTAAATAAAACGTTCTTTTTTAAATGTAGATATGAGAACTAAAGTTTCCAAAGAAGAACGCTTGTAACATTTCATTATGTATTCAAAACACATTTAATAATATTACCCATTTTAACTCACATGGGTTAATATGACCCCTTTAATTAAATTGATTTCTAAGCCAAACAAAACATATTTAAAACTATTTTTGTTTTTAAGCAAACAGTTCAAAAAACTTGCCCTTAAAAAAATAAATATTAAGTTAAATCGAAACAAAATAGTGTTTAAAGTACTTACCATGTTCAGATTCTGCAACTGCCTGTTGGTACATTTCCTTAATACGTGCCTGCTTGCCCATGAATAATCGCGATCTGATGTTTTGAATCTCTTGTTTACGCTCTTCACGTCGTTCTTCCTTCTTAATTCCGTGACCTTTTTCAAAAAGAGTTCGAATGTCATTCATAGCTTCTCCGATACCAACTGGCAGTTCTCGCTTTTGTTTACAATTTTTTTGGCATATTAAGTCGCCATTAGCATTTTCAGATGTAGAGTCAAAGTCGGTTTCATTGTCATAATCATCTTCATTGTCTGATGGTGCATTTGAGCCTTGCTGGCTATTGACACTAGATCCTAATTGCTGCAATTTGGCTACTTTTGACATAATAGTTGCACTACGCCTAACTACGTTATTATTGCATTTTTGTATATTTTCTTGCTGGTCGTCAGCGGCATTAGTTTTTCCTTGCTCAAAAACTTGAAATCTTGATCGAACATTCAGTTGCTGCAATTCTTCCAGCCCTAAATCTGGCTTATCGGAAGCTGAATAAATAAATAAATATTGTGAAGTCTTAATTTTACTACGTTTGCAAATAAATTATTACTAATAACAACAATATATTTTTTATTTTTAGGCAAGTAAAAAATGGGGTCTAAGTCTGTATTTTTATAATAACGAAATCATTTTTAACATACACTTTTTTTATTAAAATGTTGTTTCAAACAATTAAATATATCACTATTTATACTACTTAATTAACGTTAGGAATAAAAAGGTAGGGGCCAAAAAACGGTATTCGATATGGATCAAAATTACAATACAATTGAAACGGAAATATTGATCAATATCGAATGCCCTAATGTTTTCTCGATTTTAATTTATTTTAACTCAAGTGATATTTGGAATATGTTTTTTACAAAAAAGTCCAATTTGACCAATGATTCCAAACTGATTCCAAAAAAAATTACCATAATACTGAAATCCTGAATTTGTATTTGGGCCATAAAAGTTTGGAGAAGGAATCAAATGTTTTATGATTTTGTTATATCCACTGTGGGTTGCCAGATTAAAATTTGCAAAATTCTTAACATTCACCAAAAAAAAAAAAAAATTCTTGAAAATTTAAACACACACACACCTTAAGAGCAAAATAAGCGTACACACGTTGTTGCTGTTTGCAAATAAACAACACAAACATATTTCGAACAAACAATAATTTTTAGTTTTGTTTTACTTTCAGTGAAGACGACGGTTTAAACACCGAGTTGCTTTGGAGCAAGCAATGCGGCTAAAAAAACTAAAATTTACGGCGGAAAATTATTTAAATGCTTCTTCTTCTACTTTTTCACTCTGAAAAATTTTCTTTGAAATTATTACATTTGGCACTAGACGCCACAAAAAGCTTACCAATGTCTGCTAAATATTGAAAATTTTTATTTTTTCTAGAAACATGACGTTTGAAATGTTTGTCGAAACAGCAAACACCCCAATTAACAACACAAAACTTTTTTTAAAACGTATAATTTTGATATGTTTGCCAAGTAGTTTTTTTATTCCCGCACTTTTTGGATTCCCGGGAAAGCGGGAAATAAATATCAATAGGAGCGCTCTGGAGAGAGCCTTAGGAAGGTATGTGTTAAGGTTGTGCTGGGTGCCGGGTCACTGCAACATAAACGGCAATGAGGTGGCAGATGAGGTGGGAGATGAGTTGGCGAGACAGGGCAGAGATGGAGGATCCTAACTGTATGGGAAAGTTTGCCTCCAATAGGCTTCTTTTTTGGAAGGATCAGGGAATGAATTCAGGGCGCGACCAATCGGGCCTGGGGAACCGAACGGACTGCGAGGTATCACCGACGCTGTGACCGGAGCTTAGGAAGTCCGATTTGGAGTCGCTGCTGGGCAGGAGTAGGGTCTGCGTTACGACCATGATAGGAATTATCACGGGCCACAGCATAATATGCAGGATGTCGATGAGGATGGGATCCTACTTGTCGGATATGTGCGGGTTGTGTGAAGACTCGGAGGAGTTAGAGACAGTTGAGCACATTCTGTGCCACTGTCCTAGGCTACATGGCAGCAGGCTGAGGTGGCTGGACAGCAGATTTCTAGGCGAATTAGGGGATGTCTCTGTGGACTCGAGAGTCTGATAGGATTCGTAATGGGGATGGTCTGGCTGTGTGGCAGGAGAGTGGGTGCTAGCCGCACGTTGAGCAAATTTGCGTTGAGTGGAGTTTCTCACGGGTTTGGTCCGATATCTTCTGCTCTTATCTATCATTTTTATCTTTTCTTATGCTTTCGCTATTTATTTCACCCACTTTCCATTTATCTATATCTAAACAAGGACCACATTGGTCTCTGGGTGAAGGTGTGAAGAAGACTTCACACCAGCCTTTCTACCTACCTACCTAACACAGTTTTATTTAAGGAAAACTGAAAACAAATTTAAAAAATAATTACATATGGGCAGTTCCAGCGAAAAATCTACTTTTTGTAACGTAACGCCAGAAATCATTTAGATAGTTTTTATGTTTTGGTTTAAGGCGCAACTAACCCTACCTTAAGTTGCAAAAGGGATAATAGTTGAACAACATGGTTCTGAAATACAAGCTTATTTGCTTTCTGGCGTTACATTACAAAAAAATAAACTTTTCTCTGGAAATTCCCATAAGTACCTTAAACTTATGCAATTTTGTAATGCAAGTCGAAATCCACATCTGATTTTTGTAACGTCTTGGCAGCGCATATTTGGCTTACATCTTTAAATCCTAAGACTTTAAAACTGGGGTTGATTTTTGCAAATTTATTTCTGAATATAATGCTACTTCATTACTTTGCAAATATAAAAAACCTTTTTACAAATTTGAGTTCTTAATTTAATTTTTTTACATTTTTTCGTACAATTATCACGTCACGTCACAATGGAAATTCCAATATCAACGTGTTTTTTTGTTTAGACTTTTAAAACTCTTGACAAAACATATATTTTCTTGACAATCATTGTAAATCAAGAAAAATCAAGGACCACAATGCACTTTGGGAGAAAATGATATATCTTGTGGCATCAATTAAAATTTGAAAGAGAATAATTATTAGATTGAGTTTATCAAAAATATACAAAAATGTCTTTGCAAAATTAAGAAAAATTGCACAGAAACAAAAAAAATTTATATAAAATTCTTTAAAGGTTTAATATTGAAATGGACTATTTATTACAGGTATTGATTACGGATGCCACTAAATGTGCTAATAAGTAAAGAAAATATAAATGAAGAATCAAATATATTTAGCAAAAAATTAAAAAGTGTTTTTAATAGAAAATTAAAAAGTTTTGGAAAACAATTTTTAAATATTAAACGAGTGTTAAGAAATTAACCCTTTAAGTGTTTTGTCGAATATATTCGACATTGCATTGTTCTCTCTTTCTACGCACTTTTACTGTATAAAAATGTACAGTTAATTATATTTTTTTTTTAATCTGAAGGAGGGACACTTTTGATATTTTAAATTGTTATTATAGTACCAATTTTTTTTTAAATTTAATTAATGTTTTTTTTTTTTTTTTTTTTTTTTTTTTTTTTTTTTTTTTTTTTTTGACTTTCTTTTCTTATTATTGAGTGCATTGTCGTACTCTAGTCAGAAAATTTGTAATAAGCTTAGATTTAGGAAGAAAGAAAAAAATTATAATTTGGGGATCATTAAAAATAAATTTTAAGTATTGATACATGAGTAAATAAGTATTTTCTTAAAAAAAAATATTGCAAAAATAAATTGTTGGTTCTTTTGTGGACATTTGAAGGTAAATTTTGAATAAATTCGGCAATCCCTAAAAACCAGGGGAGCTGCATGAGGCAAAAACTATTATGTTTCTCGGCTTCAGCGCCATCACATTACCTTAAATACAAATTTTCAGATTTTTATCTCGCCAAAAATTATTTTTGACCCTGAAAGGGTTAAGAATAAATTATTACTATAAACGACTTAGGTATTATTTTATATGTCCTACTGATTTTTAATAACACTACATTAAGTTTTATTGTAAAAACAGTTTAAAATTAAAAATATAACCTAGAAAATATTTAAATCTGTGAAAAATATTTAAAGTGCAATTGCACAAAAAAGGCACTTTTCGAGCAAGATTTTAAAACTGGTTCCAGTGCAAAACATTTCAGCCTACTAATTTGCAAAGTTGTTATAAGTGAACAGGAGGGCTCCTCTATAACTTTTTGCCCATTGAATTTTCACTTTTCTTAATTTGCCAAAAATAACTGCTTAAAATGTGCATAACTCTCAAAAAAATAAATAGAATTAGATGAAAGTTACAGCCTGTTTGTAGAACGCGACTCGGTCATAATAAGCGCCAACTTATTAGCGCTTTTCTTTTTTGGGTTTTAGATCGCGACTGTTAACGATTTTGGCTTTTTCATAACGATTAGCCTCATCATAAATGTCAAAGTTCGGCTAGTAAAAAAATATACTCGTTTTTGAAAAAAATTAATAGAAGCGGACAACCCAATAAAAAAATTATGTTGGATTTCCAAATATAAAGCATAACTAGAGTTCTAGTAAATATGTATAAGTGTGCGAAATATTTTTTTTTTTCTTTTCTATGATGTTTATTTGTCGAGTATGTAAAATGTTACCGTTTAAAAAAAATGTTTTTTTAAATTATTTTTTCGAACTAAAAACTAATTAAGCAAAAAAAATTTTAAGTGATTCTTATAGAAAATTTATCGATATTAAAAAAAAAAAAATAATTTGAAACATTTTTTTTTAACCGAAATTAACCCAAAGTGTCCTTATTATATTGTAAAAGTTTTATTATGGGACATCTATTAGTTTAAAAAAAAGTTTTTTTTTTAAAACGGCAACACTTTACCACCGCAACTCGACAAAGAAACATCATAGAAAAAAAATGTTTCGCACACTTATTGATATCTACTAGACCTATAGGAATTCCAACAGAACTTTTTTATTGGGTTATCCGCTTCACAAATAATGCCCCAAAAGTGAAACAAAATTAAAAATAAAATGTATCTTTCTACAAAAAAAAAAACGTAACTAAAATTTTATATTAAAAATGTATGTAATTGTTTTGATAGCATACATTTTTCGCATTTTGTTTTAAAACAAAAATGATGAAATTTACAAACAATTTAATATATTTATTATTGGTGTATTTCATGGCCCAATTAGTAGGTCTGCGCGAAACTACAACAATGCAACAATAGAAAAAACAACACGCATTTTGTTTGTGTAAATTATGTTAAAGATGTCAAAAACCAATGCATTTGTTTGTCTAATAAATGGACAAGATGTCAAAAACAATTGCACGGTAAAAATACAACTCTACAAAAAATCAGCAGGCGTTTCGAGCGGACCTACTAATTGGGCCATGGTGTATGTGTTTTATTTATGCACGAGAATAGGGCTGCCGTTCATTTAAGATTAAATTACAATTTCGTATGATTTCTTCATAAGCATAATATATTTTTTGAGATGTTGGCAACAGTACGATCTCATATATATTTGACATTAACACGAATTAAGGTACGCTGCACGATAAAGTCAAGCCGCGTTATACAATCGGCTGGTCGCGAATTAGCTTTGTCGTGATCTACAAACAGGCTGTTAATTTAATAGTGGTTGGTAAAATAACCTTTAAATGTTTGTACATGGTTGTACAAGTTTAAAATTGTTTACCTTTTAATTTAAGCTTTCAACTTAACACTATAATTTTTTTTAATATTAGCGGAATTCACCCTTGATAGTAAAGTCCCTTGTAGACCTTGTTTATCTTATAATTTTAGTAAACATACTAACATTTACAACACTGCACCGACAAAATGTATTAGACTAAAATATACTACGCTGGGGTTGAAAAATCCCACAAAAAGCAGTAGTAAACAAGTGTGTGAATTAACCAGAATAAAACAGTTGAAGAAACTTTATCTGTCTCTTTCTCTCACTCAGCAAATTCATTAATTTACAATGCATACGAAAAAGACACTCACGCTTTGAAGTGTAAAATCGTATTAAATATAACAGAGTTGTACACTTAATACAAAGGGTGAAAACCGCTATTGTTTTTTTAATTTCCTATGTTTAAATCTGTGCCAATAAAAGGTGAATAGTAGAGTATCCACTCAATTAATCGTTGATCGATTAATCGAAGAAATTTTTTAAGCAACATGCTGTTTAATTCTGTATCTATTGTGTTACACGCAATACTGAACATAATAAACGATTAACTACTAATTACATACGTAAGAATTTTCTTACTAAAATAGCGCTTTTTTATATTGATTTTGACTTTAATTTTAAAAAATTTTACAGCCTTTAAAAATGTGTAAACCATACACGTCAGATTATGGGGTACCTGTTTTTACCCGACCTTCAATTTCTTTATTACCTCCTACCATCCAAACGGCTGGATGAATTTTGACATTTTATATGTTGTTAGATTTGTCTTAAAAACGGAAGTGTCCTTAGATAGGTGGTTGAAAATCAAATCACATTTTGTTGGCGCAAAATACTAATACGTCAAAAAACAAATTGCCCAAATCTATACATATATATATTTAAAATGAAAAAAAGAAAAAGTTAGCCATCATGTTCGGTAAATCGAATACATATGAGTCAAATTGAAATCGAACAAGCTTGATCCAGTTTAAAAAGTTCCTTTTATATACTTAATACTTTGAGTTCTTATCTTAACCTGAACTTCTCTTTAAATTAGGAAAAATACTGTGATTTAAAAAAAATGAACTGAGAATCCCCCCATTGATTTAAATTTTACTTGATTTTCAGAAATAATAAATGATTTAAATTAAATTACGAATAATAAATTTGTTTAAATATGCTGGACCTATCTTAAAAATGCGACAAAAAAGTCTAAAATAAAATAAATAATAAACAAATAATTTATAAAAATATGAGATGAAAGCCTATGTGGAATTATATATTAAGTATAGCAGGCGGTACATACTTGGAAATTATACACTAAATTAAAATCAATGGACCCCGACTGCTGCTTAACATAACGCATGTATAATACTTTGGCTTTCAGATCATTGTATAGTCTGTTCAACCGAAGAAGTGTTTACTTTGTTTATAATTTATTTTATTTTCTTAATCTTGTTTCGGTATCTTTAGCGCTTTAATAACATTATGTTTTGCAGCAGGGTTTTTGATTTTTTAATTATTTATTTTATTTAAAAATTTTAGAACTGTATACGTGGTATAATTCATTTTATTCATTTCTGTTTAGTAATATAATAAAAGTATCAAACCAAATATTAAAATTTAAAAATCAATTAATTCCTTACTCGAACAAAACCAAAAGTCAAATAATTGGATACTCTACTGTAGCTCGTTTCTGTATTTCTCGCATTGCAAAATTTATCACATTTAGTGTGAAACAAAAAATTCCATCGTTTCTCGATTTGTGAGAAAAAAGTGCTTCTGTATTTGAATGCGAGAACAGACAACACAGATTCTGTTTTAACTGGAATACTTCCAGTAATTAAGTGTCAAATGCAAGCGAAACGTCAACGAAAGAAATATATATAATAAAAATAAGGCTGCCAGATTTAAAGATTTATCGACATTTTGACGATTTTTTTTGTTCCAAAATTGGCAAAGTGACAATTTGCTGATTTTTTTCTAGTGACGATTCAGTCTTTGAAATAAAACAATTTTAAATAGTTTTATATGTTTGTGTATTAGGCACCACAGAAAACCGATATCTTTAAAAACAAGGCAGATTAAAAAATGTATCGGCAAAAGTAAAATTTCGAACGGAAACTGTTTAATTTTTATTTGCTTGGATTATTTAATACATTTGTTTGTGTGATCAAAAGATTAAACTATTACCCCATTTTTCAGTCAATGCACTTTAGGAAATTTTTGCTTTTACTTTGTCCAAAGGTGTGTATTTTATTTCAATATGATATTTTGTCACTCCTTTGTGTGATTTCTGCAGGGAAAAATAACAATCTAAAATTTTAAACTCTTATCGGATTAAAGAAAATAAAATAAATAATTTTATTTAAATAGACCTCAAGCTTATGTATGTATAAAATATGTATTTTACCCATGAACTTAATGTTTTTTTTTTTTTTTTTTTTTTTGATTATGTGTTTATATGATAAAAATTTGTGATTATATGATAAAAATCGAACCAAATTCTTCAAAATTAATTTTAAATTGTCCGAAAAAAATAGACGATTTTTTTATTTTTTCTTAGGATATTGACGTTTTTTTCAAAAAATTATCTGGCAGCCCTGCATAAAACAAACACAATGAAAGGCCACCACCTTGGATAACGATCTTGCAGCGATGTGGTGGCTGAGTCTAGGCTGTGGTTTGTATTTCAAGTACAGGCAACGCCACAAGCGGCGCCTGAGTTTGAGATACGGAACCTAAAAGCCTTGACGACGAAAGGTTATCCACCCCTAAACCGAGGTGTCATGCGACCCGTGCCTATCGGTCTGGTTTGCAGTCAGGGGTTACCGACTGTATTATCACGGAGCTTTGCTGATACCTGGGCACCTCAGCAAATAGACCACGCCCTTACCACGTTACTGGGGGCTATGACGTGGCGGACTTTCAACTCCCCTACACTCGTGGGACTTTTAATGAACAAACATAATCAACAACAACAAAAACAAACAACGGAAACTGATGACGGACAGGCGAGATTAAGGACAACGATTGACAGTAAAACGACTAAACCAGGGACTGTAACAGTCCCGGCGACCAAGGAAGATCGGCCTAGGCTGATCGGAAATGGTAAGGCAGCTCGACCAGAAGGCGGCTGCTCTAAAAACTGCGGTGGGGTGCCTCTGTGCTTCAATCCAAGCACCTCCAAAGCCGCTTCTGCCCTTTCCGTCTCTGGAACGGATAAAACCCCTGCTTCGGGTGCTGCTAAGTTGGGAATGACAAAGTCGCCCAAAATTGCAGCTTCCCATGTGCCCATTGTGCAAGGAGGGATGGCGATGATAACATCCAATCCCAAGGTTGCACCTCCCCACGCCAAATTCGGCGACCGTAAAAAGTCCCCAAGGCACAAAAACCCTACAAAGAGGGCATCGAACACAAGGCGTGCCGCCTTGCGTTTCATTGAGCTTCTAGGCTCCAAAAAAGCTGAAGAGCTTACCAGTGAACAAACAGCTTCACTGGCATGGGCAAAAGCCCACATAGCTGGGCTGCCAAGTGCTACTCCTTCAGTCCCTGCGAAGGTGACAATGCCTAAACGGCAACGTTCGGAGGAGGAAGCTGCAGCCGCGAAACAGCAACCAGGGACGAAACGTCCCAAGATTGCGCCGAAATCGGTAAATAGGTCGTTCAGCGAGGTGGCCAAAGGTCACCTTGTACGGGCTGTTATCGATAGAGGTGTGGATAATGGTGCCATCTCCCATACCAAGTGGGACCTGGTGAAACAAAAATTAATGGGGGTGTTCTGGACGATCCTTAGGGAGAATCCAGGGCCACCCCCTCAATGCGATGATGCTGGCTGGTTCCAGGGTCACGTGAAGTTGATGGCTTGTGCGGATGAGCGCTCAGCGCTGCTTCTGAAGCGGGCCATCCAAATGCTAGGAGAGGTCTGGGAAGGTGCTAGGCTCGATGTGGTATTGGTTGATGAGATACCACGGAGACCTAGATCGACTGTCATCATCCCTGCCGAACCATCGGAACCTGAGGAGATCTTGAAGATCATTCAGTGCTGCAACCCTCAACTTCCCACGCAGGATTGGAAAGTTGTAAAGGTTTCGGCTGCTGAAGGGTCCTCGAGGACGGCGATTGTGGTGTTAAACCAGCAATCCTTGGAACCACTGAGGGAGAGACAGGGTAAGATCTACTATGGTTTTAGTACGATCTTGCTCCGTGTCTACCGAAGTGATAACAAGGGCAATCCGGCTCCTTCGGTTAATGAGGCCAAGCAGCCTGTAGAGGGCTTGTCTGGTGACGATGCCGTAAGCTCAGGTGACAAAGAGGACACCCAGTCTATCTCCGGATTGGTGTCTGTCTTTGGGCACCTGGGTGATATGGTCGATGAGGACGTACTTCTGGAGTCAGACCAGGAGGACGTCAACATCACAGTGGTCGCCAATATGGATAATGGTGAAGGTCCTGCAAATAAACCTCCACCACTCTAAAGCAGCATCTGCTGCATTGCTCCTCCGTGTGGTAGAAAAAGGGGAGGAGCTCGTGATGGTCCAAGAACCCTGGATTCATAAGGATCGGGTTTGCGGACTCAATCTCAAAGGCTATAAGCTTCTGTTTGCGAAAGGTACAGGTAACATAAGATCTTGTGTCTTAGCTAAAAATTCGTTGAATATCTTCATTCTCTCTGATTACAGTGATGAAGACACCACAACAGTTGCTCTCGAGACACAGGATGGTATAATCTGGATGGTCTCGGGATATATGGCGCATGATCACGGACAGGACCCACCCAATCGGCTCATCCGTGATGCAGTAACGAAGGCAGCAGGCACTGGAACGCCTATTATAATCTGTGCCGATGCTAATGCGCACCACACTATATGGGGTAGCACGAACACGAATATTAGAGGTGAGTCACTATTTTCCTTTATTATTAATTATAATTTAGGAATAGTAAATAGGGGCCGCGAGCCAACGTTTGTTGTAGCAAATAGGTGTGAGGTTCTTGATGTCACGCTGGTTAGCATTGACCACATTGACATGATCGAAAATTGGATGGTTTCTAATGATTGTTCACTTTCTGATCATAGATATGTGGAATTTAGCCTGGTACTTAGATCTGTAGGGTCGAGTGTTATGTTGAATAGGAAACGAACGAATTGGGGGATTCATTCATCCTCTCTGGTTCGGTCTCTATCTGATCCTCCCCGGGTTGATGATATAGGGGGGATCGATGCGGCAGTGGGTCTGCTAACAGACTCACTGCAGTTAGCGACTTCCCTGGCGTGCAAGCCAAGGACGTATAGGGGCAGGGATCGTCCACCGTGGTGGGATCCTGATATTGCGCAGGCAAGAAGAGACTGTCGTAGGTTGTTCAATATGGCTAAGCGCCATGGTAATTGGGCGGAGTACAAGTCTTCAATGAATAGATTCAGGAACTTGGTTAGATCGGCGAAAAGGAGTGCTTGGAGGAACTTCTGTGGCGGCGTGGAAGGATCCTCTGAGACAAACCGTTTACGTAAGATAATGGCCTCGAGCCCTGTTGTCCCGACCTATATCCGTAAATCGGACGGTTGTTGGACTACTACTAGTCAGGAAACACTCGAGGTGTTAATTGACACTCACTTTCCTGGAAACTCCCAAGGGATTAAATGGATTAAATGGGCTGTCGACAGCTTTGACCCGTACAAATCTCCGGGTATGGATGGTATAATTCCGGCGGACCTGCAGAGGAATTCGACTGTGATAATACCCTGGCTGATGGCTATATACAGGGGATGCGTTAGATTTTCGTATGTACCTGTGAGCTGGACCTTGTGTAGAGTTGTCTTCATCCCCAAGGGAGGGAAGACTTCTCACACTGAGGCGAAGGATTACAGACCGATTAGTCTTGCATCCTTTCTTCTTAAGACTCTTGAAAGAGTTATCGACATTCACTTAAGGATGACCATCCCAAAGTGTTTACTCTCGACCTCTCAGCATGCCTACACAAAGGGTAGGTCTGTTGAGACGGCTCTTCACTCACTAGTTGGAACTATTGAGAGATCACTCGAATTCAAGGAGTGTGCTCTGGTGGCCTTTCTCGACATTGAAGGGGCCTTCAATAATGTCAACCCGGATTCTATCGTTGCATCCATGGGGAGTCTGGGGGTTGATGACGGTATATGTAGATTTGTGGATAATCTACTCAGGAATAGGGTCATCTGTTCCACGATAGGTACGACCAGCGTTCAGAGACTGGTTAACAGGGGTACTCCCCACGGAGGAGTACTATCCCCACTATTGTGGAACCTGACTATGAACACCATGTTGACGAAAATGGACGACATGAGGATTAAAACTGTGGCGTACGCAGACGATGTTGCAGTGGCCATCACGGGGAAACATTTGAACATAATGTCTCAGTGTATGGAGGCTGCATTAAGGGTACTTAGCACCTGGAGTGTATCATGCGGCTTGGGTGTTAATCCGTCTAAGACGGAACTGGTACTGTTTACGAGGAAGTATAGGACTGAGGTCATGAGACTTCCGAGGCTAAACGGGACTGAACTTAAGTTCTCTAACAGCGCCAAATATCTGGGCGTAATCCTGGACAGTAAACTGTCGTGGGGGCTGAACATCCAGACGAGGATGGAAAAGGCAATTGTTGCTATATATGCGTGCAGAGGTGCAATCGGCAAGAACTGGGGCATGGGCCCGAGGTGTGTCAATTGGATCTTTGAGGCTGTAGTAAAGCCGACTCTTTATTACGGTGTTGTCGTATGGTGGACTGCGCTGGATAAGGGCAGGTACCGTGCGATGCTTGAGAAGGTTCACAGACTGGTCGCATTGATGATCACAGGATCAATGCGCTCTACTCCCACCAAGGCGCTGTTTTCTATGCTAAACTGGCTGCCGGTGGATATCACGGCCAGACATATGGCTCTTTGTTCGGCGATACGGTTGAACGCGGCACACAGCTGGTCGAACCGTGACTATGGACACTCCAGTATAATGGGACACTCGATTGTCCCTGAAGGAGTGGACTACTGCACCCCGGAGCCTTTCTTTGGTGCGAGGTACGCGACACATATAGCGCACGAAAGTGCGCTGTCGGTTATGAGCACCTTCCATGAACCAGCCCTGGGGGTATACACTGATGGTTCAAGGAAGGGGGAAAGAGTTGGCGGAGGTTTCTACATAGAGGAACTGGGCGTTAAAGTTTCCTTTCGTCTGCCGGATGGATGTAGTGTCCTGCAGGCGGAAATCTCGGCTATAAAGCGGGCAGCCAACTGGCTAAAGTATTATCGCGTATCGGGAGATATACGTATATTTACTGACAGCAAGGCTGCCATTGCCTCTCTTGCGGGTGTCTATACGACATCTAGGTTGACTGTGGAATGTCGGATGTCTTTGAATGAGATTGCTGAACATTCGGAGTTAACGCTTATTTGGATACCAGGGCACTCAAATTGCCCGGGAAACCAGGTAGCAGATGAGCTGGCTAAGGAAGGTGGTCGTATGGATGAAACATTCATTGATCAATTCATTGGCCTTCCATTGGCTCACTGTAAGTTACTCATGCGGCGCGAGAACTATAGAATTGCGCAAGAGGGATGGACCCGTGAGTCCACCTGCTCCACATCCAGGGCACTTTGGCCTGGATATGATGAACGGAGAACCAAATCTCTACTTAGGTTTAATAGGAACCAAATCAGGACCATCGTGTCGGTCATAACTGGACACTGGCCTGTTGGGACTCATGCTAGAAGAATGGGTCTGGTATTCAATGACTACTGTAGAAGTTGTCATGATGAGGAGGAAGAGGAAACTGTGCTTCACTTTCTCTGTCAATGCCCTGGGCTACGGGGCATTAGGGAAAAATACCTGGGAGAACCGGTGTTTTCCTGTTTAGAGGATCTATCAGGAATAGAACTAAGATTGCTTCTTCTCTTCATTAGGAAGACGAATTGGCTCAACCTTGCAGTGACGCCATCTGAATAACTGCTCTTCGGGATGGGCATTGGCGCTGGGTATCACAAAGGGACCGCTAAAGGACCCAAGTGAGCTGTCTCTCGATGGCTGCCCATGGAACCTAACCTAACCTAAAGGCCAAAAAAATTTAAATAACAAAATATAACAATTGTGTTTTATATACTTATTTTCATCATTTAAATTCTTTCTTTTAAAATAAAATAAAATAATACACATTCTTGTGTACATACATACATAATTTGGGCTCCATTTTTTTAAATTTTGTTTTCTCGCATCAATTTCAAATATGACTTATTTTGACAGTTCTTGTGAGAAACTTTTTGCAAAGTATTGTTACAGAAACACTTGTTCTCACATTATTCCAATAATTGCTGGAAAATTATTTAAATGACAGATAATTCTCGCAAAGTAAAAGTACAGAAACACTTATGTGAGAAAAACCATTTTTTGTTTCATATTGCACTGTTTTTGTCATAATTCACTTGTTTCATGCGGGAAATTTTACGATGCGAGAAATACAGAAACGGGCTACTGAATAGTCAAACCACAAAAAAAGGTACGCTGTCAAGTGCAGAAAAATTTAAGCTTTTAAATGATAGAAAGAAATTTTTAAAAATCGCAAATTTAAAAATTGAATTGTTGCCAAGAACCCCTATATACCTACCCCCAACGTGCAACGTATTATGCGTTTGTGCTGATTTGCTTAAATCTAAAAAATATTGGTCCTAGACCCACCATCTAGTATACCGGTCGACTCAGAATCGCTTTCTGAGTCTATATAATTATGTCCGTCCTTCCGGCTGCCTGGTTTTCTGTCCATAGCCCCTTGTGCACAAAGTACAGGGTGCAATTTTGAAGATAATTTGATTTAATTTAGTACATACATCTTAACTATCATAAGGCTATTTAAAATATTGAATCTTATTGATAATGTTGAGAATCGGTCCATGATTTCACATAGCCCCCGGAATAGTCTTTGTGCACATAAACCAACTTATTATATTGGTATTTGCTATAAATGTGGCTAAAATATATTGTAACATAATCGTCTCTCCATAAAATCGCTATATATTTCATCATACAAATACTTCTCCCGAAAATAGCTTAAAAGCCCACATTTTCCTCAAACGTAATTTGGATTCTTTACTCTATATATTTAATTAATAAATTAAAAATTATTTGCAAATGTTAGTAAATAGCAACTAAATACTTTTGCCTTGTCTACATCATTTTTTCGTAATTTTCTATATTTTAACTTAAAATAAATTCCCGGAAATCCTGCATTAAATTCCCGGGAAAATGGGAATGAAAAACAATTAAATTGCCTTGAAAAAAAAAATTTTTTTAACAGTGTTATTGAATTTTTAGTTTCTATCTCTGGTGTGTATATAATAATTTAAAATATATGTATACCTCTTACAACATCCGGTGGTAATTCGGTTGGTTGATTTTCTCTTATTATTAGTTCGGGCTTACGAAGTGGAACCGATTCAATATCCTCCACAGATTTTGGGGCAAACAATAACTTAAAATGTACAGTACAATACAGAACACCTTCATGGCTTTGGTAACTATCCAATCTGAATTTAAGACAACAATAATGCAACAATCACTTTATATCCCGTTTTCATAACAACGAAATCTAGTAGATTTGTTTTTAAATTTCGTTAATATTTATTGCGTTAACATCAAACTTGTTTTACATGAGCAAAATTTTGTTTTCATAACAGCTGACAGAAAATTTTTTGTATGACACATATAAAGAAATAGGAATTTAAAAATTTGCATTACCTTTTATTTTTAATCAACTTTATTCTTTCTTTTATCAATATTATGTATCTGTTGCATTTTGTGGTACTAGTTTCTTAAAATTTTTTTATTTTTTAACCGTCTTTTGTTTTTTTTTTTTTCTTAAAATGTCCTTTTTTTCTTGCACAGGGAAGTTATTTTTAGTACTATATTGAAAAAAGCACAGTTGTGTTACTAAGTACAACTAGATTTTGCAAACATCTGGTCACGAATTAGATTTTGCTTTGTATGGAAAATCTAGTCAAAAACCACAAGATTTCGGTTGAAATCTCGTAAGTACTAGATTTCGTTGCGGTGTAAACGGGCTATTATATACAAGAATTTATATATTTATTTAAGTATATGTGCTTATAAAAACTCACTTTAATTGCTTATTACATTCATTGCAGCGGAAACAATTTTTATGGTAAATATTTTTTTCGGCTTTAACTTCCTCCATTTTGTAGACTACCTTATCACAAAGACGACAGTTTTTTTGCACTTCACCTTGTGGATTCTATTAAAATTTAACAAAGAAAAAATTATTTTGTGTTCAACACATAAACCAAACAAATTAAGATTTTTAGTTTAAATAATGTTATAGATGTGTCAAGTGAAATTTCTTCGAAAGTATGATTTATAGTTCATGCACATTTAATATACATACACACACATGCATATATTACACGTTGGATTCCCCGTTACATTTTAATTTAGTTATACACATATAGGCTGACTTCCAAAACGTACCAATACAAAGTTTGTATACAGTTTTACTACTTTATTTGATCCATGTACATGTACAAAGCGCCGAAGCAATGCAACTATGTGCAACGGATAACAGTGATGGCCTTCCCGGCTCCAATTCGGAATATTAGGAGAGATACGGACTCTGCTATACGGAGGAGATCAGAGGCAATTTGGGAAAACACCGAAACGTGCAGGGTTTCCAAGGTAATGTGGGGATCCTATGATCCGGAGTCGACGAAAATACTTCTGTCACTATCGAGAAGTGATTGTAGACTTCTGGTAGGTTTTATAACGGGTCACTGTTGGACTGCGGTATACGCCAAGAGGGCGGGCGGCTGAATAGTGACAATTGTAGATTCTGTGGGGTACCAGGGGAAAAGAAGACAGTGGAGCATATACTCTGCTACTGTCCGGCACTCGTGTGCTCCAGGGCGAACTGTCTGGGAGATCATTACTTCCAAAATCTCGGGGAAATCCCTGGAATTGGGCTAATGAGACTCCTGGCTTTCGTCAAGAGAGTGTGGGGAACTCTGAGTACCATCACATCGGAATGACCTCTCTTATTTATAACGTTCTTTTGCGGGTTATCGTACAACGTGGTAACGCTAGGGACCTATTTGGTCTATGCGGGGTCTTTGCGACCGGCCACTCTAACCTAACCTTACCTAACGGATAATATTAAAAATAAACATGTAGTGTTTTGCAAATGAAATGTTAAATGTCACAAAGCATCAATACTAAAACCGATGCGTTGATGGCTGTTTTTCTGCGTTACTAATACTTAACAGTGATGTTTTGGTAGGGTTTGCATTGTATATTTTTTGTACTGCGGCGTTGTGCTAGGAACACAACTGGGACGACCGACGAATTTCGCCCAACACGACGAATTTTTCCGTAAAAATTCGCTGAGTAAATTCGTCGTATGAAGCACAATAACGACGAATAGCTGGCAGCTTTTATAATTGAGAAAGTTGATCACTGTTTTTGCAAAGAGAGAGAAATAGTGTGACCATATTCAAAAAAATAATGCTCTTAAAAATAAAAACATAATCAAAAACACAACTAAAAATTATTTTTATAGCAAAACCCTTTGTATACTTATTTTATGTGTTATACAATAAAAAAAAACAATAATTAAAGTAAAAATTAACTTTATTTACTAAACTACTTCTTAACTAAAACCAAACATGGTCACCTAGTACTGATTTGTTCGTCGTTCGCCGGCGTATGAAATAGAATTGAATCTATTTAAAGTTCGCCGCGTCTGGCGAATTTTCGCCGGCGCCCTGATTGTGTGCATTTTCATATACACAAACGTCTTTTATTTTTGGCGACGAATATTCGCGGCCAAAAATTCGTCGTTCGCCCCAGTTGTGTTCATAGCATTATGAAACATTATGCTCTGTTCTAATACAAAGCAATGGACGGTTTGGAAGTCAGTCCTTCATATATATAGATGAGAAGTGACCACCGACATCGTGAGATTTGATTCCGATAGACTATTTCTTGTGGGGCTTTCTGAAGCCCCCGGTCTATACGAATAAGCCACAAACCAAAGCGACCCTCAAAGCCAGCATAGCCTATGGCATCCGGATTTAAATTTTTAATACGTGCCACCCAGCAAAGCCGCGGCGGATATTTACACAGTGATATATGCCATACATAATGGCATCGAAAGGTTTTGGGAACGAATAAAAAAATTTCGATGATACACAAATTTGAATTTAAGGATAGCAAACGCTTAAAAAATACACTTTAGTAAAAATTAACATATACATACTTACAAGTTTGTTATGTTGCTGGTTGCGTTGTGACTTTATTTTAAAATATAGGGTTTTATTAAATAAATTTGACATTGTAAGAAAATGAAAATTACGTCTACTTTTTTCATAAATTGCAAAAGTAGAAATATTGTTATTGAGGGGAAAACCAATAGCAAGAGTTTTAACTTTTTTAATGTTGTTTTAAATAAGTTTTATTGATGTTTATTAAAAATAATTTAAATTTTGCAATATTAAACTTTTTTGTTTTTTCTTTTCACTCATGTATATCAGGGTTGGAAGCTATGGTGCAGTTGTACTTTTTCTCTAATGATACATTGGTGGCTATCTTTAAAAAAAAAAAATTTATAAATAATAAAGTCTTTTTTCTAAATACATATAACAAGACAAGCCAGAAATTTCAAATTGGTACCGTCATAGTCTCCAAACTACGTTTTGTTGTTAAAGTTGGTACAAAATCCGAAAACCTTCTTCCATCCCTGATAATTATGTATTTGCAGCGTTGCCAATAGAAAAAGGTCATAAACTTCGCAAATCTGACAAAAAAAAATAAACTTCCAACGTCTAACAGTGATCTGCCAATGGCAGCGAAGAGTGTTCACACCATTGCCAGATATCTAACAGTATTGTTTTCTAACAATGGACTTACAATGCATTTTCTGATAAGGTTGTTAAACAATAATTGCAAGTTCACACGTTTGTAAGAAATTTTCAGCTCATCTTACTGACAATATTGTAAGATCTGACCACCGTCTGTACAAAGCGTAACACATTTCTCTGGTTTGGCTTTAATCGATATTTTAAAATTTCTAAATTGTGACTGATATGTCATAAGAAGGTTATAATAATTCATTATAATGAAAAAGGAAGATTATCGAAGAAATATGTTTTCTTAAACTTTGTTGAAACAGATTGTTGTGCAGCAACATGTTTCAACCTTAGAACTTTGATATATTACAGTTATATTAATATCGATGCTCATTTTCATATTTTAAGATACGTTGAAGTGTAGCTTTCTTATGGGCTAGCCAATCTAATACATACTTACATATTCAATCTTAAACAGACTTAGGCGTTGGTAATAAATTTAAAATTACCAATTACAGAACTTGTAATGGGCAACTGGCAAATGCCAATTACATGTAATTGTAATTGAATTTTGCCAACTAAAAAGCCAACTACATTTCGTAATCAGAAACGTATAATGACCAATTACTATGACTTGGTTTATATTTTCCAATTACAAACTAAGGAATATAATTTGTAAAGTAACACTATGCAACAAATTTGAACTTTTGTCGTAACCTTTGCTGACCACTTTATTTTTTTGGTGTCATATGGTCCCCTAACTTAAAAAAAAGTCGAAGGCTAAAATTCTATGGATATATTTTTGTTTTTTTTAATTTTTTTTTTTTTTTTTCTAAAATTAACGTTTTTTGAAGAGGCTGTTCCACTGATTTTATCATAACTTAAGGCTAGTTTACACTATTATACTTTGTATTAATACATGTCAAAAAATAAAGTAATATGTAAAAGTGTGATAGTGTGAATGCATGTGTAATGAAAATGACAAGTATTACGAAAAAAAATTTACATCACATACGACTTCATCGTTTTCTGAAATTTTTCTAAAGAATAATACTTTTCATTGGATCAGTGTTGCATTTAATTTTATGTGTGATAGCTTATACTTTGTGTGATGGTGTGAACACAAACTGTCATGGTAAATTAGATATTTTGACAGTCGCAACAAAACCCATTAGATTTCTATCTCACAAAGTATTATGGAATACGTAAGACTTGTGTGATAGTGTAATCTAGCCTTCAAAAAGAGGGTTTCCAATTTTATTACAAGAAACGCTAAATAACTTGAAATAAAATTGCATTTAGAGCGGGTTTTTGAGATGTGGTTAAATTTTAAACTTAGTTTGACGTATTCTAAAACTCGGATTATTCCGGCAAAATGTGATTTTTATTCAATTATTTCATTAAAGACCAAAATTTTTAGCAAAACTAAGCTGTTCCGTCATAATTTTTTATATAAAGTCGGTAATGGCGACACGAATATGTTTTCAGATTCACTAAACCTAGTTTAACTAAGATCCCAAAAACCCAGCCTAAGACTTGCTAATTATATTTTTCTATGTGCATAAATGTTTCGGAAAAATTAGAAAATTATTTTGTTTAAATAACAAAACTTAATATTTTTAAAGCATTTTCTAAAAACTACGTTAAAAATGTTCTTCCCATTAAAAAACAATGTTTCACAACAAATTAGGCTCATCACATATCGGGAAGGGGTGGCTTATCCGCCTTTAAGTTTGAAGGTGCATTTAAAATAAATTTGTTTTCAGTTTTTGTAAAAATTTTGCCATTAAATGATAACGTTTGCAATTTAATGTAAAAGAATCGAAATTATCCTTCTAATGAAATATAAAAGGCAAAATTTGGTAAAAAAAAAAAAAAAAATATTAAAGTTATTAAAATTTCCCCAGGTCATTAACGTGTCTCAGGCCACTCGAACAAGAAATGTAGGAATACATTGTATAATATAAAAATTTTAATATGGTGAATATTATAATAAAGTGACAGATTTTTTAAAGTTTAAAAAGTTTGGAGTCAAGTGCATTTAAGCGTTAAACTCCATTTTTCCACTGTATTGGCTTCGTATGGCTGTACGGTACATTTTTCTACATTTTCATTTAAATCGACACAAATGTATACAATACTTCGCCATTTTTCGCTTGGAAACTCCAATTATGTCAAAATTTGACTTTTGACCTTTATGATTTTAGGGTTAAAGTTTTCCGATTTTAGTAAAATCTTTAAAGTATGTTAAGAATTATCTATACTATTCTATAATATTTTGATTAAGTTTTAAGGAAATTGGGCTCATTCGCTAAACATTCTTTTACATTTACATAATTGCAAAAGTAATTATTTAATGGCAAAATTTTTACAAAAACTGAAAAAATTGATTTTTTCCCCTTATAAATGCAGCTTCAAACTTAAGGGCGGATTTTTGATCAGCATAATTTTTTACGAAACATTGTTTTTGATGGGAAGATCATTTCTAGAGGGAGTTACGGTACAATTTCGGAAATATGAAATAAGCGCACACAGTATTGTGTAGTATTGTGGTTATTTTATTGAACTGTTAATGATTTTTAATTCAAATTTCGATATTTTAATCAGGCTTAAGTTCATTGAATCTAATTTTCATTAAACACAGAAAAAATTATTAAATTTCTAAAATCACCAAATTTATTGCATATTAATAATATCAAGCAAACAAGTTGTTGATTTTGCACCGATTACCAAAATAAATGATATTTTAAATTTTAATTAAAAAAGTGATTAAAAAATCGTTGCCATTTCTAACAATGTGTTAATTTATTTAAATAAATATTGACAATTCCCAACAACAATTCTACATGTTTAAATTATTTTATTTTAAACGAAGAAAGTCAATTAAGATTTTTTGTTATTTAATTAAAATTTTAATTGAAAATTTATTTCAAAACAACTTAAATGTTAATTCAATCAATATTATATATCTTTCAACTAAAAAAATAATTGATTCAATTATCACATTAATTAAATTTAAACCATCTTTTTAATTTATAAAACACTTTTTTCTTTGAATTATTTTTATGTAGAAAGGAATTTTACAACATGAAATAAATTAATATATATAAATATGAATATATAAATTATATATATATATATATTAAATATTTTTTATTTTTCGAATTTAATCTATGAGCTAAATTTCAAATCTGTATTTTATAAAGCTTTTTGTAATAGTTCTATTCCTTGAGTTTTTAGGAATGACTTTATACACTACCAGACTATTATCTTGTATCTCCCTGTTACATTTTACCTTAGCTTTCCGTTGGATAGCAATGAAGTATATTGTATGTACAGAAAAATTTACAATTATTAGACACCAGCAGAATGTAATTCATTTTCTGGCCCGCTACGGCCTTCGTCAGCATTCTTTGTATCACACGGGATAGTGATACTTCATAAATTGAATGTATTTAACTCAACTATTTTAACAAATAGAATCTGGGAATTATTTCTTGTCATGAGCTACTTTATTATATTCAACTTTTTTTATTTTTCGAATTTATTCTACACGCAGATATAAAATATGTTTAAATATGGTCAAATCCAACAAAACTATTTTTAAAGAAAATTAAATGCATATATCACAGTGAGTGTTAGCGAAAAAAATACAGAAATAAAAAAAAGAATCGATGATAGCAAATACCTAACGGCTAAACCTATTACTCGTACGCGATCCCTCTCGCCGTCTGTATTTAATAACACGGTTGATACAATAACAAATACAAAACCTGCTAGCGTTGCCTCAACAGAAAAAACAATTTTAATAAGTGATGTAAATATTAACCCCCAATCAGGCATAATAGAAAACTCAGTATCACCTTCGGTGTCTAATAATACGTTTGATATTAATACAATAAAAAATATAAAACCTGCAAGCGGTGCCTCAGCGGCAAAAACGATTTTAATAAGTGATGAAAATATTACCCTCATATCAGGCATGATGGAAAACTCAGCTCCACAAGTAAAATGTGGTCAAAAGCTTCAAGTACAAGTTGGTATGGACAGGTACATAACAGTGCTTAAACGGGGTCGCAGCCCTACCTCTGCAGCAGTTGCTTCGGCCTCAAAAGTACCATCTTTTGATAAAATAAATTCTCAAAATCGATTTGCAATTCTGGAGGATGAATCCTCTGAAGCACCAAACGTCATAAAATCGTCCAAGCCTCCCCAGATATATCTTAGGGAGCAAAACTCAAATGAGCTCATAAAGAGTTTGATATCGGTGATAGGTGAAAATTCGTTTTACGTAGCTGCTATCAAGCGTGGTAGTATAAACGAGACAAAAATACAAGTCAATAATGAGAATGATTTTCGCAAAATTATAAACAAATTTGAAGTACTTAAAAAAAACTTTTATACATACCAACTGAAAAGCAGTAAAGGTCTCCAGGTAGTGATTAAGGGAACTGACTCATGTGTGGACCCAGAAGAGGTAAAAACATTCCTCGAAGAAAAAGGCTTCAAAATAAAACATGTAGTAAATATAAAAAATAGAGAAAAAAACCCCCAACCACTTTTTCGAGTGGAGTTTGAACCCGGCGACGTAAAGCTTAAAAAAAATGAAACGCACCCTATTTACAATTTGAAATATATTCTCTATAGAAGAGTAACTATAGAAGAGCCACATAAAAGAAATGGTCCCGTTCAGTGTTTAAACTGTCAAGAATATGGTCATACTAAGGCATATTGCTATTTACCCCCTGTTTGCGTAGTATGTGGTGAATTACATGGTACAGATATTTGCGATAAGTCTAAAACCGACCCCAACGTAAAAAAATGTAGCAACTGTGGCGGTAATCACACTGCCAATTATAGAGGATGCCCTGTATATACCATCGTCAAGCAGTGTTCGTAAAATTAGTTACTGTTGGACCGAAAACTAATCCCCCTCAAATGCAGGTAACAAATCAAGTAAGCACTGGTGACATTCAGGCCCCGCAGCCTAGTTATAACAGAACCTCTTATGCTAACGTCGTAAAATCAAACCATGCGCCAACGCAAGGTGCTGCGCCAAGTAATGATGAAACTCCAGTTTCAAATTTAAGTCGTCTAGAAAAAACCATGGAAACATTAGTGCAAACAGTAACTAATTTTACGAACACAATGGGTAATATGATGCAGGAAATTCTTAGAATGCAATCGATGTTATTGCAATCTGTACTTAACAAGCCATGAACTGTTTAAAAATCTGTTTTTGGAACGCGAACGGCATCCGCCAACATAAAAATGAATTAGAATACTTTCTTAAAAATAAACAAATTGATGTCATGATGGTTTCTGAAACTCATTTGACCTCAAGAAATACGTTTAACATCAATGGTTATATACTATATGATACCAAGGACCCTCGAGATAGAGCTTGTGGTGGTTCTGCCATTTTGATAAAAAATCGAGTCAAACACTACCTAATGTGTGATCATCGTGAGGATTATCTCCAAGCAACGAACATTTGTGTTGAAGAGCTGAATCGTAGCATTGTAATCTCATCTTTATACTCTCCACCTAGATTTTCAATATCAGAAAGCCAATATTGTGAATATTATAAATCACTAGGACCCTGTTTCCTGGCCGCTGGCGATTATAACGCTAAACATACCTTCTGGGGGTCACGACTAATAACACCAAAGGGTCGTGTTTTGTTTAATACAATCTCTAAAATGAATTTAAATGTTGTCGCGAGCGGCCAACCAACATATTGGCCTGCTGACCCGCAAAAAATTCCAGATGTCATCGATTTTGGCGTGGTTAAAAACATCCCCACAGAAACGATTCACGTTGAAGCTTCCCTAGAATTATCTTCCGACCACACACCTACAATTGTTACTATAATGAACCCCAATAGAATTGTATCTCCGACTGGTTACCTAGCGACGTCAGCCACACAAATAAATTGGTTAAAATATAAAAAATATCTCAGTGCCCATTGCACAGAAAATATTCCGCTCAGTACACCGGAGTATGTAGATCGCTCTATTGATAATTTTGACAGTTTTCTGAAACTAGCTGTTCAACATTCCAATATTGCCCCCAAAAAAACAAAAACTATTAAAATATATTCCACAGATGTCGAGCGTCTCTTGTCTGAAAAAAGGAGGGCACGAAGAGAGTGGCAATTGCACAGATCTCCTCAACTTAAGAACTTGCTAAAAGAGTGTACAAAAAGATTAAGAAAGTTATTGCAGACTCAGAAAACGGCTTCTCTGGAAAAATATCTTAAGGAACTTGATGCAACTCCACAAT
This sequence comes from Pollenia amentaria, assembly GCA_943735925.1. Lineage (NCBI taxonomy): Eukaryota > Metazoa > Arthropoda > Insecta > Diptera > Polleniidae > Pollenia > Pollenia amentaria. Next base: position 92,351,997 of record OX031009.1, on the reverse strand, counting down.
CGGACTACTCATTATGGCGTGCAGCTAGAAACCTCAAAAGGCCAGTTGTCTCTAAACCACCATTAAGAAACTTGAATGGAAGTTGGGCAAGAAATGATGTTGAAAAAGGAAATCTGTTTGTAAGTCACTTGAAAAACGTATTTACACCTAATATATCTCACAATATTGCGGTCGATTTACCACCTGTTGCTGCTAGAGCAGCTATTCCCCTAAGATTTGAGATGAGAGAAATCGAAAAGGTTATATGTGACTTAAACACTAAGAAGGCACCTGGCATTGATAAGATCAGCAATAAAATGCTATTAGAGCTACCTCGCGTAGCAAAGAAAATTATTCTTTTTATTTTTAATGCTATTTTACGCCTTGAATACTTTCCTCAAAAATGGAAGGTTTCCTTAGTTACCATGATACCAAAGCCAGGTAAAGATCATACGAAAGTTGAGTCTTATAGGCCTATTAGCTTATTGTCAAATGTGTCAAAGCTATTTGAGAAATTATTAGTTTCAAAATTAACACCGATTTTAAGTGAAAATAGATGTATTCCAAACCATCAATTCGGATTTAGAAGAAAACACAGCACAATTGAACAAACTCATCGAATAGTAAATGTCATAAGAAAAACATTTGAAGAAAAAAAATATTGCTCAGCACTCTTCATCGATGTTTCGCAAGCTTTTGACAAAGTCTGGCATGAAGGCTTATTACACAAATTGAAGCAAAATTTACCAGCAAACACACACAAACTGTTAGAAAGCTACTTAGTCTGTCGTCAATTTATTATTAAAGAAGGAAATTTCTTAAGTTCACCTCAGCCGATTGGCGCTGGAGTCCCACAGGGCAGCATCCTGGGCCCTCTATTATACTTAATTTATACTTCGGACATGCCAACAAACAACTACACCCAAACTTCAACATTTGCAGACGACACAGCTTTTCTAAGCGTCCACGAAAACCGTTATGAAGCATCTCGTTACCTACAGCATCATATATTTCAACTAGAAATATGGCTAAGACAATGGAGGATAATGGTCAATGAGCAAAAATGCGTACATATAACATTCACCCTGCGCCGGGAATCTTGCCCCCCTATTACAATCAATAATCAAATTATTCCTCAACATTCGCATGTAAAATATCTCGGTATACATCTGGATCGGCGATTAACGTGGAAATGCCATATAGAGGCAAAATTAACTCAAATGAAACTAAAAGCCATCCAAATTCATTGGCTTATTGGAAGAAATTCTGTTCTTAGACTCGATTGCAAGCTTCTACTTTACAACTCTATCTTAAAGCCTATCTGGTGCTACGGTATTCAACTATGGGGCACTGCCTCGGCCTCTAATATCGAAAAAATTCAAAGGCGCCAAAATAAACTTCTTCGTATAATCACAGCCGCCCCCTGGTATGTTAAAAACTCAAACATTCATAAGGATCTCAACGTGCCATTAGTAAAAACTATGATTACAAAATATGCAGTAAAATATTTAAAAAGACTTGAACAACACCCAAATCCTTTAGCTCGAAATATTTTAAATCACGGCGGCCACACTCGCTTAAGGAGAAGAGACACTGCAGCACTTACCCAACTAGATGAGAGATAAACACCTATATAAGTGAACAGAACCCGAGTTACATATTCACTCCTTTGTCTAATAGTATTGGCTGGTAGAAGTGTAGGGAACCAACATCATATTACATTTATATTTTATGTTCCCACATTTTTTCCAGACAGTAATATTAAACGCTTAAAATAAATATAATATTACAATTTTCTATTCCCATAGTTTAGCTTTTTTACAAATACAAAATTATTTTTAATTAAAAATTTAGTCTTAAGATTCATTTAAAATAAATAAGACGTTCTAAAGAACGTCAGAAAACAAATACTTATATATTTTGTTTTATTTAAAAACTGTTTCTCCCCAAACAGTTAACTGGCGCAGTCGGTTTCGCGAACCATATTTAATAATTTTGGAAAAAATTAAGTGTTAAACCTTTTTTTTAAATTAACAAAAAATTAGAAAGAGAACTTTAAAAGAATATATATTTGTGAGAAGAAAGAAACCCATATTTAATAATTTTGAGAAAAAGTAAAGTGTTAAATCCTTATTTATACAAACAAAAAAAAAATTAGAAAGAGAACTCTAAAAATATTTGTGAAAAGAAAGAAAATTTTTTAAGGAAAAATAAATAAACATATTTTTTTTATAAAACGTTTGAATTGTTCAAACTAAAAACAACAAAGTAATTTTTTTAAGGAAAAATAAATAAACATATTTTTTTTATAAAACGTTTGAATTGTTCAAACTAAAAACAACAAAGTGATATTTGTTAAAAGATACTGTGAAAAGATGAGTAGATTCGATGTAAACAGGGATCTACAGCAAGCCGACCGGGCAATGCAGGAAAAGATCGCTGAATTAGAGGCGGTCCTGCGGTTGCAAGAACAAAAAATCCTCCAGCAGCAACAGCAGTTGCAAGAACAACAGCTGCAAATGCAACAGCAGTTGCAAGAACAACAACAGGAACAAATACAACAGCAACAACTAGAACAAGCTCAACAAGAACAGCAACAGCGTCAACAATTACAAGAACTTAATCTACAACAAACACAACAACAACAGCTACCCCCACAACAATATCCTCTGAACGATGAGTTCGGATTTAATATGACGGCCAAGGACGTCATTGAACAGTTCCGGCGTCTAAAACCTCTTGACGAAAGGCATAGCCCAAGAGCATTTATACATGCCGTTGAGGCAAATCTTGCTCTCTGCAGGAACAATGAAACTCTGGCTCAATTCTGCATTAGGATTGTGGCAAACGAAAAAGTTCTCGGAAATGCTGGTAAAAGGGTGAGAGAACTACCAAACAATGCCTCCTGGGAGGAAATTAAAGCAAGGATTCTACAAGAGTACAGACCGAGAAGGACCTATGCTGAAATCTTCAATTACTGCCGTACAATAAAAGTAAGGAATCTAAATGAATTATTTAATATATTTGAAAAAGCTAAATTCGAAATAAACGACATATATTTAGGGGATCAATTCAAACCAACTATATATAGGCCAGAAAATGTCGACAGGGATCTGGTAGATATTTTGCTAGAAAAAATAGACGGACCTATTAGGGCACACATAGGAGAACATGAGACTTTGACCGACATTATTCTTAAATACACAAGACTTAAATTATTGGACGATACAAGAGCCATTGCTTTCAACCATAGGACTAAGGGATACAACCAAGGAGTTTCAATCATTAACAAAAACCAAAACCACCAAATACGACAAAATTATCGCACAAAAAATTACAATAATTTAAGCTCACAAAATTCTAACCGAACACGACAAACCTATCATGCAAATAACCAAAATATTTTTAGCTCAGAACACACAAATAGAAATTATCAAACCCGACATAATTACCAACCAACTAACTACAATAATTTAACTACACAAACAAGTAACAGAAGGCAAAGCCATGAAAACAGACAAGAGTACAACCCGAATAAAGATAGATATAGCAATCAAACAAGGACTAGTCGTACTGACAGTCGTAATAATCAGTCCACGGACGAACCAATGGAAATAGGCAACCTTTATAGGGAAAATGAAATAAATTTTCTGATGCAGCCTCAAAATCAACACTGCCCATAATAGTTATTTCATTGGGAAAGCAAAAGGTCAGGTGCCTTATAGACACCGGATCAACAACTAGTATTGTTAAGAAAAATACATTGATTGAAAATTACCCAGAACAGAAACTGGAAACCCCAATTAAATATCGAACTATCAATGGGTTTAATGAAATATGTTTTCGTGTGGTTACACCTTTCCCCAAGGAATTTCAATGTAAGGGAACACTTAGTTGGAAAATAGTAGATTTTAGAAATGATAGATACGACGCTATAATGGGTCAAAATTTTCTGATACCACTCAAGGCTGTAATAGATGATGAGCATGGTTATGTGAATATTTTAGGTAATAAATTCCTTTTTGAGAAAATAAACCATCCACTCCATACTGTTAACATATGTGCATTGGAACCTATCTCAAGAAAACATGTTTTAGATAAGCTCGATTTTAGTCATTTAAACGAAGACGAAAAAAATACAATGATACGTTTGCTTAGGGATTTCACGGACTTATTTTATGTCGAGGGAGACAACCTTTCGGCAACAACTGAGATAGAACACCAAATAATTACTAACATTGATAGACCTCTTTATTCAAAAATATATAGATACCCCCAAGTTCACGAAAGTGAAATCCAAAGGCAAATCAAAGACATGCTCAGACAAAATATTATAAGGGAAAGTAATTCTCCTTATAATAGCCCCTTATGGGTCGTACCGAAAAAGCAAGATAATTCGGGAATAAAAAAATGGAGAATTGTCATTGACTACAGAAAGCTTAATGAGAATACAGTCGATGATAAATTTCCCATACCAAATCTAAACGGTATTCTGGATAAATTGGGAAAATCCCAATATTTTACAACCTTAGACCTTGCCAAAGGTTTCCACCAAATTTTGGTAAGAGAAGAAGATCGCAAGAAAACAGCATTTTCAACGCCTTTCGGACACTACGAGTTTATTCGTATGCCCTTCGGCTTGAAAAATGCGCCATCAACCTTTCAAAGGCTGATGAATTCAATTCTTCGTGAGCAAATTAATAAAACATGTGTTGTCTATATGGATGACATTTTGGTTTTTAGCACGTCTCTAGAAGAACATAAAAATTCTTTAAAATCAATTTTCGAGGCCATAAGAAAAGCCTAATTAAAAATCCAGATAGATAAATGCGACTTTCTGAAGAAAGAAACGCAATTTCTAGGTCATTTACTGACCAATAAAGGCATTAAACCAAATCCCGAGAAAATTAAAATAATACAAAACCTGCAACTTCCTCAAACGACCAAACAAATCAAATCATTCCTGGGAATGACAGGTTTCTACAGAAAATTTATTAAAAATTACGCGAAAATCGCAACCCCTTTAACAAAAGCGCTTAGGAAAAATGGAAAAATTAATATATTTGATCCCAATTACATTTTGGCTTTTGAAAAATTAAAAGAAATCGTCACCAATGCACCAATCCTAAGATATCCAATCTTTTCCAAAAGATTCAAGATAACCACTGACGCAAGCAATTTCGCAATTGGCGCCGTTCTTTCACAAGAAGGCCACCCAATTGCATATGCCTCTCGAACTCTGAATGTAAACGAAACAAACTACTCAACAATTGAAAAGGAATTGTTGGCGATAGTATGGGGCGTTAAATACTTCCGACCATATATCTATGGAAGAGAGTTTGATCTTGAGTGTGATCATGAACCATTGAAGTGGTTACAAGTAAAATATACGGGTAAGGACATCAACCCACGTCTTCAAAGATGGTTGGTTCAATTGGGAGAATATAATATGAAAATCAATTATATAAAAGGTGAACTAAACAAAGTTGCCGATTTCTTGAGTCGTATTAATTCTGACACTAATGAAATTAATTACTTAACAGAAAATGACTCCGATGATACAAACGATAATAGGGATCAAGATTCATTGTTGGTACACACTGATCATTCTCTGGATGAAAACTCAATCGAAAGTTTACGAGAGTTTAATGAGAAAGTTTCAAGAATTCAATCAGAAATCTTTTATAAAACTGAAGATGTTACAAACATCAAGATCAGAATGTATAACAAATTTGAAAGTATTGTAAGTATTGACTTAGTTAACGAAACATCAAACTTCGGTGAAATGCTTTTAAGGTTACAAAAAAGAGCTAACAATAATGGCATTTATATTATAGAATGGGCAAAGAATGATCCATTTTTTTCTATATGCTCTGTTCAGAACTTTAAAAACCATTGTAACAAAGTACTTACTACTTTGAAAATTTTGTTGGTTGATCAGTCAGAAGACGGTGAGACCATACACTCTCAAGAGGAAGATCTAGGCGATAGTGTTCCAATATTAGATACGGTGGTTAATCGTTTTAAAACTCAAATTATAATACTAGATGTTAAGGAGGTAGTCACTGAAACAATTTTTGGTAAAAAACGAATTTACATAGACAGAAACGACATCGCGAATAAAAATATTTCAAATATTTTAAGAAGGGAGGTTGCTAAAGGAAAAATAGGAATATTTTCCAAATTGAATGATCACGAATATTACAAGGTTCAACTGAAGTTGATAGAAGAATTTCCTGACAAAAAGAACTTTAAATTTGTTAAGTGTTCTAAATTTGCCAAAGATATTGTTGAGGAAAACGACCTAAAAAAACAAATAGCATTGTTTCACAAATTCGAAACGGGCCATGCTGGCATAATTCCAACTTACGAAAAAATTAAACACAAAATATACAACCCTAATTTGAAAGAATTCGTACAAAAAGTAATAAATAATTGCGAAACTTGTTCCGGGGCTAAATACGATAGAAACCCAATAAAACCAAAATTCAAAATAACTGAAACCCCTTCCACCACGAATGAAATAATTCACGTCGATACTTACGTAAACAGTAAACATTCATTTATAATTTTTATCGACAAATTCTCAAAACATGTAATTTCATTCCATTTACACGACAGAAACAGTCAAACCCTAGTTGGTAAAATTCGAGCATTTTTAGCCATCAAAGGTAAGATTACTAAATTTGTTTTAGATAATGAATTCAATAATGCGAATGTAAGGGACTACCTTGATCAAGAGGGAATCCAATATCATTTTACAAAACCAAACAGCCATACCGGTAATTCGGATATTGAAAGATTCAACAATACAGTCACAGAAAAAATCAGAGTTTTTAATTTGGAAGAAAAACTCCCAATAAATTCCCAAATTCTTAAAGCAATAAAATTCTACAATAGTAATTATCATAGCACAATAAAATGCAGTCCTTTAGATGTTCAAAATAAATTGATTGATCATAGCATTATAAAAGAGAGACTAAAAAATGCTAAATTCAAAATAGTTCAAAAACGAAATAAATATCGTGAAAACTATGTAGAAAATAGGAACGTAGGCTTTATAAAAAATTATAAAAGCTTAAGGCATAAAGAACAACCAAAGTTTATTAAAAAACCTTTAGAAAATGTTCATGTATCAAACATTAAAAGACCATTCAAATTTTCAGACAATATCACTGATGCTTCTGCTATCGATGAACAAATCACTGCATCATCTGAAAACTGCGGTGGAAAACGATAGAAAGGAAATAAGCATATTTTTGCAGAAGATAAAGAACACGAATAATGAAATAGTGAAGGAGATAATTTACTTAGACCAACTTACAAAACTTAAAACCTTAGAACATAAAATAGATCAGATTCAGGATAATGTAGTTTCAGCAAAAAGTAATATTATACATCCAAGTATGTTTACTACACAAGAAATAGAGAAGTTTGAAATTGATTTTTATAAGCTTAGGATGTTGAAAGTAGGCATAATGACTTATAGTGATCATTCTTTGATTATCGCGGTACTAATTCCTGACAATTACATTAAAACTGATTTAAAAATGATTATCCCTATTCCAAACAAAAACAAAATTGAAATAGACGCAAATGACGAATACATAGTCGAAATTGATAACCAAACTTTTACATACCAAGATAATGTACCTTTAAGGAAATTGAAAATAACTAATCATTGTACTTATTATAATACGTGTAAATTTAATTTTAATAACATTACATCTATATTAAGTCTTGACGAGAAAACAATTATTGTAAAGAATGTTTTTTTCGAAAAGGTGAATCAAGATTGTGATGATAGAAAATTTAAATTGGAAGGAAACTTTTTTATAAATTTTAATAATTGCAGTATAACAATTCGCAACCAAACATTTTCCAACAAAAAATTTATAATAAAAGAAAAATATTTTTATCCAAACTTTAATAAGTTTGAGAATTTAAGTATATCAAATGTTAACCCAAAATTTACTAATATCATAACAGAGCATTTTGAGAACATTAAGCAAATTGAGGAGCTTAAATTTCATAAAACAGTTTCTTATGGTATAAGTGCAACGCTAGTAATTATAATCGTTGTGATATCTGTAGTTTTGTATTGCCTTATTAAAAGAAATAATGTAAAGGTAACCATTAAAGAAAATGTTGCAACTAGAGGTAGCAGAGCCGAATTATCAGGTTCAAATGAAGTAGGAGAAATATTAAAAAAATATAAGTCATAATAAAAATCTAATAATTTAAATTTAAGATAAAATTTTTATAAAAATAAAATAAACTGGAAAAATGCAGTATATTTACAATGGAATATTGACAAAATAAAAATTATAATAACACTTAAAGTTTAAAATCTATTTTATATTGATAAATTACAAAAACAACTATTTAAAAACCATAAGAAAAATCAAGTATAATGAAATCCAGGAGTATTTCAAACAAGGGGTGGAGGAGTTACATATTCACTCCTTTGTCTAATAGTATTGGCTGGTAGAAGTGTAGGGAACCAACATCATATTACATTTATATTTTATGTTCCCACATTTTTTCCAGACAGTAATATTAAACGCTTAAAATAAATATAATATTACAATTTTCTATTCCCATAGTTTAGCTTTTTTACAAATACAAAATTATTTTTAATTAAAAATTTAGTCTTAAGATTCATTTAAAATAAATAAGACGTTCTAAAGAACGTCAGAAAACAAATACTTATATATTTTGTTTTATTTAAAAACTGTTACTCCCCAAACAGTTAACTCCCGTGATGAAGAAAATTTTTGTCTGGCACTGGCAGGACATAAATAAAGTATTAGGTTAAGATTTGATAAATTATTGTTAGTTCATATTAAATATATGAAGATTCAATAAATAAATAACGAAAAAAAAAAAAAAAAAAAAAAAAAAAAAAAAAAAAATTTTAAACATATTATGTGTAATTTAAGCATATTATTTTCACCGACAACCATATTATCGTTAAATTAGTTCTCCATCAAGAAGCGACAACCATATTATGGGTGCCTTTTAACATGTTATGGTTATATATTGCATTAATTTGTTTTTAAATTAACAATAGTATTTTCCTCTTTTCCAAGAGCAACATGCTATGGTTGAAACACAACCATGCAATTATAAGTGTAGACATATTTTAGTTATTATTAACCAAAACATGTTCGGAGGCAACCAAAATATGGTTGTGGCTTCTTGATGGAGGACACATTTAACCATAATATGTATGTCGATGACAATAATATGGTTTTAATTCACCATAATATGTTTACAATTTTCTTCAAAAATGGTTTTGTTGAAGGTGACCATATTTAAACATGTTTTTTCTCTGGGTGTATGAGCTAAATTTCCGTTATGTATTTTATAAAGCTTTTTGTAATGGTTGTATTCCTTAAATTATTTTTGTAGTTATTGGGTCAGAACACATCAAAAAATTCTAGTTTTATTCCTTTTAATATTTCTTGTTGCATAGTGTAATTACTTGAAAAGTAAATCTTGGGTGGGTTCCAAAACATCAAAACACATTGCAGTGATGGGTTTTGATACTGCTTCAATACAACTAAACGTTCAGTTTTCAGGGTTGTCGAGTCGTCAGAAAAAAATACTAACTCCGACCCCCAACTCCAACTCCTTCTCTAACCTTGATGCTAAATGTGTATGAAACTGGTCCTTATTTGACTTTAGATTCTTTTTATTCCCTCCACCACTTAGTGAATGAGGGTATACTAAGTTTGTAATTCCGTGTGAAACTTTTTTATTGTCTGTCTGTCTGTCCGTCTGTTGAAAACACGCCCAATTTCGAAATACTCAACAGATGAGAACTTGGTGTCAAATTGCTTCTGGTTATCCTAAGAAGTTTGGGATTGAAATCCAACTAAATTCGATGAATGTGGCATATTGCACGGCATGATATAAGGTTTTGCACAAACGCGTTCTATATGACAAGAAATCATACTGTACGGCTAAAACCGTAATACATATTGCTACCATATTAAAATCTGCTACGTCATAGTTTTATGTGACTAGAAATCACTCTGTCAAATTTCGTAAAGAGCGATCCATAATTTACCATAGGCCCCATATAAAGCCTACCAACGGAAAATAGTTTGGTATATTAAAAAACGTAATAAATAATGCTATTGTAATAGAATTTGGTACGTCAAAGATTTATAGGACTAAAAATTACATTATAAAATTTTCTGAAGCTCGGCCAATAATTTACCATATAATGTCCAATATTAGGCTCACTCTGGGAAATTATTTAAATGCGCCTTAAACCGTAGCAGATATAGAAATTGTTGTAAAATGTTGTCCAATTTTGGTTCATTTTGCCAGAACTTATATCACGCAATTTTCTGGTTATGGGTCCATTTTTACCTTAGCTCTCACACTAAGCAGCCTTTTGAAAAGCATTTTAAACGCTAAAACTTATTTACCTACTGTATTGAAATGTTTTTCATTTTGTTTTTTAAAAACAGAAATCACTCTACAGGATTTCGTGATGATAAGTCCATAATTTACTCCTGAAAATCATATTAGATCGGCATAAACTGTTACAAATCATGAAATTTTATACAAGTTCAGTTGCTAGAAATAAAAGCATAAAACTGTCTGCTTGTCGTTCAATTGGTTTAAACCGGAACCAATTTTATAAGGATTAATTAATAATTTATAGCTCTCATATATTCCAACTGTCGGTGGAGGGCACCAAAGATTCGGTACAGACGAATATAGCACTGTAACTTGTTTTTATGAAATACCTTTTAAATGGTTAAATATGTCAAGAAAATTTTTCTGTAATAATATCAAATCGATATATTAATTATTTCGAAGAATTTTTATTTTGGAAAATATTAGAAAAAATTTTTTATCGAAAAATTTTAATACCGAGTTTTTGTGGGTACTACGACTCCGACTCCGGTACAAAAACCGCAACTCCGACTCTTCAACTCCGACTCCACAGCCCTGGCAGTTTTGTTTACTTTGTAAAAAAATTATCATTAGCATTGCAAATGACGTTTTGGAATTCAGCCCTTATTGCATAAATAGTAAATTCATTTGACTAGAATATGTCCTGACAAATTAAAACAAAGTTTTTTAAACACTAATTAACAGACATTTAATACCTATAACAAATACTTAAATTTATGTTAAAAACTTTGGGAGGAAAGTCCTGAAATTTTCGGTGTTAGAGTTCCCGGAAGATCTCAATAATTTTTCACGTGTAGGTACTCTTATAAATTACCAACTACACGTTATTGGTAAATACACTTTAATAAATCTTAAAATAAATTAGCGACGCCCAAGTCTGAATATTTGATTTGATCTAATAATTTTTCTAATTTAAATATTTTTAGTTTTTTTTTGTGTCACAATCTAATCGACGGCGAAATGCGTAGACCTGCTTAACGGGATTAATTAAATTCTTATAAAAATAACGGAGTTTCTTACTGTTTTTGTTTGTTTACATGGCCTTCCAAATACTAAGAAATGGATGAATTAATGAATGATAGTTATGAATTCTTACACTGAATTTTTCTTGTGCTCTGCTAGCATCAATTGAACGTACATGTATTAGATTCCGTTTTTGTAAAGCATCAAATTTACTAAAACTCGATTTCTGAAAATAAAAATCGTTTATAAAGAAAAAATAAAAGTTAAAATATAGATAAATGCTTCACTTACCACTGAAATATTTTGTTTATCCGTCTCTCCCTTTTTGTTCTTCTTCGATTTGGTTTTCTTTTTACCAACGTTTTCATTTTTACGTTCTTCATTTTGTTTTATATCTTCTATTTGTTCTTCTTGTATTAGTTTAGAGCCGTTTACTGGGTCTGCTTTTAAAATTTCCTTCTTCACTGAATTTGTTTTCATTGTTTGCTCTTCTGATTTGCTGCTGGAGATTTCTAACATACTTTTCGATTGAATATTCTCTTTATTGATTTTTGTTGTTGTTACCGAACTTTTGGAAATGAGTAATAAGTGTTGTTCCTCAGCTTGGGCTAACGTCTTTATTTTCTTTACTTTTTTCTTAGTGGCAGACTAAAAAAATGCAAAAAAAAACTGTATTATCGTAAATCGATTAATTGCGTTAAGAGAAATTGATTTTTCGCAATCGAATTTACGTATGCGATTTTATACTGGAATCGATTTTGGGCTTTTAAAATCGATTTTTTTTATTTTTATCGAAGTTTTGGCAATTCTTAATTTTAATCTCTATTAAGGGTGTGTGTGAAACGGTAGCAAAGTTCTATGGTGAATTAAAATTGTACTACTAATTAAAATTTTACTTCCATGATTACTTTACACCCTAAACCGATAATATATGGGCATGCACTATGCAACTTAAATTTTTTATGTGTACATACGTGTGTAGATTCTCGTATGTTAATGCAGTTTTTCAAGTTGACAGTAAAAAAAACCTTTGTAGTGTTACGTATTTACCTATTAGTACCCTTGGTAACTTCAAACTTTAATATAGGTCCTGTTGTTCTTCAGAAATTAAAGTTATCAATGGACAGTGAACAAAACCGTCCTAAACGTCTTGTACTGTCCAAAGCACTGTAAGTGAAGTTTGTGGAAATAAACATAATAGTATAGAAACTCAGCAGGTCAATCAAAATATGGCATTCCCGTGGAAGTACGGCAATTTTTAAAAATACCAGTGTGTGAGCGATATCTAAGGGATCGATTACGGATAGCAGCCCAACTGAACTTGTTTTGCCAGTTGCCAAATTTATATTACGTATGGAAACTGGCGGCGAGGTGGGACTTTGAGACAAGCCGTTTTTTAATGCCTTTATATAGGGGATGCATTGGACTTTTGTATGTGCCTGTGGACTGGACCTTGTGTAGTGTGGTCTTTATCCCCAAAGGAGCGAAGAGTTATCACACTGAGCCGAAGTACTATAGACCGATAAGTCTTGCATTCTTTCTGATTAAAACTCTAGAAAGGGTTATTGATATACAGTTGAATATGACCATCCGAAGGTGTTTATTCTCGGCCTTGCAGCATGCCTACACAAGTAGGCCTGTTGAGACGGTTCTGCATTCATTAGTTGGATCTATTGATATTAATGGGGCCCCTCAACAACGACATTCCGGCTAGTGAGACTAGTGTTCAGAGACTGGTGAGCAGGGGAACAGCACTCCCCAAGGTGGAGTACTATCCCCACTATTGTGGAACTTGACTATGAATACCAAGTTGACGAAGATGGACGACATTAGTAAGTTGAAATGGGGACAGAATGTCCGGATGAGGGTGGAAAAGGCGATAGCTGCTATATAAGCGTGCATGGGTTCAATCGGCAGAAATTGGGCTATGGGCCCGCGGATTGTTAATTGGATCTTTGAGGCTGTAGTTAAGCCGACTCTGTATTACGGGGTTGTTGTATGGTGGACTGCGCTGGGTAAGGACAGGAACCGTGCGATGCTTGAAATTGTACACAGACTGGTCGCGTTAATGATCACTGGATCAATGCGTTCCATTCCCACGAGGGCGCTGTTTACATTCTTAAACAGGCTCCCGGTGGACATCACGGACCAAACAGATGGCTCTTCGATTGACCCTAAAGGGGTGGACTACTGCACCATGGAGCCTTTCTTTGGTGTGTGGTACGCGACACATGCGGCACGCGGTTGTGTGTCGTCAGGTGAAAATAACTTACACGGACCGGCCCTAAGGATCTATAGTGATGGTTCGAGGAAAGGAGAGAGATTTACGGATGCAGTGTCCTGTAGGCGGGCGGCTAACTGGCTTAGGTTTTATCGCATATCGAGCGATATATGTATATTTACTGTTAGCAAGGCTGTCATTGCTTCCTTAGCGGGTGTCTACACGACATCTAGGTTAACTGCAGAATGTCGAATGCCTCTGAATGAGATTGCCTAGCGTTCAAAGGTAACGCTTATATGCATACCAGGGCATGTGAACTGCCCAGGCAACCAGATAGCAGGTGCAATTCGTTGGCCTTCTAATGGTCTACCTGCACCACTTAGGTTTAATATGGACCAAATTAGGACAGTGGTGTCAGTTCTAACTGGGCACTTGCCTGTACGGACTCATGCTAGGAGAATGGGCCTGGAATTCAATGACTACTATATAAGTTGGCATGATGATGAGGAAGGGAAAACTGTGTTTCACTTCCGGGGCATAGGTAAAAATACATGGGAGAACCAGTGTTTGCCTGCTTGGAGAATCTATCTGGAGAACGGTAATATGCAAAGTTTCCAAATTAGGTACAACTTCCGGCAAAATGTGTGCTCAGAAGTAGTCGTGCCACAAAATAGATTTATTTATGTCTAAAGAAGGGTATTTATATAACTTTCTGTTCTTATCGCACCATGGTGGAGGGTATTCAAGATTCGGCATAGCCGAATATTGCACTCTTTCTTGTTTAGACTTTATTATTCTTATTTTGCAATTAGTTTATTAATAGAAGGAATTTTGTTAAATACTAGTATTGTTTAAAAGGCTGCAAAAATATTTATAAATAAAAACATATTTTGAGTTTAGAAAAGTTATCGTTGCGTCACTTTGTTGCAATATTTTAAGTAAATTTCTCTTGTACGCACACTTTCTCTGCATAGTGTACTTATTTCTTCTTTTACTTTTATAAATTATCATACTTCTCATCTACTTTTATAAACTATGTATCATAAATTATTTTTCGTGTAAAAGTGTTAAAGGCATTAAATGAAAATGGTTACAATTTCGGTGGAAAAGGAGGTTGCTTGTTGGGAATCTAAGATGTTGTGTCTCTTTGGAATTAGGGATTCTAAAACTACTCAACGAGTATGAAAATATATCGTTTACTTATTGACAAAAAAGTCGATGACTTACATTTTGTGTCTCCATTATAATCTAGATACTGTTAACTCAATCTGAAATTATAAAAAGGAATAATTCATTATAATAATTAGTACTGAATCTTGTATCTGTGTTAATATGAATAATGTTGTTGTAGAAGCGGTCAGTCTTTAGTATTCAAAAAATTTAAAGCAACTGCAGGTACATAATTTTAGATGTAAAAACTCAAGTGAAGCAAATTGTGATAATCTTTAAAGAAAAAACCTTAAAACTGTAGAAAAAACAAAAAAAAAACACTACAAAAAGCTTGATCGGGATTATTCGGTAATCCGGACATCGTTTTTCAATAAATTGTGTATCCCATAATCCGGATTGATTGCATTTTGATAATCCGGATTCCATACAGACTGTTGGGTAGTGTTAAACTCTATTAATTGTTACTCCAAAAACATAGTGTTTCTCTTTTTTGTATTTATGCAAAACTTTAAAAGAAGGGGGATTCGATAATTTTAAGCCCAATTTTTTTTCCTGTTTGAAAAACAAGTCTCAAATCATAAACAAATTTCTAGAGAATAAATAAATAAATAAATTATTTTTTTAACAAAATTTCTAATTTTTTGCAGACGTATAAAAAACGAAATTCCAAACAAAACAAACCATAAATGATTAAAATCTGTTTGCAACTTTCGCAAAAGTCGACAAATTTTAATTAATTTAGAATTTCATAAAACGCAATATTTGTATGGGAGCCCCTTAAGGGATGGTGATGAAGGGAAAGTTTAATTTGAGAAAATGTTAAGAACAAAAAACTAATGGAGGTCAGTCATATATTTTATCCCCCTATGGGGCGACTCCTGGGCATTTATGGGACTTTTTCTTCAATATATTTCTACTCTGCATTGAACATTTTGTATGGAAGCCGCCATAAGTAATGGAGATAGCGGGTGGGTATGTTAGAAATAAATGATTGAGATGAAAAATAAAATGAGATTGGTTATACATTTGACCCATCTAGGGGCATCCTAGGCGCTGCAGGTGCAAAATTTAAGGCTAGGGTTCTACGCGTATAGAAAACAAAGTTCCAAACAAAATAAGCTATAAGTGATTAAAGTCTGTCTACAACTTTTGATTTTTTCAGAAAAGATGAAATTTTTTATTTTTTATAATAACCAGACGAAAAATAAAAAATGTAAAACATTTATTTTTGTTGTTAATTAGTTAAAGTTAAAGTTTTTATTTAGAAATTTATTCTTCTTCCTCCTGCAGATTCAAACAAATATCCCCTAATAGCGAATCAAGTTGTTAGTCGCTATACCAGTGTTCGAGCCTGGCTTTTGCTTGGCGAAATCTCTCGCCATGTTCCTCAGACTCGGCTGGTTCATTAAGTGTTTCTGCATGGTAATGCAAAAAAATGTATTTTCAATGACATTCTAACGTTTAAGTTTTTAAATGCGGTTAGCATATTTTTGATTAAAATTCGCCAGTTTTCAGACCGATGATTTCCTAATACATTTTCTATTACTGATTTCACACAATTCCAGGCCAATAGCTCGATATCATTCAATGCAACCTCAAATTGATGGTCCTTCATAAGACGACGAATGTCCGATCCATTAAGAGTTCCTGTAAAATAAAAAAATTATGATATGAAATATAAATCTTATTTAATAAAGTAGTTACGAGTTCATACCTTCTTTTACTTTCATGCCGCTTAGTCGTGGAAAAATTCGGCGCAATTCGGTAAAAACAACACCATCTGGGCTCAATGCTTTTATAAAATTTTTTACAATACCCAGTTTGATGTGGAGCATTTGACTTTATGTCTTAATTCTAAGAATTTTTAATCGGTAACTGTGGATTTTCCAAAATTTCTACCGCAAAGTGAAAGTGTGGTAATAATGCATGCATATTTCTTTGGAATAGCATAAATTTGAATATTTGTTCTTTTGTTTTGTATTGTAAATGGCATAAAAACCGCATTTAAACAATTTTACGTCAAAATGTCATTGAAAATAAATTTTCTGCATTGGCACATTCTCCATATCGGGCCTTTGCTGCAATAGAGTCATAACTCAAATTTGAATTTCTAGCATCTAAAAATTTAATTCTTCTCTCTAGAGTTGAGTATATAAGATATTTGTATGAAATTTTCACACAATATGAAGAAGCGATATGGGTATTAACTCCACATTATTAGCTAGTAGGCGGCTCTTTGTTCCACTGTGAACTAAAACATTAAATACATTAGCTCAAAAATATTGCGTTTTTGAGTTATGACTCTATTGCAGCAAAGGCTCGATATATACATTATGTTGAATTAAGAATTTAATAATTAAAAAAAATAGCGTGTTGAATCCAAATCTGTTTACAGGTTTACGGCAATGCTAATACATTTTATCAAAAGTTCCGATCAATTTGTACGATTTTGTCAAAACACCTACAGATGATTAGGAACAAAATTTTCTTTAAAGTCATCCAAATGAACTTTTTTATATTTTCAACTGTTTCGGAGTTATACAAAATTAGTATTTTTTTCCAAAATTATATAAAGATTTTAAGAACAAAATATTTTATATTTATAATTTATCTGAAAGTCAGGTGCATTACGAATAAAATACGGCATTTATCATGAAAATCGAAGGGCATATGTTAATATAATGTAGTATTCAGTATTGTGGGCATGACTAATTTTTCTCCCGAAATAAATCGATTACGCTAATGCACTTCATCATGACTTGAGAACGATTTGTCCGATTTGGATAAAATTACCAGCGAATGATTTGGAAATAAGCTTTAAGCCACCTTAACAAAAGTTTTTAATATTTTCAACAGTTTCGGAGATATTCAGAAGATAATGGCGGTAACTTTTTTAAAGCGAAGCGAATGCTATTTTTTGTTTTCATATATTCATAAAAAAAATTATAAAAGCAAACATTTTACACTTTTATAATATATTGGAAAGAATAAAATAAGCCATTAACCATGAAAATGTGGATTTTGTTCACAAATAATTGAAATTTTTATTTATAATATGTATATAGAAATGTCATAAAAGTACTTTCATGCTGTGTTACATAAAAATCAAATGTTGCGATTTTTGGCGAACTTTTCTTAGCAAAAATAACAATAATGGGCCAAATAACAGTAATCGATATCGATCGAAATTCCCATTTAAATTTTATTGTAATTACGATCGATATCGAATGCGGTAATTTGGGTCCTGATTCATACAGATGTAAATATACATATTAATTGTGGAGGTCCTCCTCAAAGCTTGACTTGTTTTTCCACGATTTGAGAAAAAACTTTTTTAGAAATGCAACTATGTATTTAACCCGAATCAAAATTTGTATGTGCTCTAGAAGAATAATCATGTTTTGATTCAAACCAGTGCGTATTAATTTTGTCTTGCTGAACCTAATTAGGTATCAGAAATTTAATTTTAAATTAAAATAACATGAGGTTCACCTTTAAATAATCTGGATTTAACATATTTTGTTCCGAAACTGTATATTTTAAAAGGGGATTGTTAATGTGAATTGGAATAATCTACTTTTGACGAAAACATGCCTTTAATTACTTTTTTTCGGGTTTAATTTTAGAGTTTTTAACCCATATTATTTTCGCAGAATTTTCATTTCAATGTTACCAAACAAACAAAAAATTAAAAACCATTTCTGTCGAAAGTGAAAAGAACCTCCTAAATTATTCGCAAGATATACATATGTACATAAGCTGACCACGAAAAGCAAAAATTTCATGTAAGCTTGCTTTCATATATTTGTATACATCGTTATCAGCGTTGACGTTTTAATTCCTTTTTTCTCAATTTGTACTTGTGTACTTTTTTCCATTTGGTTACTTTTTTTAACTGAAAAATAACCAATTTTTTGTTTTACTTGTTGGTTAGACGATCAAGTTTTGCATTTCTTGTTTTAATACCCTCACCCTTTTCACCAATTCACTCATACTTTTTAAAATTGAATTGATGACATCTTGAAAATAAATTGCATACACCCTACGTCGCAGCGGATTTTGCATGTAAGAACACTTGAGTGCCACAATTAATAATGTGGCTGCATGGGTAGTGCTACCATCACCCTCTCCGCTTTTCTGGGCATATATAATTAATTCAACAGTTTTACACTTTTTCATTCACTTTATAACGATTTTTTATGTAACCGATTAATAATTAAGCTATATAAGCTTTTTATAGATTGAAGTGTAAATAACCGCTATCTGGGGTATCCCTTTCTCTACTCCTACCGATGAAATATAAAACCTAGTAATGTACATAGTCTGTTGATTTTTTAAAAGTTTGAAAATTCTAACTCATACAATTTGGCAAATGGACTAAAAACTTCGAAAAAAATTTAAAGCCTATTGTACCTTCCAGACCATCAGTAACATACTGTCAAAATTTTATAAAAATCGATCCAGAGGTTTAAGTGTGTTATATACATACTTATCTATAATATTTTTTTATTGAAGTAAAAATAAAATAGTATTATTAATACATAAATATTTTGGTTACTTTTTCTGCATTTCGTTACTTTATTTTTACATTTTGGTTACAGATTTTTTTTTTTGATCGTGGCAATAGTGATCGTTAATTTAATTTAGAAAATATCTAACTTAAAAATTTTTTAAGTTTGAGACATAAAACTTGATCAAAAAGAATACATGAAAAAGCTAATGCATAGTGTTAGAACTTAAAGATAACTTTTAAATTAAGAAG
The DNA here is from genome assembly GCA_943735925.1 of Pollenia amentaria. Classification (NCBI taxonomy): domain Eukaryota; kingdom Metazoa; phylum Arthropoda; class Insecta; order Diptera; family Polleniidae; genus Pollenia; species Pollenia amentaria. The sequence continues at coordinate 92,332,465 of OX031009.1, read as the reverse complement.
AGGTCCACATCTCTTATAATTTTAAAAATATCGATAATCTTTTGTGCACAGAAAAAAAAAAAGTTTGGTTTTGGAAATCATATTTTTTTCATTAAAAGATTTGGTTGCTTAGGCCAGATCATCATGAAACGCTCCTAAATAATTTTAGAAAAGCCAAAGCTATCAGCAAACAAGACTTCAGAGGGAATGAGAATTACATACACTCAAAAAGTATTGTTTGCAACGATATCAAAGTTTAAACAAAATACCAACAATAAAACAGTGAATTTAAATTGAAATACTTATTAAACAATTTTCTTAATTAATAATAAAAACTACTGATATTTTTTTCTGTGCATGTATTCTTTTTTTATCAAGTTTTATGTCTTAAAGCCTTTTCTAAATTAAAGTAACGATATATTAAAACAGTCTTACATTAAAGCTGGGAGTGTAAATAAAATAGAATGTATGTACAAAAAAGTTTATTTTCATTTAGTAAAAATTATTAAAAAAAAAGTGGGAAGAATTACAAAAAAATATCACATTTGGGTGCATTTTGTAAAGGTAGCAAAAAGTGTCCAATCAGTCGAGAAAGTGCCTTATTGCTTATTTAGAAGCACCAACGATAACGCTAATTGTCTGGCACAGTGTAGCCATTTTGGCGTTTTTGCAGCAAAATTTTTTAAGCACTTGACATTTTATTTAAAATTTTTAGAAAATATTTTTAGCTGTTTTTGGTATTTATTTTAAAAATTTGGACGAATATTTAGTTCTATTGATTTTACTTAAATTTTCTTATAAATTATAATAGATTTTGACTTTAAAATAGTTGTATGTACCTAAAATGATTTCGTATGAAAAGGGATAATTCTTATGTTAAGAAACATCTTACCTGTCCTGTTAAAAAATAGAATATTCAGGGAATAAAAGAAATGCCCTCATCATGTTGATTGTAAATGTTAATTGCCCTTTGATATTACGATATAAAAGTGCAATGAAATTTCACTTTGTATTAAGATAAAAATTCAATAGTGTTAATGTGTGAAAAAAAATTTTGCTCTAAAAAATAATAATTCTAAAGCATCAACTTTTTTTAAACTATAAAAAATAAAATGACCTAAAAAATGTATATATCATAGAAATAAATCGTTTGAATTTACCATGTATCAGGGGTTTGTGGGCCCCTAAACTTAAAACTTAATCTCAACTGACTGCGCTTCATATACATATGTATATATGTGTATCAGATGCTTTAACAAAATGTATCCACTTGTTTAAATATAACCATTTATTTCAATTTTATTTCAAGTTAAAAAAATAAGTCACTAAAATTTGGGACTAAAATACATGTCTATTGCCAGACTTTGCTGTAAAATTTTTTTAGATCTGGTAACACTGGGGTGGCTATTCATTGGATCCCTGGGTGCGACTCACAGAACTTTGTATCATTTTACCTGCGTGGGGTCCAACGTTGAGTGTCAATTAAAACAATTTTCCTTTTTTTTAATTTTATAAAAAAAAATATGTTATTAAACCTCAAATTAGAAAATACTTTCTTATTGAGTCGATATGAAATTAAAAATAATAATGTGTTATAATATGGCAGAAGTCAATTATTGCAGCAGCATAATCAACGCTAAAAACTTATTGTTTAAGTCAACGAACTGCAACATCATTATTTGTTTATTTAACAATTTATATTTCAACATCAAACAGAAAAAAATACTCTGGATGGTTGCGCAAGTTGCTCATTGCGGATATGTATAAGCAATTTTATATTACGAGTATTATCGTTACTTTATATGCAAAGTAATAATGATAAAAATAAAGATTTCGCCATTCCAAAAACAAAATTAAAATCTCCTGCGCAGGGCTGGCAAATGACGTCACGCGGACTGCATTCCTATTGGCTAAACATTTATAGCTATCGAACTTAAAATAATGTTTTTAACATAGCAGTGCACTATGGCTTTACACAACACTTTTCTTTGCCAAAATTACCAAAATGAAAACATTTTATTTTTGGTTTAAAATAGGATTTTTATGAAGATTGCATAACTGTTAAATTGGAATTACGATTAGCAATTAATAATGCTACATTCATACTACAATTTAAACCACTTGTTTCGCTCTCTGAAACTAGATTGCCAAAGATGCTGTTCATACGATTCATTCTTGTTTCATTTTGACATTTGTTAGTGTTGTTAGTGTGATTTTTTTTAAAATAGATTGAAATGTATGTAAAAATTAAAAATATATTATTTAATACTTTTATAAATAATTTTTATTTTTATAATTATCACTTTATTTTATTTAACAAGAATTTTTATTTTGTTTTTTTCTTTGTTTTCAGAGCTAGAGCAGATAAACTAACGATAATTGTTATCAAAATTGTTCAAATTGTTCAAGTTTCAAAATGAAACGACCTGTTTCACTCTCAAAATTTTGAATGGCAAAACATGTTGTCTTCATCATGTTTTGGACGCGAAACAGGAATGGGAGAGCGAAACATGAATAAGATTACTTTTTAAGAAGAATCATAATGATAATTTTATTGCTTAAAAATATTTCTGATTAATAATTGATTGCGATTACAAGTAATAAAAAAATAACCAGAATTACTGACGATTACAAGATAATAATCAAAATGAATCAAAAGTAATCAAAAAGTTATTCGATTATTTTCAACGATTAATTTTAATTACTTTCATTATTCGTACTAATTTTTTGAGAAACAAAAAATAAAAATGTCACAATCGATAAATTTTAATAAAAACATAAATAAAATCAATTAAATCACGTAGCTAAAGAAATATGTAGTAAGAAAAAATAATAAACAAAAATTATGAAATCAATTGATGAAATAAAAAAATTTTATAAATTCATTAATCTAGAATTGTCCTTCATTATAACTAACAGCTCATAGAAAAAATCAGACAACGAATATCGCCTTGGAATATAGACGATCTCGACAAAATAGAACAAGTCATTCCACTGGCGCTGAAGATATCAGGGGCGTGCTAAAGTGCTTCCATTAGCAAATCATTTTTTTGCCAATTCTCGTCGGCACTTTAATTAACATTTGAATAGCTGAAATAAGTTTTCCTATTATTTTTTGCAAGTATTTCTTTCTTTCAATCCTAGTAAAATAAATAATGCTACGCGCTTGATAGTGAGTAAAAAAACGCTCCCATCCCAAATAATGATAATTACAATAAATATATGCCTCAAGAAAATATTTTCAATTGCAAATACAAGAAATAAGGAAATATTCAAGCAGATTCAGAACAATAAATTCGATAAATGATATGCAAAGACAGACAAATGGTAATTTCCTCAATTAATGACAAACTGCCTGTTACTTAATCTCGACCTAAATTTATAAAATTAATAACCTGTCTGTTGGCGATTTTGCTTAATATACCGACTAACACATTATTTTCAGTTTGCAATACCTTTAAAAATATATATAAAAGAACAGAAGTAAGCTGATTGAGTTCAACTGTACTACAAATAAATAATTGGCTGATGAGGGCAGGTTAGCTTTGCGATAGAATAGAGCCAACTGAGACATTGAGAAAAACTAATTGTTCCACATTAATAACATTTAGAATTCAAATTTAATGGGGAATGTTTATTACCCAGCAAAAACTTTACTTACTTGGTAAGTTAGCAAGTAACGTTGGAGAAAAATAAACACTACTTATTTTTCGGCTGAATAACTACTTATTTTTGTTCGAGGTGTCCACAGAATTCAGTACTTACAATGCACTTACTAGAAGTCACAAAATATCTAGTTATTATTTAACTACCAGTAAGTTGAATTGTAAGTACTTACAATTTACTTACTAGAAGCCAAAAAATAACTAGTTTTTATTTAATTTGCTCTAGTTAATAGACCTTATATGTAGTTATGGAGCTAGTTACCAGTAAGTAAATATTCAGGTATGAAAACAAGACAACTAATAAGTAGATATTTAGCTGATTATTAGTAAGCAAATATTCATAACTGAAAATAATAGTAGTGAAAAGTACTTACTTAGGTCATTACTAGCAAGCACTTATTGAGGCTTTCAGAATAATGACAATTATAATGACAACTACTTACAAGGTAACGTATGAAATAACTACGACCTATTACCAAAATTCAAAAAGTTTTTCCTGGGTATCATTTGAAAGAACATTCTTTGGCATTTATTTTTTGAAGATTATGTCTATCAAATGTTGGCCGTTGCTACGTCGCAGATGGTCCATCCGTTAAGTCCAATTTTCGATGACTTGTTCGAGCATTTCGACTGGTAACTGGCGAATGACACGCGTGATGTTTTTTTCCAAGGTCTAAATCGAAGGTAGGGTATTCATTTAATCGGGCTTTTGCTTTAATCGGGTAATCGCTCGATTAATTAACCGAGGTTTTGGCCTAACCGGTTAATATTGTTTTTGATCGGTTAACCGATTAATACATTTTTTTATAAATCAAGTAATTTCAATACATAAAAATGCATAAATTATTTATTACTTGGAGTTTATTAGTAAAAAGAAAACCAATAACATCACAAACTAAAATGAACTAAAACGAACAAACACAAGAATAATTCATAAATATGTATGTTATACATATTTTTTAATTAAAACATATTATGTATTAATAAAAAAAATAAACTGTAAGATCATTTTATTAGTTATTTCTATAGTTTAAGAATATCTTATAAAATATTTTTTATACAAATAATTTGGTTTAAATGTTTAGGATTAAAGCGTTTATTTTCTCTAGTTTGGATAAAACTTGACTTTGGAAAAACATTCATTTATTGTAGATGCTGAAGAAATCAAAAGTAACCAATAATACAGAATATCTAATTTCTTAGTCCTTTTTCTGTATCTTCTAAACATATAAAATCTTCCATTATTTCATTAGAGTCCTGTTTTAATTTTTTTGAATGCTTAACACTTCTAATTGTTTTGGTTAATTCTGTTAAAAGTTTGATATGAGAAGATATGAAAAGAAACAAATAACTTAACGCAGACATAAAAAAAGTACGTGAAACAAGAAGCTGTTGACAGCAAACACTTAATAAAAACCTTCTTCGTTTGTATGAAAAAATATTTTCGAAACACAACCTTTTGTATATGAGGCGAAACAAATAATTAAAAGCACAAAAAAAATATGTTATAATACCACAAACAGTTAAAATATTGTCACATCAGTTAATCGGTTAATCGACTGAAATTAATCGGTTTAATCGTTAATCGAAAACAGGCAATTTAAAATTAACCGATCAGTTAATCGGGTAGTAAGTAATGGGCTAACCGATTAACGGTTAACCGAATGAATACCCTAATGAATACACAATTATTGAAAACAATCAAAACGAATCAAGTATTAATTAATCTTGTATTACTTGTCATTACTAAACAGAATTTGTTCAACAGCATTTTTTAAAAATTGCAAAAACTAGCAAAATCTCAAAGTAAAAATAAAGCTCAGATCTCAATATACGTTTTCTGATAGGCGTTACAATTGTCATTTGGTATATTTTTTTGTAGGTCCGTCTAAAGTTAAGTTTCCTTGACCAAATTTATTTTGTTGGTGTGTGTATAGGAACCGCACAATTTTTTCACGATGTCAATTTTTTGCACATTTTTTGATATTAAATTATGTTTATACTAACCTTTAGGAATGTTATCCATATTTAATATTATTAAATACTTTTAGTATTTAAGCACAAAACAAAATAAATGAAATGTAAAAAACTTTGTTTTTTATTATCTTTAAATGCTCCAAACAAAAATCACCTGAATAAACACTATATTTTTTTTGATCCGCTATATCACCTTACTGCAAAAATCATCATTATTTAAAATTCTATGGTAATTTTTTTTACATTACGCCAGATTTAAGTCTCTCTAATATAATTTTTTGATTTACTTATTAGTTTTGGAGTTACAAAGGCACAAGTGGAATAAAAAAAAATTATTTTTGATAAATAGAATCTAGGAATTATTTATTTTTCATAAGTTACTTTATTTTATTCAAGCTTTTTTATTTTTCGAATTTATTCTATGTGCTAAATTTCAGTTATGTATTTTATAAAGCTTTTTGTAATAGTTCTATTCCTTCCATTTTTAGGAATGACTATACATTACCAGACATTTTACCTTAGCTTTCCTTTGGATAGCAATGAAGTATTCGTATAATGTATGACAGAAAAACTTACAATTAATCGTTTGGAGGATAATGGTATCCAGTTTGCCGATTTCCAAAATTTTAATGAAGACATTTTGCAATGGCCAACTGACATGTAGCCACAGGCAGATGTAGAAGAAAATTTATAATTCATGTATTTATCTTGATAAAATATTTTTGTTTTTTGTTATTTTGTGAATGTATGTGCTTTCTAATTTGTAATCTAAATAAACAGATAAAAATGTACCAAATTGTTTTAATTGTTCCCCTATATTAAAAAGCTTTCGTTATAAATGTTGTTTACTTCCGTTAACATTTTCGAGTTCATAAATTAGTCTTCAAAGGGTTAATCTTATCTTAAAATGCAAAATAAATATTTAAACGTTAAAAATTATCTGAATATTTGTGTGTTTTAATAAATTATATAAATATTTAAAAATAATTTTTGAAAAGGGCTCATCTCCGGAAACTGTAATGACCATTTTCTCCATCAAATATTGCGTAAATAATTTTTTATTTTTACTATTATAACATAACAGAGGCTTACAATTTAGGGAAAACCCCCTGCTTCAAAAAGAGATATGAACACTTAATATTTTTGTACCTTTTCGATATAAATGATTCAATTATTTTTTCATAAAGCTGCATATAAAAGAAATAAAATAAATTTTGTTTCATAAAAATCCATCGATAAATTCGTGTCTTATTCCCGATAAAGTGAAAGTACCTAATTTTTATATTTTTTTATCGCAATGTGATCTTTTAACCAGTGTTTAAATTGCTTGCTTTAAAATAGCAACAGTCGCACATTTTTGCTTTGTTTACATTTTTTGCAGCAAATTAAAAAACTGTGTGTCTAAGTGTTTACTTAACTCTTTGATTACGAGTCAGCAAAAGCAAAAAAGCAAAAGCAAAACAAAGAGAGTAAATAATTTGTTTAAACTCGCTATGTGCATGTACTCTGCTTAATCTGTCAGCAAAGAAGCCACTTAAGAAAACAAATTTTCTGTTGCTGTAAGTATTAAGTTTTTGATTGTTTTTTTTTTGCTTTTGATGCGCTTAAAGTCAGCAAGTTAACTTCTTTGCTGTTGCTGTCGAATTTGTTTCGAATTTTTTTGGTATTTTGCGTTTTTTTTTTTTAATAAATAGGTACATACATACGTAAATGAAACTACACGTTTTTTTAAACTAATTTGTTTATTTTGTGTTATGTAATTATGTATATATTCTAGGAAACTAACGCCTGCAACAGCAAGCAACAGCAATGAAGTCAAAAACAGCAAAGAAGTTAATACTCGCTGAATTTAAGCACATCAATTTACAGTTAAGCCAAAGCAAAAAAAAAATAAACAAAAACTTATTACTTACAGCAACAGCAATTTTTTTTTTCAAGTGGTTGCTTGGCTGGCTTTTTAAGCTGAGAACATAAACATGGTGAGAATAAATAAATTATTTACTCTCACTTTTTCTGCGTTTGCTTTTGCTTTTTGCTTTTACTGTGTTCTTTTTCTTAAGTTAAGTTAAGCAATTACAAAAACATTAAAAATAGTCAAGCATTTTTAAACACTGCTTTTAACCGAGCTAACCTTTGCGATTAGAAATGTCCAAATTAGGTGTTTTTACTTTATCGGGAATAAGACACGAATTTATGAATGGATTTTAATAAAACAAAGTTTATTTTATTTCTATTATATGCAGCTTTATGCAAAAATAATTAAAGTAATGGATTAAAAAAAAATATTGTCTAATAAAAAGGTAAAATTTTGTGATTTTTAGTTTTTCACAAATTTGTGATAAAAGAGTTAGTTAAGAGAGTTAGTTCTCCTTTCATCATAGCCAGGCCATAGTGTCCTGGATATAGAACTCGTGGACTCACAGGTCCAAACCATCTGCGCAATTCGATTAGACTCGCGCTAGATAAGTGATTTGTAGTAAGCCATTGGACGGGCAACGATTTGATCAATGGATGTGTCATCCATGCGACTACCTCTTTTGGCCAGCGCATCTGCTATCTGGTACCCCGGGCGGTCCAAGTGGCCTGGTATTAATAACAGCGTTACCCTTGAATGTTTCGCAAATCTCATTCAGAGATATCCGACTTTCTGCAGTTTACCTAAAAGTCGTGTAGACACCCGCTAGGGAAGCAATGCCAGCCTGCTATCACTAAAAATACGTATATCTCTCGATACGCGATAATATTTTTGTAAGTTAATCGCCCGCTTTATAGCCGAGATTTCCGCCTGTAGGACACTATATCCATCCGGCAGACGAAAAGAAACTTTTTTATCCAGCTCCTCTATGAAAAAACTCCCGCCAACCCTTACCCATTTCCTTGAACCATCGGTATATACCCCTATGGTCGGTCAATGGAAAGTATCTACAGCCGACAGCGCATTGCTGTGCGCCATATATCACATGCCTCCCCGTGATGGCCACTGCGACATCATCAGCATACGCCGCAGTTTTAATCCTCATGTCGTCAATCTTCGTCAACATGGTGTTCATGGTCAAGTTCCACAATAGTGGGAATAATACTCCTCCTTGGGGAGTACCCTTGTTCACCAGTCTCTGAACACAGGTTTCACCTATCGTAGAACAGATGACCCTATTTCTGAGTAGATTGTCTACAAATCTACATATGTCATTGTCAATCTCTAGACTCCTCATTTACGCCCCAATGAAGTCCGGACTAACGTTGTTGAAGGCTTCCTCAATATCGAGAAAGGCTACAAGTGTGCACTTCTTGAATTCGTGTGATCTATCAATAATTCCGACTAGAGAGTGGATTACCGTCTCAACAGACCTACTGTCTGTGTAGGCATGCTGAGAGTAAATATCTTGGGATGGTCAACCTCAAGTGTATATCGAAAGCCCTTTCAAGAGTCTTGAGAAGAAATTATGGCAGACTCATAGGTCTGTAGTCCTTCGGTTCGGTGTGGGAAGTCTTGTCTCCGTTGGCGATAAAGACCACTCTACACAAAGTCCAGCACACCTTAAACTAATTTAGCCATTTTTATGGAACTTTTGCCATTCCTTATGGTTTTAGCGACTTTTCAGCAATTTTATGGCTCGTTTGAAATATTAAACATTTTCGCAAATTTTTAGATATTTCTACAATTTTTGCGTAGCTTTATTGCTCTTTTCGGCAATCGTCGCCGTTATAAAGATACAGACAGGGCACTATTAACTCTGTCAATTTCTACGAGGCAAAAAGAGAATTTTTCAGAATAAATCAAGCCACCCTTTTTTAGAGCACAACATTTTTAAGAAACGAACATCAAATTGCATTATTTTCTTGTATTGTGCTATCTAATACACGTTCTTTTTTTTCTTTTTTTGTAAAACATAAAAAATATTTGTGTGTTTAGAGCAATTCCATATGAAAACGATCAAAATTGGCAAATTTTTGGACGACCCCTCTCCGATTTTAAAATAAATAGTCTCAATCGATTGCCCAGCAAAAAATAATGTACCTACATATTTTTTTTTTTTTTTATAGTGACTGGTTTAGTGGTGGTGTACACCACTGTCATGTGAAAAATTGAAGAATTCTTCATAAGGGACCTCATTGAATTTTGTTTTAAAAAAAAACTACTAAAGCGATCGCAACGAGTGATAGCTCGTTGGAAAGGTATTGAATCAGGCTTTAATAAAAATAAAATTTTCCTAATTTTTCTTAGAAATTTACCTTTAAATTTTCCCAAGAAAATTTAATTTTCCGATTTTCCACAGAAGCTCTTAAATTTTCCGGCTAATTTTTTTTTTTTTGGATTCCTCATAATTTTTGCTTTAAGAATCAGCAATAAAAAAATGGGCCCCGACTCCTTGTTTGGACAGGAGAAGAGCATTTAAGAGACCACCTTGTTAAAAATACATTTTAAAAATTACACTGTGCACGAAATTGACACTTTTTTTTCGTGACAAGCTGGGCACCTGGCGTTTTAACATAATTCGGGTACGCTGAATCCAGTGGTGCCCTCGGTTTTTTAAGATTGGCTCTGGTTTTCGAGATATACCGTTATTTCTAAAATGGAGGAGGTTGCACAACATATGTTCGCGTAACTCAAAAACGCTTTAGCTTATTGAAAAAACTTAAAAAACCGAAATTCCGCAATAAAATTTTCTTTGAGAAAAGTAAAACTTCGTTCTAATATCCGCATTTGTTTTAGAAACATAATTTTTTTTTTGAAAAAAAAAATAATTTTTTTTATCAAAATTTTGAAATTTTTGTTTTTTAAAAATTCATAAAAAATTGAAAAATGCAGCGAGGCTTCTAATTTTTTGCAGGCATATAAAAAACGAAGCTGCAAACAAAACAAGCCATAAGCGATTAAAATCTGTTAGCAACTTTTGATTTTATTCACAAAAGTCGACAAATTTTGATTAATTTAAGATTCTTAAATTAATAATTAAATTAATATTTTTATATGCCTGCAAAAAATTAGAAGCCTCGCTGCATTTTTCAATTTTTTATGAATTTTTAAAAAACAAAAATTTCAAAATTTTGATAATAAAAATTATTTGTTTTTTCAAAAAAAAAATTATGTTTCTAAAACAAATGCGGATATTAGAACGAAGTTTTACTTTTCTCAAAGAAAATTTTATTGCGGAATTTCGGTTTTTTAAGTTTTTTCAATAAGCTAAAGCGTTTTTGAGTTACGCGAATATATGTTGTGCAACCTCCTCCATTTTAGAAATAACGGTATATCTCGAAAACCAGAGCCAATCTTAAAAAACCGAGGGCACCACTGGATTCAGCGTACCCGAATTATGTTAAAACGCCAGGTGCCCAGCTTGTCACGAAAAAAAAGTGTCAATTTCGTGCACAGTGTAATTTTTAAAATGTATTTTTAACAAGGTGGTCTCTTAAATGCTCTTCTCCTGTCCAAACAAGGAGTCGGGGCCCATTTTTTTATTGCTGATTCTTAAAGCAAAAATTATGAGGAATCCAAAAAAAAAAAAATTAGCCGGAAAATTTAAGAGCTTCTGTGGAAAATCGGAAAATTAAATTTTCTTGGGAAAATTTAAAGGTAAATTTCTAAGAAAAATTAGGAAAATTTTATTTTTATTAAAGCCTGATTCAATACCTTTCCAACGAGCTATCACTCGTTGCGATCGCTTTAGTAGTTTTTTTTTAAAACAAATTTCAATGAGGTCCCTTATGAAGAATTCTTCAATTTTTCACATGACAGTGGTGTACACCACCACTAAACCAGTCACTATAAAAAAAAAAAAAAATATGTAGGTACATTATTTTTTGCTGGGCAATCGATTGAGACTATTTATTTTAAAATCGGAGAGGGGTCGTCCAAAAGGTGATCGCTTTCATATGGAATTGCTCTTTAATAAAATTATAACATTAAAAAAAAACATTTATATATAATCTATTATTTTAGAATTTATGGAATTTACTGTAAGAAAATGGCGTGCATTCAAGAAATTTTACTTTTTATAACCTGTCGGAATCTTTATTTATTAAATGCAAAAAATTAGAAGCCTCGCTGCATTTTTCAATTTTTTATGAATTTTTAAAAAACAAAAATTTCAAAATTTTGATAATAAAAATTATTTGTTTTTTCAAAAAAAAAATTATGTTTCTAAAACAAATGCGGATATTAGAACGAAGTTTTACTTTTCTCAAAGAAAATTTTATTGCGGAATTTCGGTTTTTTAAGTTTTTTCAATAAGCTAAAGCGTTTTTGAGTTACGCGAATATATGTTGTGCAACCTCCTCCATTTTAGAAATAACGGTATATCTCGAAAACCAGAGCCAATCTTAAAAAACCGAGGGCACCACTGGATTCAGCGTACCCGAATTATGTTAAAACGCCAGGTGCCCAGCTTGTCACGAAAAAAAAGTGTCAATTTCGTGCACAGTGTAATTTTTAAAATGTATTTTTAACAAGGTGGTCTCTTAAATGCTCTTCTCCTGTCCAAACAAGGAGTCGGGGCCCATTTTTTTATTGCTGATTCTTAAAGCAAAAATTATGAGGAATCCAAAAAAAAAAAAATTAGCCGGAAAATTTAAGAGCTTCTGTGGAAAATCGGAAAATTAAATTTTCTTGGGAAAATTTAAAGGTAAATTTCTAAGAAAAATTAGGAAAATTTTATTTTTATTAAAGCCTGATTCAATACCTTTCCAACGAGCTATCACTCGTTGCGATCGCTTTAGTAGTTTTTTTTTAAAACAAATTTCAATGAGGTCCCTTATGAAGAATTCTTCAATTTTTCACATGACAGTGGTGTACACCACCACTAAACCAGTCACTATAAAAAAAAAAAAAAATATGTAGGTACATTATTTTTTGCTGGGCAATCGATTGAGACTATTTATTTTAAAATCGGAGAGGGGTCGTCCAAAAGGTGATCGCTTTCATATGGAATTGCTCTTTAATAAAATTATAACATTAAAAAAAAACATTTATATATAATCTATTATTTTAGAATTTATGGAATTTACTGTAAGAAAATGGCGTGCATTCAAGAAATTTTACTTTTTATAACCTGTCGGAATCTTTATTTATTAAATGTTTTTTGGATAATGATTTGGCAACATTTTTAATTTATTTAAACCTTTGATTGTCAGTCATATACTTTTTCATCATTGAATGTAATTTCTGAAAATTATATTTATTGTTTTGTTTCCTTAATTGGTAATTAATATTTTCTTATTAAGAGTGAATAACCTTTGTTTTGCAATGCAACTTAAAAAAACTTTTAATGTTTTTCTCAATTAGCAATAGCCTAATTTGGTTAAATTTTTATCACGTTTAGTAACTTTTCCAAAAATTTTGGTTGTAAAACTGTATTATTATTCGGGTACGCCGAATCCAGTGGTGCTAACCGCTTTTTAAGTAAGCGCTGGTTTTCGAGATATACCGTTATGTTGAGGTTGTACAACATATATTTGAGTAACTGAAAAACGGTTTCGTTTATTGAATAAACTAAAAAAACAACATTCCGCAATAAAATTACCTTTAAGAAAGCCTAATATATATAAATTATATTTAGTCAATTCACAAGGTATCCTAACATGTCATATTGTCAAAATGTCCTAATATTTCACAATGGTTTAAAAATATTGTTGTACGGCTCAGCCGCTCAGCGCTGGACTTTTCTGATTAATTACGACAGCACAATAAACACAGCAAGCAACCTTCTATTTATTTAAGACACTTTTTGTTAACAAACCAACAACAATATTTTTAAACCATTGTGAAATATTAGGACATTTTGACAATATGACATGTTAGGATACCTTGTGAATTGACTAATTATTTATGTATATTGAAGAAAAAGTCTCATAACTGCCCAGGAGTCGGCCCTAGGGGGATATAATGTATGACCAACCTCTATTAGATTTTTGTCCCTAACACTTTCTCAAAACATACTTTCCCTTAATCTCCAGTTCTTAGCGATGCTCCCATGCAAATATGGCAGTTTAACGAAATTCTTAAATTTGGTCCCTATTATATAAACTATTACCACTCAAATCTATAAATAAATTGAGCAGTTTTCGAAAATGTAATTTTTTAAGCCTTAATAACTTTAAAATTGTTATCTGATGTGGTTTCTAAGAATATAGCATATAAAAACTTGAAGTGTTCTCTATAACATATTTGGGGTATTCACAAGGTGTACTATCATGGTTTATTGTCATAATGTTCTAACATTTTACAATGGTTTAAAAATATTGTTGTTGGTTTGTAAACAAAAAATGTCTTAAATAAATAGAACGTTGATTGCTATGTTTATTGTGCTGTCGTAATTAATAGCACATTAAATTATGAGGGGTTGCTCACAACAGTCGTATTTTTTCATGTTATTATTTTAAGACATATGACTTTATGACACCTTGTGAATCCCCCAATTATGTTTGAATAAATACAAATGCTAGAAATTGACACTTTTTTTGAGAAAAGCTGGGCACCTGGCGTTTTACCATAACTCGGGTACGCTGAATCCATTGGTGCTAACCGGTTTTTTAGGTTAGTTCTGGTTTTCGAGATATACCGTTATTTCGTAAATGGAGGAGGTTGCACAACATATGTACGCGTAACTCAAAAACGATTTAGTTTATTGAACAAACTCAAAAAACCGAAATTCCAAAATAAAATTTTCTTTAAGAAAGGTTAAACTTTTTTCTCATATCCTAAAAAACCGGTTAGCACCACTGGATTCGGCGTACCCGAGTTATGGTAAAACGCCAAGTGCCCGGCTTGTCTGTTTTTCAACTAGCACAGTGGGCGGCATGAAATAACCCCCCAAAATATAACGCCCCAAAAAAAATATGAAATAACCCCCCAAAGTGTGGGGCGTTATTTCATATGCAATAAAACCCCAATTTCAAAAATGAAATAAACCCCCAATGAAATGAAATAACTCCCAAAATCAAAATGAAATAAGTCCCCAATATTTAGGGACTTATTTCATATGAAATAGATCCCCAATTCCAGAAATGAAATAAGACCCCAATATAATACATATTGTTCAGTTTTGGTTGGGCGCAAAGACTTTTTCCTCTATGGTATAACAAACACCGGCTTCACTAACTAAAGCTTTTCTGCATAGCCGGCCTTCGGCCGGGCGCAAGGATTTTCTCCTATATAGTATTCCAAACACCGGCTTCGCTAACTAAAGCTTTAATGCATAGCCGGCCTTCGGCCGGGCGCAAGGATTTTCTCCTCTATAGTATTCCAAACACCGGCTTCGCTTACTAAAGCTTTTCTGCATAGCCGGCCTTCGGCCGGTCGCAAGGATTTTCTCCTCTATAGTATTCCAAACACCGGCTTCGCTAAATAAAGCTTTTCTGCATAGCCGGCCTTCGGCCGGGCGCAAGCATTTTTCCCCTATATTGTATTCCAAACACCGGCTTCGCTAACTAAAGCTTTTCTGCTAACCCGGTCTTCGGTCGGGCACAAGGCATTAGTTAGCGAAGCCGGTGTTTGGAATACTATAGAGGAGAAAATCCTTGCGCCCGGCCGAAGGCCGGCTATGCAGAAAAGCTTTAGTTAGCGAAGCCGGTGTTTGAAATACCATAGAGGATAAAATCATTGCGCCCAGCCGAAGGCCGGCTATGCAGAAAAGCTTAAATTAGCGATTCGGGATTTTCGAATTCGAAATTATAAAGTTCGGGAAATAATCCCAATTTTTTTAGGATTCTGAAATTATAGTTTTTGATACTTAGTCCCTTTTTTATGTTTGGTAAACGTATGCAGTGAATATAACAAAACACAATTTGTCATCATTATGACTTTTAAAATATGTAATTTAAAAATTAAATAAGTCCCCAAAATATTTTTAGGGACTTATTTCATTTCAGATTTTTGGGGAGTTATTTCATATGAAATAATCCCCCAATTGAAAAAATGAAATAACACCCCAAAAAAAAAGAAAAAACCCCCCAAAAATCGTTTTTGTTGTTCTCTGTACAAATTTTTGGGGGGTTATTTCATATTTTTTTTGGGGCGTTATATTTTGGGGGGTTATTTCATGCCGCCAGCACAGTGATATTATTATATCGACAACATTTTAAGATAAATCGATGCCTTACTTTCTCAACCTCGTAACTTAAAAAAATACGGTTTTGACTTTTTCATATAAAACGATTGATATTTTTGTGTTCTATTACTTACATCATGTGAAAGGTATTTCGAACTACATATTTGCTAATAATACCAATACTTTTAAGATTTAAGGCCTCATAAGTTTTTACTTTCTGTTGCCGTTCTGTAACGTTCCTTTCTGTAAGAAATATTTTGTATTTACATTTTCTGTGAAAGGAATCAGCTGCTTTGAAATTGTAAAAAAAAATTCTTAATAAATAAAAAAATTATATTTTGTGTCAAAAATACTCAAAACCATTAATTAAAACCAATATTTCTAGCTATAAGCAAAAAATTAAATTTTTTTCATACCACAACAAACTAATACATACACACTTTGGCCGTAACTTAACGTTGACTTCTATTTTCAACAGATTTGTCCGCAACAGAACAGAACGAAAAAGGAAAAACTAACCACACATACAGACTTTCAATTGACCAGAAACAAAACAGCTGATTCGTAACAGAACAGAACGTACAAACTAATTCTGCCTTTAGTTTTTACATACATATGAGATATTAGCTGTGTTCATTTACTAAAAATTGTTACGAATTTGTAACAATTGTTACTGGAAAGTGTTCATTAACCCAACAAATTTGCAAGTTGAGAGCGCTAAAAGAGAGAAAAAAATTGTGAGGCAAAAAAATTCTTGCAAATTTTTGCTGGTGAAATTTTTATTTGCAAGAATTTTTAAAACAGCTATTTCATGTTTTTGTTTACAAAATAAGCTTTTCCAAAAGAAGTTTTAAATAGGGATAGTTTGCAAAATTGATAAGCTAAAGTCGATTTTTAAAATATTTATGCGATAAGAAATCATAATTTTGTTTTTTGTTATTTAATTAATATTTTAATTAAAAATTTATTTCAAAACAACTAAAATGTTAATTAATTCAAAATTAAATTTTAGATTTTCTTTCAACTAGAAAAATAATTGATTAAATTTTCACATCAATTAAATTGAAATACTTTTTAAACCATTTTTTTTTATTTATAAAAAACTACTGAGAAATTTTTCTGTGTTGTTTTTCAGAATACCCCTTTTTGTGCCTCCTTTTTGAAAATCCCTTAATTGTGCCCCTGTTTGAAAATTTGAGTTTTTTTTTGTGATCTTTGGGTTGAATCAATCTCATTAACATTACTATTTATGCCCACACCACCATAGTGGAGAGGGTATTATGTATTTCTGCTGATGAATGTAACACGTTAAAATATTGGTCCTACACCCACCTTGAAGTATACGGACCGACTCAGAATCACTTTCTGAGCAGACTGGCCATGTAACCTTGTGCGCAAAATACAGGTCGAAATTCTCATGATAATTTGATGAAATTTGGTATATAGGTTCTAATTGGCACAAGGACCAACCTATCGAAAATGGGGCGAATCGGTCCATTTTTTCATATAGCCCCTATTCACGCTGCTTTTCGAAATAGGGTCTTTGTATAGTGGGCACAAAGACCAATTTTAATGACATTTAAAACATAGATATTTCCCTATATGTATGGACACATAAACTATGCATTTTTTAAAAAATAGGATCCCGAGGGGAGATAGGGGGCAATTTCTTCCTCTCCGAAACTATCTTTAAATTTTTTATGCAAATTAAAACATAGATAATAGATTTATATAGCCACATTAGCTGCACATTTTTCAAAACTAATCGGTACACTTGCAAAAATGGGTTCTTATATGGTTGATTCTGAGATTACGGGCTAATTTGCTATATTTGTATTTAAAAGTGAAGAAAATAAACATATTCCACTTTATTATTTACTTCACAGCAACGTTTTACAGGTCTTTTGCTGTCTCTGAAAAATTTTTTCCTAAAACTGTTTTTTTTTTTCAAAAAATTTCCTGCTAAAGTGCTAAAAAATCATTAACCTGGCTGTCCCTAACAATAATTTTCTTAAATATATCTAAACTTTTAACAAAATATTATATAATATTTTAATAAAATGGTTGTATAATAAAAAAATAATATTAAATGATCTCGTTTTTCATGTAATATATATTTAGTCAATTCACAAGGTATCCTAACATGTCATATTGTCAAAATGTCCTAATATTTCACAATGGTTTAAAAATATTGTTGTACGGCTCAGCCGCTCAGCGCTGGACTTTTCTGATTAATTACGACAGCACAATAAACACAGCAAGCAACGTTCTATTTATTTAAGACACTTTTTGTTAACAAACCAACAACAATATTTTTAAACCATTGTGAATATTTAAAGTTTCATGATGCCTAAAAATAAAGCAAAAACCAAAGAACAAGTATTGTTGGCTAAGCGAGAGGCAGAAAAAAAGCGATATAATAAGATTAAAAACGACCCAGTTAAGTATGAACAGCAAAAGGAGAAATTAAAGTTTCTTAAGAAAAAAGAGAAAAAGTTAGTTAAACCTATTTCTGAAATGACATCACAAGAAAAACGTGCCAAGAGAAAGTCTTGGAGAAATAATTCAAAAAATTACAGAGAAAACAAGAAGAAAAAGGAAACCGTGGTTGAAAATATTTTGAGAGCTTATTCTCCACCAGACTCAGATAACGATAATGGAAGCAATGCACCAGACCTGGAACCAAGTGCATCTTCTGAACCGGCAGCTCTTTACCTTCGAGAGAAAGTTCGAAAGGATAAACTGTTGGCAACAAGAAATAGGAAAAGATATTCTTTGGTACTAAAGGAAAAAGATAACATCATTCGTATATTGAAAAACAAAAAAGAAATGTATAAGAAAAGATATAACAGATTAAAGGCTATAAGGAAACCAAGATGTGAGGTAAATAAAATGGTTTCGGATTCTGAAATATCTCATAGTCCGGAAAGTAAAAAAAATATTTTGTTTGGAAAAGTTCTACGAGATCAGTTAGTTTATAATTTTACAAGTATGAAATCGGATCGAGAAAGGCAAATGTTCACAAAACTAATTTCGGGTAAAATAATTAAAAAATATAGAATGCAAAATCAATGCTCTCGATTCTTAAAATACAAGAAAACATCAAAGAACTATATCAATACTTAATTTTTGACCTATTCACGAAAAGATAGATTTGACGCAATAAAAAACAGGATATCAGTACAGGAGTTTCTTGAGCTTGATATTAACAGCCGGATTTGTCCTGGCAAGCGTGAGTTTGTCCGAAAAGGAAAAATGTCGAAGCAAAAACGATTCTTAAATGACACCTTAAAGAATTTGCATAAGAAATTTTTGAAAGAATATCCAAATACTATCCTAAGTTATGCAACGTTCTGCACATATTGTCCATTTTGGATTCAGCAAATGAGTGTTAGCAACCGCGAAACATGTAAATGCATACATCACGCCAACTTCGAATTCTTGGTTGAATCACTTTTTAATAACAACGTCCTCAATGAAAAAAAACCAGGTGATGTTATAAGATCTATTTGTTGCAGAAAAGAAGCAAGATGCCTCTTAAGGATGTGTGGTTTGTGTAAAGAGCTTAAAGTTACTTTTAAGGATTTTGTAAGCAAAGAACCTACATACTACTTCAAATGGGGATGTAATAAAGAAACATATTTCGATAAGCGCAGCATCAAAATTGTGGTAATCATCTGTCTTGTCGCTCAAAAATGAAAAGCTTAAGTTGTTTCGGTTGTAAAGATTGTCATCACTTTGAATTAGGAATTGTCGATTATCACCAGCAAAGGACAAAGCTTAATTCCTGCCGCTCACATGATTCTTTGGCAATTCATACTTCAAAAGCTTGGAAATACGAGGATATGTACAATTCCAGTGAAGATGACAGCTTAGAATAAGCTTTTTCTTATAATTATCGTTTATTACTGAATTAAAATAATTGATTTTAAATGAAATAAATTGATTTTATTTTTCATCGTCAGTTCACTGTCCAATAAGTCATTACCCTGGGGGGACATATTTTGTAATTGCACATAATTCGGTTAATCATTAAGAAATTGATGTGTACCTACGTTAATTAAGTAGCTTTTCTTTGAAGGATTAAAGCTACATACTTGAAATACTAAATTCCGCAAAAAACTTAAATGCCGAAAAAATATGTCTAAATTAGCCGGTAATCTCAGAATCAGCCATATACTGATGTGTATGGTATCATATGGTCGGGCTTGACCGACTATACTTTCTTACTTGTTTTTTTTTATTTTGATTTATTTAATATGATATTTTAAATTGTGGGTATTTTGGGATGTTTTTATTTTTAAAATATTATATTGATAAAAGAGACTTTAAAGTTTGGTTTAGCAAATTGCTATCATTATAATATCAGCGTTGCCATTTGCCAAGATTTCCCTTTTTTGCAAGTTTTTTGAGATGCCAAAAAGATTTTAATTTATTTAAAGTTTTTTCAAGTTTTTTATAAATATAAAAAGTTTTTCAAGTTTTTTTTATAAATACATAAAGTTTTTCCAGTTTTTTATAAATACATACATAACTTAAAATTTGCAGTTTATTGGATAAAAATATTAAATGATGATTTTAGACAATTAAAAAATTTTATATTTTCTCACTCCTTTATTAGTTTAATTGTGTATACTCCCTGTAAGTACAACAAGGTCGTTTTTATACATTGACAGTTTGTAGTTAACTTTGTAGTGCGGAAGACATTAAAAAAACATGGACAAATATTAAACGAAAAATGGTAAGAATATAAATAAAATATTTATGCCTATTTTTAAATAAAATTTTTTATATTGTTTTATTCCTCTGAAAAGAAACCACTACAGAGGAAGAAACAAATCAACCGGAGACTATAACTTGTTCAACGAAATCTAAGAAAAGGAAACTTGGGAACTACGTAAAAGCATGGGATGACCATATTTTACTGTAAGGAAGGATAACGAAAAAAATTCCTAATACATTTTGGTATTTTCTTTAAAAATTTGGCACTTTTGAAAAAAAAGTTTTTTCTTGTGAAAACAAGTTTTTTTCTGAGATAACAAGATTTTTTTTAAAAAATATATGGTAACGCTGAGTGCTATATTGTTTTAAAGGCAGTTTTAAGTAAATATACTGGAATACCAAAAGATTTATTAAGAACCACTATACTTCTCCCGTATAAAGATCGCACAATTCTAAAGAAAACAGAGTAAACCATGGCAAATTCATACAGTTTATCGCATTAGAGAGAGAGAGTTTCAGTAAGCCCCTTTTTTGTATGTAGCTACATCATTGGAGAGAGAGAAAGAGAGAGAGTCACAGTTAGGCCCTTTTTGTATGTAGGTATATAAATGTATTACAAATGTCAAACTTCAAACAAAAATTGACAGCCAGCATAACTATTTTTGCATAGCTCTCTCCTTCTACGGTGACCTGTATGAATTCTCTTCGGAATAAACATAAACATGAAAATATAGGTCAAAAATGAAAAAATAGTGACTTAATAATTAAAAAATAGGGCTTACATAAAATATTACAAATATATTTTTTTTAGAAAAACGCCAATGTATGTGTTTCACTACTTAAATAAATCAAAACAAATTTCCAAAATAAAGTCCCAATTAGCTGATAGTAACAGTAGCGTTACAAATCAGCTGCTTCATTTTGTTTTATATAGTTAGAACAAAGACCGTAACGTCTAAATCTGTAGAAACAGATTTATCTTACTTTCTTTACTGTACGGTTACATTACTGTTACTGTAACTGTCAGCTAACTAGGGCTTAAATGTTTAAATTAATACTATAGAGAAGGTGTTTCCATCGATTTTAGCTTTTTTATCAAAATGTATCCGCAAACTGTAAAAATATTTATGATAATTAACACTGCAGTTCAAGTTTTTCTTGCTAGTCTTTTACACATACTGCTTGTGAAAATTTACAAAGATGTAAAGCTATGACGTAGGCTGCACGCAATTCTTGAGTTTATCGATAAGAGAGATGAAAAGGTGAAAAGAGAGGGGTACTCAGTGTCATGTACTCTGCAATTCTGTTTTGTTTTGTTAATCTCTCAGTTTTTAACTTGAAGTTGGCTGTAGGTGTATTTGTATTTAAAATATAAAAAGGAGAAGAGGAAAGACAAAATAAAAATACAAAAATGGCAAAACTATAATTTCATAATCTGGACACTAATGCAATTTCAAAGCAAAATTTTTAAAAATTGCAGTAACCAAAAATGCAAGTCTGGACGACGACTATGAGTGAATTGGTAAAAAAAAAGTGTAAGTGTATTAAGACTTGAAAGGCACAACCTGATCGTGTAGCCCTCAAGTAATACAGCCATTACTTTCGACCAATGTCTATTTGATTAAAATGACTATTAAAAAACGAATCCGTATGAACGAACCGTTTAATAATTTTTGCAAAAAAATCTTTAACAAAAACATTTTTATTTACACTTTCACGGAACCCCTTAAAAAGCTGTTACGAATCCCAAGAAACGGTTCCATTAGCAAAAGAATTTCTAAAATATTTTTAAACTTATCAATACACATACATATGTATGAACATACATACATACATGTGTATAAAAAACACTTGCATTTATTTAAATAACTTCAAAAACTTCCGTGTTGTATGATGTGGTGTACAGATTTTAAAATTTTGCGTTTTTTTTTTTTTTTTTTAAGTAAATCGTTTTAAATTCGTGTATTAACTCACAATAATAACGCGAAAACCAGCCTAAACTCTGACCGTCACCATACGATATAAAAAGTGCCAACCAACTGAAGAATATACAAATCGCGCTATTAGAAAGAACCCATCATTCTATGAATAGAACCAAATTTTGCTCCTCATTGTGTGCACAGTGGTGCCAGAGATTTTAATGGAAAAATCTTTATTCGACAAAAACAATTCCTAATTTTAGAAAAAATTTTCATAAAAAATACATGTTTGTAAAGTTACTATACATACACGTATGGTAAAGGGCATAAAAAACACTGTGACGATTTCAGAGCACACCTGTTCAAAGCATTGAACGCTTTTCAACATCCCAACTATTGCAATTATAGTTTCATATTTAAAAAAGCCGTAATTGTTTTGTCTATAAGTATTCGCTTAATTGCATATCCCGCGCCTATGAATCACAATATAATGAAATTTTAATAAGCTGTTCATAGAAGCAGTGAAGCTAAAGGCCCAACCAAAATATGCATTAGGTCGCTTAAGTCAACTTAAGCAACTGTGCGATTACATATAAAAAATAAACGGAATCAGCTGTTTGTGCGTTGCTACAAAAAATGAAATAAATTGATATGAATAAAGAAAAACAAGAATATAGAAAAAGAGGAATTTTACATATTTTAATTTTGCATCCATTTTTTATTAATAAGTATGCACAACAAACACCAATTTTTTCTTTTTAAAACGTTGCATTCAAATTAAATAAAACATAAAATAAACAAATACAGGGCTGTAATTTTTGCTACTTTTTAATTTGAAGTAATCGCAAGAAAATAAAACATTGCACAAATATGCAACATGGGTCTTAAGTTTTTGTACGTACATTATGGCCACCTAAAAGTCTACTTTAATATGCTTATGCATTTGACAGACTTTTCGTTGATTTTTGACAGTCCCTTAAGATGAGTTAGCTTATTATGGCTGGGCCTAAAGGTTGGCATTTGCCGCATATAAAATTAAAACAGCTTTTAGAAAGCTGTTGTCGAAAGTGTCTGTTTTATCATATAAAGACTTTTCTTTTTTTACATTTTCTATTAAATAATTCAATTGACCATAAAGAGGGTATTTACTTAAAATTTGTACTCATATACACTCGCTGTTAAAATATCGACCTTTTCTATATGCCTTTAATTTAAAATTAAATATTGTTTTGCTTCTACTGAAAATTTTTAGTTAATACTCTCTTATTGATCAAGTGCGATATGGGCATTTCCATGAGAATGTCAACCACGACTCAAAAAATAAATAGCCTTGAAACTATTTTTCGAATATGGTAGAAAGTAAAAAAACACTCAAACTTTACTATACAAAGGGGTTTACAGCTTATTACAACTTTTAAAGAGCAAAAAATAAAAGTTAACACTGACTATCTCTTTGATTCATTTTTAGTAACTGCAGTCAACAATTTTTACTTTTCTGCCGATTAAATACAGATACTGGTAACATTGGAATTATACCTTAAAATTAATGTTACAACAACAATGAACCAAATTATATAGTTTGATTAGCGTTATATTTTTTGGTTTGCTTTGGGTGCTATTTAAATGTCACGTACGTGGTGCGAAAACATCATTTGTCTATGTCATTGGTATTTGATCAGTCGTACGTGTTTCAAAATAAAGGTTCAAAGCAAGATATTTGTTGCAAAAAAATATTGACCGGAATTTTTTTTTAAATAGGTATAATAAAAATTTTATAAGCTGTTAAACGTCGTCACGTACGATATTGTATTACTATAAATTCAACTAAATGTATCATCTTATTATGTTGGTATTAGGTTGAAATTTGATCAAAAATTATTTTTTTGCAGTCTTAATGATCTAAACAAATATAATTGGTATCGGTCCATATTTGACCATAGCACTCATTCAAATACTACTCCAGAAAATAGCTTTTAATGTTGTAACTTTCTAATAAATGCTGGTATTGACATAAAAATTGGCGACAATAACTTTTACGACAAGTACTATGTCGTGATAAAATGTTGTGCTGGTAGGTCCAAAATTAACTATAGGTCCCATATAAGCCCCCTTCCTAAAATCGCTGAAAGGCAAGAAAATCTCATATAGATGAAGATATCTGAATAATGTTCGGCACAAATAACTTTTATATAACTCTTAACGTCATAGCATAATTCTGTTCCGGCGACCATGATTGGCGATGGGTCAAAAATAGGGACACTCAAAAATTTGTTTTTAAAATATTATGGTGTAGGGTATTATATGGTCGGGCTTGGCCGACTATACTTTCTGACTTGTTTGTTTTAAGTTTTTGTATGCATATATTTCCCAAAAATATATTTCATATCTTGTAAATACTATAAGAAAAAAATCTGTCACGTACGGTATGTCACGTACGATATTACATTTGGTTCATTATAAAACCATCCAGAAAAATGTTTTTCTTTCCAATTACGGATTATAACGGAAAAATATATGGTTAAATGCAAAAAATTTGAAAAAGGAAAAATACATCACACAATTCGCAGATTTTCGGATTTTTTTACATTCACCCCAAAATCACTTCCGTTTTATGTCACGTACGATATACACCTATTTTGCTAGGTATTTTGGACAACAAGGTTTCGAATGTAATAATTTTTTTTCCATATATAGTACCCTCTAAAAGAAACATAATGATTAATAAGTTTTCCAGTTACTACTATTTGCGCAAAAATTCCATCGCTCCGAAGGCGTACAAATGTCACGTACGATGACATGGAAATGCCCATATGTATGTTAATTTTCGTTGGGGTTTCCATTTTTAAACTAAATATTAAAAAAAAAAAAAAACAAAGGCACAACCATAATGTGCAGAACGTAGCTTAAGCTTCTGTCAAAAATTAACGAAAAGTCTATCAAATACATAAGCAAATTAAAAAATACGTTAAGGTGCCCATAATGCACTTACATGCACTTAAGATCCATGTAGCCATTGTTCCATATTTGTGCAATATTTTGTTTTATTGCTATTAAGGCCGTGTCAGATACAACTTTGTCGCTTTGCGTGACGTTTCTACCTTTGGCAGAAAAACGCAAAGCAAAAGGTGTATGACACAATGAAAACTTTGACAACACTCACGCATTGTTTGTTTACTTATAAAAGCGGTTGGTAATTTGTACATTTAATTATTTGTTATAAAAATAAAAGTTAAATATTTAATTGGACGGTTTTTTGGAATTGAATTGGCAAAAAAAAAAATTAAAAAAAAAGAAAATTATACTAGTCAATTGTCAAAGCGCGCAAAAAGATGAGAGTTGGCTAACTTTTTTCTTCGCTCCGCTTTGAAAGTACTTTATGTGACATGTTTCGTATAAGTATGTATATTTTATCTTATATGTCAAAGCGAATCGGTAACGCAACGCGAAGCAAAAGTTTTATCTGACATGGCCTTTACTTCGAATTAAAAAGTACCAAAAATTACAGCCCTGTTTTGTTCAATAAATGAGCAACGTTTTTAAAAAAAAACAAAAATTAGTGATGGTTGTCATATTTAATAAAAAATGGATACAGAATTAAAATATCTAAAATTAAGTTTTTTAAATATTTTCAATTAAACTAAAAATAAAAACTGATTTTTTTTCGATATCCATTTAAATTTTTTTTAATAGTGCACATTTGACGAAAAGTATCGTTAAATATGCACATTAAATTTGGCCACATATTATTTATTTGTATTAGCGCAGTTGCCTAAAGGCTAGTGTACACTATCACACAATAGAAATCTAAGGTGAGATAGAAATCTAATAAGTTTTAATGCGACTGTCAAAAAGCCTTATTTAATGTCATAATTTGTATTCACACATGAACATGCTTTTGTTAAAATGCACCCCTGATCAAATAAAAAGGGTAACGCCCTTATGTAAAAAAAGTTAAAGTTCACATTAGCTAACCAACACATTATGCCCACAAAAAGCGTATGGCCTTAACGTGTTGGTTAACTAATGTGAATTTAAATTTTTTTTCATAAGGGGGTTATTGTTTAGAAAAATTTAAAAAAACATTGCGATGTCAAATTTTTTTCGCAATACTTGACATTTTCATAACACTTTGCATTCTATTACACTTTTACATATTACTGGAGTTTTTGAAATTTTTTAAGTTGGCTTAAGACAGCTCATGCACATTATGGTTGGGCATTAAGCAGTTTATATGTAAAAAATTTTGTTTTTATGCATAACATCTTAAAATCTTATTTTAATAAAAAAAAAATTAGGGTAAAATCTTAATTCTGGCATCGCTGTGTGTAAATGTTTATTTATAAATTAATTGGAAATAAGCAAAAGAGAATGTGTGTAAAAATGGATCAACTTGCAAGTATGTACGTACGTATAATTTAAAAGAATGTCTGAGTAAAATGAGTGAAACATTTTTATAATATATTATGATGGAACAGGGATAAAAATCAAGGTACAATTGTACTGTTTTCGGTACAGTTTGGACTTTATAGGTACTTTAACACTACCGCGACTTCTTCCGTGCAATTTAAAATTTTAGCTTGAATCGAGAACTCGTTTATTTAATGAAACACTAAGTCGTTTTATATTCGATTTGTCTCAAATAGTTTTTAAAGTTTTCCAAAAAAATTTAGTTACCAAAACTGTTATTAAGTACCTCTTCTGGTGAAAAATTTTCTAAGTGAAGACCCTAGAAATATAATATTTGTAGGTTGTATGTATTGTATAATTTCTTATAACTAGGGCTGAGATTCGAATGCACTAAAAAATTTAAAATATGCACTAAAAGATAAGAATGATCCACTAAAAACTTAAAACATTTCCATAAAATATCTTTTTGGTTTTTAACATTATTAAAAACAAACATATAAAAAATTCAGTCTATTGTTATCCAAATATCTTTAAAATCTTAAATAACTAATTTAAAATTTTGTTTTTTTAAATAAATAAGTACTATAGTATCAAAAGTAAAACTTTGACAGTTCAGACGCAAAAAAACCGTTGTTATAGTTCCATACTTGAAGAATGCCAATGCATTTGGGAAAAATTTATTTTCAGATCACACATTAATTCCAGATCAGATAAAAAATTATTGAAATTTATTAAATTTTCTGAAAATCCTTAATAAAATACGCTCAAAAAATGATGGCAAACATTATTTTCCGCGAAATGCAGCACTGTGATTCAAGAGGCTGTGTTCTAAAATAGAATTGCACAAGTGCATATATATTTTACAAAAATTAAAAGATTTTTTATTCAAAGTTTCAAACATACATGATGGGCATACTGCATTAAATGAATACTGCATTAAAAATTTTAAATTTACTGCTTACTGGAAATTTGTACAGGTTATTGCTTTATTTTCAGTCACGAGTAGAATTTTACTGTTATTTTAGTCAATTCGTCTTGATTTAGTTTGTTTTTGACTATTTTACAATTGACATAATATTCTTATATTTTTGATTTTAAATATTCGAATAATGTCATAACAAAGCTTTATGCATACACTGCCTGCCACTTGATTAAGGAATCACATATTGTTAACTTTAAAGGAAGGTTCATACTACCCGATAGGTTAAAGTAAAGTTTTAATAAGGGAACACTTTTTATACCGCCGATAAAATCCTACCTTTAGCTATCGGTAAGTCGTGAAAGCGGGGGTAAGTAATTTAGCGAAATTGAACTCCATGCTTCCGTTATTGCATCCTTTAAGGATTCTATCGTCTCAAATTGTTTTCCTTCTTCATATACTTTTCCAGTAAGCCAACCCCAGACATTTTCCATTGGATTCAGGTCTGGTGAATATGGGAGCCAATCCAAAAGTTGAACACCTTGTTGATTAATCCATTGTTTTACTGCTCTGGCGGTATGAAGCGGAGCGTTGTCATGTTGGTACGTCCAAGGTATGGGTCCAAAGAAATCATTAAATTTTGGAAATGCTTCCTCCAGAATGTTTTTGTAAGTCGTTGCAGTCATTTTGTGGGATTCAAAAACCAATTCAATGGTACCATAATACTAAATTGCACCCCATACCAATATTCCGCCCTCTCGGCTGTGTCTGTGGCTCCAAAATAATTCCTTCTTATTTAGGTCATGGAAGTAATAGTTATACCCATCCGGACCATCAGTATTAAACTTTTTTTCATCGGAAAATACAACTTTAAACCATTTGTCGGACCATGTCATTGTATTTTTGGCAAACTGTAGACGCTGTGATTGGTGGTTTTTTGCAGTTTTCGTCGGACTATGTATGGGCACGACTTTAAAATACGGTGCACTGTTCTTAGACTGGCACTGACTCCACCCTTTTCACGTATTTTTGATAGCGACATGGCAGAATTTGATGCAATTCTAAGAATTTTTCGTCTTTCTTTTCTTCCGCCCTTTCATGTTTTTCCATATTTTTCCACGTTATTTAAATAATTGTACACAACTGTCTTTCCTCTATTAATGGTTTTGGCTATTTAGATCGGATTCTGACCCTGAGATATCAAAATCAGAATTTTTCTTTTTCAGAGCTATTAAGAGCCTTACCACGTCCCACTTTGAATAAAAACTATCTAATTAAAAATTCTCTAGCTGTTAATATTGAAACAAATTCAAATCATAGCCTATCATTACGATCTTTACGAAATTTAGTGGTGATTTCGAGCAGAGTCATGTCTTTAGTTTAAGTCCACCACGTTTCACCACACTATCAATATGTTGCGGTTTAAGGCTTATTTAACTGATATCCGAGAGTAGTCTTTATTTTGGGCCTAAGGACCGGGCTCACGAAATTTGGTGAAATAAAACGAATCTGTTAAAATTGAATGAAAATTGTTGGATTAGGGAGGTTGTTTAACATTTGGGTGCATTGATCTTATTACACTGAACCGATTCTGCTGGATTTCAATCCCAACATGTTTAGGACAACTAATATCAATTTGGCACCTAAATTCGTCTTTTCTGCTGAGTCGTTCGGAAGTAAGCGTACTTTTAAACGAGGTACATCATAGCAAAATCGATTAGAATTACTGAGCGACCCAGAAAATACATATCGAGCCTTTGCTGCAATATAGTCATAACTCAAAATCAAAATCCCAGTGGAGCATAGGGCCGCCTACTAGCTAATAATGTGGAGTTAATCGGCATATCGTTCCTTCATATTGTGTAAAAATTTCATACAAATATCTTATATACTCAACTCTAGAGAGAACAATTAAATATTAAAGAGCCAGAAAACTTAAATTTGAGTTATGACTCTATTGCAGCAAAGGCTTGAAATATACTTAAATATTAATATCAAAATACATTTTCATCTAATTAAATTTTCATTAAATTATTTTAATAAAGAAAGCAATTTTGCAACTTCAAATTAATTAAAATTTATTGATAATTTTTCATTCTTGACTAATTATTTAAAAAGATTCACATGGAATAAAACTGTAAATAAATATGTTATTAAATTGAATTTCTTCTTCATGCTAAATTTATTTAACGTTGAAATTGTTTCATAGAAATTGTTTCATAGAAAATAGGAACTTCTAATGTTGAGCTTTCACTTCCTATTCGCCCTTCAAGAAATTATATTCCCCTAGGACATCAATACTTTCAGTCTTATTATAAAAAATTAAAAAAAAACTTTGTGTTAGTTCAAATAAGCATAATTATGCCGTTGAAATCTAATTGTTAAATAATTTACAAAAAAATTTTTTACGGATCAGTTTTGATACGTTGTATAAGGTAAATTTTAAAAAGAAAAATAATATAAACCAACGAGGAAAGCAGCCTTTCCAAGCATATTTTTGAATGCATAAAGGACAACAAGACAAATGTTGGGTCCCGCACAAAGTCAGCAAATCTTGTCTGGAGTCACTTTGACCTTGGAGTCAAGGAGTGTGTAAAGGGTTACCTATGAAATAGAGAGAGCCAAGAACTCACGCTAATGAGATTAGTCGATACAAAAAACGCTCTTGAGTTTACCAAACGTTTTATTCGCAAAGAATCGATTATCACGCGCAAAACTATTATTTAAAGATCTGTAGGTTTTTTTATTATTAAAAAAACCTAACTCTAAACAGTTATACAAGTCTGTTACTAAAATTATTAAGTCATTGTAAAATGAGTCGCTATCAATTATTTGTGAATAGTGTCAATATTAATGAATGGATTGAATCGAAATATGGCTCATATTATATGAAACATAAGTGGGTATATAATTTAGGATTTTAATCCCGATTTTTAATTTTTATTTGATTGAGATGAACGGCTAATTCTCGAGTAATATTATATTATGTGGTGCCACCTGCCTAATTTTATATCTCGAGAACTAAAGCCAATTCAAGGAAAGTAAATTAATTTGTAGGCATTGAAACACAGTACTGTGTGTATCCAAATTGAACAGAAACCAAATTAGCATTATGGTTTCTGGACTAATGGTTAAATTAGACTTGACGTAGCTTTTATACAAAACAGCTGTTCGAACCAACCTAATGGGCAACACTGTATTTGATTATGGGTGACTTGTCATAGCCATAAAAAACATTCAATTTTGGTTTTTTGCCTAATTATGGCACGTCTAATTTGAGCTTTAAGGTAGTAATTCTCAGTATAGGGTTAATGGAACTTGAATCATACAAAGAGTCAAATGTGTTACGTAAGTATTTGAAAGTTTCTTTAATTAGCTTTGTTTTCAAATATTTTAAGATACATATCGGTGCTGCCATTCCATGTGTAATGACACATATTGTGTATAATTTCTACTTGCACGCGTAGCCCATATCTAATAAGTTGCATGTGTAATTTATGTGTAATTTTTTCGAGTTCTGTTTTTTCATTAATTTTTGCAATTTGACAATACTTTTAAAATGACGCAGTCTATATGTATATTGTACTAAACCTGGTTAAATTATTATTTTCAGAAATTAAAATACTATTTTGTAAACTTCACTTACATTAAGATAGTAGGGTATTCATTCGGCTTGCCGTTAATCGGTTTACCGATTTATTACTACCCGATTAACTGATCGGTTAATTTAAAATTGCATATTAACGATTTAACCGGTTAATTTCATTCGATTAACTGATGTAACAAAATTGTTTACTTTTTGTAGAATTATAACATATATTTTTTTGTGTTTTTAATTACTGGCTTCGTCTCATATACAAAAGATATGGGTACGTTCTTAAATGCATCACTGCGCATCAGTGATTTCAAATGTTTATATATATATCAATGAAGTAGATGTGGACCAAAAAATTTTTAAATACTCCACAGAAATAACACTTATTGTGTAAAAAAAATACAATTACGTTTTTATCGGCATCAAAAAAAAAGTTTGCTTTTCTGATGCAGCGCAGTGATGCATTTGCGAACGTACCCTATTTGTTTAAAAAATATTTTTTATACAAACGAAAAAGGTGTTCAGAGATCTTCATTTTAAATAAGTGTTTGCTGTCAACAGCTTTTTGTGTAACTTACTTTTTATATGTATGCGTTCAGTTATTGGTGTCTTCTCATATCAATATTTTTACAAAATTAACTGAAGCAATTAGAAGTTTAAAAAATTTTAAAAAATTAAAACAGAACTCTAATGACATAATGGAAGATTTTGTACTATGGGTTGCCTTTGATTGCTCCAACATCTACAATAAATGAAAGAATTTTTTTCAAAGTTAAGTTGTATCGAAACTAAAGAAAATTCGCCGAAATTCGTCATACGCGGCGACTTTTCAATAGATTTAATTCTATCTCATACGCCGGCGAACGACAAACAAATCAGTACCAGGTGACCATGTTTGGTTTTAGTATAGAAGTATTTTAGTAAATAAAGATGCTTTATACTTTAATAATTGTTTTTTTTTTTTATTGTATAACATTTAAAATAAATATACAAAGTATTTTTCTATAAAAAAAGTTTTTGATTATGTTTTAATTTTTAAGCATTATTTTTCAATATGGTCACACTATTTTTCTCTCTTTGCACAAACTACAACCAACTTATCAATTATAAAAGCTGCTAGTTATTCGTCGTTATTGTGCTTCGTACGACGATTTTACTCAACGAATATTAACTGAAAATTCGTCGTGTTGGGCGAAATTCGTCGTTCGTCCCTATTGTGTTCCTACCATAATATGTATTACATATTTATGAATTATTCTTTTGTTTTCTCGTTTTATTTTAAGAATTGTTATGTTTGTTATGTTATTGGCTTTTTTTTACTAAAAAACTCCAAATAAAAAATAATTTAAGTATATTATATATTGAAATTGTTTAATTTATGAAAAACCTTTATTAATCGGTTAACCGATCGATAACAAAATTAACCGATTAAACCAAAACCACGGTTAATTAATTAAACGATTAATGCAAAAGTCGGATTAAATGAATACCCTATTAGATAATAAAAAGTGTGAAAATGTTGGCAAAAATATCTGCAATTCCCTGTTCAGACCTGCAATTTTCGTTGCAGCAATTCTTGAGCTTATTAGTGAGATGTAAGTAAGAAGATTAGGAAGGTGTTAACATTTTCATGTATTCTGTAATTTTGTGTTGTTTTATAATTTCAACTTTAAGTTGTATTTATATATAAAACATAAAATAAGAAGAAAAAGACAAAATAAAAATGCAATAATTGCAAGCCTATAATTTCATAATATGGACACAAATGCAATTTAAAAATAGAATTAAAAAAAATTACGCCAACAAAAATTGCATAGTAAAATTCCAATTATTAAAAATCAATTCATGTGTAATTTTTCTTCAAATGTGTAATTTTGAACACAGTCGTGTGTAATTTCAGAAATCTTTATTAGCAACACTGATACATATGTATGTGAAAATAAAATCTATTCCACATTTACCAGCGTAAAAAAGAGCTTTTTAAGTTGTGCTGATTCAAAAAATATAAAAAAGCTGGTACCGTTTTGGTCTTAAGAGCACAGTTTGTTTTAAAATTTGGTACAAAATATGAAAAGCCATTTTCCATGCCTGTCATGAAGCAATGAAAGCAAGAAAGCGCATTGCGCAGGTCCGTTGACTTTGCACACACCTCAGCTAATTTTTTGTGTGATGTCACTATAGTGCAAAAACGAAATCTTTTATGTAGTGTAGTTGTTTTGGAAATTTTCGTCGTCGAATATTGCAAGACATGAAAAATATAAGGTAAACAAATTAGATTTCATTGTATTGGAAATTGTGTATGTATATACATTTTAAAGAAATGTAAAAACAATTTACAAATGAAAAAATTCATTGAAGACGATTTGTAAAACTAAAGCAAAGAAGTAATAAAGAAATAAACTGTGTCTGCTATTAGCAAAAAATAGAGGCAATACCAATTTAAAAAAAATTAAAATTTTCGTAAACCTGATGTTTCCTACTTTGAAGCGTCGTAGGTCCTCACCAATTACACTTTCAGGTTCATAATCCTTAATTTAAAGTCAAGTGCATCTCTGTGCAAAAGCGCAAATTTATTTCCCTTTATTTTTGATATCCTTTAAGGTGCATTCACATGTTCGTTGTTTTTGCTATTTTACTACTGTGGCGCAGATGCGCAAAAAAATTAAATTTTTACAATTTGAATGCAATGTCTTATTTTTTTTATAATATCTTGTGTGTTTCACACAATCGTTTTTGTATAATTATGTATGTATGTATGAACATATGTATATAAGCATTAAAGAAATTTTAATTAGAATATTCTAAAAACACAAACAAACAAAAAACACCCACTTTTATGTCTGTGCGTTTTTAAGGTGATGATTCAACAGAATGTAATAAAAATTTGCCCTAAATTTTACTAAAATATGTGGAGCATTAACATTTACAAAGCCGATCGAAATCATATTTTTTCTCTTGTAGATACTGAGTTGAATAGTAATAATTACATAGATTCTATATGGTTTAAATGGTTTTAGAGGATTGCTCTAATCCAGCTCTTATAAGTGGAATTTTAACTCAAGCTTATGGGCAGTACTGCGGATCATATATGTTTCCGCCAAACATACTTATATAAACACACACATCCATACGTCGACTGTTTTTTTTTTTTTTTATTAAAAAAAAATTATTTAAATATCTTCAACTTGGCATTAACGCAACGGACGACATCATTAGAGAAAATTAAAAGTGTAAAAATACTAAATTGGGAAATAAAATGATCGTACAAAGGGCGAAAAAAGACGTTAACAAATTGTTTACCAATGGTATTAAAACGATAACGAATTATTGTCAACATATCGACAAAATCTGTTGTCAATATTTTAACGTTGTCAAATTGAACCAAAGTTGTAAGAATTACCATTGTTGTAAAATTTACAACAACCGGTTGTAAATTAGGTAACGCCCTGTTGTAATTATGTAAGCGTATATATTAGATTATCCAATGATTTGAATTTTGGTGTTCTTCTAAATATGACTTTTTTTTAACTTTAATTTGATCGATTAATCGAATTTAATTTGTTCGAATAACTTGAATAATTCGGCTGTGGGAAAAATCGCCCAAAGAAAAATGGCCCAAAAAAAGAAATGAAAAATCGCCCAAATGAAGAATCGCCCAACAGAACATGAAAAATGACCCAAAAAGTTATATATGAAATTTTGCCCAAAAGAAACGAAAAAGGGCCCAAAAAAAAATGAAAAATGACCCAAAAAGCAAAAACGAATTTTTTCCCGGTGGCATGTTATAACGTCCAGTGTCATAGTGTCCATGGACGTTATGACACTCCAAAAAGTGTCATAGTGTCACACTGCGCTATCTAAAGCTTCTCTGAACAGCCGGCCTTCGGCCGGGCGCAAGGATTTTCTCCTCTATGGTATAACAAACACCGGCTTCGCTAACTAAAGCTTCTCTGCATAGTCGGCTTTCATTTGTAAACAAGGCAGATTTTAGAAGCTTTACTTAGCGAAGCCGGTGTTTGTTATACCATAGAGGAGAAAATCCTTGCGCCCGGCCAAAGGCCGGCTGTGCAGAGAAGCTTTAGTTAGCGAAGCCGGTATTTGTTATACCATAGAGGAGAAAATCCTTGCGCCCGGCCGAAGGCCGGCTGTGCAGAGAAGCTTTAGTAAGCGAAGCCGGTGTTTGTTATACCATAGAGGAGAAAATCAAAAAAATGGGTCATTTTTCATACAACATTTTTGGAATTTTTTTGGGCGATTTTTCATTTCTTTTTTTGGGCCATTTTTCTTTGGGCGATTTTTCCCACAGCCGAATAATTCAAACAATTTTACCCAATGGAAAAAACATACATGTCTATTTGATTTGATACTTTTATTATATGAATAAAAAAAATAAAACAAAAATATACTTATAGTTATATAATAAACAATACTATAACAATTCATTTGTACTACGTATACAGTTCTTAAACTTTGAAATAAAATAAATAATAATTAGAAATGTATTCAGCATGTTTTATTTTTCGAATTTATTCTATGTGCTAAATTTCAAATCTGTATTTTATAAAGCTTTTCGTAATAGTTCTATTCCTTGAGTTTTTAGGAATGACTTTATACACTACCAGACTATTATCTTGTATCTCCCTGTTACATTTTACCTTAGCTTTCCGTTGGATAGCAATGAAGTATTTTTATGTACAGAAAAATTTACAATTATTCGACAACAGCAGAATGTAATTCATTTTCTGGCCCGCTACGGCCTTCGTCAGCATTCTTTGTGTCAGACTGGATAGTTATACTTTATAAATTGAATGTATTTAACAAATAGAAACTGGGAATTATTTCTTTTCATAAGCTACTATCAACCGACGTCTTTATGATGAAATTTGTCATTTTCCTTAGTAAAAAAACTTGGACTCAGAAAGATCTACGTAATAACTTTTTTGTATTTGAACCGGTTTTTCCGAGTTTTTCAGCAAATATGTTCTACTAAAGATCCGATAATATATTAGACGTATCCATATGTCATATAACAGCTCTAAAATTTTACTGCTTTTTATTCCATTTTTGGAGTATTTGGCTAATAACTTAACCATTTATTAACCGATTTGTCAGATTTATATACCCACGTCTTAAGGAAGAATTTTACCATTTACTTAGATTATAAAACTTGGACTCGGAAAGATTTAAGGTTCCCGAAAATGGGTATATTTAAAAAAAAAATTATTTTGGGCATTAATCTTCCATTTCTGGGAAAAAACTTTCAGGGTTTTCGGGAAATATATGCAGCTAAAAATCTGATATTTTGATATATAAAACGTGTTCACGGGAGGTACTACGCCCACTTTTCCAATCCCACCCATCCCGAGTTGGTGTATTGGCAACCAAGATGTTTGTACCAAATTTGAAAGCCATAGCTCTTGCTGTTCTCCAGATATACAGGAAAAAATAATTTAAAAAACAAAGTTGTGGGAAAAGTTAGAGGTAGTCGTGGTTTTTGCTCATATCTCAGCCATTTACGAACCGATTTTACTGAATTTCAATAGCGAACCATTCCGTACTATATGCTGTCGCATATATCGCATATATCTGGGGTCTTCGGAAACCCTATTTCAACGGACGGACAGACGGACAACCGGATTTGAACTTCCCTTCTCATAAAGAGCCAGAATATATATGCTTTATAGGGTCTCAGACCAGTATTGTAGAATGGAATGATAAAGTTATATATACCCTTTTACCTTCGGTGAAGGGTATAAAAATATACCAAGTGCAAAGAGTTCATCTATATTTAGATAAATAGCAAACTGTCAAAAATTTTTCTAAAGTTATTGATAAAAAATTAAGTTAAGGTTTGTCAAAATCAATGTTAAATTGTTCAACTTAAAATTGAGATTTCAAGAGGTGCGTTTGTTTACTTTTCCAGTAAAATCCAGTAGTTGAGTAAATTTTGGGCAATATGAAAATTTTACTCTCAAAAATGGCTCTTGCACAAAAAAGTAAACGAACGGAAAAATTGCACAAACTTGCAGGTTAATTCAAACAGCTGATCGCTAAAAAGCTTAGTGTTGTAAAATATGTGTTGTTTAGACTACCCAGTACATAATGTTTTTGGTACTTGATGAAATGCATTGGAATGATTATAAATTCGTAGCAAATTTATTTATTAAATGAGCTTCTGTGCAAGTTATAAGACTTGTTTATTTTGCACATGACTTTTAATTTTGTTTCTAGTTAAATTACATACGAAACTACATCAATATTTGATTTTTGATA
Organism: Pollenia amentaria; assembly: GCA_943735925.1. Taxonomy (NCBI): domain Eukaryota; kingdom Metazoa; phylum Arthropoda; class Insecta; order Diptera; family Polleniidae; genus Pollenia; species Pollenia amentaria. The sequence goes on along the minus strand of OX031009.1, from coordinate 92,294,963 downwards.
TTTGGTACTCTCAATAATATGCAATAAGAAGTAATCATATATTTATTAGCTTTACATCTCTAAAATATTAATGTAAACAAAAACAAAAATAAGTAATATTGAACAATTAACACAAATTTTACCATGGATGCCAAAAAAAAGAAAACTTAATATTTCATGCTCTCCCGGAACATTTGGGAAGGTACAAAGTGGTAAGTAAAATTGTTTAGGATGTACATACAGCTTTTGTTCTTTTAAATGTTTTTATTACAAATTGTTTGCTTTTTGTTTGCTTACTTTTGTTTGTTTACTTAAATGAAACATATGTTTTTGTTTTCTACTGGTTTTTACTGGTAAAAATTTGTTCAGTAAAAATTTGCAGACTCTTTGCTTATCACTGTCACTTTACTCTCTCAGTAGATGCTCTCTTTTGCAAATTTTTGTGTAAGCGAACGCATTTCAGTAAAATCCAGTAAAAACTTGCACAAATTTGTGCAAATTTTGGGGTAAACGAACGCACCTAAGCTTGAAATATTAAAAGTGTTGCTGATAGAGATGAGCGATATTTCTGTACCTGTGATTTAATCACTGTTACTGAAAAATCACGAATCACAGTTGTGACCAAATTTGTCAAGTAACAGGTACTTTCTAAGTCGTTCTTTTTGTATTTTGTTACATATGTATGTATACAAATTTATGATATTTCACTGTTTGTATGGGTAATAGCTTTTTTTGAATGAAATGTCGAATGATATTGCTGTTCCTTTCATTCTCTTTTCTATCTTATTAGAATTTTTTTATGCCAAAATTTATTTGTTCAAGTATGTATGTATATGAAAGTAAACAGATTGGAAAGCTCTTACAATTTGTTGTTGTTTTTTTGGAAAGTGCTTACAAAAGCTCTTGCAAAAGCTCGCGCATTGTACATATAGCTTGGCCGCAATTGCTTTAAAAGAACAGAAAACTGATAAACCGTGATCACAAACACAGTTTAAAGGAGCAGTGATTTTTAAATCACATTCACTAATCACGATGATCTTTAAAAATCACGGGATCGCTCATCTCTAGTTGCTGAATCAGCGGTCAATGGGCAAATTTAGCGATTTGCCGCTTTTTGTTTGCGTTGTTTTTATGTTTCCCACAAATAAAAAGTTGACAAGAGGTAATAAAATGAACAAAAGAAAACTCAAAAAATTTCTGTTCACACTTTTTATAGTTTGCTCTTTTCAACATTTACTTTTTCTGTCTATCGGTTCTATATCAATTCAATGAATAAAAAATGGAGTGTCAGAAGAGCTTTAATAGCAATCGCGATCTATTAATTCTATATCGCTGTATAATATGCAATTGTGTCCCGCCTGCTAAACTTAATACCGGTATTTAACATAGGCTCATATTTGTAAAAAAATTTTTTAATTATTTGTTTTATTTTAGTTACCAAAAACCATTTAAACCAAATAATTATTCGAAATTAAATTTAACCAATTTATTAGTACTGAAAATCGAATAAAATTTTATATGATATGGATTCTCAGTTAAATCACCGTAATTTTTCCAGATTTTAAGAGAAGTTTTGGTAAATATAAGAACTTAAAGTATGAAGCATATAAAAGAGACTATTTTTAAACTGTTTAAATATTATCGTTTTCAAAATTTGTTCGATTTTAATTTCACTCGTATGTATTCGATTAAAGAATATGGCTAATAACTTATATAATATATATCGTCACCTAAAATGCGTTTTTATAACAGAGTGGCTTCAAAATAAAACATGTAGCATATATTAAAAATAAAGGGAAATCCCAAACCACTATTTAAAGTACAGGTAGAACCCGGCAACGTTAAGCTTTAAAAACGAAACGAATCTCATTTACAGTTTACAGTATATTCTGCAGAAAAGAATCACGATAGAGGAGCCGTACAAAAGAAATGGTCCTGTTCAATGTTAAAACTGACAAGACTTTGGTAATACTGGGGCATACTGCTATTCACCCGCCATTTGCGTCGTATATGCAGAATTACATGGTATAAATATTTGTGATATGTCTAAAAACGACCACAACTGTGGCGGTAATCACACTGCCAACTAAAGAGGATGCCCTGTATACTCTATCGTCAAGCGTTCGGTTGGCCCGAAACATAATCCCCCTCAGATAACAGAACCTCCTACGCTAACGTCCTAAAATCAAACCATATGCCAATGCAAGTTGCTGCGCCAAATAATGATAAAACTCCCACTTCCCATTTAAGTCGCCTAGAAACAACTATGGAAACATTAGTGAAATCAGGTAATATGATGCACGAAATGTTGAGAATGCAATCGATGTTAATGCATACTGTACTTAAAAAGCCATTAACTGTCTAAAAATTTGTTTTTGGAACGCAAACGGCATACGAACTAGAATACTTTCTTAAAAATAAACAAATTGATGTAATGATGGTTTCTAAAATTCATTTGACCTCAAGAAATACGTTTAAAATCAATGGTTATATATTATATGATACCAATGACCCTCGAGATGTAGCTTGTGGAGGTTCTGCCATTTTTATAAAAGCCCGGACTAAAAATGACTTAATGTGTGATAATTGTGAAGATTATCTGCAAGCAACGAACATTTGTGTTGAAGAGTTAAATCACAATTAGTAATTTCATCTTGAAACTTATTAATACCACAATTTATTATAAATACTATAAATCATTAAGACCCTGCTTCCTTTCCGCTGGCGATTACAAGTCTAAACAAACCTTCTGTGGGTCACGACTTATAACACCAATGGGTCGTATTTTGTTTAATACAATCTCTAAAATGGACTTAAATGTCGTCGCGAGCGGACAACTTATTAGCCTACTGATCATCAAAAAATTCCAGATGTCAGCGATTTTGGCGTGGTTAAAAACATCCCCATAGAAACAATTTATGTGAAAGCGTCCTCAGAATTATCACCCGATCACACACCTACAATTGTTACTATAATGAATACAAATAGAATTGTATCTCCGTCTGGGAACTTAACGACATCAAACACATAAATAAATTAGCTAAAATATAAAAAAATATCTTAGTGCTCATTGTACAGAATATATTCCGCTTAGTACACCGGAGAACGTGGATCTCGCTATTGTTAATTTTGACAGTTATCTCAAACTAGCTGTTCAACATTCCAGCATAACCTTCAAAAAAATCAAAAATAATAACATATCTTCTACAGATGTCGAGCGTCTCTTGACTGAAAAATGGAGAGTTCGAAGAGAGTAGCAATTGCACAGATCCCCTCAACAAAAATGCTAAGAAAGTTACTGCAGTCTCAGAAAATGGCTTCCCTGGAAAAATATATAAAGGAACTTAATGCAATCAGACTACTCATACTGGCGTGCAGCTAGAAATCTCAATAGACCAGTTATCTCTAAACCGCCATTAAGAAACTTAAAGAAATGATATTAATAAGGGAAATCTGTTTGTTAATCGTTTGAAAAACGTTATCGTAAACCACAAAAATAAATCTCAAGATAAGCAGTCGAGTTACCGCCTGTTAATGTTAGAGCAGCAATGCCCCTAAGATTTGAGATAAGAAAAATCGAAAAGGCTATTTGTGATTTAAATACCAAGAAGGCACCTGGTAGGTTTCCTTAGTAACAATGATACCAAAGCCAGGAAAGGATAATAAAAGAGTTGAGTCATATAGGCCTATTAGCTAATTATATAATATTTCAAAGCTATTTAAGAAACTACTAGTATCAAAATTAACACCGATTTTAAATGAAAATAGATGTATTCCAAACCATCAATTCGGTTTAAGAAGAAAGCACAGCAAAATTGAGCAACCTCATCGAAAAGTTTATGTCATAAGAAAAGCCTTTGAAGAAAAAAATATTGCTTTGCACTCTTCATCGATATTCGTAAGCTTTTGATAAAGTCTGGCATGAAGGAATATTACATAAATCGAAGCAAAACTTACCAGCAAATACACACAAGCTATTAGAAAGCTACTAAGTCGGCCGTAAATTTATTATTTAAGAAGGCGATTTTTTAAGTTCTTCTCAGCCAATTGACGCTGCAGTCCCACATGGCAGCATCCTGGGTCCTCTATTATACTTAATTTATACTTTGGATATGCGAACAAACCACTACACGTACATGAAAACTGTCGAGAAGCATCTCGTTACTTGCCGGATCATATGATCCTTTGAACTGTAAAAGTGTTTAAAACAATGGAGGATAAAGGTCAACGAGCAAAAATGCGTACATATAACATTCAGATTGCGTCGGGAATCAGTATTCGCATGTAAAATATCTCGGTAAAATTATATCTCTAGATCAACGATTACGTGGAAATGCCATATAGAGACAAAATTAACTCAAATAAAAGTTAAAGCCATTCAAACTGATTGGCTTTTTGGAAGCAATTCTATCCTTAATATCGCTTTTTAACTTCTACTTAACAACCATATCTTAAAGCCAATATGGTGCAACGGTATTCAACTTTGGAGCACTGCCTCGACCTCTAATATCGAAAATAATTAAATGCGCCAAAATAAACTAATTCGAATAATCAAAGCCGCTCCCTGGTTTGTTAAAAACTCAAATATCCACAAGTATCTTAATGTGGCATTAGTAAAAACTGTGATTACGAAATGTGAAGTAAAATATTTAAAAAGGCTTAAGCTGCATCCAAATTCACTAGCCCGAAATATTTTTAATTATGGCGGCCACACTCGCTTAAGGAGAAGAGACACTGCTGCACTCGCCTAATCAGAAGAGCGATAAACATATACATATGCGAACAGAAACCGTGATGAAGAAATTTTTTGTCTGGCCCTGGCAGGACATAAAATAGAGTATAAGGATAAGATTTGATTAATTGTTTTTAATACATATTTAATATATGAAGATTCAATAAATCATACTGAGAAAAAATCCTGACCTTTGAAATAAGGAACGGCCATTTTGTCCACCACATTTTGGCTATTAATTTTCTATATATTGCTTATTTTTTGGCATATTTGATAATTATTAGCTTCTTGTCTAATTGTATCTACATTAGAAGAAGGAACTTTCATATGACTTTAAAAAAGTTGCAATTTAGTAACACGTCACTATCAAATCAACTAATGCCTTTTAAATAAATAAATATTTTCCTTGTTTAAAACCCACATTCAAATTGTAACTTTGAAGCCTCATGGTACCCACAGACGATGCAACATTTGTGAAAACACGTGTTACTATTTATGTTTCCGTTTTTACCACAGACGATGACACTAAAAACGAAACATCAGTATTGCGTGTTTATTGAATGAACTACTACAAAACACAAAAAAAAATTATTTATTTTCTTTGTATACCTATCATATTTTATGTCCCATAAATTTGGAAAAAATTTATATTCAATTATAATTGTTTTCCAACTCTCACAATTTGCAATTGTTGCCATTTTCCGATTTCTTTCTTCATATTTTTTCTCCTGCCATTAAGGCTTATTACATAAATTGAAGTTGAACTTACCAGTAAACACACACAAGCTGTTAGAAAACTACTTAGTCGGTCGAAGGTTTATTATTAAAGAATGTTATTTTAAAAGTTCTCCTCAGCCAATTGACGCTGGAGTCCCTCAGGGAAGCATCATAGGCCCACTGTTATACCTTATATATACCTCAGACATGCCATCAAACAACCACACCCTTACTTCAACATTTACTGATGATACAGCTTTCTTAAGCATACACGAAAACTGTCATGAAGCATCTCGTTACTTGCAGGATCGTATATTTGAACTGGAAAAGTGATTCAAACAATGGAGGATAAAGGAGTCATGTCCTCCTATTAAAATCAATAATCAACTAGTGCCCCGGCAATCGCATGTAAAATATCTCGGTATTCATCTAGATCGGCGTTTGACATGGAAATGCCATATAGAAGCAAAACTAACACAAATGAAACTAAAAGCAATTCAAATTTATTGGCTTATTGGAAGAAATGCTGTTCTTAGCCTCGACTGCAAACTTCTACTTTACAACTCTATATTAAAGCCAATCTGGTGCTACGGTATTCAGCTATGGGGCACTGCCTCGGCCTCAAATATCGAAAAAATTCAAAGGCGCCAAAATAAACTTCTTCGAATAATCACAGTCGCTCCCTGGTATGTTAAAAACTCTAATATTCACAAGGATCTCAATATGTCATTAATAAAAACTTTTATTACGAAGTACGCAGCAAAATATTTAAAAAGGCTTGAGTCGCACCCAAATCCACTAGCTCGAAATATGTTAAATGACAGTGGCCACTCCAGATTAAGGAGAAGAGATACTGCAAGACTCATCCGACGAGAAGACTGCTAAACATCTACATATGGGGGGAGAAAAATTTTCATCTGGCATTGGCAGGACAAAAACAATGTATTAGTATAAGATTTGAATAATTATTGTTAGTTCATATATTAAGAAGATTCAATAAATAAATAATGAAAAAATAAAATAATTTTTTCTCCGAGAGTAGCAAAAGTATCTCACTCAACAACTGCTCTCAACAAAATGAAAAAGAAAAAATAGTCAAGATTGACACAAACGATGAAACATTTCGTTTGGAAACATAAAATATCAAAAATGTTTGATATTTGAGAAACAAAAAAGGTAACAATAATCTTAACCAGAAACATCCCCACACACGTAGCAACTTAGCAGTCAAGATTGACACAAACGATGAAACATTTCGTTTGGAAACATAAAATATCAAAAATGTTTGATATTTGAGAAACCAAAAAGGTAACAATAATCTTAACCAGAAACATCCCCATGAAACATGCCCATGTTTCGACATATGTTGCCTTGTTGCCGTAGGTTGCCGTGCAACCATTTTTTATAAACGGCTAGTCAAATAATGTAACTAAAGGTTTATGATCATTTTCTAGTTTTACTGTATTTCCATAAGTATATTGATAAAGGCTAGATTACACTATTAAGGCCTCGTTACTCTTACGTAAACGTATACGTTGATGATCAGCTGTTCCGTTTTCATTACCAAGTCTATGTACAAATAGGTACTCTTACGTAAACATAACGTTGCGTTGCGGACGAACCTGATAAAATTAAAATTTCTCTCCGTTTTTACGTATCCGCTCTCAAGAATTTTATTTTTGTTTTCAAGCAGTGTTGTCAACAAAACGTATTAGCCGGCGGTTTACTTTTAGATTTTATTAATAAGATTCTCTTTTTAAAACATAAATTTAAAGAATATAAACATTACATACATACATACATATACATATATAAATAAATATAAATATATATATATATATTAGTTTATTTGTTTTACAATAACGTCCAAACCCCGTTTTGGATTAAACTTGGTAAGAAGATAGAATGTTACAGCGAAATTACTATAGGCTATATTTTTCCGGGATTTAGGAGCAGGGAGGAATAAATAAAATGGTAAAAAATTAGCAAAAACCGATTTTTTGGAAATAACCCTACAATCATAAATCCAAATTTTTTTCGTACGAATTCCTAATCGGAAAATCGGCGTTTAAAAGGCAAATTTCAGGTAAATTTTGATCAATTTTAACTACAAAATTTTAAAAGTAAATTTATTTTAAAAAATAAAAAGTTTTTTCGAGCTCGAGGCCAATTGTTTATTTTTGAATAAAAAAGAGGTCGAATAATATTTAGTTTAGTAAATTTATTTTTTTGGCTTAAGCTACCATTAGGGATATAGGTTTGAAAAATTAACTTAAAGGGACAAAACAAGGTAAAACTTTGTTTTAAATATTTTGGCGATGTTTGAATGAATTTTACATTGTCGCATAAAAGTACATTTTGAAAGTCGTCGCCTTTAAGGTTTCCCCCCTTTAAAGTGGGTAAAATAAGGAACGTTGGGATATTTTAATTAAGCTCATTTATACTGCAAAATTTGAAAAGTTTACGGCCTATTTCCGATGTGCGAAAGAAAGAATTCTTTCTAACATCGGAAATAGGCTATTAATTATTTCATGCTAAAACTATCACTAGGGACATACATACATATTAAAGGGCTGCGCAAAATATTCTTAATATTCTGTGTTCTACTTCACACAACTATCAATCATATTATTTCACTGTAAACATACATAGCAAAACAAACATAACAACACATTATTCTCACCAAAACAAAACAAGCATAACTTGAAAAGTTTTTCTCTTCTGCTTTGTTAGTGCTTGTATTATCAAAACAAACAGAATATCAACACAAAAACAGACAATGAAATAAAGAAACGGTAAATTATAGTAAAAGCATCGAGTGCACGTAATTAGGAATTTAAAAAATTTAAAGTGATCTTAGCTTATAACAGAAATGGATGCATTAAATGTAAGCAAAATTGATTTTTTTGAATTATTTCCTTAATGTATATTTTATTTTAGTCGACCTTTATTATTATATTATAACTAAATCATTAAGCTTAAAGTTTTTTTTTTTATTTTTATATAAAACTTTAAACGTTTATTTAACCAATATTTCTAATTAAAAAATTTTTTAATTTGTCAGTTATTGTTAAATTTGTTAAAAATTGTTGAAAATTTATAAAATAACGAAGAAAAAACCCTGAAGGAGTGCCGAAATATTGGTTCGAATAAGCGTTTAAAGTTTTATATAAAAATTAAAAAAAAGACTTTAAGCTTAATGATTTAGTTATATTATGTATTTCCTAAATTTTAAATAATATTTTAAAGGAACCTACAACCGAACCCATTGAAAACAACTCAAACGAAATTAAATCAAAAGTTTCTCCCTTTGCAATTTTTCTTTGGTTTATGTTTACAATCAAAACATTCAAACATGCTTGGAATGTTCTATTTATGTTTTAATGTTCTACTTCATCTTTGTTCTAATTCAGCTTTATTTTAGTTCAGCATCAAGGCGAATTCATTTCCAGGTGGCGTTGAAAGCACAGCTGTGCTACTTTTTTTTCTTACATAGAGAGAGAAATGTCAAAAGTTGCTTGTGTTTTTGACATATCGATCAACGAAAGCAACAAAAAAATACATTGTTGTGTTTTTGGTGTTGTTACTTGTTGTAGTATCGACACCACCGTATACATGAATTCGCCTTGTTCAGCATTGTTCTAGTGCAGTTTTGTTCTATTCTTCTATATTTTGATCGTAAAGCAAAACAATTGTTTTTGGAAGTATGAGTTTTGTAATGAGAGGGTAATTTACATATACTATCTACATTTAATGAAATTGCTTGTAAGCAATTTTTCTTGTGCTTGTGCAGCTCTTTAATACATATATAACAAATACTAAATTCTTTCACATAAAGGTAGCAAAAAAATAAAGTACATTTTAGGGCAAACAGGGGAAAAATTCGTACTCTTGGTACTTTTTTGTGAACTCGTTTTTTTCAGTAATTTTGATGGTTTTTCCCCGGGCATCTCCGGAATTTATCACCGTCTATACACATATATAGGCGAGGATTTAGTAGCACTTTTTACTGATACTCATATAAGTGAGGTCAAATTTGTACTTAAATAGATATTAATAAAGTCTTAAAAAAATTGTAAGGTCCATAACTCCTTAACTAGGTGCTTACGTGCAAAAAAACTATATCAAAAGTTTTTATATTATAGAATTTTTCAGTGCTGTACATACAAACATATCTGTAAATATACATATGCACTAGAGATGAGCGATCCCGTGATTTTTAAAGATCATTGTGATTAGTGAATGTGATTTAAAAATCACTGCTCCTTTAAACTGTGATTGCGATCACGGTTTATCAGTTTTTTGTTCTTTTAAATTAATTGCGGCCAAGCTATATGTACAATGCGCGAGCTTTTGCAAGAGCTTTTGTAAGCACTACTAAGAAACAACAAATTGTAAGAGCTTTCAAATCTGTTTACTTTCATATACATACATACTTGAACAAATTAATTTTGGCATACAAAAATTCTAATAAGATAGAAGAGAGAATGAAAGGAACAGCAATATCATTCGACATTTCATTCAAAAAAGCTATTACCCACACAAACAGTGAAATATCATAAATTTGTATATGTAACAAAATACAAAAAGAACGACTTAGAAAGTACCTGTTACTTGACAAATTTGGTCACAACTGTGATTCGTGATTTTTCAGTAACAGTGATTAAATCACAGGTACAGAAATATCGCTCATCTCTAATATGCACATATATTTTACTTCTTTTTTAGAAAAGCGTCGATATCGTTATGTATTGGCGATTTCGAACAAGAACATTAACAACATGCTTTAAACCAACACTGAGTGCAAAATCAAAACAAAACAAAATTTTTATTTCATTCTCTATGTTTTTTTTTAACACACTTTAAGAACATATGATACGTTTACGTATTCTTAGTAACTACCAACCATTGAAGTCGACCGCAACGTTTACGTATCCGCAACATTTACGTAAAGAGTAACGAGGCCTTTATTCTTTGTATTAATACATGTCAAAAACTCAAGTAATATGACAAAGTGTGATAGTGTGAATGCAATGTGTCACAAGTATTACGAAAAAAGTTTGACATCCCATACGACTTAATCGTTTTTTGAAAAATTTCTAAACGCTAATACTTTTTATTGGATCAGGGTTGCATTTTAACAAAAGCATGTTCATGTGTGATAGTGTGACTACAAACCTTAATGTTACATTAGATTTTTTGACAGTCACAACAAAACTCATTAGATTTCCATCTCACAAAGTATTATGGAATACGTAAGAAATGTGTGATAGTGTAAACTAGCCTTAAAACCTCACACAACCGAGCAATATCGCAACCAACTATTCCTTCATTTGTGCGAATTTTGTTTGTGTGCTTGTTAAAGACGCTGAAGCATAAGCGATAGGGTTTTTCTCATGTAAACTCGCTGCTCGCACAGCCTGTTTCGATTAGGGATGCCAATATAGGATGCCAGATATGCCGATCCCGAAACATGCCGGGATTTGAATTTTTCAATACCAGGATTTTCGGGATTTAATCAATCCCGAAATTGTTAAAGGTGTTATGATACTTGCTATTTTTTGTTTTTTTCCTATATTGGAGAACAGAGCAAATAGATTTGCATTGGAAAACTGACTAAAGGCCGTGTCAGATACAACTTTGTCGCTTTGCGTGACGTTTCTACCAGGGTTCAGAAATATTCATACATGAATTCTAAAATTCCAACATTCATGATAAATTGTCATGAATAATGCTTGCAAAATTTTTTGTTTTATTCTCACACTGTAAAATGAATAGCTAAGAATTTTTTTTATTTTTAAGCACATGAATAGTTTTGTTTTTTATTTTCCAGTTTGTACATATGCACGTATGTGAATAAAGAAAAGTACAAAATTGTAAAAACTAAAATATGAGAGGCTAATCGTTGCTGTCATTTATGTTTATAATAAAAAGAGTTCCTCTCTGTTGTGTTTGGCTTTATTCGTGTTTAAAAACACAAAATATCGCTTGCTTCATTTGTTCTTGTTTAATAGTATTTGTAGCCTTGATTTGTACATGATAAAAATGTTTTTTTAAGCGTCGTTTATTCGTGGTTTTTTCATACATTAAGAAAATAAAAACACTTGTAACTTTATTTTGTACAATTGTAAATATAACAACAGTACAAATTTTCAATGAATTACTTATTTTAAAAGTGTTGTGTTATGTTTTTTTAAAACATTAATAAAAAAAAATATAAAATAAATCATACCTATTTTTTTGTTTTTTTTTTATGAGCAGTATTTTCACTTAAAAAATTTTTTTTCTCTAAATTTGCACTTCAAAAAAAAAGACATAAAAAAAACTAATCGTGCCACTAATTGTTGAAAATTTGTTTTTTTTTCAACGTTCATAAATATTTATGTATGAATAGTAACATTCAAACATTTATAATAAATAATTTGTCTTATCTCATGTTTTTTGTAGAAACAACACAAGAATGATATAAACATAGATTACGCATTGCGCATGTTTTTTATTATTTACAAAATTTAACTGTTTAATATTAAGTCACATCAGTACATTATACACATGTTTGTTTACTTGTGTTTCTACATTTCATTTTTAAAAGCTGAATGAGCTATTTTGGTGTCTTTGTATCATGGAAACAAAAAACAATACAAATACCTATAAGAACAAATAAAGCAAGAGATTTTTTGTGTTTTTAAACACGAATAAAGCAAAACACAACAGAGATTATGATGTGAATAGCAAGTGTATATTTGGAAGTATGTATAAGAATGCAAGATGAGCAAAAGCAGTTAAAAAAAAAATTCTCTCATGTACAAATGTAAGAAAAAATAAATCTCTATTATTATCTCATGTGTTTTGTAGAAACGAAAAATAATGAAAATACTTTTATACAAGAACGAATAAAGCAAAATTTTTTTTGTGTTTTAAGCACGAATAAAACAGCACACAACAGTGTATAAAATTTTTTATTCCTACCCATGAGTGAATAGTGAGTGAATATTTGGAACTCTGGTTTCTACCTTCGGCAGAAAAACACAAAGCAAAAGGTGTATGCCACAATGAAAACTTTGATAACACTCACGCATTGTTTGTTTACTTATAAAAGCGGTTGGTAATTTGTACATTTAATTATTTGTTACAAAAATAAAAGTTAAAAATTTAATTGGACGGTTTTTTGGAATTGAATTTGGCAAAAAAAATTAAAAAAAAGAAAATTATACTAGCCAATGGTCAAAGCGCGCAAAAAGATGAGAGTTGGCTAACTTTTTGCTTCGCTCCGCTTTGAAAGTACTTTATGTGACATGTTTCGTATAAGTACGTATATTTTATCTTAGATGTCAAAGCGAATTGGTAACGCAACGCGAAGCAAAAGTTTTATCTGACATGGCCTTAACTGAGCTACCTAAATAAGAGCGGCAAGCGTTTTTTGTATGTCAAAACTTTTCATTTGCATAAAGTTTATACGAAAAAAACCTTTAGAACGCAAATTCGACACCACCCGGCTGGAAAATCCTATTTGACAAATCGATATGTCGATTTGTCTTATTGAAAATGTATTTGAAATAGAATTTTCATTTTTAAAAAAACGCTTGCCGCCCTTGTTTAGGTAGCTCAGTAAGTGTAAAGAGTTTGATTATACCATAAAAAAGATTAAATGTTAGCACTGCTGCCAACTTTTTTAGTTTTTGATCGAAAGTAGCGGGTTTTAACTTTTTTTTGCGATTTATAGCTTTTTTTGACGGTTTTTGTGGGAACAAAACGTGGGCAATATTGTTTGTTTTGTTTACATACATAGCTGCCAGATAAAATTGGTCGAAAATCGTCAAATTTCGAGGAAAAAATCGTCAAAATCATCAAATTGACTAAGCTAAATCGTCACAAAAATCGTCATTGTAAAAAACCACTAACTTTAAACAAGTTTTGAAAATTAATTGCTATTTTTAGTTTCCGTTGCTAATGAAATTTTAATAATACATTCTGCCTGTTTTTGAAATTAAATAAAAATTGTCGTTTAGAAACTTATTATTGAAGTTACACAACCAATTTATCAAGAGTATTGGCATTCATAAGAAATATAAGAACATAAACTAAAGCCAAGAAATATCCAATTCCTATTTTTAACATCGAAAATCCTGCTTAAGAACTTAAGTCTGGTAAACAGCAATTAAATCAGACTTTCTGGAAGAACAGTTTCATAATATGAACGCAGACTAAAAAGAGTGGTTTTAAAATGCCTGTAAAAAAGCAGTGCTAACTGATCAAATAGAACTTTTAAAAATATGCATCGTGCGAAAAAAATTGTATATTATATGATGAACAGCTAAAACATGAAAATTACTGCCAATCAAATAATGCAAAAAACTCAAATTATCTAAGAAGCTTAAATAAAATGTGAAATTATATTAAAACCGTTTGTAAATTTGAACCAAATTTGTCATATGAAAAATCGTCAAATTTAGGGTATAAATCGTCCTATCGTCAATAGACCATTTTTATACCCAAAAATCGTCAAAATGACGATAAATCGTCAAATCTGGCAGCTATGTTTACATATTGTATTTCTTGTTCTTTCTCGCATTTGTTGTTTCATTCAGTCAATCCTAAAAAAATCCAATACAAAAAATAGCAAGTATCATAACGCCTTAACTTAATTTTTTGATTTATCTTATTTTATAAAAATTAATTTGTTATGACATTCTCCCTTGAGAGGATACGGAACACAATATTGATATTTTATATTTATTTGATTAGCTCCGTTAGTACTGTCATTGAAAACGAAAGAAGAAAGTTAAACTTTGTTATTCTCTTTTAGTGTGTCCAACAAATATTAAGAAATTTTAATGTGAGAAGTGCTGAAAATAATTAATTAAAGAATGAAATTTCTTTTGAAATGCACAAAACAAAAAGAAAAACCAAAAGTTCCGTGTGGTTTAATTTAACTGGTGCACCAAATGCAAAATTTAAGCTTAGCTCTTTACAGGTGTAACGGTTGTATAAGGTGTTTCGGTGTAGAAAATGTTTTCCCTATAGCACTTTAGTTTATTTACAGCTCAAGTGTGTTCTGAGCTACTTGGTAGGCTGCTACCAGTGATTCACCAGGAGCCTGAATATGAGAGTCAAAAACTGTCTTCAATTGCCAGATTGATTCTGCCTTTATTTGCCATTAATTTTCCTATTTATACAATTTTGTTAACATACTCTTACTTTACTATTATGCAATTTTTAACATACTTAGAAAATATCTTATTACTAAAATTTTATTTGTTTGATATAGTTGGCAAATTTTAAATTAGGTCAATTCTCATATTTATTTATTTAATTTTAAAATTAGGTCAGTTCTCATATTTATTTGTTTCTTTTTTTTTTTATTTTAGCTCAATGTATTTTATTTCATTTGTTTGCTTTTTGTTATATTTGTTGTTACTTTTTTTTCTTTGTTCTTTTTTTTTTTTTGACTTAATTTTTGGTGACTAAGTGTCCGTACTTTACACAGGTTTAGGCTTATTGAAGTGTTTTCCGAGAGTGGGCATGGGACCAAAGGTAATTCATGGAGCGATTTCACGATATTAACTAGTGGTACATAATTCCAACCACCCGTGGCGATGGGTATAAAAATGTGTTTTTTGTTAAAATAAGTTTTTACGGTTAACTAAAAAATTTATTTTGTTAATTAATTTCAAATTCAAATTTTAATTATTCTTCTTAATTCATTTAATAAAAATTTTAATAGAATCTTACTAATAAATCAATTACAAGTTTGCTCTATTCAATTATTTTTTTTATTAAGTTTGAAATAAATGAGCTAATTTAGTAAAATATAGATTTTATGTTAATTATTTTTTTAATGAATCAATTAACACATTATTGGAAATCGTACGTTATTTTTTGATCATATTTTTAATTAAACTAATCATTCATTAAAAAAAAAATCACATATTTAAATATTTACAAATTTAAGTAATCAACTTTTTTTTTGTAAAGCTCTTTTAAAGGCGTTTTTTTTAATAAATATTTATAAAAAACATTTATCTCTTATCCCGAAAAACCCCGGAATTGGCGAAAACCAGTCCCGATTGGCATCCCTAGTTTTGACACATCGACTGTTACGTAAATTGTTAATTGTTTGTTGGGATCAAAATATGTCAATACAGTACCCATGTTCTGTAACTTTTGTGAGAACTTCTCGCATCGAAAAATTATAAAAATTTTAAAATTATTATTTTTGTAAAAATATGAAAAATAAATATTATATAATTAACTTTGTCCGTATTTCATGATTTATGTCGCTGTTGTTTGGTAAGATGACTGGGCAAGCAAAGATATTTTTAAAATTTCCAATTTTCAAGAAAAAAAAAATACTAAAAATGCATAGTCTAAGCCCAAGAAGTTCTACATTTACTACGTGGATTTATTTTTATTATTTGTGCAAGACGTTTGCTGGAAAAAGAGAATATTTCACGCAAGAAGTTCCAACATAATATGTTTATTAAAAGGAAAACAAAATCTTGCCCGAGATTAATTTGTAAATGCACAAAATGCATAGCCCGCACAATAATCTCAATGTACATATATAATGTGGATTTCAGTTCCTTATTTATGTCCTGCGTTTACTACAAATAGAGAGTAAACACGCATTTTTGTTTTTTAAATTGTATGAAATGCTTAAACCAATATTTTTTGTTATAAAATACAAATATTCAAAAATTGAAAACACAGAAAAAAAGAAAAATTCAAAACACAAAGTTCAATATACATACTTTGACAAGTTAATAACAAATAGGGGTGGGATAATATCGATAGTCACAACAATTGATATTTTCGATAGTTTGTTAATAAATTATCGATAGTAGGTATCGAATTCTTTGTAGATCTGTTAAATTAAATTTTTTTAAGTACTTGGCCTACGTCACACAGTTTGAAAAAATGGAAATAATTCTATATTTTGTAAGCGGTTAGTGGGATTGGCATAAAATTTCAGGTGGCAAGTAAAGACTTGATCACAATTTAAGTTTAAAATTGGCCACTGGTAAAATTGGCCAGAAGTTTTTGATGTTTTTTTAATAAAAGAAAAATTTATAATTTTTTAGTAAATGAGTAAATTTTAAAGGTCAGAAAATATTTTTAATTTAAAAAAATTCGGGTTTTAAAAAATTAATTTTCCTAAAATATTTTATTTGTTGTGCAATTCCCTATTTTTATTCTTGATAAACAACTGGTAATTTATTGCTGGAGGATAAGCTGTGTCTATGCGCATTCAGTACTTGCTTAGGCCAGATCATCTGAAAACGTTTTTAACAAAAAAATTTTAGAAAATCCAAAAATATCAGCAAATAAGACTACATAAAGTCTTATAAATAAGACTACATAAAGTCTTATTTGCAACTATATCAAAGCTTAAACAAAGTTTTAACTATAAAACAGTGTATTTATCTCTTCTTACATTCCCCAATTTTCAGTTGTTTTTTAAGAATAATAATAGGGAATTAAGCCCAAAAAACTTTGATAATAAATTAATTTTCCTTTAATATATTTTTAAATGGTTTTTCTTTATTTCGCTGTTAATGGGTTAATGGAGTTTTCAAGTTTTAAAGGTAAATTCTCAAACTGTTCCAGGATACCAATTTTTTCCCGTTTGGACAAGTTATATTACAGATACATAAAACGAATAATATATCCAAAATTTGGGGGCCAATAACTTGGGCAATATTGGTCGCCACTCACAGCAAAAAATTT
This sequence comes from Pollenia amentaria, assembly GCA_943735925.1. Taxonomy (NCBI): domain Eukaryota; kingdom Metazoa; phylum Arthropoda; class Insecta; order Diptera; family Polleniidae; genus Pollenia; species Pollenia amentaria. The sequence goes on along the minus strand of OX031009.1, from coordinate 92,277,808 downwards.
CATTAATGATATAGTATTGGAGCCAATATTGCAAGTTTGGGCCAACTAGTTTTTAGCCATATAAAACATTACCAGAAAATGCTCGATAATATCGCTATCGAAAAGCAACTATCGATAGTCCAATGGGAACACAACTATCGATAGTACTATCGATTGTTTGCCAGCTCTAATAACAACCCCAAAACACACTTGACAAGATCAATACACGAACACATACAATCAAACAATGAACGGCTGGCTTACCGAGGCCACCTTTTAGTAATTTCACCATGATAAAACCCATTTGAACCTAACCCGTAATCGGCTACCTTTCATAACGAAACGTTCTAATTGTTGTTTCTGTGGATTATTCACGACCTGCGAGCCCTAATCATTCAGCATACCGTTGCGACAAAACATCATAAGGCATCTGCACCTCTATCTACCTGAAACTCGACCTTTTTAATCATCTGTTTGCACATGAGTAACACAAGACAACAAAATTGAACTTTCTATTGTGTTGATTGGAAGTTTGCTGATTTCATACATAATCTCCATTGTTCTCCATCAGCTCGCATTTTTAAGTTGCAGGTACTAATCGTATTGTTGACTTTCTCAAAAAATTAAAAGTTCAAGAAATCATAACTTTGCTCGTTTAAATTTTGCGTTTGGTGCACCAGTGGAATCAATTAAAAACTAAAAACACACTGAACTTTTGGTTTCTCTTTTTGTTTTGTGCATTTCTAAAGACATTTTTCTTTCTTTAATTCATTTTCTTCTTTAATTAGTTTTAGCAATTATAAAATTTCTTTATAATTGTTAGACACGCTTAAAAAGAATAACAAAGCTTAACTTTTTCTTTTGTTTTCAATGAGAGTATTAACGGAGTTAATCAAATAAATAAAAAAGATCGATGTTTTGTTCCCTATCCCCTCAAGTCAGAATGTCATAATGAATTTCTTTTTATAAAAAAAGGCAAAACAAAAAAATATGTTAACGATTCCAGGATTGACTAAATCCCGAAAATCCCGGGATTTATTGGGATTGGCATCCCTAATTGACATCTAAAGTTACGCATACACGAGGCAACATTTGTCGAAACATCGGCATGTTTTACTAAATGTTGCTACGTGTGTGGGGATCTTTCTGGTTGAAATTCTTGTTACCTTTTTGGTTTCTCAAATATTAAACATTTTTGATATTTAATGTTTCCAAACACATTGTTTTATCGTGTGTGGCGATGTTGACTGTTTTTTCGTTCTCATTCTGTTGAGAACAGTTGTTGAGTGAGGTGCTTTTGCAACTCTCGGACAAAAAATTATTAAGAAAGAAATCGGAAAATGGCAACAATTGCAAATTGTGAGAGTTGGAAAACAATTATAATTGCATCTAAAATTTTTCCAAATTTATGGGACATAAAATATGATAGGTATACAAAGAAAACAAATAATTTTTTTTTTTTGTGTTTTGTAGTAGTACATTCAAAAAACACGCAATACTAATGTTACGTTTTTAGTGTCATCGTCTGTGGTAAAAACGGAAACATAAATAGTAACACGTGTTTTGACAAATGTTGCATCGTCTGTGGGTACCATAAAAGCCACATTTTAACAAGTTACACATCTACAATGGAATATTATTTCAATACAATGTAGTAGTAGTAGAATAAAACAAGTCCTAGAACTAAATTTAAGAACCAAATTTTAGAAAATCCCAAAAAATTCATCATACCACCGGTGAATACTGTAATGTAATTCATTACTTTTTCTACATTTTGGTTCTTCATATACCAAATGATTGGTTCTCCTTTCGCTGGTTATGAGTTCTTTCTTTTTGTACTTATTCTATTTTCACAAATCGTAGGAGACTGGAACAATTGACACTTATTTCCCGCAGGTTGATTATACTTTTTTCGCTGTTTGAAATCGTCGAATATATGTTTAGGGTATATAATTATATATGATTAATGAAGTAAGGTTTTATATAAATGATATAGTTTGTGGTATTAACGGTATATAAAAGTACACAGAAAAAATTAAAAATGGTCTCTAATCACCAAATGCAGAGAATCATGCAAACAATTTGTTGATTTTGCACCTATTACCAACATGATTATATTGGTTACTAAAAATTGTAAGAATTGAAAATTGTAAACCTTTTTTCTTAATAAATATTTTTTATTTTAATTAATAGAATGACCAATAAACTTTGCCGTTTTAAACAATGGGTTAATGGATTTTATTAAATTAAGCTCAAGTGTTGACAATTTCCATAAACAATTTTACAAGCTTAAATTATTTTATTTTTAACGCAAAAATCAATTAAGATTTTTTTGTTATTTAATTAAACATTTATTTCAAATAAACTAAATGTTAAATCAAAATTTAATTTGTAATTTTCTTTCAACTAAAAAATAATTGATTAAATTAATAAATTAAATTGAAATACTTTTTAAACAATTTTTTTAAGTGATAAAAAAACTACTAATCATTGTTTGTGTATGTATGGAATTGGATTGTACGATATGGTATTGAATTGTAGGGCATTGTATGGTATGATATGGTATAGTATTGTAATGTGTTGTGTGGTATGGGTTGATTTAATATGGTATTGTATGGTATTATATGGAATTTTATGGGTTGCTATGGTATGGAATTGAATGAAATCGGCTTAGTAGAAAAAAAGTTATGCCCAAATATGAAACAACCTCCCTAAAAAGTTTATATTTTTGTTATAAAAATTAAAAACAATTAAAAGTGGTGACAAAATTTACCGATTTTATAAAGATTAGTTCATAATATACCACAGGCCCCATGTAAAGCGTCCTTCCTTAAATCATTTAAAAAAGCATTAAATTCTCTTAAAACTGTATAACTGTATAGAGATTCGGTTTAATTAAATTTTTTTTTTAATATTTTTGATGAGCGATTTATAATTAACAATCGGTTCAACATAAAATCTGCTCCTGAAAATCACTTTAATGCGGCTTATAATATTTCTGAAGCAAATCAGAATATTTTATATAAATTAGGCAATGAATTATACTACTGTGAGGTCAGCCCATTGCTGAATTATTCGAACTCTCAGTGAAGGGTATTAAAGATTCAGCATAGCCGAATAAAGCTCTCTTACTTCTTTTACATTTTATTTTCCAATTTAATTCTAAAAGGCTATAAAATACCAACGGCCAATTTCACCAAGTTCAGTTATAATTTACTATCAGTTATAACTGTCGAAAACATATCGCTAACCGAATGTTAAAGTAATAGTTAGTTTTAACTAAACTTGGTGAAGTTGGCCGTAATTCATGTAATTTTGTACGATGCTAATTTTTTTCAAATTAATCGTTTGTCTTTTTATTTTTATATAATATTTATTAGCACTTTTTCAAACATTTTTTGGAATTTTTTAACATTTTTTTCACAAAAATCTAGCACTTTTCCTACATTATTTCTTGGCCACACTGGTTGTCAGAGATGGCACTAAGAATTTAATAATTGCCACAACAATCTTTTGAATTTGCACTTTTTTGACCTTTATTGTACTTAAAGATTTTTTTTTAGGGTCAATTAATTTTATTCATGTTTATAAAAACAACACAAAAAATTAGAAAAAGAATGTACGTACTGGGTTTCAATTAGATTTCGATAGCAGAATTACAATTTTGATTATAAATTTATTGTAATATTAAAATCATAACAATTGCAGTTCTGTAAGTCCCTTATTTGGAGGAAACCGCAAAGATTTTAAATTTGATTTAGTTTTCATAAAATTTAAAAACACTTCCGGTGAGTGGTGACAAAAAAGCTTTAATTTTTTCTACATATTTTTAGTTCTTATAAAATTAACATCTTCATAATAAATGAAAGTAAATGTTAAAAGAAGTGGATAAGTACAAGGCATTCGTTTAAAAAACAAAGCACAAAAAATAGAAAATAGCTGGGATATTTTAAAGAAAGAAACCCAAAAATTAGTACTATTATAAAATATTCTAAAAAGGTTCACTTATAATTATATAAATATTTATTTACAGGTTAAAAAAATTATAGAAACGAGGAAACTGCATACACTCAAAAGTATGTATGAACATGCATGTGTATAATGACTTAACGTTCTTCCGTAAAGGCCGAACCATAATGTGCTTAAGTTGGCTTCAGCAAATGTGCGAATACATGTAAATCATATGAGGCAAACCATATTGAACTTAAGGAAACGTTTTGTTAAGTTTTATGAAATTGTCATTTGCTTAAGCAAAGTGCCGCACATTCCGTACGGAATCAAATGTTTTTTTATTTTGTTTTGTTTTTTTAAATACATTTCAGAGACTTTTTGTTAATTTTTGACAGTAGGTTAAGCAAGGCTATGCATATTATGGTTGGGCCTTAAGTCTGTGTTTAGACGTCTCATGTCTTAAGGCCCAACCATAATATGCATAAGTTAGCTTAAATATCTGTCAAAAATTAACGAAAAGTCTTTTACATATACTGTTTGTCAAAATTACCATAAATTGAAAGCTGTGACGTAGGCTGCACGCAATTTTTAAGCAATTTACTTTCAATATGTCATCAAGAAAAGAATTTATACTGACAAACGAAAAATTTGCTCACTAAACTTCTAATCAGCTGTTAAATTGAACGTAAAATTGCCAAACAAATGGATAGTTAAAATTGAGAGCAATCTCGTTATCAATTTAAAAAGTGTGAGTGTGTTAGTGAAAAAAATGAGAGTGAGAGCAAATTAAAAGGAATTGAAAGACAAAAATTGATCGTGTGGCCTCCAAGTTAGACATAAGCCATATCAAGGCGAATTCATTTACCAGGTGGCGTTGAAAGCACAGCTGTGCTATTTTTTTCTTACTTTGATAGCTTTGGCTTTTCTAAAATTATTTAGGAGAACGTTTCCTGATGATCTGGCCTAAGCAACCAGTGAAATGCGCATAGGAACAGCTTATCCTCCAACAATAAATTTCAGTATCTTTTATCAATTATTTAAAAAGGGAATTAAGCACAACAAACAAAATCTTTTAATTAATAATTCTTACTATTTTGCCATTGTTTTAAAAAATTTAAATTAAGAAAAAAAAATTTAAGATTTTCCTCTTCAAAATATGATTTCTTTCGCCATATGACAATTTTCATTCCAAAGATTCAGGTAACGCTGTATATAAATATAAAGGTACAGCCAACTTCAGGTATAATCTACGAACGAAAAACAAAACGAATTTGTGAGTACAGCAAAGTATGTACTCCCCCGCTATGCTCTTTTCCCTTCTCTTCTATAAACTTAAGACTTTGCAAAGTAAACTTTGCTTGTCTGAAAGGGGTCTTACACCCAATTTACATGATGAATTTTATGACGTCCAATTTTGGACGTTATTTTTTGTTTGGCAGCAAGCGGTGTAGAGAAGAAAGAGGGGTAGAAAATTAGACATGATTTCTGTTTTCATGGTTTTTTTTGACACTTAGCTTTACACTTTTTCTGTTCTTTCTGTTACGTTTTATTTTTATATTCTCATCAATTTGATTGTGCTTTTTGACTGATAAAAAAAAACAGTTTTTTCGACATTCAAAATAAATAAAATAAAAAATATTAAAAATATAAATTTAATAGTCTAAAATATTAAAAGAGACTATTTAGAAATACAGAATTAATTAATCCACTGAATTAATTAAACATTTGTGCAAAAAATATTCTGCCCATTAAGGGAAGGTTGGCTTTGTGTTTGTGGAAAAAGCGAATAAACAGGTGAGTATTATTTCAAACAATAAAAATAATAGCATGTGCAAACTGCATTATGTACATATGTATGTAAAAATTATTGGAATACCTACAAATATTTGCATGTTTGATTTTTGTAGTGCTTGTGCTTGAATCACAGTTGAACAATAATGTGGACAAGGGAAACTATTGAGTGTTTAATAATACAGTACCAACAACACGAAGTACTTTATAACGTAAGACATCCTTCCTATTTAGATCGTGTGAAAAGATCAGATGCACTCTTTTCCATATGCCAAGAGCTTAAAAAATTTTGCAAGGACATAACCCCAGAATGTATAAAAAAGAAAATTCATTCATTAAGGGCACAATACATCAAAGAAACCCGTGCAATTTATAGTAGCAAAAGAAGCGGAGTTGGTGCGGATGATGTATACGTTCCAAAACTTTGGTACTATACGCAATTAGAGTTTTTGAAACCACATTGTATGGTTCGAAAATCGGAATCAAATATTTCAAACATTTCCGAGGTAAGTACACATAGCTGACGTTTATATATATATATATATATATATATATATATATATGTATATAATTTTTGAACATCTTTTGATTAATACATCTTACTTTTAGATTGATGAAAGTGATGAAAGTTTGCTCAGCGAATCAACTGTAAGCAACACACCCACTTATGATAAAAGAGTAAGTACATTATTTTTTGTACATTAGGTGTAATATGTATATGTTTCTTACATTTAGATAGATGAAAGTGATAATAGTTTTGTGTTTCCCAGCGGATCAACTACAACCAATGTACACACACCCCCTTTAAAGAAAAGAGTAAGTACAATTTTCCAATTGTTTAATTTATTTTGCATATTGAATATTATATATTACATACATAGATTTATAGTTTTTAAAGTAATGTTATATTCAGGGGTGTTCTGGAAATCGAAAAACGCAACAATTTAAAAGTCGTTTTTTCACGAGATTTTTGTAGCAAAAGAAAAACAAATAAAATACAATACAAATATTTCTCTATTAAACAGAATTCTATAAGAAAATTATAAAAAATTGCATTAAGAGTGCATTAAAAAGAACTTCAAAATTCTTGCGTTTTGCGTTTTCGATTTCCAGAACACCCCCGATTATCAAAGTTTTTGTTTGACCTTTTGTTTTTAAATCTCTATGTAAATATTGAATTTGAGCTTAAGGTCAGTGTTTTTTAAAAATTATTTAAAATAGTATTTAAAAAACACTGAACTTAAGCTAATATTTAATATTTACATAGAAATGTTATTTTATTACAATTTGTTATACAACCAATACAATTTTCCTTCGTTATTAAAATAATCTTCAAATCCTTGACGAACACTTTGTGCAGCACCTTTTCCGTAGGTGTTTTCTGTATTTCTGACATTAGCTTCTTCAGCTGTTAGATTTTCAGTAGGCGCAGGCTCATTCAAATAATTGTCACTCTGGTAACTTAATAAATTGTGTAACACGCAACAAGTCTTAGTAATAAGATCTACTTTTTCTACCGATAAATTCATTTTAGTTTGAAAAATTCTAAATCGGTTTACCATTATTCCAAAAGCTCGTTCTACTACTTGTCTAGCTCGTGAAAGGCGAATATTAAAAATTTGTCGTTCTATTTTATTAGTTTTGTGGGAATAAGGCTTCATTATATGTTTTTGAAGTGGAAACGCATCATCACCCACAATAACATATGGCAATCTTCTTCCATTTCCCAGAATTTTGTCTTCTGGAAAGTGCTTTGTGGCATTGTCGATGACTTTTTTTAGGTCACTTCTTAACAAAACCCCTGCGTCGTGCGTGCGGCCGTTGCACCCAACATCTATATACACAAAACGGCAATCCGCATCGACTAGAGCTAACAGAACTATGCTGTTAGATCCTTTATAATTATAAAAAAATGAGCCATCTGATCGACGAAATTAAAAAACTACGTGCTTGCCATCCAGTGCGCCTAGACAATGAGGGAACTGCCATTTTATTGCGAAATTATCAGCTATGGCTTCCCATTCGCTTTTTGCTTGTGGAAACTATTGAATAAAATAAAATTTTATGCTTTGTTGTGTAATTTATTTGTAAATGTTAATAAAGAAAAATATTTTAAACTATTGATGAAGCTATAAGTGCCGAAAGTGGGGAAAAACATATCTCGGTTTTCTTTACATTTGGAAGCTATTCAATTTGCAACATAAAATTTTCCTCTTTTTGGCTTTTTCTGTACACAAAAATGAAAAGTTTTACTTAGAATCTGCTTAAATAATATATTCTATTTCTTTATGTTTTAGAAAAAAGCGTTAAATTTGGAGAATAGGATAGAGAATGTGAAGAAGTTGATTCTCAACAAATCGGAACAAACAAATTGTTACGATTGGCTGGGTAAGCAGGTGGTGTTTGAGATCACAAATTTTAAAAATGAAAAAATTCGAAAGGACGCTGTGTGGAGCATACAAGAAATACTTCGCAAATATTCACTGCAAGATGCACAAGCTGAGCCTCAACCATCCTGCTCCCATAAAACGCCACCGCCGGAATCATCATTCATACAAATCCGTTCATTTCGCCCATCATCATCGTACCCGAATGTACGAGCCAATCATCACCATCTGTGGACATATTGCAACAATCACTGCTTGGAGTGTTAGATGATGACGATTTTTAGTTTACTTTTTATATATTTTTTACAGATGTAATATACTATATACTACTATAGTACCTTAATAAAACTACATTTTTTATTATTTGGCATCAAAACAGTTTAACATTTTAGTTTTTACGCACCTTTAAAAATTCATCTTTAAAATTCTTCCAAATTGCCTCGCACACTTCCGGAATTGCACGACAAAGAAATGAACTGGATAATCTGGTTTGGTAATTTGCACTCTTGTAAGACTCTCCAGTGGCCAAGTATTGTAGTGTGGCAGCTATTTTTTCTGCAGGAGTAATTGCACATCTCATGACTGTGTCTTGTTTTGTTATTCATGTTGAATTTTTGAAAGAATGAAATTAAAAGTTGCAGGTTTCATTCTTATGTAATTCAAAAATGAAGATGTGTCCTCCATGAGATCTTTCATAAGAAAGGAAAATGTACCTCGTTCCACACGACATTTACGCCATTCTTTGATCCACTTCCTCTTTTTTCTTTTCTGCATATCACATACACCTTGGCAAGTGTCCAACAAATACAAAACAATTTCTTTGTCTTCATTATTGTCCAAATCTAAATTATCTATTGCCACTTCCGTTAATTCAAAAATCTGCTCCATTTTTTGTTTAAAAATATAAATAATTTTTAATTCAGACTTATTTATATTTTTTCTAAGAAGAAAAATTAATTAAAGCAGAATAACCGATTAAGCAATAAAAAACAACCCTGGTTGCAAATAAGAATGAAAATGAAAAAAAATTAGACGTCCAAAAAAAACCATAGTATGAATTTGAGTAGTTTTTGGTAGCAACTTCAAAAGGGAATTAAGAAAATTGGACGTCATAAAATTCATCATGTAAATTGGGTTTAACACCAATTTTCTTAATTCCCTTTTGAAGTTGCTACCAAAAACTTCTCAACTTCATACGATGGTTTTTTTTGGACGTCTATTTTTTTCATTTTCATTCAATCCAGTTGATGACAATATAAAAATAAAACGTAACAGAAAGAACAGAAAAAAGTGTAAAGCGAAGTGTCAAAAAAAAACATGAGAACAGAAACCATGTCTATTTTTCTACCCCTCTTTCTTCTCTACACCGCTTGCTTCCAAACAAAAAATGACGTCCAAAAGTGGACGTCATAAAATTCATCATGTAAACTGGGTGTTAGTTACAAAAATAAAGAAATTTCACGGCGCAGCTGCTGTCATCGGCGGCTTTAATTGAGCCGTCTAAGCCGTGTAAATCGGCGGCGGCGCGGCTTGGAGAAATCAAGCGGCGGCGGTGAGGCGTTCGGCTTGGTTCTCTGGTCTCGTGGCCACCTGAAGTAAATTCGCTTTGGTACCCTAAAAGAAATGAATAACCAAATCTAAAAAAAAAAATAATTTCTTACTAACCCACTTGCAACAATTTTACATTGAATTAATGAGTTAGAGAGAGGGACAGCTTTTTTATATTGCTCTTAATAAACTAATATAAACTATAGCCAATATATCGGTGAGCACTACTGTTCATCTAACTAGTAAAATGATCGGTAGTCTTCTTATAGGGTAATTCACAGAGCAAGGCGAATTCGCTACATAACAGTACGTTTACATTTGACAGTACTGGCAAGACAGTAAGCAAATACATATTAGTTGCCAAAAACACTACTTGCTGTCTTCGTGACGTAGGCGTCCAGACCGTAGTTAAGACAGGTCACTTAAAAAAAAATGTCTAACGCGAATGTCGCAGTGCAAGTTTTAGCTAAACGTGTTTTATATGAACTGAACAAATTAAAAATAGCATTGAACAACTATTTTCTGTGAACATAGATAGCCCTTACACAGGGTCTCCACCTGAGATAATATCTGATATAATATGTGAGAGAACGTCGGCAGAATGAGAGAGCACATTTCTTCGTGTTAATCTTAATCTTAAACAAGGGGAACATGTATTTTATAAGATTTCATAATTTACTGATTTTCGTACAGTAAACTTGTGTCGTTTTTTATTATATTTTAGTTTTTTCTTTGTTTTTAGTATTTATTATTGTTTTTCAAGCACTTTTTACAAGATTTACACTATTTTCACTAAACAAATTAAACATTTTAATGATAGCGTCTTAATATTAATTCATCTGTATGTATGTATGTGTGTTTTTGACAGCTTATCTTATAAGATAGTTGTTATAACATTTCTCATAACAACTGTCTCATAACATTTATTATAATATTAATACTAACACTATTTGAGAGTCCACACGTAAGATAATACTCTCTGCGATTGAATTTGACGTTATCTCAGGTGGAGACCCTGTGTTAAGTAAAACATACAAAACCAAAGCATAATTTATTAATTTTTTTTTTACTTTTGCGAACAAAATTTCAAATTACTGTCAGCAATGTCAAATCACTGTCCATTTTACTGTCTGCAAAATTTGCTAGACAGTAGACTAGACAGTTGGAAAAGTGTACATGAATTAGTGAAAAAGTTTACATGTATTGCAACTGTCTTGCCAGTACTGGCAAATGTAAACACCGTGTAAATTCGCCTTGCCACAGAATCTCTGTCGAGTAAACATTGGAAGAAAATGTTGCGGTATCAACACAATGCAGCTTTTTTGCGTTATTATTCAATTAAACATGCAGCCAAGGAACCAGTGAAATACACAACAACCATTAATTTACCTAAAACAAAGTTCCCAACGCGTCTAACTGCAACCAAAAGACAAGAACTTGAAAAAAAATTACTTTCCGTGAGCATCTTGATACATAATTCCACAAATAATTGACATGATTCCAAACTCTTCCCTTGCAGACAACATTCGCTCAAACTTATCAATATCAAGAAGAGAATCTTAAAGAACCATCGTATGTTTTACACGATGGTCCTCCGTATGCAAATGGTAACTTACATATGGGTCATGCGGTTAATAAGGTTTGTCAAAAAATAAAAGAAATATGATGTAAGAACTCGATCAGAGTTTATTTTTAGATTCTTAAGGATATAACAATAAGACATCATGTAGTGAAAGGGCAAAAGATTCATTATGTTCCTGGTTGGGATTGCCATGGCCTTCCAATTGAGCTGAAAGCTTTAGCTTCTACATGCAACAAAAGCTATGAAAAAGAACCAAATGTTATACGATCAAAGTGTAAGTGAAATTATTTTCAAACGAAGGAACTATGAAGTAAACATTTTAAATAAACGTAATTATTCACAGCACGACAATTTGCTTTGGATGCCATTGACAAACAAAGAGAGGAATTTCGTTCATGGGGCATTTTATCCGATTGGCAAAATAATGCAAGGCTTTATTTTACTTTAAATCCTGAATTTATATGCAATCAATTGCAGTTATTTTTAGAATTTTACAAAAAGGGCTTAGTTTATAGAGATCTGAAACCTGTCTACTGGTCGCCGTCATCAAAGTAATTTTTATTTTATAAGATTGATTAGTAGTTTTTAATTTTCTTGCATTTAGAACCGCATTGGCTGAAGCTGAACTCGAATATGACGGTAATTATATAAGTCCATCGGTTTACATGCGTTTTGCCCTTAAATCCTTGCCACCTTCTATTGTGCTGGAAAAGCAACAAAATTTGTTTGCTGTAGTTTGGACAACAACACCATGGACTCTGCCAAGTAATCAGGCAATTTGTTATAATCAAAATTTTGAGTATTCCATAGTTGAATTAAAAAATTCTTCTATAAAGCCATCAACTGATCTCTATTTAATAGCTTCAAGTTTACTTGAAGACTTTGTAAAAAATACACAAATAGAATGTAAAGTTATACAAATTATAAGAGGTAAGATTACTGTGGAATATATGTACATATGTTTGTATATACATATATGATGAAAATGCTCCTTGTGTTCTTTCTCATTTAAGGAACTGAATTGAATCATTGTACGTATCAGCATCCGATTTACGGAAACAAAAACTCATTGCCATTCCTTGATGCTTGTCATGTGCAAGAAACAAAGGGAACAGGCCTAGTTCATACGGCCCCTGCACATGGCCCGGATGATTTTCTTGTTTGCTTGGCCAAAAAAATACCTGTGGTAAGTAATTTTATTTAGGAAACACCCTTTAAAGCAATACGTCGCGTGAGTTTTCACGTTGCTCCTTGAGTTGCCTAAAATAAGACTAAGCATAATTGTTGGTTCTATTTCGAAAATGAGTGTGTATCCTTCAATTTGTTTTCTATCCACCCAAACTTTAGCCCGGTCCGGTAGTGGGCCTTCCATAAATACTATTTTTTCGATTTTTGAAAATTTTAAAAATCAAAACTCGGTATATAAAATGAAAAAATTGTGTTTTTAAATTTTTAAAAATCGAAAAAAAAAACAGTATAAATGGAATGCCCTTTATAAGACCGGGCTTTAAAGTTGTTGGGTGGATGGAAGTCTAAAATTATACATTTTCAAAAAGACGAATGATACACTCATTTTCAAAAACACATTTTAAATTTTCAAATCCAAAAAATTTATTTATTTATTTATTTAATAAAGTAATACAAAGCCTTCCAGGCCAAAATATAAATATGTAACATAGTTATAACTAGGGATGAGATTTTCATGCACTAAAAAATCGAAAATATGCACTAAAAACTTCAAAATATGCATTAAAAAAATTTAAAATATGCACCAAAAACTTGAACATTTTCAATAAAAAGGAGTTTTTTTAATTTTATTTAAAACAAAAAATAAAAAATTCAGTATTTTTTATTCAAAGGGACAATAGTTTTTACGACTTATTTAAATAACTAATTAAAATTTTTGAGTGCATAAACAAATAAATAATTTTTTTAATTATCAAAAGTAAGCCTTTGTCTGTTCGGACGAAAAAAAAACTTATGTACATGGAAAATGATCTCTTAACGTCAACCCAAGTTACAGGAACTTGAAGGATGCCAATTTCATTTGGAGAATATTCATTTATTATTCAGATCCCACATTTGATTTCAGATCAAAAATAGTTGGCATTTGTTTTATTTCTTAACGTTTTGGCAAAACGTTAAGATTTTTTTTTTAATTTGTTGGGCAATTCTTCCTTTCACAATTCTTCCTTTTACTTTCTGTAATATCAATTAATTTGAGCTGACTATTAAGTGAACTAAATCCCTCCAATTTAATATTTCTTTCTCATTTTTTTTTTATTGCATAAAAAATCAACAAGTTCTTCAATAACCTTCTTAAATTGCTCAAAGTTTTTTTAATAGTATTCTACAGCATCCAGCTTCACCATCTTGTTACTACTAGCTATGGTGGTAAGGCTACCAAGGGAAACATTTCTTTAAAAATATTTTTTAAACCAATAAATCGATATTATCTAATTTCCTCTGGAACTCGGTGTAACCCACGTGCCAAGCAAGTAACATGTAATAGTTTTGGATAACATATTTTAAGCCCATTGGCAGCCTTAACCATGTAAAGTGCTGAATCGGTTAAAAATAAAATGATCTTTTTGCTTTTTGTCAAAATCTCACACCCAACAAATTTATTGAGTCATGGAAAGCTCGAACTATCGTAGCATGGTTGGCCTTTTCCAATAACACAACGTTAAGCAAGAATTTATTTTTGCAAACTTTTTCATCTTTATCCAAAATTCCAACAATAACATTTGCAACATAACGCCCTTCTATAACCGTTGTTTCGTCCATCGGCACCCATAAATATTTGCTTATCAAATAGAACAGATTCTTTCTAGTTCGGAGCAATATATTTTGTTCACATAATTTTTTCTAAGAGTAGGCTGGCAAGGAATGCTCTCATTCATGTAAGTTTTAAAGAATTTTCTTAAATTCTCGTTACTTAATTTGTGTAAGGGTATGTCAGCGGAAATAAATGCTTCACATAAGTCCACACAAAACTTATATGTTGTCTCTGTATTTTAAAGCAACGACTGGGACGACTTTTCTGTAACACGCTCGAGCCGCTCCTCGTGCTTTTAACTATTTAAGTGTTGCTCAATCAAAAACTTCCTTTCGTGGCTCACAGATTTATTGCAAACTTTGCAATTAAGTATTCGACAATCAGATTTAAAGGCATTGTTATATTCGTTAACGTTTTTCATTATGATGGAAGACTTTGATGGCTTTATCTTCGGCATATTTTCTGGAAAAAAATCTCGTAAAATAAAAGATACGTGTTAAGCTGTTAAATATACTCAAAATTTAGTTTCAAACAATTAATGGAAAAATTGCATTTAAATTACTGTTTTGAATGTTAAAATTGTATTAATTCACGTTAAAATTTCCTGAAGAATCCAGTTTTTTCTCAAAAATACGTTGCAAAACAATGAAAAAAATTACATATACGTTTTTATTTAAAAATGTAATGTGAATTAATATGTTAGCATGTAACATCAAGTTATGTAGTTTATGCGTTTATTTATAAATTTTTTGAAGAACTTTTTTTATAAGACCATTTAAAAAAAATCACTCGAAAATGTGAAAATATGAAATATATGCATTTAAAACCAAAATATGCAAAAATATGCAAAAGCAAATCGATGCCATTTTAGCGCAAATTTATTGATTCGGAAAGATAATTGGTCGACATCGTTCTTCGACTATCGACAAAAAACATGCATTTGCATGGAAATCTCATTCCTAGTTATAACAAAGCCTAATATACAGACATTTAGTTCAAGATATAAAAAGAACAAAGAAAAAAAAAATAAAACTTAAACCTAAATCGATGTAAAAAGTCCAAAAAAAAAAACAACATTTTGGCTCCCCAACCACAAAAACGTTCTGAAGTTTAATTCAAATGTAAAATAAAAAAAGAACAAAACATCTTGGAAACCTTTTTTTTTATTTTTTTTTGTAAAACGGAATATTTCCAAAAATTCCAATTTGGACCATTATCAAGAAAGTCCAAAAAAATAGTACCTACTTTAAAGGAGTAATAAAAAAATGTCAAAATTAACCAGGAAGACCCTTTTAAAGTGTACTAAATATATAAAAAATTAGGGAAATCAATTTTTTTTAAACCATCCAATGGATGGCCCCATACGTATCTTAAACTTAAACATATTTTAAATTAAATGGTCCGTTTTACTTCAACTTTAAATTTTAGAAATCTCTGGTTAATGAAGAAGGCGTGTACAACTCTGATGCGCCAAGTTATCTACAGGGTAAAAGTGTACTTAAAGAGGGAAATAATTTGGTATTAGAAAAATTAAAAAATGATGTACTATATTCGGATACTTTAACTCACAGCTATCCTTTAGATTGGCGTACCAAAGAACCAGTAATAATCAGAGCTAGTGAACAATGGTTTATAAATACATCGGAACTTAAAGAAAAGGCCGTTAAAGAGGTAATAATATGTAAGTTTTTGTGGTGGTTGTGTTACTAACGAATTTGTCTTAGATTGATAAAATAAAAATTTATCCACGTGCGAATGCCGAGGCAAGTAAAAATGCTTTGAGAACACAAGTTATGAAGCGTCCTTATTGGTGTATATCCAGACAAAGATCCTGGGGTGTTCCCATACCTGTATTTTACGATAAAAATACTAGAAAAGTTATATGTGATGAGTACGTATCATAAAACATTGTTTAAGTAAATATAATCTGTAGGTAAGGCATATAAAACACAAACATTTTTTCTACCAACAATGTATGTATGTATATAAGTATGTATGCCCGTTATAGACTCTGAAACAATCAAACCGATGTGCTCCAACCGGTTTTATTAGCAAAAAAATTTCTTTAGGCTATATATTCTTCTAAAACTATGACCACTAAAGGAGATTTATTAATTTTTATTAATTATCGTTAGCCTTGTCGTACCCATTACATTCCAGTTGTCTAGTCATTTTCACTGAGACCTTATTAAAATTTGACTTGTTTTTTTTAGCTTAACACGTACATTTTTAAGCTCTTGTAAAGATATTGCACGAAATTTAAATCTAAAGTCTATCACAGGTATTTTGTTTTCATATTTCGCATTATTTATTGATTCTCTTACTGACCTAATACTAATTCGCGTAACTCCAAAACGATTTAGTTTATTGAACAAACTAAAAAAAAAACCGAAATTTGGCAATAAAGTTTTCTAGTATTATGCTATTAAGGGTAATATGCGCAAAATTGCTTTAGAAACATAATTTTTATGGGCAAAATAATAATTTTTTTTTGGCGCATCGCTGCAGGGGCCAAATTTAAGAATTTAAATTATTGAAATATGGCGGTTTAATGAAATTCTTCTAGGAGCATTCCTGCTGCGTCTAGGATGCTCCTAGATGGTTCCAACTTTATTTTCCATCTCCATCATTTATTTCTAACATACATGCACGCTATCTTAATTCCTTATGTCAAATTTTCAGGATAGTATTTTATTCTATATTATGTAAAATTTTAATATAAACTTACAGATTGATTTTTGATTTTTAATCATAAAGAAGTGCAATTATCTACAAGGTGAAACAAAAATAATTTTGGCCTGGTAGCACACGCCGGGTATCCGCTAGTTTTCTTCAAAGTGCAATTACCGGGTATCTAGTTTTTAATAAAGTGCATCCTTTTTTTATTAAATTCCAATTAAAGCTATTCTGAAAATTTGTTTAAAATCGAACCACGCCAAAGGTAAATTGACAAGGCCTTAAGGAAATATTTTTTTTTTTTTTTGGAAATTTTGAATATATACATATTGGGGCATAAATGGCCCAAAACTTTTTTGACGTTAAAAAACGCAGTTAAATTCTTTTAATTATAAATAGAACAAATTTCAGCTTTGCTGCTTTATTTACTTGGAGTGAAATTATTGCGTTTTGTTATGGAACTCCTCAAATATCTTTTAATATATGATTTTCAGAGAAATTTTGAAACACATTTGCGACTTGATTACCAAAGAAGGAAACATCGACTTTTGGTGGTCAAAGTCGGTAAAAGAACTTTTACCTGCACATCTGTCGAATACCTTAAATATAAACATTGACGAGGTGGAAAAGGGTATGGATATCTTTGATATTTGGTTTGATTCTGGAAGTACGTGGTCTTACGTCTTAAAAGATCAACAAGTAGCTGATTTGTATTTGGAAGGTTATGATCAATTTACTGGTTGGTTTCAGTCTTCCTTACTAACCAGTGTTGGTGCTAGAAATTGTGCACCATATAAGTAATTATTTGAAAATCATGGTATTAAATTTATAGTAATTTTATCAAATTTTTTTCACAGGGCTATTTTTGTACATGGTTTCACGGTTGATGAGAACGGGTATAAAATGTCTAAATCTTTGGGAAATGTAATATCGCCTACCGATATTACAAAAAGTTATGGAGTTGATGTTTTAAGGTTAAAAATAAATGTGTAAAAGATCTATTTGACTCCATCAAAAACAATACATTTTATTTCTAGATGGTGGGTTGCTTCGCATGGCGCCCAACATATGGCCATTACTGTTAGCGACAAATTGCTGCAAAAATCTGCGGAAAACCTGAGTAAAATTCGTTCAACTTTACGATATTTTAATGGGGCAATTGGCGTAAGGACTGATAAAAAAAATTATCTAGAAGTTGATAAACAAATACATTTAAATCGTTATTTACTCAGCAAATTATGTGATTTTGAAAAGGAGGTTGGTATAAAAACCGAAAAGCCGATTAATAAATAGTTAAATTAATAACGTCCTTATTGTTTAAGACTTTTAGTTTATACGATTGTTATGAATACAACCGGGTTGTGGCTTACATACAAAATTTTGTAGCAAATCAAATATCTGCTATATATGTTAATTTGATCAAAGATCGACTGTACTGTGGGACATCAGCTGAAATTTCAGATATACGATCTACTTTAGAGAAATGCTATTCGATACTGAGCAAAACTTTGTGGCCCATAGCTCCATTTTTAGTAGAAGAAAGTTGGAGTTATTACGGTAAGTTTAGAAAAATAATTTATAAATTTTTTTTTTTAATAATTTTTCTGCTTTGCAAGACGCTTCATCGCCTTTTTATCAACAAAAAATAATATGCGATAACAGTTGGAAAAATAACTTAATAGAAGAAATTATTGATACTGCTCTAAGTGTAAAACGTCTAATAAACCAAAAAGCCACGGATAAGAGTTCTTGGCTGTTGGGTGTTACAATCAAATGTAATGAAAAAAATATTGGTTTGCTACAGCATTTGCATCCTACACTTGAAAAATGTATAACTGATTCTGAATTATGCGAAATATTACAAGTTGGATCAGTAACACTGCAAAAATGTTCTACCTTTTCTTTGGACTATCACGTCGAAATCGAACAAATTAAAAGTTCATTATGCCCTCGGTGTCGACGTCATGCCGTTTTAAACGAGAACGATATCTGTGATCGTTGCTGTAGTGTTTTAGAATTACAAAAATAAAATAAAATTAATAAATTTTTTTAGATGAAATGTATTTGCCCATTTTAGAGAAATAAATTCTAAAAACTTTGTAAACATTTTAATAGGGAATCTCTTAATTTTAAACGCAATGACTGCTTGCCTCCGCATACTATATGCGTTTCATTTTCCTCGAATTTAATCGTCGTGTCGTCATTTATCAGATGTATAGTGATTATGTTGCCTTGTCTATCCATTTTAATATTGGTAATACCATCTTGCGTAAGACGTTTTATCAGCATATCCACATCCAGAATTCCATATTCATATTTAACATTTTTCAAAACATCTTCACGAGTTGGAGGTGGGTGCTTATTGCTACTACTGGGTTGTTCGTTGGTCTGATCACTACAGGGTTTTATGTTATGAACTTTGTCTTTTACTTGTAATATACCCGTTATTGTTGAAATGGTCACGCCATTGCCAACGTCGCGTGGTACAATTTTTTGAGCCATTTCTGAAGTAAGAAACACGCGATCCAATTTGCGTTTTAGAGGCAACCGTATAATTTCTCCACATTTGAATGTTATAATTTTTTTGTCCTACAAAATATTTAAAAAATACACGAAAATTGCTATTATTAGATTTCCGTTTGTAACACCTATAACTGATAATCAAAGAATATTTAAGAGCTTAAGTAATAATTCATCTTAGCTATAAATCTGTTTACAGAATTTCAGTGTAAATTTTGTGGCAAACGGAAAGGATGGCACACTCCAAGCACACGAAAATACATAGTCAAATTACAGAATATACATATTATTATGAGTTGCATTCGACAAACGATCTTTGCTGGCTATCGAACATCGACTATCGAATGTGAATCTTGTATTATGAGTTGACAGCACTGTCGAAAATTTCGTTTGGCGTCGAATTTTTTAACGAAACTAATTTTGCTTTCGATGCTGCAATTTAATTTAAAAAACATGTTGAAAATTTAAATATTTGCAAATGTGTCGAAGGTCCATAACAGCTATTGGAAAAGCTCGTTTTCCCTATGGGAGAAAAGGTTGTTTTAATAAACGTAATACATGGCAATATGTTCTTAAATGCAACCGTAACATTTTGGCAATGCATTTTGTTCCTGAATGCAACGTTGTGATTGTCACTACGCAGAGAAAAACAAATAAAGCAGTTAAAAATTTTTAGATGCAAAACATACATTTACAATACAACATAGGTAAAAATTAATCATTAAAAATTAATCAATGCATCAACACGGAGTCAATACTTTATTTCACATTGTGAACACACATTTAGGAAAACAGCCAAGCTGTTTTTTTTTTAGCAAAAAGGATTTGCATAAAAGTTCAGCCTTTTAAAAAACATGGAATGAAACCTCACGGGAGCTAAATTATTTTAATTTTGTATACACAATTTTTTTATTTCCAGTGCAAGCTGATAGAATTGTACTTCAGTGAATAAACTAAATCACAATAGTACTTTTTTATCGGATGTGCGCCATAATACCAAATGAACATTCGTTCGATCAGCTAATTCCACTGCGTCGAAAATCGAGTTTTGTTCATAATAGGCACCGAACTCTTGTATAAATTATTCGGGAATTAATTTGACTCAATTATATGACATGAAATGATGATACTAAATTTCATGAAATAAAGTTCATAACCAACCATAGGTCAAATTTTCTAAATACAAAATCAAAAGATATTCTGTTTCTTGTTGACGTTTTTATGTACATACATATCGTAACCTTAAATGCAAAAGGACGTAACCACATTTTATTTTTTTCCTTATTATTTTTAATCGACCTTTTTATGATATATTTTCAATATTTTTCCTATTGTTACCTATAGACAGGCTTTCTCATTCTTAATTAAATAAAAGACAATTTATCTCATTTTATCAATGAATTTCCTACGCTTCGTTGGGATTTTCCAACTTCCTCAGGGATTGATTTTTATTATTGGTAAATTATCTTTTTCTTTCCGTCTACATTATTCTTAAAATTATATCACAGTTTTGTATTTGTAACATTAGACAACACAACACAAAACTTAAAAATAGATAAATTGAAATAAATGTAAACAAAAAACGTAATATCAAAGTAGACTTTTTACTTGTTTAGATTACATGAGAAGCAAAAAAATTTACAAAATCAATAACAACGTGTGCTTGGCGTTTGAATTTCTTTAACAAAGTCGCCATTTCTGATCGTAAGAATCTAAAATGTTTTGTGAACATGTAGTTAAACTTAACGTACGCCTTACCAAAGATCTTTATGTACATCGTTTACCAATACCCAACCGGAGTAAAAATGTTCTTTCAGCTGAAGCAAAATTCAGAGTTATTAAAGAGATACAACCAAAATGGTCACACGGGTGGGTATTGTTAAGGCGATTAACTTTCGCCTTACCTTATTAAAATGAACAAAAATCAATCAAAAACTATTTCGAGTTTTTGAGTAGTTACGTCCGTTTGCATTTAAGGTGACGTTATATAGCATCTAAATTTGTTATTTTAAAGTGAAGAAATAGAAAGTAAAACAAAAATTTCATCCATACAACTTACGGGTTGTTCTATAAAAAGATTGGATGCATTCGGATGGGGTTTTGTGTAAGCCTCAGGAATAACTAGAACATTAGGTTTTAGTTCTTTAATTAATTTGTTAGCTTGCTGATAATTCAGGGATGTATCAATTGGACAATAAAATGCTTTCATAGCCAATGGTTGGAACGGCGCTAATACTTGCATATATGGGAAATCAGGTTCTGGAACAAAAATTTGATGTAGATAAGATAAAATAAATGGCTTTAGAACCATATGATTTACCTGTAAATATTATGGAATTATTGGGATTGTTTCCCCACATTTCAATGAAATGCACGGCATCCCCAAATCTTAAACTCGGATGGCCACAAAATACCACACAAGGCTGGAAAAATTTTTGAAATAAAATTATATTTACGAGCTGATACAAATTTTTTTGTTTGTACCTGTCTAAAGTCTTTACTGAATCCATCTGAAAATACATGCTTGTAATGCTTAAGTTTAGAATTTCGCAAATAGAAGGCGTGAGGAAACGGATCATCTGGTAAGTAAACCTTATTTTGTTTTGCAGAGCTTAGCCATTCTGCAAGAATGTTGGAATATGCCAAAGAACTATCAGCGACAGGAGAAATAAAGAACATTGGAACATTGTTTAGTCCAGCATTTTCCAAATTTTGTGTAAGACACTCAAACAAGTCGTAAACAACACCAGAAGGATAACATGGTATTAGAGCCGAACCATTGTTGCGAATCGTTAGTGCTGCAGTATACATATGTAGTTAAAAGTTTAATAAAAACATTTGTGTGACCTATGATTGAAATGTTTAAATATGGTTGTTATTAACTCACCCACATTCATACATAATTCACCCAATTTAGTATCTGGATTGACAGTGGGTGCCTGAGTCAAACCCGTCATAATTAAAACATCAGCGTGTTTTAATGCTGATTGATTTATTGGTCGCGGATGCGTTGTGAGTGTAGAAGAGCCACTGACGTAACAAATTTTTTCATGAGCCGTGCTTAATACCCAATTGCTCGATCCCAAACAGTAACCCGAACTAACAGGTGTGGCTATAAATGCTCCCAATATATCTAATTTTTCATCGTATCCCATAATAGTTACTCTGGCCAGACTATTTTGAACATCGCGTAAGCTGAAAATAGTTCTCCATTTCTTTGGACGAAAAGCATCACACAAAGGCGACGGTAACAAATGTAAGACATCTTTCCACAATTGAGCAGTACTAGCCTTCGGAGCAACCTCAATGTATTCCACCAATTCTTCAAGGAAAAATCTTCCAATTTGGAGGGTGGGTTCTGTGGCGTACACTTTTCCTTTAAAGCCTGTGTGTTCTGTTATATAGGGCAAAGCCAGCATATTAAGATAATTTGATATTAATATAACGTCGATTTCGCTAAAATCCATCATTTTATCCATAGGCAATGTAAATTCAGGCGATGAGTCCACAAACACCCGTCCACAACATTCCTTTAATTCACCGTCCATTTGAGGGCCGTGTTCACGGTTTGGTATCCAATTTGGTAAATTGGAAAGCTTCATACTTTGTACAAAAGGTAGAGGTAAAAAATTTAATACTGTCTGTTCTGTCAACCCACAATCCAACATAATTCGTAATCCTTTAAAAGTAATGACATAACATGGCTTGGCCAAGTCATTGCTGAGGCAATACTAAAAAATTCCATTGATTAGATTATTAACCAAAATAATAAAAAGTATTTAATTACCAAACGCATTTTAATGTAACTAAATCAATAATAAAAATATGTAAATTGACTAATTTTTTATCATAGTATACAACTAGTATGCCGACTCTTTGACAGGTACATAACTCAACTGTCAGTGGTACATTTTTATGTTTGTATTAGTAAGATTTTTTTCAAATGTATTGGTGTATAAAACTATTTCCACCACTAAACATAGTTGCATAAAATCGTATAGAATGTGGCAAAAATTTTTTTTTCCAAAATAAAATTTTCTTAGTTCCATAAATTTTCAATTTATTGAATGCTGGCTGCATTTATAAACTTTTAAAAGCCATGTTTGTAAAATTTTTATTCTGTAATATCGGAAAATATTAAAATAATTTGTGATTTCAAATATTATTTTTATACCACAAAATGCTACTCTGCTGGCTTTAATAATATTATCAACAGAAAAAATTTAGTGTCAAAAAAATTTATTTAAAAATTTTTAGTTTGTGAAAAATAAAAACATTTTGTAAAAGCAAATTAGCAAAATGTTTTGAAAAAAATTATTAATTATGTGTTTAAGTCATAAAATTAAACATGAAGTGTTATATTGTGAAAAATTTTAAATTAAAAAATTTCAAATTTTGTTTTGTTTTTGTTGTTCTTAAGTGTGTTGAATTCACACAGAACCTATATGTGTGATGAGAGTTATAAAAAAAAGAGAACGTTCTCACCCATAGTATATAACTAGTATGCCGACTGGTGAGAACGTTCTCTTTTTTTTATAACTCTCATCACACATATGGGTTCTGTGTGAATTCAACACACATAAGAACAACAAAAACAAAACAAAATTTGAAATTTTTCAATTTAAAATTTTTCACAATATAACACTTCATGTTTAATTTTATGACTTAAACACATAATTAATAATTTTTTTCAATACATTTTGCTAATTTGCTTTTGCAAAATGTTTTTATTTTTCACAAACTAAAAATTTTTAAATAAATTTTTTTGACACTAAATTTTTTCTGTTATTAATATTATTAAAGCCAGCAGAGTAGCATTTTGTGGTATAAAAATAATATTTGAAATCATTAATTATTTATATATTATCCGATATTGCAGAATAAAAATTTAGCAAACATGGCTTTTAAAAGTTTATAAATGCAGCCAGCATTCAATAAATTGAAAATTTATTGAACTAAGAAAATTTTATTTTGGAAAAAAAATTGTTGCCACATTCTATACGATTTTATGCAACTATGTTTAGTGGTAGAAATAGTTTTATACACCAATACATTTGAAAAAAATCTTACTAATACAAACATAAAATTTGTACCACTGACAGTTGAATTATGTACCTGTCAAAGAGTCGGCATACTAGTTATATACTATGTTCTCACCAGTCGGCATACTAGTTATATACTATGTTTTTTATTATTATGCATCCGACAAATTGTAAACAAATATACGCATGTGAACAAAACAATTTGAAACTCAACAAAACGTAACAGCTGACGTAGATATTGTGGTGAGTGGAAAACTTTAGTATAAACATGTTCTTCGAGGCGAATTTAGTACTCTGTTCCATGATGAAATAAACAGGTGGCATTACTACGCCAGGAGACTATTTTTTGCTCTTGTATTGTTTGTCTAGTCTTATGTCAAAGTTTTGTTTATGTTTATAAAAAGTCCACGTTTTGTGCTGTGATTATTGTATTGTATTAAAGTTTTTTATTATTTAAATTAAAATTAAATAAGATAGTAACCATAGTGAAATAAAAATTGGCTAAAAATTAATTTATTTCATCGCGTTCGGCGGCAAAATTTGATTTTAATTTAATATAATTTTTGACGTATACCGAGACTTATTTTTCATTTTTGTTGTAATGTTGTATTTGTTGCCTTAGTGCTGCCACCTGCATTATTTCACCATGTTCTGTTCCAATTTGTGAAAAATGTTTAGCAACCTCTATTAGCTCTGTTTCTTTACTCTACTTTGGGATATCTCGGGATACCAATTTGCACGAAAAGCGTTCCCGTACTTTAAATTTGTGTAAAAGAGAGCAAGTTTGAGAGAATAAAATTCTTCTTCTTCTTGCACGAAGCAGCCCAAACTTTTTCTTCGTGTAAATTGTTAAACAGCTGTAAAACATAAACAAAACAAAAAAAGGTATGGAAAAAAATGCTAATGAACAAATTTTGGAAAGTGTTGTGGAATAAAATAGTGTTATTTAATAAAAAGGTTTTATATTAAAATATCAAGAAAAATAATGGTAGTTGTTGTAAAAGTGTTTGTATTGTTCTATTTTTATTAATAGTAGTTTATTTCGACAGATAATATACAATTTTTCAAAAGTGGCGTAACCTTTTATTGGTTTGTTAAGACTCAAAACACTTTGACTTTTTATTTTGCGCTTAAAATGGTTTTTTCTGTTCCCGTACTTTTGTGCAATTTTGTATCATTGTGAGAGAAATTTATGCTTGCTCTCATTTTCACGAACTTTACCCAAAAAGTAAAGAAACAAAGCTATTATTTCATACGAAAAGTTTGACATGTATCAATGTTACCTATATCGAGAGTTTGCGCAATTTGAATTTTTAAATCTTTCAAAGTATGCGACATTGTTTTGCATTTGTAAACAAAACCCACATGTATTTTGAAAAAAAGTATTTTTTTTTTGTAAAACATTAAGTAAAAATGAAAGTAAATATAGATAGAAAACTGTTACCGGTTGTGTTATTTACACGTATGTTTAACAGTTCTCATTTTAATATTAAGTTTAAACTTTCTTTTATTTGCTTAAAATTCCACGTGAAATAAGTGCAGGTTACATTATTTCGCAGTTGTAAAAAAATGTTGCTAGAAACATTTTGCAATTTTTTCTCAAATAAAACAGAGTACAACTCTATCAACATTATTTCATAGAAATTCCGCACAAGTTTTTTTCATATGAGTTTTGACAGCATTTTACGTGAAATCTTAAGAAATGAATAACCATAACTAAATAAAAAAATTTTTTCATTAACACACTTGCAGCAATTTTACATTGTATCAATGAGTTGGAGAGAGAAAGAGAGACATAATGAGTTAGAGAGGGAGGCATAATCACATGTAAACAAAGTTTCGGTCACTTCCGTATTATTGATGAAAATTCATCGTTTGCGACGTGAGCGTCCCGGAGAAAACTGTGGAGCAGGTGTATTCATGGCTGCTCACGAAAATCGGCATTATTGCGTCAAATGTAATTTGGCCTTTGTATTTAGCAAGCCGGAAGATAAATAAATTATACAAGTTTAATTGATGGAGATTTCCAATTAATTTTTTGGTAATGAGCGTAGTTTTCCCTAAGTTTAATAGTAGTAAATATAAGTGTTACTTAGCATTTACACATGCCACTGCCAGTTCGAAAAACTCAATACACTCACGATTTTTTACTAATACACTCACATTTTTCGCAATGGCAGCTCCAGTGGCAGCAAAAATTGCATGCGAGTGGAAATTTGGCACTTGCATGCCACTAAATGTCAAAACGATTAGCAATGTTACCCTGTTCAATATTTAATGCAAATCGACTGGATTGTTGTCGAACTGTAATTAAAGTTTTAACTGTTAAATGCATTTTTATGATTAATTTGTAGTAACGGGCGTTAAAATAAGTAAGTTTCCTAATTATAGAGCATTAATTTTGCTAAAATAATGCTAATATAAATAAATGTAAACAATTTCCCCAAAACTAAAACTATGTGATGAAGTCGGCAACTCTTTTTTGTTTTCTGGTACTTTTTTTTTAATTTGAGATGTAAACAAATTATCTCAAGTTGACGCTTCGACGACATTTTGAAAATGAACTGGCAGTGGCATGTGTAAACAGAAACGCAAATGGCATGAGATTCGACTATTTCGAACACTTTTTCGTTTATAATATGTATAGAACAGTGGCATGCCACTACTTGCATGTGTAAAGGCAACGTTACTTAAAGCAGAAATTGCATAATATAACGCGGAATCGATTTCAGACCATGACAGGAAAAGTACACAAAAGTAGTTTTAGTGTTTCCTAAATCATAAATATATGTAAAATGTTCTAAATTTACATTATTTCCAGTAGTATATTTTAATATATTGAAATACACATAGGAATTTTAAAGATTTTTTAAAACAATTATATGAGTTAAAACTCGTCAAACCATCACGAAGAAATGGCATTTTCGGCATCATCACCTCCGATTTCAAAGGAATTCAGCACAAATGTCATACACTATAAGAGTATAATTAAACAAAACAAAATTTGACTCCAGATTTTTTCGGGTTCCGAAATATGACGTCATAAAAGTTGTTAAAAATTTTCAAAAATCACAAAAGTCTCCTAACATAAGGGGATAGAACTTTTGAACTATGCAAAATAATTAATTTTCTCATTTTAATATTAAGTTTAAACTTTCTTTCATTTGCTTAAAATTCCACGTGAAATAAGTGCAGGTTAATCGCCGTGAACATAACAAAGTAGTTAACAACCTATTTTTTTTACTCAATTTGAAGAGAGTAAAAAAAAATCCTCTCTCACCGATAAAAGCAAAGTAAAATAAATGAGTGTTTTTCATTTAACATGGGTGCTACCAAGTTTCCATGTTTTTAGAACAACTGGAAATGGCTATTTTTAGAACACCGTGAAGATAACAAAGTATATTTATCAATCTAAATTAATTTTATAAACAAAAATTAAAACTAACACATTTAAATTTTAAATGAATATACATATGTATATACTGTGTTTTTAAAATTTTAATAAACATTTCATTTTTGGCCCTACTTTTTGGAAGAATAAAGTTTTTAAAAAAAACTGTTGTGTTACAAAATTAGGACTTCTGACTAAGTTCGGTAAATTGGGTGTTATAGCGGTCTTTCTTAGCTACAATTTAATATATATGTCATTTTTGGCGCTAGTTTTTTGTGGAACAAGCCTTTCAAAAAACTATTTCTAGCCAATTTAAACAATTTACTGATTTGACCCTGGGGCCAAATTTAGGACTTCTGACTAAGTTCGGTAAATTGGGTGTTATAGCGGTCTTTCTTAGCTACAATTTAATATATATGTCATTTTGGGCGCTAGTTTTTTGTGGAACAAACCTTTCAAAAAACTATTTCTAGCCAATTCACTCAATTTACTCATTTGACCCTGGGGCCAAATTTAGGACTTCTGACTAAGTTCGGTAAATTTATATGAAAATCACTCAAATTTATATGAAAATCACTCAGTTTTTTGAGTGTTTTTCATATAAATTGCAATACTCGTCCAAGCACTCGTGTTGTGAAAACAACACAATAAAGTATGGTGGCTTACAATAAAAAATTTGCAAAATATCACATGCGCTTACACATATGATTTAAACTTTAAACTTACAGCTCGTATAATATATTCTTTTAAAGTTGTCAAAATTTTTGTGGCTAAAATACCAACTATATTAATAAAAAAAAATTATAACAATTTTATAAAATTTCAACCAAGTCCTTTGTTTGAAAGTATTTCAGCAAAAAACAATTTTCTGTGCATAGTTTCCGAGTTATTAACCTTTTTAAGCTTTTAGATATATATGTATATGCAATTTACCATTACACTTCTGAGCGTATGTGACCAATATTATTATCATTTGAAAGATTTTTCATAGATCTTTATGCATATACAAAATATATTTTAAAAAATTTAAGCTATTTAGCTCCCAATACAGTCTTAAAAAAACTTTACATTAAAATGTTATGGAAGTGAATTAGAATAAGTGGAATACAAATTTAACTAAATAATAAACACCGGCTTTATTAACTTAAGTTTTCCTGCGTAGTGCTTAAGTCTATTTTTTTAGTTTTGTAGGAGAGCAATTTAAATTGTAAAAGTGATTGAAAATGTATTCCTATTCTAATAAAATTATCATTTTTTTTAACTAAATATTGGTAATGTCACAGACTAGAACTTAACTTAAGTTTTTAATTGAAATATTATTGTACAATGAAAAAGATAAGCTGAAAGTAACTTTATTTAATTGTATAATTTATTAAGCTTGAGGTTTTTACATGTATATATAAAAAATAATAATTAGTATTGTAAAATAAATATGAAAATTTGGATTAAAAATATTTAAAATAACTTTCAACATTTATATAGGAAAAAATAGGAAAATTGTGTGCGAACGTTTACGTTTAAAACTGCTATTAAGTAAAGGTTGAATAAAATAAAAAATCGTACAAAATAACTGAAACTTTTTCCATGGGTACTTTGAACATGAAGATCCCAAAGATTTAGGAAAGTTCACATTCGACCGATTTAACTGTTTCCAATTTTTTTCTATGGGGTTACCTTAAGGATAAGGTGTAAGCCAATACGACAAGAACCATCCAAGTGAGATTCTAAGAAAATTTATTAGAAATCTACGTCAGGTAAAAACAAACAACTTGAAAGATATTACCTTTTAAACATAATGAGAACATATTTCCAGGCAATAATCTAAATTTTAATACCTGAAATTTTATTTAAGAATTTATATTCAAACCAAAACACATTTGAGTTTTTATTGTTATTTTAATATAAATTCCTAAACGAAAATTTTTATTTTATTTTGAAAAAAAAAACCAGTAAGTTTTAACCAAATAATATACATATTATGCATTTTCGAAAAATTAAATTTTGGTTACAAAATCATCAAAAATATGATAAGATAAGATCATTGTTCTGGCAACGCTGATGCTCATTATGTTAAGTACTAAGAATAATTTAACTTGGTTCCACTTCTTTAGGAATCACTCGTTTTAAAAAGACAATTTTTTGAGTTACTCTACTAAAAAAGAGAGGACTTTTATATTACTCTCTTCAAATTGAGTACTTTGATAACTTACTTTGTTATCTTCTCCGCCGCAAAATGTTGCAACATTTTTAACGCGAGTGAACAAATCAATACCGAAATCAACCGCAATCAACAACATTTTTTTTGTTTTGACCACGTGCTATTATTATTGTTTTGAAAACAACACCACGTGCGTGACAAACAATAACAAAACATGGAAAATTATATTCAAAAACATTACGAACACCAAATTATTCATAAAAAATTAAAAAATTAATAAAAATAAGAAAAAATCTTTAAATTTAGCATTTTAAAATGTTTTAAAAATTATGCAAAAATGTTGTTACATGAATAAAATCTACAAATTTGCCGGTTTATAAAATCCGATAACTGATTTTGAAAGCTTGTTACTAGGGCTATTAAGGCCGCCAGTTGTCACTTTCGACAAATCAAAACTTTAGGGGGTATTCCATATTAAAGAAAAAAAATTCAAAAATTTACCAAAAAGTTGTTACATGAATAAAATCTACAAATTTGCCGGTTTATAAAATCCGATAACTGATTTTGAAAGCTTGTTACTAGGGCTATTAAGGCCGCCAGTTGTCACTTTCGACAAATCAAAACTTTATGGGGTATTCCATATTAAAGAAAAAAAATTCAAAAATTTACCAAAAAGTTGTTACATGAATAAAATCTACAAATTTGCCGGTTTATAAAATCCGATAACTGATTTTGAAAGCTTGTTACTAGGGCTATTAAGGCCGCCAGTTGTCACTTTCGACAAATCAAAACTTTAGGGGGTATTCCATATTAAAGAAAAAAAATTCAAAAATTTACCAAAAAGTTGTTACATGAATAAAATCTACAAATTTGCCGGTTTATAAAATCCGATAACTGATTTTGAAAGCTTGTTGCTAGCGCTATTAAGGCCGCCAGTTGTCACTTTCGACAAATCAAAACTTTATGGGGTATTCCATATTAAAGAAAAAAAATTCAAAAATTTACCAAAAAGTAGTTACATGAATAAAATCTACAAATTTGCCGGTTTATAAAATCCGATAACTGATTTTGAAAGCTTGTTGCTAGCGCTATTAAGGCCGCCAGTTGTCACTTTCGACAAATCAAAACTTTAGGGGGTATTCCATATTAAAGAAAAAAAATTCAAAAATTTACCAAAAAGTTGTTACATGAATAAAATCTACAAATTTGCCGGTTTATAAAATCCGATAACTGATTTTGAAAGCTTGTTACTAGGGCTATTAAGGCCGCCAGTTGTCACTTTCGACAAATCAAAACTTTAGGGGGTATTCCATATTAAAGAAAAAAAATTCAAAAATTTACCAAAAAGTTGTTACATGAATAAAATCTACAAATTTGCCGGTTTATAAAATCCGATAACTGATTTTGAAAGCTTGTTGCTAGCGCTATTAAGGCCGCCAGTTGTCACTTTCGACAAATCAAAACTTTATGGGGTATTCCATATTAAAGAAAAAAAATTCAAAAATTTACCAAAAAGTAGTTACATGAATAAAATCTACAAATTTGCCGTCTAATTGTTTGCACTATCACTTGTTCGCTAATATTTCTTAAAGGCTGTTTAAATTAAAAACAAATTCTGTTTAATTCGGAATTTTTAAGTTAAACAAATATTATAAATTAAACATGAGTTTTCTGGTTTTCACTACACAATTTTTCGTAAACAAGCAAAGATGGTATTGCCACACTTCCTATGTAATGCTTTTGTTTAGTAACCAGAGTTGCCGTCTTATGTTATTTCTAACGAAAATTCGTCATTTTTTTCAATGTGGAGATGCGACTATTTATTTTATTTTGGTTACTTTTTTTCTTAAAATAATAATACTTATAAATATTTTTTTATTTTTCTTGATAAACTTTTAAATTAGGTTTTTTTTTAATTTTTAACAAATTTATTAACCTGTTTTCATTACGTTTTTAGCATAACACAAATTGTATGCACTCCTAAAATCCCTAAAATTCGCCAAATTAAATTTTCTTAAGAATTTAGTTAAGAAAAAATAGCCATATGTGATTTTTATATTAGAAACGGCCATGTTCTCGAAATCGAAATCAGGTAAAGTAAAAACCAATGGAGATTTTCTTTTAATTCTTTTTGTTAATGAGCTTAGTTTTTTCCGATTTTAAGAGTAGTATGAAATGTATAAAAGCGCTTTTGAATTATAGTCTTACAACCTAATGCAAAAAAAAAAGATTTAATTGCACATTTGGTGGGTCTAATGTGTTGGTTAAGTAATGTGAACTTTAACTGTTTTTTGCATTAGGGGGTTAATCTTTTCTTCCAAATACAGTTTAAATAACATTTTGAATGTAAAATTTAAATGAATATAGGAAGAAAAAATGCAAATGTATAAAAAATCTGGCTTTCGAAAAGTTAAAATATGCTATGTTTGCTTTATGACAAGCAAATATGCTTGTTAAAAGCAGTTAGCATATATTTTCTAAATAGTTTCAATTATGTTTTGCTAATATTGTTGTAACTTATACTATATTCACACTGTTAAAGTTTAACATGTTTCAACAACTTTTTTTAAGAAAACTGTTCAGACTACAATTATCAGGTTTTGATTTGACACCTTGTCAGATGCTTTAATTGCTGCACAAAAATATGTAAAATACATTTTAAAAATTGATAAAAATTAATTAATAATATCTTCGGGATTTTATTTAAATTAGATTAACGATGCAATTATAAACATTGATAAGTTATTTTAAAAAACAAAAAAGGAATAAAATAAGAGCCGTTGCGCTATAATTACAAATATAATGCACTGGAAAAGCAATTGAAACTTCTATTGTTATATGCGGAGCAATTATATAGATTCAGATATGAAAAAAGGTTTTGGCAATTGGTTACTATTTTAAAATCAGCTATTGACAGATGTATTCATTTTATTATCCATAGGGCCGTACAAAATAATTTGGGAAGTGGACCGCCGAATTCTTAGTGATAAAGGCTTTAAAAACAACAAATCTAGATGTTTGTGCCTGTCTTTTGCCGTTATTTGAATAATTATACCCTTTTATAATTTTTTATTATTCTTTTTTCCGTTATTTGATTAATTATAGTTTTTTTTTTCAATTTTCCCAAACACCCCTTTATTTTTTAATTCTTTATTATTGTTTAATTTATTACGTACCGTCATTCAAATATGTTCAATAAAAACCTAAAATCAAAAAGCTACTGCATATACTTGAAAACATACTCCGATCCCTGACTTACTTGTTTTGGAGAGTAAAATTTTTAAAAACGTAAATTCTATTAAATATGTATATGGGAAATCATCTAAAATTAGCATGTTTTGCTCCTAAACACTCAAATTTGGCTATTAATCTACCTTTCATTAAAATGTTTTAAAAATATTTAGGTTAAAAAAAAAAAAAAAATTGTAATAATTTTTTCCAGTGTATGGTAATTTGTTTCATTTCATTCTATCCTATGATTTGTCTGGTAGCACTGTTTACCTACAGAAAAAAACTAACATTTCAATGGACGATCGTAACTTCTTCGTAAATTTTATATTTTACCCTTTTTTATTTTTAGGAATCTTGGAGACTAATTTTGGTAACTATATGGGTAACTACAGGTCGTTCCAATTGTTTTAAACATATTGCTTATATATTTTTCTTTCCAGCTTTCAAAAACTAGTGGGTTTGTAAAATATTTGCTTTTTCGGCTAACCGACGCAGAAAAAGAAGAAAATTTAAGTTGAAAAAAGTGGCGCAAACCTATTCTACATATGTGGCTAGGTATACAACATTTATTAAAAAATTCGGCTGAAATGCAGTTTACATGGCCCACGAAAAAATATGTGCCACCTGATTCATAATTAAAAAAAAGACCAAAATTAAAATACATACATTTAATTTAATTGGGCACTAACTAGTAACAAGCTTTCAAAATCAGTTATCGGATTTTATAAACCGGCAAATTTGTAGATTTTATTCATGTAACAACTTTTTGGTAAATTTTTGAATTTTTTTTCTTTAATATGGAATACCCCCTAAAGTTTTGATTTGTCGAAAGTGACAACTGGCGGCCTTAATAGCCCTAGTAACAAGCTTTCAA
Organism: Pollenia amentaria; assembly: GCA_943735925.1. Lineage (NCBI taxonomy): Eukaryota > Metazoa > Arthropoda > Insecta > Diptera > Polleniidae > Pollenia > Pollenia amentaria. The sequence goes on along the minus strand of OX031009.1, from coordinate 92,243,899 downwards.
AATCAGTTATCGGATTTTATAAACCGGCAAATTTGTAGATTTTATTCATGTAACAACTTTTTGGTAAATTTTTGAATTTTTTTTCTTTAATATGGAATACCCCCTAAAGTTTTGATTTGTCGAAAGTGACAACTGGCGGCCTTAATAGCGCTAGTAACAAGCTTTCAAAATCAGTTATCGGATTTTATAAACCGGCAAATTTGTAGATTTTATTCATGTAACAACTTTTTGGTAAATTTTTGAATTTTTTTTCTTTAATATGGAATACCCCCTAAAGTTTTGATTTGTCGAAAGTGACAACTGGCGGCCTTAATAGCGCTAGCAACAAGCTTTCAAAATCAGTTATCGGATTTTATAAACCGGCAAATTTGTAGATTTTATTCATGTAACAACTTTTTGGTAAATTTTTGAATTTTTTTTCTTTAATATGGAATACCCCCTAAAGTTTTGATTTGTCGAAAGTGACAACTGGCGGCCTTAATAGCCCTAGTAACAAGCTTTCAAAATCAGTTATCGGATTTTATAAACCGGCAAATTTGTAGATTTTATTCATGTAACAACTTTTTGGTAAATTTTTGAATTTTTTTTCTTTAATATGGAATACCCCCTAAAGTTTTGATTTGTCGAAAGTGACAACTGGCGGCCTTAATAGCCCTAGTAACAAGCTTTCAAAATCAGTTATCGGATTTTATAAACCGGCAAATTTGTAGATTTTATTCATGTAACAACTTTTTGGTAAATTTTTGAATTTTTTTTCTTTAATATGGAATACCCCCTAAAGTTTTGATTTGTCGAAAGTGACAACTGGCGGCCTTAATAGCGCTAGTAACAAGCTTTCAAAATCAGTTATCGGATTTTATAAACCGGCAAATTTGTAGATTTTATTCATGTAACAACATTTTTGCATAATTTTTAAAACATTTTAAAATGCTAAATTTAAAGATTTTTTCTTATTATTATTAATTTTTTAATTTTTTATGAATAATATGGTGTTCGTAATGTTTTTGAATATAATTTTCCATGTTTTGTTATTGTTTGTCACGCACGTGGTGTTGTTTTCAAAACAATAATAATAGCACGTGGTCAAAACAAAAAAAATGTTGTTGATTGCGGTTGATTTCGGTATTGATTTGTTCACACCGATACATTTTTATGCTTTTACTCCGATAATCTTGCACTTACTTAGTTAGACTATGTCAAGGCGAATTCAACTACAGGTGGTGTCGAAACGCCATCTGATTTTGGCAGTTCGAGCTACTTTGTCTTGATTTGTTAGTGTTTTGTTACACAGGGTCTCCACCTGAGATAAGATATAAGATTTTTATATCAGCAAACGTCAAATTCAATCGCAGAGAGTAGTATCTTACGTGTGGACTCTCAAATAGTGTTAGTATTAATATTATAATAAATGTTATGAGACAGTTGTTATGAGAAATCTTATAACAACAATCTTATAAGATAAGCTGTCAAAAATACACATACATACATACATATGAATTAATATTAAGACGCTATCATTAAAATGTTTAATTTGTTTAGTGAAAATAGTGTAAATCTTGTAAAAAGTGCTTGAAAAACAATAATAAATACTAAAAACAAAGAAAAAAACTAAAACATAATAAAAAACGACACAAGTTTACTGTACGAAAATCCGTAAATTATGAAATCTTATAAGATACATGTTCCCCTTGTTTAAGATTAAGATTAACATGAAGAAATGTGCTCTCTCATTCTGCCGACGTTCTCTCACATATTATATCAGATATTATCTCAGGTGGAGACCCTGTGTTAGGAATGGCTGACAGTTTGGACCAAGGCGAATTCAACAAGGTAAGTGCAACTCTACAACTACAAAAAGCCACATGTATTTTGTTTTTGCAATAAATTTTCTTGTTGTCAAAAACAGCTGAACAAGGCAAAAATTTTCGTACGATAAAATTTATTTATTTATTAATCCATATTGTAATACAAAGCCATTAAGGCCGAAAAAACGTATAACATAGTGAATAAATGTAGTTAAAGTAAAGGTTGAGATTACCTTGTGTGTGAACTGATGTGTGAATGTATGGATGTATGTGTCGTTGAATGTTCAGCTCAAGACGAGTAGATGCAATGATGAGTAAAGTTGCGTAGTTGAGATTATGAGTAATCAACGGGTGGCAAATACAGATATCGAAGAGAAATCACGTCTGGCTGCAAATATGTATTTACTGGTGTAGGTATGTTTGCACGTATCTTTTAGGGGTGGTTTGTAATTAGCAGACAATGAGACAATGATCTTTTGGTTGGTGCCAAAAGATAACGATGCGGCTGCTGGTAAGTTCCAACGGCCACAACTTCGCTGATTAATGGGAGATGTTTCCTTGGATTTAATTGATTCTCATGGACGAGAATCATTAAATCATCAAATAGCGGTTAGAAATAAAAGAGATGGATTGTATAAGTATTATGTAGGTATAACCACAATTTTATTTAGCCAAAATTACTACAGAATAAATGCCAGAGATGCTCACCTTATGAAAGTTGAAAAAACAAGAAAGATTTTAATAAAAACGCTTGCCATGAAGGCTAGGGTTTTACAATATGGCTAACTTAACATGACAGTAATAAGATACAAAAATGGCAAATTAGAATGTTATTTTTATCCAACAAATAACATTATGCTAAGGGTACACCAATGGTTTTTAAACTGTTGTGTTATATGATATTAATTGACCGTTATTAAATTCAAATATTAAGCAATTCAATATAATAGATTCAATATAATAAGCAAGTAGATAAAAAAAGATACAAGAAAAATGCTTTATGCTAATTTATACATGCCGCCACTCCTTGCAGTTATGCAACTGAAGATGATGTTGGAGTTCCACACAAGACAGTGGCTAGAGACCGGATTGCTTCAGAGAGTATCTTGGGGTCAGGTTGAGTATAGTTGGTAGATTTTTTCCGAGCTTTGCGGGGTTTTGCCCTTTTGGTAGACCGTTTCGGTACGGAATTGCGTTGGCCAATTCGAGCACGTACGGATCGTCTAGGTGGACGAACTTGATGATGACGTCTTGAATGAAGAAGGGTATGATGAGGCTGTGCACACTTTAGGCAGGTATCTAGGCTGCTGCAAGCTCTTGTAAGATGGGTGCGTGCCAAACAGTTAAAACAATAGTTGTTGCGTCTAACAACTGTGATGCGATGATTAACATCCATTTCAAGAAACTTCCTGCAAAATCGGAGTGAGTGATACCGAAAACACACTTGGCACTGGTGTATGTCTGGATTCCTTGGAGTTCGATGACGAGAACTAGAGGATGAGAAATAGAAATAATGAGTAATGGTAAAGATGTGGAAAAGGGGTGAAAATGATAGAGTAATGATAGGAACTTGTGTTGGGGTCGCATTAGTGTACCCTGTTGGTGAGGTTTGGATCTTCGTTATATGGTAAGTAACATAGCTTGGTGATTGGGCGTTTTAAAATTCCAGTAGCGGTACGCACATCTACAACTCGAACTTGTTGATCAATGCCTTGGTGAACCTTTTCGATTCTACCCAATCGCCATTCGTTAGGTGGTAAAATGTCGTCAATAATGACTACCAAATCTCCTATTTGCAAATTAGGGACGGAGAGTCTCCATTTGTATCGTCTATGAAGAGATTTGAGATAATCTTCTCTCCATTGAATGGCAAATTGGTGTTGAATGGCCTTAAGTTTCTCCCATCTATTTATTAAAGAAAGATTTTCCGCAGATGGCTCAGGAGGTGCCATAAGTGGGCCCCCTCTGAGGAAATGTCCGGGAGTTAGCGCGGTTAACTCTGAGGGATTGTCAGACAAAGCGGAAATAGGCCTTGAATTTAAAACGCCTTCAATTCGTACCAGCACGGTGGCGAATTCTTCGAAACTAAAGCGATATGAGCCGGCAACTCGTTTTAAATGGAATTTAAGACTTTTAACCGCCGCTTCCCATAAACCGCCCATATGCGGTGCGTGTGGGGGAATAAATGACCATTCGAATCCATGTGTAATATATTTCTGCGCAATATCATGGGAAACGGTTTTTATGAATGTGGAGAAATCTTTTCGAAAAGCACGACTGGCCCCTAGGAAATTGCGTCCATTATCGGATACGACCTTACGCGGGAGTCCACGACGCCCGACAAACCTAGCAAAAGTGGCTTGGAAAGCAGCGGTGGAAAGATTGGAGCAGGCTTCTAGGTGGACTGCCTTAGTGGCAAAACACACAAAAACGCATACATAAGCTTTTAATGTGGACGAATTTCGAAGGGTGGAACTTTTGAGTTCGAAAAGTCCGGCAAAATCCACACCAGTCGTGTGAAAGGGTGCTGACAGCGTACATCGGTCAGCCGGAAGTGCCGCCATTATTTGCGAACATGGGGTTTGTTTGTAGATTATACAGGGTTTGCATAATCTAATGATTTTTCGTACACGTAGTTTGAGACGTGGTATGTAAAATTCGCTTTGCGCCATACGACACATTAAATTACATTCTGCATGAGCCAGGAAGTTATGTAGATGTAGTAAGAATAAATTGCAAAATGGAGACTTGCATGGTAAAATAATCGGGAAGCGTTCTTTATAGGGCAATGTAGAATTTGCTAACCTTCCATTAGCTCGTAGAATACCATTAGTATCGATGAAGGGGTTTAAGGTAAGTAGAGAACTTTCTTTAGGGATGGATTCTGAGTTGGATAAAGCGGCATATTCGATCTCATAAAAACGCTTTTGTGCAAGTAATATTAGTCTGTTTTTTACGGAATTAACTTCAGCTTGCTGAAGCTCCGTGCTACCATGTAATATGGGCTGTGTGATAGTAGCGAAAGAGGGTTTAAAGTGTCGAATGTAGCGAAAAACATACGCTAAAACCCGTAAGGCTCGAGTATAGGAAGAGAAGTTGGAAAGTATATCGATGGAATTGCTGATAGCTCGCGCATGGTTAGAGTTTATGTATAATTGATGGGATAATACGGTTTCTGCAGGTGTAAATTTAGGTCTTAGGGCAGAAATTCAGGTACAGTGAGTAGGCTGTAAAGGATTGCCTTTTGGCCATTCGGAAGGTGGATTCGTGAGCCACGAGGGTCCATTCCACCAGAGACGATTAACAATTAAGTCCTGCGGCTTACAACCCCTTGAGCCTAAGTCAGCGGGATTAAAATGTGTGGGTACATGACGCCATTTTGCATTCGGCAGTAGTTGGTGAATTTGAGCCACGCGATTGGAAACATATACTTCTTTCCATGTTGCAGGGGGTTTTGCTAATCATCCCAGCACTATCGAAGAATCACACCATAGAACAGTTTCGGCATTTTTTAAGTCTAGAGATTCGATTGTATGGGCTGTGAGCTTAGCTAGGAGCAAGGCACCTGATAATTCTAGCCTTGGTAATGTTATGGTTGCGAGCGGAGCAACTTTACTTTTAGAAACCAGTAAATTAGAAAATGCAGTAGCAGAAATTTGAACACGAATGTAGACAACTGCACAGTATGCCATTTTGGAGGCGTCACAGAATCCGTGAACTTGGATTTGATCAACGGGAGTAAATTGTACCCAACGGGGAATTTGGATCTTTTCAACGAATGGCAGATCCCGAACTAGCTCATTCCAGATTCGGAGAGAATCCTCACTTACTGACTCATCCCAATCAATCTTTTCCAGCCAGAGTTGTTGTATAAGAATTTTCCCTTTGATGACTACCGGAGAAATCCAACCGGCTGGATCAAATAGTTTGGCAACGGAAGATAGGATTTGACGTTTAGTGACATTAATGACCTCAGGAATAGGTTCAAACGAATAAGTAAAGTAATCTGTAAGTGCGTTCCAACGAATGCCGAGAGTTTTTGTGGAACTGGAATCGTGAAATTTAAGCAAGTTTGAATCATATAGATCTTCTTTTGGGAATGATTCTAACAAACGAGAGTCGTTAGATGTGAGCTTCTTTAAAAGAAACCCTGCCGAGCCGAGAGATCGAATCAGCTGTTGTTGAGATTCCTTAGCACTATCAATTGAGTGACCCCCAGCGAGGATATCATCAACGTAAGTTTCGTTGCGTAGAATTTGGGACGCTTTTGGGTAACTATTCTGCATGTCGGAGGCTAATTGTATGAGAGTTCGGATTGCCAGGAAAGGTGCGCAGTTAATACCAAATGTAACCGTTTTAAGTTGATAGTCTTGGACAGCCTCCCGGGGGGATTTTTGGAACAAAATTCGTTGAAATGGTCTGTCACGGGGATCTATCAGTATTTGTCTGTACATTTTTTGAATGTCACCGCTAAAGACAAATCTGTAAAATCGCCAATTAAGTATTATGGTTAATAAATCTGCCTGTAAAGTGGGACCTGTATAGAGTACATCGTTGAGCGAGAAGTCAGATTTTGTTTTTCGAGATGCATTGAAAACTACGCGTACTTTGGTAGTTTTACTATCTGGGCGGATTACCGCATGATGTGGAAGGTAAAAGGAGTTACATTTATTTTCAGTGAAGTATTCACAAGCGGTGGTTTCTTCCATATGATCTAACGCTATGTACTTGTTGAGGACCTCATGATATTGATGGTGAAGAGAGGGGTTTTTGGCTAGAGTTTGTTCCATTCGAACGTATTGGCTTAGGGCTATAAATCTGGAGGAACCAAGAAATTTTGTTTCTGGGAATTCCTTCTTAAATGGTAATCGTACCATATAACGACCGTCCGGAAGACGTTGCGTCGTGTTAGCATAAAATGCTTCACAATATTCATCATCAGCTGATATTGTCTGAGACGTTGGAACTTCTTCTTGTTCCCAGAATTTACGTAGTAATTCATTTGTGTTCGAATTGGTCCACTAAGAACCCAACCAAAGACTGTTTTATAAGCGGAAGCGGAACCACAAACATCTCTTTTTATGCCATCGAGATTTATGAATCGTTCGCTGTCATTTCCTAATATGAGGTCAATGGACGAGGAAATGTTAAAATAGGGGTCAGCTAGTTCGATGTCTGAGAGACCCGACCTACAGCTGATTTTAAACGACGTTGAGGGTATTTTATTTGTGACTTTTGGGAGGACTATTGCTGAGATTTGGAGTCGAAAATTGCTTTGCTGTGACACGAGAGTTACGTCACATTCCTTATCTGCGGTTTGGCTTTGACCGCCAACTCCGACAATTTCGAATTTTGATTTTCTATACGGGAGGTTTAAGCGGGCTCGAATTTTCTCTGAGAGAAAAGTTCTTTCTGAGCCAGGGTCGATTAGTGCTCGAATCGTGAAAAGTTCTCCCCTGCTTTCGATTTTAGCGAGGGCTGTTCTTAAAAGGATATTGGTGTTATTTGCCGCGTAATTCGAATGGATTTGGGTTTTTGCAGCCTTTGATTTAGAAGGTTGCATTGACAATTCCTGAGATTGTGTAAATTGGTTTTGATTATTAGAATTTTGATGCGGAGAAACGTGATAATTTTTATTCAAAGTGTGATTAATATTTTTCTTTAAGATATTGTTTGTACGCATGTGAAGCAAAGTATGATGTGATTTGCCACAATTTAAACACGTGTTTTTGCTTTTGCAATTAGCTTTAGTATGAGCCATTGAGAGGCAATTATTGCAAAATTGATTCTTAAACACGAAATCGACTCGTTGTTGTATCGAGAATTCGCGGAATTTGGGACAGGCTCTCAAAATGTGATTTTCGTTGCAGATTTTACAGCCAAGATTAAGCTTTTCTTGACATGCATACGTTTGTATTTGGGATTGAGAGTCTGAATAATTTATGCATGAAGTTTTTGTGCGTTGAATGGTGGAAATTCTTTCTACAACTTCGCATCTCTTGAGTAGGAAATTACTAAGTTGGCTCCATTTTGGCAAGTCTCTACAAGCCTTAAGAGATTGTTCCCATTGGGCTAGTGTTTCGTGCGGTAGTTTTGAGTAAATGAGATTTACTAATATGGGATCCCACCCCTCAGATGATACTCCTAAGGTTTGCAACATTGCCAAGCAATCTGTGACTGAACTATGTATTCTTTGAAGGGATTCGCTGTCTTCGACGGTGGCAACAGGAATGTTGAACAGATTTTGAATTTGATTGTCCACCAAAACTCTCACGTTTTCGTATCGGGACTTAAGGGCTTGCCAAGCAAGATTGAAATTGTCATCTGTCAGGGGGAATCTATTTACAATTGATCCTGCTGTTCCTGTTGTCTTGTTACGAAGATGGTATAATTTCTCGGCGAATGTCAACCTTGGGTGATTGATATAAACTGCTGTGAACATGTCACGAAACGCCGGCCATTCTTCGTAACTACCTGAGAAGGTTTGAGTATCACAAGGGGGTAGTTTGAGGCATGTGTTAAAGATTTCTGGTGGGAGGTTGGGACTTATGGGTTCTGGGCAACCGCTAGGATTTAGGCTTTCCCTATGCGGTTTAATAAGATCGAGAAGTTTCGAAATCGTAAGATAATACATCTCAACACATGCGTCGTATTGTTCCTGTGCCGTCGTTTTTATTTCCTCGCTCTGATCAGAGAGCATGAGATCTTCATACGAGTTCTCTACTTTACCCCAACGATTGTCAAGATCTTTCATTTTGATATCTAAGAGGGCTTCAGATTGTCCAGAAGATTCTAGGACATCATTTCTTTTGCAAAATGAGATCAAATTTTTTGCATCGAATGCAAATCTATGGTTAGGCGACGCCATAGTGACAACCGTAAATGGGATTTGGTAAGGGAAATGAAAATATTTGAAGGGGAATAAACTTTTTAATTTTCCTTGTACTATTCAGCAACTACTATAAGAATTTTCGAATTGCGTACGTCACCGTATTGGGACTAATAATCAAATGTTTTCCCTTTTTTTTTTTATTGCACTTGAAAAATTTTATATTGAAAGTTTCCAATCTATTTGTACGAAAATATTGCGGTTAAAGAACTATGGAAGGTGAATTTATAATGACTATTTTCTTTATATGAGAGAAATGAAATTTATAGCACAGGTAGCGGTTAAAATTAGATGAAATCTAGGTAATTTTCTTTACTGTGAAAGAACGTGTTCAATGGTTAGGTAAAAATAGATAGCGAGTGTATGATATTTTATTGTGGGCAAAAGAAAATATATCGGGATTTAGAACGAAAATAGCCAATTGGATTTTTTTTTTTTTTTCTTTAGGTGACAGAAAATATTCAATGGCCTAATGAAACGTACCACGAATCTATAATCTTTTGTTTTAGGCGAAATAACTATTTAGCGGATTAATAATGGAGATCGCGAATCTCTATTTTCTTTTAGGTGAAAGAAAATATTTGGCGGATAAATAAATATCTCGCGAATCTATATTTTCTTTTAGGAGAAAGAAAATATTTGGCGGATTAATAAATAACTCGGGAATCTATATTTTCTTTTAGGTGAAAGAAAATATTTAGCGGCTTAATAATAAAGTAGATCGCGAATCTATATTTTCTTTTAGGTGAAAGAAAATATTAGCTAATTAATAAATAGCTCGCGAATCTATATTTTCTTTTAGGTGAAAGAAAATATTAACGGATTAATAAAGTAGATCGCGAATCTATATTTTCTTTTAGGTGAAAGAAAATATTAGCGGATTAATAAAGTAGATCGCGAATCTATATTTTCTTTTAGGTGAAAGAAAATATTAGCGGATTAATAAAGTAGATCGCGAATCTATATTTTCTTTTAGGTGAAAGAAAATATTAGCGGATTAATAAAGTAGATCGCGAATCTATATATTCTTTTAGGTGAAAGAAAATATTAGCGTTATTGATGTAATGTTTGTAAAAGATGGCTTGGAATTTGTATTCGCAAAAGTCTCGTTATTGAGATTGACTCGCATATGCATAAAACTGGCTGGAATTTTAATTCCCCAGCCTGGCTTTGAACTTTTATTCACTAAAACCTTTCGATTTAGAATTGAAATACTTAAAAAAAAAATTGGAATTTTAATTCCCTGGAAAGCCTTGCACTTAAATATAAAAGCACAGAGTTTTTTCGATAAAAGTGGACTGTATTTTATTTATTTTAAGCTATAAATTGTAGATAATTAAGCGTAGGTTACAAAAATATGTTATTATTTTCATTGTTGATTTTTATTTTCAAAATAAATAATGTTAATTTAGGAATTGTGTTGCCAAAGTTTTATTAATTATTTGTGAAAATTTTTAAGTTACTTTTGATAATAATTTGCCTTTATTTTGAATGTAACTATCCTTTCTCACTATTGTTTTAAAAAAATTTTTATTTATTAAAAAAAAATAAAATTATTTTGCACCAAATTTTTGTGTTTAATACTGTTTAATACAATTTTGAAGGGTTCTTTTTTTTTTTTTTTTATTTAACTATAAACCACTATATTTCCTAACAGTGAGATAAAGTATTAGGGTCCAATACTTAACACTTAATATTGAACTGTTGACTAATTTTAAAATTTTTTATTTCTAGCTATGGTACTTTAGTGTGAAAATCCAGCTTTTTATTTTTTATTATTTTGTTTGAACACTTTTTAACATTTACCCCAGTGTGTTTGTTTACTAAAGAAATGTATTGTGAGAGAATAGATTTGTTTGTTAAAAAGGTGGTGGGCAAGAGAATTTTTAAATGAATGTTAAAGAGAAGTATTTTAAAGAGATTATATGTGTGTGTGTTTTGTGTATTGGAAAGATATAGCAATACTCACGTTTACTTTTGAACTTGGTGATTGCTCTTATTACGATGGTTCTCTTATTTTTGACCTGACCTCTTTTAATACGTTTCGTCTTATTCCTGTATTTGTTTTTGTGATTTTGGTTTTTCTTTTCGAAATGACCGTGAGGGCTATATAAAGTAACGGGATTACTTTTTTTTTTTTTTTTAAACACTTGTTCGCACTTATTAACTTTTTTGTTTTGAAATTTGGCAATGTGCACTTTTTAAAAATTTTTAAATTTGAAAATTGGCAACCTATGGTTTTGATTTAATTTTCATAACATACGTACATATGTATGTACATATGAATTTTTTTTATATAAAACTTTAGTAATATTAGGGTGGGTTTAAACTTGCTGCTTTTGGCACTATTAACTTTGGCAACTTGTGGCCTGGTAGCCTTTACCCTCTAATAAGTACACTATTCACTTTTTCCTGTGGTTTTTTCAAATAAATTACCCTTTCTTTTTTAAATTAATTTTACTATCTACTGGCTTTAAGCTTTTTGTTTTTTTTTTTTTACACTTTTTTATTTATTAACTTTAAATTTTTTTTACTTTTTTTTTTTTTTTTTATTTGTAGTTTTATTATTTTTCACTTTGTTCGTATGTAGGTACTCACTTTTTTGTATTTTTTACCATTTTCCGTTTTATACTTATTTTTTCCTGCGTACGGCTCGCGGTCTTCTTTACTACTGCAGATCTTGCCCTTTGACTTGTGTCGCTGATGCTGTTATGCTCTCTTTGTTGAAATTTGTATGTTTGTTTTGTTGAGGTGACCAGCTTCTCGTCGGCGAAGGACCATGAATAAATGTAGTTAAAGTAAAGGTTGAGATTACCTTGTGTGTGAACTGATGTGTGAATGTATGGATGTATGTGTCGTTGAATGTTCAGCTCAAGACGAGTAGATGCAATGATGAGTAAAGTTGCGTAGTTGAGATTATGAGTAATCAACGGGTGGCAAATACAGATATCGAAGAGAAATCACGTCTGGCTGCAAATATGTATTTACTGGTGTAGGTATGTTTGCACGTATCTTTTAGGGGTGGTTTGTAATTAGCAGACAATGAGACAATGATCTTTTGGTTGGTGCCAAAAGATAACGATGCGGCTGCTGGTAAGTTCCAACGGCCACAACTTCGCTGATTATTCCTTTGGATTTAATTGATTCTCATGGACGAGAATCATTAAATCATCAAATAGCGGTTAGAAATAAAAGAGATGGATTGTATAAGTATTATGTAGGTATAACCACAATTTTATTTAGCCAAAATTACTACAGAATAAATGCCAGAGATGCTCACCTTATGAAAGTTGAAAAAACAAGAAAGATTTTAATAAAAACGCTTGCCATGAAGGCTAGGGTTTTACAATATGGCTAACTTAACATGACAGTAATAAGATACAAAAATGGCAAATTAGAATGTTATTTTTATCCAACAAATAACATTATGCTAAGGGTACACCAATGGTTTTTAAACTGTTGTGTTATATGATATTAATTGACCGTTATTAAATTCAAATATTAAGCAATTCAATATAATAGATTCAATATAATAAGCAAGTAGATAAAAAAAGATACAAGAAAAATGCTTTATGCTAATTTATACACATAGCAATAAAGAAGCCATCAAAACGTTGAGGGAACTGTTAGATATACCAGCAAATATAAATTATTGTTAATGCAGGGAGGTGGCACAGGCCAATTTGCAGCAGTATGCATGAATCTTATTGGACGCACAGGCACTGCTATTTATGTCGTAACTGGTGCTTCGTCTTCTAAGGCGGCCAAGGAATCTGCCCAGTATGGTAAAGTTAATTTGGTTTTACCAACATTTGCTAAATATAAAACTGTTCCGTGCCTTGACACCTGGAATTTAGATCCAAATGCTTTTGTATATTACTGCGACAATGAAACTGTTGATGGCGTAGAATTTGATTTTGTGCCAGAAATTCCCAACGATGTGTCCTTAGCTTGCGATATGTCTGCTAACTTTTTACGTCGAAAGATCGATGTAAAGCGCTTTGGTGTTGTAGGCTTGTTGTTCGTATTAAAAGACGATTATTTAATAAGTAATAAAGTTCAGTTTATTAAATTAAAATGAACAAAAATAAATTGAAAGATTATTAAATTATATATGTACTTTTAATTATTAAGGAAATGTAAGCAAGTTTCTTAAAGTGCGAGCAAAAACGAAGTAACAAAAATTGAAGGCCTAGTCCACACGGTAGTAAAAGAAACGTACTTTTTTGTATTCAGTGTTGCCAGTCACCACAATACCCTCCTCCTAGTTAAGACCTTAACGATACTTCAGAGGAATCTTCACATGGCGTCCGGACGAAGTAAGGCGCTGTTTCGGTACGGTGGTTTCCTGGGACGTGTTGTTGTTTGTATCCAAACTCGTTGAAAAATTTTCAGAATTCTCGGATTCGCGTCCGTTTGCTGACGGTGCCGCTTCAGCTGGCGAAGTCTCTTCGCCGAAAATGTATGCAGCCTTCAAACGATCTATAGTGATGTTCGCATCTCTTTGGTGTATTTTTACCGTAAAATATTTTTCATGTTTAGCTACAACTTCGTAAGGGCCCTCGTAATTGGGCTCCAAGGGTGTACGCACATGATCTATTCTCACAAATACGTATTTGCAGTCGGCCAATGCTGGCTGAACAAAATATCGTTGCATCCCATGGCGAACAGGATTGGTCGTTGGTAGGGTCGAGATGGCTCTGCGGAGTGTTTGTACAAACTCGGTTTCCATTATATTTCCTTTGGATGGAATGAGAAATGCTCCAGGAATTCTAAGGGAAGCACCGAAAACCATTTCTGCTGGGCTTAGGCCAATGTCGCTTTTTATTGTTGATCGCATGCTCAAAAGGATCAAAGGAAGTGCAGAGCTCCAGTCGTTTGTTTCAGCACACTTAATGGCGGACTTTAGAGTACGGTGCCATCGCTCAATAATGCCATTAGACTGTGGGTGGTAGGCGGTTGTCCGCAAATACTTAATGCCTAGTAACTTCGTTAATTCACTGAAAAGGGTTGATTCAAACTGCCTTCCCAAATCAGTGGTAATACGCAAAGGGACGCCATACGTAGCAATACACCCCCTCATAAGACCACTAGCAACACTTTGGGCTGTAATGTCTACTAATGGTACTGCCGTGGGCCATCTCGTAAAACGATCGATACATGTGAGGCAATAACGGAATCCGTTTGATGATGGCAATGGACCAATGATGTCTATATTTACATATGTGTTCAAAACGGGCATCGACAGCTGCGTAATTACATAAGGGTGCCCTTGTATGACGTTGAACTTTTGCCCTTTGACAAGGAATGCACGTACGAACATATCTAGCAACATCCGTTGACATAGATGGCCAAACGTAGTGATTTGTCACCAATTGTTTTGTTGCCCTTATGCCTGAATGTGACAACGAATGAAGCTTTCGAATGACAGCTTGACGAACATTTTTCGGAACATAGGGTCTTACTCTATCCATCGAAACGTGACAATAAAGTTCCCGCGTCGACTGTGGAATTGCCAATTTCGTGAGCCGTAACGATGTGTCCGTGTTGCCGTTCAGCAGTGTCTGCAATTCGATATCGTTACTTTGTTGCTCGGCCATATCATCAAAATCTACCACTCGCTCCTCCACCGCGTTGATACGGGAGAGTAAATCCGCTATATTATTGTCAGCCCCAGGTAAATGGCGGATGTCTGTCGTATATTGGCTGATAAAATCTAATTGTCGAACCCGTCGTGGTGATGTTTTATCACCTTTTTGCTTAAAAACGAAAATTATTGGTTTGTGGTCCGTAAAAACAACAAATTCTCTCCCTTCGAGTGCGTATTTGAAATGCTGAATGGCCTGGTATATCGCCGTAAGCTCTCTATCATACGCGCTGTAGTTTTGCTGAGCTGGTGTCAACCTTTTGGAGTAAAATCCCAGTGGTTGTACTTGCCCTTCGACTATTTGGTGCAAAACGGCTCCCACGGCGTCATCTGAAGCATCTGTCGTCAGCGTTATCAATGCATCTGGGGCCATATAGTTCAACAAAGCGGCATCCGCGATATCGTTTTTACATGCATCAAAAGCAGCAATTGTTTCATTTGTCCATTCTATTACGGTATTATCGTTCTTTTGATTGCCAGGAGTCAATTTTAGCAAAACGATTTGATTCTTTATCGCATGCGGTATGAATGGCCGGTAAAAATTCAGCATACCCAAAAACTTTTTTAAATTATTTACGACCTTGGGCCTTTCAAAATTTCGGATAACCTCCACCTTACTCTCCGGCGGCGTAAGTCCGCCCGCACAAATTTTATGGCCTAAAAATACAAGTTCATCTTTACCAAACTGACATTTGTCGAAATTAACAGACAAGTGGAAATTGCGAAGTCGGTCAAATATGATGCGAAGATGATCCGCATGCTCCCTCTCTGACGTAGACGCGATGAGGATATCATCGATGTATGCAAAAGCAAAATCGATTCCCTTTAAAACTTCGTTAATGTGACGTTGGAACGTTTGGGCCGCGTTACGTAGACCAAATGTCATAAAACAAAACTCAAATAAGCCGAATGGCGTGATTATGGCTGTCTTCGGGATATCGCATGGTTCCACGGGTATCTGATGGTAAGCTCTTTGCAAATCTATCGAGGAAAAAATTTTCTTTCCGTACAAAATACTCGTTACGTCGCGCAAAAACGGTATTGGGTACCTGTCAGGGATGGTGATGTTGTTAAGGGCGCGATAATCACCACATGGACGCCATTCCCCATTTGCTTTTCTCACCAAATGAAGTGGGCTTGCCCAATTACTTTTCGACGGCCTACATATACCCATCTCCATCAAATACTCGAATTCTTTTTTTGCAGCTTGAAGCTTGTCCCCCGCAAGTCGACGTGCGCTTACGTATGTGGGAGGCCCCTTTGTTGTAATGTGATGAGTAACCGTAGAGTCAACTGGGCGCTTGTTGGCGTTAATCGTAGCCAAATCCCTATACTCGCACAACAGCCGGGCATAATTATCTTGTCCATCGTATGCCAAAATTTTAACAAAGGAAGCATGAGTGGGGCGGGCCCCTGCTTCAAGCAGCGTGGTACGGTCAATAAGCTTACTTCTCTTGATGTCAACCAAAAGATCGTAATGCTTCAAAAAATCTGAGCCTATGATGGCACAGTTCACATTCGCAACCAAAAATGTCCACATAAAATTGCGACGCAGACCCAAAGAAATGCTCAACGTTTTCTTACCGCAGGTCTTGATGGGCGATCCATTTGCTGCAAATAATTTTTTTGTTACCCCCACACGTACAACCTTGACGCTACCAACTGGCAACACCGAAACGTCAGCGCCAGTATCGATTAAAAAATTTTGTTTTGACACGTTGTCATTTATTATAAGACGGGCTACATAGCATTCATCTCGAGATCCGCCCGCTAAATCGGAAGATGAATTTAGTTTTTTGACAAATTTTGTTGATATTGACAAGGCTCACGACATTTTGTGGCCTTTTCCCCAAACGTTCGATGGTACCAGCAATATTCACTTCCCTGCTTTGTTGGAGTGACGTCAGCTTTTTGTCTTCGTGCAGAATTTGATCGCGAACGACGTGCAGATCCATTGTTGTTACAAAGGCTATTTATCTGTTGCTCTATGCGATCGAGTCGTCTATCAATTTCACTTCTAGGAGTTTGTGGCGCTGTAGCCACAATATTTACATGCTGAAACTCACCCACCTCCATTATTTTGTCTGCTAACTTTGCTAACTCGGTCAAATTAGCATCTGATGCTTGTAAAATTGCCCTGACTTGCGCCGGCAAACGTTGCAACCATAGTGATTTTAAAAAATCGGTTGTCACTTTGTCCTTAGACAACGTGCTTAGCTCATTCAAGAGCTGGGTCGGCCGCTTGTCACCCAAGTCAATTTCCGATAATTATTTTTGAGTCTTTTTCTGTTCGCTCTCGCAATTACGTTCTATTATACACTTTCTAAGATTGGCAAGTAGGCTTGTTGTTGGTATTAAAAGACGATTATTTAATAAGTAATAAAATTCAGTTTATTAAATTAAAATGAACAAAAATAAATTGAAAGATTATTAAATTATATATGTACTTTTAATAATTAAGGAAATGTAAGCAAGTTTCTTAAAGTGCGAGCAAAAACGAAGTAACAAAAATTGAAGGCCTAGTCCACACGGTAGTAAAAGAAACGTACTTTTTTGTATTCAGTGTTGCCAGTCACCACAGTGTTATATTTGCCGAATCACAAAAAATTTTGGACCTTCATAAGCCACTGTAATTATAGCACGTGAAGATTTATTGGCCACCACATTAGGGAGCCTCTGCCTGTATTCAATTTTACGATAATGCATAAAAATGACTCGCTTAAAAGGTCTGCCACAATTCTTCTCCCATTTTTTTCTAGCGGCTGCTTCACTGGGAACTCGGAACAAGTTTCCTTCACCTTTATTGTAAGGTTTCTTACAAACTGCACACCGTCGCATTTTTTTATTCAAAATTAGAATTTTTTCTTTTTTAAAAAATAAATTAATATTTTCACTTTATTTATTCTCTGCTTTTTATTTGCTTTATTATAAAAATAATATTTTAACATTATTTTTATTATGGCGCAAAACATGACAACAAAAGTATTTTTGACGTTTTGAAAATTCGCCGTGCACACAGTAAAGTAAAGTAAAGTAAATTTTTATTGAGACTTTTTTTTTAAACATGTAAGATACAAATCGAACGTATCATAAAAGTAACAACTTAAAGCTATAATTGTTTTGCTCTAATGCACAATAAATGTAAAAGCTACTTGCTAAAATAAAACTGTGAATGTACTTCGTACTCTTTCTTATAAATTTAACATAATGTTTGCTCACGACATTAACAGTAACATACAGAGAAAATCTGTTAACAAAAATAAAACTAAATAACACCTAATACTCATACAGCACCACTAAATGATGTGTTGTAAATAAAAACATAAAACATAATCAATTTTTGATTAACAATTAAAAACGATTTGTACAATAGTACATTTTTCTTCTGGAAGTTGTATAAAAATACAATATATGAAATAAGTATCACAGATTTTACTTAAAACTATTTCAGCCCCTGTGGGAGCCTGGAGAAGACTTCACATAAAATGCATGTGGATCCTCAAAAGTATAAGGGGCATCCAGATTCTCGGTCAGAATCACACAGCTGATGAACGGCTGACGAGTTGCACTTACCTTGTTGAATTCGCCTTGGTAATGTCCATTAAAAAACAAGGCGAATTAATATATAAATGAATTCGCCCTGCTTAAACAGTTTACTAAAACAGGGCTACCAGATTTGGGCTCTAAACTTAAATAAGATTAAAAAAATGCTGGGTTTATTTGAGGATGAAAAAGAAAACTATTTTTCTTTTTGGGGAAATTATTGAAAGGGTTGTTTCTTTGACGGCTAATCTTTTCAAGATCTGCTTAGTTAAAAACACATTTTAATAAAATTATTATTAAACAAATTATATCGCAAATTGAATACCGGACGGATGAAAACTGATCGCTAGATCAGCTTTTTATTCCAAATGTATCGGCAGAAAAAGTTTGTGTATCTAAAAACCCATGGGCCATAAGTAGGTCTGCGCAAAACTACAACAATGCACCAATAGGAAAAACAACACTCTTTGTTGAAGCTTTGATATTGTTACAAGTAAGA
This sequence comes from Pollenia amentaria, assembly GCA_943735925.1. NCBI lineage: Eukaryota > Metazoa > Arthropoda > Insecta > Diptera > Polleniidae > Pollenia > Pollenia amentaria. Next base: position 92,225,516 of record OX031009.1, on the reverse strand, counting down.
GCTGAGTGTTTCAAATTCTTATTCACTTTATGGTCTTACTTGTATAATATTTTTAGCTTTTCTAAAGTATTTGGAAAAAGTTTCCTGACGAGCTGGCCTAAGCAACCAGCGAAATGCGCATAGAAACTAGCTTTCCCACAACAATAAATTTCAGTGTTTTTTATCATAAATTGGGATTATTAGCACATCATTAATAAATGAATTAATTAATAAATATTTCATTCCCGAAAATAATTTTTGATAATAAATTTGCATGTGCCCGGCAAATAAGAAACTGAAATGGCAAGCTGCTTTATTAAGCAACTTGTTTTTTTTTTAATTTTGTTTTTTTTTTCTATCCTCTTACAACTACAATTCGTGTTGGAAAAAACCCAGCCAATTGTAGGGGAATGTAAGAAAGAAAAAATTCACTATTTATTGTTGTGTCTTTGTTGAAGTTTTGATATTGTTACAAGTAAGAGCTGAGTGTTTAAAATTCTTATTCACTTTATGGTCTTACTTGTATAATATTTTTAGCTTTTCTAAAGTATTTGGAAAAAGTTTTCTGACGAGCTGGCCTAAGCAACCAGCGAAATGCGCATAGAAACTAGCTTTCCCACAACAATAAATTTCAGTGTTTTTTATCATAAATTGGGATTATTAGCACATCATTAATAAATGAATTAATTAATAAATATTTCATTCCCGAAAATAATTTTTGATAATAAATTTGCATGTGCCCGGCAAATAAAAAACTGAAATGGCAAGCTGCTTTATTAAGCAACTTGTTTTTTTTTTAATTTGTTTTTTTTTTCTATTCTCTTACAACTACAATTCGTGTTGGAAAAAACCCAGCCAATTGTAGGGGAATGTAAGAAAGAAAAAATTCACTATTTATTGTTGTGTCTTTGTTGAAGCTTTGATATTGTTACAAGTAAGAGCTGAGTGTTTAAAATTCTTATTCACTTTATGGTCTTACTTGTATAATATTTTTAGCTTTTCTAAAGTATTTGGAAAAAGTTTCCTGACGAGCTGGCCTAAGCAACCAGCGAAATGCGCATAGAAACTAGCTTTCCCACAACAACAAATTTCAGTGTTTTTTATCATAAATTGGGATTATTAGCACATCATTAATAAATGAATTAATTAATAAATATTTCATTCCCGAAAATAATTTTTGATAATAAATTTGCATGTGCCCGGCAAATAAAATACTGAAATGGCAAGCTGCTTTATTAAGCAACTTGTTTTTTTTTAATTTTGTTTTTTTTTCTATCCTCTTACAACTACAATTCGTGTTGGAAAAAACCCAGCCAATTGTAGGGGAATGTAAGAAAGAAAAAATTCACTTTTTATTGTTGTGTCTTTGTTGAAGCTTTGATATTGTTACAAGTAAGAGCTGAGTGTTTAAAATTCTTATTCACTTTATGGTCTTACTTGTATAATATTTTTAGCTTTTCTAAAGTATTTGGAAAAAGTTTCCTGACGAGCTGGCCTAAGCAACCAGCGAAATGCGCATAGAAACTAGCTTTCCCACAACAACAAATTTCAGTGTTTTTTATCATAAATTGGGATTATTAGCACATCATTAATAAATGAATTAATTAATAAATATTTCATTCCCGAAAATAATTTTTGTTTTCAACACTTATTTTATTTTTTTAAAACATTAAGATGTCACAACCAACCGCATTTGTTTGTGCAGAAAATTATAGAGATGTAAAAAACAATAGCTACAAAAACGTTTGCACGAAAAGCTTACAACTCTGCAAAAAATCAGCAGGCGTTTCGCGAAGACCTACTAATTGGACCATGTAAAAAAAAGTTTACCTCTTTTGTTTAGATCAACATGTTAACATTCTAAGTAAAATTACTTTGAAATGTATTTCCACAAATATAATGGCTAAGCCAATTGATATTTCATGCGTAAAGTGAATGTGCTTGTGGGTTCCTTAATATAACCATAATTCACCGCATTTGAAATGTTTACAGCTTAAAAAGTTCATAAACTATATAAAATGGTTAAACATGGATTTTCAGGCTAAAACAATTAATGCTGAAAGTATGATTGACGCTTTAATAATTATATTTAAATCAGCAGTCATGCAAGACATTTAAGAAACGTATATTAATAATCTTTTGGATTAACTGAATGATCAAAAGTATCCTTTTCCTTAATAACGTATAGTTTTGGTCAGATTTTGAAAGATAATTATCAAATTGTAAAATTGGTTAAAATACACTATTGCTTTAGTGTGATTATCTATGCTAATAGATAATGTGTAAGATGTTAATAATCCCCATTGGTTAATAATATTAAAACTTAATAACTTATTTAAAAATAATTCATTTGGGGGCTTTTTAGAGGGGATATTTAAAGAAATTTTGATTTTAAATTTGGGATTGAAGAAAAAATGTAAATTGAAAATTCGGTTGAAATGAACATTGTATTGAAAATAATTTAAACCGTTTCTTTTCTGCGTTCAGTTCATGCATTTGAATATGCAAACCACTCATAAACATAAAAAATACTTTTAATATATAGTGATAATGGTAAAAATTAGTTTTTGCGACCTAAAACGATCTGTACTTAATTTTCAAACATATGTAGGTTTATTAATCATCTCATTAATTTTGCACTTTTTTTATTAATAAGCTGCAAACTAAAATTTAATTTAAAAACACAATTTTAAAAAGCATATGTAAACAAAACTTTTGACAATTCTGGCCTGGCCAAGCCGTTATGAACTGTGGTAGTTATGAACAAGTTAGAGTGCTATATTCGGCTGTGCCGAATCTTTGATACCCTCCTGCCGGTGGGCTCTATATGATAAATACATATTATTAACTAATAGTTGTGGTTTAGACTCTTATTAAATTATTGACCGATAATAAGAAAGTTTTATGCGTTTCATGTTAGAAGTATGAACAACTGGCTTGAGTAAAATATCATGATTCGTAACAGTTTTAGCCGAACTAAAATGATTTTCAGGAGGTTAATTTGTATTGGAACTATGGTAAATTATGGACCAATCATCCCAAAATTCTGAAGACTGATTTCTAAAATTACAAAAAATTAATTTGAAAAAATTTCAACACAGCAGTGTAATTAGTTTTAGAGTTAGCAGTGAATTTCACAAATTTGCATGATATATTTTCTAGCCATATGAATCTAAGTTCGAAGAAATTTTACCGCAATATGTTATGTTTTTAGGCCAATTTAATTATTTTCCCAAAGTGGGCTTTATTTTGTTTTAGGCGCAATAAACTGTTTTCCGAGAGTAGGGTTTATATGGAGTCTAGGGTTAATTAAAAATGTGATATACCAAACTTTATTATTAATTACGGTTTAAGGCGTACTAAACTGGTTTCCTGGTGTAGGGTTTATAAGAGGCCTAGTGTAAATTATGGACCGATCTTCAAAAAATTTTACAGTGTGATTTCTAGTCCTATAAAACTGTGACGTACCAAATTTTAGTATGATAGCGTTATTTATTACGGCTTTAGGCTTACTAAAATGTTTTCCGGGAGTAGGATTTATATGGGGCCTAGAGTTAATTATGGACCGATCTTCACGAAATTGTACACTATGATTTGTAGTCACATAAAACTGTACCGTACCGAATTTAATTACGATAACATTATTTATTACGGTTTAAGGCGTACTTAACTGTTTTCCGGGAGTAGGGTTTATATGATAGCGTTATTAATTACGGTTTTAGGCGTAATAAGCTGTTTCCGCGAGTAGGGCTAATATGGAGCCTGTGGTCAATTATGGACCGATCTTCACAAAATTTAGCAATATGATTTGCAGTCGTATAAAACGCCACCATTTATGTTAGTTTTTGTATCAAAATTATCAATTTTTTTAGGGTGGTGGTTCCACATTTTGATTCATAGTTCTGATCCTACTGGACCGATGTTGCTGGATTTCAATCCCAAACTGTTTAGCATAGCTACACGCAATTTGAGACCAAGTTTGGTTTTTCTTTTGCGTTTTTCGAAAGTATGTGTGTTTTCAACAGACGGACATGGCTAAATCGACTTAGAATTACTCAAGGAGCCAGAATATATGTATATAATTTATGGGGTCTAAGACGTATAATAAAAAAGTTTCACACGGAATGATAAACTTAGTATACCCTCATTCACCACTAGTGGTGGTGAAGGGTATAACTAGTAGAGTTTTGTAGTTCATGAACGACCTAGTGCAATCTAAGTATTCGTTCACTGGTTCATTTTGGGTCAGTATTAGAGATGAGCGATATTTCTGTACCTGTGATTTAATCACTGTTACTGAAAAATCACGAATCACAGTTGTGACCAAATTTGTCAAGTTACAGGTACTTTCTAAGTCGTTCTTTTATTTTGTTCTTTTGTCTTGTATTTTGTTACATATACAAATTTATGATATTTCACTGTTTGTTTGGGTAATAGCTTTTTTTTGAATAAAATGTCGAATGATATTGCTGTTCCTTTCATTCTCTCTTCCATCTTATTAGAATTTTTTATGCCAAAATTTATTTGTTCAAGTATGTATGTATATGAATATAAACAGATTTGAAAGCTCTTACAATTTATTGTTGTTTCTTTGGAAAGTGCTTACAAAAGCTCTTGCAAAAGCTCGCGCCTTGTACATATAGCTTGGCCGCAATTGCTTTAAAAGAACAGAAAACTGATAAACCGTAATCACAATCACAGTTTAAAGAAGCAGTGATTTTTAAATCAAATTCACTAATCACGATGATCTTTAAAAATCACGGGATCGCTCATCTCTAGTCGGTATGTTTATTTTTGTCAGTACGTTTTTGGTCCTTTTTGTCAGTACACTTTTGGTTTTTATTTTGTTGTTTACTTGATAGAATAACTGATTGAAAATAAACAACAATACTATACTTGTGTATTTTTATTCTTGTGAGCTGTTTCTGTTACTCATTGCCACATGGCTCTACACAGGGTCTCCACCTGAGATAAGATATAAGATTTTTATATCAGCAAACGTCAAATTCAATCGCAGAGAGCATTATCTTATGTGTGGACTCTCAAATAGTGTTAGTATTAATATTATAATAAATGTTACACAGGGTCTCCACCTGAGATAAGATATAAGATTCTTATATCAGCAAACGTCAAATTCAATCGCAGAGAGTAGTATCTTACGTGTGGACTCTCAAATAGTGTTAGTATTAATATTATAATAAATGTTATGAGACAGTTGTTATGAGAAATCTTATAACAACTATCAAGGCGAATTCAGTAGAAGGTGAGGTCAACTCTACAACAACACTGCTTCTGTGGTCCGATTGTCAAAATTATTGCTAGTAAAAAAAAAAAACGTTTGTTTACATAAAAAACTAGTTTGTATACAAACTTTGAGAAATCGACCACCGAAAAAAATAACCGTATGTTGACTTGACCCCACCTTCTAGTGAATTCGCCTTGACAACTATCTTATAAGATAAGCTGTCAAAAATAGACATACATACATACATATGAATTAATATTAAGACGCTATCATTAAAATGTTTAATTTGTTTAGTGAAAATAGTGTAAATCTTGTAAAAGTGCTTGAAAAACAATAATAAATACTAAAAACAATGAAAAAAACTAAAATATAATAAAAACGGCACAAGTTTACTGTACGAAAATCAGTAAATTATGAAATCTTATAAGATACATGTTTCCCTTGTTTAAGATTAAGATTAACATGAAGAAATGTGCTCTCTCATTCTGCCGACGTTCTCTCACATATTATATCAGATATTATCTCAGGTGGAGACCCTGTGTTATGAGATAGTTGTTATAAGATTTCTTATAACAACTATCTTATAAGATGAGCTGTCAAAAATACACATGAATACACACATATAAAACAATAACAAGCCACCATTATTAAAATGTGTAATTTATTAATGCAAATAGTGCCAATAGTGTGAAAATTTTGAAAAATAACAATATTTTAAACTAAAAATTTAATAAAAAAAGAATAAAAAAGATACAAGTTTACTGTACGAGAATTAGTCGATTATGAAATCTTATAAGATACGTGTTCCCCTTGTTTGATATTAAGATTAACATGAAGAAATGTGCTCTCTCATTCTTCCGACGCTCTCTCACATATTAGGTGCGTTTGAGTACTTTTACAGTAAAATGCAGTAAATGAGTAAACTTAAAAATTTGCTCTCACAAAAAGCTATTGTCCAAAAAAGTACGCGAACGCAAAATTTGTAAAAATTCGTAAAATAAAGGCAACAGCTGATGGCAAATAATTGAAGTGTTGAAAAATGTTTACACTTTTGAATACTTAACTCGTTTTCCTATCGGTACTCGATTAAATACTTTTTATAACACGAATATTTTTGGAAAATACAAACAAATTATTTTATGTAATCTTTCATATTTGTTTGTTTCTTATTTTATTTGAATTTGCTAATTTGTGTCCGGCTAAATTTGATCAATAGTACACGTATGTATACTTCTTTTTACTATTGATAACTTTAAAAACAAGGGCTGTTCTAAGTACCCGAGTACTTGACACTTTTACAACTCCAAAAACGCAATTTAGTAAAATGCAGTAAAGTTCAGTAAAAAATAGTAAAAATTTTTGTGTTCTCGAACGCAGCTATTATATCAGATATTATCTCAGGTGGAGACCCTGTGTTACTCATTTTCATAAAACAACCAGGGTTGTCGAGTTTAACAATTTGGAAGCTTTTTGGAGACTTGGCGATTTTTTTTGCGGCTTATAAGATACATATATGTCGATTTTGTTTGCTATTTGAGAAGCCATAAATTTATTTTATATATTGGAATGCAATATATAATGGAGACTTGGCGATTTTTTTTGCGGCTTATAAGATACATATATGTCGATTATGTTTGCTATTTGATAAGCCATAAATTTGTTTTAAGACTTGGACAAATTTTCCATTTTTTATTTGGGAAGATTATTTCAGTGATGGTATTCCATCTAATTTTATTTAATTTTTGGCTAAAATTTTATAGCTATACGTCCGGTACGTACCATTTCAAAGAAATTGCTTTAACTGTCTTTATATGCATGTAATTTCAACTGCTTATGGCTGTGTTGAAAGAGTTTTATTAAAAATTAACCCCTCAAAAACTCACCTTCAATATATAATGCAATAGGAACTTCTTGATGCGTTATTACGAGTTATGAATTATATGCATGTTATATGCAATATAATCAATCAATAAAATCCTATACAATGTATTGAAAAAGCCATAAATTGTCTTGCCGGTGATATGTATACCATATTAGATATACATATATACAATATTTGCTTAAGGCTAGTTTACACGGTAATACAATGTATTACGACTTTGTAGAATCAAAATATTATGAAATTCTCTCCGTATTTAAAATAAAAAAATAAAAATCTGTTGCAAGTATTTTTCATGTTTACACGGATGGTATAAGTAAGATAAAAGCAAAGATACTTAACAGCTGAGTTAATAACAAATAAGCAGATGGTTACAGTTTTACAATATTTACAAAAACAACATTAAAATTGCCTGAGTTGATTTTAGTTGTATTTGTAATAGTATAAAAATGTTACCACCTTCAATATATACAGTTAAAATACACCTCTGGTGTGATGAGAATACAAAAGTTTCTAAAATGGTTTAGAAAATAAACATTTACCGACCACTTGTCAAAGTTTGTATCCGTATTCTCTCTTACTCAATGCATTTTGCTTTTACATGATGAGATTTTTCTCATTCTAAATCATTTTTCCACATGTCGTAATACATTGTATTACCGTGTAAACTAGCCTTTAGTACTAGCTTCTTTAAGTAGACTTCCGTAAACTATTTTATAGTCAACATTGTACTTTTTTTGTGTCCGCTAATCATTTGTATTTTGTTTTAAATAAAAATTAAACAATGTTTATATCATGGCGACTTTTTTATATTTTTGTCGAAATAAAGGAAATAATTTTTTGGATTTATAAAAAATTTCGAGGATTTATAAAAAATCTTTTTAATAAAAATATATATTTTATTGTCAAAAAGTAATAAAAAAAAGGCTTTGGCGTTTCTGACATTAAATTTGGCAAAAAAGAAGTAAAAATAAATCTGACAACCCTGGCTGCCATTCGTAATTTTCCTACAATTTACATGAGCGTTGCCAGTTGTTATGAATATAAAAACCGCCTAATGCAAATTTTTTCATTTGAGCAGATAATTGTATGCATATTTATATAATTTATTTTTTTTTTAAATCTATATATATAAAAATAAGTCCGTATATGTACGTCGCCGAACTAATCATAAACGCGTCGTGCGATTTCAACCAAACTTATACACTACGTAGGCAGTGGCCCATATATGGTTTATATGAAGTTTGGTTGAAATTTTCGGTCTGGGGGCGGAGGGGCGTGGCAAAATCCATAACTTGAGAACGGCTTGACCGATTTGAACGATTTTTTCTTTAAAATGATCGCCATGGTCCAACTTAGGTTTTTACGGAAAGAAAATTTTGCCACGCCCACTTTTACGCCCATTTTTTCGATTTACCTAAAATCAGAAAACGGCTCCATCGAGTTGACTAATTTTTCTTTCAAATGTTCGTATTAATCAACTTTAAGTTTTCATCGAAAAAAAAATTTACCACGCCTACTTTTACGCCCACTTTTTCTATTAAGCGCATAACTGGAGAACGGCATGACCGATTCCAACGATTTACCATTTGAATTCAAGCGGCTCCAATTCCCTTTTCGTCTTGCCTTTGCTATTACCATCAACAAAGCACAAGGCCAATCATTGACTATTGCTGGCTTAAAAGGTCATGAACAATTTGATCGAAGCAACAATTTTAAAGGGGAAGTTTAAAGGTGAAGATGTATTGATTCCACGAATTCCAATGATTCCATCAGATTTACCTTTTGAATTCAAAAGACTACAGTTTCCAATACGTCTTGCATTTGCTATTACAATAAATAAAGCGCAAGGGCAATCGTTGGAATTGTGCGGAATTGATTTAGAATATCCTTGGTTTTCACACGGCCAGTTACATATATGTTTCGTGCTCACGTGTTGGCAAGCCTTCAGTTCTCTTTATCTACACAACAACTCATGGCAAAACCAAAAATGTTGTCTACGAAAGAGCTCTAAGATAGTTTAAGTGATACATAGTCTAAGATTGTAAGAAACTAGAATTAAAAGTTGAATAATAGGGAACAAAACCAACTTTATTAAAAACAAGTGTGTTTCTTTTCTTATTTTGTTTTGCCGTGCGAAGCAGGCAACGGGCCCGCTAGTAAGACCTATAAATAAATAACCAAATTCGATATTCGACAGCTTTATTTATAAAAGCTTAGTCAAATTTTAGAGCACGAAATTTGTATGGAAAAACCGCTTTTAATGTATACATTTCTTAAGCATTCGTTTATGAATAAGACTGTTAAAATATAAAAAAATTTAGTTTATAAGAAACTACTTGTGTATTTTAACCCTGAGAGGTAACTCTTCATTTAAGTACAATAAAGTTACTCTTCGTCGAATCGACGAACTTTAAAAAAAAAATTCTAGCGGAACGACTTTTAAAGTAAAAAATCCAAAAAAATTTTTTAGTTAAACATTTTATTAAAAAATAAAATTAAATAAAGCATAAAATATATGAGTTTTCCTCTGTTTTAAAATTTGAAACGAATTTTTATTTGATCGGGTAAAATTTTGCAATTCAATTTTGAAGCAGATACCTTGAACCAATTTAGCTGACCTTTTGTAAATATTTTCAGTTTGGATGACAATGCACGGTTAACTGTGTAAAGTTATTCTAGATCCAGCTTGGTAAGACACCCAAGATGGCGGACTAATTATTTTTAATGCATTCCTACAATATGAGTATAAAATGGGATTAAGTTACTCTAAATCCAATGCGGCGGACTAAGTCCAATGTGGCGGACAAAGCCTTCAATACTGTTATCAAATGAAAGGACTTACGGAAAATACGAATACGAGTCTTTAAATAAATTAAAAGTAAAAAATCTTTTTAAAAAACAAAATTTTATTTAAATGCGCTGAAAGGAAAATAAAAATAAATGCTCTAAAAAGAAAAAAAGAAAATTTTACTTTAGAACTTTTACTATCAACTTATAACGTCATTACTAGGGATGAGATTTTCATGTACTAAAAAATTTAAAATATGCGCTTAAAATATGCACTAAAAATCCAAAATATGCATTAAAAGAATAAAAAATATGCACTAAAAACTAAGAAAATTTCCATAAAAAATTCGTGTTTAATTTTACTAAAAACAAAAATATAAAAAATTCAGTATGTATATTGTTATTCAAATATCTTTAAGAAACTAAAGTAACTAATTTTTGTTTGTTTAAATAAATAAGTACTGTTTAATAAAAGGACAATCTTGTCTTATACTTGAAGTATGCCAATGCATTTTGAAGAAATTTATTTTCAGATCCCACTTTGATTGCAGATCAGATCAAAAATATTTGAAATTTATTTTATTTTTTTAAATCATTAATTTTTTTTTTTTTGCAAAACGTTTTGGATTTTTGTTTTAATTTGTCGGGCTATTCTTCCTTCCACATTGTTAATTTAACTTTCTGCAATAACAATTAATTTGACTTGAGCATAAAGTGAGCTAAATTCCTCCTAATTACTTAGTTATTGTTTCAGCAATATATCCGTTATTGGAAAATACAAATGCTTAATGACTTCTGCTGTTATCTAAATTTAATATTTCATTTACTTTTTTAATTGCACAATCATCGACATCAACAAGCTCTTCTAACATTCTTAAATTACTTGAGTTTTTTGAATAGAATTCTGAAGCATCTATCCAGGCCCCCATTTTGCTACAACTGGCTGTGGTGGAAGAGGAATTAGTTGATACATTTCATTAAAAATTGCAATATTATCGAAATTTTCTGCAACGCGGTATAACCCATGTGCTAAGCTAGTAGCTTGTAACAGTTTTGGATAAAATATGTTAAACCCATTGGAAGCCTTAACCATGTAAGTTGCTGCATCGTTTTAAAATAAAAATATTGTATTTTAAGCAAAGCTCCAAAAGAATTTATTTATTATTTAAAAATTTTTTTAAGAACTTTTTTATAATATGAAAATTAAAAAAAAATCCCTCAAAACTGTAAAAATATGCAAAAATATGCGTTTAAAACCTAAATATGCAAAAATCGATATGAAAAAACAAATAGATGCCATTTTAACGCAAATTTAATGATTTGGAAAGATAATTGGTCGACATCGTTCTTAGACTATCGATAAAAAACATTCATTTGCATGGAAATCGCATCCCTAGTCATTACACAATTTATAGGATATTTTTTTTTTTTTTTTTTGTTAGGACCAGCACTCAGGGGATGACCCCTACTAATGCATTGCATTGTGTTGGAACTAGGAAAATAGGTTATGGGAAGGAGGAAAGAGGGAGTAGTGCTTGTGAACATTCGACTTGAACTTATTCATGTTGTAAGTGAGAGGGAAGACTTCAGCAGGAAGGTTATTCCACATACGAACAGTCCGGCCAAAAAACGAATTTTCCCTGTAATGCGTTGTACGATTCACCGGCCAATCGACCACAAAAGGATGGGCTCTTGAGGAAAAACGTGTATTACGAACAAAGTTATGGGTCTCGGGAACCAAATCCCTAATTTCATCAGAACACATCCCGTTGTAGTAACGATAAAATAGGCAAGTACAACCCACATTGCGACGGTGCTCAAGGGAGTCAATAGAATTGGATACCCTACTGTCGCCGATGAGAACCTTCGCCCTCTCCTGCACGCGGTCGAGAAGCTCCAAAATAGACTTTGAAGCACCGGCCCACACATGAGAGTTGTATTCCATTCGCGGTCGGATATAGGTGGTATAAATAGTAAGGAGATCAGATGGAGTGAAGTATATCTTACACCGTTTCAAAAAACCGAGGCACTTGAATGCTTCTTTCGACACCTTAAAAATATGTTCAGTCCATCGGACATCACATTGTATCCTCATGCCCAGAACATCAAGAGATTCTGTTTCCTCAATATTTATACCACCCATACATACAGATGAGGCACCTTGATCCGTCGCGCGTTTATGCGTCAGTACGCAACATTGGGTCTTTCGGGCATTAAATTCGACCCTATTCGCACGACCCCATTCTGGATTATGTCTAGGTCACGGCCAAGCGTATCATTCATGTTCTGTCTCATAGCACAAACATCGGACACGCCTGGTCTGTAACCAAATGAATACGAATGGCAAAGGTTGCTGTCATCTGCAAAAGAATAGATAGGGTTGGAAGTTTGACATAAGAGGTCATTTAGAAAAATAAGAAATAGAGTAGGAGAAAGAACGGAGCCTTGCGGTACCCCTGAATGAATCTTGAACTCGTTTGATGAAACCCCATCTATAACAACCCGTATAGTACGATCTCTGAGAAAGCTCGATATAAATCGAGAGAAATTATCACCGACACCAAATGCAACAAGTTTAGACAAGAGTGCACCATGCCAGACTCTGTCAAACGCCTTGGAAATATCTAAAGCAATTACCTTACTTTCGCCAAAATGGTGAATGGAACGACACCATTTTTCTGATAACAGGGCCAGTAGGTCTCCAGTAGAACGACCTCTACGAAAGCCATACTGGCGGTCGCTTAGTAGGTAATTTGACTCTAAAAATTTTACAAGATGGTGATTTACCATACTCTCCATTTGGAAAGTGCCGAAAGGCTTGTCGCGAGATTAACTTGTGTAGACAAACAAGTAAATTATATAACTTGATGTGATTGATTTTAACTATTAAAATTTTCAAACGATGTAAATACAAGTACTTAAACTTCGCGACTAGCTTTTTTATCATATAAATTAATGACGTCATAAGTCGATAGTAAAAGTTTATTTATATTTTCTTTTTAACCCATTTTAACTTTGCTTGTTTTGTGATACGAACTGTCAAATGCTGTTTATGTTTTTTTCAACACGTGTTAAATTTCTAACTTAAAAAAAATTTTTTTTTTTTGATATATTTATTTGCAATCTATAAAAAATAATATTGAGCAAATTACATCATGAAATTAAAAACATAACATTCGATTTAATCTCCAGTGAGACTAAAACTTAAAAATAAATATACAAACATATATACATTTTTGTGTTTATTTATGCTTAAAATAGTATTTACATATCGTCGTTCCGAAGTTATCTTGACGTATATCACAAAATCACAAAAAATGAGTTACGACTATTATTGAACATTAAATTATTAGATCTATCGATGTGTTTAATCCCCAAGTCTTTATCTTCTGTATTTTCTAAGATATTTAAAAGCTATTTTGCCGTATATCCAAGTTTGCCAAATTATGTTATAAGGACGTATGCGACACTTTTGTGGATATACGTCAAAAAATGTATGAAATTTTTGAAATACAAAAATGTTGCGTTATCTTGAGGTATATGTATAAAAAAATATATTTTAAGAATTTTTCAGAAGAAAAAAAAACAGATAATATAAAAATGATAAAATTTTTATTATTAAAAGTTTACAAAACGAATATTCATACAAACTTTGTTTCATAAACTTTTTATAAAGCAAAATTATGTTTTACAAATAATGGGGGTAATTCTTGTAATTAAAATTAACTTAAGTATGGATACACAAAATTAATACATAATTGAAAATTAAATTAAACATTCGTTTTGGAAATCAATCTGAAATTATGTATTTATTATGTATGTATATAATAACTTACGTAAATAGTTTTGAATAAAATTTAATATCATTATCAGGAAGATACATGAAAAGGCTTTTAATATCATTTTTTTTATCTTCAGATATATTTATTTTTGTAAATGTACTGAGTTCTCTTTCAAACATTTTTTCTGATGTTGATAGAACTCCCTTTCTGCTTTGTTTTTTTAAGCTTGATGATTGGAATTCATCTTCTTTTATAGATGTTTTATAAAGTAAAGAAAATAAATTGAATTTATTATATTTAATTGCTTTAATTTTAGTAAAAGGAACGTTCTGAAAATTTAACTGTTGTGCAAGATTCGAATAAATTTTGAAATCTGTAGGTAACATTTCTATTATATTTAATTTAATCTTTTGGGAGTGATAATTCTTTAATTTAGTTATTAAATTTACAGGACTATGAATTTCTTTTAATTTAAGAAATCGATCTATTGCACTATGGACAGCGTCAATTTCTTGAATTTGGGAATGTCCCGGCTCTGAAAATTTTTGAGTAATTGTTTTAATATTATTGTTTTTATATAAAAAGTCAAGAAGTGAAGACGTCAATATTTTATTTTTGTTTTGTGGCACACAGGAGTCGCTCCAAAGAATGAAATGTTCAATGTTCTTAAAATCCTTGATTATGTTTTTCAAGATTTTAATAACAGAACTGGCGATATCATTGCCAGAGCGACCACTCTGTGCTTCGTTCAAAATGGCGCAGTAAGTAAAATTTTTTCATTTGAATTCTGAGCACATACTGTTGCTGTCATATTAAATACTGAAAGTTTTCTTTTATAATAAAATATGGATGAAAATCCCTTAGGCAGATTAAAGGTGCTTTGCAAATCGAAGCACGCCACGACTGTATTTTTTGATGTTATCTGTCAGTCTCTATCACGATCAATTTTACAGTTTCGATTCTCATCTATATGTTTTTTATATAACGCTTTTTCATCTTCGCTTAGTCTACTACTATTATGTAGATTCATATACAGACAACATTTATCACACTGATCTCTTTTTGGCCTATAAAAACTTAAATTAAATTTAGTATTAAAAATTGTAGTAAATGTTGTTAAAGACACTTTTATGGCAGGAAATTTTTCTATGAATAAGCGGTACATTTTACTGACACTTAGTCCTTCTTCCAGGTATAGTTTTGAAGTGGTCGACCGACAATAATGGGAGTCTACTGTAGGAAAACTACTGATGAAATCAATAATTTTTTCAGTTACATCTTGTGCTAAACGATGTTTTGTGTGCTTTCCATGGCGCAAGTTTTTGGGTATACCTGTCTTTTTATCCGAATGATACTTAAAATGGTGATAAACTCGCTTATCGGACACTGAGATTGTATTTAAAAAAATGTTTTACATACTTTTATTTTTAAATTGTCTTTTTCAAAGTAGTATGAAAAACTGTTTGTTTTTCTAGCACTTTTAGCTCTTCGTCTTTTTACTAACCTCCTTGAGACGAATTTAGTATAAAATGAGCCTTTCTGACTATCATCTAATGACCAAAAAGTTTTAAATATTTTTTTTTCGCAAATTTTCGGAAAAATTGTTTGAACAATTAAAGCACATTCTGGCTTACAGGGAGGCCTAATAGTTTTTGCCTCCCTTGGTATACCATTTGATGTAATATATTCTTTGCCGTGCTGTCTTTTCTTTTTACGTTCATTTTGTTTCCATTGGTCGGCTCAAATTTTTCTTTTGCGGGAAGGTTTGGGTTTTTCTGAATTAAGAGATGAGGAAAGCACTGTCGAGACGATGCATCGCGATGTTTTGATTTAATACTATAAATTTTGTAACTCAAATTATAATTTGACAGAAATATCAAAAAGAAACATTACATTACCATTAGAGAGATTCCCTGTGCGTTGAAGCATGTCATTGTTAAAATTATGTTCTGATGATGAAATAAAAATCGAATTGGGATCCTCAATATTCTTCGTATAATTCTTAAATTTCCTTCTTTTTGAAATATTGAAATCGGATGCAGTTTTTCCTTTTCTTTTAAGTAATGGTTTACTTCTAATGGCTTTAGTAACTATTTCTATTGGAATTCGAATGTCGTTATCGCTCAATGAAGAAGAATATTCACTTCCATTTTCTATAAATAGAAGACATTTCTAAGCGTGAACTCCTTTTAATTAAATTAAAAACAAAATACCATTATTTTGCACGAACAGTATATCATTGTTAGGGTTATAGTCTGAATCTCGTACTGAGTCGTCTGAGTCGAACAAATCAGATTCTAAATTTAAAAAGAAGAGTCAAGTTTTGCTTTTTTATATTCATCTTTATAATTCTTCATAAATATCTATTAAATACGAATCCTCGACTTCCACTAAATTATTTAATTTATTTTTAGCCATTTTACTTAATTTTCAAGTTTACAGTACAACACATGATTTGCCAACTCAATTCTGTGAACTGTATGTGAAATTAGACCCAAAAAGAAGAATTTCTGCATCATTCGTTTTGTCTTCTTACCTGCGATTTGAAGTTAGTATCGATTTGAAGTTAGTACTATCGTATAGGGGAATTTATCACGTTTTAGGCCCTGTTGTTTGACATAGCTCGACAACCCCTAGCCCAATTTAGTTGAAATAAATTTTAAAAAATTAAGAATTACAATTCCCTTAATCTGTTCATATATTGTTTTCCTATACAAGTAACACTTTCGAAGTTAAAAATGAATGTATGAAGGGAAAAAATTATTTTTTGCCTAAAAATTTAAATTTTTTTTTTTAAAAATACATAAAAAATCCAAAATGGAAAAAAGTTTCAAGTCTAGTTATTTTTTCGCAAAGTCACATAACCTATGAGCAAAATGAGACAAAGATCATAAAAATCGATGCACGCGTTTCGCTTTTATTCGCAATTGAGTAAAGGTATGAATTTCAAAAATCAGTTATAGCCACCACCCTTAAAATAAAAATATAAATTAAAAAATTATCATGCAAAAAAAAACTTTATTTATAAAAACTTAATGAAAATAAAATAATATGCAATTAATACGCAATTATAATATGCATAAAAACAAAATTTAGAACATTTTTTCAATTATTGGCAATATCCATCCTTGTAGAAGTTGACGCTTGTGGTTCTGATGATCTTGTTTTCTTCGTAGGTTGTTCATATTCATGGTCTGAGTCAGCTTGGCGTTGTCGGTATGATGTTGCGCTGACATTTTGCTGTGTGAGTTTTCTTCTCTTCAAAAATGATGTCAGCCATTCGGAGTCGTGTTGTGATAGTCCCAGCTTGGCCACAATGTAATCCATTTCGATTTGTGGTAGCGGTTGTGGTGCACTATTTTCAATATCGGGTATCCAATCAGCATCATCCAAATCGGTCGGATTGGTGAAAACGGTTTCGGCTAGCAGGGACACAGTATCCGCACTCGGAGGTTTAGGTGCATCGGTATCAGCAGGGCGTTGCACTGGAAGTGTGGCAGTAAATGCAGCAGTGTATACTTTTTTTTTCAATTGTTGTCTGTTTAATCCAGGACGAAAATTTATGCATGCATAGCACCTGGATTCATCATGTCCAGTTGTGTCTTCCACCCAAATTACTGGCTTCATAAAAGATAACTTTCTACTTTTTCCGTGAATCCATTTAAGAAGGGTAGTATAACAACTGTTGCACACTGTGTTCGGCGTAAAATTTGCACCACTTAAATCTGCTTCATCAAAATAATTACAATACGCGGTTTTGAATTGCTCAGTAAACAAATTTTTTCGATCTTTTTTCTGTATTTTTCGGACGATATGACCACAAACGTAACAATATTCATCCAAATATGGGCACTTGTTGTTTTCCATATTGATATTTTTATGTTTTGTTGTTATTCACTTTTAAAAAACTGGAGAAAAATCACTTTTACTGTTCGCGTTCGTCGGCACTGGCTGAATGCCAAAAATCGATCAATGCACACCTATAAATACTACGTATTTTTAAATATTTTACTGCCAGGTACTTATAAATGGGCGCATATTTTAAGGGCGGCTGGCTATATACCTGATTCAGCACTTGTACGTTTCAAACTGTGCAAAACTTTCCAAATAATGACCACCCTTAAATGTGGGTGCAATTTCTGTAAAAAAATCATATAGGTAGCCACCGGAAAAACCCAAATAATAAAAAGGTCCACTTTCCGTTTAATTGTCCACGTACATTTATTACCGCAATCATAAAAATCAAATAACCTTTTGTTTATTCCTTTTTTTTTAATTCTCAGAATCATGAAAAAGGTGTCAATGTTTTCTCCAAATAATGTTGTGCATATCTCGAGCAAATTTTTGAAATTCATACATTTACTCAATTGCGAATAAAAGCGAAACGCGTGCATCGATTTTTATGATCTTTGTCTCATTTTGCTCATAGGTTATGTGACTTTGCGAAAAAATAACTAGACTTGAAACTTTTTTCCATTTTGCATTTTTTATGTATTTTTAAAAAAAAAATTTAAATTTTTCGGCAAAAAATAATTTTTTCCCTTCATACATTCATTTTTAACTTCGAAAGTGTTACTTGTATAGGAAAACAATATATGAACAGATTAAGGGAATTGTAATTCTTAATTTTTTAAAATTTATTTCAACTAAATTGGGCTAGGGGTTGTCGAGCTATGTCAAACAACAGGGCCTAAAACGTGATAAATTCGCCTATACGATAGTACTAACTTCAAATCGATACTAACTTCAAATCGCAGGTAAGAAGACAAAACGAATGATGCAGAAATTCTTCTTTTTGGGTCTAATTTCACATACAGTTCACAGAATTGAGTTGGCAATCAATTAACTGAAAAATGTTGTACTGTGTAATCAAGTGTTCAAATTATCCAGTTTTTTTCTCCTTTTTATTTTTGCTAACGGTAAACATTGCTTATTTTTAAATAAAGTATTTAAGTTGCCAGCGTCGTGTATATGGTGGGGGCGATAACTAAAAAAAACGTATTGAAATAACACGGCAATAGTATTACCTACGTCACTGTGCTTATTAAAGTATAACCTTGAAAAAAAAATACATAATGAATCGTTAATAAAGAAAAATATGCAAAAGCAATGAGTAAAGTGTTTTTTGTATGTACTTTCTATTTACCTAATATTATAAAGTAAATAGTATTTGTATAAATTTTGCTTTTGTATGTATTATATACGTCAATATAATTTCGGAAAAAAAAACAAATTAAAATTTCTATCGGCATTATTTTGACGTATGCGCCATTATTGAAAAATATTTCCCAAAATGTCTAAAACTTAAAAAATTTTTTCTATGACTTAAAGAATTTTTCCACTATTCGATAAAGGATAATTAAAATAATATCTGACAAAAATATTGATCCCCTTTTTTCGACTCATTTTTTTCTATAAGCTGTGAAAACTTTAAATTCAATTTCCCAAAAAAATATTTTTTGGAGTTACGTCAAGATAACTTCGGAACGACGATATGTATTTACAATAATTGATTTCTTTATTTCCTAAAAGGCAAGTCTAAAACGGAACCTTTTTAACCTTACAATTTCCTCACGGTCATCTAATAAAGCAATAGACAAGGCATTGTTTTGATTACTGAGCCTATCAACGTATATTTTACTAAATCTTTTAATTTCGTCTCTAACTTTGGATATTCGTAAATCTCGATGAATGCTGTCATTAGACATATACCAAGGAGCGTTTGTGATCATTCTTAATGACTTAGATATTTCAATGTTTGAGTTGTTTGCAGTTCCCCATAATTGAATTTCATAAGTCCGAATAGGTTTAAGGATAGCTTTGTACAGCATTACTTTATTCTCAAGACTTAATAGTGAATTTCGATCCATAAGCCAAAACATTCTTTTTGTTTTGATATTCAACTGTTCGTTTTTTAATTGAATATGATATTTCCAGGTTAATCTTCTATCCAAGTGCATTCCAAGATATTTGACACAGTTTGATTGAGGTATTTTTGTCCCGTAAAGTAATATTGAATTACCCTTTCTAAACGTATAGGTAATGTGAGAGGATTTGTCAGGATTAACACAAATATTCCACTTATTTAAAACTAATTGCATTTTCTGGTTTGTTCGGCTTTGGAATCATTATTATTTCAGCACATTTCCATTGTTTCGGATAATGGCTTAGTCTTAGAATGGAGTTAAAAATGAGAGTTAGCAGTATAATGGCTTTTTTAGGTAAAGCTTTATTAAATTTAGCTCCTATTTTATCAAATTCAGGAGTTTTTTTTCACATTAAGCATTGTAATTTCCCGATTTACTTCATTTGCGGTTATATGTGTGATGGGTAGATCCATTTGGCATGGAATATCCAAAAAATCAAAAACTGTTTTGGTCATGTATGTTATTTAAGAAAAACGGTTGAAACGTTGACTTTAGATATTGCTGAAAACTTCAGCTTTTTTGAGATCTGATTTACACCACGTATTATTTTGATCTTTAATAGGAAATTTTTTTTTGCAAGGTCTTTTTAAATATTTCGTGATATTCCATAATTTATGCTCAGCATGTTGAAAACTATTTATATTTTTTAAATAGTCACTAATTTTCTCGTTTTTGTATACAACCAGCCGTCTTTTTAGTTCATTGGATGCTCTATTTAGATTTGATTTATTAAATGCGCTTCTTGTTCTCTTCGAAATTCTTCTTAGTTGTCTTTTATTTCATATAAGATTTCGAATTTCTGCCGAAATTAACAGTCTGTTTCGACCATTTGTAGGAACTTCGACTGGGGTAGAAAGATAGGCAGCCTCGTTAATAAGATTTAAAAGGTTTTTGACCTTTCTCGGAACCTTCTTTTCAATTAATTTTTAAATCAATATTTTGTTCTATATAATATTTAAATGACTTGATGTCAGTTTGTGTAGAAAAAACATTATAATATTTGTTTGCACATAAATAAGTGTCGAAATTTACGATTAAAGGTGAGTGGTCTGAGCTTAACTCATCAGAGTCTAAAATATTTAACAAATTCCTAGGAATACCAGAGTAAATGGCAAAATTCAGTAGATCTGGTATTTTCCTTGGGTCACTTGGCCAGTATGTAGGTCTACCTGTGGTTAAAGTCGAATATTTCTTGTGAATTATATTTTTATACAGTTCTTTTCCCTTAGGATTAGTAAGCCCGGAGCCCCACCAAGGATGTTTCGCATTAAAATCACCGCCGACGAAAACTTTAGTTCCAATTCTACCAAAAAAGTCTTGATAATCATTGAATTTAACACAATGTCTAGGAGAGAAATAAACAGAATCAACGAAAATTTCATGATTGTTACAAGAAACTTTTGAAGAAAATTTTTTTGATAATCATCTAGTATAGTGTACTTTATTGAAGATTTTACCAGAATAACTAAACCCCCATGAGCTCTGTTATCTGGGTGATTACAGAACGCAAGGTCATATCCATTTATATTAAAGTATGTTTAATTTGTGAAGTGTGTTTCTGAAATAAGAAAGATATCGATATGATTAAGGATTAAAAAAGTTTCAACTTCCTTTGTATGGTTACAAAAACCGTTGGCATTCCATATTGCTGAACGTAAATTTATATGCATAATTTTGATATTAAGATAGTAATCATGTTAAGAAGATTATTAAACATTGATTCAATTCTTTCTATTGTATTGCGGTTGTTTTTATTTTCAATATTGTTGTTTCTGAGCGCATCAGCGTACGACTGATTGTTTATATGTTGATCAGTCTTTTGATAAATATTATCGTTTTGGTTCAATTGAGGGAATTAATTTATATTTACTTGGTCATAATTTGCGTGGTTGTTGTTAACATTACGAATATTTCTGCGTTTTGCAATTAAGTTTTGATAGATTTGGCATCCTTTATAGTTTGCAGTATGATTTCTCAAACAGTTGATGCAGCGCGCTGGCGTAATAGTGTTTTTTGTGCACTCGGCAGTTGGATGGTTAAGACCACATTAAACACAATTGACACAATTGACATTGAACCAGTTCATCTCTTTTTATGGGTGCCTCAACAGTAACTATAGCATTTTTTATATGTCTTACATTATAAATTTCTTTATTATTTGTTTGGGGATCTAGGTCAACAAAAAACATTGGTAAATGTTCTTTGCTGACTCTACTACGAACGTTAGTTACATTTCGTACTCCATGACATAAGCATAACAATGCAGCTTTTATGTCTTCAATTGGGGTTGAATGGTGAAGACCCTTAATAACAACTCTATACGACCGTTCCTGCTTTAAGTGGAATGTATGTAATCCTATGTTACGACCTTCCATGTATTTTAGTAACGTCCTGTATGAGTCTACTTTATTTACTATAAGTCTTATTTGATTATTATTTATTAATTATTTTACGAAAATCATTCTCATGATTAACCTGTATTTTTGTCTCGTTTATATTACCACGCTTGATTGCAGCTACGTAAAACGAATTTTCACCTATCACCGAGATTAAACTTTTTATTAGCTCACTTGAGTTTTGCTCCCGAAGATATATCGGGGGTGACTTCGACGATTTTATGACGTCAGGTGAATCAGAGAATTCATCCCCCATTATTGCAAAACGATTTTGTGAATTTATTCTATCAAAAGATAAAACTTTCGAGCCCGAACCACAGCCGAAAAGGTAGGGCTGCGACCCCGTATAAGCACTGTTATATACCTGTCCATACCAACTTGTACTTGTGGTTTTTGACATATTTTTACTTGTGTGTTTTCGCATGCGTCTGTGTTTGAGTTCATGGTATAATTTCCTACTAATATTGTCTTTACATCAGTGGTAACACTTTCAGGCGTTGGTTTTGCCGTTAGGTTGTTACTTTTGTTTTCTGCTGTTATGTTTATTTCTACATTGCTTTCGTTAGCATGAATCTTATTTATTTTTGTTGGTGTTTCATTGTTTTTACTCATACAGTGAGTTGTTTTTGTTTTATTTTTGTTGTTGACTGTGCTCTTCTTATTATATATTATGTTGTTGTAACACCCAAATAAAAAAAAAAAAGAATAAATAATTTTTTGCACAAATTATATGTAAGTATGTATGTATGTGCGTACATATTTACATATATATTTTTCTTTTTGTTGTATTTTTTCTTAATTTTTTGTTAGTAATTCTATTGTTCACTTTTATATTAAGTAATTTTAATTAAAAATTACTCTCTTTTAGCGTTATTAACAAATTTATGTTAAAAAAAGAGAATCGTATGCGGAGTTAAAAAATAACGTCTGTTCTCAACGAGCACGAAACGGAGGAATGAATGCTGTTTTCCTCACTATTTATTTAAAAAGAAGGAACATAATTTGGAGTACATAAAGCGTGGTTTAAGCAAAGAGTTACATACATATGTATGTACATATCTTGTGGAAAACAATGCTGATTAAAAAATTATAATTTACGACTGAAAATGATTTTAATCCTTCATCTGCAGCGTCTTCACTCTGCAATGTTTTCGGTAAAATGATTTCATTTAGCAATAGATATTTCAAATCATTAGGACCCTGCTTCCTGGCTGCTGGCGATTATAACGCTAAACACACTTTCTGGGGGTCACGACTTATTACACCTAAGGGTCGTGTTTTGTTTAACACAATTTGTAAAATGGATTTAACTGTGGTCGCGAGCGGACAACCAACATATTGGCCTACTGATCAGCAAAAAACTCCAGATGTCATCGGTTTTGGAGTGGTTAAAAACATCCCCGCAGAAACGATTTATGTTGAAGCTTCCTTAGAATTATCTTCTGATCACACACCTACAATTCTTACAATAACAAATCCTAATAGAATTGTATCTCCGTCTGATAACTTAGTGACGTCAGCCACTCAAATAAATTGGTTAAAATATAAAAAATATCTCAGTACCCACTGCACTGAAAATATTCCGCTTAGTACACCGGAGAATGTGGATATTTCTATTGTAAATTTTGACAGTTATCTGAAACTAGCTGTTCAACATTCTAGTATAACCCTCAAAAAAACCAAAAATAGTAAAATATATTCTGCAGATGTTGAGCGTCTCTTGACTGAAAAAGGAGAGCTCGAAGAGAATGGCAATTGCATAGATCCCCTCAACTTAAGAATTTACTAAAAGAGTGCACAAAAAGGCTAAGAAAGTTACTGCAGTCTCAGAAAACGGCTTCCCTGGAAAAATATCTTAAGGAACTTGATGCAACTTCTCAATCAGACTACTCATTATGGCGTGCAGCTAGAAATCTTAATAAACCAGTTATCACTAAACCACCATTAAGAAACTTAAATGGAATTTGGGCACGAAATGATGAAGAAAAAGGAAATCTTTTTGTTAATCATTTGAAAAACGTATTTACCCCGCATACATCTCCCGATATTGCAGTCGAGTTGCCACCTGTTGCTGTTAGAGCTGCTGTTCCTCTTAGATTTGAGATAAAAGAAATCGAAAAGGCTATTCATAATTTAAACCCCAAGAAAGCCCCTGGTTTTGATAAGATCAGCAAAAATGCTTTTAGAGCTACCCAGCATAGCAAAGAAAATTATTCTTTTAATTTTTAATGCTATTTTACGCCTTGAAAACTACCCACAATGGAAAGTATCCTTAGTTACAATGATACCTAAGCCAGGAAAGGATCCTACAAAAGTTGAGTCATATAGACCTATAAGCTTATTGTCTAATATATCAAAGCTGTTTGAGAAGCTGTTAGCGTCAAAATTAGCCCCAATTTTAAATGTAAATAGATGTATTCCTAACCATCAATTCGGCTTTAGAAGAGAACATAGCACAATTGAACAAACCCATCGTATAGTAAACGCCATAAGAAAAGCCTCTGAAGAAAAAAAATATTGTTCCGCCCTCTTCATCGATGTTTCTCAAGCTTTTGATAAAGTCTGGCATGAAGGGTTATTACATAAATTGAAGTTAAACTTACCAGTAAACACACACAAGCTGTTAGAAAACTACTTAGTCGGTCGAAGGTTTATTATTAAAGAATGTGATTTTATAAGTTCTCCTCAGCCAATTGACGCTGGAGTCCCTCAGGGAAGCATCATGGGTCCACTCTTATACCTTATATATACCTCAGACATGCCAACAAACAACCACACCCTTACTTTAACATTTGCTGATGATACAGCTTTTCTAAGCGTACACGAAAACTGTCATGAAGCATCTCGTTACATGCAGGATCATATATTTGAACTGGAAAAGTGGTTAAAACAATGGAGGATAAAGGTCAATGAGCAAAAATGCGTACATAAAACATTCATAAACATGGATATGCCATATAGAAGCAAAACTAACACAAATGAAACTAAAAGCAATTCAAATTTATTGGCTTATTGGAAGAAATTCTGTTCTTAGCCTCGACTGCAAACTTCTACTTTACAACTCTATATTAAAGCCAATCTGGTGCTACGGTATTCAGCTATGAGGCACTGCCTCGGCCTCAAATATCGAAAAAATTCAAAGGCGCCAAAATAAACTTTTTCGAATAATCACAGCCGCTCCCTGATATGTTAAAAACTCTAATATTCACAAGGATCTCAATGTGCCATTAGTAAAAACTATTATTACGAAGTACGCAGCAAAATATTTAAAAAGGCTTGAGTCGCACCCAAATCCACTAGCTCGATATATTTTAAATGACAGTGGACACTCTAGATTAAGGAGAAGAGATACTGCAGGACTCATCCGAAGGGAAGACCGCTAAATATCTACATATGTGAACAGAAAACGTGAGGAGAAAAAATTTTCGTCTAGCATTGGCAGGACATAAATACATTATTAGTATAAGATTTGATTAATTACACTATGCTAGTTGAAAAAACAGACAAGCCGGGCACATGGCGTTTTAACAAATTTCGGGTACGCTGAATCCAGTGGGCCCGCGGTTTTTTAAGATTGGCTCTGGTTTTCAAGATATACCGTTATTTCGAAAATGGAGGAGGTTGCACAACATATCTTCGCGTAACTCAAAAACGGTTTAGTTTATTGAAATTACTAAAATAAACGAAATTCCGCAATAGAATTTCATTTAAGAGAAGTAAAACTTCTTTCTAATATCCGTAGTCGTTTTAGAAATATAATTTTTTTTTTTTGGAAAAAAATAGTATTTTTAACGAAAATTGGAAAATGCAGCTATGCTTCTAATTTCTTGCAGACGTATAAAAAACGAAATTTCAAACAAAACAAGCCATAAATGATTTAAATCTTTTAGCAACTTTTGATTTTATTCACAAAAGTCGACAAATTTTAATTAATTTAAGAATTTCATAAAACGCAATATTTGTATGGGAGCCCCCCTAAGAAGTGGTGATAAGGGGCAAGTATGTCTCGAGAAAATGTTAAGGACAAAAAAATAATTGAGATCTGTCATACATTATATACCACTAGGGGCAACTTCTGGGAATTGATGGTTCTTTTTCTTCAATATATATGAAGAATGTAATTTATATGGAGCATTTAATAGGATTTCTTTTAATTATTAAATTCTTTATTCAACATTATGTATATGTAGGTATATGAAGAAAAAAAAATTTTCTGCATTGCCACATTCTTGACGTAAAATTTTTTAAATGCGGTTTTTGTGCCATTTACAATACAAAACAAAAGAACAAATATTCAAATTTCTGCTATTCCAAAGAAATTCAATTCAATTCAATTTTATTTATTTACATAACATGGATATATATTTACAAAGTAATAATACAAATTTAATACAAATTTAAAGAGTTCAGGCGATAATTAGCCTTTTCTACTTAGAAAATTAATTACAAAGTATATAATAAAATTATAATTTACAATATTTTTTTTATATGTTTAGGAAAAAAGTAACAAAAAACTTAAAACTACGTACTAACTGACAATTCGTTAATGTGTAAATATTCAGAAAATTGACATCTGATATCATAATTATGAGTGAGCTTCAAAATTCTATCATTGACCATTTTGATACCGTTTATGGAGTGCAATCGTTGAGTCGAATAATGCCGAGGAAGATTGTAAATCATCTTGAGTAGTTTATTTTGACTTATTTGAAGGCAGCATAATAAAGTATGGACATAAAAATAGCTTTGAATATTATAAAGCCTATAGTACACGGCATGTAAAAAGACACATGCGCATGTGGTTCTGATGTAATTTTGACGTCATCACACAACTCGCAATGTTTATTGTGGCTTTGCATTGACGTCAAAATTACGTCAGAACCACATGCGCATGTGTCTTTTTACATGCCGTGTACTATAGGCTTAACTTAAATAATATTTAAAAACAAGTTAAAGTGCTATATTCGTCTGTGCCGAATCTTTGATACCCTCCACCGACAGGACTGGGCTCTATATGATAAATACATATCGCTCATTTCGTGCAAGACCGTCACAACTCAAAATTTGAAACTTTACAGGAGAGCCTTTTTAAGATTCCAACCTATTATTATTTATTTTATTATTTATTTTATATACAGTTATAAAATCAAATGTTTCTTTTTTGCTACAAAGAAAACCACATGTACAAGAGGAATGCCAACAAAAAAACTGAAATGTGAACTTGTTGATGTTAATTGCTCAAGTTTGTTACAAGAGGTCATAGCGTCAAAAGCATCTGTATTACCGTTATTTTTTCGATAATTCTCTCCGTTCTTAGATCAATTTGTAGAGATTTAAGAGGAGAACATTTCTGCATTACTAACTCGAAAATGCCAAATTTTGAGTTGTGACGGTCTTGCACGAAATGAGCGATATAATTATTAACTTATCTTTACAAAAACGAACGTCAGCGTTAAAATTGGTTTAGACCTATATTAAATTATTGATTGACAATAAGAAAATTGTATGCGTTTCTTGTTAGAACTTTGAACTGGCTTGAGTAAAATATCATGATTCGTTAAAGTTTTAGACCAACTAAAATAATTTTTAGGAGCGTAATCTGTATTGGACCTATGGTAAATTAAATTCTGGTATTACAAAAAATAAATTAGAATAAATTTCAATACAGCAGAGTAATTAGTTTTAGCCTTAAGAGTAAATTTCACAAATTTGCATATTTTTTCTGGCCATATGAATTTAAGTAAGAAATTTTACCGCAATATCTATATCTGTGATGGCTTTAGGCGAATTTAATTATTTTCCCAAAGTGGGCTTTATTTGGTTTTAGGCGCAATAAACTGTTTTCCGGTCGAAGGGTTTATATGTCTTAAGGCCTAACTATAATGTGCTTAACCAAACTTAAGCTAGTGTCAAAATTCAACGAAAAGCATGTCAAATGCTTAAGTAAATTACTGAAGAGTTTTAGGTGGCTATATTGTACTTATTGAGCTTAAAGACTTTCTACACTTAGTTGCAAACATTTGTACTTTTGGAAAACTATTTTCTTTTTTATTTCTTTGAAATGTAATATTTTTGACGAAATGTCATTTAATTTGTAAAAGTTTTAAATATATTACCATAAACAAGTAAATCTATGTTTATCTTTTATTAATTTTTAAAGTAAACGAAAACTAAAATAAAAAAGTACTAAAAAAAGCAACTGGGGTTGCGTCTTTTAATTGTAAACAATTATATGTATCTATTATGTGTCATTTGCTTAAGGAAGAGCGAAATTGACCGCACTTTCCTTAAGAAAATAACACTTGACGAAACTTAACGAAAAGTGTCTTAAGTACATTATAGTTGTATACATGTGATTGTGTGTATTCGCACATTTGCTTAAGGTTCATTAAGCACATTATAGTTAGGCCTTTACTCTCCCAAAAAAATTTACTGAGTATTTGCTACTGGAAAAGTACCCAGACAGACCTAATTTATGTGGTTTACTTTGCCCTCTATGTCTGCATACAACATGGTTGTCAGTTTTTTTCACCTTCGTCGCCAATTATGCACCGAAAATCGCCAAATTTAATTTTTGTTAAGAAAAATTTACAAAGTCGCAAAATGTAATTTTTATAAGTATTTACTTTCATGAAATTTTTGCATACGTATTATAATTTTTTTAAAGAATTCTAAATAAAACCAACATTTTCAAGGGTTATGGCTTATTTTATTCGTTATTTAAATTGCTTTCCGATAAATTACAAAAATGTAAAAGTTTTGCTCTTATAATATTTTTATGAATGTTTGAAAACAAACGACAGCATTTATTTGGCTTAAAAAAATTTACTGCCATTATTTTATGAATATCTCCCAAACTGTTGAAAATTAAAAACAAAACATTTTTTTATTTTTCGAATTTATTCTAATAGTTAAATTTCAGCTATGAATTTTATAAAGCTTTTTGTAGCGGGCCAGAAAATGCATTACATTCTGCTGGTGTCTAATAATTGTAAATTTTTCTGTACATACAATATACTTCATTGCTATCCAACGGAAAGCTAAGGTAAAATGTAACAAGAAGATAAAAGATAATAGTCAGGTAATGTATAAAGTCATTCCTAAAAATTCAAGGAATAGAACTATTACAAAAAGCTTTATAAAATTCATAGCTAAAATTTAACTCATAGAATAAATTCGAAAAATAAAAAAATTTGAATATAATAAAGTTGCTTTTAAAAAGAAATAATTCCCAATATTTATTTATTAAAAAAAAACTATTTTTAATATGGCCAAAAGAGAATTTAATTCCAAATAATTCGCTGGTAATTTTTTCCAAATCGGATAAATCGTTCTCAAGTCATGATGAAATATATTAGCATATTAGACTTATTTCGGACGAAATATTAGTCAAGCCCGCCATAGTGAATAATACATAAAACTAACATAGTACTAATTTTACAAAAATGTAACAGCACTAGTTTCTGAATAACTCCGAAACAGTTCAAAATATTTAAAAACAAAATTTATTTGGACGTCTCAAAGCAATTTTTTCCTAATCATCTGTAAAGCGGACCAATCGATCTAAGTTATGATAAAATGTATTGAAAATATTTGCCTAGCCCTTTAATCTGTGAACAGATTTGGATTCAGCACACTAAAGTCAATTAAAATTACATAATTTAGAAACGCCAATACAAAAATAAATTAAAAAAGAAATAAACAATTTGTATATAAAGGCCCAACCATAATATGCATTGGCCGCTTAATTCAACTTAATCAACTGTGCGAATACATATAAAACATATGTGGCCAACTATATTGTCTTAATGAAACTTTTCGTTAAGTTTCGTCAAATGTCATTTGCTTAAGCAAAGGGCCAAACTGAACCCACATTCCGTACGGAATCAGCTGTTTGTGCGTTGTTACAAAAATAAAATAAATTTAAATGGATAAAGAAAAACAAGAATATAGAAAAAGAGCAATTTTACATATTTTAATTTTGTATCCATTTTTAATAATAAGTATGGTCAACAATCATTAATTTTTATTTTTTATAACGTTGCTGGCAATTGGCCAAGTTCAGTTAAAACTAACTATTACTTTAACTTCCAGTTAACAATATGTTTTCGACAGTTGTAACTGATAGTTAATTATAACTGAACTTGGTGAAAATGGCCGTAAATAAAACATACAAAAGCAAATACAGGGATGTAATCCTTGGTACTTCTTTATTTGAAGTACTCGCAAGAAAGCGAAATATTGCACAAATATGCAACATGGATCTTAAGTTTATGTAACTACATTATGGCCACCTTTAAGTCTCTTTTAATTTTGTTATGCATTTGACAGACTTTTCGTTAATTTTTGACAGTACTTTAAGCTAACTTATGCATATTATGGTTGGCCTTAAGAAAGTTGAAATTTGTGTGTAAAAAGTGAAACTCGTGCTTTAAAATATCTAAAGAAAGCCAAGATTTATTTGTTCAGATTATTCCAAGAATTTGTTGTTTTAATTGTTGAATTTTTCGTTGAAAACGAGGATAATCATAAAAAAATCTGTTGGTACAAATGCACAATTGAACAGCGCAATTGTTAGGCAAAGAAGTTTGTGTTAATGAATTTTCATACAAATTTTGACAGTTCATTTGCGAGGGTGTAAAAATACACAGTTTGCACAGATTGCAAGACTTTTTATCGATATCATGAAAACCCTTAATGCAAAAGAGCCCAGCAAAAACTTGGTAATGACTTGCAATTACTGAACAACTTACTTTTCAATGACTACTTCATACCATCTGCATTACATAGAAGTAGTTGAGTAATGGCTGACATATAATCTGTTACATAAGTACTTGTTTATAAGTTGATTATGGAAATTTATAATTCATTCATAATAAATTGCATCTACGGTTTAATTTTTTTCAAATCTAATACAAATTGATTTTAAATATTTATTCTTACAATTTGTTTTTTTTTTTTTATTACACTGAAAGAAAAATGCTTCATATATTTAATGAATAATTTTCATAAAAAAATTTTCCTTGGGTAAATGAAAATTTTCATAGTCTAAATGGAATTTCATAGTTAGAATGAAGTATTTTCGTTAAAATCGCTTCATTGGATTTCGTAATTACGTTAAAAATTTTCATTGGATATATGAAAACTTAAGTTTGTCCAAGTTAAACAAAAAATTTTAATTGGGAACATAAAAAAACAATATACAAACATAACTATATTCATAAATTAATACAAAATTATAGTTTCCTTAAAAAAATGTTTAATTGTTAATTAAAAAAATGTAAGATTTAATTATTTCATACATCTAATGTTACATGTTTGCCATTAATTTTATGAAATCAAAAAATTTTTTTATAAAAGCAACATATTTCAATAATTGCCTTCATAAATTTAAATTTTCATTATGACAATAAAAATGTCATTTTAGTAATGAAACAAAAACTTTCAATCCACTTTCAATCAGCGCACAGTGGCGCCCGTAGAGCAACCGAGGTTGCAAAAATCAAAATTTTCATGAGTGCCGACGAAGTTTTGAATAAACCCATGTTATAGGAAACTTTTCAACGATTTCAAATATGCCGCTCTTAATAATATCACATTTTTAGTTTAGAAGATATAACCGTTCAAAGTTGACCGACTTTCGGTTTTCAAAAAAACACACAATTTTTAGTCAATTTGTTGCGATTTCAGGTGTAATATCACGAAATATAGGTAACGAATCGCCTTATTTTTTGTTTGTATTGATTGATGTATTTATTAAATGTATAATGATAAAAAAAAATTAACTGTTTGCTTTGTGTTTCTCCTGGTAAATCAATATTTAAAAACTATCCGTTTTTTCACTATTTTTCAACTTTGACGGAAAATAAAAAAAAACTATATTTTTCTATATTTGCCATATTTGCAAAACCTGTTCTTTGATTATTTCTTTACATAATTCAAAAAGTTTTATCTGCCCGTACGTGCCCGTTTGGCTTCTAGAGGTAAAAAAGTTTAAAAAGACATGGTTGCAGAAATTGTATGGCGTCCATCCCTTATATGTTTTGACGGACAGTAGTTTGATCTAATAGTTTGAAAAAAACTACTCATTGAAATTAGCAGGTACGTACCTCACATAAACAATACTTTGGCGTACAAATGGTCAGGAACAATATTGACTTATGGTCCCTACAGGTAGACACAAATCTTATTTGGACACGTGCATAATATCAAAATTGCATTATTCAGCCTAAATCCATATGTATGCAGGGAACAGGTAAATTTTTAGGCATGGTAGCATACGCCTATATATTGCAAAATAAGCATAATGCCTGGATTAGTCTACGCCTGAAAGTTGGCGCAACAATTACTGAAACCATTAAACAATTTAAGTACTGAAAACATGGCGTTGAACAATTTAAAATTATTTGAACTGTTTAGAAAGTCAACCACACCAAAGTTTTTCACGGAAGTGAAAATTCTTCCTGAGAAGTTGACAGTGATCAGCAAATGGGGCTGCGATGGATCATCCGGACAAAGCGTTTATAAGCAAAGGATATCTTCCGATGACGCTACAATATCGGACGGAAATATGTTTATGGCATCTGTTGTTCCTTTGCGGCTAAAATCGGATGATTCCCTACACTGGAAAAATCCACGTCCGTCATCAGTGCATTATTGCCGACCAATAATGTTTCAGTTTGCAAGGGAATCGGCAGAACTCATAAGGACTGCGGTGAAGGACATTGAAGAACAAATAAGCAAGATTAAGCCTACAAAGCTGCAAATTGGAGAAGGAAAATATATTGAATGCAATTACGAGTTCCACCTGACCATGGTTGACGGAAAAGTCGTAAACGAACTGACAGGAACAACCTCAACAATGTCATGCCCGATTTGCAAAAAGAGTCAGAAGAACTTTTTTCAATTCAATTTATTTCATATATAATATGTGACATCTCAATTTTATATAATTAGTTGTAAAGAGTTTAAGATTAGTATCTTTTTCTGCTTAATTATAATATATTTCAATTAGTTATCATATACATATATATAGACAGAATTATATTGGAGGTAAAAATTTAGCAAAAACCTATTTAAACCCCTTTTTTCGTTTTATTTTTATATTTTTTTTATCGATTTTATATTATTATTTGTCAGAAGAACTTTGGTAATTTAAACGATTCTACAAATGAGGAGAATTACGAATATGGAATGTCACCATTGCACGCAAGGATAAGGTGTATGGAATTCTTGCTAAAACTGGCATATACCCTACCACAAGAGGAGGAAAACTTCGATGAAAATACATCAATAAAGGATAAGGAAAAGATCAGAAAGAAGCAAATACAGGATGCTTTTTTTAAACACGTTGGACTAAAAGTAGACTGTCCCAAGCACGGATACGGTAACTCAAACGATGGAAACACTTCTAGGAGATTTTTTGAAAATGATGAGGCAGTAACTAGAATCATTGGAATTGACAATCAAATCGTGAAAATTGAGTACCAGTCTTTGCCAATTGGAGAGCTTTCTGAAGAAGCACAGGAGTCTCTTAACAAATTTTATAAAAAATATAGATTGCAGAACACATTCAAAGCATCAAGGGTAAGGCAAAATAAGGACCTCTTCAACATGTTGGCAGCATCTTCCGATCCACTTATTTCTTCCCTGCGGTATGTGAAGTCACGAATAGAGTTACAAAATAATTATAGTTTAGAAATGGTTAGTCTTTTAGATATACCTTCTCTTACGAATTGTGATGAATATTTTACAGAAAATTGAAAAAATAAATTTAAAAAAAAAATAATTTTTTTTTTAATTTGTTGGGTAATAATTTAAAACATAAAACCCTTAAGAAAAAAAATAAAAACAATCTAAAAATGTAAAAATAATTTTTTTTAGTTACCATAAAATTGATTTTTCTACTAATTTTAACTTTGATAACCCATAAATAGGCCCCTACAAAGCGTAGCACCCTTTCCAAACGCTCATTTCATAGGCTGAACAGTTATCTATCATATGCTGTTTACACTGTTCAATTATCTTATTCGGTTCAAAAGATATGATTTTTGCAACGAAAAAACTCAAATGGCGCCACTGTGCAGCGTTTTTATTGTTATTATGGATAATTTAATCTCATATTTACGCTCTTAATAATTGAGTAAAAAACATGGTTTTTTTATGCAAAAACTACAATGCCCCAGTAGACAAGCTGGTAGTGAGCTAGTCTATCAGCACCGAGGTTGCGCGATCGAATCCCGCCAGAGGCAGAAAAAAAAACAAAGTAAAAAAAAACAAAGTAAAATAAAATAAGAAAAAATAGAAAAACAAATAAATAAGGTAAGGTAAAATAAATAAAATAAGAAAAAATAGAAAAAAAAATAATTAAAAAAAAATAATAAAAAAAATTTTTTTTTAAAGTCATTATTTAAGTCCCTATTTGTAAGCGAATGTGGTAATGACTTATTTAACTCCCTATTTGTAAGCGAATGTGGTAATGACTTATTTAACTCCCTATTTGTAAGCGGAGGTGGTAAGTACTTGCCTCCAATGACATCACCGTGTTAAAATAATGAGTTAAAATGCCAATGTAGAAGTAGTGATGAGTCGTTATATTAGCTTTTTAACTCATTACTTTTCAATGTAAGTTTTTGCTGGGAGGCTTCTGAAAATTAAAAAAATCAAATTACTGTTTTCTTTAAATTTTTTGTTTGTTTTATTATGCTTTTTATTAAAAAACGTTACAAAAATATTTGTAATATTATTTTCTCAAACGACTTTTTTGTGCGACTTTATTTTCAAAGGTGAATTCCTGGTATCATTTTCTTTAGACGTGTTTCAAATGACTTTATACTAGCCTGGGTGTACATCTTCAAATGATCTTTTTATAGCTATAGTTAAGAGTTACTTGCGTTTAAAGAGTTTTTATAAATTCTAGACGATCTTTTTTGATGAGTTCTGCAGCTCCGGCAGCTAAAAATGCTTGGTCGATAAATCACTTGCTGGTTCTAAGTGTACAGCTTTTGGGGCAAAGCATATAAATATGCAGACATTCGCTTTTGCGATAAGCCAGGCTCGACCAGTAGTCTCGAATGTTAAAAGGTCCAGCGTAATTGGCTCCAGTTGTGGCGAAAGAAAGTGTCGTGCGCTCTGGTGGTAAGAAAGCCATGATTTCACTCAGATTGTGTTTTTGTACAATACACAAGTTTTACAATTATTAATCACCATTTCAACTCTAGCGAAAACTCAAAAATTGTAGTTTGCAGCTTTTTTAAATTTTCTCCAATATGTACTTTGCTTCTATGAAATTTTTTTGGAAATGGTGTTGCTAATGAATAAAATGTGTCTTTGTACATAAAAATTTGCGTCATTTGTTAAATTGATAAATTACTAAAAAAGCAGCACTTAAAATTAAATTACACACAGATTACACATGAAACTAATTACACATGGGCTATACATATAAGGAGAAATTACACACAATAAGTGTAATGACACACGGATTGGCAACAATGTAATATGTATTTAATGGTATTCCATAGTACCCACCTGGGGGGTTCTAAATTACCCTCCAATTTTTCAAATGACTGTTTTTCAAGTACCTTAGATTTTTAATGTTACTTTTTTTAGTACTCGTATTATCAAAATTTAATTTTTGTAATGAACTTAGATAGGCAATTTATTCAGAATCACATTCCAACTAGTCCGATGAAGACTCTGCCCAGCAAAAACTTACATTGCAAAGTAATGGGTTAAAAAGCTAATATAACGACTCATCACTACTTATACATTGGCATTTTAACTCATTATTTTAACATGGTGATGTCATTGGAGGCAAGTACTTACCACCCTCGCTTACAAATAGGGAGTTAAATAAGTCATTACCACATTCGCTTACAAATAGGGAGTTAAATAAGTCATTACCACATTCGCTTACAAATAGGGACTTAAATAATGACTTTAAAAAAAAATTTTTTTTATTATTTTTTTTTAATTATTTTTTTTTTTCTATTTTTTCTTATTTTATTTATTTTACCTTATTTTATTTGTTTTTCTATTTTTTCTTATTTTATTTTACTTTGTTTTTTTTTTACTTTGTTTTTTTTTCTGCCTCTGGCGGGATTCGATCGCGCAACCTCGGTGCTGATAGACTAGCTCACTACCAGCTTGTCTACTGGGGCATTGTAGTTTTTACATAAAAAAACCATGTTTTTTACTCAATTATTAAGAGCGTAAATATGAGATTAAATTATCCATAATAACAATAAAAACGCTGATTGAAAGTGGATTGAAAGTTTTTGTTTCATTACTAAAATGACATTTTTATTGTCATAATGAAAATTTAAATTTATGAAGGCAATTATTGAAATATGTTGCTTTTATAAAAAAATTTTTTGATTTCATAAAATTAATGGCAAACATGTAACATTAGATGTATGAAATAATTAAATCTTACATTTTTTTAATTAACAATTAAACATTTTTTTAAAGAAACTATAATTTTGTATTAATTTATGAATATAGTTATGTTTGTATATTGTTTTTTTATGTTCCCAATTAAAATTTTTTGTTTAACTTGGACAAACTTAAGTTTTCATATATCCGATGAAAATTTTTAACGTAATTACGAAATCCAATGATCGATTTTAACGAAAATACTTCATTCTAACTATGAAATTCCATTTAGACTATGAAAATTTTCATTTACCCAAGGAAAATTTTTTTATGAAAATGATTCATTAAATATATGAAGCATTTTTCTTTCAGTGTAATAAAAAAAAAAAAAACAAATTGTAAGAATAAATATTAAAAACCAATTTGTATTAGATTTGAAAAAAATTAAACCGTAGATGCAATTTATTATGAATGAATTATAAATTTCCATAATCAACTTATAAACAAGTACTTATGTAACAGATTATATGTCAGCCATTACTCAACTACTTCTATGTAATGCAGATGGTATGAAGTAGTCATTGAAAAGTAAGTTGTTCAGTAATTGCAAGTCATTACCAAGTTTTTGCTGGGTGCTTATACTTTTTGGAGAAATGCTAAAACAAAACTAGGGGTTCCACAATATATCGAAGCTTTTTACAACAAAATTACAAAATTTTTATTACATTGTTTGTGCTGTCAATGCAATTCTTTGGCGTTGCATTGCGTTTTACATGATTAGGGCCTTAATGTTAGAAGGTAAAAATGTAATCGAAAATTCAAAATTTTTGTGAAATTTCTCATTTGTATCTAAAGAAAAAATAATTTATTTATATAGTTATAATTTTCTAACAAACTTAATAATATAAACATTAAAAACAGAAAACTAATTGAATAATAATATCAAATGTTTAATTTCGTAGCTAAATCTTTAGCCTTAGAAATTGCTTCATCAATATCACCAACCATATAAAATGCTATTTCTGGCATGTCATCCATATCACCATTTAATAGGCGCTTAAACCCATCAATGGTTTTCGATACCGGTACCATTTTACCGACGTGACCTGTAAAAACTTCAGCCACTTGAAAAGGTTGTGAAAGAAAACGCTGCATTTTACGAGCTCTTGCAACAGTTAATTTATCATCCTCTGAAAGCTCATCCATTCCTAAAATAGCTATAATGTCCTACAAATGTACGAATTAAACAATATCAACTAGAGCTAGTAAATTTTGTATATAGAAGGGGTGTTGCGAATGTGTATGAAGCCATTCATCAAGTTAAATTTTCGTTAAACTATTGAGTTCTTTACTGCAAAATGATAAAATAAGATAAGGCTGATTATTAGGCAAACTTTTAAATATTCAGTGTTCTATATGCAAAAAATAATAAATAATAAAATAAACAAGTAAGAAAGTATAGGCGGTCAAGCCCAACAATATGACACCCTACACCACAGAACTTACAAAAACAATGCAATGAAAATAAATATCGATGCCTTACTTTCTCAACCTCGTATCTTAAAAAAATACGGTTTTGACTTTTTCATGTCAAACGATTGCTATTTTTGTGTTCTACCGGTTGATTCCACCGGAATATTGTAGTCTTGAGCATAAAGATATGAGTTTTAAGTGCCTTAACGGACATTCCTTCCTCAACAACACAACGGGTTAATATTTCACCCAATGATTAATTTTTGGCAGCGTATTTTAGTAAATTAATAATCGTCTCTTAAGAACTACTTCGATACTTCGAACGGAGTTAAATTTTATTTGGAGCACATTAATATCAAGCATGTGGACTAATTAAAGGTGATTAATAAGTTGTGGCGTTTTATTTTAGGGCACTTCAAGCACCAGTGTCTTTTTAATCCCGTTCGAAATATCTCCAGAAAGAACATCTACTCGTACATATGTAAAAATATATTTAATATTAAGAATACTCTCGCACAAATTACAATTAACTTTTTAATAAGCTTTAATAAGCGATTTGTATTAACATTGCTTATGTTTTTGACTTTAGTTACATTTTGTTTTGACATTCTTCATAAAATGTTTAGGTTTGCCCAATATTCAATAAGAAAAATACGTCAATTACGGGTACATTAACAAGAAGAGTAAGGAAACCGTTTATAAATAACACATTATTAAATAACCGGCTTATTATACCAAAATAACCGGTTTTTTCGTTTTTCGAAAAAATGAACATTTAAAAATAACCGGCTTGCGCAAAACTAAAATAACCGTGTAAAACCGGCCGAATAATAACCGTCCGATCTGCCTACTATTTACCCACAATTCCATCGTAGACGTATTTTGTTATACCCACACCACAATAATGGAGAAGTATACCGATCGACTCAGAATCAATTTATAAGTCGATCTAACGATGTGCGTTCGGCTGGTTGTGTGACTGGCTGTCCATGTAATCTTGTGCGCACAGTACAGGTTACATGTTTGAATATTTGATAAAATTTGGTACATATGTACCAATTGGCACAAGGACCAAGCCTATTGAAAATTGGGCGAATCGGTCCATAATTTTATAAGACCACATACAAGCTCTTTTCAGAAACAGGGTCTTTGTGCCCACTATCAAACCAATTTCAATAAAATTTAGAGCATATGTAGATATATCCATATTTATATGGGCACACAAGCTATGCATTTCTTAAGAATTTTTTGTGGAGTTTCGGTGTAAAAGTTGAATATTTCAAATATATTTTTTTTATAATTTAGCATTATTTCTCTTGTATTTTACAACTGATACTTATTTTTTTATCTCGAACTTAGATCCGGTCAGAAAATGCCAACATTTGGCCCCTGTACATTTTTTAGTCCCAATATTCACAGGGGCCAACAGTTGGCTTTTTTGGGACGAGACGAGTTGTTAATGGGATAAAACTGAAAAGAAACATTTTGAAAAATGCCCAAATAGTATTCTTGGCAATCGATAAAATTCTAAGTAATTCAACTTTTATTTTTGGTTTGATATGCATATGTATTTTATTTTTATATATTAATACAAATTTATACTTAAGTCAAAAACAAATTATAATCTATAAACTATTTAAAATTAAACAATATTAGTAAAAATTTCTTCTTAATAGCTTTCTTTGGGTTTCATTTTCCAGAAGTTGTTTAGCTTCTTCCTCTAATTCGATTGAGATTTTTGTCACATATTGGACATATATGGATCTGATGTGCACATCAAAATAGTAATAAGATTTTCATTGGACATTTTTCTTGTATTATGCTCGCGGAAGAACTTGTAGTCTTTGTTCCTTTTTTCTTGCGCTTCTTTAGATATATCTCTAATTGGTAGCATATTGCGTTGATCTATTTGTTCCCCATGGTACAGCATTTTGTGAACTGTGGTTGGCATACATGTCTCCAAGACTATTTTTTTTTGTTATAAAGAATTGCTGTTTCGTTTGCAAACTGCCCAAATTTTTTTGCATTTATCTTTCTGCTGCATGCTACAACTTGTAAAATGATCTGGTGATAGATGCTGTAGTTTCTGGATCTGAAAAGAATCACCTTGCAGTGTTTCCATCATTCGAATTTACTTCTCCTTGTTTTGGCTGATCAATTATAAGGGATAGCTGAAGGTATTTTTCTTGAACGTGTGTTTTTGTATGCTTCCTTTTTTCCACATTATCTTTGTTTTTTCTCACTGTTTGGCATAACGGGCCAAATTCCAAATCATAACCCAATTTAAGAATATGCTCCATAAAACGAATTCAGGCATGAAGAGGGGGCATTCCAAATTCGTATGCTTCATTGAAACTATTGTCTTGTGATGGGGGTTGGCTTAATTGACTTGATGTCTTTTGGCATATGGCGCAGCTTGACGAAGACTTTGTTTCGGTTAATGCTTGTGCAACTTTTCCATCAATCATTGTAAGGAACATTTGAAAATTAATTTCAATGGATTGGTCATCAAATTTAAATATTGCCGGTTGAAGTTCTTTAAGTTGATCTTTTATTTTTCGAACTTCTTCAGTTATGACATCTTTAGTTTCCTTTTTGTAAACAAACTTTATTGGTCTGCAATACTTTGTTGAGGAGCGAATTTCATTTTTCAATACATCCATTTCTGTAGCTCTACTGGTTGACGGCGCTAAGCCAATATAAGTTTTTCTTAAACGTAATGGAACGAAAGATACCATGAATAAGTTAGATATCAGATGAATTTTCTGAATTACATTGCTTGCATTGTTTCTGATCAGAGCTTCCATCACATCCCCATTTAGAGATTAAAGTGATGCTGCAATTTTTAAGTATTTTTAAACAGTCATCATCAAGTGTATTTAATAATCGTTCTCCAGTGTGTTCGAGAAGATCCTTCAATTTTACTTCTGCTGAACTTGAAGTTACACTAATAGTCATTTGTAAAGGTAAGCACTCTTTTTTGACAGAAACTAAATCTCGATATGCTGGAAAAGATTTCACAATTTTTTCATTGGTTCGCTTTCGCAGTTCTGTATACTGATTTTTAGTCAGTTTTAAGTCCGAAAATAGTGCAAATGCTTCTTCTGGAGTAAATTTCATTTCTTCAGTTGGTGTAGGCATACTTTTTAAAATCCACTATTTTCTCAATTATTGCAGTTTTTGTTTTCTTATTTTGCGTTGGTTGCATTTGATGCAGAAATGAGTCCTTTATCATACTACGAAAAATTTCTTCATTGATATTTGCAAGCTTGCGTCTTCGTGATTTTCAGGTAATTAAACTATGTAGTTTAAGTTGCGGCTATTTACTAAAGTTTAACTTAAAATTACTCGGAAATCTAACGTGTTAGTCTATTTATGTCGCCTGTTCGTTTTGCAGCATCCGTTCACCCACAATAAGTTCATAACAAGTGAAATACCTTTATCTTTTCCAAATTAATTGATAACCTGACGTGCTACATAATGTATATGGCCGGAACGGCTTTAATCGTCGAAAATTCTTTAAGACTTATTTTAGAAATAATTTTTTGAACTGAATATCTTAGTTTGGGTCACAGAAATTGCTGTAGTTCACAAGATTGCATCCAGATGTGTGCACAATGGGATATAGAAATGTAGGTTAGAGTGCGGACTGCAAGAGAGTACATATTTTTTGATGTGTT
This sequence comes from Pollenia amentaria, assembly GCA_943735925.1. Classification (NCBI taxonomy): domain Eukaryota; kingdom Metazoa; phylum Arthropoda; class Insecta; order Diptera; family Polleniidae; genus Pollenia; species Pollenia amentaria. Next base: position 92,183,989 of record OX031009.1, on the reverse strand, counting down.
TTGACGGGCAGGACTTGTGCTCTATAAAGTAGGAAATTTCCGGAAATTTTGACATTAAAAAAAAGTATTAAATAGTTCTACAGGTTGCAGAGTTAAATGCCTTAAACCTCGTATAGTTACTAAGATAAACTTATACACAAAACTCTCGAAAAATCTTGAAAAACAAAAAAGTTATGAGTATTTCAACTTCAAAAATTGACTCAGAAATTCAAAACTATAACCAAATATTGAGAAAGTCCATTTGGGACCATCCTGTTCTCAATGAAATAGTTGAAATAGGGTTGAAATTTTTTTGGCTCCCGAGGTTCAGTAGTATTTACTTTCACATGAATAAAAAATTTCAAAATCCGAGATCATAAAAAAATAGTTTGGCCGCCTTCTCAAAATATGAACCAGTGTGCGGCGTATGAAGTAGAATTAGATTTATTGTGTGCCTTTTTTTATATATTACACGTTTTATCTCTGATAAACCCCACTGAATTTTGGTATTGTTACCATGGGAAGATGATGCGGATGGGTATCTTGTTTAATTATTGTTTGGTTGATAGCTTCTGGCGTCAAACTAGTTTTTTTTTTGTCTTCACCTTACATCATCATATTCGACATTTTGGTTTGTTTTGCTAGAAATTGGTATAATATTCTATCTCGATATTTTTCGTACATAAAGACCCTAATCATGTAAAACACAACGCAACGCCAAAGAATAACATTGAAAGCACAAACAATGTCATAAATATTTCGTAATCTTATTGCTGCTTTCTACAGAAATGCATATACCGTTTTAAAATTTTCAACGCCACAAGCTATGCAGCGTTTGAAATTTAAAAACGAAATGTAAATTTCTGTAGACAGTAACAACAAAATATTTATTTCATTGTTTGTGCTTTCAATGTAATTCTTTGGCGTTGCGTTACGTTTTACATAATTAGGGCCAAAATTTATCTTATCCTGCAACTGCTGTATTGTTTTAATTTTGTATTCGACTTCTTTAGTTTTACATGTACTATTTGTTACCATGTCGTCCAATTCGCCGATAATTTTGGATATTGTGCCTGCTTCCCAGTGATGGTTACTTGCATCTTTTATTCCCTTTATATGATAAATGTGTTTTTGGATGTCGTAATCAACCTCTCTATAACTTAGGCTCATCTCTTCGTATAGATTTTGTTCAAAATATGGATAATCTTCCTTTGCTGCCCAATCTCTTCTTATGCTGTTGTAAAATTTTTCGAAGTTCTTCAACAATTCTTCGTGTTCCTTAGATATACTTTCATAATATTCTATGGATCTCCTTTCTTTAGGTGTCTTCTTTATATTAACAATCAGCTGACTTATTTCTTTCGTTTTTTGGTTTTGTATCTGTAAAAACTCATTTTATGATGGCTTGTTGTTAGGTAGCTCTGTGCTAATGTTATTTGTTTCGTTTATAATTTTTTTTGTAGCCCTTGTGCTGCTGTTGGTAGACGCTTTTACTGCTTTACCAAATATTGAATTTAGTAGTTTGATGGTTTGACTGGTTTATGTCTACCTATTTTGCTATGTCTATAGGATCTGAAGGATACCTTTTTTGTTTTTAAGGATATAAATAAACTTTATTTTCATAGCATAAACTTAAAAAAATAATTATTTATGAAAACCTAAAGTGATAAGTTTTAATGAAAATGAATTTATTTTTTTACTTCATATTATCATAAAACAGGAATTGGCCCCCGGGAATGTAAAAAATCCTTATATTTTGTGATCTGTAATATTAACTAAGGGTTTTCTCTCAGTGAAATAACAAAAATAAGCGAATTCTTCACAAATGCGTATACGAAACCGAACATTCGTCGCACCCCTAGTATATAGTATTTAAAAAGATGTACCTGTAATGATTTATAGTTTTGTAATGTTTTTTGAACCGACCGGGCAACATTGTAATGCTCTTCACCAACTATGATAGGATCCATAATTCTTGATGATGAATCCAAAGGGTCAACTGCAGGGTAAATCCCTAATTCGGCTATAGGCCTAGATAATACAGTTGTGGCATCTAAGTGGGAAAACGTTGCAGCTGGCGCTGGATCAGTTAAATCATCAGCGGGGACATAGACAGCCTGCACTGAAGTAATTGAGCCATTTTTGGTACTTGTAATTCTTTCTTGCATAGTTCCTATTTGTATTTGTAAAGTTTTTTAATTTATTAAGTGAATTAAGTTACCCATATCAGTTTACCCATATCAGTGCCTAAAGTAGGTTGATATCCCACAGCCGATGGTATTCGACCCAACAAAGCTGATACTTCTGAGCCGGCTTGAGTAAAACGGAAAATGTTATCAATAAACAGTAAAACATCTTGACCTTCCATATCACGAAAATATTCGGCAATGGTAAGACCTGTTAAAACTACACGAGACCTTGCTCCTGGCGGTTCATTCATTTGGCCATACACTAATACCACTTTGGATTTGTCGTCATCTAATGAAATAACTTTCGACTCAATCATTTCCATATACAAGTCGTTTCCCTCTCGTGTACGTTCCCCAGCACCCACAAATACGGAATATCCACCATGTGCTTTAGCAATATTATTAATTAACTCCATTATTAAAACAGTTTTTCCAACACCAGCTCCGCCAAAAAGACCAATTTTTCCACCCTTTACATAAGGGGCCAATAAGTCAATAACCTAAAAACAAAAGAATTATTTAATTTGCCCATTAAAATTCTGTTTAAAGACTCCTACTACATATGGGACACCACATTAAATACTTAATTTACATCCTTATGTTAATTATTCAGCCTTATTACTGTTCTCGATGTCGGTAGGAACGTAAGTAGAATTTTGTAGTAGATTAAAGAACACAAGTTGTGTGTTACTTTAATCTACTACAGAGTCGTTTTCGTTATTGAGAACCGTAATAAGGCTGATTATGTTTAGGTATGAATAAAGTTGTGATAATTTAATTCATATAAAATGAAAATTCGTTATTTAAACTAATGTGCTGTTTTCACAACACAAGTGATTGAACGTGTAGTAAAATTTATATGAAAAACGCTATAAAAAAAAACTGAGGGCTTCTCATATAAATCTTACTATTTACACGTTCAATCACTTGTGTTGTGAAAACAGCACATAATGCTTTTATTTTGAGTTCGAAACATAACAATATAAGACTTTTTCTATGTGTACTACTGGAAGTGTGAGCAGGTGGCGTATTTGATCGATATTGTGACCAGGGTTGTGGAGTCGGAGTTGAAGTGTTGGAGTTGAGGTTTTTGTAGCGGAGTCGGAGTCGTAGTACCCACAAAAAACTCGCGATCTGACTCCAAAATTTTGCGGCATAGAAAATTTAAAATTCTGCAATTCACATCCACAAGTTTTTATTCGTTTTCAATTAGAGTGGTAAGGGGTTGGTGACAGTAAGACGAATCGAATTTTATTCTTATATGTGATAAAATATTAATAAAAAAAAATTCTTTGTACCAAATTTTTCGTTTGTCTTTATAAATGGTTTTCTTGATGACATCTTGAAAGTAAGGGGCTCAAAAATTGCTTGCAGCCTACGTCACAGCTTTTAAACTTTTTGAAATTATGACAAACAGTATATGCAGGGCTGACAGAATTAACGATTTATTGTCATTTTGACGATTTTTGGTTTTGAAATTAGCAAAGTGCCGATTTGCTGATTTTTTTCTAAAAAGTTTTTTTTTCTCATTATTTATTTATTGAATCTTCATATATTAAATATGAACTAACAATAATTAATCAAATCTTATACTAATACTTTATTTGTGTCCTGCCAATGCTAGACGAAAATTTTTCTCCTCACGGTTTCTGTTCACATATGAAGATGTTTAGCGGTCTTCCCTTCGGATGAGTCCTGCGGTATCTCTTCTCCTTAATCTAGAGTGTCCACTGTCATTTAAAATGTTTCGAGCAAGTGGATTTGGGTGCGACTCAAGCCTTTTTAAATATTTTGCTGCGTACTTCGTAATAATAGTTTTTACTAATGGCACATTGAGATCCTTGTGAATATTAGAGTTTTTAACATATCAGGGAGCGGCTGTGATTATTCGAAGAAGTTTATTTTGGCGCCTTTGAATTTTTTCGATATTTGAGGCCGAGGCAGTGCACCATAGCTGAATACCGTAGCACCAGATTGGCTTCAATATAGAGTTATAAAGTAGAAGTTTGCAATCAAGGCTAAGAACAGAATTTCTTCCAATAAGCCAATATATTTGAATTGCTTTTAGTTTCATTTGTGTTAGTTTTGCTTCTATATGGCATTTCCATGTCAAACGCCGATCTAGATGAATACCGAGATATTTTACATGCGATTGCTGGGGCACTAATTGATTATTGATTTTAATAGGGGGACATGACTCCCGACGCAATGTGAATGTTATGTGTACGCATTTTTGCTCATTGACCTTTATCCTCCATTGTTTTAACCACTTTTCCAGTTCAAATATATGATCCTGCAAGTAACGGGATGCTTCATGACAGTTTTCGTGTACGCTTAGAAAAGCTGTATCATCAGCAAATGTTGAAGTAAGGGTGTGGTTGTTTGTTGGCATGTCTGAGGTATATATAAGGTATAAGAGTGGGCCCATGATGCTTCCCTGAGGGACTCCGGCGTCAATTGGCTGAGGAGAACTTATAAAATCACATTCTTTAATAATAAACTTTCGGCCGACTAAGTAGCTTTATAACAGCTTGTGTGTGTTTACTGGTAAGTTTAACTTCAATTTATGTAATAACCCTTCATGCCAGACTTTATCAAAAGCTTGGGAAACATCGATGAAGAGGGCGGAACAATATTTTTTTTCTTCAAAGGATTTTCTTATGGCGTTTACTATACGATGGGTTTGTTCAATTGTGCTATGTTCTCTTCTAAAGCCGAATTGATGGTTAGGAATACATCTATTTACATTTAAAATTGGGGCTAATTTTGACGCTAACAGCTTCTCAAACAGCTTTGATATATTAGACAATAAGCTTATAGGTCTATATGACTCAACTTTTGTAGGATCCTTTCCTGGCTTAGGTATCATTGTAACTAAGGATACTTTCCATTGTGGGTAGTTTTCAAGGCGTAAAATAGCATTAAAAATTAAAAGAATAATTTTCTTTGCTATGCTGGGTAGCTCTAAAAGCATTTTTGCTGATCTTATCAAAACCAGGGGCTTTCTTGGGGTTTAAATTATGAATAGCCTTTTCGATTTCTTTTATCTCAAATCTAAGAGGAACAGCAGCTCTAACAGCAACAGGTGGCAACTCGACTGCAATATCGGGAGATGTATGCGGGGTAAATACGTTTTTCAAATGATTAACAAAAAGATTTCCTTTTTCTTCATCATTTCGTGCCCAAATTCCATTTAAGTTTCTTAATGGTGGTTTAGTGATAACTGGTTTATTAAGATTTCTAGCTGCACGCCATAATGAGTAGTCTGATTGAGAAGTTGCATCAAGTTCCTTAAGATATTTTTCCAGGGAAGCCGTTTTCTGAGACTGCAGTAACTTTCTTAGCCTTTTTGTGCACTCTTTTAGTAAATTCTTAAGTTGAGGGGATCTATGCAATTGCCATTCTCTTCGAGCTCTCCTTTTTTCAGTCAAGAGACGCTCAACATCTGCAGAATATATTTTAATATTTTTGGTTTTTTTGAGGGTTATACTAGAATGTTGAACAGCTAGTTTCAGATAACTGTCAAAATTTACAATAGAAATATCCACATTCTCCGGTGTACTAAGCGGAATATTTTCAGTGCAGTGGGTACTGAGATATTTATTATATTTTAACCAATTTATTTGAGTGGCTGACGTCACTAAGTTATCAGACGGAGATACAATTCTATTAGGATTTGTTATTGTAAGAATTGTAGGTGTGTGATCAGAAGATAGTTCTAAGGAAGCTTCAACATAAATCGTTTCTGCGGGGATGTTTTTAACCACTCCAAAATCGATAACATCTGGAACTTTTTGCTGATCAGTAGGCCAATATGTTGGTTGTCCGCTCGCGGCCACATTTAGATCCATTTTACAAATTGTGTTAAACAAAACACGACCCTTAGGTGTAAAAAGTCGTGAACCCCAGAAAGTGTGTTTAGCGTTATAATCGCCAGCAGCCAGGAAGCAAGGTCCTAATGATTTGAAATAATTATGATATTGGCTTTCTGATATAGAAAATCTAGGTGGGGAGTATAATGATGAAATTACTATGTTTCGATTTAATTCCTCAACGCAAATGTTCGTTGCTTGGAGAAAGTCTTCACGATGATCACTCATTAAGTAGTGTTTTACTCGGTTCTTTATCAAAATGGCAGAACCGCCACAAGCTCTGTCTCGAGGGTCCTTGGTATCATATAATATATAACCATTGATTTTAAACGTATTTCTTGAGGTCAGATGAGTTTCAGAAACCATCATAACATCAATTTGTTTATTTTTAAGGAAGTATTCTAGTTCATTTTTGTGTTGGCGGATGCCGTTTGCGTTCCAAAAGCAAAATTTTAAACAGTTCATGGCTTGTTTAGTACAGCTTGCAATAACACCGATTGCATTCTTAACATTTCTGGCATCATGTTACCCATTGTGTTAGTAAAATTGTTAACTGTTTGCACTAATGTTTCCATAGTTTTTTCTAGCCGAGTTAAATTAGAAATGGGAATTTCGTCGTTATTTGGTACATCACCTTGCAGTTGCATAGGATTAGATTTTAATACATTAGCGTACGAGGTTCTGTTATTATTTGGCTGAGGCATCTGGACGCCGTACGTGTTTCCTTGATTAGTTGCCTGCGTTTGAGGGGGATTAAGTTTCTGTCCAACAGAACGCTTGACAATCGAATATTCCGGGCATCCTCTATAGTTGGCAGTGTGGTTACCACCACAGTTGCTACATTTTTTTACATTAGGGTCATTTTTGGACTTATCACACCGGACGGTACCATGTAATTCTCCACATACGACGCAAACAGGGGGTAAATAGCAGTATGCCCTAGTATGACCAAATTCTTGGCAGTTTAAACACTGAACGGGCCCATTTCTTTTGTGCGGCTCCTCTATCGTGATTTTTCTGTACAGAATGTATTTTAAACTGTAAATGGGATGCGTTTCATTTTTTTTTTAGCTTAACATCGCCGGGCTCTAACTCCACTCGAAATAGTGGTTGGGGATTTTTTTCCCTATTTTTAATATTTGTAACATTTTTTATTTTGAAGCCCTTTTCTTCTAAAAATGTTTTTATTTCGTCTGGGTCCACGCATGAGTCAATGCCCTTTATCACAACCTGAAGACCTTTGCTGCTTTTCAGTTGGTATGTATAGAAGCTTTTTTTAAGTGCTTCAAACTTATTAATTATTTTGCGAAATTCATTCTCGTGATTAACCTGTATTTTTGTTTCGTTTATATTACCACGCTTGATTGCAGCTACGTAAAACGAATTTTCACCTATCACCGCGATTAAACTTTTTATTAGCTCACTTGAGTTTTGCTCTCTAAGATATATCGGGGGTGGCTTTGACGTTTTTATGACGTTAGGTGCTTCAGAAGATTCATCCTCCAGAATTGCAAAACGATTTTGTGAATTTATTCTATCAATTGATGGAACTTTCGAGGCCGAGGCTACAGCTGAAGAGGCAGGGCTGCGACCACGTTTAAGCACTGTTACATACCTGTCCATACCAACTTGCACTTGTGGTTTTTGACAAATTTTTTCTTGTTTGTTTTCCATTGCGTCTTTGTTCGAGTTTATGTTGTCAATGGTAACGCTTGTATTGTTTTCTGTTGTTGTATTTATTTCCACATTGCTTACACTAGCATGAGTATCATTTATTTTTGTTGTTGTTTCATTGTTATTACTCATATAGAGTTGTTTTTGTTTTTTTCACCGTTTTTTTAAAACAAAGATAATAAAACAAAAAAGAATAAATATTTTTTTGCACAGATTATTTGCAAGTATGTATGTGCGTACATACATACATATGTAGGCAAGGCGAATTTATGTACCAGGTGGCGTTGAAAGCCCAGCTGTGCTACTTTTTTTTCTTACTTAGAGAGAGAAATGTCAAAAGTTGCTTGTGTTTTTGACATATCGAGCAACGAAAGCAACAAGAAAATGCATTGTTGTGTTTTTGGTGTTGTTACTTGTTGTACTATCGACACCACCGCATACATGAATTCGCCTTGTATGTAGGTATATTTTTTTACTTGAATTTTTTTTTTTTTAATTTTTTTTTTTTGTTTTATTATTGTTCACTTTTATATTGAGCGTCCAAATTCGCTTGTTAAACTGATATTAGCTGCGTTCGAGAACACAAAAGTTTTTACTATTTTTTACTGAACTTTACTGCATTTTACGAAATTGCGTTCGAATACACAAAATGCAGTAAATGAGAACACAAATTGAGAGCGTAAAGTGACAGTTCTTGACTGAGTACTTACAAATTTTTACTGCAGAAATTTTTACAGTAAAATTTAGTAAATCAGAAAAACATATGTTACAAAAGGTAAACAAGCCAAAGAAACAAACAAAAATGATACAAATTGTGAAGAAATTGTTTTAAAAAAGGAAAGTTTAAATAAAAATTAAACAATAACAAAAAGTTAATAAATATTAATTAATTAAACTTCTTTGTGGTGCATTTATATGGCTAAATTCCAACTTTTAAACTTTTCTTGTTGTTGTTTTATTTTTTAGAGTTGTTAAAAAGTATTTGTATTTGGGTACTTAGTACTTTACATATTTTTTAAGTAATCAATAGCAAAAAATGTATTCATGTATTTTTGAACAAATTTAGCCGGACACAAATTAGTAAAATCAAATAGAATAAAAAAAAAATAAAAATGTGAAAGAAAAATGAAATAAATTGTTTGGATTTTCTTAAAATGTTCGTGTTATAAAAAGTATTTAATCGAGTACCGATAAGAAACCGAGTTAAGTAGTCAAAAGTGTAAACATTTTTCAACACTTCAATTATTTGCCATCAGCTGTTGCCTTTATTTTACGAATTTTTACAAATTTTGCGTTCGCGTACTTTTCTGGAGAACAGCTTTTTGTGAGAGAAAATTTTTCAGTTTACTCATTTACTGCATTTTACTGTAAAAGTACTCAAACGCACCTATTATTATTTTCTAAAAAGTGACGATTTTTTTCAGTTTTCAAAATAAGACAATTTTAAATCTTTTGATGTTTGCTATAAGGCAGCACAGAAAAAACATTTTTGTTCTTTTCCATAAAAAGTTTTATGGGCAAAAGCAAAATTTCGAGTCAAGTCAATTTAAGTAAAAACTCGAACCAAATCTTGACTTGGAGATTTAGAGTTCACTCGTGTGGGGAGCAGGTGAAGTTATGGAGTGATTTGGCTCATTTTTAACGTTTAATACTCTATGTACATATATGAAACATTTTTAAACCAAATTTTATAATCCTAGCTTATATGGGTGCCATGGTGCCAAAACTATAATTTCGTGAAGAAAGAATATTTCAGGTAAAAAAGAAAAAATAATAATAAATTTAAAGAAGTCAAGGTTTGTTTACAGTTCAAAATGAGGGATTTACGGGTATAAATTACAGGCAGTCATGGTTTTTAGTTCATATCTTTGGCATTTGTAGACCGATATGGCGGAAATATAATATCACACTATTCCGCACTATATCTAATATAAATGTATAGCAATGTTTATATAAGAGTCTTCGGAAATCCCATTTCAACAAACACATGGTTAGATTGACACCGTTAAATCAACTTTGCTACTCATAAGGACTCAGTATATACATACGTATATACTCGTATGTACGAGTATATACTTTATAGGGCGTAACATTAATATTGTAGCAATTACAAAAGGTATAACAAAATTATATAAAAACGAACTTGTATATATACCCTCTGTGGTGAACGGTATACCAATTTGAAATTTTTTAGAAAATGGCCCGATTGAAAGTATCTTTTATTCTTAAGACTTTGAAAAAAACCTTAGATTATTATAATATAGTAATTAAAGGTTTACAAAACAAATTTTTTATGAAAATGTTCCTTAACAAACGTTTGTTAAATTTTACAAACAATTTCATAAACATACGGGGATATACATATGTATGTATATAATATGTTTTTGTTTGCTTGTTTTTAAATAAAAATCGAACAAACTTTGTTTAAAATCTAAATATAAATCGTCCGATTTTTTTGACGATATTTTAAACAGAAAAGGACGATTTTTTCTCAGGAAATTGACGATTTTTTTACAATTTAATCTGGCAGCCCTGAGTATATGTAAAGGCCATGTCAGATAAAACTTTTGCTTCGCGTTGCGTTACCGATTCGCTTTGACATCTAAGATAAAATATACGTACTTATACGAAACATGTCACATAAAGTACTTTCAAAGCGGAGCGAAGCAAAAAGTTAGCCAACTCTCATCTTTTTGCGCGCTTTGACAATTGGCTAGTATAATTTTCTTTTTTTTTAATTTTTTTTGCCAAATTCAATTCCAAAAAACCATCCAATTAAATTTTTAACTTTTATTTTTGTAACAAATAATTAAATGTACAAATTACCAACCGCTTTTATAAGTTAACAAACAATGCGTGAGTGTTGTCAAAGTTTTCATTGTGGCATACACCTTTTGCTTTGCGTTTTTCTGCCGAAGGTAGAAACGTCACGCAAAGCGACAAAGTTGTATCTGACACGGCCTTAAGAGTCTATCAAGAAAAACTTGATCGTGTGGCTGCAGCATCAGGCATAACTACCCGTCTCCAATATCCATCAATTTGATAACAACAGTATGTTGCACATGAATTCTGCGTGTGTAGACTCTTCATGTCCATATTTCGTTCAAGTGCTGCCATCGTTGGCTAAACATATGTCTTAGAAACAGCTATGGGCAAGGCAAATGCAAAAAAACCGAACGATGTGTACATCAGTGGTTTCCATTCAGGGATGGCAAAATTGGTACAATTGTACTTTTTTTGGTACAATTTCATATTCAAAAGTACAATGGTACACCAATGACATATTTAGTACAATTTTAATTTCCCCAGTTTTAGTTTTTATTATGGCAACTCATCAATGTTATCAATCTACTGTGAATATATTTTCTATCTTCTTTATCAATTTGTACTTACGCGCCTTTGCAGTTGGTTTACTTTGTTTTTGTTGCACTTGATTTTTTTCTTACTTTTTTTACTCAACATTGCTAAATGTTTGCTTACGATTTGATCTGTTTTACAAAAGGAAAAGAATTAGAAAAGTACAAGAAATAGAAAATTTTGTCTACTTTAATTGAACTTTGTTTAAAGACTAAAAATGGAAACCGAAGAAACCAGGTAAATTATTTGTTTATTTTAAACTGAAGTGCTTTACATATAATAAAGTTTTACATTGTAGTACAAGTAAGCAAAGCAAGCCATACGTTGTGCCATTTAGAGAGGAGTGGGTCCAAATGTTTCCATGGCTGATTAAAGATGGTAGTTATAAAAGATGCAAAGCATGCAATGTAAACATAATGGGTGGCATAGTACATATAAAGCGCCATGCATCGTGTGACAGCCACAAGAAGAAAGTTGAAGTCATGAAAACCACCCCCAAAATTGATGCTTTTATGAAAAACCCATTCTGCCCCACAGAACAGGCGGTCAAAAAATTAGAGATAATGCTGAGAACAAAGTTTGACTTTAAAAATGAAACTTTAAACTGGTTCAGTAAATTTAGCCCAGAAAATGTAATCACTGGAAAAACTAATAGTTTAGTACCACTTTTAGTAAAAATGTTTCCCAACGAACGACAAAATTTTGATAATATTAATTTGCAATTTAGAGCTCTTGCTGATCTCGAAATATTAAAGTCTTATCAAAAGGAGAACATTAGCAATTTCTGGGCCAAAGTTTTTGAAATAAAAAATGAATCAAATGAGTTAATGTTTCCAGAACTTTCAAAAATTGTGCGAGGAATATTATCAGTCCCACATTCATCAGCAAATGTTGAAAGAATATTTTCTTATCAGAATATTATCAAAACTAAAGAGAGAAACAGACTACAAGTTCCAACCGTTTCTGCTTTAATACAAACGAAGGATCTACTGAATTCACAAAATTGCAATTGTTATAACTTTAATATATGTATCTAGTCATTTGTTAGCCAAATTGTAATACTGATCTCAATAGCTAATTGCAAATATTTATGTACCTTTTTTTCAAAATAGTTTATTTATAAGTGATATTTTTTTGTTATATTAACAGTACAAATGAAATTTTATGTACTTTTTTTGTTATGTCTGATGCTGTTTTTGTTATATTAATAGTAAAAATGAAATTTATGTATTTTTTATGTTTTTAATAAATCTAAATAAAATAAAAATTAAAAAAATGTGTTTTGGTACAATTATGTTCAAAAAAGTACAATTTTTGATGCAAGTTGGTACAATTTAAAAAATCCATTTGCCATCCCTGTTTCCATTTCTTTGCACAATTGTGTACACCACTACTAACACATATTTTTATACTCTTCAATTCAGTCGTCGATGTGACTTCGACAAGTGTACATGCCTAGCGGATGCTATATTATTTTGTTTCAGGCTACACTCAAAAAACATTGTGCGGTCAAAAATGCTTTTGGTAACATCCAATGCCTTGCGTGCAATTTTTATTTAGAGTTTAAATTTTAACACTTAAATGTTGAATAATGTAACATTTCATAAGTTTACATGCAAAGGAAAGATTTATAACAGTCCTATGTGGAAGAAGCTGATAGTCACATTTATTATAGGTTTTATTTTACATACGTATATGGATTCGATTCTTATAATTTTACTTTTTTATTTTTTCTTATGCAATACTAAAAATTATTATTATAAATTATTATCTGATCACTAATTCCACTACCACCGTGGTAATAGTTATAAAACAGATTACCCAGTTTTGGTGTTTAAAAATATTAATGTGTTCTTATAAAAAGAATTAAAAACTCTGCTAATTTTTTCATTGAGTGTGATTATACATTATGCTGTTAAAAAAATTATATATTTATTTACGTCATTTTTAATTTTGTAAATAACTTAAAATTATATAAAAATACATATGTAACGTGAATCCTAATCAACAAAAATTTCAAATTTTCAAATAATATCTACATTGTTTTGCATTTAAGCTAACGATATGTGTTTTGTTTGTGAAAAAAATTCTTTGATGCCTGTAAAAGGGTCCCTTTTTCTTTCGTAAAAAAGATGTACCTAAATGCAGAAATTATTAAGAAAAAAAAAATAGCCACAAGAATTTGTTGGTATTTTGTGCTTGTAAAAATATTTTTGTTTCTGTACCAATCGCGTCCTTAGGTTTTTTTCTTTGAAAACACTTTTCTTAAGTAAGTAAAGATATTTAAAAAACAAGTTAAAAAAGTCTTGTTTTCCTACAATTTATGTGTAAACCTATACACATAAAAGCATGTATACGGTGGTGTCGATACTATAACAAGTAACAACACCAAAAACACACCAATGTATTTTATTTGTTGCTTTCGTTGATCGATATGTCAAAAACACTAGCAACTTTGACATTTCTCTCTCTTAGTAAGAAAAAAAAAGTAGCACAGCTGTGCTTTCAACGCCACCTGATAAATGAATTCGCCTTGGCACTATTTTTATTGCTTACTTTTTTTTATGCTAAAATTATATTACCGAGTCCAAAGAGTTAACCTTACTAATTTATGGTATTTATTTAACGTACATAACTTTGACCTGTTATAATGACTTTCTACATTTTTGCAGGCACTCAGGTGCGCATTTGGTATTTTGTAAAAAGTTATGATATACCATTAGCAAGAATTAAAATGAATGCACAGATGTTTGAAGTATGAGTAACCCAACAACGTGAATACCTTTTCTATTTTATTTACCACTATGAATACCCTAACTTTTTACTAAAATAACTTTTTCACGTTATAATTCTCATGTAGTTTATTTTATTTTTGAATAAATAGACCAGGGAAATACATTTCTATGCACAATTGTGTATACCACTACTAATACATATTTTTGTTTCAGGTTAACAGAAAAAAACTTTATGATGGCACTTAAAAAATATTGTGCGGTCAAAAACGCTTTTGGTAACAACCAATGCCTTATATGCTATGCAACATTTAAGGAAGGAACGGAATATGTTATTAAGCGGCATTGCGATCGTTTTCATAATAATATAAATAATTTAAATGATAAGGAAAGAGAAGACCTGTTTTATAAAAATAAAACAATTTTTTTTAGAAAAATTTAAAAAATTGTTATTAGAAGAGGAAATTTATGAACCAAAATCAGTTCCCAAATTGAAAAAGGAACGCTCTTGCATCGAAATTCATAAATGATACCCCAGCTATGAAGACAGCAGAGGATATAATAAATAAAAATCGATGCGGACATCAAGCGCTTACCCACCGAAAATGTATAACCTTTTTAAAAAACAAAAATGCTGTGAATTGTGACCTGAAAATGTTTACAGAAGTTCGGTGGCTAAGTCGCGGTGATTGCCTGAATAGACTTTATGATTTAAGAGAAGAAGTTCTTCAGTTCCTAGAAACTGAGAAAATAGAAAAAGTTTTAACACAGTGCTTAAAAGACAATAATTTTATTTTAGACTTAGCTTTTTTGGCAGATACGACAAGTATGTTAAATGAACTTAATTTGGAATTTCAAGGAAAGGAACGCAATATATGCGACTTGTCAAAAATCATTCACAATTTTAAAACAAAACTTTTTCTAATTTTTCCCAAATTAAAACTGGTGATTTTTCCAATTTTCCAAAAACTTCACTTGTTTATAGAAATCTCGAAATCGACAAAAGATATGAATATGCCGAAATATTTGAAACACTTTTCAATAATTTTCGAGACAGGTTTCAAGATTTTTTAATTTTACAACCGCTATTAGATCTTTTCGAAAACCCTTTTCGTTGCGATGTAAGCAACTACGAATTTGATATTCAATCAGAACTAATCATACTATGAAGGGAAGTAAATGCTCCAGACGAAAATAATATTGTAGAGTTCTGGAAAGCTTTGGATGGTGAGTTCTATCCTGAACTAAAAAAAAAATTCATTTAAGTGCCTCTCTTTATTCGGCACTACTTACCTATGCGAACAAATTTTTTCGGATTTAATATTTATTTGTTCCAAGCAACGTAATAAATTAAGTTCATCCCATTTGAAAAGCATTCTACTATTACAAAACTGCCATAAAAGTATAAATTTAGATGATTTTATTTTATAAGTTGTATAACACAAGGGAATAAAATTAAACATTTTTTGTGTTGATAGAAAATTTGTAGCAGTTCTTTATAAATTCAATGTCGCTAATTTTAAAACTGCACTTTTTTTCTATCAGCTGTGATTTGCGTGCAATATTTATTTTTTATGAATTTTTAAAACATAAAAATCTTTAATTTTTTTACAATTGTTTGATAAGATATTTGAAACTGATTTAGAGTCAAAAAGCTTCCGAATAAAAAAAAGTGCAGTTTTAAAATTAGCGATATTGAATTGGTAAAGAATTGCTACAAATTTTTTATCAACACAAAAAATTTTTAATTTTGTACCTTTGTGTTATACAACTTATAAAATATATCACTAACATTTTATTTCGGCTGTAAATGAATGCATTCTCTCAATTTGTTTACTCTCTGGTACTCACTACTACACAACCAAAAATTTTTTGGAAATCCCTGGTGTACATACCAGTGATGCCATTAGGATACGAAAGATACATTTTTCGTATCTTTTGATGACTTCATGTATCATGTATAATCCTGACATTTTTCGTATCTTTTGAATCTGTACGCAAAATGTACAGAAATAAAATATTAAACTTTCCTGTATCTGACAAAGATTTTTAAAGTTATAATTTCGTTATGAATACTAAAAAAAACAGTGACAACTAAATAAGCTCCGTACAGACGGTGGTCAGATCATACAATATTGTATTGAAGCTATACAAAAATAACATGTATTTTGATGTTAGATTTTCTAAGTTCTTCTGTCGTCTGCTTATTCTTGTTTATGTGTGTTAAGATGAAATTTTAGAAGAAAAATTTAAGTGAACTATTTGATGCCTTAGTATTAACGCCTTAACTCGTATATTAATTTTTTACAAAAATGAATTTGTTTTGATAACATTCAAAGATAGTAACGCATAATTAATTTTAAAGTTTGCTTCTGAATTTTTAAAAATTACACACCTAATATTTATGACTTAAATACATATAAAAATTAATTTATATGATATCATTTTCTTTGCAATATTCATTTAATATGAAATAAAAAATGTTATGTTAATAAATGTTAAACGTTTAAGATGGATTTTAAAATTTTTTTCAAAATGTATCTTTTTGGGAAAAAGTGTATCTTTTTAGAAACTAAAGTGTATCTTTCTCGAAATTTCACTGGCAACACTGGTACATACACAAAATTGATGAGCGAAGCAGAGAAACGAAATTATGATTAGTCTAGCTGAAAATTTCGAACGAAGCAGACGTGTGTCGGATGTCATTAAATGAGAAAAAAACAAAGCGAACTAATGTACATTGTAAAAATCTTATTCAAGCAACAAAATAGTTTAACAGGTTATTTCTTCGGAAATATATACCGTTTTATACGCATTATTGCGCCTTTTTTATTTATTTAAGTTAGAGTTAAGATTTTTAACTACTTTATTCCTTTTTTTCTTTATTTGTAAAAATAGCTTTAAAATTTTTAATTAGAATTAAGACTTTTTCACTACATTTTTAATTACTTTTCTCAATACTTAGCTTTTAGAAATAGTTTTAAATTTTCAACTAGATCCAAAAAAAATTACTGAATTAAATTAGTTTTTTACTTTTACTTTTCTTATCTATTTTTTATTCTTTTTCTCATAACTTTTAAATAAGCTCAATAAAAATGTTTAAAACACAATATGAAAATGAATTTTTTTTTGGTCTTAATACTTTGGGTCAACCAGAATGCATGATTTGTTTTAAGTTTTTTAAAAATAATAGAAAATCTTGTTTCCGAACACATTATTTTGCCTTCCATAAAGAATATGAGGATTTTAAAAATGAAAAAAGGTTCCTTAAGTTATATGAAATTAAGCTTGCTTTTATAGAAAAGCAAAATAATGTTCAACTAAACAACAACACCGATCAACTGCAAACAAAAAACAGTAACAGCTGTGAAGAAGACGTCTCACTTGAAAAGGCAAAACTCAAAGCTTCCTTTGTAGTAAGTTTTGCACTTGCAAAAAAAGGAAGACCTTTTGAAGATGGGTCTTTCATAAAGGAAGTAACTGCTGACATGTTGGAATGCTTTGGAGAGAAAGGCAGAGAAATTTCAGAAATTATGAAAAACGTTCCCTTGTCTCGTAGGACTATTGCAAGGCGAACCGAAGATATATCATCTTTTCTGTACCTTCAAACAAAGCAAAATATTGTTGATTCTGTATACTTTTCTCTTTGTTTAGATAAAAGTAGAGACATTAACGATACTAGTCAGCTTTTGATATCAGAATATCAGAAGGTATGTTGTCTTTAATTGGAATGAGGAGCAATGTGAAAGGCAAAGACATTTATGACGCAGTCAATGAAAAAGTTTTTTCCTTTGCAAATAAAGATAAGCTTTCGTCTATTTGCACTGATGGCGCGAATGTAATGGTTGGAACTAACATTGGCTTTGTGGGTCAATTACGTAAGAATGATATTAATGTTCCCACTTTTCATTGCCTTCTTCACCAGCAAAATCTATTTGCTAAGTCTGTCAACATGAAACAGACAATGGACGTTGTAATAAAAGTGATAAAAAATATAAGAAGTGGTCACAAGGCACTAGTGCATAGGCAGTTTCGGGCATTTTTGGCAGAACTGAATGCCGTGATCTGCTTCTGTATACTGAAGTACGCTGGTTAAGTAAGGGGAAATAATTGAATTCTTTAAGAAGTACCCGACAGATGCAAATGAAAGTTTAGCAACTAAATTGCAAGACAGTACATTTTTATTAAACTTATCATTTTTCTGTGATGTCTTATTTCATTTGTGTCAGCTAAATTTAAGCTTGCAAGGAAAGAAAAAGTTAATATTTGACCTTATTGCATCTGTCGACGATTTCAAAAGACGTCTGTCAAATCTTTTTACTCAATTTAAAGCAAATGATTTATCATTCTTTCCTAAAACTAAAGCAACCTGCTTAGAATTTGATATGTGGTCCAATTTACCAGAATATTATGAAATTTTCAACGATCTAATCGCAAAAATTCAATATTCCTTTCTCGATTTTGAAAAAATTCGAAATTTAGTTGAGCTTTATCGGAATCCTGTTCTGTGTTCTTTGAATTTCAATGACGAAAGAGCTCAAGTTGAACTCGAAGAGCTTCAGAAAGATGCATGCCTTCCGTTAGAGTGCGGAATTCAATTTTGGCGTCAAATCGAAAACAACAAATATCCCGCCCTGAAAAACAAAATTTACAACTTATTTTCAATATTTGCAACAACATATAGCTGTGAGTCTGCATTTTCCGAAATGTTATTTATTAAAAGCAAACACAGGCACCTATTGACTGATACAAATTTAGAAAATCGTCTTCGTATAAACACTTCAAACATTGACATAGATTTTGATAATCTTGTTGCATTTATTCAGCCTTAAACAAAATATTTTCTACATATATACAGTCCATTTTTCCAAAGTTTTTCCGTCTGCTCAACATATAAACACTTTTTAAATAAAATATTTTTAATTATTTAAGCTTGATGTCTTTTAATTTATAAAATATTATATATATTTATTTCAATGTTTTATAAATAAAAAGACCTCAAGCTAAAATAATTATAAAAATAAAGGCCAAATAAGAATAAATAACGTTAAAAAAAAAAAAAAAATTAAATTAAAAAAAATGAATTATTGTATTTGATTTTGTTTTTAACTAAAGCATGGGAATTTTTCAATTTTTACGATATGCAAACGAATGCCATTTTTTTTTATACAATAACAAGAAATTAAGCAAATTATCATCATTTCCTAATAATTTAATCATCTTTTATTTTCCTTTTTAAATTTGTCATATAATTTCTTTCAATGCAACATTTTTTTCAATGCAAAGAGCATAAAACCAACAAATGCAAACGTAAACAAAACAATACAATGACACACATGCAAAGCTTTCAATGTAGTGGTGGCCATAGCTGCTTAGAAACCATGTTCGCCTTTAAATGACATTTTCTGTCTACAACCAAACGCACAATAACAAAAATTGTGGTAAAAGTTCCATCACAAACTAGACTATTTTTTGTTCTTTCCGTCACACACGGGATAATTTCATCTGGCATAAGCACATTCAAAAAATGTTTATTATAATAAATTATTTAATGTTGAAATGGCTGATGAAGATGTTGAAATTCTTCGAGAAAATTGTTTTTCATATTTAAAAATGGTCTTTAAAGAATTAATAAATAGAATTCCTTAAAACATGAATATATTTAAAGTTTACGAACATTTTTGCATTAAATCCGTTGTTGTTTAAGATATTTTAAATATTTTTATGAACCCGAACGTAACTTTGGATATTTAAGAAACAAATTTAAATAAAATTAGCGTTGAAAAGAGTACTTTAATAATGATATTCTATTTCTGTTTTGGTCAAAATTATATAGCTATAAAAATACGGCAGCAACGTACCAATTTAAATAACTTGCTTTGGCTGCTCTTTATATGCTGGTAATTCTAACTAGTAATGTCTATGTTGAAAGAGTATTTTCATAATGACCTCCACTAAAACTGACCTTCGGAGTATAATTCTTGACTATTTATTACGGGTTATAAATTATATGACTGTGAGAATAGTACATGTGCATGCATTTTTTGTACCTTCGTTGAATAAATTTAATTCTTTTACTATGTATGCCAAAAATTAACACAAAAAATGAGTCTTGACAGTGAAGTGTGCTGGACGTAATATTCGCTGTCATCAGAGAACTGCAAAAATCACTATTTTTCTTCATACGCTTAAATTAACATCAATTCTATGCCTGCAAAACAAACTTCAACGTTGGTAATTTTTATTTGTACATGTGTAAGTGTTATTTTTATAAAGTTTCATATATTGACGAATTATGTTTTTATGTCTTTCAATTTAAATAATAAGAAGTATGTTTTTATAAAAAATTAATAATTCTAACTATTTTGCACTTGTTTTAAAAAATTTAAATTAAGAAAAAAAATTTAAGATTTTCTTCTTCAAAATATGATTTCTTTCGCCATATGACAATTTTCATTCCAAAGATTCTGGAAACGCTGTATATAAATATAAAGTTGCAGCCAACTTCAGGAATAATCTACGAACGAAAAACAAAACGTATTTGTGAGTACAGCAAAGTATGTACTCCCCCGCTATTTTCTTTTCCCTTCTCTTCTATAAACTCAAGACTTTGCAAAGTAAACTTTGCTTGTCTGAAAGGGGTCTAAGTTTGTGTAAATGCATTCTCATACAACTTTTCATAGTTCATTTGTGAGGTCGTAAAAATGCACAGATTGCGAGACTTTTGAGCGATATCTTGAAAACTCTTATTAACGAATATCGTTACTTTGTAGGCCAGATAAAAGAGAGTGGAATTAGGAGTACACAAGTTTATGTAGTCTTGCGATTTTTTTTTTTGTTTCCTTATTTGATACAAAATTGATTTTAGTTCAGGCGCAGATTTTCTATTTGCACAAATATTTTACAATGTAAACTCAATACAACAAAAATCACAAAATATAAACAGGGACTTTCAAAAGGAAAAGCGAAATAAACTAGTCAAACGGGATAACAAACATGTCAAAATTGTACGTATGTATAATCCTTTTGCGTTGTTAATTGGGGTATTTGACAAACGATTAAAACATGTTTGTAAAGGGTGGTCCAACTAAACCGCACGATGTTAATTGTAAATTAAAGCAAAAGTTTTCAGAGAACTATAATTAAGGTTCAATGTCATTAATGTGCCGAATTATTTCATTCGTTAGCTCATGAATTGTTCTTGGCTTATTGACGTACACTTTTTCTTTTAAATAAAATTTTCTTTAAATATCAAATCACATGATCGTGGCGGCCAATTAGTCCATAAGCATGCATAGGTGTTTTCACATTTCCTACACATCCGGTTTGCTGAAATTTGCGCACATTTCTCCCGATTGTGGACACACTTGGTCGATTATGCTGACCAAAAAAATTACAAAGTTATTTTGATTTGAACGCCCATTTTCGTAAAAGGCTTCAACAATCTTAGCGTTGAATTAAGTTGGACAAAAAACTTGACGTTAAGGGTTGACCCACTGTCTTGCCAGTACTGTCAAATGTAAACGTACTGTTAACCACGCTTTTCGTTATTGTGTATGCACATACTCATAGCACAAATAATAACAACAGCTATCGTTATGCGTTGCAAAAAGTATCAGTCAGGGTTACCGTTGGAAATTTTCGAACAGGGTCCAAAAAAGGGTATATTCCAGAAAAAGGGGTCAAAAAGGGCATTTCAATAAAAAAAGGGTCAAGTTTTTTATAAGCAGTATATCCCATTTTAAGGACAATATAAAGACCAAGTTTTTAATAAACTAATTTTTGCAACATTATGCGAATTTGTCAATTGCGTAAATTTGCGTAAATTTGTTGCCTTTTGAGGCAATCGTCGACGTTTATAAAAATAGCCCCATATATGTATAAGCCAAAGTCACCTATTTTACAGGGCATTATCAAATCTGTCGGTGCCATTAATAAAAATGAATTTTTTAAATAAAACATGCTATCCCTTTGGAGAGCCTGTTTTATTTAAAATAGCATTTTTTAAATAACATTTTTGTAGAAAATAAAACACGAAATGTTATTCAATAAATAAGCAATATATATAAAAAATAACAAATATGTAAGTAAGTATGTATATAAGTTATGCCATTAGGGAAATTGTAATTTAATTTGTACTTCTTTTTAGGAAGGTGCGTTCTACATTTTGTTATAAAATTATCACTTGAAGTCAATTCCTCCATCTCTGCTTCGAAAAAATAAAGAGGGGAAAGCATGGAACTGTAAGTTTCTACTTTGAGACTATTTAAGCAATGCTAATTTCGAAAACACTTGTTTAGCTTACGCACTACTGTTCCGCAGTGTTGACAAAAAATGTGAGTGATATTTCCAAAAAGTGTTAAAAAGCGTCACAAAATAGTTAAAAATGATACAAAAAGGCAATTTAAAAAATTTTAAGCTGGGAACTCACGATTGCCGCAAAAGTACCAATATGACACAATTTTGGTTGTGCTTTATTGACGTACAATAATAAAATTGCCCCAATCAAATTTTATAAAATCACACTATTGCCCTGTTTTATACAAATTTAATTGCCGCTAGTTGGTACAAAGCAAAATAAGTACAATAATTGCCGCAGCACAGTCACACGATTTTTCTTACTTGTGTTAACTGCGAAAACAGCTGTTGTGGTAGCTTTTTTATTTGTTTGGAAGTTCTAGTTGGCTGGTTCATTAAAAAAAAAAAAAAATTTGTCATGCACTCAAACAAATTTTCGTTGAACAGTTTTATTTGAAATTTTTGAAGGAAAATATATGAAATTCCAAATATTAAACAAAGTAAAATTCTATTTTAAAATATATAAAGAAATAGAGAATAATAGAGAATGGATCGCCTATGTGGATGGAAATACCGGTTTTAAATAATAATATTTAAATACCAGTACCTCAAAACTGAAACTTTTTGAATTTTACTACCGATATCGTTAAGTAGTGAGATATCTCGGGTTCTTTAAAGAATTTGTTATTCTCGTTTTTAAGTTAACAAATATTTTCTTTAAGAAATATTAACGGCAAATATCGGTAAAAATGTTAAAACGTCAAAGTTTAAATAGTTTTAAAAATGGTTAATATAATAAAAAAATTAAAAAAAAAAATAATTTGTTAAAGAAATATAAAATAAATTCGCTTTAAAGAATTTTAATTGTTTATTATGTTTTGAACAAAAAATAAAGGCTTTTTAAATTTTAAAATTTTTAAAATCGCTCGAAAGTGATACCTAAATACATAATTAAAAAAAAAATATAATTATAGTGAAAAATAAATAAATATGTATATATTTATTCCTACTAAAAGAAACACACAAAAGTAAATTTATTAAAAAGGCAAATATTGGCGGGTATTGTGTTGTTTAATTTCCGCACAAGAACCCAAGAAATAGTGGTACATTTTTATTGACGCGCGGTTGCATATCAAGTAGTCACACGATTGCTGTACCAGGGTTGCATTTTATTGGTAAAAGAAGGCACAATATTGGCCTGTTTTGATTATAATGTTTTCTAGACTTAAAATACTTTACATAGTTTTTATATCAATTAATATTCATACATAGAAAATTTTGTATATCAAAAATTTTCATTTCAAATGAATTTATTCAAAAAAAAAATTTGAAATCGGAAACATTTAAAAGAACGGAGGATTTTAGAAGAAAATTAGTTTGAGGAAAGTTTCACATATAAGGGAAATGAAGAATCTTAGGATTATTATATTAATGAAAAGGATTGGGAGTATGAAGGTAAGCTGTAGATTGTATTTAACAAGTTTAAATTATTATTCTTGGCTTAGATTTCAGAAAATCAACCTGGTCAGCAATTTATTTAGTTCTACACGTATTGTACTTCAAACAGTTACCAAATCTATAATTTGGTCAAACTCAAGAGAACCTCTACATCCTGAACGATCTTCCATCAGGATTTTCAATTATCCGCCTATTTGCCGAACATAAAGTATCGAGTTTCAATTTTACTTGAAACTTATCTGTTTCTTAAACTTTTACTTAAAACCATATTATCTTTACTTAATCTATTTATTTTTTTCCCCCCTATAACTTTAACTTATTCTGAAATTGGTGCTTTTATCCTTTTATTTAAATCTAATTTTATCTTATCTTAATTTAACTTAATTTCTTTTCTTAAACCTAACTTGGTTTCCCCTCCCCTTAAATTAACTTTTTTTCTTAATTTTACATATATTTTCTTAATTTAAATTATCTTGGTTTAAAATCTCATTTAGAAATCATAATTTTTCTTTAATAACCGTAATTTTTATTTAATTTCACGTAAATTACGATATAAAAATATGTAATTATTTTTTTTTATACATTGACATTCACTTACATACATTTATCATACACACGAATATAATTAACAAAATTTTGAATATACTTATAAATTAAATTGGTAGTAAGATAATTTGGAATGATTCAAAATCTACGATATTAAATGAATTCAACATCACATCAGGCCTGCTGTCATCGTTGGATAAAGTTTGGTGAGTTTTAAAATATAGTTATTATTATTAATTTTTTTTTTAATTATCTTAATATATTTTGGGTTGTAATTTAATTAATTTTGAATTTACATGTTATTAGCATAAAATGTTAATAACATTTGTAAAACAACCCTTAATTTAATTTCTAAATCGAGTATTCAAAATTTAACACTACACTACATAGCAAAAATCAAAATACACATTTTCATTATCAATTTATATTAATTAAATATTTTAAAATATGTTTGAATATAGTTTAAATAAATGTTTCCTTATTGTGCACTAATTATAGTGACGTTTAACTAAATTCTTATTTTTCATTTAATTCCATGAAAGGTTAATCAACAATTAGTTAGGGTAGTATAAGGGCTATCTAAAGAATAAACGGTACGATAGCGAGGATGGGAGGGTTGAGACCATAGGGAAGTTATACCATCTTCTTCCTGTTACTTAATTCAGACCGGGTTATTAATTTTTATTTATTTTTTTTATTTTTCGACGGTTAACATAGGTTACTTTTAGCTACCTTTTAAATTTAATTTTTAGCGGTTTTTAACCAGTCTTAAGGGAGACAAGAACACCACCCCATAGCCCTGAGCACGGTCGGAAGAATAGGTAGCGATGGTCTCCCAAGAGATAGGGCCGAGTGCAGTATGGACCGTTACATAAATTTAATGGCGCCCAACGTGGTGCACAACAGCATAAAACCTGTAAGCTCGACATACTATCGAGTTAAATATTTAGCTGCTGCTAAGGAAAAAAAAATAATATTTATATATATATTTTTGCTGTTGGTCTCACAACATAAATAATATCATCGTGGTGTTAACTATTTTTTTTTTAATTTCTTTTAACATAATGGATTTATGGACTTCAAATTAATTTTTGATCTGAACCGTATGTTTTTTTTTTAATTTTAATGTGTACGTTTTTTTGTTTGAGATTTTAGATCTTGGACATTTCGAGATCCTACTCACAAATCGTACGCATGAAACTTTTTATTTTGTTTGGAACTTTTCTTTCTAAATTTTATTAACAAGTAGATGATTACGAATAGGATTTTTGTACTTGAAAAGTTCGAATACTTACCTATTATAAATCTCAACTATTTATTTATTTTGCTTCGTTTTAAAATTTCATTTTGAGATTTTTGTATTGTCATTCAATACGACTATATTATACTCATTTGAAATTTTATAACACCATTATTTTTTTATTTTTTTTTTTTAACATGTGTCTGGAATTTAGTACATAATTTTTTTTATATTTTTTTTATATACTACCTAGCTTTTGTTTGATTAACTTAGTAGTGGAAAATTGTATTTATCATAAAATTTTAAAACATGCCTTTGACTAGAAGTCGCGAAAACTTGTTAGAGCGGGAAGAACCAGCTAATGTAAGTTTTACTGTAGATGTAGGACCTACAAGTAGGAGTCAGGATGAGCGAGGACATTCAACGAGACAAAGGGGAAAAAAACCTACTCAGAATGACAGTAGTATGATATCTGACAATGACTCTCGGACAAGACAAATCATAAATGAAAGTATGGAAACCTTCCGGAATGAAATGATGGGTCTAATTTCAAATGAAATGAGATCAGCATTTCAAAATGTAAATATACGACAACCTGCCAGTCAATCTCGACCAATGGAAGATTTTCCAAATATATCATCAAGATCGAATGGAATCAATAACGATTCAAATCATGAACCATGATAAGGTTTTAAATATTATAAGAAATTGGAAAATTAAATTCACCGGACGTGACAATAATATAGCCATTGATGAGTTTATTTACCGTGTGAATATTCTTACAACTAATAATCTCAGAAGTGACTTTGAATTATTATGTAAGTATGCTCATTGTTTTTTCGAAGGTAAAGCGCTCGAATGGTACTGGCGTTACCACAGACAGACCAATGACATTGACTGGTACTCACTGACTGACGCATTGAGGAAACAATACAAGGAGGACTATAGGGATTTTGACATACTTGACGATATACGTCGAAGAAAACAACGACATGATGAAAATTTTGACGACTATTTTGACATTATTTCCGAATTAACTGACAAACTAAAGACACCGATTTTAGACAGCGATTTATGTGAGACAATTTTAAGAAATTTAAAAACCGGAATTCGACATGAACTTCTTCAGTTAGACATTTCTTCTGTGTCCCAACTTCGTCGTGAAGTAAGAAAGCATGAGAAATTTATAAAGGAGGTTCGTGTACACGATGCTCGAAGGTCAAGCAAAAGACAGATTTCGGAATTGGACAATGTGGACAATGACTTTGATTGTTTGGAGGACAAAACTGGGGAAGTTTGTACATTACGACAGGATTTGGACATGTTGGAACTGTGACAAGATGGGACATACATATTTTGACTGTTTTGCGACTAAACAAATATTTTGTTATGGTTGTGGTGCTAAGAACATTTATAGACCGAACTGCACCAATTGTTCTAGAAAGTCGGGAAGCGGACTGAAGGATGCTCGACGGACTTGAGGGCATCCGGTACTGTTGGACAGGAATACACGGAAGCAACAAAGACGATGGATGATTTAAACGTAGACAATGGTACAGCGACAGAGAACGTTCACCTTTCTCACAATTTATTAAGACCATATCATGTTAGGTTAGCTGAATATAAAAAGGTTCGAGCTAGAATTTTTTGGTGAAAATAAAAAATTTGTAGATCTTCTAACCGCGTTCGTGAATTTTATCGAAAATTAAGGTTATATAACAAAATTTTAATTTCACCTATCATATCTCAGGAACAAGATAGTAGGCCTTATATTAAGCTTAAGATTAATAATTGTTTTCATATGGCTCTATTAGATAGTGGCGCGAATAAGACCGTTATTGGAGGTAATTTAGCTAACGAAGTTCGGAATGAGTCTGGTTTTAGGAGATGTGTAGGTAATGTACGTACAGCAGACGGTAATAGACAGGATGTTTTGGGAATGGCGAGAATGGGTGTTACATTTCAGGGAGAGACAAGGAATTTTGAATTTTTGGTGGTACCGACGATAAGACAGGACATTATTTGTGGATACGATTTTTGGGATGATTTTGGACTCAAAATTTCTTTTGGTGGCGTGGATGGAATTGATATTACAGAGACAGATCAGGATAAACTTAAACTTACAATCGAACAGAAAAGACGTTTAGACAACGTGATTTCGACGTTTCCAAATTCCGAGACAGAAGGGTTGGGATGTACTACTCTGATAGAACATAGCATTGACACGGGGAATGCAAAGCCCATAAAACAACGGTACTATCCAATTTCTCCTGCCGTCGAAAGACAACTTTGCGGAGAATTGGATAGAATGATTTCCCTAGGGGTTATAGAGGAAGCTCCAAATTCTTCCTGGTCATCCCCAACCGTTGTGGTGGTTAAGCCGAGTAAAGTTAGAATGTGTGTTGATAGTAGGAAATTGAACTCTGTGACAGTTAAGGACGCATACCCTATACCGAACATTGACGGACTTTTATCGAGACTTCCTCCAGTTCACTGTATTTCAAAAATTGATTTAAAGGATGCTTTTTGGCAAATCAAACTGGACGAAAATTCGAAACCAAAGACAGCATTAACAGTTCCTAATCGGCCATTGTATCAATTTACAAGAATGCCGTTTGGATTGTGTAATGCACCGCAAACGTTGTGCAGACTAATGGACATGGTTATTCCGTTCAGTTTAAAAACTCATGTTTTTGTTTACCTTGATGATTTATTAGTAGTTTCACAGACTTTTGACGAACATTTAACACACTTAATGGAGGTAGCAACAAATTTAAGAAAAGCTGGTTTGACAATAAATATCCAAAAAAGTAGTTTTGCTCTTAGTAAGGTTAAATATCTTGGTTACGTTGTGGGAAATGGAACTTTACAAGTTGACGAGGACAAGGTTACGGCTATTAAAGACTTTCCGGTACCAAGATCTATTAAGCACTTACGACGTTTTTTAGGCATGACAGGATGGTACCGACGATTTATACAGAATTACTCGACAGTGACTTTTCCTTTGACAGAACTTCTGACGAAGAAAAAGACATTTTTATGGAACGATCGGGCTCAAGAAGCTTTTGACCAATTAAAGACAAAACTGACAACTGCGCCACTGCTCAGTCACCCCGATTATGATAAACCTTTTATTTTACAATGCGATGCAAGTACTTGCGGTGTGGGAGCAGTATTGGCACAAACGGACAAAGACGGAACAGAGAGACCAATTGCCTACATGTCTCATAAACTAAACAAGGCTCAAAGAAATTATACCGTTACAGAACTCGAATGTTTGGCTGTAGTGATGGCAGTGAAAAAGTTTCGTTCTTTAATTGAAGGCCAGGAATTCAAAATAGTAACTGACCACGCAAGTTTAAAATGGCTAATGAACCAACGTGATTTATCAGGGCGTTTAGCTAGATGGTCTTTAAAACTGCAAGCCTTCAATTTCGCTATAGAACATCGTAGTGGTAAGGAGAATGTAGTGCCTGATACGTTGTCTAGAGCACATGAGGGGGAAATAATGATAGATGCAATTGATTTAGATAACCTTCCGGCAATAGACCTTGACTCGGACGCTTTTAAAAGTGACGAATACATGAAATTACGGGACGATTTTCAGGATTCAAATTTACCGGACTTCAAAATTTTGGACGGATATATTTACAAACGGACGGAATTTTCATCTGGTGAGTCTGATGAATCTAATTTGTGGAAATTATACGTACCGACCGAACTAAGGAAGGGAGTAATTTATTCGGCTCATGACACTGCGAACTCATCCCACGGAGGTATAGCAAAGACTCTAGAGAGAATACGACGATACTTTTATTAGCCAAGACTAGTTACTGACGTAAAAGACTATATTCAAAATTGCGAGTTATGTAGAACATCCAAGACTCCGACAAATATTTTGAGACCTAAATTGGGACAAATGGTACGGACCGAACGACCATTTCAGAGACTTTATGTGGACATTATTGGACCGTTTCCAAGGACGAAAAAAGGAAATATCGGAATTTTAATTGTACTTGACCATTTTTCGAAATTTACGTTTCTTAAACCACTTAGGAAATTTGTATCGAAGGATATTATAAATTATTTGCGTAACGAAATTTTTATGTGTTATGGAGTACCCGAAATTTTGGTGTCGGACGTGAGTGGGATACATACTCAGATAGTATTAATTGTGGTCTCAGAAATAGTATACATCAATCAATCGGCAAAACTCCATATCAAGTAGTGTTTGGACAGACAATGATGACTAACGGAAAGGACTATAAATTACTGAGAAGGCTAAATCTTTTGGCAGAGACGAATTTGCGAATCGAACGGTAGGACGACTTTACGCTAATACGGGACAAAGTCAAGGAATTTATGAAGAGGGCGTACGATAAAAACGCTCGGGTCTATAATCTGCGTTCTCGGACAAGGGACTTCGCCATAGGACAAACAGTAACAAGACGAAATTTTGTGCAAAGCTCTAAGATTGCCAATTTTAACTCTAAACTGGCTCCAGTAGGTATACGAGCTAAAGTTTTGCGCAAAATAGGACAACTTAATTACGAATTACAGGACTTAGACGGCGGTGGCACTGGTATATACCACGCTAAGGACATTTGGTCTTAAGGATTGTATAATTTAATACTGTTGCCCTTTTACAGATCCAGTTATCGATATGCTTATGCATATTGAGAAGCTGTACCTATTTTGTGAGGGCAATGTTTTGATTATAATGTTTGCTAGACTTAAAATACTTTACATAGTTTTTATATCAATTAATATTCATACATAGAAAATTTTGTATATCAAAAATTTTCATTTCAAATGAATTTATTCAAAAAAAAAATTTGAAATCGGAAACATTTAAAAGAACGGAGGATTTTAGAAGAAAATTAGTTTGAGGAAAGTTTCACATATAAGGGAAAAGAAGAATCTTAGGATTATTATATTAATGAAAAGGATTGGGAGTATGAAGGTAAGCTGTAGATTGTATTTAACAAGTTTAAATTATTATTCTTGGCTTAGATTTCAGAAAATCAACCTGTTCAGCAATTTATTTAGTTCTACACGTATTTTACTTCAAACAGTTACCAAATCTATAATTTGGTCAAACTCAAGAGAACCTCTACATCCTGAACGATCTTCCATCAGGATTTTCAATTATCCCCCTATTTGCCGAACATAAAATATCGAAACTTATCTGTTTCTTAAACTTTTACTTAAAACCATATTATCTTTACTTAATCTATTTATTTTTTTTCCCCCCTATAACTTTAACTTAATCTGAAATTGGTGCTTTTATCCTTTTATTTAAATCTAATTTTATCTTATCTTAATTTAACTTAATTTCTTTTCTTAAACCTAACTTGGTTTATCCTCCCCTTAAATTAACGTTTTTTCTTAATTTTGCATATATTTTCTTAATCCAAATTTTTACTATTTTTAATTAGGCTTAAGTTCATTAAATTTAATTTTCATTAAATTATTTTTTATGAAGAAAGGAATTTTACAACATGGAGAATTAATTAAAATTGTTATTGATAATTTTCATTCTTGACTGACCTGGGATTCGAAGCCAGGCTGGCTGGCGTGTGATTCGAACCCAGGCGGCTGGTTACCCTGACATGTTTCGACCTCAACCACTAGGTCTCCTCAGAGGGATTTGCCGTCTTACACTCGCAGCCATCGATGACTGCTGACGTCAGTAGTCAAACATCAATCCTTAAACCAAATTGTATTTTAACCTTTGGTAGATCGAAATTTGCTTTTTTGAATGATTATCCATTTTTAATTGATCTCACATGTTTTCCTTACTTCTGTTTTTTCGTACTTTTGTCAAGAATTCTTCTTGAAGTCCAAAGAACATTTTTTGTTCATCATGTTTTTGTCTTTCTTTTTTCTTGTTGACATTTTTCAGCACAACTTGAAGGACAAATGAACACATAGAGCTTGTGCCTTAGCTTTAACAATAATTAGTATTGTGGTTATTTTTGTTGAACTATTCATGGTTTTTAATCCAAATTTTTACTATTTTTAATTAGGCTTAAGTTCATTAAATTTAATTTTCATTAAATTATTTTTTATGAAGAAAGGAATTTTACAACATGGAGAATTAATTAAAAATTGTTATTGATAATTTTCATTCTTGACTGACCTGGGATTCGAAGCCAGGCTGGCTGGCGTGTGATTCGAACCCAGGCGGCTGGTTACCCTGACATGTTTCGACCTCAACCACTAGGTCTCCTCAGAGGGATTTGCCGTCTTACACTCGCAGCCATCGATGACTGCTGACGTCAGTAGTCAAACATCAATCCTTAAACCAAATTGTATTTTAACCTTTGGTAGATCGAAATTTGCTTTTTTGAATGATTATCCATTTTTAATTGATCTCACATGTTTTCCTTACTTCTCTTCGAAAAAACAGAAATCATACACACGAATATAATTAACAAAATTTTGAATATACTTATAAATTAAATTGGTAGTAAGATAATTTGGAATGATTCAAAATCTACGATATTAAATGAATTCAACATCACATCAGGCCTGCTGTCATCGTTGGATAAAGTTTGGTGAGTTTTAAAATATAGTTATTATTATTAATTTTTTTTTTAATTATCTTAATATATTTTGGGTTGTAATTTAATTAATTTTGAATTTACATGTTATTAGCATAAAATGTTAATAACATTTGTAAAACAACCCTTAATTTAATTTCTAAATCGAGTATTTAAAATTTAACACTACACTACATAGCAAAAATCAAAATACACATTTTCATTATCAATTTATATTAATTAAATATTTTAAAATATGTTTGAATATAGTTTAAATAAATGTTTCCTTATTGTGCACTAATTATAGTGACGTTTAACTAAATTCTTATTTTTCATTTAATTCCATGAAAGGTTAATCAACAATTAGTTAGGGTAGTATAAGGGCTATCTAAAGAATAAACGGTACGATAGCGAGGATGGGAGGGTTGAGACCATAGGGAAGTTATACCATCTTCTTCCTGTTACTTAATTCAGACCGGGTTATTAATTTTTATTTATTTTTTTTATTTTTCGACGGTTAACATAGGTTACTTTTAGCTACCTTTTAAATTTAATTTTTAGCGGTTTTTAACCAGTCTTAAGGGAGACAAGAACACCACCCCATAGCCCTGAGTACGGTCGGAAGAATAGGTAGCGATGGTCTCCCAAGAGATAGGGCCGAGTGCAGTATGGACCGTTACATACATGAGCCATTTGACTGTGCAGTCACACGATTGGGCTATTAAAGTGTGAAAATTGGTGCATTACGGCAATCGTGTGATCCCAGCTTTATACTCATGCACGGCAATATTTCACGCAACCACATTCAGTAAAGTTAAATACATGAATATTATGCAGATATTATTCAATACGCATGAATTTGGTTATCTGCCATACATATAGAATATCTATGTGTAAGAAAATATACAGTGAGTGCCGTCAGTATTTTTGGCACTACTATTTATATCATATCTAATCCTTAATCTCTTAATAACTTAATTCCTATAATTATTTGCTATATGTTCTGTGTCTGCTTTAAAATGTATTGTTTGTGTCGTTGGTGTATTAATTATGTGTAACATTTCTAAAATATAACTGCGTTTGTAGTTAGTTTTAGCGTTTAAAACCGACGCTTCTTCAAAATTTGGATAGTGATTAAGGTGCTATCAGACGGGATGTATTTTACATATGTATGTACTGTCAAAATTTCCATCTGTAAAAGTTGTACACATCGTGTGATACATATGAATTTTTGAATGTGTAAAATACATGTGGAAATACATACATATGTAATTTTTTAGATTAGAACACGCTCTATTATCCTGTGGCAAACATAAACAAGAACAGCTGTTTTGAAACGAAATTGTTTGAAAAAATATATTGTAAAGAAAAATTAAAGAAAATGGATAATGAACTTGGAAAAGTAAGTATTTTTCGATTTTTAATAAATTAAATTATGTTTATTATATTTATTACAGTTAGATTGGGCAAAAGAAGCAATTCTTGAAATGATTGGGTTGTGGCAAACTTATGAGTGTCTCTACAATCCCAAAAATAAATTTTACCACAACATGCATTCCAGGTATGCTGCATTCAATGCGGTTGCTGAAAAGTTGAAGGTATTTAATGAATCAGTTGGACCAACCATATAAAGGTATGCTTAGAGATTAAGGGAGACACTTTTCCCAACAACTCGGAGAAGGACATATAGGACATTCTCGCAAAATTTTTAAACGCCTTTGGGTTTTCCAAACGCAGTTCGTCCATAGCCATTAATTCGAACCCTAGTCCAGAATCCCTTCGAAGCAGCCACTTATGACTCCATAAATAACGATTCATTTTGAATTTATTTTTTTGTTTCACTTTTTTTTGTTTTTATTTCAGATTTTACTGCAATAATGCTGGACGCTACAATTGTTTTATTAGCAGTTGTTACATCCATTTTACTTTTAAGAACTTTATAATTTCAGCAGCTTTATAATTAAAACAATTTATACACTTTAATTTATACAGCTTTTGTTTACATTTATAGGTTATGTCATAAGGAAAAACATAAGCAGGTGTGATAGCAAAAATTATGAATCGTTTGTAAAATGGAAATTTACATACATACGGAATTACATATGGGTAAGAAAAGTGACAGTACATATGTAAAATACATCCCGTCTGATAGCACCTTTAGATTGATGACAATGATGACTTAATACTGTTTTTTTAGAATTAATGTCCCTATATTTTTGATACCATCTATGTCCTGCAACCCTAGTCCTTAATTTGTTCAAACAAGAAGTTTAATTAATAAATACAATGCCATAGGGGACCGAATTATAAAAAAAGTCATCAATAGTTTTCTTAATTAGATGCACGAAAACAGGGATTATGACAAAATTTATATCAAATTCTACAGAGAACCTAACAAATATATATGAGATAAATAGGAGACTTCCGGAGATTCCAAAAAAATAGTTAGAAGTATATACAGGAATTACGAAATAAGATTTTAAGATCAATACTGAAGCCTTTTCAAAGAGATTTGGTGATAGTGATTAAAAATTTACAAAAATGTTTAACGGAGAGCAAATCAGACAATTTCTAAAATTTGAAGAGAGGGTTGAGGCTTCTGTGGATAATACAAATACAATTGTGGATAAGTAATTATGCGTCTCGGTTATCTAAATCCCTTTTGTGCGACTCTGTAATTCGTTATATGAAGTACTGACAACTTACAAAATCTAGTTTACCGCCGAAAAATTAATACCGCCATCTTAAGGGTTATTTGTGTAAATCGCCGCCACATGTTTAATATAGTTTTGTCGTCAAAGGAATAAGGTCGTCTAACAATAAGTAATTATAAAATTGGCGTCATATTAATTTAACCTTACTATGTAATCTTTATTTTATTTATTAGAGAATAAATTTTCCTTAAACCATTTTATCACGTTACCTGTTTTCATTTGTTAATAAACGCGACTTTGTAACGCAAGGAATATTCGTTCTTTCAACTGACGACAGCTTCTTTAAATAAAAAGGTAAGGAGAATTCATAGGAAAATATATAATAAACTAAAGGAATTAAAGAATGAAGAATTAGGAGTTAGAATAAATAATAATTTTTTGTAAATAAAACTCGAGAGGTTTTTCCAAGGGATGTTGAGCGGATGCTCTCATTAGGACCAAAATATATTTTACCAGCCAGGAGGAAAAATTTCTCTAAGCTAAAGATGATAACGGAAGGAGAGGATTTAGTTACAACCATAGAGAGGAAGGAAAATCAAGAAATAGCTAGAAATAAATTATCAACTATTTTGGACAATCATTTAACAAAATTAAATTAGATAACAGGGATAAGTTTATGTTGGATAAATTTAATGGGACGAAAAGTTATTTAGAGAGAAATAGGAATTTATTAGTATTAAAGGCAGATAAGGGTAACACAACCGTAGCTATGTATAAAGGAATCATTGTATACAGACAAATGAAAAGTTAATATTATTAGATGTGGTATCGCTGTTTCCAGTGTACCAGTAACTTTGGCACTTGAAATAAAATAGGAAATATGGAACATAATAGAGTAATATACGAAAATTGACAAGGGACTGTTTTTAAGAATTTTAAAATTTTGCATAGAAGACAACAGATACTTTGGTTGTAATGGGAAAGTATATACACAACTGAGGGGACTTCCAATGGGATCTCCTGCTTCTCCAATTGTAGCATACATATATTGTTATGGAAAGGTTACTTGATATATCCATTGAAAAACTAAATATTAAACCTTAAATAATTATAAAATATGTTGATGACATATTCAGCATTATTACTGAATGTGGGGTAAATAACTTGTTAAAAACATTTAATGAGTTTAATAGTAAAATTAAATTCACTTTGTAATGGAAAGTTATTCAAAATTACTTTTCTTAAATATTTTAATAGCTAGATAACCCGTGCGAATATTTCGCACCGTTAGTTGTCATTTTTGTAACATAAAATGAATATAATTAATAGAAATTTTAGTAACTTCAATACATTTTATTAAAAGTATAAAAATATTAGAAATCATAATATATATCATACATATTTACATACATACATACATACATATGTTTAAATGCTTTTATAATACTTCTTTGAATACAATGTTAGAGGTGATGACATGATCATCGTTAACTTTTTGCCCGTACGAATCTATAATACAAACAAAAATATCTTTAACCGTACGCAATTATATATAACTGACTTAGTAATAAACGGCATTATAGTAAATAGCGGTATTGCCAGAATGGATTTTAATACATACTATATTATGTAGAACTGCATTACTATTAAGCGACCCTGTATTACCACACTTGAACAAAAACGTATAATCATAATGACAACAGTATTATCATGCAGTTCTATATAAAATATATTTTTTATCAATGAAAATATTAATTTTTCAATTTCTAATTATTTTTCGCCATTAGTGTTAGAAATAATCTTTAAAATGAGATATCATTCATTAAATTTGATGCGGTGGTATGGGAGATATTTGCAACCGACAAAAAATAGTGCTTTAGAAATAATATATATGATAAGAAAGGGAAAAAATTTGTTAATAGATTGGTATCAAAAACCAACAACATCAGGCAGAATTGTAAATTATTATACTGTAGCTCGTTTCTGTATTGCTCGCATCGCAAAATTTCTCACATTAAGTGAGAAACAAAAAATTCCATCGTTTCTCGATTTGTGAGAAAAAAGTGTTTCTGTATTTAAGTGCGAGAACAGACAACAAAGATTCTGTTTTAACTGGAATACTTCCAGTAATTAAGTGTCAAATGCCAGCGAAACGTCAACGAAAGAAATATATAAAAAAAAAAAAAATTAGGCTGCCAGATTTAAGGATTTATCGACATTTTGACGATTTTTTTTGTTCCAAAATTGGCAAAGTGACAATTTGCTGATTTTTTTTTGCTTAGATTATTTAATACATTTGTTTATGTGATCAAAAGATTAAACTATTACCCCATTTTTCAGTCAATGCACTTTAAGAAATGTTTGCCTTTTATTTTGTCCAAAAGTGTTTATTTTATTTCAATATGATATTTTGTCACTCCTTTGTGTGATTTCTGCAGGGAAAAATAACAATCTGAAATTTTAAACTGTTATCGGATTAAGGAAAAATAAAATAAATAATTTTATTTAAATAGACCTCAAGCTTATGTATGTATAAAATATGTATTTTACCCATGAACTTAATGTTTTTTTTTTTGATTATGGGTTTACATGATAAAAATTTGTGATTATGTGATAAAAATCGAACAAAATTAATTTTAAATTGGCCCAACAAAATAGACGATTTTTTTATTTTTCTTAGGATATTAACGTTTTTTTCACAAATTTATCTGGCAGCCCTACATAAAACAAACACAATGAAAGGCTAAAAAAATTAAAATAACAAAATATAACAGTTGTGTTTTATATACTTATTTTTATCATTTAAATTCTTGCTTTTCAAATAAAAAAAAAATAATACACATTCTTGTGTACATACATACATAATTTGGGCTCCATTTTTTAAAATTTTTTTTTTCTCGCATCAATTTCAAATATGACTTATTTTGACAGTTCTTGTGAGAAACTTTTTGCAAGATATTGTTACAGAAACACTTTTTCTCACATCCTTCCAATAATTGCTGGAAAATTATTTAAATGACAGATAATTCTCGCAAAGTAAAAATACAGAAACACTTATGTGAGATAAACCATTTTTTGTTTCATATTGCACTGTTTTTGTGCACTGTTCACTTGTTTCATGCGGGAAATTTTATGATGCGAGAAATACAGAAACGGGCTACTGGGCAATTAATGACAAGGTTTATCATAGAAAAAACAAAATTAAAATTAGAAATATATTAAGGGAAAACAATTTTCCAAATTGTTTGATTTATGGATTAATTAATCAATATAGAGATAGGAATAATGGGAATGCAGGAACTATGAATACAATAGAAGCAATGATATACATACAAATCATTATCATACATATCCAATGTTTCGGAGAGAATAATTAAATCGGGAATCTTTGACACTGACAAATATAAGGTAGCATACCAGGCTTATAACACGTTGAACAGTTTATTTAGCAATACAAAGAATAGAACTAGTAAATGGGATATGTCGAACATTGTTTATAAAATTCCTTGTTAGGGAAATGATAATGAAATACAACAAGGTTTACATTTGTACAACGAAGAACAAATTAAGCACTAGGGTTGCAGGACATAAATCAGATCAAAAATAAAAAAAACAGCATAAGTCATCATTGTCATCAATCCAATCACTATCCAAATTTTGAAGAAGCATCGGTTTAAAACACTGAAACTTACTAGAAACGCAGATATATTTTAGCATTGTAACAATCAATTAATACATCAACGACACAAAGAATTAATTTTAAAGTAGACACAGAATATAAAGCGAATAATTATAGGAATTTTGGAACAAGAGGGTTCAATTAGCACTTAAATTACATAAAAATTAGGACCTTCTTGTCCTTAGGTTACGATATAAATATAAGTATGTAAGATGAAAATAAGTTAGTCAAAAAATTGAGAGATTTTGAGCGAAATCTTGTTCATTTCTACTAGATTTTCCATACAAAATAAAATCTAGTTCGTCACTAGATTTTTGCAAAATCTCACGAAATCTTGCAATACTCAACGAAACGGGAAAATACATTTGCGGTAAATGAATAATTAACAAAAATAAGCATTTGTGAAAATGGATAGACCAATAATAAATAAGCGGTATGAAAATTATATTAACATAAACTGTGTAGCATTACAAAGGCCTTAATTTACAGAAAACGTACCTACAAAAAAGAAAAGCAGTGCAATTCTAATGAAGAGGCGCTTTTAATACTTTTAATAGTGTTTTTAAGTTTTTATTTGTTTTGCAATAAAATTGCTACATTTAAAAATTTGCAATTTTGTAAACCTCTTATTTGTTTACCTTTTGGGTTATAGTTGTAAGTAAACTCCTCGTCATTTGGCTGCTCTTTTTCCGTATCAAACGTCTTTTCCCAGGTATCATTTATTGCGAGTAGTATATTTGCAGCAGTTTATGAAACCTTATATTTAACAAATGCTGGTATTTTTTTACGCAACAATCTTAATTCCTATTCTATTTTTTTCAATATAATAAAATTAGTTTTTGGCTTTCCATTTTTGCTAATAATAGTTTAGAATACAATTTCTTTCCTTTTTTAATCAGCTGTTTTTATTATGAAAATGAAATCCGACAATATGTCAAAAGCACTGGTGTAAACGCCAAAAAATTTCTTTAAGATTTTAACTCAAATCTACTAGATTTTGTAAAGGTGTAAATGTAGTATTAGTCAAAATATTTTTTTTTATTATTGTAAATATGCTTCCCTATTATGTAAGTCGTTGTCGACGTCGACATTCAATTTTATTTGTTGTCACATCAAGTCGACTACTACATCACTACTACTTTAATTTGGTATTTTATAAGAAAGATGGGTCGA
Source organism: Pollenia amentaria (assembly GCA_943735925.1). Taxonomy (NCBI): domain Eukaryota; kingdom Metazoa; phylum Arthropoda; class Insecta; order Diptera; family Polleniidae; genus Pollenia; species Pollenia amentaria. The sequence goes on along the minus strand of OX031009.1, from coordinate 92,144,593 downwards.
CGTCGACTAGTAATTGAAAGTATGACAAATTTTTGTTCTTCATCATTAAAGCTATTTTTTTAACGTTATTTATGCTATTTTTCGACATTTTGTTTTTTTTTTAATCGATTTAGCGACTTAAAATTAATTTTAGAGTTTGTTTCTGATTTTTGCGAATTTTTGCCATGCTCGCGATAAGAGCTGTTTTTACTGTAAGTTTTCTGATTCATTAAAGCTTGAACGATTTTTCAGCCTTATTGTAGTTGTCGTTGTCATATTCGACTGTGTCGTTTTTTGTAATAGATTAAAGTAACACACAACCTGTGTTCTTTAATCTATTACAAAAAACGACAAAGTCGTATACGACAACGACAAACAAAATAAGGCAGATTTTATTAATAAATTAAGACTGCTATAATGCCGCTGTCAGGAAATTTTTGCGAATTTCTGCTAATTTTGCAATTTTTGCCATTCCTTGTTTTGCGGACTTTAAATTAATTTTATGGCTTGATTGAAATATTAAAAATGTTCGCGAATTTTCGCTTTCTCGCGTTTAACTTAATAATAAACATTGTGCCCACAACTTTTTTTAAATTTGCATTTTTTATTTTAACGTATTTAATAAATATGTTTACATTCTACTTAAAATTTCTTTAACTTTCATTTGAGTTGTCGTTAAATTTCCTGTCGACTAAAACAGAAACAATTCTACTCGACGTCGACTTAAAAGCGCATGAGAAAATATCAATTGAATGTCAATAGTAATCGATTATTGTCAATAACGACTCTGAAAATACAATATATATTCCGGTGCCATCGACTCATGTCGACATCGACTTTTGTAATAGGGGTGATGGTTTTTGAATTAGGTTTATAGATAGGAAATTTTTCCAGTTTATATGAATTGTAAACTGTAGTTATATTTTATTTTTTGTTATAACTTTAGTTATATTTTGTTTTGCTATTATGGTTTTTGAAACTTTTCTATGACAAATAGGTTTTTGAATTTAATTTATGACAAACATTTTTCATAATTTTGTAAATTTAATTTTCTGACGATGCTAACCAAAGGTTAGCGAAATATTGATAGAAATAAATAAATATAATATTTTAATTAGTATTGTGGTTATTTTATGGAACTGTTAATGGTTTTTAATCCAAATTTTGATATTTTAATCCGGCTTAAGTTCATTGAATTTTATTTTCATTAAATTATTTTCATGAAGGAACGAATTTACAACATGAAATTAATTAAAATTTATTGATAATTTTTCATTCTTGACTGAGCTGGGAATTGAACCCAGGTTTTCACGGACAGGTTGCCCAGACTAGTTTTGATTGTTACCACACAATCTCTTCAGTGGGGTTTGCCGTTTAGCTCTCACCGCCATTGACGACGGATGACGTCATTAGTCAAACATCAATCTTTAACCCAAATGGTATTTTTACCTTGGTAGATCGAAATTTGCTTTTGAATGAATGATTACCTATTGTAATTGATCTACATGTTCTTCCTTACTTCTTGTTTTAATGAATATTAATTCAATGAACTTAAACCTGAATAAAATATCAAAATTTTGATTAAATATAATATTCTATAAATTAAAAGACCTCAATCATAAACAATAAAAAATAATTATAAACAAGTTAGAGTGCTATATTTGGCTGTGCCGAATCTTTGATACCCTCCACCGACAGGAGTGAGCTTTATATGATAAATACATACATATATATTATTAACTAAGCTTCACAAAAACGATCGTCAGCATTAAAATTAGTTGCATTAAATTATTGACCGACAATAAGAAAATTTTATGCGTTTCTTGTTAGGACTTTGAACATGCTTGAGTAAAAAATCATGATTCGCAAAAGTTTTAGCCGAACTAAAATAATTTTTAGGAGGGTAATTTGTATTGGACCTATGGTAAATTATGGCCCAATCATCCCAAAATTCTGAAGACTGATTTCTAGTATTACAAAAAATAAATTAGAATAAATTTCAAAACAGCAGTGTAATTAGTTTTAGCGTTAACAGAAAATTTCACAAATTTGCATGATATTTTTTCTGGCCATATGAATCTAAGTAAGACATTTTACCGCAATATCTATATCTGTGATGGTTTAAGGCGAATTTTATTATTTTCCCAAAGTGAGCTTTGTTTGGTTTTAGGTGCAATAAACTGTTTTCCGAGAGTAGGGTTTATATGTGGCCTAGGGTAAATTATGGACAAACCTTCACGAAATTTGGCAATGTGATTTCTCGTCCTATAAAACTGTGACGTACCGAATTTAAGTATGCTAGCGTTATTTATTGCGGTTTTAGGCGTACTAAACTGTTTTCTGGGAGTAGGGTTTATATGGGGCATATGGTAAATTATGGACCGATCGTCCCGAAATTTACCTGTATGATTTGCAGTCGTACAAACCAAATTCGAGCAAAATTTTATGTCATTCCGTGCATTAATAAACCATTTATGCTAGATTTTGTATCAAAATTATCAATTTTTTCAGGGTGGTGGTTCCACATTTTGATTCATAGTTCTGATCCTACTGAACCGATGTCGCTGGATTTCAATCCCAAACTGCTTAGGATAACTACAAGCAATTTGAGACCAAGTTTGTGTCTTTCAAAAGTGAGCGTGTTTTCAACAGACGGACAGACAGACGGACATGGCTAAATCGACTTAGAATTACCCAAGGAGCCAGAATATATATACTTTATGGGGTCTTAGATGTATAATAAAAAAGTTGCACACGGAATGACAAACTTAGTATACCCTCATTCACCACAGTGGTGGGGGAGGGTATAAAAAAGCAATGTCAAATAGGACTAAATAACATATATATACAATTGTAACGTTACTGACTGACTGACAGATTCATCATCGCACAGCCTAAACTTGAAGTTTGGACCAGGGGTTGGTCTCTCCCCAAATCCATCCACTAAGATGGGATTTTTGGAAATTCGATATGTTTATATTATATTAAAATAAAACAACTCAACAATAAGGTAAAATAAAATGTAAGATCAGTTCCATATACATAAATTAAAATAAATTTATCTTTTTAATAACGTTTTGGCTATAAAAATAATTTTATTAATTTTAATGTTTTTTTTTTTATTTGAAACAATTTATTTGTCTACATAATATTAAATTGTTTGACCAAAAAAAAAATACAAAATTTTGGAAGAAGGAATATGCTTCACTAATTTTAAAATTAAGTTATGAATTTTAGTCGAACTGTTTGGGTTTTAATCTAAATATACATATATAATTATTCTAGTTTAAGTTGATTACAGCTAATTTTTTTATTTAAATTATTTTTATTTAGATAGGAATTTTTAAGCTTATAACAATAGAAAGACAAAAATAACAATAATACAAATATTTTTTTCTAGTTCTTGCTTTGCAACGATATGTAAAAGTTTTAAGTCCAAAAATGCTAAAGAAAAAGCGCTAAGGCCCATTAAAATGTGAAAATATCAAAACAAAATTGTTAATATTTGTTAATAGTCAACATTGAAATAAATAAAATAATTTTATAGTATATTTTATTTTTTGCAAGTTGGCATACTAAAATGTACATTAAAAGTATAAAATATATGTATAATAGAAAAGGTGATAAGTCACAAAAAGCTATGTAAAACATAAATGTATTATTTTAAGTTGGTTTGTAAGCCAGTAAACAGTCGGCAATAAAGCAAAACTGGATTTACAGACTTAAAATATATTCAGAACTAAAGACTTTAGAAAGTTTTTTCTCTCTCCTATAAAATTTATACATTGGACTTCATCCTTTTCGACTGAAGGTAATGATATATACTTATATAGGTACATTTTATTAAAAAAAAAAATTACGGACTCACCATTATTTCACTCATTTTTATGTATTTTTGTATGTATATCAAAGAACTTTTCTTATTAATGCACTTGAAATTTGACAGTTATATAATTCTTCTTTGGTGAACTTTTACTAGACCAATACATACCCTACACGAAATGCATAACCAAAACCAAAAAAAAAAAAAACAATTTACTAATACACTTGCAACAATTTTACATTCGTTTTTCTACTCTAACACATATGTTAGAGTGGAACAAATAACACAACCTAAAAAATGCCAATTTTTAAATATAATTTTTTCACACGCGTGGCCTGTCGACTCTTGTAAAAAAATGTAATTGCTTAAATGTTATGGCGATTTCTTTTCTGAGAAAAATGTTGCATAAATGGTACATGCTCTACACAAAAGAGAACATGTACCATTTATGCAACATATTTCTCAGAAAAGAAATCGCCATTAGTTCTGTGGTTTAAATTAAATATTACAAAAGTTATTTGCCATGTTAAGTTTAAAAATAAATTTGCTTATCTTCTTTGCAACAACGTTGCTTATTAAAGTAAAGGAGGGCATACTGATGGCGACTCAGGTAGCGGTCATTCGGGTGGTTGCTTTGGCCGGGATACTCGTTAAAGATTTGGTGGTGATAATAAAGGACCAAATTATACCAAATATTTAAAATCCTGATGACTTTTCAAGTAACAAAATAATATTTCTATACAGACCCATGTAAGAAAGGAACGTTTTAGAGCAGCCACAGAAGTGACGTTACGTGGTCCCACACCTACAACTATTATAAACTTTAATGAAGCCTGCTTGATTATATTTTTTTAATAAAAACTTTTTTAAAACTAAAATAAAAAAAAAAAACATTATTTTATAAAGGTTAGTACTAACCAATTTTTACGCTATGAATAACTTGTTAGTGCTAACCTCTATTTACGTTATGACTAACTAGTTAGTGTTAACCATTATTTCCGCGATTACTAACTAATATAAAGCATAGTAGTAAGCAGTACAGATATATGTTCCTTAGTCGAGTGAAATTAATTAGTTAGAAAGAGAGGCAAAATCACATGTACACAAGAGTTTCGGTTAGTTTTTTCATTTTACTCTTAATAAACTAATAGAAACTTTATCCAATATAGTGGTCGAAACTACCGGTCATTTTACTAGTAAATATAAATATTGCATATACCAAGGCTTACTAATAATTCAACCGCTCGCATTTTCAACCCAAACGCTTATTTTTCGGATATAGATGGCATTTGCTGGGATTGAATGTAGAATAATTAGTCAATTCACAAGGTATAATAACATATCATATTGTCAAAATGTCCTAATATTTCACAATGGTTTTAAAATATTGTTGTACGGCTCAGCCGCTCAGCGCTGGACTTTTCTGATTAATTACGACAGCACAATAAACACAGCAAGCAACGTTCTATTTATTTAAGACACTTTTTGTTAACAAACCAACAACAATATTTTTAAACCATTGCGAAATATTAGGACATTTTGACAATATGACATGTTAGGATACCTTGTGAATTGACTAAATATGTATTTAAATACAGTAAACTAGATGTTTCATTGGAAATATATAATAAATAACTATTAGGATAAATACTTGGATACTTATTGAAAATTTGATAAGAGATTCTATAAAAAACAAAAAAAAACTTGATGGGTTTTCCAAAAATTTTGTACATTCGGAAATTCGTGTATTATCGAAATAAGCAAAATATATTTTTATAATTTAGGGGGGGGGGGGGTAATTTCCTTTTTTTATCACCCCCTGAATCCGCTCCTGTTAGGGGGTAAGAAATGTCAAAAACAGGTAAATTTGGTAACCTTATATATCCAAAACTAAAAGAGATACAAAAAAATTAACTGTTCTTTAGAAAAATAAGCGGACAGGTGTCTGGTTCTTTTTGGAAATTCAGCCCTTCTACGGAGTAAACGGGTAAAACATGTATTTTGGTACTTTTTTGTCACCCCATCTATCTTTTATACCCACAAATATAGAAATAAGGCTTATATCACATGAAGCTAATCTGAAAAATACAAATACGAATTTGATACTTTTTCGAAATTCGGACGTTTAAAGGGTGAAAAACGTAACTATTTTTCGCACTTATTTTACAAAACATTTTTCTTTATTCATTGACATATACGTATTAAATTATTGGGTTCCATTAAAATATTGATATTTTTTATGCTTCAATTGGGAAAAAAAAGTACCAAAAAGAGAAATACGGGAAATTTAATTTCATACTTAAGCTTTTTGGTTCTAAAACTGGCCATTTTTTTAATTTTCGTTAAAATTGGACCTAGAAACTTAAACTTCAACATGCAATGTCCTGAGTGGATAAGAACCTATGAGGGAACTTTTTGAATTTCGTTAGTATTGGCCCTAGAAACATAAAATTAAACATCCAAGGTCCTGAGTAAATGAGAATCTGCAAAATGGATCTTTTTGTTACTTTTTCGTTCTTTAGATGGTACCTTTTTAAATTTTCGTTAATATTGGATCTACAAACATAAAATTAAGCATGCAATTCCCTGAGCGAATGAGAATCTGTAAGAGGGATTTTCGGTACTATTTCGTTCCCTAACTGGTAATTTTTTTTAATAAAAGTGGTACTTTTTTATTTTAATACTTATTTTTGTTTTTCATTCAATATAAAAAGTGAGCAGATGTCTGGTACTATTTTGAAATTCGGCGCTTTTAGGAAGTAAAGGAGTAAACCATGTATTTTGAAACTTTTTTGTCCCCCATCTATCTTTTAAATCAATACACATAGAAATAAAAATTATATCACATTCGTAACTTATCTAAAAAATACAAATAAAATTTGGTACATTTTCGACAATATAAACGTTTATGAGGTGAAAATCATACCTATTACAAATAGCGGGTTAAATGCTAACATTTAAACAAGTTAAAACTTACAGGCTGTTCGCCGATATCGAACGTTAACGTTCGCATAGAAAATTACATTTAAAACAAAAACAATTTTTGAAATTTTGTTTTTGTTTTAAATGTTATTTACTATGCGAACGTTAACGTTCGATATCGGCGAACGGGCAGTTAGAAACATAAACTTTGGCGTAAAAATATGTCCACGAAAGAAAAGGAGACGCTAACGAAGTAGCGGGTTAATTGCTAGTATATATGTAAATTAAACTTTACATTAAAAAGTTTTTTAAAAAAAATTATTTTTTTTTGTTGCCGGTTTTAACCGCACAACTTCTTTATTATTCAAAAGTAAAAATACAATTAATTTTTATTTTTTAAAACTAGCATAAGCTACCCTAACTGAAATGCACAGGTTTTGCACACGTCACCTTAGTTGGCTCGCTCGTGTATTTTGTAGACGCTGTGTCAGCATGTGAACGTTAAAGAATTTGAATGTTGAACCTCTGTATCAGCATGTGAACATTAAATGATGTGAGCAAAGCATAGTTGCAAGAAGGGTGTCGAATATCAGCACCTGCAACGTAAGCTTTGCGAACCGTGTGAATTAATTTATTTTATTTTGGAGTTTTGAATGTAATTTGTGTTAACTCCTCCCTCCTCAAATGCAAGCGTCCCGGTTGCTGAAATGTATGTAGATTATAAATACTTGGAGTCCTTCCTTCAGTTTTTTTTGTCGCTTCCGGTACTTCTTCTGCTTGTTCAAGAGAATTCACTGGAATTTCCGACTTAAGTGTTCTGTTGTCTCGTTCCTGAGGATTTTCTTTGATTTCCCTCTTTCCTTTTCCCTTAGCCAATCTTCTTTTTACTGTTATCCCGATAGCGATGCAAATAGGGATAATTATAATTAATGAACTTGATGTTATCAACGCTTTGTTTTTGTTTTCTAGTACCTCCAGTCGTTCTATATTTTCAATATTGATTTTACTGAGTCTTTCTAGTGATAGGACTTCCTCTGTTTTAAAACCTATTGATTTGGGTTGCATAAAAGCTGGAAGAGGTTTATTTCCGCTTATCTCTTTCGAGTAAAATTCTTGATCATTAATCTTGACTGTTGTATTGTGATATTTGATGAGGTATGTTCCATTTAAATTTATTTCTTCTTCGTTCACTTTTAGCTTTCCGTTGTACTGATTCAATAGCAAAAGATCACTTCCAATTTCCTCTATAGTGGGGATGTGCTCATTGTTTACCCGTGTGCAGTTCCCTACTCTGTTCTTAATTAAATTAGTTATACAATGGTTATCTTTTAGTTCTACCAGCTTATCTTTATTACATATGGTCAAATCATTAAAGTTTTTACAATCATTTTTTATAGCGAAACAAATTTCATTACATTTTAGAATTTTATTGAATTCAATTTTGTCTATGGTATTGCCAATCTTAACTGGTCTTGCAATAAGAATTTTACAAACATTTTCATGGGTGATTGGAATGCTTAAAATATACAAAATTTCTTTATTGTTTGTTACAATCTTTACATCAGCAAAAGATAATAATTCATCTACGTTAAATGTTGGGATATTATAGCTTACCAAAATGTTATTTAAATTATCCATTTCTGTTTTTGACAAAATAAATGCATTTACTATATTTACCTTTGCCCATTGTATGGCATACTCAATATTTTGTAATTCTTTTTCTATAATATCTAACTTATGTTGCACTATTTCACCTAGTTTATCATTCCAATCTTCCTTTTTTATTTTCGATATTTCATTCGTTAAATTAGAAATTTCTTGTATTCTACCAATGGTTAGGTCGTTAATAATCATCTGTCGGTTATTGTTTTCTAGGATATTTTTAACTTTCTGATCTAGGATTTCAAAATCGTGACTATCTGGGGTTCCTGCAACCCACTTCCATGCGCTACCTAAAAAGTCGATTGACCTTTTCCTTACATTGGGACTTAGACGTTTAAGAAGACCTTTTATATCAAGGATCTGTTGTGTTAAGAACGGACGGAGCGGATGTCCATATGTAATGTTAGTGTCCAAGACGGATCCAATATTGTTTAATAGAGTCTGGTATTGTTCGAGTTCTATTGAGTGTATAACTTTAAAAGTGCCATTCTGTCTTCTTGCCATGCCATTCTGAATAGTAATTAACCTTGCATTAGAGTAGTCAAGTATATTGAAGTCCGCCAACGCGGCTCCAAGGAATAGTCTGAAAAAAAAGAAATAATAAAAAAGATAAAAGACAATTAATCAATTTCTAATGTGACTCTTGTGAATAACCCGTCCACTTTCGGTGACAATTGTCGTACCGCGATTTTCTTTAACGACTTCTTCTTTGAAACGGTTACTCAGCTTGGTTCCCAATCTTTTGTTCATTTTTACATAGATCACCTGTCCTGGTACATAGTCTTTAATCGGTTTTTTCTTCTTGTTATGGTAGGCTTAATCTTTCTCTTGCTTTCGCCTGAGCCTTTCGATGTTAGATAATCTTGTAGTCTCATAATCTTGCGGAGAAAACTCGACCGTACGTCCGCAGTATAAGTCTACAGGTCTTTTCCCAGTCACTGAATGAATTGTATTCATTCACTGATCTTTCTAATTATCCTTCGAAATTTCGAGAGGTTCCATCACTTTTCAAACATCTCATAATCTCCGCTAATGTAGAGTGGAAACGTTCCACTTGACCATTTGCCTCACTCCTATATGCCGGCGTTGTGAACACGTCAATTCCTAGGTCATCCTTCATCATGAATAGTATGGATGCGGAGTTTAAAGAAGGCTCATTGTCCATGATCACATTTTTTGGAACGCCGTAAGAAAACAAAAGTTCCCTAAGGGGTCTTCTAACATCCTCCACAGATCTTCCGTTTATTATCTTTACCTTCGCATATTTAGAAAATTTGTCTACGGACGTTAATATCATTTTCCTATCGGTCGAAAAAATATCGATATGAATAGTGTGTCCCGAGTATGTTGGTATAGGAGTTTCTTTAAGTTCCGGCTTATTTGGGTGTCTTTCATATTTTCCTTTCTTGCATGTGGCACATATTTTTATAATTCTTTTTATTTTACATCTGTTTTTTGTTTTCCTTGTCATTTCGATGTGCCCTATTATGAATTTCTATTATCATATTCTCCTGGTCATTTTCGGAAATAATGTCCTCCACCACTAATTGTGTAAAACGACATTTATAGTTAGCAAAGTGGTTAGGATATAATGTTTGGATTTTTCCCATTACCCATTCTGGAGCCTTTATTCCATTGATGACGGACGGATTTAAATATCTTTTTAATATATTCAGAAGGTTTTGTTCATCATACTGCGGTTCATTAATAAGATGACGATGTACTCCTGGGAAAACAATTTTAAATTGGTACGATGATGTACTTTCGACATTCAGAAACAGCTGATTTTTGAAGACATTTATTGGAGCCTCAACACTGGGTATTAGATTATCCGATGAACTCTTCGCACTATGCTGGGTTGGGGTCAGAGAATTAATTTGAGCATCTAAATAATTCAAATTTCTGGGAACCCTAGACAAAGCGTCTGCTACTACGTTTGTTCGTCCCGGCTTGTACTTCAACTCGTAGTTATATTCCTCTAAGATGCACTTCCATCTTTTCATTTTTGAGTTGCTGCTACTACTGCTCAGGGCGTATGTTAAAGGTTGGTGGTCAGTGTAAATTGTAACCTTCTTTGAGCCATATAGATAATTTCTTAATGAGTTTAGAGCCCATATAATGGCCAACATCTCCTTCTCGTTTGTAGCAGAGTTCTATTCCGTTTTATTAAGGGTTCTGGAAATAAAAGTTATAGGTCGTTCATCCTGGCTTAACACGGCTCCCATTGCAAAAGTGGTTAATTCGAAATCTTTGTCAAAATCGGGGTATGCCAGTAAAACTTCCCTTGAGGCCAATGCATTTTTTAGCATATCAAACGCGTTTCTCGCAGGTTCATCTAGATTTATTTTCATTTGACTTGAGGCGGATTTTGAAACCCGTCCTTCTTCTCCTCTTAAAAGTGATGTCAATTGCTTCGCCATGTCGGCATAACCTCTAATAAACCTCCTGTAATACCCTGATAGTCCGAGAAACGATCTAAGTTCTTTTAGGGTCTTAGGGTAAGAGAATTTCAATATTGAATCAACCTTTTTAGGATTAGTCATAATGCCTTCCTTTGACACAACAAATCCTAAGAATTCTACCTCGCATTTAAATAACTCGCACTTATCTAACTGGATTTTCATGTTGGCTGATTCCAGTGTTCTGAATATTTTTTCCACATGTTCCAAGTGAGATTTTTCGCCTTTGCTGAATATGATAATATCGTCCACATACACGTAACATACCTTTCCAATAAATTCCCTCAAGATGTCGTCTAATGTTCTTTGAAATATTGATGGCGCGTTCTTGAGTCCAAACGGCAATCTAGTGTACTCATATTTTCCGTTGTTTACTGAGAAGGCAGTTTTCTCCATGTCCTCCTCTCTCAATGGTATTTGGTGAAACCCGCTCTTCAGGTCCAATACTGTAAAATATTGATTTCCACCTAGATTAGACAAAACATCATTAATTTCCGGAATAGGGTACCTATCGGCCACGGTTACTGCATTTAGTCGTCTAAAGTCTACGACTAACCTGTACTTTCTCTGTCCGGATAGGTCTTCTTTTTTTGGCACCACCCATATGGGTGAATTATTGGGAGATCTGGATGGTCTTACAATGCCATCACGTAGGAGACGATCTATTTCTTTCTCTACAACATCTTTTAAAGCCATTGGGTAGGAATAACTGCGAGAATATATCGGTGAACTGTTTTCCGTGCGTATTTCTCCGACTACTGTTGTAGTATATGTCAATTTCTCTTCTGGATCTGCAAAAAGGCGGCGATGCTTCCTTACAATATTGTTCAGCGATACTTTTTGATGTTCGGTTAAATGCTGAGTTCTTAATTCGAGGCTATTTACGTTCTGTGCCGGGCGTTGCTTAATATAGATTTTCTTTCCTCCCCTAACCGTGAGGTAATTCTCAGCCGTGTGGATGACGGCAGAGAGTTCTTTTAAGCTGTCGTTCCCCAAGATTCCGTCAAACGAAAGTAGGCCAGGCAAAAGGAAAAATTTTATTGGTAAGTCATTGATTCCGCAAAGATTTAAGAATGTGTGATGGGTTATTTTTGTATCACCGGCAACAGATTTCGCTCCAAATATTTTCTCATTACGTCTAGGTTTACTTACTAAAGTGGGTTTAATATAATTCTTGTTGCTTCCAGTGTCCAGTAGAAATGTCAATATTTTTCCGTCCCCCGTTTTAGCTTCGAAATAAGGTAACGAGGAACAGTTTATTCTAAAAAATTAACGACGACCTGAACGTCATCAGGCTGGGCTTCCCTAGTTTCATTTATTACGAGATTTTCTGGAATTTGCTGAAAATATTCCTCATTATAGTCTGTCCCGTCATTTGCTTCTCCCTCAGCTCCGCCTTCTTCTACTTGGTAATCGTCACAAAAATATCCCTGATCTTGTGGCAACGTTTCTATATGGAAATTCCTTTGTATTTTATTGACTGGTCCTTGAAAAGAGGTCCCAGCAGGCCTTTTTGGGAATTGATTCATAGGTATTCGATTCATATAGTTAACACGCCCAGTTTGAATTGACCTGTCTACCTCCATAGGTTCCACTACGGATGGTTTTTGGTCGCTTCGCCATTGGTTTGGATATTGAGTTTGATTATATCGATTTGGAAGCCTATTCTGAGTTTCTGAATTGGGCTGCGGTCTGGAATCCGAGTTTTGATGGATATTTGAACGCATATTTGGGTTGCGATAATTTGGGTTGTAAGTTGGATTGTAACTTGGGTTAAAGCTAGGTGTAGGTTTATATCGGGGTGGTAGTGGTGGTCTGGTGGGCATTGTCCCACCGATATGAGCCAGTTCTGGGTAGAATTTTCTTACATTTCCGGTAGAGAGTTCGTTATACCGATTCTGTCCCTCTGCATATTTGCTTTTGGTACGTGTCCGTGGGCGTAGTTCATTCGAAAAGTCATATTATCTAACTTTAGGCAAATGTGTAATGCCTGAGGTAGTGAGCTCGGTTCGCGGACGCTCAATAGTCTCGGAAGATCGCCATTGAGCCCTCTAACGAAAGTGTCTAATGCCTTTTCTCTATAGGTATTCGTCATTGTTTTGAGACTGTTCTCGTCCAACTCTAGGCAAGAAACTTTGTCCAGAATTAATGAAAGATGCTGATAGACAGCTTGATAGAACTCCGTTATGGTCCTGCTTCCTTGTCGAAGCACGGTCATTTGATATTCCAATGTCCCGATGTCCCTCTTATCAGAGTAATGCATCATGAGACATTTCTTTATGGAATTCCAATTTAATGGGGTTCTATAGGATTCCAAGGCGGTATCCGCCTCACCAGTGATCTTTGTGCGAATTGTATGCAGGATAGCATAATAACGCCCTGTTCCTTTTAGTGGTTCGTATAATTGTAACACCCTATCTTCCGACTTTCTCCATGAATTAAATTCCCCAACGGTTCCGGTGTAACCGTACCCACGGGCTGATCGAAACTTTCATCAGAGAGAGAGTCTGAGGACTGTCGCAAATTTTCCCTGATCATTTGCATTATCTGATTTTTTTGTACTTCACTAAGTCCTGGTTCACTAGATGTCGATCCACTTACTGTTAGTGTCCTAATAAGTCGATTAGTCAGTTGTTCTATAGTCTCGTCAGGCATTGTGTCGATAATAGGTTCGGATGGTAGGATAATTATAAAATATCAGGACTCTTTTCGCTTTTTTATTTAAAAAAAAAGAAGCTTGGAATTGAAGTTAACGTTATTATTAATTTCTCAAGTTTCTACTAAACAAGATTCAAAGCTTAACTTAAATAATTATATTCCTATTATTTCGACTTTTTTTTCAGTTAAATATTATATTTCAATATATTTTTATTAAGCTTTAGGTCACTCTTTTATATAAAAAAAAAACAATTGAAATATTATTTATTTTTCGATATTTCGATTTCCGTTGGAAATCTTCTTGAGGAAATTTTTAAAATAATATAAAATTAAAAAATTATTTTTGACAATAAATGGAAAAATAACAAATACTTAGAAATATGCTTACAAAAATATAATCTGGAACATGTAGATGTAGATGGAACAGGAGCTTAGGTTGATGATAATTATTTTGCCGTCACCTCTTCTAGAGTTTTTAATTCTTTGCTCAGAAATATTTTCTTAAAAATTTTTTTGAAAAAAAGCGATTTTTTCTTCTTTTTCTTATAACAGTCACTTCACTTTTTATTTCTAGATTCTGATGGTGTTCTCTTTTTTTTTTAAAAAAAATTTTTTTATTACTTTGATGTTTAATTACTATTTTTATTCTTTAAAGTTTTAGTTACTGTTTTATTTTTTAAACTTGTATTTAAAAAAACTTTTTTAAAGTTTTAAACTTTTAGTTATCTTAAAATTTTGTTTAATGATTTTTTTTTTTCTTTTTAACTTTTAAGGTCACTTAATTTTTATTATTAATTTTATTTCAATTTTATGTTTTAATTTTATTTAAGAGTCACTTAACTTTTATTTTTACTTAGAAATTTGTTTAATGATTTTTTCTTTTTAATTTTTAAGGTCACTTAACTTTTATTTTTAATTTTTATTTCAACTTTAAGTTTTAATTTAACTTAAGAGTCACTTAACTTTATTTTAACTTAGAAATAATTACGTCCGTGAAGCAGCTGGTGTAGTTTAACAACCGTCCCTTTTGCTATGTAGGTATAGTTACTCGGGGGCCTCTTTCTTCACAAATTTCGCGAGTCGCGATGGACGTTGGCGACCAGTAGGATTTTTTATTTTATACGGCGACCGTCACTTCCTTTGTATTTTTTTCACTTACGTGGGGCTGTAGAAGGCCCACTGAATTTTTTTTTCACAAACGGATTTTTTCGCGTTTCACGGTGACTAGTCGAATCCTTATTTTTCGAAGGACTTTTCCGATAACCCTACTGGTCCCTGCTCGGGCGCCAATTAAACTTTACATTAAAAATTTTTTTAAAAAAAATTATTTTTTTTTGTTGCCGGTTTTAACCGCCCAACTTCTTTATTATTCAAAAGTAAAAATACAATTAATTTTTATTTATTAAAACTAGCTTAAGCTACCCTAACTGAAATGCACAGGTTTTGCACACGTCACCTTAGTTGGCTCGCTCGTGTATTTTGTAGACGCTGTGTCAGCATGTGAACGTTAAAGAATTTGAATGTTGAACCTCTGTATCAGCATGTGAACATTAAATGATGTGAGCAAAGCATAGTTGCAAGAAGGGTGTCGAATATCAGCACCTGCAACGTAAGCTTTGCGAACCGTGTGAATTAATTTATTTTATTTTGGAGTTTTGAATGTAATTTGTGTTAACTTGTATATATATATATTAAGGTATTCATTCGGTTAACCGTTAATCGGTTAAAATAACGAAATATCAAAATTGTTAGTTTTTTGTAGTATTATAACATATTTTTTTGAGTTTTGAATTATTTGTTTCGTCTCATGTACAAAAGGTATGTGTTTAGAAAATATTTTTTTATACAAACAAAGAAGGTGTTCGCCGATCTTCAATTTAAATAGGTTTTTGCTGTCAACAGCTTTTTGTTTCACGTACTTTTGATATGTATATGCTCAGTTATTTGTCTCTATTAATATTTTCTCATAAAAGTCTCTTAACAATTAGAAGAACTTAAAGTCTTAAAAAATAAAAACAGGACTCTTAATGGCAAAATGGAAAATGTTATACATACGTTAAGAGAAATCCAGGAAAAGTACTTAGAAATTAGATATTCTGTTTTAAATATGGGTCAAGTTTTGTCAAAACAAAAGAAAATAATCGCTTAAATCCTGAACATTCAAAGCTAATTATTTTTTAAAAGATGATTTTTTAAGGTCTCCTTAAACTATTGAAATAGCTAATAACATTATCTTGTTTCTAATATTTATGTATTCATTAAAAAATATGTATTACTTATTTATTTATGAATTATTACTTTTTATTGTCCGTTATAGTTCATGAATTTTTATGTTTGTTATGTTGTTTTTTTTTTACTTATATACTCCAAATAATAAATAATTTATGCATTTTTATTTATTGAAACTACTTAATTTATAAAAAAAAACATTATTAACCGGTTAACCGAACAATAAAAAAATTAACCGATTAAGTCAAAACCTCGGTTAATTAATCGAGCGATTAACCGATTAAAGCAAAATCCTGATTAAATGAATCCCTCATATATATAGTATATATATTAGGCCGGGTCGATTTGTGGGGAGGCAAAAAAATGGCCCATGGCTCAGTGAAAATCGTTTTCTAGGGATCAAAAAATCACCATTTTTGGCACTTTATTTTATTATTTATTTTTATTATTTTATTTATTTTTTCTCTTTAGAAATTTATTTAGTCAGAACATATGTAAATGAAAAAATTAATTTAACTAAGTAATAGAAAAGAAAATAAAAAAATTAATGTTTGAAGTCTTTTTTGCTTTCAAGTCTGGGCAATTTCGCACGGCTCTCTAATGTCGTCGCCATAACAGCCTCTACATTTTCCGGTATAACTCGTTTGAAAACGCTAGCTAGCAATTGAACGTGTCGTTCTGTTCCTTGTATGTTTTAATGTAAATTGTTTTTCTTATATGAATTTGAGTTAAATATATATATAAAATTTTAAGATGTAAAAAATTACACCTTCGTAAACATGAACAACTTCGCAAACGTGAACACGCTTAGGTTTTAATAGTTCACGTTACCGCGAGTCTACTGTAAGTTACATGGACGAGAAAGAACACCGGTTTGGCCATAATAACAAATTTTAACCCCCTCTAACTCAGAAACTTTTTGACCGATCTTGTTGAAAATTTGTGTCTAAACTACTATCCAATAGGACTAACCTTGGTTATCCAAATCGGAAGACATCGATTTCAAAAGTTCGGTCACTTGACATGAAATCCCCCATATATATATTTATATATATATATATATATATATATATATACTATATATACTATATATATGAGGGATTCATTAAATCAGGATTTTGCTTTAATCGGTTAATCGCTGGATTAATTAACCGAGGTTTTGACTTAATCGGTTAATTTTTTTATTGTTCGGTTAACCGGTTAATAATGTTTTTTTTTTATAAATTAAGTAGTTTCAATAAATAAAAATGCATAAATTATTTATTATTTGGAGTATATAAGTAAAAAAAAAACAACATAACAAACATAAAAATTCATGAACTATAACGGACAATAAAAAGTAATAATTCATAAATAAATAAGTAATACATATTTTTTAATGAATACATAAATATTAGAAACAAGATAATGTTATTAGCTATTTCAATAGTTTAAGGAGACCTTAAAAAATCATCTTTTAAAAAATAATTAGCTTTGAATGTTCAGGATTTAAGCGATTATTTTCTTTTGTTTTGACAAAACTTGACCCATATTTAAAACAGAATATCTAATTTCTAAGTACTTTTCCTGGATTTCTCTTAACGTATGTATAACATTTTCCATTTTGCCATTAAGAGTCCTGTTTTTATTTTTTAAAACTTTAAGTTCTTCTAATTGTTAAGAGACTTTTATGAGAAAATATTAATAGAGACAAATAACTGAGCATATACATATCAAAAGTACGTGAAACAAAAAGCTGTTGACAGCAAAAACCTATTTAAATTGAAGATCGGCGAACACCTTCTTTGTTTGTATAAAAAAATATTTTCTAAACACATACCTTTTGTACATGAGACGAAACAAATAATTCAAAACTCAAAAAAATATGTTATAATACTACAAAAAACTAACAATTTTGATATTTCGTTATTTTAACCGATAAACGGTTAACCGAATGAATACCTTAATATATATATATACAAGTTAACACAAATTACATTCAAAACTCCAAAATAAAATAAATTAATTCACACGGTTCGCAAAGCTTACGTTGCAGGTGCTGATATTCGACACCCTTCTTGCAACTATGCTTTGCTCACATCATTTAATGTTCACATGCTGATACAGAGGTTCAACATTCAAATTCTTTAACGTTCACATGCTGACACAGCGTCTACAAAATACACGAGCGAGCCAACTAAGGTGACGTGTGCAAAACCTGTGCATTTCAGTTAGGGTAGCTTAAGCTAGTTTTAATAAATAAAAATTAATTGTATTTTTACTTTTGAATAATAAAGAAGTTGGGCGGTTAAAACCGGCAACAAAAAAAAATAATTTTTTTTAAAAAACTTTTTAATGTAAAGTTTAATTGGCGCCCGAGCAGGGACCAGTAGGGTTATCGGAAAAGTCCTTCGAAAAATAAGGATTCGACTAGTCACCGTGAAACGCGAAAAAATCCGTTTGTGAAAAAAAAATCCAGTGGGCCTTCTACAGCCCCACGTAAGTGAAAAAAATACAAAGGAAGTGACGGTCGCCGTATAAAATAAAAAATCCTACTGGTCGCCAACGTCCATCGCGACTCGCGAAATTTGTGAAGAAAGAGGCCCCCGAGTAACTATACCTACATAGCAAAAGGGACGGTTGTTAAACTACACCAGCTGCTTCACGGACGTAATTATTTCTAAGTTAAAATAAAGTTAAGTGACTCTTAAGTTAAATTAAAACTTAAAGTTGAAATAAAAATTAAAAATAAAAGTTAAGTGACCTTAAAAATTAAAAAGAAAAAATCATTAAACAAATTTCTAAGTAAAAATAAAAGTTAAGTGACTCTTAAATAAAATTAAAACATAAAATTGAAATAAAATTAATAATAAAAATTAAGTGACCTTAAAAGTTAAAAAGAAAAAAAAAAATCATTAAACAAAATTTTAAGATAACTAAAAGTTTAAAACTTTAAAAAAGTTTTTTTAAATACAAGTTTAAAAAATAAAACAGTAACTAAAACTTTAAAGAATAAAAATAGTAATTAAACATCAAAGTAATAAAAAAATTTTTTTTAAAAAAAAAAGAGAACACCATCAGAATCTAGAAATAAAAAGTGAAGTGACTGTTATAAGAAAAAGAAGAAAAAATCGCTTTTTTTCAAAAAAATTTTTAAGAAAATATTTCTGAGCAAAGAATTAAAAACTCTAGAAGAGGTGACGGCAAAATAATTATCATCAACCTAAGCTCCTGTTCCATCTACATCTACATGTTCCAGATTATATTTTTGTAAGCATATTTCTAAGTATTTGTTATTTTTCCATTTATTGTCAAAAATAATTTTTTAATTTTATATTATTTTAAAAATTTCCTCAAGAAGAGTTCCAACGGAAATCGAAATATCGAAAAATAAATAATATTTCAATTGTTTTTTTTTTTATATAAAAGAGTGACCTAAAGCTTAATAAAAATATATTGAAATATAATATTTAACTGAAAAAAAAGTCGAAATAATAGGAATATAATTATTTAAGTTAAGCTTTGAATCTTGTTTAGTAGAAACTTGAGAAATTAATAATAACGTTAACTTCAATTCCAAGCTTCTTTTTTTTTAAATAAAAAAGCGAAAAGAGTCCTGATATTTTATAATTATCCTACCATCCGAACCTATTATCGACACAATGCCTGACGAGACTATAGAACAACTGACTAATCGACTTATTAGGACACTAACAGTAAGTGGATCGACATCTAGTGAACCAGGACTTAGTGAAGTACAAAAAAATCAGATAATGCAAATGATCAGGGAAAATTTGCGACAGTCCTCAGACTCTCTCTCTGATGAAAGTTTCGATCAGCCCGTGGGTACGGTTACACCGGGGCTTAATGAAATAGAAAGGGTACCCGATTTGATCAGATCATTAAGAGAATTCTCCGGAACCGTTGGGGAATTTAATTCATGGAGAAAGTCGGAAGATAGGGTGTTACAATTATACGAACCACTAAAAGGAACAGGGCGTTATTATGCTATCCTGCATACAATTCGCACAAAGATCACTGGTGAGGCGGATACCGCCTTGGAATCCTATAGAACCCCATTAAATTGGAATTCCATAAAGAAATGTCTCATGATGCATTACTCTGATAAGAGGGACATCGGGACATTGGAATATCAAATGACCGTGCTTCGACAAGGAAGCAGGACCATAACGGAGTTCTATCAAGCTGTCTATCAGCATCTTTCATTAATTCTGGACAAAGTTTCTTGCCTAGAGTTGGACGAGAACAGTCTCAAAACAATGACGAATACCTATAGAGAAAAGGCATTAGATACTTTCGTTAGAGGGCTCAATGGCGATCTTCCGAGACTATTGAGCGTCCGCGAACCGAGCTCACTACCTCATGCATTACACATTTGCCTAAAGTTAGATAATATGACTTTTCGAATGAACTACGCCCACGGACACGTACCAAAAGCAAATATGCAGAGGGACAGAATCGGTATAACGAACTCTACCGGAAATGTAAGAAAATTCTACCCAGAACTGGCTCATATCGGTGGGACAATGCCCACCAGACCACCACTACCACCCCGATACAAACCTACACCTAGCTTTAACCCAAGTTACAATCCAACTTACAACCCAAATTATCGCAACCCAAATATGCGTTCAAATATCCATCAAAACTCGGATTCCAGACCGCAGCCCAATTCAGAAACTCAGAATAGGCTTCCAAATCGATATAATCAAACTCAATATCCAAACCAATGGCGAAGCGACCAAAAACCATCCGTAGTGGAACCTATGGAGGTAGACAGGTCAATTCAAACTGGGCGTGTTAACTATATGAATCGAATACCTATGAATCAATTCCCAAAAAGGCCTGCTGGGACCTCTTTTCAAGGACCAGTCAATAAAATACAAAGGAATTTCCATATAGAAACGTTGCCACAAGATCAGGGATATTTTTGTGACGATTACCAAGTAGAAGAAGGCGGAGCTGAGGGAGAAGCAAATGACGGGACAGACTATAATGAGGAATATTTTCAGCAAATTCCAGAAAATCTCGTAATAAATGAAACTAGGGAAGCCCAGCCTGATGACGTTCAGGTCGTCGTTAATTTTTTAGAATAAACTGTTCCTCGTTACCTTATTTCGAAGCTAAAATGGGGGACGGAAAAATATTGACATTTCTACTGGACACTGGAAGCAACAAGAATTATATTAAACCCACTTTAGTAAGTAAACCTAGACGTAATGAGAAAATATTTGGAGCGAAATCTGTTGCCGGTGATACAAAAATAACCCATCACACATTCTTAAATCTTTACGGAATCAATGACTTACCAATAAAATTTTTCCTTTTGCCTGGCCTACTTTCGTTTGACGGAATCTTGGGGAACGACAGCTTAAAAGAACTCTCTGCCGTCATCCACACGGCTGAGAATTACCTCACGGTTAGGGGAGGAAAGAAAATCTATATTAAGCAACGCCCGGCACAGAACGTAAATAGCCTCGAATTAAGAACTCAGCATTTAACCGAACATCAAAAAGTATCGCTGAACAATATTGTAAGGAAGCATCGCCGCCTTTTTGCAGATCCAGAAGAGAAATTGACATATACTACAACAGTAGTCGGAGAAATACGCACGGAAAACAGTTCACCGATATATTCTCGCAGTTATTCCTACCCAATGGCTTTAAAAGATGTTGTAGAGAAAGAAATAGATCGTCTCCTACGTGATGGCATTATAAGACCATCCAGATCTCCCTATAATTCACCCATATGGGTGGTGCCAAAAAAAGAAGACCTATCCGGACAGAGAAAGTACAGGTTAGTCGTAGACTTTAGACGACTAAATGCAGTATCCGTGGCCGATAGGTACCCTATTCGGGAAATTAATGATGTTTTGTCTAATCTAGGTGGAAATCAATATTTTACAGTATTGGACCTGAAGAGCGGGTTTCACCAAATACCATTGAGAGAGGAGGACATGGAGAAAACTGCCTTCTCAGTAAACAACGGAAAATATGAGTACACTAGATTGCCGTTTGGACTCAAGAACGCGCCATCAATATTTCAAAGAACATTAGACGACATCTTGAGGGAATTTATTGGAAAGGTATGTTACGTGTATGTGGACGATATTATCATATTCAGCAAAGACGAAAAATCTCAAAATATTCAGAACACTGGAATCAGCCAACATGAAAATCCAGTTAGATAAGTGCGAGTTTTTTAAATGCGAGGTAGAATTCTTAGGATTTGTTGTGTCAAAGGAAGGCATTATGACTAATCCTAAAAAGGTTGATTCAATATTGAAATTCTCTTACCCTAAGACCCTAAAAGAACTTAGATCGTTTCTCGGACTATCAGGGTATTACAGGAGGTTTATTAGAGGTTATGCCGACATGGCGAAGCAATTGACATCACTTTTAAGAGGAGAAGAAGGACGGGTTTCAAAATCCGCCTCAAGTCAAATGAAAATAAATCTAGATGAACATGCGAGAAACGCGTTTGATATGCTAAAAAATGCATTGGCCTCAAGGGAAGTTTTACTGGCATACCCCGATTTTGACAAAGATTTCGAATTAACCACTTTTGCAATGGGAGCCGTGTTAAGCCAGGATGAACGACCTATAACTTTTATTTCCAGAACCCTTAATAAAACGGAAGAGAACTATGCTACAAACGAGAAGGAGATGTTGGCCATTATATGGGCTCTAAACTCCTTAAGAAATTATCTATATGGCTCAAAGAAGGTTACAATTTACACTGACCACCAACCTTTAACATACGCCCTGAGCAGTAGTAGCAGCAACTCAAAAATGAAAAGATGGAAGTGCATCTTAGAGGAATATAACTACGAGTTGAAGTACAAGCCGGGACGAACAAACGTAGTAGCAGACGCTTTGTCTAGGGTTCCCAGAAATTTTAATTATTATTATGAAGATGCTCAAATTAATTCTCTGACCCCAACCCAGCATAGTGCGGAGAGTTCATCGGATAATCTAATACCCAGTGTTGAGGCTCCAATAAATGTCTTCAAAAATCAGCTGTTTCTGAATGTCGAAAGTACATCATCGTACCAATTTAAAATTGTTTTCCCAGGAGTACATCGTCATCTTATTAATGAACCGCAGTATGATGAACAAAACCTTCTGAATATATTAAAAAGATATTTAAATCCGTCCGTCATCAATGGAATAAAGGCTCCAGAATGGGTAATGGGAAAAATCCAAACATTATATCCTAACCACTTTGCTAACTATAAATGTCGTTTTACACAATTAGTGGTGGAGGACATTATTTCCGAAAATGACCAGGAGAATATGATAATAGAAATTCATAATAGGGCACATCGAAATGACAAGGAAAACAAAAAACAGATGCTGGAAAAGTGCTACTTTCCCGGCATGTCAGGTAAAATGAAAAGAATTATAAAAATATGTGCCACATGCAAGAATGGAAAATATGAAAGACACCCAAATAAGCCGGAACTTAAAGAAACTCCTATACCAACATACTCGGGACACACTATTCATATCGATATTTTTTCGACCGATAGGAAAATGATATTAACGTCCGTATACAAATTTTCTAAATATGCGAAGGTAAAGATAATAAACGGAAGATCTGTGGAGGATGTTAGAAGACCCCTTAGGGAACTTTTGTTTTCTTACGGCGTTCCAAAAAATGTGATCATGGACAATGAGCCTTCTTTAAACTCCGCCTCCATACTATTCATGATGAAGGATGACCTAGGAATTGACGTGTTCACAACGCCGGCATATAGGAGTGAGGCAAATGGTCAAGTGGAACGATTCCACTCTACATTAGCGGAGATTATGAGATGTTTGAAAAGTGATGGAACCTCTCGAAATTTCGAAGGATAATTAGAAAGATCAGTGAATGAATACAATCATACATTTCATTCAGTGACTGGGAAAAGACCTGTAGACTTATACTTCGGACGTACGGTCGAGTTTTCTCCGCAAGATTATGAGACTACAAGATTATCTAACATCGAAAGGCTCAGGCGAAAGCAAGAGAAAGACTTAGCCTACCATAACAAGAAGAAAAAACCGATTAAAGACTATGTACCAGGACAGGTGATCTATGTAAAAATGAACAAAAGATTGGGAACCAAGCTGAGTAACCGTTTCAAAGAAGAAGTCGTTAAAGAAAATCGCGGTACGACAATTGTCACCGAAAGTGGACGGGTTATTCACAAGAGTCACATTAGAAATTGATTAATTGTCTTTTATCTTTTTTATTATTTCTTTTTTTTCAGACTATTCCTTGGAGCCGCGTTGGCGGACTTCAATATACTTGACTACTCTAATGCAAGGTTAATTACTATTCAGAATGGCATGGCAAGAAGACAGAATTGCACTTTTAAAGTTATACACTCAATTGGATATTGGATCCGTCTTGGACACTAACATTACATATGGACATCCGCTCCGTCCGTTCTTAACACAACAGATCCTTGATATAAAAGGTCTTCTTAAACGTCTAAGTCCCAATGTAAGGAAAAGGTCAATCGACTTTTTAGGTAGCGCATGGAAGTGGGTTGCAGGAACCCCAGATAGTCACGATTTTGAAATCCTAGATCAGAAAGTTAAAAATATCCTAGAAAACAATAACCGACAGATGATTATTAACGACCTAACCATTGGTAGAATACAAGAAATTTCTAATTTAACGAATGAAATATCGAAAATAAAATAGGAAGATTGGAATGATAAACTAGGTGAAATAGTGCAACATAAGTTAGATATTATAGAAAAAGAATTACAAAATATTGAGTATGCCATACAATGGGCAAAGGTAAATATAGTAAATGCATTTATTTTGTCAAAAACAGAAATGGATAATTTAAATAACATTTTGGAAAGCTATAATATCCCAACATTTAACGTAGATGAATTATTATCTTTTGCTGATGTAAAGATTGTAACAAACAATAAAGAAATTTTGTATATTTTAAGCATTCCAATCACCCATGAAAATGTTTGTAAAATTCTTATTGCAAGACCAGTTAAGATTGGCAATACCATAGACAAAATTGAATTCAATAAAATTCTAAAATGTAATGAAATTTGTTTCGCTATAAAAAATGATTGTAAAAACTTTAATGATTTGACCATATGTAATAAAGATAAGCTGGTAGAACTTAAAGATAACCATTGTATAACTAATTTAATTAAGAACAGAGTAGGGAACTGCACACGGGTAAACAATGAGCACATCCCCACTATAGAGGAAATTGGAAGTGATCTTTTGCTATTGAATCAGTACAACGGAAAGCTAAAAGTGAACGAAGAAGAAATAAATTTAAATGGAACATACCTCATCAAATATCACAATACAACAGTCAAGATTAATGATCAAGAATTTTACTCGAATGAGATAAGCGGAAATAAACCTCTTCCAGCTTTTATGCAACCCAAATCAATAGGTTTTAAAACAGAGGAAGTCCTATCACTAGAAAGACTCAGTAAAATCAATATTGAAAATATAGAACGACTGGAGGTACTAGAAAACAAAAACAAAGCGTTGATAACATCAAGTTCATTAATTATAATTATCCCTATTTGCATCGCTATCGGGATAACAGTAAAAAGAAGATTGGCTAAGGGAAAAGGAAAGAGGGATATCAAAGAAAATCCTCAGGAACGAGACAACAGAACACTTAAGTCGGAAATTCCAGTGAATTCTCTTGAACAAGCAGAAGAAGTACCGGAAGCGAGAAAAAAAACTGAAGGAAGGACTCCAAGTATTTATAATCTACATACATTTTAGCAACCGGGACGCTTGCATTTGAGGAGGGAGGAGTTACCACAAATGACATTCAAAACTCCAAAATAAAATAAATTAATTCACACGGTTCGCAAAGCTTACGTTGCAGGTGCTGATATTCGACACCCTTCTTGCAACTATGCTTTGCTCACATCATACATACATTTTAGCAACCGGGACGCTTGCATTTGAGGAGGGAGGAGTTACCACAAATTACATTCAAAACTCCAAAATAAAATAAATTAATTCACACGGTTCGCAAAGCTTACGTTGCAGGTGCTGATATTCGACACCCTTCTTGCAACTATGCTTTGCTCACATCATTATTATCATTAATTATTAACATCATTAATTGTATTTTTACTTTTGAATAATAAAGAAGTTGTGCGGTTAAAACCGGCAACAAAAAAAAATAATTTTTTTTAAAAAACTTTTTAATGTAAAGTTTAATTTACATATATACTAGCAATTAACCCGCTACTTCGTTAGCGTCTCCTTTTCTTTCGTGGACATATTTTTACGCCAAAGTTTATGTTTCTAACTGCCCGTTCGCCGATATCGAACGTTAACGTTCGCATAGTAAATAACATTTAAAACAAAAACAAAATTTCAAAAATTGTTGTTGTTTTAAATGTAATTTTCTATGCGAACGTTAACGTTCGATATCGGCGAACAGCCTGTAAGTTTTAACTTGTTTAAATGTTAGCATTTAACCCGCTATTTGTAATAGGTATGATTTTCACCTCATAAACGTTTATATTGTCGAAAATGTACCAAATTTTATTTGTATTTTTTAGATAAGTTACGAATGTGATATAATTTTTATTTCTATGTGTATTGATTTAAAAGATAGATGGGGGACAAAAAAGTGTCAAAATACATGGTTTACCCCTTTACTTCCTAAAAGGGCCGAATTTCAAAATAGTACCAGACATCTGCTCACTTTTTATATTGAATGAAAAACAAAAATAAGTATTAAAATAAAAAAGTACCACTTTTATTAAAAAAAATTACCAGTTAGGAAACGAAATAGTACCGAAAATCCCTCTTACAGATTCTCATTCGCTCAGGGAATTGCATGCTTAATTTTATGTTTGTAGATCCAATATTAACGAAAATTTAAAAAGGTACCATCTAAAGAACGAAAAAGTAACAAAAAGATCCCTTTTACAGATTCTCATTTACTCAGGACCTTGGATGTTTAATTTTATGTTTCTAGGGCCAATACTAACGGAAATTCAAAAAGTTCCCTCATAGGTTCTTATCCACTCAGGACATTGCATGTTGAAGTTTAAGTTTCTAGGTCCAATTTTAACGAAAATTAAAAAAATGGCCAGTTTTAGAACCAAAAAGCTTAAGTATGAAATTAAATTTCCCGTATTTCCCTTTATGGTACTTTTTTCCCAATTGAAGCATAAAAAATATCAATATTTTAATGGAAGCCAATAATTAAATACGTATATGTCAATGAATAAAGAAAAATGTTTTGTAAAATAAGTGCGAAAAATAGTTACGTTTTTCACCCTTTAAACGTCCGAATTTCGAAAAAGTATCAAATTCGTATTTGTATTTTTCAGATTAGCTTCATGTGATATAAGCCTTATTTCTATATTTATGGGTATAAAAGATAGATGGGGTGACAAAAAAGTACCAAAATACATGTTTTACCCGTTTACTCCGTAAAAGGGCTGAATTTCCAAAAAGAACCAGACACCTGTCCGCTTATTTTTCTAAAGAACAGTTAATTTTTTTGTATCTCCTTTTTGGATATACCCCCTAACAGGCGCGGATTCAGGGGGTGATAAAAAAAGGAAATTCCCCCCCCCCCTAAATTATAAAAATATGTTTGGCTTATTTCGATAATACACGAATTTCCGAATGTACAAAATTTTTGGAAACCCCATCAAGTTTTTTTTTGTTTTTTTATAGAACCTCATATCAAATTTTCAATAAGTATCCAAGTATTTATCCTAATAGTTATTTATTATATATTTCCAATGAAACATCTAGTTTACTGTATTTAAATACATATTATTCTACATTCAATCCCAGCAAGTGCCATCTATATCCGAAAAATAAACGTTTGGATTGAAAATGCGAGCGGTTGAATTATTAATAAGCCTTGGTATATGCAATATTTTTATTTGTGTTATGATAATTATTTATTATATACATTTGAATATAACTGTTTTTCGAATCATATTTTCATCATAGTAGGCTTTGAATTTGAATTTTATATGCATTGCCATTCTACCTTCCCATATATACATATGAATTATATAACTGTCAAATTTCAAGTGCATCAAGTGTGAAGTTCTTGATGTCACGCTGGTTAGCATTGACCACATTGACATGATCGAAAACTGGATGGTTTCTAATGATTGTCCACTTTCTGATCATAGATATGTTGAATTTAGTCTGGTACTTAGGTCTGTAGGATCGAGTGCTATGTTGAATAGGAAACGAACGAATTGGGGGATTCATTCCTCCTCTCTGGTTCGGACTCTATCTGATCCTCCCCGGGTCGACGATATAGGGGGGATCGATGCGGCAGTGGGTCTGCTTACAGACTCACTGCAGTTGGCGACTTCCATGGCGTGCAAGCCAATATTGCATAGGGGCAGGGATCGTTCACCGTGGTGGGATCCTGATATTGCGCAGGTAAGAAGAGACTGTCGTAGGCTGTTCAACATGGCTAAGCGCCATGATAATTGGGCGGAGTACAAGCCTTAACTGAATAGATTCAGAAACTTGGTGAGATCGGCGAAAAGCAGTGCTTGGAGGAACTTCTGTAGCGGCGTGGAAGGATCCTCTGAGACAAACCGTTTACGTAGGATAATGGCTTCGAGCCCGATTGTCCCGACCTATATCCGAAAATCGGATGGTTGCTGGACTACGACTAGTCAGGAAACACTCGAGGTGTTAATTAACACTCACTTTCCTGGAAACTCCCAAGGGAGCTTGCGGGATTAGGTTTGTGAATCGATGCCCGGTCCTTTGTCCATCCCAATGGACTACGATAGGATTAAGTGGGCTGTCGACAGCTTTGACCCGTACAAATCTCCGGGTATGGATGGTATAATTCCGGCGGACCTGCAGAGGAATTCGACTGGATTATACCCTGGCTGATGGCTATATGCAGGGGATGCGTTGGTTTTTCGTATGTACCTGTGAGCTGGACCTTGTGTAGAGTGGTCTTTATCCCCAAGGGAGGGAAGACTTCTCACACCGAAGCGAAGGATTACAGACCGATTTGTCTTGCATCCTTTCTTCTCAAGACTCTTGAAAGAGTTATCGACATTCACTTGAGGATCACCATCCCAAAGTTTTTACTCTCGACCTCTCAGCATGCCTACACAAAGGGTAGGTCTGTTGAGACGGCTCTTCACTCATTAGTTGGAACTATTGAGAGTTCACTCGAATTTAAGGAGTTTGCTCTGGTAGCCTTTCTCGACATTGAAGGGGCCTTTAACAATGTCAACCCGGATTCTATTGTTGCATCTATGAGGAGTCTGGAGGTTGATGACGGCATATGTAGATTTGTGGATAATCTACTCAGGAATAGGGTCATCTGTTCCACGATAGGTGAGACCAGCGTTCAGAGACTGGTAAACAGGGGTACTCTCCAAGGAGTATTATCCCCACTATTGTGGAACCTGACTAAGACCACCATGTTGACGAAAATGGACGACATGAGGATTAAAACTGTGTCGTACGCTGACGATGTTGCAGTGGCCATCACGGGGAAGCATTTGAATATAATGTCTCAGTGTATGGAGGCTGCTTTAAAGGTACTTAGCACCTGGGTGTTAATCCGTCTAAGACGGAACTGGTACTCTTCACGAGGAAGTATAGGACCAAGGTCATAAGACTTCCGAGGCTAAATGGGACTGAACTTAAGTTCTCTTACAGCGCCAAATACCTGGGCGTAATCTTGGACAGTAAACTGTCGTGGGGGCTGAACATCCGGATGAGGATGGAAAAGGCAATTGTTGCTATATATGCGTGCAGAGGTGCAATCGGCAAGAACTGGGGCATGGGCCCGAGGTGTCAATTTGATCTTTGAAGCTGTATTAAAGCCGACTCTGTATAACGGTTTTTGTCGTATGGTGGACTGCGCTGGACAAGGGCAGGTACCGTGCGATGCTTGAGAAGGTTCACAGACTGGTCGCATTGATGATCACAGGATCAATGTGCTCCACTCCCACCAGGGCGCTGTTTACAATGCTAAACTGGCTGCCGGTGGACATCACGGCCAGACAGATGGCTCTTTGCTCTGCGATACGGTTGAACGCGGCACACGGCTGGTCAAACCGTGACTATGGACACTCCAGAATAATGGGATGCTCGATTGTCCCTGAGGGAATGGACTACTGCATCCCGGAGCATTTCTTTGGTGCGAGGTACGCGACACATATAGCGCACGAAAGTGCGCTGTCGGTCATGGGCACCTTCCATGAACCAGCCCTGGGGGTATACACTGATGGTTCAAAGAAGGGGGAAAGAGTTGGCGGAGGTTTCTACATAGAGGAACTGGGCGTAAAAGTTTCCTTTCGTCTGCCGGATGGATGTAGTGTCATGCAGGCGGAAATCTCGGCTATAAAGCGGGCAGCCAACTGGCTAAAGTATTATCGCGTATCGGGAGATATACGTATATTTACTGATAGCAAGGCTGCCATTGCCTCTCTTGCGGGTGTCTATACGACATCTAGGTTAACTGTGGAATGCCGGATGTCTGTGAATGAGATTGCTGAACATTCAGAGTTAACGCTTATATGGATACCAGGGCACTCAAACTGCCCGGGAAACCTGATAGCAGATGAGCTGGCCAAGGAAGGTGGTCGCATGGATGAAACATTCATTGATCAATTCATTGGCCTTCCAATGGCTCACTGTAAGTCACTCATTCTGCGCGAGAATTATAGAATTGCGCAAGAGGGATGGACCCTGCTCCACCTGCTCCACATCCAGGGCACTTTGGCCTGGATATGATGAACGGAGAACCAAATCTCTACTTAAGTTCAATAGGAACCAAATCAGGACTGTGGTGTCGGTCATAACTGGACACTGGCCTGTTGGGACTCATGCTAGAAGAATGGGTCTGGAATTCAATGACTACTGTAGAAGTTGTCATGATGAGGAGGAAGTGGAAACTGTGCTTCACTTTCTCTGTCAATGCCCTGGGCTACGGGGCATCAGCGAAAAATACCTGGGAGAACCGGTGTTTTCCTGTTTGGAGGATCTATGACAAATAGAACTAAGATTGCTTCTTCTCTTCATTAGGAAGACGAATTGGCTCAACCTTGCAGTGACGCCATCTGAGTAACTGCTCTTTGGTATGGGCATTGGCGCTGGGTATCAGAAAGGCACCACTGAAGGACACAAGTGAGCTGTCTCTCGTAGGCTACCCATGGAACCTAACCTAACCTAACCTACAACATGGTCCAATGTACTGTTGTATGGACCATATTAGACAAATTAACATACAGTGCTGCCAACAACTGCATGATGTATAGGTAGGTATACTATACTATAGTTTACATTTTTACACATTGGTAGCCCTGATGTTGTCCATTATTAATTGTTTATTTAAAAGTGAAACAGGAAAGTTTTTTAAGATTTGTGAAAAAAAATTAAAAAAAATAAAAATACCAAGTATATATATATAATAATAGCAATAATGGATTCCAGTGGACGCCATAAAAGGCGTTTAGTGAAAAAGTAGTAACATGGAGTACTTTTGAAACTAACCCACTTAAGTACTCCATGGAGTAGTTCAGGGACTACTTTGGTGGGTTATATGGTCCACTCCTAGGACATCGTTATGTTAAATAGACCACCTTTTTACCATATTTTTGGAGTACTCCTACTCCTTTTTGGACTACTCTTTACACGCATGTATGGACTAGTCTCGATATCTGCAGGGACATTACCAGCGTATACCAAGACATATTTAACTTCAACTTGTTGTGGGTAACGGTATGTAAACGCTTGGTTTGATCTTAACCCATGCATGTCCATACATGTTTTCTCACAAAAGGCTGAAGGTCCACACCATGCGTTTATGCGTAGATGCTTATGATACTTTTTGTGCATTTCATGCGTTCCTAAATTCAAGTTACATGCAATGCGTTTAATGCGCCAAATTGTTTTTTTTTTATTATCTGTTTGCTAATATGTGTATCAAATAAAAACAATTTAGCAAATATGGAAGGTGTAACTGATATTTTAATAGAATTTATTTATGTATAAGAATTCATAGAGGAGTAAGCTCTTATTATCGAAAAAAAAAATCGTAATTTTTCATGGTGTCAATAAGTTTCCCTTTCAAGGCATTTGTTTAGAAAAAAAATAATAAGCACAACGAAGATGGCACTCAGAACATTAAAGTAGTCGATAACTAAAATGGCAAATTTTGTTTATGAAAAAATTTTTCTAAAAATTAATTTCAATGTATTTTGTTCTTGAAAGTTATTTCAATTTTTATTACGAAAGCTCTTTCTTTTATTAAAATCCTTTTTTAACACAAAAAAAAAAGGAATCCACCACACAAACAAATTTATCGATAACATTGAAAACACAATATGATTTGTCATCCATGGCCATCAAAAACAGCTGACATTTTTTCACCAGACATGCGACGCATACAAAAGTAGAAAGTAAACCTACTTTCATGCGTTGATACGTATATGCATTCTGTGTTTTGGTGCGCAACTTTTCACATACCATTACTGATTCTACTTTTTGAAATATGCATAAAAAGGAACAACGCATAGAAAGCATGGTATGGACCTTCAGCTTAATACTTGAACAATACTTAAAACGATACTTTTGCCATTCTCTGGTACAGACCCCTTACTGCCCGTCTATACCAGAGATACATATTGCGGACATATATTGAAGTAAATGTAAATTATATTTTCTTAAATTTAGATGGGACTTTTTTTGAACATGTTTATTGCCGACAATTTGCAATAATTGTTAGTCGATTTAAAGTAAAAGAATTAAATAATTACAAATAAACACTAAAATCATTTTTTTTTAAATAAACACTTAAATAAAATTGGAAAAATTATTTATGTTAATATAAATTTTTTTTATTCGATCTTTATTATTTAAATTTATCGGCCATGTTCTGGAAATCACGTGAAATTGAAATTGAACAAATTTTGAATTCTATCCTGGATTTAAAGTTCATAAAAATATTTCCTTTTATATACGTCCTACTTTGAGGACCACATACCTTCACCAAAACTACGTTTGAAATCAGGAAAAGCTATGCTCATTTTTAAAACATTGAACTTAAAATCTCCTTCGGTTTCAATTTCACGTGATTTCGGTTTACAGAACATGGCCGTATATTAATTTTTTAAGCTTGAAGTCTTTTTTATATAAAAATATTAATTTTATTTTAACAAAAAAAAAAAAAAAAAAGTATATGTTTAATAAAATTAATAGACCTCAAGTTTAAAAAAATTAATATACATTTAATTTTAAATAATAAAGGTCGAATAAGAAAAAATGTATATTAACAAAAACAATTTTTACAAGATGGCGTCACTTTTTTCTTCCTTTATTTTTTTTTTCAAATTATGAGTTAACATAAATAGGTTTTCCTATGCCTTTAACATAAGATAAGCAATAAGAAATACCTATTGCTCTGTTACCCCGGGTCTCCACGTAGCAATATTTATTGCGGCAAACGTCAAATTTGATTGCTCCATAAAATTTGCAACGTGTGGACCGCATATTGAATTGCGCAATGATTGCTCTTCAGATTGCTTGAGCAATTATTGCTTAGCAATCTTGTGTTAAATCAGTAGTCATTTATCTGACATTTAATTTCTCTATATGT
Organism: Pollenia amentaria; assembly: GCA_943735925.1. Classification (NCBI taxonomy): domain Eukaryota; kingdom Metazoa; phylum Arthropoda; class Insecta; order Diptera; family Polleniidae; genus Pollenia; species Pollenia amentaria. Next base: position 92,111,238 of record OX031009.1, on the reverse strand, counting down.
ACGTTTGCTTATGGCAAAGCTATTTCACGTGTTCTCCAGCAATATAATCACAAATTATTGCGCCATTATTTTGCCGAAGTTTTTGCTTGTGCTTAGCAAAAAAAAAATGCTACGAGGAGACCCTGCGTTATTCTGCCGTCGTTATTGCCAAATTGCTGCGATATTTATCTTTCATGTTGACCAGGTGTTAAGATATTTAATAGAACACAACCACATACATAGATATCCAATATTTCTTTAATACAAACCACTATAGATGAGCGATCCCGTGATTTTTAAAGATCATCGTGATTAGTGAATGTGATTAAAAAATCACTGCTCCTTTAAACTGTGATTGTGATCACGGTTTATCAGTTTTCTGTTCTTTTACAGCAATTGCGGCCAAGCTATATGTACAATGCGCGAGCTTTTGCAAGAGCTTTTGTAAGCACTTTACAAAGAAACAACAACAAATTGTAAGAGCTTTCAAATCTGTTTACTTTCATATACATACATACTTGAACAAATAAATTTTGGCATAAAAAAATTCTAATATGATAGAAGAGAGAATGAAAGGAACAGCAATATCATTCGACATTTCATTCAAAAAACGATATTACCCACATAAACAGTATATGTATATGTATATGTAACAAAATACAAAAAGAACGACTTATGGCTAATAAATCAGTGAGTGTTTAAACACTGGTTTAGTTGAACTAAACTTAAATTTATATGTAGCTTAAACTCAACAGTTGTAAATCAGTGTCCCATGTATTTTATGTAGCGTTAAAAGTAACATGTGGCAGCACTACGATAAATGTTGACAAATTCATATGGTTTGTATTGGTAGTTTAAACGCCCAATTTTATGCGTTTAAATATGGTTTAAATGTTTTCTGATTTATAGATTTGTTGGCTTAAACACATTTTAAACCAAAAATAGAGTTTAACTTGCTCTGATTTATTAGCCCTTAGAAAGTACCTGTAACTTGACAAATTTGGTCACAACTGTGATTCGTGATTTTTCAGTAACAGTGATTAAATCACAGGTACGGAAATATCGCTCATCTCTACAAACCACAAACATTTTTTTGTTGCTGCTTTTAGTAGACTACTAGAAACTATTTTATAGTATTCACTAAACATTTTTACTTTGTTCTGAATAAAAATAAAGCAAAATATATATCTTGATGATTTTTTTTAGGATTTATAAAAATTTTTTTTAATAATTTGATATATATATATACAATATATATATATTATTGTCAAAAACTTTTGAATTCAATATGGCGATAAAAGTCAAAACTAATCTGAAAACCATGTCCGTCATCGATGATTTAGCATTGTCAGCGTTTGTCACGATGAATTATTATGACGCTCGCCACCGAGCGTGTGTATGTATGTTTGCTATATAAAATGGTTTAATTGTTATGAGCTTAAGCATTTTTTTTCTGCATATTTCGCATTTATGCGAAATATCGTTATGTTTGATTTATAATGTATAATAAAACACATTTTTTATAATCGGTTAAGAGCACAATTTATGGCCGTTACTGTTTAATAATGATATCATGTGAATGTTGGCCATGACTACGTCTGAGGTTGTCCATTCGAAACTTAACGAAAATCCGGTGTTTTATCGCGAAATTTTGTTCAGAATCAGTGGTCCATATTTCTTAAAAAATGAGAAAAATCAGAATCTTGCCGATATAGGAAAAAGTTCGAGCTTCATGAAACTTTGTATATTTATTGAATTTTATACACTAAAAGTTTTGGCCAAGTTTTATCAAAATCGGAGAAAAATGTCCTTGTTCCAAAAATTAAAAAAAGTGAAAAATCTTAATTAAATTCTAAATTAAATTTTTGTTTGGATCGATGGTTTGTGCTCCAAGAGCTGGCTATTTTTGATTTTAACCGTCTTATTTTTTATACACCTTTATCTTTTAACTTTACTCCCAATCGAATTTCTAAATATTTTTTTAATTTTTGTGTAACATCTTCCTCGGAACAATTTTAAAAAATCACGTATTTTCATATGAGCTGACACTAAAAAAAATGCAATAAGTTTAAAAGTTGCAACTAGGCGCACCTAAATTATGTTTTTTTTTTATTATACGTACTTGTAGTAATTAAATTATATAAAATGTTCAGCGGGATGTATCGAGACGTTTTTTAAGCTTCTGTCAAAAATTGTGATTTTGCAGAAAAATTATTTCTGTTTTGTTATTGTCTTTATTGTTACGGCATTCCTATTGTCATTAATATTTCAAATTAAAAATAACGTCGCCATATTAAAATCATATTAGACTAAATAGTTTAGTAAACAATTTTTTATGTAAATCGATATAATTTACTTTTTTAGACCTTCAAAGCACATGTCAATTTTACTTATTTAAAAAAAAATTATTGAACTTGTTTACAAAGTGCAACTTTGAAGCTCTATAACTTCGGCTAAAAATAACATTATTATTTAATTATTTTCTAATTTTCTTAGTCAGAGTGTATACTATTAAATAGCATCAAATATTTTCGGGTTTCAAGCACTCTATATTACTATTTTTGGCCGCCTCACAACACTGTGCAGCGCGTGAAACAATGAGCTTGTTGAGAAATCATTTTGGTGAGCACTAAATTTCACGTTTTTCTACGGTAAATTGGCCTCCTCGATCGTGCGATATCACTCCTTTGGACTTTTTTCTCTGGGGATATATAAAGTCTGAGGTCTTCATGAATAAGCCAGCTGAGACTGACGCTTTAAAAGCCAACAATACTCGTGTTACTCGCGAGATACCAGTCGCTATGCTCCAACGAGTCGCCCTTGGACCTTCCGAATGCACCACCTCAGGCATAGTCATGTCCAACATTTACATGATATAATATTAAGCAATTGAATATCAACATACTATAATAATATTGTTACGAAAGTAGCTTTAGTTAAGAATTGGTTTAATTTATTAGTTATCTTGTATTTATTAGTTATTTTGTATATGCTAGTTATTTTAATAATTTAATTGTTATTGTATTAGTAATGCATATTTCTAGTGTAAAAATCGCTTTACAGAATTTTCGAGTACAAATGTTAAAATTGTCATGTATAATTGTAATTTAACCCCATTGTGGCTACTCGAAAGTTCGATAAAATAATAAGATTACTTGTTAACCCTTAATGTATACTTTAGTTTGTATAGCAGTTTAAATATAGTTTTACTGCCAATTTCACGATGGCGAAAGAATGCTTTCTTTTGCACAAATACATTTTAAAATAAATTCTAAAAATTTTGTTTTAAATGTAGTTGTGCGAAAGAAAGAGTTTTTTTCGCATTTATTAAAATAGGCATTAAAAAGTCGTCTACGGGCACCTTTACTATATATGTTCTAGCAATCGAAATGAAGTGGAATTGAAATCGAACGAGATTTTGATCTCCATTATTTACAAAATTTCTGTTTATCTTGCTTTTAACAGTGATTCTTGTAAATATAATTATTACCCTAAGTATGAAGCATATAAAATTAAATATTTTTATGAACTTTCTTTACAGGCTCGTTTTCAAAATTTGTGCGATTTTAAATCCACTTCATTTCGATTTGTAGAACATGCCCGATAGGCACACTGTTAATGTAGCTAAATTCAAATAGATGTTTAGATAATTAAAAGGTCGAGAACATTCCGGAAATAGTTCGAAAAATCTACAGCCATCTAGAGGTTTGGGCTAGAGTAAAAATACTCGTGATGGTCGACATTGCAGTCAGTATTAGTAGACACGTTTAAGTGTGCAGATCACAAATAGAGGTCGCAATTGTGAGTTACTTCCTAAGAGCTGTAAATAAATATTGTGAAAGTGACTAAGTGGAAATAAAAAGAGAACTCAAGAGGTTTATTAAAAAGGCAATAAACCAAAAACGTTATTTAAAATGCAGTAGCGGAACAATATTAACATTCGACCTTGTTTCGTTTTCCAGCAATTCAAGTGAAACTAAAATTGAGCAAATTTGTAGAGCCACCCTGTCTTAAAAGTTCATTAAAATATTGCATTTTCGATATTTTATGCTTTGAGTACCAATTATCTTTAACAGAACGAACAACACTTAAAACATAGAAAAACTATTGTTAAAACAATTGAACTAAAAATTTAGTTTAGATTTAAATTTAGATTTTCGAAATACCTACATAAATAATATTTCAAACTGTTTGTTACCTTTATTCCAGTTTCCAGCAAAGTAGGATTTACATTCAGTTCAGTCATGGCGGGAGCTTCTGCATGTATAAAAGAATAAAATTCAGATTTTATTGGACCACGCTCATCAATTGGATCGCCAATAACATTAATAATGCGACCAAGAGTTGCACGTCCAACAGGTACCCGTATAGGATGCCCAGTGTCGATAACTTCTTGACCCCTGCGCAAGCCCTCAGTGCTATCCATTGCAACTGAACGCACAATATTGTGGCTTAAATGATGAAATACCTATGGAATAAAACTAACATTAAAAAGGCACTTAAAATAGCTTGGTAGCAATAATACAGCCACAACTTAATATGATATTTTTATTTATTCATTAAGGAGGTTTTATATTCTGGAGTAAATGTTACCTTTATTCTACTTTTTCCCTTTGTGTTTTCTAAAAAAATATGTTAGACGCATAACGTGTTCCTTTCTAAAAATGTTGCCCAACAAAACCAAAAATCATGTAACAAATTCAGCATCTAATTAATGAAAGGTTTTGAAAGGCAGTATTAGTATGCCCTGGCTTACGAAGTTTTTCAGTCCGTGTAAAAACTTTTTCAATATTCATCTGGATCGGCGTTTAACGTGTAGAGGTAAAACTGATCCAAAATGAAACCAGAAGCAAGTCAAGTTAATTGGCTTATTGAAAGAAACTCTCTCTTAGAGCCAGTTTGGTATTCAGTTATGGGACGCTTTATCGGCCTCGAATATTGAAATAATCCAAAGCAGGCAATTTAATGGCTTCAAATAATTGCAGCCAAGGATCACAAGGATCTCAATGTGCCATTAGTAAAAGTTATAATCACTAAATCCTTGATATAGCCCTGTCCGTCTGTCTAAAACACACTCACCACCGAAAGAATCAACATAAAATGGCATTTTTAGTGTCTTATAACCTGAAAATCATACAATTAAAATTCCTAAGTTTTTTTACTGAAAAAAAAAAATGTTTGCTCTCATTGTAAACATCTGGTGAAAGTGCTGCTCGTATTGTGAATCGGACTTTATTTACAAATTTAATGTTAAACAAGAGTGATATATTCGGCTATGCCGAGTCTTATATACCCTTCACCATGTTGCGGTAACAAAATGTTATATAAATACCGCTCTTTAGATATAAATAAGCCAACTTTGTGCCACGCCCACTTAGCCAATCTCGCCCACATTTTCGGATGTTGTGTATTGATAACCAAGATGCTTGTACCTAATTTGGAAATTTAAGCTCTTGGTGTTCTTCAGATTTACAAAAATTTATAATGTATTTGTAGAGGAAGTGCCACGCCAACTTGTTCAATCCCGTCTACATTTTTTGGGATGTTGTGAATTGATAAAAGAGATGTTTGTACCTATTTTGGAAACTTGGGCTCTTGCCGGACCCAGATAAGCAGAAATCTGTAATGTCTTTGTGTGGGAAGCGCCGCTTCCACTTGTCCAAACTCGCATAAATTTTGTCGGATGTTGAATATTGATAACCTTGATGTGTGTTTCACAATATATATAGTATTTGATTCGAAAGCAAAAAGTGATTGACAATTCGTATTTCAAAAAAAAAAAAAATTAAAACAACTTCGCTCCTCACAAGGACCCATCATATATATACTTTATAGGGTCTAAGATCAATATTGTAGAAATTATAAACGGAATGACAATGCATTTATACTCTTATATATATAAACAAAAAATAATAAATGAATTATTTTTATTTTTAAGATTTCTCTATGACGTGCTAAATTCCTAATTTTTATGCTTGAAAACTGGAAAACTAAAAATATTATATGTAGAAATAAAACTGTAAAGCGAATCAGAATTAACATTCAAGTTTTACCTGTAACAATATCAAAGCTTAAACAAAACAACAACAATAAAGTGAGTTTATCTTTTCTTAAATTCCTCCTCTAATAGCACTGATTATGAGGGCGTAAATAACCCTAAAAAGAGGTACAAAATATGTTGACAACATTTGGATATGCTCCGCTCTAGTGGCTTAATCACGTATTTGCAGACAAAATTAAAATTTGTCGACTTTTGTGAATAAAATCAAAAGTTGCAAACAGATTTTAATCATTTATGGCTTGTTTTGTTTGGAATTTCGTTTTTTATACGTCTGCAAAAATTTTCAATAAAAAAAGCCGAATTTGAATTCTTTGTCGCTCAAGGCGTAGGTTACCAAAAGTCAATGGTAATGTAGCTATTTTTTAAATATTTTTATAAAGGATCCCCGAACTCGTGCACAAAAAATATTTGAATGCTTAATTCTAGTTTATGGAAACACTTCCTTACTCAAAACAAAAATACCAGTACTTTTTTGTCGGCGATCCATAGTTTTCGTGTTAGAAGACAGCAGAGTTCGGATATAAAATAATATATATATGTATATATATATATATATATATATATACATATATATATAATGTATTTTCGATATATTTCATTCAAGGTATTCAATACTACACTTACGGGCCAATTTCACCAAGTTGCAGTTATAACTAACTTTAATTTTAACTTCCAGTTAACAATATCTTTTTGACAGTTTTAACTGATAGTAAATATGACTGAATTTGGTGAAATTGGCCATAAGTATTTTTAAAAGTTATAAGGTAAAAAAACTAAAGAACTTCATAATAGGTTTATGTATTTAAATTTTTTATATGTCCTTCAAAAGGTATTATAGAAAATGATAACTAAAATTTTAACTTTAGTTTCTTATATCAAGGATTTATTGACCACCGAAAAAAAATGTAATCCCCATTCTACACCCAATCACAGGTAAAAAACTTCTTAATATTTGCATCTGCCCATAAACTAGATTTTTACAACACCATACCTCTAAAACTAAACGCGAACCGTCTTCGTATTCAGAAACCTCCATAGCATTCAAAATATGAGGAATATTTTCGTCATCAAATTTAACATCGACAACGGGCCCAATAACAGCATGTATACGGCCGACTTTGTAAACAGTTTTGTTAATTGCAGCAATATTGGAATTTACGTCATCGGTTTTTGATACATTTTCAGCTGCATTTTCACAATCCGGTTCAGGATCACAAGATTCAATATCATAAGTAGGGTCTGTACATGAAAAATAAATTGCATAATTAAAAATTGATTAGCCTTATTACGAGAGTCGTTGTCGTTGTCAAAGTAGTAGTCGTTATAATTTTTTGTCAATATCATTTTAAATAAATAGCAACGACAATGAAAAAATATAACGTTTTTCGTAAATTTGTTGCTTACGACAATCATAATACCAATTTTTAAAAACGTCTAGTTGCCGACTTCGACGACACTCATAATAAGGCCGAGTATAGATTTTAGCTGATTTTGTAGTTGTTGTTTTAATTTTTTTTTAATTCTTGTTGCATAAACTCTTCTAATATGAATAAATTTTAGGCCAAAGTCTTTTTGCCATATTGGAGCCTCAATATGTTCGCATATAGAAAAAAATTCATATAAGGCCTTAAAATTTAACATCTTAGCTCGTCTTTTGTTGCCGTATTCATCAAAAATCCGTATTCCGGGAGAACTTTAGTAGGGAAATAAGTTAAGTTATAGACCTCTAAAGGCCAATACTAAAATAACATTGAAAATACATGGAAAATATTTAACTTAAATTCGAACATTATTCTTAATTAAGTACTTGCAATCGCGGCATACATACATGTATGTATGTATATACAAACAACAAATTATTTTAAAAAAATTGTTTACTAGGTTGTTTTGTATGACTCGTACCAATTCGGGAGCACATTTGGTAGAGGTAAGAAATAATGAATCGATTAGGCTTATTTTTGATTCTTAATACATTTTATATGTATATCTTATCCATATTTTGTTCTCCTGGTTCATATGGTATGGGCGCTAATTGTTTTGTAAATATTAATATGCTTTGTTTAAGTTGTTCAACCAACGAAAATCCTTAGCAATTAACGTGCTGATAAAATTTACAAAAAAAACGCACTTACCATCTGTTTTCTTTATGTATAAGCCTGATAATTTCCGACTAAAGCGAACACAACTCATAGAGGTTCTTTGAGATAACGACGGGATTTGTTGTGATACATTTTGCCAAACTATTGATTACAATTTTTTATGGTTATTCTTTATAGAACGCTGTTTTTCATATCGTACTAACATACCCATTTCTATTGTGGCGAAGTTGTACCATTTCTTTAAAAAAATCATTTTTGTTATTATTGAATTTTAAAATTGTAGTATTTTTAAAAATAAATGAGTTTTATGGGTACTATGATTTATGTAAAAAAAAAGTGCTTTGAAATACCTAATTTAAATTGTTATCAAGTGCTTATCAAGGCGAATTCAATAAATAAATAAATAAATAAATAAATAAATAAATAAATAAATAAATAAATAAATAAATAAATAAATAAATAAATAAATAAATAAATAAATAAATGAATTCGCCTTGGTGCTTATGTAGCAGATTAACTGCCTGCTCAACGATTTCGAACGTTAACGTTGGCATGGAAAATTTCTATGAAAAACACTCAGTTTTAAAAATATTTTCCATATAAAGTTCTATACGAACTGAAAGATTTTGTTTGTTGTGCTTAATTCCCTTTTTTTAATAATTAATAAAATATACTGAAAAATATTGTTGGAGGATAAGCTGTTCCTATGCGCATTTCACTGGTTGCTTAGGCCAGATCATCAGGAGACGTTGCTGGTAGCTTTGGCTACAACACTTCAGCGGGAATGAGAATTACCTACATACACTCAAAAAGTCTTATTTGCAACGATATCAAAGCTTAAACAAAATACCAACAATAATATAGTGAGTTTACCTATTCTTACTTGTTTATTTTAAGGCTGTGTACACATATATTTACAAAAAATATATATCATATCTTGTAAATAAGAAAAAAAAATTTCACGAACGGTATGTGACGAACGATATTACATTTTTTTTTTTTCATTATAAAACCATCAAAAAACATTTTTTTTAAATTACGGATTATTAACGAAAAAAATTTGGTTTAATGAAAGCAATTAAAAAAAAAAGAAAAAATACCTCCCACAATTCGCAGATGTTCGCATATTTTTACATTATAACCAAAAATACTTCCGTTTTATGTCACGTACGATATGCAACTATTTTGCTCGATACATTGGACAATAATGTTCCGAGTGTGATAATTCTATTTTCATATTTATTGTCCTCTAACGCCCCTTTGCACAATAAATAATTAAATTAATTAAACAAAAAATTAATAAACTGTCGGTTAATTTAACAAGCCCATTTTAACCAACGGTTACGATTTTCTGTTTCACCATCTTCAGGTTATTCTGACAAACAATCTGACATCAGCTGTGTCAGATATCTATGCCGGGAAAACCACGGAGAACTACTTTGGTTTCTGCAATAAATATGCGAAAAAAACAGAGATAATGTCAGAAGCAAATTACATGTACGTTTGTGACCATATGATATTGGGTGGTATTATTGATTCCGTTCCGCGATATCGAAAAGCAATATTTTAGTGAGGAAGCAAAATTTGCAATAATTCATTACGCGTGTGCGGTATCCTTCCGTTGTTGCGGTATCATATCTACCGTTGCGGTATTGCCATATTATTGAAACCGCCATTGTGCTTATGTTAAAATTTTACAACGAGGAGCTATCGGAAGAAATAAAAATGTAAGAAAAGGTATAAAATTTAAAACAAAGAAAATTTAGTTTAGTTATTTACGAACAATTTATCATAGGAATGAAAGAGATAAATATACAAGCAAATTTCCGTTAGAAGCAATGATTGATTTAAAGAAGTTAAATCAAGCTATTGCTTGTGGTTGGGAAGATTTGGCATTGACTCTAAATGGTCCCGGCCCGCGAATTAAAGATTGAAAGTCTTACACAGGGTCTCCACCTGAGATAATATCTGATATAATATCTGAGAGAACGTCAACAGAATGAGAGAAACACATTTCATTATGTTAATCTTAATATTAAACAAGGGGAACACGTATCTTATAAGATTTCGGCGGCATGAAATAACTCCCCACGAAATAACTCCCCAAAAATAAAATGAAATAAGTCCCCAATTCAGAAATGAAATAAGTCCCCAAAGGAATGAAGTAACTCCCCAAACTAATATGAAATAACACCCCATTTCTTTGGGGACTTGTTTCATATGAAATAATTCCCCAATTCTTAAAATGAAATAAAACCCCAATAATTTATCAAAAGATTAAATAATTCTGAATTATTTTTTATTTGCAGTAGTTGAACATTTTATACAAAAACTTGCATTGATTCGTCAACTATTTGACGGCAAAAAGGACAATTGTATCTTCGTTGGCCAGTTGAAAGAGCATCTGCCATTAATTTTGCATCGCATTCATTACAAACTTTGAGATGCTTGCAGGGAATAAATACAATATTTGGAGATTTGTCTTGGCATACAACACATAAGTTTTCATTATTGGATAATGGAAGTTCCAAAATTTCATCCTCAGATTGTTCGCCGGAAGATTGGTCTTTAAATATATTTTCTTCTGGTATCATATCGACACAAATTCCGTTTCCTTCAAAAACCATCCTGGAAAGAAATTCGGAAACGGTTAGTTTTCCCTCCTGGAATAAAACCAATGAATTTTCAATTTTGCTGCATCTTGCAAATTTGTCTCGCTTTCTTCGATTTTGGGCCATTGCTCCACCACTTTCACAAAGCATGCCAAAATGTCTACTTTTGAAAAATTCCTCATTTTGAATTAATTTCACAAATTTAAAAAAATGACCATTCTTTCCGGCGAAGCGACCTAAGACACCATTATAGGCCTCTACTGCTGATGTAGTTCGTATTTTCTGATTGTAGACGCTGAAATTTATACATCCAATCTAGAAATGAGAGTTCCAAATAATATAAGTATATCTATATTTACGAGTATATATCTATAAAATGTTACCTGGTTTAACCATTGGGTTTCAAAATATTTAAGGAAGTTTGCGAATTTCCAGGAATGCTATCCTAATTAGATCCGGAGGAAGCAGAGCGAGAGCCATTAATTTATGATAGAGTAGAACCGCCACTTTTGAGGATCTAACGAATTGGAGCAGGGTCTTTCGTTTGGTCATATTCCTCCTGATAGCTTGGCAAAAGTGAAACCTACACAGAAAAAATTATGCTCAATATTTTTCTTAACAAACATTTGTGTGCTGCAGATTTTATATCCCATTAATATTTGTGTTTGATTTTATAAATGCTTTTAATCTAAAAAGAAAATCATTTTTCATGCGATTTTGAAAGTAAGCAACACTTTATTCAGAATACCAATTACCATTTTTAATAAATAGTATAATATTTTCATAAAGAAAAAAACCATATTTTTCCCTATCACACATTAATGAATATTTATGGCTTGTGGTAATGGTTTTACGAATTTCGTGATAGGTCCTGTTTCATTTAAAAATTTAAATGATATTACGAAAAAAATAATAGAATACGCATTTTACTTTTTTCTGTGTAGAAATTAATAAAGCAAAAAGAGAACTACAATTATTTAGAGTTATATTTTATGAAGAAGTTTTGTAAAAATTTTTTTTAGAAAAGTTCTTCATAAAATATAACTCTAAATAATTGTAGTTCTCTTAATACATATCAGCTTCAATAATAAATAGTTTTATGAAAAAAAAACACAAATAATATAGTTAAATTTTGTTTGTGTTTTTTTTCATAAAACTATTTATTATTGAAGCTGTTATGTATTAAGAGAACTACAATTATTTAGAGTTATATTTTGGTGGCATGTCATAACGTCCAGTGTCATAGTGTCCATGGACGTTATGACACTTTCAAAAGTGTCGCAGTGTCCATGGACACTATGACACTTTGCAAGGTGTCATAATGTCCACAACAAGCAAGAATGTAAGCAAATTTGGGATCATAGCCGGCCTTCGGCCGGGCGCAAGGATTTTCTTCTCTATGGTATAACAAATACCGGCTTCGCTAACTAAAGCTTCTCTGCATAGTCGGCTTTCGTTCGGAAACAAGGCAGATATTAGAAGCTTTACTTAGCGAGGCCGGTGTTTGTTATACCATAGAGGAGAAAATCCTTGCGCCCGGCCGAAGGCCGGCTGTGCAGAGAAGCTTTAGTTAGCGAAGCCGGTATTTGTTATACCATAGAGAAGAAAATCCTTGCGCCCGGCCGAAGGCCGGCTATGATCCCAAATTTGTTTACATTCTTGCTTGTTGTGGACATTATGACACCTTGCAAAGTGTCATAACGTCCGCGGACGCTACGACATTTCTTTGATGGACGTTATGACACTATGACACTGGACGTTATGACATGCCACCTTATATTTTATGAAGAACTTTTAAAAAAAAAAATTTTACAAAACTTCTTCATAAAATATAACTCTAAATAATTGTAGTTCTTTTTATTTTATTAATAAATTTTTATAGCAGTTTGAACTTACCAGCATCCAACGGACTTTGCCTGTGGAAAAACTTTGCAAATACTTTTCCTCATAGCCAGCTCGTAATCTGTTATGAAAATAGATGGATCTAGATCAAAAACGTTATCCTTGATATACTGAAGTAAAGATGTATATATTATTTCTGTTTTTTTATCCATGAGAACAAAAAACATGGGAAAAATCTAAAAAGTTAAAAGAATGGAAGATAGTAAAATTGTCATATTATAAATAATTTAACTCTTACTTCTTCAAAGTATTCAATATATATAACTAAGAGCTGTTTAAAGCAGCCTTTAGGAACAATTTTAAATGTTGCATCCATCAGGTATCTCCTTTGCGCTGGCTGAATATTTTCTTTAACTAGCTCAATAGTTTTTAATGATGAAAATAAACAAAACGTAAAATCTTCCTCTATGATGCACGCAGTAAAAAAATGCATTGGGTTAGCTTTGTCCTTACTCAGTCCGAATTCTGTCCAGACGCCTTCCAAGTTAAACGATTCGATGATTTGAAGTGCACTTGTCGGCGATGTTATTAAATTTTTAGATACAATGTATTGTAAATTTCGCTTCATTTTGGAAAATTAGATACTTTTTGTAGAATCTTGCGCACTGGAAATCAGTATTGTGAATTATGTGGATAATAATGAGTTTTTTTTTTTAACTTACTTCTCACAAACTTTACGGTAAGAAGATCTGATGGAGCTCATCGCAGTGGTGTCACCACCTAGCTTTCCGGCGATATCTTGGCAATCGCTCTTAATTTCGTTAATAGCCTTCAGTTCCTTATAAACCTCCTCCTCGTTATCGTGATTATGTTCAACATAATGTTTCGCGAGTTCACATTTGCCCTCAGCATCCACGGTAATTCTAGCTTTACATTTACTTTGTCTGCACACATACTTTCCAACATTATTATATACCGACTTTTTGACAAATATCATTTTTTGATCTACAAGATATAGCAATTTGTTATTTTTTCTAAAACCACTTATTATTTCAAAATTCATGTTTCTTCTTTGCTACACCAAATAGTCCGCACAACGCAAAATTGTTTCACAAACTAAATGCCGTTGCTATTTTTTTATCAATTACCATTCTACATTCATCAATGTGAGTTGTAAATATAACGGGACGTATTTTAATTTTTTACAAGTTTTAACTAATTTTGAAAATGAAATAAGTCCCCAAAAATTTTTTGAGGATTTATTTCATTTTAAATTTTTGGGGAGTTATTTCATATGAAATAACTCCCTAAAATAAATAATGAAATAAGTCCCTAAAAAAATGAAATAAGTCCCCAAAATCGTTGTTGCTGTTTCCTGTATATTTTTTTGGGGACTTATTTCATTTTATTTTTGGGGAGTTATTTCGTGGGGAGTTATTTCATGCCGCCTATTTGGGTAACAATAGATTGGTATCAAAAACCAACATCTTCTGGTAGAATTATTAATTATTTTTCGAAACATCCGAGGAGAATAATTATTAATACAGCTAAAAATTTTATAGAAAGAGTTCTAAAAAAAAAGTGATTCAAAATTTCCTAGAGATAACAGAAGGAGCATTTCAAAAATATTAACTGATAATAGCTTTCCTAAACAATTAATAACGGATTTATTAAGACAATATGATAATCGTGGAGTAAATAACCGAAATAATATTACCGAACAGAGAATTTATAAATCGGTAACATATATACCAAAATTTTCAGAAAGATTGGAAAAATCAATTATATGATATATATTATAGCAAAATATACAAAATAGCTCATAAGTCTTTTAACACAGTAGGTCAACTATTTACTAAAATGAAAGACAACTAAATTTGATGGAAATGTCAAATATTGTTTATAAAATACCTTGTAAGGGTAATGATAGTGGACAGTGTAATAAAGTATATGTAGGTACAACAAAAAATAAGCTTAAAACTAGGATAGCAGGACATAAGTCAGACCAAAAATATAGAAATATTTCATTACAAAAAACAGCCTTATCAACCCATTGTGATAATCTTAACCATTATCCAGATTTTGAGAATACAATAAATTAAACACAGAAAATAATTATAAACGTTAATTTATGTTAGAAATGTTACAAATTATAAAAGTACCAACAATGTCGCGAATTAACTTTAAGTCGGACACTGAAAATGTAGCACAAAATTATATACATTTAATTTATAAAAATAGAAACGGAAGTTAAAAATTTATTTATACTCGTATTGTAATAGATCAAGTTTGTATTGAAAATTATTTTTTTATATTCAGTTACAAAAAATTTTTCATTTTGTCATTAATTGTTATATTGTCAAATTTGTTAAAAAATTTTAAAATTTGTAAAAGAAAGAAAAAAAAAAACCCTGAAGAATGCACTCAACGAAGTGCCGAAATATTGGTTATAATAAACATTTACTGCCAGGCCCACAATGTCGACAAGAACATTTCTTTCGCATATTTATATTAAAAACCATAATTAAGAACTAAAATTTGTTTTTGTTTTCAATATAAATATACGAAAGAAATGTTCTTGTCGACATTGTGGGCCAGGCAGTTAAAGTTTTTTATATAAAAAGACCTCAAGCTCGATAGTTTAATTATGCTATGTGTTGAAGTGAATTCAACAAGATTGTTTGTATTAATTTTTTCTATTGTATTACCTTTTTTATAGATTTCATTTTTCTCTCAGTGTAAGACTTATTTTTGTATTTGATTTGTTTTTACACCTAAACGGTTTCTGAGTTTCACTCAAACTTAAATTTAAGTTTTTTTTCTTTTATTTCTTAAACAAAGATACCGTTTAAGTTTATCATGAGTTTTTAGTATGTAAGTTTACTTTGTGAAATAAACAGGCAGCAAGGAGCTGCAATACTCAATTAAAATTAACCTGGACTGGTGTTTATCTTAAAATTGGACACAAGAAGTAAGACTCCCAGTCCTACACTATGAGATGATTTCAATAAAACAATTTTCGACCAAATACCAACATAATAAGATGTCTTATGGTCACAAAGACCCTATTCCGAAAACAAACTTGTATGGGTGCTTTTTGACATAATGGACCGACTCGCCCCATTTTCAATAGAGTTGGTCCTTGTGCCAGTTAGAACCTATGTATCAAATTTCGTCAAATTATGGCAAAAATTGCGACCTATACTTTGCAAGATATACATAGCCAGCCAGCCGGGCCGACATCGTTTGATCGGCTCAGAAGGTGGTTATGAGTCGATCGGTACACTTAAAGGTCTAAAACCAATATTTTCAGGTGTTACAAACATCAGCTCAAATGCATAATACCCTCTCCACTGTTGTGGTGTGGGAATAACAACAAGCATTTTGTTGCAAGAACTATGACAGTAAATGTCCGATTTTTTAACGTAATAACAAAGTTCAAAAAGTGCAACACATATCTAGCCCATAGTTTGAACTAGAATTGTTTTTAAGACTTACGCGGTTGCTCATGAAAACCACAGATTTGTTTGCCTTTAGTCATTCTCGCCAATTTTAATTTATTTAAAACTAAATATGAAAGTAAGTCCTTAAAACAAATACATTTATTTTAATAACATAAATTTTGTTAAAAAATTATATTATATGAGGAGTCGCAGAGCAAAGCGTGCCTTTTTATATTTATTTTAGAAATTGTTTTTTGATGTCTTTGCATTGAAATGGTTAAGTTCTATTGAAAAAAAATATTATTTGCATAAATAAATACTTATAGAAAAATTTGATTAAAAAAAAAATTGATGTAGAACAAAATGTGCTTTTTGGGTCTAGGACTAATATATTAAAGTGCTGCAAGCATCAGCACAAAAGCATAATCCCCTCTGCACTACTGCGGTGTGGATATAATGTAAAAAATATTTAAAAATTTTTTTTAACAAAATGTACTTTTTTTACTTTTATTTTAACAAAACGTCCTAGTTTTAAAATTAAAAGTCCTTTAATTTCGTACATCCTTAACATTTATTGTTGCGACTTATTGCGGTCTGATGCATTTCATGATAAGGAAGGAACTTGTTGTATTTTCTGGGTTCATGCTTTATAATAATCGGTTAAAAAAATTAACATTTCAATTTCCCAACATTTCGAAATTATCCAAAAAGCCCGTTTTGTACTAGGACTCCTTATATGTACTAACTTTTTCGTTGTGATCCCAATTTGAAGATCTCTTTACAATTTTTTATCTTCCTTTTCTATATTTCGGTATTTAAACATTTATCAACTTGAGGGGGAAAACTTTAATAGAAGTATCAACAAATACATCAGAGCTGATTTTTAAACAGTTGATATTAAAATTATTTTTGTTAGCTACAAATTCGTTTTAAATAAACTCTTTGAGCCTAAACGGTCTGCTGATTCATTCACATGAAAATCTGACGGAATTCTATCCGACATAAAAAAATGTCTGCAAAATCTGCTGTCAATGCCACACTATCCCACAAAAAAGATGCAACTCTGATCGCATAGAATCTATCATTTTATGAAAATGTTCATAAATATTTGCAAGTCGGACAGACTTGTCAAAAACATTTGTCACTCAATTCATTTTTAAACCACACTGTCATACATTATGAGCACACACGATTTTTTTTTGACATGCGAATAAATAGTATAGTATATACAGGCCTTAAGCAGATCGTTGTGTGTGATGTATAAGCAGTGGCTAAATTTTTATTATAAGTGCGGCCGCACAGTGGCTGAAAATCGTTTTTCGTTGGCCAAAATTCTGTAACTTTTGAACCTAAGGAGATATTTTAGTGAAATTTAATCGACAGATAGATTCTTAAACTTTTCTCCAATTTAATTAAAATCGGTAGAGTAGTTATTGGGGAATTTAAGGGCAAAGTGGAACTTTAAATTTTTTAACTTTAGCGTGAAATATTGTTTTTTTAATTATTTAAATATTTCATATTTTGATTGAAATAATAATCATTAACATTAGGTGCGTTTGAGTACTTTTACAGTAAAATTTAGTAATTGAGTAAACTTAAAAATTTGCTCTCACAAAAAGCTGTTGTCCAAAAAAGTACGCGAACGCAAAATTTGTAAAAATTCGTAAAATAAAGGCAACAACTGATGGCAAATAATTGAAGTGTTGAAAAATGTTTACACTTTTGACTACTCAACTCGTTTTCTTATCGGTACTCGATTAAATACTTTTTATAACACGAATATTTTTGGAAAATACAAACAAATTATTTTATGTAATCTTTCATATTAGTTTGTTTTTTATTTTATTTGAATTTGATAATTTGTGTCCGGCTAAATTTGATCAATAGTACACGAATACTTTTTATTACTATTGATAACTTTAAAAACAAGGGCTGTTCGAAGTACCCGAGTACTTGACACTTTTACAACTGCAAAAAATTAACATAACAAAACAAAGTTTCAAAAGTTGGTATTTACCCATATAAATTTTTCACAAACAAGTTTAATTAATAATTATTTATTAATTTTTTTTTTCTATTTTAGTTTTATTTCAACTTTCCTTTTTTTAAACAATTTTTTCACAATTTGTCTGCCTTTGGTTTGCTACTTTTGTTTGTTTACCTTTTAAAACATATGTTTTTTTGTTTTACTAAATTTTACTGCAATAATTTCTGCAGTAAAAATTTGTAAGTACTCAGTCAAGAACTGTCACTTTATGCTCTCAATTTGTGTTTTCATTTACTGTATTTTGTGTACGCGAACGCAATTTAGTAAAATGCAGTAAAGTTCAGTAAAAAATAGTAAAAACATTTGTGTTCTCGAACGCAGCTATTTTTTGTTATAATGGGACCCTCAAAAAAATTTAATGTTTACACTAAAAAAAAATTTTAACATTAAAAAAAAATAGTAAAATCAACTGGAAATTTTGCTATTATCACTGAAAAATTAACAATTTTTTGCTGTCAAATTTGTTTACACTTAAAAAAACTTTAGAAATATTATCGAAAATCTTGCTATTACTACAGAAGAATCTAATTTTTTTTGTTGTAAAATTTGTTATTAGCAAAATAAATCCGCTGAATTCTGATTTTTTTTAAAAAAACCTTTTAAAAATAAAAGCAGCAATACATTTTAATAGCTTTTGTAACACGGTGAGGTTCTGTTTATTATTATTTTTTACTAATACAATGTCTGTCTTAGACCTAATGAATTATAATAATTGTTCATTTAATTGAAAGATTGATTGCAAATATTCCATATTCTGTTCTGTGTTATTTCTGTTCTTTAGTAGTTTTTTGACTTCTTCATCTAAATCCCGATGTTCCACTTTCCATTGATTTCGAATACTGGAGATGAACGGATCTGATGTTGCCAATTATATATTAAATAGATCTTTATTTGTGGAACTTCGTGAAATTTTTCTAGTATTGTGCTCTCTATAAAATCTGAAATCCTTATTCCTTTTTCCTGAGCGTCCTCTGATAAATCTCCAAGCGGCAGCAACTGATATTTAATGACATCTTCTCCATGATAAAGAATTTTGTGAACTGTACCAGACATATTTCTCGATGGGTACTTGTTTGTATATATTTTTGCAGTTTCCTTAGCAAAATCTCCAAATTTTCTAGTAAATTTCTTCATTGCACGCAAGTACTTCTAGGATTATTTTAAATCTAAAAATGAGGTTAAAATCAACACCTGCTATTTAAGATGCTGTTTATGGATCTGAAAAGAATCTTCTTGCGGTATTTCCATCATTTGTATTGCCTGACCCTTGTTTGGGCTGATCTATAATCAACCCAAATTTGCGATATTCATCTTGAACATGTTTCCTTTTTTAACTTCTTAACTCCTTATTGATTTCGTTGTTTCTTTTTAATCCTGAAGATCCGAAATCCAAATCATACCTGACTTTTAGTATGAGTTCCATAAGTCGTATTCTTGCATGTAGTGGTGATAATACAAATTCATATGCATCAGTATTATCTAATGATTTTGTCGGGACTTGGTTTAATTGGCTTGATGTTGCATGGCATGTGATGCAACTTTCGTGTTAGTCAAAGCCTGGCCTACTTTTCCATCTATCATTGTTAGCACTAATTGGTAGCTAACTTCAATTTGCTGCCCATCTAAATCTAATTGTAATGACTGTAGTGTTTCAATTTGGCCCTTGATATCACTAACTTCTTTGTTAATGACATAATGAGTTTCTTTTTTGAATTTAAATTTGATAGGCCTGCAGTATTTCGTAGGAGATGGTGTCTCATTTTTCCAAATATCCTTTGTTTGCGTTGTACTAGTCGAAGGCTCTGAATCTTCCAAAATCTTTTTTAATCGCAATGGTTCAAATGGTACCTTGAACATATCTGAGTCCGAAATATTTTCTCATACTACTTGTTTGTATTGTTTTTGTCCGTAAGAACCATCACATCCCCATTTACAGAAAAGAATTAAGTTTGTGTTTCCATATTTCTTTAACTCATTTCCTTTTATTGATTGTAGCAAGCGTTTGGCTGTGTGATCAAGTAGAGATTGTAGTTGTACCTCTACCGAAAATGGTGTGATTGTAATAGTGTCATTTAATGGCAAACAGTCCATTTTAGCAGCTGTTATGTGATGATATGCTGGATACAAATTTGAGCCTTTTTCAATCACACGCAATTTGAGGTGAATATATTGCTGTTTTGTTTATTTCAAATCCAGAAATAATGCTAATCCCTTCTAATTTGTGAATTGGTTTGCATCGCTCGGAGTTGGTATACTATTAAGAATCCGTTTTGCTCTCAATTGACTAGCTTTAACAACTTTTTTAATGATATTCACTTTTTTCAATTGTTTCTGTGATCGTAATTGATGTAGGAAAGTATCTTGAATATTTTTATATCCGATTTCTTCATCGATATCCTTAAGCTTTCGCCTCTTTGATCTATCGCTACAGTTGTCCAGCGATTTTTGTGGTCTCCCACGAGTGTTTTGATTTGTAGTTTCTGAAGCGATCTGGACAGAAAGTTTGTCCTCTAACCGGTTTGCAAAGCTCTTATAAAATCTATCTTTGCTGTAATAAACTTTCCTGTATCGCTGTTTTAAATTTTTGATGAAAACAGATCATTTATTTTCTAAGTCCAATTGTATTTCAGTGCTATAGAGTTTCTAAAATACTCTCCGGCCAATTCTTTATAGCTGAAGCGCTCCATGTTTTTATGAAAAACGTTGTTTATGCTCAGATATATTATATCCTCTGAGTTTGCATTCGAGTGTCACTTGCTTTTAGACCTCTTCATACTTTTTTCAGACCAAATACAGGTAGAATAAAAAGGATTAAAAAACTTAAAATCCTTTTATTTATATGCTATAAAAAACCTGACACAAATTTAACAACACAGAAACAATTAATAAATTTCTCCAATCACCAAATTTATTCCAAATTCATAATTTATGAATTTAACTCTAGGTGGACGAGAGCGCATAGAATGGAAACGAGGTTTCTTACTCAAAATAAAATCTGGTTGGAATCCTCTATTCGTTTAACTCTTGCCCCGACTGCAAAACGTGGTCGAAAAGAAATTAGTTTTACCGAGTCCAGTGGTTGGAGTAAATATAAAAAAACAAAGATTTTAAGAGACATTGGCTGTTTTTGTAGAAGCTAAACTAACACGAAATCAATACAATGTTGTTAGACAAGCTGCTCCTCAAATATTTCCTTCCTACAACAATATTCAAACTGAAAAACAAAAAACTTACCCAGAATCGAGCAGCTTTAAAATAAGCAAGACCTCCGTTGAAGTAACTTTACAAGGTCTTCTTGATCACACAGCGGAGCGACTAATAGAGCTTCAAGAAACTGTTATTGACTCATTAGGCATTACGAACTCGAATGTAGTATTATATTCAAAATGGGGCTTTGATGGAAGCTCTGGCCATAGCTCATATAAACAAGCCTTTCATGGATCTGATGCTAGTGATGGAAAAGTTTGCAATGTCTTAACAGAAACCACATGAACACAAAAGTGTTACTTATGTGGCGCTACAAGTAAGGATTTTAATAATATAGAAGCTATGATCCAAAGACCTGTACATGTAGACAATTTAAGATTTGGCCTTTCCATTCTTCATGGCTGGATTAGATTTTTTGAATGTCTTTTGCACGTGGCATATAAAATACCTTTACAAAAGTGGCAGCCTGGAACTGATTCTGAAAAAAGAGCAGTAGCTGAAACAAAAAAAGAAATTCAGAAAAAATTTAAAGAGAATATGGGATTAATAGTTGACCAACCCAAACCTGGTTTTGAAAACACGAATGATGGGAATACGGCAAGACGTTTTTTTCAAAACGCTGAAAAATCTGCCGAAATAACAAAAATAGATGTTAATTTAATAAAAAATATGCACGTGTTGCTTATTGCTGTATCCAGTGGCCATGAAGTTAATAATGAAAAATTTAAAATATATGCACACAATACAGGACGACTTTTTGTTGAAAAGTATCCTTGGTACAATATGTATCCCACTTTGCGCAAGTATTTTATTCACGGACCCGAAATTGTGTCAAATGCCATTTTACTTATTGGGCAGTTATCAGAAGAAGCGCAAGAAGCTCGAAATAAAGATTTTAAAAAATATATGGAGTTTCATTCACGAAAGTGCAGTCGCGAAAAATCAACCAAGACATTTTAAATATGTTTTTGATAACCTCTGACCCAATTATTTCAAGCATGCGAAAATTGCCTACAAAGAAGGTTCAAAGCTTGCCAGAGGAGGCAATTGATTAAATTGTACCTGCAGAACTATTTCAGTGATGTTGAAGTTGCTGATGCTTCTGCTGATGATAATGATGATGTTGATGATTAGCTTTAAGATGTTTAAAATGTAATCTTTAAGTTCTCATACTGTACTCCTTGCACTATATACCTACACTGATATTTGGCATTATTTAATAAAATTATACTCAAATATACTTAGAAAACATTTTTGTTTTTACTTATTTTATAGTATTAACTGAAAGAAAAATTATCCGAACATAGCTTCCCTGATTTGATCCAAGAAAACATGCTATTCTAACCCACTGTGCGTACTGAACTGTTTTCCGGGAGTAGGGTTTATATGCGGCCTAGGGTAAATTATGGATCGATCTTCAAAACATTTTACAGTGTGATTTCAGGTTCTATAAAACTCTGATATACCAAATTTTAGTATGATAGCGTTATTAATTACGGTTTTAGGCGTACTAAACTGTTTTTCGGGAGTAGGGTAGGGGCCTAGTGTAAATTATGGACCGATATTCAAAAAATTTTACTGTGTGATTTCTGGTCGTATAAAACTCTAACGTACCTAATTTTAGTATGATAGCGTTATTTATTACGATTTTAGGTGTACTAAGCTGTTTTCCGCGAGTAGGGTCTATATGGGGCCTATGGTCAATTATGGACCGATCTTCACAAAATTTACCAGTATGATTTGCAGTTATATAAAATAAATTCATGCAAAATTTTATATCATTCCGTGCTTTGTTTCACCTTTTATGTTAGTTTTTGTATCAAAATTTTTTTAGGGTGGTGGTTTCACATTTTCATTTCATTCATAGTTCTGATCCTACTGAACCGATGTTGCTGGATTTCAATCCCAAACTGCTTAGGATAACTACAAGCAATTTGAGACCAAGCTTGTTCTTTTCTTTTGCGTTTTTCGAAAGTGAGCGTGTTTTTAACAGACGGACATGCTAAATCGACTTAAAATTACTAAAGGAGCCAGAATATATATACTTTATGGGGTCTTAGATGTATAATAAAAAAGTTTCACACGGAATGACAAACTTAGTATACCCTCATTCGCCACTTGTGGTGGTGGAGGGTATAAAAAGTCATCAAAAAACTTTGCCATTTCAAATAATGTGTAAATTTATTTAAATAAATATTGACAATTCCCACCAACAATTCTACATGTTTAAATTATTTTATTTTAAACGAAAAAATCCAATTAAGATTTTTTGTTATTTAATTAAAATTTGAATTGAAAATTTATTTCAAAACAACTAAAATGTTAATAAATTCAATATTAAATTTTTAATTTTCTTTCAACTAAAAAAATAATTGATTCAATTATCACATTTATTAAATTTAACACATTTTAAAGTTTAAACTATTTTTTTAATTGATAAAACACTTTTTTCCGTGAACGCATTGCATAGTTTTAGGGTCATAGAATATTATTAGAGTCATAAAAAGAGATAAAATAAAAAGACCAACAAAAATTTAAAAATCCCTTCTAAGGTGGGATTCATAATACACCTGTTTAGCGTAAACGCGTGTTCAAGCTCTTTATTCTACTATAAAATATGCTAGTGTGAACGTAGTGTAACGGATAAGGATGAATTAGGGCCGATATACGTTTTTCTGATTGTGTAACAATAATAAAAATTTTTATGTACTACCTGTAAACTGTTCGATCACGATCAATATTCCCTATATCATAAAATTTTTTTGAAGGCAATAGCACATGATTTCTGTTACTTCTGCAAACATTTTTGCGGAATAAAAAAGAAATTGAAAATAAATAAAAAATTTTGGAGTAATTTCATTCAAATTAAAAAAGTGTTAAACAGACATGCCCAAACGGATATAAGAGCACATACAGGGTTAAAGAAAACACTTTCACCTTTCCCTCAGTGGTTTTACCTTCTTAATCCCTTTTGAAAGTTCTGTTCTACTAAAGTTGAAATTTGACAAAAATATAGTAGTTTAGAAAATATGTCTTAACATCTTAAATATAAATAACACAATAGTCGCACATATTACTTTTTTTAAAGATAACAAGACTACATACAAACCTAGCAAAAAAGCAGTTCATTATCGATGATAGTTTTTGAGCAATGATAATTTCTTTCGGATTACATATAAAAAAATCTCTTTTTTCTGAATTTAAAAAAAAAGTTGTGTTTAACAACATGTCACGACCACAATTACCAATATTTTGAGAACACTGCAAATTTCCAGGATAAAAATATTTTTTTTTTTTTGCAAAGAAAATAAACTTTATTCATGTTGAAAAACGTTAGAAATATAACAAAAAATAATAATAAAAATAAAACTTAAAATAATTTCATTATATAGTTATAAAGGAACTTAGGAAGGTTAATTTTTATAGTAAAGAATAAAAAGGGCATGAATCGTATGCGATGCATAGAACGCTTCAATAATAAATAGTTGAAATATTGGTCCGTGTATCATATGTAATGCATGTCATTTTTACTAGATTATGTACGTGGACGTACGCTATAAAATTTTTTTTTGTTTGGGGACAGTCAAAGGGTCCGAAATTGCATGTTTCCAGTTAATCTCCAGTCCATAGTGTAGCGATTTTCTTTTTTACTATGTTCTTTAAAAAAACAACTGAACCACCCCAATATTCAAACATATGTTTGGCAATAATATGTTACCACAGCAACACAACATAAATATTTACATAATATGTATGTATGTACGTAAATAGTTTTGTCTTTTTAGTTATTGCATTGTATTGAGCGGGGAATAATTAAGTAAATGATTGTAGCATTAACAGTTAAAATCCCAAGATACTATGGATGAATTATCAGACTATACTTCTCCGGTTGTTGAATTTAAGGCTTCACATACTGCTGAAAAGCAATTTAAACTAATCGACAGCAGTACAGCTACGGACCCTTTTCCACCGAAAAAGGATGCATTTGTAGAGACTCACACAAGGTGTTCACAGGAAACGCAAACGGAAACCTATAAAACTTTTGCTAAAAATGTAGACGAAAGAAAATTAGCTAATTGGTTACAAAATATATATCCAAGTGTTGAAAAAGAATTACTCAAAGGCTGTACACCTGTCATAGAGACATACCCAACTGATTTATCCACAAGAGATGTTGAAATACAACCGTATCAAAAACTGTCGGTGCCAGCTGTAACAAACTCCCAAGGAATCGCCATTTGGCTGTCAGTATACACAAACAATGCACCTATTCTGGTCGTGACAACCGTTGCACCCCATGATGATTGGTGTGAACATGTTGATCAGTACTTAAAACTGTACTTGCCGAAGCGAGTTCCCAACGGAAACTTTGTAACTTACAACGAAACAAAAAGTATTCCTATTAAAGCCTGTCTAAGATCATTGTGCACAAATCCATTTAATAAAAATATTTTTGCCGGTTCTACTTTTGATGGTGATTGCTATGTGTGGCAATATGAACAACAATTTTACAGGCACGGCAATAATAAAAATAATGTGGAAATCAATGAAGTATTCCATACCACTTTACTACATGGCTTTGCTGTATCTATAGACTGGAGCAGCGAGTATACGTTGTTAACAGCTCATGCAAATGGTTATGTTGTCCAATGGAATCTGGACAAAGAGATAATAAAGGAAGCGGAGTAAGTACACCTCTTAAAAAAAAACACACACATTTGCATACATACAGTATGTCAAGCATATATGTTGATATGATGAAAAAAGCTTATTTTGTGACATTTGTCATAAGAAATACTAGTTGTTTTTGTTGTTTATTTGGTTTTTTTATTAAATCAATTTATCTGTTATAGGAGCCCAACTTGTTAATTTTTAAAAATTTTTATAATATGCAGTTTAAAACTGTACCCATGTTCTGTAACTTTGGTGAGAACTTCTCGCATCGAAAACATGTGAAACAAAATATTGCATCGTTTCTCGAAATTTGAGAAAAAAGTGTTTCCGTAACTCATGTCGAAAACTATCAAAAGGGATTACGTCGCTACGTTATAAATGTCATAATATTCCACTCGAAGCCGATATGAAATTGCAGATGTTGTGAACGCCAGTCAAACATATGTACGTTGACGGCGACCAAATTTGACTAAAATTTAAAAATTTTCAACGAAGGCGGCGAAAATACAACCGTCGGCTATAACAAAATATGTAAGGTGCGACTTTAATGCTTGTTGATGAAGAAATAGCTTTGAAAACATTCGTATATTTTTAAAAAATGTTTAAAGCAAAATAATTAAACAATGAAAAAATCTGCCAAGAACAAAATACTTATCTCTTCCGTGTCAATATTTATTGCATTTTGCATTTTTAATTTATTCTTTAGTGTTAAAATTGTTTCTCACTCCGGTTTTATGCGTGAGTTTATTTGACAGTTCAAAGCGGGAACTTTCTCACAAAAATTTTACAGACACACTTTTTCAGTATATTGGCGAGAAATTTCCTTACGTGAAAGTTATTACTCGCCAAAAAAGTTACAGACGCAGTTAAGTGAGAAAAACAGGTGCTTGTTTCAATTTATGGCATTTTTGTTTCATTTCTCACATTTCAATCGAAAAGATTCTCGCCGCGGGAGTTACAGAACTGGTTGCTTTATTTGCAGTAAAATAACTAATAAAAGCAAAACTAATTGTGTTGTCTTTTCTACAAAAAATGTGGCATTTTATTTAAAAAATGTAGTTTGGTGTTCGTTTTATGTGCATGTTTTATTCTAAAACATATACCCTTACTTAATGCGTAATGCATTGCACTTTTCGCCCCGAACAAGGTCTATCTAATATGTCTGCGAAAGGAGCCAGATGTTTATTTTGCTTTTCCCTAAGGTTGTCAAAAGTTGTTTACATTTTGCTTATATATGTATATTTTTGTTTACATTTTTTGTTTTTTTTGCCACACATACAGGCATACAAAGCACGTTTTTCCTTTTGTTTTCCCTATGTAGTAGTATGATTTTGACAACCGTGAGAAAATTTACAAAAAAAAAAATCCCTGTTCTTTTTTGTACTGCTGCATTGTTGTAGCGGTAAGCAGGCCTATTGGATAGGCCTTGGCCCCGAATAAATCTACAAGGGTGATAGTGTCCTGTAAAATTAGTAAGTCATCGTCCAGACTTGCAATGTTTGAGTTTATTGGTGAGAGAGGTGAAAAGGTTGGGGAGGGGTACACAGTGCCATGTAGTCTGCAATCAGTGTTGCTAGAATTCTTAGATATAAAATCTGCAAAAAACAATGAACTTTTATCCAAAAATATGCAAAATCTGCGTCTAGATTCTTAAATCTTCAAAAAAAACCTTCAAAACACATTTAGTACATATTTTATGTAGTTTATTTAAAAAATTATGTAACAATACATTTCAAAATATTATAATATATATTTTATTTAAACAAATCGAAAACTGCACATTATAGTTCTCAAAAAATTATACAAAATGTAATCCTTTACGCAAACGTAATCTCCTTTTTCAAGGAAAATCATATATTAAATTCAATACTACATAATTAGTTTTTGAATAGTTTTAGAATAAGATTACAAAATATATCCATACATATATATTTACATGTACCAGTTAAATACATCATATCAATAAAAAGTTCCGAATTAATTATTTTCCGGATTTTTTTTTTGGATATTTTTACATCTTAAATATCTATCCAAATATAATAACTCAGTTAGGATTAAACACATCCTTGTAATTTAAAACAACATATTAAAAGTTTGTTGCTTGTCATGTTATTTAATCTATCAAAATTCTAATTGAGAATTTACAATAGATCGAATATTGCAGT
Source organism: Pollenia amentaria (assembly GCA_943735925.1). Lineage (NCBI taxonomy): Eukaryota > Metazoa > Arthropoda > Insecta > Diptera > Polleniidae > Pollenia > Pollenia amentaria. Next base: position 92,083,109 of record OX031009.1, on the reverse strand, counting down.
TATCAAAGATATTTATACATAAGTTATTTCAGTAAATATCAGGCGGCATACTACATAAGTCCGGTGATATTTTTGTGTCAAAACAGTGTAATATTTTAAGTTACCTTTTGTGAATTAAATTCCTACTAAAGTTGTATGTACACGACATGTTTTGTACATCTGACTTGTCAAATTTCCCACTGCAAAATACATACATGTCGTGTGTTAACTTTAAAACATTGCATCTGTAAAAGTCAGACGCAAAGTCATCTGACAAAATTTCAATTACAGCGTGCTCTATTTTTTCTGATAAACCATCTGACATCAGCTGTGTCAGAAATCTATGCCGGGAAGAAACCCGCAGCGGCGGTGCACTGTTGACGGAATCATTAGCCGGCCTAAGTTAATATTTAACAATACCGATATATGTATAATAATTTCACCATTGAATAGATATTAAGTACATATATAAATAAAAACGCATCATTATAATATCCTATATTGGTATATTCTAAGAAAAAAAATGTTTAGATGGCTGAACTTTTTTACGGCGCAAATAAAAATTTTTGTGCCGGCAACACGCTATTTTGAAACCAAGAACTACACTGTTTTATTCCATAGGTACAGAGAAAAAACATAGACAATGTCAGAAGCAAATTACATGTACTTTTGTGACCAAATGTTATTAACCTTCTGTAAAACAGCAATTTTGACAGACATCCACAATTACATATGACTTGAAAAGTTGACAAGTAAGATGTAAAAAACATGTCGTCTACGGGCACCTTAAGGAATCAAATTCCAAACGGTTCGACGTCATAGTTGAACTATTTATTTTATTATGTATGTATGTCTTTCTTTTAAACTTTTGTTGTCTAAAATTGGTGCGCCTGATGTGGCAACCGTTATATATTTTTTCTAAAACAATTTTTGTTAATATTTTTCGAAACAACTTAACAAACACGCATTCATATACTTAGTTTGTTTAGTTTATTCTTCCATGATGATTAAAAGTTTTCGTTTTTCAATGCAAGAAGTGAAAATAATACAAACATAAGTGAAAAAGTAAAGAAGTTTCCACCAAGCTAAAGAATCTGCAATTTAACGCCAAAAATCTTCAAATCTGCATTTTAGCAATTTTGGGGCATAAAATATGCAAAATGCAGATAAATCTGGATTTTTGGCAACACTGTCTGCAATTCTTTTTTGTTTTGTGTATTCTCACAATTTTTAACTTGAAGTTGGCTGTAGGTGTATTTGTACTTATATACAAAATATAAAAAGGAGAAAGTTCCACGCCCACTTCTCCAATTACGCCCATATTTCGTCGGATGTTGTGTATTGATAAACAAAATGCTTGTATCTAATTTGGAAACTTTGGCTTCCGTCCTTCGCCAGATATACATAAATCTATAATGTCTTTGTATGGGAGATGCCACGCCCACCATTCCAATCCCGGCCATTTTGTCAGATGTTTTGTATTGATAACCCAGCTATATGTACCAAATTTGGACAATTGTTGATCATACTATTCTTTAGATATAAATAGACATTTTGTGCCACGCCCACTTATCCAATCCCGCCCAAATTTTTACAAATGTTGTGTATTGATAACCAAGATGCTTGTGCCAAATTTGAAAACTTTAGTACTTTCGTGCTCTAGATATACCGAATTTTATATTGTCTTTGTATGGGAGGTGCCACGCCCACTCAAAATTTCCAAAAAAAAATATATAGCCTATAGATCCTTCCAGACCATCAGTAATAGTGTGCAAGCTTCATGAAGATGAGTTCAGCGGTTAAGGCGGCTATAAGGTACAAACAAACCAACAACCAAATAAATACATACATACATTAATTTTTATATAGACAGATAATTTTAATTAAAAATAACTCTATTAGAGCGTCCAATTCGCTTGTTAAATGATATTATTAAAACAAACTTATGTTAAAAAAAACTGTATGCGGAGTTAAAAAAAAAACACGTCTGTTCTTAACGAGCACGACCGACCGAAGAAACGGATAATATATGTATTAAATTTTAAATAAATTTTATAAAGTATACCATTATTGCATTCGAAATTAATGCAGGCTCATCTATTATCTTGCGGAAATGATCTTTTATTACAAGTTAATCTTAAAGCTGTGTGGCTCAATTTGTTTCGCTTTTTGGTGGTCTCTCTGCATCGGCATTTGCATTGGGTAAAGAAAACAAAATCCGTACTAGTTTCGCTAAATTTGGAAATACAACCCCGTCATTATAGTTTTTTCTATTTTTATTAACTTAAGATAGAAAGGGGATAACTCGACAGATTTTATCATAAAACTTCTTACCGTGATTTTTGTACTATACATTGTTTTTTTTAATAACTGAATTTTATAAATTTTTGTTCCTTTCTTTTGTAAGTCATAAATTTTTATTTAATGTCTTTTTATATAACTTTTTTAATAATTTGTATAGTACAAACATTATTTAGTTTTAAAAGAACTGAATTTTATAAACTTTTGTAACTTTATTTTATAATTTATTTTTTTATTAAGCATAAAACATACAAAACCTAAGGAAGACTTTGTTGTTTTTTTTTTAATAAGCATTTTTAAAACTTGAAAATTAGTTTTACCTCAAATGTGCCGTTTCAATTAAGGTAACACTTTAAAACCCTATCTTTTTTAACAATGCAATAGTGGCACATAACAAAATTGTTCCGTTATTTGTAAGTATTTTCAAATAAGCAAAGAGTGGCATAATTTTTTATATTGGAAATAATAGCTTATGTGACTAAAACGCATTTTTAAAATTTCCATTAACAATTTCTATGTTTTCTAAAAATAATAAATTTTGAATTGTGCCGTTATTGCAGCCGGTGAGCGATATGTACCTACATACATACATTCTGTGAAAAACATTTTGTTTTTATATTCGGTGTTGTTATAAAACAATAAATAATAAGAAGAGGACACTTAACAGTTAACACAACAATTAACAAGTAAAAATCTTTATGAATTTAAATAATGAGAAGACAATAAGACAGAATGAAAGAAATGCAGATGTGACAGTGAATGTTAACGAAAACAACACAACAAACACGAAGTTGACCCTTGATATGAAATGAATTTATCATTTGACATCAAACACAATTCTCAAACCTTTTTCAATTGTTTGATTTTAACATTTGAATTCAAATTGATAATGATTCGACTATAAACATTCGACATACAATGTTTTATAAATTTGATATCAAATTGTTATTAAATGTTATTCTGAAATCAAAAATAAGCCTGGCAGCACCTAGGCTAAAAATAAATGAAAACAATAAAAATGGCGATTAAATGTGTACTACAGTTAAAAAAATAACATAATATGTACGTTAAGTGAATTCACCTTCAGAGAACCTTAATTTCTTGTAAAAAAATATTGTAGTCTTTACTGGTTCACAAACGACTGACTGTTTTTCTCAATTTCTTCTTGTACATGCTTAATTATAATTACATACAAAGATTCTCTTACATACTAATGAAACAATAAATAACTTAATAACTAGCATAACCCAGTCAACCATAAACCAATGAAATAGACTACCCTTTCTACAACTCTGCCGTCCTGATCTCTAAGAACACCCGATTCTAGACGACTTCTCCACCATATCCCTAAAGCGCGTTCTGCCTCGAGTCGTCATTCCCTCATATGTATTTTTCCTGTCCATGTCCGCCGTCGATACAGTTTCATCATTCGCATTATCAGTTTCCTTTTCCATCACATCGTCGTCAACAATAGTAGGTCCCTGATCTACCTTAAGCCATGGTTTCATATTCTGAACCGCCCAAATGCCCTCGTACGGCCTCTACGACCGTTGAAAGCCCTCGATATCCTTTACACAATATCTAGGCAAAAGTTTGCTGGAAACCCCGACCGTTGAGTCGAAACTCCTAATTATCACCAAGTTCCCTTCTCTATATATCCTTCCCTGTCGCCGTTTCGCATCCACGTAAGTTTTATTATAGTCTTGAGTCTGTTACTTTACCTTTTCAGCCCCCCTTATCTCATCCAAATTCCTATTGTTAGTACCCTGTGTCTATTATTCTCCCTCTCTGACAAACCCCAAATAACATCATGCTCGGACACTGATTTATGCTCCTGTGGACCATGTCGTTCATGGCATATTCAACATCGGGTAAAACTCTATACCACGACTTATTCGCCTGCACATCCATCAACTTACCTATCATTGGTCCCTATTAATTCTCTCTACTTGCCCGTTCGCCTGTGGAGATCATGTTGCAACTCTTATGTGTGTAATATTATTATTCCCCAGAAACTGAACAAATTCTTTCGACGTAAAACAATAACCTCTAGCCGAAACAATGTGACCCGGTCGGCTGTAAGCCCTAAAATAATCTTTCAACGCCTCTATCGCCTCCTTCGACTTTGTTGTCTTAGTAGGGTATAACCTCACAAACTTAGTGTACCCATCTATTACAACCAGAATGTGCCTTTTTACAGAATCCCTGCTGTTTATTGGCCCGTAATGGTCAACGTGAACTACTTGAAATGGAGAATTTCCCTTCGGTATGACATGAAGAAACCCTTCTCGCTTTCCAGATTTTGCTGTGAATGTTACACACTTCAGACAGTTTGATATGTGCTCCTGAACCTTTCTCCTATTTTCTGGAAATCAGTAGCTTCAACTTATAATTTCAATGACTATCCGCTCCCACATGTCCATGATATTTAAACAAAATATGGTCCTCCATTGCCTCAGGCACATAAAACACCAGGTTGTCCCTTACCTTCCTATAAACCACACCATTCCTCATTTCGTACCGTTTATGTTCTGCCTTACCCAATAACTCCCGTATCTCAATCAACGTTTTATCATTCGACTGACAAATAACTAAATTATCCTCAAATGTGTTCTCCGCAATTGCCAGTATTGTATTGCACCTACTAAGGGCGTCTACATGTTGCATACTCTTTCCCGATCTGTGTTCCAACGTATACTGATAGTACTGCAACTCCAAAGCCCATCTGGCTATCCGTGGGTTGAGCTCCTTCTTACTAAGGGTCAATGTTAAAGAGTTACAGTCCGTCACCAATTTAAAAAAAAATTCCCTGTAAATAAACTCTGAACCTCTTCAAAGCATAAATGATTGCCAGAGCTTCCATTTCAAAACTGTGATAACGTGACTCAGTGTCGGTGGTCCTGCTTGAAAAATAAGATATCAGATGAAATTTTCCATCAGTTTTCCTCTGTAGTAGAATCGCTCCAAATCCTATCGAACTCGCATCGCAATGTAACTCCGTTTCATCTCTGGGATCGTATATCGCCAGGAAAGGTGCTGCTACCATTTCCCTTTTCAATTTATTAAAAGCCTCCAGTTCTCCCGGCCCCATACTAAATGCCCTATCTTTTTTAGTCAGGTCGTGAAGTGGCTTTGCTATTATCGAAAAATCCCTGATGAATCTACGAAAGTAGGAGCACATACCTATAAAACTTTGAACCTCCTGGACTTTGCCCGGTACCGGTTTCCGATATCATGTACCCTAAACACTTAACCTTAGTCTGAAAAAAACTGCACTTGTCCAGCCTAAGCTCCAACGTATTATTAACCAGCCGCTCAAAAACTTCCCTAAGTATCTCCATATGTTCACGTACATCACTTGTCGCTACCATTATGTCATCAAGATACATATATCACTACCTTTCCATCCCGCACCATATCAGTAAATATTCTGTTAATAAACCGCTGAAACGTAAATGGAGCATTAGTTAACCCAAAGGACATCCTAAGGAACTCAGCTGTCTCAACGGTGTTGTAAACGTATACACATGATAATAACCGTTCCGTAAATCCATTTTCGAAAATATTCTCTTGTTAACTAACCTATCTAACAAATCATCTATCAATGGTATGGGAAATTTTGACTTATTGTGATCTTGTTGAGCTGCCGAAAATCCACATACAATCTCAAATCGCCTGTCTTCTTCTTTACCAGCACTATGGGTGACGCGTATTCCGATTCACTCGGACGAATTAAACCTTTCGCCAAATACTAAGAATAAGAAAGTCTCCTGGGAGAATAATTAAAAACTTTCCTCTCCTCAACTATCAAGCGCAACTCACATCTCGTAAAAGGTTCGGCCGGCCGTTCCGGGTCCATATAAAACTGTTTAAATAATTCCTTGAACTTCCGTCTCTGATCAAAACGCAAATTCTCCCCTATATTGTAATCTAAATCATGCGATTCGCACTCAACCCTTAACAGCTGCTGAACGAATCGTCGCCGTCTATCCCCGACGAGACACAACCGTTCACTACTCTCGATTGTCCGTTCCCAACCGGTTCATCGAAAACAACAAGCCTTGTTCCGCTCACACTCAAAAAATCACTCCCGAAAACAATATATTCATCGTCAACCACCATAAGTTTTATTTTAACATTTTTATTCGCAAACGAAAGAACTCATTCTGTAATTCCATTAATTTTTAATTCACTTTTATTAGTACCAACATAATTTTTTCCTTCATTCTTGAAGACTTCTACTGAACTTGGTACATTCGACTGTTTTATAAAACTGATGGGGCTGCCGGAATCTATGAGACATTCTAAAAAAATACAACATTATTACTTTTACAAAATGTTAATTCTAAATAGCTTACATAATCATTTTCTTTTCGATCTACTTTTTTATACTCCCCGCAATCCTTTGCTAGATGTCCAAATACGCCGATAGCAAAACACGCCCCTTCCTCTCGTTTCTCTTTGCGGCACTCGCTTGCTATATGGCCTTTACTGTTGCAGTTGTAACATTTGATGTCCCGCTTACCAGCTTGGCGTACTAATTGCACCTTATCCGCCTTAGCTTCGACATTATTGTGCAGCAACTCAACATTACGAAATGCTTTTAATACTTCCATTTTAGATGAAAAACATCGTAGTTTTGCAGTGTTGCGAAGATTTACATCTGGTATGCCCTCTACTAGATACTCAATAAATTCCTCTTCTTCCATTTTTAAATTGTTGCTTAAAATAAGCTTTTCGTTATAGTAAACATCAAAACGTTCATCTTTTTGGCAAATACGATTTTGCATTTTATTACGAACATGCATACTCGACTCTATTGTTCCAAACATGTTTTCCATATCCGACAGAAAATCGCTTATTTCTTCGCCCAAATATGCTAGGTTTGAGTATAGTCACTCTTGTGCACTGCCTTTTAATTTGCTGCATATCAAGGCACGTAACATGTTGTCGGTGACCATGTAGTCTTTTCTAACATTTTTGACTAACGACAACCAAATATCAAAATTTTCTCCACCATCGAATACAGGAAGGAATTCTTTTAAAGTTTCAAAAGGCACTTCTAAACTTACTGTTTTATATTTTTGAACTTGATCTTCGCTTATTTCACACTGCGCTAGTTCGTTCTGTAATTCCAGCAATTCTTTTTTTCTTCTTTAAAACCTCTATTTGCTGTGTAAGTGTGTCTATTTCTTCACGTTGCTTTTCTTTTGTACTTTTTGTTCCATTTGCTTCTTGATTTTTTCTTGCCTTTACGTTGTTATTGTTTTCCTCTTCGTCCGCTTTGAACTTATCCTTTACCTTGTCGTTTATAACCTCTACGTCTTTACTTTTTTTAAGCTCTTCATCGTTGTTTCCCTTGACATCTTCGTTACCTCTTGTTAGCTCCTTAACCTTCCCATCTTGGCTCATTACATTTTCTTGGCTACTCTTCACTCCGCCAACTGCGCCTTCCAGACTGTTATAGTCGTCGTTGGTTGCGCTGAAATCTTCCAAGTCGCTTTTTTCCTTCGAAACTTTTCCCTCCCGCGATGCATTCTCCATCTCTTCGGCTCGTAAAATTTCTTTCAAACACTTTTCAAAATTGCCTGGATTGCTATGAATTCTCGATATTAGCGAGGTTTTTGTGCCGGTTGACGACCTTAAGGTCGTCACTTGACATATGTATGTATGTATAACAACAAAATTATTATGTTTTCTGTTCTTTTCTTTTTATTTTTTTTTATTGCTACACTTTTGTCAAACAGGTTATGTTAAAACAACTGTTTGCATACTTCTTCGTTGACTCCTTTTTTTTATACAGTTCTTTTTCATTTTTATTTTGTAGCGCGTGCTAACCCCACTTCTGATCTGTAGGCTTTAATGGTTCACAAACGACTGACTGTTTATTCTCAATTTCTTCTTGTACATGCTTAATTATAATTACATACAAAGATTCTCGTGTGCCAAAGTGCTAAGACGGGAAAAAACTCTTCACGAGCAACGTCTTCGTGCTGAAGTTCTTACTGCTCCCCGGGGCAGTAAAAGCTTCTGGTCATTCGTTAAAAGAGTAAGGGTTAATGCTAGTTCCTCAATACCAACTCTTTTAAAGGATGGCCAAACATTCACGAACCTGGTTGATAAGGCTAATTGTTTTGCCGAATTATTTGCAAATAATTCTAACTTACCAGATAGCAATCAACCACTACCCGAACTCGAAAAAGTATCCGTAACTATGCCTAAAATATTTTTTCGGGCTCGAGCTGTTAAAAAGGTTCTTGCGGATCTCGACATAAACAAGTCTCCTGGCCCGGATGGTATACATGCACTGGTCTTGAAGCAGTGCTCTTCGACGCTAGCTCGTCCCTTAGCAAATCTTTTCAGCACTCTATACCATGCTGGTGAATTTCCCGTCTGCTGGAAAGTTGCTAATGTAACGCCAATTCCTAAAAAAGGAGTGGCTAATAACCCTGAAAATTACCGCCCAATTGCAATTTGTTCGGCACTTTCCAAAGTTATGGAGAGTATGGTAAATCACCATCTTGTAAAATTTTTAGAGTCAAATTACCTACTAAGCGACCGCCAGTATGGCTTTCGTAGAGGTCGTTCTACTGGAGACCTACTGGCCCTGTTATCAGAAAAATGGTGTCGATCCATTCACCATTTTGGCGAAAGTAAGGTAATTGCTTTAGATATTTCCAAGGCGTTTGACAGAGTCTGGCATGGTGCACTCTTGTCTAAACTTGTTGCATTTGGTGTCGGTGATAATCTCTCTCGATTTATATCGAGCTTTCTCAGAGATCGCACTATACGGGTTGTTATAGATGGGGTTTCATCAAACGAGTTCAAGATTCATTCAGGGGTACCGCAAGGCTCCGTTCTTTCTCCTACTATATTTCTTATTTTTCTAAATGACCTCTTATGTCAAACTTCCAACCCTATCTATTCTTTTGCAGATGACAGCAACCTTTGCCATTCGTATTCATTTGGTTACAGACCAGGCGTGTCCGATGTTTGTGCTATGAGACAGAACATGAATGATACGCTTGGCCGTGACCTAGACATAATCTCAGAATGGGGTCGTGCGAATAGGGTCGAATTTAATGCCCGAAAGACCCAATGTTGCGTACTAACGCATAAACGCGCGACGGATCAAGGTGCCTCATCTGTATGTATGGGTGGTATAAATATTGAGGAAACAGAATCTCTTGATGTTCTGGGCATGAGGATACAATGTGATGTCCGATGGACAGAACATATATTCAAGGTGTCGAAAGAAGCATTCAAGTGCCTCGGTTTTTTAAAACGGTGTAAGATATACTTCACTCCATCTGATCTCCTTACTATTTATACCACCTATATCCGACCGAGAATGGAATACAACTCTCATGTGTGGGCCGGTGCTTCAAAGTCTATTTTGGAGCTTCTCGACCGCGTGCAGGAGAGGGCAAAGGTTCTCATTGGCGACAGTAGGTTATCCAATTCTATTGACTCCCTTGAGCACCGTCGCGATGTGGGTTGTGCTTGCCTATTTTATCGGTACTACAACGGGATGTGTTCTGATGAAATTAGGGATTTGGTTCCCGAGACCCATAACTTTGTTCGTAATACACGTTTTTCCTCAAGAGCACATCCTTTTGTGGTCGATTGGCCGGTGAATCCTACAACGCATTACAGGGAAAATTCGTTTTTTGGCCGGACTGTTCGTATGTGGAATAACCTTCCTGCTGAAGTCTTCCCTCTCACTTACAACATAAATAAGTTCAATTCGAATGTTCACAAGCACTACTCCCTCTTTCCTCCTTCCCATAACCTATTTTCCTAGTTCCATAACAATGCATTGCATTAGTAGGGGTCATCCCCTGAGTGCTGGTCCCAACAAAAAAAAAAAAAAAAAAAAATAATAACTTAATAACTAGAATAATCCAGTCAACCATAAACCAATAAAATAGACTACCCTGTCTGCAATATAAATTATTTGTAAGTAAAAAGTGTAAGAGTGCGAATATAAATAAAACGGGAAAGCTAAGAAAATATTAGTTTGTAGTACGATCGAGGTGATACATGACACGACACGACATGACAGTTCCCAAAACAAAAAGGAGCCAAGTATTTCATACAGGGTGGCCGAACTTGGTCTTTTCCGACCAAATTTGGTCGTATATTTTTCGTTTGGTCGGATGGTAGGCCAAACCTAATTTTGGTCGGTTTGAGAAAATGTAATTTATTTATTTAAACAAATTTAGAACACTGGTCGCAAAAAAGATAAGTGCAAGTCTAATATCTTTTTCAAAAACGCAAAATTGGTTTGGATTGTTGATGAAACTATGGAGGTGGCAATGAAATGAAATGTATTACTTTGACGGTGTTAGTATTATAAAGGATAGTTTTGTCACCTTATTTGAGCTTACCAAGTAAGATGCCGCTTATATTTTTCTTCTTATAAAAAACGTTGTATCAAACAATATTCCTTTAAAAACTTTGCTCGGATTGGCAACAAATGGCGCTTATGTCATGGCTGGTAATGTTGGTAAGCTTAAATCTTAGTCAGCAATGACAACAATATTGAGGTTCTTTGTGGTAATTTTTAAAGTTTTTTTGCAAAGTCCTAAAAGAATAACTTTAATAAAAGAATTGTATTAGGAGTTTCTTATACAGGAAGACTTCTTTGGAGAGATATTGTAAGAATTATAGAACAGTGGGATGTTTTAATACTGTATTTTGTATCATGTTTTTATAAAGTCAATAGTATAAGAGCCGTAGAATTTGCAGTAAGAATGGGTGAGTTCTAAAACGACAGTTGCAGAGTAACTCGCACTTTTAAGCATTCTACAATGCAACCGTTTAGAAACAATAAACAAACTATGCATTGCTCTCTGTTCGATACATTTCTTACGTTGTCTGCAAATTTTTAGGATGCTTTGGAGCTCAGCTTATGTCTTATAAAAATAAATACTATTTTTAAAAAATTGTACAAACTTAAGTTTATAAATTGTGAATAATTTTTCATTGTGGGTTTCTTATATTTATAATAGCATATGTGCAATGAATACATCTAGTTTACAAGCGTTATTAAATGAATTCTTATATACCTTTTGTTTCTGTTACTTTTTTGTTTTTATTATAAATTGCTTATTACAAAAAAAAAAAAAAATTTAGTAAAGCACATATACATAGATATCGTCATTTAAAATGCAAAAGGGGTATCATCATTATGAAAACATGTAAGGGCAGATAAAAAACTTAATAAAAAGGTAACTATTGTGATTGTAACAACGATTTTTTCTGGTTAATATCGTTAACTGTTTTTGTAATCACAACAGCTTACTTTCACTCCTGAAAAAAATTTTACAAAATATGATAGACCCTTTTGCATTTGATGCGACGATATATTTGTTTTGAAATATTCTAAAAATTTGGTCGTTTTAAAAGGATTATGGTAGGTTTTGCGAACAATTTTGGTCGGATAAAATTTTTTTAAACGGCAACTTTGATTTCATATCACTAAGATTTCGAAGTCGGGAAGAACACTATTTCATCTTTTAGCCGTTGAGCCGAATGTCCACCTCACAGTTTATTTAAATAAACAATGAATTTAAATTAATAAAAATATTTTTCATTTATATTTCATATTGTATTAATATCCACATTTGAAAAACATTTAAGCATAACGAATAAATGCAAGTTGTAAATAAACGAATTTCTTAATTTAAAAATAATTTCCCTTTCTTATTGAGAATGCTATGATTATCAAATGATTTTCGAATCATTATGAAACGTTTTGTCTTTTGAGAAACGGTTTGATTTCAAATTATTTTCAATTTTAAATCAAACCTCCGTGTTTATTTGTTCAGAATACAGTAATAATTTAAAGAACTGATGATAGTAAATACCAAACGAACGCATTTCCTCTCACTTTCTTCGAAAACAAATACGGGCAATAGCAATACATAAAAAATATCCATCTGCACATGCACCTGCAAGTATTGCCGTAGCAACAAAAACAATCTTTATAAGTGATTAAACAATTTATCCAAACACAGACAAAATATAAAACTCATTATCACAAGTAAAAAATTTGCAAAAACCTCAATTATAAGTTGGTATTAATAGGTACATAACAGTGTTTAAACGAGGTCACCGCCCTACCATTCAGCAGTTGCTTCAAAACACAAAGTACTAAACGATAGTGAAACCAATCAAACAAGTTCCCAAACTCGTTTTGCAATTTTGGATAATAAATCCTCTGAAGCACAAAATATCATAAAATCGTCTAAGCCACCCCATATATATCTTAGAGAGCAAAACTCTAATGAGTTAATAAAGAGTCTGATCGCGTTGATAGGTGAAAATTCGTTTTATGTAGCTGCAATAAAGCGAGGTAGTATAAACGAGACAAACATAAATGAATCATGAGGATGATTTTCGCAAAGTTATTACTTAATTTGAATCACTTAATAAAAACTTTTATACATACTAACAGAAGAGCAGAAAAGGTCTACAGGTATTGATTTAGAGAATTACTCATGCGTGGACCCTTACGAAATAAAAATGATTTTAGAAGAAAAGTGCTTTAAAATGAAAAAAAGTAACAAATATTAAAAAAAGGGGGAAAAATCCCCAACCACTATTTTGAGTGGAAATAGAACACGGCAACGTTAAGCTTAAAATAACGAAACGCATCCCATTTACAGTTTGAAATATTGTGATAAGTCTAAAAACGGCTCCAACGTTAAAAAATTTAGCAACTGTGGGGGTAATCACACTGCCAACTATAGAGAATGCCCTGTATACCCTATCGTCAAGTGTTCTGTTGGACCGAAACCTAATACTCCTCAAATGAAGGTAACAAACCAAGAAAACACAAAAGACATTCAAGTACCGCTGTCTAGTAATAACAGAAACTCCTACGCTTCCGTCTTAAAATCAAACCATATGCCAATACAAGGTGCTTTACCAAATACTGATGAAATACCCGTTTCAAATTTAATTCGACTATGGAAACATTAGTGCAAACAGTATAAAATTTTATGAACACAATAGCCCAATTCACAATCTTGTGCAAATGGTCTTGCATCGTAGCATTTGCACAATATTGTGAATTGGGCTACTGATTATATAATTCTGTGCAATAAAATTTTTAATTTCTAATTAATTACGATTACAAATAATTCAAAAAAAATTTACGATCACTTAGCATTTCCAAAATGGTATAGTATTGTCTATAATCCCAAAAGTATACTATAGTATTTACTATACCATTTTGGAAATGCTACGATGCTAGACCATTTGCACAAGATTGTGAATTGGTATAATGGGTAATATGATGTCGGATAAGTTAAGAATGCAATCGATGTTATTGAAAGCTGTACTAAACAAGCCATGAACTGTTTAAAAATTTGTTTTTGGAACGCAAACATTCGCCAATTTTAAAATAAATTAGAAAACAAATTCGCGACTGCTAACCTACAATTTTTATTAAGTTTTTCCCTTTTCCTGTAAAGTAAGGAAAACGTTAGTTAGGATTTTTTTATGTTAAAGTAACGATATGTACTTATTTGTATTATAATTATACATAAATAAAATTTTATGAGTTTTGAACATATTGTAAGTATTCGCATTCGCAAAAATTGAATTTGTTTATTTGCATTCGCTAAACTTATATTCGCCGCCCCTAGTATTTACATTTACCTTAATATATCTTTAATAAATATTGAGCAAAATATGTACATACATTAAAGGGCTGCATTTCGTTTCATATGGCAAACACAAAGACTTTGTTCCACAGTTTTTCTTTTTGGTTACCTTTACAATAATATATGTAATTTGTAAAGCATTTTTTTAATTAAATTTAAATTTTTTTCCTAACAACTTTTTTATGCACTTCCAAGCAAAACACATTACTAAAAATGTTTTTGAAAATAAAATTAAATTTTTTTGAAGTTTAAAAATTTACATTAAAAACAATTAATTTACATTGAAAATAAAGTCAAATTTGTATTATTTTTATTATTTTTATATTAATGTACTTCCTTGTCTTGTTGCTTTTACTCTTCTTGGTTATTTTTGTTTTTTTTTTAATCTTTCCTAATATTTTTCATTTTTCTTTCAACTGGCAATACTGACTTTAAGGTAAATGTGTTTTTCCATGAACTTATTCGACATTTATTTAGTTGTTGTTTTGTTTCAGAGTTGTTAGTATTCATATTCTCTTGTGGATCTTACCCGTCTCTTAAATTTCGTGTGTTTGTTGCTTTCACTTCGTAGATATTCATTTTATTGAATACAAACGAAGCAAATACAAAATTATAATGAAAGTTTCATGAACATCATTCCTAAGTTTCATGCAATTGTTTAACATACATATATTATTTTTCCTAAAGTAATTGATTACGTAAACATTAAAATTCTAGAAATTTTGCTAAAGAAAAATTATTTTGCTATTAAAAAATTTTTTTTTTCTGAATCAAGAACAAAAAGCGTTGTATGAGATTAGAATATACTCTAAATATAACCCTTATATTTTTTTATTTTTTAGATATCTGGTAAAAACTTCTTCCAATACATTAACAGAAATATGTACATTACTTGCTATAAGTTCAAATAGTTTTGTCGTTGGAACAAAAGAAGGATCTGTATTTTATTGCACGTGTTTGAACTCATCTACTGCAAAACGTCATTTGGAAGTTGTGCCTCTAAAAAAACATTTATTTATGACATCAACACTTCTTAAGACTCATGTTAATGGACATAGAATTGTTATAAGTTGTGACTTAAGTGGTCAGGTATATTTTCACGATTTACGTAATTCATATGATGTAAGTAATTATTTATATTATATTTAAGTTTCTTGTTAGCAGTGTGGTCATTTTGGCATTTTTGCAGATAATTTATTATTAAAAATTTATATTTAGCTAGACATTTTTCATTTAGCACGTGGCATTTTATTTAGCATTTTTGGAAAATGTTTTTAGCTGTTTTTAGCATTATTTATTTTAATAATTTGGACGAATAGTTATATTGATTTTACTAAAAAAAATTTATAAATTTTAATAAATTTTGACAAAAAATATTTGTTTTCAAAATTAATTTCGTATGAAATGAATAATTCTTTAGCTATCTTGTTAGGAAAAAAATACGAGGGCGTATCAATAAGTCCGTGACCTTTCGAACTTCCCTCGTAGTTATATGAAATGCAACACTGCTCGCATCAAGTACCACCTGTTAATAGACTATGGTTTTGAGCAAGTTCCTCATTTACTTTGCGCTTAACAGCTGTTCAAGAGATGCTTGATATTTCGATATAAAAGTACAGGGAAATTTCACTTTGTATTTAGATAAAAATTCAAAGGTGTAAATTTTGAAAATATTGTTTGCTCTAAACTGTTGAAAAAATAATTATTTAAAGCTTCAACTTTTCTTAAACTATTGAACAATAAAATGATCTAAAAACTTTTGTATATCATAAAAATAAATCATTTAAATTTTGCATATATCAGAGGTTTGCAGGCCCCAAAATTTAAAATTTAGTCTCAGGTAACTTGTGCTACATATTTATATATCACATGCTTTACCAAAATCTAGCTACTTTCTATATATAACCATTTATTTTCATTTCGTTACAAAATTAGTCACTGAAATGTATTTAGTTTCGAATAAAATTTCATACTGGTAATACATTTTTAACAAAAATCTTTAAAAATTTTTAGCATTATTTTAGCAATTTTTAAAATCATATTTTGCCATGTCTTATGCCAGATTTAGCTGTAAAATTTTTTTAGACCTGGCCGCACCGCTTGTTAGTCAATCAACAATTATTTTAAAATACAGATGTTCGAGTACTTTTACATTAAAATACAGTTACTGAATAATTACTAAATTACCCTAAAAAAATTCTGTGGCCCAAAAATGTACGGAAACAATTTTACAAACTCTTAAAATTTAGGGAACAGCTGACGGTCAATAAATGTGTTGAAAAATATTTACACTTTTGACTACATAGCTCGTTTTCTTATCGGCACTCGATTAAATACTTTTTTTAACACGAACATTTAAGGAAAATATTGTTACGTTTTTACTTAATAAAAAGCGTTAAGGCTTTTCCCTTTATAATAAACCTTTGAGTTCGTTTAATTGCAAATAAAAAATAAATACACACGAATTCAACTTAACAAACTTTATTGAAATTCACAAAATGTAACCACTATTGTAAGTAACGAGCTGAACCGTTTAATGTCTCCAATCAAACTAAACTAAATTTTCATGAGTTAGCCTGTCTTTATAGTTCAAAACTATTCCTAGTTAATTCAAGAACCGTATAGTATTTTCTAGAAGGTTGTGTTCGAATTATTTTAAAATAACTTATACATCTAAATCTAAAGTCTACAATTACAATTGCTAGAAAATTAAGTACAGTGGCGTTCACAAAAATAGTAACTAATATGACATAAAACTATAATTTACAAGATAACTTATAACTAAAGCCATAAATAATTATTAGACAAATCAAATTTCGTAACAATATAAAGAAATTATTTAATGTAATATTTCTTATTTGTTTTTTTTTTTATTTAATTTGACTTTGCTAACTTGTGTCTGGGTTAATTTATTCAAAAGAACACGAATAATTTTTTTTGCTATTGATTACTTAAAAATTTGATGTTCTAATTACCCAAATACTTCACACTTTTACAACTCTAAAAAAATAACTAATTAATAAATGCTTTACAAACAAGTTTAATATTAATATTTATTCACTTTTTGTATTGGTTTAATTTTTACATTAACTTTTCTTTTATTAAAAAATTTTTCACAATTTGTAAGCTTTTTGTCTGTTTACTTTTGGAGCAATTCCATATGAAAACGATCAAAATTGGCAAATTTTTGGACGACCCCTCTCCGATTTTAAAATAAATAGTCTCAATCGATTGCCCAGCAAAAAATAATGTACCTACATATTTTTTTTTTTTATAGTGACTGGTTTAGTGGTGGTGTACACCACTGTCATGTGACAAAATTGAAGAATTCTTCATAAGGGACCTCATTGAAAGTTGTTTTAAAAAAACTACTAAAGCGATCGCAACGAGTGATAGCTCGTTGGAAAGGTATTGAATCAGGCTTTAATTGAAAAATAAAATTTTCCTAATTTTTCTTAGAAATTTACCTTTAAATTTTCCCAAGAAAATTAAATTTTCCGATTTTCCACAGAAGCTCCTAAATTTTCCGGCTAATTTTTTTTTTTGGATTCCTCATAATTTTTGCTTTAAGAATCAGCAATAAAAAAATGGGCCCCGACTCCTTGTTTGGACAGGAGAAGAGCATTTAAGAGACCATCTTGTTAAAAATACATTTTAAAAATTATTTTACAGTTAAAAATACATTTATGAAGAAAAAATCTTTCTTATTTTGCTGCTTATACTTAATTACAATATTTATTAAAAATTTCAATTGTCTTGGTATCATTATAAAATTAAAGTAACTTTAAATTTAGCACGTCGGCAGACGAAGAGTACCGCTTTACATTAATTGACATATCAGAAATATTTGGTATAAAGCAATGAAACTTTTGCGTTCCAGTTATAGTTTTGACATTATTATATCTGTTTTGAATTCGTCGCTCCATGGCATCGTGTTCTTTTTGAGTGCATAAAACTGTGTTAATGGCAATTTCCTTGCTTTGAATCCACGAAAACAAATGTTGTACATTTAAGATCTGGTCAGTATATGGCCTTTGCAAACTTGCCTTAGTCGCCATGCGTTTTAGGGTTCCCCCTAACGCATCGCATGGGCCCTTACCGTGGGACGTCGCGAAAAAGTGCCACTCGACCTTGCAGTTTTGTTCTTCTTCAATTATGCAAAGATTGTAAAAATTTTTTTTATTCTTGTACTGAGAAGCCGCGCCGTCTGAGAAAAACGTTACTTTGTCGATTGCATCGAATTTTGATCTTAAGAATTCAAACAGTTTCATTTGAAATAAATAAACGGACACATAGTTATGAGCTAAACTCTCCGCGACAACAACAAGGCTTACGGTCTGTAGTTCGTTATCTTCGTTTTTGAAATAAATGCAAAAAGGATGCACCGTGCACTGGTCGTTTGCCCAGTGATAAGCCTGAATTTACTCCTGAACGAGAAAAGTGTAATTCTCGGCAAAGTCGCTTATCACAATGAATTCATTTTGGGCTAATTTCTCCTTACTTTCCTTTAGGAATTTCGATTGCATCTCGGATATGAAATGGTGCGCCTTCAGTTCATTCAACTTGAATCCGAATTCCTCGATGAATTCCGGAATCTGCTTTACCACGGTCTCAAGGGAACATCTGTCGCTGCTAATTATCCACTGTTTGAAATGCACCTCCTGAATTAACAGCTGTTCAAACTTTTCCGCCAAATATTGCTCTAGCTCGTCAATCTTCGGACAATTGTCGCATTTGGACAGATGACAATTTTCCGTGGGGTATGCGCACAACGACTTCGACGGGAGGTCCCTATATATTTCAATTTCACCGTGAAATACTTTCAATTTCTTGCATGGAAAGAAAATTAATTTGATGTTTTGATGAAACATGCAAACGCAGACTGAATGCGTTCCGTGCCTGTCTAATGCCAGCACGCATTCTTTTGGTCGTAGGATGGCAAACTTAGAAAATCCCACTTTTTCTGCTGGGTATTTCTCATTGAACTGATGGTATGCTTCGGATAGATTACATAATAATAATCTGCGCTGCTTGTGTACTTTTTCTCCATCTTCACGTGTGATAACATAGTCACGTGTACCTGGGCAGGCGCGGCTGTTGTCATCATTGCAGTAAAAATCTTGAATCAATTTCACCGTTGCTTCGCTGAGGGTCCTTGAGCCAAATTTCTTGGTGGGAGTCGCCAATATGCCCTTCTGTCGAACTAATTCTTTGCTTCTTCTCGCGATGTAAAAAGATGTTTGAAACTGTTCAGAAATCTTGCGTATAGACCATGATTGAGGCAGCACAGATAAAATGAGATATTTCTCCGGAAAAGTGGTCGCTAAATTGAATTTTCTTTTCAACTGCTCAATCATTTGTTTGCCGTCATCAACGTCATCTACTTGACTGCATTCGTTATCAGAGCCTTCATCAAATATTGTCGCGATTGCACTCATAACCTTGCCTTTTTTCTCTTTCCTGTATGTTTCACTTCGCAACTTTCTTTTTCTAATAGGCGTTTCACCTAAAATGGTAATAGCCTCATTCAAAGGACTCAAAGACATATTGACCATCGGAATGTCTGCCTCACTATCAGATGAAACATTTTGTTCACTTGTCATTTCACTCTCGGATTGTGGCTGCATTTGTTTCAATGCATTTGCTTGTTGAGACAAATCGATTTTACACTTGGGGCAAATGAATTCTGCTTCTTCACCGTATTGTATATTTAATTCATTCATGTATCGCTTCGAAACACCAGTTAATTTTAATACTTTTATCTTTTTCGAACGATGTCCACTCTTGTTAAACGGATTGCAGCAAAATTTATTCATTTTACTTTAAATTGTCTTTACAGCTTCACTCTTTACTTTACAAAAAAATACTTTAACACTTTCACGTTTAGTATTCAACTGAAATTTGACTCAGAGTGTGTGAAGTATTTATATTTATTTTTTGGTAAAAAATAGGTAAAAAAAAATAAGCGATATTTGCTTTTCATTAATAGGAAAATTTGCGTGAACTACTGGTCATAAAATGTTTTTTAAAAGGGATTTAATTGGTTACTGCCAATAAGCCGACC
Organism: Pollenia amentaria; assembly: GCA_943735925.1. Classification (NCBI taxonomy): domain Eukaryota; kingdom Metazoa; phylum Arthropoda; class Insecta; order Diptera; family Polleniidae; genus Pollenia; species Pollenia amentaria. Next base: position 92,063,090 of record OX031009.1, on the reverse strand, counting down.
ACAGGTCATTAAATGTTTTGCAAATTTTTTAAATTACCAGGTAATAAATATTTCGCCATATTTATGGAAAATCCGTGTTTTATGACTTGTTTCTGCACGTGTCATTTTAGGCGAAATATTTATTACCTGGTAATTTAAAAAATTTACAAAACATTTTATGACCTGTAGCCTCAGTCGGGTTTGGTGTGCCATTACATGCCACTGCTGCTATTATCCATGGATTTATGGCCGATCTTGTGAATGCAGGCAGACCATATTCACTACACACTCAACTTGGGGCTCTTAAAAAAAAAATTGATTTTTTCTTCATAAATGTATTTTTAACTGTAAAATAATTTTTAAAATTCCAAACAAGGAGTCGGGGCCCATTTTTTTATTGCTGATTCTTAAAGCAAAAATTATGAGGAATCCAAAAAAAAAATTAGCTGGAAAATTTAGGAGCTTCTGTGGAAAATCGGAAAATTTAATTCTCTTGGGAAAATTTAAAGGTAAATTTCTAAGAAAAATTAGGAAAAATTTATTTTTCAATTAAAGCCTGATTCAATACCTTTCCAACTATCACTCGTTGCGATCGCTTTAGTAGTTTTTTTTTAAAACAACTTTCAATGAGGTCCCTTATGAAGAATTCTTCAATTTTGTCACATGACAGTGGTGTACACCACCACTAAACCAGTCACTATAAAAAAAAAAATATGTAGGTACATTATTTTTTGCTGGGCAATCGATTGAGACTTTTTATTTTAAAATCGGAGAGGGGTCGTCCAAAAGGTGATCGCTTTCATATGGAATTGCTCTTTGATTGTTTACTTTGCAGTAAGAATTTGTAAAAACTCATTCCAGAACTACCACCTTACGCTCTCAATTTGTGTTTTCATTTACTGTATTTTGTGTACGCGAACCCATTTTATTAAAATTCAGTTAAGTTCAGTAAAAAACATTAAAAGCTTTTGGGTTCTCGAATGCCTCTTATGTATAAATATTAACCAAAATGACACCGAATATTGCAAATTTCTTAAAAGTATGTGTACGATGCATCTAGAGTTAATAAATCCAATAAATTCCAATCCTCTTTTCGCCAAGCAATTACCTAATGATAAGTTATAAGCAAGTAAAAGGGCTATATTCGGCTGTGATACCCTCCATTCAGAGTAAGAACATTTTAGAATTGGGCTTTACATGTACATACATATTGTTACGTTACTGCTTCAATAACGTTTTTGGTTCATTTCCTTTATTTGCAAATTTTTTTTATTGCAAATTTAGTAAAATAAAAACCACATACTTTAAACACTTTTTCAATTCACAACTTTTTATTTCCACTAAGTTTGTGAAAGTGCAATCTTTATTTACAGCTCTTAGAAACAAATTAAAAATTGAGAGCTCTATTTGTGATCTGCACATTAATAACACACTTAAATGTGTGTACTAGTACTGACTGCAATGTCGACCTTCTCGTGTATTTTTACTCTAGCCCAAATGCTAGATGGCTGTAGATTATTTGAGCTATTTCCGGAACGTTCTCGATCTTTTAATTACACTGTGCAAGAAATTGACACTTTTTTTTCGTGACAAGCTGGGCACCTAGCGTTTTAACATAATTGTGTTGCTCATACATTTGACCCATCTAGGGGCATCCTAGGCGCTGCAGGGGCCAAATTTAAGAATTTCATTAAACGGCCATATTTGTATGGGAGCCCCCCTAAGGGGTGGAGATATATTGCAACTATGTAATATCTTCTATATTCCACTCTAGAGAGAAGAATTAAATTTTTAGATGAATCATTTATGGCTTGTTTTGTTTGGAATTTCGTTTTTTATACGTCTACAAAAAATTTGAAGCATTTTTAAAAAACAAAAATTTCGAAATTTTGTTAAAAAAATTGTTTTTTTTCCAAAAAAAAATTATGTTTCTAAAACAACTGCAGATATTAGAAAGAAGTTTTTTCAATTAGCTAAAAGGTTTTTGAGTTACGCGAACATATGTTGTGCAACCTCCTCCATTTTCGAAATAACGGTATATCTCTAAAACCAGAGCCAATCTTAAAAAACCGCGGGCACCACTGGATTCAGCGTACCCGAATTATGTTAAAACGCCATGTGCCCGGCTTGTCTATTTTTTCAACTAGCATAGTGTTATCTAAACTTAACGAATATTTGAATTCAGCTACATTAACATTGTGCCCAGCGTTACCGTTGAATATTTTCAATAAGTACCAAAAAAAGCGGATCTTTGCAAAAAAAGTGGCACCAAAAATGTGATTTAAGAAAAAAAAGGCGGCAATAATGATTTTGAACGTGTTTTGTTTAATTTTATTTAAAATTTCCAATAACATTTTTAAATGGTTAAAAAACATCCAATTAAGATTACTTTTTTATGTGATCTTTATTGGTCTTAGCTTGCTGAATCTAAATCTGTTAAATGATTGGTTCTATCAGGTCTTGTTTTTTAAAAGCCGTTGAGTCATCCACATAAATTTTTTTTATATTTTCAACTGTTTTTTAGAAATTAGTGGCAATATATTTTTTGCAAAATTAGTAGTTAAATGATTGGTTCTATCAGGTCTTGTTTTTTAAAAGCCGTTGAGTCATCCACATAAATTTTTTTTATATTTTCAACTGTTTTTTTAGAAATTAGTGGCAATATATTTTTTTTTTTTTGCAAAATTAGTACTACTCGATTCTGTCTGTCGCGGTCGTTGAAGATAGACGTGTTTTCTAAGCTCGGCATACGGTTTATTTTTTTTTGAACAAATAAAGTATAAAAAAAGTAAATACAAGAAAAAGAAAAAAAAAATTACATGTATGTACATACATACATAAACACACATTTTTTCATTCTCGGTGTTGATAAACAATAACAAATAAGAAGAGCACAACTGTAAACAGTAAAAGAAAAAAAAAACTCTTATGAGTGCAAACAGTAGAAATGCATATATCACAGTGAGTGTTAGCGAAACAAATACAGAAATAAAAAAAAGAATCGATGATAGCAAATACCTAACGGCTAAACCTATTACTCGTACGCGATCCCTCTCGCCGTCTGTATTTAATAACACGGTTGATACAATAACAAATACAAAACCTGCTAGCGTTGCCTCAACAGCAAAAACAATTTTAATAAGTGATGTAAATATTAACCCCCAATCAGGCATAATAGAAAACTCAGTATCACCTTCGGTGTCTAATAATACGGTTGATATTAATACAATAAAAAATATAAAACCTGCAAGCGGTGCCTCAGCGGCAAAAACGATTTTAATAAGTGATGAAAATATTACCCTCAAATCAGGCATGATGGAAAACTCAGCTCCACAAGTAAAAAGTGGTCAAAAGCCTCAAGTACAAGTTGGTATGGACAGGTACATAACAGTGCTTAAACGGGGTCGCAGCCCTACCTCTGCAGCAGTTGCTTCGGCCTCAAAAGTACCATCTTTTGATAAAATAAATTCTCAAAATCGATTTGCAATTCTGGAGGATGAATCCTCTGAAGCACCAAACGTCATAAAATCGTCCAAGCCTCCCCCGATATATCTTAGGGAGCAAAACTCAAATGAGCTCATAAAGAGTTTGATATCGGTGATAGGTGAAAATTCGTTTTACGTAGCTGCTATCAAGCGTGGTAGTATAAACGAGACAAAAATACAAGTCAATAATGAGAATGATTTTCGCAAAATTATAAACAAATTTGAAGTACTTAAAAAAAACTTTTATACATACCAACTGAAAAGCAGTAAAGGTCTCCAGGTAGTGATTAAGGGAATTGACTCATGTGTGGACCCAGAAGAGGTAAAAACATTCCTCGAAGAAAAAGGCTTCAAAATAAAACATGTAGTAAATATAAAAAATAGAGAAAAAAACCCCCAACCACTTTTTCGAGTGGAGTTTGAACCCGGTGACGTAAAGCTTAAAAAAAATGAAACGCACCCTATTTACAATTTGAAATATATTCTCTATAGAAGAGTAACTATAGAAGAGCCACACAAAAGAAATGGTCCCATTCAGTGTTTAAACTGTCAAGAATATGGTCATACTAAGGCATATTGCTATTTACCCCCTGTTTGCGTAGTATGTGGTGAATTACATGGTACAGATCTTTGCGATAAGTCTAAAACCGACCCCAACGTAAAAAAATGTAGCAACTGTGGCGGTAATCACACTACCAATTATAGAGGATGCCCTGTATATACCATCGTCAAGCAGTCAGTTGGACCGAAAACTAATCCCCCTCAAATGCAGGTAACAAATCAAGTAAGCACTGGTGACATTCAGGCCCCGCAGCCTAGTAATAACAGAACCTCTTATGCTAACGTCGTAAAATCAAACCATGCGCCAACGCAAGGTGCTGCGCCAAGTAATGATGAAACTCCAGTTTCAAATTTAAGTCGTCTAGAAAAAACCATGGAAACATTAGTGCAAACAGTAACTAATTTTACGAACACAATGGGTAATATGATGCAGGAAATTCTTAGAATGCAATCGATGTTATTGCAATCTGTACTTAACAAGCCATGAACTGTTTAAAAATCTGTTTTTGGAACGCGAACGGCATCCGCCAACATAAAAATGAATTAGAATACTTTCTTAAAAATAAACAAATTGATGTCATGATGGTTTCTGAAACTCATTTGACCTCAAGAAATACGTTTAACATCAATGGTTATATACTATATGATACCAAGGACCCTCGAGATAGAGCTTGTGGTGGTTCTGCCATTTTGATAAAAAATCGAGTCAAACACTACCTAATGTGTGATCATCGTGAGGATTATCTCCAAGCAACGAACATTTGTGTTGAAGAGCTGAATCGTAGCATTGTAATCTCATCTTTATACTCTCCACCTAGATTTTCAATATCAGAAAGCCAATATTGTGAATATTATAAATCACTAGGACCCTGTTTCCTGGCCGCTGGCGATTATAACGCTAAACATACCTTCTGGGGGTCACGACTAATAACACCAAAGGGTCGTGTTTTGTTTAATACAATCTCTAAAATGAATTTAAATGTTGTCGCGAGCGGCCAACCAACATATTGGCCTGCTGACCCGCAAAAAATTCCAAATGTCATCGATTTTGGCGTGGTTAAAAACATCCCCACAGAAACGATTCACGTTGAAGCTTCCCTAGAATTATCTTCCGACCACACACCTACAATTGTTACTATAATGAACCCCAATAGAATTGTATCTCCGACTGGTTACCTAGCGACGTCAGCCACACAAATAAATTGGTTAAAATATAAAAAATATCTCAGTGCCCATTGCACAGAAAATATTCCGCTCAGTACACCGGAGTATGTAGATCGCTCTATTGATAATTTTGACAGTTTTCTGAAACTAGCTGTTCAACATTCCAATATTGCCCCCAAAAAAACAAAAACTATTAAAATATATTCCACAGATGTCGAGCGTCTCTTGTCTGAAAAAAGGAGGGCACGAAGAGAGTGGCAATTGCACAGATCTCCTCAACTTAAGAACTTGCTAAAAGAGTGTACAAAAAGATTAAGAAAGTTATTGCAGACTCAGAAAACGGCTTCTCTGGAAAAATATCTTAAGGAACTTGATGCAACTCCACAATCGGACTACTCATTATGGCGTGCAGCTAGAAACCTCAAAAGGCCAGTTGTCTCTAAACCACCATTAAGAAACTTGAATGGAAGTTGGGCAATATTGCGGTCGATTTACCACCTGTTGCTGCTAGAGCAGCTATTCCCCTAAGATTTGAGATGAGAGAAATCGAAAAGGTTATATGTGACTTAAACACTAAGAAGGCACCTGACATTGATAAGATCAGCAATAAAATGCTATTAGAGCTACCTCGCGTAGCAAAGAAAATTATTCTTTTTTTTTTTAATGCTATTTTACGCCTTGAATACTTTCCTCAAAAATGGAAGGTTTCCTTAGTTACCATGATACCAAAGCCAGGTAAAGATCATACGAAAGTTGAGTCTTATAGGCCTATTAGCTTATTATCAAATATGTCAAAGCTATTTGAGAAATTATTAGTTTCAAAATTAACACCGATTTTAAGTGAAAATAGATGTATTCCAAACCATCAATTCGGATTTAGAAGAAAACACAGCACAATTGAACAAACTCATCGAATAGTAAATGTCATAAGAAAAACATTTGAAGAAAAAAAATATTGCTCAGCACTCTTCATCGATGTTTCGCAAGCTTTTGACAAAGTCTGGCATGAAGGCTTATTACACAAATTGAAGCAAAATTTACCAGCAAACACACACAAACTGTTAGAAAGCTACTTAGTCGGTCGTCAATTTATTATTAAAGAAGGAAATTTCTTAAGTTCACCTCAGCCGATTGGCGCTGGAGTCCCACAGGGCAGCATCCTGGGCCCTCTATTATACTTAATTTATACTTCGGACATGCCAACAAACAACTACACCCAAACTTCAACATTTGCAGACGACACAGCTTTTCTAAGCGTCCACGAAAACCGTTATGAAGCATCTCGTTACCTACAGCATCATATATTTCAACTAGAAATATGGCTAAGACAATGGAGGATAATGGTCAATGAGCAAAAATGCGTACATATAACATTCACCCTGCGCCGGGAATCTTGACCCCCTATTACAATCAATAATCAAATTATTCCTCAACATTCGCATGTAAAATATCTCGGTATATATCTGGATCGGCGATTAACGTGGAAATGCCATATAGAGGCAAAATTAACTCAAATGAAACTAAAAGCCATCCAAATTCATTGGCTTATTGGAAGAAATTCTGTTCTTAGACTCGATTGCAAGCTTCTACTTTACAACTCTATCTTAAAGCCTATCTGGTGCTACGGTATTCAACTATGGGGCACTGCCTCGGCCTCTAATATCGAAAAAATTCAAAGGCGCCAAAATAAACTTCTTCGTATAATCACAGCCGCCCCCTGGTATGTTAAAAACTCAAACATTCATAAGGATCTCAACGTGCCATTAGTAAAAACTATGATTACAAAATATGCAGTAAAATATTTAAAAAGACTTGAACAACACCCAAATCCTTTAGCTCGAAATATTTTAAATCATGGCGGCCACACTCGCTTAAGGAGAAGAGACACTGCAGCACTTACCCAACTAGATGAGAGATAAACACCTATATAAGTGAACAGAACCCGTGATGAAGAAAATTTTTGTCTGGCACTGGCAGGACATAAATAAAGTATTAGGATAAGATTTGATAAATTATTGTTAGTTCATATAAAATATATGAAGATTCAATAAATAAATAACGAAAAAAAAAAAAAAAAAAAAAAATTAGTACTATTTCTATTTCTATTATTAGGACAACAATTTGACATTTTAAGCATTAATCTAAAGGCCACGAGTATGAATAAGTTACGGCATATTTCGTGAAAATCGAATGGTTTGGAATTCAATTCCCTTTTAGGCATCTTAGCAATATTTTTTTTTCAACAGTTTCGGAGATATTAAAGAACTAATGGGTAAATTTTTAAAAAAAAAATCCAAAAAACAAAAATTTACGTTTTTAAAAATTTACAAAAAAAAAATTATAAAAGCAAAATTCAAATATTGCGATTGTTGGTGAATTTTTCATAATTTTTAGAAAATTAAATTAAATTAAATTTTGGCGATTTTCAGACAACCCTGATTTAAACAGGCATAAGTATACGCTATGGTATAAGTATTTATTTCATCATGGTATACCGCATATGCACAAAAGCAAGTGGTACCTCCCAAGAGCACTTACTTGTGAATAATTAATATGTTCACATGTTACTTAATATATTCGCAATAAATGCATAAACTTATTACGATAGACAACAAATTATTTCAGATAAGCTTGCTTGCATATATATTAAAACAACTACAGTTTATATTAAAGCTGGGAGTTGTAATAAAACAGAAAGTTTAAAAAGTATCTCATCATTTAGTAAAAAGTATCAAAAAAGTTTCAAGAATTACAAAAAGTATCACATTTGGGTGCAGTCGAAAAAGTGGCAAATTGCTACTTTAGTAGCACCAACGGTAACGCTGATTGTGCCTATATCTAGTATTAAAACTTTATTTAAACTGCTATACATCACAAAACTAAAGTATACATTAAGGCTAAACAATTTATCTTATTATTATATCGAACTTTCGAGTAGCTAAAATGGGGTTAAATTACAATTATTACACTTTTTAAGTTCACAAATTTTTTTTATAACTTAGTCACTTTCACAATCTTTATTTATAGATCTTAAAAACTAACTCACAATTGCGACCTCTATTTGTGATCTGCACACTTAAACGTTTTTACTAATACTGGCTAACGACGCCAACCTTCAGGAGTATTTATACTCTGTTCGAGCCCTGACGTCTAGATTGCTCTAGAACATTCGAAGCTTTCGAACTGTCTAAACTAACAGCTAACATCATTATGCATTAACACTATGGCTGACTTATTGTACATCAATAAACTATAGTATACTTTAAGGATTAACAATTTTCAATATCGAAAATTGGGGTTGAAGTACTAGAACATTCTGTACAGTAATTTTTACATTAGAAATATGCATAACTAACATAATAAAAATTTAAAATAATTGTAATTCCTAACAAATACAAAATAACGACTAAATAAAACTAATTATTAACTTAAGTTACTTTCGTAACACTGCCCCCACTGAAGCCTGTGTCCTGTGTAAGAGGCTTATCGTTTTAAATGAACAACTTTTATTTTGACCGTTGGACTTTTGTATACGGTCATTTAATATCTTTATAATCGTATATGAACCATCCCAGTGTATTTGTGGCTTAGCAAATAATCCTTCCTTTTGTTGTGGGTTCCTGCTCAAAACCAACTGAACCTTCTGGAACCCTTGAGAATGCACCAGCCGATCATATCTGGACAAATTAGTGCGGCCACTTACGTACTTACGATGTTCGTAGGGATTTCCCCGCTCCAAGGAAGTTACCTCATTATCTTCCTGTACATTAGGTGCACCAAAATTCTACTTCTGGAGCGTCGAACAACCTATATTTGTCGTCCTCTAGCTGCAACACAATTTCTGCAGTTTGTTATCCAGTCCGTCACGGCTTGCTTACATCCAAACCAGTAGAAGCGTCCTTCAACATTTCTACGGTTTTCTTTACACTGAGATTATCACCACATGTACCGTGATGTATTCTCCGCACCATTTCGTATACCTTAGTAGACGGCACAACCATAAGGCTTTTAGCTGCCTTGCCATCGACGCTCTCCCACGTTCGGTATAGAAAACCATTTGACATTCGAAGACTCTTCCACTGTACCCAATACGCTCTCGTCAGCGATCAATCTGATTCAATTTCTTTAAAAGTGGGTCTTCTACCTGCCATTTTGTCTTATAATTTTAGCCAACACAGGATCACTCCTTTTCGCCTTTACCCAATCTTTACTGGGATCTACCTGCAATGAGCAACCTTCACTGATGCATTCCCCTCTTTCGGATTTCGTATAGTGCCTATCCTCCAATTTACTAAGCTGTCTATCATGATCAACCGCTACTTCACGTTTTTCAACTTTTCTGCGAGTTGACGATTTCGGACGAGTACAAGCGAGAAGCTGTCCAACACTAGCCTCGCTTCCATACCCAACATCAAGGGATATTTCAACATCACCCAAATATATGATGTGTTTTCTCATACCCAGACTTATGTTTTAAAGAATCATAAAATCCGCGCCAATTAGTTTTTCGTCTACAATGTCAGCCATAAGAAACTCATGAAAAATGACAATATTGACAATTCTTAACATCATACGTGGTTTGCCATAGACAGTCGCACGCGCACCTGTAGCTGTTCGCAAGCTCACTCCGCTTGGTGGGTCGAGAACTCCTCTCACTAAGTCAGGAATTATAATTGAAAGTCCTGCACCGATAATGGTCAAAATGCTCTTTTTACCATCGATGTAACCAATTGTCGTATCACTTCTATTGCACTATCAAATTTTTTGTCGAGTCCTCAGATGTGAATGATGGCAACCCCTCCATACTTAACAGCAACTCCTGTGATGACTGATGATTAGATCTTTTTTAATTTCAGATCTTGAACGTTTTTTCGGTGCTTTACAGTTTCTCTGCATGCGACCAATCTTTCCGCAGTTATAGCATTTGACTTTGTTTTTAGATTGCCTCCCACTCATTTCCTTCATTAACTAGCTTTCGCTCTCGCATTCATGTCGAGTTTCCTGGGCCAGGGCAAATGAATCAGTTTCTGCAAAGGTTGGCTTTTGTGATACACACCACCACAAGTTTTACATCAGCATCTCGAATTCCGTTTACAAATGCCTCCGTTTTAAAATTATTCAAAAATGGATGATTCTTCCCAGGGAATGTAAGCTGCACCAAACGCTCCATTTCGAGTGAAAAATCCTGTAAAGTTTTGTTTGCCTTTTGCACTCTGCCACGCAACTCCATTTTGTATATCTCTTTTCTGTGTTCACCACTATACTAACGTTGCAGTGCTGCCATAATGTCATCATAATTGTTTCTGTAACTTACTGGTACAGTTTCTAAAATTTCAGCCGCAGTCCCTTTAATGCAAGAATTAGCTTATGGCCTTTTCATCACTGCTCCATGCATTTCTGTTAGCAACTATATCAAACTGGAATTTAAAAACATTAAACGGAACACTACCGTCAAAACAAGGAGTCTTTATTCTACTGGAAACTTCTGGGATAACTCGCACCGCTACCTCCTGGCATTGAATGTTATTAACTTTTGCCTGCAGATGGTGTAGTTTTTCATCAAAAGCCGTGACTTGTGTTTTTACATCCGTGACTTGCGTTTTTACATCAGACAGCTTCTGGTTGAATTCTATTTCCATTTCATTAACTCTTTAATTTTCATCCGTTTTTCTAGAATTTTCATAAATTTTTCTCGAAGTTTCATTGGGAATAGCTCTAGAAATTTAATCGATTTTTAAAAGTTTCAGCCAGATTATCGCTCGAATTGTCTTAAATCATTATTAGCATGCTTCTGGAATTAGCGTCCATTTTTCTAGAAGTTTCAGCTAGCATAGCCCTTGAATTTTCATCTACTTTTGCCATCATAGCAAAAAACATTGTATTGAAATCCATACTGCTAGCAACTGCAGGTGTATATACCCATATTTCTTCTTTATCCTTGAATTCGTAGCTTACAATGTCAATATTGCTGCGCTCGAATTCATCTATTAACCTATTCTGCAGCTCTGCTTTATTTCCTGCAGTTGGTAGATCTAACTTGCTTAACCCTTTCGCTACAATTTGTTACTGGGTTGCTAAAAAAAATCCAATTATTTTGTATTGTTACTATATTTGGCACTAACAATAACAATCAATACTCGATTTAAAAAAAAAATTTACCCTAATGCTTTAAACACATTCGAGACAGCAGACTACCGACTTCAATATGTCAACAATAGAATACATGTGTGTTAGACCGTCTCAGTTTTTATACTTTTTTCGAAATTTCTTCATGAACATCGATTTTCTTTATCTACTATAAAAACCAAGAATTTTGGTGTATAACACTTAAATATTAATGAATGGGAAGTGGTCTCTCAAATCGTTTTTTCATTTTTTAGGCAAAATCCCTTTTTTTCAAAAAATGAAAAAATCTTGATTTAGTAATTTGCCTCAAACTTAAGCAGTTCTGAATGGATATGCACATAATTTCATGCATTAGAAAGCTTATTAAATTGCGCATCCAAACGCATCCAAACTCCAAAACAAAAGCACAATTTTAGCAAATTTGAAAATAAAAAAACCAATATCTTCTTACTTTATAATGTATTTATGCAATAGAAGCAAATTTAGAAATAAACAACTTTACTCATTTCAACTAAAACTGCCGTTTTTCTTAACAGAATGCGACTGTTATTTACACCAAAATCTTTATTTTAAAATTTCCTACCATACTGCATTTACAGAATGTAAAAGTTTTGCCTCATTCAATTTTTACATATGAAAAAGTAAGCAAAAATTAAAAAAATGTTAAGTTTGTATTTGAAAATCTGAATTTGTAGTGCTATGAATAAAAAACCATCGAACAAAATGGCAATGTTGCTTTAAGAAACATTTAGGAAATTTAATAAGCTTTCTAATGCATGAAATTATGTACATATCCATTCAGAACTGCTTAAGTTTGAGGCAAATTACTAAATCAAGATTTTTTAATTTTTTGAAAAAAAGGGATTTTGCCTAAAAAAAATGAAAAATCGATTTGAGAGACCACTTCCCATTCATCACTATTTAAGCGTTATACACCAAAATTCTTGGTTTTTATAGTAGATAAAGAAAATCGATGTTCATGAAGAAATTTCGAAAAAAAATGAAAAGTGAGACGGTCTAATACACATGTTACCAAAGTTATTATGACTTCGATTAATAAAGTTTTTCTGTATTGCGGGTTTTCAGCCTTCCGGAACACTTTTCAAATATTTACATATTACTATATTTCAATATGTAACAACTGCATAAACTATTACCACTATATCAAACTTATAAATAAATTGTGAAGTTTTCCAAAATAAATTTTTTTTAACCCTAATAACTTTAAAATTTTATATGATGGAGTTTCTAAAAATATATACAAAAACTTGGGGTGTTCTCTATAACATATTATATTTGAGAAAATATTATTATACATATCGACAAAATTTTAAGATAAATCCTCTTAAGGGGTTAATAAATCGGTATATTTAATACATCATATGAAATGTGTTTTGAAAGACTTTATTATGATACCAATACTTTAAAGATTCAGATTATATTTTTCTTCCTATACTATTGATAAAGTGCTCTGAAACCTTTACGACCTATAATTCATAAACTTAGTGCGTTGAACCAAAAAATTACAGTAGAATCCCGATACAGTAGTCTTGCGGTCAAGTTAACCAAATTGTAGCGCTTCTGTGCCGCTCTAAACGTTAACTCTAAGTAAACTTTTCAGATCTTATTAGTAAAAGTACTGATTTGTACAAACGATAACAAATTAGATTAAATTTTAAGCTGAAAGTTGAGAGTTTAAACAAAATTGAGATATTCATTAAAGAAAAACTATCGGCGTTGTATTATTATATATCTAAAGTTCCATCTCAAAAATAAAAACGAAACGTCACAAAATTTTCAAGGCTTTGAAGAATACATAGGAAAAAGCATACAGGAAAACATTACATAGACCAATATATGCTGATCTTAAAGCAAGTTTGTACAAATGTTTTCTTGAAGCATCGAAAGCGTAATTGCGCAATCACTGTTCTAATTTCAATATCAATAGCTAAGCGCGAGTTCGTGTAACTGCAACCTGAAAAGACAATAATATTAGTAATGGATGGCTGGCAAATGTTTAGAAAATACCCAGAATTCGCTATCTGAAAATTTTTGATTATTGCATTTTTTACAATTTAGAAAAGTTAATAAATAAGACGAAAAAGTTAACAACCCTTAGGACATTTCAGTTTACTTTTTTGCGATTATACTGTATATTAGGATTTTTTTATTCAACCTGCCATGAAGATAATATTCTTTATGAGTTCCAAAAACAATAAAATTAAAATATTTTAAATGTTTGTTGTTTTATTATTTTGGCTTGAGGTCCTATATAAATAATAAATAAAATTCAAAAAACTTTTTATTTTATTTTTATATTTTTCCAATATTTCGGTCAAAATCTCTGACCATCATCAGGGGAATATTTTAAATAAATAAACAATAAAAGTTAAAAAAAAAAAAAAAAAAAAAAAAAAAAAAAAAAAAACTCGGACAAATTTAAATAAAAATAAAATAAAAAGTTTTTTGAATTTTATTTATTATTTATATAGGACCTCAAGCCAAAATAATAAAACAACATAAACAACAGGTCAACTATACACAAGAATAAATTTTAAATGTTTTTTAATAAATTCATTTGTTTTTACGTTAAAAAATTTATCATAAATAAGTATTTATATTTTTTTAGGCTTAAATTAAGTTTGTGTACGAGTCTGCAATTATGCATGTTGTTAAATTAATTAAAATCAAAAATGATAGTGGCACCACTGAAATGTAAATACATAATAAAAAACACAGCTGTTTATATTTTTTCAATTGTAGCTGTCGTCTTCAAAATAATTCAGTAGCTGATTACGCGACTACAATTGCAACCTGCAGCATTTGTAGTCGTGCCTTCGTGTTGCCTGCTGTCTCGAATGTGTTTAATGCATAAATCTTTTTTTGGACTGTATCCATATGGATACATATATCGGTTATGGTAAAGAAAAATGCTAGTATATTATGGATTATTTATATTAAATTCAGCAGTACCAACACATAAAATTCTGTTTTTTTTACAATAAAAAAAAAACGCTACAAATATTTACATAAACCAACTAAAACTATGAACCTAAAATTCATATAATTACAATAAACAAAGACAAAAAATAACATATACCCAAGGAATATTTTTCAAAGTCAGTTCTAATGAAACCTTTTCTGGAACCGGTTGTACTATCACCGGTTACATAGAACCGGTTCTGGAGTTTATTGCTGTGATCCAAGAACGAAAGCGTTTGTGAAAAAGAACTAAGACTGGTTCTAGAACCGGTTACCTCAGAACCCGTTCTACTTTGGAGGGAAAAATTATCTACAGAAAGTTTTGTATTTTTTTTTTTTTTTTGGTATGCTTCAGAAAAAGAAGACTCTGGAATTGTCCAGGAAGCTTTTTTCGAACGAAATTATATATGTATATATGTTCCTTTAACTCCCACTGGAGCATAGGGCGCCAAAACGAAATTGTTCAACACTTTTTAATGGAACTTGTGGAGTTTGAAAATTGTTGGATTTTTTTGAACTGTTTTATCAACTGTGTTACTATATCAATAACCATATCACCTTTATCATTATTATCAACATTAATATATATTGTATGTTGATTTCATACGGACCTTCTTTAGAAAGTTCTCATAATAAAAAGCTGTTATTGTTATCGAAAGCATCCAATAAATTTTTAAAAGCTTCAGATTCTGCCAAGTCAGAAACATCGGAATCGACACAATTGGTTAAAACTTTTTCAATTTCAGACTTCTTTATTTTTCTTATAATTTTTAAATTAATTTAAATGGTACCAGAAGTAAAACAGAACGTCTTTATCATAGCTGCATCAAACGTAAGATGATTTTATATGTATTGTGTGTATATCGTTAACAATCATAACTTGCGTTTATATCCATATGGATACATACAATGTTTAAAAATTCTGCACAGCTTTCTTTTTATTTAAAACAAAAAACTAAAGATGCAAAAAGTTAAAATAAACACTTTTCTTTATGTTGGATATGTTTTTATAAAAAAAACATGCTCACATATAACTGTTTTTTGTAAAATAAAAAAAGCTTTTTTCAAAACAAAAAAAAAATATTAAAAACCGTTTTTTTAAAATTCTATATTTTTTTCAGTTTTGTAAAAATACAAAAGATTTTTATTGAAAATTATTCATAAGACCTTAAAACACAATAATAAGTCGATATCTAAATCAATTCTTTGACATGGAGATTGTCAGGTGCCTCCAAAGTTGAGTGTATCCATACGGATACAATACAGCGAAAGGGTTAACTCTTTCTTGAGCTATTCCACTTTAAGTTCTTCAAATTTTATTGCTGTCAATTTTTTATTGTTTTTTTTTTAATTTATTTTATTTTTGCAATTTCACTTCTGACACCAATTGTTACGTTAGTGCCTTTTCAATAACGTTTTTGGTTTATTTCTTTTATAGTAAACCTCTTGAGTTCTTTTATTGCAACTTTAATAAAGTAAAAGAAACACAGCACTTTAAACACTTTCTGCCGTATCTAAAAATGTAGATTCATATACATAGTTATTGAATATAAATTAACAAAAGTATGTAATATTAAAAAGCTCAAATAAATAAATAAGAAATAAAATAAAAACTTAAACAAGTTAAAAAGTATAGTCGGTCAAGCCCGACCATATGATATCCTACACCACAGCATATAAGAACAAAGTGCAAGTGGAACCTCTTAAGGACCCATGGGCAATCATAGACCCGCCAGAAGAGAATTATGTAATTGAGTTTAAGATTCATATAAAAGTTCTTTGTGCCCAATATTATTCAGGTTCTTCAACTACATGTATGAAATTTGTTTGCCTTTAAGTGATTTTAGGAAGGGGGTTTATATGGGATCTATGATTAATTTTGGACCCACCAGCACAACATTTTTATGACATAGTAGCCATAGTCGCCCATTTTTATGTAAATATTAACATTTATAAGGAAGTTATGGCATTAAAAGCTATTTTTTGGAGCAGTATTTGTATGCGAGCTATAGTTAAATAGTGACCGATTCCCATTAATATTGGTAAGCCGATTTCGATTAAATAAAGAATAAGTTTGTACCAAAATTAATATAAATGCCAACATAATAAGATGGTTTATGGGCACAAAAACTCTATAACGGAAAAAAGTATGGAGGCTATGTGAAATTATGGACTTATCCGCCACATTTTCAATAGGTCATTGTGCAAATTAGAGCCTATGTACCAAATTTCATCGAGCTATCTCTAAAATTTGACACGGTCTACCAGTGCTACCATCAGAGCTACAAAACTACACTTAAGAAGACGCAAAATTTAATTTAAATTAAATTACACCTCCTATCAAATTAAAGTTTAATTATAAAAAACTTACAAAAAAGTACAAATTAGAAAGAGTTTACAGACCAATTTTTAAGGCCGGGGTTTCAAAATGTGGATTTGGTTTAAACTTAGTTTAACGTCTCTGAAACTCGGATTTTTCCAGCAAACCGTAATTTTTTTGCTCAATATTTCATTATAGCATCTACCTTAGTTTGGTATTCCGTGTAAAACTTTTTTATTATACGTCTAAGACCCCATAAAGTATATATCTTCTGGCTCTGGAAAAACGGAAAACAAAAGAACAAACTTGGTCTCAAATTGCTCATAGTTATCCTAAGCGGTTTGGGATTGAAATCCAGCAACACCGGTACAGTAGGATCAGAACAATGAATCAAAATGTGGAACCACCACCCTAAAAAAATTGAGAATTTTGATACAAAAATTAACATAAATGGTGGAATAATGCACGGAATGATATAAAATATTGAACGAATTCGCTAAAAATCATACTTTTGAATTTCGTGAAGATCGGCCCATAATTGACCATATGCCCCATATAAACCCTACTCGCGGAAAAGAGCTTAGTACGCTTAAAACCGTAATAAATAACGATATCATACTAAAATGATTCACAGTTTTATAGGACCAGAAATCACACTGTAAAATTTTGTGAAGATCGGTCCATAATCTACACAAGGTCCTGTATAAACCCTACTCCCGGAAACAAGTTAAGTATGCGTAACACCGTAATAAATAATGCTATCATAATTAAATTCGGCACGGTACCGTTTTGCAGGACTAGAAATTACACTGCTAATATTCATGAAGATCGGTCCATAATTAGCCCTAGACCCCATATAAACCCTACTCCCGTAAAACAAGTTAGTACGCCTAAAACCGTAATCAATAACGCTATCGTACTAAAATTTTGTTAGTCACAGTTTTATAGGACCAGAAATCATAATTTACTATAGGCCCCATATAAACCCTACTCCCGGAAAAGAGTTTAGTTACGACATTGTACATAACGCTATCGTAATAAAATTTGGTACGTCACAGTTTAATGTGACTACAAATCACACTGTAATTTCGTGAAGATCGGTCCATAATTTACTCTAGGCCCCATATAAGCCCTACTCCCGGAAAACAGTTTAGTACGCCTAAAGCCGCAATTAATAATGCTATCATAACAAAATTTGGTATATGACTGTTTTGTAGGACTAGAAATCGCAGTGTCAAATTTGGTGAAGATCGGAAAATAATTAAATTCGTCTAAAACCATAACAGATATAGATATTGCGGTAAAATTTCTTCCAACTTAGATTCATATGGCCAGAAAAAATATCAAGCAATTTTGTGTACGGTCCATATTTAACCTTAGATCCCATACTAATCAGCCTTCGAAATTCACTGTTAACGCTAAAACTACTTACACTGCTGTATTAAAATTTGTTCTAATTTATTTTTTGTAATACCAGACATCAGTGTTCAGAATTTTGGGAAGATTGGTCCACAATTTACCATAGGTCCAATACAAATTACCCTCCCAAAAATAATTTTAGTTCGGCTAAGACTGTTACGAATCATGATATTTTACTCAAGCCAGTTCAAAGTTCTAACAAGAAATACATACAACTTTCTTATTGTCGGTCAATAATTTAATAAAGGTCTAAACCGCAAACAATTTTAATGCTGACGTTCGTTATTGTGAAGCTTAGTTTATAATATATTTGTATTTATTATAAAGAGCCCACTCCTGTCGGTGGAGGGTATCAAAGATTCGGCACAGACGAATATAGCACTCTGACTTGTTAAATTTAAATTTTAAGTAAGACTAAGCTGTTCCGTCAAAATTTTCCATACAATCTTGGTAATGGCGGCACAAATCTGTTTTCAGATTAACTAAACTTAGTTTAACTGAGATCTCAAAAACCCAGGCCCATATGCAATTATTGACCTATTAAGATAAAATTATGTTATGATTTTGACTGCCAATTTTCTGGTTTGAAATTATATCACATTTATATTTAAAATCGTCTTAAATACAAAATTCTGTTCTTCACTAATCACTTAAATGAAACTTAATTCACCAAGCTGGTACATCCAGTGCTGATCCACACTCTTCAAAGTTCAGTCGTCAAGTCTTTAATTTTCTAAAAGCTCAAGACTTGACAGCTAAAACTTGAAGAGTGTGAACCAGCACTTTAAACCTACGTTCCTAAGCCTAACCGGACAAAATTTTGCCATTACAGGCCGAATCTCAAACTTATTAAAAAAAAAAAAAAATGAACCACATATCATTAAATTCTCTTTACAATTGCGATATGTACTTTGTGCAGAAGGTCTACATGGACAGACAACCAGCCAGTAGGACAGACGACTCAGATACTGATTCATATCGATCGGTATGCTACAAAAAATATTTGTATGTTTCTCACTTAAATAAGATCAATATTAGTCATGCATGCTATGAAGATTCATATAGTAATTCAAAATAATTTAACAAAAATAATATTGAAAACCTCAAATTAATTAATAAAATTTAAATAAAAACTTCAAATAATAAGTTCCAGATTTTGTTGTTTTTAAGCTAATAAGGCCTAGAATTTCCTTGTAATTAAACCAAAATTTTTAATTACAATTTTCCCAACGTTTCGTCGGTATATGACAAAAAACATTTTCCAAAACATGTATAACTTACAATATTTTCCGTCTTTACATTAATATTTTACATAAAACATGAAAAATTATAAACAAAACATGAAATTAAAATTTTAAAACACTACTACTATATCACAGTTTCTTTTAATTTAAGGCAACTATGTAACTGGCATTAATGGTTTTGGTCTTCCTCTACGTTCATTGTTTTCGTGATGTTTTTTTTTTAATTCGCAAGCTTTTCAAAGTCTAAAGGCCCAACCATAATGTGCTTAAGTTGGCTTCAGCAAATGTGCGAATACATGTAAATCATATGAGGCAAACCATATTAAACTTGAGAGACTTTTTGTAAATTTTTGACAGTAGGTTAAGCAAGGTTATGCATATTATGGTTGGGCCTTAAGATTTTAACATTTTTGAAGTCAGCCTCTTACGTCGGTCGCGCTCGTTGAAGATAGACGTGTTCTCTTAGCTCGGCATACGGTTTATTTTTCATAATAAATTAAAAAAAAAGAGAGAAAATATAAGAAAAATAAAAAAATATATATACATATGTATGTACATACATACAAAAATATTTTTTGTTTTTAGACTCGGTGCTGATAAACAATAAATAATAAGAAGAGCACAATTGTAAACAAAAAAGTATAAAAAAAACGCTTATAAGTGCAAATAATGTAAATACAATAAAACAGAATGATAGAAACGCATATATCACAGTGAGTGTTAACGAAACAAATGCAGAAATAGAAAAAAGAATCGATGATAGCAAATACCTAACGGCTAAACCTATTACTCGCACGCGATCTCTCTCACCCTCTGTATTTAAGGTGCCCGTAGATGACATGTTTTTTACATCTGACTTGTCAAATTTCCCACTGTAAAATACATACATGTCGTGTGTTACCTTTAAAACATTGCATCTGTAAAAGTCAGACGCAAAGTCATCAAAATTTCAATTAGAGCATGTTCTATTTTCTTCTGACATCAGCTGTGTCAGAAATCTATGCCGGGAAAAAACCGGCAGCGGTGCACTATTGACGAAATCATTAGCCGGCTGAAGTTTATATTTTACAATACCGATGTATGTATGATAATTTCACCATTAAATATTCATTATGTTCATATATATAAAAAAAAAACGTTTTATTATAATATCCTAAATTGGTTTCTTCGAATTTAAAGAAAACAATGTTAAGATGGCTGAACTCTTTTACGGCGCAATTAAAAATTTTTGTGGCGGCAGCACGATATTTTGAAACCCAGAACTACTTTGGTTTCTGCCAATAACTATGCGAAAAAAACAGAGACAATGTCAGAAGCATATTACATGTACGTGTGTGACCAAATATTATAAACCTTATGTAAAAAAGCAATTTTGACAGACATTCACAATTACATATGACTTGAAAAGTTGACAAGCCAGATGTAAAAAACATGTCGTCTACAGGCACCTTTAATAATACCACTGATACACTAACAAATATAAAACCTGAAATCGTTGCCTCAACGGCAAAAGAAATTTTAATAAGTGATGAAAATATTAACCCCAAATCGGGCATAATAGAAAACTCAGTATCACCTTTTGTGTCAAATAATACAGTTGATTTCAATACTATAAAAAATATAAAACCTGCAAGCGTCGCCTCAGCGGCAAAAACAATTTTAATAAGTGATGATAAGATTACTCCCAAAGTAGGCATAATGGAAAACTCAGTATCACAGGTAAAAAGTAGTCAAAAGCCTCAAGTGCAAGTTGGTATTGATAGGTACATAACAGTGCTTAAACGGGGTCGCAGCCCAACCTCTTTTGCGGTTGCTTCGGTCCCAAAAGTTTTAAAAGAGGGTACTCAAGTGAATAAATAAAGAATTTGATCTCGGTAAAAGGTGAAAATTCTTTTTATGAAGCCGCAATAAAGCGTGGAAGCATAAATGAAACGAAAATACAGGTCAATCGTGAAGATTATTTTCGTAAAGTAATAACTAAATTAGAACCACTAAATAAAAACTTTTATACATACCAACTGAAGAGCAGTTAAGGTCTTCAGGTAGTGATAAAGGGAATTGACTCATGCGTAAACCCAGGTGAGATAAAAACGTTTTTAGAAGAGAAGGGGTTCAAAATAAAAAAAATTTAGTAAATATTAAAAATAGAGAGAAAAAATCCCCAGCCACTTTTTCGAGTGGAGTTAGAACCCGGCGACGTTAAGCTTAAAAAAACGAAACTCATCCCATCTACTTACAGTCTGAAATATATCCTGTATAGGAAAATAACGATAGAGGAGCCGCACAAAAGGAATGGTCCCGTGCAATGTTTAAACTGCCAAGAATTTGGTCACACTAAGGCATACTGCCATTTAACCCCTGTTTGCGTTGTATGTGGAGAATTGCATGGTACAGCTCTCTGCGATAAGTCTAAAAACGACCCTAATGTAAAAAAATGCAGCAACTGTGGTGGTAATCACACTGCCAACTATAGAGGATGCCCTGTATACTCTATAGTCAAGCGCTCGGTTGGACCGAAACCTAATGTCCCTCAAATGCAGGTAACAAAGCAAGTTAACACTAATGACATTCAGGTACCGCAGCATAGTAATAACACAACATCCTACGCTAACATCCTAAAATCAAACCATATGCCAATGCAAGGTGATTTGCCAAATAATGATGAGACTCCAGTTTATAATTTAAGTCGTCTAAAAAAAACCATGGAAACACTAGTGCAAACAGTAAATAACTTTACGAACACAATGGGTAATATGATGCAGGAAATGTGAAGAATGCAATCGATGTTATTGCAAGCTGTACTTAACAAGCCATGAATTTTTTAAAAATTTGTTTTTGGAACGCAAACTGCATTCGTCAACATAAAAATGAACTAGAATACTTTCTTAAAAATAAACAGATTGCTGTAATGATGGTTTCTGAAACTCATTTGACCACAAGAAATACGTTTAAAATCAATGGTTATATATTATATGAGATAGAGCTTGTGGAGGTTCTGCTATTTTGATAAAAGCCCGAATTAAACACTACTTAATGTGTGATCATCGTGAAGATTATCTGCAAGCAACGGACTTTTGTGTTGAAGAGCTAAATCGAAACTTAGTACTTTCATCTTTATACTCTCCACCTAGATTTTCAATATCAGAAAGCCAATATTATAAATATTTTAAATCATTAGGACTCTGTTTCCTAGCCGCTGGAGATTACAACGCTAAGCATACCTTCTGGGGGTCACGGCTCATAACACCAAAGGGTTAATACAATCTCTAAAATAGATTTAACTGTGGTCGCGAGCGGACAACCAACTTATTGGCCTACTGATCAGCAAAAATTCCAGATGTCATCGATTTTGGCGTGGTTAAAAACATCCCCGCAGAAACGATTCATGTTGAAGCTTCCTTAGAACTATCTTCCGATCACACACCTACAATTGTAACTTTAATCAACCCAAATATAATTGTATCTACGTCTGGTTACTTAGCGACGTCAGCCACACAAATAAATTGGTTAAAATATAAAAAATATCTTAGTGCCCATTGCACAGAAAATATTCCGCTTAGTACACCAGAGAACGTGGATCTCGTTATTGTTAATTTTGACAGTTATATCAAACTAGCGGTTCAACATTCCAGCATAACCCTCAATAAAACAAAAATAACATATATTCTACAGATGTCGAGCGTCTCTTGACTGAAAAAAGGAGAGTTCGAAGAGAGTGGCAATTGCACAGATCCCCCAACTTAAGACTATATTAAAAGAGTGCACAAAAAGGCTAAGAAAGTTACTGCAGTCTCATAAAACGGCTTCCCTGGAAAAAATATATTAAGGAACTTGATGCAACTCCACAATCAGACTACTCATTATGGCGTGCAGCTAGAAATCTCAATAGACCAGTTATATCTTAGTCACCATTAAGAAACTTGAATGGAAGTTCGGCAAGAGATGACATTGAAAAAGGAAATCTGTTTGTTCATCATCTGAAAAACGTATTTACCCTTAATACATCTCACGATATAGCACTCGAGTTGCCGCCTGTAAATGTTGGAGCAGCTATTCCCCTAAGATTCGAGTTAAGAGAATCGAAAAGGTTATTTGTGATTTAAACACCAAGAAGGCTCCCGGTATTGATAAGATCAGTAATAAAATGCTTTTGGAGCTACCAAGTATAGCAAAAAAAATTATTCTTATTATTTTCTATGCTATTTTACGCCTTCAATACTACCCTCAAGAATGGAAGGATCACACAAAATTTGAGTCATACAGACCTATTACCTTATTATCTAATATTTCAAAGCTATTTGAGAAACTACTAGTGTCAAAATTAACGCCGATTTTAAATGAAAATAGATGTATTCCAAACCATCATTTCGGTTTTAGAAGAAAGCACAGCACCATTGAACAAACTCATCGAATAGTGAATGTCATAAGAAAAGCCTTTGAAGAAAAAAAAATATTGCTCAGCACTCTTCATCGATGTGTCTCAAGCTTTTGATAAAGTCTGGCATGAAGGTTTACTACTGAAATTGCAGCAAAACTTACCAGCAAACATTCACAAGCAGTTAGAAAGCTACTTAGTCGGTCGTCAATTTATTATTAAAGAAGGCGAATTTTTAAATTCTACACACCCAATTAACGCTGGAGTCCCACAAGGCATTATCCTGGGACCTCTATTATACGTAATTTATACTTCGGACTTCCCAACAAACAACTACACCCATACCTCAACATTTGCGGACGACACAGCTTTTCTAAGCGTACACGCAAACTGTCAAGAAGCATCTCGTTACTTTTTTTTTTTTTTTTTTATATATTATTTATTTCAAATAAATTTATTAACGAAAAATAGTTTAAAGCCTCAGCACCAATATTGGCATTAAAGAGGCTAAAAGGCAACTAGTGTTATTCATTATTTATATTAAAATATTAACTGCCGTATTCATAAACAACTAAAATCGATATGATATCTGTTTTAAGAAAAATTTGTATGGAAATTTTGTTTTAAAATACTTTTGAAATCTATTTTATTTTTTATGAATACGGCAGTAAATATTTAAATTTAAAAAATTTATTATTTACAGTTTTTATTTTATTATAAAATTAAATTTATATAACAAAATATTACTAAAGAAGTGTTTCGAGATTGGTTAGCAAAAATTTTTTGAATTCTCTTTTAAATGTTGACAAAAGTTCAATGGTTTTAAAAAAAAATTGGTAAATCATTGTATTGGTCTTCCTCTACGTTCATTGTTTTCGTGATGTTTTTTTTTTAATTCGCAAGCTTTTCAAAGTCTAAAGGCCCAACCATAATGTGCTTAAGTTGGCTTCAGCAAACGTGCGAATACATGTAAATCATATGAGGCAAACCATATTAAACTTAAGGAAACGCTTTGTTAAGTTTTATGAAATTGTCATTTGTTTAAGCAAAGTGCGAAAAAGATCGCACATTCCGTACGGAATCAAATGTTTTTTTATTTTGTTTTTGTTTTTTTAAATACATTTGAGAGACTTTTTGTAAATTTTTGACAGTAGGTTAAGCAAGATTATGCATATTATGGTTGGGCCTTAAGATTTTAACATTTTTGAAGTCAGCCTCTTACGTCGGTCGCGCTCGTTGAAGATAGACGTGTTCTCTTAGCTCGGCATACGGTTTATTTTTCATAATAAATTAAAAAAAAAGAGAGAAAATATAAGAAAAATAAAAAAATATATATACATATGTATGTACATACATACAAAAATATTTTTTGTTTTTAGACTCGGTGCTGATAAACAATAAATAATAAGAAGAGCACAATTGTAAACAAAAAAGTATAAAAAAAACGCTTATAAGTGCAAATAATGTAAATACAATAAAACAGAATGATAGAAACGCATATATCACAGTGAGTGTTAACGAAACAAATGCAGAAATAGAAAAAAGAATCGATGATAGCAAATACCTAACGGCTAAACCTATTACTCGCACGCGATCTCTCTCACCCTCTGTATTTAAGGTGCCCGTAGATGACATGTTTTTTACATCTGACTTGTCAAATTTCCCACTGTAAAATACATACATGTCGTGTGTTACCTTTAAAACATTGCATCTGTAAAAGTCAGACGCAAAGTCATCAAAATTTCAATTAGAGCATGTTCTATTTTCTTCTGACATCAGCTGTGTCAGAAATCTATGCCGGGAAAAAACCGGCAGCGGTGCACTATTGACGAAATCATTAGCCGGCTGAAGTTTATATTTTACAATACCGATGTATGTATGATAATTTCACCATTAAATATTCATTATGTTCATATATATAAAAAAAAAACGTTTTATTATAATATCCTAAATTGGTTTCTTCGAATTTAAAGAAAACAATGTTAAGATGGCTGAACTCTTTTACGGCGCAATTAAAAATTTTTGTGGCGGCAGCACGATATTTTGAAACCCAGAACTACTTTGGTTTCTGCCAATAACTATGCGAAAAAACAGAGACAATGTCAGAAGCATATTACATGTACGTGTGTGACCAAATATTATAAACCTTATGTAAAAAGCAATTTTTACAGACATTCACAATTACATATGACTTGAAAAGTTGACAAGCCAGATGTAAAAAACATGTCGTCTACAGGCACCTTTAATAATACCACTGATACACTAACAAATATAAAACCTGAAATCGTTGCCTCAACGGCAAAAGAAATTTTAATAAGTGATGAAAATATTAACCCCAAATCGGGCATAATAGAAAACTCAGTATCACCTTTTGTGTCAAATAATACAGTTGATTTCAATACTATAAAAAATATAAAACCTGCAAGCGTCGCCTCAGCGGCAAAAACAATTTTAATAAGTGATGATAAGATTACTCCCAAAGTAGGCATAATGGAAAACTCAGTATCACAGGTAAAAAGTAGTCAAAAGCCTCAAGTGCAAGTTGGTATTGATAGGTACATAACAGTGCTTAAACGGGGTCGTAGCCCAACCTCTTTTGCAGTTGCTTCGGTCCCAAAAGTTTTAAAAGAGGGTACTCAAGTGAATAAATAAAGAATTTGATCTCGGTAAAAGGTGAAAATTCTTTTTATGAAGCCGCAATAAAGCGTGGAAGCATAAATGAAACGAAAATACAGGTCAATCGTGAAGATTATTTTCGTAAAGTAATAACTAAATTAGAACCACTAAAAAAAAACTTTTATACATACCAACTGAAGAGCAGTTAAGGTCTTCAGGTAGTGATAAAGGGAATTGACTCATGCGTAAACCCAGGTGAGATAAAAACGTTTTTAGAAGAGAAGGGGTTCAAAATAAAAAAAATGTAGTAAATATTAAAAATAGAGAGAAAAAATCCCCAGCCACTTTTTCGAGTGGAGTTAGAACCCGGCGACGTTAAGCTTAAAAAAACGAAACTCATCCCATCTACTTACAGTCTGAAATATATCCTGTATAGGAAAATAACGATAGAGGAGCCGCACAAAAGGAATGGTCCCGTGCAATGTTTAAACTGCCAAGAATTTGGTCACACTAAGGCATGTATGTGGAGAATTGCATGGTACAGCTCTCTGCGATAAGTCTAAAAACGACCCTAATGTAAAAAAATGCAGCAACTGTGGTGGTAATCACACTGCCAACTATAGAGGATGCCCTGTATACTCTATAGTCAAGCGCTCGGTTGGACCGAAACCTAATGTCCCTCAAATGCAGGTAACAAAGCAAGTTAACACTAATGACATTCAGGTACCGCAGCATAGTAATAACACAACATCCTACGCTAACATCCTAAAATCAAACCATATGCCAATGCAAGGTGATTTGCCAAATAATGATGAGACTCCAGTTTATAATTTAAGTCGTCTAGAAAAAACCATGGAAACACTAGTGCAAACAGTAAATAACTTTACGAACACAATGGGTAATATGATGCAGGAAATGTGAAGAATGCAATCGATGTTATTGCAAGCTGTACTTAACAAGCCATGAATTTTTTAAAAATTTGTTTTTGGAACGCAAACTGCATTCGTCAACATAAAAATGAACTAGAATACTTTCTTAAAAATAAACAGATTGCTGTAATGATGGTTTCTGAAACTCATTTGACCACAAGAAATACGTTTAAAATCAATGGTTATATATTATATGAGATAGAGCTTGTGGAGGTTCTGCTATTTTGATAAAAGCCCGAACTAAACACTACTTAATGTGTGATCATCGTGAAGATTATCTGCAAGCAACGGACTTTTGTGTTGAAGAGCTAAATCGAAACTTAGTACTTTCATCTTTATACTCTCCACCTAGATTTTCAATATCAGAAAGCCAATATTATAAATATTTTAAATCATTAGGACTCTGTTTCCTAGCCGCTGGAGATTACAACGCTAAGCATACCTTCTGGGGGTCACGGCTCATAACACCAAAGGGTTAATACAATCTCTAAAATAGATTTAACTGTGGTCGCGAGCGGACAACCAACTTATTGGCCTACTGATCAGCAAAAATTCCAGATGTCATCGATTTTGGCGTGGTTAAAAACATCCCCGCAGAAACGATTCATGTTGAAGCTTCCTTAGAACTATCTTCCGATCACACACCTACAATTGTAACTTTAATCAACCCAAATATAATTGTATCTACGTCTGGTTACTTAGCGACGTCAGCCACACAAATAAATTGGTTAAAATATAAAAAATATCTTAGTGCCCATTGCACAGAAAATATTCCGCTTAGTACACCAGAGAACGTGGATCTCGTTATTGTTAATTTTGACAGTTATATCAAACTAGCGGTTCAACATTCCAGCATAACCCTCAAAAAAACAAAAATAACATATATTCTACAGATGTCGAGCGTCTCTTGACTGAAAAAAGGAGAGTTCGAAGAGAGTGGCAATTGCACAGATCCCCCAACTTAAGACTATATTAAAAGAGTGCACAAAAAGGCTAAGAAAGTTACTGCAGTCTCATAAAACGGCTTCCCTGGAAAAAATATATTAAGGAACTTGATGCAACTCCACAATCAGACTACTCATTATGGCGTGCAGCTAGAAATCTCAATAGACCAGTTATATCTTAGTCACCATTAAGAAACTTGAATGGAAGTTCGGCAAGAGATGACATTGAAAAAGGAAATCTGTTTGTTCATCATCTGAAAAACGTATTTACCCTTAATACATCTCACGATATAGCACTCGAGTTGCCGCCTGTAAATGTTGGAGCAGCTATTCCCCTAAGATTCGAGTTAAGAGAATCGAAAAGGTTATTTGTGATTTAAACACCAAGAAGGCTCCCGGTATTGATAAGATCAGTAATAAAATGCTTTTGGAGCTACCAAGTATAGCAAAAAAAATTATTCTTATTATTTTCTATGCTATTTTACGCCTTCAATACTACCCTCAAGAATGGAAGGATCACACAAAATTTGAGTCATACAGACCTATTACCTTATTATCTAATATTTCAAAGCTATTTGAGAAACTACTAGTGTCAAAATTAACGCCGATTTTAAATGAAAATAGATGTATTCCAAACCATCATTTCGGTTTTAGAAGAAAGCACAGCACCATTGAACAAACTCATCGAATAGTGAATGTCATAAGAAAAGCCTTTGAAGAAAAAAAAATATTGCTCAGCACTCTTCATCGATGTGTCTCAAGCTTTTGATAAAGTCTGGCATGAAGGTTTACTACTGAAATTGCAGCAAAACTTACCAGCAAACATTCACAAGCAGTTAGAAAGCTACTTAGTCGGTCGTCAATTTATTATTAAAGAAGGCGAATTTTTAAATTCTACACACCCAATTAACGCTGGAGTCCCACAAGGCATTATCCTGGGACCTCTATTATACGTAATTTATACTTCGGACTTCCCAACAAACAACTACACCCATACCTCAACATTTGCGGATCAGCTTTTCTAAGCGTACACGCAAACTGTCAAGAAGCATCTCGTTACTTTTTTTTTTTTTTTTTATATATTATTTATTTCAAATAAATTTATTAACGAAAAATAGTTTAAAGCCTCAGCACCAATATTGGCATTAAAGAGGCTAAAAGGCAACTAGTGTTATTCATTATTTATATTAAAATATTAACTGCCGTATTCATAAACAACTAAAATCGATATGATATCTGTTTTAAGAAAAATTTGTATGGAAATTTTGTTTTAAAATACTTTTGAAATCTATTTTATTTTTTATGAATACGGCAGTAAATATTTAAATTTAAAAAATTTATTATTTACAGTTTTTATTTTATTATAAAATTAAATTTATATAACAAAATATTACTAAAGAAGTGTTTCGAGATTGGTTAGCAAAAATTTTTTGAATTCTCTTTTAAATGTTGACAAAAGTTCAATGGTTTTAAAAAAAAATTGGTAAATCATTGTATTCATTTGGACCAGCAACACAAATACGCTGCTTTGACAATTCAAGGCGGCATCTAGATACAGACAAATTTTGGCTTTGTCTTGTTAACCTTTGTGTTATTTGAACATTCTGTTGGAATAGAACTGACGCATTTCCAAGACTTTTAATTGATTTAAAAACAAACTTTATTATTTGCATTTTATACAATGCTCTTACAGGTAAGTCGTTTATAGCATAATTCTCGAAAAGATCCAAAGTATGATATCTGATTGGCAGATTAAAAACCAACTTCAAGGACTTATTTGAGCAGATTGTAAGCTCTTCAGCGAAGCATTATTCTTAAATCCTTATATTATAGTAAGGTAAGTTAAGTGGATATGTATCAAACTCTGATATATTAGCATTTTCGTTTTAACGTCAAATTTATTTTTGAATTTATATAAAACGCCAATAGCAGAAGATATTTTTGATTTAATGGAATCAATATGATTATCCCATTGTAAATTACTACAAAACAATATGCCTAGATACCGTATGGTATTCATTTCTTGGATTAACACACCATTAATATGAACTGCAACTGTTTCATCGTTCTTTAAAATGTATGGTCTGAACCTTATAAACTTGGTCTTATCTGCGTTTAAAACAAGCTTGTTAAGTCTTATATATTCCGCTAATATTGCTGAATCATACTCTACATGAGTTGTTAACACCTTACACTTACACTTACAGGATCATATATTTGAACTAGAAAGGTGGTTAAAAAAATGGAGAATAAAGATCAATGAGCAAAAATGCGCACATACACCATTCACATTGCGTCGGGAAACATGCCCCCTATTAAAATAAATAATCAAATAATACCCCAACACTCGCATGTAAAATACCTCGGTATACATCTAGATCGGCGTTTAACGTGGAAATGGCATATAGAAGCTAAATTAACTCAAATGATACTAAAAGCAATTCAAATTAATTGGCTTATTGGAAGAAATTCTGTTCTTAGTCTCGATTGCAAACTTCTACTTTACAACTCAATCTTAAAGCCAATTTGGTGCTACGGTATTCAGTTATGGGGCACTGCCTCGGCTTCTAACATCGAAAAAAGGCGCCAAAATAAACTTCTTCGAATAATCACAGCCGCCCCCTGGTACGTCAAAAACTCAAATATCCATAAGGATCTCAATGTGCCATTAGTACAAACTATGATAACGAAATATGCAGTAAAGTATTTAAAAAGGCTGGAACTGCACCCAAATCACTTAGCTCGAAATATTTTAAATTATGGCGGCCACACTCGCTTAAGAAGAAGAGACACTGCAGCACTCACCCAATCAGATGAGCGATAAACACATACACATGTGAACAGATACCGCGATGACTAAATCTTTTTTGTCTGGCACTGGCAGGAGATAAAGCAAATATTAGGATAAGATTTGATTAATTATTGTTAGTTCATATTTAATATATGAAGATTCAATAAATAAATACTGGAAAGAAAAAAAATGTTCTCCAATTCTTGTCGATAGTGCTCTCTTCGTTGTACCTATATAAATCATATCACAGTTTTCTTCTATATTTCCTTTGCATTTTACTTCGTATACAATATTATTGTGTTGGTCCTTTCTTATTGGTGCTTTAACCTTTGTAAAAATTGTATTAAGTGTTTTGTTGGATTTGTATGCTAAGTTTACTTTGCTATCAATTGTTTGTTTAATGCTTCTATTGTCCGTAACTACCCGTCTCCACTATCCACCAACTTGGTAAGAAAAGCATGTCGCACATGAATTCTACTCGTGTAGACAGTTCATGGTAATGTTTCGTCCATGTGATGCCATCGTTGGTTAAATATTTCGTCGGCTGTTAATTTAATTGTCGTATGTGGATTCCGATAGTTTCGAGTAAATTGAGTTTGAACACATCTAATTTGAAAATTGCTTCAGCAAATTCCACATACGACAAACTCAACACTCCATATCTCGAAAACCGTATGGGGTATCGACTGATTATGTCAAATGAAAGATCAGGTCGGAAACCTAAGGAATCGATCTTAACTCAAAACCGCAAAAATCCACATACGACATTTAAATTATCAACCGACGAACCATGTTCGCCATGATGGTTGCCGTACAATGCCCTTTTTTGTCTACAACCAAACGCACAACAACAAAAATTAATGTAAATCAGAACATGAACATCAAAACGTATTCGCCACATACAAGAACAAATTAATACCTTTGCTCTGCCGGCGTTATGTTCACGTCTTGTTCAAATCGATAGCGCATGGAGATGTGGAGTAAGTGCAGGTATGTATTTTACACTGTAAAATTTCCTTTTTTCCTCTGCGTTTTCAATGTTGTCACGTTGCTTGTTATTTTCTAAACGACTGTTCGAATTTTCTATTAACATTTGTATTATTTTTTTTGGGAAACTGTTTTCCACTAATATTTTAAATATTTTTTCCACGTTTCTGGTGTAGAATTGTTTGTCGCTTATTCTTAAAATTCTGGCAATAAAGTTTTGCGCTGCGTTTAACATTTGGCTTCTAGGTTGTGTAGAATTAAAGTTCATAATGCTTCCAGAAGCAGTTTCTTTTGTGTGCCAATCAAAATTAATTCTGTTGTCATTTCTTTTCAATTTTGTGTTCAAATATGCAATATCTCTAATCAAATATGCAATGCAATTTTTAAATTCAGTGTGTATTGGGATATTAGTGAATAATGAAATCACATCAAATGATACTAAAACCTCATTATTGTCTAATTCAATTTTCTGCCGTTGACTTTTTAATTTAGTTGAATTTTTAATATTATATTTTTCTGATATAATGTCTTTTATAACTTCTCTTATATATTTCGAAAGTTGGTAGCATGGGACTTGTACTGACGAAACGGCCGGTCTAATTAGGATTCCTATTTTGTGGATTTTGGGTAATCCATATATCCTTGGTGCTGTTGCAGCAGGACAAGTTAGTCGTCTTTTCCCCCATCTATCAATGTTTTAATTTTTGAGCATTAATGATATTATATTGTTGTTTTTCTTGTGTAGCTTTTGAGTGGGATCCTCTCTTAGTATTCGGTAATTATTTCTGTATTCTACAGGACTGTCAGAAGTAGCGATTTCTCGCCAAATGTGGCGACCTAAATTTCGATTTGGCGACATGGCGATTTTTTGGCGATTTATAAAATAGTTGCCGATTTTGTTGGCTATTTTTGATGAGCCATGAATTTGTTTTGAAATTTGTTAAATTCAATACGAAGAAATATTATTTTTTTTTTTTCTAGTAATTTAATGTATGAAATTTGATGCATTCATTTGTATGTGACCAGTATTTAAAACTAAATTATGTTGAAATGGCTGATGAAAATAATGACAAATCTTCGAGACATTTTTTTCACATTTAAATGTGCTCTTGAAAGAAGTAATAAGTAGAATTCTTTAAAAAAATTAATATAATTAAAGTTTATAAACATTTTTGCATTATAAAATGTGACACATAAAATTCGTTGTTGTTAAAGATATTTTAAAAATTTTTATAAATCCTTCGTACCTTTTGATGTTAATGAAACACAATGGAAAAAAATACCGTTTGTTAAAAGAGAATTTTAATGATGATATTCAATCTAATTTAAATCAGTTTAGGCCAACAATTGAAAGCTTCAAGGAAACGGCAGATACGTACCATTTTAAGGAACTTGCATTGGCTGTTCTTTATATGCTTCTTATTACAACTAGTAATGCCTGTGTTGAAATAATAAACTCCACTAAAATTCGCCTTCAAAGTAGAATGCGATATGAAGTTTTCGACACGTTTTCACGAGTTAAAAGTTATATGAATGTAAATAGTACATGTTGCATTTCTTTTGTACCTTCACAGTGTATTCCAAAAAAGAAGACAAAAAGGGAGTCTTCTCGGTGAAGTATATAGCGTTTTAGATATATAATAGAACTGCAACTACATACAAATATATTGTATTTCCAACATTTGTTTAATACTTACCGCAAAATATCTTTTTTTTGTTGCTTTAAGTAGACTACTATAAAATATGTTAATCATTGCCCCGTTTTTGTGTTCATTAATAATTTTTATCATGGCACCTTTTTTGAATCTTTGGAGGATTTTAGCGATACGGAACAAAATTTTTTTTTGGGATTTATAAAAAAATATTTTTAATTATTCTAAAAATACATATATTATTGTCAAAAACTAAAAAAATATATGCTTTGCCGATCTTGGCGAATTTTGTCATTGAATTTGGGGAAAAAGTTCAAAATCAATCTGACAACACTGGTCTTCTAGTAAATTTTCCATTTTTTCCCCTATACTCGTTTTTGTATAAAGCTACAGTTTTATTGTTCGGATAATATCATACTCCTTATCTTCGTGTTCGTTCATATCTTGTATGCTATATTCTATGTCCGCTATTACGTTAATTGGTGAAAAACTATTTATATCTACAGGTAGTGCCAACCCTTTTCCCAAAGACAATATCCAACTACATTCTAGGGAGAAAAAACATCAGCTTTGTTCTCAAACCAATGATTGTTGACAACAATGTCAAATGATTTAAAGATATTTTCTTTCAGTGTGTTTAGTTTTTTAATTTGTTTCTGTTTTACTTCTTTTCTTATTTGATTTGATGGTTCCGTTTGTTTAGTTATGAAATGTTTGTGATCATCTGTTATAAGCATGTGCTCGATCCCAATATTTAAATGAAACAGTTTTCGTTTAATGATTTTAATATTTGTGTTAGTTTGAGATATTTCCAAGTTAAGAATTTTCTTATGAAAGTTGTGTTAGATTTTTGTCAGTTTTCCCTTTATTGTGTTATATTGAAATATGTATGTGTGTTTTGTGTGATTCGGTATAATACCATAACTTCTACATGATAATAGAAACAAAAAAAATTATGACCAGCAAATTGATCAAACTTTAGCTTTATTTTTAACAATTTTTTTGACTTCCTTGTCTTTATTTGTAAGAGGTTAATTGTATAATGCAAATAAGAAAATGTTAAATGATGTTTGATCCAGCCAACGTTTGCAAAAACAAAAATTGTTTTAATAAAACTAGTGGTTACGTGTAGGACGTCAAATAATTAATAGGTTTGAACATAGCTTTAGAATATTTTTTTTATTAGTTTGTACTCTTTAAAATAGTCATTAACATTAGGAAAATAGCTTTTAATGCCATAACTTCCTTATAAATCAGTGATGCTCATTCAGGCAAACAATTGTTTAGAAGCCCCACCCCTTTGTTTTTTACGCTCATTATTTTTGTCGTACGTGTGAGAGCAACAAGCGCACATGTACGATAGATGCAAGGCGAATTGACTAGAAGGTGGGGTCAAGTCAGCATATGGTTACTTTTTTTCGGTGGTCGATTTGTCAAAGTTTGTATACGAACTGGTTTTTTTATGTAAACAAACATTTTTCTTACTAGCAATATTTTTGACAGATGGACCACAGAAACAGTGTTGTTGTAGAGTTGACCACACCTTCTAGTGAATTCGCCTTGGATAGATGCATTGATATTTGTTCAAATACAGTGTGTAAAATAAATAATAATGAAATTAATTTAGTTGTTCGTCAGACAGCGACGAATGCACATGCGCGGAAGTGACGCTAGTTTGTTGCTAAAAAATATTAAAATGCAAAACTATTTTATGATTAAAAATGCCTTTGGTAATGCCCAATGTCTTTTATGTTATCAAACATTTAAAGGACATTGGGAAAATGTTATAAAGAGGCATTATGATTCTTTTCATAGCAATATGACTGGATATACCGATGAAGAAAAAAAAACCTTTTTATTAGAAATAAAAAGATTTTTTTGGAAAAATTGAAGGAATGGCTATCAGGGGAAGAAAATATTGAAAATAAATCAGATTTTATTTAAAAAAAAGCCATTTCAGACGTAGTCGCCTTAAATATTGTCAGGCAGGGCAGACCGTTTATCGATGGAGTTTTTATTAAACAGTTGTTTAGTAAACTTCTTCATATGCTAAATTATAATGTTAATTTAATATAATCTGTGCCCTTGTCCCGCAGTACTATTGCGCGTAGCTCTGCGCAGTTAGGAACATCGGTAGAGTTGGCAATTAAGGAAAAATTAAGAAATTGTGTATTTTTTTCCTTTTGCTTAGATGAAAGTACTGACATGAAATGGCTTTTTTAAAAATAAAATCTGATTTAATTTCAATATTTTCTTCCCCTGATAGCCATTCCTTAAATTAAAAAAAAAAATTTTTATTTCTAATAAAAAGTTTTTTTTCCTCATCGGTAACCTAGTCATATAGCTATGAAAAGAATCATAATTTTCTTAATTAATCCCTAATCACCAACTCTCTAGAAACCCCTAAACAACGGAAGTTAATCACATACACTTAATTCAGTGTGAACTGCATTATTATAAATTTTATATAACCAATAAAAAATCTTGTGATATAATATTAATAAAAATTGTGTGTTTAGTTTTGCGTGTCACTGTACTTAAAAAATTCTCTCAGAATACATATGCAAAACATTTTTGAACACCAGTGTTATAAATGTTAATATTTACATAAAAATTGGCGACTATGGCTACTACATCATAAAAATTTTGTGCTGGTGGGTCCAAAACTAATCATAGATATTCGGCCCAAAGAACTTTTATATGAATCTTAAACTCAATTACATAATTCTCTTCTGGAGGGTCTCTGATTGCCAATTAGTCCTAAATAGGTTACACTTGAAAAAATTTGTTCTTATATGCTGTGGTGTTGGGTATCATATGGTCGGGCTTGCCCGACTTCAATTTTTAACTTGTTTTATGTGCTGTTTTCACAACACAAGTGATTGAACGTGAAGTAAAATTTATATGAAAAGCACTCAGTTTTTTAGTGTTTTTCATATAAATTTTACTACACGTTCAACCACTTGTGTTTGAAACAGCACATTAGTTTTTATTTTATTTTTTATTAATTTATTTGAGCTTTTTAATTTTACATATTTTTGTTAATTTATATTAAATAACTATATGAATCTAAATAGTATGACTTATATTGATATTTAATTGATTTTTTTTCCACCGACACCACCATAGTGAAGAGGGTCTTATGAGATTGTTTGCAATATGTGAAACACATACAAATATATATTGTGGTATACCGATCGAATTATAACTTATATTTGAGCCGTCCGTGCTGCTGGCTGGTTGTCTCCCCATATAAATCTTCTGCGCAAAGCACAAGTCGCAAATTTTCAAATAATTTAATGAAATTTGGTACATACGTATTTTATTGAAAATGTTGAGAATTTCACAGGGCCCCCATAGTCCGTTTTTCCGTAATATAGTCTTTGTGCATATAAACAATCTAATTAAACTTGGGATAGAGTATAATTGGTATTTAGATAAAATTCCTTAATCATATTATGAAATTATAATTATATTAGCTTGTAATTCCATAACTTCCTTGTATATACGAGTATTGTTACGTTACTGCCTTTTCAATAACGTTTTTGGTTTATTTCTTTTATAATAAACCTTTTGAGTTCTTTTATTGCAACTTTAATAAAATAAACAAAACACTTAACACTTTTCCAGTTCACAAACTTTATTTAGAACTTAGTCACTTTCACAATCTTTATTTTATTTTTCATGTTTTATGTAAAATATTAATGTAAAGACGGAAAATATTGTAAGTTATACATGTTTTGGAAAATGTTTTTTGTCATATAAGACTGGAAAAAACTCTTCACGAGCAACGTCTTCGTGCTGAAGTTCTTACTGCTCCCAGGGGCAGTAAAAGCTTCTGGTCATTCGTTAAAAGAGTAAGGGTTAATGCTAGTTATTCAATACCAACTCTTTTAAAGGATGGCCAAACATTCACGAACCTGGTTGATAAGGCTAATTGTTATGCCGAATTATTTGCAAATAATTCTAACTTACCAGATAGCAATCAACTCGAAAAAGTATCCGTAACTAAAAAAAAAAATAAAAAAAAATATTTTTCGGGCTCGAGCTGTTAAAAAGGTTCTTGCGGATCTCGACATAAACAAGTCTCCTGGCCCGGATTGTATACATGCACTGGTCTTGAAGCAGTGCTCTTCGGCGCTAGCTCGTCCCTTAGCAAATCTTTTCAGCACTCTATACCATGCTGGTGAATTTCCCGTCTGCTGGAAAGTTGCTAATGTAACGCCAATTCCTAAAAAAGGAGTGGCTAATAACCCTGAAAATTACCGCCCAATTTCAATTTGTTCGGCACTTTCCAAAGTTATGGAGAGTATGGTAAATCACCATCTTGTAAAATTTTTAGAGTCAAATTACCTACTAAGCGACCGCCAGTATGGCTTTCGTAGAGGTTGTTCTACTGGAGACCTACTGGCCCTGTTATCAGAAAAATGGTGTCGTTCCATTCACCATTTTGGCGAAAGTAAGGTAATTGCTTTAGATATTTCCAAGGCGTTTGACAGAGTCTGGCATGGTGCACTCTTGTCTAAACTTGTTGCATTTGGTGTCAGTGATAATTTCTCTCGATTTATATCGAGCTTTTTCAGAGATCGCACTATACGGGTTGTTATAGATGGGGTTTCATCAAACGAGTTCAAGATTTATTCAGGGGT
This sequence comes from Pollenia amentaria, assembly GCA_943735925.1. Lineage (NCBI taxonomy): Eukaryota > Metazoa > Arthropoda > Insecta > Diptera > Polleniidae > Pollenia > Pollenia amentaria. The sequence continues at coordinate 92,024,867 of OX031009.1, read as the reverse complement.
ACCGCAAGGCTCCGTTCTTTCTCCTACTCTATTTCTTATTTTTCTAAATGACCTCTTATGTCAAACTTCCAACCCTATCTATTCTTTTGCAGATGACATCAACCTTTGCCATTCGTATTCATTTGGTTACAGACCAGGCGTGTCCGATGTTTGTGTTATGAGACAGAACATGAATGATACGCTTGGCCGTGACCTAGACATAATCTCAGAATGGGGTCGTGCGAATAGGGTCGAATTTAATGCCCGAAAGACCCAATGTTGCGTTCTAACGCATAAACGCGCGACGGATCAAGGTGCCTCATCTGTATGTATGGGTGGTATAAATATTGAGGAAACAGAATCTCTTGATGTTCTGGGCAGGAGGATACAATGTGATGTCCGATGGACAGAACATATATTTAAGGTGTCGAAAGAAGCATTAAAGTGCCTCGGTTTTTTGAAACGGTGTAAGATATACTTCACTCCATCTGATCTCCTTACTATTTATTCCACCTATAACCGACCGCGAATGGAATACAACTCTCATGTGTGGGCCGGTGCTTCAAAGTCTATTTTGGAGCTTCTCGACCGCGTGCAGGAGAGGGCGAAGGTTCTCATTGGCAACAGTAGGGTATCCAATTCTATTGACTCCCTTGAGCACCGTCGCAATGTGCCTATTTTATCGTTACTACAACGGGATGAGTTCTGATGAAATTAGGGATTTGGTTCCCAAAACCCATAGCTTTGTTCGTAATACACGTTTTTCCTCAAGAGCACATCCTTTTGTGGTCGATTGGCCGGTGAATCCTACAACGCATTACAGGGAAAATTCGTTTTTTGGCCGGACTGTTCGTATGTGGAATAACCTTCCTGCTGAAGTCTTCCCTCTCACTTACAACATAAATAAGTTCAATTCGAATGTTCACAAGCACTACTCCCTCTTTCCTCCTTCCCATAACCTATTTTCCTAGTTCCATAACAATGCATTGCATTAGTAGGGGTCATCCCCTGAGTGCTAATCCTAACAAAAAAAAAAATGCCTCAGTAGGAAGTATCTGCCTAGGGGGTGGAGAGAGGTCAGGGTAATTTTTATACCCAAGGCTGGTAGGGCAGGCTACTCGAAGCCGGGAGATTTCAGACCTTTTAGTCTGTCTTCATTCTTATTGAACACACTCGAGAGACTGATAGGCCCTTATCTCTGGAGTAATATTGATACCCACCTCATTAGCAACGCTCAACATGCCTACCCTAAGGGTAAATCTGTTGAGAGTGCCCTACATGAGGTGGTGGGTTGTATTGAGCACGGCCTGAGGCATAAAGAATATACTCTCGCCGCGTTTCTGGACATAGAAGGAGCCTTCAATAACATTAGGATTGAGCCGATCAGAGTGTTAGGAGGAAGGCTACCAGGGGGACAACACAGGGGGGGTTTTATCTCCTCTACTGTGGTTGCTTGCGGTCAACGGGATTCTCAGATCATTTTATTCCAAGGGTATGAAAGCCGTCGCCTATGCGAATGACATAGTTCTTTTGTCCACGATAGGTGAAATTATGCAGGTGATGTTGGGCGAAGGATAGATGGCTTGGGGTTAACCCTGCGAAGACTGAGCTGGTTCTTTTTACCAGAAGGTACAGGATAGAGGGTTTTAAGTGGCTAGTGCTGGATGGCGTCGAGTTAACTCTATCTGACTGTGCTAAGTACTTGGGTAACTTCCTCGACTGTAAACTGTATTGGAGGATAAACACCAAGGAGAGGATGAAAAGAGGACTCAATGCCTACTATACATGCAGAAACTCCATCCTTAAGAATTGGGGACTAAGGCCAGATATGGTAAACTGGATTTACACATCGGTGGTTAGGCCTATTCTTACCTATGGATGCACTGTTTGGTGGGATGCGTTGAGAGTGGACAGCTATAGGAAGATGCTCAACAAGGCCCAGAGGAGTGCATCTTTTTTTACATCACTGGTGCAAGGAGAAGCAAGCCACAGGCGGCGGGACATCCTACTACATCTGTCCCATTGAACATTATGTGAGGAGTGTGGCTGCCAGGAACTTATTTAGACTCTACGAGTCTTCGTTGATTAGACCTAGGCGGGATGACCACACAAGGATTCTATACGAAGTGGGTCTGCTTAACCTGAAAGTATTCCGGCGGGAATCTCAGATCATAGGAGTATGACCTTAGACTTCGGTGTAACACCACCGGTGGAGTTCCCGGATAGGGAAGTTTGGCGTGGATCCAATGGACTGTTTGAGGGGTGGGCAGCATATACGGACGGGTCCAAGATGGATACTGGCACTGGGGCTGGTGTTTTTATTGCTGAAACTGATGTGAAAAGGTCGTTCAGACTCCCGGATGAGTGCAGTGTCTTCCAGGCTGAGATCCTAGCGATATGGAGGGCGACGGAAGTGATACTGGGTCACATCGTAGGGGGATCTGTGGGGACAATCTACGTCGATAGTCAGGCTGCGCTGAGAGCATTGTCAAATTATACGGTGCGATCGTGCCTGGTTGCACGGTGTAGGAATGCTCTGAGAGAGCTCATGTTGGCATTCACAATAAGGCTGTGTTGGGTTCCAGGACACTGCAAGGTGGATGGAAACGAGGTGGCGGATGAACTTACGAGAGGGAGTCCGAATCTGGACTTAGAGGTAAGGGACAGAAACAAAAATCGTTTTTCAAAAGGCAAAATCGTTTACAAAACGGCAGGAGAAATGAAACCTGGGTGCACGTCAAAATGTTGTGAAAAAGCTTCGAGTAGACATTTTTTTAGAAAATTTACGTCAGGAAATATTTGATCGTTTTTGGCAGATGTCATAGGATCAGAATAAAACGTATGTAACCAGTAGTATTGAAGTTTTCGCTAAAAAGAGAACTTGTGTAGAAAATTCCCGACGCACAAACTTAAAAGCATTTTTTTTATATAATTAAACAAACTGTTTTTAAAAATCTTTATCCATAGGATTAAAATTTCGACAGTTTTTGTACCTAGAGGACCATTACGCACTAAAAAAAAAGAGAAAAAAAAATCATCAAAAATCACGATAAAAGTTTAATTTTGTTGCATAGTGTAATTCAAACAAACATTAAGTCTTTTTTTTGCTTAAACCAGTAAAAGAAACTATAACTGTTATTATTTAACGTATATAATATTCATGTGTATAAAGAAATTGTTATTTATTCATACTTATTAGCAGAGTTCCGAAAAATTCATATATGCTCGCTCATATTTAACCATTTATGAATTTTTTCATGAATGAAGAATCTAAAACGTGTAATTTTTTCACAACCATCAATGAATTGTGAATTTTTTTGTCAATTCATTCATGAGCGTGAGGAAAAATAAATTTTTGCCTTTCTTCAGTCATGAAGAATGAGGAAACAAAAAATTTTCTTAACGCTCCTCACCAGTAATGTTGTTGTTGCTCGACAGTTTGCATGACCACAGCACGAAATGCCTTTGTGTGTATTTTGTTTTTGTTAAAGGCAACGAGCCAAAGTGAGTGTTGAATTTTTTACAGGCATATATTATTTAAAAAAAAAAAAAAAACTAAATGAACTGCACATATCGTCATCTTAAATGCAGAATAATATAACATCATCACAGTTTTCATGAGAAGCAATAAACTTTGTAAAATGGAAATTAATTGAGATATAAGAGCAATTTGAAATATTTAAAATAAAAATGCGATAACCGATTTTTTTTTTTTTTTTTTTGATAAAAAAAAATATTATTTTTGCTGTTATTAATTTATTTATGTGTGTTACGTTATTTTAATTTGTAGTTCTCTAAAGCAAAACGACGCATCATCAACGAAAGTATGATAGTATTAAGTTAAACAATCATTTAAAACATTAAATAATTCAATATTTCTGTTAAATTACAGGTATAATAGAAAATAAAGATAATGTACATGGTTATAAATGCAATACTGCGTTTAAACAATAAATTTAAATATGGTTAAATGCACATATAAAAATGATAATCACACAATTAATATGTAGCATCATTAGGATTGCGTTGGCATGGTGAAATAAGTTTGATTTTCTGATGCAGTGCTGGCAGTACTGCATTTGAGAACGTAGAGATGTTATATTATTAGAGATATTATTATAACATATTATTTATAGTTTTTTATTTCTAATTAGAAGTGGATTAAACTAAAAAATTTAATTCATTAAATTTAAATAAAAATTTATTTTAAAAATCCAACTTTTCCATTATAACTAACGTGTATTTTGATCTCCTTATAATGAATTTTTCTTTACAATAATCAAGTTTAGTATAAAATTTGACTCATATACATATATGCATATTTGTCTCCATATAAGGAATTATTTCAAAAAACTTCTGCAAGAAGTAAAGTTTAATTAGTTAATTTCTGAAAAATTTATATAAGAAGAATGAAAGAGTTTTTTAATTAAAAGTAGTTTTGAGTGAACGAAAATGTTGTACAAAGAAGCACTTATCCTAAAAAAAATACTATTAGTATTTAATAAAGCCGTAAAAGGATTAACACAAAATTTAGCTAAACAATTTATATTCCAGCACTTGATAAGAAATGCTATTATTCTAAAGATGTAGAAGACAAGTTATTTATTATTTAACACAAAAGGCATTATAACCGTCTTTTTGAGGATATTGATGAAGGACGACTTGGAAGAATGCAATCCTAACAAAAATACCAGATTATTTTAAATAAACGTCGAAAAAATATTTCTATTGTATTATATTATTAATAATGAAGATATATTCTGATCCAATAGCAGCAGATTCGTTATAGGGAAATATGACTGTATTAAGATATATTAAAAAGTATATATGTACATATATTAACTCAAAAGGTTGGAAACGAAATAAATGATGGAAAAATCATATCATTAAAATAATGGCAGTCTGCTGGAAGCAAAAAACTAACGACCTGCAGATGGTACTATTTATTATTGGAAATTCAAAGCGTATGGGAGTGCAATGGGTTAAGCTGTAAAATGGCTAACAGTCCAATGTAGAAGAAGCTAAAAGTCATACTTAATATAGGTTTTGCAATACATATATATATATATATATATGGATTCGGTTTATATTAATTTTACAGCACTGTTTTTCTTTTTGCTTATGCAATAATTTGCAGTTTGATCACTTATTCCACTAACACGTTCAGAGTATGAAACAGAATACCCATTCTTGACGTAAAAAATTAATGTTTTCGTAAAAATATATCAAATACTCTGCCAATTTTTTTTTAATTAAGATTATTCATTATGTAGTTTAAGTAAATTGTATACTTAATGATGAGCAATTTTTGATTTTGTTAATAGCTTGGATATTTTTTAAGGTGAAGTTTAAATTTTTTTTAAATATTTAACGTAAATCATAATCAATAAAAAAGTCTATTTCAAAATTTTCAATGATACATTTTTTTTTTTGCTCAAAAGAAAGCCCATGTATTTTCCTTTTAGGTAGTTTTGGTCGCTTAGTGGGATGCGAGTGGGATATGTATAAAAAAAAAATAATTTCTAACTCAAGACGAGGGTTTTTCAATTTTTAGCATATGCACTTTTCTGAATTTTTTCCTTTTTATGTGTAAGTGTTTCTAAAATCTTAAAAATAAAACTTATGCTGAGAGACTAGACAAATTAACCTTTCCGAAGGTATATAACATACCGAACTAGCATTTCTTTCCCTCAATACTGTAATACCCACAATATGTTAATCCCAGGAATAAAATCACTTTTTCTAGAGATGTTGACAAATTAAATCTTTTTATTTATTTGTAATAATAATTAAAATAATATAAAATAATAATAATAAAAACAAAAAGATAAATAATCTAAAAAATTTAATCTCAATCACATAAGTCCTTTAAAATTTTTTTTTTTAAATTTAAAACTATTTTTGTATTTTTTTTAAAATTTAAAACTTATTTTTTTTGGAAACGGTATTTTTTTTTTTTTTTTTTTGTTCAAAAGAGAGCTTATGTATTTTCCTTTTAAGTAGTTTTGGTCGCTTAGTGGGATGCGAGTGGGATATGTATGAAAAAAATTATTTGTATGTCAAGACGTCAAATGCTAAAAAAAATAAAAATCCTCGTCTTGAGTTAGAAAAATTATTTTTTTTATACATATCCCACTCGCATCCCACTAAGCGACCAAAACTACCTAAAAGGAAAATACATAAGCTCTCTTTTGAACAAAAAAAAATACCGTTTCCAAAAAAAATAAGTTAAGTTAAAATATAAAAAATACAAAAAAAAAATTTTCGATAGCTTGAAGAAATAGCTATCTAATTTGTTTGGGACAAATTTTGCTAACACCAATAGATAATAAGTTACATGGATGAGAAAGAAAACCGGTTTGGCCTAAATGTCAAATTTTGACCCCCTCTAACTAAGAAACTTTTTGACCGATCTTGTTATGTCTAAACTACTATCGAATAAGACTAAACTTGGTGCAAATTTCATCCAAATCGGAAGACATCGATTTCAAAAGTTGGGTCACTTGACATGAAATCCCCCATATATGTATTGCAAAACCTATATTAAGTATGACTTTTAGCTTCTTCTAGATTGGACTGTTAGACATTTTAAAGCTTAACCCATTGCACTCCCATACGATTTGAATTTTCAAGAATAAATAGTACCATCTGCAGGTCGTTAGTTTTTTGCTTCCAGCAGACTGCCATTATTTTAATGATATGATTTTTCCATCATTTATTTCGTTTCCAACCTTTTGAGTTAATATATGAACATATATACTTCTTAATATATTTTAACACAGTCGAATTTCCCTATAACGAATCTGTTGCTATTGGATCAGAATATATCTTCATTATTAATATAGAGAGTTTATAATACAATAGAAATATTTTTTCGACGTTTATTTAAAATAATCTGGTCTGTCTTCTACATCTTTAGAATAATAGCATTTCTTATCAAGTGCTGGAATATAAATTGTTTAGCTAAATTTTGTGTTAATCCTTTTACGGCTGTATTAAATACTAATAGTATTTTTTTTAGGATAAGTGCTTCTTTGTACAACTTTTTCGTTCACTCAAAACTACTTTTAATTAAAAAACTCTTTCATTCTTCTTATATAAATTTTTCAGAAATTAACTAATTAAACTTTACTTCTTGCAGAAGTTTTTTGAAATAATTCCTTATATGGAGACAAATATGCATATATGTATATGAGTCAAATTTTATACTAAACTTGATTATTGTAAAGAAAAATTCATTATAAGGAGATCAAAATACACGTTAGTTATAATGGAAAAGTTGGATTTTTAAAATAAATTTATATTTAAATTTAATGAATTACATTTTTTAGTTTAATCCACTTCTAATTAGAAATAAAAAACTATAAATAATATGTTATAATAATATCTCTAATAATATAACATCTCTACGTTCTCAAATGCAGTACTGCCAGCACTGCATCAGAAAATCACACTTATTTCACCATGTCAACGCAATCCTAATGATGCTACATATTAATTGTGTGATTATCATTTTTATATGTGCATTTAACCATATTTAAATTTATTGTTTAAACGCAGTATTGCATTTATAATAGAGTTTTTTTATTCCCGCGCTTTTTGGATTCCCGGGAAAGCGGGAAATAAAAATCAAATTCCCGGGATCCCGGGATTCCCGCCCAAAATGTTTTATTCATTTCTTTACTTATTTCTCCAATGAAACTAATATTTCTTACTGACTATTATGCTTAAAATAATTAAGTTTAGTAGCTATTATATAACAAAAACGTAAAAAATGTAAGAATAAAATTATTTTAAGATACTTAAGAGGTTATTTTTATGTCAATACAAACCACAGCCTAGACTCAGCCACCACATCGCTGCAAGATCGTTATCCAAAGTTGTGGATAAGTAGAATGAAAGTATTGAAGTCTTACATCCAATTGTATCAAGTTCAGTTAAACTTAACTGTTACCTTAACTTCAAGATAACAATTTGTTTTCGACAGTTATAACTGGTAGTTAATTATAACTGAACTTGGTGAAATTGGCCGTTAGTGGAATAAAATTTCTGGAAGGGCGATTAGGAATCTAAAGCATAACATTACGAAGTAGGAATTCTGAAACAATTTTACCGTTTAACAAATTCAGCAGGAAGGCGAAAATTTATTTGCTACATATATTTAATAACATATTTTTTTTACAATTTTATAACCCTTAATCAGCAGTGGTGTATAAAGGTATACTAAGTTTGCCATTCCATATGAATCTTTTTTTAATATTCATCTAAGGTCCCATAAAGTATTTGTGTTGTGAGTCCTTCGTTTATTCTAAGCTGATTTCGCCATATGGGTGTCAAATTGATTCTAGATCTTCTAGGCTGTTTGTGGCTTAATTCCAGCAGAATGGCATCAGTAGAAAAAGAGTAATGCACCCAAATGTGGAACTACCTCCCTAAAAACTCAACAAAAACTAACATAAATTTGTGGCGAAATGCACCTATTGTCATTAAATTTCAACAAATTCGTTTTATATGGCACCAAATTTCGTGAATATCGGTCCATAATTTACCTAAGGCTCCATGTTAATCTCATACATCATGTAAGTTAGGCTAAAAGCGTAACGAATAATTCTTTTGGAGAGCAATTTTGCATAATCTACTTTCATTAGACTCAAAATTACTTGAAATGCCGCATATAAAGCACAATCTAGGATAACACTTTACTACGCCTTTAACCGCGAAACCTTATAATATTATTGTAAAATTAACACTTCAGTTTCCTAAGACAGGAAATAAAATTTTGGAAGATAGGTCTATAATTTATCATAGGCCCTATATACATAAGGCCCGTTCTCAAAAATTAGCTTAATAAGCCTTCAACTGTAGCAAATTTAAATATTGTGGTGATATTATGTTGTATTAAACTACTAAAGACACTAGTCCGGCATAAATTTACTAAAGTTTGAAAAAAGATTTTCTTCAAAATTTCCCGGGAATCCCGCCATTAATTCCCGGGAAAGCGGGAATTGAAAACAATTTCCCGTCCCGGGTATTCCCGGGAACAAACTCTAATTTATAACCATGTACATTATCTTTATTTTCTATTATACCTGTAATTTAACAGAAATATTTAATTATTTAATGTTTTAAATGATTGTTTAACTTAATACTATCATACTTTCGTTGATGATTCGTCGTTTTGCTTTAGAGAATTACAAATTAAAATAACGTAACACACATAACTAAACAAATAACAGTAAAAATAATATTTTTTTATCAAAAAAAAATCGGTTATCGCATTTTTATTCTAAATATATAATATTACTCTGATATCTCATATAATTCTCATGAAATTTGATGTAACAATATTCTGCATTTATTTCAATAATATTTGCCTAAAAAAAACAACATACACATTTTGGTTCACCAGTCAATAAATAATTTTACAAAAAAAATACACACAGACGAAACGTGCTGCCCGGCGGGGAAAATTGCAAGCGATTCACTTTTTAGGCCTTTAAGAACGTTTACAATTGAATTTTTAGTAAACTTTTACTTATTCCACTCTGCCTTCTTTGAAAAGGTCTTTTAGAAAGGTTTTTATTTAATTTTACAAATTCAATTTTTCTATTCTAAGATAAGGCCTGTCGCAATCGTTTTATTAGTAGTTATGTTGGAACGTGTTGCAAGTTTAGTTATTAATTTACTCACTTCGTGTTATTAGCCACAAAAATTAAACTTGGATAAAGCTTTATGGGCTGTTCAACGATTTCGAAAGAACAACTTCGATCGCATTCTAAGTGATCGAAAACTGATTTGGGTTCAACTAACTCTATTCTGTACTATTATTCGAACGAACGACAACTCGAAAGAAAACGTAAGTACTTTGATACAAAAAGCGGTTTATCAATATCGAAGGTATCGTCAAGATTACGAACACAAATGTCAAAACCACTCACTTTGTGTTTTGTTGCCGAATCGTTGAATTTTAAAAAACAAGAAATATTAAAGGGTAATTTAAGGCCCTAATCATGTACACCGCAGCGCAACGCCAAACAATAACATTGAAAGCACAAACAATTTCATAAATATTTTGTAATTTTGTTGTTGCTTTCAACAGAAATTCATGTACCGTTTTAAAATTTTCAACGACACAAGCAATGGAACGTTTGAAATTTTAAGACGCAATGTGAATTTCTGTAGAAAGCAACAACAAAATTACAAAATATTTATGACATTGTTTGTGCTTTCAATGTTATTCTTTGGCGTTGCGTTAGTTCTGTGGCGTTGCGCTGCGTTGTACATGATTAGGGCCTAAATAAATAATAAATAAAAATGGAGCACATTACCACTTGTCACATATGGACATACATATGTAAAATAAATATATTTTATTGACTGTTTGAACGTAAAATTATAGTTTGAACAAGTAAGAAAGTATAGTCGGAGCCCGACCATTTGGGACCCACGGTCAATCATGGACAATCCTGAACAAAATTATGTTATGAGGTTAAGAGGTTATTTAAGAGCTGTTTGTGCGGAATATTATTTAGGTATCTTCATCTAAATATATGAGATTTTAGGATGGGGGTTTATATGGGAGCTATGGTTTATTTTGGACCTACCAGGATAACATTTTATTATGACATATTAGCTATCGTAAAACTCATTTACGCCAATTTGTATGTAAATACTAACATTTGTAAGGAAGTTATGGCATTAAAAGCCATTTTCGGGAGTATTATTTTTATGGTCAAATATAGACTGATTCCAATAAAATTTGGTAAGATAATTTTGATTGCAATAAATCAGTTCGGACAATATTTAATCTTAATATCAGCATAATAAGATCATTTATCGGAACAAACCCCCTATCCGGAAAGAATCTTGTATTAGGGCTAAGTAAAATTATGGACCGATTCAGCCCATTTCCAATAAGCTTGGTCCTTCTGCCAATTTGAACCTATGTGCCAAATTTCATCAAATTATCTCCAAAATTCCGACCTGTACTTTGCGCACAAGGTTACATGGACGGACATCGTTGGATCGACTTAGTATGATTCTGAGTCGATCGGTATACTTTAAAGTAGATAAAGGACCCATATTTTAGGGTGTTATACACATCAGCACAAATGCATAATACCCTCTCTACTATTGTGGTGTGGGTATGAAAAGTCGACAATGCAGCAACTGCTAACATTAGTCGAATACCTGGACGAAATCTTGAGTTGGCGAGAGGTGCACCAGTGCTTGGAGCAAATACATACATTTTCTATGGACGAGCAATGGAAAAGTAGAAGCCAAAAACTAAACGCCATTGTACCACCTACGCACTCTCAGTTGATCTCTCGTGGTGTAAAGACGTGTGCGGAAGTCTAGTTGAAAAATTGTAATTCGGATTTTAAGTGCGTGGTTTTTGCTGAACGAGTGTTTCAAAGTTGTTGGTGGTAGAATTATAAACAAATAGTGAGACTCCGCTGGCGGGTGCTCCATTATTATTTGTTTGATAAACAAACCTCCGGCGAGAAAGTGAGGTTAGGTAGAGACAGAGACTCTTGTGTGGTGTTGCCAGAGGGCAAGTGGTGTAGTGAAACGAATAGTGTTGACGGATCGCGCGCGGATATTGGACATTGATTGTTTAACGGCTCTGAACGATTTGAATTTGATTTTGAAACGTGTTGTGAACGCTACCTGGCGGCAGGTAGTTTCGGTATAGCGACTTGGTTCTGGAATTGAATTGGTGACGACTTGGCTGTGTGTGAAGGTTAGTGTCTTTGATTTTGTTGATTAGATAAGTTGTGGTGATGCCTCCTGGCAAGAGGAGGCCGAAGGGTGACGCATCCGACGTCACCACTGATGACGTTAGGGGTGTACCGCCGGTCAGTGTGCCAAAAATTCGGCACACTGATAGTGAAGTGTCGAGTGGTGAAGAGGCGGACGTTAAGAAGGGAAAGCGGTTCAAGCCGGGCTCGCCGCAGGCGAAGCGTGCTGCTGCTGCTGTACCTGTTGTTGGTGCTGGATCTGGTGCTGGTATGTCTGCTGCTGGTGCTGCTGTATTGAGGGTCGACGACGACGTGGAAATAGTTGCCTCGACGGATGCCGCGTCGGTGTTCGCCGATACGCGTCGGCCGAAAAGTAAGAGGAAGGCTGCTGGTGGTACAGGTTGAGGTGAAATAGCAGCAATGAAAGAGATCACCAAGGCGCTCACCGAGGTGGTGGTGAAGGACAGTGTGGCTGCGAAGTTGGCGAAGGAGGTGCTCGACTGTGCGGCAAGATATGAAGAGGTGTTGGTAAGGCTGTTGGCGGAGAACGAGCGGCTGAAGGGCCGTCTCGAGTCTGGTGTGGCTGCTGGGCCTTCAAACATGGCTCCTTCGAACGGAGGGGCGGTGTTCGCGGTGCCTAAAGCGCCTGAGGTGGTGGTGGTGGCCCCTAAGTTGCCTTATGCAACGAAGCCAGTTGAGACGTGGTCGGTGGTGGTGAAGGGGAAAGGTGTCCCCACTACTTCGAAGGAGGTAGTGGATAAGGTGGTGGAGCAGGTGGGCCCAACGTTGGGTGTCAGAGTGCACGAGGTGCGGCCTACACGGGATGGTGGAGCGGTGATCCGTACCCCCTCGGTGGCGGAAAGAAAGAAAATTGTTGAAAATAAAACGTTCCAGGAGGTAGGACTTGAGGTGACGGCGGCTGATAAACTAGGCCCCAAGGTGACGGTTCAGAGGGTGCATGCCGAAATCACCCCGGATGAATTCATGAACGAATTATATGAAATGAATTTGAAGGATATGATGTCGCCGGAGTCCTACCGGAGAGGTGTCAGGCTGGCCACGAAGCCTTGGCAGGTGGATGGTGGTCCGGTGAACGTGGTGCTGGAATGTACCCCGAGGGTGGCGGAGCATTTGAGGGCTACTGGCGTTTACGTCAAGTGGTTCCGATTTTTGGTGAGAATACAGGACCCAGTGTTCTCCTGCTACAGGTGCCTGGGATTTGACCACCGTGTTCGAGACTGCCGTGTGAACGATGAGGTGTGCCGTAGATGTGGTATGCTGCGCCATGGAGTGGCCAGGTGCCAAAATGAGCTGCGTTGCCGGAATTGTGCGTTCAAGGGCTTGCCCTCGAACCACCTTATGATGTCGATGGTGTGTCCGGTCTATGCGGCCGCAGTTGCAAGGGTGAACGCTAGACATTAAGCATGGAGGGTTTCCCGATCTTCTAGCTAAATTGCCAAGGTGCCTACGCGGTGATGTGTGAGTTGGGACAGGCGATGCGGCGTCGTGGGGTTCGTTTTGCACTGTTGCAGGAACCGTATTTCGCGAATGGCTGCGTGAGGGGCTTGCCGGGGGGGATGCGAGTTTATTCGGACGTGAGGGGAAACTCGGCTATTGTAGTTGATGATAGGGACATGGACGTAATGTTAGTTAGTAGTAGCCAATGGGGGGTTTGCATTTCTGTGGAGTGCGACTTTGGGAAGATGTTGATGGCTAGCATCTACTGTGTAGGTAGGGAGCCTTTGGATGCATACTTAAGCTACATGGATACGGTGCTACTCTCTGGGAGTAGTATTCCTGTTATCCTCGGACTTGACGCAAATGCATGCTCTCGTATGTGGTTCTCTTAGATGCCCAGAAATGTTTCTGGGCATCCGAACTATATGCGAGGAGTAGTGCTTAGCGAATGGCTGGTCACAAAGTGTCTCATTGTTGTCAATGAGCCGAGTGAGTTGTATACTTTTGATGGTCCAAATGGTAATAGTGACATTGACGTGACGCTCGCGAATAGCGCGGCATTGACGTGTTTTGGACTTAGGTGGAGGGTTTGTGACGAATGGGGAGTAAGTGATCATAATCCGATTGAGATTATGGTCACCTTACGCGAACGGACGAGGGAGACGCCTCTGCCTCTTAGATGGCGGAGTCACGGGGTGGACTGGGACTTTTATGCTAGGGAATTTAGAGAGGCGGCGCTAACGCGCCCGCTGGCTGACTATAGGGCACTGACGTTAGATGACCAGGTCAGCATGATTAACCAGTGGTTGCTCACGGTTAATGATGCCGTACTAGGTCGTTTTGTTAGAAGGACGCCTAGTAAGGTCAAATGGTGGACGGCCGAGCTGGAAAGGATGAAAAGGTCCGTCAGGCACCTCCGGAGGTTATTCCAGAGAGCCAGACGTGCCCGTTCTGACGATCTAGCTCTGCGCAAGTCCACTTATTTGTCTGCCCTCAAGACGTACAAGGACAGGCTTGTTAGGGTTAAGGAGGACGAGTGGAGGAGTTTCGTACGGGACAATAGGGATGACCCGTGGGGTACGGTTTACCGTATCTGAAGGGGTAGAGGTAAGGTAGCTGACATTGCTTGCCTCCAGGTTGACAATGTTAATTTGTCTTCATGGGGGGAATGCGCTGACACACTGTTGGGGGTCTTCTTTCCGGGAATGGAGGTAGTTGGTCGTTCCCCTGTTATACAGGAAACGGTCGGCCCTCCGGACTTGGTTAGGTCGGAAGTTTCGGACAGATTTCGCCGCGTTAAAACTAGGAAATCACCAGGTATTGATGGTATGACTGGAGAGGTGGCCAGGGCCATCTGGAAGGCTATACCGGAATACTTGGAGTCGATCTTTGGGAAGTGTCTGAGTGAGGGCTATTTCCCTAGGGCTTGGAAGTCTGCTCGGGTTGTTGTGCTCCTGAAGTCTCCTGGTAGGGTGAGGAGTGATCCTCGCTCTTACCGGGGCATCAGTCTCCTCCCGGTACTTGGAAAAGTGCTTGAGAGGATAATGGTGACGCGACTGAAGGCGGACAGCAACGAGGAAACTTCGGAGTACCAGTTTGGTTTTAGGGAGGGGAGATCCGTGGAAGACGCGTGGCTGCATGTTAGGCAATGTGTTAGTAGCTCTACTGAGAAGTATGTGCTGGGAATCTTTGTTGATTTTAGGGGTGCGTTTGACCATCTCCACTGGGACGCGGTTCTCGACAGGCTGGGTAGTGTAGGCTGTCGTGAGCTCAACTTGTGGAGAAGTTACTTTAGCTGTAGAAAGGCTTGTGTGGTTGGTGCCAGCGGCACGGTTTGGACGGATGTTACCCGGGGGTGCCCGCAGGGTTCTGTCTGTGGTCCAGTAATATGGAACCTCATGATGGATCCACTGTTGGCTCGACTGGGTCGTCTCGGCAAGCTGTGCGCATATGCGGATGATCTGCTCATCCTGATCGAAGGGCAGTCTAGGCTTGCTCTGGAAGAGAAGGGTGGGGGGGCCATGCGCATTGTTAATGAATGGAGTGCACAGGTCGGTGTCGAGGTTGCCCTTGACAAGACCGTGATAATGCTGCTTAAAGGCAGATTGTCCAGTGCACGTCCGCCTGTCATTAGGTCTGGTATCGTTAGTCTCAGATATGCGACTCAGGTCAAGTATCTGGGAATAATGATGGGTGAGAGGATGAACTTTTTGGTTCATCTCTCTTATGTTCGGGATAAGCTGACTGCAGTCGTTGGTAAGGTCAAGCGCATTCTTAGGAGCGACTGGGGCCTCAGCAGGCGTGCTGTTCGAACCATTTATGGTGGGCTGTTCGTTGCCTGTGCAGCGTATGGTGCACCTGTATGGTACGAAACAGTTATGACTGTTGCTGGCCGAGCTAAGGTGCTGTCTTGTCAGAGAGTTGCTATGCTTGCTTGCATGCCGGTCTGTCGAACGGTTTCTACGGATGCTCTTCAGGTCTTGCTGGGTGCGGCTCCTCTTGATTTGGAAGTGATACGTCGTGCTATCGCTTTTAAGATCAAGAAGGGGCTGCCACTTCTTGGGCATGATTGGGTTTCTGCTGTTGACGTGGCGAATAAGGGGAGTAGGGAAATCAAGGTGATGTTAGCCGATCATCTTGATTCTAGGTGGCCGACGCGCTGGACGGACTCTGACAAGGGTCGTGTCACGTATGCTTTCATACGTGATGCGGTCTTCGTACGCGAGCGCCCAGATTTTGCCTTCGGTCTTAGTCTGGGGTTCTTACTGACGGGACATGGCTCTCTCAATGCATTTTTGCATAGGAGGGCCTTGTCGAGTACTTCGGACTGTGGGTGTGGGCAGGGACCTGAGGACGTGTGGCACGTTATTGCCGAGTGCCATTACTATGATGACATTAGGGACTTAGATAGTATGGGCATCACTCATACTGGGGCGGGTTGGGATTATAGTAGGGCCTTAGAGGACGATCGGACGATGGGGAGGTTGGGGCAATTTGCCCGTGATGTGTTTGCTAGGAGGATACAGGAGTAGTGGAGGCGGTCGTGCTCGCAGTCATTTGCGAACCGACGCTCGCGTGTATCGTCGAACTGTCCGCTCTGCGCATTGTTGTCGTGGTTCGGAGGTCAGTTGCTGGTCTTGGTGGGAGCTCGCTGTGTTCGTGTCTGGTGATTTGCCCATGCTGCTGTTGCTTGTGCCGGGACGCTTTTATCTCTGGTCCCTTGGGGCTTGAGATGGGAGTGTCTTGGTGGAGTAGCGGCATGCTGTTGGCTGATTTCCGGAACGGCCCCCTGCTCTGTTGCTGCGTTGTTTGTCTGCTGTGGGTCATTTGTGACCTTGAGTCTGTCCGTGAGGGCGACTGTGTTTATTGTTGTTTTTGTGGTCATTGTTGTGCGTGATGTCCTGTGCTGGTGTCACACGATGTGGCCAAAGTGTCGCTCGTGAGGGCGGCTGTTTACTGTTTTTTGTCTTGTCTACTGGTGATGTCTAAGTCCCTATATGTGGATGTATGTTGTTTGTTGTTCGTGCTGCAGTTTGCTGTTCTTGCCGTATTGCAGTGTGCTGTGTTGGTGCGTTGCAGTTGATGTGTTGCTGTCCAGTTTGCCGCTGTGCCGTGTTGCCGTGCTGCCGTGTGGCAGTGTTTTGTGAGCTGGAGATTGCTGATTGGGCCACCAGTCCCAGGGCCGTTTGGGGTCCACTGGTAGTAGCTTAGGCTACGAAGCTGACCGGAGTCTTTATCTGGTACCACGGGAACCAGGAAGCCCCTGGGACTACGGTCCCAGCCTGGTGAATGGTGAGGCCCCTTCGGGGGAGTAACGTGGTGGCTGTGGTTTAATACCCATATCGCGGGTAGAGCAAGTTATTGCTCGGTGTGGAGTTGCACTGCAACCGGTTGCCATTTGACCATAAAATGGTAGGAGTGTTAGATAGGCTCCGCCCTTGACCGAGGGGGATGAAGTGCCCAAACGCACGGATTCAAAGTTGGTACCTCTCTTCTGGTGTCACGGCTTTGTGGCGAAGGAAGAGGGGGGCGGTGGTCAACGCATTGTATTGGCCTGCAAAAAACTGGTCGCGGTATTTACAAAGGAAACTATTTAACTTTTCTAGTACAGAAAATTAATGGGTCGCTGCTTTTGTAATTGTTTAATTGGTTTATTTATTTGTTTGCATGATTTATTTATTTTTTTGCTTATATATTTTGTTTTTGATTACATTTAACCTTTGTTTACTCTTTTTTTTAAGTTTTGGTAACAATAAATTTTTTTTTTTTATTTTCTGACATTTCTATACAGCTGATAAAACTTCAAACACAGTTGTATTTGTTATCAAGCAAATTAGTATTAATTTTGATACTTTTGAACGAAAACGCAAAAAATTATAGAAATATCTCATATGGCAATACTATATTATTTTACTATGTAAGTAACAAATATTGACATTCGTAAGAGCAAGCGATCGAAAGCTGTCGAAATGGTTGAACCCAATCTGATTCGAAATCGAGCGAATGGATTGCGATCGCTTCGATTTGCTATCTAGATCGTTGAACAGGCCATTAATCTTAAATCTTTTTAGAAGCCCTTCCAGAAGTGTTAAAAATAGATGCAAAAGTACAAGGTGTTGGTCTCCAATGACACAACTTGTTAATTGGTAATAAAGTTGGAATGCGCAATTTTTTTCCGTGTGAAGAATTTTAACGTGAATTTTTTTTTAAATTTTTCATATCTGAAAAATCACATATGAATTTTTTGTTTTTGCTCACTCCTCATGAGTGAGGAAATTCAAAGTATTTTTTTCCTCACCCTCATAAGGATGAATTTACAGAAAAATTTTTAAATTTTCACGCTCGCTCATGAATGAGTGAGCGTTCCGGTACTCTGCTTATTAGTACTGCTAATAGGCTATTTGGTTTCAGATTTTTACAATTTCAAATAACCTAAGTGACAATAACATAAGCTGTGTTTAGAAAAACAAAATTTTTCTTAACCGATGTATGTTTCTGGTTTAATTTTAATCAAAATATGTAATTTTCGTTTCAATATTGTTAATAGTTAATTTTATAACGTTTTTTTCTCTCCTGTAAGCTTTCTAAAACTGCAGATAGGTTATTTCGTCTTTAAGGTGACAATATGTAGATACATTTTTCAATAAAAAAAAAACAACAACAACATTTACCAAAATAATGGCCGACACAAACTAAGTAATTGGAGAGAGGGAGAAATACAACAACTTAATTAAAAAATAATTAGTTTAAGGAATTCAGTATTTTGGTCAATAGCAAACTTTAACGGCGTATATGTGACATAAATATATAACATCTTTTATGGTGTCTTCGGAAAACCCATTTCAACATAGACTAGAATATATATACTTTGTAGGGTATATGATCAGTATTGTAGAGATTACCTTCGGTGAAGGGTATAAAACGAGTAATTTTGGGATTTCAGTATTTTGGTCATAACTCGTGCATTTTTGAAACAATTTGATATATAGGTCATATAACTTGTCTATAACAGTGTTAAGATTATTGTTAACCCATAAAATATGCTTTAGTTTATTGATGTATAATAGCTCAATTTAAATTCAGCCATATTGTTAATGCATAATGATATTAGCTGTTAAGATAATAAAAGCTCGAATGGTCCAGAAATTTCGAAAATGTTACAGACATTTCGAAAACGTCGAATGTTCTAGAGCCACCTAGATATCAGCGAACAGAGTATAAATGCTCGATAATCATTATTAGTACGAACATTTAAGTCACAGATTACACACAGATATGTAAAAAGTGACGTGTGAAAAAGGCCCAAATCAGTTGCGAGGGCAGCTTTCGAAGAAAGAGACAAAAAGTGTTTTTTGGTAGTGAAGTCGCAATGTTTAAAAACAGGCCGGTACGATCAACACAAAAAAAAAACAAAACACAAACCACGTTTAACAAAAGCCTTAGTTCAACAAACGTTTTATTTTGTGCAAAAAATGTATTTAGTAATATTGTTTTGTTTTATAATGGTTTTTACTTAAATATTATTTACCTAATGAGAGTTGCCAACGTTATCACATACACAAATTTATAGGGCATTAGTTGGAAATAATTATTATGTTAACTTTTTATTAACATTATTGTTATAAAACACATAAATTGTCATTTTTTATGTATATTTGAAGAAAAATGTTATAAATACATTCATACATACACACAAGGAAATACATAGGGGGACCCAACTTTTGAAATCGATGTCTTCCGATTTGGTTAGTCCTATAAATAGTAGTTTAGACACAAATTTTCAACAAGATCGGTAAAAAAGTTTCTGAGTTAGAGAGGGTCACAATTTTACATTTTTGCCAAACAGGTGTTCTTTCTCATCCATGTAAAATTAGATAGCTATTTCTTCAAGCTTTCGGAAAAAAATTTTTTTGTTTTTTTTTTTAATTTTTTTAAATTTTTTTTTTTTTAAATTTGAAACTTATTTGTTATTTTTTTTGAAGCGGGTATTTTTTTTGCTCAAAAGAAAGCTTAGGTCTTTTCCTTTAAGTCAGTTCTGGTCGCTATTTGGGCCGCGAGTGGGTTATGTATAAAAAAAAAATAATTTCTAACTCAAGACGAGGGTTTTTCAATTTTTAGCATATGCACTTTTCTGAATTTTTTCCTTTTTATGTGTAAGTGTTTCTAAAATCTTAAAAATAAAACTTATGCTGCGAAACAAGACAAATTAACCTATCCGACGGTATATAACATACCTAAAAAGCATTTCATACACTCGATACTGTAATACCCACAATATGTTAATCCCAGGAATAAAATCACTTTTTTCTATAGAGATGTTGACAAATTAAATTTTTTTATTTATTTGTAATAATAATTGAATTAAAATAAAATAAAAAATAATTATAAAAACAAAAAGTTAAATAATCTAAAAAATTTAATCTTAATCACATAAGATCCTTAAATAAATTTTTTTAAATTTTAAACGATTTTTGTATTATTTTTTTGAAGCGGGTATTTTTTTTTTTTTTTTTTTTTCAAAAGAAAGCTTAGGTCTTTTCCTTAAAGTTAGTCCTGGTCGCTATTTGGGCCGCGAGTGGGTTATGTATAAAAAAAATAATTTCTAAATCAAAACGAGGCTTTTTCAATTTTCAGACTGAAAGATGCACATTGGAAATAATTCTTTCAAATGTGCATGATTTTGTGGAAGAAATGTGTAGATGATTGCTAAATTTAAGAACCCATGACTTTTCAGTCAAAGAGCATTGGTCATTCTTTAAGGATTTGAAGATACATTTGAAGTCTGGGGAATTCGTTATTTCGTTTGATTTCGCAGAGAACTATAAATATGTTCTTCAGGATGCCATACAGTCATTCCACTTCAATAACGACCAAGCAACTAAATATATTTACAGTAGTTATTTACTACATGAAAAACTGGGCCACAAAAGTATGGCAGCAATATCCGACGATTTAAAACATGATGCCGTTGCAATTTATGAATACCAGCAGATAATACTAATAATACTCATGAAAAAGATTTTGTAATGCCAGCTGAGTGGCATTTTCATCCTACTGCTCATGGTAAAGGAGCATGTGATGGTGTTAGAGCAAACCTCAAAAGAAATGCAGCGAAGTATAGCCTATAGTGCTCTCATCAAGATCGCATTTTAGGTGCGACTGCTTTATTCCATTGGGCAAAGAATTATTGTACAGAATCTAAAATTGTTTTAAGTAGCAAAGAGGATCATGAGTAAACATTAAAAAAACTGAAGAGCAGATTCGATGCTGCGGAAGAAATTGATGGCACCGCTCAATAACATGCTTTTATACCACTTGTCGATGGAAGACTTAAGTTATACAAGTTAGCACAACTCAGAATTTCAATACGGATGTTGAAATACATAAAAGTCAACAACCATCTGCGTCAGCTATTTATTCTACAATTGCAAAAGAATGATAAGAAACTTGGAAACAAAGAAAACACTAGACGCAAACTCAGCGTTTTTTGGGTACAATGTTGGTTGAAATGAATTAGGTTTTTGAAGCGAAGGCCGATCATATTTGGAAGTAAAAGAATGAAGTTCATTTTTATAATTCTATTTTAATTTCATTTATATTTTAATAAAAACTTTACAAAAAGCTAAGACCCTGTTTTTTGTTAACTGGCGCCCAACGAGTGTTAAAACTAGAGGAACCCATCGATTGAAAGTAAATGAGTGCTAAATCTCATATAAAAACATAATAGCTTAACTACAACAAAATAAAACAATTGGACTAAAATTAAAAGCAACTGCAACCAACAGAGGAATCAACTATCTATATTGAAGAAAACTCATCAATAAATTCAGCTATTTTGGTTTCAATGTAAGTAGAGTGCTTATGAAATATTAAAGAGTGAAATAAATATTGAATTGCGATTGAAATTCTGTTTTAAAAAAAAGTGAAGTATACTCTCGTATGAATGAAGATATTGAGTCATTATTAAGGAAATTTAAAAGCTTAGAACTTATAGAAGACTTAGAAATGGCAATTACTCCAGATCAGTTAAAAACTATTGTGGAGAGTGCAGTTAGCAGTGCTCTCGTAGTACAGGAGAGACAATTTGAAGAAAAATTAAAGGAATTAGGAAAAAGGGTGACCGGAAGTAGAAAAATATGAAGAGGCTACTATTAGAGATAACGTGTTGTGCAGGGAAACTTTAGACATAGCAAAATCTTTACCAGAATTTGAAGGAAAGCATGAAACTTATGTTTCATGGAGGAAGGCAGCACACACCGCTTATAGAGTTTATGAAAAATATAATGGGAGTTCCACCCACTTTCAGGCTTTGTGAATCATTAGAAATAAAATTAGGGGTACAGCCGATATTATTTTGGCTTCTTTTGACACCCCTCTAAATTTTAGGGCCATTATTAATAGACTCGAATTTACCTATGCGGACAAGAGACCTATTTATTTGATAGAACAAGAAATGTCTACCCTTCGACAGGGAAATCTAACTCTTTTGGAGTATTATGATGAAGTGGAGCGGAAGCTCACACTTCTAACAAATAAAATAATAATGCATTATGATGGTGATCTGGCTGCATCATTAAATGAAAAATATCGAATGGATGCATTACGAGTGTTCATTTCAGGCGCAAAAAAATCTTTAAGCGACATTCTTTTTTCGGCAAAGCCAAAGGATCTTCCATCAGCGCTGGCATTGGCCCAAGAGGTTGAATCAAACGATGTGCGCTATAATTTTGCTAGCAATTATGCTAAGAGTATGGAGGAAAAAACACAACAGAAATTTTTTACGAAAAACGCTAGGTTTGTTAATAATAATACCACACAAGGAAAAAATCCTTATTATGACAGACGACAGGATAGCTCAAAAGAACAAAAGCAGGAAGTGGAACCGATGGATATCGATTCATCATCAAGGTTCAAACAGCCCCAAAAAATTAATAATCAATGGCGAGTCCAACCGAACATAAACGTGAGCCCGGCAATAAAAAGACCAAATAGTGGTGCCACCAGGTTCACAGGCTTGAAGCAACAGCGGGTCAATCATATGGCGCATGAAAGAAATTATCATGTAGACCATAACTACCAGTATGAAGCTGATGAGGAAGTGTCTAATATAGAAAATGAAATTTCGGAATATGACCAAATTAATTTTTTAGTCATGACTCCCTGCTCCCCTACATAGAAAGGATGATAGCAGGGAGGAAAATTAAATTATTAATAGACACAGGCGCATCAAAAAACTATATAAAACCATTACCAGAATTGAAACATGTAAGGACTGTTGATGAGACATTTATGGTGAGGTCACTTCATGGCTTCAATTCCATAAAACATAAATGCACTATTAATCTTTTCAATATAAATACTACCTTTTTCATTCTTCCAAACCTGACGTCGTTTGACGGAATTATAGGACTTGATTTATTAAAAATCGCAGATTCTAAGCTCGATTTAAAAAATAAAAAGCTGGAATATAAGACTGGATCAGAGCCCATTCAGTTTTTTAAATGTAAGAGTGTAAATTTTACAAGTGTGGAAAAAATTGAGGTACCTCAACAGGTATCCGAGAGATTTCGAAAAATGATTGAATATATTTTCCTTTTTCTAAGTTATACCCATATCCAATGGGAGTAGCAGATTTTGTAAACACAGAAGTTCGTAACCTTTTAAAGGATGGCATCATCCGCCCATCCAGATCACCCTACAATAACCCTGTTTGGGTGGTAGATAAAAAAGGGACTGATGAATATGGAAACATTAAAAAACGACTTGTTATGGATTTCAGAAAACTGAATTCGAAAACGGTGTCTAATAGGTATCCCATTCCGAATGTAAGTGTTATATTATCAAATTTGGGTGAGGCTAGATATTTTACTACTCTAGACCTTAAATCGGGATTTCATCAAATATTATTGGCAGAAAAAGACCGTGAAAAAACTGCCTTTTCAGTAGGAAACGGGAAATATGAATTTTGTAGAATACCGTTTGGGCTTAAAAATGCACCGAGCCTTTTTCAGAGAGCCATTGACGATGTTCTTAGGGAACAAATAGGAAAGTCGTGCCACGTTTACGTTGACGACGTTATAATTTTTTCAAAAGATATGGAAACCCATGTCGACCACATCGCTTGGGTCTTGGATAGGCTCTGTGATGCCAATATGAGAGTTTCTCGCGAGAAATCGAACTTATTCAGGGAAAAGGTTGAGTTTTTGGGATTCGTGGTATCGCGAGGTGGTATCACAACGAGCCCTAGTAAGATAGATGCAATAAAAAATTATAAACAACCCAGTACAGTTTTTGATTTAAGATCCTTCTTGGGACTGGCAAGTTATTATAGATGCTTCATTAGGAACTTTGCATCGATTGCAGGGCCGTTGACCGATATACTGAAAGGTGAAAATGGCAAGGTTAGTGCCACTCAGTCTAAAAAAATAGTTGTGAATTTTGACGAAAGGCAACTTCAGGCTTTTAATAAACTTAAAAAGGTCTTAGCATCCGAGGATGTTATGTTACTTTACCCGGATTACGGAAAACCGTTTGACCTAACTACTGACGCTTCGGCCTATGGACTTGGTGTGGTTTTGTCTCAAAATGGCAAACCAATAACCATGACTTCAAGAACTCTGAAGGGTGGGGAATTAAATTTTGCCACCAAAGAACGGGAGTTACTGGCAATTGTATGGGCTTTAAAAAGCCTTAGAAATTATTTATATGGCGTTAGGAATCTGAATATCTTTACAGACCTCCAACCGCTTACTTTTGCGGTTTCGGATCGTAACCCTAACTCGAAAATAAAAAGGTGGAAAGCATTCATCGATGAGCACAACGCTCAAATTTATTATAAGCCGGGAAAGGAAAATCAGGTCGCCGACGCTTTATCGCGACAAAACCTTCTTGCTTTACAGGGTGTTCATACCCTACAAAATAATAACACTTTTGGTAAGAGTTCAAGCTCTGATATTGCAACAATACATAGCGAAGTCTCTTTATCTTATACTATTGAATCAACTAATAAACCGATTAATTGTTTTAGAAATCAGATAGTGATTGAGGAGGGTACAGAGCTACCAACAAGAACATTTGTTTTGTTTGGAACAAAAACGAGACACATAATAAACTTTTCAGATAGAGCACTTTTGATGGCTAAAATTTGTGATACTGTAAAGGAACATGTGGTGAATGCAATTCATTGCGAGCTACCAATTTTGGCTTTAAAACAACATAAACTAATTGAGACATTTCCCTCAACGACATTTCGTTATGCAAAAAATTTAATGGTGGATATCACAAATAAAGACGAACAAAGAGAAATTGTCGTAACTAAACATAACAGAGCTCATAGAGCAGCTCAAGAAAATACCAAACCAATTTTGGAAGACTATTTCTTTCCAAAGATGACACAGTTGGCAAATGAGGTGGTCATAAATTGTAAAGTTTGCAAAAAAGCGAAACACGATCGCCACCCGCAGAAACAAGTGATTGGTGCGACACCAATTCCATCATATGTAGGGGAAATTTTACATATTGATATATTCTCAACAGATAAAAAATATTTTTTAACTTGTGCAGACAAACTCTCCAAGTTTGCAATAGTTCAACCTATAGACTCGAGAACTATAATAGATGTAGAATCACCGATTTTACAGCTGATGAATTTCTTCGCTCGTACGATAGTAATATTTTGTGGCAATGAACCGTCATTAAATTCTGAAACAATAAGGTCAATGCTGAGCAACAATTTTGGTGTGGAAATTGTCAATGCACCACCGCTTCATAATACTTCGAATGGACAGGTCGAGAGATTACATAGTACTATTTTAATCGATTGGCTTTTTTAAGGCCCACTGCAGACTGGAGTATTTTAAAATTGGACGAGGTTAAATTTTCATTTATATAAAATGGAAGATCACAATTTTCTCCTATGTGTTTTAACAATAGCGGCGTTTTGTTCCGTTTTCTAAAATTAGCAATTGATTTAAGAATAAAATTTTTATCATACGGAGAAAATAATTTGACCATTATGACAGCATTCGGAGAATTATCTTTATGTTTGTTATTAAAATTTTGAAGACGGTAAATTGACTTAACCGCTGGTGTATTAACATTTAAAGTGTTACATATAGTTGTAAACACTCCATACAAATCTTCCTCTCTACGGTAAGGTATACCATTAATTCGAAGATCAGACGCAATCAAAGAATTTTCTTGTCTCTGTAATTGTGTTTTCAATTTAGATACTTCATCTTTTAAACTTACAATATCATCCGCAACCGTTTCTAACTTAGTTACGCGTTGGGTTATATTTAAGATGTCAATTTTTAATAAATCGAATCGTTTATCAAATTCTTTTATCATGCGAGTTTCACTTTCATGGATCAGTGTTTTCATTACATCAGTTATTTTTTCAAGTCTTTTATCCACCAGATTAAGTAATTTGAAGGGTGAATAATTAGTCGATAATCGCGGTGTTTTTGATATGTTTTCAAAAAGAGAGTTCTGCAGAAGAGAATTCTGTAAAGTCTCTCTTCCTCTTTTTGGTGCTGCAGTTAAGAGTTCAATATTGTCATTATTACTCTTATCAAGTGAATTTGAGCTCGTAGCCTCACTTGCACTCATGTTTTGTGTTATATTATTATGTTGTGTTTTTAATTTTCTACCGCGCTTTGTTTTTGTATGCATTGATGTTCAATATTCTTTTTTATAAACACAATTTTTGTTGTTAATATTTATTTGCTTTTTGTTTTCTTTTTTACACTTTGTTGTTGATCTATAGATTATTATTTTGTTGTTGTTGCTTAGAGAGTTTATTTGAAATTATTTTCTGTGAGTTTTGCTTTTTATATTTTTGGTATTTTATTTTTGTGTATGTTTAGTTTAATTATATGTAACTTTGTGCTTCGAGATTTTATTAAGAATTATGATTTTATCTTTGTTTTTACTTATCTGCTTCTGTATTTGAACGCAGAAAATATTGTTTATTATTTAAGAATAAATAATTATTTAAAAATAACTATAAGGAATATAGTTTTCACGAAAAATTAAATGATATTAAGGAGCTTTCGAAAAAACACAACCAACAAGTTCAACAGTCGAACAGTTCAACAGATGCCTTAAGCTAGAAAAATCCATTAGTAATACAGTACAATTAATATTGCTAGCAACCATAGAATATAATAGAACGATTCATACGGTCACAAACAAAAGGCATATTGATGTAATTCATTCTGATTCATTGGAACTTGAGGTTGATGTGAGAAACAGAGTACAGAAAGCCCAAGAGTCTCAAATGAGACGATTAAATGAAACAAGACAGAATCGAACATTTGAAGTGGGTGAAAGGGTTCTTGTTAAAACAAATAGAAGATTAGGCAATAAGCTTATACCATTATATGTTGAGGAAACTGTAGAAGCCGATTTGGGGACAACCGTTCTCATTAAAGGGAGGGTGGTCCATAAGGACAATTTGAGATAGGTAAAATTTTATTGATTTCTTTTTAACCGTAGGATTCTTGTGGTGGTCCTTCTTGTCGCGGTGGTCACCGCAAAACTAACAGACTATTCCAATTCAAACTACATCCCTGTATCAGATGGTTACGTGACAATTTGGCAGGATTTTGAGTATTTGCGGCATACAAACAACCTTACATTGTATTCTGAAGTGGCTGATGATACAGAGAGACTAAAAGAACATTTTCCCCAATCACACATGAAAAAAATATTAGACTCAGACATAGGACATGTAAGAACATTAATAACAACAATAGATGTTCATCGTAGGCATACAAGAAGTATAAAATTTTTGGGCACGGCACTTAAGGTGATTGCTGGGACACCTGACTACGATGACTTCGAAGATGTGAAATTTAATCAAAGGGAATTGATTCAGGCAGAAAATAGACAAATTCTCATAAATACAAGAACACAGGAAAAAATCAATAATTTGACAGATACAGTCAATATTATAATAAAAAATACCAAGGCTAAAATGGTGGATACAGAACATTTGTATGAGACATTGCTTGTTAGAAACAGAATTGTTGTCGCGGAGCTTGAAAGCTTGATGTTGTCAATAACTCTTTCGAAAATCGGTATAGTTAATCCACAGGTTTTGGATTCTAGCGATTTGCTTAGTATAAATAGTAAGCACTCTACAAATGTAACTATACAAGATTTAATGGAGTTGCTAGTATAAGAGTCCTATTAGATGATAAGTTTTTACATTTTTTAATTAAGTATCCAAGACCAGATATGGTTTGCAAGAAAGTAATATTGTACCCTGTTCAACACAACTACACAATTCTTAATTTTAATGGCGAAAACAGCGTGGCAGATTGTGAAAATCAAACGTTACCGATTGAAAACTGTAATGCAACCCTAACAACATCATTCTGCAGGAAGCTGGTACATTTAACATGCGCACAGCAACTCCATTCGGGTGGTCATGCATATTGCACTTCTCGGCCTTCCCATCTTGAGTCGGTGACAATAGTTGATGAGGGTGTTGTAATTGTAAATGATGATACCTTTACTGTAAAAACAAATGATGACATGGAGACGACCATCACGGGCACATTTCTACTGTCTTTCAGTGGAGAAGTAAAAATTAATGAAACCCTATACAGAAATCACAAAAGTATAGTAACAAAATTACCGGAGTCACCGATAATTGCCCTACTTAATGTTACAGGTCATGAAAACATACTGAGTCTACCATACCTTCAGAGGTTAAGTGCTGAAAACTTGCGACATATAGAGGGCCTAAAAAACCAAGTGATTTCTGGTCCTTTGTTGTCTGCTGCTACTCTTCTTGTATTGCTGACTTTGGCATTCTGTTGCTTCAAGTTTCACTATATGCTTAGAAAAAACTGTCAGCAACGTGCTCTGGAATCTGCGGTTGAGAGATTGAAGAAGTCCGGGGACGTCCTTCATTTAGGTGAGGGAGGAGTTAGCACAACTCAGAATTTCAATACGGATGTTGAAATACATAAAAGTCAACAACCATCTGCGTCAGCTTTTTATTCTACAATTGCAAAAGAATGATAAGAAACTTGGAAACAAAGAAAACACTAGACGCAAACTCAGCGTTTTTTGGGTACAATGTTGGTTGAAATGAATTAGGTTTTTTGAAGCGAAGGCAGATCATATTTGGAAGTAAAAGAATGAAGTTCATTTTTATAATTCTATTTTAATTTCATTTATATTTTAATAAAAACTTTACAAAAAACTAAGACCCTGTTTTTTGTTAACTGGCGCCCAACGAGTGTTAAAACTAGAGGAACCCATCGATTGAAAGTAAATGAGTGCTAAATCTCATATAAAAACATAATAGCTTAACTACAACAAAATAAAACAATTGGACTAAAATTAAAAGCAACTGCAACCAACAGAGGAATCAACTATCTATATTGAAGAAAACTCATCAATAAATTCAGCTATTTTGGTTTCAATGTAAGTAGAGTGCTTATGAAATATTTAAGAGTGAAATAAATATTGAATTGCGATTGAAATTCTGTTTTAAAAAAAAGTGAAGCATACTCTCGTATGAATGAAGATATTGAGTCATTATTAAGGAAATTTAAAAGCTTAGAACTTATAGAAGACTTAGAAATGGCAATTACTCCAGATCAGTTAAAAACTATTGTGGAGAGTGCAGTTAGCAGTGCTCTCGTAGTACAGGAGAGACAATTTGAAGAAAAATTAAAGGAATTAGGAAAAAGGGTGACCGAGTTGTCTGTAGATGTACCGGAAGTAGAAAAATATGAAGAGGCTACTATTAGAGATAACGTGTTGTGCAGGGAAACTTTAGACATAGCAAAATCTTTACCTGAATTTAAAGGAAAGCATGAAACTTATGTTTCATGGAGGAAGGCAGCACACACCGCTTATAGAGTTTATGAAAAATATAATGGGAGTTCCACCCACTTTCAGGCTTTGGGAATCATTAGAAATAAAATTAGGGGTACAGCCGATATGATTTTGGCTTCTTTTGACACCCCTCTAAATTTTAGGGCCATTATTAATAGACTCGATTTCACCTATGCGGACAAGAGACCTATTTATTTGATAGAACAAGAAATGTCTACCCTTCGACAGGGAAATCTAACTCTTTTGGAGTATTATGATGAAGTGGAGCGGAAGCTCACACTTCTTACAAATAAAATAATAATGCATTATGATGGTGATCTGGCTGCATATGAAAAATATCGAATGGATGCATTACGAGTGTTCATTTCAGGCGCAAAAAAATCTTTAAGCGACATTCTTTTTTCGGAAAAGCCAAAGGATCTTCCATCAGCGCTGGCATTGGCCCAAGAGGTTGAATCAAACGATGTGCGCTATAATTTTGCTAGCAATTATGCTAAGAGTATGGAGGAAGAAACACAACAGAAATTTTTTACGAAAAACGCTAGGTTTGTTAATAATAATACCACACAAGGAAAAAATCCTTATTATGACAGACGACAGGATAGCTCAAAAGAACAAAAGCAGGAGGTGGAACCGATAGATATCGATTCATCATCAAGGTTCAAACAGCCCCAAAAAATTAATTATCAATGGCGAGTCCAACCGAACATAAACGTTAGCCCGGCAATAAAAAGACCAAATAGTGGTGCCACCAGGTTCACAGGCTTGAAGCAACAGCGGGTCAATTATATGGCGCATGAAATAAATGATCATGTAGACCATAACTACCAGTATGATGAGGAAGTGTCTAATATAGAAAATGAAATTTCGGAATATGACCAAATTAATTTTTTAGTCATGACTCCCTGCTCCCCTACATAGAAAGGATGATAGCAGGGAGGAAAATTAAATTATTAATAGACACAGGCGCATCAAAAAACTATATAAAACCATTACCAGAATTGAAACATGTAAGGACTGTTGATGAGACATTTATGGTGAGGTCACTTCATGGCTTCAATTCCATAAAACATAAATGCACTATTAATCTTTTCAATATAAATACTACCTTTTTCATTCTTCCAAACCTGACGTCGTTTGACGGAATTATAGGACTTGATTTATTAAAAATCGCAGATTCTAAGCTCGATTTAAAAAATAAAAAGAAAGAGTGTCTTCGCTGAATCTGATGAAGCGTTACCATTTAACACAAATATTATTGCGACTATTCGCACTGAGGATGAGAATCCAATATATTCAAAGTTATACCAATATCCAATGGGAGTAGCAGATTTTGTAAACACAGAAGTTCGTAACCTTTTAAAGGATGGCATCATCCGCCCATCCAGAGCACCCTACAATAACCCTGTTTGGGTGGTAGATAAAAAAGGGACTGATGAATATGGAAACATTAAAAAACGACTTGTTATGGATTTCAGAAAACTGAATTCGAAAACGGTGTCTAATAGGTATCCCATTCCGAATGTAAGTGTTATATTATCAAATTTGCGTGAGGCTAGATATTTTACTACTCTAGACCTTAAATCGGGATTTCATCAAATATTATTGGCAGAAAAAGACCGTGAAAAAACTGGCTTTTCAGTAGTAAACGGGAACTATGAATTTTGTAGACTACCGTTTGGGCTTAAAAATGCACCGAGCATTTTTCAGAGAGCCATTGACGATGTTCTTAGGGAACAAATAGGAAAGTCGTGCCACGTTTACGTTGACGACGTTATAATTTTTTCAAAAGATATGGAAACCCATGTCGAACACATCGCTTAGGTCTTGGATAGGCTCTGTGATGCCAATATGAGAGTTTCTCGCGAGAAATCGAACTTCTTCAAGGAAAGGGTTGAGTTTTTGGGATTCGTGGTATCGCGAGGTGGTATCACAACGAGCCCTAGTAAAATAGATGCAATAAAAAATTATAAACAACCCAGTACAGTTTTTGATTTAAGATCCTTCTTGGTGTTGAAAGTGACAATTAAATACGTACTTGTTCTCTTGGAACTTTGTAAATTATTAATCTAGTTATCTCTGATTTTTTTTTTTTTTTTTTTTTTTTTTTGGGGTAAAAATATGGAGAAAAGACAAATTTTTTGTTTAATATTAAGAAAAGGTTTTAAAGCTAATGACAAGAAAAACAAATATTCTATACACATAAAAAAAAAATCATAGATAACTAGATTAATAATTTACAAAGTTCCAAGAGAACAAGTACGAATAATGAACAGTGCTTCGATGAATTACGTGATTTGGAAAAACCGGTAATAATTGGTTTTGCCAAAGATGGTATTTCTGTACAAGCTAATAAAATTGGAACAGTGAGAGGATTTATAATTGTGAAAGGAAATATGTTAAGAATTCAAATCAAAAATGTGTTATTCTGCAAAGATTTAAAATGCAATTTATTCTCCGTAAAACGGATTGAAGAAGCGGGAATGAAGGTAGTATTTCAGAATAAAAGTGTTAATGTTTATAGTGGTGATTTACTAGTGCTTGAAGCTGAACGAAAGAGCAAACTTTACGAATTAAATGTAAAATATAATCAAAGTGCATCTGCATATATTTCTGATAAACAAGAAATCATTGACTTGTGGCATCGTCGTTTGGGCCATATAAATTTTTCAGATATGAAAAAGCTTAATGGACTTGTTGATGGAATGGATAATCTCATTGGTGAAAAGTTTTTCTGCGAGCCATGCGTTTTCGGAAAGCAGTCCCGGAAACCTTTTAAAACAAATGCAAAGCTGACATCTTCAAGAATATTGCAACTGGCCCATAGTGATGTATGCGGTCCTATGAATTCTACTTCTTAGAATGGTAAACGATATATGGTCACGTTTATAGATGATTACTCTCACTTCACTTCAGTTTATATGATGGCAAAGAAATCAGAGACTTTGGATTGTTTTAAAGTATTCAAGTCAATGGCCGAAAATTTTCATAATAATAAAATTGCGTCATTGAGGTGTGACAATGGTGGTGAGTACACGTCGACTGTTTTTAAAACTTTCTGTAAGAATTCAGGAATTTCAATTCAATATACAACTCCTTATACTCCTGAGCAAAACGGTAAATCTGAGAGAATGAATCGTACGTTGATTGAAAAAGCAAGATTGTTAATGTCTTACAGTGGTTTGGATAGTACTTTGTGGTCAGAGGCTGTTTATTGTGCCAACTATTTGACGAATAGAAGTCCAACTAGTGCTATTTCCAGTAATAAAACTCCAGCAGAAATTTGGTTTGGAGTTAAGCCAAATTTGTCAAACCTGAGAATTTTTGGTTGTGTAGCGTACTCTCATATTCCTAAGGTAAAACGTAGGAAATTGGATATGAAATCTGAAAAATTAATAATGGTTGGATATTGTGGCAGTGGATATAGATTATGGAGTTCTACTAATCGGAAAATCATTTTTTCAAGAGATGTTGTTTTTAATGAAAATGTTTTTGTAAATTCTGGGAAAATAGATAATAACATTTCGAAAATTATAGAATTTGTAAACCCGTCAAATGAAGTGAAGGGAACTGTAGGCACAATACAAAACGAACGTTCCGAAAATAGTGATTCGGATGAAGAATTTGAGGAAGCAGTAAGTCAAAATGAAAATGAGGATGCAATTGATGAAATTATTATCAATGATTCGGAAGATGATCAACAAGATTCGTAATTTCGTAGAAGTAAAAGAATAAGAAAACCTACATCACGTTATAATTATTTTAGTTTAGCATTAAATGCTGAACAATTTGTTTGTGATACCCCTACAACATATCAGGATATTGAAAGCTGTCATAATTCAAGTGAGTGGTTTGATGCTGTAAAAAGTGAATTACTTTCGTTGCACAAAAATAATACGTGGGATATGGTCAAACGCCCTGAGGGAAAAAGCATTGTGGACTGTAAATGGGTGTTTAAGAGAAAATTGAACGGTAATGGTAATCTCGGCGAATACAAAGCACGAGTTGTAGCAAAAGGGTTTACACAATGTAAAGGCTTTGATTTTCAAGAAACATATTCTCCTGTTGCTCGAATTAGTACTTTTCGAACTTTACTTGCTATTGCCAATAAAATGAAATATATTATTCAACAAATGGACGTAAAAACAGCTTTTCTTAATGGTTATTTGCGTGAAGAAATATACATGAAACCTCCGGAAGGATTAAAATGTGATTCAAATTTGGTATGTAAATTAAATCGTTCTTTATATGGTCTAAAACAGGCTCCTCGAATGTGGAATGAGAGATTTAACAATTATATTTTGAAACTAAAATTTGAACGATCCAAAAATGACTATTGCTTGTATACGCGGAAAATCAATAATAATATAGTATATTTATTGCTTTATGTAGATGATCTTTTGCTTGTTGGGAATAATATTAACGAAATTGAAATAATAAAAACGTTATTAAGCAAAGAATTTGAAATGAAAGATTTAGGAAATATTGATGTATACTTGGGAGTCAAAGTTATCCGACATTTTGAAAATTCCGTTATTAAAATTAACCAAAAATCGTTTATACTTAATCTACTTAAACGTTTTGGAATGGAAGATTGCAAAGGCGTTGATACGCCAATGGAACCAAAATTATCTTTGTCTAAAAACTCTAAGGATATACCAACAAAGGAACCATATAAAGAATTAGTTGGATGTTTAATGTATTTAATGCTCACCTCAAGACCTGACCTTAGTGTTAGTGTAAATTTTCTGAGTCGTTTTCAAAATTGTGCAACTGATTGTCATTGGAATCATCTAAAAAGAATTCTCAGATATTTGAAGAAAACAATTGATATAGAACTTTCATATGAAGCAAAAACTGATGAAATTTTGGTTGGCTATTCTGATGCAGATTGGGGTAATGACCTAGATGATAGAAAATCTGTTAGTGGTTACCTAATTAAAGTTTTTGGCTGTTCTGTTTCATGGCTTACTAAAAAGCAACCCACCGTTTCCTTATCATCTACTGAAGCGGAATATGTAGCACTTTGCGTTACAACATGTGAAATTATTTTCATCAAGAAATTATTAAAAGATTTTAATATTATAATAGTCTCCAATTTGTATTTTTGAAGATAACATGTCATGCATACAAATTGCTGAAGAACCAAAAGAACATCAAAGAATGAAACACATAGATATAAAATACAATTTCGTGCGAGATTTAGTTCAAGGAAAAATTATTAAAATTATATACAAATCAACCAAAGATCAAATTGCAGATTTCTTTACAAAGTCTTTATCTAAAATAAGTTTTGAACATTTAAGAAATTATGTTGGATTTATTTAATTGGGCAGTGGTGTTGAAAGTGACAATTAAATACGTACTTGTTCTCTTGGAACTTTGTAAATTATTAATCTAGTTATCTCTGACTTGGGACTGGCAAGTTATTATAGATGCTTCATTAGGAACTTTGCATAGATTGCAGGGCCTTTGACCGATATACTGAAAGGTGAAAATGGCAAGGTTAGTGCCACTCAGTCTAAAAAAATAGTTGTGAATTTTGACGAAAGGCAACTTCAGGCTTTTAATAAACTTAAAAAGGTCTTAGCATCCGAGGATGTTATGTTACTTTACCCGGATTACGGAAAACCGTTTGACCTAAAGACTGACGCTTCGGCCTATGGACTTGGTGCGGTTTTGTCTCAAAATGGCAAACCAATAACCATGATTTCAAGAACTCTGAAGGGTGGGGAATTAAATTTTGCCACCAATGAACGGGAGTTACTGGCAATTGTATGGGCTTTGAAAAGCCTTAGAAATTATTTATATGGCGTTAGGAATCTGAATATCTTTACAGACCACCAACCGCTTACTTTTCCGGTTTCGGATCGTAACCCTAACTCGAAAATAAAAAGGTGGAAAGCATTCATCGATGAGCACAGCGCTCAAATTTATTATAAACCGGGAAAGGAAAATCAGGTCGCCGACGCTTTATCGCGACAAAACCTTCTTGCCTTACAGGGTGTTCATACCCTACAAAATAATAACACTTTTGGTAAGAGTTCAAGCTCTGATATTGCAACAATACATAGCGAAGTCTCTTTATCTTATACTATTGAATCAACTAATAAACCGATTAATTGTTTTAGAAATCAGATAGTGATTGAGGAGGGTACAGAGCTACCAACAAGAACATTTGTTTTGTTTGGAACAAAAACGAGACACATAATAAACTTTTCAGATAGAGCACTTTTGATGGCTAAAATTTGTGATACTGTAAAGGAACATGTGGTGAATGCAATTCATTGCGAGCTACCAATTTTGGCTTTAAAACAACATAAACTAATTGAGACATTTCCCTCAACGACATTTCGTTATGCAAAAAATTTAGTGGTGGATATCACAAATAAAGACGAACAAAGAGAAATTGAGAAAACAAATAGAAGATTAGGCAATAAGCTTATACCATTATATGTTGAGGAAACTGTAGAAGCCGATTTGGGGACAACCGTTCTCATTAAAGGGAGGGTGGTCCATAAGGACAATTTAAGATAGGTAAAATTTTATTGATTTCTTTTTAACCGTAGGATTCTTGTGGTGGTCCTTCTTGTCGCGGTGGTGACCGCAAAACTAACAGACTATTCCAATTCAAACTACATCCCTGTATCAGATGGTTACGTGACAATTTGGCAGGATTTTGAGTATTTGCGGCATACAAACAACCTTACATTGTATTCTGAAGTGGCTGATGATACAGAGAGACTAAAAGAACATTTTCCCCAATCACACATGAAAAAAATATTAGACTCGGACATAGGACATGTAAGAACATTAATAACAACAATAGATGTTCATCGTAGGCATACAAGAAGTATAAAATTTTTGGGCACGGCACTTAAGGTGATTGCTGGGACACCTGACTACGATGACTTCGAAGATGTGAAATTTAATCAAAGGGAATTGATTCAGGCAGAAAATAGACAAATTCTCATAAATACAAGAACACAGGAAAAAATCAATAATTTGACAGATACAGTCAATATTATAATAAAAAATACCAAGGCTAAAATGGTGGATACAGAACATTTGTATGAGACCTTGCTTGCTAGAAACAGAATTGTTGTCGCGGAGCTTGAAAGCTTGATGTTGTCAATAACTCTTTCGAAAATCGGTATAGTTAATCCACAGGTTTTGGATTCTAACGATTTGCTTAGTATAAATAGTAAGCACTCTACAAATGTAACTATACAAGATTTAATGGAGTTGCTAGTATAAGAGTCCTATTAGATAATAAGTTTTTACATTTTTTAATTAAGTATCCAAGATTAGATATGGTTTGCAAGAAAGTAACATTGTACCCTGTTCAACACAACTACACAATTCTTAATTTTAATGGCGAAAACAGCGTGGCAGATTGTGAAAATCAAACGTTACCGATTGAAAACTGTAATGCAACCCTAACAACATCATTCTGCAGGAAGCTGGTACATTTAACATGCGCACAGCAACTCCATTCGGGTGGTCATGCATATTGCACTTCTCGGCCTTCCCATCTTGAGTCGGTGACAATAGTTGATGAGGGTGTTGTAATTGTAAATGATGATACCTTTACTGTAAAAACAAATGATGACATGGAGACGACCATCACGGGCACATTTCTACTGTCTTTCAGTGGAGAAGTAAAAATTAATGAAACCCTATACAGAAATCACAAAAGTATAGTAACAAAATTACCGGAGTCACCGATAATTGCCCTACTTAATGTTACAGGTCATGAAAACATACTGAGTCTACCATACCTTCAGAGGTTAAGTGCTGAAAACTTGCGACATATAGAGGGCCTAAAAACCCAAGTGATTTCTGGTCCTTTGTTGTCTGCTGCTACTCTTCTTGTATTGCTGACTTTGGCATTCTGTTGCTTCAAGTTTCACTATATGCTTAGAAAAAACTGTCAGCAACGTGCTCTGGAATCTGCGGTTGAGAGATTGAAGAAGTCCGGGGACGTCCTTCATTTAGGTGAGGGAGGAGTTAGCACAACTCAGAATTTCAATACGGATGTTGAAATACATAAAAGTCAACAACCATCTGCGTCAGCTTTTTATTCTACAATTGCAAAAGAATGATAAGAAACTTGGAAACAAAGAAAACACTGGACGCAAACTCAGCGTTTTTTGGGTACAATGTTGGTTGAAATGAATTAGGTTTTTTGAAGCGAAGGCAGATCATATTTGGAAGTAAAAGAATGAAGTTCATTTTTATAATTCTATTTTAATTTCATTTATATTTTAATAAAAACATTACAAAAAACTAAGACCCTGTTTTTTTGTTAGCTTACATAACCCACTCGTCGCCCAAAAAAGCGACCAGAACAACCTTAAAGGAAAACCCTACGCTTTCATTTGATAAAAAAAAAATAAAAAATACCCGCTTCAAACAAAATACAAAAATAGTTTTAAATTTAAAAAAAAAAATATTTTACAAAATTTAAGAACAAAATTTAAAAACAAAAAGAAAAAAATTTATTAAAGGATCTTATGTGATTAAGATTACATTTTTTAGATTATTTATCTTTTTGTTTTTATAATTATTATTTTATTTTAATATCAAAGTTGTTTTTGGGAATACTATTATTTATTAAAAGATTTTGTTCGTTGTTAATTCCCTTTTTTAATAACTTAAAAAAAATTTTTGATATTTATTGTTGGAGGATAAGCTGTTCCTATGCGCATTACACTGGTTGCTTAGGCCAGATCATCAGGAAACGTTCTCCTAAATAATTGTAGAAAAGCCAAAGCTATCAGCAAACAAGACTACAGAGGGAATGAGAATTACCTACCATCACTCAAAAAGTCTTTTTTGCAATGATATCAAAGCTTAAACAAAATATCAAACAATAAATCAGTGAGTTTATCTTTTCTTAGATTTCCTGCTACAATTATTTGGAATTCTCCTTTAAAGCTCAAGACCCCAAGACCTTTTTCCAAGCCATTAGTGATATCAATATAGTTTGCAGAAACCGCTCACATAGCTAATGACGTACATTAATAATAAAAGTGTAATAGTTTTAAATAAAAGCAGCAAATTTTATTCTATTGAAGTTGCACAACATGTAAAATTTTGTTGTAAAGTAAGCATATTTGAAAAAACACTATACTTTTTTCAGTTACACACTTTTAATAAAATTAACTTCCTTATTCATTTCATTGTAATATGCTATTTATCAATTCATAATGTATAACAATTAACTAAATTATCTACTGAAACTGTTAACTTGTTTGTCTTTCTAAATCTATATATCGCTCATTTGCTGCAACGTCGTAATTATTCAAAAAATACATTTCGAAGTAAATGTGTTTAAAATTTTTGATTTGCTGGATCCACTTGAAAAAAATAACGACACATTTTTTTTAAACGGAGAAAGTATAAAAGATATAAAGATGCATTTTATACACAGTATAAAGAAAAACATAGCGACCCATTCTTCATCACTACCTAATTTGTGCGATAAATAACGAGATTCTTCTTGAAAGTTTAAGATGCGACCACTATTATCAATTACGTATGTTCGTTCGCCTTGGTAAAATTACTTAGATTATTTTTTTGTGTGTACAAAACAAATTAAATTTAAAATTATTACTTTTTTCTGAGTACAAAATAAATTAAATTTAAAATACAACAAACACACAAAAAAAAATATTTATTTTCTTTGTATACGTAACATATTTTATGTCCCAAAAATTTGGAAAAATTTTATATTCAATTATAATTGTTTTTCAACTCTCACAATTTGCAATTGTTGCCATTTTCCGATTTCTTTCTTTATATTTTTTTGTCCGAGAGTTGCAAAAGCACCTCACTCAACAACTGCTCTCAACAGAATGATGCATTAAACACATTCGAGACAGCAGGCAACACGAAGGCACGACTACAAATGCTGCAGGTTGCAATTGTAGTCGCGTAATCAGCTACTGAATTATTTTGAAGACGACAGCTACAATTGAAAAAATATAAACAGCTGTGTTTTTTTATTATGTATTTACATTTCAGTGGTGCCACTATCATTTTTAATTTTTATAAATTTAACAACATGCATAATTGCAGACTCGTACACAAACTTAATTTAAGCCTACAAAAATATAAATACTTATTTATGATAAATTTTTTAACGTAAAAACAAATGAATTTATTAAAAAGCATTTAAAATATTTTAATTTTATTTTTTTTTGGAACT
This sequence comes from Pollenia amentaria, assembly GCA_943735925.1. NCBI lineage: Eukaryota > Metazoa > Arthropoda > Insecta > Diptera > Polleniidae > Pollenia > Pollenia amentaria. The sequence goes on along the minus strand of OX031009.1, from coordinate 91,985,117 downwards.
CATGAAGAATATCATCTTCATGTCAGGTTGAATAAAAAAAATCATAATATACAGTATAATCGCGAAAAAGTAAACTGAAATGTCCTAAGGGTTGTTAACTTTTTCGTCTTATTTATTAACTTTTCTAAATTGTAAATAATGCAATAATAAACATATGTACCTATATTTTTTTCAATGACTTAGTCTTCATCTGTACAAAAAAGAAACTTAGATCTAATTTGTACCGGCTACAATTTATAATTAATAATTATACAATCAGTCATGTATTATGTGTTAGGTGCTACATATGACGTTTGTCCAAAAATTAGTTCTTCAAAAATTTTCAGATAGCGAATTCTGGGTATTTTCTTAACATTTGCCAGCCATCCATTACTGACATTATTGTCTTTTCGGGTTGCAGTTACACGAATTCGCGCTTAGCTATTGATATTGAAATAAGAACAGTGATTGCGCAATTAAGTTTTCGATGCTTCAAGAAAACAGTTGTACAAACTTGCTTTAAGATCGGCATATTTTGGTCTATGTAATGTTTTCCTGTAAGCTTTTTCCTATGTATTCTTCAAAGCCTCGAAAATTTTGTGACGTTTCGTTTTTATTTTTGAGATGGCAACTTCAGATATACAACGCCGATAGTTTTTCTTTAATGTATTTCTCAATTTTGTTTAAACTCTCAACTTTCAGCTTAAAATTTAATCTAATTTGTTATCGTTTGTACAAATCAGTACTTTTACTAATACGATCTGAAAAGTTAACTTAGAGTTAACGTTAAGAGCGGCACAGAAGCGCTAAAATTTGGTAAACTTGACCGCAAGATTACTGTATCGCGATTCTACTGTAATTTTTTGGTTCAACGCACTAAGTTTATGAATTATATGTCATAAAAGTTTCAGAGCACTTTGTCAATAGTATAGGAAGAAAAATGTAATCTGAATCTTTAAAGTATTGGTATCATAATAAAGTCTTTCGAAACACATTTCATATGATGTATTAAATATACCGATTTATTAACCCCTTAAGAGGATTTATCTTAAAATTTTGTCGATATGTATAATAATATTTAATTAAATATAATATGTTATAGAGAACACCCCAAGATTTTGTATGCTATATTTTTAGAAACTCCATCATATAAAACTTTAAAGTAATTAGGGATAAAAAAATTTTATTTTGGAAAACTTCACAATTTATATATAAGTTTGAGTTAAAATATATAGTGGTTATAGTTTATGCACTTGTTACATATTGAATTATAGTAATATGTAAATATATACAGAAAAACTTTATTAATCAAAGTCCTAATAACTTTGGTAACATGTGTATATTATTGTTAAATAATTATTATTATATCGACATAATTTAAAGATAAAGCAAGTTTAGTGAAAAAAGTCAGTCAAGAAGTATGAGCATTTGAAATGGGCTCTTAATGGGTTAATAAATCGGTGTGCTTTAAACACCATGTGAAAAGCACTTTCAATTTTTCAATGATACCCATACTGCTAAAACTAAGAGCGTTGGCGTGACAAACATCTTCCTATATAACTTCTTTTAAGGATACTAAAAAGTAATAATAATATAGATTTGGTGGTGAGCCGCGCTTATATTCTTGTTTCAATCCGGTTCTTTGCTGTTTAACTAAAAAATTATTATTATATATTATAAGCACTAATTCTTCTAATTTTTGATTATATTAGCAGCACTTTTTCTGTTTTGTAGCGTACAAAAATAGAAATTAGTTTAATTTGACTACAACGACGAAATTAGCATAGACAACAACCTGCATCCATTTAGCCGTGTCGTCGTTAAAATAATCATTTCCATATACACACATGTATTCTATTGTTGACATATTGAAGTCGGTAGTCTGCTGTCTCGAATGTGTTTAAAGCATGAGAAAGAAAAAACAGTCAACATCGTCACATACGATGAAACATTGTGTTTGGAAACATAAAGTATCAAAATTTTTTGATATTTGAGAAACCAAAAAGGTAACAAGAATTTCAACCAGAAACATCCCCACACACGTAGTAACATTACCATGTTTCAGAAAGTGTCAAAAAATTACTTATTGAAAAAATCGTTGAAAGCTGAGTGGAAAGTAAAAAAATGGGAGTGTTTAGTGAAAAAGTGTAAGTGTATTGCGACTTTCATGAAATTACTTTCACGTGCAAATGCTAGGTATACTATTGCTTTTTTTTTATGTATGTGAAAAACATATGACACGTTTTTAGATGTTCTGCAAGTGCACCAACGTGCAAGTATTCCGTTACAGTAAGATACGGGTACAGCAACGTTCGCCTAAAGGCTCAGTTAGGCGAACGTTGCTGTACCGTATCTGTACTGTATCAATCAGCTGTTCGCTTTTTGGTATATGAAAAGCAATGCAAAAGCTTACCGAAATGTAATGTACAGTAGTTGTAACGTTTCATTCTGTATAAAATAGATTTTCATGCCGTCGTTACGTGACAGTTGTAAAGCAGTGATGGCCTGCTTGTATATTAAATTGAATGCGGGTATTTTCGCTCTTTTTTTTGGTACTTTTTTCCAGTATATCTATGGACTTTCGACAAAACTACTTACAATACAAAATATTTCCATATGTATATAAATATACATATGCTTAGATGTACAAAATAAAAAAATGCATATGCACATACAATAGAAATGAGAAATATATAAAAGCCTTTAAATGGTTACAAAACATTGTTTTGTCTATGCACATTTACAAAATAATACATGTAAATGTGTATGTGAATGCTAAAATAAATATTTGTTTATTGCAAATCTATAGTATAAATATCAGATATTAAATTAATAATGTTTTTTTACATACACTTAATACTGTTTTAATACCATTTTTATCACTTGGTACTTTTTCTGCACAGCGTTCACCATTTAAACCTTTTGATTTCCCATCACTGTGTGGGTTGTTTTGTGTATACTATTGCTTTTTTGTTTATGTATGTGAAAACATATGACACGTTTTTAGATGTTCTATAAGTGCACCAACGTGCTAGCGGTACGGTACAGTAAGTTACGGGTACAGCCTTAACTCAGCCTTAAACAAAACCAACGCACACATGTGCGTGTTCTACAATGCTGTCAACACATTAGAAAATAGTTCTTTTTGCGCAATATAAATCAAAAGACTTTTGATTGTACCCAATATATTGTACCACCTACATACTAACACAGACAATTTTATTGTACAATATCAATTATTGAAGAATAATATAAAAAAAGAAACATGTTCGTGATACTTGTTCATATTTAGATAGATTGCCGAAACTACATGAATTAAAAACTAGAACCTTTTTTTAGCTTAAAAAATATAGTGTATGTAATTTTTTGTTGTTATTCCTTAAAATATAAGCTGGAACTCCAATTGCTTATACATACATATATTTTTATTTTTAACCAATATAAAGTGGAGCATTATGTTAAACAATTATACTAAAACTGAACTTTAATATTTAAAAGGATACTGATACAACTGTCGCGCAAATACCTTTGCCATTTACAAATGCTATTGCTTGTTTGCACGATGGAAGTTTAATTTATTCTCCTGGTGATGATGGTTCTCTTCAGTGTTACAGGTAAAAATATCATAACCTAGAAAATTAACTGAAAACAACTTTAACGCGCAATTTTCTTAAAGGCTAGATAATGGTTTGCAGATCACTGTAAAGGGTGTACTGAAAGGCAAAGGAAATTTTATCAAATCAAGCGACAATGGGTAAGAAATCACTTTCATAAACATAAATTTAATGGGTCGATTACGGATGGCAACTGAACTGATGTTGAGTTGCCGGCATCGTAACAGGCAACTCCGCTCATGTTAAATTATAAAATCAAAATTAGAATTTTGTATATTTTAACATGGGCGGCATTGCCTAATTTCGCTGCTGGCAACTCAACTTCAGTTTTGTTGCCATCCGAATCGACCCATAAATTGTTCAATTAACAACACTGTAGCCCGTTTCTGTATTTCTCGCATCATAAAATTTCCCGCATGAAACAAGTGAATTATGACAAAAACAGTGCAATATGAAACAAAAAATGGTTTATCTCACATAAGTGTTTCTGTATTTTTACTTTGCGAGAATTATCTGTCATTTAAATAATTTTCCAGCAATTATTGGAAGGATGTGAGAAAAAGTGTTTCTGTAACAATATCTTGCAAAAAGTTTCTCACAAGAACTGTCAAAATAAGTCATATTTGAAATTGATGCGAGAAAAAAAAATTTAAAAAAATGGAGCCCAAATTATGTATGTATGTACACAAGAATGTGTATTATTTTTTTTTTATTTGAAAAGCAAGAATTTAAATGATAAAAACAAGTATATAAAACACAACTGTTATGCTTTAAACACATTCGAGACAGCAGACTACCGACTTCAATATGTCAACAATAGAATACATGTGTGTATATGGAAATGATTATTTTAACGACGACACGGCAAAATGGCTGCAGGTTGTTGTCTATGCTAATTTTGTCGTTGTAGTCAAATTAAACTAATTTCTATTTTTGTACGCTACAAAAAAGAAAAAGTGCTGCTAATATAATCAAAAATTAGAAGAATTAGTGCTTATTATATATAATACTAATTTTTTGGTTAAACAGCAAAGAACCGGATTAAAACAAGAATATAAGCGCGGTTCACCACCAAATCTTTATTATTATTACTTTTTAGTATCTTTAAAAGAAGTTATATAGGAAGATGTTTGTCACGCCAACGCTCTTAGTTTTAGCAGTATGGAAATCATTGAAAAATTGAAAGTGCTTTTCACATGGTGTTTAAAGCACACCGATTTATTAACCCATTAAGAGCCCATTTCAAATGCTCATACTTCTTGGCTGACTTTTTTACTAAATTTGCTCTATCTTTAAATTATGTCGATTTAATAATAATTATTTAACAACTTTGATTACTTTGATTAATAAAGTTTTTCTGTATTGCGGGTTTTCAGCCTTCGGGAACACTTTTCAAATATTTACATATTACTATATTTCAATATGTAACAAGTGTATAAACTATTACTACTATATATTTTAACTCAAACTTATAAATAAATTGTGAAGCTTTTCAAAATAAAATTTTTTTAACCCTAATAACTTTAAAATTTTATATGATGGAGTTTCTAAAAATATAGCATACAAAAACTTGGGGTGTTCTCTATAACATATTATATTTAAGGAAATATTATTATACATATCGACAAAATTTTAAGACAAATCCTCTTAAGGGGTTAATAAATCGGTATATTTAATACATCATATTAAATGTGTTTCAAAAGACTCTATTATGATACCAATACTTTAAAGATTCAGATTATATTTTTCTTCCTATACAATTTATAAAGTGCTCTGAAACCTTTACGACCTATAATTCATAAACTTAGTGCGTTGAACCAAAAAAATTACAGTAGAATCGCGATACAGTAATCTTGCGGTCAAGTTAACCAAATTTTAGCGCTTCTGTGCCGCTCTAAACATTAACTCTAAGTTAACTTTTCAGATCGTATTAGTAAAAGTACTGATTTGTACAAACGATAACAAATTAGATTAAATTTTAAGCTGAAAGTTGAGAGTTTAAACAAAATTGAGAAATACATTAAAGAAAAACTATCGGCGTTGTATTATTGTATATCTGAAGTTGCCATCTCAAAAATAAGAACGAAACGTCACAAAATTTTCGATGCTTTGAAGAATACATAGGAAAAAGCATACAGGAAAACATTACATAGACCAAAATATGCCGATCTTAAAGCAAGTTTCTACAAATGTTTTCTTGAAGCATCGAAAACGTAATTGCGCAATCACTGTTCTAATTTCAATATCAATAGCTAAGCGCGAGTTCGTGTAACTGCAACCTGAAAAGATAATAATGTCAGTAATGGATGGCTGGCAAATGTTTAGAAAATACCCAGAATTCGCTATCTGAAAATTTTTTAAGAACTAATTTTCTGACAAACGTCATATGTAGCACCTAACACATAATACATGACTGATTGTATAATTATTAATTATAAATTGTAGCCGGTACAAATTAGATCTAAGTTTCTTTTTTGTACAGATGAAACTAAGTTATTGAAAAAAATATAGGTACATATGTTTATTATTGCATTTTTTACAATTTAGAAAAGTTAATAAATAAGACGAAAAAGTAAACAACCCTTAGGACATTTCAGTTTACTTTTTCGCGATTATACTGTATATTAGGATTTTTTTATTCAACCTGCCATGAAGATGATATTCTTTATGAGTTCCACAAACAAAAAAATTAACATATTTTAAATGTTTTTTAATAAATTCATTTGTTTTTACGTTAACAAATTTATCATAAATAAGTATTTATATTTTTGTAGGCTTAAATTAAGTTTGTGTACGAGTCTGCAATTATGCATGTTGTTAAATTTATAAAAATAAAAAATGATAGTGGCACCACTGAAATGTAAATACATAATAAAAAACACAGCTGTTTATATTTTTTTAATTGTAGCTGTCGTCTTCAAAATAATTCAGTAGCTGATTACGCGACTACAATTGCAACCTGCAGCATTTGTAGTCGTGCCTTCGTGTTGCCTGCTGTCTCGAATGTGTTTAATGCATTATATTTTGTTATTTTAATTTTTTTAGCCTTTCATTGTGTTTGTTTTATGTAGGGCTGCCAGATAAATTTGTGAAAAAAACGTTAATATCCTAAGAAAAATAAAAAAATCGTCTATTTTGTTGGGACAATTTAAAATTAATTTTGTTCGATTTTTATCACATAATCACAAATTTTTATCATGTAAACCCATAATCAAAAAAAAAAAAACATTAAGTTCATGGGTAAATACATATTTTATACATACATAAGCTTGAGGTCTATTTAAATAAAATTATTTATTTTATTTTTCCTTAATCCGATAACAGTTGAAAATTTCAGATTGTTATTTTTCCCTGCAGAAATCACACAAAGGAATGACAAAATATCATATTGAAATAAAATAAACACTTTTGGACAAAATAAAAGGCAAACATTTCTTAAAGTGCATTGACTGAAAAATGGGGTAATAGTTTAATCTTTTGATCACATAAACAAATCTATTAAATAATTCAAGCAAATAAAAATTAAACAGTTTTCTTTCGAAATTTTGCTTTTGCCCATACATTTTTTAATCTGCCTTGTTTTTAAAGATATCGGTTTTCTGTGGTGCCTAATACACTATTTAATATTGAAACTATTAAAACTGAAACTATTTTAAATTGTTTTATTTCGAAGACTGAATCGTCACTAGAAAAAAATCAGCAAATTGTCACTTTGCCAATTTTGGAACAAAAAAAATCGTCAAAATGTCGATAAATCCTTAAATCTGGCAGCCTAATTTTTATTTTATATATTTCTTTCGTTGACGTTTCGCTGCCATTTGACACTTAATTACTGGAAGTATTCCAGTTAAAACAGAATCTGTGTTGTCTGTTCTCGCATTTAAATACAGAAACACTTTTTTCTCACAAATCGAGAAACGATGGAATTTTTTGTTTCACACTTAATGTGAGAAATTTTGCGATGCGAGAAATACAGAAACGAGCTACTGGTCTCCAAAGTCAAGAAATTTTACCTTATTTTAACACAAATTAAAAAAATTCTTTATAGTTTTATTCGTTTAAAAAAATTGATTTCTTTACACATTTTACTATAACTCGGGAACGAATTGTTTGATTGTAATCGAGATTCGTATTTTGATTTTCTTTAATTCAATATTTTTTTTAAATTATTAAGAACATAATGGCAAAAGCCTTAAAAACATGGTAATATGTTTCTCTTTAAAAAAATGTATCTAAAAAATGTATGTATTTTATGTTGCAAGATTGTCATTCAGGTATATGATGGAAAACGATTTTTAAAACAAACCGATTTGAAATTGATTTCTAACACCCAATTTTCAGGATGATTAAAAGACATGTCTTTTTTGTATTTCATTTTTGAAGCAACTTCCAAAAACTTGTTAAATTTATACCATGTTTTTTTTGCAGCCAGAGTTTGCATGTTTTTTTAATTTCCTTAGTTCCTTATTCGTGGTTTTATTTCATATGTATTTGTGCGAAAGATAGCGTTCTTTCGACATCGTGAAATTGGCAGTTAATATATTCTTTAATAAAAACTAAAACGTTTTCGTTTGCTTGTAAATTTTCTGATTAACATTTCAGTTGCACGACTACCTCTAATTTTTCCCATGACTCCCATGTTGTTGCTGTTTTTCATTCATTTTTTTCTGTATATCTGGAGAACGGCAAGAGCTAGGGCCAACACCAACTCTCTAAAAAAAATTGACGGGATTGGAGAAGTGGGTGTGGCACTTCCCATACAAAGACGTTATACATTTCTGTATATCTGGAGAACGAAACGAGCTAAAGTTCCCAAATTAGGTACAAACATATCGGTTATCAATACACAGCATCCCACAAAATATGGGCGGGATTGGAAAAGAGGTCGTGGTACCTCCCGTACAAAGACATTATTGAAAATACTCAAAATGTAAAACTTTAGGGATCTAGTATGACATATGGACACGTTTTATATATCAAAATATCAGAATTTTTTAGCAGAATATATTTCCCGAAAAACCTGATTTTTTTCCGAAATGGAAGAGTTATGCCCAATATAAAACTTTTTTAAGCTTACCCATTTTCGGGAACAATAGATCTTCCCGACTCCAAGTTTTATAATCTTAGTAAATGGTAAATTTCTTCCTAAAGGTATATAAATCTGCCAAATCGGTAAAAAAAAATGGTTAAGTTATTAGCAAAATACTCCAAAAATGGGCTAAAAAGCATAAACAATTTTATAAAATCTAAAATTTTAGAGCTGTTATATGACCTATGGATACGTCTAATATATCAAACGATCGGAAATCTTTAGTAAAACATATTTACTGAAATTAAGTGGTTTTATAATAATTAATTAGTTTTATATCAAATACAACATATGTTTGTACAGAATAGAGCATCAGTCGGTTATGAAATCTTTTAAGATACGTGTTCCCCAAGGCGAATTCACTAGAAGGTGAGGTCAACTCTACAACAACACTGTTTCTGTGGTCCATCTGTCAAAAATATTGCTAGTAAAAAAAATGTTTGTTTACATAAAAAAAACTAGTTCGTATACAAACTTTGACAAATCGACCACCGAAAAAAATAACCATATGCTGACTTGACCCCACCTTCTAGTCAATTCGCCTTGGTGTTCCCCTTGTTTAATATTAAGATTACCATAAAGAAATGTGTTCTCTCATTCTGTCGACGTTCTCTCAAATATTATAGCAGATATTGGTGGCTATTCTTAAAAACGCGTCGAAGGAGTGAACATTTACATGAAAACAAAAACAAAATTTACGAAAATTGTTTTTATTATCTATACTCTTTTAAAATTAAATTAACGTGAGAGATTTAACGCGTTTATGTCTCTTTTAAAAACTGTAAATTTTGTATGATAAACAAAAACAATTCTTGTAAATTTTTTGTAAATTTGTTTTTGTTTTCATGTTAATTTTCACTCCTTCGACGCGTTTTCAAGAATAGCCACCATTATCTCAGGTGGAGACCCTGTGTAAACAAGCCATTAATCACAGTGTTGGCTGTTGCTGGCTTCTAGTCTTTTTCAACGTTATTCGAGATGGAGAGAAGTTCTTAACATTGAAGTTTAAACTTTTCTTTGGTTGTTTTAGTACGCGATTTTCTAAAGTCAACAAAATTGCTACAAGCTAGACAAATGTTTTTCTTTGAGATATTTTATGTTTTATGAAATTATGCATTTTTCTAGAGTTTTCTCAGCTGTCAAAAAAAAAAATACAAAATACATTTTCATTTCATCATATTTTATCCTTTTTAAAGGATATTTATTTTAATAAATTTTTTTTAATAAAGTAACTAAAATATTTTAGCAAACTCGGTACAAAACAAGAATGAAGGAAGTCTGTAGAATTTTGAAAAAAATATTTACTTCAGTTCCCCAGAACAAAAATATAATAAAAGTTCCTTTAAAAAATATACCCTTCCATAAGTTTAAAACTTTCATTAAATTTTTTTTAAAAATTCGAAATCTTATGATTTTATTTCTCTTAGTTTAGGTGGGATGATTTTTTCCTCAGTACAAAACTAATTTCTATGTAGAAATGTCCATCATTAGGTATTCGGTTTTAATATTCGCATACATTTTAGCGAATGCAAAAAGCAAAAAAAAAAGCGAATAGTTCACAAATGTGAACCCGAATATTCGGCGCCCCCTAATATATACGAACATGGTTTTGGCACCTGTTAAAGGATTTCTGTTAAAAATACTAGATTTGTACTTAGTTTTGTTAAACCAAGTTTAAGGTTAAAGCTTAAGGTTTTTTTAAATAAATAAAACACTATATTTACCCGGTGCGCTTTATTACTGCGCGACTAATCTCTAGATATACAAAAATTAAGTCTCAGAGTGTATGGTAGAGGGCACAACTACCCCCGTTTCATAACTGCTCGCTCATTTTTTTACTGATAATGTGTATGGATAATAAAGTAATTCTGTTCCGGTTTATACACGTTTCCTGTTACAGTTCTCCATATATACAGAAATCTATAATGGCTTTGGTAACGTACTTCATCAATCCCGCTTACGTTTTAACAGATGTTGTGTATTAATAACCAAGCTTTTCATGCTCAGTCTAGATAATTTTACTCTTACCATTCTAAGTTATCAGATTTTATAAACCGGCAAATTTGTAGATTTTATTCATATAACATTTTGGAAAATTTTTGAATTTTTTTCTTTAATATGGAATACCCCCTAAACTTTTGATTTGTCGAAAGTGACAACTAGATGCCTTAATAGCCCTTGTTACGTGCTATCAAAATCATTAATCAGATTTTTTGAATTTTTTTACTTTTTATATCCCTCACCGAAGGTAAAAGGGTATATATAACTTTGTCATTCCGTTTGTAATTTCTGCAATATTGATCTTAGACCCTATAAAGTATATATATTCTGGCTCCTTATGAGAAGGGAATCTCAAATCCGGTTGTCCGTATGTCCATCCGTTGAAATGGGTTTTCCGAAGACCCCAGATATGATGGAGGCTAGGTTGTTATACATTTATGTCGCATATAGTCCGGAATTATTTGCTATTGAAATTCATAAGATCGGTTCATAAATGGCTGAGATATGAGCAAATAACCATGACTACCTCTAATTTTTGCCATAAATCCCATGTTGTTGTTGTTTTTTAATTCTTTTTTCTGTATATCTGGAGAACGGCTGGAGCCAGGGCTTTCAAATTTGGTACAAACATCTTGGTAATCAATACACCAACTCTCTAAAAATCTTAGTGGGGAATGTAAGAAAAGATAAACTCACTGTTTTATTGTTGGTATTTTGTTTAAGCTTTGATATCGTTGCAAATAAGACTTTTTGAGTGTATGTAGGCAATTCTCATTCCCTCTGTAATCTTGTTTGCTGAGAGCTTTGACTTTTCTAAAATTATTAAGGAGAACGTTTCCTGATGATCTGGCCTAAGCAACCAGTGAAATGCGCATAGAAACAGTAATAAATTTCCAACAATAATACATTTCAGTATATTTATCAATTATTAAAAAAAGGAATAAAGCACAAGAAACAACAATTTTTTAATAAATAATTGTATTCCCAAAAACAACTTTGATAATAAAATTTTTGCAAGTGCACGTGCATAAAAAACTGAACTGGCAAATTGTTTTTATTTTGATTTCTAGCGAAAACAATAAAAGCAATTTGTTTTTGTTTTTAATTTGTTTTTTCTTGACCCACTTACAACTACAATTAATGTTGGGAGAATTCCAACTAATTGTAGTGGGGAATGTAAGAAAAGATAAACTCACTGTTTTATTGTTGGCATTTTGTTTAAGCTTTGATGTCGTTGCAAAAAAATTTTTTTGAGTGTATGTAGGTAATTCTCATTCCCTCTGTAGTCTTGTTTGCTGATAGCTTTGGCTTTTCTAAAATTATTTAGGAGAACGTTTCCTGATGATCTGGCCTATGCAACCAGTGAAATGCGCATAGGAACACCTTATCCTCCAACAATAAATTTCAGTATTTTTATCAATTATTAAAAAAAGGGAATTAAGCACAACAAACAAAAATTTTTTTTTAATAAATAATTGTATTCCCAAAAACAACTTTGATAATAAAAGTTATTATAAAAATATATTTTATGAAAAATGCCTATTTTCGGGAACAGTAGATCTTTCCGAGTCCAAGTTCTATTACCAAGGTAAATTTCTTCCTACAAACGTCGGTATATAAATCTATCAAATCGGTTGAAAAATGCCCGAGTTAAATACTGAAATCCCAATATTAACTGTTCTCTATTTTTATATAATTAAGTTGTTGTATTTAATGTAATCAAAAGCAGCTGATAGTTCATTCTTGTCCGATTTTACATAAAGAAAAAGTTTGGCAAAGTTTTACAGGATATGAAAAAATAACTCTCTTAATTGCACAAAACTTTTTATTTGGAACTCTTTTAAGTAACTTTGTGCAAGTTCGGACTGTCGGACATGCATAACGATGTGGAACAGAGCTTTTATGAAACTAGTCATACGAAGGCAAAAACAGTGCAAAAATGGATATTGCATTTGCCATCTCTGCGACGGTATACGCACTCTGTGTATATTTTCGTTATACATACATACAAACGTAAATAGTAGGGATGACAAACGGGAAATCCCGAAATCTCGGGATTTTTCGGGATTGATAAATCCCGAATACCGGGATTTATTTTTATGAGTCCCGGGATTTTTAACATTTCAACTTTTATGTACAAAACTGTTCGTTTTTATTGAATTTTTAAAATTATTAAAAATTATATTTGAGTTATTTTTTTTTATTGCAAATAATTCTTATTTTTGAGTTTAATTTTTGTTCTTGGAACACAGCGAGTATTTAAAATTTTCAATTTTTGCTTGATATATGACGACTATTTCTGGATTTTTGTATTTTGCTTAATAAAAACCATTATTTTAAGTAGAAACGAAATTTGCAGACTCACATCTCTAGCCTTTATTACAATTACGTTAAGCAAGTTCAGCTTTGGCTTAAGACATAATTCCAAAATAAAAATGATTATTTTTATGCAAAATATAGAAATCAAGAAATAATAGTTATATATCAAGCAAAAAATAAAAATATTCACGATCCAATTAAAGTTTTATTCAGAAACTAAAGAATAAAAGTTGATATAATTATTACAATTAAGTCGTAATATTGATGAAATAGCTCATATTCCTTCCGGTCCAATAAAAAAATAAAAAATTTGCTTAAAAAACATACGGTAAATAAAATAATTTTTTTATAAATAAACACTATTTGACGTATTCATAAATAAATTATTTAAACTTGAAATCTGTTTTAAGAAACATTTGTACAAACATTTTGTTTTAAAATGAATTTCAAACGTACTTAAATTATTGATTATGAATCTCGCCCTTACCCTGGAGGTGTACTGCACTGCAGTCGACATAGTTTTACAGTTTTTAACTCAGCTATCGAGATCGATGAGGGACGACACTTTGCAGTGTATTAATCACAACTTAATTCACATGTAAAATTGAATTGCTGTCAAAAACCGAAATGAATTGAACTAGAAAAACTAAGAGATACATAAATTTTTTAAAGCTTTTTTCCGAATCTGATCAGTTTGATCATGGGTGAGGCCAGTGTTATAAACATATGTATAAAATAAATTGTTTTGTTGTTTTCATTTTTAAAAATGTATGTATATTACCTTTGAATATTTAAAAAGTGTTGTTTATTAAAAAAAAATAGCATTTTAAGGCATCACATTGATCCCGAAAAATCCCCGGATCCACAAAATCCCGGGATTTCAAAATCCCTAATTTCAAAAATGACGAAATTAAATTTGGCCATTTTTTTAATTTTTGGTAGTTTTTTTTTTTGGTTATTTTCAAAATATCTGCATATTGAAAAAGCACTGTGAAGACAATATAAATACTAATCCATCTTTTTTTATTAAAACAAATCGAAAAATTCGTTTTCGAGTTTAATGTGGAGAAAAACCTCTTTCCCTTAAAAGGGGAAAACTTAAAATGTCCTTTAAAATTGATGTATGCGTGATAGAAAAAAACTGAGGACAGACATTGGTTGCGCACACTTAATTCTACGTACATATTTATACATTCTTTTTTAAAAAAAAAACGATACTTTTAGACGATATATGTAAAATCCATATGTAATTGCACATGTATGTAGGGAGATCGAACGGCTTTAGCCGGTTATTTTAGTTTTGCACAAGCCGGGTATTTTACACGGAGTTTACATTTGCCAGTACTGGCAAGACAGTTGCAATACATGCAAACTTTTTCACTAATACATGTAAACTTTTCCAATTGTCTTGTCTACTGTCTTGCAAATTTTGCCGACAGTAAAATGGACAGTACCCTACAAGAAATGCATAACCAAAACCAAAAAAAAAAAAAACAATTTACTAATACACTTGCAACAATTTTACATTCGTTGCTCCACTCTAACACATATGTTAGAGTGGAACAAATAACACAACCTAAATAATGGCAATTTTTAAATATAATTTTTTCACACGCGTGGCCTGTCGACTCTTGTAAAAAAATGTAATTGCTTAAATGTTAGTTCTGTGGTTTAAATTAAATATTACAAAAGTTATTTGCCAAGTTTAAAAATAAATTTGCTTATCTTCTTTGCAACAACGTTGCTTATTAAAGTAAAGGAGGGCATACTGATGGCGGCTCCAGAAAACGTGGTGGTAAATTTTCTGGAAACAACAGGTCATGTACGAAACAGTCGTGTTAAAAGAAGTGGTCTTCAAACAGGTAGCGGTTAAAGATTTGGTGGTGATAATTAAAGACCAAATTATACCAATTATTTAAAATCCTGTTGACTTTTCAAGTATGTATGCATGTATTTATTCGGCTTTTTAGTCACAAATTGTTAACAAAATAATATTTCTTTATATGATCTACGAGAAATTTATTGGTAATGTTGATTTCAATTACTTTAATGCTGAAAATAAGGTGTCACCTATTAAAATTATAGGAGGACGTAGTGTTGTACGTTTGTCGGCGAAGAACAAATCAAATTCAACGAGCCAGCATCACCTTTGGGTGAACAAAATATTAAAGCAACACCCCGATCACGAGTGTCAGTAGCTAAAAGAAACCTTAATTTGAGCTTGGACAACAGTGAAGCTGATAATTACACGGATTTAGATTGTCTCAATTATTTAATTGTTAAAGGAACGCCGGATTGATATGAAAATTAAACTTAGATAATCCGAAAGGTAACAATAAGAAAAGAAACATTTGATTTTATAGGTACATATTGCTTAATATGATTGCTTAATATCCTTAATTATATGGCGTCGGTCAGCTTCACTGGATGAAGATCCTCTAGCGATACAGCAGCAAGAACAAAATATTTCACACAAAAACATAGTTCATAGCCCATCAGTTTATCAAACTCCAACAAAAAAAACTGAAAGAATCATCCGAAGGTACCCCTTTGAATCGAAGAAAAAGTATATTAAAGTCAGCAACCACAAAACTGGGTAAGCAAAAAGGAGTTATTAATTTACAATATAATGGGTATTTATAATTAAAAAAAAGCGGATGAAGGCACTCGCAAAAGAAGCATTCAATTATCAAGTGCTGTGGAAAAACGCATATTTAAAGACGATGACATCATAAGCACACCTAAACGTTCTCAGGTAGCGGTCATTCGGGTGGTTGCTTTGGCCGGGATACTCGTTAAAGATTTGGTGGTGATAATAAAGGACCAAATTATACCAAATATTTAAAATCCTGATGACTTTTCAAGTATGTATGCATGTATGTATTCGGCTTTTTAGTCACAAATTGTTAACAAAATAATATTTCTTTACAGACCCATGGAAGAAAGGAACGTTATAGAGCAGCCACAGAAGTGACGTTACGTGGTCCCACACCCACAACTATTATAAACTTTAATGAAGCCTGCTGATTATATTTTTTTAATAAAAACTTTTAAAACTAAAATAAAAAAAAAAACATTATTTTATAAAGGTTAGTACTAACCAATTTTTACGCTATTAATAACTAGTTAGTGCTAACCTATATTTACGTTATGACTAACTAGTTAGTGTTAACCATTATTTCCGCGATTACTAACTAATATATAGCATAGTAGTAAGCAGTACAGATATATGTTCCGTAGTCGAGTGGAATTAATTAGTTAGAAAGAGAGGCAAAATCACATGTACACAAGAGTTTCGGTTAGTTTTTTCATTTTACTCTTAATAAGCTAATAGAAACTTTATCCAATATAGTGGTCAAAACTACCGGTCATTTTACTAGTAAGTCTTCTTGCAGGGTAGTTTGACATTTGCTGACAGTAATTTGAAGCTTTGTTCGCAAAAGTAAAAAAAAATCAACAATTAAAAGAAAATCAATAAATTATGATTTGGTTTTGCATGTTTCACTTAAGGGTTATCTATGTTCACAGAAAATAGTTGTTAAATGCTATTTTTAATTTGTTAAGTTCATATAAAACACGTTTAGCTAACGTGTGATTTTTTAGCTATTATATTTTTGGCAACACTGGTTTAAACAGCTGACGCACGTTTCGTGTTTTGTTTCACTGTCAAACATTTTCAGTTTGGTCTATAATTTAACCATGAATCGTCTTACAAACGAACAACGCTTGCAAATTATTGAATTTTATTATCAAAATGCGTGTTCTGTTAAGAAAGTTCATCGCGCGCTTCTTCCACTTTTTTATCAAAAAATTGTGTTCAGCGACGAAGCTCATTTTTGGCTCAATGGGTACGTTAATAAGCAGAATTGTCGATTTTGGAGTGAAGATCAGCCAGAAGCATTGCAAGAGCTACCAATGCATCCAGAAAAAGTCGCAGTTTGGTGCGGTTTATGGGCTGGTGGCATCATTGGACCGTACTTCTTCAAAGATGATGCGAATCGTAACGTAACTGTGATTGGTGAGCGCTACCATGAGATGATATCCAACTTTTTTTTGCCCAAAATTCAAGAGCTTGACTTGCATGACATGTGGTTTCAAAAAGACGGTGCCACATGCCACACAGCACGCTTAACAATGGACTTATTGAGAGGCGAGTTCGGTGAACATTTTATTTCACGTTCGGGACCGGTCAATTGGCCGCCTAGATCGTGCGATTTAACACCTTTATACTATTATTTGTGGGGCTATGTTAAAGCTCATGTCTATACACACATGCCCGCTTCAATTGACGCATTGGAAGACAACATTGAAGTATTTATTCATGAGATACCGGCCGAAATGTTGGAAAGAGTATGCCAAAATTGGACTAAGCGGATGGACCATTTGAGGCGCAGTTACGGTCAACAATTGCATGAAATAATCTTCAAACATTAAATTATATGGACCGTACTATCGATTCAAATAAAGATTTCATGCATATTTCTGAATTTTATGTGTTTTTTTTAACTTTCCTATAGCTCTTAAAAAATCACCCTTTAGAACTTGCACTGCGACATTCACGTTACACTGCAGCCACACGATCAAGTTGTTCTTGATAGTATTTTACATATACAGTTTGTCAAAATTTCCAAAAATTGAAAGCTGTGACGTAGGCTGCACGCAATTTTGAAGCAATTTACTTTCAAGATGTCAACAAGAGCACAATTTATGAAGACAAACGAAAAATTTTCTCACCAAACTTGTAATCAGCTGTTTTCTTGAACGTAAATTGATACACTCACTTGAAAGAGAATTTTAAAGGCAAGTTCGCTTCAACTTTTAAAAGTATGAGTGTATTGGTAAAAAAGTGTGAGTGTATTAAAACTTGATAGACAAAACTTGATCGTGTAACCCTCAAGTTAGTAATTTTTTTAAAAGTGAACTGTCTTAACTACTGTCTGGACGCCTACGTCACGAAGACAGCAATTAGTGATTTTTGGCAACTAATATGTATTTTCTTACTGTCTTGCCAGTACTGGCAAATGTAAACGTTAGGTTAAAATGCCAATTTTTCGAATATCGAATAAATTGGTTTTTTAATATTGTGTAATTTATATACGTTTTCCTTAGCCTTGTTTAAAATTTGCCCGTAATTTAAGTATTTTTCTAAATTGAATATTGGACAAACTAAAACTTTTTATGAAGAATATCAAAACAAAATGTAACAAAAGTCAAAAAATAATGAACAATGTAAATACAACTTACTTATAAAAGCGTGTGTTCAGTTAAAAAGTAAATAGTAATTTGTGCGAGAGTATTCTTAATATTAAATATATTTTTATACAGATTTTTTCTCTGGAGATATTTCGAACAGGATTAAAAAGACAAAGTTAGGTGCTTGAAGAGCCCCAAAATGATAAGTTACAAAGGTTTTTCTACATCTCGACTTATTAATCACCTTTAATTAGTCCACATCAGGGATGTTAATTGGGGTTTTACATTTTGTACCAACTTCCAAAAAATGTACTTTTTGGACTTTTACGGTACCATTTTTTTTTCTTTTAATTTATTAACAGACAAAGTTTGTTGGCGAGAGGAAAAAAGTAAAGTGTGTCACGCATACAGCAACGCCGCCTTACCCACAAACTTCTATACACCACAATTCTAGTCCCATATTTAAGCGTCCATTACATTAACGATTTGTTGTACAAAGACTCAATTATTTGTTTGCTGAACTAAAAATTCAAAAAGGGGGAACCAAGGCGAATTCATGTATACGGTGGTGTCGATACTACAACAAGTAACAACACCAAAAACACAGCAATGTATTTTTTTGTTGCTTTCGTTGATCGATATGTCAAAAACACAAGCAACTTTTGACATTTCTCTCTCTAAGTAAGAAAAAAAAAAGTAGCACAGCTGTGCTTTCAACGCCACCTGGTAAATGAATTCGCCTTGGGGGGAACTGTGACAGTTAAAAATTTTTTACAACAGTCTTGCAAATAAATCTCAAATAAATAAATTTATGTTCATTGTATTGCGGCATAAAATATAGTTCAAAGAGAAACACAAGCAACTTTTGACATTTCTCTCTCTAAGTATGAAAAAAAGTAGCACAGCTGTGTTTTCAACGCCACCTGATAAATTAATTCGCCTTGATAGCTAGTATACAACTGAACAGTGCTGCCACGACTAATAAGATTTTTACAACCAAAATAAGCAATGGAAATTTACGTTTAGCGATATGGCGTTTCTCAAGTTCACGCCATTTTCTTACTGAAATTCCATAAATTATAAAATTATAGATTATATATACATTTTTTTTTCAATTATATTTAAAAATCCTGTGTATTTCAATATGCTAAAATAAACTACTGGAAATAAAATTTTGAACATTCAAGTTTTTAGAACCACTAAAACTATTTTTTTGTGTACTTTTTCAGTCATGTTCTGAAATCGATTCCGAGTGATAGTATGCACTTTCTACTTTAAGTACCACTTATCTTTACAACTCCTAAAATCAGGAAAAACTACGCTCATTTAACAAAAAAAAAAATTTTAAATCTCCATCGATTAAAACTTCATTTGATTTCAATTTTAGAACTAAAATAAAAATCACATTTTTTGTTTCTTAACCTGGTAGGTAGCTGTTTTGAAAGACATTTATTCTTTCGATAAAGTATAAAAATCTTCCATTCATTTGAAACAAATAGTTAATGAGAAAATCGTAGAGTAAAGAACACATTATTCGAAGTTGTAAATAATTTCCTACGAAGTGAAACACGCGATAAGCCTCCATGTAAATAAAAACGCTAAAAATTAAAAAAAATGTCAATTGCAAGTGTATTAGGAAAACATAATCATACGTATTTTATATTTTAGAAAAAAAGTAACCAAAATGAAAAAAATATTCACAATTATAGTTTTTTACAATCTTTGAAGTGAGTTTTGGTAACATTCGTGTTGTGTGTGTGAAAATCGCGATAAGTGCTCGTCCCCTGGGGGCATAGCGTGATGATCGTTGTTCTAAAGAGTTTGTAGCGTGTACGCCCACTCGTTAAGGATCTGGCATCTCTGGCCTTGACATCGCATTTTTGTATTTTGAATTAAACGAACTATTTGACGTCGTCAATGGTTAATTGCGTTTTATTTAATACACCAAAGTGGTGACCACCGACATCAACGATGATGGATATCAACAACGACGATCAAGCAGCACAAGTATACAGAGTGGCCGTAAAACCACCACCATTTTGGAAACCCGACCCAAAGCTGTGGTTTTTGCAAGTTGAGGCACAGTTTGTACGCGCGGGGATTACTTCAGACGACGCAAAGTACTACACCCTGGTGGCTGAAATTGATTCGTCTATATTAAAATGCGCATCCGACATAATATTAACACCTCCTGCTACGGAAAAATACGAGACTCTTAAAACCAGACTCATCGTCGAGTTTAGTGAATCGGACGACAGCCGTTTTAAGCGATTATTTGATAATTTATCTTTGGAAGGAAAAAAGCTTTCCGAGCTGCTACGCGAAATCAAGGAATTGTCTGGAAATAGGCTGGACAACGAATCATTATGGATGCGTCAACTACCGACACAGGTACAACAGATTTTGGCAACAGTAGAGGGGGATGTGACCATGTTGGCTAAAAAGGCTGATTGCATAGTGGACGTACAAAATCAAGCAAAGGTCGAGGTGGTTAATGAAGGTACAGAGGTACACAGAGCCATCATGGAATTGTCGAAAAGATTTGATCGTTTAGAGCGGTACCGTAAGGCCTCCCAAACGACAGGGGACTCTGTCGAACACCGTCGACCACTTCGAAAAAGCTCACCACGTGCACGTACATACATCCCGTTCTTCATCTTATGAAATTTGTTGGTATCATCGCACGCTTAAGGAAAGGGCCACTAAATGCCGCCCACCTTGCAACTTTCGCCCCTGCTTGTCGGAAAACTAGTTAGCCCTCCATTTTCTGCGGCGAACCAGGAGGGACTCAACAAAAACACACGCCGCCTTTATGTTAGAGACAAAAATCTAAATTTGCAATTTTTAATTGACACAGGTGCGCAATTGTCCGTAAATTCTAAACCGTCGAATATTCAACAACCACCGTCGGCAGCTAACAATACTGAAATCAACACTTACGGCAGGAAACTTCTTTCAGTAGATATCGGCCTACGACGCCAATTTAAATTGGTTTTTACCGTCGCGGATGTTTCTCACGCCATAATAGGGGCGAATTTCTTGCAAAATTTTAACGTATTGGTCGATATGAGAGGCAAGGTACTAATGGATGGAACAACACAGCTACGCCGAGTGTGGCAATTAACACAGTGTCCGTCTTCGGTTGTTACCGTACGTAAATTAAACAATGCTTTCCATAATCTTCTCGCTCAATTTGTGGACTCCCGCACTCTTGGTTAAAAAAACATCTAAAGTAAGGCACTTTATCGAAATAAAAGTGCCCCGGTATCACAAAAAGTTCGTAGATTGTCACCCAAAAAATTAGAAGCAGCGAAAAAAGAATTCGATTATCTACTAGACCGGGGTATTTGTGTGCCTTCTAAAAGTCAATGGGCCAGACCCCTACACTTGGTAAGAAAACAGAACGGTTCGTGGCGCCCGTGTGGAGATTTTCGACTTCTGAATGCGAGAACGATTCACGACGGTTACCCGGTCCGTGACATTCATGATTTTGCTAGCGAGTTGGATGGTAAGACTGTTTTCTCTGTAATAGATTGTAAGAAAGATTATCACCATATTGCGGTTAACCTGGTTTATTCGAATTTAAATATATGACATTCGGCTTGCGAAATGCCGCGAAAACATTCCAGCGATTTATGGACGACGCAGTTAAGGGACTTGATTTTGTTTTTCCATACTTGGACGACGTTTTGGTTGCGTCAACGTCAGTGGGGGAGCACTTGTCCCACTTACGACAACTCTTTGAGGTGTATAGGGAGAAAGGGTTGGTGATAAATATTGAGAAATGTCAATTGGGACAAGCTGAAGTTTTTGGGACACTTGGTGAATGGAAGTGGTATTAAACCACTGCGTCATAAGGTCCAGGCAATTTTGGATCGTAAGAGACCTGCGTAGTTTTCTGGGTGAAGTACATTTTTATAGAAAATTGCTGCCACATGCCGCTGAAATAGAACTACCTTTACAACAAATAATGGGCCCTTGCAAAAAACGAGATCGCACTAAGTTAAAGTGGTCTACGGTGACCAACCAAGCATTCGAAAATATTAAAGCGGAGCTGGCGAACGCGGCGTTGCTGTCATTTCCCTGTAGAGGAGCCCAGGTTGCATTAATGACAGATGCTTCAGATAAAGCGATGGGAGCGGCCCTTCAACAAAAAGTTGCCGGTGCTTGGCAACCACTTGGATTTATTTAAAAAAAGTTTACCGTCACTGAACAGCGCTACAGCACATACGATCGCGAACTTCTGGCCATGTACACTGCGATCAAATTTGATCAAGTTTGTTCTATTCACCGATCATAAACCACTAGTACATGCCTTTGAACAGAAATGGGAACGATTATCCCCACGACAAACCAGACAACTGAATTTCATAAGCCAATTTAGCGTGAACATCCAACATATAAGCGGCGTGGATAACATTGTGGCGGACGTCCTATCGAGGGTGGAAACTATACAATTACCGGCAACAATCGACTATCAATTATTGACTGAGGAACAGGCGAAATGCACCGAATTGCTGAACATAATTGAATCTAATTCTACTTCACTTACACTGCAGAAAGTAAAGGTGCCGAATGTAAATGGTGAAATCATATGCGACACATCAACAGGTAGGATGCGCCCGTATATTCCGAAAACTATGCGTGCGATGGTTATGGCGGCATTACACGGTTTGTCACACCCGGGAGTAAGGGCGACAATAAAGTTAATTTCGAAAAGTTTCGTTTGGATTAAGATGAATGCGGAAATAAGAGCATTTGTGAAAAGTTGTCAACAGTGCCAACGATGTAAAATAACACGACACACGAAAAGTGATTTAGAGACGTTTGCAGTACCGGATACAAGATTCGAGCACATAAATATTGATTTAGTCGGTCCATTACCGTTATCCAATAACTGTGCGTACTGTTTAACTTGTGTGGATAGGTATTAATGGTGGATCGAGGCTATTCCAATAACGGACATCACGGCCGAAACAGTGGCGAAAGCATTGTTGAGTGGTTGGATAAGTCGATTTGGCGTACCAAAATTCATAACAACGGACCAGGCTCGACAATTCGAGAGCACCCTATTTAATCACCTTTCGAAAATGTTAGGCATTAAACATATCCATATAACCCCATACCACCCTCAGTCTAATGGTCTTATAGAACGTTGGCATCGAGTTTTAAAGGCGGCGTTAAAATGCCACGAGGCGAATGCAAATTGGACTGATGTACTACCTATAGTGATGCTAAGCCTCCGAACTGCAGTGAAGGATGATTTGGGTGTGTCAATAGCCGAAATGGTGTACGGGCAGGCAATCAGGCTACCGGGAGACTTCCTTATGGATGAACCTAACACCCAGATTAGAGAGAACGAATTTTTGGCAAAACTTCAACAACACTTTGAAAGCTTGCGCCCAACTGCAACTACACAAGATGGCAAAAAAGCGGTTTATATACCCAAGGACTTACGTTTTTGTAATTTCGTCTCCCTCAGAGATGATACGGTACACGCTCCTTTAAGGGCCCCGTACGACGGGCCCTATGAGGTCCTCGAAAGACATCCCAAAACATACACGATAAAAGTGGGAACCAAATGTAAAACAGTATCGGTGGATCGACTAAAGCCAGCCTACATCCCTATGGAAATTTCGGAATTGGAGAGGCGTTGCTTTAGGCCTCGTCAGGTTCGATTTTTGAATCAACTTCCATATGAGTACCATGACTCTGGAAGGGGGGTGGTGTAGCGTGTGCGCCCACTCGTTAAGGATCTGGCATTTCTGGCCTTGACATCGCATTTTTGTATTTTGACAGTATTTTGAATTAAACGAACTATTTGACGTCGTCAATAGTTTTTGCTCTTGATTTAAGGGCATAATAAACCACACAAATAGCTTGGCAAACATGTCAAAATTTTACGTTTGTACAAATATTTTGTGTTGTTTATTGGGGTGTTTTCTGTTTGGACAAACATTTGAAGCAATGTTTGCAGAAATATTAAAAATTTTTAATATTTGGCAGACATGTTAGATATTTGTCAAACTTTTTGTGGTGTCTAGTGCTAAAAGTAATCATTTCAGCGAAAACTTTGCAGAGTAAAGACGTAGAAGAAGAAGCAGTAAAATCAATTTCAGCCGTAAATTCTAATTTTTTTAGTAGCATTGTTTCCCCAAAACATCTTGTTACTTAAGGCACTCTCTACTCCAAATTATTTTTATTTTTTTTTTTATTTCTTCTCCGTTTTTAACAAATCGCGAGCAAAATTGCCGCAGCACAATCGTCGTCTGCGTTCATTGAAAACAAAACCAAAATGAAAAAATTTATGTTTGTACGAGATAAGATTGTGCCGTTTATTGCCAAACAGAAGCAAGAACAAAGTGCATGTTTGCCAAGCAATTTGTGTGGTTTATTATGCCCTTTAGTAGTCTTGATTTATCTTTCGTTTGAAGTAGAAATAAAGAAGGCTTCTTTTGGTTTTTAATAATAAAATAATAATTGCGTTTTATTTAATACACCAAAAGTTAATAGTAATTTACTAAAATACGCTGCCATGGACGGAATACCCCTTAAGGCACTAACAAATCTTAAGTAGTTTTATTATATCCTCATGCTGAAAACTACAACATTCCGGCAGAATCAACGATATGGAAAAAATTAATCCGTTTTATTTATTTAAATACCAAGAACTATAAAACAAAATTGAAGAAATCAAACAATGTCAGGTCGACGAATTGACAAATAGTATTTCATACAAAAAACATGTTCATAATACTATTCGTTTCTATAATGCTGAAACAAAAAAATTTGAAATATATAATCTAAGAGGTTTTGTTTGCAACTTTTCAAAAAAAATATGGTTGAAATCTACTGATTAATATAGGCATTAGACCGTCTCACTTTTCATTTTTTTTTCGAAATTCCTTCATGAACATCGATTTTCTTAATCTACTCTAAAAACCAAGAATTTTGGTGTATAAAACTTAAATATTGATGAACGGGAAGTGGTCTCTCAAACCGTTTTTTCGTTTTTTTTTTACGCAAAATGCCTTTTTTCAAAAAATGAAAAAATCTTGCTTTAGTAATTTGCCTCTAACTCAAGCAGTTAATTACATTCATTAGAAAGCTTATTTAATTTCCTAAATGTTTCTTAAAGCAACATTGCCATTTTGTTCGATGGTTTTTTATTCATAGCATTACAAATTCAGATTTTCCAATACGAACTTATATTTTTTTTCATTTTTGCTTTCCTTTTCTTATATAAAAATTGAACGAGGCAAAATTTTTATATTCTGTAAATGCAGTTTGGTAGGAAATTTTAAAATAAAGATTTTGGTGTACATAACGGTAGCATTCTGTTAAGAAAAACTGCAGTTTTAGTTGAAATTATGAAATGACTAAAGTTTTTTATTTGCTTCAATTTTATAAATACATTAGTATAAATTAAGAAGAGATTGATGTTGGTTTTTTATTTTTTCAAATTTGCTAAAATTGTATTTTTGTTGGAGTTTGGATGCGTTTTGTGAAAATGCTCGATGACTTGAATCAAATCATTTTGCTCACTGTTTTCCATCACTAGTGTGTTGTTGACGGTTTTTAGAAGGCCAATTGCGCGCTCTGCAGGGTCGTTAACTACTGTTAAATTTATTGCAAACTGTTCAATTTTTTTGAAATTTTCAATTTCGCGCCAAGAAGAAGATGGACTTTGAATAAAGTCATAATTGATTCCAATAACATCGAAAAACATTTTTGTGTTCTCTGACACCAGGTCAACGATTTTGAGGTTGGCTTCTTTGAAAAAACACTTATAACGAAACAAATTTTGCTGGTCCCTTGGACTATTTAAAACGGATGCCATTTCGTCCAACGTATTTAGTGAATGTCTTGGATCAAAAAAAGATAAGCCAATCGCCATTTCACTTAAATACCATAAGTGGCGTGACATTATTTCCAAAGCAGCCTCCGCCACAGAAAAATTTATTTTCCTATATTGCTGGATTTGTTGTATCAAAAAAATATCGTTTGAAGCGGCATGTGTTGCTAACGTGCACTTAAACCAATGCTCAACGTAAATTTTGACCAGAAAAATATTGAACTCAGTGAGACCATGCAACTCATCATCTAAATTAAAAAAAAAATAAAATCTTTAATTTTATTTTCGATGCTTGTAAAATATTTAAAATATACCCGTCAGTTTAAGTTGGTTTCGAAATGCAAAAATTTTGAGGCTGTAAATACCGCGTGACATAAATCTAGCACGATGCAATGCTCCAGGAAGGCGAACTTTGATTGGTTTATTTTTGAAAGTTGTTTCACCTAAAAATATAAGACTCAGCTTCAAAAGCTCTGTATAATCTTTCCTTGATGACTTTTGAATAGAAAGTTGGTTGTTGCTTTCTACAGAAATTCACATTGCGTTTTAAAATTTCAAACGCTCCATTGCTTGAGTCGTTGAAAATTTTAAAACGGTACATGAATTTCTGTTGAAAGCAACAACAAAATTACAAAATATTTATGACATTGTTTGTGCTTTCAATGTTATTGTTTGGCATTGCGCTGCGTTGTACATGATTAGGGCCTAAATATAAAATTTTTTTCTGTGCAGTGAAGTTAGCTGCGACTAATTTTTGACACATTTTTATTATGGCTCCTACATAATAATACAGTAGAATCGCGAAAAAGTTAACCGAAATGTCCCAAGGGTTGTTAACTTTTTCGAATTATTAACTTTTCTAAGCGGTTTGGAATTGTTAAAAAAATTAAATAATAAACATAATTATATTTCATTTTAATGACTTTTAATGACTTATTTGTTCCGGCTTGTTCACAGTTGCTCTTGAACTACAATTTATAATTAATAATTATACAATCAGTCATGTATTGTAAACTAAAGCTGCGACATCTGACGTTTGTAATAAAGGATTTTCTTTACAAATTTTCAGATAGCGAATTCTGTGTATTTTCTAAAAATTTACCAGCCAGCCATTACTGACATTATTGTGTTTTAGGTTGCAGTAACGCGAAATCCTGCTTAGCTATTAATATTGAAATTGGAACAGTCAATGCGTAATTACGTTTTCGTTGCTTCAAAAAAAACATTTGTACAAACCTGCCTTAAGATCGGCATATTTCGGTGTATGTAATGTTTTCCTGTGTGCTTTTTCCTATGTGTTCTCCAAAGCCTCGAGAATTTTGTGACGTTTCGTTTTTATTTTTAAGATGACTACTTCAGAAATACAATAATACAGCGCTAATAGTTTTTCCTTAATGTATTTCTCAATTTTGTTAAAATTCTCCCCTTTCGGCTTAAAAACTAATCTAATTTGTTATGTTTTGTACTGATTTGTTGACATTTTTTATTAATACGCTCAGAAAAGTTCACTTAGAGTTAACTTTTTAGAGCGGCACATGGGCGCTAAAATTTGATTAATTTAACCGCGAGATTAACTTTTACGAGAGTTAACTTTTTCGCGATTCTACTGTATTATTACACAATCTTATTTTGATGAAGAGCAGATATATATGTATTTAACAAGTGAATATAGACCGCAAAATAATTTTTATAATTTCAACTAAAACTGCAGTTTTTCTTAACAGAATGCTACTGTTATGTACACCAAAATCTTTATTTTATTTTTTTTCCTACCAAACTGCATTTACAGAATATTTAATATATAATTTTGCCTCGTTCAATTTTTATATAAGAAAAGGTCAAAAATGAAAAAAAATATAAGTTCGTATTTGAAAATCTGAATTTGTAATGCTATGAATAAAAAACCATCGAACAAAATGGCAATGTTGCTTTAAGAAACATTTAGGAAATTAAATAAGCTTTCTAATGCATTTAATAGGTCCAAAACCGTTAACAACTGCTTGAGTTAGAGGCAAATTACTAAAGCAAGATTTTTTCATTTTTTGAAAAAAGGCATTTTGCGTAAAAAAAAAAACGAAAAAACGGTTTGAGAGACCACTTCCCGTTCATCAATATTTAAGTGTTATACACCAAAATTCTTGGTTTTTAGAGTAGATTAAGAAAATCGATGTTCATGAAAGAATTTCGAAAAAAGTGTAAAAAGTGAGACTTTCTAATAGGCATGCTTAACCACCAACAAATTGAACTCATTTAAAATAAATTTGGGATAATATTTCAATTAATAAATTTATTGAATTCCTGTAATTTTTATTTGCTTTTGCAAAACGTTTTGCTAGATTAAACATCATCTAACAGTTTCTAAATAACATTATACAAGTATCTTCTTACAAATAAAGCTTAATAAATAAATAGAAGTTGTTAAAAATAAAGCTGAAGTTTGATCAATTTACTGGTCGTTTTTTTTTTTTTTTTTTTTTTTTGATTTTATCGTCGAATATTTGTTAGGCCTGAACATACCATAAGTCATATTTATGTTTTTTGTTGGTTTCGTACCTTTGGGAATGGTTTCGTTTTTATTCAAATTAACGTTTTATTACAAAAATTTATTTGATTTTTGTGTTTTTATGTATTCGAGTTAAAACCGGTTAATCGGTTATTATAAAAATGCTTAACCGAAACTCGGTATTTTAAATATACGGGTCTGTTCTAGGTTTCGACTCGTTTTGAAAACGAAAATTTTTTTGAATCCGCATAATTCAAAAATTGGTGTACTCAAATCCTCATGTTTTTGTGTATTCGAAGTTTGTGTTCGAAAAAAAAATCTAAATGTCAAAAACAAAAAAAAAAAACAGCTTTTTATCAGCTGTTCAAAAAAAAAATGAAATTTTTTTTTAAAAATGAAATTTTTTTTTATTGTATAAAAAATTATTCCTAAAAAATAAAATTTTGTCATAAAAATGCCTGGAGCTTTTGTTTTATCTTATATACAATTGCGGAGACAAGGAAATAATGTTCAAAAAGTTCAAAGAAATTGTTGAAAAAAATTGTTAAAAAAATAATGCTTGACTCCATGTTTGTTTTTATACACAGTTGAGTTTAATAAAAACAACCTAAATTTTTGGATATGTTAAAAATTTTATTTTTATTAATATTTGTGTAAAGGAATATATATATTTTTTTATTAAATTGAATAAAAAACATTTCAAACTAAAAACCTAAATTTTGTTTTTGTTAAAAATTTTATCACATATAAGAATAAAAGTCGATTCGTTTTACTTTCACCAACCCCTAACTGCTCTAATTGAAAACGAATAAAAACATGGGGATGTCAAATACAGAACACCAAAAATGCTGAAGTAATCCACTTTCGAGTGGATTCGGATTCTAGAACACACCTGATAGAAACTATTCGGAATATTCGAAAACCGGGTTTTGAAAAAGTCGAATAATTGATCTCTCTACATGTCTGCATAATTTACATAACTTAAAATCGTTCACAAAAGCAAATTATATACTAATAAATAATTCTATTCGCTTTTTATTGTATTTCAGTATATTAAAAATGTTGTTTCTTTAAAGAATATATGTAAATAAATAGAAAAAATGTACACTGCAAATTCGAGCTTCGAGCGAATTACAGCAGCAAATTTATTTTTGCTTTTACACATGTATGCACTTTGCAGTGGGGAATTTGAAAATCACACTGTAAAAGACATATCGTGTAAAGTCTCCTTAAGAATTTTCTTGTAGGCCAGTGAAATTATTACTTATTCTCAATTTTGTTTATTTGTATCCATTTCAGATGTTGGCTAATAACTGGTCTGTACGAAAATGAATTTCAAATATTTTCAATTAATAATTAAAATCTTTTATTTCTAAATGAACATGTTTTTTAAATTTAATTTTTTACTCCTAATAAAATCTGAGAAATATACACAATTTGGTGATTAGAAAACCGCCGACATATTTTTAATATTTTTTATCCATTGACACATATTATAAAATAGTTTATTTTTTACATTACATTAGTTTTAATGAATACGATTATTGCGCTTACTTTATTTTTTTTTTTAAGACATACAAAAAAAGAAATAAATATAATTAACGTATGCATGAAAATATAATTTACTATGGAATATACACACACAATTATTATTCAATCAATTGTTCACTCAACATATAAAATACATAAATAATCTGTTGCCTGCATGAGCAGTATAATATCTAATAGGATAGGCTATTGGAAAGGCTTATTCAAAACGTTTATTAAATTCAAAACGTTTATTAAATTTAACAAGCGCTTAACGGTCAATTTCACCAAGTTCAGTTATAATTTCCTTCTACTATAAATGCCTTTGTTAAGTGTTAATGATTTTTGACAGTTAAGTTATAGCTAATTCTAATTTAAGTTGGTGAAATGGGTAGTAAGTTAAATTTCCATAAAACATTTGTTTTTTAACCTTTTATTAAATTTTCAAGGCGTTATTCATAAAAAATATTTCCGGTTTTTAAAACGAATTTTCTCTGAAAATAAGTTTAATAAAGGTTTTATAAATCAAAAATATTTTTTATGAATAAGGGGGTTACCCTTTTATTATGAATACAGACATATATCTCTACCAAAATAAGAAATAAAAAAAATTGGATTATTAAACAAAATCTTTACTGAGACAATTTATGCAATTAAAAATATATTGTTTCCAACTGACACGAAGACGAGTTGTGCTACTAGATATTTTACTATATTTAAGACTAACTAACGGTTTTCCGTAAATCCATTGGCACAAAGCTTTTGTCCAATATTTTGTTCGTTCGTTTTAACAAAGGTGTCCTAAACTTACATTTAACGTAAAAACAAAAATCAAATAAAAACAAATTTCTTTTTAAATAAAGGTCATTTAAACAAATTAAATTTATAATAAATATACAATAATGTTTTCAATGTAAAATATTTTAATTTGAATATAATTTAATTGGAATTTTCTACTTGTGTTTCTATACATCATTTTCTTATAATCATCGTTATTAATATTATCAATACAAATAAATATATACTAATTACATAAATTACTAAAGTGTATAACATTTTGTTTAAACCACATTTTTACCGAAATAAAAAAATAAAATTGAAATAAACCAAAACAGGTAAAGTAAAGCTCAGTTTGCAAACATCAATCAATATTGTACAGCAGTCGTAGCATCTTGAGGAGTAAATTTTTTTTACGATATGATTGATATTTATGTTAATGATAAACTGAGATAATGGTGATTATACATTATGATGATCTATAAATTCTTTTTTAATTTACCGCATTTCCTACGGTTTTGTTCAACATCTGTTTACAGTAAAATTTCATTTAGTTAAACAAAACCGTGTTGGGATCTTCATTATCCATCTGCTTTACATGTCTCAAAACATCCTTTTTTGTTATGACTCCCAACAAACGACTTTATGGATATTAAAAGTTTTATTAGTTGATTGCTAGACATATATTACGTAATGAAACTTACCCATTATGGGTAACAAGAGTTTGTCTCAAGCCCAATTTACGGAACATATCCACTACAGTTTCCATCGGTGTTTGATCTGTTACCGTGATAGGGGCCATGTCTAATATCTTTTTCAACTTAAGTGGTGGAGGCCCCAGATTTTGTACAGGCGCTGTGGACGTGAATAATACTATTGATTGACCATTGATGCCTTCTATAAAACGTTTTGCATTTCCTAAGAATAATTGTATTTTTTATTTTATTAATTTTAGCTATATATGTATACTATTTGCTTTGCTCACCTAAAGCTAAATTAAGATCTCTGCGTAATACAAAACCAACGAGATATTGATTTTCCCTAGAAACAACTACGGGGTAACCATTATGTTCTGTTTCTTTCAGCAACGTTTCGATATCATCTACCGTCATGGAGTCTTGCGTAATAACGTTTAATGTTTCATTGCGCCTGGAAAAAGTGTTAAAATTTATTAATCAACGTTCCATTGCAATAGCTTACAATTTGCGAGTAGCAGATAATTTATTTTAAAATTTTACAAACTAGAAATTAATAATGCGTTCTTAACGTATCGAACGCGTTTTTATTTCAAATTTTATAGGAGGAGTAAAAACGTTTAATCAAACCAGGGAGTAAAAATAACAGTTATTATTGAATTTTCAAAGAAAAAAAATTTTAACTAGCAAATATCCTGGAAACATGTCCGGATTATCATTTTGAAAAGTTACGAAATAACTTTTATAAGCATCAGAAAATAAGAGTAACTGTCGCCACCAGTGGTGCCAATTATAGGAATTCTTTTTCTAAATTTTCCAATTGTAAACTTTAAAATTACATAATATATACTGTTTAAGTGTATCAAAATTGTTAATAATTAATCTTCGATAATATTTGGTTTTATCTTTTATTATAAAACGTTATAAAACTTAAGGGTTGAAAACTTATGACAAAACTGAGAAGAAAATATTTTTTCAAATACAAATTATAAAACAAATTTCTCAAACTAATTCGATAAAGTATTTACATTGAAACCAAAGTAGAATTGAACAAAGTACTTCCAACAAACGCCACCTCAATGTAAATTCCTCTATCATTAATAAATTACAAAATCAATAACGAAATAACAAATCAAAATTAACATCAGTTTAAATTTAGAAATTTACAACATTTAAAATGATTTTGATTTGGTAAAGATTTAGTTAATATATCAGCCACATTATTTTCTGTTGGTATATACTTCAGACATATCTCGTTGGCATTGTACTTCTCTTTAATGTAATGATATCTTATATCAATGTGCTTGCTTCTCTTCATCGTCATTTGGCTTTTCGTCAGATATTGAGCTCCTTGATTATTGCAATATAAAGTCGTCGGTTGCGCTATCAAATCTTGAAACCCCAACTCATCAAACAAGCTTCTATAAAAACTTATTTCTTTGGTGGCTTGACACATAGCAATATATTCAGCTTCCATCGAACTTAACGCCACTATGTTCTGTTTTTTGGATTCCCAAGATATCGGACCACCTGCGAAAAATAGAACAAAACCACTATAAGATTTACGATCAATTATATTTGATCCCCAATCAGCATCAGAATAGCACATTAATCCATTTCCGTTTTTAGTATAACTCAGCGAAAAATCTTTAAAGTTTAAATAACGAAGTACATGTTTTGCTGCGACGAAATGTTCATTATGCGGATGAGAGTTAAACTGAGCTAAGTTTGAAATCGTATGAGCGATATCAGGCCTAGATATTGTAGCTAAATACATTAAACTTCCAATTAGAGATTGATACTTCTTTACATCTGTCATCTCATCACAATTTTCTTTTTCACATTTAGATAAAATCGTACCAGCAGCAAAAGGTGTTTTGGCTGGTTTACAGTCTTGCATATTCCATTGTTCAAGTAGTTCCTTCACAAAATGTTTCTGAGTAATTTGGATGTCTCCTCTGGAATTATTTCTTTCTATTTCCATACCGAGATAATAATTTGCAGGACCACGATCTACAATTTCAACATGCATCTTTAAATTTTCCAGTATCTTTTCCATAATTTTGCTGCAAGAACAAGCTAACAATAAATCATCAACATAAAGTGCTATAATGTTAATTTCAGTTTTATTACGTGATATAAATACACAACTATCTGTTTTACATTGAGTAAATCCCATTTTCAACAAAATTTGATTAATTTTGTGATTCCATTGTCTACCAGCTTGTTTCAGACCATACAAAGATTTCTTTAATTTACATACCATATTTTCTTGTCCTTTTTTAATAAACTTTTGAGGTTGCTTCATGTACACCTCCTCTGTTAAGTCTCCATTTAAATAAGCAGCTACAACGTCAACATGTTTTACAAGTAAATTGTACTTTACCACTAAAGATAATATTAGACGAATGGTAGGATGTCGTATTACTGGTGCATATGTTTCACTATAATCTTGATTATATTGTTGAAAACATCCTTGAGCAACTAATCGTGCTTTGTACTTCTCAATAGTACCATCAGCTAAACGTTTCTTTGTAAAAATCCATTTACTACCAATCACGTTTTTATCTTTCGGTTTTTCCACAAGCTCCCACGTTCCATTCCTTATTAAAGATTCATACTCTTTATTCATAGCCTCTTCCCATTTTTTGGACTCTTTACTATTAATCGCTTCTTTTACGCTTATTGGATCAAAACTAAAATCTTCAATTGCATTTAACTCTTCATTTTCAGTTCTATATATCTTACGAGGTCTACCTGGTTTTCCAGTTTTAAGTGTAATTGGCCTACCTCTTTTACGTTTTCCATTTGCATTTGGAACTTTAACATAAGTACAGTTTTCATTAGAATCATCAAAACCAAGAAATTCCGATCCATCTTCGTCACTTACAACAAACGATTCATCCAATTGATTTTCTTCAATACACGTATTTTGAGTTGATTCTACTTCCTCTCCAGAGATAAGGTTTTCATTATTTTGACTTGAATCTTGAACTATATTTTGATTATTACTTAAAGTTGAACAATCAATAAAATCGTAAAAATCATCATTATTTTCATTACTATTGTTTTCGCAAACGCTATCATTTATAAATTGATTTTCAAAAAATTTTACATTTCTTTCAACTACTAACATTTTAGTTTTGGTATTATATAAACGGTAACCTTTTGTATTAGGTTCGTAACCGACAAATGAAAATATGTTACCTTTTGGATCTAGTTTGGATCGACCTGGTTTCTTACTCAATACAACAGCTTTGCTTCCAAATATTTTAAAATATGAAACGCAAGGTTTTCTTCCCGTCCATCTTTCATAGGGTGTAATATTTTCTAATACCTTTGTTGGTGATCGATTTTTAATATAGACACTTGTATTTATAGCTTCTGCCCATAAAGATTTTGGTAATTTAGAATCTTGAAGCATACACCGAGTCATTTCCATCAAAGTTCTATTCGCTCTTTCAGAAACTCCGTTCTGTTGTGGTGTATAACTCACTGTAGTTTCATGTACTATACCATTTTTCTTTAAAAAATCATTAAAATTTCTATTAACGTACTCACGACCATTATCGCTTCTTAAACGTTTTAATTTGCAACCAGTTTGTTTTTCTGCCATTGCAACATAGTCCTTGAAAACATTCAAAGCATCAGATTTATTCTTTATAATATAAACTGTGATGTAACGTGAGTAATCATCTATAAACGTAATAAAATAAGCCGCTCCGCCTACAGATCTGATTCTCATTGGCCCACAAATATCGGTATGTACCAATTCAAGTAAATATTTTGATACCGTTGTGCCAATTTGTTTAAACGGTTTTGCACTAATTTTGCACATTGAACATGTAATACAATCAAAATTATTTGGTATATTACCTTTTAAACCACGAACCATTTCATTTCTTTCCAATTTCTTAAGATCTGTAATATTTAGATGACCGAAACGTTTGTGCCATAAATATTTCTTTGTATTCTCTTCATTTAACATTAAATGTTCCATATGACTTGATCTTATTTTGTAAATACCATTTGATGCCAATGTTCTAAATTGAAATTCGTCGTTCTTAAAAATTTCTACCTTATTTTTAGAAAAAATAATTGAAAATCCTTTTTCAGACATCTTGTTTATTGAAAGAAAATTTGACTTTATATCTGGTATATACAAAACATCTTTTAAAATATAATATTTATTCCAAAATTTAACCTTTATTTCCCCTATTCCATTGACTTTAAATGTATCACCAGAAGCAAGTATAACATTGCTATCGCTTTCTTTCATACCTGTGAACGCATTTTTATTTCCACAAACATGTGAGGATGCACCACTATCCAAAATCCAATCATTCTGGTCTTGATCATTCATACATGAGTTAATAACAAGCATAGCACAATTCACATTATTAGCTTTGTTCTTTAAATAACACTGTGATTTGATGTGTCCCTTTTTACCACATTCAAAACATTTTAAATTCTTGTTTTTATTTAAATTATTTGATGCACTTTTGTTGAAATTTTTATTCTTGTTTCTAATTGCACACACTTGGTCCTTACCAACACATAAGTTCTCATTTCTGCGTTGCTCTTCTTCTAAAATTTTATTTTTTAGTTGTTCCAAACTGGGCAAGGAATCTCTGCTTTCAATCGCAACTACAAAATTTTCTAATTCTGGTGGTAAACTGCACAATAGAAATATTGATAATAGTTCATCTGGAAAATTGATTTCAACATTTTTTAAATCTTCAGCTATGGAACAAAATTTATTAATTTGGGAACCATATTTTTCATCAGATGTAAATTTAAATCTTACAAACTGTTTAAATAAATTTACTTTCCTTGTAGGGTCTTTTGCCCTATAAATATTTTCCAACTTACACCAGGCATCCTTTGCAGACTTACAATCCTTTATATGTAGTAGCTCAGAACTTCTCACCGCTAATGTAATTGTTGCTAGGGCCTTTCTATCCCTTATTTTCCACGAAGCCTTTTCTTGCTGGCTTGCTGTTTCGCTCAGGATTGTTTCTAGTACATCCCAAAGATCTTGAGTAATTAATAAGCTTTGCATTTGTATGCACCATGATGTATAATTCTCCGGATTTAATTTTTCAATTTGATAATTTGAGTTTGCCATTTCTAGGTTTCGCTTGCAGTAACCGATAAACGTTTTATGTAAACAAATTAATGCACAGAATTTTTTATCGTTATTCTGGGCCCATAACCAATGTTAATAATTAATCTTCGATAATATTTGGTTTTATCTTTTATTATAAAACGTTATAAAACTTAAGGGTTGAAAACTTATGACAAAACTGAGAAGAAAATATTTTTTCAAATACAAATTATAAAACAAATTTCTCAAACTAATTCGATAAAGTATTTACATTGAAACCAAAGTAGAATTGAACAAAGTACTTCCAACAAAAATAAATTCGTTAATCTGGTAATTCCTTATAATTTAAAGAAAGTAAATACGTGGAAATTAAGCAAGTCAGTTGAATCTGTAAATGAGATGTGCAGGTTCAGAAGAATTTTATCCAAGGACCCTGTGACGGGGAAACAGATGGGGTGTGGTAACCTCATTTATTGGTCGGACTCTGGAGGTGAGATAAAGGAAGCGGTGGGGGATGTTATCACCTTGGATAAGTTACATGGGCGGTTATTACTTTGGGGTCGTACAAATCGGCAGGATCAGATGGTATCTTTCCGGCTATGCTACAGAATATCCAGGGATCATCACACCTATTGCTAGTGGAGATTTTCAGGGTATGTCTGCTAAACGGCTACATTTATAGAGGGTGGAGAGGGGTCAGGGTTGTTTTCATACCTAAGCCAGGTAGAACCGGTCACTCTAAATCCAATCAGCCTATCGTCTTTTCTTTTGAAGACATTCGAAAGATTGATTGATATACATCTAAGGACGAAGATTGACGCCGGCATCATCAGCGGCGCTCAGTATGCCCATCTTAAGGTTAGGTAGGTCTGTTGAGAGTGCTCTTCATGATGTAGTGGGTTATGTATTTATTTATTGATTATGATTTGAGTCTTATAATTACAGCGCAGGATTTTGTATGTGTACAAACTAGTTTTCAAATTTAATAAAGTTAAACTTAAAAAAAATATACGTTTATAAACATTTTATAATAAAAATTAAATATAAAAAATTTAAAGAAAGAAAGAAAAGAAAAAGAAATCAATTTAAAAACATAAATCAATTTAAAAACATAAATAAATTTCAAAATAAAAAATTTTAACATTAACAATTTAAACAAAATAAATTAGGAAAAATATTTAAAAAGGAATTCCCTAAAAGACATTGCGTTGCTGTTTATTTGTTGGTCATAAGGAAGAGCATTCCGAAGACGAATAGCGTTGATGAAAAATTGCCATTGAGAAACTAGGCATCGAAATTTCGGAAATATAATCCTTTTACCCCTTAGTGATCTAGCAAATCTATTTTTTATTTTGGCTTTTCAGTGTAAATCACTTTATGTAAGAACAAAAGAACCCGTATCTTAAGAAGGCTTTCGAAAGTAACTCCATAGAGAGTTTTCGAGTATGCTGAAACTTGGTCAGGCTTTTTTAGTCCATGAATATATCTTATGATGTTGTTATATAATACTTCAAGTTTTTTTGCACTAGTGGAATCGCAATGAGAAAACAACTCGCATCCGTATGTAAGGCTTGGAACCAAATAAGCTTTTGAAAGTAGGATTCTGACATTCAGCGGTGTAATGTATTGTACGGACCACAGGGCTCTTAGTTTAACATAAATTTGTCCCACCAGTGTATTTATATGGCTTGATCAAGTTAAGTTGCTATTGAACACTAATCCCAGATTTTTTGCCGTTTTTACGATGTCAATTTTCTCATTGTTTATTAGGATATCATTTTCGATTAAAGGGGTGATCTTTTTTTTTTTTTGTGAATAACCAGACATTTTGTTTTACGTGGATTTAAACACAGACCATTTTGAGATGC
Organism: Pollenia amentaria; assembly: GCA_943735925.1. NCBI lineage: Eukaryota > Metazoa > Arthropoda > Insecta > Diptera > Polleniidae > Pollenia > Pollenia amentaria. Next base: position 91,946,590 of record OX031009.1, on the reverse strand, counting down.
CCAACGATGTATGTTGTTTAGATCTTAATTGAGTTTGTCAATGTTTTCCTTAATTGATGCTACTGGACTACTAAGGTATAATTGTATATCATCTGCGTACATGTGGACACTGCAGTGAGTTAATTGCTGCGATAGATCGTTAGCGTAGATTGAAAATAATATTGGTCCTAAAATCGATCCTTGAGGAACACCACTAGACAGTAATAAGGGATTAGACGCTTTGTTGTTTACGAATACCGATTGAATACGATTTGTGAGGTACGATGAAATTAGTTTTGTTGATGACGACGAAAAGTTAAAAAGAGTCCTTAGCTTTGTACATAAAATTTGGTGGTTTACCGTATCAAAAGCTTTCGAGTGATCCAGTAGAACTAGAAAGTTAATATTGCCAACATCAAGTTCTCGCCATATATTCTCCGGGACATCAACTAATGCAGGTATGCAGCTGTGTTTAGGACGAAAACCTGACTGTTTATCAGATAGTAAATGATTATCATAAACGTAAGAACTTATTTGGCGGTGCAAGCCCTTTTCCATTACTTTTGACAGAAAGCTAAGAATAGCAATTGGTCGATATTTGGTGTTCGATTTTGAAATTGGAATTATTTTTGCATGTTTCCACTTTACAGGAAAATTACTTGTAGTTATGATGTTTTTAAATAAATAAGCAATATAAGGCAGAAGAATAGGTAAAATGGCTTTAATAAACTTGGGATGAAGATTATCATATCCTACAGCATTAGATTTTATTTTAATGCAACTGGTGAAAAAATCAAGCTGGCTAACGCATGAGAACTCAAACATATTTTGTTCAGAAATATTGTTATTGCTGGTGTTAAATGTTGTGTTGCCGAGTGCTGTATTGTTTGGTGTTAACATTGGACTATTAGCAAAAAAATTGTTGAGATCATCATCAGCGTCAATAGAGGAGCTTATATTTTTAACTGGATCACCAATTCCAATATCCTTGAAAGTTTTCCAAGTCCGTTTCGATTCAAGAGCAGAACCAAATCGCTTAGAATAATACTCAGACTTTGCGATTCTTATTTGATAATTGACTTCCTTCCTCGCGGAACGAAAATCAGACTTTAGACCTACTGTCTAAAAACGTTTCCACGGTGAGTACGCTAAATCCCTACGTTTTATTGCATGTCGAATAGTACAATTGAACAACGGGTTGTTTTTTGGTTTAATAGTTTTTGTTTTCAAAGGTACTCAAGAAAGGATAGTTGCTCATCTATAAATGTCATGTTGTAGATATTACTCCAGTTAATCTGTAAAACGTTTTCATTTAAAATGTTGTGGTTTAAGTTTTTGAAGTCACGAAAGGAATATGATTGATCCGTTACTAGGGGGACCCCACAGGGGGGAGTTCTCAATCCCTTATTGTGGCTCTTGGTTGTCAATGTCGTTCTGGTAATTTTGACAGGTTACGTCAGAAGGTTGTCGCCTACGCGGATGATGAAGTTATATTGGCATCGGACAAGTTTCTGCCCGATAATTAGTATTGTCATGCAAGCGGCGCTAGGCGTAAGAAGACATAGTTAGTTCTTTTTACTAGGAGGTACAAGGTGGAGAATTTTAGGCTGTCGGTACTAGGGGGAGTAGAGCTCAGGCTCTCTGATAGTGCAAAGTACCTAGGAGTTTTTCTGGACAGAAAGCTGTCATGGAGGAGGAATAATCAGGAGAAACTAAAGAGGGGTCTCAATGCCTACTATGCTTGCAGATCGTCGATATGTAGAAGCTGGGGACCCCGGCCGTCAGTTGTGGGATGGCTGTACACTTCAGTGGTTAGACCCATTCTTACGTATGGATGCTATTTGGTGGGGGGCATTGAGGCTGACTGGTCGGAGGGACCTTCTGTCTACGGCTCAGAGGTGTGCCCTAAGCGGCCCTGGATGTTATTATATAACTTCCGCCTATAGAGCAGTATGTGTCGGGAATGGCAGATAGGAGCATTCTTAGGCTGATGGTGTTAGGACTGTTAGGAAATTTCACGCAGTCACTCGCGGATGTTGGGCAAATTTAGTGCTGATGGCTATCACCTGGGCTCGCCCTGCTCTACGGATTATTTGGGCACTAGAGTCGATTTTAGGCGTGTGCCAGAGGTGATATGGCCGTCTAGGGAGAGCTGGTCAGGCCAGATTTTATAGGGGATTTGCTATTTTCAATGATGGCTCGCAAAAGAAGGGCACGGGTGATAGGGTCTTCATTGAGGATCTGGACATCAGAAGGCGGAGGTTCTGGGGGTTCTCAGGGCCTTGGAATTGGTAGGCGTCAACATTGTCAAGCGCTCGGAGGTCAATATTTATACAGCCAGGCGGCTCTTAGGGCCTTGACGGGCTGTTATGTGAACTTCAGGCTATTGGACGTTTGCAGGAGGGCTCTAGGAGAAATCTAAGGGAATTATTTGTGAGGCTCTGCTGCCCATGAGCAAGTGCGAAAATTCAAAAGATATATATGTATGCTTAACGTTAGTTGAATGGCGTTGCTAATCGTATAAAATTAAGCGTATTTTCCTAAAAAAAAAAAAGTACTAACAAGAACAACCAATAGTTAACCGGGATTTTTTTAATTTGATCTAAATAAAATATATAAAAATCCAAGAAGTATAAAAAAATAATGGTGATTTGATTAAAGTACTTATCAAAATATATTCAACATTTTGATCTGGTATTTTTTTTTTCAAAAGAATATTGACCTAGGATATGGTAAATCGAATTTCATGCAAATCGCCTCCCCAGATGGGTGGTATCGAGGAAATGAAATATTCGAGGCGAAGCAAAAACCTGCAAGGAGAACACCCAGAAGGCGGATGAACAATTTTATTGTCAACGGCATAGGAAAAATCGGTTTGGAAGCTATGGGTTGATAACCCAACACCTCCGAATATATACATATCCCCAGAAACGTAGTAAAAATTTTAAACGGAGCAGAAAAATTATGACGCAAATATGCTATGCAAAAGGACTACGATTCGCAACATGGAACGACAAGACCCTATATAGAGTTGGAAAATTGGGGATAGATTGTAAAATAATGGAAAAGTAATTTATTGGTCCTGGGTACGAGTGCAGTAAGATGGAACCAGATTGGTCAAATCAAGACTAAGGAAGAACACACACAGCTTTGGTCTGAAAACCCCAACGACAACGACCCGCACATTAATGGGGTTGGCATTTTAAAAAATAAATTAATTTCTAGTTCCCTCATCGATCACAAATTTCTCAGTGAATGAATTATGGTAACGCGCCTAAAGAACCAGAATTATGGTTAATAATTATAAGGATTGACAAACTGATATACTTTGTGATCTCTGAACTCCGAACCTATGTAAATCAAAAAAGCCAGATTGGACGGGCTTCAGAGGGTTTACCAACAACAAATTTAGTGATTTACCAACCCCATCTGACGTGCGCTCCGCAGAAATGAAGTTCCGTAAAATCGTCTTAACAGCAGTCGCTAGCTTCATAAATGTCGGGAGGATCCTGGTCTTACCACCAAACTTCCTAGCGCCAGCAGCGGTACTCGCAGATGAGCGGGACGCAATTCGCAGATTCAACCCGAGTGATCCCCGAATCGGCCAACTCAATAGGGACATTAGCAAGATCTCTGACGAATCCGCAAAAGCGTAACGATAGGACCTTCTATGCCAACATCACATCAGATCCCAAACGGTGCTTGAACTATTTTTCAAATATTGTCAATTTATAGAGCACCCTGTCAGAGATAAGGCAAAAAGAAGTATCGTGAGGAAGGTACACGGTATTCGAGTCATTGACATTGTCACGGGTCATCAGAGCAGCTAAATCATCCAAAGCCCTTGGTCCCGATAGAATATCCATGCTTATGCTCAAAACCCTAGATGAGCCCGGAGTACACCTGGACTCTATGACAGACCACACATCATACTGGGCAGCTCTGAATGAAATTCATATGGAATCTGTGGAGATTGCTATGAATACCCACCAAGAGAATATTGGTGGTTTAGGTCGCCCCCACCCGTTGCAAACAAGAACGGGACTTACCACATCGGACCAGAGTAGTACTGGCACAATTGAGGTCAGGATGGTGGACACGTCTACACTCATATTGGTCCAGAATAAACAGCACTATCCCTAACCTTTGTTCTGCATGTGGAATATGCCCACACTTCGTACGACACCGATTCAACTGCGGTGCAAAACCAACCCAGCTAGAAACAGTGTCCTTATAGACCCTCCGGCGTTGTTGAGCGTAGCTACTGGGCCTTAAACTAGCTGAGTTGAACTTTATACATACAACAACAACAAAAGCTGACCGTCGCACAGTGGGAAATTTTATGAGAATGCGGTAAAAATTCCTGACTTTTGACTGGATCGGTATTTTTGTATGCGATTTTTTCTTGCTCGATAGGTGCAATGTTAAGCCTTAATTTGCGCTATAACGTAAAATTCGACTGGTAGGAATAAAAGTTATGGAGAATTCAAAATGCATTTTCATTTTTTTTTTTTTTTGTTTTGGTGTAAAAGTTGAATATTCATATATAATTTTTTTTATAATTTATCATTATTTCTCTTGTATTTTACAACTGATACTTATTTTTTTATCTCGAACTTAGATCCTGTCAGAAAATGCCACCATTTCGCCCCTGTTCATTTTTTAGTCCCAATATTCACAGGGGCCAACAGTTGGCTTTTTTGGGACGAGACAAGTTGTTAATGGGATAAAACTGAAAAGAAACATTTTGAAAAATGCCCAAATAGTATTCTTGGCAATCGATAAAATTTTAAGTAATTCAACTATTATTTTTGGTTTAATATATATGTTTTTTATTTATATATATTAATACAAATATATAATTAGTATTGTGGTTATTTTGTTGAACTATTTTGGAGACCTAGTGGTTGAGGTCGAAACATGTCAGGGTAACCAGCCGCCTGGGTTCGAATCACACGCCAGCCAGCCTGGCTTCGAATCCCAGGTCAGTCAAGAATGAAAATTATCAATAACAATTTTAATTAATTCGCCATGTTGTAAAATTCCTTTCTTCATAAAAATAATTTAATGAAAATTAAATTTAATGAACTTAAGCCTAATTAAAAATAGTAAAAATTTGGATTAAAAACCATGAATAGTTCAACAAAATAACCACAATACTAATTTTTGTTAAAGCTAAGGCACAAGCTCTATGTGTTCATTTGTCCTTCAAGTTGTGCTGAAAAATGTCAACAAGAAAAAAGAAAGACAAAAAAAAAACATGATAAACAAAAAATGTACTTTGGACTTCAAGAAGAATTCTTGACAAAAGTACGAAAAAACAGAAGTAAGGAAAACATGTGAGATCAATTAAAAATGGATAATCATTCAAAAAGCAAATTTCGATCTACCAAAGGTTAAAATACAATTTGGTTTAAGGATTGATGTTTGACTACTGACGTCAGCAGTCATCGATGGCTGCGAGTGTAAGACGGCAAATCCCTCTGAGGAGACCTAGTGGTTGAGGTCGAAACATGTCAGGGTAACCAGCCGCCTGGGTTCAAATCACACGCCAGCCAGCCTGGCTTCGAATCCCAGGTCAGTCAAGAATGAAAATTATCAATAACAATTTTAATTAATGCGCCATGTTGTAAAATTCCTTTCTTCATAAAAATAATTTAATGAAAATTAAATTTAATGAACTTAAGCCTAATTGAAAATAGTAAAAATTTGGATTAAAAACCATGAATAGTTCAACAAAATAACCACAATACTAATTATTGTTAAAGCTAAGGCACAAGCTCTATGTGTTCATTTGTCCTTCAAGTTGTGCTGAAAAATGTCAACAAGAAAAAAGAAAGACAAAAAAAAAAAACATGATAAACAAAAAATGTACTTTGGACTTCAAGAAGAATTCTTGACAAAAGTACGAAAAAACAGAAGTAAGGAAAACATGTGAGATCAATTAAAAATGGATAATCATTCAAAAAGCAAATTTCGATCTACCAAAGGTTAAAATACAATTTGGTTTAAGGATTGATGTTTGACTACTGACGTCAGCAGTCATCGATGGCTGCGAGTGTAAGACGGCAAATCCCTCTGAGGAGACCTAGTGGTTGAGGTCGAAACATGTCAGGGTAACCAGCCGCCTGGGTTCGAATCACACGCCAGCCAGCCTGGCTTCGAATCCCAGGTCAGTCAAGAATGAAAATTATCAATAACAATTTTAATTAATTCGCCATGTTGTAAAATTCCTTTCTTCATAAAAATAATTTAATGAAAATTAAATTTAATGAACTTAAGCCTAATTAAAAATAGTAAAAATTTGGATTAAAAACCATGAATAGTTCAACAAAATAACCACAATACTAATTATTGTTAAAGCTAAGGCACAAGCTCTATGTGTTCATTTGTCCTTCAAGTTGTGCTGAAAAATGTCAACAAGAAAAAATAAAGACAAAAAAAAAAAAAAAAATAAAACATGATAAACAAAAAATGTACTTTGGACTTCAAGAAGAATTCTTGACAAAAGTACGAAAAAACAGAAGTAAGGAAAACATGTGAGATCAATTAAAAATGGATAATCATTCAAAAAGCAAATTTCGATCTACCAAAGGTTAAAATACAATTTGGTTTAAGGGTTGATGTTTGACTACTGACGTCAGCAGTCATCGATGGCTGCGAGTGTAAGACGGCAAATCCCTCTGAGGAGACCTAGTGGTTGAGGTCGAAACATGTCAGGGTAACCAGCCGCCTGGGTTCGAATCACACGCCAGCCAGCCTGGCTTCGAATCCCAGGTCAGTCAAGAATGAAAATTATCAATAACAATTTTAATTAATTCGCCATGTTGTAAAATTCCTTTCTTCATAAAAATAATTTAATGAAAATTAAATTTAATGAACTTAAGCCTAATTAAAAATAGTAAAAATTTGGATTAAAATACAAATATATACTTAAATCAAAAACAAATTATAATTTATAAACTATTTTAAATAAAACAATATTAGTAAAAATTACTTCTAAATAGCTTTGGGTTTCATTTTCCAGAAGTTGTTTAGCTTCTTCCTCTAATTCGATTGAGGTTGATTTCCATTTTTGTCGCATATTGGACATATATGGATCTGATGTGCACAACAAAATAGTAATAAGATCTTCATAAGTACAACATCTGGACAATTTTGTATTATGCTCGCGGAAGAATCAGTAGTCTTTGTTCCTTTTTTCTTGCGCTTCTTTAGATATATCTCTAATTGGTAGCACATTGTGTTGAACTATTTGTTCCCCATGGTACAGCATTTTATGAACTGTGGTTGGCATACATATGTCTCCAAGACTATTTTTTGTTATAAAGAATTGGTGCTTCATTTGCAAACTGCCCAAATTTTTTTGCATTTATCTTTCTGCTACATGCTACAACTTGTAAAATGATCTGGAATCGTGTTGTTAATTCAAAATGTACTCCTGTGATAAATGCTGCAGTTTCTGTATCGAAAAAGAATCTCCTTGCAGTGTTTCCGTCATTTGAATTTACTTCTCCTTGTTTTGGCTGATCAATTATAAGGAATAGCTGAAGGTATTTTTCTTGAATTTGTGTTTCTGTATGATTCCTTTTTTCCACATTATCTTTGTTTTTTCTCACTGTTTGGCATAACGGGCCAAATTCCAAATTTATAACCCAATTTAAGAATATGCTCCATAAAACTAATTCTGGCATAAAGAGGGGGCATTCCAAATTCGTATGCTTCATTGAAACTATTGTCTTGTGATGGGGGTTGGCTTAATTGACTTGATGTCTTTTGGCAAATGGTGCAGCTTGACGAAGACTTGGTTTCGGTTAATGCTTGTGCAACTTTTCATCGATCATTATAAGGAACATTTTAAAAATAATTTCAATGCATTGGTCATCAAATTTAAATATTGCCGGTTGAAGTTCTTTAATTTGATCTTTTATTTTTCGAACTTCTTCAGTTAGGGAATTGCATTTTTCCCATACATCCATTTTTGTAGCTCTACTGGTTGACGGCGCTAAGCCAATATAAGTTTTTCTTAAACGTAATGGAATGAAAGATACCATGAATAAGTAAGCATCAGGTGAATTTTCTGAATTACATTGCTTGTATTGTTTCTGACCAGAGCTTCCATCACATCCCCATTTAGAGTGGGTTTTTAACATCGAGGTTAATCTTAGCAGCAAACTTTAAATAATTAATCTGCGAATAAATTTAAGTGAGGACTAATTGGGTTTGCCGTTTTTAAGTTGAAGCTTAAACCTCGCAGCATTGCCATACTGAATAAAAAAAATGGCAACTTTTTATCAATGCACTTTGCATTTCATACAGAAGAAGAAGAAATTCGGCCCATTTAATTCTTATAAAAATAAATTTACTTCTTATAATTGTTTAATTAACGTTTTCATATTTTTCAGATTCACTTAAGTCTTCATCTTCACTAGAATAATACGGTTTTCGTTTATGTATATGTATTCTTTTTTTTATTTTAACAGCTGCTTTTGTTATACATGTATATGTGTTGACATTTGTAGATTAAGTTTAAACCACTAACATTGGCCGCTTAAACTGGCAAATAAAAGTAATTAATCCTCATCTTAAAAACTAAAAACACAGATTAAAGATGACTACATCTTTGATCTCCATGTTAAAAACCCACCCTTAGAGATTTAAGTTATGCTGCAATTTTTAAGTTTTTTTAAACAGTTAGCATCAACTGTTTTTAATAATCGTTCTGCAGTGTGTTTGAGAAGATCCAACAATTTTACTTCTGCTGAACTTGAAGTTACAATAATTGTGGTTTGTAAAGGTAAGCACTCTTTTTTGACAGAAACTAAATCTCGATATGCTGGAAAGATTCCACAATTTTATTCATTGGTTCGCTTTCGCAGTTCTGTATACTGATTTTTAGTCAGTTTTAAGTCCGAAAATAGTGCAAATGCTTCTTCTGGAGTAAATTTCATTTCTTCAGTTGGTGTAGGCATACTTTTTAAAATCCTCTTTGTGCGTTTAGGGCTCGCTTCCACAATTTTTTCAATTATTGCAATTTTTGTTTTCTTATTTTGCGGTGGTTGAATTTGATGCAGAAATGAATCCTTTATCATACTATGAGAAATTTCTTCACTGATATTTGCAAGTTTTCGTCTTCGTGATCTTTCACTGCAATTGTCAATTTGTTTGGCGGGTCGACACACTTTTCCAGTTTCCTTAGCTGTTATCGACGGCTTCTTAAAAATCAGATCATTTGTTAACCATTTTTGGTTGCGTAAGTAAAACATTTTCTTGTTTCTAGAACATTTAAGGTACCGTTTTCTTAACGTAAATGATCAATTTTTAATTTTTATCTTATGAATTTTGATTTGTTGTTCGTTGCATAATTAAAAGAATGGATTATTCATTATGTGTAACTATTATGATTTCAGTTTTATATATGTATTTATTTCAATTAATTCAATAAAGACTTCGGTATCATATATTTCACACGTTCTTACTTTCTATCTATCTTTTATATCCGGCCGTCGCCAGGTTACCATATTGTTGATTGATACTCTATATATAAGTGCTGCCAACAGTAACACAAAATCTTTTTCATCTTTCTGTTGAAAATATATATCAGCGAGAACTTTATAATTGAATTTAGCCATTGTTTAAACAATAAGGAAGAAAAAATTATGAATGCATGCATTTTTATAAACTAGATAGAAGTTTTTTAAATAATACTTATTACCACTTCTTTGAAACATAAAAACTTGTTCCTGTGCCTCCCGTATGGTTCGAATTTCTGCCCATCTGGATTTTGCATCAACGACAATTCAGAAAAAGTTGTCTTGAAAAGGACCTGCATAGTCAATGTGTATACGTTCCCAGTTGTCAGCTGGTTCCTCCCATTGATGCAGTGGCGCTTTTGCCAGTTTATTTTGCACTTGCACACATGCTTCGCACGATCTAACTATCTTTTCTATATCACAATCGATCCCGTTCCAATAGCAATATCTTCTGGCGAGTTGCTTCATTCTTGTAATGCCAGGATGAGTATGGTGAAGCTCCTGTAGAATTTGCGATTGTAGATTCTTTTGAATTATAACTCGCTGACCCCTAAATATTACGCCATTGTTAAGGTTGAAACTTCCTTCACCTTCATCAGTGTTCTGTAAATTCGACATAATTTTTGAAAGATCTGGATCTTTGGCGGTTTCAGATGCTAAAATTTTAGCATTTACGTATTCATTTAAAATCTCGAAAACAGATACCGCGTACAATTCATAAACTTCTTCATTTATTACCCTATCTGTAGACGGGTTTTCCAACATCTTAGTTGCTCGTGACAGACATACTACGTTTATACGCACAGCTTATTCGCAAATAATTATATTGCAAGTAGAGAAAATTGCCGCATAAACAGTGAACTAAATTCTTATTTGCGAATAAATAACTCACGAAAACAATTCCTGATTAACGACACTATTTGCAAATAAGATTTAAACATTGCCACACTTTTAACCGTTTTAAGTTTTTATTTCGATGTGGCTCATCCATTTGACAACCAATTTAAAATTAACTAAAAATTGTGCAAATAAAATATACAAATACACAATAATGTTTGTTTTTTTAATTTTTGATTTAAAAAAATAAAAAGGTTATATACATACAGTGCTACCAAATGATAAAATTTTTCAACTGGCATCACAAAAATAAGAATTTTCTATAAGAAAATTTACATATAAACAGTTATTTAGTTAATCGCAAATAATTTTTATTTGCGAATAGGCTACGTATAAACGTAGTAACAGTCGACATTACTATGTTCCGATCCTTTTTTGTATTTTATTTCGTAATTGAAACCCGATAGGAATTCGGCATAACGAAGCAACCTGGCTGATGTGATTGCTGGCATTTTATTATGCTGATGAAAAATACGCGTTAGTGGACGATTATCAGTAACAAGTTGAAATTTTCTACCGTAAAGGTACATAAAATAAGTAATTGATTGTAAATATGATTGCCAACGCCTCCCGATCTAACTGAATATAGTTTCTTTCTGCAGATGTCAATGACCTGGATGCAAACGCATTCTACACCGTACACCATGTGTGAAAGCACCCCAGCAATTCCTGTAGGACTTGCATCGCACGCCACCATCACCGGAAGTTCAGGATCAAACGGCACTAAGACTTGATCGCTCGATATAATGTCTATAAGTATTAAAAACGCCGATTCACTGCCAGAACCCCGATGAAATTTTCTATTTTTTTGAAGTAGTTGACGTAATGGAAAACTGATGGTTGATAGTTTCGGAATGAATCTGGAATAGTATTTTACCATTCCCAAAAATCTTCTAACATCGTCTACTGTAGCTAGGCGTGGCATGTTGACTATTGCTGAATTGAATTACGTGACCCAAATATTCGATCTGCGTTTGGAAAAATAAGCATTTACTCTTATTAAGATGTAAATCATGTTCATTTAACCGCTGTAAACATAAGATTAAGTTGTTCCTGCATTCTTCTTCGGTTGCTCCATGTACGATGATATCGTCGAAATATGACATGGTGTTCTTTAAACCAGCTAAAATTTGTTCAATAATACGGTTGAACTCTGAGGGGGCGGCTAAAATTCATTTCTCGGAATCAATGTAAAACCTACGCCGGAATCTACTTCAATTTTTTGCGGACGTTCATTTATTTGAACAGTTACGTAATTTTTTGCAACATCATTTTGTTCAGTGTACTGCTGACTGTTGTAAATGTCGACAATCTGATTAATGCCATACATCTGGTGTACTTCACCATCATCATAATCATTATTTCCGGACTTCGGATTTTTGTTAACTGAATTCATTAAAGTTTTGAGACATACGTGTTGAACATGACCTGTTTTACCACACGATCTGCATTTGAGGTTATGGCGGTTGGTACGGCACTCGTTTGCCTTATGATTATCTTTTCCACATCTTATGCATACATTTTCAGTCCCTAGTTGGCTAAAATTAACTTTGGATTTTGAACGTAAACGTGGTCTTGACGACGACCGAAATCTTGAACGATTCCTACTGTTATTTGAACCGGTAGGCTTTGGATTTAATTTGTTAACATCATTCATGTTGATTGGTTGTTTGAATTTAGTTCACGGCTATCAATTTTGGACGCTTCCAAGGACAATGACTTTTGCACTATTTTCTCAAAATCAGCCTACTCAGATTGAAGGAGTTGCTCCCGTATACTGTTATCCTGGATTCCTCGAATGAATTGTGCACGCAGGAAGATATTAAAGATGTCGGCATGACATTCACACTCCGAAACAAACTCACAATCATTAATATCACGCCGGAGATGTGCCACATAACTAGCCAATGTTTGTTCTTCACTTCTGAATGACCAATAAATTTTTCCTTGGGCACAAATGGGTTTCTAGTTTCTTTAATAACTCATCGTATGCCACCTCTTAAATATTCCTGGGGGCAACGAATGATACCAATAACCTAAAATGACCAGCTCCAATAGAATTTAAAAACATTTGCTGACACAAGGTTCTATTTGTTAATGCACCCTTCATTTTCAAGTAATTTTTGAATCTTTGCTTATACAATTTTAAATTTTCCTTGACTTCATCGAAATTCTCAAATGGCGGCAGCTGCACCTGTAATGGCGGCTGATTCTGTTGTTGCGCCTGTTGAATTGTAGAATTTGCATTTATTTGTCGCAGCAACTCACGTTGAGAAACAGTGAAGACTTCCAACAATTGTTTAAATTGGTCATTATCTATGGTGGTGCATTATTATTTTTTTATCATTTGAATTAATTTGTTTTTCTCGTCGCCACTTTGTTCTATCCTTTGTACATTTAAATGGGGAGAAGTTCTCGAAAAATTGAAACACGCGTTGTACAATTTAACATCTCTTTATTCCACCATTACTTACGAACTAACTTAAAAAGGAATATGACAATTAGACAATTATTCCTGGTGTTACCAGAATGTTACAATACACAATGGGACATATCACATAAAAACCCCTTTTTTAATTCAAATTTAATCTTTTATTAGCATTACTTTGAAACATAAAAAACCCCCTGTTTTCACACTTATTAAAAGCATAACATACCGGCAATAACATGTAGCTAATTTTTACGTAAAATATAACTGTGTGCTAGTTTTTTTTACCATTTACCTGCTCTTCGATTTTTTTAAATTAAGTTTTAATTTTCAAGTAATTAAACTATGTAGTTTAAGTTGCGGCTATTTACTAAAGTTGAACCTTTTAACTTAAAATTACTCAGAAATCTAACGTGTTAGTCTACACAGTACAACATTTTTCAGTTAATTGATTGCCAACTCAATTCTGTGAACTGTATGTGAAATTAGACCCAAAAAGAAGAATTTCTGCATCATTCGTTTTGTCTTCTTACCTGCGATTTGAAGTTAGTATCGATTTGAAGTTAGTACTATCGTATAGGGGAATTTATCACGTTTTAGGCCCTGTTGTTTGGCATAGCTCGACAACCACTAGCCCAATTTAGTTGAAATAAATTTTAAAAAATTAAGAATTACAATTCCCTTAATCTGTTCATATATTGTTTTCCTATACAAGTAACACTTTCGAAGTTAAAAATGAATGTATGAAGGGAAAAAATTATTTTTTGCCTAAAAATTTAAATTTTTTTTTTTAAAAATACATCAAAAATGCAAAATGGAAAAAAGTTTCAAGTCTAGTTATTTTTTCGCAAAGTCACATAACCTATGAGCAAAATGAGACAAAGATCATAAAAATCGATGCACGCGTTTCGCTTTTATTCGCAATTGAGTAAATGTATGAATTTCAAAAATTTGCTCGAGATATGCGCAACATTATTTGGAGAAAACATTGACACCTTTTTCATGATTCTGAGAATTAAAAAAAGGAATAAACAAAAGGTTATTTGATTTTTATGATTGCGGTAATAAATGTACGTGGACCCACATTTAAGGGTGGTCATTATTTGGAAAGTTTTGCACAGTTTGAAACGTACAAGTGCTGAATCAGGTATATAGCCAGCCGCCCTTAAAATATGCGCCCATTTATAAGTACCTGGCAGTAAAATATTCAAAAATACGTAGTATTTATAGGTGTGCATTGATCGATTTTTGGCATTCAGCCAGTGCCGACGAACGCGAACAGTAAAAGTGATTTTTCTCCAGTTTTTTAAAAGTGAATAACAACAAAACATAAAATATATCAATATGGAAAACAACAAGTGCCCATATTTGGATGAATATTGTTACGTTTGTGGTCATATCGTCCGAAAAATACAGAAAAAAGATCGAAAAAATTTGTTTACTGAGCAATTCAAAACCACGTATTGTAATTATTTCGATGAAGCAGATTTAAGTGGTGCAAATTTTACGCCGAACACAGTGTGCAACAGTTGTTATACTACCCTTCTAAAATGGATTCACGGAAAAAGTAGAAAGTTATCTTTTATGAAGCCAGTAATTTGGGTGGAAGACACAACTGGACATGATGAATCCAGGTGCTATGCATGCATAAATTTTCGTCCTGGATTAAACAGACAACAATTGAAAACAAAAGTATACACTGCTGCATTTACTGCCACACTTCCAGTGCAACGCCCTGCTGATACCGATGCACCTAAACCTCCGAGTGCGGATACTGTGTCCCTGCTAGCCGAAACCGTTTTCACCAATCCGACCGATTGGATACCCGATATTGAAAATAGTGCACCACAACCGCTACCACAAATCGAAATGGATTACATTGTGGCCAAGCTGGGACTATCACAACACGACTCCGAATGGCTGACATCATTTTTGAAGAGAAGAAAACTCACACAGCAAAATGTCAGCGCAACATCATACCGACAACGCCAAGCTGACTCAGACCATGAATATGAACAACCTACGAAGAAAACAAGATCATCAGAACCACAAGCGTCAACTTCTACAAGGATGGATATTGCCAATAATTGAAAAAATGTTCTAAATTTTGTTTTTATGCATATTATAATTGCGTATTAATTGCATATTATTTTATTTTCATTAAGTTTTTATAAATAAAGTTTTTTTTTGCATGATAATTTTTTAATTTATATTTTTATTTTAAGGGTGGTGGCTATAACTGATTTTTGAAATTCATACCTTTACTCAATTGCGAATAAAAGCGAAACGCGTGCATCGATTTTTATGATCTTTGTCTCATTTTGCTCATAGGTTATGTGACTTTGCGAAAAAATAACTAGACTTGAAACTTTTTTCCATTTTGGATTTTTTATGTATTTTTAAAAAAAAAATTTAAATTTTTAGGCAAAAAATAATTTTTTCCCTTCATACATTCATTTTTAACTTCGAAAGTGTTACTTGTATAGGAAAACAATATATGAACAGATTAAGGGAATTGTAATTCTTAATTTTTTAAAATTTATTTCAACTAAATTGGGCTAGGGGTTATCGAGCTATGTCAAACAACAGGGCCTAAAACGTGATAAATTCCCCTATACGATAGTACTAACTTCAAATCGATACTAACTTCAAATCGCAGGTAAGAAGACAAAACGAATGATGCAGAAATTCTTCTTTTTGGGTCTAATTTCACATACAGTTCACAGAATTGAGTTGGCAAATAATGTGTTGTACTGTGCTATTTATGTCGCCTGTTCATTTTGCAGCATCCGTTCACCCACAATAAGTTCATAACAATGGAAATACCTTTATCTTTTTAATTGATAACCTGACGTCGAAAATTCTTTAAGACTTATTTTAGGACTTATTTTTTGAACTGAATATCTTAGTTTGGGTCACAGAAATTGCTGTAGTTCGCAAGATCGCATCCAGATGTGTGCACAATGGGTAATAGAAATGTAGGTTAGAGTGCGTACTGCAAGAGAGTACAGATTTTTTGACCTGTTTTGACGGGCAGGACTTGTGCCCTATAAAGTAGGACATTTCTGGGAAATTTTGACATTAAAAAAAAATTAAATAGCTCTACAGGTTGCAGAGTTTAATGCTTTAAACCACGTATAGTTAATAAGATAAACGCATACACAAAACTAAAAAAATCTTGAAAAACAAAAAAGTTATGAGTATTTCAACTTCAAAAATTGACTCAGATATTCAAAACTATAACCAAATACTGGGAAAGTCCATTTGCCACCACCCTATTCTCAATGAAATACATAGTTGAATAGGTTTTTGGCTCCCGAGGTTCACAAGTATTTACTTTTTCATGAATAAAAAAAATTTAAAATCGGAGAACATAAAAAAATAGTTTTGGCCGCCTTATCAAAATATGTGCGTCGCACAGGGGCTCCATTTGAGTTTTTTCGTTACAAAAATCAGAACTTGTGAGCCAAATGAGAAAATCTGATTTAATACTCCTCTATGTTTTTTCTTGGTCTTCCTCTTGCACGGGTGATGTGCTGGGTTCATATTCTGTCAATGTTTCCAGCCAGGATGGTATCATTATTAAGCCAGTGCTGATGTTTGGAGTTGAATCTCTCAGTCGTACGGTTTGCTTTTATCCACTTTGAGTTTAGACTGGCATACATCATGAAAAATTTATTTTTTATATTTGACTTCATAAACAGGTCAAATAATTTAAAGTTGTTCAACGTCATGTTTAAATTGTCTTATGGTACCCACAGACAATGCAACATTTGTCGAAACATGTGTTACTATTTTTGTTCCAGTTTTTACCACAGATTATGACACTAAAGACGAAACATCAGTATAATTATAATTGAATATAAAATGGCAATTGTTTCCATTTTCCGATTTCTTTCTTTGTATTTTTTTATTCAAGAGTTGCAAAAGTACCTCACTCAACAACTGCTCTCAACAAAATGAGAAAGAAAAAACAGTCAACATCGCCACACACGATGAAACATTGCGTTTGGAAACATAAAATATCAAAAATTTTTGATATTTCAACCAGAAACATACCCACACACGTAGCAACATTTAGGGAAACATGCCCATGTTTCGCTAAATGTTGCCTCGTGTGTGGGTAACTTTAAATTACTTTTCTCGCCAAATAGTGTTGCCAGGTAATTATTTTTCTTCCCCCCTAAAATATATTAAAAACCCCCCAAATTTAACGTATTTTGAAAAAATAACCCTAAATGTAAAAGTTTAGATAATAATGTGAAAAATTAGTTAAGCTCAAGGTCAGTTTTTTTATTTTTTTATTTATTTAAAAATGTTTCGTCTATAGACGCTATACACTAGAAATGTTAAATATAATAAACACAAGCATAGAGCTCAGCAAAACAATATAGACATATAATAAACAAAAATAGAATACGGAATTAGTGCAATTTTAAATGTAAAACCGTGTGTGACGTGTTTTTTATTATTGTTCTTCTTGAAGTTTTTATTTTTGTGCGCTTATTTTTTTCTGTTTATATGTTTTATGACACAGTGGTACAATATGTAGTCATTTAATGTTAAAATTATGTTTTTATTTTTAATTTTTTGTTAACTATAATTGTAGTACCCTGAAGATGAGATCCAGTGGATTTCGAAATATTGGAAACATTTTTTAAATAAATAAATAAAAAAATAAAAAAACTGACCTTGAGCTTAACTAATTTTTCACATTAAAATTACAACAAAAGGTCGAACAACACACATATTGAATGTTTAGATAATATTTTCATTTCAATTATTTTAACTTTACTCAGTTTTATAGCCTATTTCTGATGTGCGAAAGAATTATTTCTTTCGTATAACTACATTGAAAACAAAAACAAATTTTTAGACTTTGTTTTTGTTTTCAATGTAGTTATGCGAACGAAAGAATTCTTTCGCACATTGGAAATAGGCTTTTAATTAACGTTCTAATATCAATACCGAATTAAAGCAAAAAATCGCAAAATGTTTAACTTTAACCTGAAATGCCCCAAAAACTATTTTTTTAGGGTTTCTTTAATATTTTTATTTAGTAAATTATCTTAAAAAACAATTTATAAATAGTTTAAAAAAGGCAGTTATATATGTACATATACATAAATAAATCAAAATATAGTTAGTAGAAATCTGCTTTTTTTAAATATTGGAATAAAGTTTCTCCAAAAATATCGAGTGTTGCCAAATCATTTTCGTTAACTTTATACATATTAGCGGAATTAAAAAGTTTGAGCATTTCAGGTGTTAGATTAATGTTCTGACACGTTTATTTTCATATATACTTCACCCTTAAAACCTTTTTTTATCTTTTTAAAAACGATTTTTGCTCAACCAAAAACAAGCTGTAAAATATAACTAGTATTACTAAGTTATTGTTATGTACAGACAATCAAATAGTGAACCCCCTAAAAATCCCCTTAAATATAAATTTATGTTCCCCAAATTTCCCCCCTAAGGATTTGCACCCGTAAATTTGCCCCTTAATTAAATAATCTGGGGGAAACCCCCTAACCTGGACACTCTGTCATAAACTTTCACTCGTAGACTATTCCCGGAATTATGATTGTTTTCAAATATAAAGTCTAATATACCTGAATACATATGGGCTTACGTCATGTTATGTAATTTTGATATGATACATGCGTCCGAGTAAGATTTCTGCCTACATGAATTGGATGTTTGATAACTTGTACACTAACACAATTTCTATATAAGGTGCGTACATTTATTTGTACATCCTTTATCTGCACCTGAATTTTGGGAGCCTAAGTCTAGTTTAACAGAGATCTGAAAACCACAGTCTTAGACAAAAACCACTCACAGGAACACCGATCACTAAAACAGAGATGATGTCTGCAATAACGCCAGGGCAATAAAGCCTGTGGCTCTGATGAAATGCCATCTAAAATACTAAAATTGATAGACGACAATAACACTCAATACCCACAAGATTGGTTAAGATCAACTTTTCAGTCTAATGCGCCACAAACTTAAAATATTCCTAAGAATAATTTACTCCAGAATTTATGAAAAATGCGAGAAAGAAATGGGAGCGTCTCAGTTTGGTTTTAAAGCAGGAATGGGCACTCGTGAAACACTTTTTTCTGTATAAATATTGGTTCAGAAATGTACAGAAAGATGTTTTCTTATGCCTCATGGACTATGGCTATGAAAAAGCCTTGGACACGGTGCAGCATGATACACTAATGCTAATTCTTGTCTTTATGTCTAGACGACAAGGAAACTCGTGATATAAGAAGTCTGTATTTTTATGAGACAGCGGAAGTCGATGTCAACAGAGAGCCAACAGAAAGTCTTATAATTTCCAGAGGAATCCAACAAGGATGTATATTATCCCCACTATTATTTAACATCTACTCTGAAAGAATCTTCCAAGAATCTATCAACAACCTCCGAAGGGATACATTCATAAACTGTATATTTATCAACAACATATGCTGATGACACTACATTACTGGCTGATAATATGGCTGGACTTCAAGATATGGGTTTGAGTAGAAAAAATAACCATAAAACTACCACCTTAAAAATAAGAAACCCATAAATCGATAGAGTACATACATAGCTTTAAATAACCTCGGGGTTAAAATCAATGACCAATGGATTATTCGAAAGAAATCTGATGCCGTATTGAAATAGCAAGAGATGCGTTTTTTAAATATAACAAAGTTTTAAGCAGCCATGTCATTAATCTTCAAGTTAAATCACGATTTATCAAGACCGATGTATGGTCAGTTCAATGGAGGTATGGACCATAAATGCAATAGTTTGAACTGTGGATCTATCGAAGAATACTCAAAATACCATTGACTCACTTTATATCTAACAGCGAAGTACTAAGAAAAAATCACCTCGGTAGAGAGCTTCTAGTCACTATAAAGAAACGGAAGACAGCATATTTGGGCCATATGAGAAACCCAAAATATAAACTACTACAAATTATTTCGTGAGCAAACATTGAAGGAAGGCGTGCAAGAGGAATAAAGTAAACTACATGGCTAAATTACTTCATGGTGTGGACTGGTATCCGAGATGTAGAAAATCTTTTGAGCGAGGCGAAAAATAGAGATGCTTTGTCAGATATATTGAGAAATTTTTTGATATATATCTAATCAAATGTAATTATAATTTTATTGGTCGCTAATATTCCGAAAACAAATAGGCAAAGAAAGAAAGAAGAAAAAGGACCAATTTCAGAACATGTAAATTTTTAAATCCCATCACTGAAACACACATGTACAAGTGCACTGGTTCTCTAGAAATATATTGTGTTTCTGCACTATGTCCTTGGTTGTAGTCATATGTATATTTTTTATGGTTTTATAGCGAAATAAAAGTAACGAATAAAAGGCCATTTGTTATTTTTTCTTAAATTTTAGTAGACCTAATTTGAAGAAAGAATCACATACATATGAGTAGGTGAGTTGCATAACTCGTTCGTTACAAAATTAAAAATACGAGATGTCAAATGATTCTCACAGTTCTCTTGCCACTTTATGAAAATAAATATATTTAGTCAATTCACAAGGTATCCTAACATGTCATATTGTCAAAATGTCCTAATATTTCACAATGGTTTAAAAATATTGTTGTTGGTTTGTTAACAAAAAGTGTCTTAAATAAATAGAACGTTGCTTGCTGTGTTTATTGTGCTGTCGTAATTAATCAGAAAAGTCCAGCGCTGAGCGGCTGAGCCGTACAACAATATTTTTGAACCATTGTGAAATATTAGGACATTTTGACAATATGACATGTTAGGATACCTTGTGAATTGACTAATTGATTTTATCAATGCATGTCCGGGGGAAAATATGGAAGAGGACATGCATTGATGCATTTAGTATATATCTTCTAATAAAGCGCCCAACGGAACCGTAAGAATTAATTGTCATTTCTTTTTTTAATTTTGTAACGAACGAGTTTTGCAACTCACTTACTCATATATATGTATATATATGTGGGGAATTTAAGGTCAAGTGACCAAACTTTGGAAACCGATCTTCCGATTGGGATTAAATTTGCACCAAGGTAAGTCCTTTTGGATAGTAGTTTGGACAAAAGCTTTTGATTTTGCAAAAAAAAGTCAAAAATTCGCGAGGTTAACATATTGTGGGTATTACAGTAACGAGGGTATGAAAGTTAAGTTAGGTATGTTACATACCGTCGGAAAGTTTAGGCCCTAATCATGTAAAACGAAACGCAACGCCAAAGAATAACATTGAAAGCACAAACAATGTCATAAATATTTTGTTGTTGCTTTCTATATTTCCCACCATATTTGCTATTTCCCACCATATTTGCGGTATTGCGGTGTTACAAATGCAGATAGATTAATTAAATATAAAGACTTTAATCATATTGACTGGGAGAGTATATTTTCTGTTATATCAGAATTTGACATTAATATGTTTTTTAACTCGAGTGACGTTGATTGTCAAGCTTATATTATTAATTTGTTTTTTAACGCCCTTTATACGTACGTGCCTACAGTGAGGAAGGAGGTAAAAATGGATGATAACAGTTGGTTCATATCTAACAATATTTTATTGGCAACGTCGCTTAGAGACTTGTCTTATTTGGCTTATCGTTTAAATAGGAATACTTTGAATTGGAATGTGTACTGCAAATACCGAAATAAGGCTAAAAATATTACACGTAAAGATAGAAAAGCATATTATTCTAAATTATTTTGTGGTCTTTACTCATCTGGTATGTGGAGAATTTTAAGAAAATCTGGTCTAACTGGAGATAATAGTTGGTGTAATGAATTTGATGTTGATAATATTAATGATTATTTTGTTAACACGTCTGGCTCACTTAATGATCATGTTGATTTTAGCACCTTTATTGATGTAAATGGTTCCTTTTCCTTTAGTTGCGTTAGTGAGGATGATTTATTTAATGCGATCTGTAGGGTTAAGTCTGAATCTGTGGGTACTGATACCATACCCATTCGTTTTATTGGGATTATTTATCCTTATGTATCTAACATTCTTATTCATCACGTCAGTTCGATTTTAACTACATCAATATTTCCTAAGTCTTGAAAAATAGCTCGGGTTGTTCCCATTTCAAAGTGTAAAAGTGTTCGGACAATTGATGATCTTAGACCCATATCAATTCTCCCTTCATTGTCCAGAGCTGTTGAACACGTATTAAAGGACCAAATATTATATTCTGTTCGAAGGCTTATTGTTCCATCTCAATATGCTTTTCGTTGTAATCACAATACTACTTCTCTCTTACTTGATATGACTGATGAGAATCTAAATGATGCTGAGTTACTAGTATCGCTTGACTCAACTAAGGCTTTTAATTCAATAAATTATGCTATTATGATTCAAAAATTTAAAGCATTATTTAAATTTTCTACCACGGCGTGTAAGCTTATATTGTCTTATCTTACTGGAAGTTCTCAATTTGTAAGTATCAATGATCAGAGTTCCAATTTACTTGCAATTACTTCCGGTGTGCCTCAAGGTTCAGTTTTTGGGACCACTTCTTTTTATCTTTTATATTAATGACTTACCAGCCCAATTAGATTCTGAATGCTGCAGGTCATTGTTTTTTGCAGATGATGTTATGCTCCTGTTTAATGGCAACAGGTATGATGTTGACACTTTTAACTGCAAAATTAATTATTACCTTCATCGCTTTTCATCATGGTCATCTGCAAATTCTTTGGTTGTGAATACTACCAAAACGAAAGCACTAGTATGTGGTTTTGGTGATATATATTTACTAGGGTATTCATTTAATCGGGCTTTTGCTTTAATCGGTTAATCGCTCGATTAATTAACCAAGGATTTGGTTTAATCGGTTAATAATCGGTTAATTCTATTATTGATCGGTTAACCGATGAATAAAGTGTTTTTATATATTAAGTAACTTCAATTAATAAAAATGCATAAATTATTTATTAGTTGGGGTTTCTTAGTAAAAAAAACAATAACATAACAATTCTTGAACTAAAACGAGCAAACAAAAAAAAATTCATAAATATGTAATATTTCTTAATTAATTAAAAGGGAACGGCCATAAAAATTTATCTGTGTGTGTTTGTGACAAATTCTGTGTCATTTTTTAATTCCTTTGAAAAGTTTATGAAACAGAAATCCGAAAAACTGCATAGACAATGGATTTTTAATATTTAAATTGTATTTAATAAATACCACCCCTTTACGCCAACCAGATTATGAGCATTATTGACTTTGAAATTGACGAAATACGAAAATTGTGTGAAAATGTTGTACCAAACTCAAAAATAATTGCCTGCACTTCAGCTGCTCCAGCCCCATTTGTACGAGTCGACATAAAAGAAAATCCACATTACCGGCAATTTACCGTGTGTTTAAGATTTCCTGACGACTACCCAAAGCAGAAAATTTTAATTGAACTAAAAAGTAAAACTTTATCGGAAAAGTTTTTACAAGGTCTAACAGGTTTGTGCGAAAAACAGTGCCAAGAGTATTTGGGTAAACCGCACTGTATTAAAGCCTTACAATTCTTACAGCAATATGTTAAAGACAATCGATTGTGTGTTTGTTTTGATGAAATCCAACAACTGCGTAAAGATTTGGGTACCGGTGCATCTGCGGACCAGTTAAAATTAAAACAAAAATCCTCTACGATTAATTTCACAGTTAAAGGAGGTAAATATTATTACCGTGTTAAACCCATAGTTCCAGAGGACTATCCCGTGCATTGTGTTGATTTGCAACAACAGGAAACTAATCTACCATCTGTTTTATTGCGCTACCTCAATGGTCAATCGAAAGAAATTGCTAGACAATGTGCAGAACCGCCTATACGAATGGCCAAGGGCAAAACTCTAGCAGACTTTCAACCAGTGCCTTCTTTATATAGAGCTCTGAAATTTTGCCTTGAGGCTACTTTGGCGTTCCATAGTGAATTATGTCCTATATGTCAACGTTTAGTGTTACCAGACGAACCCAATAATTTAGAAAAGGATGAAAATAAAGATGGTTATGTGGAAAGAGTTTACTGTGGTCATTTGTTTCATCAAGGTTGCTTAAAAACCTACTTGCAAGAACCACCGTTTCCGAAGGGCGGGAAATTATGCCCGGCTAAAAAACGACACTTGCGTTCGGATGCCACCTACTATTTGGGTGGAAGTCAAGGCTCTAAAATGCCTACAATAGCACCAGATACAGGTGGGTCCTGTGGCATTCGTTTGGCGCATGATCGTTGGGTTGTAAGTGTCAAAATGGCCGAATCTAGATGGGCTCAAAAACAAGCGCGCCAGAGGAAACTAGAAGAGGTTGTGGATTTTTTAAAATGAGGCATAAATTTAACATAAAAATCAGGACCAACTATTCGTCAATATATGTTATGCATAATAAAATTTTAATTTGTTTTTAAATGAGGCTTACGTTTTTATACATTCTTTACTTTTTCTTTAAAATCCGTTTTAAAAATTAATAATAAATATACACTATGAATATAATACATAATATGTGAGATCATTTTATTAGTAATTGTGAGATTATTAGTTATTTCAATAGTTTAAGGAGATCTAATAAAATAATCTTTTAGACAAATAATTTGGTTAAAAATGTCTAAGATTTAGGCGATTCTTTTTTTAGTTTTGATAAAACTTGACTGGGAAAAATTTCTTTCATATAAAGTAGTTGTTGAAAGAAATCAAAGGCAACTCACAACACAGAATATCTAATTTCTCAGTCCTTTTCCTGGATTTCTCTAAACATATAAAATCTTCCATTATGCCATTAGAGTCCTGTTTGAATTTTTTGAAATATTAAGCACTTCTAATTGTTTCGGTTAATTATGTTAAAAGATTGATATGAGAGGAAACAAATAACTAAGCACATACATATAAAAAGTACGTGCAACAAAAAGCTGTTGATAGCAACACTTCCCAGCAAGCATTTTGTATAATAATCGAATATTTTAGGGATCAGCTTCAAGAGCAAAATAACCGCATATGAGCTCGTTTTTTTTATCATAAATGATGCTCTCGATGTAAGAAAATGGTACCCTACCAAGGAATCACCACAAAGAATAATTTGTGAAAGGTTAGGTTCCATGGTTAGCCATCGACAGACAGCTCACTTGTGTCCTTCAGCGGTCCCTTTGTGATACCCAGCGCCAATGCCCATCCCATAGAGCAGTTACTCAGAGCGTCACTGCAGAGTTGAGCCAATTCGTCTTCCTAATGAAGAGAAGAAGCGATCTAAGTTCTATTGTAGATAGATCCTCCAAGCAGGAAAACACCGGCTCTCCCAGGTATTTTTCCCTAATGCCCCGTAACACAGAGCATTGACAGGGAAAGGAGCACAGTCTCGTCTTCCTCATCATGACAAATTCTGCAGTAGTCATTGAATTCCAGACCCATTCTACTAGCATGAGTCCCAACAGGCCAGTGTCCAGTCACAACCGACACCACAATCCTAATTTGGTCTCTATTGAACCTAAGTAGAGATTTGGTTCTCCGTTCATCATAACAAGGCCATAGTGCCCTGGATATGGAGCAGGTGGACTCACAGGTCCATCCCTCTTGCGCAATCCTGTTATACAGTGAGACATTGGAAGGTTCATTGATCAATGAATGTGTCATCCATGCGACCACCTTTCTTGGTCAGCTCATCTGCTATCTGGTTTCCCGGGCAGTCTGAGTGCCCTGGTATCCATATAAGCGTTAACACTGAATGCTCAGCAATCTCATTCAAAGACATCCGGCATTCCACAGTTAACCTAGATGTCGTGTAGACACCCGCAAGAGAAGCAATGGCAGCCTTGCTATCATGCCCGCCTTATAGCCGAGATTTCTGCCTGCAGGACACTACATCCATCCGGCAGACGAAAGGAAACTTTTACGCCCAGTTCCTCAATGTAGAAACATCCGCCAACTCTTTCCCCCTTCCTTAAACCATCAGTGTATTACCCTAGGGTTGGTTCATGGAAGGTGCATAATTTGTGATACAATTTGCTGATTACTTTTTGATCATATGAATGATTCATATGTGAAACCTTTTTGCAATCGCTCTAGTGATGTCAGTTTTAAATCTTAAAACTAATCTGAAAAGGCTCATTTAGGTTATTTTTACAAAAAATTATCACGGGTAGTAATCAATCGGTTGCCCGATTAACGGTTAGCCGAATGAATACCCTAATATTTACATAACCTACTCGTTTCTATATCTGGTTCTACAGTTTTACTTGTTGAAAAACTTAAATGTTTAGGGATCTATATAGACAAACGTCTAAATTTTGAGAACCGTATTGACCACCTCTGTTGTAACATTTCTGGAATATTACGTAAACTGTACTCAACTAACATCTACGTACCTTTTCATATAAAGTGTTGTATAAGGTGTCTTACTCATTCCCTTTTAATTTCGAATATACTATATGGTCTTGAAGTTTTTACGGGTACATTTGCCTATGTTATTTTTAAATTAAATAGGGTAGTTAATATTATCGTAAGATTGGTTGATAATATTCGAATACATGAACATATTTCTGAGTATGTTAAACTTTTCCTTGGCTGTTCCTTCCATAATTTGATACAACGTCGAAATTTGATATTTGTCACAGGGTAGTTAAAAATGGGTTGCCTACACAACTCTGCTCTAAACTTAGCTTTTTTCATTCTACTAGGAACCCGCAGGTTTTGATTCCGAGAATTAAAAATGGATTCTATGAACATTCATTTATAATAAGAACTGCGCATTGTTGGAACTGGTTGCCTCTGGAACTTAGAATATTTTCGCACTCTAACAATGCATTCCGCCTAAAACTTAATAGAATATTTTGTAATTAACAGTAAGGTGATTTCTTTGGACATGTTTGGATGAACATTTAACTTGATTATTTTTAAATGTGTTTGTCTATTAAATATGCATTTGCAAGTGTATATTAAAACTGATATATTTTTTTGGTTTCTGTGTTTTCTTTTCTTATTGGTTGGGGAACCAAAAGGCTAGGCCGCTTTGAGGGTTAATTTAGTTAAAATATTTTTTTTTATTCTCTATATATGTATTCAGGCAAACTGCTTTGTAATATATATTTTAATTTGCCAGGAGTGGATTTTTATATAACATTTAATGAAATAAAATAAATTAAAAAATAGCAATTGGTAAAAGTTACATGGATGAGAACAAACAGCTGTTTGGCAAAAATGGCACATTTTGACCCTCTATAACTCAGAGAGTTCTTGACCGATCTTGTTAAAAAATTGTGCCCAAACTACTATCCAATGGGGCTAACCGTGGTGAAGACATCGGTTTCAAAAGTTGGGTGACTTGACATGAAATCCTCCATAAGTAATATATATATACGTAAATATTAAGAAGGTATAAAGATTTATTTTTGCATTTACTGTCAAGGGTCGAAATTTGGCCATCGAGCAGGACATACAAAATTTGTACCAACTAATTTTCCAATGATTCACAATAAAACCAGAAAACGATATCTATTTTCATAAGCACCCTAACTAAATAATGGTAAAATTTTTAAATTTTTACTCACTTCGGTTGCATCACGTCAGCGGCAAGAGTTGTGTGTGCAAATTCTTCTTTACTATCAAGGAAAGGATAACCATTTAAAGCAATATGAGCATCATAAATACCCTGGAAAGTGAAAAATGTATTTATTTCAAAAAAAAAAAAAAAAAAAAAAAAAAATTAATTATTTATAAGTACCTGTCTGCCAAGAGCATCTCCAACCCACTTTGAAGCCATAGCGGCTGCCATTAGTGGTACAATATAACCAACACCTCCAGTCAATTCGAACATTATTACCACTAGAGACACTGTCATACGCGTTACTCCACCCAAGCAAGCAGCAGCTCCAACCATAGCATATAGACCCGGTGTAATAAGATTGTTACCAGTGACACATTCACCAGTAAAGAACCAAACATTTGGATAACTATAAGCAAATTGTTCCACCGCTGAGAAAAATTTACAAAAAACAAGATAATATTGAAAGCTTACTAAAAAATATAGCCTTTACTTACCGATACCCACAATTCTGCCCAGGATTGCACCCAATAAAAGGGAAGGTATAAATAAACCAGCTGGAACTTTCATACCAAAAGTGAATACTGTCAATGCCAATTTTAGGAAAAAAGCTAAAAGCAATAAACCAATTGCACGATATACTCCGGGACCCAGTTGCGTTACTTCAATTGAGGAAGATGCATTTGTTATGTTCATGCGTGTATAGTCACTAAAATTGGTAAGATTAATTGAAAAAATATTTACTTTGCAATTAATTTCACAAATCTATACCATAATGGATTTGAAACGTCTCCTGGAGAACATTGACTAAATAACAGAAAGATCAATTCATTCATATTCATGCGAGTGAATGGATTTGGATAGCAAAGTATGCCTGTGATTAGAGTAACAACTAAAACTTCTGTAACAGGATATTGGCCCAATTTACTGAATTTTCTAAAGCGACACCACCATAAATTCGCTTTAATAAATAGTGTTCCAATTATACCCTGAAATTAAAATATAAAGTAGTGTATTTGTTTTTTTTTTTTTTCAAAATTTTAATTTTTTGTATTCTAAAGTACTTACACCCATTATTCCCAAAAAAACGAAAGGTATCAGTTCAAAAAATATCCAAGGCTGATTGTATTCTACAAAAAAGAGCACTGAATGTTCATTGCCAAATGGCGTAAGAGATCGTAGAACAAACGCAGCTATTAAAGCACAAAAAAATGAGCGCCATAATGTTTTCAGCGGAAAATAGTAAGACACTTCCTCCAATGAAAATAAAACGCCTCCAATTGGTGCCCCAAAAGCTACTGATACACCAGCTGCTGCTGCTGCAGACAGTATTTCACGTTTTTTTGCTTCATTACGGCCATACTTCGGAAATAGATGTGAAAATATATTACCAATACAACTTGCAATATGGACCATTGGACCTTCTTTGCCCAAGCTTAAACCAGCCGAGACAGAAAGCATTAGACCCACAGACTTGATAAGTAATGTCCATTTCCCCAAATAGCCTCGTATAATGAAACCCGATAGAATTGTTTTAATTTCAGGAATTCCTGAACCACATGCATATGGAGCAAACATACGCACCAACGATGCGCTAAGTGCAGCAAACAATAAGGCCCAAAGCACGTACCAAATGTACGAGATAATATATGCTCCAGTACCTTCTCGACTAAGTCCAAAAACTTCTGGCCATGTTTTCCACTAAAGACATTAAATATAATAATTAATTACAAACAACCTACATAAGTCAACGTTCACTTTACCGTAGAACAATTGCCCTCTTCGAACACTGATTGTTTTGTTGGCCAACAACATTGCTCACGATTAAACCAAAAAGCTTGCGGACATATACCATGCTTTAAATCTGACATCCAACTTGCTCCTATATCAACCATACCAGCAACACAACCCGCTGCTATACCCACCAACAAAACACATAGCCAACCCGACCAAGCATCATGTGCTCCCTTGACCAAATCCCAAAGAGAATCCTGTCGCTTCTTTACAATATAACGGTGACGCATGCGATCTCTTGCAATATCACGTTGCCAGTCTATTGTGTGAAAATCTTCATACTGCCCTATACCAGGTATATCATCATTTGGTTCTGCAATATTATCAGCAAATATATTTTTACGTTAATATTTTTCAATTGTATCTTTATAAAATCAATTTTTTTGTCCTTTTACTTTGACATACCTGAAGATCCATAAAATGACAAGCCGCCTGAAAACATGTAATAACACACAGATGAGTAAATGCTTTTGTCATGTTGTATATGAAACTATTTACATATGTATGTACATATGTATATATCCCAGCTCAGTCAAGAATGAAAAATTATCAATAAATTTAAATTAATTTCATGTTGTAAAATTCCTTTCATCATAAAAATAATTTAATGAACATTAAATTCAATGAAGTTAAGCCTAATTAAAATATCGAAATTTAGATTAAAAACCATTAACAGTTCAATAAAATAACCACAATACTAATTATTTATATGTATGTACTTTAATTTTCCGTTTTTTTTTCATATAAAAGGTGCGATCATTGATGTTAACCGTACGGTAATTACACTTGTTTACGGTAATTTTGAGCCCCAAAAGGTAGCAAGGTAATTTAATTTGGAATACGGTTATTTAAAGTAAATTGGGTTTTTGGTATACTAACATATACATTAGACCGTCTCACTTTTCTTTTTTTTTTCGAAATTTCTTCATGAACATCGATTTTCTTTATCTACTATAAAAACCAAGAAATTTGGTGTATAACACTTAAATATTGATGAATGGGAAGTGGTCTCTCAAATCGTTTTTTCATTTTTTTAGGCAAAATACCTTTTTTTCAAAAAATGGAAAAATCTTGATTTAGTAATTTGCCTCAAACTCAAGCAGTTCTGAATGGATCTTAACATCATTTCATGCATTAGAAAGCTTATTAAATTTCCTAAATGTTTCTTAAAGCAACATTGCCATTTTATTCGATGGTTTTTTATTCATAGCACTACAAATTCAGATTTTCAAATACAAACTTAACATTTTTTTTAATTTTTGCTTACCTTTTCATATATAAAAATTGAACGAGGCAAAACTTTTATATTCTGTAAATGCAGTATGGTAGGAAATTTTAAAATAAAGATTTTGGTGTAAATAACAGTCGTATTCTGTTAAGAAAAACTGCAGTTTTAGTTGAAATGTTGAAAGTTGTTTATTTCTAAATATAAAAAAAAAAATAATATTTTGGTAATAACTTTTTTGTATCTGAACCGATTTTTCAGAGTTTTTCAGCAAATATGTTTTACTAAAGATTTCCGATCTTTTGATATATTAGACGTATCCATAGGTCACATAACAGCTCTAAAATTTTTAATAAAAATGTGGATGCTTTTTAGCCCATTTTTGGAGTATTTTGCTAATAACTTAACCATTTCTTAACCAATTTGGCAGATTTATATACCCACGTCTTAAGGAAGAAATTTACCATTTACTTAGATTTAATTTTAAAATAAAGATTTTGGTGTAAATAACAGTCGTATTCTGTTAAGAAAAACTGCAGTTTTAGTTGAAATGTGTAAAGTTGTTTATTTCTAAATTTTCTTCTATTGCATAAATATATTATAAAGTAAGAACATATTGGTTTTTTTATTTTTTAAAATTTGGTAAAATTAGGCTTTTGTTGGAGTTTGGATGCGTTTTGTAAAAATGCTCAACGACTTAAATTAAATCATTTTGGGTGTGGCACTTCCCATACAAAGACGTTATACATTTCTGTATATCTGGAGAACGAAGCGAGCTAAAGTTCCCAAATTAGGTACAAACATATCGGTTATCAATACACAGCATCCCTCAAAATATGGGCGCGATTGGAAAAGTGGGCGTGGTACCTCCCGTACAAAGACATTATTGAAAATACTCGAAATTTTAAATTTTAGGGCTCTAGTATGACATATGAACACGTTTTATATATCAAAATATCAGAAATTTTTAGCAGAATATATTTACCGAAAACCCTGCAAGTTTTTTCCCAAAAATGGAAGATAGATCTTTCCGAGTCCAAGCGTTATAATCTAAGTAAATGGTAAATTTCTTCCTTAAGACGTGGGTATATAAATCTCCCAAATTGGTTAAGAAATGGTTTAGTTATTAGCAAAATACTCCAAAAATGGGCTAAAAAGCATCCACATTTTTATAAAAACTTAAATTTTAGAGCTGTTATGTGACCTATGGATACGTCTAATATATCAAAAGATCGGAAATCTTTAGTAAAACATATTTGCTGAAAAACTCGGAAAAATCGGTTCAGATACAAAAAAGTTATTACCAAAATATTATTTTTTTTTTTATATTTAGAAATAAACAACTTTCAACATTTCAACTAAAACTGCAGTTTTTCTTAACAGAATACGACTGTTATTTACACCAAAATCTTTATTTTAAAATTTCCTACCATACTGCATTTACAGAATATAAAAGTTTTGCCTCGTTCAATTTTTATATATGAAAAGGTAAGCAAAAATTAAAAAAAATGTTAAGTTTGTATATGAAAATCTGAATTTGTAGTGCTATGAATAAAAAACCATCGAATAAAATGGCAATGTTGCTTTAAGAAACATTTAGGAAATTTAATAAGCTTTCTAATGCATGAAATGATGTTCAAATCCATTCAGAACTGCTTGAGTTTGAGGCAAATTACTAAATCAAGATTTTTCCATTTTTTTAAAAAAAGGTATTTTGCCTAAAAAAATGAAAAAACGATTTGAGAGACCACTTCCCATTCATCAATATTTAAGTGTTATACACCAAATTTCTTGGTTTTTATAGTAGATAAACAAAATCGATGTTCATGAAGGAATTTCGAAAAAAGTATAAAAACTGAGACGGTCTAATATACATACTTACATACAGTGGCTCACAGCTTATTTCATGCAGATTCAAAACCAAACTTTTTCATAATTAACACTAATGATGATATCAAAAATTTATTGTACAATTTTTTTTTTTTTTTTTGCTTTAAAAATTAATTTGGCAGACTAACAAAGTCATAGCGCCAGGGTATCACTCCAATTGAAAATAACAACTATTTTAGGGAAAGTTGAAAGTCAGTGCTTTTTTGTAGGGAAATTAACAGATTACACATCTTGTGTGTATGAGTAAAGTAATGAAAAGACACATGGATGAATGATGCGTATAAAATGCTCAAATTAAAAAACTCAGCAAGTTGCTTTTCTTTCTTCCTTTAAATTTATAAAAACGACACAACTAATTTGTTGACATAACTTCATGGCAAAATATATTTTCTGGTTTTAAACAATAGTTTCAAAGTCTTAAATCTCAAGTTTCACTTCTCCAATGAACTTCAAAACAGATTTATAATAGTCCATATTCTTGTATTTAAATAAATCGATAATATTCTTGAAAAACTCGTATTTAGAGCGTTCTATTCTAAATTTTGGGCATATAAAAATAAGGTGATGGGCATTCTCTTTCACATTACATATATCACACATGTCATCTTCTAACACACCAATTCTTTTCATATACACTTTGCCATACGTATGACCTGTCATTGTACAATTTTAACTACATATATATTTGTAAAATAAAATGCGTTATAAAGGAAATCTAAAGAATGTTTCTTCCTTTTATAACGATCAAAAAGAACATTTCTGAGAATTCAAAAGCTTGCAGCTTATTTCGTTCAGTGTCATATTAGTGTTTCTCTGTAAATACATACCTACGTAATAAATTACCTTTACTTTTATTTAGTATTTTCTTCTGCATTTAATTTACTTATAATTTTAATTTTACTGCATAAACAAAAAACACGTGTCACTCTTATTTGCAAGATGCGCAAACGGAGACGTTTAAAAAAAACGAGAGGAGTTCTAAAGGCCGTGTTAGATACAACCAAGGTATATCCACTAGGTATACGCAAGGAGCCAGATGTTTATTTGGTTTATTCTTCAACGATGTCAATAGTTGTTTACATTTTGCTTATACATGTATATTTTTGTTTACGTTTTTTGTTTTTTACCACACATACATGCATACAAAACACGTTTTTCCTATGTAGTAGTAAGATTTTGACAACCGTGAGGAAATTTACACAAACAAAATGCCTGTTGTTTTTTGTTCAGTTGTATTGTTGTAGCGGTAAGCAGACCTATTGGATAGGCCTTGTATACAACTTTGTCGCTTTGCGTGACGTTTCTACCTTCGGCAGAAAAACGTAAAGCAAAAGGTGTATGCCAAAATGAAAACTTTGACAACACTCACGCATTGTTTGTTTACATATAAAAGCGGTTGGTAATTTGTACATTTAATTATTTGTTATAAAAATAAAAGTTAAAAATTTAATTGGACGATTTTTTTGGAATTGAATTTGGCAAAACAAATTAAAAAAAAAGAAAATTATACTAGCCAATTGTCAAAGCGCGCAAAAAGATGAGAGTTGGCTAACTTTTTGCTTCGATCCGCTTTGAAGGTACTTTATGTGACATGTTTCGTATAAGTATGTATATTTTATCTTAGATGTCAATGCGAATCGGTAACGCAACGCG
Organism: Pollenia amentaria; assembly: GCA_943735925.1. NCBI lineage: Eukaryota > Metazoa > Arthropoda > Insecta > Diptera > Polleniidae > Pollenia > Pollenia amentaria. The sequence continues at coordinate 91,912,642 of OX031009.1, read as the reverse complement.
AAGCAAAAGTTTTATTTCACATGGCCTTAATGCATTTTAAAAAACGAAAAAGTCAGCGTAAAATAGCTGAAATGATAGGACTGAGTGCAAGTTGATTTTGACAGATGCTGACAGAAGGAAAATAGACCGGAAAATTAAGGAAAGTCTAAAAATATCGCCTCCAATGTTGGTGGTGGAGATTGAAAATTAAATGAGTCAAGTCTGTTTTGCCGAAACAGTTCGCCGTGGGCTGCAAGAACAAGACGTTCATGGCCGAGTAGCTCGCAAAAAGCGGTTCATATCAAAAAAAGAATATGACAAAGCCAATTACGTTCTGGGAAGGCGTTATTTTTGCTACCGAGGCAAATATTATGTTTGTTGTAAGACCAATACAGAGCTCCAGAATATACACTTAAAGCCAACTGTTAAGCACGGTGGTGGAAGTGTGATGGTTTGGGCTTGCATGGCTGCCTCTGGAGTTGGCAACATTGTTTTTGTCGAAGGCACAATGGACAAAAATATGTACATATTTAAATATATTGAAAGACAATTTGTTGCAAAGTGATAATGCTTTGGGTGTTAGCGATCGTTTCAGTATTACCAAGACAATGATCCGAAATACAAATAAGGGAATGTGCAATAATGGCTGATATGGAACTGCCCACACCTCATGAATCAGCCTGCACAATTTCCAGACTCAAACCTAATAGAAAATTTTAAACTTGGCGATACGGAAAATACAGATTAGTAATCTTAACGAACTAAAAACTGCTCTCGTCGAGGAGTGGCACAAGATCCCCAGCGAAACTACAAATAAACGTGTTGCCTCGATGAAACATCGACTTAAATTATTCATTTATATTAAGTTTTTTTTTAATTACTTTTACATATATCCAAAAACATGAATATTAAAATTTTACTTAAATACAGGAGTCTTTATAAAAATTGTGCATTTAAGTTTTTTTCATATCATCTTCAGTTTTCTAGTTGTGAGCGTGTTGTGATTCACTATCCTACATAATCGTACGATTCATTCACACGAAAATCTGACGGAATTCTATCCGACTTAAAAAAATGTCTGCAAAATCTGCTGTCGATGCCACACTATCCCACAAAAAAGATGCAAACTCAAATGACTCAGCTACTTTACATGAAAATTTTCATAAATATTTGCAAGTCGGACAGACTGTCAAAAAAAATCGGTCACTCCATTCATTTTTAAGCCACACTGTCATACATTATGAGCACACACGATTTTTTTGACATATCGTGCGACTAAATAGGATAGTGAATACCGGCCTTTAGCAAGTATGAAAGTAAAATTCAAGCATGCACTTGTTTGTAGTTTTTTCTTCTTTATTTTTTTGACACAGCTGACTGAATGTTAACAATATTCCCGTTATTTTTTATTTTTATTTTTTCGATCAAAAGTAAAGCATGTCAATAAAGGGTTTATGAAACGGATTTTCATATTTATTTTTTATAACTTAGGCCGTTGTTTTCATAAAATTTTAGATATATGTATATTAGAGCGACTCAAGTTGTATGAAAGCGAAATTCGCAAAGTGTACCCCTTTTTTAAGATGACATTTAAATTATTTCGGCACCAGATTTGACCTCTCGTGAGCTGGATCATTTTGAAAAAGGGTCTATTTTTTCATGTTATTTTCATGATCTTTTAAAATAAATTCAAAACTTTTAGACAGGCTGCACAATATATTAATCGGTCTAAAATTATCTAAAGAAACATTCCTATCCTTCTTTCTTACAGGTACTATTCTTGAAATTTTCCATATACTGGGGTAAGAAGAGGTTGTTATTATAGTGTTAAATATGTGAAGAAGGAAATCTTCAACAAACGGATATACAATTTTTATCAACTTATGTGGTATCATGTCGAACCCAACAGAATTTGACCTAATTCTGGAGATTGCATTGTACAGTTCACTCTTATCAATTACTTTAAAACCAAAACCTAATTCCGAAATTTCATCAAAATTGGGTACTTGATTACTAGAGTTAACCTGTGAAGAAATAAAATAATCATTAAAAACATCAGGATCGTGTTGATCAAATGTATTTGAAATAATATCATCCCTACTCCTAAAAATTTTCCACATTTCCCTGTTGTTTACATTCTCAAATTTTGCCTTCCAGTATTCCATCTTATGTTTTCTTATCAAACTTTTCACTCTGTTTCGGTATTTGCAATAAATAGCCAAATTATTATTCGTCATATCTTCCTTATAGGCCCTAAACGCTAAGTCCCTTATATTTCTAGCCCTTGATACATTCGGCATATTGCAGAAGTTTTTATTTTTATACACACATATTTTCCTCATCGGCACTGCAGAATGTAATGAATTAAGAAGTGCATATAGAATATCCATTTGTATTTCCACATTATTAGTGCTAATTATTTCATTCCACGTTTGATTTGATAAAACGTCATGTACTTTATTCATGTCCATATTGTTGTAATCCTTAAATTCTCTAACTATAGATTTCCTTCTTACTAAAACGTCAATACATAGATAAATAAATGCATGATGAGTTAAAGATGGTACCAAGAATTGACCTGATTTGTTTACAAAATCCATATTATTTACAAATGAAAAATCCAATAAGGAAGTAGAGCCATGTTGGATATCGAAATGTGTAGGCATAGAATTATGAACATATGTAAGATTATTGGCCAAACATAGTTTCCTAGCCAACTCAGCCTTTGAGTTAACATATAAGTTATTATTAAAATCTCCTAATATCACCATTTGACTATATCTGCAACAGATATCACCAAAAACATTTTCCAAAATTTGGATATTACCATGAGGTGCATAAACCACTCCAATCAGTATTTTCGTATTATAACCATTCACCTCTATAAATAGACATTCTATTGTCAAAGGATCATTCAATTGAAATATAATTTTAGCAGAAATCTCATTATGAATGTAAAATGCTACTCCGCCACCCCTCAAATCTAGTCTATCATTTCTTATAACATAGTAATCTTTTATTTTAATTGAATTATCATTAATTTGTGGTTTTAACCACGTTTTCGAAACAGCTAATACATCAGTATGCGAATCTTCAACAATCACTTTAAGTTCTTCAAATTTAGCATTACGAATTGAGGGTTTTAGACTTTGTATATTTATATGAGCAACTTTTAAACAATTGCTATATTTAGCAAAACTATTTTTTAAAATGCTGTTGTCACTTACAATAGGACCTAGATTCCCTAATAACAAATTTCTTATATTCATTAGATATATTTGCTTAATAGTATGTACAAAAAAAAACTTCAATATAATATATCTAGATTAAATATACTGACACTTGGCTATAAAAAAACATTTACAATCATATCATTAATAGTAACACTAGTTCATATTATGTCCAGTGCATGTGTATTTATAAAATTTGTCTCGCCCCATATCCATTCATAACTATGTACTGGCTATTGTAAAAATTACAATAATTTTTGAGCTTATTTTATTAATTCTCGTACAAAGAGCATTTTTCAAAACATTTACTACTTTTGATCCGGGTTAGTTGTTTTTATTTATTCCAGTTTGTTACTTCCATTAGAAAAAAAAAATTCATATATATATTAATTATTTACTATAGTGCAATATGAGAGCTCATTTGACATAGCATATAATTATCATGATTTTTTCAAAATTAATCACAAAATATACAAAAAAAAAATTCCCCCAAATTATGCCTTAATTTAAAAGAATAACTAGGATTTTAGACTGATCAATATGAGATAAAACTGAAACATTTTAGGAACTCGTATTACGGTGTTGTCGTATGGTGGACTGCGCTGGACAAGGGCAGGTACCTTGCGATGCTTGAGAAGGTTCACAGACTGGTCGCATTGATGATCACAGGATCAATGCGCTCCATTCCCACCAGGGCGCTGTTTACTATGCTAAACTGGCTGCCGGTGGACATCACGGCCAGACATATGGCTCTTTGTTCGGCGATACGGTTGAACGCTACACACAGCTGGTCGAACCGTGACTATGGACACTCCAGTATAATGGGATACTCGATTGTCCATGTAGGAGTGGACTACTGCACCCCGGAGCCTTTCTTTGGCGCGAGGTATGCGACACATATAGCGCACGAAAGTGCGCTGTCGGTTATGGGCACCTTCCATGAACCAGCCCTGGGGGTATACACTGATGGTTCAAGGAAGGGGGAAAGAGTTGGCGGAGGTTTCTACATAGAGGAACTGGGCGTTAAAGTTTCCTTTCGTCTGCCGGATGGATGTAGTGTCCTGCAGGCGGAAATCTCGGCTATAAAGCGGGCAGCCAACTGGCTAAAGTATTATCGCGTATCGGGAGATATACGTATATTTACTGATAGCAAGGCTGCCATTGCCTCTCTTGCGGGTGTCTATACGACATCTAGGTTGACTGTGGAATGTCGGATGTCTTTGAATGAGATTGCTGAACATTCAGAGTTAACGCTTATATGGATACCAGGGCACTCAAACTGCCCGGGAAACCAGATAGCGGATGAGCTGGCCAAGGAAGGTGGTCGTATGGATGAAACATTCATTGATCAATTCATTGGCCTTCCAATGTCTCACTGTAAGTCACTCATTCGGCGCGAGAACTATAGAATTGCGCAAGAGGGATGGACCCGTGAGTCCACCTGCTCCACATCCAGGACACTTTGGCCTGGATATGATGAACGGAGAACCAAATCTCTACTTAGGTTCAATAGGAACCAAATCAGGACCGTGGTGTCGGTCATAACTGGACACTGGCCTGTTGGGACTCATGCTAGAAGAATGGGTCTGGTATTCAATGACTACTGTAGAAGTTGTCATGATGAGGAGGAAGAGGAAACTGTGATTTACTTTCTCTGTCAATGCCCTGGGCTACGGGGCATTAAGGAAATATACCTGGGAGAACAGGTGTTTTCCTGTTTGGAGGATCTATCAAAAATAGAACTAAGATTGCTTCTTCTCTTCATTAGGAAGACGAATTGGCTCAATCTTGCAGTGACGCCATCTGAATAACTGCTCTTAAATTTAGGATCAAGACGGGTGACAGGCCGTTAGGCATTATCAATATCAAAGAAGGAATAAAATTCAGCTAGGTCCATTATTTTGATATCATTATTAAAGTTGCCTTGATTTTAGGCTTATCAGAGTTGATCAACCGAAATTTCAAGACTTTTTGTTGTTTACGCAATTTGCGACATTCAAACAATAAACGGCTTACTTTAGGTGTATGATGGTCATTTAAATAAATTCTCTTATTAATATCTGTTGTAATAATCGATGATAGGGATAATCTCATTGATTTAAAATAATTTGTCATTGCAAGATCACGTTTGCGAATATTATTTACCTTAACAAGCACCGTATTTCCATTGTTAATGAAGTTGCAATTATTTATATCATTCAATTCAATGTTTGCATCGAGTTCTTTAAATATTTCCATAACAATATCATAAATGTTATCTTGGTACTTCGGAAGTCCGTTTATTAAAATGTCAGTTCTATTATTACGCCTTAGCAGAACTTCATTTTGTTCTTCAAGGAACTTTAGTTTATTCGCAGTTGAATTCTCAACAATTTTAATTAATTTAGTGCAGTTATCAACATTCTTTCTCAGTTCAGTAAATTTAGTATTTAGCTCTTGCTTCACTTCAGATAAAATCGCATCCAATAGACCCATTCGCAAATCCTCTCGGAAAGCTCCTACATCAGGTTCAACACGAACTGCTCTACAGGATTCACATACATAACTAAGTGTTCCCTTACCCTTAGCTAGAACATCAAGTTTTTCCGCGTTAACGCCAACGCAAATTGCATGAAACTATTTACCACACAATATACATGATATACTGCCCTGGGTCTTGGTAATATTTTTACTGCAGGACTGCAGCCCGCAAATGAGGAGTTCAGACGATGGCATATTTTAAAGATATATATATTAGCAGCAACAAAAAACACACGTGTATGTACATACATATGTCTACAAGTTGAGGTTATATTTACAATTGTGCAAGTGATTATACTTTTTTTTGTTTTCTTTTTTTTTTTAATTGTTTTATAATTTATTGAGCTTGAGGTTTTTTTCTTTTTTATATAAAAATTTTTATTAGATTTATTTTATAACTCCAATATTTCGATACAGCAATGTGTATCATCATCAGGGAAACAAATTAAACAAACGTTTTTTTAAATAATGAAAAAATAATAACAATTGTCACATAGAAAAAATTATTTACAATTAAAAAAATTTTTTTAATAATTTTAAAGATTTATTTATATTATATTTAATTTATATTTTTATTTTATTTTCAGCAAATCTTCACTCTTTAGTTATTTTAGAAATATTTGATATTTTTGTAAATTTTCCACAGCCAATTATTTTTCTTTATCTATTCATTACGGAGATGCCAGAAGTAAGTGTTGGATAAGTACATTTTTATTTTGGTGATCGAAGATCACAAACAGCGAAACGTTATCTTTTTAATGATTTACTACAATGTTTATTTTCAAACACTGTAAAAACACTTATTTGTTTTTTTTTTTGTAAAATAAAATTGCAAAATTTATTTTTGTTAATAAAATTTTTTCTTACTGGACCTTTATTCAAATTTATATAATTTTTTTTAAGCTTGATATCTTTTTTTCAACAAAAACATATGTATATTTAAATGAATATTTTTATATAAATAAATAAAGGTCGAATAAGAAAAAAATTATATTTACAAAAATAATTTTTGCAAGATGGCGTCACTTCTTACACTACACCTTCTTCCTTGATTATGAGTTAACATTAATACGTTTTCCCGTGCCATTAACATAAGCAGAGCAATAAGAAATATTGTTCTGTTATTCTGCCGGCTTTATTGCGAAATTGCTGCGATATTTATCTGTAGTCTAGAACAGGGGTAAAGAACTCTGTGTTGTCAAAAAATATTTGCAACAACGTTGCCATAGTTTGTATTTTTCGACCAAATTCGGTTTGATATTTTTCGTTTGCTCGGATGGTGGGGTAAAACTTATGGCACTTGTAAACATAAGAATACACTAATATCTTCTTTTGTACACAGTTAAGCTCAGCAGACGTCTCAGTCGCAAGGGTCGAGATGGCAGACAAGAGAAGCTTTTTGATTGCCTCATCTCATGCACACCATCTGGGGCAGCAGTGAAATCCACAAAAGAGGTGAGAGTCTATTAGATTTCATTAATACTAACAAACTTACCATTTGTTACTCTGCTTCCAAACCAACAATTAGATTTCCTAGTGCAGGAAACTTCAATGGCTGGGAGGAGGTACTGGATATCACACTGGTGAACGACTACTGTATCAGTTGATAGGTGGAGGATATCGAGCAGTAGGTCCTTCTCTATGGGTAACACCGGAAAATGTTGCTATATGCTTCAACGGAATTCTCGGTCACAAACTCAAAAGAGTGCCAGTCATTCAAGACTCGATTGCTGCGCTCGATACATTACAAAGGCCAAGAGGAGCTTCCCTCCCTGGTGGAACACAGAAGTCTCGGCTATCAGAAAAGAAGCCCGTAGGTCTTTTAATAATAGTTATGAAAAAATTTGAACCCAAATTATGTCAACAGAGCGGATGATACATGGTCAGAATCATCTGCGGAAACACTTGAAATTTTACCTTACACGCACTTTTTTGTTTGTTCTGACGCAACTGGAAAAGAACCGTCATATGATGATTCGTTCTTTGAAATTGACGGATTGATAATAATCTGAGGAAATAATCCTATGGACGATCAATAGCTTTCCCCCGTACAAATCCCCTGGACCTGATGGTATTTTTCCTAAGATGCTACAGAGCGCAAGGAATATCACTGCCTGGTTGAAGATAATGAATAGACACTTCCTATCTCTCAATTACGTTCCGGCTAATTGGAGGAGAGTAAAGGTGGTGTTCATACCCAAAATCGGCAGGAGTAGCCATGAGACTGTAAGGGAGTTCCGTCCAATCAGTCTATCAACTTTTCTGCTTAAAACTCTGGAAATACTACTAGATTCACACAGAAGGTATCGAGTGGAGGGTGCATCACGACTCTCATACAGTCAACACGCCTACCTTAAGGGTCGCTCTACAGAAACGAGACTACACGAGGTAGTAAGGGTTATAGAGATCACCGAAATACAAACAATACACCATGGCCGCCTTCCTAGATGTTGAGGGCGCCTACATCATCAATGGTTAGTAAGCATGTTGAGGACAAGGACCATCATATCATGTCTTGGTAACATCGTGAGGTCAAAGAGTGTTAGAAGGGGTACACCCCAAGGCGAGCTGATCTCTCCTCTACTCTGGCTCATTTTTGTTAGCTCGATTCTTACCAGCCTGGATAATAAGGGCATCAAGGCGGTAGCTTATGCGTTTCGGGTGCGTCTCTGGATGTGATAAGCGGCATCATGTCCTGGACTCAAAGCTATCATGGAGGTTGAACACTCAACACAAGGTCAGGAAGGCTACGGTTGCTTACTATGCCTGCATAGGATGATTGGCGCCAGGTGGATCCTAAATTCTAGAATGGTCAAATGGCTGTACACGGCAATAGTACGGCCCATTCTTACCTATGGATCTTTGGATCGTGGACCAGCTGGGTAGAGTACAAAGATCAGCCTGCATTGGAATAATGGGCGCTCTACGCACTAGTTATTCACAGGCGCTGATACTATACTGCACCTCATTCCAATTTAATTACACCTAAAGGCCATATCCGTCAACACTGCGGTTAGGCTCTCTGTATCGGTATGTTGGAAGGTAGGGACGTACGGTCACGCAAGGATCTTACAAAAGCAACCACATCTCTGAAACGACAAACCGACTACATGGTACCCCGAACTAACTTTGAGAAGATTTTCAAGGTCATATTTCCGTCGAGGCGCGAGTGGAGGAGGGGGAATCCTGGCAAATGAATACCGCACTAGATGGGTCAAAGATGACCTGCGGTGTTGGCTTTGGGGTTTCCCCGGAGGAGCTGCAAGTAAATTTCTCTTTCCGTCTCCCGGATGAGTCAAGCGTATTTCAGGCTGAAATACTGCATACCAAGACAGCCAGGCAGCTCTGATGTCACTTAAGTCGCATAAAACACCGTCCATTATCGTAAACCAGTGTAAGGAAGATCTATCCAGACTGGGCAGTCTATCTGACATTAATATGGCCCCTATTACGGTTCACAACTCAACTCAGTGCAGTTATTTCTTCATTTTTGTATTATGGTTTACAACTTTGCTATATTGCAGCAAACAAAAACATTAAAAAATTACAATTCATCACAACCAGTTGTGTTATTTACAACTCAACTGAGTTGAGTTGTGAGCCGTAATAGGGGCCTAATGGCGGACCGGCTGGCCAAGACTGGAGCTGCTTTTGACATTTCCAAGAGTGTGCCAGTCGTAACACCCCTAGAAACTAGATGGCTGCGGGGTTACCAAAGCAACGATATAGGTCGCTCTGCGCGACTTCTCAACTTCAACAGCAAGGGCATTTCAAGGCTGATATACGTACTTACTGTTCACTGGACAATAGGTAAGCACGCTATGAGACTTGGTCTTCCTTTTAATGAATGCCGCAGCTGCAAAGTACCTGGTACTGGGGAGACAGTATTTCATCTCTTATGTGATTGCCCAGTGTTTAATTCGACACAACATGGATTATTTGGAAATTACCTTCTACGAGGACTCTCTGATATATCACGGGTGAAACTCTGCAATTTGGTAACATATCTCAACGTAACGGGCTGGCTCTAGCTGCCTCAGTAATGCCCTGGGTCACGCTTTGAATTGGTGTTCCTACTCTTGACGATCTTTGTGGTTTAAAAACGGAGTCACTGTCGACTCTACTTGCAGCACGCCTAGCTTGGGCGTACTTCGTGATATAAATGTATGATAAGTTAGTAAGGAAAAAACAAAGCTAGTGCAACAGGCTGTTTTTAGTTTTTTTTTAACTTCGACCGAAAATAATGTAAATATTGACGTGATAAATATTGAAAGTGTAGCATAGGCACGCGATCCATCAATAAATTCAAATGTATCGCGATCAAAATATCACAATATATATTGAACGTGTATCCTGGCCTTAAATGAACATTTTTATATTTGTATAAAAATTTAAAGTAAAATTTTGAGTAATTTTATTATAAGATGTACATAAAAAATTCTAATCCACACGACGATTTAGAAGTTTTAAAATATCCATATGTATATTGAAATTTTATATTGAGCATCTTAAACAAACAAAATCAAGACTTTACTAAAAACATGAAGACACTAAAATATCTAAAGTGTTTGGCTTCAGTGTTTAGGAGAGATAGAAAAAGAAGTGGCATTCTCTTTGCCCTTCTTTCCTAAAAGCTCAAGACAAGACGGCTAAAACTTAAAGAGACATTTTGATTTTTGTTATTTATTGCACAATTTAAAAACTTCATACTTTATATCAGAAATTCATATGCATATTTTTGTTTTTGAATGAACATATGTAAAATTAAAAAAATTGTCGGTTCCAAAGGATTTTGGTAAGCAAGTTTGGTCGGATAGAAAATTTTCAATTGCAACGCTGATCTGCAGCAGATAAAACAAAATATGAAAAAATTAATAAAAGATGCATTGTTAAAATGTTAAGTTATTTTAATTAAGAACAATTGTTTTTCCTCTTTTTCTTCATTGCAGGTCCTTTGGAGGTTTATGGAAAGTGCCGTACAAGTTTATATCAAACATGACAAACTTTTAAAACGTACGCAGAACGTGTTCACAGACCTAAATTATTTTTGTTTTTATTATTTAAAAAACAAAAACATTTTTTCAAGAATGTAAACATCAACAAAGAAAAAATTACATAATGCGGTTGTCACCAAAGTGTCCAGGTTAGGGGTTTTCTCCCCTGATTTTGGGGGTTTTATTTCATTTAGGGGCAAGTTTAGGGGGTACAAATTCTTAGAGGAAAAATTTGGGGGGCATAAATTTATATTAAGGGGGTATTATGTACTACATATCAATAACTACCCAATAAAAAATGGAGCTTCCCACAAAGCAGGTTTGTAAGCGAGAAACGTAAAAGTTTCGCTTACCATAACGCTTACAGAAGAGATGAATTTTATATGGCGAGTTCCCACTTTGAACAATACATTTTTGACACAAAAAGTGCTTTATTCAGCGCATATAAAAATTAGTGAATGTAACGATCAGCTTTTCACACTGAATTTTTTGTTACCGTAACTCTTCTATAAGCTCCCTTACAAACCTGGATCGTAGTAAGGGAATGTCGTGGGTCTAAAAATGTTATTTAATTTATAAAGAATTCGTTCACGTACCTTACTGCATCTGTGTATGTCTTATTGCGTAGCGCATAAATGTGTGCTTACTTTTTAAAATGTATCATTAGTGCTTCGCAAAATAGGAAAAAAATTTATTGGTAAAAAATGAACTATATGATCATTTTATTGGTTATTTCAATAGTTTAATAGTTGAAGCGACTTCAGACTTTATTTTATTTTTTTTTTAATTTTCTTTATTCTGCTTTAATCTTTATTTATTTATTTATTTTTTTTTTCTTCTTATTTTATTTCTTAAATCTTAAATCTTTAATTTTGTAATTTTCTTTAATTTTGAATTATGTTTTTTGAATTTGTATTTCCTTTTCTCTAAGTGTAGAGTAATTCTCAAGGGTTCTTTTACTCTTTTACTATGTTTTTTTTGCTATAATTGTCTCTTGAGATTGTTTTTTATTTGAGTCTTATTTGGTTACTACGAACCTACAAAATGTTTAAGTAATTTTTTTAGTATTAGTCTTAATCTCACAACAGAAGGAGCAAGAAGCTCAATAAAAACATTTGTGAAATAAATTGAAAATAAAGACCAACCGTGTTTTTATTTTTTAACACTACTCAGCGGCTAGGAAGAAAGTCTAGCCCAAATTTTGGTCCTTCGATAAATCCTAGAGGAGCTAGGATTGGAACTTCCAGTGGCAAACCTGTCCACTGAATGCCATCAGCAGTTATTCTCCCGTAACAACTACGGCAAATTTGTGAAGCGGCGTCAAGAGTTGTTCCACCGCAACAACAAAGACATCAACCACAGTCAAGAGGGCTGCGTGCAGAAAAATATTTGGTGTATCCCGTTCCAACAAAAGGAAAAAATTGCGCTAAATATTCCAAGAAGGAAGAAAGGTCTACAAGACGATTGATTTACAAGAGGGAAAAATCAGCAAGGTAATCATTAATTATCATCAAAAGGAATAGATTGGGTAAGTGCAGTGTTTTAATTATATTTAATGCGATTGGATGATTTTCGTGAAAAGTGCTTAAAAAAATTGATTAAAATTACTGCATAATCATATTCAAACAAGGTATCGAACATAACCTTAAAATTTAATAAAATTCCATCACTGATAGAAAAAATCCCTAACGTGCCAACACTGATAAAAAGTACCAACACTGGTAAATAAGAAAAAACAACGGAGTTTTTTTTATTTAAGACATGCGCACTGCCGTTAAATATAATTGCCATACTCGTCACACTCATTAGCAAGTGTTTCAATTCCACCAGTTCCCCTAACTTTGTTATTTACCAGGGTTCAGAAATATTCATACATGAATTCTAAAATTCCAACATTCATGATAAATTGTCATGAATAATGCTTGCAAAATTTTTTGTTTTATTCTCACACTGTAAAATGAATAGCTAAGAATTTTTTTTTTTTAAGCACATGAATAGTTTTGTTTTTTATTTTCCAGTTTGTACATATGCACGTATGTGAATAAAGAAAAGTACAAAATTGTAAAAACTAAAATATGAGAGGCTAATCGTTGCTGTCATTTATGTTTATAATAAAAAGAGTTCCTCTCTGTTGTGTTTTGCTTTATTCGTGTTTAAAAACACAAAATATCGCTTGCTTCATTTGTTCTTGTTTAATAGTATTTGTAGCCTTGATTTGTACATGATAAAAATGTTTTTTTAAGCGTCGTTTATTCGTGGTTTTTTCATACATTAAGAAAATAAAAACACTTGCAACTTTATTTTGAACAATTGTAAATATAACAACAGTACAAATTTTCAATGAATTAGGTACTTATTTTAAAAGTGTTGTGTTATGTTTTTTTAAAACATTAATAAAAAAAAATATAAAATAAATCATACCAATTTTTTTGTTTTTTTTTATGAGCAGTATTTTCACTTAAAAAATTTTTTTTCTCTAAATTTGCACTTCAAAAAAAAAAGACATAAAAAAAACTAATCGTGCCACTAATTGTTGAAAATTTGTTTTTTTTTTCAACGTTCATAAATATTTATGTATGAATAGTAAAATTCAAACATTTATAATAAATAATTTGTCTTATCTCATGTTTTTTGTAGAAACAACACAAGAATGATATAATCATAGATTACGCATTGCGCATGTTTTTTATTATTTACAAAATTTAACTGTTTAATATTAAGTCACATCAGCACATTATACACATGTTTGTTTACTTGTGTTTCTACATTTCATTTTTAAAAGCTGAATGAGCTATTTTGGTGTCTTTGTATCATGGAAACAAAAAACAATACAAATATAAGAACAAATAAAGCAAGAGATATTTTGTGTTTTCAAACACGAATAAAGCAAAACACAACAGAGATTATGATGTGAATAGCAAGTGTATATTTGGAAGTATGTATAAGAATGCAAGATGAGCAAAAGCAGTTAAAAAAAAAAATTCTCTCATGTACAAATGTAAGAAAAAATAAATCTCTATTATTATCTCATGTGTTTTGTAGAAACGAAAAATAATGAAAATACTTTTATACAAGAACGAATAAAGCAAAATTTTTTTTGTGTTTTTAAGCACGAATAAAACAGCACACAACAGTGTATAAAATTTTTTATTCCTACCCATGAGTGAATAGTGAGTGAATATTTGGAACTCTGTTATTTACAATTGATTTTTTTTGCCGACAACTGCACAAGTTAAACGCGCGTTGAGCAAAGTGAACAAAAAAGAAATATATTGTGAAAAATACTGAAATAAATAAAAATCGAATAATAAAAATAAGAAAATAAGACAGTGGCTTTAAAAAAAACCAAGGGAAATATTTGTAGATATAGTGGAAAAACCACGGAAAAATATAAAAAATAATAAATAAAGTGCAAGTAGAAAAAAGGGGAAAAAAATTATTGAATTTCTGCTGGATTTCTACAGGAATTGAAGAAAAACAACAACAACAAGGCGAGTAAAAGCTGTATAAGGGTGAGTGTGGAATTACAATTATATATTTTTGTGAAGAATTTGGTAATGGAAATTTAAACTAAAAAGAAGACAGTGTTGTGGCATAGTTGAGGAAAAAATATAAGAATAACAAAGCAGTTTTTTGATGGAAAAATTCACACGGTGACCTTTCGAGTGGTACACAAACTTTTTGTAAGCATCATTATACTTGGATGCACAGTGACGCTTTAAACACATTCGAGACAGCAGACTACCGACTTCAATATGTCAACAATAGAATACATGTGTGTATATGGAAATGATTATTTTAAAGACGACACGGCAAAATGGCTGCAGGTTGTTGTCTATGCTAATTTTGTCGTTGTAGTCAAATTAAACTAATTTCTATTTTTGTACGCTACAAAACAGAAAAAGTGCTGCTAATATAATCAAAAATTAGAAAAATTTGTGCTTTTAATATGTAATAATAATTTTTTGGTTAAACAGCAAAGAACCGGATTGAATCAAGAATATAAGCGCGGCTCACCACCAAATCTATATTATTATTACTTTTTAGTATCCTTAAAAGAAGTTATATAAGAAGATGTTTGTCACGCCAACGCTCTTAGTTTAAGCAGTATGGGTATCATTGAAAAATTGAAAGTGCTTTTCACATGGTGTTTAAAGCACACCGATTTATTAACCCATTAAGAGCCCATTTCAAATGCTCATACTTCTTGACTGACTTTTTGACTTAATTTGCTTTATCTTTAAATTATGTCGATATAATAATAATTAATTCACAATAATATACACATGTTACCAAAGTTATTAGGACTTTGATTAATAAAGTTTTTCTGTATTGCGGGTTTTCAGCCTTCCGGAACACTTTTCAAATATTTACATATTACTTTATTTCAATATGTAACAAGTGCATAAACTATTACCACTATATATTTTAACTTAAACTTATAAATAAATTGTGAAGTTTTCCAAAATAAAATTTTTTAACCCTAATAACTTTAAAATTTTATATAATGGAGTTTCTAAAAATATAGCATACAAAAACTTGGGGTGTTCTCTATAACATATTATATTTGAGGAAATATTATTATACATATCGACAAAATTTTAAGATAAATCCTCTTAAGGGGTTAATAAATCGGTATATTTAATACATCATATGAAATGTGTTTCGAAAGACTTTATTATGATACCAATACTTTAAAGATTCAGATTATATTTTTTTTTCCTATACTATTGATAAAGTGCTCTAAAACCTTTACGACCTATAATTCATAAACTTAGTGCGTTGAACCAAAAAATTACAGTAGAATCGCGATACAGTAATCAAGTTAACCAAATTTTAGCGCTTCTGTGCCGCTCTAAACGTTAACTCTAAGTTAACTTTTCAGATCGTATTAGTAAAAGTACTGATTTGTACAAACGATAACAAATTAGATTAAATTTTAAGCTGAAAGTTGAGAGTTTAAACAAAATTGAGAAATACATTAAAGAAAAACTATCGGCGTTGTATTATTGTATATCTGAAGTTGCCATCTCAAAAATAAAAACGAAACGTCACAAAATTTTCGAGGCTTTGAAGAATACATAGGAAAAAGCATACAAGAAAACATTACATAGACCAAAATATGCCGATCTTAAAGCAAGTTTGTACAAATGTTTTCTTGAAGCATCGAAAACGTAATTGCGCAGTCACTGTTCTAATTTCAATATCAATAGCTAAGCGCGAGTTCGTGTAACTGCAACCTGAAAAGACAATATTGTCTGTAATGAATGGCTGGCGAATGTTTAGAAAATACACAGAATTCGCTATATGAAAATTTCAAAAGAACTAATTTTCTGACAAACGTCATATGTAGCACCTAACATATAATACATGTATGATTTTATAATTATTAATTATAAATTTTATTTCAAGAGCAATTGTGAACTTGAAACCAGCCGGTACAAATTAGATCTAAGTTTCGTTTTTTGTACTGATGAAAACTAAGTCATTGAAAAAAATATAGGTACATATGTTAATTATTGCATTTTTTACAATTTAAGCCCGCTTAGAAAAGTTAATAAATAAGACGAAAAAGTTTACAACCCTTAGGACATTTCAGTTTACTTTTTCGCGATTATACTGTATATTAGGATTTTTTTATTCAACCTGCCATGAAGATGATATTCTTTATGAGTTCCAAAAACAATAAAATTAAAATATTTTAAATGTTTTTTAATAAATTCATTTGTTTTTACGTTAAAAAATTTATCATAAATAAGTATTTATATTTTTGTAGGCTTAAATTAGGTTTGTGTACGAGTCTGCAATTATGCATGTTGTTAAATTTATGAAAATTAAAAATGATAGTGGCACCACTGAAATGTAAATACATAATAAAAAACACAGCTGTTTATATTTTTTCAATTGTAGCTGTCGTCTTCAAAATAATTAAGTAGCTGATTACGCGACTACAATTGCAACCTGCAGCATTTGTAGCCGTGCCTTCGTGTTGCCTACTGTCTCGAATGTGTTTAATGCATGACAACGAGTCTGTTAAAGTTGGAAAATAAAAGGGTGATTCGAAGAGTGATAATTTTTTTTTTAAGGAAAATTTAAAGGGTCTCCCTTCAAGTGGTGTGCACATTTTGAACAAGAGCATAAATGTTGAATGCAAAAATACATCAAGTTTACTAAATTTTGGAATAAAAAGGGTGGACCGAAAAGAGGTGAATTTAAATAAAAAATTTACAAGGTGACCCTACAAGTGGTACATATTAAAAGCATTATTTAATGCAAAAATTTAATGCTTATGAACAACCCGTTCTAAATTTGTTGTGAAGTTTGTTCGATTATTTTTTGAAAAATTGTTTGGAGAAAAGAGTGCGTAATTTTTGAAAAATTTAATTTAAAGTACAATTATAATAACTATATTTGGAATTTTAATGAGTAGATTTTTTAAAAATTTTTACAGAATCTGAGTAAAATTGATTTGTGGCTAAATATTGAAAGTAATTTTATGGTGATAGAGAAAATTTTAAGAAATAAAAAGTTTGAGAAAATAAAGCTACATTGAAATACAAATAATTTGGCAAATTTTTTGGCAGTTTGAGGCGAATATTTTTGAAAAATCTTTTGGGTGAAATTTAAAAACTGGTTTTAAACATTCTGCATCACTTTCATTCGTCGCGAGTAATTTTTAATATACCTTTGTATAAGGTTGAATTTCTTCACGATTATTTTTTGTAAATTTTTCATTTCGGCTGGTGAAATCGTTGAGGTATAAAATATTTTAAGGCCTTTTGAACAAAAATTTTTATAATGGTTTCGGAAAGGGCATGTAAATACGATATACGACAAGTAGTGAATTTTTGTTCTACTTTTGAGAAGATATCTTCAGAAGATTTGACGATTTCACTTTTAGAGGTAAAGCAGTCTGAACTTGAAAGAAGATGGCTGAAGATGATGACAACATTTGAAGAATTCATCAAAGGCTATGAAAGGGTGAAGGAAGAAGATTTTCCAGATGAAATTACTCTGAAATACGAAGATGCCTGCGAACAGTGCCAGATACTTAAGGCGAAGATAATAGACTTGTTGAAGGCGAAAGCTCCGCAACAAAAGGCGGCAGACACAACAGTACGTCAGTCGTCACTTAAATTACCTGCGGTCGAAATCCAAACGTTTGAAGGGGGTTTCGACAAATTGCCAGCATTTAGGGATATGTTTAGGGCAGTGGTTGGAAACGAACCTTCAGTGGCGCCAGCGCACAAATTATATTATCTACTTGGCAAGACGAGGGGGGAGGCCTACCAACTCATAAAAGATTATGATTTGGTAGATGCTAATTTCGAACTAGCTTGGCAGGCTTTGAAAAATCGCTACGAAAATAAGCGAATTTTAATTAACAATCAAATTAGGAAAATTTATGGCATCCAGGCCCCTCAGAATGAAACTTTGAAATTTTTAAGGCAACTTCAAAATACGGTCAGCGATGGATTGTCTATTATTAGCTCGTTTCAAGTTGAAGTAGCGGATAACGACCCCTTCCTTATGCACATTTGCACTTCAAAGCTCCCAGAAGAAACTTCGCGTGCGTGGGAAGATTCCTTAATTAACCACAAAGAATTGCCTACATGACCGCAACTTAATCGATTTCTGTCTTAACGAATTGAAACTCTGGAAACTTTCATAAATTTGAGGAAACCGCCCAGCCGAGAAAGTAATACCTCCAAATCTCAAGTTTTCTATTCTGATGCTCAACCTGATAAGGGTAAATTTAGCTGCAAGAAATGCCAACAGAATCATCCATTACGATTCTGCAAATATTTTAAGGGATTATCAGTCCATGATAGAATCAAATATGTTAATGCGAACAAATTTTGTGCGAATTGTTTTTCACCCACTCATTTTAAAACGAAAAGTCAGAGCACCAGTAGCTGCAACAGATGTAATCAAAGGCATCACACCATGTTGCATATTGAAGAAGATAAAGTGAAAAAGGCTCCCACTCAAAGGGCGTCAGCTCATCAGCAGTCTTGAGACAACGAAAGGCCATCAGGGTCGGGTACTCAGAGTAACACGAGGCCATCCAATTCTCAATCGGGACGATCTGCCACTTCGGGTGCAAATGGGGAGTGGGTTCAGGTTAATTTATCTCAACACAGCGGAACTACCATTTTACCCACCGCTTTGGTTCATGTAGAGCATTTAGGCAAAAAATTCACTGTTCGCGCATTAATTGATACAGGGTCGACTCGAAGTTTTATCCTAAGGCGTGTTCAACAGAATTTAGCTATCCCCCTAGAGCGCCATCATAGCGAAATATCAGGGTTCGGTGATACGGTGGTAGGAAGTTCGAAGGGAAGGTGCTATGTCACAATTAAATCTCGAGCGATTGTGGTACCAACGTTAGCACATTTTATGCCTTCACGGCCGATTCCAATCAAAAATTTAGAAGAGATAAGAGGTTTAAAGATGACAGACCCCTATTTCTACAAACCGGCGGCAATCGAAATGATTATTGGTAGTGATTACTTGCCTTTTATAAATTTGAGTGGCGTAAAAATGAATATTGGCAATAATCTTGAAGCTCGAGAGTCCCACTTCGGATGGTATTTGCTAGGCCCTGAACCAGAAACTCGAGTTCAATCATTCCATACTTTTGTCTCGCCTTGCAGCGATCTGGCCCTTCATGAGCAATTAAAAAAGTTTTGGGAGATAGAAGAGGCGAATAAACCAGATTTTCAGTCCGAAATCGACCTCTATTGCGAAAACTATTTCAAACGTACCACAACGCGACAATCTGATGGACGTTACGTGGTGCGACTACCGTTTAAAGAACAATTTCCGAAAGAGATTTTTCTAGGCCCCTCCCGAAATATGGCTCTTGCGCAGTACCACAGAATGGAGAAAATGCTAGATAAAACTCCAGATTTGAAAGCGCAGTACACTGAAGTTCTCCAAGAATACCTCGACTTGGACCACATGGACCCAGTTGTACATTTTGAACCCAAAGCAGGAAAAGTGGAGTCGTTCTATCTACCCCACCACGAGGTCATCAAGCCCGAAAGCAAAACAACAAAAGTTCGAGTTGTGTTTAATGCCTCAAAGAAGACAGGAAGTGGTTTTTCATTAAACGACGTGCTCTACCAGGGTCCTACTCTTCAAACGGATCTGATGCAGCTTGTTTTACGTTGGCGAAATTATAGGTATGTGTTCACCGGAGACATCCAGAAGATGTATAGGCAGATTTTAATGCATGAAGCAGATCGCCCTTATCAACAGATCTTATTCCGTAACCAAGCTGAGGGATATGTGAATTCATTTCAGCTTAAAACTGTAATGTTCGGCGTAAACTGCGCCCCCTTTTTGGCGATTAGGACTCTTCTTGAGCTGGTCATGATTGCAGATACTTGTACCCCAAAGCATCGATTATTTTGAAAAACGAGGTCTACGTTGATGACATACTGTCCGGGGGACACACGAAAGTTGCTCCGATCAAGCGGACTACCGTTCCGAAACTCGAATTGTGTGGAGCTTTATTGTTGGCTAAGCTCGTCCGTAGTGTAGTCACGAATTGCCAGTTCCCCTATGAGCTATTTTTGTGGACAGACTCGTCCATAGTCCTGGGGTGGTTGCAAAAGCCTCCCTACACGTTAAAAACTTTTGTCGCAAATCGTGTGACTCAGATCATCAGCATCGCCAGCGCTCAACACTGGAAACATGTCAAAACTGAGGAAAATCCTGCAGACATGGGCACTCGAGGCTGCTCCCCGCAGGAACTTGCAGACAATCAACTCTGGTGGCATGGGCCCACCTGGCTACACTTTCCCACACCATTGTGGCCAATACCTCGTACGTTTGACCCAGTCGACTTGGAGACAAAAAAGTCCATCATCAACTTTCATCTTGACATAAACTGCACAGATGTCCTAGAAGAATTTTCATCCTTTGAAAGGGCGTTGCGAATTCTTTGTTATCGACTTAGATTTGTCAATCGAGTTCTCAAGAAACCATTTTCCACCGAAAAGTTTATTACAGCTCAAGAAATTAGCTCAATGAAAACTCGACTCATCGCGCTCGCTCAAAAGAGATATTTTTACCGTGAATACGATTGTCTCAAGGAAAAGAGACCGTTAAACCGCAAAAGCAGATTGCTTAACTTGAACGCGTGAACTTTTCCCTGCCTTTCACATATACCGGAGTCGATTTCGCTGTTCGTATTGAAGCCATTTTGAATTCGCGACCTCTATCGCCTCTTACTGATAATCCGAATGAAGTTCTGCCACTGACCCCAGGACATTTACTTCGAGGAGCTCCAATTACAGCACTACCAGAAGCACCCGCAGAACCACCGCTCGAAGACGTGCCATTCCTAAAACGCTGGGAAAGATTAAAAGCGCTACAACATATTTTTGATCGACGGTGGAAGTCTGAATATATAACCGAGCTTCAACGCCGTTTTAAATGGCAAAAGGAACGCGACATCTTAAAACCAGACGATATTGTTATAGTCAAGGAAGACTTACTCCCACCTACCGAGTGGCTCCTGGGTCGCGTTAACAGCGTCATCTATGGCCGAGACAGCAAAGTGCGGGTTGCTGAAGTAATCACCAAGAAGGGTAAAATTTTACGCCCAGTTGTAAAACTATGTTTGCTACCGATAAACAATACTGAAAGTAAACTCCCACCACAAACTACTAAATTCCTAAACAAAAAATAGAAAATTAGAAAACTCAGTCGCATTAGGTATTTTTTAACACTGTATATACTTTCTTTTCTTTTACTACTAATACAGATGAAGAAGCGACCACGCTGCCACATTTACTGCCTCAACCACCCTCTGCGGTACTGTAAGGGGTTTAAAGAGCTCAGGGTTGAGCTACGCTGGCCAGCGGAAAAAGCTTCTGCCTATATTGCAGCGCCTATGACCATGCCCGAGACGAGTGTACCTCGGCCAATCGATGTTCAGTGACGGTCAACGGGCAGCCCTGCAACGCCCTTCTCCACACTCTGTTGCAGCCAGAAGTGGGAAAGAATGTTCTCGCTAAACCTCAACGCGAGGACCCCTCGGCAGCTAGAGCTCCTTCAGCCGTATCACCCCCAAACCCAGTGGCAACCCTGCAAGCCGCGATCCCTCCACTAGAGGACATCCAGTTGGCAGCCATGGCCAACATACTGCAAGTGACCCTAAAAAAGGTTGTACTAGATTCGGCAGTACGACCCCTTGGCTCATCCATTTTCTGCCACTTGGCGTGAGATCGACAGGATCCTGGGCAGGGATGTGGCCCAAAGAATATTGTCACGTTGACCAGCCCGACCTTAACTTACCGATAGCCCAAGAGTCCACCTTTGGCTGGATCATATCTGGAGTGTTGAGGGGGTGCTCTTGCCATGCGTCGGGGGGAGCATGTTGAAGCGACTTCAGACTTTATTTTATTTTTTTTTTCTAATTTTCTTTATTCTGCTTTAATCTTTATTTATTTATTTATTTTAATTTTGTAATTTTCTTTAATTTTGAATTTTGTTTTTTGAATTTGTATTTCCTTTTCTCTAAGTGTAGAGTAATTCTCAAGGGTTCTTTTACTCTTTTACTATGTTTTTTTTTGCTATAATTGTCTCTTATGATTGTTTTTTATTTAAGTCTTATTTGGTTACTACGAACCTACAAAATGTTTAAGTAATTTTTTTAGTATTAGTCTTAATCTCACAACAGAAGGAGCAAGAAGCTCAATAAAAACATTTGTGAAATAAATTGAAAATAAAGACCAACCGTGTTTTTATTTTTTAACACTACTCAGCGGCTAGGAAGAAAGTCTAGCCCACAATCTTGTAAAATAATCTTTTCGAAAAATAGTTTGGCTTAAATGTTTAGGATTTAAGCGATCCATTTATTTAGTTTTGATAAAACTTGACTTGGAAAAAATTCTTTCACTTATCGTTGATGTTTGAGAAATCGAAAGCTACCCATATTACAGGATATTTAATTTTCCAATCATTTTCCTGTATTTCTCTAAATCTATATATATAAAAATAAGTCCGTATATGTACGTCGCCGAACTAATCATAAACGCGTCGTGCGATTTCAACCAATCTTATACACTACGTAGGCAGTGGCCCATATATGGTTTATATGAAGTTTGGTTGAAATCCGATAACGCATGTGTGTGCGGTGCGTATGTGAAGTGAGTGTGTTTTTGCCGCAGGCAGTTTTTGTACCGCATACAGCATTCATTAGTATTGAATACATTTTGGTCGTTTGTGTATTGGAGAGCATTGCACGGAGTGATGCAAATAGCAATTTGTTATCATTTCTCTTTGGACGTCATTGGTGATTGATCTTATCACAATCGATTTTTGAAAATATTAATTTCTTCGCATTTTTTGGTGAGTATTTTGATAAAAATAAATTAATTTTCGTTCTAATCATCGTTTTAATTTGAATATTTTGTTAAAAAAAAATTAAAAAAAAACAATGATTAATGAGATAAAAATCGATTGTTTTGTCTTTTCTTATTTTGTTTTGCCGTGCGAAGCAGGCAACGGGCCCGCTAGTATATACATAAAATCTTCCATTATGCCATTAGAGTCCAGTTTTAATTTTTTAAAACTTTTAACACTTAATTTTTTCGGTTAATTCCGTTAAAAGATTGATTCATATCATGTACTCATGTAGATATGAGAAGATATGTATAAATAACTAAAAACATTCTTACATACATAGTAAACAACTTTGACAGGTACAGGTTGTCAGTGGAACCTAATTTATCTTTGTATTAGTAAGATTTTTTTTAAATGTATTGGTGTATAAAACTATTTCCACCACTAAATATAGTTGCATAAAATTTTATAGAATGTAGCACAAAATTTTTTTCCAAAATAAAATTTTATTAGTTCAATAAATTTTCAATTTATTTAATGCTGGCTGCATTTATAAACTTTTAAAAACAATGTTTGCAAAATTTTTATTCTGCAATATCGGAAAATATTTAAATAATTTATGATTTCAAATATTATTTTCATACCACAAAATGCTACTCTGCTGGCTTTAATAATATTAACAACAGAAACGAATTAATGTTAAATAAATTTATTTAAAAATGTTTAGTTTGTGAAAAATAAAAACATTTTGCAAAAGCAAATGAACAACATGTATTGAAAAAATTACACTGTGCAAGAAATTGACACATTTTTTTCGTGACAATCTGGGCACCTGGTGTTTTAACATAATTGGGGTACGCTGAGTCCAGTGGTGGCCGCGGTTTTTTTTTTTTTTTTTGAATTTTTAAAAAACAAAAATTTCGAAATTTTGTTAAAAAAACAATTTTTTTTTCAAAAAAAAAAAATTATGTTTCAATAACGACTACTCATATTAGAAAAAAAGTTTTACTTTTATTGCGGAATTTCGGTTTTTTTAGTAATTTCAATAAACTAACCGTTTTTGAGTTACGCGAATATATGTTGTGCAACCTCCTCTATTTCGTTATAACGGTATATCTCGAAAACCAGAGCCAATCTTAAAAAACCGCGGGCACCACTGGATTCAGCGTACCCGAATTATGTTAAAACGCCATGTGCCCGGCTTGTCTGTTTTTTCAACTAGTATAGTGTTATTAATTATGTGTTTATGTCATAAAATTAAACATAAAGTGTTATATTGTGAAAAATTTTATATTGAAAAATTTTAAATTTTGTTTTTGTTGTTTTTATGTGTGTTGAATTCACACAGAACCTATATGTGTGAGGGGTGAACTAAAAATTGAGAACGCTCTCTCGAGTTGGCATACCAGTTCTATACTATGGCTTACATATAAAAAGTAGGTGAAACAAAAAACATTTCTTAAAATGGATATCACTGAACACGTTCTTTGTATGAAAAATATTTTCTGAACCCATACCTTTTGTATATGTGACAAAACAAATAATTAAAAACATAAAAAATATTTTATAATACTACAAAATATTAAAAATTTTGTTACATCGGTTAACCGGTTAATCTACTGAAAATAATCGGTTTAATAAAAATAGCTCATTTGATATTAACTGATCGGTTAATCGGG
Source organism: Pollenia amentaria (assembly GCA_943735925.1). NCBI lineage: Eukaryota > Metazoa > Arthropoda > Insecta > Diptera > Polleniidae > Pollenia > Pollenia amentaria. Next base: position 91,887,880 of record OX031009.1, on the reverse strand, counting down.
TAGTAATTAATCAGTTAACCGATTAACGGTTAGCCGAATGAATACTCTAGTATGTACATATGTTACATTCGCATAAATTGTTTTTTAAGACATTTTATTAAATAAAAGTATTCAGGAAAATTGAAAAAATATTTTTGGGTGAATTCAGTAAAATATTAAGCATTTTGAAATTTTTGCTTTATTTAGGTATTGATCAGTGTTGCCAATTGAGAATTCAAAAATTACACATGAGTGTACCAAATAACACATTTGTAATAAAATTCCACACACAAATCGAAAAAGTAGCTTTGCTAGAATACGTTCGCCTTGCAAAACTTTATTGATATTCTTTATTTGCAATTAAATTGCTGTAGTAAGAAAGAACTGGATGAACATGTATAACGGCACATATCCGTATTTATTTTCTAACATAAGCAGTAACGTCGGCGGAAGAACAGCACAAAAATGTTTTCGTACAAGCCTAAGCAACATCAATTTTAAAAATTGGCTGTGAGTGGTTCTGTTTGATTCAAGTAAACTTATTGACTTGAGGTACTTATCGACTACTCAATTTTATTTAGTACTAGCTATAATTACTTTTTTTACTCCACACTATTCAATAAGTTGTGCAATATAAAACATTTATGGCGCAATTTTTAGCTAAAATTATTTTTTATAAAATAAAATATTGGGAACTTTTTTCTTAAGTTCTTAAATCTCAAGAATGTTTAGATTTTTTTTTATTATATAGCACCAAAACAAATGTCGAAGAAATTAAAATCAAATATGACAGTTTATGTTAAACATTCTTCTCTCGCCTCTCACAAATAAACTCACTCTACTGTCAACGCTCGTAAAGATAGAAAGTGAAAAAGTCAGGGTGTAAAAACAAACTAAAAGTGAAAAAAATTACAAAAACTCAATATTCGAAAAAAAAATCTTGACTCTCAAAAATAAATTAAAAAATAGACTTGAAAGTAAAATTACACATGGAACTAATTACACATAGGCTACATATGCAAGTAAAAATTAGACGCCATCAGCCGTATTCATAACAAAAAGTTAGCCACAGTTTGTACACTACGTACAACGAGCTGCTAACTAGAATGCCGATTAAGCTTAGCAGCTTGTTAGCACAGAGTTTATTCATAACAAATTTTATCCGTCTGCTAACTTTTAATAAATCAACTCTGAATATTAATGATGCCACATTATAATACTCAAAAATGCAACACGTTTTGCATTAATCATCGCTGGTTGTGTCATTTCATTTCATTTTTTTTTTATTTTCCCTCTTTATATAAAAATTTTAAATGTTTTTAAATTAAAATATATTTAAAAAAGGACTCTAAAATAAAAAAAAACTGTGTATTAAAAAAAACAAACAAAATTATTCAACATAAAACAGCTGTTTATCACAAGTTGGCAAACGTTTGGCAGCTTGTTGACAAGAGTTTAGCAAATCGTTAGCCAGAGTTTGGTAAGTGTATTATGAATAAACTTTGTGCTAACTTCATGCCAAATTTTCGTTATGAATACGGCTGTATATGTGTAATTACACATGAATTGGCAACACTGGAATTAGAATATGATATTAGAACGCAAATGAACACTGAGTTAAATTAATTGAAATAAAATTATTATTTAAACTTTTAATATTGCTGGAATCCAGCTTAAATTTATGCCCTTTTTTAAGTCAAATTGCAGTTCATACAAAAATGTTTGAAACTATTTCCGACTCTAAAATTTTTCGGCATGAAAAATTTAAAAAAAATTTCTAATATTTTCTACAATAAAAATTCTTCGAAATTGAAGATGCAATATTTCAAATATCAATTTGAAATTTTTACAGAATAATTAGTATTGTGTTTTACAGAATCATTTTCTTGCTATATTTAACCGTTTAAAAGGTACTGCATTAAAAACAAGTTAAAGCGCTATATTCGGCTGTGCCGAATCTTCGATAGCCTCCACCGACAGTTAGAATATATGAGGGCTATAAGTTATTAATTAATCTTTATAAAAAACAGACGTCAGTATAAAAATTGTTCCGGTTTAAACCCATTGGAAGACAATCAGACAGTGTTATGCTTTTATTTCTAGCAATTTGAACTAATAATAAATACAATAGTGAAATTTGTTTTAGCGTTTAAAGTGCTTTTCAGAAGTCTGCTTAATATACGATCTAAGGTAAATATGGCCTGATAATGAGAAAATTGCATATTATTTCTCGCCGTATGCACCAAATTTTACCCCAATATCTATATCTGCTACGGTTTTAGGCGTATTTAAATAATTTCCCAGATTGAGCATAATATTAGACGTTAACTATGGCCCGAGCTTCACGAAATTTTATAGTGTAATTTTTAGTCCTATAAATCTTTGACGTACTAAATCGTGTTAGAATAGCATTATTTATTACGTGATTTAGCATACAAAACTGTTTTCCGGGAGTAGGTTTTATATGCGGCCTAGGGTAAATTATGGACCGTTCTTCACGAAATTAAAGTAGGATTTCTAGCTTTATAAAACTGTGCCGTACCAAATTTTATTATGATAGCATTATTTGTCACGGTTTTAGACGTACTAAACTATTTTTCGCTATGATTTCTAGTCAAATAGAACGAGCTTGTGCAAAATCTTATATCACGCCGTGCATTAGCCACCTTTTGTGTTAGTTTTTGTAAAAAAATTGTAATTTTTTTAGGGTGTTGGTTCTACATTTTGATTCATAGCTCTGATCCTACTGATTTGACACCAGCATTGTTATTATCTGTTGAGTTTTTCGAAAGTGAGCGTGTTTTCAACAGACGGGCAGACAGACGGACATAGCTAAATCGACTTAGAATTACTCAAGGAACCAGAATATATATACTTTATGTGGTCTTAGATACATTATATGAAAGTTTCACACTGCATTACAAGCTTAGTATACGCTCATTCACTACTAGTGGTGGAGGGTATAAAAAGAGTTTAAACTCAAGGAAGGAAGGACCAGTCTCATATACATCAAGCATCAAGGTTAGAGAAGGGGTTGGAGTCGGGGTCGCACTTAAAAAATTTCAGCGTTTAGAGTCGGAGTTAGTACTTTTTTCTGACGACTCCACAACTTGTTTTTTGAACAACGGTTCATTCGCAGCGTTTTTATATTGAAACCCTTTTCCCAATACACATGAGCATTTAAATATTTTCAAAAAATAAGACTTTTTGATTGAAAGATTGTGCTACGATAGGATTAACTATTTTAATAATTTTAAAAATATCTTCGCTTAAGTCAAATTTAAGACTAAATTGTTTTAAAAGTTCAATATAAAATGACTGACAATTTTTTCTTAATATCGTTAATAAACTTCGTTATGTGACATGCACCAAAAGTTACGAAATATGTAGAAATATAAAAAATTATACATGTTACGTAGGATCTTCAAAAGTTACGAAAAATGTAACAAATGTAACTAAACGGCATCACTGGCCGTAAGTTACATTTTACAAATTTTACAGAAGCAAAACTTCCTAAAATTAAAAATAAGTAAAATTTTTACGTTAAGTTTCTTTTATAATAAAAATTAACAAAAAAAGAAAAATTTCCAATTGTTGTATAAGAGATATGAAACTTACGCCTTTGAGAATTAGTTTTTTCTGAAACCGAAAAGGACGTAAGTCATATTAAAAAAATGGTTATAGACATTTTGAGGAAATTTTTTCTTATTTTCTTCATTAAATATATTTACTATAACATTTTTTATTTTAATTTTTAAATATTTATAACTTATTAATGCAACATAAAAAGTAATTCACAAAAAAAAAAGTTTGAAATAAAATTAAATTCATATCCTAAAACAATTAATATAGTACAAGGTTTATATTGCATATTTTCAAAGCGTAAATTTGTATAAAAATCATGACAGTATTTTGGTATGAAGGCGTTAAGATCCTTAAGATGTTCCCACTTTTTTTTAGAAATTTTTAATGTTTTAGTATGTAATGGAGCTGGTTTAAAGGTGTAAATTACTTTTTGGCTTATGAATTTGTTGTGCTTGCACTTAGGGCCTTTTGAATTTTCTTAATAGAATCGTCGGTTTTAGTTGTAGGAGAGTAAAATTTAGCAGGAACATGTATTTTGATACGGTGCATCACAATCAATCAAAAAGTCGATTTTGAATTTTGTGTAGTTTCGGCTTTTTTGATTTTATTTGACGCTATGTATGTATATTCCCAATATAAATCAATCATATACATACAAATTTCATTAAAATATAATAGCGGAGTTCAGTTTTTGGTGCAAGTTGTCTTGCGAAAGAGCAAATGCAAAATATCATAGCTCTTTTACGAATTTTAACGGAAACTGTGTATTTTGTTGTTGGATTTAACAAAAGAGCTAAGATATTTTGCATTTTCTCTTCGCAAGACCATTTGCACCAAGCACTGAACTTCGCTAATATTCTCATGGACGGTTTGCCTTCTAAATAGAAAAGTGTTTAACTAATGTGAAATAAATCAGTAAAAAAATAAAATATTTCAATCCCAATAAGCACTCAAATTTTAGAAATTCAAGTTCTTTAAGTATTGCTGGAATTCAGCTTTAATTTATGCCCAATTTTCAAGTCGAATTCCAGTTCATACAAAGCTATCAAAAAATATAGTTGTGAAAAAATATTTTTAAAATTTTGAATATTTAAAATATTTAAAAATTGTGAATAAGCCACCAAGCTCTTTAAGATGATGAATAATTTCATACACAATTTTTTTCTTTATTCAATTTTTAATTTTTTAATTTGATTTCCATTGGAATTGTAGGCTTGATTTATATTGGTTTTATAGGTTTGATTAAAACTTGATTTCAATACTTGAATTCAAGTTTAATTATTATGTGTTTGAGGCTGGAATTTGACTGTAAAACAAGGCTTGAATTACACTGTATTTACATTGTTATGTTCGACTGGATTTCCAGTACCCATTTTGCTGAAGTACTCTATTGATTTACAGTGTAATTCAAGTATAATACAAGGCTTGAAAATGGAAAACAGGACTGGAATTACAATTGATTTATACTGGAATTCCAGCAAAATTGCTTATTGGGAATGGTTAATTTAAAAATATAATTTATTAATTTTAACTGCCAAGCATTGTTAAAAATGGCAGACATTTTTTAAAAAATATTTTTTTGATAGCTTAAGCCATATTATACAACTAGTATGCCGGCTCTTTGACAGGTACATAACTCAACTGTCAGTGGTACATATTTTATGTTTGTATTAGTAAGATTTTTTTTAAATGTATTGGTGTATAAAACTATTCCCACCACTAAACATAGTTGCATAAAATCGTATAGAATGTGGCAACAATTTTTTTTCCAAAATAAAATTTTCTTAGTTCAATAAATTTTCAATTTATTGAATGCTGGATGCATTTATAAACTTTTAAAAGCCATGTTTGCTAAATTTTTATTCTGCGATATCGCATAACACAGGTACATAACTCAACTGTCAGTGGTACATATTTCATGTTTGTATTAGTAAGATTTTTTTCAAATGTATTGGTGTATAAAACTATTTCCACCACTAAACATAGTTGCATAAAATCGTATAGAATGTGGCAAAAAAAATTTTCCAAAATAAAATTTTATTAGTTCAATAAATTTTCAATTTATTGAATGCTGGCTGCATTTATAAACTTTTAAAAGCCATGTTTGCTAAATTTTTATTCTGCGATATCAGATAATATATAAATAATTAATTATTTCAAATATTATTTTTATACCACAAAATGCTACTCTGCTGGCTTTAATAATATTCACAACAGAAAAAATTTAGTGTCAAAAAAATTATTTAAAAATGTTTAGTTTGTGAAAAATAAAAACATTTTGCAAAAGCAAATTAGCAAATTGTATTGAAAAAAATTATTAATTATGTGTTTAAGTCATAAAATTAAACATGAAGTGTGTGTTATATTGTGAAAAATTTTAAACTGAAAAATTTCAAATTTTGTTTTGTTTTTGTTGTTCTTATGTGTGTTGAATTCACATAGAACCTATATGTGTGATGAGAGTTATAAAAAAAAGAGAACGTTCTCACCATGGTGAAATTACTAAAAGGTGGCAGCACTACGTGTTGTTGTACAACAATACAACAAAAACAGGCAAATTTGTTTGTGTAAAGAACCCAATGCTGTCAAAAATTATGAACAACAACGTTGCCATGTATTGTCTTTTCCGGCCAAACCTTAGGGGGAACTGTTACATGTTTAATATACACATATATGAATTCGATCCAGTACCGCGATTTTTTTGGACGTAATGGAGTATTGATGGATCGCGATCCATATTGCAGAATAGTCTAATTTTATGTGATCCATGATCCTGATCGCGGATCACATGATAAATGTTGAACGTTTAGCATACTTTGTGATATAAATTTGTGATATATTAGTACCTATTAAGGGCAAATTCAAAATAAATAAAATATTAAAATATTTTTGTAAAGTTTGTGATTTAACGAAAAATCCAGCAAGTTAGTGAAACAGGCCATATTTGGATTCAAATTTAAGGCCTTATTGTGAGTAATATTATTATATGTAAGATTTACTTATATGAAAAATTTTAATTCACACGACGTTTTAGAAGTTTTAAAAGATACATTTATTGAAATTTTGTATTGATCTTCTTAAACAAGCAAAATCAATACTTTTCTTTAAACGTAAATAAATTAAAATATTACAGATATCGACTCCTTTAAAAGTTATTGTGTAAGTTACAGTTTTATTTCTGTTATTGATTACATTTCGCAATTGTTTAACAATACTGTATTAACTCAAAATTTTTAGTAGAAGCAAAACAATTTATAATTTTACATTAAAGGCATATCAACTACGTCTTCATTACCGAAAAGTAGACAAAATAGCCACTACATATATTTTTACAGCGAGTAGATATTAAGATTGCATGTTGATTTTTTCCAAATAGTGAAAAAAGGTAAATTTTGAGTTAATACACTATTGTTGAACAGGCACGACATATTTATTTTTAAATATTTATAAGATAATAAAATTGTTCGGTTCCGAAGGATTTTGGTAAAAAAGTTTGGTCGAATAGAAAATTTTCAATGGCAACGCTGATCTGCAACAAATAAAACAAAAATATTATGAAAAAAATAATACTAAAAAATTCATAATTAAAATTTAAATGTTACATGAATTAAAACCAATTATTTTTCCACTTTTTCTTCACTGCAAGTCCTTTGGAGGTTTAAAGAAACAGGCGTAGAAGTGCATATCAAACATTAACAGATTTTTAAAACGTACGCACAACGTGTTCACAGACAAAATTATTTTTGTTTTTATTTATTATATAAAAGAAAATACATTAGCACAACTAAAGACGCACATTTAAAACCCAATTACGATTTATTTTTTGCAACTATTTTAACTTTTAAACACAATTTTCATTTGAAAACCGCACAAAAATGATTATTTTTTTAAAGCACAATAATTTTTTTCAAGAAAGTAAACATAAACAAAGCAAAATGACAGACTGTAGTTCTCACCACAGTTCAAGCAAAAAATAGCCAGATGCCGTAGTGCTGCCACCTGTAGTTACTGCACCATGGTTCTCACCAGTCGGCATACTAGTTCTATACTATGACCGTATACATGAATTCGCCTTGGAACTAGTATGCCGACTGGTGAGAACGTTCTCTTTTTTTTATAACTATCATCACACATATAGGTTCTGTGAGAATTCAACACACATAAGAACAACAAAAAATAAACAAAATTTGAAATTTTTCAATTTAAATTTTTCACAATATAACACTTCATGTTTAATTTTATGACTTAAACACATAATTAATAATTTTTTTCAATACAATTTGCTAATTTGCTTTTGCAAAATGTTTTTATTTTTCACAAACTAAAAATTTTTAAATAATTTTTTTTTGACACCAAATTTTTTCTGTTGTTAATATTATTAAAGCCAGCAGAGTAGCATTTTGTGGTATAAAAATAATATTTGAAATAATTAATTATTTATATATTATCTGATATCGCAGAATAAAAATTTAGCAAACATGGCTTTTAAAAGTTTATAAATGCAGCCAGCATTCAATAAATTGAAAATTTATTGAACTAATAAAATTTTATTTTGGAAAATTTTTTTTGCCACATTCTATACGATTTTATGCAACTATGTTTAGTGGTGGAAATAATTTTATACACCAACACATTTGAAAAAAATCTTACTAATACAAACATTAAATATGTACCACTGACAGTTAAGTTATGTACCTGTCAAAGAGTCGGCATACTAGTTGTATACTATGTTCTATACTATGACCGTATACATGAATTCGCCTTGGAACTAGTATGCCGACTGGTGAGAACGTTCTCTTTTTTTATAACTCTCATCACACATATAGGTTCTGTGAGAATTCAACACACATAAGAACAACAAAAAATAAACAAAATTTGAAATTTTTCAATTTAAATTTTTCACAATATAACACTTCATGTTTAATTTTATGACTTAAACACATAATTAATAATTTTTTTCAATACAATTTGCTAATTTGCTTTTGCAAAATGTTTTTATTTTTCACAAACTAAAAATTTTTAAATAATTTTTTTTGACACCAAATTTTTTCTGTTGTTAATATTATTAAAGCCAGCAGAGTAGCATTTTGTGGTATAAAAATAATATTTGAAATAATTAATTAATTATATATTATCTGATATCGCAGAATAAAAATTTAGCAAACATGGCTTTTAAAAGTTTATAAATGCAGCCAGCATTCAATAAATTGAAAAATTATTGAACTAAGAAAATTTTATTTTGGAAAAAAAATTGTTGCCACATTCTATACGATTTTATGCAACTATGTTTAGTGGTGGAAATAATTTTATACACCAACACATTTGAAAAAAATCTTACTAATACAAACATTAAATATGTACCACTGACAGTTGAGTTATGTACCTGTCAAAGAGTCGGCATACTAGTTGTATACTATGTTCTTTAGTGTGTTAAATTCACACAGAACCTATATGTGTGAGGGGTGAACTAAAAAATTGAGAACACTCTCTCGAGTTGGCATACTAGTTCTATTCTATGGCTTAAGCAATACAAAAAAAAGGAATTTTACTTAAAAATATGGCATAAATTAAAGCAATATTTGAGGCACTAGAATTTTTTAATTTTGAGTGCTTATTGGGATCGAACTCCGAACCAAATATTTTGACTTATCAAAATAACAATAATCGATTAATTATGAATTCGATTAGTTACATTTCTGATCTAATTGATAAATAATACTAATTGAGATCGCACATACCAAATGTTTATAAATTATCTAATAAAGATGATGTTAAGTAAACCACTGAATTAATATATGAATGTGCATGTATGTGTATGTATGTATGTCAACGAACATATACATATAATTATTTCACAAATTATTGTTAATTATAAATTTAAGCAAACTGCAAATAAAAAAATCACGACTTAATTAAAAACTTTGGGATATCATGCAAAATATGATCTTTAGAAGAATTATTATATTATTTAGATATTGCGCGATAGTGATACATATTATTAAAAATGCCTGGATCAAATTTCTTGAAAACTTTGTTATGTTAAGGTATTCAGTCAATGCCAAGAAAAAATAGCAAACGTTTTTTAACTACAAATACACTGCAATCTTCCTTAACGGACACCTTCCTTAAGCGGACATCCCCTTTCAATGGAAAGCATTGATATATTTTGAGAGAATATCCCCCTTGTACGCACACATTTCAACGGCCATTCAGATCTCGTTAAAGGAAATTCCACTGTATGATTTATTTAACATAATTGTATTACACTTTCCCAGAGTATAAATGTGTTAAAAAAGTCTGTTTTTCGAAGAATATCACATGCAAACAATGTACATAAATAGCGCTTTATAGTTTATACTGGTTTATATTACAACAATTCTATTATAAAAAAGTTAATAATAACAATAATTAAATGTTATATGTTTACCTTCCATTGAATCACCAAAAGCGTTGTGAGTTGGCACATGTTGATGTATACGTTGAGGCTGTTGACTACTATTAGAGTGATGTGAATGGGGATGACTGTTGTAATCTGCCCGCTCTCTTTCTATATCAGAGTTATCGGCTGTACTACCACGACTATATGTATTAAAATGATGAGAACCGTCTCCCGGACTTGAATGTGGCGTAATATCGATCATTTCGTCATCGTCTGGTGTGGTTAAAGTTGTTGTTACTGCAGCCCTATTAGATGTTGATGGGGCTGCTAATGGGTGATCTTGATCATTGCCAGATGTATGTCCGTTAGACTATATTTTTAAAATACACAAAAATAAAAGATTACTTTAAACCAGTGGTGATTGCAAAGAGAGGCAGTTAAATAAATGTGTGTGGTGGCGAGTGTATTTTGAGTGCACTGAAAAAAATTTTTGCTACTTATGTCGTTTTTTTATAAGCAGTATTTTCCATTTTAAAGAAAATAATAAGACCAAGTTTTTTATAAACAAACAAAAAATATTTATTTCAGGTAGGAAGTGCTCAAAAAAGTTTGTTCTTCATCATTAGAGCTCATTTGTTAATACTGACACTGACGTGAAAAGGTCATTCAGACTCCCGGATGAGTGCAGTGTGTGGCTGAGATCCTAGCGATCTGGAGGGCGGCGGAAGTGATACTGGGTCACATTGTAGGGGGATCTGTGGTGACAATCTACGTCGATAGTCAGGTTGCGCTAAGAGCATTGTCAAACTATATGGTGCGATCGTGCCTGGTTGCACGGTGTAGGAATGCTCTGAGAGAGCTCATGTTTGCATTCACAATAAGGCTGTGTTGGGTACCAGGACACTGCAAGGTGGATGGCAACGAGGTGGCAGACGAACTCGAGAGAGGCGGTTCGAATCTAGACTTAGAGGTAAGGGACAGAGGGGTAAAACCCCCCTTATGCCACTACTATGGGGTGATACGGGAAAGATTCCGTGATCCCGTTAACTGGTCCTGAAAGGATAGAATGGATTGCAGGGTGTCGAGGGCCTTATGACCCGGATTGGACGCAGGGGCAACCAGGGTTCTATAAGGATTGGATAGGAGTAGTCTCAGGACCCTTATAGGGTTCTTGACGGGACATTGTTCTGTTAGGGATTTTATGGGCAAATGGGATTTCCATACCGGACTTCTGCAGGCTGGGCGGGGATGCCGAGCAGATAGAGACGGTTGAGCATGTACTGTGCCACTGTCCTAGGATGCAGGGTCCAGGCGGAAATTGCTAGGGGCTCGATTTCACGACGAACTGGGGTGTATCGCTGGATGTAATTCAACCGATCTACTGGGGTTTGTCAGGGAAATAGGACGGCTGTTTCTGCTGGGTATCTGTCCTACGTGGTATCTATCCATCTCCACCAAACCTTAGGTCTATTTTCTACTTTTCTTCTTTACTTTTTTTCCTCTTTTCTCCTATACTAAAGGGATTCACAATGGACCTCAATGGTCTTCCAGTGGATATGCGTCCTAACTAGTGTTTGGGGTCCGGGATTTCCCGGGTCTGATTTCCCGGGAATTCCCGGAAAATTTCTGACGGGAAATACCGGGAATTTTTTTTTATTTTTCCCGGGAAATCCGGGAATTTCATAAAATAAGCAATTTTACATAAAAAACGTTAATATTAATTTAATTTTGTTTTTTTTTATTTATAAAAAATATTTTAAACAAAACTTCAGTTGCTTAAAGTGATTTGTCTTATTTTTTTTGCCCGTAGAAATAGATTTTTGCTTTGATAAGCGCTTTTAAATTAAAATTGTTGACATTACTGTATAAAGACAAAAAACAGCAGTTTAACAAACATCAAATATTTTTAAATATAATTCCAAGGCGAATTCATTTTACAGGTGGTGTTAAAAACACAGCTGTGCTACTTTTCTTTTACTTAGAGAGAGAAATGTCAAAAGTAAAGTTGCTTGTGTTTTTGATGAATCGACCAACTAAAACAAGAACAAAAATACAATGTTGTGTTATTATTGTTCTACTTGTTGTATTATTGCCACGACCATTTACATGAATTCGCCGTGTGTAATTAAACAAAATCCAACAATCCAATTCTGCATAAAATTGACAAAAAAACATAAAATAAAGCGACCTTACCAACTTCAAATCAATTTTAAAGCATTGGAAGTAAGTATTTGTTAAAGAATTTTTAGATTTTTGATTAATTGTACTCTTAAAAGGTAAACATGTCTGAAGTATGGAAATATTTTACGAAAGTAGACAACGCAGGTCAATGCAAACTTTGTCCCAAAAGGCTTATGCACAAAGGAGGCAGCACCAGTGGCTTTATCCGACACCTTGGAATGGTTCACAAAATAAAACTAGATACTTCAACAACAGTTGACCAAAAAACAAATAAGGAGTTACCTCACAACAATGGCACTATAAAACCAACTTCCGTGGAAAGTGAAAGGGTTTTTTCTCTTGCTGGTCACTTTGGAACGAAGTGGAGAAATAGAATGTCCATTGACTTACTCAACGCAATAGTGGTTTTAAAAAACTAAAAACTTATATAGATATACATATATGTATGTATATATGTATGTTATTTTTTTTAAAGTTTGGTAATGAAGATCTCTATATTTTTAATTTTTAATTGTGTTTTTTGTGTTTTGTATATTTAATTAGTTTTACACAAGCAAATTTGTAATACACATATTGTTCCTTTTTAATAAAACTGTTTTAAACATAAATTTTGTTACATTTTAATGACTTGTTTATGATTATTGTTGATAATAAAAATTTCCCGGGATTTAAAAACTTTTTTTCCCGTTTCCCGGGAAATGAAAAAGTCCGGGAATTCCCAAACACTAGTCCTAACCTAATGCTTTTAATGTTATTTCCAAACATTTTCTTTTATTTATCGATTTAGCGATTTCAAATAAATTTTAGGGTTTGTTTCCAATTTTGCGATTGTTCGCGATAAAAGCGATTTTTTCCCGTAAGTTTTCTGATTCTTTAAAGCTATTAAGATTTTTAATAAATGTTAGACTTTGCTATCATATCGCGGTTACCAAATGTTTGGCAATTTGCGCAAACTAGGCAATTTTTACATTCCTTTAGGTTTTACGGACCCTTAGGCCCTAATCATGTAAAACGCAACGCCACGCCAAAGAATTACATTGAAAGCACAAACAATGTCATAAATATTTTGTAATTTTGTTGTTGCTTTCTACAGAAATCATCATCTTTTTTTAGTACTTCTTTACCTAATTTATCTTCTTAAATATTAAAGATATGAATAAAGTTTAAATCGAATTGTTCTCTTCTTAAAATCATATTTAATGAGTTTTGTTACATTTTTGAAATTCGAACTGATAAGGCAACAAATTTTAAATGATTTTTGGTAGTTTTTCTAAACTAATATTTTTTCAATTCAGAATTTAACTTCTCAAGTATATATTACTTATAGGAATATAGTTGAAATTTAATTAAGTTTGATAATTTCTTAAAACATCTTTAAATTGTTTTGGTATTTTTTTTAAATTCGGACTGATAAGGGTACAAAATTTAACTTATTTGTGGTACCTTTTCCGACCACATATTTTTTAATTCACAATTTGACTTCTATGATTCGAATCGATCGACTCTCCGAATTTTTGTTCGTAGTTATAACTTTCTTTTTAATTTTTGAAAGAAAAAAAATTCTGAATTAGTGGCGATAATTTTGAATATAAGAAAATATTGGAAAGAAAATTTTATTATATATATAGTATATAATCAAAATCGCGCAAATCGTTATGAAAAAAATTTGGAATACTCAGGAGAGTCTAAAGAGGGGTCTCAATGCCTACTATTCTTACTGATCGCCGAGTAAGGTCTGTTGGGAAATTTCACGGAGGGTCACGTACGGATGAAATTGGTGTTGGTGGTTATTACCTGGGCTCGCCCGGCCCTACGGATTTTGTCGATTTTTAGCGTTTGCCAGAGTTAACATTGCCGTCAAGGGAGAGATGCTCAGGTCAGGGCAGATTGTATAGAAGATTTGCTATTTTCACTGATGGCTCGAAGATGAAAAGCACGGGTACGAGGGTCTTGGAATTTTATGGCTGTGGAATTGGTAAGGAGCAACATTACCAGGGGCCCGGAGGTCACTATATTTTTGGACAGCCAGGCGGCACTTAGGGCGTTAATGGGCTGTTATGCCAACTCCAGGTCACTGCAACATCACCGGCAACGAAACAGCTCTTGAGTTGGCAAGACAGTGCTCGGAAATGAAGGATCCTGACTGTCTGAATGCGGTCAGGCCTCCAATTGGCTTTTACTTCGGGTGAATAAGGGACTGCAGAATAATCGGACTGCAGGGTATCGCGTGCGATTTGGCCGGTGCTTAGCAAGTCCGATTCGGATTCGCTGCTGGGCAGGAGTAAGGTCTGCGGCAGGAGCATGATAAGTATTATAGCAGGCCACTGCATGATAGGCAGGATGGCGGTAAGAATGGGATCTAACTTGTCGGATATATGTAGGTTGTGTGGGACCCGGAGGAGTTGGAGACAGTTGAGCACCTTCTGTGCACCGTCCCAGTCTGCAGAACAACAGGCTGAGATGGCTAGGTAGTAGATTCCTGCGCAAATTGGTAGTTTTCCCGGGCTGTGTGCTCAAGAATCTAACGGGATTCGTAATGGGAGAGGACTAGCTGCGCACCAGGAGACTGAGGACTGTGTATTTTAGGACAGTTTTCTGTTGCTTGTGTTGCCTTTTTTTTTTTTTTTTTTTTTTTTGTATTCACCACTTTCTCTATTCTTGTACTTTTTCTCTTTATTTCTCCTATTCTTCTCTTGCTCGAATACTATTACTAAATACGGCATCACAATGGACCGTGTTAGTCTCTGGGTGAGGGTGTGAAGTTTACTTCTTTCTACCCTTTTTACCTTACCTAACTTAAAATATATTTAAAAAAATATTCCAGAAATTTGGTCCTTCTAGCTTATATAGTATGGGCGCCGCGATTTTGAAACAAGGGATGTAACGAATACCGATACCGATATATCATAGCTTTTGCGATATATCGGTATCGGCGATATTTTACTGTCGATATGTCGATACTTTAAATTTTTTTCGAGTTTTATCGATCAAACAATTTAATTATCTATGCTGGTTTTTTGTATATCAACTAAGAGCAGAGCATAATAAACCAGAATAATGGAAATTTTTTGTTTTAATGCTTAGCCGTTTGGCTTTGCTCCATAGCACAGGGGTATGTAGTATATTTTAGACAAAACCTTAAATTTTTTTTATTTTTTTGATTTTTAAAAAAAATATTGATACAATATTAGAGCTAACACTTCAAATTTTGGTCACATTGTACAACCTTTTTTGACTGCATGAGTGACGGATTTATATCGCATTGCACATGTAAAATTTCTGGTTAACATTTTTTAAAAATATAACAATAAAAAGTACAGTTTGGCAAGCTGCCGATTTTCTTTAGAAGTTTTTAGATATTGAAGGGCTTTAACACACATCGGTATAAATAAAGCCTTTATAAGTTTGTCATTGTTTTTTTCAACAATTCGAATCTTAGTATTCATTTATATTATTGTTCCTTATGAGAAGCGGAGTTATGGTTTATGTGTAAAAATTAGAGGCAGCCGAGCTGAATTGCAATAGTAAACTTTAACCGAGTATATGTGACATATATATAACATAGTCTCGATCATATCCAAGTTCTTTAGAAAACCCATTTCAACAGACACACGGACAGACGGAGATCGTCAAATCAACTTCGCTACTCATAAGGACCCAGAATATATATACTTTATAGGGTCTAAGATAAATATTGTAGAAATTACAAGCCACCTTTGGTGAAGGATATAAAAATATCTTCAAAATTTGGTTTTTTTATTAAGCTACGGTTTTTTCAATCTTTAAAAGTGTTTTATTGTGTTTAAAAACTTTGTTTAAAAAAGTAGGCGTTTCCTGTGTCAATAATAAATACCTACAAAAGAACATAAATAACTGCATTGGAACATTTTTATAGCTTAAAGATTTTTATTTACCTTTTTCAATACTGACTGATACGCCGTTAAATAATTATTTCCTTCTGCCACAATTTCCCGTACCCCCTTTAAAGGAAACTTTTCCATACCGATTTCAAGTCACAGTCAATGGCGTTCACTGTTTATCTGCAAGAAAAGTGGGTGGAAATATATTGTTAGTACTGATTTTATTTTTATTGTAAGGCAAACTTATCTATGCACATATGTATACGAAAACAAATTAGATTTTGTCATTTTTCTGAGAAGAAAAACTATTTAGACAAATAATTGATTTGATTGCTAAACAATGATAATAATAAACCACGAAATGACGTTTGCTTTTTCATATTTTTCTAAATATGTAAGTATGTATTTATTGAAATACAAGAATGGAAACGCATTATGATTACACACACACAAGGACACATTTGTGGGTAAAACTTAAGTTTTGCATTCATACTGCAACAAAGAAATTTACATTCGTAAAATAAATTCGTTTTATTTTGTTTCTTTTTATTTTTATGAAAATACATTCATTTACCCTTATACATATTTAATTATTAATAGACTTTTAGAATAAAAACGTAGTCAAATTTGTTTCTTTTTTTTTTGCACAAAATATTACTTTTCTGAAATTACAACTAGTGACGTGCTAAAAATTTTTTTTATGAAACAAAAATAAAATCTGTCAATTGTACTAAAAACTAGTGATGGCATTTGAACGAAACAGATAAGCAACTGTCAAAAACATTACCCCGGGTCACACGAGCAATAAGGTTTGCAATTATTGCCATGGCAACTCGTCACCTTAGAATAAATTTGTCCCAATCAGCGTTGCCATATATATTTTTTTTATAAAACTTCTTATATCTGAAAAAAACCTTTTTTTTTCAAGAAAAAAAACATTTTTTTCAAGAAAAAACTTGTTTTTACAAAAATGCCAAAATTTTTAAAGAAAACACAAAAGCTTATATGGAGTTCATTTTGTTTAAAAATTAAATAAAATATACAAAAAAATGTATTTGGAATTCATTTTGTTTAAAAATATAGAAAAAAGTATATAAAAATTATTATTTTCTCTTTACCCAATAAATTAGTTTACAATGAAATACTTATTAAAAACCTTAAAGGTGCTAAAACTTTAACATGTTTTAGAAAGTCATCATTAAGACAACTTTACAAAGTTCAACATAAAACTTTAAAGAATAAACTCTAAAGTCCATTATCACCTTCAGATAACTTATATGAATCTAGTGTTAAAAAATACTTCAGCACCTAATAAATATAGCTGGGATATTTTAGGTAGGAAGGAGTAAACACAATTAAACACTGTTTCAGTTATAGAAGTCAGAGAAAATATATAGGCAGATGATGGCTTAATTGCACAAAAACACTTAATATTTTCATCCAATATACTGAAAATTTGATATTATGTATTTATAAAAAACTTTCATTAATTTATAAAAACTTAAAAAAACTTTATATAAATTAAAAACTTTTTTGGATCTCAAAAAACTTGCAAAAAAGGGAAAACTTGCCAAATGGCAACGCTGGTCCCTATGGAACATATACATATAACTCGACCATACTCTTTTTGATTCCAGTATCCATTTCACGGTATCTCCTACTATATTCGAGATATCCAGTATCGACTTTGCTGTACGTCCACAATTTAAGGTTTTATGAATATTGTTTTGTCAATTACGCCAATGTTTGAAAATGGGTCAATGATTGCCAAAAAAAAAAAAAAAAACCAACATTAAATATAATTGTTTTTATTCATTGGTGCTAGACAAGGAAGGACAAATCTACACAGTAGGTAGATAGGTAGGTAGAAAGGCTGGTGTGAAGTCTCATTCACACCTTCACACAGAGAACAATATAGTCCATTGTGATGCCTTGTTTAGATATAGCTAGCTGGAAAGTAGGTAAAATAAACAGCGAAAGCATTAGAAACGATAAAGAAGATAGATAAGAAAAGAAGATCTGACCAAACCCGAGAGAAAACCTCACTCAACATAACACAAATCCGCCCTATGTGCGGCTAGCTCGCAGTCTCCTGCTGCGTAGCCAGGCCATCCCAATTACAAATCCTATCAGACTCTCGAGTTCACAGCCCAAGACATCCCCTAATTCGCCTAGGAATCTACTACCGAGCCACCCCAGACTGCTGCCTTGTAGCCTAGGACAGTGGCACAAAATGTGCTCAACCGTCTCCAACTCCTCCGGGTCCTCACACAACCAGCACATATCCGACACGTCGGATCCCAACATCATCGCCATCCTGCCTATCATGCAATGGCCCGGAATAATTCCTATTATGGTCCTCACGCAGACCCTACTTCTGTCCAGCAGCGACTTCGAATCGGACTTCTTAAGAACCGGCCGCAGCGTCCGTGATACCCGGCATTCCGGCCCGATTGGTCGCGCCCAGAATCCAGTCCCTGATCCTTCCAAAATAGAAGCCTATTGGAGGCCTAACCGTATCCATATAGTTAGGATCCGCCATCTCTGAGCCCTGTCTCGCTAACTCATCATTGCCGTTTATGATTCAGTGACCTTCCAGAGCCCTCCTACAACCATCGACTAGCTTGGAGATCACATAACAGCCCCTTACGGCCATAAGAGCTGCCTGGCTGCTCACGTATATAGTGACCTCCGAGCCCCTATCAAAGTTGTCCCTCATCAGTTCCACGGCCCTCAAGTAAATAATCTGCTTCTACCTGACCAACTCTGCCTAGAAGGCGTTACTACCTCCGGCAACCGCCCAAAATCCACCCTAGTGCCCACATAATCCGTGGAGCCGGGTGATCTTAGGCATTAACCACCAGCTTCAATCTCACCCAGGATCCGAGAGTGACCCTGCGTGAAAATCCCCATCAATCCTAGCTCCCTCAGTATAGGAATGCTTTTGGTTGCCATTCCTACCATATACTGCTTAATGGGCAGAAGATGTAGAATGACATCCAGTGCCGCTTGAGGAGTACTTCTCATGGCACCTGTCATGTTGATTGAAGCACACCTTTGAGCCTTAGACAGAAGGTTCCTTCGACTAGCCACTCTCAATGACTTCCACCAAACACAGCATCCATACGTAGAATGGGTCTAACCACCGAAAAGTACAGCCAGTCCACTACTGACGGCCATAGTCCCCAGCTCCTACCTATCGATTATCTGCAAGCATAGTAGGCATTGATAGTAGGCATTGCGTATTCGTTCCCCACGACAGATTGCTGTCCAGAATAACTGCTAGATACTTAGCGCTATCAGATAGACTAAGCTCTTCTCCTCCTAGTACCGGCAGCCTAAAATTATCTACCCTGTACCCTGTAACTCCCAATGCCTTATCACTCGCCCATGCTGACAGTTCGCCCAGCGCCCCTTGGTTGACTTCGCTAATTATCGGCAGAAACTTGCCCAATACCAATATCACTACATCATCCGCGAAGGCCACGACTTTCTGACCCATTCTGTGAAAAAGTCCCAGAACGGCATTGACAGCTAAGAGCCATAATAAGAGGGAGAGAGAACTCCCCCCTGTGGGGTCCCCTAGTCACCAGTTTCTTTAAGCGTTCGTTTCCCCAGTCCGAGTGAATAACTCTGCTGCTAAGCATCAGCTGCTAAGCATCAGAGTTATCCATTCGACCAGGAACAGCGGAACGCCTAGATCCACCAGTGCCTGCCTAATAGCCTCTATCTTAAAATTGTTAAAGATGCCTTCTATATCCAGGAATACCGCCAAGCTGTATTCCTTGCTTCACAATCCCTGCTCTACATAACCAACCACATCATGAAGCGCACTCTCTGCAGGTCTACCCTTAAGATAGGCGTGTTGAGCGCCGCTGATGATGCCGGCGTCAATCCTCGTCCTCAGATGTAGATCAATCAGTCTTCCCAACGTCTTCAAAAGAAAATACGATAAGCTGATTGGTCTAAAATCCTTGGGCTTAGAGTGACCGGTTCATCCCGCCTTGGGTATGAAAACCACCCTAACCTCTCTCCACCCTTAGGAATGTGCCCGTTCAGCACACAGACTCTAAACAGTTCCATCAACAGCAGGAGTGATGATCTCAGAAATTCCGTAACATCGCCGGAAAGATATCACCTGATCCTGCCGATTTGTAAGACCCAAAGGTATTAACTGCCCACCGCCCTTGCCTGACACGGAGAAGGGGTCACCACATTCAAACTGTTCCCCCACCCCAGGATCCACACATCCCGGAAAAAGAGTCTCTATTAGCTGACAAAGAGATTCAGAGCTAGATTCCGTCCATGACTTGTCCGGTCTCTGAATAAATCCTGGGACCCACAGGGTCCTTGGATAAAATTCTCCTCAACCTGGACATCTCATTTACAGATTCCACTGACTCGCTTAACTTGACCACGAGTCCATTTTCGCTCTCCTAATATCTACTTTATATCTATTGTAACTCAATCTGAAGTTACTCCAATCCTCTTCCCTACGCGTATACTTCGCTCTATTGAACAATCTTCCGACAGTGGACCTTTGAGTCCTCAACTCATCTGTCCACCATCTTGGTTGTGTGCGCTTGCCCGGAAAGTTCATTGGACAGGATCGCTCATAGCTACTAGGCAATACCTCCGTGAAGGTGCTCACCAGTTGCTCCACACCGGTCGAAGTCGACCGCCAGTTGTGTGCAACTCTAAGGTTACTTTACACCAATCTCGAAAAGTAATCCCAGTCCGTCCTTCTCGGATTCCTATACGGACACCTTTTCGACCTCTCAAACATTAGATTTAAGGATAGGCGACTATGGTCGGAGATCCACCCTCCAATCCTCCACTTACTCCCTACAGTTCGTCAATGTCATATCTATCACTGCCTCCCTATCCCTAGTTCTGAACGTAGGTGTATTCCCCCTGTTACAGATAAGAAGATTGCTGGCAATAATAAAATCAAACATAGACTCACCTCTTTTGTTGATGTCGGCACTTCCCCATTGGGCATGGTGTGCATTGGCGTCACAACCTAGTACCAGCCTCCAGCCGCTTCTGCCTGAGTACTCCACCAACTCTCGCACTGTTTCGCCAGGTGGATCGGTAGCCTCGCATGGCAAGTACACCGTAGGGATGGGCAAATTGAAAAAATATATCGCATCGATATTTTATAAGAGTATCGATATTTATTAATTAAAAATATCGATGTATCGAACGTATTAAGGTGAAATTATTACCAAATTTAAAAACTTAATATACCTATGTCAATACATATTTACAAACATACTACATGTTATTACATATTTACAAACATACTACATGTTATTCCATTCGAACTTTTTATTGTTTCTTTTAATTTCAAATTTACTGCCTGCCCTTCGATTTCGAATGAATCTTTAATTCGCTTAACTTTTATTTAAAACAAAAACCATTTTTTAAAAGATTTTGTTTGTTGTGCTTAATTCCCTTTTTAAATAATTGATAAAAAATACTGAAATTTATTGTTGGAGGATAAGCTGTTCCTATGCGCATTTCACTGGTTGCTTAAGGTAGAGTTAGCCGAACGTCCACGTCCCCTAACGAAACGTCTGGTCCATTTTGTTATTTGCTTACAATGTAAATGCTTACCAAATTTAAATGTCACGTAACGGAACGTCTCAATCTGTATAAATTAGAATTTCTTGCCGTCGTTACGTGACAGTTGTAAAGCAGTGATGGCCTGCTTGTATATTAAATTGAATGCGGGTATTTTCGCTCTGTTTTTTGGTACTTTTTTCCAGTATATTTATGGACTTTCGACAAAACGACTTACAATACAACATATTTCCATATATATTAATATACATATGCTTAGATGTACAAAATGAACAAATGCATATGCACATACAATAGAAATGAGAAATATATAAAAGGCTTTAAATGGTAACAAAATATTGTTTTGCCTATGCACATTTACAAAATAATATATGTAAATTTGTATGTATATGCTAAAATAAATATTTGTTTATTGTAAATCTATAATATAAATATTATAGATATTACAGATATTAAATTATTAATGTTTTTTTACTTACACTAAATACTGTTTTAATACCATTTTAATCACTTGGTACTTTTTCTGTACAACGGTCAACATTTAATCCTTTTGATTTCCCATCACTGTGTGTGTTGTTTTATCCCTCCAAGCAATTGGTAGAGTGTTTTTCGATTGTCTACGAATTTTAACTACTTCGCCACATTTGGTAGTTAAACAGTAGATTTTTCGGAATTAAACAACAACAAAATACGGTAGAATCGCATTATGAGTTCTTAAATTATACTTTTTCGTCACTTTAGTGAGTTGTTCAGATAATTGTAACAGTTATACAACTGCAACAATGGCACAATTGAATATTTCACATATTATATTAACTTCTTCGCAACGATTTGCTGTTTAATAGTGAATATTACAAAAGCAAAATACGTAAAAGAGCACAGTTTGTATTTAAGTTGCCATGTGATCGGTGCTACGTGCGTGTAAAATAATATTAATATATAAAATTATGTAAAATATAGTGAAATGTTTAATATTTGAAAATAGAAATAGTTATAGTATTGTACTTAAAATTGGGACTCCGCGGAATCCAAATGTTACCGAAAAAAAATGTATAAATGAGAGCACAAAACTGCCCAAACTTATTCTTCGGTTAGATTGGTTAAAGTTTTAATAATTTCTCATGCATATTTTTTTTAGAGCAAATGAAAATGAAATTGAAAATAATAATTTGATAATTATCTTTTTTAAAGGATATTAGTGATTTTTTTAAACTGTCTGTTTATTTAGTGACTTAAAAAATTTTAGTGTGAAAATTAGTGTTTTTGTTAAATTTTTTTAGTGAAGATCAATAATAACGTTGAGTGAAGAAAATTTGTAAAATAAGTTTTGTAAAGCAATAAAAAGATATGCTAGTTATAATATGATGAAAGGTTACAAAGTTAGTGTTTGAACAAATTTGTGATTTTGTGTAGTTTTCTTTAACAAAATTTGACCACATTAGGTTTTTAACTTTAAAACATTAACAGCTATTTTGATTAAATGTAACGTAGATTTTTTAATATTTGTTTAACTTTAAGCTAATTTTTTTATATTTTACTTAGATTTCCCTTACAAAATCAAACAAAGATAAACAGTAAAATTACCATAGTGGGACACTTCTTCCCGAACGATGTAACTACATCAATAAGAATTGAATAGCAAAAGCGATAGGTTTTTGCTAAATGGGGAAACTATTTAGATTATTTTTCGATCGAAATTGTTTGCAGGGATGTATACTATTGCTTTTTTGTTTATGTATGTGAAAAACATATGACACGTTTTTAGATGTTCTATAAGTGCACCAACGTGCAGGCAGTCCGTTACAGTAAGTTACGGGACAGCAACGTTCGCCTAACTCAGCCTTTAGGCCAGATCATCAGGAAATGTTCTCCTAAATCATTTTAGAAAAGCCAAAGCTATCAGCAAACAAAACTACAGAGGGAATGAGAATTACCTACAAACACTCAGAAAGTCTTGTTTGCAACGATATCAAAGCTTAAACAAAATACCATACAATAAATCAGTGATGAGTTTTATCTTTTCTTACGTTTCCCGCTACAATTATTTGGAATTCTCCCAACATTAATTGTAGTTGTAAGTGGGTAAAGAAAAAACATATTAAAAACAAAAACAAAGTGCTTTTATTGTTTTCGCAAGAAATCAAAATAAAAACAATTTGCCAGTTCAGTTTTTTATGCACGTGCACTTGCTAAAATTTATTATCAAAGTTGTTTGTGGGAATACTATTATTTATTAAAAGATTTTGTTTGTTGTGCTTAATTCCCTTTTTAAATAATTGATAAAAATACTGAAATTTATTGTTGGAGGATAAGCTGTTCCTATGCGCATTTCGCTGGTTGCTTAGGCCAGATCATCAGGAAACGTTCTCCTAAATAATTTTAGAAAAGCCAAAGCTATCAGCAAACAAACAAAAAATTACCTACAAACACTCAGAAATTTTTAAAATTTAGTTTTTAAGGTAAGTTATGCGGACGAAGTTTTCGTTTGAAATCGAGGGACCGACAGTTAATTCTACAATAAAAAAATTAAAAAAAAAAGTCAAGAATACAAAAAAATTTTTATTTATTCGCCATATGAAATCTAAAAAAAAAGAAAAAAAATAATAATAATTGGGATTATACTATATGGTATGTGACACATACTATGTAAGTAAACTGTGCAACATTTTATTTTTAATATATAAGAACATGCTCAAATAAGAAAAAAACCAAAATATATTTTTTTATTATTAACACTCCAACTTTCAAGAGTCTATTGCTGCTAATACGCCATAATTATGGCGATTATTTGCATAATTCTAGGAACCCTTTCCAGAACATTTTTTCTGCGCTTATTTTTTTGTTGTCATCTCTTAAAAAACCGAGACAAAACTGAACTGTGTAATCTAGGAAAATGTACAATGGAAAAGCGCCGTTATTTTCTTAATATTATTTAAAAAGCATATGATGCAATTCTTAAAAAACAACAGTAGTTGAGCAACGGTTAAAATGTTGAATTTTATTATAAAGAGATCTTAAAAATATCGAATTCGATAGTCGTAGATAAATATCAATGTATCGATATATCGGTATTTTAAATATCGGCGATATATATCGATTATAATTTTTTAAATATCGATATTTTGATATATCGATATTTATTGCCCATCCCTAGTACCCCGATGCTAGTGGCAGGACCGTTTTGTCCTTGGCTTCTCCTGTCACAATTGTAAAGTCTCCATTACTGTAAGAATGAGAAATTATAAATTAATACTCAGTTCTCGCAAAGATACAAGTTCGTACCTTCTCATCTGTGTGGGGTACGAACAATGTACACCCCGTGACCCTTAATCCAACTACCCGGTTTTTGTTAATCCAGGGCTCTTGGATTAAGGCCACGTCCACATTGTTATCGATGAGATGGGTTACTATATCAGTTGAGGCTGCTTCACAGTGGTGCAGGTTTATCTGCACCACTTTCAACCTCTTAGGAACTATAATTTTTAGGAAATCTGATAGACCCCAACCCGAATACCGCAACCCCTCCTATCGATTCCAGCTTTTTAAAGACTCCCGGTCAACTGCGAACCTGAAGTCTCTGCCATGGTTCTCTTTGAAGCTTTTAACTCCCAATGGCTTGTAATGAGATTGTTTTGGTTGGCCAGTACTTCCAGTATGACCTCCACCGATTTTATAGGTGGATGTATCCATACCGTGACTACCGGCCTTAATGGCAACTCAGACGCGAGTATAACGTCCAGACTAGCTTCAGGACAGTAGCTGCCACACCTACGAATTGCGGCATTTAAAAACTCAAAGGTTGCCACAACTGACGGTTTTGACACCTCTTGAACGATACTTCGTCCGGCCTTCCTTAAGCACTAAAGATTTCGTCGAGTAGTTTGTTCTTTAGTACCTGCCATCTCTCGACACTGATCCTTCCATCAGGATCCATACGATCAGAATACCGTCCTTACTCGACGACTCCTTTAGTGTCTTTGACGTGGAGGGTTGGTCTTCTCTGGAGCCAGTCCTTTTTGTGATCTCTTTGTCGGGATCTTTATGAGAGCTGACCACAGCTGGATTCGTTCGAATCTAGCAACGTTCTTTCGGTGCTTCCTCAGCAGATGCATATCCCGCCCATCGTGCAGTGAGGAGTCTTTCTTAGCTCTCTTTTCTAGAAAGGCTTAGGAGACTCTCACACCACTCTTGGCTTTTTCGTAGCTCGTTCGAATACCTGATGTTACCTGTTCTGTCGCATCTTGCCGAACAACGAGTTTTGATACACTCGCCAATCCGCCAAAATCTGTGTTATTTCGTGCTCATCATCAGAGTTAGGTCACCCAGAGTTAGGTCACCGAGTCTTTCCGATGCCCCTGTACAAGACGGAGAGTCGGTTGGGGAGTCTCTGTTATAACTGTCAGTTGTACCATTAACTGACTCTCCTGCAGCAGAATATCTCTGTGAATACCCAGCAAGTCGGAGTTTGAATCTGACACCGAACCTGCTGAGCTGTCAGTGATATTCCCTGCACCTTCATTTTGTTTTTTAAAATTGTCCAGTTTTTGGTCCCACGAGTGCGCACGTATACAAAAGGACCATTTCGCGCAGTGACGGCTTGTGCGGACTAGGCTAGAATTATAACTGACCCTTGCCAGAGGGAAGCTATTCGCGATCAGTTTCTTTAACCACTAACTAGCCATTCATGACCTTAAAAGTGGGGGATGTGGGAAAACAAAGGGGAGTAGATAGGATTATAGGTAATGGGGGTGGGATAGGGGATGGATGGATAACCCTTGGTCATGCTGGCCTTAAAGCTTATGCCTTCAAACTTGTAACGGTTAGACTACGCCGATTTAATTTTTTACCGTCGGCATTTAAGCCACCACTACGCGGCAAGATAGTTATCCAGGTGGTGGAATCAACACAGTATAAAAATTAGAATATATTTGAGGTAATACATACAAAAAACTTGTAAACAGCTGATTTGGATATTAATTTTAGTTTGTTGATCGGGGAAATTTGCGCACAAAATCTGTGCCAGTGCGTGAAAAATGGACTGGGCATCATCTGCGCCATCGCTTCGGGGAGATATCGTTGAGTAAGTATTATTTTAATGTTTATGGATATAGTTTTCATATTTACAATTATTCGTATTGTGGTTAATTTATTGAACTGTTTATGGTTGTTAATCCAAATGTTCAGCTTTTAATTAGGTTTAAGTTCATTAAATTTAATTTTCATTAAATTATTTTTATGAAGAAAGGAATTTTACAACATGAAATGAATTAAAATTTAAGTACAATAAAGTTAATAATTTATACCGGTTGTATGATTATATATTTTCAACTTCTAATTTTTTTAATTCTAAAAGTAAAATAATTTTCGCAACCTTAAACTTTCACTTTCTTGTGTAATCGAACAAGAAATTTGCAAGAAAGCCGTGTATTTCATTAAAATTTTCATTTGTTATAAGTACTTTCATGTGTACATGCAGCAAATTGATGTGCTGTTTTCACAACACAGGTGATTGAACCTTTTTTTTATTTATTCAAAATCACTTTTATAAAACATATACAAAATCAATCTTAAGAGAGATGGTTAAAAGCTACCTTACATCAATAACAATATTTATTAATTTAAGAACACGCAAATGAGTTTTAATAAATTTGTATCGGAGAAGGAAAATAAATTAGAACATAAAAACCTTCAATAAATCATTAAAGGAAGGAATGTATAGTACATACAAGGAAAAAAATATATGTATATATAATGAATAATTTGTTTTGTACCTAATATAAATTTGAAATGTAATCATTGTTTGAATGATTACAGGAAGTTTGAAATTTGTTTGTTATATTTTGAATACGCACATTTATGTATTCTACATTACAAAGATGATGTTATCTTTGTGTAGAATAGTGCCAAGGCAAATTCATAACCATTTTAAGAAGTTTGTTCTGGCTGATTTGGATTTTCTTAACATGTGTTGCTGCACATGTTCCCCATGCTGGACATGCATATAGGGCTATAGCCTGAAAAATTATCTTGACAATAGTTATTTTATTTTCGGTGTTGAGATTGGACTTTCTATTAATAACAGGATATAACATTTTAATGGCAATATTAAATTTTTTGATTATATGATTGGTGTGTTCATTAAAAGTTAACCGTCGCACGGTGGCTGAAAATCGTTTTTCATCGGCCAAAAATCTGTAACTTTTTTAAGGAGAGAAGACTTCTTGAACTTTTTTGCAGTGTTAATTTTGTTAAAATCAGTTCAGTAGTTGTTGAGAAATTTAAGGTCAAAGTTGAACTTTTGATGTTTTTTAGCTTTTAGTATAAAAATGCTAATGATTGAGATTGAGAATTATGGTATTTTTTATTCAAAAAGTGGGATGTTTTTCTGCCCACTGTTTTAAGAACTTTTTAATCTACATAACTGCCAAATTTCATTAATATATCTTTGTTCATGTCAGATTTATAGAATGTCGAACCTTAAAATTATTATTTTTTACTCATGTTAAAAGCCCTTTTATTCATTTACACTATATAAATAATTAATTTTAATGGTTGACATTCTATAAATCTAACATGAATAAAGGTATCATAATGAATTTTGGCAGTTATGTAGATTAAAAAGTTCTTAAAACAGTGGACTGAAAAACATCCCCATTTTTGATTAAGAAATACCCAAATTCCCAATCCCGGAAAACCGCTTTAAATTTTTTTTTGTTCAAAAAAGGCAATACAATTTACCACACGATATTGATCAGAATTTTCTAGAAAATAATGGACATATTAGAAAACATTACTGTTCTAATTGTATAAAAATCGGTGTGTTGAATTATTAGAATTTTTTACTCAATTTATTTTTTTTTTTTTGTTTGAAAAATTTGATTTGTATGATTAAGTAGACCTTGAAGTTTTACCTCTGTCGAAATTGGTGTGATTTTAATAGTGTCCCTTGGTGGCAAACATCCCTTCTTAGCAGCAGTTATGTGATGATAAGCAGGATACAGATTTGAACCCTTTTCAATTGCACGTACTCTGAGCTGAATATATTGCTCTTTTGTTAACTTCAAATCTAAAAATAATGCTAATGCCTCTTCATTTAAAAACTGTTTTCATCGCTTGGCGGTGGAACACTCTTAAGAATCCGTTTTGTTCTCTTGGGACTAGCGATAAACAATTTTTCAATAATATCGACTTTTGTGAGTTGTTTTTGTGATCGCAGTTGATATAGCAAAGCTTCTTGAATATTTTTATCCCCGATTTCTTCGTTGATATCCTTAAGCTTCCGCCTTTTAGATCTATCGCTACAGTTCTCAAGTGATTTCTTTGGTCTCCCAAGGTTCTTTTCATTTGTACCTTCTGAAGATATCTGGACACTGAGTTCGCCATCTAACCAGTTTACAAAACTGTTGTAAAATCTAGGTTTACTCCATCCAACTTGTTTGAAGCGCTTTTTTAAGTTTTTGACGAAATCGGTTATTTTATTTTGCAGTTCCGATCGTATTTCAGTGCTGCAGGAATATATATTGAGTTTTCCTTCAATGTAACTTAAAACATCTTCCTCCTTTTTATTTTTAAAATACTCTTCGGATAATTCTTTATAGCTGAAGCTCTCCATTTTTATAGGTATTAAAAAAAATTAGATTGTTATTGCTTAGATATATTTTAACAACTGAGATTTTATTCGAATACCACTGGCTTTTATACATAGCTTGCGTTATACTGTGTTCCGAGGTAGCAAAATAAGGTAGAATAAAGAACTAAAATGGGCTAAAGTAGGATACGCTTAAAATCCCACAGGTATTGGTAATTATATAATATAAAATACTTGGCTTGGTACACTTATATTTCAGTCATATGAATAGGTAAAATTAAAAGAGCAAAAGAAATGTTGCGAATAATTTTACACAAACTAAAAAAGTGTTCTATAGGCTGGTCCAAACAGGTACAAAAGTGCATTTGGGTTTAAAGTGGATACTTTCACCTACCTACAGCTAGTAAAATTTCTTTAACCCCTTTTGACCTCATAAATTCTATTCTTCTGAACTTCAATTTGACTAAAATATAGAACCTGAAAAAATATTTAATAACACAGCAGGTATAATCGGTACAGTAATACAACATAACATTGTTTAAAGACTGCTTTACTACCAATGTAAAAAATGTTGAACCCACTATTGATAACAGTTTGACATAAAATATAATAAAAATCAAGCCAAAAAATCCGTTTTATCCGAATATCTCCAAAAGCAAAGGAGATAACCTAAACATTTAAGCATATTTTTTGTAACTCAGCTTAAGTTAAATTTTTTTTTTTGCAATCCATAAATATATTTTTGGTGAATTTTTTTAAAGGTTTGAATTTCCGAGGTTACCAATTTTAGAGGTCCGCAAGTCACTCTCCCGACCCTCCATGGACCCGTGTTCTTCCAATTCAACACAAAAGCTACCCGGCCATGACAGTTTAAAATTTCATTCAAATATGTTCAGCCGTTCATAAGAAGCAACATTATTTTTCAAAACAAAACGCTCGTAAACCATTGTGTTATATTTCAGTCATATGAGCAGCTTAAATAAAAAGAGCAAAAAAAATGTTGCGAGTAATTTCATTAAAATGAAAAAAGTGTTCAACAGACAGTTCCAAACAGTTGCACAAGTATATATGGGGTTAAAGAGGGCACCTTCAGCTTTCTGATGGTACTAAAATCTCTTTGACCCCTTTTGACCCTAACAAGTTCTACTCCTCTAAAATTCGGATTTAACTAAAATATAGAACCTGGGGAAACATTTAATAACACATCAGGTATAAATGATACATTGATGTAATGATCCATTTCTTAAAGACTACTATCCCATTAATATAATAAAAAAAATTTCGACCAATTATTGATAACGGTTTGCGAGAAATCATAATTTAGTTCTGATCAAATTTACAAAAATTTATTTTTTTCTAAAACAAAATAAAATATTTGTTTCCAGCAGCATGCCACAGCCACAATTACGAATATTTTAATCTAGTTTTTCTGATACCTTAGTTCTAATATGTTTGCTATCGAATGGCATTAAAATTTTTAAAATCGGCGATGACAAAAAATTGGACTTTTGGCCGATGAAATTCAATTTTCAGCCACAGTGCGTCGGTCTAGAAAAACTCCCAAATATTTAACATTGTTAGACCAGGGAATATCTACACCATTTAAAAATAAATTTGAACTGGGTAGGTTACAAGAACTTCTTTTTCTTGTAAAAAAGATAGCTTGTGATTTTCCAGCATTAATTTGTATTTTCCAATTAACAAAGTATTGAAAAAGGCTGTTAAGAGAATGCTGTATATTATCAAGAATAGGTTGTGGTGATACATCAGAGCAATAAATTGCAGTATCGTCAGCATAAAAAGCATAGCTACATACATGACTTTTAGGAACGTCTGCACAATATAAAATGTACAACAAAGGCCCCAAGACAGAGCCTTGAGGAACACCTGTATCGATATTGTAGTTTTCTTAGTATGAAAGTTAATGAAAACATTGTAACTACGATTTGTCAAAAAACTTTGTACGATTTTTACCAGATATGACGGAAAACCGTAGGAAATTAATTTATATACAAGGCCTTTATGTCATACGGTATCAAAAGCCTTTTCCACATCTAAAAGTACCATAGCAGTAGACTTTTTGTTTATAAGCTCATTTTTTGCGTAATTCGAAATTCTTTTGATTTGTTGTGTGAAAGGGACGAAACCCGAACTGTTCCTTGGGAATAATATTTTTTTCATCAATAAAAAGAAATAATTTTCATTTAAAATTTTTTCATACATTTTTCCCAGGCTACTGAGTAGACTAATAAGCCGGTAGCTTTCCGTTTCATTATTGGGCTTTCCCGGTTTTAAAATAGGAATTACTTTTGCAATTCGCCAACATGTTGGGAAATACTGAAACTTTAAACAAGAATTTATAATACATGTTAGATATATTATTCCACAAACTGAGAGGTTTTTCAAAAACTCATTTTTAATGCTATCTAATCCGCAAGATTTTCGTGGTTTAAGACCTCTTAAAAACTTTTTATTGAATCTACTGAAATGTATTCTGAGTCGGGTGTAATATAGTTAAGAGAACTGTTATAAATTATCACGTTATTGACTTGTTGTTCTAATGTCTGACAACCAAGGTTGTCTGAAACATGATTTTGAAAAAAGTTTTCTGCAAACGCATTAGCTTTATCGCAATCAGTATTTATAGCTCTACTTTGATCCACCAATGAGGGAATATGGGAAACCCGTTTTCTCATAACTTTAGTAATATTCCAGAAAGTCTTAGAGAGCTTGTCAAGTCTACGTAATCTGTCATTCCATTGCCGATTTCTATGATTCCATATTTCAGTTTTCACCAAACGGTCATAGCGTTTGTATTCATCGAGATCCGTTGTCCATTTATATATTTGCCACTGACGTCTATAATAGTTTCTCTTCCTAATAAGGTTGATAATTTCGCTTGGTAATCTTATAAAATTCGTATGTGAATTTGGAATAACAGGAGTACTATGTTCGATAGAACTAAGGATAGCATTAGAAAATGTGTTAACCATTTCATCAACTTTATTCACTGTAGAAATGTTATCTCTGTTAGGCGGAGCAATGGGAAGTAATGAATCAAGTTTTTCAGAGTATTTTCTCCAATTGGCTTTATTAAAATTTAGCTTCATATTTCCCAAAGAAGAAACAGAGGCATTAAGTAAAAATATAACAGGTAGATGATCGGATGAGAGTGTATTTAAAACTTCAGGTTGGGTTAGATACTCCGGGATATTTGTAAGTACAAGATCTAATGTTGAAGGACGGGACCCCGAAAAAGTTGGTATTCGTGTTGCACTATTTGGAAACATTATAGTAAAAGGGAAATGAAAAGTCAAATCGTTGATTAAATTACCATAACAATTTGCTCTGAAGCATCCCCATTCGCGGTGCTTACTATTTAAATCCCCACATAATATAAAATTTCCTTGAATACTAAGCAGCTTTCTTATATCACGTCTGTAAATTGGTAAAATGTCAGATGAATTTCGGCCACCTGGAAAATTAACGTTAAATATTTTTAAACTAAGTTGATCTAACGAGAGAACAATTCCTACATTTTCAATAATATTAGTTCTGACGGACTGTAGTTGTTGAAAACGAATTGATTTTTTAATAATAATTGCCACACCACCACCTCGTCCGTTTGGACGATCGATGCGCATAGGATGTGAAAATTTTTAACCACTATCCAACCAGGTTTCAGTAATTAAACAAATATCAATATTTTTATGAATAATTAAATTAAAAAACTCTATTATTTTGCCGCGGATACTTCTTGCGTTCCAATACATTATTTTCATTTGCGTCTTCATTATTAAACATTTGAGTAATAGTAAGTTCTGTTAATACATTAAACTGTTGTTCTTTAGATGTACAATCTCTTAATTTATTTATTAATTCCATTGGCCCTTCACACACTAGAACAATTATGCCAGCACAATATGACTGCTTGTGGGCAAGCGAGGTGAAGAGATTAGTTTTTCGTTGGCGTAAAGTTTCAACCGGCTTCAACCCCGCACAAGCAGCATAAAATTAATACATGCA
This sequence comes from Pollenia amentaria, assembly GCA_943735925.1. NCBI lineage: Eukaryota > Metazoa > Arthropoda > Insecta > Diptera > Polleniidae > Pollenia > Pollenia amentaria. The sequence continues at coordinate 91,854,696 of OX031009.1, read as the reverse complement.
CATTTTCGTAAACAAATAAATGCAAAAAACACTAATACATACAAAGCTGTGTGCACGTATACATTTTATGCCAGATGAAATAATCCCGTGTGTGACGGAAAGAACAAAAATTGTGCGGCTTAAAAAATAGTCTAGTGTGTTAAGGATCATTGAAAGCTGAGTTATATCTTAAATGGTGAATAAATCATTTTTATTAACGTTGTTGTTGTTATGTGGAAGATTTTGGGATGCATTAGCTGCTTTTGTTTCTTCTTTGGTGCTCCCATCTAACAATTGTACGAAAAATACATTTATGATTTCTTCTTAGATCATTTAATTTAATAGAACCATTTACAAAACAAACAATGTAAATTGTATCAACAAAGTTTTCATATGTTTTGTCAACGTGTTTGACCTGAGTGCACTGTAAATTACTAGAAGTTAATTCTGCTTTTACTTGCTCTTCTGTTTTAGTTTCAAGGCCAAACAAAACCACTTTAAATACACGATCAGATTTTACATCATGTGTAAAAAATTGACAGTTTTTTCACTTAACAATGTTTTAACAACACCATATGAGGCTATTGTATCACAAAATATTTTTGAACCAATTGACATTCTTTTTAGTCGATAATTTACAATACTTTTTCAGTCAATATTTTGTGAATAAAATCACCACCCTGACCTAAAACTTTTATTGTCGGAATATGTTCCTTAACATTTTTAATTACAGCTTCCGTCATCATCAAGGGCCTGCCATAGGGACAAGAACAATTCTTAGTTGAGAAAAAATAAACACTCGTTGTAAAACAAAGTAAGAGACACAAATATATACGTCTTTTCAATACAATAGTCACCAACGAACTGAAGTGATTGAACCTGTAGTAAAATTTATATGCTTAACACTCAAAAAACTATACCCATGTTCTGAAACTTCGGTGAGAACTTCTCGCATCGAGAGGATATGAAACAAAATATTCCATCGTTTTTCGGAAAGTGTGAAAAAAGTGTGGCTGTAACTCATGTCGAAAACTATTTAAAGAGATTACGTCGTTACGTTATAAATGTCATAATATTCCACTCGAATCCGATGTGAAATTGCAGACGTTGAGAACGCCAATCAAACATATCGTTGACGGCCCGCAGTGTTGCAATTTTAAAAAAAGCAGCCAAAAGTCTGTTTTTCCCGCCAATTTTTAAGATCTCTATGTAAACATTTTCCCTACACTGAAAGAAAAGCGATACGTTGCTGGAATGAACCATGTCATTGGCCCCTATACATATATGCAATGAAAATCTTCATTACTTGTACTAAACTGTTCATTGCAGTAATAAAATTTTCATTAATACTAAGAAACTTCCAAAACGGTAATTTTCTTACATTTCGTTGTAGCATTAATGATACGAAACACTCTAGATTCGGGCTACGTAAAACTTTGATGTATTATTTGAGGTATAAATTCGTACAATAAAATATCACAAGTTAACGTTTATGTTTAAGCAATTTTGTATTATTCATTTAATAATTAAAAATTGATATGATATTTTTTCATTATATTAGCTTAAAATTATGAAAAATGTCATTGTATTAATGAAACAATCTTTTTAAATAATTGAAAAGCTTTCATTTTATTAATGACAAGTTACATCATATGAACGAAATGATTTCATTGCGTTAATGATACATTACATTTCAATAATGAAAATGTACGTTGATTTGAAAAATGTATGGCATAGAATTAATGACAAAATGTCATTGTATTTATGACAGTTAAGTAATTAATGAAACAATTTTCGCAGCGGGAATGACGCGCTACGTTGGCTCAAAAATAATGAAAAAATCATTGCAGGAATGTAAAAATCGTTACATTTACGAAGGTTTTTCTCTTAGTGTATAAGCATAAGCATGGTAATTCAATATGCACCTTTTTATTATCTGACAAAGTATGATATTGTAATAACGTTTGAAATTTCAATTGCTTATAACTTTTTATCAAAAGAAATTTTAATGAAATAAACTGTTTTTTAAATGGTTTCTTAGCTTTAATGTCTATAAAGATAAATGTTTCTATCACTTTTGAAATCACTTAAATATTATTTTTTTAAATGGGTTAAATTTTACATAATTTTGAGGATTGATGGTAGAAAATCTTAGGGAATTCATAATATTTCATAAATTAACTAGTTCCATTTTAAAGTACGTACCCTTTTCTTTATTTGCCATCACCATCATGGATGTACTGGCTTAAGTCTAGACTGCCGTTCGTGTTTTGACCCTCGGCATTTCCAGTATCTGGTGATGCCAGAGGTGAAGGCAGTGTACTTAAAGGCCTTGGCAATGAAAGGTTATCCATTCCCTAAACCGAGGGGTCATGCGACACGTGCCAATCGGTCTGGTTTGCATTCAGAGGTTACCAACTTTTATCACGGAGTTTTGGTGATACCTGAGCACCTCAGCAAATAGAATACGCCCTTACAAGCTTACCACGTTACTGGGGGCTATGACGTAGCGGAAGAACGGCACGGAACAGGACTTAAACAGGAAGGACAACGAAACGAAGACAATCCCATCGGTGGCAGTAGCAGTTTCGACACGCACATGAGGATAACCTGGTAAACCCAGGCTTAACGAATGTGCAAATGAACCCGACCCGATCTGGTCGCTCAAGAAGGGTCCAAACGGAATAGCTCTCAGGAAGAGAGTGATAAGCCGCCAAAATGGAGTAGGATCCGAGAAAACTCGATCACTCCAGCACCATTGAGCGCTACAAACACAAGAAGACCCTTTAACGAAGTGCTAAAGGATCATCTATTAGTGGCCTTAACAAGTGACAGAAGTGGCCATCTTAACCCTGTAGTAACAGAATGGGATGCGATCGAGTGCAAGTTGACTGAGCTTGTCATGGAGCACGTGCTCTCCCATTAGAATAGTCCTGCACCTCATTTTGATTTCGGAGACTGGGGGTACAGGATAATCAAATTTTTTGACGCCTTCTCAAAAAACTTTCCAGGCAAGTGAATCGCTAAGATAAGCGATGCATGGGATGGTTTAAGTCTTAAGCTAATCTCCGCCGAAGAAATTCCAATGAGACCACAGGCAAAAATTAGCTTACCTAAGTTAGGTTCTGACGGAGAACAAATACTAGGATGTCTGCAAAGACACAACCCCAGTATCCTGATGGATGGATGAATGGACTGTTATTCGGGCCGAAAATCATGGGGATAATGCTACATGTCTTACGCTTGACATCACGGAGAAAGGCTTAATGGGGCTAGAGAAGGCAGGCCTGAAGTTCTTTTAAGGTAAGCCAAAAGCATGTCTTGTTGCAAAAAAAACTCACTTACATGATCTTTTGTACACAGCATAGCTCAGAATACCTTTTAGTCGCAAGGGTCGAGACAGCAGACAAGAGAAGCTTTTTGATTGCCTCGCGCTATGTTGCACATGACAGAGATGCCCCTCCTGACGAAGTACGGTTGCTCTAATTCTTTTCAGGGGCCAAAGAAAACATCATCCTGGGATGTGAAGCCAACGCGAGGCAAAGCATCTGGGGCAGTAGTGAAATCAACTTACCATTTCTAACTCTGTAGCCCGTTTCTTTTTTTTTCGCATCGTAACTAAAACAAGTGAATTTTGACAAAAAACAGTGCAATATGAAACAAAAAAAAGTTTTTCTCACATAAGTGTCTCTGTATCTTCACTTTGCGAGAATTATCTGTCATTTAAATAATTTTCCAGCAATTATTGGAAGGATGTGAGAAAAAGTGTTTCTGTAACAATACTTTGCGAAAAGTTCCTCACAAGAACTGTCAAAATAAGTCTCGGTTGAAATTGATGCGAGAAAAATAAAATTTAAAAAAATGGAGCCCAAATGACATAGTTGGGGGAAGTGCACTAAATATTGATTTAAATCAGCAGAACACTATCACTCTTTTTTACCAGCTTTAGTGATGATTGCTTTTTTTTAACTGCCACTAAAAAAAATCTGTGATATTGCAAATTTTTTCACTAAATTTGAAAAATGCAATTTTGTATTAGCATAATCCTTGATACTTGTTATGATATGCATAAAGCCTTTAGTACACGGAATGTAAAAAGCCACATGCGCATGTGGTTCTGACGTAATTTTGACGTCAATGCAAAGCCACAATAAGCATTGCGTGTTGTGCGATGACGTCAAAATTACGTCAGAACCACATGCGCATGTGGCTTTTTACATTCCGTGTACTAGAGGCTTTATGCATATCATAACAAGAGCAAGCAAAAATATAGTGTTTTTAAAAAACCGACATTTTTGAAAACCGGTTTTTCGGTTACCCGAACTCGGAAAAACCGGTTAATCAGTTAACCCCCCATTAAATAGCAAAATAAATTAAACGTAAAAAACAATTCATTTTAATTTAAAAAACAACAAAAAAACTGAAAAAATAGAATTTGTTACACAAAATTTGTACTTTGTGGTAAGAAAAACCAAAATTGTGACTAAAAGAAATTTATAAAAACCAACTGTGAATTTTATGAAGTTTTTTTTAAAGTAATATTTCAAAAACAAAACACAATCCAAATGTTTAGGAGACATTCTGTTTTTCAATTTAGTTTTTATTAAAGATGATACCGAGAAGACTCTTTCACCGACAGTTGATGTCAGATTACTTAGTAGTAAGAAGAGCATGATTTAGCATATTTAAATTTTCCGTTCTCTTGTTAAATTTTTCCAAATATTGGAAGTCATCTTTAAGGTTATTGAGATTAACACGTTTGCATTTATTACTTAATAGTGCATTTACACTTGTAATTTTCAAACTAGTTTATGATCGTAAACTACTTTCATAAACTATATCGTTTACATCAGCAGTTTTGACAGTTAACAGTTTAACAGCCGTGTCACAAAACAGCTGACTTCAGTAAAAAAAACTTAAAAAAGTTGGTGCACGTACATTTATACATACGATAAACATACCTTTTATTTTCGTTATCCATATTATATAAAACAATTTTAAATTAATTTTTTTAAACTTTTTCTTGATGTGTTCCTTTTTTTAACGCAAACTTTTTTAACTTAATTTTTTTTTTTTTTATGAAATGTCAAATATCACTAGCGTTGCCAGAGCAAAATTTGAAAAGAACAGAGTTGCATTAACAAAAACTGGTTGTTTGCAACTAGTTTATCTCAAAAGCTAGTTACAAACGTGTTTATAATTTGTATGGATAAACAAGTTTCTTTAACTAGTTTATCATCATAAACAACTTATAACGTGTTTATGGTGTAGGTGTAAATGCACTATAAGTCTTCAATAGATTTTAACGTTATGGTTAGTTGTTCCTCTAAACTTTCGAATTTAATAAAATTTCAAAATCTTCAGAGTCTAATTCACTATCAATTGTTTCATTTTCTACAATAAAAAATAGTCTCTTGTAGAGATGCATACCAAAGTTTTTAGTAGTAGACTTTGACGAATATTTTATATATTCGCAAGATTTCGGAAAAAACCATTATGTAAATATAAAAATAGTGTATTTAGGGTCATATTTCTTCTTTGGGAAATCCAGAGTATCACTTGAAAACTTATTAACTGCAATATTGAGCGGTTGTAAAACGTTTAATACATTAACCAGAATTTGGAAATCTGACTCGGAAAATGTATCTAAATTTAAATCAAGAAGTGCATGGTTGACATACGATTTTAGTTTTAAAAATGTAGAAATCATTGTTGCTAAAGAGTTCCGGCGATGTTTGACATCCAATTCTAGAAGAATCTGGTGTCCTTCACGTTCTATTACATACTTTTGTATTTTTTTGCTGTTTATCTTGACTTTTATTAAACATTTTAACCACTCTTCTAACTTTGGATATGGTTGGGTTAATTGATGGCAAAAGAACAGTATGGTTGTCGACTGGACAAAACGAGCCAACAGAATCATAGTCACTTTCATCATTAATATCGGATCATACGCTGTCATCCAATTTATCGTTACTTGATTTGTCGTAAAAACTATCTACTACGCATAAATGAATACCATGATTGTAGCTTAATTGACTTAAATAAAAAGCAATACATTGTTTTTAAAACACTTTTTAACTTTAAGTGCTATACATACTTTTGTTAGGCAACTAATAAATATTAATTTTCTTTCTTGTGTACTCCGAATTTATTACAAATTTCCTTTATTTGACACACAAACAATAATTCACTGCGAACTAATAATAGCAGCTGACAATCAAATAAGGAAAATGGACGATTTGTACAGATATAAAAAACCGGTTAACCGGAGGGGGAAATCGGGTTTCCTAAAAACCGGAAATATGCACAGAACCCGGTTTTTCGGTTAACCGGTTAACCGAAATTGAAAACACTATTCTTATATCAAACAATTTTTTTTTGAGTGCTAAATTTTTTAGCATCACTATCACTCATGTTTAGTGAGACTGCTAATTTTCAATTCATCAATCAACATCAACAAAATGATTGCAATAATTTTGCACTATCACTAACTGTGGGTTGAAACTGCACAATGAGTGCACTACTCCCATCTATGCTATATTATCTGAAAAAATCAATGTCCTTTCGACACCACCTGTAGTAAATTCGCCTTGAAAGAGTCTAAATGATGAAATGATGCAGGGCTGCCAGATAAGTTTGGTGAAAAAATTTTTATTAAAACATAACCAAAAAAAAAAAAAAAACAATTAAAGTTCATATTATTATACATACATACTTAAGCTTGAGGTCTATTTTTATAAAATCATTTATTTTATTTTTTCTTTAATTCGATAACAATTTAAAATTTCAGATTGTTATTTTTCCCTGAGGAAATCACATAAAGGCGTGACAAAATATCATATTGAACTAAAAATAAAAATTTTGGCCAAAAAAAAGGACAATAATATAGTGCATTGACTGAAAAATGGGGTAATAGTTTAATGCTTTGATAACAGAAACAAATGTAATGTTGGTTTTGCCGACACATTTTTTAGGGAACAGACAATTTTCACAATAGGGATAGAAAAATTAGAAGATCTAACGTTCCCTCGGTTCAGCTAAATAATAAGTCTAGATATTATTATATAGCTAACCACAGTGTTGGATGGACAGAAAATCATACTTTTCCAAATTTTCTTTTAAGATCTTCACAAACGCTCCAAATGTCAGTTATTGTAGACTTATCAGAAATTTTACTAGGGGGTGGCCGTATCTTCAACACTTTCGGAGTGTAGAGTCATGTTGAGTACCTCAATAAGGCGTTTTTTCGATCTATTGTCTTTGAAAATTTCTAGCTTTGTATCGAAAATAGAGCATTGTAGATAAACAATAGATTTCAATATTCTCTTAACACAAAAATCTGTCATTCAGAGCTAATGCTCCCTAATCCGCCAATTTTTGGGAATCTGAACTATTCTACATCCCAGTTTATTCATTTATCGTATTTGCTAATAATTTTCGAAGACTGTTAACTTGAGAATTAGCGCCAAAACAATGTAGCATTGGCTATGGTCTCATTCAAGTAGCCCAAAACTTTTAGCGAAATTAGCGCATAGGAACAGCTTATCCTCCAACAATAAATTTCAGTATTTTTTTTATCAATAATTAAAAAAAGGGAATTAAGCACAACAAACAAAATCTTTTAATAAATAATTGTATTCCCAAAAACAACGTTAATAATAAAATTTTTACAAAAATCATTAAAAATGAGCAGAAAATTCTTTAAGCGTACAATTAAATCATTTATTTCAAAAAGGGCTCAGGTACAATAATACAAAGTGTTCAGGAGGCACAAAAAATAGTATATCTCTTAAGCTTTTTGAAGCAATTTTTTCCGAAAATTTTAAGCCTCTGTTTATGTTATTATAGTAAAAAAACAAAAAGTATTTTAAGTAATATTTACAGGAGAAAATAGTCATTATAGATTCCGGAGATGAGTCCTTTTTGAAAATTATTTTGGAATTTTCGTGGTTTTAGTACCAAAATAATATCGTTGGTATATGAAATTTATTGAAACACACAAGTATTCAGATAATCGATTGCGTTTAAATATATATGTATATATATGTATGTATGTAACCCTTTGAAGATTCATCTATGAACTCAAAAATTTTTACGAATGTAAACAACATTTTTAACGAAAGCTTTTTAATATAAAGGAACAATAAAATTATTCCCGCAAATTTTTATTGAAATAACAAATAAGAAAACACATACATTCATAAAATATCAGAATCGATAATATTTCTTCAAGATAAACATATGAATTTTAAATCTTCTACATCTGCCTGTGAATACATGTTGTTTGGCCATTGCAGAATGTCTTCAAAAAATTTTGGAAATATGCAATCTGGATATCATTGACCTCCGAGCAGCTGGATTCACTCATTTTCAAAATGACGTAAAAAAATATGTATTAATTTATATTTTTCTCCTGAAACGGTAATTTTTTATAAACTTACCTCTCACTGTAAAAGTTTTGAATTTTTTTCATATGCTTACTAAAACACATATAAAATATTCTAAATATATATGAAGATGAGCCCTTTTCGAAATTTATTTCTAAACTCAACTGTTTTTAACCGCTTTGGAAGGGGTATATAACTTTCATTCTCACAGAAAATCAGTCTATACGTGTACCTCCAAAAAACAGCAAAAAACTCAATTTTTTAAAATATGTACCTGAGCCCTTTTCGAAATAATTGATCCAATTACATACAAGATTTATCAATGGGAGAATGTTTATGGACCGACCTCCAGCTTAAGAATTAAAAAACAACTTATAATTTTGTTTAATTTTTTGGTATTAGCTGTTGTGCAAAAAGTAAGCATTGAAAATTAAATTGTTTGCTGAAAACTATCAAAAAAGTATCGGCGTATCGACAGTAAAATATCGCCGATACCGATATATTGGCAAACGTGCAGTATCGCCGCTATATCGGTATCGGTATTCATTACATCCCAGTTCCACTTGAATACTTTTTAGATTAAAAAAATAAATAAGTGTAAATATTTTAATGTTTATTTTCTTCTTTTTTTTTCTAAATAACAATAAGGACAAGAAATATATATTTTTTTTTTATTTTTTGCTTAAAAAACAATAAAAGTTAATTATATCTACTATTCATTCTGTTGGAAAATTGCCTTCAAATATTCCATTATTGGTTCTGTATTACCTCTGTCCTGTAGCACCCCTTTTGCTTCTTCATCTAAGTCACGATGTTCTACTTTCCATTGACTTCGAATGCTAGAGATGAGCGGATCTGACGTTGCCAAGAATTTATTAAACAGATCTTCGTTTGTCAAACCTCGTGACTATTTTTATAAAATGTATAATCTTTATTCCTTTATTTTTCCTGGGCATCCTCTGACAGAATTACTAGTGGTGCTTAATGATGCATAATGACATCTTCACCATGATAAAAGACTTTGTGAACTGTTGCAGACATATTTCTCAATGGGTATTTGGTAGTATATATTCGTGCTGTTTCTTTGGCAAAATTACCAAATTACCCATATTTGCGAAATTTGTCCTGAACATACTTCTTTTTTATTCTTCTTAAATCCGTGTTTCTTATTGATCCTGTAGGTCCAAACCCAAATCATAACCGATTTTTAGTATGTCCTCCATAATTCGTATTCGTGTATGTAGCGGCGATAATTCAAATTTATATGTATTAGTATTATTTAATGATTTTTTCGGGACTTGGTTTAATTTGCTTGATGTGGTTTGGCATATAGTGCAGCTGGATAAAGCCTTTGTGTCAATCAAAGCCTGGCCTACTTATCCATCTATCATCGTTAACACTAATTGATAGCTGATAGATAGATATGATAGCTGATAGAAAAAGCGTCATAACGCTGATATATTTTGACATCAGTACTATGAGAAGTGTCTTCGTTTTTGATCCCATGACAATTTACATCACTGTCAGGTTTAGTATCACTTGTCCAAATTGTCATCCGGGTCAAAAATTTAAATAACGTCATCAATGGGTTGACACATTGGCATCACAGAAATGACAAACCGGAGTCAGTTTAATAAAACATGTCATCAGTGCGACTACTGAGTAACATCGACGAAACGACTCATTAGGCTAAATTTAATGACAAACTGTCATAGGGATTGACTTAAGTCAAAGTGAGAAAATATTATTATTTACTTACGCGTTACACGTGTTTATTTCACTTTTGTTGTATTCCGCCCTTTGTTTTCAGAAGAGCTCACAATTATAAGACACCAGCAGCATGCCCGATATGGTTTTCGTAATCATACTACTTTAAAAATTCTATGTATTTAACTATATAATTTTAGAAAATAGAGTATGGGAATTTTTGCTTTAAATTTTATTTTTTAAACATGAAAATAAGTTCAATAATACACAAAATTTGGCATTGAATTGATGGCACTGTTGTCATAGCATAGATGACGCATAAAATATGACACAATTTTATGATGACGTCCGTCATTGGATTGGTGTCCCATTTTGCGCTTTTGATGCCATTTGTAATAACATTGATGTCATTACTCTGATGTTAGGGCAACATAAATATGAAGATGCATTTTCAATGAGTGTGTAAATAAAAACTTTAAAAGTTTAAAAACTGTAAATTTCAAGCGTATCAATGAAAACATAGGTATCATAATTTTAGAAAAAATGTAACCAAAATGATAAAAATATTCACATCTCCACAAAAAATTACCAATTTTGGTAAGAAATAACCAAAAACGGCAGCGCTGCTTCCAACTACAATCAGGGTTGAACAAGTTGGTAAAATTGTACTTTTTTTTGGTACAATTGAAACCTCCAAAGTACAATTGTACACCAATTACTAATTTGGTACTTTTTACAAACTTTCTCAGTTTATGTATTTTTTATTTTTATATAGTTCATCGTTTTGCTTGATTTACAGTGGCAACTCATCCTTGCTACCATATTTCTTTGTGCTTCAGTTTTTGCATTCACCTATTTTTCATGTTTTAGATCGTCTAAATAAAATTTTGTGAGGTGCTGAGAGTAAAATTAGATTATGATAACGAAATGTTGACTAAATTAATTCACTGTTAAGATCCCGGGCAGATATAGAATTATTAAAGATTTAAAAAATGGAAGTACATATATGCAACTTTTGGAATAAAGTTTCTGAAATGAAAAATGAATTGATGTTTTCGGAACTTTCAAGAATTGTAGGAGGGATATTATAAGAATTTTTCTTCCAAAATATTATTAAAACGAATGAACGAAATAGGCTTTATGTGCCTACAGTTTCCGTTCTTATACAGACAAAAGATTTGTTAAGGTCATCAAATTCCTGTTGTTTAAGTTTTAAAAAACAAATGATTTGTTATCCAAAACAATTTGTTCTCATAAATATATATCGATAGACTTTTTATATACATTATTTTAAGTGTTCATATGTACCTATACCGTAGTGTTGTTTTTTTAGAGATACATATAAATACTTTTAAACTATTTATAATTGAGTTTTTAAATACAAATAGTAATTTAACCATTACAAAAATTAATTTTAATGTACAATTTTATGTTATGTTAATGTTTTTTGCTGCTGTTATTTGAAATAAGAAAAAATGCATTTTTTGGTACAATTGGGGTCAAAAAAGTACAATTTTTTGAGCTTGTTGGTACAATTTTTATGTTTTCATTTTGCAACCCTGACTACAATTAATGTTGGGAGAATTCCAACTAATTGCAGTGGGCAATGTAAGAAAAGATAAAATCTCTGTTTTATTGTTGGAATTTTGTTTAAGCTTTGATATCGTTGCAAATAACAGACGTACCTAAACTAGAGCGGAAGGTGGAACGTTTTCTTCCGCGTTGCTTTTATGCTGATATGGCAAAACTAAACAAGAGTGTCAACGTTATATCACAAACAGTAGTGTTAACATTTGTGCTTACTAAAACCCTCATAAAAGAAATAAGAAATAGAATTAAAACCGCTTGTTTGACCTAAAAATAGCTAAGTCTACATTCACACGTTTCATCTTTTGATGCTCAACTCCTGTGTTTTAAGGAAAGGAAAGCAAGAAGAAAAGGGGTTGGTACGGAGATGCCTGTACTCGGGCAGTACGCTTTGTGTTCTCATTCGTAGGTATATGCACAACAATGGCTGCATGTAAATTTTTTTCTTTTCTTTTTCTCTTTGGTTCGCTTTGAATAAAAGTGTTGTTGTTTTGAAGCAAAAAAGTTGAAACCGGTTGCTGTGTGTGAACATAATGGCATCTTCAAAAGGGAATTGAAAAGAAGTTAAGCATCAAAAGATGAAACGTGTAAATTTAGACTTATTTGCCATTATTTTTTATCAAACGATAAAATCAGGGCTGTCAAAACCACAAATATAGCAACCCTGATTATTGTAACGTGCTGTCAAAATAGGATGTTCCAATTGCAAAGCGTTGACGCCGCGCTATTTAAGGATGCTTCATACAAATTATATGGGCATGAGGATTTTTGACAGCTAGAAAACGCATTCCGCTCTTATTTACATAGGTATGGGTGTAAGACTTGTTGAGTGTTTGTAAATATTTTTGGCTTTTCTAAAAATTTTTGGGAAAACGTTTCCTGATGATAAGCAACCAGTGGCATGCGCGTAGAGGAAGCTTTTCCTCCAACAATAAATTTCAGTATTTTTATTAAGAATGAAAATAGGGAATTAAGCACAACAAACAAAATCTTTTAATGAAAAATTATGTATTCCCAAAATCAACTTTGATAATGAAAAATATTTTTTTTATTGTTATTTATTTAGTTATGTGTGTTACGTTATTGTAATTTATAATTTTCTGAAACAAAAAGACGTATTATCAATGAAAGTATATACATACATATGTTAGTATTAATTATCGAAACCAAAATCCATCTAAAGAACTAATAATTAAATCCAATAATTTTTGTCATCAATTCTCTTCTCGTACAAAATTAGTTATCCCCGTTGGTGACAGTTATAAAATATCTTAATATTATTTAAAAATTTTTTTATGCAGTATGCAACTCTGTTGCAAACCCATAACCATGCTGTCGGTGTAATTTATATGAATTTTTATTTTCTATATTCACATAACTGGATTATGTATGAATTTGGTTATATGCTTCATAGTTGCATATAATATATACATATTATGTGAATTAGGCTTATAGACACATTAGCGAAATAGTCTATAAATTGGCTGCAACTTTCAAAAATAAAAATGTACTTTTTGGACCTTCACGATACCATTTTTTTAATTTATTAAAACAACAAAAATGTACATACAAATTCAATTGTTCACAAAAATACAAAACTTAACATTAGCATACATTATATGTGTGAATTAAATAAGGTACAATAAAGTCTTATAAATATATGAGATTAAAATCGGACACTTATTTGCTCAGTTAATTAACTATTTGGAATTTTTGCATCACAGCAGCATGAATTTGTCGATCTTAACCAATCCTCTGTTTGTATGAGACTTGATAATGTTGGCACATGTAGTCTGTTTCTTTCCTTAGTTTTTATTATATTTTGAAAAGAAAAAACTTTTTCCACATTTGCAGACGAATGTGGAATGGATAAAATTCCAGCAACGACTCTAGAAATGTCAGGAAATATATATTCAGCTAATTTTGTTAATTAGCTACTGCCGACCAAAAACAACAAATGTTTTCAGTTTTTAACAACTGCAGTTGCTCAACATGAGCTAAAGCTTTAAATTGATTATTGATTGAATCAAAATTTACAAGTTCATTCGGAAACATTTTTACTAGAAAAGGTACAATACTACTTGTTTTACCTGAAATAACTTTTTCAGAAGTAAATTTATGGAACCACATTAAAACTTCGTTATTAAAGTTGACTTTGGTTCTCAAAACTTCGCAAAATTTTATATAAAATTGTTTTGCATTTTCTTTCGTTTCCATTTCAATATCAATATTGATATTATTTGTAGAAATATATCTATCCACTTCTGTTCCGCAATAAATTTCTTCAAAGGGCATGTGATTTTTGTAAAGATCTACGATAGAAATATTACATTCATCCAAAACATTTTTATTCATGAAATTGCGTGCTATTTGGCGGAACAAAAAAGTTAGCCTTTGTAAAAATACATACATTGGAGCATCTTCTGATTGCATTTCTAAATTAACCATGTTAATAATTTTAAGTGCATATTGCATAAATAAAATATGCAATTTAAAAGAAGGATTTTAAAATCCTGATGAAAGAAATAATAATTAAAAAAATAAATACAATGAAAAGGACTCATAATTTGTTTGCAATACTAAAAATTAAAAAAGGGGAAACTATGACAAATTTTTAAATTGTACCAAATGAGTCACGGCAGTACCACGGTACTTTAGAAAGACAAAAGGTACCAAAAAAAAAGTGTAATTGTACCAAGTTTTACATCCCTGATGTGACTATAAGCGAAAAGTACTGTAAACCCAGTACTGTCCTTAAAAAATATATTTAAATGCGGTTCAATGCACCTATAAAAATGGTAGTCACAAGAAAATATGTAGCATTTTAGGTTTGCGTCGACATGGTGAAACAAGTTTGCTTTTCTGATGATGTTCTTTAGTTTTTTTTTCAATAATTTTTGCCTTCAAAAAAAACCAACACATACATTTGGGTTCATCATTTCATACAAAAATCATTTTCATATTACTAATCGTTTCTGTAATGCCGAAAGAAAATAATTTGAAATATATAATCCCGACTAAGAGGTTTTGTTTTCAACTTTTCAAAAATATGGTTGAAGTCTACCGATGCATATTGACATACTTAGCCACCAACAAATTAAAACTCATTTATAATAAATTTGGAAGAATATCTCAAATAATAAATTTATTAAATTCTTAAAAATTTTTATTTGCTTTTGCAACACGTTTGTCTAAGTCAAAAACCATTTAACAGTTTCTAAATTAATTTATACAATTATCTAGTTAAAAAATAAAGCTAAAGTTTGACCAGTTTACTGGTCACACTTTTCTTGGATCTTATCGTCAAATATTTGTTAGGTCTCAACATACCTTAAGTCATATCTATGCAGTTTATTGGGTTCTTACCTTTTTGAATTGTTTTATTTTTATACAAATTAACGTTTTATTACAAAAACTTATTTGATTTTTGTGTTTTTATGTGTTCGAATTAAAACCGGTTCTATCTATTCTACCGGGTCTATTTTTAAAATGCTTAACCAAAAACTGGGTTTTTGAAAATGTCGAATAATCCATCTCCCTATATGGGACTTATGATAAGTTATGGGCCGATTATTACGATACTTGGCGGAGTGGTCATAAAACTATGACAGACGAAATGTTACTACAATAGCATTATTCGTTACGGCTTTAAACGTATATTTCAATCCCAAACTGTTTAGGAGAACTAAAAAGAGTTTGACACCAATTTTGTTCATTTCTGTAAAATCTTACGAAAGTGAGCGTGTTTCTAACAGACAGAAGGACATGGCTAAATTGACTTAAAATTAATCAAATACCCAGAATATATATATACTTTATGGGCTCTTAGATGAATATTAAAAAATTCTCACACAGAATGGCGAACTTAGTAAACTCTCATTCACCACTAGTGATGGTGGAGGTTATATAAATGTGCTCAAGACATTCCGTGTGAAACTTTTTTATTATTCATCTCAGAACCCATAAAGTAGATATTTTCTGGCTCCTTGTGTAATTCTAAGTAGATTTAGTCATATCCATCTGTCGGTCTGTCCGTCCGTTAGTTGAAAGCACGCTCACATTAGATAAACACAACAGATAAGAAACAAGTTGGTGTCAAATTGCTTCTAGTTATCCTTTGTAAGGCTTCAAATAACAATAGAAAATGTCCGAAAATCGGTGCAGAAGTTACCATATTCCCCATATAATGCCCACTCTGAGAAATTATTTAAATACGCATAAAACCGTCGCATATATATATATATATTATGGTAAAATTTTTGTGATCATTGGCGCATAATTTACCATGGGTCCAATATAAATACCCCTTTCGAAAATAATTTTAGTTCGGCTAAAACTGTTACGAATCATGATGTTTTACTCAAATTTGTTAAACTTAACTCTTATATGACTAGAAATAAAAGCATACAGTTTTATGATTGTCGGTCAATAGCTTAACAAATGAAGGTATAAGCCGCGACGAATTTTAATACTAAAGTCCGATTTTATTTAGATTAATAAATAATCTCACTCCCACGTCTAAAATATTCTAACTGTCGGTGGAGGGTATCAAAGATTCGGCACAGACGAATAGGACTCTTTAGTTGTTATTATATTTATATAGGGGGGATTTCATGTCAAGTGACCCAACTTTTGAAATCGATGTCTTCCGATTTGGATGAAATTTGCACCAAGGTTAGTCCTATTGGATAGTAGTTCAGACACAAATTTTCAACAAGATCGTTTAAAAATTTTCTGAGTAAGAGGGGGGGGAGGGGGGGGGGGTAAAATTTGACATTTTGGCCAAGTAGGTGTTCTTTCTCTTCCATATAAGTTTATTATCTATTGGTGTTAGCAAAATTTGTCCCAAACATATTAGATAGCTATTTCTTCAAACTTTCGAAAAAAAATTTTTGTTTTTTTTAAAATTTTTAATATTTTAAAAATTTTTTTTTTTAAATTTAATACCTCCTTTTTTTATTTATTTTAAGCGGGTACTATTTTTTTTTTTTGCTCCAAGTCTTTTCCTTTTTTCCTTTAAGGTAGTTCTGGCCGCGATGGGTCATGTATAAAAAAAATTATTTTTAAGTTAAGACGATTTTTAAATTTTTATCATATGCATTATTTTGAATTTTTTCCTATTTGTGTGTAAGTATTTCTAAAATCTTAAAAATACAACTTATGCTGAGAAACTAGAAAAACTAACCTTTCCGGCGGCATATAACATACATAACTATCATTTCATACCCTCGATACTGTAATACCCACAATATGCTAATCCCAGGAATAAAATCACTTTTTTTCTATAGATATGTTGACAAATTAAATTTTTTATTTATTTGTAATAATAATTAAATTGATATAAAATAATAATAATAAAAACAAAAAGATAATTAATCTTAAAAAATTTAATCTTAATCACATAAGATCCTTTTATACAATTTTTTTGTTTTTTTTTTAATTTAAAACTTTTTTTTTTATTTTTTTTAAGCGGGTAAATTTTTTTTGCTCAAAAGAAAGCTTAGGTCTTTTCCTTTAAGGTAGTTCTGGTCGCTTCTTGGGCCGCAAGTGGGTTATGTATAAAAAAAAAATAATTTCTAAGTCAAGACGAAGATTTTTCAATTTTCAGACTGAAAGATGCACATTGAAAACAATCATTTTAAATGTGCATGCTTTTGTGGAAAAAGTGTGTAGAGGATTGCTAAATGTAAGAACCCATGACTTTTTAGTCAAAGAGCATTGGTCATTGTTCAAGGATTTGAAGATACTTTTGAAGTCTGGGGAATTCGTTATTTCGTTTGATTTCGCAGAGAAATATAAAAATGTTCTTCAGAATACCATACAGTCATTCCACTTCAATAACGACCAAGCAACTGTATTAACAGTAGTTATTTACAACATGAAAGATGAAAAACTGGAACACAAAAGTATGGCAATCATATCCGACGGTTTAAAACATGATGCCGTTGCAGTTTATGAATACCAGAAGATAATAGCTGTGTTCATTTACTAAAAATTGTTACGAATTTGTAACAATTGTTACTGGAAAGCGTTCATTAACCCAACAAATTTGCAAGTTGAGAGCGTCAAAAGAGAGAAAAAAATTGAGAGACAAAAAAATTCTTGCAAATTCTTACTGGTAAAATGTTTACTTGCAAGAATTTTTGAAACAGCTGTTTCATGTTTTTGTTTACTAAACAAAATTTCCAAAAGATGTTCTAAATAAGGATAATTTGCAAACTTTATACGCTTGTAAAAAAAATCCCTTAACTATTTTGTTTTGCTTTTAAGTGACCTGGTGTTGTCATTAGTACTGTGAGTATAATGGTTACCTAGATACCCGATACTTAGCAATGTTGCAGTATAATACCCCATTAGTTAAAAAATTTGTATGCAAATTAAATTATTTACAAAATTAAGGATTCTTATTAATTATAAAACAATTTGAGATATTCTCATTGCTTACTTTATGACCGTCTTGTTTATTATGAAACAAACACCAAAGAAATGCATTTGGACCAAATAAAGCGGCCATAAAGTGGATAATGAGAATATCTCAAATTATTTTATAATTAACAATAGTTTAACCCACTACCTCGTTACCTTTCTTTCTTAGTCATATTTAAATGCCAAATAGGGATGCCAATCGGGACTGTTTTTTGAAAATCCCGGGATTCGGGATTTTGAAATCCCGAAATCCCGGGATTATGTGGATCCCGGGATTTTTCGGGATCAATGTGTTGCCTTAAAATGCTACTTTTTTTTAATTAACAACACTTTTTAAATATTCAAAAGGTTTTATATACGTAACATAAATTTTTTAAAAATGAAAACAACAAAACAATTTATTTTATACATATCTTTATTACACTCGCCTCACCCATGATCAAACTGATCAGATTCTGAAAAAAGCTTAAAAAAATATACGTATCTCTTAGTTTTTCTAGATCAATACATTTCGGTTTTTTGACAGCAATTCAATTTTTAATTTGAATTATGTTGTGACGACATTAGTACACTGCAAAGTGTAGTCCCTCATCGATCTCGATAGCTGAGTTAGAAACTGTAAAACTATGTCGACTGCAGTGCAGTACACCTCCAGGGTGAGGGCGAGATTCATTATCAATAATTTAAGTACGTTTGAAATTTATTTTAAAACAAAATGTTTATACAAAAGTTTCTTAAAACAGATTTCAAGTTTAAATAATTTATTTATGAATACGTCAAATAGTGTTTATTTATAAAAAAATTATTTTATTTACCGTATGTTTTTTAAGCAAATTTTTTATTATTATTGGACCAGAAGGAATATGAGCTATAAAACTTTAATTGGATCCTGAATGATTTTTATTTTTTGCTTGATATATAACAATTATTTCTTGATTTTTATATTTTGCATAAAAATAATCATTTTTATTTGGAATTATGTCTTAAGCCAAAGCTGAACTTGCTAGACGTAATTGTAATAAAGGCAATAGATGTGAGTCTGCAAATTTCGTTTCTACTTAAAATAATTGTTTTTATTATGCAAAATACAAAAATCCGGAAATAGTCGTCATATATCAAGCAAAAATTTTAAATACTCGCTGTGTTCCAAAAACAAAAATTAAACTCAAAAATAAGAATTATTTGCAATAAAAAATATAACTCAAAAATAATTTTTAATAATTTTTTTGTATATAGTATAAAAATTCAATAAAAACGAACAGTTTTGTACATAAAAGTTGATATGTTAAAAATCCCGGGACTCATAAAAATAAATCCCGGGATTCGGGATTTATCAATCCCGAAAAATCCCGGGATTTCGGGATTCGGGATTTCCCGTTTGGCATCCCTAATGCCAAAGTTTATGTTTCTTACTCTACAACAGACATGATTTGCTGTTATAACATGATGTCATAAAAGCGTTGTTAAAACATTTGCATTAACAACAGTGTTATAACATGAGAAAACCTCAAACATGATGAGTCTATACTTAACACTAACATCATATTAGTGTTAAGTATTTGATGTCAGTTGTAGACTTATCACGATGATTTAAAAGACATGCCTTTTCTGTATTTCTTTTTTAAAGAAATTTCCAAAAACTTCTTAAATTTTCACCATGTTTCATTTTTTCAGTCAGAATTGATTGTTTCTTATTTTCTTAGTTCCTTATTCGTATAAAAATATTTAAAATATGGTTATTCCACATAATTTTGATATGTTTTGAATGTTATTTTTTTTAATAAAATTTTTTTATTTCTCTATATTTTAATAAGCACTTGTCACTTTTTAATAAAAAGAAAACATAAATTAAAAAACACAATTAAGTTTAAAGTGGAATGTCAAAAAAGAAACACATAAAATACGATTCATGTCTTTTTTTCTGCTTACTTCTCTACCCCGCTCGCTTTCAAACGAAAAAAGATATGATTTAAAAATAGGGGAAAAAATCATCGTGAAAATTGGTTGTAATTTTTAAAAAAATTACCAAAGTTATAGGTTGTCATTCACCCAGGACCCTATGTTCCTATTATCTATTATAGCAAATTAAAAAAGTATCACTTGTAGAACGAAAAAGTAAAACAAAGACATTTAATTTCCCGCATTTGACCATTTTTTATATTTGTTCTCCTTATTAAAATATAAAAAAAAAATCACTATTGTAGTGGAAGCCAGTGTGGCCAGGTTTAAAAAAATTTTACAGCTAAATCTGCCATTAGACAGGGCCAAAAAATGCTTAAACTGATTTTTAAAAATGCTAAAAAGAATGCTAACATTTTTTAAAGATTTTTGCTAAAAATGTTTTACCAATATAACATTTTATTCGAAACTAATTATATTTTAGTGACTAATTTTTGAACGAAATTGAAATAAATGGTTATATTTAAGCAAATGGCTAGATTTTGGTAAAGCATGTGACATATATAAATATGTAGCACAGGGAGTTAAGATTAAATGTTAAATTTAGCGGCCCTGCTAACCTCTGATATATGATAAATTTAAACGGTTTATTTATATAATATACAAAATTTTTAGATCATTTTATTTTTAATAGTTTAAGAAAAGTTGAAGCTTTAAAATAATTTTTTTCAGCAGTTTAGAGCAAACATATATATCGTAATATCAAAGGGCAAATAATATTTAAAATCAATATGATAAGGGAATTTCTAATATGTATTCCCTGAATATTCTATTTTTTTAACAAGACAGGTAAGATGTTTCTAAACATAAGAGTTAACTATTTTCATACGAAATTTCATTTTGAGTACAACTATTTTTAGTCAACATTTATTATAATTTATAAATTATTTTTAACCAAAATCAATTAAACTATTCGCCTAAATTTTTACAATAAATAATGCTTAAAAAAGCTAAAAACATTTTCCAAAAATGCTAAATAAAATGCCAAGTGCTAAATGAAATTTTTGCAGCTAAATAAAAATTTTTAATGCTAAATTTAGCTGCAAAATGCCAAAATGGCCACACTGGTGGAAGCCCATAATTAAGAACGTGTATTGAAAAGAATGGAGAAACATGTTTTGTTAAGAAGGTACCAAAAGTAGGTACAATTTTCACCCCTCAAGTGTTTGAATTTCGAAAAAGAAACAAATTTGTATTTTTTGGATAAGATTCAAATGTAAAACAGTTTTTATTTCTATATTTATTGGCTTTAATTGAAAAATGAATGGTTTAATTGTAATTCCTGATCATAAAAGTTGAATTGAGCTGCCACATAATATAGTGCCATAGTCCAACAATTGTTTTTCTGCTAATTAAATAAAAAAATAAATATAATTAAAAATAATAAAATCACTTATAACTCACGGCGTTAAAGCTATGAGAAGATGAATCTGTCAGTCAGACCGTAACGTTGAAATTTTATATACCCATATACATAGGTTATAGTACATAGATTGTTAAGTTAAATATTTTGTTTTGCCTTATAAATATTTTTATTGTTAACAGAGGGTTTTTTTTTTCTTTTATTATTGATGAAAACCCGAATTCTTCTTTCAACACCTAAATAAAAAAATCCAACTCATGATTCATTTTATTCAACGTAAACAAATAAAAATAAATAAAATCACATTATGTTTACCGTTATGTATAAAATTTTCCCAAGTCTTAGAATAATTAATGGGGGCTCAAATATACCTGGCAAAGTGTTTATTTACTTTTAGGTATTTTTGAGAGAAATTTCTTTAAATTCCTACTTACTCTCTCTTTGCAAGTTTTTGCTAGTAAAGTAAATGAACACTCCTAATACTTAATTATCTAAAATATTAATTTACAGTAGAGAAGGTATACAACGTTTTGGACGAAGCTCGTCAACATTTTAAAAACAAAAGTGGCTTCGCAAATCTGATAGCTCATGAAAAGATTTTGAAATGACAGCTGCGTGGCATTTACATCCTACTGCTCATGGTAAAGGAGCATGTGATGGTGTTGGAGAAAACCTCGAAGAAATGCAGCGAATTATAGCCTCCAGTGCTCTCATCAAGATCGCATCTTAGATTCGACTGCTTTATTCTATTGGGAAAAGAATTATTGTAAAGAAACTGAAATAGTTTTTAGTATCAAAGAGGATCATAAGGAAACATTGAAAACACTAAAGAGCAGATTCAATGCTGCGGAAACAATCAATACCATGCTTTTATATCGATTATCGATGGACCAACAGCTGAACCTAGTAACGCCAAGAGAAGATTGGCAAAAACGCAGAAAATAAAGGCAATAAATAGGGAGGAGGTAAGACTGGGTATTTGAAAATTTGCAAAAGTGATTAAGATAAAATTTTTTAGATTGTTTATCTTTTTGTTTTTATTATTATTATTTTATATTAATTTAATTATTATTAAAATAAATAAAAAAATTTAATTTGTCAACATCTCTATAGAAAAAAAGTGATTTTATTCCTGGGATTAACATATTGTGGGTATTGTGGGTATGTTATATGCCGCCGGAAAGGTTAGTTTTTCTAGTTTCTCAGCATAAGTTGTATTTTTAGGATTTTAGAAATACTTACACACAAATAGGAAAAAAATCAAAATAGTGCATATGTTAAAAATTGAAAAATCCTCGTCTTGACTTAGAAATTATTTTTTTATACATAACCCACTCGCGGCCCAAAAAGCGACCAGAACTACATTAAAGAAAAAGACCTAAGCTTTGTTTTGAGCAACAAAAAAAAGTACCCGCTTAAAAAAATAAAAAAAAAAAGGTTTTAAATTTTAAAAAATTTTTTTTAACAAATTTAAAATAAGAAACAAAAAAAAATTTTTCGAAAGATTGAAGAAACAGCTATCTAATTTGTTTGGGACAAATTTTGCTAACACCAATAGATAATAAGTTCATGGATGAGAAAGAACACCTACTTGGCCAAAATGTAAAATGTTGACCCCCTCTGACTCAGAAACTTTTTGAACGATCTTGTTGTGTCTGAACTACTATCCAATAGGACTAACCTTGGTGCAAATTTCATCCAAATCGATTTCAAAAGTTGGTTCACTTGACATGAAATCCTCCATTGGTATACAGTCGCGGATACAGGCCAAGGATATTTTTTAAATTAAGTTCAGTTAAGCAATTTAAAAAAAGTGTGCACATATTAATTATTTTACTTATTATGAATCAAGACTAAAGGTTGAAGTTATACTATCAAACATAAAGATTTTTATTTATTTTACTTATTGGTTTTTCACAGGAAGGCGAAGTGTGGTTTGTAAATATTGAATAGACAATAAAAGTACGTTGAATAAAAACTTATAAAGTTTGCTAAATATGTACTTATGTATGTTTGTATTAAAGTAAATACAATTTTCCCAAAAGATGACAATAAACCTTAATTTAACATAAATCATATACATGTGTACCGTAAAGCTCAAAATAAAGTGTACAACCGGTTTTACAATAGAAAATTTTTTATATATAATTTAAATTTTTAGAAGTTTATTGTCATTTACAAAACCTTGGACTATGTTATTAAAATATTAAAGTAAGAATTTAAAATACTTCAAAATCAATAAAAACCCAATTTACTCAGTTATTAAGGCGTTAAAATAGCATAAAGTTTTAAAATGCTAAGAAAAGCTCAGTAGCTAATACTTTGTTTTCAGCCCCAAATAAAAAAAAAACTTAATATAGGGTAATAGAAAATTCAAAAATAAGAAGAAAAAATAAAATGGAAAAATTCCTGAAAACGCATAGTTTTCGAGTTACGGCCCACTAAAATTTTCATATAAATTTGAGTTTCCCACTATATTTATGAACGTTGACATATGTATGTCAATATTGGAATCATTTTTGAACAGATTTAACTGGATATGCAAAATTTATTTAAAGCATTTTAAGTCTTAAGATCCTAATACAGTTTTTACAAAATTGTATATCAAAATGTTACGAAAGAGCACTAGGTCATACAAATTTAAGAAAATAAACATTGGCTTCATCAACTTAAGCTTCTGAACAAAGCCGTCCTTCGGCCGGGCGTGATTATCTTCTATTTGGTATTACAAACACCAGCTTCGCTAACTGAAGCTTTTCTGCATACCCGGCTTTTGGCCGGGCGCAATGATTTTCCCCTCTATGGTATAACAAACATCGGATTCGCTTACTGAAGCTTTTCTGCATAGCTGATTCCAAAGGAAGGCGATTTCCTTTGTAATAATGATCATGCTTTAAAATTTCTCCCCAGTAATAACATTGGAGAATGGACTTGGAGGTACATAAGTAAAAGTAAATTTACTAAGATTTATAAAATTAGATAAATATCTATATGTAGATGCTGACACAACTCACGTGACAAAAAATTAAAAGTCCACAGGTGCAACGCAGGAAAAATACATTCTTTAGCAAATCTCACCTTAGTGTGTGTCATATACTAATATTTGCATATATGTGGACATAGAATGTATCCCTCGGTTTCATTATGAGGGAAACAGATATTGACAGCCGTATTCATAACGAAAAGTTGGCATGAAGTTAGCACAAAGTTCATTCATAATACACTAACCAAACTCTGGCTAACGATTTGCTAAACTCTTGTTAACGAGTAACCAAACGCTTGCCACCTTGTGAAAAACAGGCGTTTAATGTTGAGTAATTTTGTTTGTTTTTTCTAATTCACTGTCTTTTTTTTTTAATTAAGTCCTTTTTTAAATTTATTTTAATTTAAAAAGATTTAACATTATTATATGGGGAGGCAAAAACAAAAAAATAAAAAAAAAAATGAAACTAATGTCAAAACCAGCGATGATTAATGCAAAACGTGTTGCATTTTTGAGCCCTATAATGTTGCATCATGATTTTTCAGAGTTGATTTATTAAAAGTTAGCAGACGAAAAAAATTCGTTATAAATAAACTTTGTGCTAACAAGCTGCTAAGCTTAATCGGCATTCTAGTTAGCAGCTCGTTGTACGTAGTGTACAATCTGTGCCTAACTTTTTGTTATGAATACGGCTGTGACGGTCTATAGACAGCTGTTGATTGGAACAATTTTTGTAGGGAAGTTGTTGTTCTTGGTTCATTCCAATCAAGCTTAAAAATGGGAGGCCCTGATGTGATTATTGAAATTGATGAGAGCGAAATTGGAAAGCAAATTACCACAGAGGCCAACATGTATAGGGACAATGGGTATCAAGAGGAGTGGAAAGAATAAGCGGAAAGTGTTTTATGGTTCCACTCGAAGACAGAAGCCGCGAAACACTAATACCGCTTATTCAGAAGTGCATTTCTCCGGGATCAATTATTGTCTCCGATTTTTTGGAAGTTAAGTGCGGCGGCACCAAAAACGTTCAGTATCAGAGTATAATAGGAGAGAGCTGTCTTTTAATGGTTTCATACAAAAGCTGATATTCCTTCGTTGGTGTAAATCACAGAATCAAAACAAATATGTTGAGTTTTTAAAACTAGCAGAGAAAATGTATAACCCTTTGCAGCCTAATAATAATGTAGAATATATGACCTTAATTGCGACAGAGAGCACTTTGGAAGACCAAGAGTTAATTTTAAAGTGTTCATTTTATTTTAATTAGATACACATAAGTAAAGTTAAGCAAAAAAACTTAAAATATAAATATATTTTTGACCACTCTTCCTGCAGAATTTGTTTCAGAGAGTCTTTGCCAGCTATGTTTTTTTTAATATGTCTGTCCAAATGCTCCCAGATATTTGAATGGGTTGATATCGGGTCGACTATTGGGCTGATCCAGCTGTTTTAGTACAACAAGCAACCACGTCACGCTTCACTATAGATTCTACATATATTGTTTCTATTTAATTATTTATTTCTTTTATCACGTTTTATCCAAAATTGCTTTCATCATTGTTAACAGATGACAGCAAGCATGAAGTCTGATCAACTTTTGCAAAGTAGAATCTGGGAATTTTTTAGTTCTCATGTTTATTATAAATTTTTATATTAATTCGAATGTGTATTCTCAGTCAAATTACAATTTATAAAGCTTCCATACTGTAAAACAAACAAAAATTCTGATAGTACATAGAAAATATTCCTGGAAGATATTGAAGGAATAAGAATATTAAAGTATGAAAGCTTTATAAATTGTGATTTTACTTAGAATACACATTCGAATTAATATAAAAAAAATTTATTACTAAAATAACACTTTTAATATTGGAAAACAAGCTGTACAATTTATTTTGACACTCACTGTATATGTAAGTGTGTTGTAAATATTTATTTAAAACTGGAGTTTTATGATGTAATGCGTCTGTATAAATAAATGTAACGTTGCAAAGGTTATGGAAGAAAGGATAATCCTATTAACCACGTTATTTAATGTGCACACAACTTTTATTGCTTGCAAATGATGTATTTGATTTGTAACTGACACTATTCCCGCAGAGTTTATAATATCTGACTAGAATGGCACAACGAAATCGTTGGATATAAATTCAACTACGATTGGCAAAATAGTTATCAGTTGCCTGCATAGGTTCAAGTAGTTAATATCTACATCTTATATTTTCATACTGTTGAAAAAAAAATGGTAAAGACAGTTTATTTTATGGTGGCTTTGGTTATGGCCTCAGTCCTTGTTGTCGTCACGAGTTTACCTACACCGGATGAAGAACGATATTTTGACAAGGAGGTAAGAAAACCTCATATTAATATTTTTATACAATAATATCTATAAATATAATATATGTATAAATATTTATTATAAAGGTTAATCGGGACCTGATCAATTGGCTTACGTCGGTCCACTATGCCCAGCCGTTAAACAATCCCTGCCGCTACTATGCTGGGAACACATTAACCGCTTCGATGCCAAAACGAAACTCTGAGCTAATTAATTCGCTTTTGAGTCTACCTAAAAATATGAATGATGCTGGCAAATAATTAAACCGTTGTTCAAAATTATTCTATGAGCACCTGTGTGTTGCCCCTCAGAAATCGAAAGTCATGTATAATATCCATTAAAATAAAATATTTAAATAATTTTTATTGTATCTATGTAAATGTAAAAAATTAATTAGTATACATATGTATTTATATTTGATTTAAGTTTTTATTTTAAGGAACTTGTTAAATAAAAATGCATTCATTCTTTATATGATTGTACCATATACATACATACATACGTATGTACAATATTTACCGCCTAATGCATTTAAAATTTTTCACGTCTCTTGGAACTAGTGATGTTAAGAATTTTGGTATTCGTATTGCCGAACATTGGCCTATTTTAGGACATTCGAATTTGGCAAATTCAAGCGAATATTTTGTTAATACGTTCAAAAAAAAAAAAAAAATACAAGTGTAAAAAAAACAAAAAATTTATTTTTTAATAATTTTTATTAAAAAAAATCCTTTATCCTTTACGAAAAATTACTCAAGTTGGTGCTTGATATACTATTATTTGAAATAATTGTCTAATTACACTGTAGTAGTTGAAAAAACTAACAAGCGGGGCACCTGTAGTTTTAATCTAATTCGGTTGCGGTGAATCCAGTGGTGCTGACCGTTTTTATAGGTAAGCTCTTGTTTTCCAGATATACCGTTATTTCGAAAATGCAGGAGGTTGCACAACATGTATTCTCCCATACAAAATTTTCAATACAGACTAGAAATATATTGAAGAAAAAGTCCCATAACTGCCTAAGAGTCTCCCATAGGGAGAACAAATTTATGACCTCCATTAGTTTCTTGTCCTTAACATTTTCTCAAAACATACTTGCCTTTTATCTCTACCCCATAATGGGGCTCCCAAACAAATATTATGGTTTAATGAAATTAAAAAATTTGGAACCTGCAGCGCCTAGGATGCAACTAGACGGGTCAAAAATATGACCAACCCCCTTTATTTTGCATCTCAAACATTTTTTTCTAACATACCTACCCGCTATCTCCTTTTCTTAAGGGGGCTCCTATACAAAATTTTGAATACAGACTAGAAATATATTGAAGAAAAGGTCCCATTACTGCCAAGGAGTCGCCCCTAGGGGGATAAAATTTGTGACCGACCTGCATTAGTTTTTTTTTCTTAACATTTTCCCAAAAGATACTTGCCATATATCTCCACCCCTTAGCGGCGCTCCCACAAAAATTTGGAGGTGTAATGAAATTGGTTAATTTGGCCCCAGCAGCGCCTAGGATGCCCCTAGACGGGTCAAATGTAAGACTAACTGCACTTTATTTTTCGTCTATATCATTTATTTCTAATAAACCTAACCTCAATCTCCTTTCTTAAAGGGGGCCCCCATACAAAATTTTTAATACAGACTACTCTCATAGAAAAATGCATCCATAAATTGATGATGGCCAACATCAGAATTGTGACATCAACGTTATTACAAATTGCTTCAATGAGGCAAAACCAGTTAAGAACGTCATCCTAAAATTTTGTCATATGTTATGCGTTATCTACCCTATGACTACAGTGACATCAATTCGATGTCACATTTTGTGTACACTGATTGAAAAGGCGTCATAACGTTGATTTTGACATCAGTACAGACAAACCGTCATCAGTGCGATGACAAACTGTCATCAGTGCGATGACAAGCTTTCACTAGTGCGATGACAAACTGTCATCAGTGCGATGACATAATATATCATGTCATAATACATTATTATTAACACAGAAAATTTTAAGAAACGTAGATAAATGCTACAAATGTTACAGATTAATAATGGTCCATTTGAGAAAAGGATTAATTTTAAAAAAGTTACTGAGGGCTTAGCTCAGGTTTATAGACATTTATTAAATAAAAACAAATAGGTTGATGGAAGGGAAAATTATAAATGGGTTGAACAGATAGAAAATATACATTAAATAAAAATAGATAGATTGACGGAAAGGGAAATTAAAATAGGTTTTAGATTTTGAATATTTTTAAAATATTTGTTTAGTTTCCTCTTTTTATTTTAAGTTTGTTAATTAAAATTTTAAATTTATTTTTCTATTTATTGTCAAAAACAATTTTGTAAATTTATATTATTTAAAAAGATTTCCTGAAGAAGATTTCCAACGGAAATCAAAATATTGAAAAATAAGCAATATATTAATTAATTTTTTAATCATTTATGGCTGGTTTTGTTTGGAACTTTCTTTTCTTTACGTGTAGATAAATTTATGAATTTTTAAAAAACAAAAATTTCAATATTTTGCTAAAAAATTATAATATTTTTTCCAAAAAAAAAAATTATATATATATATATACGTATATATATATATACGTATATAAATATGTGTTTCTAACACGACTACGCATATTAAGACCCTACCATAATATGCATGAGATCGCTCAAGTCCGATCAATGGTATTAAAACAATAACGAAGTGTTGGCAATATTTTGGGAACATCTGTAGCAGTGATGTCAGATGGAATTTTTGAAATTCCCTACGTTTTGATAAAAAAAATCCCCAAATTTCCCTACAACAGCAAATTTTTCCCCCTACAATTTTCCCTTCCTTATATAAGTTATAAGTAAACTCAAAAATTATAAATAATTCTATATAGTACATTTTATTTACACTAAACACAAAACAAAAACATAAGTTTTAAATAAATTTCAGGTAGCTGAAAGTAAAAAACAAAAAAAAAACAAAAAATATTATGTTATAATAATCTTCGTATGTTTGTATACGTAACATTAAAACAAATTTGTTGTAAAGCACTTTTCTTAAAAAGACAACGGAAGCTTGTACAGTTTAACATTTTTGATTGTAAGTGAGATTGAAGAATACATATGGAATCTAAAACGTCGTTACTCAGTTTATCTCTTTTTGTCGCGTGGATGTCAGTAACAATTGAAAATATCCTCTCAGCATCTGCATTGGCATGTGGTAAACTCAGTAGAATTTTGGATAATTTTGAGTGGCAAGGGAATACTAAATTGTCATTGAAATTCTTAGCCTTTGTCCAAAATGGTTCCAATTCCATCTTTGAAAAATAATTTATTTCTTGTTCTGAAAAATTATATTCTAGGGTTAGCCATTATTGAGTAAGTAGTAATCTGTGGAATATTTTACCGTCTGCAAGTTAGCCCCCTTCAAGCCTAGGCAAGTTACTTGCGCAAGTCTCTTGCACAACTCTCGATTTGTTGATGTCAGTGGTAAGGTCGCGGTAAGGGGGAACAAATTGAGTACAGACTTTGTTGTACTCGGCAAGTTACTTGCGCAACGAACTTGCCGAGTCTGAAAGGGGGCATATAAAAATGCAACAATTGCCGCTTTAAGAGTTATAAAAGTATGGAGTACTTGGGTACTTGATACTCAAAAACAATTATTTAATAACAAAGTAGCCATATTGTAATTATTGAAGCGATATGCTTTTATACCACAGGGGTTTTTTCAGAAGTATGTTAGATTATATTTGAATTTACATACAAAGGAAAAATTCCCTACATTTTTACGAAAATAAAAAATCTGTCTTTTTTCCCCTACAGTCTGATTTTTGGAGAAAAATCCCTACAAGTAGGGAATTTTCCCTACATCTGACATCACTGATCTGTAGTCAAATTTTTAATAAAACGTAAAATTTTTTATTTTTTTCGGACCAGCACTCAGGGGATAACCCTTTCTATTGCATTGCATTGTGTTGGAGCTAAGATAATTGGTTATGGGAAGGAGGATAGAGGGAGAGGTGCTTGTGAACAATCGACCTGAATTTATTCGCGTTGAAAGCAAGAGGGAAGTCTTCAGCAGGAAGGTTATTCCATATGCGAACAGTCCGGCAAAAAGACGAATATTTCCTGTAACGCGTTTTACGATGCATTACTAATTTCATCAGAACACATCCCATTGTAGTAACGATAAAACAGGAAAATATAAACCACATTGCGATGATGCTCAAGGGAGTCAATAGAATTCGATACCCAACTGTCACCAATGAGAACCTTCGCCCTCCTCTGTACGCGGTCGAGAGCGCCAAAAAGACTTTGAAACACTGGCCCACACATGGGAGTTTTATTTCATGGTTCGTGGTCGGATAAAGGTGGTATAAATAGTAAGGAGATCAGATGGATTGTATATGTATATCTTACACCGTTTTTTATCCACCGGACATCACATTGTATCTTGATGCCCAGAACATCATGAGATTCTGATTCCCCAATACTTATACCACCCATATATACAGACGAGGTACCTTGATCCGTCGCGCATTTATGCGTTAGCATGCAAAATTCTCTCGGGCATTTAAATCGACACTATTCGTTAGACCCCATTCCGAGACGCGTATCATTCATGTTTTGCCTCATAGCACCAACATCGGATACGCTTGGTATTTAATCAAATGAAAGGTTTCTTCCATCTGCAAAAAAATAGATAGGGTTGGAAGTTTGACATTGGAGGCAATTAAGAAAAGAACGGAGCCTTGCGGCACCCCTGAATGAATCTTGAACTCGTTTGACGAAACACCATCTATAATAACTCGTATAATGCGATCTCTGAAAAAGCTCGATATAAATCGATTATCACCATCACCAAATGCAACAAGTTTTGACAAGAGTGCACCATGCCAGAATCTGTCAAACGCCTTAGAAATATCTTAAGCAGTTACCTGAGTTTCGCCAAAATGGCAGGTCCAGAATTGATTCTAGGTCCTTATAAGCTTACTTCCTACAATCACTTCAAGATGAACAAATCTGAAAAATAATTCGATGTCGGTAAATTGTTCGGCACAAATAAGTTTTATATATGTTATATATACGTGAACTGACATCTGGCATCCCTTTTCAACATACTATGTAATTTGTACAATATTGTAAATAAAGCACTCATTCTTTAAATGAGCAACTAAAAAATAAACATGGCGCAGCCGGTGCACTATGTTTAAATGGTTAGAAATTGAAGTTAATAGTGAAGAACCTGATGAAACAACAAGTAATACAGAAGTGGAGTACAAAATGTCTACTACTAGTGCTAATATGTTTGGTCCAATTGATGCTCGAAGACCAGATCCCTTGTGATTTGATGGTAATATTTCCAAAAATTGGAGTTTTTTTTTTTTTTTTTTCATTATTTATTTATTGAATCTTCATATATTAAATATGAACTAACAATAATTAATCAAATCTTATACTAATACTTTATTTTTGTCCTGCCAATGCTAGACGAAAATTTTTCTCTTCACGGTTTCTTTTCACATATGTAGATGTTTAGCGCTCTTCTTGTCTGATGAGTCCTGCTGTATCTCTTCTCCTTAATCTAGAGTGGCCGCTGTAATTTAAAATATTTCGAGCTAATGGATTTGGGTGCGACTCAAGTCTTTTTAAATATTTTACTGCATAGTTCGTAATAATAGTTTTTACTAACGGCACATTGAGATCCTTGTGAATATTTGAGTTTTTAACATACCAGGGAGCGGCTGTGATTATTCGAAGAAGTTTATTTTGTCGCCTTTGAATTTTTTCGATATTAGAAGCCGAGGCAGTGCCCCATAACTGAATACCGTAGCACCAAATTGGTTTTAAGATAGAGTTGTAAAGTAGAAGTTTACAATCGAGACTAAGAACAGAGTTTCTTCCAATAAGCCAATTAAGTTGAATTGCTTTTAGTTTCATTTGTGTTAGTTTTGCTTCTATATGGCATTTCCATGTTAAACGCCGATCTAGATGAATTCCGAGATATTTTACATGCGATTGTTGGGGCACTAATTGATTATTGATTTTAATAGGGGAACATGACTCCCGACGCAAGGTGAATGTTATATGTACGCATTTTTGCTCATTAACCTTTATCCTCCATTGTTTTAACCACTTTTCCAGTTCAAATATATGATCCTGCAAGTAGCGAGAAGCTTCATGACAGTTTTCGTGCACGCTTAAAAAAGCTGTATCATCAGCAAATGTTGAAGTTAGGGTGTGGTTGTTTGTTGGCATGTCTGAGGTATATATTAGGTATAACAGTGGGCCCATGATGCTTCCCTGAGGGACTCCAGCGTCAATTGGCTGAGGAGAACTTATAAAAGCACCTTCTTTAATAATAAACTTTCGACCGACTAAGTAGCTTTCTAACAGCTTGTGTGTGTTTACTGGTAAATTTAGCTTCAATTTATGTAATAAGCCTTCATGCCAGACTTTATCAAAAGCTTGAGAAACATCGATGAAGAGGGCGGAACAATATGTTTTTTCTTCAAAGGTTTTTCTTATGGCGTTTACTATACGATGGGTTTGTTCAATTGTGCTATGTTCTCTTCTAAAGCCGAATTGATGGTTTGGAATACATCTATTTACATTTAAAATTGGGGTTAATTTTGACACTAACAGCTTCTCAAACAGCTTTGATATATTAGACAATAAGCTTATAGGTCTATATGACTCAACTTTTGTAGGATCCTTTCCTGATTTAGGTATCATGGTAACTAATGATAGTTTCCATTCCTGAGGGTAGTATTCAAGGCGTAAAATAGCATTAAAAATAAAGAGAATAATTTTCTTTGCTATGCTGGGTAGCTCCAAAAGCATTTTGTTACTGATCTTATCAAAACCAGGGGCTTTCTTCGGGTTTAAATCATGAATAGCCTTTTCGATTTCGCTTATCTCAAATCTTAGTGGAACAGCTGCTCTAACAGCAACAGGTGGTAACTCGACCGCCATATCGAGAGATGTGTGAGCGGTAAATACGGTTTTCAAATGATTAACAAAAAGATTTCCTTTTTCTATATCATTTCTTGCCCAACTTCCGTTTAAGTTTCTTAATGGTGGTTTAGTGATAACTGGTCTTTTAAGATTTCTAGCTGCACGCCATAATAAGTAGTCTGATTGTGGAGTTGCATCAAGTTCCTTAAGATATTTTTCAAAGGATGCAGTTTTTTTGGGACTGCAGTAACTTTCTTAGCCTTTTTGTGCACTCTTTTAATAAAGTCTTAAGTTGGGGGGATCTGTGCAATTGCCACTCTCTTCGAACTCTCCTTTTTTCAGTCAATAGACGCTCGACATCTACAGAATATATGATATTGTTTTTGGTTTTTTTGAGGGTTGTGCTGGAATGTTGAACAGCTAGTTTAAGATAACTGTCAAAATTAACAATAGCGAGATCCACGCTCTCCGGTGTGCTAAGCGGAATATTATCTGTGCAATGGGCACTAAGATATTTTTATATTTTAACCAATTTATTTGTGAGGGTGATTTGAATAAGTACCCAGACGGCGATACGATTCTATTTGGAATCATTATAGTAACAATTGTAGGTGTGTGGTCGGAAGATAATTCTAAGGAAGCCTCAACATAAATCGTTTCTGCGGGGATGTTTTTAACCACTCCAAAATCTATGACATCTGGAACTTTTTGCTGATCAGTAGGCCAATATGTTGGTTCACCGCTCGCGACCACATTTAGATCCATTTTACGAATTGTGTTAAACAAAACACGACCCTTAGGCCTAATAAGTCGTGACCCCCAGAAAGTATGTTTAGCGTTATAATCGCCAGCAGCCAGGAAGCAGGGTCCTAATGCTTTGAAGTATTTATTATATTGGCTTTCTGATATTGAAAATCTAGGTGGTGAATATATTGATGAAATAACTAGGTTTCGATTTAATTCCTCAACGCAAATGGTCGTTGCTTGGAGATAATCTTCACGATGATCACACATTAAGTAGTGTTTTACTCGGTTTTTTATCAAAATGGCAGAACCTCCACAAGCTCTACCTCGAGGGTCCTTGGTATCATATAATATATAACCATTGATTTTAAACGTATTTCTCGAGGTCAGATGAGTTTCAGAAACCATCATAACATCGATTTGTTTATTTTTAAGGAAGTATTCTAGTTCATTTTTATGTTGGCGGATGCCGTTTGCGTTCCAAAAGCAAATTTTTAGACAGTTCATGGCTTATTTAGTACAGCTTGCAATAACATCGATTGCATTCTTAACATTTCTTGCATCATGTTACCCATTGTGCTGGTAAAATTGTTAACGGTTTGCACTAATGTTTCCATGGTTTTTTCTAGCCGAGTTAAATTAGAAGTGGGAATTTCGTCATTATTTGGTAAATCACCTTGCAATGGCATATGATTAGATTTTAAGACATTAGCGTACGAGGTTCTGTTATTATTTGGCTGCGGTATTTGAACGCCGTTAGTGTTTTCTTGATAAGTTGCCTGCGTTTGAGGGGGATTAAGTTTCTGTCCAACAGAACGCTTGACAATAGAATATACCGGACATCCTCTATAGTTGGCAGTGTGATTACCACCACAGTTGCTACATTTTTTTACATTAGGGTCATTTTTTGACTTATCACACTGAACGGTACCATGTAGTTCTCCACATACGACACAAACAGGGGGTAAATAGCAGTATGCCCTAGTATGACCAAATTCTTGTCAGTTTAAACACTGAACGGGCCCATTTCTTTTGTGCGGCTCTTCTATAGTTATTTTCCTGTACAGGATGTATTTTAAACTGTAAATGGGATGCGTTTCATTTTTTTTTAGCTTAACGTCGCCGTCTCTAACTCCACTCGAAATAGTGGTTGGGGATTTTTTTCCCTATTTTTAATATTTGTAACATTTTTAATTTTGAAACCCTTTTCTTCTAAAAATGTTTTTATTTCGTCTGGGTCCACGCATGAGTCAATGCCCTTTATCACAACCTGCAGACCTTTGCTGCTTTTCAGCTGGTAAGTATAGAAGCTTTTTTTAAGCGCTTCAAACTTATTAATTAATTTACGAAAATCATTCTCATTATTAATCTGTATTTTTGTTTCGTTAATATTACCACGCTTGATTGCAGCTATGTAAAACCGATATTAAACTTTTTATTAGCTCACTTGAGTTTTGCTCTCTAAGATATATCGGGGGTGGCTTCGACGATTTTATGACGTTGGGTGTTTCAGAAGATTCATCCTCCAGAATTGCAAAACGATTTTGCGAGTTTATTCTATCAAAAGATGGAACTTTCGAGGCAGAGGCAACAGCTGAAGAGGCAGGGCTGCGACCACGTTTAAGCACTGTTATATACCTATCCATACCAACTTGCACTTGTGGTTTTTGACAACTTTTTTCTTGTTTGTTTAACATTGCGTCTATGTTTGGGATTATGGTAACAGTGGTAACGCTTGTATTGTTTTCTGTTGTTGTGTTTATTTCCACATTGCTTTCACTAGCATGAATATCTTTTACTTTTGTTGTTGTTTCATTGTTATTACTCATATAGAGTTGTTTTTGTTTTTTTCACCGTTTTTTTATTTTTTTGTTTTTATTTTTTTTGTTGACTGTGCTCTTTTTATTATGTATAATGTTGTTACACCGAGATAATAAAAGAAAAAAAGAATAAATATTTTTTTGCACAGATTATTTGCAAGTATGTATGTGCGTACATACATATGTACATATGTAGGTATATTTTTGTTTACTTGTATTTTTTTTTTTCTTAATTTTTTTATAGTTATTCTTTTGTTCACTTTTATAATGAGCGTCCAAATTCGCTTGTTAAACTGATATTATTAACTAATTTATGTTAAAAAAAAAGAACCGTATGCGGAGTTAAAAGAAACACGTCTTTTCTCATCGAGCACGACCGACTGAATGTGAATTGGAGAGTGTTCAAACAAAATTTTGAGGTATTTTCCATAGCTATTAAACTAGGGGATCGTAAGAATCTCAAAAAATTGGCATTTTCCTCAATGCATGTAGTGCGGCAGCCATAGAAATATTTAATACATTTGGTTTAACAAGTGAGCAGAAAAAAAATGACGATGCAGTTGTGGAAGCTTTTGAAAGTAATTGTACGCCAAAGAAAAATGAGGTATATGATGCATTTAAGTTTAGCTCTAGAAAACAGCAAGAAGGTGAGTCTTTTGATACATATTTTTTGGATTTGAGAAAGCTAGTAAAAAGTTGCGGATACATTGACGCAAATCGTATGATCCGAGACAATATTGTTATTGGTACATGTTGTTCTAAGCTAAGAAAAAAATTATTGAAAACTTCGGAATTAACCTTAAATAAAGCAATTGAAATCGCTAGAGCTTCTGAGTTAGCTGACAAACCCGCCAGTGATATGCAATTACAACTTAGCATCAGTTCCAAATCGTCAATTGATTCTGTTCAATACAAAACGAATAACGGAACAGAGCAGAGAAAAAAATATTTTGTTTATAGTATATGTTTTACACAATGTTCATGCAAAAAATATAAATAGAAAGAGGTGGTATGAACAAATTCGTGTTGCTAATTGTATAATTAACTTTAAATTAGATACTGGCGCAGATGTAAATGTACTCCCTTTATGGTTTCTTAAGCACATTAAAAATTCACGCTTAGATTATAATGCCATACCTCCCAAAAGTTATAGCGGTGCAGATTTAAATTTTAAGGGTGTCGTCACTTGCGTGGTTATGAATAGAAACAAAATTACAAAGTTAAAATTCTACGTCGTAGATATTCTATTTCAGCCGTTATTGGGACTAGAGGCATGCGAAAAATTGGGATTGATAAAGAGAATTTATGCAGTCCGTCAATCAGAAAAAGAAATATTTATCAAATCTAATTTAGATGTTTTGCAAGGTATGGGTTGTTTTGTTCATAATCTAGATATACAAGTTAAATCCAATACAATTCCAGTTGTCAAGCCTGATAGAAGAATTCCATTGTCACTGAGTAATCGAGTAAAAGAGGAGTTGCAAAAAATGGTTGAAAAGGGCATTATTGAACAAGTCGATGGCCCAATAGAAAGAGCTTCAAACTTAGAAATAGTAGAAAAAAAGTCCGGCCAGCTTCAATTATGTATTGATCCTCAGGATTTGAATGCCGATATACTATTAGAGAATTATACAATACCATCGTTTGAGTCAATTGCACCCCAGATTGCAAACAAAAGGTATTTTACAGTTTTGGTCCTTAATGAAGGATTTTGGCAAGTGGCACTAAGCCCTAGAGCTAGTGAACTTTGTGTGTTTAGAACACCATTTGGCTGTTATCGGTTCAAATGGTTACCATATGGAATTAAAATAGGACCTAAAGTGTTTCAGAAATATAACGAACGAAATTTTAAAGGCATTTCATACGTGTTTGTATATATTGACGATTTATTAATTGCCGCCGATACAGAGGAAGAGCATGACAAAATTTTGCAGCAAGTTATGGAACGGGCACGTAAGTTAAATATCAAATTTAACATTGACAAAATTCAGTACAAAGTTAGAGAAGTTTAATATTTAGGCAAAATAATTTCTCATGAAGGTATACGATGTGATCCGGATCGCATCACCGCTATTATGAAAATAAATCCTTCTAAAACCAAAAGAGATCTGCAAAAGCTATTAGGTATGATTAATTATTTTGGTGATTATGTACCTTATCTATCTGAAATTTTTAAACCTCTACGCGATTTACTAAAAAACAATGTAATTTTTGAGTGGCAGAAACCCCATGATGTTTGCTTAAACAAAATTAAAAAAATTATTGCAAATTCACCTATATTGACTATTTGCAATGAAACAAAAGAAATAACAATCGAAACCGATGCTTCCAAATTTGGAATCGGGTGTTGTTTGATGCAGAATTCCATCATCTAGACTTCAGCGAATGAAACTTTCGATATTAAAATATAACTTAAAACTAATTTATGTTCCTTTTAAATACTTGTATGTTGCTGATTTGCTGTCTCGCTTTTTTAATAAAGATGATAAAACTACGGAAATTGACGACCTTAACGAATTTGTACACTCAGTAAATGTTTTCGATAATAGACTTGAAAGCATTAAAACTGCATTAAATACTGACAAATGTCTACTGGATTTAAAGCATATGGTATTAAATGGATGACCAGAAAATACTACCAACATCCAAACTGATTTAAAATTATATTGGAAAAATCGAAACAATATTTATCTAGAGATATGATGGTTTGCTGTATTTTAATGACAGAATTATTGTGCCTCGAACGCTTCGCAAAGAAATTTTAGATCAACTGCATTCGTCACATTTAGGTAAAGAAAAAACTAAAAAAAGAGCACGCAGTTTGATATATCGGCCTAATTTGGACACTGATATTGAAAATATAATTTTAAAATGCTTAGCATGCCAAAAAAACCCGTTGCTCTAATACAAAAGAACCAATGATTTCGAATGAAGTTCCACCATTATCTTTTTACAAAATTGGCATGGATATTTGTGAGTATGCTTCAAAGAAGTAAATTGTAGTTGCAGATTTCTATTCAAGATTTGTAGATGTAATATCCATTGCATCTAAAATGGCAATAGAATGTATTAAACATTTAAAAACATGTTTTTCTAATCAAAGTATTCCCGAAGAAATTATATCTGACAATATGCCCTTTAATTCTATCGAATTTCAAGATTTTTGTAAGCAAATTGATACAAAGCTTACCACAACTAGTCCTGGGTATTCTCAAGCAAACGGTTTTGCAGAAAGATTTGTTGGAGTCGCCAAAAATCGAATCAAAAAATCAACTGAAAGTAATGAAGAATTATGGCTTGCTCTTCTTGAGTATAGAAATACTCCGCTTAAAGAAGTCAATGAATGCTTCAGCAGTAGAGCTTCTAATGAGTAGAAAACCGCGTACGATACTACCCATAAAAAATGAGCTGCTCCAACCAAACGTTATTCCAAATATTTCTAAAAACATTAGGAAAAAACAGATTAAATCAAAATATTATTACGATAAAACAGCGAAGTTTAAACGGAGTTTCATAAAAGGGGAAAATATATGGTACCAAGAAAGAAACGTGTGAAAGAAAGGAGTGATAGCCAATGCTAATGAGAGTCCAAGATCTTATTGGGTTGAACTAGAAGATGGGACTCGACGTAACTCTCAATGAATTCGCAAGAGTTGATTAAAAAAAAAAATAATATGAATTCTAAATATTAATATACACATACATACAAAATCAAGTTTATATTAATTGACATACTTATAAGTTTCTGAATTTCAATACTAACATTAAATTAAGTACATACATATGTATATAATATATGAAATTCTCTAATGGGGAGATGTTATATATACGTGAACTGACATCTGGCACTAAAGACCTGCACGAGTGCACCATAAAGTATTGTCACAACAGATACACCAGATATGTACCTGTTACTATTGATATCAATGAGAGAATGAGTGTAACTGATATTGTATGGTTTTGCTTTTGTCCACTCACCATATCCTAAAAACCAAAACAGTTGCTTATGGTATTGGATTGAGTATATCATAACCTTTTTTTTTGCTCACAAATATCTGTTGTCACCATGGTATTTTAACAATACTTATTGTTATCTGTTGTATTTTCAAATATTGTTGGAGAGTTGATGCAAATAACAGAGCTTATAAAAATTTATATACGATCTCAACCAGGGGTGCCAGATGGTTTTGGTAAGAAATCTGCATATCATCAAAAACAAATCGGAAATTTAATTTAAAAAAATCGGCATATTAAAAATACCCTTTTTAAACACAATAAAACATATTTTAATGACAAAAAATAACAAAGCAACAATTAACCCATGGTGAAATTACTAAAAGGTGGCCTCGGTAAGCCAGCCGTTCATTGTTTGAATGTATGTGTGCGTGTATTGATTTTGTCAAGTGTGTTGTGCTTTTGCTTTTTACTTGTCAAAGCTTTATATAATTGTCATTTTGAATTTTGTGGTGTGTATTTTTTTCCGTTTTAATTTTAAAAATTTAAATTTTATTTTAAAATGTTTGTTTTTGCAATAAAAAATTTTTGAACAAATTGTGTAACAAATGCGCCGTTGTCGTTTATGCCAAAAACATGTCCAAAAAGGCAATTTAACGTTTTTAAACGTTCCTAAGGACCTGAAAAAAAGAAAGACATGGACACCCATTTGCCAAATCAATTTTACCGCAAATTGTCGGGTATGTATAGAGCACTTTTCAATTAGTGATATTATAACTGCAGGACGCAGAACTTTACTAATGCCCAATGCTGTACCAATTGTGCAGCAGAATCATGGCGAGATAAAACTAAGGTAAGTAAAATTTAATTTTTAATACATTCACCACGTAACTTTTTTTTAAAATGTTACTATTGTAATTTAGATGTACCATTTTAACAGCGGGAGCGTGTGAGACTAATAACATGCCTTATTGTGAACCTATGGAGGAAAATGGAGGAGTAGTGGACAGTAACATACCTCATGAAAATGTTATAGTATCAGAGTGAGTACAGTTTTATGTAAATAATATTTGTTTTATCATTATACATAAGTAGAACCTTAAGGGCTATACGATGAAAATGCTTAATGGGAAACTCGTGCACGTTACACCTAATTTAGTTTGATTCTCCATCTAGTATCGTCGGTGTAACACATACATACTAACAAATTTTCACACTATAACCATCCTTGTTAAGAACTTTGATAAAAATAACCCCCTTTTAAAAATACGTTCGGAATAATGTTTACTGTATGAACTTTAGGTATTGCCAAATAGACTCAAGAATTCTCTCAATGGATGAACTCTCAACAATAAACGATCCGAAACTGCAACAATACAAAAGAGAGCAGCAAACCCAAACTGAGTAAGTTGCAAAAAATTTTAAATGTATGGAGTCTTTTTTTATATACATACGCAATAGATTAACCTGGTGCGCTTTCTACCTCCATTTAAATGAAATTAAGAATTTTTTTAAACAGATCTCGCGTATTGATATTGAAGCAGATATACAGAAATTTATATTGCATTAATATTGAAGCTGCTATCGATAATTATTCAATCCACCCCACTTATTTTTATCAGATTTTTGTATAGAATACCAACGGATACAAGCTTTTACTGTGACCGTTTGTCAGATATTAGGAAATCTATGGCTTTGTATGAGAGGTGTCATGCCCAATCCAGTCCACTTTTTGACTGAAATGGCGTATTGATAACCCAGCTAAATATTTGCACCAAATTTTGCCCTTTTTTTCTCCTACCGTTCTTCAGATATAAAGAAATATATTTTGTACCACGCTTACTTCTCTAATCCCGGCCAGATTT
Source organism: Pollenia amentaria (assembly GCA_943735925.1). Taxonomy (NCBI): domain Eukaryota; kingdom Metazoa; phylum Arthropoda; class Insecta; order Diptera; family Polleniidae; genus Pollenia; species Pollenia amentaria. The sequence goes on along the minus strand of OX031009.1, from coordinate 91,812,634 downwards.
TGTCAGATGTTGTGTATCGATAACCAAGAAGTTTGGATGTACCACATCTTCTAAAATTAGTAAGAAACCATTTTTTGGACCAAGGCTTAATTTTTACCAACACAATTATAAGCTCAAGGACCATTTTGGACTTATTAGGTCATACATCAAAGTCCTATGCATCAATTGCTTTCAAATTAACGTATGAACATATTTCCGTTAAAGGTCCTGGTAAGTTATTAGAACACATACATACATATATATGTAATAACTGAATATCTCTATCCTTACAGGTAGACAAAACGTTAAACTTGCTGCTCAATTGTTTTCTAACACCACTGCTAATGCCATTAAACGGTGTTACAGCCTTGGGTTGGATGTTTACAATCCAATTGCAACGGCTGAATTTATCCAGTTGGTTAATGACTGGTTCGACGTTCATAATTCAAAACTTTCTACGTTTACATACCCTGGAAAGGTATTTATTTTTAAGCTAAATTTTATTATTACAAAATTTTTTAATATGCGTTTAATAAAGAAACCGTACGGAGTATCCTACCAGAAGCAACTGAATACGTTGTCTCGGATGACAGATGTTATGTCAAAGCCAATAGTGCCACAGAAAAAATCATTGGAGCACTTCCAAAACGGAATTATTATGTCCAACACCGCTTTGGATTTGCTTCATAAATACGTAGATCGTTTTGAAATGACGTACATCGTTACAAACCGACTCAATCAAGATGTTTTAGAACATTTTTTCGGGGCCATCCGTAGCAAAGGTGGTTTAAATGACCACCCTTCACCGCAAGATTTCAAATACAGACTTCGAAAATATATATTAGGTATTTTTTTAATACTCATTATTTGTAAAAATGTGTATTTTATTTGAAAATATTAATTGTAGCAAGAAATACGGAGTACCTCAATGGTAGAGAAATGTAGAAAATTACACAACCGATTGGCTCAATTATGAGAACCAAAACGTTCCCATACAAGAACAAATACAAGACAGTGGTGTCGTTGTTGAACCCGAATGTATCCAGGGCTCCGAAAAAGAGAACTCGCCGGAAATAAATGACCTAGACGTTTAAATCTAGATGACATTGGTATTCTTCACGAGGATGCTCTGGAATATTTAGCTGGCTATATTATTCGAAAGCTAAGCCTTGTGGAATACGAATGTCATCAAGGTTCCTACACGTGGGTTAATCAGGTGTCAAAAGGCCATTTAAAGAAGCCAACGAACAACTTTGTTTTAAAAGTTAAAGAAATGGAATCTATATTCCATAAAAAAAACGGAAATTTAATTTCCCACAGGAGTAATATCCAAAAGAACCTGATCGAAGAAAGGAGTTCTGTTTATTTGACAGAAAACATAAAAAAATTGTTTTTCAAATGTCGAAAACATTTCCGAATTCGGGATTTAAATAAACGTCTGAAGGACCAAAAAGCCAAGCAGCGTATGGTTGGTTTTAGGAAAATGAAAAAAATAAAGTTATAAAAAAATGTATGATATACATATAAACATTAGTGTGTCCCATTAAAAAAAAAATTTTGGGGATCATTCTTAATTTGAATACTCATAAGGCTAAGAATTTTTGAGATTTTTTTCCGATTTTTCGGAGGTGGTTTAGAGGTCGCGCAAATTGATTTTGTACCAAAAATCGACCTTTTTGGGTTTTTTTTTAATTTCGGTTGAAAATTGGTAAAAAAATAGATATTTCTTCAGCTTCTGAGTCAATATTCTTAAAGAAAATTTTCCGATCTTTAATTTTATGTGCATAAATAATAAGTTTCGTCAGGGATTTTCCACATTTTGATACATTATATAACAGTTTTTCGTAAATTTTCCGCAAATATGAAAAAAAATGCTTTATAACTTTTAAAATTTGTATTAAGACTAAAAAAACTAATGATGCAGTTTAAAAGATTATGAAGTTTTAAATAAATTAGCAAAAAAAAAAAATGAATTTTCTCTCACCGTTCTCGAGTTATACCCTTTTAAAGCTTTGTACACATTGTATGAAATGTATAATACTATAAGGTGTGAACTAGGTTTGCATTGCTTTAAACTTTAAATAATTGGATTTAGAAAATGTTTTGCAAATAAAATAATAGTTACTTACCAGTCATACATAACAATAACATATGTAATTATTACAAGAAGTCCCGTCTTTTTAATTAAAATATTTTGTTAATCTGAAGTTTTATTGCTCCGGTAAGTTGAAATTATCATAAAGTAGTCCAAGAAATATTGGGTAATATTTTTTTAAAATAGATATGCCTTTGTCGAATACAAGGAATGTGTGGTGTGTGGGCAAAATGATTGATGACCTTGATACTGCCAAACCGCCGACAAAAAACCAAATACTACAAAGATTTTTTAAATTGCATTTAGTGGAAAAGTGCACTATTACCAAAAGCAGTATTTGGTTTTTTGGCACATAAAATTAAAGATCGGAAAATTTTCTTTAAGAATATTTACTCAGAAGCTGAAAAAATACCGATTTTTTAGCAATTTTCAATAATAATTCAATAAAATCAAAAACGCTAGATTTTTGGTACAAAATTAGTTTGCGCGACCTCTAAAGCACTTCCGAAAAATCTGATAAAATTCTCAAAAATACTTTACCTTATGAGTATCCAAATTAGGAAAGATCTTCCGAGAAAATCCAAATTTTTATTTTTTTTGGGACAACCTAATAAACATATTTAATTTTTTTATTATTGTAATTAGTTTTAAATATATTATTTTCTCTTTAATAGAAGAAACATGATAAATTCCAACGAAATAATATGAAACCCGAAGTTCAACCCGATTCTTCTACAGCCAACGAGGTAGACGACTTTTTTACACCTGATATCAAATTAACGTTTAATTATAACGAAAAATTACAAAAAAAAAAATAAAATTAATTTATTACATTTATTTATTTATTAATTAACTAATAAAACAAATTATAATTTTCATCTAAAAACAAAAAATTGTTTTATAATGATTTATGTAAAAAGTAAATCTTATTATCCTTTAGAACAAGTATGAGATGCATATTACATATGTTTATAAAAAAGTAGCAAATAAAAAAGTAGTTCATCATAAAATGAGATTAAAATTTAAAAAGGTGAGTCTTTAAGTTTTCGTTTTTATACGTAGATAGTTTTTATACGTAGAAGTAAGTGGCTGTAAGAATGAAGGAAAAAATCAGTAAACTTTTTATAAAATAGTCTATTATTACTGTGGCTTGGAGCTAAAAGGGACATTAATATTTTACTGTTTTGAGACTAGTGGTTACGTATACGACGTCAAATATTTAAAAGGTGTGAACATATCTTTACTCTCTTTTATTTTGCTTAAACAGCCAATGTATAATTTTAACCAGCTTCATAAGGGCACTGCTACACGTTCAATATATATTGTGATATTCGTACCGCGATCCATTTAAATGGATTGATAGATCTCATAAAATTAGGCTATTCTGCGATATAGATCCATTAATACTCCATGTTTCACGTTCAATAAATATCGCAGTGTAGCAGCGCCCTAAGGGTTTTGCAAACCAATGTTACTATAACCTCGACATATGGAAGTTAAACTTCAATTGAAGTTTTCTTAAAAGTGGATGTTTAGCCATTGGCCTTTTTAGTTGCAAGACACAGATAACTTACCATATATTAAAAAAACTGCATCTTAGTTGTTTCTTGCTGTGTTTAATCTTGTTATTTCACCATGGTAAAGTAGTTAATAATGTTCAAAAATTATCAAAATTTTAACTACAAATATTAAGACGTTTATATTTTGTTTTACAATATTTTTGTTTACTTTTTTTGACGTTGATGATATACATAAAACAAAAACAAAATACCAATACATGTTGAATTATTGTGTTTGTTGTATTACCGAGGCCACCTTTTAGTAATTTCACCATGAATTTACCATTACCTAATGCTTTTAACATAAAAATCAATACAAATAAACGTTTTATAAATAAATATTAGTTAATTAAAAATTTATATGAATTTTCCATATTAGAGCCAACGGAGACATACTGTCATATAACAATAGATTCGTATTAAAGTGCTCTTTCAGAATCTATGGTGATCTAGAAAAAACCATCTCTAACTCCACAGTTAAGACTAATTTTTCAACGAAAATATAAAAGTTCGGATTAAACAATAAAAGTAGAGTTTTCTCTCTAAAAAAATAAAACTTGAGGAGCTTTCAGCCTAAAATAAAACTCACTTGGCTGTCAACAAATAAAACTCTTTTAAGGATTAATATTTTTACGTCTTTAATAACCAGTGATGCCATTAGGATACGAAAGAAAAAATTTTCGTATCTTTTGATGACTTCAGGTACTATGTATAATCCTGATATTTTTCGTATTTTTTTTTTTTTGTTATTGATAACCATTTTTTCAACCAAAAAATTTTTCGGTTAGAAATATGTATTATAAAAAAGCATTTATTTTTCCATTATAAACAAATAATTTATTTTTTTGTTTGCAATTATCCATTCCAAACAAATAAGAAAGTAGTCTGCATGCCCGACCCTACGATGCTCCACACCACAATATTAAGAGATAACTTTTCAAGAGTGTAGCTTAGGGACCCATGGGCAATCATGGACCACGCCATTATTTTATGAAGTTAAGATTCATGTCAAAGTTCTCACCATTGACAATATGCTTGTCCCTTAGGACAATTAGAACCTTTGTACCAAATTTCAGCAATTTATTTTCAAAACTGCGACCTGAACTTTATGTACAACGTTTACATAGACAGACATTTTTTCTATGATTTCTTTTGTCGCTTATTTTATAACTGTTACGATCCTTGAAATAACTGTTATTAAAGAACTTTTTTGATACCAGTTATAACTGCCACCGTTCCTGGTTAATTGTTTTTATGGATATAAAAAGTTTTTGTTTTAATTTTTTTATTATTATACATATATGAGTTTGACACTTTTATTTAATAACTTTAAATAGGTATAAGCATAAAAATCGAATTATTAAATAATTCCTTGCAAAGATTAATTTTTCAGTGGATATCGAAATTTGATTTTTAAGGTTGAAGAATTCTCGCATTTTAAGTCTGATTTTCTTTTTGCAAAAAAACTTGAATATTTACTTTACTTTCTTAAATTAAATTGGCTACCAGAGGTATAAGCCTTATCCTCAATAGCATATAATCCTATAAAATTAAATATTTACATTGACAGTGAATATAAATTAAGCTTAACTTTACTTATTTGTAAATCCCTTTTTCCTTTAGAAAAATAAATTATCTCTTCTTTTAGCCTTGGTCAAAAAATCGTTAAGAATTTTTCTTTCTTTAATTTGGAGTTAATTCTTTTATTCTTTATACCTAGTTGAATATTTTTTAAAATGTGTGTGTTTGATGGGTTAGACAAACACTACATATGTACATATATGGAATAAATCTAACCCATTTTCCTTAAGTATAAGCGCTGAATTAATAACAGTTGTCTCTTTGTAACGTTAAAAGTTACCCAAAATTAAAAATGTATATAACACAAACCAAAAGCTACCGTGTTTTAAGTTTTTATCAAAAAATCGGTAAATAGGCACTTTGATAATTTAGAGAAAAAAATCGGCAAAATACCGATAAATCGGTAAATATGGCAGGCCTGATCGCAACGCATCTCGCTAGTTTTGTTGTTGTTGCTCGGCAGTTTTAAATACCACAGCACGAAAAAAACCCATCCTTTTAAGGGCATCAATGAATTAGTTACAAAAACAAAATACATGTGTTGTTTTTTTGGTAATTTTTTTTTATTATATTTTTCAATAATTTTTGTCTACATGTCTTTTGAACGAATAAACGCCATCCTTTTAAGGGCATCGAAGAATTTGTAACAAAAACAAAATACATGTGGTTTTTTTTTTGCTAATTTTTTTTCAATAATTTTTGTCTACATGTCTGTTGAACGAAAAGACATTATCCTTTTAAGGGCATCAAAGAATTTGTTACAAAAACAAAATACATGTGGTTTTTTTTTTGGTAATTTTTTTTTCAATAATTTTTGTCTACATGTCTCTTGAACGGAAAGACCCGATCCTTTTAAGGGCATCAAAGAATTTGTTACAAAAACAAAATATTTTCGTTGAAAGACAATTGAAAAAACGGCATCGTACAATAAGTAACTCATTGTATTCGATCAGTATCAACTAGTATCTGCTTTTGTAAAACAGATATAAACAGATATGTTACTCTCATTCTCTTTTTATCAACTCATATCCACTATGTTACAAAAAATATCCATATCAACTTATATCAGAAACACTCGACAACTCATCCATACACACTCACTTTAGTAAACACACAGAAACTTGTACAAACAGATATATCCGTGCACGTCTTTATCTGGCACCCCTTTTCAACATACTATGTAATTTGTAAATAAAGCACTCATTCTTTAAATTAGCAACTAAAGAATAACAAAATATAAATCTTAATCTCAAAATTTAATTTAATTTTGGCGTTTCCATGATTTGTTCATGGGTCCCAAAGTGGGAACACTCTTTAAAATTGGGCTGTAAATACAGGTGCGCCATGCTATACCCACATTAAATAAATTGTTAATTTACTTAAGAAAAATGTACTTTGTAACATAAATAACAAATTAAACGTCTGATTTAACTTTAAGTTGAAATTAAACTAATTTTAATTTTTTTCCAAGTTACTTACTCTACTTAATTATATTATAAATTTAAGAAATATGATTCTTTATTATATTTTTTCCTTTAACCGTTATATTTAATTCATTACAATTTTGCTATATTTGCGTTAATTCAAAATTTTTTGTTACAATAATATTTGGTTCAATAAATCCTATAAACGATTCAATGTTCTTTTTGAATTGACATTCGGTCCTATTATTATTCAAGAGATTTCTAATACAGGTATTTTTAGCATATTCAATTTTATTATTTTTAAATTCAAATATCATATTATTTTTCCTAACATAATCACCATCATCTAATACTAATTCTTCCTTATTTTTATTGAGCATTGGTATAATTTTAATTTTTCTTACAGAATTGAATGCTGTCGGTATTGAGAGTATAAAGAAAATAATTTTTTCATCTAACCAAACCGTAGCTCAAATATTTTCAAACTCTATGTCGGTGAGGTCAGTAATGGTGGTTAAGTCCATTATTTTTGGACTTATGATACCTTTTTGTCCCAGTTAGCCATGCAAATGTCTTTAACATGTTTCAAATATAATTTTAATTTGTCAAGAAAAAGATCTGAAAGAAATTTTTCTGTTAATTTGTTTTGAAGTTTAAGGGTTTCAGTTTCAAATTTTGATAGTAATTTTGTTTCGTTGTTAATAAGATCAATGATTTCGTTAAACTCATTTGACGAAATTGTATTTTACGGCTCTATCTTGGTTGTCCATAGTACCAAACAAGAACTTTAGTCTATTTCCTACAAAATTAGCAAGACCTTTTTCGTGTCTGGTTAAAAACATTTTCTTATCCTTCTTTGCTAGCGAAAGATAACTCCTGATCATATCGGTTGGATAACATTTATTTTTTTTAAATTTTTCCAGAAGAATATCATAGGTCAAGTCCAAATAAGTTTTATATATGGTTAATAGATGATATTCAAAGTTAGTAGATTGAATGCCAGGTCCATCGGGTTAATTTCAATTATTTGACTGTTGCGGTCATCGTAAGTTATAGGTATATTAATATTGACAGTATTATTTTAGGTATTTCGATTTATAGAAGAAAAGTTGTTATTAGACCTGTGCTTTCTTAAATGGTTTCTGTTTTTTATCTAATCGCTTCCTCGAATTTTCTGCATCTAAGATTCGTGTATCCAATTCATAATCTTTCTTATTCCAATTAGCATTATTTATTCTATTTTCTTTTAAAGCTTGATCATCTTTTTTAGTTTGTTGTTTGTTGAAAAAAACATTGTAAGGGGTTTCCCCAGTGGTTGAGTATATTATAATGTTATTATATGTGAAAACGGTTTGTTCAATCGCTGTTTGCTTTAATTCCTGATCATTACCTGTATTAATAATTCTTAACTTCTCATATAAGGTTTTGTTCAATAATATATTTATCTCGAACAGAGTATGTAGGAGATTTTGAAGATGTTAGGACTTTGAAAGGCATCTTTGTAGTTCTATGATCGAATTTGCACTCATTGCATAAGTCACAATCATTAAATTCGATATTTCTTTAATATAATTCGGATAATAGTATTTTGTTCTAAATTCCGCTTGTAATTTTTCTATTCCTTGGTGCAATTGTTAAAATAATTTCTTTAAATTTATCGTAAGTTGTTATATCTTCTAATAATTTTGTAGCTCTTCAAATATGAATTTTCTTTGTTTGCCTTACAAGATTTGCATAGATAGACTGAAATAGTAAAAAATCGTTATCGTTTTCAAAATATACTGTTCCTGTAATACCAGCAAGTTTGTTCAAAATAAAATCTTTAGCAAATTGTTGCGTCATCTCAACGAAGTCTACAATAGTTCTAGCATTTCTGAAAATGAATTTTAGGCTTTCCTTTGCACAGGAGCTCGCCTTAATAAAAAAACTATCTACCTACGTTGAACGGCCTCTCAGATATGTATATAAAATTAGAATTGTCTTCGTCCGCTGATTGAGTTGTTGCGGCTACAGAAGAAATTTCCTGTTCCATCCACTTCATTAATTAGCTCATTATCTTCTTTCATTGAAGTTACAGTTTCCTCTCCTTATACGAGAAAGTTCATCAGCAACATGATTTTCCCTTCCAGGAATATGTTTTATCTCAAAATCAAACTCATTTAATTTAACTTTCCACCTTTGAAGTTTCTGGTTTGGCTCTTTAATGTTTTGTAACCATTGTAATGGTTTGTGATCGCTATTGTTCACGAATCTTTTGTCATAAAAATAAGGGCGGAAATATTTGGTTGTCCACACAATGGCCAGCAACTCCGTTTCTGTAGCTGAATAATTTAATTCATGCTCATTAAGAGTGCGGCTCGCAAAACAGATTGTGTGTGTTCTGACTCAGAACAGCACCCAGGGTGGTATTAATAGCATCTGTTGTTACAGTAAGCTGCTTCTCATAGTCTGGGAAAGCTAAGATTGGCTAATTAGAAATTAAACCTTTCTTAAGGCATTGAGTTAAGAGTTTTGTTATTTTGAAAAAATTTTGGATAAATTTCCTATAAAATCACAAGAATTGTTTAATTTCCTTTTCAGTCTTAGGCATTGGATATTCCAGGATTGCTTTTACCTTATCGGGGCTTGGCTTTATACCATTAGGTGTGATAATATGTCCCAAAAAGTTTGTTTCCCTCTTTAAAAATTCGCTTTTGTCAAGCTGCACTTTTATGTTGGCATCTGAGAGCCTTCCAAACACCTTTTCAATTGAGCTAATGTGCTCTAGTAAAAACGTAATGAAAATAATAATAACGTCCAAGGAAACTAAACAATCCTTTCCTATGAGATCTCCCAAAATTGTATTCTTCAATCGTTGGAAGGTTGAGGGGCGTTTTTAAGGCCAAATGGCATTCTTAATAATGCCTATTTTGGTGGAAAATGCTGTTTTTCTTCTATCAGAAGATTCCATTTCGATTTTATGGAACTCCTTAGTAAGATCGAGGGTAGTAAAATATAAATATATACCCAATTTATCTAAAATATCGTCCATAATTGTTATCGTTAATGGTTATATCGTCTAGTTTACGATAGTCACTTACAATACGCCATTTTTGTTTGTTAGACGCATCTAACTTTTTGGGTACAACCCAGATCGGTGTTGAATAAGGCGATTGACTATAACATATGTACATATAATATTTTGGTCTAACATTTCCTGAATTTGTTTATTAACCTCTTCTCTGTGAACTTGAGGGTAACGATAAGTTTTACAATATACTGGACAGCATTAATTTTAGGCTAGACAACATTAGCGAAGGTTAACTTAACTCCTTCTCTATAAAAAAATATTGTTATACTTTTTTGATAATATTTCTTACTGCCTGTTTGTAGAACATGAATGCAAAACGACTCGTTTGACTTACATTTAAAACAAAATCAAATTTTGAAATTTTGTTTTTGTTCTAAATGTAAGTTAATCGATTAACTTTTACAATCGCGTTCTACAAACAGGCAGTAAGTTTGTGAATTCTTCTCTACTGAGGTGATCCAATTACCATATCGAATCATTGTATTTACTCGTACTATCAGTACAATTTACAATTTTTGAATATTAATTTGCGGAATATTAATTGATTTACTTCCAATGACTTTCTTTTCATTTTCGTTCAAAAATAAATATTTAATATAATTTTATTTTATGAATCTTCTAGAGATATTTAATAACGCATTTAATTTTTTTAAGCTGTCAAATCCCAAAATCACAAACAAAAAATAATAGGTTTGCACTTTTTATAGGACTAAAAATTTGCTGTGTTTGATCAAGAATTATATTTCCGGTAGCTGCTTTAACGCAAATGGGATTTACTTTTATCAGGGGACTTGGTAATCTTTTAGGTTTTATTGAGCTGATTGACGATCCCGTATCAATCAGATATCTATAATTATTGTTATTAATTCTCATTACGATATAAGGAAGTGATTGGAGGCAATGGAGTGAAAATTTTCTTCTTCCATAAATGGTCATTTGTGATTTGTCAATGGTGTTTGATTTCGCAAACTTCATTGTTGAAAAAAGTGAGTAACAACAATATTTTGTGCTGGATAGGGATAGTAATCTGCAAGCTGTTTTTCTTAAATTGAGGAACTTTTGATTGTGACACTAGTTTGCAAAATTCGTTTGCAGATTGTGATGCATTTTAAGACTGTGATCCTCTTAAAGTTGTAATACATAATTCCATTTCTCATGTGTCACCTTCATTAAAAATATAATGAGAAATCGATAATTCATCGTTAACAACATCTATCTCAACATAAAAAATTTAGAAACATTTTTTAATTATTCAAATTATCTAATTTTCTAATTTACTCGATTTTATCTTCTCAAGTTAAGAGAGTATATTCTTCAGACGAGGAAAGTGATTGACAATTTTTGTAGTTATTTAAGAAATTCAGGGATTGGTTTTCGAAAGTAATCCTATTAAGGATTGTTTTAAATTGTTGTACTTGAAGTAATTGTAAAAAACTAAATTTATCCCGAGTGTTTTTCTTGATGTGTATAAACAGTAAATTATAGGTGCAGGGTCCTAAGTGAATGAGTACTTTTAAGATGAAAAATGTTGGTACTATTTTGTTCTTCAACTTATACTTTTTGAATTTTTTATGAGTCTTTATGTTGAACCTAGAAACATAAGATTAAACATACATGATCCTGAGCGAATAAGAATCGACAACTGGTACTTGTTTTAATTTTCGTTAATATTGGACTTAGAAACATAATATTGGACCTAGAAAAATCATGCAATGTCCTCAGTTGATGAGAATCTAGAAGAGGGCACTTTTTGGGACTTTTTTGTTCTTCAACTGTTTCTTCTTGAGTTTCCGTTAATATTGAACCTAGAAACATAAAATTTAACATGCAAGGTCCTGAGAAAATGAGAATCTGTAAGCGGTATCTTTTTGGTGCTTTTTAAATTTTTAATACTTAAGCCTCTAGTACACGGCATGTAAAAAGCCACATGCGCATGTGGTTCTGACGTTATTTTGACGTCATCACACAACACGCAATGCTTATTGTGGCTTTTTAAATTCCGTGTACTAGAGGCTTTAGTCTAAAAACATAAAATTCAACACTGCAAAATCCAGAGTTATTAAAAAACTGTAAGAGGAGACCTTTTGGTGCTTTTTTCAATTGGTACTGTCTTTTTTATATTAATGAACTTACAAAATAAATTTAACATTGCCGGACTTAACACAGGGTCTCCACCTGAGATAATATCTGATATAATATGTGAGAAAACGTCGGCAGAATGAGAGAGCACATTTCTTCATGTTAATCTTAATATTAAACAAGGGGAACACGTATCTTATAAGATTTCATAATCGACTGATTCTCGTACAGTAAACTTGTATCGTTTTTATTCTTTTTATGTTGTTATTTGATTTTTTAGTTTAAAATATGGATTTTTTAAGCATTTTTTACAAGATTGGCACTATTTGCATTAAAAAATTACAGATTTTAATAATGGTGGCTAACGTTGCCTTTACACATGCAAGTAGTGGCATGCCACTGTTCTATACATATTAGGTCTGTCTGCGTACTTTTCCAGTAGCAAATACTCAGTAAATTTTTTTGGGAGAGTAAGACAAATTTTACTCTTTCGGCTGAGAATATCTCAAAAAGTACGCAGACAGATCGGTGTGAACAAATCAATACCGAAATCAACCGCAATCAACAACATTTTTTTTGTTTTGACCATGTGCTATTATTATTGTTTTGAAAACAACACCACGTGCGTGACAAACAATAACAAAACATGGAAAATTATATTCAAAAACATTACGAACACCAAATTATTCATAAAAAATTAAAAAATTAATAAAAATAAGAAAAAATCTTTAAATTTAGCATTTTAAAATGTTTTAAAAATTATGCAAAAATGTTGTTACATGAATAAAATCTACAAATTTGCCGGTTTATAAAATCCGATAACTGATTTTAAAAGCTTGTTACTAGGGCTATTAAGGCCGCCAGTTGTCACTTTCGACAAATCAAAACTTTAGGAGGTATTCCATATTAAAGAAAAAAAATTCAAAAATTTACCAAAAAGTTGTTACATGAATAAAATCTACAAATTTGCCGGTTTATAAAATCCGATAACTGATTTTGAAAGCTTGTTACTAGGGCTATTAAGGCCGCCAGTTGTCACTTTCGACAAATCAAAACTTTATGGGGTATTCCATATTAAAGAAAAAAAATTCAAAAATTTACCAAAAAGTTGTTACATGAATAAAATCTACAAATTTGCGTGTTTATAAAATCCGATAACTGATTTTGAAAGCTTGTTACTAGGGCTATTAAGGCCGCCAGGTGTCACTTTCGACAAATCAAAACTTTAGGGGGTATTCCATATTAAAGAAAAAAAATTCAAAAATTTACCAAAAAGTTGTTACATGAATAAAATCTACAAATTTGCCGGTTTATAAAATCCGATAACTGATTTTGAAAGCTTGTTACTAGGGCTATTAAGGCCGCCAGTTGTCACTTTCGACAAATCAAAACTTTAGGGGGTATTCCATATTAAAGAAAAAAAATTCAAAAATTTACCAAAAAGTTGTTACATGAATAAAATCTACAAATTTGCCGGTTTATAAAATCCGATAACTGATTTTGAAAGCTTGTTACTAGGGCTATTAAGGCCGCCAGTTGTCACTTTCGACAAATCAAAACTTTAGGGGGTATTCCATATTAAAGAAAAAAAAATTCAAAAATTTACCAAAAAGTTGTTACATGAATAAAATCTACAAATTTGCCGGTTTATAAAATCCGATAACTGATTTTGAAAGCTTGTTACTAGGGCTATTAAGGCCGCCAGTTGTCACTTTCGACAAATCAAAACTTTATGGGGTATTCCATATTAAAGAAAAAATATTCAAAAATTTACCAAAAAGTTGTTACATGAATAAAATCTACAAATTTGCCGGTTTATAAAATCCGATAACTGATTTTGAAAGCTTGTTACTAGGGCTATTAAGGCCGCCAGTTGTCACTTTCGACAAATCAAAACTTTATGGGGTATTCCATATTAAAGAAAAAAAATTCAAAAATTTACCAAAAAGTTGTTACATGAATAAAATCTACAAATTTGCCGGTTTATAAAATCCGATAACTGATTTTGAAAGCTTGTTACTAGGGCTATTAAGGCCGCCAGTTGTCACTTTCGACAAATCAAAACTTTAGGGGGTATTCCATATTAAAGAAAAAAAATTCAAAAATTTACCAAAAAGTTGTTACATGAATAAAATCTACAAATTTGCCGGTTTATAAAATCCGATAACTGATTTTGAAAGCTTGTTACTAGGGCTATTAAGGCCGCCAGTTGTCACTTTCGACAAATCAAAACTTTAGGGGGTATTCCATATTAAAGAAAAAAAATTCAAAAATTTACCAAAAAGTTGTTACATGAATAAAATCTACAAATTTGCCGGTTTATAAAATCCGATAACTGATTTTGAAAGCTTGTTACTAGGGCTATTAAGGCCGCCAGGTGTCACTTTCGACAAATCAAAACTTTAGGGGGTATTCCATATTAAAGAAAAAAAATTCAAAAATTTACCAAAAAGTTGTTACATGAATAAAATCTACAAATTTGCCGGTTTATAAAATCCGATAACTGATTTTGAAAGCTTGTTACTAGGGCTATTAAGGCCGCCAGTTGTCACTTTCGACAAATCAAAACTTTAGGGGGTATTCCATATTAAAGAAAAAATATTCAAAAATTTACCAAAAAGTTGTTACATGAATAAAATCTACAAATTTGCCGGTTTATAAAATCCGATAACTGATTTTGAAAGCTTGTTACTAGGGCTATTAAGGCCGCCAGTTGTCACTTTCGACAAATCAAAACTTTATGGGGTATTCCATATTAAAGAAAAAAAATTCAAAAATTTACCAAAAAGTTGTTACATGAATAAAATCTACAAATTTGCCGGTTTATAAAATCCGATAACTGATTTTGAAAGCTTGTTACTAGGGCTATTAAGGCCGCCAGTTGTCACTTTCGACAAATCAAAACTTTATGGGGTATTCCATATTAAAGAAAAAAAATTCAAAAATTTACCAAAAAGTTGTTACATGAATAAAATCTACAAATTTGCCGGTTTATAAAATCCGATAACTGATTTTGAAAGCTTGTTACTAGGGCTATTAAGGCCGCCAGTTGTCACTTTCGACAAATCAAAACTTTATGGGGTATTCCATATTAAAGAAAAAAAATTCAAAAATTTACCAAAAAGTTGTTACATGAATAAAATCTACAAATTTGCCGGTTTATAAAATCCGATAACTGATTTTGAAAGCTTGTTACTAGGGCTATTAAGGCCGCCAGTTGTCACTTTCGACAAATCAAAACTTTATGGGGTATTCCATATTAAAGAAAAAAAATTCAAAAATTTACCAAAAAGTTGTTACATGAATAAAATCTACAAATTTGCCGTCTAATTGTTTGCACTATCACTTGTTCGCTAATATTTCTTAAAGGCTGTTTAAATTAAAAACAAATTCTGTTTAATTCGGAATTTTTAAGTTAAACAAATATTATAAATTAAACATGAGTTTTCTGGTTTTCACTACACAATTTTTCGTAAACAAGCAAAGATGGTATTGCCACACTTCCTATTTAATGCTTTTGTTTAGTAACCAGAGTTGCCGTCTTATGTTATTTCTAACGAAAATTCGTCATTTTTTTCAATGTGGAGATGCGACTATTTATTTTATTTTGGTTACTTTTTTTCTTAAAATAATAATACTTATAAATATTTTTTTATTTTTCTTGATAAACTTTTAAATTAGGTTTTTTTTTAATTTTTAACAAATTTATTAACCTGTTTTCATTACGTTTTTAGCATAACACAAATTGTATGCACTCCTAAAATCCCTAAAATTCGCCAAATTAAATTTTCTTAAGAATTTAGTTAAGAAAAAATAGCCATATGTGATTTTTATATTAGAAACGGCCATGTTCTCGAAATCGAAATCAGGTAAAGTAAAAACCAATGGAGATTTTCTTTTAATTCTTTTTGTTAATGAGCTTAGTTTTTTCCGATTTTAAGAGTAGTATGAAATGTATAAAAGCGCTTTTGAATTATAGTCTTACAACCTAATGCAAAAAAAAAAGATTTAATTGCACATTTGGTGGGTCTAATGTGTTGGTTAAGTAATGTGAACTTTAACTGTTTTTTGCATTAGGGGGTTAATCTTTTCTTCCAAATACAGTTTAAATAACATTTTGAATGTAAAATTTAAATGAATATAGGAAGAAAAAATGCAAATGTATAAAAAATCTGGCTTTCAAAAAGTTAAAATATGCTATGTTTGCTTTATGACAAGCAAATATGCTTGTTAAAAGCAGTTAGCATATATTTTCTAAATAGTTTCAATTATGTTTTGCTAATATTGTTGTAACTTATACTCAGACTAAAGATTTGGAGCATTTTTAAAGACCAACCAAAAAGAACCGCCCCGCCCGCTTAGTGGTATGTGTTGGTACTCAAATTAAAGGCAATTTGGTCACGATAAATATGCATTTTGTTTTTGTATGCGATCAATATTTTTTCCTCATTAGTTTAAAAATCTTTTCGGTGGAGATAAGCGAAGCCGGTGTTTGTTTTATTATAGAGGAGGAAATCCTTGCGCTCGGCCGTAGGCCGGCTATGCAGAGAAGCTTTAGCTAGCGAAGCCGGTGTTATACCATAGAAGAGATAATCCTTGCGCCCGGCCGAAGGCCGGCTATGCAGAGAAGCTTTAGTTAAAAGTTTTTGCCTGCAGGGGTGGGTCCACTTTTTTGGCCCAGAAGCCCCACCTGCCGTAAATTTTATTATCGTTTTTCTTACACAATTACATTTAATTTGAGTACCAACACTTACCACTTAGTGGGCGGCCCGGTTCTTTTTGGTTGGTCTTTAAAAATGCTCCAAATCTTTAGTCTGACGGAAGTATTTCAACAAACATATTTTTAACTTGTGAATATTCCCGCTTTTTTGGGTTCAGGTGCCCAATTAAATTAAATGTATGTATTTTAATTTTGGTCTTTTTTTTAATTATGAATCAGGTGGCACATATTTTTTCGTGGGCCATGTAAACTGCATTTCAGCCGAATTTTTTAATAAATGTTGTATACCTAGCCACATATGTAGAATAGGTTTGCGCCACTTTTTTCAACTTACATTTTCTTCTTTTTCTGCGTCGGTTAGCCGAAAAAGCAAATATTTTACAAACCCACTAGTTTTTGAAAGCTGGAAAGAAAAATATATAAGCAATATGTTTAAAACAATTGGAACGACCTGTAGTTACCCATATAGTTACCAAAATTAGTCTCCAAGATTCCTAAAAATAAAAAAGGGTAAAATATAAAATTTACGAAGAAGTTACGATCGTCCATTGAAATGTTAGTTTTTTTCTGTAGGTAAACAGTGCTACCAGACAAATCATAGGATAGAATGAAATGAAACAAATTACCATACACTGGAAAAAATTATTACAAATTTTTTTTTTTTTTAACCTAAATATTTTTAAAACATTTTAATGAAAGGTAGATTAATAGCCAAATTTGAGTGTTTAGGAGCAAAACATGCTAATTTTAGATGATTTCCCATATACATATTTAATAGAATTTACGTTTTTAAAAATTTTACTCTCCAAAACAAGTAAGTCAGGGATCGGAGTATGTTTTCAAGTATATGCAGTAGCTTTTTGATTTTAGGTTTTTATTGAACATATTTGAATGACGGTACGTCATAAATTAAACAATAATAAAGAATTAAAAATTAAAGGGGTGTTTAGGAAAATTGAAAAAAAAACTATAATTAATCAAATAACGGAAAAAAGAATAATAAAAAATTATAAAAGGGTATAATTATTCAAATAACGGCAAAAGAATAATGCAAATCCAGGCACAAACATCTAGATTTGTTGTTTTTAAAGCCTTTATCACTAAGAATTCGGCGGTCCACTTCCCAAATTATTTTGTACGGCCCTATGGATAATAAAATGAATACATCTGTCAATAGCTGATTTTAAAATAGTAACCAATTGCCAAAACCTTTTTTCATATCTGAATCTATATAATTGCTCCGCATATAACAATAGAAGTTTCAATTGCTTTTCCAGTGCATTATATTTGTAATTATAGCGCAACGGCTCTTATTTTATTCCTTTTTTGTTTTTTAAAATAACTTATCAATGTTTATAATTGCATCGTTAATCTAATTTAAATAAAATCCCGAAGATATTATTAATTAATTTTTATCAATTTTTAAAATGTATTTAACATATTTTTGTGCAGCAATTAAAGCATCTGACAAGGTGTCAAATCAAAACCTGATAATTGCAGTCTGAACAGTTTTCTTAAAAAAAGTTGTTGAAACATGTTAAACTTTAACAGTGTGAATATAGTATAAGTTACAACAATATTAGCAAAACATAATTGAAACTATTTAGAAAATATATGCTAACTGCTTTTAACAAGCATATTTGCTTGTCATAAAGCAAACATAGCATATTTTAACTTTTTGAAAGCCAGATTTTTTATACATTTGCATTTTTTCTTCCTATATTCATTTAAATTTTACATTCAAAATGTTATTTAAACTGTATTTGGAAGAAAAGATTAACCCCCTAATGCAAAAAACAGTTAAAGTTCACATTACTTAACCAACACATTAGACCCACCAAATGTGCAATTAAATCTTTTTTTTTTGCATTAGGTTGTAAGACTATAATTCAAAAGCGCTTTTATACATTTCATACTACTCTTAAAATCGGAAAAAACTAAGCTCATTAACAAAAAGAATTAAAAGAAAATCTCCATTGGTTTTTACTTTACCTGATTTCGATTTCGAGAACATGGCCGTTTCTAATATAAAAATCACATATGGCTATTTTTTCTTAACTAAATTCTTAAGAAAATTTAATTTGGCGAATTTTAGGGATTTTAGGAGTGCATACAATTTGTGTTATGCTAAAAACGTAATGAAAACAGGTTAATAAATTTGTTAAAAATTAAAAAAAAACCTAATTTAAAAGTTTATCAAGAAAAATAAAAAAATATTTATAAGTATTATTATTTTAAGAAAAAAAAGTAACCAAAATAAAATAAATAGTCGCATCTCCACATTGAAAAAAATGACGAATTTTCGTTAGAAATAACATAAGACGGCAACTCTGGTTACTAAACAAAAGCATTAAATAGGAAGTGTGGCAATACCATCTTTGCTTGTTTACGAAAAATTGTGTAGTGAAAACCAGAAAACTCATGTTTAATTTATAATATTTGTTTAACTTAAAAATTCCGAATTAAACAGAATTTATTTTTAATTTAAACAGCCTTTAAGAAATATTAGCGAACAAGTGATAGTGCAAACAATTAGACGGCAAATTTGTAGATTTTATTCATGTAACAACTTTTTGGTAAATTTTTGAATTTTTTTTCTTTAATATGGAATACCCCATAAAGTTTTGATTTGTCGAAAGTGACAACTGGCGGCCTTAATAGCCCTAGTAACAAGCTTTCAAAATCAGTTATCGGATTTTATAAACCGGCAAATTTGTAGATTTTATTCATGTAACAACTTTTTGGTAAATTTTTGAATATTTTTTCTTTAATATGGAATACCCCATAAAGTTTTGATTTGTCGAAAGTGACAACTGGCGGCCTTAATAGCCCTAGTAACAAGCTTTCAAAATCAGTTATCGGATTTTATAAACCGGCAAATTTGTAGATTTTATTCATGTAACAACTTTTTGGTAAATTTTTGAATTTTTTTTCTTTAATATGGAATACCCCATAAAGTTTTGATTTGTCGAAAGTGACAACTGGCGGCCTTAATAGCCCTAGTAACAAGCTTTCAAAATCAGTTATCGGATTTTATAAACACGCAAATTTGTAGATTTTATTCATGTAACAACTTTTTGGTAAATTTTTGAATTTTTTTTCTTTAATATGGAATACCCCCTAAAGTTTTGAGTTGTCGAAAGTGACAACTGGCGGCCTTAATAGCCCTAGTAACAAGCTTTCAAAATCAGTTATCGGATTTTATAAACACGCAAATTTGTAGATTTTATTCATGTAACAACTTTTTGGTACATTTTTGAATTTTTTTTCTTTAATATGGAATACCCCATAAAGTTTTGATTTGTCGAAAGTGACAACTGGCGGCCTTAATAGCCCTAGTAACAAGCTTTCAAAATCAGTTATCGGATTTTATAAACCGGCAAATTTGTAGATTTTATTCATGTAACAACTTTTTGGTAAATTTTTGAATTTTTTTTCTTTAATATGGAATACCCCCTAAAGTTTTGATTTGTCGAAAGTGACAACTGGCGGCCTTAATAGCCCTAGTAACAAGCTTTCAAAATCAGTTATCGGATTTTATAAACCGGCAAATTTGTAGATTTTATTCATGTAACAACTTTTTGGTAAATTTTTGAATTTTTTTTCTTTAATATGGAATACCCCCTAAAGTTTTGATTTGTCGAAAGTGACAACTGGCGGCCTTAATAGCCCTAGTAACAAGCTTTCAAAATCAGTTATCGGATTTTATAAACACGCAAATTTGTAGATTTTATTCATGTAACAACTTTTTGGTAAATTTTTGAATTTTTTTTCTTTAATATGGAATACCCCATAAAGTTTTGATTTGTCGAAAGTGACAACTGGCGGCCTTAATAGCCCTAGTAACAAGCTTTCAAAATCAGTTATCGGATTTTATAAACCGGCAAATTTGTAGATTTTATTCATGTAACAACTTTTTGGTAAATTTTTGAATTTTTTTTCTTTAATATGGAATACCCCCTAAAGTTTTGATTTGTCGAAAGTGACAACTGGCGGCCTTAATAGCCCTAGTAACAAGCTTTTAAAATCAGTTATCGGATTTTATAAACCGGCAAATTTGTAGATTTTATTCATGTAACAACATTTTTGCATAATTTTTAAAACATTTTAAAATGCTAAATTTAAAGATTTTTTCTTATTTTTATTAATTTTTTAATTTTTTATGAATAATTTGGTGTTCGTAATGTTTTTGAATATAATTTTCCATGTTTTGTTATTGTTTGTCACGCACGTGGTGTTGTTTTCAAAACAATAATAATAGCACGTGGTCAAAACAAAAAAAATGTTGTTGATTGCGGTTGATTTCGGTATTGATTTGTTCACACGCGTCGCAGACAGTATCCAGTGAAATCTTGCAAGAAAACAGCTGATCGGTGTGTAAACAATTGAAATAACAAACGTGAGCCAAGATAGCGTTGAAGAAATAGCGTCCAATTTGGGAATTTAAAAACCGGGAAACCAAATTACTCAAATAATGGGTATTTGCAGTATAAACAAAAAGTTAGCGTCGAATTTAGGAATTTAAAATAGGGAAGTACAAATATAGGAACAAATCTAGTTTACCGACGCAGCTCCAAATAAAAAAAAAGTACCCAGGGTGATGGAAAATGGAAAAATAAGAAGAAAAAATAAAATAACAAAGTTGGCGCAAACGCTTAGTTTTCGAGTTATGGACGTTTAAAGTTTTCATATACATAAATATGTGATTTTCCACTACAATTCTAAACGTATATGGCCAATATTGGTATCATTTTAAAGCTCTTGAACAGATTTTTCTGGATATACATAATTTATTTCAAAATATTAAACTCTTTAGATCACATTACAGTTTTTTTCATTTTACGTCGAAATGTTACGGAAGTGCACTAGGAAAGAATGTAGTTTATTTAAATAAAAGTGTAATACAAATTTTATAAAATAACAAACACTAGCATCGCAAAAAAAAATTCTTTGCATAGCCAGCATTTGGCCGGACGCAAGGATGTTCTTCTCTATGGTATAATAAACACCGGTTTTGCTTACTAAAGCTTCCTTGCGTAGCCGGCCTTTGGCCGGGCGCAAATATTTTCTCCCCTATGGTATAACTAATACCGGCTTCGCTAACTAAAGATTCTCTGCATAGACGGCCTTTGCGAATGGGCAAGGATTCTCTCCTCATTAGTACAACATAAACATAAAGAAGGTTTTACTTGTATTTTAATTAAAATTCTTAAATAAATTAGTATGTAGTATATACATACATTAAAGAATTAGAAAAAATTAATAAATTTGTTTTTATGCTTACTAAAAAACTTTTGTATTTTGCAAACTCGTCCCACTTCTTAATAAACTAAAAATATTAAAATAAATTCTGTATGTCCAGAAAGATCTAGTGAAACGCTTTGCAATGATATTAATATTAGCCATATACATACATTTGGAAATGTATTGCAAAATCACATATTTATATAAAAACTTAAAACGCCCATAACTCGAAAACTAAGCGTTTGTGCCAACTTTCTTATTTTTATTTTTTCTTCTTATTTTTCGATTTTCTATCACCCTAGGTACTTTTTCTTTATTTGGAGCTGCGTCGGTAAACCAGATTTAAGCCCAAATATATTTATATTTTTAATAAAAATACAAAAAATATTAACCACAGGCTTTTGCAGGGTATAAACTATATATTTTCTGAAAGTAAATAGTTTTCTGGACAAAATGAGCGATGCGTGCAAAAAATCGTTCGGACAGTTTCCGAGAAATCTGGGTTCATCCAAAATGGTCAGTAAAAATCTTTACTGATTTATGCAATGAACCACAGGCTTTTGCACGGTATAAACTATATATTTTTTGCACGCATAGCTCATTTTGTCCAGAAAACTATTAACTTTCAGAAAATATATAGTTTATACCGTGCAAAAGCCTGTGGTAAATATTTTTATTAAAAATATAAATATATTTTTACTTCCCCTTTTTAAATTCCTAAATTCGACGCAAACTTTTTGTTCATATACTGTAAATCCCCATTATTTGGGTATTTTGGTTTCCCGGTTTTTAAATTCCCAAATTCGACGCTATTTCGTCGACGCTATCTTGGCACACGTAAACTGTTTCATTCAAACAGTATATAAAAACAGCTGTTCAAACTAGTTGCAAAATCTTACCAGAGGAAATTTCTCCAGTAACATTTTGCAAGTTCTCTAACTTTCAACTGTCAAAAAATTATCTTTTTGGCTCTCTCGCTGTAAGAGATTTGGAGTACGCAGACAACATTTTGCAAGATTTTGCGACATTTTGTACAAAATTATGCAAAATATGTGTACGCAGACAGACCTATTATAAACGAAAAAGTTTTCGAAATAGTCGAATCTCATGCCATTTGCTTTTCTGTTTACACATGCCACTGCCAGTTCATTTTCAAAATGTCGTCGAAGCGTCAACTTGAGATAATTTGTTTACATCTTAAATTAAAAAAAAGTACCAGAAAACAAAAAACAGTTGCCGACTTCAACACATACTTTTAGTTTTGGGGAAATAGTTTACATTTATTTATATTAGCATTATTTTAGCAAAATTAATGCTCTATAATTAGGAAACTTACTTATTTTAACGCCCGTTACTACAAATTAATCATAAAAATGCATTTAACAGTTAAAACGTTAATTACAGTTCGACAACAATCCAGTCGATTTGCATTAAATATTGAACAGGGTAACATTGCTAATCGTTTTGACATTTAGTAACATGCAAGTGCCAAATTTCCACTCGCATGCAATTTTTGCTGCCACTGGAGCTGCCATTGCGAAAAATGTGAGTGTATTAGTAAAAAATCGTGAGTGTATTGAGTTTTTCGAACTGGCAGTGGCATGTGTAAAATTTACACTGTAAATGCTAAGTTATTATTGTTTTATATGTGTGTATCCATGTGTATTTTTGACAGCTCATCTTATAAGACAATTGTTATAAGATTTCTCATAACAACTGTCTCATAACATATATTATAATATTAATACTAACACTATTTGAGAGTCCACACGTAAGATAATACTCTCTGCGATTGAATTTGACATTTGCTGATATAAAAATCTTATATCTTATCTCAGGTGGAGACCCTGTGTAAGGGGAAGATAACATAAGAACAAGAGGTTGTTCCCTTGCCAAATCGATCTTATATGTACATATATTTTCTTCATATTTGCATAATTTCGAATTTCGAAATACACTACTGGATTTCCTGATGTATCGTATTGTTCCTCAAAAGCATTGTTTTCAAAATTTAATGGTTTTTAAAAACTGTTTTTGTAACGGGTCTCATCTAAAATATTGAAATTGAAAGTGTCAGCATCCAAATCATTAAAAACGCCGGCATCTGTACCCAACAAAAAGACTGATATATTGGTTAAAGTTTAAATTGGTGTATTAAGAGAAAAATAATAAAAGTGCCCGAAACTCTTGTGTACATGTGATTTTGCCTCTTCCTCTAACTTCTTAATTCCACTCGATTATGGAATATATATATGTACTGCTTACTCTGCTGCTTTTTATTAGTCAATGATAGCTAGTTACTAATAACGTAAATATTGGTTAGCTCTAACTATTTATTCATAACATAAATATTGGTTAGTACTAACCTTTATAAAATAATACCTTTTTTAATTTTCATTTTAAATTAAAGTTTTTATTAAAATATATATGTATTTATCTCATATATGTAACTCCATTAGCTACGAAGTCTAACAAACCAGTTCAACTTCACTTTCTAAACTATTGCGTACATACACATGTGAACCGAAATCATCCGCTTTTTTTTTGTCTCTTGGGCCCATTCTCTGCATGGATCTATTTCTGGTTTTAGGATCTTCTTTATAAAAGTTCATTTGAAATGGAGGTTAACGTATTTGTGTCCAATTAATTTCTCGTAGATCTAAAACAGCCATTTTAATTTGTTAACAACTTGTGGCCAACAAACCAAATACAAACATACCTACTTGAAAAGTCAACAGGTATTTTAATATCAGGTATTATTTTCTCCTTTATTGCCACCACCAAATCTTAAACGAGTATCCCGGCCAAAGCCACCACCCGAATGACCGTTACCTGTTACAAGATCACTGCTTTCTACACGACGGCTTTGTACATGACCTCTGTTGTTTCCAGAGAACCCACCACCATGTCCTCTGGATTTTTTTCTTTACACCAATAGCAAAGATTTTGTAGTCAATTTAAACAATTCACAAATTTTTAAAAGAATCAGCCGGTAGAGCGCATAACAAAAATATTTTAAAAAAAATTGGCATTTTTAAGGAAGTGTTTTAGTTGTTCCACTCTAATCATGGTTGAATTTAAGACCCTTAAGATGTTTCTCTGTATAGACTTTTTGACGCTATTCATATTTTTCCTTATCTACCAAGACGTCCACACCAAATATTCGTTCCATTTGCTCTTAAGCTATAAGCTGTAAAAATATTATTTTAAAAAAAATAATTACAACTTTACCCGTTTCTCGGGTGGCTTTTTACACCTAATTTTCAAGATTATTTAAAAGACATGTCTTTTTTGTATTTTTTTTTTTTTAAAGAAACTTCCAAAAACTTTAAATTTCACCATGTTTCTTTTTTTTTGCAGTCAGAGTTGATTTTTTTGATATCCTCAGTTTCTTATTCGTAACAATATTAAAAATTTCGCTATTCCACATAATTTTGATATGTTTTAAATTTTTTTATTTTTCTATATTTTAATAAGCTCATGTCATTTTGAAATAAGAATAAAATATATATTAAAAAGCACACATAAGTGCAAAGAGGAATGTCAAAAAAGAAACACAGAAATACGATTCATGTATTTTTTTCTACCCTACAAAAAACGACATGATTTTAAAATAGGGGAAAAAATCATCGTGAAAATTGGGTGTTAGATTATCTTATAATAAAATCAGTCACCCTTTAAGGAAGAATTACAAGTTACACCCAATTTTCACGATGATTTTTTCCCCTATTTTAAAATCATGTCTTTTTTTGTTTGATAGTGAGCGGGGTAGAGAAGTAAGCAGGGTAGAAAAAGACATGAATCGTATTTCTGTGTTTCTTTTTTGACATTCCTCTTTGCACTTATTTGTGTTTTTTAATTTCTGTTTTATTCTTATTTCAAAATGACATGTGCTTATTAAAATATAGAAAAATAAAAAATTTTAATTAAAAAAAATTCAAAATATATCAAAATTATGTGGAATAACGAAATTTTAAATATTGTTACGAATAAGAAACTAAGGAAATCAGAAAAAATCTACTCTGACTGCAAAAAAAAACGAAACATGGTGAAAATTTAACAAGTTTTTGGAAGTTTCTTTAAAAAAGAAATACAAAAAAGACATGTCTTTTAAATCATCGTGAAAATTGGGTGTTATACAACGCGCGTTATAAAAGCCTTTTCTCTCTTCTGTTTTTTATTTGTTTAACACACTTTTCTTATATAATTCCAAGCTTCAGCTCTTTTTTTATACAATTCTCTTTTAAAAACTCTTTAATAAGTTTTTCTTCCATGATTCTCAAATTTGTTAAATTATTATGTTTTTATTGTCAGCTTATCACTTGTCAAAAATACCCAACGCGTTAAAAAGTTCAAAGCTAATACCATGTTCACAGTGACAGCAATAATCGTGTTTCGCTCTCCCATTGTTGTTTCTCGCCCGAAACAACTGATTGAAAATACCTGTTTTGTCATACAACATTTTGAGAACAAAACATGTCATTTAATTTTGAAACATTCTGCGAAAGGAAAAATGTATGTACTATCATTTCCAATTTTGATAACAATTATTGTTAAGGGGTCTGTAAACGGTTAAAATGCATGTCATGCAGACGAATTCACTCGTGTACGTGTGCAGGGCGTAATATTCGCCTTCATATCTAAATATTATGATTTTCCATCCAGCATCGTCGGTGGCACACATAAAAACACATGTACACTAATACTCCCATAGCGCTTGATGAAAAATGCTAGACCGTGTACAGACCCCTTTAGTACACAAGTGATTTCGCCGGCATGACAAGCATTTTGACCGTGTACATACCCCTTTAAAAAAAAAACAAAATAAAAATACATGTTATAAAAGCCTTTTCTCTCATAAAATAAAGTGATAATTATTAAAAAATAATATTAATAAAAATATTAAATAATAATTTTTAATTTTAACATACATTTCAATTTATTTTAAATAAAATCACACTAACAACCAGAGAATAACAAAAGTATCATTTTAAGTACTCTTTTAGTATAAGTGAGAATTATTTTATATATTATTTTTGTAATAATACATTTATAATAATAGAGGTCAAACTAAATGATCTATTTTTTAAATTGACTTTTAAAATATTGACATTTTAAAATTTTTAAAAAACAAACTGTATTGAACATTTTCGAATTAAACCAAGTAAAAAAAAAAATTTCAGGGTGAACAGAAAAAATAATATCTAAGAAACTCCAATAAAATCTTTTACATTTATGCTTTTATGACAGTTTCGTAAAAGCATTAAAATATTTAAGCATTTATCTAACACAGATTGTCTCTCGCGCTCGTTGAAGATAGACGTGTTTTCTAAGCTCGGTATACGGTTTATTTTTTTTTTAAACGTGATTATTGATTTGTGTATTTAAAAAGTAAATACAAGAAAAAGAAAAAAAAATACATGTATGTACATCAGTGGTGTCAATTATGATTGTATTGGTGCGAATACTCTTGCCTCTTTCATTCTCAGCGGGAGGAATCTGCTGTTGCTAGGCCTATTACGAGGCCTAATTAACATACATATTTTGCTATGAAGACTTTAGAGCAATTAATAATAATACAATTATCGAAAAATGTTGAGTTATGGACAGACACACTCAGTTATTATTTAAATAAATTTAATTTGGAACCTGCATTTCGCAGAAACTTTGCTTATTTTTTGGAAAAATTGAGCATTTGACAATATTTGAAGTCATTTTACTACCTTATTCAATTCTTTCTAATATTTTTAATTTGGTGCTCAACATACCTTTGCAAATGCCAACAATGAAAATTCATTTGCACATGCTAATGCAAATAATAACTCCATTAAGCTTAAAAATATTCTATAATTATTAACCACCATTATAAAAAGAGAAGATTTTACTAGCCTATAAAAATATACTTTTATTTACCAATAATATCTTCTAAATTTAAATTGCAGTTTCGAAACAACAAAACATTTTTTAGGTTTGTGGACGTTAAACAATAAAGTTTCATTAATACATTAATAATACACATCTTCTTACCCAAAAATTTTACCTGCTGTCACATTTGCTTTTATGTGTATAGGTTTACACATAAATTGTAGGAAAACAAGACTTTTTTAAATATTTTTACTTACTTGAGAAAAGTGTTTTCAAAGGAAAAAAAAACCCATTGACGCGATTGGTACAGAAAGAAAAATATTTTTACAAGCACAAAATACCAACAAATTCTTGTGGCTATTTTTTTCTTAATAATTTCTGCATTTAGGTACGTCTTTTTAACGAAAGAAAAAGGGACCCTTTAAAAGGCAACAAAGAATTTTTTTCACAAACAAAACACATATCGTTAGCTTAAATGCAAAACAATGTCGATATTATTTGTCAATCATTGTACAATGTCAAAAACAGAAATAAAACAAAAAATAAACAAAGATAATAAATAATAAATATATTATTTCTGTTTAGAGGCCTCAAAACAGGCCGTGCGATATTTCCCGCTGAATGAGAGTGTTTTGCAGTAAAAAATTATATTTTACGCTCGCAAAATAAAAGAGCGTAAGCGTACATGTGAGTTTTGCTGACACAATTGTGCATGACGCTGACACCCCTGATGTACATACATACATAAACACACATTTTTTTTATTCTCGGTGTTGATAAACAATAACAAATAAGAAGAGCACAACTGTAAACAGTAAAAAAAAAAAAAAAACTCTTATGAGTGCAAACAGTAGAAATGCATATATCACAGTGAGTGTTAATGAAACAAATGCAGAAATAAAAAAAAGAATCTAATAATACGGTTGATTTCAATACAATAAAAAATATAAAACCTGCAAGTGGTGCCTCAGCGGCAAAAACAATTTTAATAAGTGATGAAAATATTAACCCCCAATCAGACATGATGGAAAACTCAGCTCCACAAGTAAAAAGTGGTCAAAAGCCTCCAGTACAAGTAGGTATTGATAGGTACATAACAGTGCTTAAACGAGGTCGCAGCCCAACCTCTTCAGCAGTTGTTTTGGTCTCAAAAGTCTTAAAAGATGGTACAGCTGATAAAACAAGTTCACAAAATCGTTTTGCAATTCTGGATGAGGAATCTCCGGAAGCACAAAACGTTATCAAGTCTTCTAAGCCACCGCCGATATATCTTAGAGAACAAAACTCAAATGAATTAATTAAGAATTTGATCTCGGTAATAGGTGAAAATTCTTTTTATGTAGTTGCAATTAAGCGGGGTAGTATAAATGAGACAAAAATACAAGTTAATCGTGAAGATGATTTTCGTAAGGTAATTACGAAATTAGAAGCATTAAAAAAAAACTTTTATACATACCAACTGAAGAGCAGTAAAGGTATCCAGGTAGTGATAAAGGGCATTGATTCATGCGTAGACCCAGGTGAGATAAAAACGTTTTTAGAAGAGAAGGGCTTCAAAATAAAAAACGTAATAAATATTAAAAATAGAGAAAAAAATCCCCAGCCACTATTTCGAGTGGAGTTAGAACCAGGCGACGTTAAGCTTAAAAAAACGAAACGCATCCCATTTACAGTCTGTATAGGAAAATAACGATAGAGGAGCCGCACAAAAGGAACGGTCCCGTACAATGTTTAAACTGCCAAGAATTTGGTCACACTAAGGCATACTGCCATTTAACCCCTGTTTGCGTTGTATGTGGAGAGTTGCATGGTACAGCTCTCTGCGATAAGTCTAAAAACGACCCCAATTTAAAAAAATGCAGCAACTGTGGTGGTAATCACACTGCCAACTATAGAGGATGCCCTGTATACTCTATAGTCAAGCGCTCGGTTGGACCGAAACCTAATCCCCCTCAAATGCAGGTATCACATCAAGCTAACACTAATGACATTCAAGTACCGCAGCCTAGTAATAACAGAACATCCTACGCTAACGTCCTAAAATCAAACCATATTCCAATGCAAGATGATTTGCCAAATAATGATGAGACTCCAGTTTCTAATTTAAGTCGTCTAGAAAAAACCATGGAAACACTAGTGCAAACAGTAACTAACTTTACGAACACAATGGGTAATATGATGCAGGAAATGTTAAGAATGCAATCAATGTTATTGCAAGCTGTACTTAACAAGCCATGAATTGTTTAAAAATTTGTTTTTGGAACGCAAACGGCATTCGCCAACATAAAAATGAACTAGAATACTTTCTTAAAAGTAAACAAATTGATGTAATGATGGTTTCTGAAACTCATTTGACCTCAAGAAATACGTTTAAAATTAATGGTTATATATTATATGATACCAAGGACCGTCGAGATAGAGCTTGTGGAGGCTCAGCTATTTTGATAAAAGCCCGAATCAAACACTACTTAATGTGTGATTATCGTGAAGATTATCTGCAAGCAACGAACATTTGTGTTGAAGAGCTAAATCGAAACTTAGTACTTTCATCATTATACTCTCCACCTAGATTTTCAATATCAGAAAGCCAATATTATAAATATTTTAAATCATTAGGACCCTGTTTCCTAGCCGCTGGCGATTACAACGCTAAACATACCTTCTGGGGGTCACGGCTCATAACACCAAAGAGTCGTGTTTTGTACAATACAATGTCTAAAATGGATTTAAATGTGGTCGCGAGTGGACAACCAACTTATTGGCCTACTGATCAGCAAAAAATTCCAGATGTCATCGATTTTGGCGTGGTTAAAAACATCCCCGCAGAAACGATTCATGTTGAAGCTTCTTTAGAATTATCTTCTGATCACACACCTACACTTCTTACTATAGCAAACCCTAAAAGAATTGTATCTCCGTGTGGTTACTTAGTGACGTCAGCAACACAAATAAATTGGTTAAAATATAAAAAATATCTCAGTACCCACTGCACTGAAAATATTCCGCTTAGAACACCGGAAAATGTGAATCTTTCTATTGTAAATTTTGACAATAATCTCAAACTAGCTGTTCAACATTCTAGCATAGCCCGCAAAAACATCAAAAATAGTCAAATATATTCTACAGATCGTCAGCTTAGAGTGCAAAGGTGCTAAGTCCACATTTTAAGACTTTACAGGAGAGACATAAAACTTTCCTAAATGAATCTATGGAAATATTCTATAAAACTTTAAACGTAATTTTATCGGTGTTGGTTCATTTTTTAATTATCAAAAAGGAGCAATTGAAAAATAGCACACGCTGCTGATTTTCAAGCATTTTCGGGACTTAGCTCATTTTCTGTAACTTGTTTTATGTTTGTGCATTGGACTTAGCACATTTTCTTAAAATCATTTGTTAAATATTTATGAAAAAAAAAAACAATTTTATAATTTTTTTTTTCTTTTATTGTAACAAAAAACATTAAAGACAGTCTTATTTCATTGCTGTTAAATAAAAAAATATCACATTAATTATTAATTAATTAATTAATTATTAATTAATCATTCGTGAGGTAAATCGTCGTAGAATTTGTGGTGATCTTTCGGCAAAGTAGTTTTTAAATATTGCAGGTCTTCATATTTTTTAGCTGTTATTTTTCTTCTTTCCTGGTAAAGCTGTTGAAAATTTGACCAGTCCAACGCCACTACATTACCATCTATTCTTTGGGGTAGTACTTCCCATGGATCAGGAAATCTGAGCTTAAAATATATTTCACCATTCGGTGTATATTTAATACCACGAATATCCGTTACTTTTGCATCGCCTTTTCCACGACCAGGTCGAATATTTTTGATAAATTTAACGTTTTTAAATGTTTTAAAAAAGGAATGATCCAAATAGGTAACATCATATGGTTCGGGGTTTTTTCGGGCTCCTTTACATATTCCAATATATTCCGCAGGAACATCAATATTTCTATTTTTCATAGCACGCTCAATTGTAGAATGAACGCTATCTGCCTCCATTTGGGTATGCCCGGTTTCAAGAATTTTTTGTTCTATAGTAACATTATGTTTGATTGCTGTATTTAACAGGGCGTTACTCATTAAGCAATTACGATTTTGATAATTACACCCATCGCTGTAAAAAATAATTTTTTTAGGGTCATTTTCACGGATAATTTTTTCTTCAATAAAAAAAACCCATATGCTTGCAAATTCCTCAGCAGTTACTCCGCCTTCAGCTTCATTCCATAAGAAACAGTATGCCTTTTGGTTTATAAGATTATGAAAAACCAAATTGTGCACCTGCAACTTTGTCCGGTAGTAGAGACTGCTGACTTGAGATTTTGGAGCCATTAAGACAGCTTGAAGATCAACGGTGAACACATTTGCTTCTTCATTTCTGTCTTGGTTTTTTTCATTTCTAGCTTCTTCTTTTTTTTCTTGGTGAAGAGTGTAGTCTTCATATGAAAGGTTGTCGACTGAATAACGTGAACAGGTTTCACATTGATCCTTCTTTGGTGAGAATAAGCTAAGATTTTTGATATCAAATATTTCGTAGAATACCGAAATCGAGAGCGGGTGCACTTTTTGGCTTTTACACCAATCATTAACATAAAAGTCGTAAATCATTTTTTTCGAACGCCATTCAGGCAAAAGATATCTTTTATTCGTTGAAGCACGACAATAATGGGATTCCATAGATGGTAGCGAGTCAAAAAATGAGTTAAGGGATTGTCTGTCTTGACTACATTTTTTCGGAACACTTTCATTTAAATTAGATTTTGAAACCAGAGGTTTCTTTAGCCAATTAAGCACAGCACGTCGACCTACGTTCAATGTATTTAAAAAAAATGTTCTGCATACACGTATATATTTATTTTGCACTTTGAGGTGATATTGTAAAGTAACGCTCCTTCTGGATTCGTTGCTTACCTTTCTATTTCGGGATCTTGCAGGTGCAGTTGTTTGTATCAATGTGTTTACATAAACTTTTTTTGCATTCCAATCCATTTGCCAGAATTGTTTAAATATTTTTTGTCTTTCTTCATCATTGATTTGGGCACATTTTATGGTAGAAGCATCACTTTTACACTTACATCTTTGTTTAATGGCTCGTGGTTCTTTAATTTTTTCATAATTCCAAATGTCGCTCTCTTTTTGTTTCCCATAATAACGTTTTCCTCTTTCTCTGGATTTCTTATTTTTGGCCGCAAACCAAGCTGACTTCTGCACCTGAACTCTCTTTTTGCGATTTTGGGTCTTAGTCGGTAAGTCAAAAGAGTCGTCAGAATCGCTATTAAAACCATAAGGAACTAGCCCAACAACTCCATCATCTGGTTCAATGCCATAGTTGTCGTAATTGTTGCATTGAAGCGGTTGTGGACCAGTGCTATTGCTGTTATGAAGAGACATTTTAACATTCTATGAAAAAAAAAATATTTGAAAGACATATTCGTAAAAAAACAACAAAAAAAGCAAATTGTTACTTACCTTTTGGTGATAAAATGAAATTGGCAAACTGATAATACTAGAAGTTTTCTTTCACGTGAATGTTTATTAAGCAATAAAAATTAGTTTCATTACTGCGATTGAAAAATTTGATGAAAAAGAACAAGTAGGTTTTTTTTTAACGGGACTTAGCACGTGCGATATGGCAGGTGTGGACTTAGCACTTTTGCACATCAGTGTTTACAAACAATCATAAGCGAAATAACTGTACTTTTTTTTGTTTAGTATGATGTATTTTTCATTTATCTTTCGTTCTGCATCAAAATGTAAATTTGTATAAAAAGTGGACTTAGCACCTTTGCACTCTAAGCTGACGAGATGTCGAGCGTCTCTTGACTGAAAAAAGGAGAGCTCGAAGAGAGTGGCAATTGCACAGATCCCCTCAACTTAAAAATTTACTAAAAGAGTGCACAAAAAGGCTAAGAAACTTACTGCAGTCTCAAAAAACGGCTTCTCTGGAAAAATATCTTAAGGAACTTGATGCAACTCCTCAATCTGACTACTCATTATGGCGTGCAGCTAGAAATCTAAAAAGACCAGTTATCTCTAAACCGCCATTAAGAAACTTAAATGGAAGTTGGGCACGAAATGATATAGAAAAAGGAAATATTTTTGTTAATCATTTGAAAAACGTATTTACCCCTCATACATCTTTCGATACTGCGGTCGAGTTACCACCTGTTGTTGTTAGATCAGCTGTTCCACTAAGATTTGAGATAAGAGAAATCGAAAAGGCTATTCATGATTTAAACCCCAAGAAAGTCCCTGGTTTTGATAACATCAGTAACAAAATGCTTTTGGAGCTACCCCGCATAGCAAAGAAAATTATTCTACTAATTTTTAATGCTATTTTACGCCTTGAATACTACCCACAAGAGTGGAAAGTATCTTTAGTTACCATGATACCTAAACCAGGAAAGGATCCCACAAAAGTTGAGTTATATAGACCTATAAGCCTATTGTCTAATATATCAAAGCTATTTGAGAAACTACTAGTGTCAAAATTAACGCCGATTTTAAATGAAAACAGATGTATTCCCAATCATCAATTCGGTTTTAGAAGAAAACGCAGCACAATTGAACAAACTCATCGAATAGTAAATATCATAAGAAAAGCCTTTGAAGAAAAAAATATTGCTCTGCACTCTTCATCGATGTGTCTCAAGCTTTTGATAAAGTCTGGCATAAAGGGTTACTACTGAAATTGCAGCGAAACTTGCCAGCAAACATACACCAGCTGTTAGAAAGCTACTTAGTCGGGCGTCACTTTATTATTAAACAAGGCGATTTTTTAAGTTCTCCTCAGCCAATTAACGCTGGAGTCCCACAAGGCAGCATCCTGGGCCCTCTATTATACTTAATTTATACTTCGGACTTGCCAACAAACAGCTACACCCATACCTCAACATTTGCGGACGATACAGCTTTTCTAAGCGTACACGCAAACTGTCAAGAAGCATCTCGTTACTTACAGGATCACATATTTGAACTGGAAAGGTGGTTAAAAAAATGGAGGATAAAGATCAATGAGCAAAAATGCGCACATATAACATTCACACTGCGTCGGGAAACATGCCCCCCTATTAAAATCAATAATCAAATAATACCCCAACACTCGCATGTAAAATACCTCGGTATACATCTAGATCGGCGTTTACGTGGAAATGGCATATAGAAGCTAAATTAACTCAAATGAAACTAAAAGCAATTCAAATAATTTGGCTTATTGGAAGAAATTCTGTTCTCAGCCTCGATTGCAAACTTCTACTTTACAACTCTATCTTAAATCCAATTTGGTGCTACGGTATTCAGTTATGGGGCACTGCCTCGGTTTCTAACATCGAAAAAATTCAAAGGCGCCAAAATAAACTTCTTCGAATTATCACAGTCACCCCCTGGTACGTCAAAAACTCAAATATCCACAAGGATCTCAATGTGCCATTAGTAAAAACTATGATAACGAAATATGCAGTAAAATATTTAAAAAGGCTGGATCTACACCCAAATCCATTAGCACGAAATATTTTAAATTATGGCGGCCACACTCGACTAAGAAGAAGAGACACTGCAGCACTCACCCAATCAGATGAGCGGTAAACACCTACATATGTGAACAGAAACCGTGATGACGAAATCTTTTTTGTCTGGCACTGGCAGGACATAAATCAAATATTAGGATAAGATTTGATTAATTATTGTTAGTTCATATTTAATATATGAAGATTCAATAAATAAATACTGAAAAAAAAAAAAAAATTTATCTAACACACTGTATACGAAAAAATATCAACACAGCCTCCTTGCATGTGCATTCGTCGCTGTCTGACACAGATATGTAAAAAGTGACGTGTGAAAAAGTCCCAAATCAGGCCTCTACAATCAACACAAATTGCGTGATCCAAGGTATATTTATAGCAGGTAGTCTCGGAAAGACTGGTGTTTATTTTTTATATGCTTGTTTTGCGATACGAACTGTCAAATGTTGTATAGTAAACAAGTAAATAAGTTTTTTGTCTTTATCTTTTGTCTTTTTTGTCTCATATCAACCACTTTGCTGTTTGACAGTTCGTATCGCATAACAACAATAAAAAGCCCTGTTGTTTGTTTTATTGTACAATTGTTGTAATCTCGCGGCTACCTGCTATAAATATACCTTGGCGTGATCAAAACAAAAATAACAATACACAAACCACGTTTAACAAAAGCATTAGTTCAACAAACGTTTTATTTTGTGCAAAAAAAAATGTAATTAGTAATATTGTTTTGTTTTATAATATTATTAACTTGTGTTGCGATAAACTTAAAAGTTAATTTTTACAACAGTTTTCCAAATAAATCTCAACTAAATAAATTTGTTCTCATTGTATTGCGGCATAAAAGATGGTTCAAAGAGAAATGTAAAAAGGGCAGCTTTCTAAGAAAGAGACAGAAAATCTTCCGTTTCGTGACATATATGTGTGTAATCTGTGGTTATAAGTATGGATATACACAATAACGTAAAGCGTGGGTAAATACCTCTTGATTTGTTAGTGTTTTGTTACACAGGGTCTCCACCTGAGATAATATCTGATATATGTGAGAGAACGTCGGCAGAATGAGAGAGCACATTTCTTCATGTTAATCTTAATCTTAAACAAGGGGAACATGTATCTTATAAGATTCATAATTTACTGATTTTCGTATAGTAAACTTGTGTCGTTTTTGATTCTTTTTTTAGTTTTTTCTCTGTTTTAACTGCCGTATTCATAAAAAACTAAATTGGAAAGGAAATCTATTTTAAGGAAAATTTGTATGGAAATTTTGTTTTAAAATACGTTTGAAATCTATTTTATTTTTTATGAATACGGCAATAAGTGTTTAATATTATTTTTTAAGCACTTTTCACAAAAATTCAACTATTTTCACTTAAAAAATTAAACATTTTAATGATAGCGTCTTATTATTAATTTATGTGTATGTATGTATGTATGTGTA
Source organism: Pollenia amentaria (assembly GCA_943735925.1). Taxonomy (NCBI): domain Eukaryota; kingdom Metazoa; phylum Arthropoda; class Insecta; order Diptera; family Polleniidae; genus Pollenia; species Pollenia amentaria. The sequence goes on along the minus strand of OX031009.1, from coordinate 91,776,049 downwards.
TTTTTGACAGCTCATCTTATAAGATAGTTGTTATAAGATTTCTCATAACAACTGTCTCATAACATTTATTATAATATTAATACTAACACTATTTGAGAGTCCACACATGATGAAATAAACAGGTGGCATTACTACGCCAGATGACGATTTTTTGCTCTTGTATTGATTGTCTAGTCTTATGTCAAAGTTTTGTTTATGTTTACAAACAGTCCACGTTTTGTGCTGTGATTATTGTATTGTGTTTAAGTTTTTGATTATTTAAAATAAAATTAAATAAGATAGTAACCATAGTGAAATAAAAATTGGCTAAAAATCAATTTATTTCATTGCGTTCGGCGGCAAAATTTGATTTTAGCTTAATATAATTTTTGACGTATACGGAGACTAATTTTTCATTTTTGTTGTAATGTTGTATTTGTTGCCGTAGCGCTGCCACCTACTTATTCCATCATGAGTCCACACGTAAGATAATACTCTCTGCGATTGAATTTGACGTTTGCTTATATAAAAATCTTATATCAGGTGGAGACCCTGTGTTAGGAATGGTTGACATTTTGGACTGTAAACACTAACAATGCAATGCAAAAAACCCTATGTTGTTTCTGTTGTTTTTGGATTGTTGTAGTTTCGACACCACCTGTACAACAAGGTAAGTGCAACTCTGCAACTACAAAAAGCCACATGTATTTTGTTTTTGCAATAAATTTTCTTGTTGTCAAAAGCAGATGAACAAGGAAAAATTTTCGTACGATAAAATTTATTTATTTTTTAATCCATATTGTAATACAAAGCCATTAAGGCCAAAAAAACGTATTCCATAGCAATAAAGAAGCCATCAAAACGTTGAGGGAACTGTTAGATATACCAGCAGATATAAATTATTGTTAATGCAGGGAGGTGGCACAGACCAATTTGCAGCAGTATGCATGAATCTTATTGGACACACAGGCACTGCTGATTATGTCGTAACTGGTGCTTCGTCTTCTAAGGCGGCCAAGAAATCTGCCCATTATGGTAAAGATAATTTGGTTTTACCAACATTTGCTAAATATACAACTGTTCCGTGCCTTGACACCTGGAATTTAGATCTAAATGCTTTTGTATATTACTGCGACAATGAAACTGTTGATGGCGTAGATTTGATTTTGTGCCAGAAATTCCCAACGATGTGTCCTTTGTTTGCGATATGTCTGCTAACTTTTTACGTCGAAAGATCGATGTAAAGCGCTTTGGTGTTATATTTGCCGAAGCACAAAAAATAGCACGTGAAGATTTATTGGGCCACCACATTAGAGAGCCTCTGTCTGTATTCAATTTTACGATAATGCATAAAAATGACTCGCTACTAAACACGCCACCAACTTTTGGGTAAGTAATTATAGGTAATTTTTTAATAAGTTTTAATGGTACATAGTTGTTTATATTCCACTTGTATTCCCTTATAGCATTTATGTTATGGGTGTAGGGTTTAAATGGATAACACGTAATGGTGGTGTTTAAGGCATGTTGAAAAAATCGACAATCAAATCTAAACTGATTACGATATAATTGACAAATCAAATGGATTTTTCTATTGCCCAGTCGATGCAAATTTTCGTTCTCGCATGAATGTACCATTCCGAGTTGGCAGCGCTCAGGGAGATGAACGTTGAAAGGTCATTGTCCGGTAGGCGGTATTCGAGCACATCTATCGGGGCTGTTCTGGAAATCGAAAACGCAAAACGAATGAATTTTGAAGTTCTTTTTAATACACCCTTCATCTAATTATTCAACATTTTCTTATAGAATTCTGTTTAATGGAGAAATATTTGTATTGCATGGCATTTGTATTTAGCAAATCTTAAGTTGGAATTTTATAAAAACTATTGCAAATAAGCAAAATTCTTATATTTATATTGTAAATTAATAGAAATAGAAATTAAAAATAAAATTCTTATACACATATGTATATACATATGTACTCCAGTTTTAATATTTTCTTTTATTTAATTTACAATTTATGATTTTTAAAAATATATGGTATATCAGCAAATCAGTACGCAAATGTACTGACTTTTTCATTAATGTACTGTTTTTGTACTGATATTATAAATTAATTTTGTTCAGTATATAGTTTGTCATATTGACAAATGGTTTGCAGTATAAATATAGATGTTCTATTAACATTAAAGATTTTTGACGAGTCAGTACGAAAAAAGAAGACAGTAGAAGAAAAATGGAAGGTGTTTTTGAATGGTGGTGCCTTTACGAATTCGAGGAAATGTGTAATTTTATTTCTTTCATTCCACATTGAAACGCTTTTATAGAACGAGTCTTTAGTTTTCAAAGTGGAGAAAAGAGAGAAAGAGGCTCCTAATATAAAACCTAGAAAGTGAGAAGACAAACTATGGTTATAGTTGTAATGAGTGGGTTATAGTTGTATAGTTTGTTGAAGACTGAAGACAGGAAAGAAATTTTGGACAATGTACAATAAGGCCATAAATGTTTTTAACTTGTAACATTGTAAGTTAGTAAATATGTCCATACATATGTAAATATATTATTTATAAAAATAAATGGTATTAGATCGCCTGAAAAACGATTGTGCCTTTTGCAATAATAACAATTATTAATAGTATTTAGTTGTAAATCACTTTTAAATAATTTTATTAAATTATTTTAAAGATAAATAAATAACAAGCTTCGTTATTGCATGTGTTGAATTTGTTTTTTATCATTGTTGTACTTATATCTGCAGAATGGTGTTAAAAAGGCCAATGTCAAATAATTCATTTTTGAGAACATTTAAATTTTAGTTTTTATAGAAGAATTCTAAGTAAAATTGGCTAGCAAACCCTTTTTGAAGCTGTTCTCGGTTAAATTATGTAGATATTGGCTGTTTCCGCAAAATAATAGAGATTCAGCAAGACATTTTAATTGCAAAATAAAACTAGTTATGCAGGTAGATATAGCAAAAAACTACTTTTATTTGATTTTATGTTGACCTATATTCAAAAAATATACATAATAGAAAAAGGAAATAAAATTTTAGTTTACATGTTGGTCACGTTTTTTTTCGTGTGACCGTAGGTTAAGAAAAGACCTAATGCAGCAATTAACTCAAACAGCAAAATATTAACCTTGACCCTTTAAGTACCAAGCTTCAGACATAATAAACTCAAATTTTGCTTTTAATAAAACTAATGTTTCTTTAAAAAATATTAAACCAAGTAGCTAACAAGAAATTAAGAATCGAATTTTTAACAACTTGTTGTGTTTTAGATTTTTTTGTTATTCACTTTGTATTCCCGCTAAAAATGTATACGGAATTGAATTATTGTTTTGAAAAAATTCAGTTTTATTAATTAAATTTTGTCACTGTTCAAATTATAGACTGAATTCAAGTTTTGGTTTAAAAAGATTAAGGCCCTAATCATGTACAACGCAGCGCAACGCCACAGAACTAACGCAACGCCAAAGAATAACATTGAAAGCACAATGTCATAAATATTTTGTAATTTTGTTGTTGCTTTCTACAGAAATTCACATTGCGTCTTAAAATTTCAAACGCTCCATTGCTTGTGTCGTTGAAAATTTTAAAACGGTACATGAATTTCTGTTGAAAGCAACAACAAAATTACAAAATATTTATGACATTGGTTGTGCTTTCATTGTTATTGTTTGGCGTTGCGCTGCGTTGTACATGATAAGGGCCTAAAACTTTTTATGTTATTAACTAGCTTAACCCGGTGCGCTTTGCTACCCCCATCGAAATAAAATTGGTAAGATTTTTTTAAAAAGTAAAGCATCTTGGACTAAATTTTAATGATTTTACAGTAACCGTTCAACAGATGATATACAGAAATTTCAAGTGTCTTCGTATGGGAGGTGCCATGCCTACTTTTCCCATTAAAACTACCTTTTGAAATATGTTGTGGATTATTATATAAGCTATTTGTACAAAATTGGAATACTTTCACTATTACAGTACTTCAAATACGTAGAAATCTTTATTGCAATTGTGTGGGAGGTGCCACGCCCGCTTGTCTAATCCAGCCGACTTTTTTTCAGATGTCGTGTATTGATAACGAAGTTTTTTGTTTCACAGTGAAAAACTCTTATTGTAACCGTCATCCAGATATAAGGTTATTCATATTTTTATTGTACGGTTGTTGCCACGCCTACTTGATTAAAGTATATTTATAGCCTATGTTAAGCGCCGAGTAATCAAGAAATTACTGCGAAACTTTCAGGAAAATCGGCTAAGTAGCTTAGGAGTCTGTAGAGAATTAACAAACATATGCTTTCTCATTTATCTATATATATAAAATTGTAACGTTACTGACTGACTGACTGACTGATTCATCATCGCACAGCCTAAACGCCTGAAGCTAAAAACTTGAAATTTGGACCAGGGGTTGGTCTCTCCCCAAATCGATCCACTAAGACGGGATTTTTGGAAATTCGAATGTTTAGGGGGTAAAAAAGGGCAAAAACGGGTAAATTCGGTACCCTTATATCTCTAAAACTAAAAGAGATACAAAAAAATTTAATACTAATCGTTGTTCTTTAGAAAAATAAGCGGACAGGTGTCTGGTACTTTTTGGAAATTCAGCCCTTTAACGGAGTAAACGGGTAAAACCTGTATTTTGGTACTTTTTTGTCAAACCATCTATCTTTTAAACCCATAAACATAGAAAGAAGGGTTATATCACATTTGAAACTTATCTAAAAAATCCAAATACGAATTTGGTACTTTTTCGAAATTCGGACGTTTAAGGGGTAAAAAGCGTAATTATTTTTGGTACTTTTTTTAAAAACATTTTTTTTTATTTATTGACATAAACGTATTAAATTATGAGCTCCCACTACAATATTGAAATTTTTCATGCTTCAATGGGGAGAAAAAAGTACCAAAAAGGGGAAATACGGAGTAAACGGGTAAAATCTGTATTTTGGTATTTTTTGTCACCCCATCTATCTTTTAAACTAATAAACATAGAAATAAGGGTTATATCACATTTGAAACTTATCTAAAAAATCCAAATACAAATTTGGTACTTTTTTGAAATTCGGACGTTTAGGGGATAAAAACCGTTACTATTTTTGGTACTTTTTTACAAAACATTTTTTTTATTCATTGACATATACGTATTAAATTATGGGCTCCTACTACAATATTGAAATTTTTTATGATTCAATGGGGAGAAAAAAGTACCAAAAAAGAGAAATACGGGAAATTTTATTTCTTACTTTAGGTTTTTGGTTCCACAACTGACAATTTTTTTAATTATCGTTAATATTGAACCTAGAAACATAAACTTCAACATGCAATGTCCTGAGTGGATAAGAACCTCTGAGGGTACTTTTTGTTATTTTTTGATCTTTAACTGGTAATTTTTTAATTTCCGTTAGTATTAGGCCTAGAAACATAAAACTAAACATGCAAAGTCCTGAGTGAATAAGAATTTGTTAGAGGGATCTTTTTGGTACTTTTTCATTCTTTAACTGGTACTTTTTTAATTTTCGTTAAAATTAGACCTATTGACATAAAATCAAACATGCAAGGTCATGAGTGAATGAGAATTCGTTAGAGGGGCTTCTTGGTACATTTTGGTCTTTAAGTGGTACTATTTGAAGTTCCGTTAGTATTGGACCTAAAATCAAAAAATTCAACATTAAATGTCCTGAGTGGACAAGAACCTATAAAAGGGATCTTCTTGGTACTTTTTCGTTTTTTAACTGGTACCTTTTTTATTTTCGTTAATATTGGATCAACAAACATAAAATTAAAAATGCAATGTCCTGAGTGAATGAGAATCTGTAAGAGGGGCGTTTTGGTACTTTTTGTTCTTTACCAGTTACTCTTTGAATTTCCGTTAAAATTGGACCTATAAACATAAAATTAAACATGCAAGTTCCCAAGTGAATGAGAATATGTAAGAGTGGGTTTTTGGTACTTTTTTGTACTTTATTTTGTGCTTTTATTGTTGTTCATTAAATAAAAATGAGAACAGGTGTCTGGTACTATTTCGAAATTCGGCTCTTTTAGGGAGTAAAAGTGTAAAACCTGAATTTTGGTTCTTTTTTGTCCCTCATCTACCGTTTAAATCAATGCACATATAAATACAAATTATATAAAATTCGTAACTTATCTAAAAAATGCCAAGTGAAAATTTTGAACTTTTTCTGAATTCGAACGTTTAAGGGGTAAAAATCGTAAGTAATTTTGTTACTTTTTCCAAGATATTTTTTCTTCAACTATTTATTTTCATCGCACAGCCTAAACGCCTGAAGCTAAAAAGTTGACATTTGGACCTGAGGCAGGCCTCTCGCCAAATCGATCACGCTGACCTCATAGCTGCTAAGCTAAAGGAGATACAAAAAAATGCAATACTTATTGTGGTTCAATAAAAAAAAGGCGGTAAAAACGGAAATTCGCTAACCTCATATCTGCTAAACTAAAAGGGATACAAAAAAATTGAATATCTATTATTGTTCATTAAAAATAAGCGGACAGGTACTGTCTAGCACTTTTTTGAAATAAGGAGTAAACGGGTAAAACCTGTATCTTAAAACTTTTTTGCCACGCCATCTATCTATTAAACCAATAAACATTGAAATAAAAAATATCACATTCGTAACGTATCTAAAAAATACAAATAAAAATTTTCGAAATACGAACGTTTAGAGGTACAAATCGTCCCTTTACAAAGTAGCGGTTTAAACCTAGAAACACAAACTTTGGCGTAAAAATATGTCCACATAAGAAAAAAGGGCGCTAACGAAGTAGCGGGTTAAATGCTAGTATATTATATTTTTATTTTTAGAGGTGTAGTTTAACATAAGAGTGGGTCCTACAAAGCTTGAAGACCTTTGTCTTCAGATATGAAGTATTTAATATTTTCGTCCTATGGAGGGTATTGCTTTTCCTTCGTCTACCCCACCCATTTTTATTTTGGAATTTATAGCTTACCATAATAGTGGATTTAACCACATTTGAAGAGATTAAATATATGCTTCCTATGGGGGTATTACTCGCCCTGCGCCTACCCCCTTTTTTACATTTTTAAAGATGTAGTTTTTCATAAGAGTGACTAATACCAAGTTTGAACATTATAACTATAACAGTTCTTACGATATGCGATATTAAACATTGGCGTCCTATGGGGGGTAGCACTTCCCCTGCAGCTATCTTACTTCTCCCAACGCTTACATACGTAAAACAGTATCGAAGAAAGAGGATTATAAATTTTGAGTTGAACAGGCGTGCCACCGCCTCTCTGTCCAACCACAACTTTACATAGCCTAGGGCTCATTAATTCATAACAACAGCCTACTGTGAGAATTTAATGACGATCGGTTCAGTAGCTAAATAGATATAATCGACATAAAGGGGCGTGGCCCCTCCCACTTTTTTCAAGTAACGTATTTCTATTCATAACAATACCATATATACCAAATATCATCATCCTACGCCAAATAGTGGCTAAGATATGAGGACTTTAAGTTTTGGGTTGTATGGGCGTGGCACCGCCCCTTTTTCCAATCACATCTTTATATAGCTTAAAGTTCAGTAACTCAAGGCAGTCGCCTACTGTGGAAATTTGACGATCGGTTCAGTAGTTTATTAGATATGGTGGTTTTTACTTTTTCTATAAAGGGGCGTGGCTCCACCCTCTTTTTTCATGAATCTTATTTCTATTCATACAAACGCCATATGTACTAAATATCATCATCCTATGCCAAAAAATGCCTAAGATATAACGATTTTAAATTTTGGGTTGTATGGGCGTGGCATCGCCCCTTTGTCCAATCTTAACTTTATATAGCCTAATGTCTCTTCCAGTGTCACAGTTATATTCTGTGAAAATTTCAAGATGATCGGTCAAGTGGTTTGGCCTCCTATAAGGCACAAATATATACAGTGCTGGAAAAAATAATAGGGACGATCCTTACTTTCGCAAACAGATGCAAACAGTTTCTTTATATTAAGTTTTTTTTGGGGGGTCCCGCTATTTTACTATTCCTAAAATAACGGATTTTCATTATTTGTTTACTTTTTCTCTTTTGAGCTTTTACTTTATATATATTTGCAAAAAAAATCAGTGAAGTTGTAATTTCAATTGGAAAAAATAATAGGGACGCATTACAAAAAATTACCATTAGTCCAAAAAAATTATTTTTTTTAACATAAACATATTAAAAATCCGTAAAGCAAAGTTAATGTGATTAATTTAATCTTATTGGTTTCGTGTTTATGAGTTATGTCTTCGGTAAATAAATTTAAAAATGGGTCGTGGTGTTCATTGTACTGAATCTGAAAAAAAATTTATTCTTAAATTAAATTCGGACAGGTTATCAATTAGAAAAATTGCACAGATAATGAAGTGTTCCAAAACTAAAGTATTCAATGCCATTCATTCGAAAAAAAGTCATGAAACTAGAGGTAGAAAGCGTAAAACGTCAGCGCGTTTTGACCAACGCTTAGTTCGACTTTCCAAAAATAACCCCTTTATGTCATCAAGTAGCCTTAAAAATGAATTGTGTGCTTCAGTGACAAGTCGAACAATAAGAAATAGGCTGCAGGAAGTCGGATAAATGGGACGCAGTCCAAGAAGAGTACCACTGTTGAGCAAGAAAAACATACAAAAAAGGTTGGAATTTGCCAGGCGACACCTGTGCCGTAAAAACTGGAACAACGTACTATGGTCAGACGAAACAAAAGTAAATTTATTTGGTTCTGGCGGAAAATCATTTGTACGTCGTCCTGCAAATGCTGCATTTGATCAAAAACATACCAACAAAAACCGTCAAACACGGTGGTGGTTCTATAATGCTATGGGGATGTTTTTCGGCCTCTGGAGTTGGTCCAATAGTTTGGATTCAGGGAAAAATGAATTCTGCTGACTATACAGACGTTCTTCAGAATAAAATGCTTCCATTTGCTAAGGATGAAATGCCACTAAAATTGGAATTCATGAAGGATAATGATCCCAAGCATTCCGCTAGAAGCGTCAAAACGTGGTTTCAGCAGAATGAGGTGCTTGTAATGGAGTGGCCGTCTCAAGCACCGGACTTAAACCCCATTGAGCATCTCTGGGGAGTCCTCAAAAATAAAATTGGTAGCTTTAAATCGAAAAACAAACAAGAGTTGTGGGAAAAAATTCAAGAAACCTGGTACTCAATTCCGCCCGAGGTATGTGCGAATCTTGTGGGATCTATGAATCGCCGTTGTCAGGAGGTTATAAAAATTAAAGGATCTTCAACCAAGTATTGAAAAAGTATTTGGAAATGATGGTAATGTTAAAACAAATAAATATTTTTTCCAAAACATTAAGTGTCCCTATTATTTTTTCCAGGCCTTTTTAAAAAAAATCATATTTTTTGGCAGAACTAGTTCCTTATTTTTGCTTTATAAGTTAAAATATTTGAAGTTATTTAATTTTATGTATATACTTTTTAATATTTATGAAATAGTAAATAAAAAAGTAAGAATATATTGAAAAATTAGAGTGTCCCTATTATTTTTTCCAACACTGTATATATATATATATATGTATATATACAAACATACATTCACTTTTATATACATATATACTAGATAAACAATTTTATATAAAATAGTAAATGTACTGTTTTTTATGAAATTGTAAAGATTTTTTTTCTCTTATTTTCTGATTTCTCTGATTTCAAAAATGGCAACCCTAACACAAAAGAAAATGGCAAAATGAAACAAGAATGAATCGTATGAACAGCATGTTTGGCAATCTAGTTTCAGAGAGCTAAACAAGAACATAGCATAACCAATTTTCTACCGTAAACGCGTCAAAATGTTTTTTGTGTAATTTTTTTTATGAAAAGCACTTGCTTAACTTTATTGACAGAAGTTTACAGATATGTACTAATACCTGTAATTATCCTTCACGTTTTTGATTGAAAGATTAAAGCTTTTCGAATTTTCATATTAATTGACAATTGTTTTATGGATAAAGCCTACAGTACACGGCATGTAAAAAGACACATGCGCATGTGGTTCTGACGTAATTTTGACGTCATCACACAACCCGCAATGTTTATTGTAGCTTTGCATTGACGTCAAAATTACGTCAGAACCACATGCGCATGTGTCTTTTTACATGCCGTGTACTATAGGCGTAAGTATAGCAGTTTAAAATATACATACATATTTCAAAAACTGCTTTTAAATTATTGTTCGTAAAGTAAAAAAGAAGAAGGGAAGGCGAATATTTTGTATTGTTGTAAGATATATTTGGGGGATTCACAAGGTGTACTATCAAGTCATATCGTCATAATGCCCTAAATAATATTTTACAATTGTTTAAAAAATATATTGTTGCGTTTTAAACAAAATAAAAATTTTAATGCTTTGTTCATTATTCGTCATAACTTTACAGTAAAAATGTAAATTATAAGCGGTTGCCCACAACAGTCATATTTATTTCTTGTAATTATTTTAAGATATATGACTTTACTACTTTATGCCTACCTTGTGAACTCCCCAATTATATTTTAATAAATAAAAAGTGGAGTATTTAGGACCTTATCATGTACAACGCAACCCAACGCAATGCAATTACATTGAAATCACAAGCAATGTCATAAATACTTTGTAATATATACATACAATATACATACATATACATAAGTTATTTAAAAGGACTGAAAATGAATTAATGAGATTAATAAATTTGTTATTTGAAATGAAAATTTTGTTCGTAAAAAATTCTGTTTCTCAGTGTTGCCGCATACCATAACAATCATGTAACTGGAAGTCGGCAATTATTGCCCTAGCTTTAGGTGCAGAATATAAAGATAGTAAGAAAATAGCTAGTCATTTTAATAATTGTTTTGTAAACAGCATTAAGTGAATAAGAGACTCAATCGAAAATGTGCAATATACAAACAGTAACTCAAAAATTCGAAAATATCTAATTTAGAACTTAAAAAAATAACAACATTAAACAAAAAACCAGATTATTGTAAAGTATCGGTAAAGGCCGGTATTCACTATCCTATTTAGTCGCACGATATGTCAAAAAAATCGTGTGTGCTCATAATGTATGACAGTGCGGCTTAAAAATGAATTGAGTGACAGATTTTTTTGACAAGTCTGTCCGACTTGGAAATGTTTTTAAAATTTTCATAAAATGATAGATTATATGCGATCAGAGTTGCATTTTCTTGTAAAGTTGATGAGTCATTTGAGTTTGCATCTTTTTTGTGGGATAGTGTGGCATTGACAGCAGATTTTGCAGACATTTTTTTATGTCGGATAGAATTCCGTCAGATTTTCGTGTGAACGAATCGTACGGTTATGTAGGATAGTGAATAACGGCCTTAAGAATTATCATTGATAATTGGAGTGTAGTTGCAGAAATATTATCAAATATCGTTAATAAGTCGTTAGAATCTGGAGTATTTTCTGAAAGTTGAAAAGATACAACAGAAACACCAATTAAAAAGTGACCAGCACAAAAAAATGTGAAGAATTACGTAAAATTAATTCATTAAAGACTTGTGAAAAAATCTTGGAGAAAGTTATAAAAGAGCAATTAGAAGATTACATGGAAAAAAATGCATTAATATCGAAATATCAATCCATATAAAGAAAGAAATTTTCTTGTAAAACTGCAGTAAATTATGCAATAAATCGTTGGAAAAAAATAGACAAAAGTAGAAAAATAATGGCAATATTTTAAGATGTTAAAAGAGCTTTCGAAACAATAGATAGAAAAATAATGATTGAGAAACTTTATAGGTATGGAGTGCAAGGTGTGGAACTTGAATGGTTTAAATGCTACTTGACAATCATATCATGGTGAAGTTCCTGCAAAATTGTCCTTAATACATGAAAGATAAGAGAACATTTTTATAAAAAAACAATATTTTAAACTAAAAAATTAAAAACCAAAAAAAAAGAATAAAAACGATACAAGTTTACAGCACGAGAATCAGTCGATTATGAAATCTTATAAGAGACGTGTTCCCCTTTTTTAATATTAAGATTAACATGAAGAAATGTATTCTCTCATTCTGCCGACGTTCTCTGTTATTATATCAGATATTATCTTAGGTGGAGACCCTGTGTAATGAAAAGATAAGATGTGTATCTATTTATGAGTGTGTGTATAAGTGTAGTGTAGAAACGGTAGTACGAAATACTCACATTGGGATGGCAACGCTACTGCATGTAGTAAAACTGTACAGGGTTTGACTTTTTATTAGCAACTGAGAGTGAAGGTTTAAAATAGATTTTAAATAAAGTTATGAATGAATAAAATTTACCAGCTAGTTTTTATGAGAGCCTGATATGGGCGGTAGGAGAGCTGAAGGAATATGTGGGTTGGCCTAGAAATGCGAATATGATGAAATTGGCGGTTGACAAGGCGCGAGATTAAATTATATTTATTAGTAGCATTTAAGAAAAACATAAATTATTTAGCTGACTGAGGAGGAAGAACTGCTGGCTGACCTGAGGGGTATGATTATATCGGTCGGTCGGGATCATGGGGGGAATCAGCAAAGCAGGATAGGAAAGGAAGGAATTGGCGCTAAAACATAGGAGAAGTTTTTTTTGTATTAGGTAATTTTTATCATGAGATGATTATATAAGTTTTTTTTGTGGTAAATTTTTGTTAGTGTAAATAAAAGAGAATTTGTGAAAATACCGCGGAAAAGTAAATAGGAAAATTAGGAAGAGACAGCGAGAAAGTATTTAAGCTGAGGGAAGAAGATACATTTAGTCATTAGTAATATCAAAAGTGAGACGTTTACAATAGAGACAAGTGCAGTGTAAAAAATACATGTTTCAGTCTAGAAGTGGCAAAAGTAACACAAAAGTTAAACTTTGTTCAAGATAGTGGAAATAAAAATAAGTTAAATCGAAAGGAAAAAAAAACGTAAGTAAAGCAAAAGTGTGCAAATGAAGTAGTGCAGTATATTCGGAAACAAATCTTCTTTATTGTGGGGTCCCGTGTTGACAATAACCACTGGTGTGGGAAAATATATAGTGTTTTGCGAAACTTCAATAAAGCAAGATTTGAGAAGAATATACATATATTTTGATTGGTTCCAGTAATAAGGGAGATTTATTTAATTGTTCCACATAGCTGGCTATTCTCTCGAGGACGTGTTCATTGAAGGTCATAGACGAGCTGCTCCAACACCACACGAGGATTATAGCCAGGTAACAAATTTTTGTAAAATTATATTTGAGGTTAAATTAAGTGTCCTCGGAAGTGCAAAATTTACCGCTAAGCAAGAGAAAATTAATTGGCAAGAAAAAATTGGTAGATACAAACCCGTAGTATAAATTCCATTAAGAAAAAAACAGATACGAATGGCAATTATTGGGTTAAAGTATATCTGCCGTATTCATAAAAAATAAAATAGATTTCAAACGTATTTTAAAACTAAATTTCCATACAAATTTTTCTTAAAACAGATTTCATATCCATTTTAGTTTTTTTTGAATACGGCAGTATATGTATATTTTATTATCAAACGTCTCCGGAAAAAACCGAGAAGAAACAAATTCCGTATAAATCTATGTGCTTTGCTTTTGGAAAAATAAAGTAAAATATTAAGTAAACAGCAGAGAAACTCATCCTATAAAAAAAGAGAGAAAAAACTATTTAAAGTATTAATATTATTTCTAGTTTAAAATATTTTTAATAATTTAGAAGATTGTGTAAATGTGATAAAATTGCAATAATTTTGAGAGTGTGTAGTTAATTTAAGTATGGTATATTAGTTAATCAAAAAGGAAACCAGGAAAAAATAGGAAAGTTATACATTTTGAAATTAAATATTTATATATATATATATATATATATATCAGAAAAAGAGAAAAATAAAATTAATGTCAAAATAATAGAAAAAGTACAACAAATGAAATACCTAGGTTTCATAATAGATAAGGAACTAAAATTTAAACATATAGAGTTAGCCTGCAAAATAAATAGGAAGAAAATAGGATTCTTCAGAAGAATTAGAAATAAGGTTACCACAATAACAGCAATAAACATTTACAACACGAACATAAAACCACATTTTGAGTTTGGCTGAACAAATTTTTACACATGTTGTAAACCAGCACAATTGAAGGGTCTACAAAAATTACAAAACAAGGCAATGCGAGTAATACTAAAATGTAATAGATATACACCAATACAATTTATGCGCAACACGCTTCAATGGTTAAATATTTAACAAAGATTGGAATTAAACACACTACTTTTTATACGAAAATGCGCCGGAGTGAACAGATGAGATATGTGGTGCGACCATCACCTTGGATAACGATCTTGCAGCGATGTGGTGGCTGAGTCTAGGCTGTGGTTTGTATTTCGAGTACAGATAACGTCACAAGCGGCGCCTGGGATGGAGATACTGAACTTAAAAGCCTTGACGACGAAAGGTTATCCACCCCTAAACCGAGGTGTCATGCGACTCGTGCCTATCGGTCTAGTTTGCAGATAATACCGACTGTATTATCACGGAGCTTTGCTGATACCTGGGCACCTCAGCAAATAGACCACGCCCTTACCACGTTATTGGGGGCTATGACGTGGCGGACCTTTCAACTCCCCTACACTCGTGGGACCAAAATTTATAATGAACAACTTCAATGACAAAAAACAAAAACAAGCAACGGTAACTGATGACGGACAGGCGAGTACAAGGACAACGATAGACAGTAACACGACAAAGCCAGGGACTGTAACAGTCCCGGCGACCAAAGAAGATTGGCCTAGGCCCATCGCAAGTGGTAAGGCAGCTCGACCAGAAGGCGGCTGCTCTAATAACTGCGGCGGGGTGCCTCTGTGCTTCAATCCAAGCACCCCCAAAGCCGCTTCAGCCCTTTCCGTCATTGGAACGGATATAACCCCTGCTTCGGCTGCTGCTAAGTTGGGAATGACAAAGTCGTCCAACATTGCAGCTTCCTATGTGCCCATTGTGCAAGGAGGGATGGCGATGAAAACATCCAATCCCAAGGTTGCACCACCCCACGCCAAATTCGGCGACCGTAAAAAGTGCCGCCTTGCGTTGTGCTTCTCCTTCAGTCCCTGCGAAGGTGACACTGCCTAAACGGCAACGTTCGGAGGAGGAAGCTGCAGCCGCGAAACAGCAACCAGGGACGAAACGTCCCAAGATTGCACCGAAATCGATGAAAAAGTCCTTCAGCGAGGTGGCCAAAGGTCACCTGGTGCGGGCTGTCATCGATAGAGGTGTTGATAATGGTGCCATCTCCCATACCAAGTGGGACCTGGTAAAACAAAAATTAATGGGGGTGTTCTGGACGATCTTCAGGGAGAATCCATGGCCACCTCCTCAATGCGATGATGCTGGCTGGTTCCAGGGTCACGTGAAGCTGATGGCTTGCGCAGATGAGCACTCAGCGCTGCTTCTGAAGCGGGCCATCCAAATGCTAGGAAAGGTCTGGGAAGGCGCTAAGCTCGATGTGGTGTCAGTTGGTAAGATACCACGGAGGCCTAGATCGATTGCCACCATCCCTGCCGAACCATCGTAACCTGATCTTGAAGATCATTCAGTGCTGCAACCCTCAACTGCCCACACAGGTCTGGAAAGTTGTGAAGGTTTCGGCTGCTGAAGGCTCCTCAAGGACGGCGATTGTGGTGAAAAACCAGCAATCCTTGGAACCACTGAGGGAGATGCAGGGCAAGATCTACTATGGTTTTAGTACGGTCTTGTTCCGTGTCTACCGAAGTGATAACAAGGGCGATCCGGCTCCTTCGGTTAGTGAGGCCAAGCAGCCTGAAGATGGCATGGCTGGTGACGATGACGTAAGCTCAAGTGACAAAGAGGACACCAAGTCTGTCTCCGGATTGGTGGGTGACTTCTTTGATCACTTGGGTGATATGGTTGATGAGGACTTACTTCTGGAATCTGACCAAGAGGACGTCAACATCACAGTGGTCGCCAATATGGAGCATGGTGAAGGTTCTACAAATTAACCTCCACCACTCTAAAGCAGCATCCGCTGCACTGCTCCTCCGTGTGGTAGAAAGAGGGGAGGAGCTCGTGATGGTCCAAGAACCCTGGATTCATAAGGATCGGGTGTGCGGACTTAATCTCAAAGGCTACAAGCTACTGTTTGCGAAAGGTACAGGTAACATAAGATCTTGTGTCTTAGCTAAAAATTCGTTGAATATCTTCATTCTTTCTGATTACAGTGATGAAGACACCACAACCGTTGCCTTCGAGACACGGGACGGCATAGTCTGGATGGTCTCGGGATATATCGCGCATGACCACGGACAGGACCCACCCAATCGGCTCATCCGCGATGCAGTAATGAGGGCAACAGGCACTGGAACTCCGGTCATAATCTGTGCCGATGCCAATGCGCACCACACTATATGGGGTAGCACGAATACGAATGTAAGAGGTGAGTCACTATTCTCCTTTATTATGAATTATAATTTAGGAATAGTAGATAGGGGCCGTTAGCCAACGTTTGTTATTGCAAATAGGTGTGAAGTACTTGATGTCACGCTAGTTAGCATTGACCACATGGACATGATCGAAAACTGGATGGTTTCTAATTATTGTTCACTTTCTGATCATAGATATGTGGAATTTAGTCTGGTACTAAGGTCTATAAGATCGAGTGCTATGTTGAATAGGAAACGAACGAATTGGGGTATTCATTCCTCCTCTCTGGTTCGGAATCTATCTGATCCTCCCCAGGTCAACGATATAGGGGGGATCGATGCGGCAGTGGGTCTGCTTACAGTCTCACTGCAGTTGGCGACTTCCTTGGCGTGCAAGCCAATGGTGCATAGGGGCAGGGATCGTCCACCATGGTGGGATCCTGATATTGCGCAGGCAAGAAGAGACTGTCGTAGGTTGTTCAATATGGCGAAGCGTAATGGTAATTGGGCGGAGTACAAGTATAGATTCAGAAACTTGGTGAGATCGGCGAAAAGGAACGCTTGGAGGAACTTCTGTAGCGGCGTGGAGGGATCCTCTGAGACAAGCCGTTTACGTAGGATAATGGCTTTGAGCCCGGTTGTCCCAACCTATATTTGAAAATCGGATGGTTGCTGGTCTACGACTAGTCAGGAAACACTCGAGGTGTTAATTGACACTCACTTGCCTGGAAACTCAAAAGGCAGCTTGCGGGATCAGGTTTGTGAATCGATGCCCGGTCCTTTGTCCATCCCAATGGACTATGATAGGACTAAGTGGGCTGTCGAAAGCTTTCGCCCGTACAAATCTCCGGGTATGGATGGTATAATTCCGGCGGATCTGCAGAGGAATTCGACTGTGATTATACCCTGGCTGATGGCTATATACAGGGGATGCGTTAGATTGTCGTATGTACCTGTGAGCTGGACCTTGTGTAGAGTGGTCTGTATCCCCAAGGGAGGGAAGACTTCTCACACCGAAGCGAAGGATTACAGACCGATTAGTCTTGCATCCTTTCTTCTCAATACTCTTGCAATAGTTATCGACATTCACTTGAGGATGACCATGCCAAGGTGTTTACTCTCGACCTCTCAGCTTGCCTGCACAAAGGGTAGGTCTGTTGAGACGGCTCTCCACTCATTAGTTGGAACTATTGAGAGATTACTCGAATTTAAGGAGTGTGCTCTGGTGGCCTTTCTCGACATTGAAGGGGCCTTTAATAACGTCAACCCGGATTCTATTGTGGCATCCATGAGGAGTCTGGAGGTTGATGACGGTATATGTAGATTTGTGGATAATTTACTCAGGAATGGGGTCATTTGTTCCACAATAGGTGAGACCAGCGTTCAGAGACCACTATTCCACTATTGTGGAACCTGACAATGAACACCATGTTGACGAAAATGGACGACATGAGGATTAAAACTGGCGTACGCTGACGATGTTGCAGTGGCCATCACGGGGAAGCATTTGAATATAATGTATCAGTGTATGGAGGCTGTATTAAAGGTAGCACCTGGAGCGTATCATGCGAATTGGGTGTTAATCCGTCTAAGACGGAACTGGTACTCTTCACGAGGAAGTATAGGACCGAGGTCATGAGACTTCCGAGGCTAAATGGGACTGAACTTAAGTTCTCTTATAGCGCCAAGTATCTGGGCGTAATCTTAGACAGTAAACTGTCGTGGGGGCTGAACATTCGGACGAGGATGGAAAAGGCAATTGTTGCTATATATGCGTGCAGAGGTGCAATCGGCAGGAAGAAAGCCGACTCTGTATTACGGTGTTGTCGTATGGTGGACTGCGCTGGACAAGGGCAGGTACCGTGCGATGTTTGAGAAGGTTCAAAGACTGGTCGCATTGATGATCAAAGGATCAATGCGGTCAACTCCCACCAGGGCGCTGTTTACAATGCTAAACTGGCTACCGGTGGACATCACGGACAGACAGATGGCTCTTTGCTCAGCGATACGGTTGAACGCGGCACACGGCTGGTCGAACCGTGACTATGGGCACTCCAAGATAATGGGATGCTCGATTATCTCTGAGGGAGTGGACTACTGCACCCCGGAGCCTTTCTTTGGTGCGAGGTACGCAACACATATAGCGCACGAAGGTGCGCTGTCGGTCATGGGCACCTTCCATGAACCAGCCCTGGGGGTATACACTGATGGTTCAAGGAAGGGGGAAAGA
This sequence comes from Pollenia amentaria, assembly GCA_943735925.1. Taxonomy (NCBI): domain Eukaryota; kingdom Metazoa; phylum Arthropoda; class Insecta; order Diptera; family Polleniidae; genus Pollenia; species Pollenia amentaria. The sequence goes on along the minus strand of OX031009.1, from coordinate 91,757,419 downwards.
GTTGGCGGAGGTTTCTACATAGAGGAACTGGGCGTAAAAGTTTCCTTTCGTCTGCCGGATGGATGTAGTGTCCTGCAGGCGGAAATCTCGGCTATAAAGCGGGCAGCCAACTGCATATAGTATTATCGTGTATCGGGAGATATACGTATATTTACTGATAGCTTGGCTGCCATTGCTTCTCTTGCGGGTGTCTACACGACATCTAGGTTAACTATGGAATGCCGGATGTCTTTGAAAGAGATTGCTGAACATTCAGAGTTAACGCTTATATGGTTACCAGGGCACTCAGACTGCCCGGGAAACCAGATAGCAGATGAGCTGGCCAAGGAAGGTGGTCGCATGGATGAAACATTCATTGGCCTTCCAATGGCTCACTGTAAGTCACTCTGCGCGAGAATTATAGAATTGCGCAAGAGGGCACTTTGGCCTGGCTATGATGAATGGAGACCCAAATCTCTACTTAGGTTCAAAAGGTACCAAATCTGGACTGTGGTGTCGGTCATGACTGGACAGTGGCCTGTTGGAACTCATGCTAGAAGAATGGGTCTGGAATTCAATGACTAAAATGAAGAGGAGACTGTGCTTCACTTTCTCTGTCAATGCCCTGGGCTACGGGGCATCAGGGAAAAATACCGTTGAGAACCGGTGTTTCCCTTTTTGGAGGATCTATCTAAAATAGAACTTAGATTGCTTCTTCTCTTCATTAGGAAGACGAATTGGCTCAACTTTGCAGTGACGCCATCTGAGTAATTGCTCTTTGGGATGGGCATTGGCGCTGGGTATCACAAAGGGATCGCTGAAGGACCCAAGTGTGCTGGCTCTCGATGGCTGCCCATGGAACCTAACCTGTGGGTGAACAGATAAGATATGTGGGTGATGTTCAACCGTATAGAAACGCAGAAGACCTTAGACTTCAACGAGTTACCACAGCAGCAACACAACTATCTCTTTTCTACAAAGGTCTAAAATTATTTAACTCATTATCAAGTAATATTCAAAATGAACAAAACGATTATGTATTTAGAAGACAATGTATAAACTTGGTAAGGAATAATGTAAATTTGTAACACATGAACTGTAGCCCGTTTCTGTATTTCTCACATCGTAAAATTTCCCGCATGAAACAAGTGAATTATAACAAAAACAGTGCAATATAAAACAAAAAATGGGTTTTCTCACATAAGTGTTTCTGTATATTTACTTTGGGAGAATTATCGGTCATTTAAATAATTTTCCAGCTTTTATTGGAAGGATGTGAGAAAAGTGTTTCTGTATCAATATTTTGCTAAAAGTTTCTCACAAGAACTGTCAAAATAAGTTACATTTAAAAATGATGCGAGAAAAATAAAATTTAAAAAAATGGAGCACAAATTATGTATGTATGTACACAAGAATGTGTATTATTTTTTTTTTTTTTTTATTTGAAGAGAAAGAATTCATGTGATGAAAATAATTAAAACACAATTGTTATATTTTGTTATTTTAATGTTTTTAAGCCCTTCATTGTTTTCGTTTTATGCAGGGCTGCCAGATAAATTTTGGAAAAAATCGTTAATTTCCTAAGAAAAAATAAAAAAAATCGGCTAATTTGTTTTAAAAAATCGGACAATTTAAAATTAATTTTGACAAATTTTGTTCGATTTTTATTAAAACATAATCAATGAAAAAAAAAAAAAAAATTGGTAAAGTTCATGGGTAAAATACATATTTTATACATATACATACTTAAACTTGAGGTCTGTTTAAATAAAATTATTTATTTTATTTTTCTCTTTAATCCGATAACGATTTAAAATTTCAGATTGTTTTTTTCATGAAAAGTTCACTTAAAGGCGTGACAAAATATCATATTGAACTTGGTAAAACAAAGCAAAAATTTCCTATAGTGCATTGATTGAAAAATGGGGTAATAGTTCAATGTTTTGATCACATGAACAAATGTATTTAATAATCTAAGGAAATAAAAATTAAACAGTTTTCCTTCGAAATTTTGATTTTGCCCATAAATTTTTTAAGCTGCCTTGTTCTTAAAGATATCGTTTTTCTGTGGTGCCGAATATATAAACATATTAAACTAATTAAAATTATTTTATTTCGAAGACTGAATAATATCGTCACCAAAAAAAATCAGCAAATCGGCACTTTGCCAATTTTGGAAAAAAAAATCGTCGAAATGACGATAAATCGTGAAATCTGGCAGCCCTATTTTTATTATATCTATTTCTTTTGTTGACGTTTCGCTTGCATTTGACACTTAATTACTGGAAGTATTCCAGTTAAAACAGAATCTGTGTTGTCTGTTCTCGCATTTAAATACAGAAACACTTTTTTCTCACAAATCGAGAAACGATGGAATTTTTTGTTTCACACTTAATGTGAGAAATTTTGCAATGCGAGAAATACAGAAACGAGCTACTGAAGAGAGTAATATTGTGTACAAAAAGTGAACTGTTAAAGTATTTAAGAAATACAAATAAAGATATATAATAATAATTAAATTAAGTTTTTGGTTGTTATATAACAATAAATTACCTATGATTGCCTTGCAAAAATTACCTAGGTTATTTTTTTTTGTGTGTACGGAGTCTTATTACTATTTTCAGTAGTGTCAAACATGCAGTGTTGCTTATTAAATGTATGTACAATATAATGTTTTCCCTTCCATTGTTTCGGTTGTTACATTTCATTGACAACTAAACATGCATTTAAAACTGTTTGTTTATTTAGTTTTTTGAAATGTTTACATTTTGATTTTGGGCGAGGACTGAACAATATAACAAAAATGCATTAATGCGGCAAGATCTTGATTTACAATTATTTACAATATATAAGAAAGTCTAAATATGTCTGGATTTATAGCTGTACACACAGGTATGTAGTTGTTTTTAAATTAAAAGACTACAAGTTATATATTTTTTCAAATGATATTCTAGGTGCTGGAAATATAGTTGACGAGACTAAATACCAACGCGTTATTAAAGAAGCTTGTCTAAGAGCTACAGATATCTTAAAGAATGGTGGTTCAGCAATGGATGCATGCGAAGCGGCAATTATACGTTTAGAAAATTGTGGTAATACAAATGCCGGACTTGGTTCGAATCTTTGCTGGGATGGATATGTTCAATGTGATGCATCTATTATGAATGGTTCTAATTTGCACTTTGGTGCATGTACAAATGTTTCAACTGTAAAAAATCCAATCCAATTGGCGCGGCATTTATGTGACGGTCAAGATCGAATGCTCTCAATGGAGCGTATACCGCCAATGGTTATGGCGGGACCAGGAGCAGAAAGATATGCTGAAGAATTAGGTTGCGCAATGATAGAAGCTAATGGGCTAATATCATCTAAAGCGAAATTTACATATAATCATTATAAATCAAAGGTGGGGAATTTGACAAAGGCCTCTAGTACCAAGGTAGAAAATTCTTCACATGAGTCCAACACACAAGAGACAGAAGTAAGTGCTTTAGACACAGTTGGGGCTGTGTGTGTAGACAGTATAGGAAACTCGGCCGCTGGGTGTAGTTCTGGTGGTTTAATTTTAAAAGTACCTGGACGCGTGGGCCAGGCAGCAACATATGGGGCCGGTTGCTGGGCTACCGATACAGATGATCTCTCCGTTGCTACATGCACTACAGGGAATGGAGAATATTTAATGAAAACTTTCCTGGCTAAGGAAATATGTGCTGATCTCTTTACGGCCGACTGTGCTGTTACCAGCCTACATAAAACCTTCAAAAGCAAATTTTTGGAATCACCTTTTCTTCCGGCCGATCAGGGTTTATATGGTGGCGCCTTGTCCCTGCTGTACTATCCTAAGACAAATAGCGGCGAAGTGTTGTGGAGTCACACTACTAAATCATTTTGCCTGGGTTATATGTCGACGCAACAGAAAACGCCAAAAGTTTGTGTCAATCAATTGTTTTTTGTCTAAATGTTATTTTTGTTGTTCTTCCTCATGTATACATTATTTTCTTTTTCCGTTTTCACAGTTTGTTTATTCGCCATTGCCAACATACAGTCTACCGGGAAAGTCAAGCGTCGTGAATGGTCACAATTTCCATCTGCGTGTATAGTTTTGACGTAATCGTGAGAATCATTTTTAAATGTTAAATGTGAATAAAATGATCATGTAAACTATAAAAAAATTAGTAAATAAATAAAAAAAGCAATTAATTATCTAGTATATAATCTATGTAATATTTGTGTGTAAGTGTGGGGTAGATAATGATCATTTTTTTTTTTTTTTTTTGTTGCTGTTGACACCCCCTCGCCTATATCATTCTTTAAAAAATTATTATTTTTAAATATATATTTTTAAATACATGTACGTATGTATCTTATTTCGTAAGCATATTCATAAATGCAATAATGTAAATATATCCCATTATATTTTGCAAACTTGTAAATTTATTCGCATTTTATTTTATCATCCATAATACTTTTTAGTGTTGAAGTTTTCCAGTTTTGACGTAGAAAAAAATCTTCAGGTATTTAAGGTAATCCGAATATAAAGGAATTTTTAAGCCATGGAGGTTCACACTTCGCGTCTTCGCCACCACGCGTTGCATCATTTTTATACCTTACTTGCGTTCTATGTTTCAAGCACAGAGTACTATATAATACTCTATGGTTTAAGTTAACGTTTTGAGGTTCGCTGACTTTGAATATTTAGATCAGTGATAATGGACGACTGAATTGTGTACTCCCGTGGACTAATTAAAATAGCGTAAGAATGCTTGTGAATTAATTTCCACAATTATTAAACGAATTTTCTATGAAAATTTGTTTAATAAGCCTTTTATTAATCAAAAATATTTTTTATGAATATGGGTTAGATGATAAGTTGATATATATGTTTGCTGAATTTTTTGCTTTAACTCATCATCTACATTTAAAAGCTCTATCAATACTCTATTCCAGAAATTATAAACCACAGAGTACATACTAGGGATGCCAAACGGGAAATCCCGAATCCCGGGATTTTTCGGGATTGATAAATCCCGAATACCGGGATTTATTTTTATGAGTCCCGGGATTTTTAACATATCAACTTTTATGTACAAAACTGTTCGTTTTTATTGATTTTTATACTTTATACAAAAAAAATTATTAAAAATTATATTTGAGTTATATTTTTTATTGCAAATAATTCTTATTTTTGAGTTTAATTTTTGTTTTTGGTACACAGCGAGTATTTAAACTTCTTAATTTTTGCTTGATATATGACGACTATTTCTGGATTTTTGTATTTTGCTTAATAAAAACCAATTTTTTAGGTAGAAACGAAATTTGCAGATTCACATCTCAAGCCTTTTTTACAATTACGTTTATCAAGTTCAGCTTTGGCTTAAGACATAATTCCAAAATAAAAATGATTATTTTTATGCAAAATATAGAAATCAAGAAATAATTGTTATATATCAAGCAAAAAATAAAAATTATTAACGATCCAATTAAAGTTTTATTCAGAAACTAAAGAATAAAAGTTGATATAATTATAACAATTAAGTCGTAATATTGATGAAATAGCTCATATTCCTTCCGGTCCAATAAAAAAATAAAAAATTTGCTTAAAAAACATACGGTAAATAAAATAATTTTTTTATAAATAAACACTATTTGACGTATTCATAAATAAATTATTTAAAATCGAAATCTGTTTTAAGAAACATTTGTATAAACATTTCTTTTAAAATAAATTTCAAACGTACTTAAATTATTGATTATGAATCTCGCCCTCGCCCTGGAGGTGTACTGCACTGCAGTCGACATAGTGTTACAATTTTTAACTCAGCTATCGAGATCGATGAGGGACTAAACTTTGCTTGTATTAATGTCGTCACAACTTAATTCACATTAAAAATTGAATTGCTGTCAAAAAACCGAAATGAATTGATCTAGAAAAACTAAGAGATACGTATATATTTTTAAGCTTTTTTCAGAATCTGATCAGTTTCAGATCATGGGTGAGGCCAGTGTTATAAACATATGAATAAAATAAATAGTTTTGTTGTTTTCATTTTTTAAAATTTATGTTACGTATATAAAACCTTTTGAATATTTAAAAAGTGTTGTTTTAAAAAAAAGTAGCATTTTAAGGCAACACATTGATCCCGAAAAATCCCGGGATCCACAAAATCCCGTGATTTCGGGATCGGGATTTCAAAATCCTGAATCCCGGGATTTTCAAAAATCAGTCCCGATTGGCATCCCTAGTACATACATACATCCTTCACTGTTCATCAAACTGTTTCAAAATATGTACATATGTATGTAGTTTAATATTAAGCTAATTTGTCATCACTATTGTTGATAACATTTTTATTATTATTTTATGTTCGTTTATGAAACTTTTGAAATTTAGCTCGTGCTCAAAAACTCAAACTTTGCACAGCTGTTGTGCAGTGAAAAAGCATCAGAATCACAACTGCAACTGGTGATCACGAATCAGCAACAACATTTTGTATCACTGCAGCGGTGATGCACAGTTTTTATGCATTTACGAACGTACCCATGGTTTGTTGATACAAAGTTTTTTATAAGAAGAAACATTTAAACGCCATTTGACTTGGTAAGCTCAAATAAGGTGACATATGTAGCTATACTTTATAAAACTAACACCGTCAAAGTTACTTGCTACTAACGTAAAACATTTCATTTCATTGCCTCATCCATAGTTTCATCAACAATCAATAAAAAAATTTGTGTTTTAAAAAATATACCTACTAGATTTTTACTTGTCTGCTTTGTGATAGAGTTGTGTCGTTCTGTAGCGACCTAGTTCCAATGAACGATGTCCTTATATGAACGGTGCGGACTTGTTCAATAGTTCCTTTTTATCGTTCTTCGTTCCGCAATTGCAATCCGTTCGTTCATTTATTTCTGTACTCTTAAAACAAGGTTGATTTTTTGATTAAATTACAAAAATGATCCAAAGCAAAATATATTATCAATATATCACCCGTTTAGATTAAAACTTATTTGTAATTTTTTGAAGAAGTTATTAATTCTTACAAACATTTTTAAAAACATACTTATAATAATTCTTCTTTAGTTGTAAGGCCACAAAATAAAAACAAACATCAATATTTGTTTGCTGATGACAATTGCTTCTACGAACGACAGAGCAGTTTTCTCGTACCTCATTCTCATTGTTCAAAGTAAAATAACGGAAACGATGGACGAAAGGAACGACTTAATTCCTTTGATCTATCCGATTGGTCGGAACGATTCCACAAAAGGAAAGATTTTGCCAACTCTAATATATATGAAATATCAAAAACTATCGTATGTTGCAGGTGGCGGCATGAAATAACCACGCAAGAAGAATTAACTCAAAAAAGCAAATTAAATAACCCCCCAAAAAATTTTACAGTAAGCAACAACAACGATTTTTGGGGGGTTATTTTATTTTGTTTGGGGCGTTATTTAATTTTTTTAATTGGGGGATTATTAGATATGAAATTACCCCCCAAAAAATCATTATGAAATAAAGCCCCAATATATTTTTTGGGCGATTTTTCATTTTGAAACGTTTTTGGGAGCAAGGATTTTCTCTATGTTATATCAAATAGCGGCTTCGCTAACTAAAGTTTCGCTGACAAATAGTTTGTAAACAAACAATTAAAAAACAAATTTATTTTCTTTACAATTTTTTAATATATATTTTAATTTTTTGCATTTTATTGCATTTAAAACAATGCCTAAAGTTTTATTCCGTACTATCCTTGGCGCTAGTTCCTTATCATTTTAAAACGTAGAAAACCCAAAAGAAACAAGTTACATTCGCGTTTTTAAGTGTTTCCGTGGGTTGTTCGTATGCGTGTTGAGGAGCTTATTATTTAGCCGCAAATTACAGTTCACAATTTTAGAGGCAATTTAGTGAAATTTGGTACAAATTATTAAATTTCCACAAGGACGTATAGCTGGAATCGGCCCATACTTTCATAAAGCCCCCATATAAACTTCTTTTCAGAATAGAGTCTTCTTTAATATAAACCATCTTATTATGCTGGTATTTTGATTCAACTTGGCCCAGAAATATTTCATTCCAACCTTAATCAGTTAACAAAATTTTATTTGAATCAGAATTTGTTGACGATATCTTCAATGACATGACATGTAGGTCCAGAATTGACCATAAATCAGTTTTATCAATTTAAAATTTCTCAATTTCAAATTAAAATTTCTCAATTTCATTTGGAATTTTCTCAATTTCAAATTAAAATTTACCAATTTCATTTAGAATTTTCTCAATTTCAAATTGATATTCTCAATTTCAATTGGAATTTTCTCAATTTCATTTTCATTTGGAATTTTCTCAATTTCAATGAAAAATGGTGTAGATTTATAAAAAAAAAATTTAATATCAACAAATAATCATAAGGTGTGTTCCAGAAGATCTCGGGCAAGTTCGGACTAATGAGAATAAAATGAAAATTACTATCTGAATTTGCCAAAACTACCCAATATAACTGGAACGCAAAAAACCAAGGCGAATTCATGTATACGGTGGTGTCGATACTACAACAAGTAAAAACACCAAAAACACACCAATGTATTTTTTTGTTGCTTTCGTTGATCGATATGTCAAAAACACAAGCAACTTTTGACATTTCTTTCTCTAAGTAAGAAAAAAAAGTAGCACAGCTGTGCTTTCAACGCCACCTGATAAATGAATTCGCCTTGCAAAAAACCATTTTTGCACTTCTTCAAATACGAATGATGCTTACTTTTCAAATTAAGATCTATTTAAGTGATTTTAGACGCTTAAAAGTCATAACATTATAAAACCAAAATATTTGCATCATTGTCCTTTTTTATATTTTGTTTTCTTTTGTGTTAAAAATTAAGGGAAATATGTATGCAATAATGTATTTACAACTTTAATTTTTTCATTAAAATTTTACATTTTGCTTTCTTATATATTTTTTAATAAAACCTAAACTTTTTCTTTGGCTTGTAAATTTCCTGATTAATTTTTCAGTTTCATATGTAAACAAAAACAGCAGATTGTTTATTCTTGTCCGAACTTACCCAAAGAAAAAGTTCGTGCAAATTTGTACAGGAAATTAAAAAAAAATACTCTCTCAATTACTCTCCTAAATGCACAAAAATTGTTATGTGGAACGCTTTTGGGTAACTTTGTGCAAGTTCGGACTGTTTCGTTATGCATCTGGAACAGAGCTATAGTAAAATAAGGGCTTTCAACATTCGGCTATCCTGCATTTAAAGCGTCCTCGCTGTCTTCAGTAGGAGTATCATAATCAAGTTCACTGTCGAATAAAGGCGGCAGTTCCCAACAAGGTTTAAGTTTTTTTGAAGCATAGACTGATGAATAATGACGTGATGTTCTTTTGGTATTTGGAAGATCCTCGATAATATACATATCTATCGTTATCAAGAACTTTTGCGATCATAAAAGGACCTTTTTATCGAAGCTCCGATTTGCGAGAACTACCACTACTCGGTGGGTCATTTTCAGCAGGTACGATTGCACCAAGTTCATATTTCTGAGGATTCAAATGTTCTTTATCAAATTGTTATTTTGCTTGACTTCGTTTTATGTTAATTTGTTTGGAAGCTGCTTGTCTTAACTTATTAATATCATCTTCAGTTTATATAAAATCATGTGGCTAATAGTATTTTATTTTGGAAAATGTCTCGTGGAAAATAACAAATTAATAATTCTTGGGGATTTTTACCATACAAAATCCGTTTCATAAACCCTTTATTGACATGCTTTATTTTTTATATTTCTTAAATGATCATGCCAGCGTTTATAATTTTCAGTAGTAGGCAAAAGCATTAAGAGTAATGTTTGATTTGTCGTTTCAGCATGGCCATTAGCTCTTGGCGTTCTTACTGCGTTGAGCACATGTTTTATATCATTCTCCGAAAAATATTTCTTAGCTTCATTTGATCAAAATCCTATTCCTCTATCAGAAACTTTGCGCGTTGGAACTCCAAAGTAACTTAAAAATTCATTAACAATGTTTATGACGTGTCTTTAATTAGGGTAAATTTTGTAAAAGAATTCACTAAAACTAAACCTGTTCATTACGTTTACACCTTTTTGGAAAAGGTCCTGGATGATCCATATGAATTGTATTGAGAGCCATTGGATCTACATATATCATTAAAATGGTATTCACCCTCTTTTCGCTCACCTATATTTTTGTTAAAGGCACACTCGACACAAGCTTTAATATATGACTTAACAAAATTTCTCATTCTGGCAAACCATACATAACTTAGAAGTTATTCCATCGTGTTTTTAACACCAAGATGTCCAATCATCCAATTCTCTCCAACGTAATGATTTTGGAACAACCCACATTGTGTAAGCGATAATCTTCCAACAGAGGCGTCTTTTCTTTATTCTGAATGTTTGTAATAATTTCCTTAATCGAATCATCCTGAATTTTCATTACAGATAACCAGTCCTCTTCATGAAGATTGAATTTATCAATTTTTAGAGTAGCAACATCTATATCACTATGCGATTCATTTGTCGTTCGACTTTACGCATCAACATAGGCCATACATTGATCCTTTCGGTGCTCCAAAACTACGAGGAATTTATTCACGTTTTGTTATAGCTGATTTCGTGTTCCGTATTAAGACGGAAGGCTGTCATAACTGGTTGAGACGATAATTTTAGTTTCAATTCATTAAACGCTATTTCTTGTTGATCTGTCCATTCTCAATGGCTCCGATATTATTGAATATTTCGGAATAAACTTACGAAAATATCCGCTTCAACCAAGAAATTTTCGAATTGCATGAATATTTTCTGGACGTTTAAAATTTTCTATTGCCGCAGACTTTACTTTACCAGGGCAAATTTCCTCTGACGTTAATTTATATCCTAAAAATGCAATTGTAGTCTTGAAAAATTCACATTTTCCTATATTCAGTGTTAAGTTTGCATCTCGTAAAACATTTTAAACTTTTGTTATTTTATCAAACATTTCATCTTTTGTGTTATTGCCAGTGTTTAAAATTCAGTCGCCAGTTTGTATTTTTAAACATGCAACTAAACTGAAAATAGTTCGAACCATCAATTTTTATCCCCATTCATACTTAAAACAGTTGAACTATGTGCGCACAGTTACTGAAAAAATAGTAACACAATTCATTTTTTTTCAGCAGTCAAAAGAATCAGCAGCAGACTCCCTCCATTTTAAACACACAGACTGCTAAACTTGCGATTGAAAACCAGAAGCTGCTGTGTTTACAGTTGACGTAAACTCTTTTTTTTAGTTTACTAAACAACGTAGCTAGAAACCGGCAGTTCGACTATACAGTAACGTAAACACAAACTGGTTGGTTGAATGAATTTAGTGCTGTAAAGTTGAAAACACATTTGTTTTATTGTTTAAATAAAATAAAAGAAAAGAGAATTGAAATTAATTATAGAATGAAACAAATAATTTGTAATATTTGGAATGCCAATTACAATACATACTTTTTATTTAAAATTATTAATTTTTGTTATAGGTATAAATTTTATGAAAAATTTAAACACTATTTTTAACTTGATAATAATTCAGTGAAAATCTCAACCACTAAAACTCATTAAAGAAAATATGAAAATAAGATTTTCTATAGTAAAAGTAGTAAATAGGTATAAAAACTTTTTCTGTTAGTTAAAAATATAATATTTTCCTATTAAAATCATTTTTTAACGTTTATTAATTGAACAATATTATATTGTTCAAACTTAAACTATAATAAACACTAGTAAACAATATTAATTTTTACACATTTGTTAAATTCTCAAAAACAAGGTTTAGATTTTGAACTTCAAATGATGAAGATAAATATTATCTTTAATTTTAGATTTATATAGCAATTGTTAAAGACTATGGTCGAAAAGTAAAAAAGGCAAAAACAGATTATTCATCTAGCTACCATTTTTTTTTTTTTTTTTTGGCTTAAGAACATTGTAAACTACGTACATTATAATTATTTGTTTCATTGCAATTTACCGCTTTTATATTGGCCCGTCTATAATTCTGATATAATCAGTTGGAACAAATCCTTTTTGCAATCTCTTATGTATATATATTCTTCATTTTTATAGTTCGGTGCAATTACCAGATTATTTTCTTTACATAAAGTACATCTTAAATATTATTTATAATAGATATTTGGAATTATTTCTTTTCATAAGCAACTTTAGTATATTCAACATTTTTTATTTTTGAATTTATTCTATGAGTTAAATTTCAGTTATGTATTTTATAAAGCTTTGTGTAATAGTTCTATTGCTTAAATTGACTTTATACAATACCAGACTATTATATTGTATCTTCTTTTGGATAGCAATGAAGTATACTGTATGAACAGAAAAATTTACAATTATTAGACACCAGCAGAATGTAATGCATTTTCTGGTAGTGTATAAAGTCATTCCTAAAAAATTAAGGAATAGAACTATTTCAAAAAGCTTTATAAAATACATAACTGAAATTTAACTCATAGAATAAATTCGAAAAATAAAAAATGTTCTATTAAATTTATAATAAAATTAACTATTCTAATTATATTTGAATTATTATGTAATTTTTTATTTGATACTACAGAAAAAATAAAAAAATGGTTTTAATCACCAAATTCTTAGAATCATAAAAGAAGTTGTTGATTTTGCACCTATTACCAAAATGATTATATTGATTAATAAAAGTTGTAAAAATTAAAAATTGTGAATCTTTTTTAAATAAACGATATTTTCAATTTTAATTAAAAATATGATCAAAAAACATAATTAATATTTGTATAAAAAATTAGTTAATTTTGTTTTGCATATCTAGCAATAGCACCATGTAATTTTGTGACGATCGGTAATATTATGTTTCCCATATAAAGCCCCCTAGGGATGTAAATCCCGATCTCGAGATTTTCGGGATTCAGCTAATCCAGAATCCCGGGATTTGAATTTTACAATCCCGCGATTTTCGGTATTTAGTTAATCCCGAAATCGTCAAAAGAATTTTATTATTTTACCTTTTTTTATTAACAAAAAAAAAAAAACTCATCATGACATTCTTCCTTAAGAGGATAGGGAAAACAATATTGATCTTTAATATTTATTTGATTAACTCCGTTAATACTGTCATTGAAAACGAAAGAACAAATTTCAACTTTGTTATTCTTTTTAAGCGTGTCCAACAATTATTAAGAAATTGAAATGTGAGAAGTGCTGAAAATAATAAAGAAAGAAATGTCTTTTGAAATGCACAAAACAAAGAGAAAAACCAAAATTTCAGTGTGGTTTTATTTTTACTTGATTCCACTGGTGCACCAAATGCAAAATTTAAAATTTATTCGATATTGGTCTATAATTTCACATATTAACCTTTTTTTCTTTTCAAATTAGACTTTTGTGTTCGTAAACCATCTAATTTTGTTGGTATTTTGTTTAATATTTTACTGCTAATTAATTTATTTTTGAATGGGTTCCCATTAGGCTTGCCAGATGAGCTTGATTTAGCTTGATTCTCAAGATTTTTTAGGGCTTCTCAAGAATCAAGATAAAATTGTATTTCTTAAGCTAAAAGAAATTTTTAAAATTTTTCTTAATTTTTTAATATAAACTCAAATTAAAAACAATTACTTTGTAAAATTTGTCATTTGCGAATTCATTCATATTATTTAAATTTATATAAATTTCACATACAACATCTATCATTACTAGAAGTTAATTTCCATTAATTAATTTTTACCCATCACTTGTAACTTGACAGCAGTGCAATAAGCAAACAAAAATAATTGCAAAATTAAATTTGAAAATTTTTAATTCTAAGAAAATGCAAAACGAAGAAAAAGCCGGACCATCAAAAAACCTATATACAAAAAAATATTTTGTGACTACGCACTCCGATTATTCCAAATGGATTATAAAAAAGGATGAATTTACTGCAGTTTGCAAATTTTGTAAAACAGAAATTGTCGTTGAATACGATGGAAGCCGAGCATTGCTAAAACATATGCAAACCAAAAGACATAATCAAATGATGACTTCCCAGGCGATGTCCCAAAGTAATTCAAATTTCTGATGTGTGTTTTTCATAACGTCATTCATTGACTCAGTTACGATAGTTAAGAATGCCAAATAAAGCTTAGCACAAGTAATTTTTTGACAGTCAAATTGCCAGTAAAGTTTCTTGTGGTCGTACAAGTAGCTATTACGAGAAACATTTTGGCACCTTATTCGCAGGAAAAAGTTGAAAATGCTTTAAACAAAAAATTGGCATTATTCAATAAGCAGTGACGCTTCAAATATAGGCAATGTAAAACTGTATCCATATGCAGTTCAATATTTTGATTTTAAAACAGGAATCTGTAAATAAAATTTACACTTTAATGAAGACCCTTATGAGGCATCTATAGATATATATCAAAACATTACTAAAACAACAAAAGATAACAATCTAAAAATCGAACAAATTACTGCTTATAGCGCAGACAACGCTGCCTTTAATTTTGGTGTCCGTAACTCTGTATTTCAGAAACTTAAAAATAATAATGAGCAAATAATTAAGGCAAATTGTAACTGCCACGTTATTAATAACTGCTTAAAAAAACGATCTTCATGTATTATCCATAGATGTTGAGACTATAATAATAAGAATTTTCAACGAGTTTAGTTCTTCAGCATTGACAGAAGTTTAAGGAATGTTTTGAGTTTGCAAACATTGAATACAAAAACCTTTTACGACACGTTCCAACTAGATGGCTTTCACTTTTACCAGCAATTGATCGTTTTGTTTATTCTTGGCCTGCAGTTAAAAGGTATTTTTTTAAAAAAAGGTTAACAAAATTGTAGAAAAGTTCTATGGGACTTTCTAGCCTATGACGTTTCTGATGACGAGATTCTAAATGAGGAGGAAAAATGTCTAGTTGAGGGATTGCCTGAAGCATACTTATATTTTGTTCAAAATGTTTTGCACGAATTTCATTTATCTATTTAAGCTTTGGAAACTGATTCATGCACTATATTTGAAATATGTGACATATTAACTTAGCTCTTATTAAGTCTCCAAAATAGTATAAATGATAATTATTATGGAAGTAAAGTAAAAGCTATAATGAAAAAATGCTGTTGCTGAGAACTTATCACTTTTTAAATCTAAAGCTGACGAATTTTTGACAGTTGCTGTTAATTATTTGACACCCCGTTTTGACTTTAGTGACAGTTTCCTTTACAGGAAATTGTGGTTTCTCAATTTAAAAAAAAATCTCTTTTATCTTGGGAATTGTTAATGGAAATTCTTCAATCTTTAAAAATTTCAAATGCTATAGATTATGATAAGTTGTACACAGATTATTGCTGTCTTCGTGAGGCCTACACATATCTCCCAAAAGATATTTCTAATGACCAAATATGGCGTAAATTTTTTATAAAACAAGATGAAAGTGATGCCAAAAACCTCAGGAAACTAATTTCTTTTTTATTTTCGATCCCCGTTAGTAACGTGTTTTGTGAAAAAATCTTTAGTGTTTTGAATCATTTGTATTCAGAAGAAAGAAATAGGATGTCTTTTGATCTCATGAAAGCAGAGTTAATGAGTAGAATAAATTTTAGTGAAAATTGTAAAAACTTTCAAAGCTTTTAGCAAACTGAGGATGGTATCGCATTGGCAAAAACCATTTCAAAAAATAACAAATATATGTGGCAAAATAAAAGCACATTGGAAAATAAATTTATACTTAATGATTTTTTTAACTAAAAAGAGAGAAATAAAATTTGTGAACTGAATAAAATTTATTAAATAAGTATCTGTTTTAATTAATTAATTTTTAGTTAATATAAAAAAACAATTTTTTTTTCCTGAATTTTGGATAAATTTATTTTTGTTTTTAAAATATTATTCGGTTTTTATTTTGGTAGTCTCAAGATTTTTGTTTGGAAATCAAGATTTTTTTCCACACTGTCAAGCTTTTTCGAAAATCGGACCTGGCAAGCCTAGTTCCCATTCACCAAAAATTCTAATCTATAAATAGCTTTTACTTCCTTTTTTAATAAACAATTTAGCGATCGTCCCTGAAATCTTATTAAAACAAAAAATCTCATATGGATGTTAACATAGGATCTCCACCAGAGATAATATCTGATATGATATCTGAGAGAACGTCGACAGAATGAGAGAACACATTTCTTTATGTTAATCTTAGTCCCAATTTACACTAGGGACATTTCTTGCCGGACAGACGAAGTTTGATGGCGAGGGGTCGAAAAGGTAGAGTGTGTAGTACATGACTATCTGTACTGGACATTTTTTCATTTCTCTTTCTTACTTTTCGTAGTTTACATGTTGTTGCTTTATATTATTTTTCTCAATTTGTCGTCAGTTTGGCTTGTATTGTGTTATGTTTGTGGTGTTGTTAACTTGCCTTGTGCTTTCTAAATAAATAAACTAATAAATTAAAGTAAAAACAAAAAATTAATTAATAAAAATACATTTTTGTGGTAGATGAATATAATACTCGGGTTTTAATTTTACAAAAATGTTTGGCAATTTAAATTTGCAAAATAACACCACAGACTATTATAATAAACACTACAAGAAAAAGCCGCCAAACTTTACGAATGAAGAAAAGAAAGAAACAAGTATAAAATTTCTGTCTGACTTCTACTGTTTCATATGTAAACGCTACAGGTAAGATTAAAAGAGATGCTTTAAACACATTCGAGACAGCAGACTACCGACTTCAATATGTCAACAATAGAATACATTTGTGTATATGGAAATCAGTGATGCTCATTCAGGCAAACAATTGTTTAGAAGCCCCACCCCTTTGTTTTTTACGCTCATTATTTTTGTCGTACGTGTAAGAGCAACAAGCGCACATGTACGATAGCTGCATTGATATTTGTTCAAATACAGTGTGTAAAATAAATAATAATGAAATTAATTTAGTTGCTCGTCAGACAGCGACGAATGCACATATGCGGAAGCTACGTAAGTTTGTTGCTAAATAATATGGAATTGCAAAACTATTTTATGATAAAAAATGCCTTTGGTAATGCCCAATCTCTTTTATGTTATCAAACATTTAAAGGACATTGGGAAAATGTTATTAAGAGGCATTATGATTCTTTTCATAGCGATATGACTGGATATACCGATGAGGAAAAAAAACCTTTTTATTAGAAATAAAAAGATTTTTTTGGAAAATTTTTTTAAAATAAAATCTGATTTATTTCCAATATTTTCTTCAACTGATAGCCATTCCTTAAATTTAAAAAAAAACAAATTTTTATTTCTAATAAAAAAGTTTTTTTTCTCATCGGTATACCTAGTCATATAACTATGAAAAGAATCATAATTTTCTTAATTAATCCCTAATCACTAACTCTACAGAAACCCCTAATCAGCGGAATTTTATCACATACACTTAATTCAGTGTGAACTGCATTATTATAAATTTTATATAACCAAAAAAAATTCTTGTGATATAATATTAATAAAAATTGTGCGTTTAGTTTTGCGTGTCACTGTACTTAAAAAATTCTCAGAATACATATGCAAAACATTTTTGAACACCAATGATGGAAATGATTATTTTAGCGACGACACGGCAAAATGGCTGCAGGTTGTTGTCTATGCTAATTTTGTTGTTGTAGTCAGATTAAACTAATTTCTATTTTTGTACGCTACAAAACAGAAAAAGTGCTGCTAATATAATCAAAAATTAGAAGAATTAGTGCTTATAATATATAATTATAATTTTTTGGTTAAACAGCAAAGAACCGGATTGAAACAAGAATATAAGCGCGGCTCACCACCAAATCTATATTATTATTACTTTTTAGTATTCCTTAAAAGAAGTTATATAAGAAGATGTTTGTCACGCCAACGCTCTTAGTTTTAGCAGTATGGGTATCATTGAAAAATTGAAAGTGCTTTTCACATGGTGTTTAAAGCACACCGATTTATTAACCCATTAAGAGCCCATTTCAAATGCTCATACTTCTTGACTGACTTTTTTACTAAATTTGCTTTATCATTAAATTATGTCGATATAATAATAATTATTTAACAATAATATACACATGTTACCAAAGTTATTAGGATTTTGATTAATAAAGTTTTTCTGTATTGCGGGTTTTCAGCCTTCCGGAACACTTTTCAAATATTTACATATTACTATATTTCAATATGTAACAAGTGCATAAACTATTACCAGTATATATTTTAACTCAAACTTATAAATAAATTGTGAAGTTTTCCAAAATAAAATTTGTTTAACCCGAATAACTTTAAAATTTTATATGATGGAGTTTCTAAAAATATAGCATATAAAAACTTGGGGTGTTCTCTATAACATATTATATTTGAGGAAATATTATTATACATATCGACAAAATTTTAAGATAAATCCTCTTAAGGGGTTAATAAATCGGTATATTAAATACATCATATGACTTTATTATGATACAATACTTTACAGATTCATTTCTTCCTATACTATTGATAAGGTGCTCTGAAACATTTACGACCTATAATTCATAAACTTAGTGCGTTGAACCAAAAAATTACAGTAAAATCGCGATACAGTAATCTTGCGGTCAAGTTGACCAAATTTTAGCGCTTCTGTGCCGCTCTAAACGTTAACTCTAAGTTAACTTTTCAGATCGTATTAGTAAAAGTACTGATTTGTACAAACGATAACAAATTAGATTAAATTTTAAGCTGAAAGTTGAGAGTTTAAACAAAATTGAGAAATACATTAAAGAAAAACTATCGGCGTTGTATTATTGTATATCTGAAGTTGCCATCTCAAAAATAAAAACGAAACGTCACAAAATTTTCGAGGCTTTGAAGAATACATAGGAAAAAACATACAGGAAAGCATTACAAAGACCAAAATATGCCGATCTTAAAGCAAGTTTGTACAAATGTTTTCTTGAAGCATCGAAAACGTAATTGCGCAATCACTGTTTAATTTCAATATCAATAGCTAAGCGCGAGTTCGTGTAACTGCAACCTGAAAAGACAATAATGTCAGTAATGGATGGCTGGCAAATGTTTAGAAAATACCTAGAATTCGCTATCTGAAAATTTTTGAAGAACTAATTTTCTGACAAACGTCATATGTAGCACCTAACACATAATACATGACTGATTGTATAATTATTAATTATAAATTGTAGCCAGTATAAATTAGATCTAAGTTTCTTTTTTGTACAGATGAAAATATGCAAAAAATATAGGTACATATGTTTAGTATTGCAAAAAGTTAACAGCCCTTAGGACATTTCAGTTTACTTTTTCGCGATTATACTGTATATTAGGATATTTTTATTCAACCTGCCATGAAGATGATATTCTTTATGAGTTCCAAAAACAATAAAATTAAAATATTTTAAATGTTTTTTAATAAATTCATTTGTTTTTACGTTAAAAAATTTATCATAAATAAGTTTTTATATTTTTGTAGGCTTAAATTAAGTTTGTGTACGAGTCTGCAATTATGCATGTTGTTAAATTTATAAAAATTAAAAATTATAGTGGCACCACTGAAACGTAAATACATAATAAAAAACACAGCTGTTTATATATTTTCAATTGTAGCTGTCGTCTTCAAAATAATTCAGTAGCTGATTACGTGACCACAATTGCAACCTGCAGCATTTGTAGTCGTGCCTTCGTGTTGCCTGCTGGCTCGAATGTGTTTAATGCTAGAATTCAAAAAATGTCCGGCAAGAAATGTCCCTAGTGTAAATTGGGACTTAGGAATTTGCTATCATCGATTCTTTTTTTTTATTTCTGCTTCGTTAACACTCACTGTGATATATGCGTTTCTTTCATTCTGTTTTATCGTTTTTGCATTATTTGCACTCATAAGAGTTTTTTTACTTTACTGTTTACAGTAATGTCTTCTTATTATTTATTGTTTATCAACACCGAGAATAAAAAAAATGTACATACATATATTTTTTATTTTCTTGTATTTTCTTTTTTTTAATTTTTAGTTGTTCACGTTTTTGAAAATTACTTGATTTAAATTAAAAATTATTCAGTTTATGGGTCCATTCGCTTCTTTTTTTGATAATAAAAAGTAATTTATTATAAAATATAAACTGTATCACGAGCTTAGAAGGTTGAAAGAGAAAAAAAAATATATATTAATATAAATTATTTTAATTAGAGATTTTTTTATATGGACTTAATATTAAAATTGTTTATTTAAAAAACTAATTAAGATTAAATTAAGAAATTCAGATCAATTTTCAAGAATTAAGATTTTAACTGGGATAAATTACAGCGAATAAAAAAGTTTATAATTTTTATTTTCGCATTAGTTAATACGAAAAAAGGCCGGTCAACACCATAAATTCAAAACAAAATTCAAACCTTCCTTTCTTTATAATCCAGATCTTGAGATTTGTCAACTTGATTGGTGGTGGAATGTTCGCCACGGAATTCCCTTTTTCTATCCGTATCCAAACTAAGGAAAGTTTTGTTTCTTTTTTTTAAATTCCAAAAGTTAATAATTCTGCATACACACACACAGAATTCAATGCTTATTCCCATTTATAACTTTTCTTTCCCAATATAGGTTCCAACAAAATTCAAAATTTGTATTTTTCCGATTATTTTTCTTTTTTTAAACTGAATTTTCTTCAATCTTCCCAAAATTTTTTCTTTTTTTTTAATATAAAATTCAAAGCAATCTAAAACCTTAAATTTTTTTTCTTTATAAAAAAAAAATCAAATTACACTCACAAAATGTTGTCGTTCTTCATATTTAATTTAAAGTTTGAAAATCGACACAACACTCTCCAACCACTTTTTAAAGTCAAGTGTCATAAATTAATAAATAAACTGGTATTTCGGAAAATGGCCATAAAATATTTCCACCTGATTCAAAAACTTGTCTCTGCGGCGCCTGATGTTTTGACAATAAAAATCACATTTGGTATTAAGTGCGCTCAAAACTACTTATAGGATTGACAAAAAAGCCGCACTGAAACGCAGATGAAAGACTTAGGAAAAATTTTGGCGTTAGAAAATGAATGGCGGTCGGCCTTGCATTGCACCCCTCCAGAAACTAGCAGCTAAATCAGCAGCTGAACCTAGTAACGCCAAAAAAGGATTGGCTAAAATAGCATGGTACCACTATTGTAACAGAAAGTGGCCGCGCAATTCATAATATACGAAACTGAAAATCGGCACCTATAATTCTTAATAGCCTATTTCCAATGTGCGAAAGAACTGTTTCGTTCGCATAACAACATTGAAAACAAAAACAAAGTTTGAAAATTTGTTTTTGGTTTCAATGTAGTTATACGAAAGAAAGAATTCTTTCGCACATCAGAAATAGGCTATAAATTTTAATTTTTCTTTTAGATTATTTTTATCAACCGCCGCGGCAGATCTGAATATTCTCTATTACTCTAATGCCAGACTAATAACCATTCATACGGGAATGGCGTGGAAACAGAACGGGACTTTTAAAATTATTCACCTTGGACAATACAAAAACTGGATGGATGACCTGGAGTCGACACTTAACAAGAATATTACATATAGTCATCCACTTCGTCCGTCTTATTAATACTCAAATTCTCAATATAAAAGGGATCCTCAAACGTCTGAGTCCGAGTAATGCAGAGATCAATTGATTATATTGGCAGTGCATGAAAATGGATTGCCGGAACACCAGACAAACACGACTTTGAAATCGGGACGATTGTTTAAAAGGGGGAAGTGTTAACGACAAATATGTTTAAAAATAAAATTAAATAAAGAGCAAACACAACAAGTTCACAAAGCTTATGTCGCGGCTCTAATTACGCAACATTCCAATCGGAACATAACTTTGTTCACACCAGAAGTGCTGACTTATTCGTCTGGAGTTTACACACGCAGTAATACGATCACCAACTAATATTCATACCTGTGGTTATTTGCTAGGGTAGTTTGTAAGTTTGTTTTAATAAAATTCACTTGTACCTACTTTTAATTTGAATGAAGAAGTTGTGTGGTTAAAACCCCACAACTAAAATTTTTTTTTTAAGAACTTTATTAATTTAAAGTTAATTTCTATATTTAAAACAGAAAACCCAAAATTGAAAAAAAAATTATTGGCTGCGAAAGCTCTTGTATGCATCTAAAAAAATTGAACATGTGTCAAAAAATTACTCAAAAAGGCAAAATACGGCTATAAACTTAAAAAATTATGCAAAAATACTAGGTACTTACTAAATTATGCAAGAATTTTGTAAAGGGTAAAATATGCACTAACAAATCGATGCCAAAATTCATAAAAAGCTCTAATACGGATAAATATATTGTTTCTGGCTTTATTGGCCGCACAAGGAAAAACATGCAATTGCACATTTATGATTATTTGTTTTCTTCTAAAATAAATTTATAAATATAAACTATTAATTTTAAAATTTCACAAGAAAAAAAAACAAATTTTGAGTAGTAATTAAACATTTTATTCTCTTAATTATATTCCTTTGTAATCAATACAGTATTACAAAGCATAACTATGTAAAATAGTTTAATTTTTTTTTTTTGTTAATTACTCATGCTTAAAAAAATATATTTTTTTGTATAGATATTTATTGTCATTGATGCAATATTGGATGATCATTAAAAATAAATAATAAAAAAACATACAAAATATTGTTTTATTTTTAAAATTGCGCACTTAAAATTTTTTAGTACGTAGTGTCGTGTTTGTTTGTTTATAGGAATTATTTTTTTCATGTTTTCAATATTATTATTGTAGGATAAAATTTTTTGTGCGAAATTCTATTCTTGTTTGCATTTTATAAACAATAAAAATTGTACGTTGTTCTGTATTTAATGGTAGACGTTTAAAATAAATTAGTTTTAGTTTCTTTAATTTTATTAATGTATGCATGTCATTTGTTATTTCTTAACAAATTAATATTTTAATTTACAACTAATAAACATTTTGATTTTTTTGCTTTTAAATAAGAAGTACTTCGTTGCAAATGAGCAAATTGTTACAATAAAAATAGAAAAAGGCTATTTAATAATTAATAAATTTTTAAATATATAAATAAATGGACAGTAAATTTGATAAACGCACATGGGCAATAATGCGACGCATGTTAAATACTTTTACACTAAAAATTTAAAATATTTGATTTTAATTAATGTATGTAATCACATTTGTGTAAGGAAAATTTCTTTGTTTTGATAAACAAAACAAAACGTAAGGCTTTAAAATTATTTCGCATACATTTTAAAGTTTATTTTATAACTACTCGTACAAATATATTGTATGTGTTCTATTTTTATAATGCATTTTAAATGAGAAAAAATTTAAATATAAAGTTTGCATTTTAGTCAAAAAAATTTCGAGTTTTGTTTGTATTGTT
The DNA here is from genome assembly GCA_943735925.1 of Pollenia amentaria. NCBI lineage: Eukaryota > Metazoa > Arthropoda > Insecta > Diptera > Polleniidae > Pollenia > Pollenia amentaria. The sequence goes on along the minus strand of OX031009.1, from coordinate 91,734,036 downwards.
CATTCGATTTTTGTGTCCAGTATATTCGTATTAAATACTTTTTTAAGGCATTTATTTGGGTAGAGAACAAATATAAAATTTTTCAAAAAGCCCCAAAAATCAAGAATCAAACGCAACCATATTCATACCAAATACTATTATTTTTATCTTCGGGACGTTTATTGCGGAGTAACTGATTTTCATCTTGGTGACCCTCAACATCGCGACTGGTTCCAGCAACAGTGGGCGGTAACGAAGCTTCGTTGCCACTTAAATTTGAAGAGTTTCCACCAATTATATTGTTAATGCGATTGTACATAAGAAACGTTGCAGGATTTTCTGATTTCTGTGTTGATGTCGGAGTTTGTGGTTCAGCTGTGCTTGTTTTTCCGCTTAAAGTTGCAGTTGAACTGCTATTACTGCCACTTCCACCACCTCCTCCTTCACCACTATTAACATCAGCTGTTTCTGGAATTTTTTGATTGTCGCCGATTAGATAAACAGTGCGCCTTGATCCAGCAGCTCCCAATGTTAAACTGCTTCCTGTTACATCAGGCGCTTCAAAACTTTATTGTTTAATAAAAAAAAAACAAAATAAATAATAATTATTTTAAAATAAATATAGTAAGTTTTTTTACATATGTATGTATTTACATGCAAAATATTGCAAATAGTTAGTTTTAATTACACTGAGCTAGAATTTGAAACTTTTTCTCTGTCTAGCGGGGCACCTGGCGAGTTAACCTAATTCGAGTACGCTAAATACAGTAGTGCTAACCTTTTTTACGTTAGTTCTTGTTTCCCAGATATACCGTTATTTTGAAAATGGAGGAGGTTGCACAACATATATTCGCGTAATTCAAAATAGGTTTAGTTTATTGAATAAGGTAAAAAAAAACTAATTCCGCAATAAAATTATCTTTAATGGCTAAAAAATCAGTGAAAGTTTAAACGCTGGATTAGTTGAAGAAAACTTAAATTGATATGTAGTTTAAACTCAACAGCTGCAAATCAGTGTCCCATGCAGACTTATTGAAAAAAAAACTCCATGAACAAGTATAGAAACCTGGGCGCTGTTTCTCAAAACTACAAATTACAAATCTACAAGTAAAATACATTTGAACAAAAACCAAAGTTGTAAAATTGTTGCTTTTTTTTTTAACGATAATGAAGTGATTTTATGGTCCCATGCAGTTTTATTATTGGGAAGTTCGATTGTACCTGCTGTCACATTTGCTTTTACGTATAAAACCTTTTTTACTTTAATTTCAAATATTTGTTACCTATTTAAGAAAAATTTTATCAGCGATACACAATATTATTACAGTAACGGACTGTAGGTTATTCAAGAAGTATTCCGTTCAGTCATTTTTAAATAAATAAACATTTAAAATTCCAAGCAAATTAATTTTTAACTGATTCTAACATTTATTATAAAAACTAAGAGCACATTAATTAATACGGATTTTCGATATTGTCAGTTGATTAAGTAAAAGTATTCTGTATGTAAAATTAAATGAAAATGAAATTTAAAACAACTGTAAATTAACTTAAAACCCGATCTACTTATTTTGCATTTTATTTTTATTTTAACGAAAAGTTAATTTAATTTCTACTGTCAAAAGTTCAACCGCGAATTCCATAAAAAATTAACCACAAATTCCGTAAAAATAAATGAATTTTCAGTTATTTTATATAATTTAACTGTCAAAAAAATAACCTACAAATTCCGTAAAAACAAATGAATTTTCAGTTATTTTATATAATTTAACTACCAAAAAATAAATCTATTTATAAATCTGTGGCAAAAAGTAAAAGTAAAACACGATTTGCTTGTTTTGTGTAGAAAATTTCCATATTCTATTGTATAAAATTATTTAGTTAAAAACATGAAATTTTTATGGTAAAATAATTGCGAATACCATATCGGGCATGCTGCTGGTGTCTTATAATTGAAAGTTCTTCTGTAAACAAAGTGGTCAGTACAACAAAACTAAAACAAACATGTAGGTATAACGGGGTAAGTAAATAAAAATAAATATTCTCTCTCTCTCATTAGAATAACAAGCGGACAGGAGTCTGCTATTTTTTTAGAAATTCGAGTAAAACCTGTATTATATAAAATTACTGAATTACATAAAATAACTGAAAATTCATTTGTTTTTACGGAATTTGTCAGTTATTTTTTGATAGTTAATTTTAATAAAATAACTGAAAATTCATTTGTTTTTACAGTAAAAATTAAATGAACGCTTCGTTAAAAATAAATGAAAAATAAGTAGATCGGTTTTTAACTGGATATTCATTTATTTTATATTACAATTTCAGTTAATTTTACGTACAGAATATTGTGAGTGCACTTTTTAGTTGGTAAAACCAAAACTGTATTACAACAACAACACGTATTGAGTACTTGGAGTTTTTTTTTGAATGAGTTTTGCCTTTATGTCTGCTTCAGAAAAAAACGGTCCCTTTTAAAAGTATCAAAGAATTTTTTACAACAGTATACATATCGTTTGCTAAAATGCAAAGCAATGTATCATTGAAAATTTTGAAATAGACTTTATTATTGATTACGATTTACGTTAAATATTTAAAAAAAATTTTAAACTTCCACCTTAAAAAATATCCAAGCTATTAACAAAATCAAAAATGGCTTATCATTAAGTATATAATTTACTTAAACTACATAATGAATAATCTTAATTTAAAAAAAAATTAGCAGAGTATTTGATATATTTTTACAAACACATTAATTTTTTTACGTCAAAAATTGATATTCTGGGTCACACTCTGAACGTGTTAGTGGAATAAGTGATCAAATTGCAAATTGTTGCATAAGCAAACAGGAAACCCGTGCGGTAAAATTAATATAAACCGAATCCATATACATATATGTATGTATTAGAAAACCTATATTAAGTATGATTATCAGCTTCTTCTTCATTGGACTGTTAGAAATTACACAGCTTAACCCATTGCACTCCCATACGCTAAGAATTTCCAAGAATAAATAGTAACATCTGCAGATCCTTAGATTTTTGCTTCCAGCAGGATGCCATTATTTTTATGATAGGATTTTTCCATTATTTGTTTCGTTTCTAATGTTATGAGTTAATATACTCGTATGTACATACATATATACTTTTTAATAAATTTTAATACAGACGAGTTTCCTATAATGTATCTGTTACTATTGGACCAGAATATTTTTTCATTATTGATATAGAATGTTTATAAAACAATAGAAATATTTTTCCACTTTTATTAAAAATAATCTGTTATTTTTGTTAGGATTGCATTTTTCCAAATCGTCCTTCATCAATATTCTCAAAAAGACTATTATAAAGATTTTTGTGTTAAATAATAAATTACTTGTCTTCTACATCACATACATAATAGCATTTTTTATAAAGTGCTGGAATATAAATTGTTTAGCTATATTTTCTATTAATCCTTTTACGGCTTTATTAAATACTAATAGTATTTTTTTTTTTAGGATAAGTGCTTCTTTGTACAACATTTTCTTTCACTGAATACAGGGGCTGCTATCAATACTACTCTTAATTGAAAAACTTTCATTCTTCTTATTTAAATTTTTCAGAAATTAACTAATTAAAATTTACTTCTGCTACATATTAATTATACGATTATTGTCTTAATATTCTATTATAGTATCTTAATATTCAATTATTCCTGTAATTTTTAACAATATATTTAAATTTTTAATATTTTAAATGATTTTTTAACTTAATACTATCATACTTTCGTTGATGATACGTCGTTTTGTTTCAGAGAATTTAAAATAAGGCAACACATATTCAATTTAAAATAACGCAACACACATAACTAAATAAATAACAATAAAAATAATAAATAGATATTGGGAATTATTTCTTTTCATAAGCAACTTTATTATATTCAACATTTTTTATTTTTCGAATTTATTCTATGAGTTAAATTTCAGTTATGTATTTTATAAAGCTTTTTTGTAATAGTTCTATTCCTTAAATTTTTCAGGAATTACTTTATACACTATCATAGAATAAATTCGAAAAATCAAAAATGTTGAATATAATAAAAATAATATTTTTTTATAAAAAATATATCGGTTCTCGCGTTTTTATTCTAAATATTTAATACTCTAATATCTCATATAATTTCCATTTTACAAGGTTTTTTGCTTCTCATGTAAACTTATGAAATTTGATGTAACAATATTCTGCATTTAAGATGACGATATGTGCAGTTCTCTTAGTTTTTTTTTATTTCAATAATATTTGCCTACAAAAAAAAACAACACATACATTTTGGTTCACCAGTCAAGAAATAATTTTACAAAAAAAAAAAAAAAAAAATACACACAGGCTAATCGTGCTGCCCAGCGGTGAAAATTGCAAGCGATTCACTTTTTAGGCCTTTAAGAAGGTTCACAATTAAATTGTAAGTAAACTTTTACTTACTCCACTCTGCCTTTTTTGAAAAGGTCTTTTAGAAAAGTTTTTATTAAATATTTTACAAATTAAAATTTTTCTTTTCTAAGATAAGGCCTGTCGCAATCGTTTTATTAGTAGTTATGTTAGAACGTGTTGCAAGTTTAGTTATTAATTGTCTTACTTCGTATTATTTGCCACAACAATAAAATTTGGATAAAGCTTTATTCTTAAATCTTTTTAGAAACCCTTCCAGAAGTGCTTAAAATTGATGCAAAAGTGCAAGGTGTTGGTCTCCAATGACACACCTTGTTAATTGGTAATAAAGTTAGCATGCGGCTGGGAGATCTTTAGTCTGCAAAAAGGCCTTCTATTAGGCCTCTTTACTACTTGATTTTCTTGAATTTTAACGTGAATTTTTTCAAATTTTTCATATATTTTTGCACTATTTGTTTCTTATATTTCTGCACTCCTGTTATAAAACTCAACTTCAAATTATATTTTGGGTTCTTTTCTCAATAAATAAACTAACTACGCAGACACTAAAAAAAAACATATAATGTTAGCTAAAAGTTAACTACGTGTTCACTAAAAAGTACAGAATAAGTACCTCAAAAGAACTTAACACGGACTCTAAAATAAGTTCGGTAAGTTATATAAGTGTTTCTGTTCGTCAGCTCACAATAGTTATGTACCATATTTTGTTTGTGTACAAATGCACAAACAAAAATTAAATAAACTGTGTGGTACTTTAACTTGCTGTACTTTACAGTTTATTTTCGAACTCTGGTCCCATGTATTATATGTATGTAGGTAGTTTAAAAATTAAAATGTTGCAGCATTACGATAAATGTTGTCAAGCTCGTATGGTCTGCATTTGCAGTTTAAACGCCCTATTTAATGCGTTGAACGATGGTTTATATATTAACTGATTTTTAGCTTTATTAGCTTAAACTCATTTGAAACCAAAAAAATTGTTTAACTTACTATGATCTATTAGCCCTTAGTAAGGCTAAACTTTTCAAAACATTTCGTTTTAAATACATATTTTTTTTTAGCAAAATTTCGAATTTTTCGTTTTTTAAAAAGGCATAAAAAATTGGCTATAAACTACACGTATAGAAAACAAAATTCCAAACAAAACAAGCCGCAAGTAATTACAATCTGTCAACAACTTTTGATTTTATTCACAAAAAATTAAAATGTTTAATTTAATTTAAGCTTTTAATAAAACGACATATTCGTATGAGCTAGTATTTTTGAGAAAATGTTTAGGTCGAAAAACTAATGGAGGTGGGTCACACATTTTATCCCGTAGGGGAGGCTCCTAGGCAGTTATGGAAATTTTTCTTTAATATATATCTTTAATATATATAGTTTATTCACTACACAAAACCGTTTTTGAGTTACGCGAAAATAAGTTGTGAAACCCTTCTTCATTTTCGGAATAACGGTATATCTCGAAAACAAGAGCTGACCTAAAAAACGGTTAGCATAAATGGCTTCAGTGTACTAGAATTAAGAGCACCTCTTGACAGTTTTTTTCCACTAGCACAGTGTTATTAATAACAAATTAGAGTGCTATATTCGGCTGTGCCGAATCTTTGATACCCTCCACCTACAGTTAGAATATTTCCGGAGTGGGCTTTATATGGGATCTGTGGTTAATTATGGGCCGATATTCACGAAATTTTACAAATTTGAATGACCAAATTTTATTATAATACCTACCATTATCCATTCGTTAATGTTTTACGCATACTCAAGTTTTTTCCAAGAGCAGGCTTTATATGGGGCATACGGTAAATTATGGGCCGATCTTAACGAAATTCGACAGTGTGATTTAAGTCATATAAAACTGTTACAGACCAAAATTTATTACAATAGCATATTTCATATTTTTTATATTTCATAATTTTTAGGGCGGTTATTCCACATTTTGATTCATAACTTATCCTACTGAACACATTTTGCTAGATTTCAATCTGCTTATGAGAACTAGAAACAATTTGACACCAATATTGTTCCCTTCTTTTGAGTCGTTCGTAGGTGCGCTTGGGTTCAACAGACGGACAGACAGATGGACATAGCAAAATCGACTTAGAATTACTCAAGGACACAGAATATCGCCTGGGTTCTCTATTCCACTACAAAATGAATGTGAAAAACTTATTAATTCCACATATACAATTTCACTTACATGCCAATAGTTTCAAAGATACATTTTAAGATGAAACGTCAGATGAAGTTGCACAGCCCAAATGAAAAGTAAAAGTTTGGAAGCAATACAACATAATTAAATGAAGACCAAAATTACAACAAATGAAAAAAATTTAAAAATTCTGCAAGACGTCAGTAACACATTTAAATATATGTTAAAAGAGCAAAAAGAAATTTTCATTTCTTTAAATAGTTGTTTAAAACAAAATTAAAATGAAATCATCATGAAAATAACGTTGCATTACTTTTCTAGAACACAGTGAAATTGTATATGTGGAATTAATAAGTTTTTCACATTCATTTTGTAGTGGAATAGAGAACCCAGGCGATATTCTGTGTCTGTGAGTAATTCTAAGTCGATTTTGCTATGTCCATCTGTCTGTCCGTCTGTTGAAAAATAAAATTTTATTCATTTACTCATAGGTATTTCATTGTTTTCGCAACAAATATATAATAAAAGCTAGAAAAAATAATATTTTACCAAAAATTATTTTCTTTTACGCGGCTGTTTGCTTTAGATTTGAAATTACTTTTTTTGTAGTGAAAGTGATTTGAAGCACACAAAAAATCCTCTTGAAACAAACTGGAAATACAATTTTACATTTCATTTCACTTTAACGATTTGAAGTACACAAACTGAGTGGAATTTTCACTTTCATTTCATTTGACGAATGTAGAACACCGGCGTATATGTATGTACTTTATGGGGTCTTAGATGAATATCAAATAAGTTTCATACAGTATGACAAACTAAGTATACCCTCATCACAACTAGTTTTTGTGGAGAGTATAAAAATAATAAATTAAAAAGCATCTCAAGCATTTTAGTGCATTTGCCCCTTATTAATTAGATTTTACAATTCTTGGCACGAAAAAATCTTTATTTATAAATATGACGTTATAAGACCAAACATTTACGATCAACCATCTACACACACATATGAATCGTTAACGTTGGGCTATTATTTGGAATATTCATAAACTAAAATAGACCAATATTTTATTTTATTCTTTAGCAAAGTGTAGTATTCTCAATTTTATAAATACGAGGGCGGGTTAATAAATCCGTGAAGTTTTTAATGGAACACACAATAATTTTTTTATCATAGTCTCCTTTAAGCTTAATTTATTTCCATACAAATTACACTAAAAATATCAACAAGCCATCTAGGAAGTTACACAACACCACAATAGATTTGTCATTCTGTAAACTCGAAAAAACTGAACAATTTTAAATACCTTGGGCAGAAAAGAGAGAACTAAGATTTAAATGTCGGCGTTTCTTATACACAGTCGGATCAATATCTCAACAAAACCTGCCCGCCTACGCTGTAGTCGATGATGAGGCGAATTTTTACAGCCGAAGCTTGTACAATCTCTAGTGCTATCCAACATGCAATTGAATGGACAGCTTATTGCTAGGAACACAACTGGGGCGAACGACGAATTTTTGGCCGCGAATATTCGTCGCCAAAAATAAAAGACGTTGGTGTATATGAAAATGCACACAATCAGGGCGCCGGCGAAAATTCGCCAGACGCGGCGAACTTTAAATAGATGTTGGAAAAAACCCAGCCAATTGTAGGGGAATGTAAGAAAGAAAAAATTGACGGTTTATTGTTGTGACTTTGTTGAAGCTTTGATATTGTTACATTTAAGACCAGAGTGTTTTAAAATTCTTATTCACTTTATGGTCTTACTTGTATAATATTTTTAGCTTTTCTAAAGTATTTGGAAAAAGTTTCCTGACGAGCTGGCCTAAGCAACCAGCGAAATGCGCATAGGAACTAGCTTTCCCACAACAATAAATTTCAGTGTTTTCATTTAAAAAATTGGGATTATTAGCACATCATTAATAAATGAACTAATTAATAAAATATTTCATTCCCAAAAATAATTTTTGATAATAAATTTGCATGTGCCCGGCAAATAAAAAACTGAAATGGCAAGCTGCTTTATTTAAGTAACTTGTTTTTTTTAATTTTTGTTTTTTCTTTCTATCCTCTTACAACTACAATTTGTGTTGGAAAAAACCCAGCCAATTGTAGGGGAATGTAAGAAAGAAAAAATTGACGGTTTATTGTTGTGACTTTGTTGAAGCTTTGATATTGTTACATTTAAGACCAGAGTGTTTTAAAATTCTTATTCACTTTATGGTCTTACTTGTATAATATTTTTAGCTTTTCTAAAGTATTTGGAAAAAGTTTCCTGACGAGCTGGCCTAAGCAACCAGCGAAATGCGCATAGGAACTAGCTTTCCCACAACAATAAATTTCAGTGTTTTCATTTAAAAAATTGGGATTATTAGCACATCATTAATAAATGAACTAATTAATAAAAGATTTAATTCTATTTCATACGCCGGCGAACGACGAAGTTACTTTTTACTTTAATAATTTTTTTTTTTCATTGTATAACACATAAAATAAGTATATAAAGTATTTTACTATAAAAATAGTTTTTAGTTGTGTTTTTAATTTTTTTATTTTTAAGCATTATTTTTTTAATATGGTCACACTATTTCTCTCTCTTTGCACAAACAGCACTCAACTTTCTCAATTATAAAAGCTGCTTGTTATTCGTCGTTATTGTGCTTCATACGACGAATTTACTCAGCGAATTTTTACGGAAAAATTCGTCGTGCTGGGCGAAATTCGTCGTTCGTCCCAGTTGTGTTCCTAGCATATCTGTACTCAAGACAATAAACAACCCTTCAACAATAAATGGAACAAAGCAGTTACAATCAGAGCAAGGCGAATTCAATAGAAGGTCAACTCTACAACACTGCGTCTGTGGTCAGATTGTCAAAAATATTGATGGTAAAAAAACTAGTTTGCATACAAACTTTGACAAATCGACCACCGAAAAAAAATAACTATATGTTAATTGACCCCACATTCTAGTGAATTCGCCTTGAATCAGAGTTGATCTTATAAACAACGAGAGAAAAATAAGAATTTATAAGGTTCCTAGCTACATATGCATCAAAGGCAACGAATATCGCAGCACGATACGTATCACATGCTTCCATCGTTCTGGAATAGATCTCCTCCGACCAATCACTAATTATATTAACATTAAGTTCAGTGGTGCGATTCACTAACTTTTAACGAGCCGACAATCGTAATTTGTTTCGACATACATATATATTCGCTTGTGATTCTGTAATTTCTTTTTAACGACTGTAAACAGCTGTAGTTTTTGTAACATCTCTGTCTACAAAATGTTAAATAAACTTTACACAGGGTCTCCACCTGAGATAAGATATAAGATTTTTATATCAGCAAACGTCAAATTCAATCGCAGAGAGTATTATCTTACGTGTGGACTCTCAAATAGTGTTAGTATTAATATTATAATAAATGTTATGAGACAGTTGTTATGAGAAATCTTATAACAACTATCTTATAAGATAAGCTGTCAAAAATACACATTCATACATACATATGAATTAATATTAAGACACTATCATTAAAATGTTTAATATTGTTAATGAAAATAGTGTAAATCTTGTAAAAAGTGGTTGAAAAACAATATTAAATACTAAAAACAAAGAAAAAAACTAAAATATAATAAAAAAACGACACAAGTTTACTGTACGAAAATCAGTAAATTATGAAATATTATAAGATACATGTTCCCCTTGTTTAAGATTAAGATTAACATGAAGAAATGTGCTTTCTCATTCTGCCGACGTTCTCTCACATATTATATCAGATATTTTCTCAGATGGAGACCCTGTGTTACACAGGGCCTCCACCTGAGATAATAGCTGCGTTCGAGAACACAAATGTTTTTACTATTTTTTACTGAACTTTACTGCATTCTACTAAATTGCGTTCGCGTACACAAAATACAGAGCTTAAAGTGACAGTTCTTGACTGAGTACTTACAAACTTTTACTGCAGAAATTTTTGCAGTAAAATTTAGTAAAACAAAAAAACTAAAATAAAAACAAAAAAAAATAATTTATATTAATTAAACTTGATTGTGAAGAATTTATATGGCTAAATACAAACTTTTGAAACTTTCTTTGTTATGTTAATTTTTTGGAGTTGTAAAAGTGTCAAGTACTCGGGTACTTAGAACAGCCCTTGTTTTTAAAGTTATCAATAGTAAAAAAAGAATTCGTGTACTATTGATCAAATTTAGCCAGACACAAATTAGCAAATTCAAATAAAATAAAAAACAAACAAATATGAAAGATTACATAAAATAATTTGTTTGTATTTTCCAAAAATATTCATGTTATAAAAAGTATTTAATCGAGTACCGATAAAAAAACGAGTTAAGTAGTCAAAAGTGTAAACATTTTTCAACACTTCAATTATTTGCCATCAGCTGTTGCCTTTATTTTGTAGTGCATCCATTCGTTTAATTTACAATTCATTCTTTCCATTCAAAATTTAGTGTTAATACATTCTTGCAAAAACAAACAAATAATGTTATTAAGTTAGGTCAGTAACATAACTGAATTGTTTTTCGTTGTCACAATTATAAATTCTTTTTTTGTAATTCGATATTTTAAATAAACAACGGTCAACGTTCGCTTAGTCATGTTGACAACAAAATCGACAATTGCAGTTTAATGTACATTGATACAATTTATGCTGATCTAACAAATTCCTACATACGTACAAATTCTTTAATACACTGGACACCGCTCTAAACAATAATTAATGAAATACAAATTGGTAAAGTAACTCAACGATTTCTGTGTGCCTGATACAATACCGTATCATTTGTATGTAAGTTAATGCTAAGTACTAGAATAAGTGATTGAGTGAACTTTTTGTAGTCACTCAATATTAGGTTAAGTTTTTTTATTCTCATAAGTAGTATTTAAGCAAATAAAAGTTATAAATAAAGATCAATCATTATCCAAGATATCAAGAGTCTCGCTTACGTTTTATTTTATAATAGAACACCACATGGCGATCCTGCTCTGATCCTTAATCTAATTTATATATAGCAAAAGGACCACAAAGCAAACTTGCTTATCCTTGCTTAAAATTAAATTAAGGAAATAGATCCTCGACACACAGAGCTTAAGCTTAGTCGAAGATCTATAGGACCTTGATTCCAAAAAAAAAAAAAAATTTGTATACTAAACTCCTAGAGAGAAGGATGTCCCGTCAAGGACTATGAACGAGCTGTGGAGAGATCCTTCAGAAATTGGAAATTGAGGAATACAGTTATATTTAAAAAAAATAATGGCTAGTGATGATGACAACAGAGGTGAATTGTGCTCAGATGACCTATGAGTATTATTTTTATAGATTACATACTTAAAAATTTAAATTTTTTAAAAAAAAAAAAAAAAAAAAAAAAAAACGTTCAATTGCAAAGTATACTACAAAAAATACATGGTTACGCCAATGATTGTGATTAATGATTTACAACTATTAAAATTTTTAAAGTTAGCTGTCAAAGATATATTGTTGTTCATATAAATATTAAAGGAAATTATTGTCAATGCAATGATTAGGAAGGCCTTATGCTAAAAAGGATACTAAAGCAAAATAAAAATATAAACTTAAGAACAAAATAAAAACTGTAAAAAAAGACAAGAATAGACAAAAAGAAAATACAAATTTAAAAGATAATGACTTAAATACTAATACAAATTATACTATGTGAATTAATTTTCCTATTATTCTTTAAGACAGTAATGCTAATATTAGAAACGTTATTATAAAAAAAAAAAAAAAAAAAAAAAAACAGAAGTAAGGAAAACATGTGAGATCAATTAAAAATGGATAATCATTCAAAAAGCAAATTTCGATCTACCAAAGTTTAAAATACAATTTGGTTTAAGGATTGATGTTTGACTACTGACGTCAGCAGTCATCGATGGCTGCGAGTGTAAGACGGCAAATCCCTCTGAGGAGACCTAGTGGTTGAGGTCGAAACATGTCAGGGTAACCAGCCGCCTGGGTTCGAATCACACGCCAGCCAGCCTGGCTTCGAATCCCAGGTCAGTCAAGAATGAAAATTATCAATAACAATTTTAATTAATTCTCCATGTTGTAAAATTCCTTTCTTCATAAAAATAATTTAATGAAAATTAAATTTAATGAACTTAAGCCTAATTAAAATAGTAAAAATTTGGATTAAAAACCATGAATAGTTCAACAAAATAACCACAATACTAATTAAAACAATAATATAATCAAAAAAAAGTACGTTGCCTAAATGTATAGAAGAAAAAATAAAATTAAACCAAAAAACCCGGTAAACTGGGGTTACCAAGAGCCACCTGAATTGAGTTCAGAAAGAAAGGTAAAATTTTAGCAGAAATTTGGAAGAAAATAGGTATTGCGGGAACACCAACAATAGAGGATTATAATGACTTGGGTAAAACAGCACTTGAAATTACACTTAGTATAAAATACGCAGAAAAACATTATAGAAGTATATTTGATTAATCATGATTAAGCATTTTTTTCCATTATAATATTTACATTAGTACTAGTATTAAGTGCCACATTGATAGGTTTTTGGATTAAGGTTAGCATAGTCAACATAATAGAGAGTAATTTACAGGAATTTCGTAGTTTTATTTTAACACAAATAGATGGATTTTTTTCATTAAGAAATATACTACCCTTTTAAGATAGAAACAAGTAATGAATAATTTAAATAAATTTTATAATAAATACATAGGCTGGATAGTTCTAGCAATAATTTTAACACCTTTGTTTTTAGTTTTGGATTTAAAAATATTAAAATTTGTCAAATTAATTATAAGAGATTTGTATAAATGAAAAAAAAAATAAAAGCCATTGAATTATTAAAAGTATATATGAAAACACTGATATTACAAAATGTATTAGAGTTAAAAAATGAACGGAGGAAAATAAATGTAAAAATTTTGTTCTAATGGAAAAAATATTTGAAAAAATTAATATACTAATAACCAATGGAATGAAGTCATTAGGTAAACCTTACACAACAGAGACAATCGAAGCAAAAAGGAAGGAAATTGATGAACTGGAAATAGCTAGTACAAGTATTTTTGATAACAGTGATTGGACAGTGGAAGAGAAACAATTAAATTTTAACAAATTTAGGGAGTTACGGAAAGACGCACTAAATATTTTGAGACTTCATGAGGATAAGTCTATGCAAACTAATAGTACTGCAACATTTCAAACAAGACAAGAAATTATAACTAATATGGCGGAGGAAAAACTTAATGCCACAGAACTAGCTTCAGTTTCTAAATTATTAAATGTTTTCAGTGGAAACAAGTATGATTTAAATCAGTTCATTGCAAATCTAGAGATACTTCGCGATACATTTGCTGAAAATAAATATACTTCATTTTTTTAATTTTGTGTATATAACAAAATTAACCACAAAAGTCCAAAATAGAGTAAGACAAATACGCATACCGACTAACATAGAGACGTTGATTCAACCACTTAAGGAGGCGTACAAGTTGAAAAAATCACCAAATATAATTGTGAATGAATTGATGCGTATAACACAGGTAGATACAGTGAAAAGGTTTGCATATAGGATAGAGTCTTTAACGATGGAATTAAACGAAGTACAAATTAGTACTCTAGGAGAAGAAAATAGGGATGTTATTAGCGAAACAAATGCCGCAATCGCTTTCAATTCTTTTAAAAATGGTCTAAAGAATAGGGAAATCACAAGAACAATTGAAGCTAGCAGAGTAAAGAAACTTAGCGAAGCTGTAGAAATAGCACTTGAAGCTTCTGAAGATATGAGACAAAGTCAAATAATGTTCCAAGCTGCGCATACATCAAATGGTTTCAGAAATGATAGGAACAGAAATAGAATCAACTGGAACAATAATTATTATAACAATGGTAACAGACGCGAAAATAACTATAACACCCGAGTAAATCTCAATGATAACAATATAATATAATACAAACCGCGATATAATGATAATACAAACCGCGGCAGAATGAACAACAATGGTTACAGAAATAGTTACAATAACAACAACAATAATAATTATCGGAATTATAGAAATAGTTATAATAACAACAACAATAATAATTATCGGAATAGTAATAATAACTACCGTAACAATAGAAGTTATGGCAATAACACCAACAACCAACGTAATAACAGAAGAATAAACCAAGTTCAAGAACAGGGAAACTCGCGAGATCCGGAGATCGTAAGACAACAGGAATCTCCGGAGCAGAACGAATAAATTCAAACAAAGTATTTACCATTTCATCTGATCTTAAAAACTAAGTCAAATTAAATGTGATAAACACACATCGTACACTAACTTTTCTAATAGACACGGGAGCCGATGTCTCTTTGTGCAAAGAAGATTTGTTACCAAAATACGATGAAGATCCAGATGACTACTGCTGCTTAACAGGAATTACAAGGGAAGAAATAAGATCATTAGGTTCCTCAGAAATATCAATACAAATTGATGAAACAATATTTAAACATAAAATACATATGGTGAAAGAAGACTTTCCCATTTACACTGATGGCATACTTGGACGAGATTTTTTGTTGAAATACAATTGCAATATAGATTATGAAACATTTATACTAACGGTGAACATAGGAAAACAAATTTTGACATTACCAATATAAAACAACACATTCCGTATAACTACAGTGAAAATTCCACCAAGAAGTGAAATAATTGTACCATTTCAGTTAGATATTAAAGAAGACGGGGTAGTATGCAATCGAGAAATTGCAGAAGGCGTATTTCTGGCAAACGCCATAATTCCAAAAAACGGAAATAAACACATAAAATTATTAAATATATCAGATAAAACTACTATAATAGAAAATTAGAAAGTAGAAACCATTCCACTAAAGAATTATAAAATCTACAGAACTAGCGATGTGAAAACTAGATGTGATAACGACCGATTTAATAGGGTACTGAAAGAACTAAACGTAGACAACAATGATGAAGTAGCAAGAAAGGAATTGATAAAAATACTTGAGAAATATCAGTCAATATTTCATTTAGAGGGTGAGAGTTTGACAACAAATAATTTCTATAATCAAACCATACTCTTGAAAGACGCAAATCCAGTTTACATAAAAAACTATCGTTTACCACAAACACATACAGAGGAAATCAATAAACAGGTAAAAGGGTTATTAAAACAAGATATAATAGAACCCTCGATAAGCCCATACAATGCTCCACTTTTGTTAGTTCCTAAAAAGGGACAAAACGATATAAAGAAATGGATATTGGTCGTTGATTTCAAAAAATTAAACGACAAAATAGTCCTATGTAAAATATCCTATGCAAGTAGATCCCTAAATAAACATGAAAGAAACAAACCAGTAATTGAAAAGGAATTACTAGGAATTTATTGGGGCATACAATTTTTCAGACCTTATTTATATGGAAGAAAATTTACAGTTGTCACTGACCACAGAACTTTAGTCTCGCTATTTTCACACAAAAATCCTAGTTCAAAGCTAACAAGAATAAGATTGGAACTTACAGAATACGACTTTACTATAATATACAAGATAGGGGTAAATAATACAAATGCAGATGCATTATCTAGAATACAAATTGATTCCGAAACATTAAAAAACATGATACCATCAGAAAATGATGAGAAAATAAAGAAAACGCTAGTAGTAACAAGAGTTATGAGGAAAAAGTCATCAGAAAATAATAATATCATAAGTGGATCTCATAAAGAGTCTGATCAACTCCATATGTGGGACTGCACTTCAATCAATGATATAAAGCGCGCAACCAAATTAAAATTTATATTTAAAGAAAGGCCTATAGAAAAAAGTAATAATAATATGATAAAGGATAGTTATGTGCACAATGGACGTGATGATAATTCATCGAAATCAGTTTTGAATTTGAAGAAATCTCGTGCCAGAAAGAATAATGAAGATAATAATGTAGAAATTACTAAAAGCATGCATGAATATGTAATAAAGAATCAGCCTTATTACGCTTCTCGATGTCGAAAACGACTCTGTAGTAGATTAAAGTAACACACAACCTGTTTTCTTTAATCTTCTACAAAATTCGAGTTACGATGTTACCGACATCGAGAACCGTAATAATGCTGAATGATAAAGTTAAAAATGAAACACGTGTTAGGTGTAGTGATAATCCAAAGTATTTAGGTACTCTTTTGGAGAAACTTTCATCCTATTTGAAGAATACAAAGAATAAAAGATTTGCAATCGATAGAAATGATGCAATATTTAATAGAATTCCTGCAGATGAATTTAAGGACAGATATAATGAGTTAAATAAATCAAATAAAGATGGCATAATAATACTATTATATAGAAAACCTCAGAGGATACTAAGCGAAGAAAGAAAAATAGAACTAATAGAGTTATATCATAATACTCCCCAAGGAGGACATTTTGGAGTTAGAAAACCAATACTAAAATTAAAACATAAATATATATGGAAGAATATGTCGAAAATGGTCAATAAATATGTATCAACGTGTGACATTTGTCAACGGAACAAACAAGTGAGACATACCAGGGAGCCATTATGTATAACAGACACACCAAAAGATAGTTTTTCCACCATTGTTATAGATACGGTCGGACCGCTAAGACCTTCAGGAAACTATCGTTATATACTAACAATGCAATGTGAACTAACTAAATACATAATAGCTGCACCGATGGAGACGAAGGAAGCTAAGTCAGTAGCAAAATGCTTAACAGAAAATTTAATATTGAAATATGGCATATTTAAAAAACTGAAATCAGATAGAGGTACAGAGTTTGTAAATGAGCTAATGAAAGAAATATGTAGTTTGCTAAAAATAGAACAAAAATTATCAACGCCATATCATCATGAAACTCTAGGAACTATTGAAAGAAACCACAGAGTTCTAAATGAATATTTCTTGTCATTTGTAAATGATGACTATTGGCATGATTGGATACCTTACTATTCTTTCGCAAACAACATAACTCCTCACGTAGACACAAATTACTCACCATTTGAATTAGTTTTTGGAAAATTACCCGAACTACCAGGTGAAAACATCAGGACTAACGACAAAATGTACAATTTGGACAATTATGCAAATGAGTTAAGAATAAGATTAAGAAATTCATTAGAAAACGCTAGAAAATTAATAGAAACAACTAAAAAGAATAGGAGTATAGAATCACACAACACAATAAACAGTATAGACCTTAACATAGGAGATTTAGTTTTAATTAAGTTAGAAAGTAGAAAGAAAAATGAACCACCATACAATGGTCCTTATGAAGTAGTAAATATAGATAATGTAAATGTAGAAGTAAAAATCAATGGAAAACCCAAGACTGTACATAAAAATTTATTTAAGAAATATAGAATATAAAAAAAATACTTCCTATTGTAACACAAAATAAACTAAGACACTAAGAAAAAAAACATTTTTTTATTAAACAAATAAAATATATACATACATATAAGAACAATATTTTTAAATCTTAATAAAACATATGATTATTGTACCACGCAGACAGCACATATTAAATTAAAATTTTCAAACAAAATTATAAAATTTTAACTGAAAGATTGGGGGTGTAGTGTATCCATACGTTTAATTTACATTTCATTCTTTCCATTCAAAATTTAGTGTTAATACATTCTTGCAAAAACAAACAAATAATATTATTAAGTTAGGTCAGTAACATAACTGAATTGTTCTTAGTTGTCACAATTATAAATTCTTTTTTTGTAATTCGATATTTTAAATAAACAACGGTCAACGTTCGCTTAGTCATGTTGACAACAAAATCGACAACTGCAGTTCAATGTACATTGATACAATTTATGCTGATCTAACAAATTCCTTCATACGAACAAATTCTTTAATACACTGGACACCGCTCTAAACAATAATTAATGAAATACAAATTGGTAAAGTAACTCAACGATTTCTGTGTGCCTGATACAACTAAGTACTAGAATAAGTGATTGAGTGAACTTTTTGTAGAGTCACTCAATATTAATTAGGTTAAGTTTTATTCTCATAAGTAGTATTTAAGCAAATAAAATTTGTAAATAAAGATCAATCATTATCCAAGATATCAAGAGTCTCGCTTATGTTTTATTTTATAATAGAACACCACAATTTTACGAATTTTTACATATTTTGCGTTCGCGTATTTTTTTGGACAACAGCTTTTTGTGAGAGCAAATTTTTAAGTTTACTCATTTACTGCATTTTACTGTAAAAGTATTCAAACGCACCTAATATCTGATATAATATGTGAGAGAACGTCGGGAGAATGAGAGAGCACATTTCTTCATGTTAATCTTACTGAGCTACCTAAATAAGAGCGGCAAGCGTTTTTTGTATGTCAAAACTTTTCATTTGCATAAAGTTTATACGAAAAAAACCTTTAGAACGCGAATTCGACACCACCCGACCGGAAAATCCTATTTGACAAATCGCTGTGTCGATTTGTCTTATTGAAAATGTATTTGAAATAGAATTTTCATGTTTAAAAAAACACTTGCCGCCCTTGTTTAGGTAGCTCAGTTAATCTTAAAGAAGGGGAACATGTATCTTATAAGGTTTCATAATTTACAGATGTCGTTTTTTATTATTTTTTTAGTTTTTTCTTTGTTTTTAGTATTTAACATTGTTTTTTAAGCACTTTTTACAAGATTTACACTATTTGCACTAAAAAAATTACATATTTTAAGGATAGCATTTTTGACAGCTCATCTTATAAGATAGTTGTTATACGATTTCTCATAACAACCGTCTCATAACATTTATTATAATATTAATACTAACAGTATTTGTGAGTCCTGACGTAAGATAATACTCTCTGCGATTGAATTTGACGTTTGCTGATATAAAAAACGTATATCTTATCTCAGGTGGAGACCCTATGTAAAGCACAAAAAAGAATATAAAAAAACAAAGGAAATTGTGCTTAATTTACTGTTTTTATATTTTTTTTTTTTTTTTTGTGAATTTTACATATAGAATTTTGTTTTTGTTCATTATTTGCTTATTTGAAATTGAGATCGTCCAAATAATTAACAAGCATGTTAATTTAAGAAATTTGAAGACCAATTTGAAATAATGTGTTAAGAATTTCGGCATTGAAGCTAGCTTCAAATTCTAACATGATAACGACCCGAAGCATTCCGCACATGATGTGAAAATTGGGTGGTGTATAATTGTCCCAAGGTAATCAAAACAACTGCACAAAGTCCCGATCTCAATTTCATTGAACATTCATGGGACGAATTCGGACGCAGGATGCAGGAGGTTCTGTGAACGTCAAAACAACTCTTGAAAAGTGCTTTGCATGAAGAGTGCAATAAGATTAGTCCCGATGTTTGGAAAAAACTAATTAAGTCGATGCCAAGCCATCTAAATGCTGTTGGGAATCAAAAAGGTTGCGCAACAAAATACTTTGTGTTTTTTTTTCAAGTATTATTTAATTTTTATTTAATGCCCGACTTTCAAAGTGAGACAGAAAAGTGACTTTTTCTAAGTTTTACCTTCATGTTTTCATTTTATACCGCAACTTAGAATTTGAGCCATGGTATTTATCGATTAAATAAATACAACGTAAAATATATTATACATATGTATTTTAATACCTGTAAGTTAATTTTTAATATTCCTAAAAATAACTTAGATTTTCTGATGGCAAATATACTAGAGTGCTCGACAGAGAACTGCAACAATACATATTACTTGCGAGCGCACTCGCTGTTTACTAAATCATTTTTAGTCTCGAATACTTTTAAGCATTCGCTTTTACTGATATGTTGGCTCGTTGGCTCGTTCTTCATACAAAGCGAGCTTCATGCATGAAAATATTACACAATAACTTTTTACTTGTACATGTGTTAAATGCATAAAGTAGTAAGAGCCCAGAAAAAAGTATGAACAATAGCACAACCACTCAAAGCAAAGTTTCGTGTTTTTTCTATTTTCATATTCGGTAACTTCTTTGTATTTAACTTATGGTGTTTTCTTTTGCTACCATTCGCGCGGGTTTTTGTTCTATTCTAAAAATATATGCAAAAATGTGAGAAGTTGTCGTTTTCCTTTCTAAACATGTTGCAAAAATAAATGGCAAGTTTGTTCCATTTCTTATCCCTAGTTATAATTGAGTGTGAGATGATACCCTTTTTTGCATCTGCGTTAAGTACTTTTTTAAGAAAGCAAGTAATTTTCTTATGAACTTTTTTTGTATTTGCGTACAATTTGTTGATTTTTGGTTATATTGTCCACCACCTTGGATAACGATCTTGCAGCGATGTAGTGGCTGAGTCTAGGCTGTGGTTTGTATCTCGATTACAGGCAACGTTATAAGCGGCGCCTGGGATGGGGATTCTGAACTTAAAAGCCTTGACGACGAAAGGTTATCCACCCCTAAACCGAGGGTCATGCGACCCGTGCCTATCGGTCTGGTTTGCAGTCAGGGGTTACCGACTGTATTATCACGGAGCTTTGCTGATACCTGGGCACCTCAGCAAATAGACCACACCCTTACCACGTTAATGGGGGCTATGACGTGGCGGACCTTTCAACTCCCCTACACTCGTGGGACCAAAATTATAACGAACATACCAAAAGACGAAAAACAACAGCAAACACAAATACCGGAAACTGATGACGTACAGGCAAGAAGAAGGACAACGATGGTCGGCAATACGAAAAAGCCAGGGACTGTAACAGTCCCGGCAACCAAAGAAGATCGGCCTAGGCTGATCGGAAGTGGTAAGGCAGCTCGACCAGAAGGCGGCTCCTCCGGTCAGTGAGGCCAAGCAGCCTGAGGAAGGCATGGCTGGTGACGATGCCGTAAGCTCAAGCGACAAAGAGGATACCCAGTCTGTCTCCGGATTGGGTGACTTCTTTGGTCGCTTGGGTGATATGGTTGATGAGGACGTGCTTCTGGAATCTGACCAGGAGGACGTCAACATCACGGTGGTCGCCAGTATGGATCATGGTGAAGGTCCTACAAATTAACCTCCACCATTCTAAAGCAGCACCTGCTGCATTGCTCCTTCGTGTGGTAGAAAGAGGGGAGGAGCTTGTGATGGTCCAAGAACCCTGGATTCATAAGGATTGGGTTTGCGGACTTAATCTCAAGGGCTATAAGCTATTGTATGCGAAAGGTACAGGTAACATAAGATCTTGTGTCTTAGCTAAAAATTCGTTGAATATCTTCATTCTCTCTGTTTACAGTGATGAAGACACCACAACCGTTGCTCTCGAGACACGGGACGGTATAATCTGCATGGTCTCGGGATATATGGCGCATGATCACGGACAGGACCCACCCAATCGGCTCATCCGTGATGCAGTAACGAGAGCAGCAGGCACTGGAACACCGATCATAATCTGTGCCGATGCCAATGCGCACCACACTATATGGGGTAGCACGAATACGAATGTTAGAGGTGAGTCACTATTCTCCTTTATTATGAATTATAATTTAGGAATAGTAAATAGGGGCCGTGAGCCAACGTTTGTTGTAGCAAATAGGTGTGAAGTTCTTGATGTCACGCTGGTTAGCATTGACCACATTGACATGATCGAAAACTGGATGGTTTCTAATGATTGTTCACTTTCTGATCATAGATATGTGGAATTTAGTCTGGTACTTAGATCTGTAGGATCGAGTGCTATGTTGAATAGGAAACGAACGAATTGGGGTATTCATTCCTCCTCTCTGGTTCGGTCTCTATCTGATCCTCCCCGGGTTGATGATATATGGGGGATCGATGCGGCAGTGGGTCTGCCTAGACTCACTGCAGTTAGTGACTTCCTTGGCGTGCAAGCCAAGGGTGCATAAGTCAGGGATCGTCCACCGTGGTGGGATCCTGATATTGCGCAGGCAAGAAGAGACTGTCGTAGGTTGTTCAATATGGCTAAGCGTCATGGTAATTGGGCGGAGTACAAGTCTTCACTGAATAGATTCTTGGTGAGATCGGCGAAAAGGAGTGCTTGGAGGAACTTCTGTAGCGGCGTGGAAGGACCCTCTGAGACAAACCGTTTACGTAAGATAATGGCTTCGAGCCCTGTTGTCCCGACCTATATCCGAAAATCGGATGGTTGCTGGACTACGACTAGTCAGGAAACACTCGAGGTGTTAATTGACACTCACTTTCCTGGAAACTCCCAAGGGAGCTTGCGGGATCAGGTTGGTGAATCGATGCCCGGTCCTTTGTCCATCTCAATGGACTACGATAGGATTAAGTGGACTGTCGACAGCTTTGACCCGTACAAATCTCCGGGTATGGATGGTATAATTCCGGCGGACTTGCAAAGGAATTCGACTGTGATTATACCCTGGCTGATGGCTATATACAGGGGATGCGTTAGATTTTCGTATGTACCTGTGAGCTGGACCTTGTGTAGAGTGGTCTTCATCCCCAAGGGAGGGAAGACTTCTCACACCGAAGCGAAGGATTACAGACCGATTAGTCTTGCATCCTTTCTTCTCAAGACTCTTGAAAGAGTTATCGACATTCACTTGAGGATGACCATCCCCAAGTGTTTTCTCTCGACCTCTCAGCAAGGGTAGGTCTGTTGAGACGGCTCTTCACTCATTAGTTGGAACTATTGAGAGATCACTCGAATTTAAGGAGTGTGCTCTGGTGGCCTTTCTCGACATTGAAGGGGCCTTTAACAATGTCAACCCGGATTCTATTGTTGCATCTATGAGGAGTCTGGAGGTTGATGACGGCATATGTAGATTTGTGGATAATCTACTCAGAAATAGGGTCATCTGTTCCACGATAGGTGACCAGCGTTCAGAGACAGGTAAACAGGGGTACTCCCCAAGGAGGAGTACTATCCCCACTATTGTGGAACCTGACTATGAACACCATGTTGACGAAAATGGACGACATGAGGATTAAAACTGTGGCGTACGCTGACGATGTTGCAGTGGCCATCACGGGGAAGCATTTGAACATAATGTCTCAGTGTATGGAGGCTGCATTAAGGGTACTTAGCACCTGAAGCGTATCATGCGGTTTGGGTGTTAATCCGTCTATGACGGAACTGGTACTCTTCACGAGGAAGTATAGGACTGAGGTCATGAGACTTCCGAGGCTAAATGGGACTGAACTTAAGTTCTCTTACAGCGCCAAGTATCTGGGCGTAATCCTGGACAGTAAACTGTCGTGGGGGCTGAACATCCGGACGAGGATGGAAAAGGCCATTGTTGCTATATATGCGTGGAGGGGTGCAATCGGCAAGAACTGGGGCATGGGCCCGAGGTGTGTCAATTGGATCTTTGAAGCTGTAGTAAAGCCGACTCTGTATTACGGTGTTGTCGTATGGTGGACTGCGCTGGACAAGGGCTGGTACCGTGCGATGCTTGAGAAGGTTCACAGACTGGTCGCATTGATAATCACAGGATCAATGCGCTCCACTCCCACCAGGGCGCTGTTTACAATGCTAAACTGACTGCCGGTGGACATCACGGCCAGACATATGGCTCTTTGTTCGGCGATACGGTTGAACGCGGCACACGGCTGGTCAAACCGTGACTATGGACACTCCAGTATAATGGGATACTCGATTGTCCCTGAAGGAGTGGACTACTGCACCCCGGAGCCTTTCTTTAGCGCGAGGTATGCGACACATATAGCGCACGAAGGTGCGCTGTCGGTCATGGGCACCTTCCATGAACCAGCCCTGGGGGTATACACTGATGGTTCAAGGAAGGGGGAAAGAGTTGGCGGAGGTTTCTACATAGAGGAACTGGGCGTTAAAGTTTCCTTTCGTCTGCCGGATGTATGTAGTGTCCTGCAGGCGGAAATCTCGGCTATAAAGCGGGCAGCCAACTGGCTAAAGTATTTTCGCGTATCGGGAGATATACGTATATTTACTGATAGCAAGGCTGCCATTGCCTCTCTTGCGGGTGTCTATACGACATCTAGGTTGACTGTGGAATGTCGGATGTCTTTGAATGAGATTGCTGAACATTCAGAGTTAACGCTTATATGGATACCGGGGCACTCAAACTGCCCGGGAAACCAGATAGCAGATGAGCTGGCCAAGGAAGGTGGTCGTATGGATGAAACATTCATTGATCAATTCATTGGCCTTCCAATGGCTCACTGTAAGCCACTCATTCGGCGCGAGAACTATAGAATTGCGCAAGAGGGATGGACCCGTGAGTCCACCTGCTCCACATCCAGGACACTTTGGCCTGGATATGATGAACGGAGAACCAAATCTCTACTTAGGTTCAATAGGAACCAAATCAGGACCGTGGTGTCGGTTATAACTGGACACTGGCCTGTTTGGACTCATGCTAGAAGAATGGGTCTGGTATTCAATGACTACTGTAGAAGTTGTCATGATGAGGAGGAAGAGGAAACTGTGCTTCACTTTCTCTGTCAGTGCCCTGGGCTACGGGGCATCAGGGAAAAATACCTGGGAGAACCGGTGTTTTCCTGTTTGGAGGATCTATCAAAAATAGAACTAAGATTGCTTCTTCTCCTCATTAGGAAGACGAATTGGCTCAACCTTGCAGTGACGCCATCTGAGTAACTGCTCTTTGGGATGGGCATTGGCGCTGGGTATCACAAAGGGACCGCTAGAGGACCCAAGTGAGCTGTCTCTCGATGGCTGCCCATGGAACCTAACCTAACCTTGGTTATATTGTGATGGATATACAAACTTTTTGTTTAAAAGAAATTTTGGAAACCTCATCATCATCTGATGAAGATGAGTTCATTTTACTTCTACAAAGTAGTGAACTTTTCCCTCGTGTGAAAAGCTTTTTGGAAAATGTAGTCCATAATTATTCGGATTCCGATGTGTGTATTTGACATTTACATATAAATATTTTATTAACATAAAAATTTAATTTTAAAGTTTCAAAAGAATTTCCGTGTCAGCCGAGCAAGTGCCGCCTATCTAATAGAGAGGTATACTCATTCCTCGACCAAAAGAAGTTACCGAGGAAGAAGATTGCAAACCAGTTTTGAGACGCAGATTTGATCATTTTTATGGTTGTTAAAACGTAAAAAATAGGAATTCAATTTATTAAATATACATCTTTAGGTTTACTGGCAATAAAACCACAATAAGGGAGGTGACAAACCTTTTTGGAATGTCACTTTCGAATGTGCATAGATCCTTTAACAGCGTATTAATTTTTTTACTAACGACGTAGCGCCGGAGGTAATCAAATTTCCTCAGTCAAATCAAGAAAATGAAGCCGTGGCTAATGAATTTTAAGAGGTAGGTTGGATGGTTATGGATGAAAACTAGTAATGCTTTTTTAAGTATTTTATTTATTATTATCTATAAAATTACATTACGCCATGATACATACATATATTGAACCACCTGCTGTCATGAAAACTGATGAACTAGATATAAGATATTAAAACAATTTTCTTAAAGAAAAAACTCAATTAGCAGCCGATAGTGACCGTAAATAAAGAGCGTAGTCAGCCATTTAAAAAAATGTTCTTATGTGCATCTTTAGCATCATATAATATAATGGTGTGTTTGTTGTAAAATTTGTTGTCAAAAATGTATAAATATATAAAAAGTACATTCTGTGTCTACGTCGCACAATGAAATAACGGACTGCGCTGCGTTGCCATTGGTCAATATTTTTGTAAAAATATTTACATATAAATGAAATTGACGTAAAAAAAAATTGTGATTCATAAGCCTGTCGCATTCGTTATATATTTTAATTAAAATTTTCCACAAAAATTTTTCTTATAATAACTTTTAAATTCATTTTATTTCATAATGATTTTAACCCTACATGTTTACCTAAATATACGATCATTGATTTTTTCCTAAACCATCTGGCAACGCTGCTTTTAGTATTACTACGAATGACGAATGCTGCGAGTAAACCAGCGCCCTCCGCTGCTCTAGGTAATAATGTACAAGTGTGTTTTCCAATTCCTACACAAACATTTCTTGTGTTGTTTATCAGAAGTACGAGTGCTATTGCCGAATGTTGAAAAAATATATTTACGAAACAATACAAAACGGAACTCATATAAATTTCATTGAGTTTGCTAAAGGCTCGTATGTTGCAAACACAATTTCTTACGAGCCTGGCGAGCACATACAAAAGCAATAGGCTGTATTTACTACACCGCAAATCGTTTTAAGGCGAGTATCATAAATCATAAAAACAGGTGCTCGTTGCAGTTCTCTGGTGCTCGAACAGTGTATATTATGTTATATTAGGTGCGTTTGTTTACTTTTCCAGTAAAATCCAGTAGTTGAGTAAATTTTGGGCAATATGAAAATTTTACTCTCAAAAATGGCTCTTGCACAAAAAAGTAAACGAACGGAAAAATTGCAAAAACTTGCAGGTTAATTCAAACAGCTGATCGCTAAAAAGCTTAGTGTTATAAAATATGTGTTGTTTAGACTACCCAGTACATAATGTTTTTGGTACTTGATGAAATGCATTGTAATGATTATAAATTCGTAGCAAATTTATTTATTAAATGAGCTTCTGTGCAAGTTTTAAGACTTGTTTATTTTGTACATGACTTTTAATTTTGTTTCTAGTTGAATTACATACGAAACTACATCAATATTTGATTTTTGATATTTGGTACCCTCAATAATATGCAATAAGAAGTAATCATATATTCATTAGCTTTACATCTCTAAAATATTAATGTAAACAAAAACAAAAATAAGTAATATTGAACAATTAACACAAATTTTACCATGGATGCCAAAAAAAGAAAACTTAATATTTCATGCTCTCCCGGAACATTTGGGAAGGTACAAAGTGGTAAGTAAAATTGTTTAGGATGTAATAAATATTTTTGGTTTTTGTTGCACTTTTAATTCAGCTTTTGTTCTTTTAAATGTTTTAATTACAAATTGTATGCTTTTTGTTTGCTTACTTTTGTTTGTTTACTTAAATGAAACATGTTTTTGTTTTACTGGTAAAAATTTGTTCAGTAAAAATTTGCAGACTCTTTGCTTACAACTGTCACTTTACTCTCTCAGTAGATGCTCTCTTTTGCAAATTTTTGTGTAATGCTTTAAACACATTCGAGACAGCAGACTACCGACTTCAATATGTCAACAATAGAATACATGTGTGTATATGGAAATGATTATTTTAACGACGACACGGCTAAATGGCTGCAGGTTGTTGTCTATGCTAATTTTGTCGTTGTAGTCAAATGAAACTAATTTCTATTTTTGTACGCTACAAAACAGAAAAAGTGCTGCTAATATAATCAAAAATTAGAAGAATTAGAGCTTATAATATATAATAATAATTTTTTGGTTAAACAGCAAAGAACCGGATTGAAACAAGAATATAAGCGCGGCTCACCACCAAATCTATATTATTATTACTTTTTAGTATCCTTAAAAGAAGTTATATAAGAAGATGTTTGTCACGCCAACGCTCTTAGTTTAAGCAGTATGGGTATCATTGAAAAATTGAAAGTGCTTTTCACATGGTGTTTATAGCACACCGATTTATTAACCCATTAAGAGCCCATTTCAAATGCTCATACTTCTTGACTGACTTTTTTAATAAATTTGCTTTATCTTTAAATTATGTCGATTTAATAATAATTATTTAACAATAATATACACATGTTACCATAGTTATTAGGACTTTGATTAATAAAGTTTTTCTGTATTGCGGGTTTTCAGCCTTCCGGAATACTTTTCAAATATTTACATATAACTATATTTCAATATGTAACAAGTGCATAAACTATTACCAATATATATTTTAACTCAAACTTATAAATAAATTGTGAAATTTTCAAAAATAAAATTTTTTTAACCCTAATAACTTTAAAATTTTATATGATGAAGTTTCTAAAAATATAGCATACAAAAACTTGGGGTGTTCTCTATAACATATTATATTTGAGGAAATATTATTATATATATCGACAAAATTTTAAGATAAATCCTCTTAAGGGGTTAATAAATCGGTATATTTAATACATCATATGAAATGTGTTTCGAAAGACTTTATTATGATACCAATACTTTAAAGATTCAGATTATATTTTTTTCCTATACTATTGATAAAGTGCTCTAAAACCTTTACGACCTATAATTCATAAACTTAGTGCGTTGATCCAAAAAATTACAGTAGAATCGCGATACAGTAATCTTGCGGTCAAGTTAACCAAATTTTAGCGCTTCTGTGCCGATCTAAACGTTAACTCTAAGTTAACTTTTCAGATCGTATTAGTAAAAGTACTGATTTGTACAAACGATAACAAATAAGATTAAATTTTAAGCTGCAAGTTGAGAGTTTAAACAAAATTGAGAAATACATTAAAGAAAAACTATCGGCGTTGTATTATTATTTTATATCTGAAGTTGCCATCTCAAAAATAAAAACGAAACGTCACAAAATTTTCGAGGCTTTGAAGAATACATAGGATACAGGAAAACATTACATAGACCAAAATATGCCGATCTTAAAGCAAGTTTGTACAAATGTTTTCTTGCATCGAAAACGTAATTGCGCAATCACTGTTCTAATTTCAATATCAATAGTTAAGCGCGAGTTCGTGTAACTGCAACCTGAAAAGACAATAATGTCAGTAATGGATGGCTGGCAAATGTTTAGAAAATACCCAGAATTCGCTATCTGAAAATTTTTGAAGAACTTATTTTCTGACAAACGTCAAATGTAGCACCTAACACATAATACATGACTGATTGTATAATTATTAATTACAAATTTTAGCTGGTACAAACTAGATCTAAGTTTCTTTTTTGTACAGATGAAAACTAAGTCATTAAAAAAAAATATAGTTACATATGTTTATTATTGCATTTTTTTACAATTTAGAAAAGTTAATAAATAAGACGAAAAAGTTAACAACCCTTAGGACATTTCAGTTTATTTTTTCGCGATTATACTGTATATTAGGATTTTTTTATTCAAGCTGCCATGAAGATAATATTCTTTATGAGTTCCAAAAACAATAAAATTAAAATATTTTAAATGTTTTTTAATAAATTCATTTGTTTTTACGTTAAAAAATTTATCATAAATAAGTATTTATATATTTGTAGGCTTAAATTAAGTCTTTGTACGAGTCTGCAATTATGCATGTTGTTAAATTTATAAAAATTAAAAATGATAGTGGCACCACTGAAATGTAAATACATAATTAAAAACACAGCTGTTTATATTTTTTCAATTGTGGCTGTCGTCTTCAAAATAATTCAGTAGCTGATTACGCGACTACAATTGCAACCTGCAGCATTTGTAGTCGTGCCTTCGTGTTGCCTGCTGTCTCGAATGTGTTTAATGCATAAGCGAACGCATTTCAGTAAAATCCAGTAAAAACTTGCACAAATTTGTGCAAATTTTGGGGTAAACGAACGCACCTATTAACTACTATTTGTTTATTTATGGTTTACATTATAAGAAATGTATTGTCAAATAAACGTTAAAAAAAAATAAATACAACGTAAATTATTGTCGCCAAAATAACGAAAAATAAACTGCTTAAAGTAACAGCTGACTTTAATCGACAGCGAATATCGGTAAAAATGTTACTGAATAGCAAATTCGATAAATTTTCGTTAAATTTATTTTAACGATACGATTATCGTAAAAAAGTTAGTGAATCGCACTACAGAAATAACCAAATACGATACCCTCATTATGCCAATTTCCACCGAAATAGTAAGCGCCCTATATATACATACATACATATTAGGAGATCGATTATTCGGCTATTTCAAAAACTGGTTTTCGAATACTTCAACCATATTTTTAAAAAGTTGCAAACAAAACCTCTTAGCCAGGCATTTTAGAAACGAATAGTATTATGAACATGTTTTTGTATGAAAAATTTGCCAATTCATCGCCCATAATTTAAAACCTTCCATGACATTGTTTGATTTCTTCAATTTTGTTTTTTAATTCCTGGTGCTTTCATAAATAAAACTGATGAATTTTTTCCATATCGTTGATTTCGAAGGAATGTTGTGGTTTTAAGCATGAAGATATGCTAGAACTACTTAAGAGTTTTTAGAGCCTTAATGTGCATTTCGTCCTCGGCAACGGGTTAATATATCACCCAATAATTTATTTTTGGCAGCAATTAGAAAAATTCTTAAACTACGGGTACATTTGCAACAAGAGTAAGGAAAACGTATATACCATAGAGGATAAAATTATTTTGCCCGGCCGAAGGCCTGCTATTTAGAGAAGCTTTAGTTAGTGAAGCCAGTGTTAGTTATACCATAGAGGAGAAAATACTTGCGCCCGGCCGAAGGCCGGCTATGCAATGAAGCTTTAGTTAGCAAAGATCGATCGTGCGATTTTTAAAACCAAAACTGTATAACTATTCAGGTTATTAAAAATCAATTGAAATTCGAGATTTTAAGTTTGGGATTTTAATCTTCGGTCATATGAACCCAACTCAAATTTTTAATATAACTTTCTTTGTAATTTTTTAATGTTAACTTTTTTTGGGGTTAAAATTCATAAAATATGTTGAGGCGATTTTTCATAATGAAGAATTATCCCAAATTTGGGGTAATATTTCATTTTCTTTTTAGAGCTATTTTTAATTTTTTTGGGGTAATTTTTCATTAAAAGAAATGGGGTAAAACGCCTTACAAATAAAAGCTCCAAATATGGGGTCGATTTTCATTTTTGTTTTGTGGCTATATTTCGCAGCGCCGATTTTTTGTATCAAAATATATCAAAAATGTCAAACATTTTGGGCAGAGGCAAACATTAATTTTTTATATAAAAATATATTTTAAAATTGCCAAAAAAAATATGGTAAATATGAACGTATACAAAATGCACGTAAACACTGATTTTTTAAAAATAATTACAGAAAATATTTTTTATTTTCGTCAGTTAAGTCAAAGTGCAGCCATAGATTTTTGTATCAAAATTAATTAAAAATACCAAACATTTTCGTCTTTTATCTTAAATGTGCAGGTACGAAAAGTACACTTAAAATAGGAAATTTTTATGGGATTGAAACGAATAATGGAATACATTAATAATTGCGTTTGAAAAGTGACCACTCACATGTTTAGAAAAGAACTTAAAATGGATAAACTTTGGCATATACGAGTACATAATAGTTAAATTTCTCTTATTTTTTGTGGTACATAATAAGTTAACACATTTATATTCTCTTGTTTATATTTATTTTATATGTATGTACATTAGAGCGACTCAAGTTGTATGGAAGCGAAATTCGTGCAAGGTGTACCCCCCTCAAAATGAACCTAGGACTTTTTTAAGATGACATTTAAAATATTTCGGCTCTAGCTTTGACCTCTCGTGAGCTGGACCATTTTGAAAAAGGGTCTATTTTTGCATGTTTTGTTAATTTGAGAATCTGTTTCCTTACAAACATATACAATATGGGTATCATAAGAAAGTTTTTTTAAGACGCGTTCAACTGTATATACAATTTGTCCAAGGATGATTATCCATGTCCTTTTTTAAGGATATTCTGTAAACCAATAGATAGCCGTTTGTTCAATCTTTCGAAATCATTTTTTTTTTTTAAATTTAACTTTTTTTATTTTTTTTTAAGCGGGAATTTTTAATTTTCAGACTGAAAGATGCACATTGAAAACAATCATTTCAAATGTGCATGATTTTGTGGAAGAAATGTGTAGAGGATTGCTAAATTCAAGAGCCCATGACTTTTCAGTCAGAGCATTGGTCATTCTTTAAGGATTTGAAGATACATTTGAAGTCTGGGGAATTCGTTATTTCGTTTGATTTCGCAGAGAACTATAAAAAAATTGAAAAATCCTCGTCTTGACTTAGAAATTATTTTTTTTATACATAACCCACTCGCGGCCCAAAAAGCGACCAGAACTACCTTTAAGAAAAGACCTAAGCTTTCTTTTGAGCAAAAAAAAAAGTTTTAAATTTAAAAACAAAACAAAATTTTTAAAAATTTCAGAAAAAACAAAACAAATTTTTTCGAAAGATTGAAGAAATAATTGTCTAATTTTTTTGGGACAAATTTTGCTAACATTGATAATTTTGATAATAAGTTACATGGAGGAGAAAGAACACCTGTTTTGCCAAAATGTCAAATTTTAACCCACTCTAACTCAGAAACTTTTTGACCGATCTTGTTGTGTCTAAACTACTATCCAATAGGACTAACCTTGGTGCGAATTTCATCCAAATCAGAAGACATCGATTTCCAAAGTTGGGTCACTTGACTTGGCCGGTAGGCAAGCAGGTAGTGAGCTAGTCTATCAGTACCGGGGTTGTGGGTTCGATTCCCGCCAGACTCTGGTCTCCTGCAGACAAGCAAAAAGCTTCGCGGGATTTAGTGTAGGAATAATAATAAAAAAAAAAAAAAAAAAAAAAACAAAAAAAAATTCCTTACATCGAGTCCTGAATTGGGTTTTGTTCGTTAAGCAAGGTAAACTCAATGGGAAAGAATTAATTGTCCGTTAAATCGCGAATTCGTTAAACTAGATATTCGCTTAACCGGAATACCACTGTAGTTGTTAATAAAAGCATTTATATTTGTTTGATTGGGTTGAACAACATGTAACACTTCAAGTGATTATAGGTAAAATAAAAAAGTGCTACATGTATATAATTTGACATATTTTTCTCAAGCAGAATAACTCTCTCCGATGCATATACCTAATTAATGCGCATAACAACATTTTCAAATGATCAAATATAAAATAAGAAAAAAAACAACTTATAACATGTTACGGGTTTAAATTGGCCTACATTATTAATTGCACCTTTTGATGTTTTTTTTATTTGTTTTTATAATCCTCATATTATAAACCAAAATTTGGTTTGATGCGTAAAAGAGACGAAAAATTCAATGACTTGGCTTTCCATGCAGTATAAGCGCTGCGAATTAAGTACTATCGTGTTAGTATATCGAGGTCTTTTTTTAGTATAAAGCGCTTGTAAATATCTTATTTATGATATAATAATTACCAATTATACAGAACATTCCCATAATTTTATAATAATTTTACTAAATATATAAATAAAATAAAAAAAAACATTTTTTATTTTTTCGAATTTATTCTATGAGTTAAATTTCAGTTATGTATTTTATAAAGCTTTTTGTAATAGCTCTATTCCTTAAATTTTTTAGAAATGACTTTATACAATATAATAGTCTGGTAGTGTATAAAGTCATTTCTAAAAAAATAAAAAAAAAACATTTAAAAATATACATGATTATAAAAAACTTGTTGATTATCTTTTATGTACATAAATGGCATGATAAATAAATGGATTCTATTATAAACATATTTTCTGAAATTTAATTAATTAATTTTTTTATTTATATTTGAAATACAGTATAACCCGCTTAAATTCCTTCCATGCTTATTTACCTTGACTCTTAAATCTCCGATTTTTTTCTTCAATTTTTCAAACAAAAATCCACGTTTAATTGCCATACACTTAATTACCCAATTCCGGTATTGCATTGACAAATAAAATCCGAAAATAAAATGTCACCTAAATTTAATTTGTTTAATTGCTTGCCTCAGTACTATTTGTAACAAGTAAAAATAATTATAGTCGGTAAAGCCCATACTCCATAGTATTTGCAGACGAATTTCAAGATTGTACCATATTTGCAACTGATGGGCACTAATGAGCTCATTAGAATAAAGTTATGTTATGATGTTAAAGCTGAAGGTCCACACCATGCGTCTATTCGTAGATGGGTATGATGATTTTAGTGCATTTCATGCGTTCCTAAATTCAAGTTACATGCAATGCGTTTTATGCGCCAAATTGTTTTTTTTTTATCATCTGTTGTGCTAATATGTTTATTAAATACATTTTAATAGAATTTATTTATAAGAATTCATAGAGGAGTAAGCTTTTATTATCAAAAGAATTCATAATTTTTCATGGTGTCAATAAGTTTCATGGATTTTTTTTTTTTTTGGATTTTCCTAAAACTAAAGTTTTTGGCTGACTATTTTAGTCATATTGCCAGGGTATCCCACGAAATTTTGGAGCCTCAACCGCAAGTCCTCGTTCGACCTAAGCCTTCGTAAAGGAAGGCGAGAGCTTTCAGAATCCACTCCAAAGTATTTTTTGGTCTCCACCAGTAAACGTCTGAGTTTTATATGGTTCTCCACCAGTCACATCGAGTTATAAATGGTTCTCCACCAGACAAACGCTTTAAAAAAACAATTAAAGGTTAAAAACGATTGCATCAAGTCAATGCTGACAACCGCTTAAACTGTAACTCTGTACAGTTAAACGACGCCACGCCATTAACCAATGCGAGGTGACAGCGCAAAACGCACGAAAAGTAGACAAACAAGAACGGCCTGATTGTCCTTAAAAAATAATGACAACGAGCGCGAGCTGCTTCCCAACTCAGAGCAGTTTTACGAGTGTTAATGGCATTTGTTAAAAAAAATAATAAGCACAAAAAGATGGCACTCAGAACATAAAAGTAATCGATAACTAGAATAGCAGATTTTGTTTATGAAAAAATTGTTCTAAAAATTAATTTCAATGTATTTTGTTCTTGAAAGTTATTTCAATATTTATTACGAAAGCTTTTTCTTTAATTAAAAACTTTTTAATACAGAAAAAAGGAATCCACCACACAAACATATTTATCGATAACATTAAAAATAAAATATTATTTGTCATCCAATGCCATCAAAAACAGATTACTTTTTTTCGCCACACATGCGACGCATACAAAAGTAGAAAGTAAACCTACTTTCATGCACTGATACGTATATGCATTCTATGCGTTTTGCTGTGTAACTTGTCACATGCCATTACACTCATTCTACTTTTTGAAATATGCATAATAAGGAACAACGCATAGAATGCATGGCATGGACTTTCAGCTGAAGATTTATATATGAGTTATTTGTGCCGAATATTGTCTAGATACACCAAATGAGATATGAGATATTTTGTCTTAACAGGGATTATAGGAAATGTCGTTAAATTTTATATCAATTATAAGGAAAAAAAGCTTAAATATTTTCGGGAGTGATATTTAAATGGAAGCTGTATGTTTAAATGTGAACCAATTCAACAAAATTTAATTTGCAGTTAAATATTTTGGGCCGAATTTAATCTAAATACCAACATATTTATATGGTTTATGGAAACAGAGTCTATTTCGGAAAGAAGTTTGTATGGTTATTATGTGATATTATAGACCGATTCTCATAATTTACATAGGCTTCTTATAACAATTAAAACGTATTACCCAATTTGATCAAATTATCTACAAAATTGCAACTTGTACTTCGCGCAGAAGTTTTACATAGACAGGCAAACAGCCATACGGACGGACATGAAAAAATTACTTTAAAAAATGTTTCTGAGTCGATGTATTACACACATCAGCACAAAATTATATAATGTTCTTTCTTTAATTTTTGCTTATATATGTCTCAGTAAAAGTACAGTTTTTAAATGAAGTGTAATTTTTTTTTGTTCAAGTGGCAACTGAAAATTGGCCCCTGTCAAATATGTTTATTCCGATTGTTAAATATTGAGCGCTTTACAAAAAAACAACTTGTTATATTTGTGAAAAATTACACTTTTTATTTTCAACAAAAAAGTTAATTTTTGCTGAGGCACCCTTTATATAAAATTTTACAGTTTGGTAACATTTATCTTCACCGAAAACTTGCTTTGGCTTACAATTGTAGAGTGAAAATGAAATGTAGATGGCAAAGTAAAGCAACAGAAAATCTATCTGTTAAACAGAATTTCAAGCAATTTTTTTCATATATATTTTGAATTTTCAAAAATTTGTATGAAAATATTTCACAAGTAATACATGTTTAACATAACCCCCTAAAAATTTATTTTGTTATTGTCCTACTTTAAATTATGGCGGCCACACCCGTTTAAGGAGAAGAGACACTGCAGCACTCACCCAATCAGATGAGCGATAAACACCTACATATGTGAACAGAAACCGTGTTGACGAATTCTTTTTTTGTCTGGCACTGGCAGGACATAAAGTAAATATTAGGATAAGATTTGATTAATCATTGTTAGCTCATATTTAATATATGAAGATTCAATAAATAAATACTGAAAAAAAAATTGTCCTACTAAATATAAACTTGAAAAACACACACAAAATCTGAAAATTTTTATTTGTAAATCAAAAAAAGTTATTTTGTATTCTACTTAGAGCCAGTATTTTACTTAAAGATCGGCGATTAAATTAAAATTAAATTTTGAGAAGTCGAAGTCGAAGTTGCTTGCCGAGTACAACAAAGTCTGTACTGAATTATTTTTTCCTTAACCCGACCTTTCAACATGGGGTTATTAAGCAGGTTATACTGTAGAGCTAAAAATAGCTAAAGGAATTTTAAACCCAAAATTTTTTTAGCCTGAATAAAAATACCAAAACTTTAGATTAAAAACCATAAACAGTTCAATAAAATAACCACAATACTAATTGTAAAAAAAAAAAAAATAAATTTGTAAAGCATGTATATAAATATATGTATGTATATGCACATACTTTCTGCTATATTTATTTGCAGCCAAATCGTAGAATATATTGCTAAATATAAGCCCTATGAGGTATATAACCGAACTTAATCAATTTAGGTGAATATAGAAAATAAAAAAAATCATGTTTATTGCACCGACTGCAGGCTCATGGTTTTGCAACTGAGTTGCATACTCTATTCATCCTTTTATTTATATATTTTTTTTTAAAAACAATGTGTAAATTTTGTTAAAAACTATATTAATGTATATCCCTTTCGGACCTGACCCTAAACTAATGGGAATTTTGTCATAATTTTTGGAATACGTGGTCTCTTTATCATATGAAAATATAATCAATGATAAGGTTTTACCATTTTTATATCCTTCAAGCATGTTTAGGACACGCACCATTGATGCATCTTCTAAAATTTTTTTTTAGCCAAAAATCATTTTTATTCCGTCAAATAACTTCAATTGGCTTGTAACATTAAAATTTACCATTTAGCTCAGTTTAAAAATGCCCACTTCACTATTTGTTAACGATTAGTACTTTTGTAATTGAAAACACAAGTTACTGCTGCGGTTCAGTTTCACAAAACTGAAATGTGACACGAGAATTTCGCAAAAATTCAAGTAACGGTAAGCCGAATAGCGCAATAATGCGAGAAACAAACATAAAGAATAATCAGCGCAATCGATGCATGCCGGCCTATTTGACATTGGTCAAAGAGAAGCGAAAATATTGAGACCGAATCCACCCGCACAATCGATGCATCACGGTCTGCAAGGGATATAATTTTATTAATAATATATATGTGAACTTTGAAAGTATTTTGAAAACTAATAAAGATATAATAATAATACTAATTACGAGTGTCGTTGTCGTGATCGAAGTCGTACTCGTTTAAAATTTTTGTCGATATCATTTCAAAATCAGCACAACGACAACGGAAAACATATACGTAGAAAGTTCGTCATCTATATGCCGTTTACGAAAATCATAATACCAGTTTTTAAAAACGACTGCTTTTCGGCAACGACAACAACACTCATAAAAAGGCCAAACCAGATATTTTATCCCTGATACCAAGGCCAAAAACTAATTTTTTTCAAAATCAAACGATTAATTCTTAGTTCTTTTATATGGATTGAGGTTTCGAAAACTAAAAGAATGGATTACATTTTGCTAATGTAACTATAACGGTAATAATTGCAGTCTAACAAAAAATAATATTTTACCAACACCAGAAATATATTATTATTATTAATAACATCAAGAAAACAACATTACCCGTGCACGCTATTTCTACGTGAATTATTTAAGTCCGTACGTTTTTGTGCTTGCAAACTATTCCTCATAGTACCACCACGAGAAATTGAATGATCCAAAACATCACTTAATGCAGAAAGAATATGTAAATATAAAGTATATAAGAAATAAGTTATTTTTAACATAATGAAAATAAAGAAAAAAGAACTATGAATTAAAGAAACCAGTTTAATACATTTCTCCTACAAAATGATAGAAAATTTCCATTTCCAACCACTTATTTTATTTTAAATAATTCACAATAACATACCGGTGAAGGCTTTGGCGTATTGAAATATTGCGCTGTAACAAGTGTGTATCCGAGTTAATTGAATGTGGTTCTTCTGTGCTATTGTCTGAATCGTTGCCACCAGATTCAGAACCAATTATGAATTGTGATTGTGTTAAACGTGAATCATCTATCCAAGAACGACGATTCTAATTTTGCAATATAAAAACAAAATTTATTTTAAATAAGATTTTTTAAATAAGTTATAATAATGTATCTTAACATACACGACTGGGAACTTTATTCATCAAATCTGAACTGGCTTTTTTTACACGTCTGACTAAATTACTAGCGAAAGGTTTTCTGGAGTAAAATAAAGAAGAAATAAAGCAAATACAAATACTAATCTATAAGCAAAATTTGATATTTTGAAGAAAATAACGAATATTATTATTATTAATATTATAAATTACTTCTTTGGGGCAACAGCTTCTGATTTTTTAAAGAGTTCCATAATCTTCTCTTCCAACTTTTCTTTTTGACGATTGAGGCTGTGCACACATTCCGTGTAGCTCTTTTCCTCCTCGTGAAAGTGTTTTTTATCCTCAAGAGAAAGTGTTAATAATTCATGATATTGCTTAAGTAAATGTGAAACATTTTCCATCAACGTTTTTCGCTCTGTATCTAGGTCTACATTTTGTTGCATCAGCATCTAAAATTCAAAATGTAAATTTCAGTAATTGTACATATATATATATTTATGAATGTAATTTAAATGTTATACCTCGCAACGCTGTGTTGACTTTGCGTATTTAATTTCAAGCTTTTTACATTGATCATTTCGACTGTCCATTTCTCCTGTTAGTTCATTGTTTTGTAACTTTAATTTGCCATTTTCCATGCGGATCATTTTGTATTGTTCCTGTATGTTTTTATATTCGTTCTTAAATCGCTCACTAGTTGCGAATAAATTTCGAAAATCATCAGTAAGTTTCGAATGTTCAGCACGAAGAATAGCAAGATCTTCTGAGCAAGACTTCATTGTAGTGTTCTGACGCTTTAGATCATTGATTTGGGTTTCTAAGCTTATAATATGTTCACAAAGTTCACGCGATTTGTTACGTAAATCTCGTACCACAGCCTTAAGTTGTTCTTTTCCTTTGTTTAACGATTCATATTCTGAAGACAGCTGATCATGCAAACATTGCAAAGTGAGTTGGTCGTGCAAGAGATTTTTATGTGCTTGTTTGATTTGTTCATTTTCTTTCAGAAGTACATCTTTATCTGCAGCCAATTGAGAATTTGCCAATTGCAAAGCAACATGTTGAGTATTTAATGAGGTAATTTGGGAACCCGAAGTTGCCACATCTACTTTAAAGCGTGCATTTTCAGCTTGTAGTTGATCATACCTAGATTGCAAGGCTACATTAAGCGCACTTAATTGAGTATTGGCTTCAGACAATTTGGTTAACTCCGCAATTTCGAATGCTTCAGAAGCCGAAGAAAGCTCAATATTCTTTTCTACAGTAAAAACTTCTTTACGATGACACAAAACACAGATGTCTGACTTTGCATTACCATTCTCAGACTGTTCCTTGGAAACATTAAGCATGATTTCTCGCACAGTTTTAAAGGTCTCCGGATTACGTACCAACTTTTCAACGACACTTTCTACATTCAACTCGGTTTTATCATCTGTTGAATCTACTTGTAAGCCAAGAATTTCTAAATTGTGCTTCACCTTGTTTGTGGCTAGAGTTCCATTGACTAAATCATTGCGCAAAGTAGCAATTGTTTGTAAATCAATATCTCGCAGGGATAAAAGTTCCTGATTTTGAATTTCAAATTTGTTCAGTCGAATCTGAGCATGCTCAGCTTCTTCTAGCACCTTTGTCAGTCGTAAAATTTCTTCACATTGACTATCGACTATTGCACATTGACCATCCAAAAACACTGATTTCTCTTCGAGATTCTCTTTTAGTTTAGCCACTTCTTTAGAAAGACTGGCATTTTCACGTTCACAAGTATTGAGTTTGGCTTGTAGCTCATAAACAGTTTCTTTAGTGCTTTCAAATTGCTTTACCTTTTCTATGTATTGTTCAATTTCTTTAGATCGAGAATCAGCCATACGCTCTAAGTCATCAGCTCGACGTTGCACACTTTCGTTTAATGTTTGAATACGTTGCTTCTCCTTATTCATCATCTCTACATTCTTTTCCAAATCTGCTATTTTTTTTCGTTCTACTTCACGTTCTTGACTTTGTTTTTCGAAAGCCTTTTGGCGATGATTTAACGTAATTTGCATTTTTTTATTCTCCGCTAAGACATCTTTAAACACGTTTTCTAACTCAACGTTTTGTTGGGAAAGACTTTGTATGTTATCTTGCATTTGTTCAATTTTTAAAGTCAACTTCTTTTTCTCTTTTTCCAACTCTAATATTTTATTGGTAGACTCGTGAAAGGAAGACTCTTTTAGCTGTTCGAACGCTTCAGTAAGGCGTCGATTTTCTAATTCAAGCTTTAATGCACGGGTCTGTAAAAATAAAATTCAATATAGCATATAATAAAAGAGTTATGTACCTTTATTTTCGTTTTACCTGTGCGTTATTTGTCAACTGTTCTGATAAACTATTGTCACCTGAATTACAGTCCTCGTCATTATCTGAATATGACTTATCCATGTCTAAAGTGCTATTTAGGTTCTTAGCAACCAATTGAAGCTGCGTGTTCTCTTCAATTAATTCCTCTATCCTTGAGCGATCTGAATTTTTTTCTAATGCCATATCATTTAGTTTTTGCTTATATTTTATAATCTCCGATTCCAAAGTCATAACATGTTCCGATCTTTTGCGCCATCGTTGCAATTGCTCCTCTAACATTTCCCTTCAAAAAAATAAAAAACCGTTTAATTAAAATTAAGAAAAAAAAAACAATAATAAATTACTTTGATTCCAAAAGCATTCGATTATCCTCACGCAATTCTTCAACACGCGTTTTATAGAACTCTGAATCAGTTAGTTTCTCTTTGAATTTTTGCAACTCTATTTCCAAACGATCGGCTCTTTCCGCACGTTCTCTTAATACATCAACTTCATCACGATAAGCTGATGCACGTTTAGCTTCGGAATACCACTCCTGACTCTAAATGGGTTAAATAAATTTTTTTAATGCAAAATTAAAATTAACAAAGAAATCTTCCACGTCTAAACTTACTTCTAGTCGCAATTTTTCATACTGAGCATTTTTGTGTTCTAGTTCTTCACGCAGTTCCAATTGCCCTTCCGATTTTTCTTCACTAAAGTTGTGTTCAAATATTAAACGTAAGTTGCTGGTAACTGTGTGTTTATATGCTCATTACTACTTACAGCTCTTGGCGCAATTTTCTTAACTTTGATTTTAAATCCGCCAATTCAACCGCCATATGATTGTTTTCTGTGTTTGAAGCAGAAGAAATTGGCGTTGCTGTTATACCACTTGAAGCAGACAATGACAAGTTGGAAGAGTTATCTCCGCAATTAGATGTGTTTAAAATGTCACGTTCCGCGCACACTGAGGAAATCCACTTTAAATACATGCTATCACGTTCTTTGGTCAATCTTAAAATGTGATTATACATTGCCTGGGGCGTTAGCAAATCCAATGATTCTTCAGTTAATACCAAGCTGTGATTATCCGTCACCTAATATAACAATTATCTTTAAAATACACAACATATAAATTTAGTTTTTATTATTAGATACCTGCTTGATTAGCTCAACAATGGCATGTTGTGTTTCAACGTCCAACTCTTTTATTCTAGCAATAAAAAGTTCTTTATTTGGACACTGCACTGCAGCTCCTAATAGAAGTGTTAATAAAATTTTCATTTGTTCCAAGCCTTGTTTAGTTTCTGGGTGATAGCCAAGAATGAAACAATCTGGCAGCACCAAAATGGTTTGTCCAAATTCATCTTCAAATAATGATTTCAAATTCCTTACTATACATTCGAAGTTTTTTGCTCTTGCAATACACAGGCCAACATCATTGCTATCATGTATTTCAGTAGGATTATTTTGGGGTTCAGGATCTATCTGAAGCCATACACTGTGAATGATATGACCATCGAGAAGTGAACAGTAGCCCGTAAGAATTTCAGGGCGCGAAAGGCAGGATTCCAACTACATCAAAGTAAATAAATGCAAAGTACAATTAATTATCAAAAATAATCATTAAGGTGTGTGTCTGTGATAATTTCCCCCAAGTAAAATCTTATATTTAAATACTGGAAGAATTTGTTTTGTCGTTGGATATTAATTCTGATGAAACATACAGGGTTTTAAAGGTATTTTCGTGTAGATATGCAATACAAATTCAAAGCATTATAACAAGAAAATACAATATAATAGTCTGGTAGTGTATAGTCATTTCTAAAAAAAAAAAAAAAATTTAAGGAATAGAGCTATTACAAAAAGCTTTATAAAATACATAACTGAAATTTAACTCATAGAATAAATTCGAAAAATGAAAAATATTTTTTTAAAAATTTCTTTTAAGCATACTCATAAAAAACAGATTTGGGCTGAAGAAAAGCAACTTCAAATCGTGGAGATCTGAAAAAATTAGAAAGTTATACGGCATAAAGCACAAAAAAGCCGATTTTATTTGTAACACAAAATTAATTAAAAACAAAAATATACTTTAAACTGAATTGAATCAATTTTGTGTGAAAAATATATTAGGATTTTTCCACTAAATGGCTTATAACTTTCTTAATTTTTATCTTAGTTTACAAATTTTATACATCATGTGACCGTGAAATACAATCCGAAAAAATATACTTCCAGAAGGCCTAGAAAAATACGCATGATGAATTCAGAAGGGAATTTAGCGAACCGAAAGAATCTGTAGGTCTAAATCGAAATGGCAGGGAAACTTCCGCTACCCAGGAGCTAGTGTTCGGACGCCTACGCAGGTGAATTCGTAATCTCTTGTTTCTTCAAACGTGAATTTTAAGCTTAAGGACTGGAGACGAGTTTATTGTTTTAGATTTTTTGTTTAAAGTAGAACCGTCAACTAAGCTATCTCAGTGTCCACATGGCCACCTAATGTCAAACTTTCATTTATTGCTAACGGTTAAGGCCGAAACCTTTTATTGGGATTATATAAAACAGAACCAAAGGGCCATGTATCCGATGTTAAGGGCTGCGCTATCTAGTGAATTTGGTACGTTGGAAAGTGACCACGAAATTATGCTTTAGATCTCTTTGCGTAAACAACTCCTAAAGGAAAGCTATGATGATTTCCATTCTTTTTTTTTTTTTTTTTTTTGATACTTTGAGCCAAAACTTAGCGGATGTCCCCTACTAATGCAATGCATTGTGTTGGTATTAGGAAAAAAGGTTATGAGGGGAAGGAAAGAGGGACTAGTGTCTATGGACATTTAATTTGAACTTTTCCATATTGTAGCCGACTAGGAAGACTTCTGCCGGGAGTCTATTCCACATACGGATAGTTCGACCGAGAAACAAATTTTCTCTGTAATGAGTTGTGCGATACATTGGACAGTCGACAAAGAACGGATTCGATCTGCTGGAAAAGCAAGTACTACGGGAAAGCACCCGCGTCTCAGGGATGAGTTCGCCCATTTCCGCTGAACAC
The DNA here is from genome assembly GCA_943735925.1 of Pollenia amentaria. Lineage (NCBI taxonomy): Eukaryota > Metazoa > Arthropoda > Insecta > Diptera > Polleniidae > Pollenia > Pollenia amentaria. The sequence goes on along the minus strand of OX031009.1, from coordinate 91,689,776 downwards.
TTACCGTGTTAATATCGTAGTACAATGACACACAACCCACATTCCGACGATGCTCCAATGAGTCCTGCATGTCCAACTGTCATTGATGAGCTTCAACACACTCCTTTGCACCCGATCCAGAAGCTTCAAGATAGACCTTGAAGCACCTGCCCTGAGATGGGAGTTGTATTCCATTTTCGGTCGGATATAGGCGGTATAAATAGTGAGGAGATCAGACGGAGTGAAGTAGTTCTTGCACCGTTTTAGGAAACCAAACCACTTAAATGCTTCTTTCAACACTTGAAAAACATGCTGGATCCAACGAACATCACACTCAATTTTCATTCCCAAAACATCAGTGTCCGATTCCTCAATATTTATACCTCCCATGGATACAGGGTGTATCGTTCGCTTAAACTTCCGTTTTTCAAATCCCATGTCAGACGCCTTCTTGATAGAAATAATAAAAAAAAACCTACGAGTACATGCGGACCTTAAGGTCATGCTATTTATTTCAGACCGAAAAGACTTGTGCATTCTTCGTGAGTTGGTTAGAAAAGTGGAAAAGGTTCTTTCAGAAAACAAATCAATTCCTTTTGGTCGGCAGCGCCAGGTAAATGAAATTGCTGTAGAGGGAAACTCAGAAGATGCGGTTGCGGAAACCGATCCCCATTTTGAGGCCTTTAGAAAGGAAAGAACATGGGCAAAGGGTGATTACTCAAAGTTTAAGTGTTGGAATTGCCTGCAATTTGGACACAATACATACACTGTCCCGAGGAAAGTCGGCATATTTTCTGCTACAAATGCGGACAAAGAGGGGTTACCACTCCTAAGTGTAAGGATACTCACGCGGAAAACAGGAAGCGGATCGGGTGGGCGACCGGGGATGCTCGTTCCAAAAGCTAAATCCCGATTTTAAATCCCGAAGTGCAGGTCACGAACAAACTCGTTCAATTGAACGGATCAGTCAGATGAACGATGAACGGTCGTTCAGTTTTATCGTTCAATTTCGTTCAATCGTTCACACATGTTACAACTACACAAGGTAGACTCGTTGCTACAACAAGTACAAAAAGACAAAAATAACAGGCAATTTCTTTTTGTATTTTCTACCGAGACGTCAAAAAAAGAGCAACACTGTGCTTTCAGCAACACTAACTGCCAATTTCACGATGTCGAAAGAACGGTTTCTTTCGTACAACTACAACTAATTCTCAGAAATTTGTTTTTGTTTCAAATGTATTTGTGCGAAAGAAAGCGTTCTTTCTACATCGTGAAATTGGGAGTAAATAAAAACCACAATTGAAAAAGAAACAAAGAAAAAATGGGGCGCACTAACTATAGGTGTGTTCATTTACTTTACTAGCAGAAACTTTCAAAGAGAGAATAAGTAGGAATTAAAAGAAATCGCTCCCAAAAATACTAAAAAGTAAATGAACACTTTACCAGCCAAAATTTGCAAGTTAAAGTATTGACGAATATACAGGAATATTTAAGTCTTGGGAACATTTTATACGTTACGGTAAAAATAATATGATTTTATTAATTTATATTTGTTTATGTTCAATAAAATGAATCATGAATTTGATTTTTTTTTTATTTAGGAGGTGAAAGAAGAATTCGGCCTTTCATCAATAATAAAAGATAAAAAAAAACCCTTTGTTAACAATTAAAGTATTTATAAGGCAAAACAAAATATTTAATTTTACAATCTATATATAACCTGCATACATATGTATATAGGTATATAAAATTTCAACGCTACGGACTGACTGACAGATTCATCTTCGCACAGCCTTAACGCTGTGAGTTATAAGGCTGAAATTTGAAGCGGATGCTGGTCTCTCGATTGCGACTCTCGACTTCTTTCATGTGTAAATGCTAGCTAATAGGGAGATCGATTATTCGACTTTTTTCAATAACCGGTTTTCGAATATTACGAATAGTTGCTATTTTAATAAACCCGGTTTTCGGTTAAGCAATTTTTAAATAACCGGTTAACCGCTATTAATTCGTATACTTAAAAACACAAAAAGCAATTAAGTTTTTATAACAAGTTAGAGTGCTATATTCGGCTGTGCCGAATCTTTGATACCCTCCACCGACAGGAGTGGGCTCTATATGATAAATACATATATATTATTAACTAAGCTTCACAAAAACGAAAGTCAGCATTAAAATTGGTTGCGGTTTAGACCTGAATTAAATTATTGACCGACAATAAGAAAATTTTATTCGTTTCTTGTAAGAACTTTGTACTGGCTTGAGTAAAATATCATTATTCGTAACAGTTTTAGCCGGACTAAAATGATTTTTGGGAGGGTAATTTGTATTGGACCTATGGTAAATTATGGACAAATCATCCCAAAATTCTGAAGACTGGTATTACAAAAAATAAATTAGAATAAATTTCAATACAGCAGTGTAATTAGTTTTAGCGTTAACAGTAAATTTCACAAATTTGCATGATAGTTTTTCTTGCCATATGAATTTAAGTAAAAAATTTCACCGCAATATCTATAAATCCCAAAGTGGGATTTATTTGGTTTTAGGCGCAATAAACTGTTTTCCGAGAGTAGGGTTTATATGGGGCCTATGGTAAATTATGAACAAATCTTTACTAAATTTGGCAGTGTGATTTCTCGTCCTATAAAACTGTGATGCTCCGAACTTCAATTTGATAGCATTATTTATTACGGTTTTAGGCGTACTAAACGGTTTTCCGGGAGTAGGGTTTATATGGGGCCTAGTGTAAATTATGGACCGATCTCCAAAAAATTTTACAGTTTGAATTATGGTCCTATGAAACTGTGACGTACCAAATTTAAGTATGCTAGCGTTATTTATTGCCGTTTTAGGCGTACTAAACTGTTTTTCGCGAGAAGGGTTTATATGGGCCCTAGTGTAAATTATGGACCGATCTCCAAAAAATTTTACAGTTTGATTTGTGGTCCTATGAAACTGTGACGTACCAAATTTAAGTCTGCTAGCGTTATTTATTGCGGTTTTAGGCGTACTAAACTGTTTTCCGCGAGAAGGGTTTATATGGGGCCTAGTGTAAATTATGGACCGATCTTTAAAAAATTCTACAGTGTGATTTCTGGGCCTATAAAACTGTGACGTACCAAATTTTAATATGATAGCGTTATTTTTTACGGTTTTAGGCGTACTAAACTGTTTTCCGTGAGTAGGGTTTATATGGGGCCTATTGTAAATTATGGACCGATCTTCAAAAACTTTTACAGTGTGATTTGACGTATTATAAAACTGTGACGTACCAAATTTAAGTATGCTAGCGTTATTTATTGCGGTTTTAGGCGTACTAAACTGTTTTCCGCGAGAAGGGTTTATATGGGGCCTATGGTAAATTAAGGACCGACCTTCACGAAATTTAACAGTATGATTTGCAGTCGTATAAAGCAAATTCGTGCAAAATTTTATGTCATTCCGTACATTATTCCACCATTTATGTTAGTTTTTGTATCAAAATTATCAATTTTTTTTGGGTAGTGGTTCCACATTTTGATTCATAGTTCTGATCCTACTAAAAGAACTTCTGTAGCGTGTACTTACAACGCTATGTACAAGTAAATTTTAATTAGGCGATTTCTGAAAAATTAAAATAAGAAGGAAAGAATAGACCAATTAAGAGTAGTATTGATAGCAGCTCCCGTATTTAATAAACAAAAATGTTGAAGAAAGTAGTATTTCTCCTAAAAAATATCAGTATTTAATAAAGCTGAAGAGAGGGATAAACACAAAATAAAAAAAATATAGCTAAACATTTTATATTCCAGCACTTTATAAAAAATTAAAAAAGGCAGTTATTCTAAAAATTTTTAATACAAGTAATTTATTATCTAACACAAAAAGCTTTTTATAACAGTCTTTTTGATGATATTGATGAAGGACCACTTGGAAGAATGCAATCCTGACAAATATACCAGATTATTTTAAATAAACGTGGAAAAAATATTACTATTGTATTATAAACATTCTATATCTATAATAAAGAAATTTTCTGGTCCAATATTAACAGATTCATTATAGGGAAGTTAGACTGTATTAAAATATATTAAAAACGAAACAAATGATGAAAAAATAATAACATAAAAATAATGGCAGTCTGCTGGAAGCAAAAATCAAAAGACCTAGATGTTGCCATTTATTTTTGGAAATTCTTAGCGTTTGAGAGTGCAATGGGTTCAGCTACGAAAAGTCTAACAGTCCCATGTGGATGAAGCCGATAGTCATACTTAATATAGGTTTTGTAAAACTGTTTTTATTTTTACTTATGCAATAATTTTCAGTTTGAGGAGTAGTGTTTTGTCCTTTGTAGTGTACACACTAGAGGTCTGCTGTGAATAATTCGCTTGTTTGCCTATACTCAAAGTGCACACCATTTATTCAAATAAAAAACAATCAAAGAGATAAGGAGAGAGTAAACCATATACAAAAATAAGAGAGAATGAATTGAATAAAAAACTTGTTTACTGTAAATGAATTTGAGATTTATTCATAAATAAGAAAATATTGCAATGACCCGTTATAGAGAGCAAATTTACAGAAAACATTCAAATAATTTTTGAATTAATGAATGTGTGAATATATATTTGAATACATTGACATAATAGTTGTGTGAGCTAAAGGTAAGTTACGAATTTAATCTATATTTTCTTGCTTTTAAAGCAAAATGAATTTATGAATTTATTATTATGTTCTTATTATATTTTAATTCCTAGTAACAAGTACAAAAATTTCTGTGAAAATTTGAGTTCAAAACATATGTATATGTATTTAATGTGTAAGAAAATGAATTTAAAATATAAAACCAAAAATTTATTTAATGTGTAAAAAAATTTTTTTTTAAGTTAACTAGGTAAAATGTATTTAACAAATAATTCATGAAATAAATTTAATTTTATTTTTATTTCGGCTTCTTTTATTTATAAGAGTTTAGCTTAACTACCATTATCCACCTAACACATACATAGTGTTTGTACAGTAAAAAATTCAAATAAGAAGTAAAAATTCAAATAATTTTACATTCAATATTTAATTGAATATTCAACTTATTTTACTTGAGTGGACTGAATTGAATGAGTAAGTAAATTGCTTCTCTTCAGTTGAATTTGTTTGTGTTTGTTTTGACTTTGGTTATTCTCTCATTTGTTTTGTTATCATTGGGTGCTCAACAGAGCGAATTTAAAACGTGCGTGGTGGAAAACTCACTGTAGTTAAAAAACAAATGAGTGCGTTGAAATTGCTTTTTATTCATTCTTGCAGACCTCTAGTACACACGTCTTTAAGTTTGATCCGTCCGAATCGTGATAAATTAAAAGTATCCGCGTCTGTTTGTTGTGATTTTGTGATTATTAATATTAAAGAAAAGAAAATCAATAAATAAATAAAAAACGAAAAAAATAATTAACCCGCCGCATTTCCAACAACAAATAATACGACGAAAACCAAAATAACAACAATAAACATTATCATAAAACACTGAAAAATATACCAAAGCAATAAACAAAAAAAAAAAAAAACAATAAGCAAAAAACCACAACTAAAATTACAAATAGAGAGGGTGGTTTCGAATCGACTTCTGCAACATACGTGGGCTGAGGAAGAATTTTTCCTCTGTATATGCCCATGTTTGTCTTCATCGACCAGGTGTTTTCGCCTTATGTGAAACTCAGTTATCTGAAAATTCTGATCCACTTGATTTTCAGATTCCTGGGTATCACCTCCTATCCTTCTTTAATCTTCATTGGGGTCTTGCTATGTACATACGCAATGAAGCTGTGTATCAATGCCAGCAATCAATTGGCATGTTTGATGCAGAATTTAACTGTCTTTGGGTTAAATTCAAAATCGATGCCTACTATTTGCATTTCGGGGTTCTTTACAGAAGTCCAAATACGGGAAGGGATATAACTTTATCGGACTTCGACTCCCTTTCCGATTCTATATCGAAGATTCTTGAAAATTGCCCGGGCAGTGAAATCGTTGTTGCTGGTGATTTTAATATCCACAATTCTTCTTGGCTTCGCCACTCGGGCCGTACAACTTATGAAGGCCAAAATGTTGAGCTATTTGCTGCGCACAACCACCTCGTGCAACTTGTGAATGAACCAACACATATTCCATGTGTTGATGGACACCAGCATAATACCCTTGACCTTTTCCTCTCTTCGCACACTCAAAAGTACGAAGTTGAAGTTCTAGCACTTCTCGGTTACTCGGATCATTGCACCATTTCCGCCGCTTTTCCGTTTTCTAAACTTCAAAACGTTTCACGACGGGCTACGAAACGCTCAATATTTGTTTACGGAAAAGCTCGTTGGGCTGAGCTCAATGATTTTTTTTAGGCATTTTAACTGGAAACTTTGTTTACTGGACAATGACGTCAATGCCATGGCGAAAATGGTGAAAAATGTTATAATGCTAGGAATGAAAATGTTCATTCCAGTTAAAAAAGTTTCGAATAAACCTAGATCTAAATCTTGGTTTAATCAGACGTGCAAATTAGCAGTCAGATCCAGAGAGGAAGCCTTTAGAAATTGGCGTAACAATAAAAACGCTGATACTGAATTGCTACGCAAAATGGCAAGGTCTTCGTGTGCCAAAGTACTTAAACGGGAAAAAGCTCTTCACGAGCAACGTCTTCGTACTGAAGTTCTTACTGCTTCACGGGGCAGTAAAAGCTTCTGGTCATTCGTTAAAAGAGTAAGGGATAATGCTAGTTCCTAAATACAAACTCTTTTAAAGGATGGCCTAACAAACACGGACCCGGTTGATAAGGCTAATTGTTTTGCCGAATTATTTCCTAATAATTCTTGTTTACCTGCTAGCAATCAACCACCACCCGAGCTCGAAAAAGTATCGGTTGCTATGCCAAAGATATTTTTTCGAGCTCGAGCTGTTAAAAAGGTTCTTGCGGATCTCGACATAAAGAAGTCTCCTGGGCCGGATGGAATACCTGCACTGGTCTTGAAGCAGTGCTCTTCGACGCTATCTCGTCCCAAATCTTTAGCAAATCTTTTCATCACTTTATACCATGCCGGGGAATTTCCCATCTGCTGGAAAGTTGCTAATGTAACGCCAATTCCTAAAAAAGGAGTGGCTAATAACCCTGAAAAGTACCGCCCAATTGCAATTTGTTCGGCACTTTCCAAAGTTATGGAGAGTATGGTAAACCACCATCTTGTCAAATTTTTAGAGTCAAATTGCCTACTAAGCAATGTGTTCTTAAAAAAATATCCAACACTCTGCTTAATTTTTCTTGATTGTGATTATTCATTATGTTGTTTAAGGAAATTATATACTTAACGATACGTCATTTTCAATTTTGTTAATAACTTGGATATTTTTTAAGGTGGAAGTTTAAAATTTTTTAAAAATATTGAACGTGAATCGTAATCAATAAGAAGTCAATTTCAAATTTGTCAATGATACATGGTTTTGCGTTTTGGCTAACGATATGTATTTTGTTATTGTAAAAAATTATTTGATGTGAGAATGTACTAATACATTATTAATACATTGATTTGGTGCTTTAAAAGGGTGTTTTTTTTTTCTGGAAAATTATTGAAAATAATAACAACAAGAACGGAGCACGTATATTTTGTTCTTGTAAAAAATGTTTGGACTACCAACCAAAACGTTGGGTTGTTTTGTTGAGCACACTTTTCTAAAGTAGGTAAACATTTTTTAAAAACGCTAATCTATACAAATTCTCAATATAAACTAAATAGTTCTGAAATATAGAATACCTAGGTTAGGTTATCAACCCTATTAGTCCATATTAGAGCACCATTTCGATTTTGACCCATTTTCGGGTTCTGAAAGTAGGACTTTTTTACGGAATTTCATAATTTCATTTTCAGCTATGCTCTATTACAAAAAATTTATACAAATTCTGAATATAAACTATATAGTTCTGAAATCTAGAATGCCTAAGCTATCAACCCTATTAGTCCATATTAGAGCACCATCTCGATTTTGACCCATTTTCGGGTTTTGAAAGTAGGACTTTTTTACGGAATTTCATAATTTCATTTTCAGCTATGCTCTATTACAAAAAATTTATTCAAATTCTGAATATAAACTATATAGTTCTAAAATCTAGAATACTTAAGCTATCAGCCCTATTAGTCCATATTAGAGCACCATTGACAATTTACTATTGCATACAATAGAATTTAATTTGAAATTTATAAAATAAAACGTTAATGTCAAATCGGGTAAAACTTATTGTCCACAATTCCTAATCATTTTTGTTCGCCCACGTTGACTCCTTTTCCAGAAATCTACTCATCCTCCAGAGAACTCTAAAGGGTAAATTGTGAATAAGTCGCTTCAACTCACTCTGTTAAAAATTCTAATTATAGGAAACGATGGAGAAACTTATTGTCCACAATTCCTAATAATTTTTGTTCGCATTTATCCCTCATAAAAGCGTTAACATAAGTTCTGTTAAGTGGTTAACATTATTCTGTTAACATAACAGAATGTGTCTAGGGTTATAAATTTTAAAATTTAACTTCACACACATGATTTATATCAGGTTTATGAAACGAATTTTCTATGAAAATTGGTTTAATAAAACTTTTATTAATCAAAAATATTTTTTATGATATTTTTTAGGGGGTTAAAATACATTTGCATTGTTTTGAAATACATTTGGAGAATTATAAAATTATATTTGGACAATTTTAAAATATATTTGGACAAATTACAAATGTTTGGACAATTTTAAAATTCATTTGCAAAATTTTAAAATACAATTGGAAATGGTGTAATTTTTTATATCAATAATCAAATATGGATAAAAATAAAACAAATATATTTTTATGTTCAATTAAAAATTTAAGTTTGTTTTTATTATATTTCTTACAAAGAAATAATACCTATATGTTCATGATATATGTATTTTTTCTGGAAAATTAAGTAGTTTTTAATACAGTTTAAAAAGTTTTTACATAATTAAAAAAAAAATCCCGAAAAATTTGTAATATTCCCTTGAATCCCGGGATTCAAAATATCCCGAATCCCGGGATTCAGAAAAAGCAATCCCGATTGGAGTCCCTAGTAAACACTAGTTTTATTAAAAGCTTGTTTGTTTTTACAAAACGTTTGCTGGGTCAGACATCATTTACCAGTTTCTTAATTATATTATACAATTATCTTCTTAAAAATAAAGATAAGGAAGTCAATAAAAATTGTTAAAAAATAAAGCTAAAGTTTGATTAAGGGATAAAAACCGTCGCGTATGCGGATGACGTGGCGGTTGCGGTCATGGGTAAACATCTGAACACGTTATCCCGTTTTATGGAATCTGTATTGCAGATCCTTAGCTCCTGGAGTAGCTCCTGTGGACTTGGTGCCAATCCACAGAAAACTGAGTTTGTACTCTTCACCAGGAAGTACTTTAGACTTCCTAGGCTAAATGGCACGGAGCTGATAATCTCGGTCAGTGCTAAATATCTGGGCGAGATTCTCGTTAGTAAACTATCTTGGGAACTCAACGTTCGTTCGAGGGTTAATAAGGCCATTGTGGCCTTAGCCCCAGTAGCGTTGCATGGATTTTTAAGGCGGTGGTAAAACCGATCCTCTTCTATGCCCTAGGAAAGGGACGGTACTGTATGAGCGTTGATGATCACGGGATCACTTCGGTCGACACCGACAAAGGCGCTGTTTGCTATATGGCTGCCAGTTGACATCATGGCCGAACATCTAGCCCTAACTTCCGCGATTAGGCTAGGAGCGGTAGGCCTATGGTCTACGCGGGACTATGGTCATGCCACAATCGAGCTTCGCGCGTCATATGACCTGGCGGGATTGGACTATTGCACTCCGGAAGCCTTTTTCGGTGCTTAGTGCACAGTTCATCATGGCAATGGTGATGAGCTGTTTGATAACACGCAATCTCTAGCACCGGCCCTAAGGGTCTACACTGCTGGTTTCAAGATGGGCAGTAGAGTAGGTGGAGGTTTCATCATCGAGAAATTGGGAAAAAGGGCCTCTTATGCTATAAACACAACTGGGACGAACGACGAATTTCGCCAAGCACGAAGAATTTTTCCGTAAAAATTCGCTGAGTAAATTCGTCGTATGAAGCCCAATGACGACGAATAACAAGCAGCTATTATAATTGAGACAGTTGATTGCTATTTGTGCAAAGATTGAGAAATAATGGGACCATATTATAAAAAATAATGCTTAAATATTAAAACATAATTAAAAACACAACTAAAACTATTTTTATAGCAAAATACTTTGTATATTTATTTTAAATGTTAATCTCTGCCATAAGGCGGGCGGCAAACTGGCTGAGGTACTATCGTATATCGTGGGATATATGTATATTTACGGACAGCAAGGCTGCCATTGCAGCTTTGGCTGGTGTCTTCACGACATCTATGTTAACAGTGGAATGCCGGAGGTCTCTAAACGAGATGGGAGGTAGAAGAGCTCAGGAGATATGGCAGGGGGAACACACCTGCTCGATGGCCAGGACTCTATGGCCCCCTACGACGCGGCGAGAACGCGCGTGCTACTTGGCCTTGGTAGGGACCGTATAAGGACAGTGATATCGGCCATTACGGGTCACTGGGTGATAGGGACTCATGCGCGGAGAATGGGTCTTGATTACAATAACTACTGCAGAAGTTGTCATGATGAGGAAGAGGAGGCGGTGTTTCACTTTCTCTGCTAATGCCCCGGTCTCGGGGATAGTAGGTTTAGGCATTTCTGGAGACCGAAGCTGCCATGTCTGGATGATATGTCCAATGTGGGACTGAAATCGATCTCTCTGTTCTGCAGAGTCGGGGAGGTTCGAGGCTGCAGTGACTTCTGGAGAATAGTCTGGTGAATACTGGTTGACTCTTGTCACTGGCTAAGGGTATCACAAAGGACCCAAATGATCCGTCCTCGTGTCGGCTGCCCATTGAACCTAACCTAACTTAACCTAAAGTTTGATCAAATCTAATGTTTGCTACGTCTGAACATATGTACCTTTACTCGTACTTAATTATATACATATGAAAAAAATAAAATAGTAATTTTAAACATACCCAGGAAACGAGTGCGCCATTTATGAATTCATCTATTTCATTAGCTGAAAAAGCAGTACCCGCTACAGCTGCCATTATTCAATATTATTCTTGTTGTTGCAGCTTACTCAAGTAGATAGATAATCTTTGGAAATATGTATTGAGTGCAAGTAAGTTGTATATTTATAGAAAAACATTCACACTTTTTTCATAATAGATGTGAAAACATCTTATAATAATTATTAAATTCTCTTTTTCAATATCATATTTAAGTGTCAATATTTTTAAATTGTTCATCCCTAGTGACAAAGTATAATCCTTGTAATAACTTTTCAGTTTTCACCAGAAATGACAACAAAGCGGTCCTCGAACTACTGTTTAGTGTTTTGTTTTAAGAGTGCAGTCTTAAAGGAATTTAGTAACTTTAAATCAACAAAGTATTCTTAAATATTTTGCACTAATATTATCAATTTTTCCAGATGCTTTTTTATTACAATTCTAAATTAAATTTGTAGTTATAAGCCCAATAAACAATAAAAAAATATAAAACCACTTGATAAAATACCAAGTCAGAAATTTACGCCATTATTTATTATCGGCGGCGTGCGGCTGACGACAAAAATTCACGGCGGTGGTCGAAGCCGGATGTTGGCGATATTTGAACGGCTAGCCACTTTTTGTTCGGCTCATACAAAAAATGGCTAATGCAAGGAACACAACTGGGACGAACGACAAATTTCGCCCAACTCGACGAATTTTACAGTAAAAATTCGCCGAGTAAATTCGTCGTATGAAGCACAACAAGCAGCTTTTAAGGCCGTGTCAGATTCAACTTTGTCGCTTTGCGTGACGTTTCTAACTTTGGCAGAAGAACGCAAAGCAATAGGTGTATGACACAATGAAAACTTTGACAACACTCACGCATTGTTTGTTTACTTATAAAAGCGGTTGGTAATTTCATTTAATTATTTGTTATAAAAATAAAAGTTTAAAATTTAATTGGACGGTATTTTGGAATTGATTTTGGCAAAAAAAATTAAAAAAAAAGAAAATTATACTAGCCAATTGTCAAAGCGCGCAAAAAGATGAGAGTTGGCTAACTTTTTGCTTCGCTCCGCTTTGAAAGTACTTTATGTGACATGTTTCGCATAAGTATGTATATTTTATCTTAGATGTCAAAGCGAATCGGTAACGCAAAGCGAAGCAAAAGTTGTATCTGACATGGCCTTTATAATTGAGAAAGTTGATTGCTGTGCCCATGTTCTGTAACTGTCGCGGCGAGAAACTTTTCGATTGAAATGTGAGAAATGAAACAAAAATGCCATCAATGGAAACAAACAGCTGTTTTTCTCACTTAACTGCGTCTGTAACATTGTTGGCGAGTAATAACTGTCACGTAAGGATTTTTCTCGCCAATATACTGAAAAAGTGTGTCTATAAAATTTTTGTGAGAAAGTTCCCGCTTTGAAGTGTCAAATAAACTCACTCGTAAAAAGGGATGAGAAAAATTTTTAACACTAAAAAATAAATTAAAAATGCAATGAATATTAACACGTAGGATAAGTATTATGTTCTTGGCAGATTTTTTCATTGTTTAATTATTTTGCATTTAACATTTTTAAAAAATATACGAATGTATTCAATGCAGTTTTTTCATCAACAAATATTAAAGTCGCACTTTACATTTTTTGGTATAGCCGACGGTTGTTTTTTCGCTGCTGACGTTGAAAATTTTTCAAATTTGGTCGCCGTCAACGATATGTTTGACTGGCGTTCTCAACGTCTGCAATTTGTAATCGGCTTCGAGTGGAATATTATGACATTTATAACGTAACGACGTAATCGCTTTTGATGGTTTTCGACATGAGTTACAGACACACTTTTTTCTCACATTTCAAGAATCGATGGAATATTTTGTTTCACGATGCGAGAAGTTCTCACCAAAGTTACAGAACATGAGTACTGCTTGTGCAAAGAGAGAGAAATAGTGTGACCATATTAAAAAAATAATAATGCTTAAAAATTAAATCATAATCAAAAACAACAAAAAATATTTTTATAGCAAAATACTTTGTATATATATTTTAAATGTTATACAATAAAAAGAAAAACAATTATTAAGGTAAAGAGAAACTTTATTTACTAAAATACTTCTAAACTACATAAAACCAAATATGGTCAACTAGTACTGATTTGTTCGTCTTTCAATACATGCAAACTTTTTCACTAATACATGTACACTTTTCCAACTGTCTTCTCTACTGTCCTGCAAATTTTGCAGACAGTAAAATGGACAGTGATTTGACATTTGGTGACAGTAATTTTAAGTTTTGTTCGCAAAATAAAAAAAAAATCAACAATTAAAAGAAAATTGATAAATTATGCTTTGGTTTTGTATGTTTTACTTAAGGGTTATCTATGTTCACAAAAAATAGTTGTTAAATGCTATTTTTAATTTGTTTATATATGTAATCCTTTAATTCCCTGTGGAACATAGGGCCGCTTATATACATTTGCATAGGTTTCAGTAATCGTTTTAGCTTCGGGCAGAATAAGTGATTGGCCTATAGCTCTCCTAGGCTGGCGCTGGGGATGCCAGCTAAGCCACCAGCGTGGCTTGGTGAATGTCAATAGCAAACTTAGCAAATATGCCTACTTCCCGAGACGTCATTTTTTTTTTTTTTTTTTTAAATGACCGTTCGGATATGCTGAAGACCGTCGCTCGAATTAGCTCCCACCTCAACAGAGGTGGTCCCCAGGGAGTACCACGAGGAGGCCACTGCCGTAGCAATGGGATCAGCGCGCTGACCTACGAGTCGACTTGGAGTGAATTACTAAGGATAGTGGGAACACTCTACCTTATACTTGCAGTTTTTGGGATGACAAGTCTTACTAAGGAACGCTTTAACCAGTTTGCCTTACACACTCCCATACTCTCCAAATTTTTTTTTTTTTTAAATGGACAGTGATTTGACATTTGGTGACAGTAATTTGAAGTTTTGTTCGCAAAATAAAAAAAAATCAACAATTAAAAGAAAATTGATAAATTATGCTTTGGTTTTGTATGTTTTACTTAAGGGTTATCTATGTTCACAAAAAATAGTTGTTAAATGCTATTTTTAATTTGTTTAGTTCATATAAAACACGTTTAGCTAAAACTTGCACTGCGACATTCACGTTAGACATTTTTTTTTTAAATGAACTGTCTTAACTACTGTCTGGACGCCTACGTCACGAAGACAGCAAGTAGTGTTTTTGGCAACTAATATGTATTTGCCTACTGTCTTGCCAGAACTGTCATATGTAAACGTACTGTAAATGTACCTGAATGTACATTTTTGTGTGTTTATAACACTTATTGGGTATTGTCAAAAGGCGTCCAGACAGTAGTTAAGACAGTTCACTTTTAAAAAAATGTCTAACGTGAATGTCGCAGTACAAGTTCTTGCTAAACGTGTTTTATATGGTCTTAACAAATTAAAAATAGCCCTTAAGTAAAACATGCAAAACCAAAGCATAATTTATTAATTTTCTTTTAATTGTTAATTTTTTTTTTTTACTTTTGCAAACAAAACTTCAAATTTCTGTCAGCAAATGTCAAATTACTGTCCATTAATTCATTTATTAATGATGTGCTAATAATACCAATTTATGATAAAAAACACTGAAATTTATTGTTGTGGGAGAGCTAGTTTCTATGCGCATTTCGCTGGTTGCTTAGGCCAGCTCGTCAGGAAACTTTTTCCAAATACTTTAGAAAAGCTAAAAATATTATACAAGTAAGACCATAAAGTGAATAAGAATTTTAAACACTCAGCTCTTACTTGTAACAATATCAAAGCTTCAACAAAGACACAACAATAAATAGTGAATTTTTTCTTTCTTACATTCCCCTACAATTGGCTGGGTTTTTTCCAACACGAATTGTGGTTGTAAGAGGATAGAAAAAAACAACAAAATTAAAAAAAAAAACAAGTTGCTAAATAAAGCAGCTTGCCATTTCAGTTTTTTATTTGCCGGGCACATCCAAATTTATTATCAAAAATTATTTTCGGGAATGAAATATTTATTAATTAATTCATTTATTAATGATGTGCTAATAATCCCAATTTATGATAAAAAACACTGAAATTTATTGTTGTGGGAAAGCTAGTTTCTATGCGCATTTCGCTGGTTGCTTAGGCCAGCTCGTCAGGAAACTTTCCATTTTACTGTCTGCAAAATTTGCTAGACAGTAGACAAGAAAGTTGGAAAAGTGTACATGTATTAGTGAAAAAGTTTGCATGTATTGCAACTGTCTTGCCAGTACTGGCAAATGTAAACACCGTGTAATATGTATTGGCTTACTGTCTTGAAAGTACTGTCAAATGTAAACGTACTGTAAGAGTCATATCAAACAGGAAGTGGTTCCACACAATTACTCTGTCTACATTGGACAATTACTATTTTCCTACTACACGGACTGTAGCATGAAATTCCTTGGGAGAACTAGCAGTAAAATTGTTTTGCTCTGTAAGCTTAGGTTAGGTTAGAAAGGCTGGTGCGAAACAAACTTCACACCCTCACCCAGAGGGAAGCTTTAGTTAGCTAAGCCTGTATTTGCTATACCATACAAGTGCAAATCTACGCCCGGCCGGAGGTCGGCTTTCCATGGAAGCTGGAATCGGGTGTTTGTTATTTTATTATTTGTTTAACACTTTTACTTGAATAAATTACATACATATATATTTACCTAGTGCATTTCCGTAAAATTTTTAAAAACTGTAGGGGAAACTTGAGAGTTAAGAAATTTTAAATGTATTTTGTATAGCCAATATTAGCCACATATGTTCAGAAATGCAGCGGAAACTCGCATATATAGACAAAGCCTTCGGCGCTCCATAACTTGAAAACTATGCGTTTCCGAGACTTTTTCTTATTATATTAAAATTTTTATTTGCTTATATAATATAATATAAAATATATAATTTTGTTTGTTTGAAGCTGCGTTAATAAACTAGATTTGTTCCCAACCCAACTATATACATCAGAGGTCAATATTTCATATTTTATTTTTATTTTTCAATTTTCTATTACCCAATGTAATTTTTTTATCTTGGGTACGTTGGTAAACTAGAGAACAGTTGGTGCACTTAGGTTAAGTTAGAAAGGCTGGTGTGGAGCAAACTTCACACCCTCACCCAGAGACCAATATGGTCCATTGTGGCGCCTTAATTAGTGAAAGAAATCTAGTATGAAAGAGCAGGAGAAGTAAAGAGTAAATGTACAGAAAAAGAAGATAGTGGAAAATAAAAAAGAATCGGAAAGAACAAGCAAAATTAACCCTACCAAACAAGAAAACTGACCTACATGTTTCCAGTCCCCAGCCTCCTGCCGCGCAGCCATGTCATTCCCATTACGAATCCCATCAGATTCTCGAGCCCGCAGCCCGAGACAACTCCTAATTCGTGCAGGTATCTGCTACCCAGCCACCTCATCCTGCTGTTCTGTAGCCTGGTACAGCACAGAAAGTGCTCAACTGTCTCCAACTCCTCTGGGTCCTCACACAGCCAGCATATATCGTTAAGCCAGACCCCATTCTCACAACCATTCTACCTATCATACAGTGGCCCGTGAAAATACCTATCATGGTCCTGACGCAGGCCCAACTTTTTTCCAGCAGCGCGTCCAAAATTCAACCTACTAAGTATCCCATTTCCGCTATCTCGTTGCCGATGATGATGCAGTGACCCGGTACCCAGCAGAGTCTCACAACATAATTTCCTTTTTTTTTTTTTATTATTCCTACACTAAATCCCGCGAAGCTTTTCGCTTATTTGCAGGAGACCAGAGTCTCTGGCGGGAATCGAACCCGCAACCCCGGTACTGATAGACTAGCACACTACCAGCTAGCCTACCGGGGCACACTAGAAGGCAATCCTAAGATTCCTCCTAGAGCCCTCCTGCAATCGCCCACTAGCCTGGAGTTCACATAACAGCTCATCATGGCCCTAAGAACCGCCTGGCTGTCCACATATATAGTGACCTCCAAGCCCTTTGCAATGTTAACCCCTACCAATTCCACGGCCCTGAGAACCCCCAGAACCTCCGCCTTAAATACACTGCAGTCGTCGGGAAGTCTATATGACCTTCTTATGTCCAGATCCTCAATGTAGATCCCGGTACCCGTGCCCTTCATCTTCGAACCATTAGTGAAAATAGCAAATCCCCTATACAATCTGCTCTGGCCTGACCAGCTATCCCTAGAAGGCAATATCACCTCTGGCAAATGCCACAAATCGACCCTAGTACCCAAATAATCCCTAGAGCCGGGCAAGCTCTGGTGATAGCTACCAGAGTGACCCTCAGTGAAATTTGCTCTGTTAAGTCTTTCTAAATTAAGCGTGAGTTTAACAGAAGAATATGCAGGCGGGCGGGCAAGTCTGAATTAATGTCCAATTTTTCAAGAACAAATCCAGTTTACAGAAGAACATATTATACGGAAAAAGTCTCGGAAACGCATAGTCTTCGAGTCATGGACGTCTACATAAAATTGTGATATTTAATCCCCTATTTTTAATAGGTTATGAATTATTAAATAAATTCATCATAATATTTAACACAGGGTCTACACCTGAGATAAGATATAAGATTTTTATATCAGCAAACGTCAAATTGAATCGCAGAGTGTATTATCTTACGTGTAGACTCTCAAATAGTGTTAGTATTAATGTTATAATAAATGTTATGAGACAGTTGTTATAAGAAATCTTATAACAACTATCTTATAAGATGAGCTGTCAAAAATATACATACAGACACACATATAAAACAATAATAAGCCATTATTATTAAAATGTGTAATTAATGCAAATAGTGCCAATATTGTGAAAAGTGTTTAAAAAAAAACAATATTTTAAGCTAAAAAATCAAAAAACTAAAAAAAAAAAATAAAAACGATACATGTTTACTGTACGAGAATCAGTCGATTATGAAATCTTATAAGGTATGTGTTCCCCTTTTTTAATATTAACCCAGCATTTACACATGCCAGTGCAAGTTCGAAAAACACAATACACTCGCTCTTTTTCACTAACACCATCCCAAGGCGAATTCAACTACAGGTGGTGTCGAAACGTCATCTGATTTTGACAGTTTGAGCTACTTTGTTTTGATTTGTTAGTGCTTTGTTAGGAATGGTTGACATTTTGGACAGTAAACACTAACAATGCAATGCAAAAAACCCTGTGTTGTTTCTGTTGTTTTTGGATTGTTGTAGTATCGACACCACCTGTAGTTGAATTCGCCTTGCACCATCCCAATTTTCATACATGCAGACAACTTGTAGTTAACTTGCAAGACATTTCTGACGACAGTGATTTTTTGACACTTGCATGCAAGTTAATATCAAAAATATAAACAGAGTTGCCAAATATACTTGATTGCGGAAACAATAATAATAGTTTTAAATTTTTTTTAGTATGTATATTTAAAAATATTTCGTTTATTTTTTGCAAATATACCTATAGTAGACAATTGTTTTAATTTTAAAACATCAATCTCAATAGAAAACGTAAAAATAATTATTAATACCAAATGTTTGCATAAAAGTGTATCCCTGTTTTGATGTTGGTAACTCTGATATATAAACAAAACAAATGAACTTGCACTTGACTGTGTAAACACTCAAGCTACTTGCAAGACTTTCGGCTATTTCTTCGAAATTTTCGTTGTTAATACGTATACAACACTTGCAAGTAATTACTTGCATGTGTAAATGCAGGGTAAGATTAGCATGAAGAAATGTATTCTCTCATTCTGCCGACGTTCTCTCAGATATTATCTCAGGTGGAGACACTGTGTAAGTAAGTAAATAACATTATAAAACAAACGCAGTTTGTGTTGATTGTAGCGGCCTGTTTTTACACTTTGCCACTTCACTACCAAATAACGCTTTTTGTCTCTTTCTTAGCTGGAAAATTGTCGGTGGCGGCGCACAGTGACTAAAAATCGTTTTTCATTGGCCAAAATTCTGTAATTTTTGAACCGAAGGAGATATTTTAGTGAAATTTTTAATCGACAGATAGATGCATTAAACACATTCGAGACAGCAGGCAACACGAAGGCACGACTACAAATGCTGCAGGTTGCAATTGTAGTCGCGTAATCAGCTACTGAATTATTTTGAAGACGACAGCTACAATTGAATATATATAAACAGCTGTGTTTTTTATTATGTATTTACATTTCAGTGGTGCCACTATCATTTTTAATTTTTATAAATGTAACAACATGGATAATTGCAGACTCGTACACAAACTTAATTTAAGCCTACAAAAATATAAATACTTATTTATGATAAATTTTTTAACGTAAAAACAAATGAATTTATTAAAAAACATTTAAAATATTTTAATTTTTATTGTTTTTGGAACTCATAAAGAATATCATCTTCAGGCAGGTTGAATAAAAAAATCCTAATATACAGTATAATCGCGAAAAAGTAAACTGAAATGTCCTAAGGGTTGTTAACTTTTTCGTCTTATTTATTAACTTTTCTAAATTGTAAAAAAATGCAATAATAAACATATGTACCTAAATTTTTTTCAATGACTTAGTTTTCATCTGTACAAAAAAGAAACTTAGATCTAATTTGTACCGCCTACAATTTATAATTAATAATTATACAATCAGTCATGTATTATGTGTTAGGTGCTACATTTGACGTTTGTCATAAAATTAGTTCTTCAAAAAGTTTCAGATAGCGAATTCTGGGTATTTTCTAAACATTTGCCAGCCATCCATTAC
Source organism: Pollenia amentaria (assembly GCA_943735925.1). Classification (NCBI taxonomy): domain Eukaryota; kingdom Metazoa; phylum Arthropoda; class Insecta; order Diptera; family Polleniidae; genus Pollenia; species Pollenia amentaria. Next base: position 91,669,956 of record OX031009.1, on the reverse strand, counting down.
TGACATTATTGTCTTTTCAGGTTGCAGTTACATGAACTCGCGCTTAGCTATTGATATTGAAATTAGAACAGTGATTGCGCAATTACGTTTTCGATGCTTTAAGAAAACATTTGTACAAACTTGCTTTAAGATCGGCATATTTTGGTCTATGTAATGTTTTCCTGTATGCCTTTTCCTATGTATTCTTCAAAGCCTCGAAATTTTTGTAACGGTTCGTTTTTATTTTTGAGATGGCAACTTCAGATATACAATAATACAACGCCACTAGTTTTTCTTTAATGTATTTCTCAATTTTGTTTAAACTCTCAACTTTCAGCTTAAAATTTAATCTAATTTGTTATCGTTTGTACAAATCAGTACTTTTACTAATACGATCTGAAAAGTTAACTTAGAGTTAACGTTTAGAGCGGCACAGAAGCGCTAAAATTTGGTTAACTTGACCGCAAGATTACTGTATCGCGATTCTACTGTAATTTTTTGGTTCAACGCACTAAGTTTATGAATTGTAGGTCGTAAAGGTTTCAGAGTACTTTATCAATAGTATAGAAAGAAAAATATAATCTGAATCTTTAAAGTATTGGTATCATAATTTATCTTAAAATTTTGTCGATATGTATAATAATATTTCCTCAAATATAAAATGTTATAGAGAACACCCCAAGTTTTTGTATGCTATATTTTTAGAAACTCCATCATATAAAATTTTAAAGTTATTAGGGTTAAAAAATTTTATTTTGGAAAACTTCACAATTTATTTATAAGTTTGAGTTAAAATATATAGTGGTAATAGTTTATGCACTTGTTACATATTGAAATAAATTAATATGTAAATATTTAAATTAATATGTAAAGGCTGAAAATACGCAATACAGAAAAACTTTATTAATCAAAGTTCTAATAACTTTGGTGACATGTGTATATTATTGTTAATTAATTATTATTATATCGACATAATTTAAAGATAAAGCAAATTTAGTAAAAAAGTCAGTCAGGAAGTATGAGCATTTGAAATGGGCTCTTAATGGGTTAATAAATCGGTGTGCTTTAAACACCATGTGAAAAGCACTTTCAATTTTTCAATGATACCCATACTGCTAAAACTAAGAGCGTTGGAGTGACGAACATCTTCCTATATAACTTCTTTTAAGGATACTAAAAAGTAATAATAATATAGATTTGGTGGTGAGCCGCGCTTAGTCCCAATTTATACTAGGGACATTTCTTGCCGGACATTTTTTGAATTCTCTTTTAATCTTATCTGTAGCGTTTACATATGAAACATTAGAAGTCAGACAGAAATTTTATACTTGTTTCTTTCTTTTCTTCATTCGTAAAGTTTGGCGGCTTTTTCTTGTAGTGTTTATTATAATAGTCTGTGGTGTTATTTTGCAAATTTAAATTGCCAAACATTTTTGTAAAATTAAAACCCGAGTATTATATTCATTTACCACAAAAATTTATTTTTATTAATTAATTTTTTGTTTTTACTTTAATTTATTAGTTTATTTATTTAGAAAGCACAAGGCAAGTTAACAACACCACAAACATAACACAATACAAGCCAAACTGACGACAAATTGAGAAAAATAATATAAAGCAACAAGATGTAAACTACGAAAAGTAAGAAAGAGAAATGAAAAAATGTCCAGTACAGATAGTCATGTACTACACACTCTACCTTTTCGACCCCTCGCCGTCAAACTTCGTCTGTCCAGCAAGAAATGTCCCTAGTGTAAATTGGGACTTATATTCTTGTTTCAATTCGGTTCTTTGCTGTTTAACCAAAAAATTATTTTTATAAGCACTAATTCTTCTAATTTTTGATTATATTAGCAGCACTTTTTCTTTTTTGTAGCGTACAAAAATAGAAATTAGTTTAATTTGACTACAACGACAAAATTAGCATAGACAACAACCTGCAGCCATTTAGCCGTGTCGTCGCACAGTGGCGCCATTTGAGTTTTTTCGTTGCAAAAATCATATCTTTTGAACCGAATAAGATAATTGAACAGTTTAAACAGCATATGATAGATAACTGTTCAGCCTATGAAATGAGCGTTTGGAAAGGGTGCTACGCTTTGTAGGGGCCTACTTATGGGTTATCAAAGTTAAAATTAGTAGAAAAATCAATTTTATGGTAACTAAAAAAAATTATTTTTACATTTTTAGATTGTTTTTATTTTTTTTCTTAAGGGTTTTATGTTTTAAATTATTACCCAACAAATTAAAAAAAAAATTATTTTTTTTCTTAAATTTATTTTTTCAATTTTCTGTAAAATATTCATCACAATTCGTAAGGGCACTGGTACACGCTCAATATATATTGTGATATTTGGATCGCGATCCATATTGATGGATCACATCAAATTAGGCTATTATGCGATATGGATCGCGATCCATCAATATTGCATGCTACACGTTCAATAAATATCGTGATACTAGAAATATCACGATATTTATTGAACGTGTAGCAGTGCCCTAAGAGAAGGTATATCTAAAAGACTAACCATTTCTAAACTATAATTATTTTGTAACTCTATTCGTGACTTCACATGCCGCAGGGAAGAAATAAGTGGATCGGAAGATGCTGCCAACATGTTGAAGAGGTCCTCATTTTGCCTTACCCTTGATGCTTTGAATGTGTTCTGCAATCTATATTTTTTATAAAATTTGTTAAGAAACTCCTGTGCTTCTTCAGAAAGCTCTCCAATTGGCAAAGACTGGTACTCAATTATATCTTTGCCATGCGCCAATATTTTATGGACGGTCGGGGTCAACTTCTGTGGATACATTTCTGCTAAAAGAGATGCAGTTTTCGACGCATATTCTCCATATTTTGTAGAATTGACATTTTCTTTGCAGTTTAAAACATCCAAGATCGTTCCCAATCTTTTCATGATTTGATTGTCAATTCCAATGATTCTAGTTACTGCCTCATCATTTTCAAAAAATCTCCTAGAAGTGTTTCCATCGTTTGAGTTACCGTATCCGTGCTTGGGACAGTCTACTTTTAGTCCAACTTGTTTAAAAAAAGCATCCTGTATTTGCTTCTTTCTGATATTTTCCTTATCCTTTATTGATGTATTTTCATCGAAGTTTTCCTCCTCTTGTGGTAGGGTATATGCCAGTTTTAGCAAGAATTCCATACACCTTATCCTTGCGTGCAATGGTGACATTCCATATTCGTAATTCTCCTCATTTGTAGAATCGTTTAAATTACCAAAGTTCTTCTGACTCTTTTTGCAAATCGGGCATGACATTGTTGAGGTTGTTCCTGTCAGTTCGTTTACGACTTTTCCATCATCCATGGTCAGGTGGAACTCGTAATTTCATTCAATATATTTTCCTTCTCCAATTTGCAGCTTTGTAGGCTTAATCTTGCTTATTTGTTCTTCAATGTCCTTCACCGTAGTCCTTATGAGTTCTGCCGATTCCCTTGCAAACTGAAACATTATTGGTCGGCAATAATGCACTGATGACGGACGTGGATTTTTCCAGTGTAGGGAATCATCCGATTTTAGCCGCAAAGGAACAACAGATGCCATAAACATATTTCCGTCCGATATTGTAGCGTCATCGGAAGATATCCTTTGCTTATAAACGCTTTGTCCGGATGATCCATCGCAGCCCCATTTGCTGATCAATGTCAACTTCTCAGAAGAATTTTCACTTCCGTGAAAAACTTTGGTGTGGTTGACTTTCTAAACAGTTCAAATAATTTTAAATTGTTCAACGCCATGTTTTCAGTACTTAAATTGTTTAATGGTTTCAGCAATTGTTGTGCCAACTTTCAGGCGTAGACTAATCCAGGCATTATGCTTATTTTGCAATATATAGGCTTATGCTACCATGCCTAAAAATTTACCTGTTCCCTGCATACATATGGATTTAGGCTGAATAATGCAATTTTGATATTATGCACGTGTCCAAATAAGATTTGTGCCTACCTGTAGGGACCATAAGTCAATATTGTTCCTGATTTGTACGCCAAAGTATTGTTTATGTGAGGTACGTACCTGCTAATTTCAATGAGTAGTTTTTTTCAAACTATTAGATCAAACTACTGTCAGTCAAAACATATAAGGGATGGACGCCATACAATTTCTGCAACCATGTCTTTTTAAACTTTTTTACCTCTAGAAGCCAAACGGGCACGTACGGGCAGATAAAACCTTTTGAATTATGTAAAGAAATAATCAAAGAACAGGTTTTGCAAATATGGCAAATATAGAAAAATATAGTTTTTTTTTATTTTCCGTCAAAGTTGAAAAATAGTGAAAAAACCGGATAGTTTTTAAATAGTGATTTACCAGGAGAAACACAAAGCAATCAGTTAATTTTTTTTTATCATTATACATTTAATAAATACATCAATCAATACAAACAAAAAATAAGGCGATTCGTTACCTATTTTTCGTGATATTACACCTGAAATCGCAACAAATTGACTAAAAATTGTGTGTTTTTTTGAAAACCGAAAGTCGGTCAACTTTGAACGGTTATATCTTCTAAACTAAAAATGTGATATTATTAAGAGTGGCATATTTGAAATCGTTAAAAAGTTTCCTATAACATGGGTTTATTTAAAACTTCGTCGGCACTCATGAAAATTTTGATTTTTGCAACCTGGCTTGCTCTACGGGCGCCACTGTGCGTCGTTAAAATAATCATTTCCATATACACACATGTATTCTATTGTTGACATATTGAAGTCGGTAGTCTGCTGTCTCGAATGTGTTTAAAGCAAGATTCTTAAACTTTTTTCCACTTTCAATTTCATTAAAATCGGTTGAGTAGTTATTGAGAAATTTAAGGGCAAAGTGGAACTTTAGATTTTTTTAACTTTAGAGTGAAATATGGTTGTTTTTTATTTATTTTTAATTATTTAAAAATGTCATATTTGGATTTCAATAATAATCATTAACATTTTTTGTAATAATGGGACACTCAAAATAAGGAAATGTTTACACTAAAAAAAAATTTTAACATTAAAAAAAAAATAGTAAAATCAACTGGAAATTTTGCTATTATAACTGAAAAATTAACAATTTTTTGCTGTCAAATTTGTTTACACTTAAAAAAACTTTAGAAATATTATCCAAAACCTTGCTATTACTACAGAAGAATCTTTTATTTTTTACTGTAAAATTTGTTGATATTAGCAACATTAATCCGCTGAATTCTGATTTTCTTTAAATTTTGATACGAAAATATAGGTATTTATTTTTTGAATATCTCTTATTTATTAAAGTATTTCATACATACATATGTGGATAAAAAAAATTATCAAAAATAAAAGCAGCAATAGATTTTAATAGCTCTTGTAACAATGTGAGGTTCTGTTTATTATTATTTTTTACTAATACAATGTCTGTCTTAGATATAATGAATTATAATTTTGTTCATTTAATTGAAAGATTGATTGCAAATATTCCATATTCTGTTGTGTTATTTCTGTTCTCTAGTAGTTTTTTGACTTCTTCATCTAAATCCCGATGTTCCACTTTCCATTAATTTCGAATACTGGAGATGAACGAATCTGACGTTGCCAATAATATATTAAATAGATCTTCATTTGTGGAATTTCGTGAAATTTTTCTAGTATTGTGCTCTCTGTAAAATCTGTAATCCTTATTCCTTTTTTGCTGAGCTTCCTCTGATAAATCTCCAAGTGGCACCAACTGATATTTAATGACATATTCTCCATGATAAAGGATTTTGTGAACTGTAACAGACATATTTCTCCATGGGTACTTGGTTGTATATATATTTTTGCAGTTTCCTTAGCAAAATCTCCAAATTTTCTAGAGTCTATTTCTTCATTGCACGCAAATACTTCTAGAATTATTTTAAATCTAAAAATGAGGTTAAAATCAACACCTGTCATTTCAGATGCTGTTTCTGGATTTGAAAATAATCTTCTTGCGGTATTGCCATTACTTGTATTGCCTGACCCTTGTTTTTTCTGATCTATAATCAATCCAAATTTGCGATATTCATGTTAAACATGTTTCCTTTTTGAACTTCTTAACTCCTTGTTGGTTTCGTTGTTTCTTATTGATCCTGAAGATCCGAAATCCATGTAGTGGTGATAATCCAAATTCATATGCATCAATATTATCTAATGATTTTGTCGGGACTTGGTTTAATTGGCTTGATGTTGCATGTCATATGATGCAGTTGGATGCAGCCTTCGTGTTAGTCAAAGCATGGCTACTTTTCCATCTATCATTGTTAGCACTGATTGGTAGCTAACTTCAATTTGCTGCCCATCTAAATCTAATTGTAATGGCTGTAGTGTTGCAATTTGGGCCGTGATATAACTAACTTCTTTGTTAATGGCACCATGAGTTTCTTTTTTGAATTCAAATTTGATAGGCCTGCAGTATTTCGTAGAAGATGGTGTCTCATTTTTCCAAATATCATTTGCTTGCGTTGTACTAGTCCAACGATCTGAATCTTACAAAAATTTTTTAATCGCAATGGTACAATTGATACCACGAAGAAGAATTAACTTTGTGTTTCCATATTTCTTTAACTCCATTCCTTTTATTGATTGTAGCAAGCGTTCGGCTGCCGAAATTGGTGTGTTTAAAATAGTGTCCTTTAATGGCAAACAGTCCATTTTAGCAGCTGTTATGTGATGATATGCTGGATACAGATTTGAGCATTTTTCAATCGCTCGTAATCTGAGCTGAAAATAATTCTGTTTTGTTAATTTCAAATCCAGAAATAATGCTAATGCCTCCTCATTTGTGAATTGTGTTGCATAGCTCGGAGTTGGTATACTTTTAAGGACCCGTTTTGTTCTCAATGGAATAGCTTTAACAACTTTTTCAATGATATCCACTTTTGTCAATTGTTTCTGTGATCGTAATTGATGTAGGAAAGTATCTTGAATATTTTCATATCCGATTTCATCATTGATATCCTTAAGCTTCCGCCTCTTAGATCTATCGCTACAGTTGTCCATCGATTTTTTTTTGGTCTCCCACTTTATAGCTGAAGCTCTCCATGTTTTTATGAAAAACGTTGTTATTGCTCAAAAATATTATATCCACTGAGTTTGCATCCGAATGTCACTTGCTTTTAAACCTTTTCATCCTTTTTTTCATACCAAATACTGGAGAATTAAAAGGATTAAAAAACTTAAAATCCTTTTATTTATATGCTATAAAATACCTGACACAAATTTAACAACGCATTGCATAGTTATAGGGTCATAGAATATTGTTAGAGTCATAAAAACAGATAAAATAAAAAGACCAAAAAAAATTTAAAAATCCCTTCTAAGGTAGGATTCATAATATAGCTGTTAAGCGTAAACGCGTGTTTAAGCTCTTGTTTCTTCTATAAAATACGCTAGTGTGAACGTAGTGTAACGGATAAAGGCCCAACCATAATATGCATAAGTTAGCATAAAGTACTGTCAAAAATTAACGAAAAGTCTGTCAAATTCATGAGAAAATTAAAAGAGACTTTAAGGTGGCCATAATGTACTTACATAAACTTAAGATCCATGTTGCATATTTGTGCAATATTTGGGTTTCTTGCGAGCTCTTCAAATAATGAAGTACCAAAAATTACAGCCCTGTATTTGCTTATTTAATTTCCCAGCAAAGTTTTAAAAAGAAAAAATTGGTGATTGTTGTACATACTTTTTAATAAAAATGGATACAAAATTAAAATATGTAAAATTCCTCTTTTTCTATATTCCTGTTTTCTTTGTCGATTTCAATTTATTTTATTTTTTGTAACAAAATACAAGCAGCTGATTCCGTACGGAATGTGCGTTCAGTTTGGCATTTTGCTTAAGCAAATGACATTTGACGAAACTTAACGAAATGTTTCATAAAGTACATTACAGTTGGCCACATTTGTTTTATATGTATTCGCACAGTTGCTTAATTTGACTTAAGCGGCCTCATGCATATTATGGTTAGGCCTTAAGGATGTATCAGTTTTCTGATTGTGTAACAATAATAACATATTTTATATGTACTACATTATTCTGTTCGATCACGATCAATATTCCCTATATCATGAAATTTTTTTTTTAAGCAATATCACATGATTTCTGTTACTTCTGCAAACATTTTTGCGGAATAAAAAAATTTCAAACAAAAAAAAATTTTTTGGAGTAATTTCATTAAATTAAAAATAGTGTTAAACAGACGGGTCCGAACGGGTACAAAAGTATATACAGGGTTAAAGAAAACACTTTCACCTTTCCCTCAGTGGTTTTATCTTCTTAATCCCTTTTGATCCGCAAAAGTTCTATTCTACTAAAGTTGAAATTTGACAAAAATATAGTAGTTTAGAAAATATGTCTTAACATCTAAAATATAAATAACACAATAGTCGCACATATTACTTTTTTAAAGATTACAAGACTACCAACATAGCAAAAAAGCTAGCAGGTCGTTATTGATGATAGTTTTTAATCTTTCGGATTAAATATAAAAAAAAAAATCCCTTTTTTCTGAATTTAAAAGAAAAGGTGTGTTTATCAACATGGCACGACCGCAATTACCAATATTTTGATTTTTTGGCTACCTTAGTTTTAAAATGTTTACTATTAAATAAAATTAAAATTTTGACAAACAAAAATTGGACTTTTGGCCAATGAAATAAAATTTTCAGCCACTGTGCGGCGGCTAACGATATAATTAAATTCGGCTGGTTTATCCGGCTATAAGCAGATTCGGCGCCGGTCTCTGTACAAGATCTTCCACTTCAATTTGATGTGAACAAATCAATACCGAAATCAACCGCAAAAATAAAAATTTTTTTTGTTTTGACCACGTGCTATTATTATTGTTTTGAAAACAACAGCACGTGCGTGAAAAACAATAACAAAACATGCAAAATTATATCCGAAAACATTACGAACACCATATTATTCATAAAAAATTAATTAAAATATAAAAAAATCTTTAAATTTAGCAGTTTAACATGTTTGAAAAATTATGCAAAAATGTTGTTATATGAATAAAATCTACAAATTTTCCGGTTTATAAAATCCGATAACTGATTTTGAAAGCACGTAACTAGGGCTATTAAGGCCGCCAGTTGTCACTTTCGACAAATCAAAACTTTAGAGGGTATTCCATGTTAAATAAAAATAATTCAAAAATTTACCAAAAAGTTGTTACATGAATAAAATCTACAAATTTGCCGGTTTATAAATTCCGATAACTGATTTTAAAAGCACGTTACTAGGGCTATTAAGGCCGCTAGTTGTCACTTTCGACAAATCAAATCTTTAGGGGGTATTCCATATTAAAGAAAAAAATTCAAAAATTTACCAAAAAGTTGTTAGATGAATAAAATGTAAATGTAAATAAATCCGATAACTGATTTTTAAAGCACGTTACTAGGGCTATTAAGGCCGCCATTTGCCACTTTCGACAAATCAAAACTTTAGGGGGTATTCCATATTAAAGAAAAAAAATTCAAAAATTTACCAAAAAGTTGTTACATGAATAAAATCTACAAATTTGCCGGTTTATAAATTCCGATAACTGATTTTGATAGCACGTTACTAGGGCTATTAAGGCCGCCAGTTGTCACTTTCGACAAATCAAAACTTTAGGGGGTATTCCATATTAAAGAAAAGAATTCAAAAATTTACCAAAAAGTTGTTACATGAATAAAATCTACAAATTTGCCGGTTTATAAAATCCGATAACTGATTTTGAAAGCACGTTACTAGGGCTATTAAGGCCGCTAGTTGTCACTTTCGACAAATCAAAACTTTAGGGGGTATTCCATATTAAAGAAAAAAATTCAAAAATTTTCCAAAAAGTTGTTACATGAATAAAATCTACAAATTTGCCGGTTTATAAAATCCGATAACTGATTTCGAAAGCACGTTATTAGGGCTACAAAATTAACACAAATCACAAATTTTTCTTACGAACTTTAAAAGTAAGTTTAAAAAATAATAACGTTTAATGGCGTTTTTTCTTGTTGGTTTTTCATTTGTCTTTTATCAACCCCTTTGCTGTTTGACAGTTCGTATCACATAACAATAAAAAGCCCTGTTGTTTGTTTTATTGTACAATTGTTGTAATCTCGCGGCTACCTGCTATAAATATACCTTGGTGGCGCCGTTGGAATCAGGGATGTTAAATGGGTTTATACATTTTGTACCAACTTCCAAAAAAAAAAAATGTACTTTTTGGACCTTCACGGTACCATTTTTTTTTTTAATAAATAAACAAAGAAAAAGTACATAAAAATTAAATTGTATACAAAAAAACAAAAAAGGAAAAATGACGAACATTGAAAACAACGAAAAAGGGGAAATTTTACAAATGGACTTAAAAATTTTACGGAATTATGGGACGTAAAATGTGAAAGTAATAAAAAAACATAAAAAAAAAAAAAAAAAAAAAAAGGATATGATAAATTTCTTTCGCATATATTTGTTAATTGAAGTAGTACTTCTATATTCAAAAAATACAATACTGATGTTTTGCTTTTAATGTCATCGTCTGTGGTAAAAAGGTAACAAAAGAAGTAACACAGGTGTTGACTAATGTTGCCTCGTCAACAGGATGGGGCGACTGCACACACACCCGGAGCTTCGATGAATTTGCTTCGGGAAAATTTCCCCCAAAAACTGATCAGTCGCTTTGGGGACATCCCATGGCCGCCAAGGTCGCCGATCTAACTCCCATGGAGTTTTTTTATGGGGCTACCTCAAAGAGAGAGTTTAAAATGACAATCCCCAATCTCTTGTGGATTTAAAGGAAAATATTTGTTGAGAAATCAGCTCAATTGAACCAAGTTTACTGCCGCTTGTGGCGCAGAACACAAGGCTCCGTTTTGAACGCGTGTTCAACTCGAAGGAAAATATTTGGATGACATACTCTTTAAAAAATAAAATCCGTATTTCCATTCTATCGTTAAATGCTCTTAATAAAACTCTGTGTCAATTACTACGTTTTTTATTTAAGGTTGAAAATATAAATCTGCTACCAGACACCCTGTATATGTATTTTTGATATAAAGTATAATTTTTATTGGTCAAAGCTATTAATCTATTTTTTGAAATATGCAATTTATAATAAAAGCAATAATATTAATAATGCTTATAAACAAGATTTATTCATTCAACATACGCAATAATACATACATACATATAAAAATCCCCACAATAGAAAATTATTCACAATTTGTCAACTCTAGTTTGTACAATTTTTCAAAAATAGTATTTAACTTTATAAGACATACATATGTATAATGAGCTCCAAAACAACCTAATAATTTGCAGACAACGTAAAAATGTTTAACAATGCATAGCTTGTTGAATTTTAGAATACTTACAAAACGAGTTGCTCTGCAACTCACCTTTTGGAACTCACCCATACTTTCTGCAAGTTCTGCGACTATTGACTTTATAAAAACATGAAAAATTAGTATAAAAACATTCCACTGTTCTATAATTCTTACAATATTTACCTCCAAAGTATGCCTGTATAAGAAAGCCAAAATATCAAAAGGGGTGGTACAGAACAGGACTTTGCAAAAAAAAACTTTAAAAATTACCACGAATAACCTCAATATTTTTGTCATTGCTGAGCAGTGTGGCCATTTTGGCATTTTTGCAGCTAAATTTAGCACAAGGCGAATTCAACTACAGGTGGTGTCGGAACTACAACAATCCAAAAACAACAGAAAAACATAGGGGTTTTTGCATTGCATTGTTAGTGTTTACGGTCCAAAATGTCAACCATTCCTAACACTAACAAATCAAAGTGGCTCGAACTGTCAAAATCAGATGGCGTTTCGACACCACCTGTAGTTGAATTCGCCTTGATTTAGCATTAAAAATTTATATTTAGCTTCAAAATTTTCATTTAGCACTTGGCATTTTATTAAGCATTTTTGGAAAATGTTTTAAGCTTTTTTAGCATTATTTATTTTAAAAATTTGGACGAATATTTTTTATTGATTTTACTAAAAACTTTTTATAAATTACAATACATTTTGACTACAAATAGTTGTACCCAAAATAAATTTCGTATGAAAATGTCTTGTTAAAAACAGTGGAATATTCAGGGAATATTAGAAATGCCCTTATTATGTCGATTGTAAATATTATTTGCCCTTTGATAAAACGATATAAAAGTACAAGGAAATTTCACTTTGTATTTAGCTAAAAATTAAATGATGTAAATCTTTGAAAAAATTGTTTGCTCTAAACTGCTGAAGAAATAATTATGTATTTTAAAGATTCAACTTAAACTATAAAAAATAAAATAATCTAAAAAATTTTGTAAATCATAGAAAAAAATCGCTTAAATTTTGCATATATCAGAAATGTAATCTCAATTACCTATTGATATGTATTATTTACTAAAATTCTAGCCACTTTCTCAAAATCTAGCCACTTGCTTTAATTTAACAATTTATTTCAATTTCGTTACAAAATTAGTCAATGAAATGTATTTAGTTTCGAATAAAATTTTATACTGGTAATAAATTTTTAACAAAAATCTTTTAAAAAAGCATTATTTTAGCATTTTTTTAAAATCATTTTTAGCATTTTTTGGCCATTTCTAATGCCAGGGTTTGGCCTACCATCCGACCAAACGAAAAATATCCGACCAAATTTGGTTCGGAAAAGACCAAGTTGGGCAACCCTGACATGTATGTATATACATTTCATGTTAGCAATGTTGCTTAATCTATTCAATTAGTTATAAGAGTAAGACGTACCTATATCAGGGACCGAAAATAACAGTTATTTTGAAATTTTAAAACAAAAAAAGCATATAGAATTAAATACTGGAAAACTGATTCAAGTATGTATACCTTATGAACTTTTCTATGATAAAATATTATGATTTTTAAAGTTTTGATTTTTATTTTTTCGATCAAAAATTACAGTTATTTTTTGATTTTTATTTTTTTGAACAAAAATAACAGTTATTTTTTGATTTTTATTTTTTCAATCAAAAATAACAGTTATTTTATGATTTTTATTTTATTGAACAAAAATAACAATTATTTTTTGATTTTGATTTTTTCGAGCAAAAATAAAAGTTATTTTTTACAGAAATGTACGTGTTATAATAATTGAGTTGCCTTTAAATATTTATTTAAATGTGTGATCATCATTGGGATATCTTATAAATATTTAAAGTCAACCAAATAATTATAACACGAAGATTTCTTTATGGAATAACTTTTATTTTTGCTCGAAAAAATAAAAATCATAAAATAATCATAGAATAACTGTTATTTTTGCTCGAAAAAATAAAAATCAAAAAATAATTGTTATTTTTGTTCAATAAAATAAAATCAAAAAATAACTGTTATTTTTGTTCAAAAAATAACTGTTATTTTTGTTCAAAAAAATAATATTCAAAAAATAACTGTTATCATCTGACTTTTATGAAAAAAGGAATAACTGTTACGGTCCCTGACCTATATAGCTCTAAAAATGTTATTCGTTGTTCGTATGCAAGAGTAATAATGGGTACGTTCATAAGACGTGGCTGTTGAGCTCAACTGCTAGAAAACTGTTGACAACTCTTGAGCCGAACATTTTCGTCTTAGAAACGGCATTATGAGTATAATGCAAAATTAATAACAGCTGATAAACATAAACAATTGAAAAAAAAAATAAAGGTTGAGGTTGAGCACAACATGTTGACTTTAGGTAGCTAAAAAATTTTATGATGGAATAAATGGCCTCAAATACCCAACTGTTGTTTTGAGCGGAAGTGCTCAACTATGCGTTTCTAAGACAAACACTAAACGGTTACACAACAGTTACGCCTTATGAACGTGCCCAATGTAAATGAAAAATAAGAAGACTTAATAAAAATAATTACTTACTTGCACACTTTCCACTACCCATCGTGAAAACCTTTAATAATTATAAAAAAAAATTTCAGATGTTTTTTTTTTATTAAAATATAATTACATGTGTATTTTTTTAAAGTTAAATTACATCAACAAAATAAATCATTTACATTTATTAAACTAAAAATTTAAAATAATTATAATAATTCTTTCCTATATTGTACTGTACATAATTTAAATACAAAAGGTAATAAAGAAGGAACAAATGATGTTTTTAAATTTTAACATAAAAAGTCCTTTTTATTTCTACAAATATTGCGCATTTAAAAATTTTGAAATTTTAATAGAGAGAAATAATTTGAATGTTTAGGGCATATATGTAACTTGAAAATTTAATACATAAATGTAATGTAATTTATTGCATTATTTCTAAGTTGAACTTAATGAGTGTAAAAATAAATTGATATACATATTTATATAAACTACATTGAAATTACCATTATAATTTAAAATTATATTTAAAATAACTATTACATATTTAAATGTATAATTGCATTAAGAAGACATACAATTTTTTTTAAGGGATGGCAAAAATTTTTTTTCATACAATGTAAGAAAAGTCGCAAACCATTTAAATCACAAAATTGTAAATATTTATTTTAAAAATTATTTGTAGACACAACCGTCCTAACTTTCCCAGACTTCATCACGTTGTTTTGCAGCTAAAAGTTTACGTTCTGGCAAATAAGAAGAAATATAATAAAAGTAAATTACATTGGTCGTCAAAAAACAAAAAAATCGGGAACAAGAACTTTGTTATGTGATTTGAATTAACTGTAGCGTGCTGAATACAAACCCAGTTTCAGTTAAAAAACACTAAAAAAACTGAGTGCTTTTCATATAAATTTTACTACACATTCAATCTCTTGTGTTGGGAAAACAGCACATTACATTTCGCCTGAAATAAGGCGTTTCTGCTAATACATTTCGTCATAACTTGAGAACGCTTTGTCCGATGTTGATCCATTTTTTTTAAATCGGTTGACAAATATTGGAAAAAGGAGCTTCATTTCGGGCGAAATATTAGGCATGCGCATAATAATGAATAACAAATAAAATTAACATTTATCCACCGATTTCATAAAAATGGCTAATTTTGTTCGTAATATACATGGCTTGTTGATAAATGATAACAATGTAAAATTTTTGTTATAATAATGTTTTTAAGAATTGTTAAAACAAAAAACAAGCTTTTATTTAAATGCGCTAAAAGAAAAAAATAAACTTTTGCTTTAAAACTTTTCTATCAACTTATAACGTCTTTACAGAATTTATATGATATAAAAGCTTGTCGCAAGATTTAAGTACTTGTAATAAATTGAAATGTTTCCAAACTCCAGATTTTAGTTCAGACATTTCTGAAATAAAATTAGTACATATAATAAAATAAGTAAAAAAAGGTTTAATATGCTGCCAAATTTTATTGGTATTTAACAAGGCTGCGATTTCCATGCAAATGCATGTTTTTTGTTGATGGTTTAAAAACGATGTCGACCAATTAACTTTCCGAATCATTAAATTTGCGTTAAAATGGCATCGATTGGTTTTTAAATATTGTTGCATATTTTGGTTGAAATGCATATTTTGGTTTTCAATGCATATTATTTTTTTTTTGCATATTTTGACATTTTTGTGTGTGTTTTTTTTTAATTTCCATACTATAAAGAAAGTTCTTCAAGAAATTTATAATAGACACAAAAAAAATTAAATCTATAAAGTCTTTTGGAGCTCTGCTAAAAATACAAAATTTTTCAAGATTTCGACAAAAGATCCGACGCAGCACCTTCTTAGTACTTTTTTAAATGTATAAACTTGTTTTATGGGAAGTACGAGCGTTATATATATTTTGCAATTTATTTAAACATAAATATATTTTTAAAGTTAAAGCTGGGGCCAAATTACGTCATTCGATATCGATCGAAATTCCCATTTAAATAGTATTGTAATTTCGATAGATATCGAACTCCGTAGTTTGGCCCCTGATGAAAACCGGGGTTTTTTTTGTCGGTTTTCGGTTTTTAGGCATTTTTAACTGCGGTTTCGATTTCGGTTAAAGCCGAGCAGCAATCCCTAATTTAAATAAAAGCTTGATTTTAAAAAAGGGGTTTTACTTTTAATTTATTATTTTCTTTTCAGCAACTTTAAATAAAAGCTTGTTTTTTAAAGGTTTTCTACCTTCAATTTGTTTAAAACTCGCATTCGTATTCTGAGTAAGTCCTTTCTTTCATTTGATATCCATATTTAAGGCAAGCATTAAAAACTTAGCTCAATCGGTTGAAGATATCTGCTGCAAAAGTTTCAAGCTTTAGAAGTCCGCCATATTGGATTAAGAGTGACGTCACTTTATTTTTCGAATTATTCATAGCAAGCCCTTTCATTTGATACGCATATTGCAGGAGTGCAATAAAAATACCTAGTCCGTCATCTTGGGTTTGCCGCCATGTTGGATTTAGAATGACGTCACCGAAAAACGATTACATACTAGGGAATGGTAAATCGATTTCGATTCCAATCAAAAATCGAATTTGTGTTAAAAAAAATCGATTTTTCGAAATCGAATTTATGTATGTACATATGCGATTTTAAACTGAAATCGATTATTGGGCTTTTAAAATCGATTATATTTATTTTTATCAAAATGTTGCAAATTCTTAATTTTAATCTTTTAAACCGATAAAACATGTGAATGCACAATACAACTTAAAACATTTTTTTAATGTGTGTAGGTATGTTTATGCAGTTTGCCAAGTTTGAAGTAAATAAAGCAGTTGTAGTTTTACTTCCAACTTTAATATACTTCTTCTTGTTCTATAGAAAAATAAAGTCATCAGTGGACAGTGAACCAGTCCTAACAGTCCCAGAAGTATCGTACCGAACCAAACACTTAAAGTGAGCTGTGCGAAAATCAACATAATATAGAAAAACAACAGACGAATCAAACTATGTCATTCCTGTGGAATTACGCTAATATTTTAGTTATTAGCAGAGTGGAAAAACAAAGTAATTTATCCTAATAAATTCGAAATAGCAAAAAAATATTTCTCCTCAAAACGTTTGTTTTCTAAAGCTAACTTAATAGTACATAACTTAGCAAAGGAACATTCGCCACAGAACAATAACTATTGCTCTAATCCTTTGAAATATGTACTATCCATACATTGACTTATTTGACTTATATTACCCTGCCTTTACACATGCAAGTAATTACTTGCAAGTAGTGTATATGTATTATCAACGAAAATGTCGAAGAAATATCCGAAAGTCTTGCAAGTACCTTGAGTGTTTACACAGTCAGTTGTAAGTTCATTTTTCAAATTTTCTTGAAGCGAAAACATCACATGAAAAAAGCTTCATTTTTGGGTTAAAAAAACATTATCATGTTAATGTTATCACGAAATTTATTTAATAATGTTTAATATAAATAATTTAATTATTTCTTTATTTTATTTTTGGTCTATCTTGATGAAAAAATTATGTTTATTTTTAAAATATGTGAATCCAGTATTGCCGTAGTTACCGATATCATAAAATTTCTGAGAACATATTTTGATTAAAAATTTTTTTTAAATGCTTGCAATTTATGTTTTAAAATACAATGAAGATGTGTTGCTTTGTAGTAGTGTATTTATTTTGCTTTTTATTCTTAAAAACACACAGAAAATCAACAATAAACATAATTTTTATATTACTAAGTACTAGTAAATTGATACCAAAGGCATCCACGGTAACACTGTTTCTTTATTTGTCTTTTTTACTTGCTGAAAGTGTCAAAAATTTACATGCAAGCAAATTCTCTTGCAAGTTGGGCTGCAAGTGCGCAAAATGTGATGGTGTTAGTAAAAATGTGTGAGTGTATTGAGTTTTTCGAACTTGCACTTGCATGTGTAAACGCCGGGTTAAAATGTATTTTTTTTATTATAAAAAATATTGCTTAAATTCAAATTTTTTTTATAATTTTAATCAGGAACACAATTTTAATATGTTAAATCAAGGCGAATTCATGTATACGGTGGTGTCGATACTATAACAAGTAACAACACCAAAAACACAACCGTGCATTTTTTTGTTGCTTTCGTTGATCGATATGTCAAAAACACAAGCAACTTTTGACATTTCTCTCTCGAAGTAAGAAAAAAAAAAGTAGCACAGCTGTGCTTTCAACGCCACCTGAAAAATGAATTCGCCTTGTGTTAAATTATACACACACTAGTTCCTCTAAAGGGACTAAATTTACAGATTTTCACTTTTTGCAGGAAAACGATCAATAGTGGATATACATATATACCCACAGTAAAAAATCTTAGTTCAATTTCTCTAGAATTTTGCAAAAAAAAAAAAAAAAAAAAAAAAAAAATTAGTTGTATCCCGCTTTGGGGTAAAGGTATAAGTTTACAAATTTATCTTAAACGAGCTTAAAATTGATTTTGAGGAACGATTAATCGATTTAAAAATCGAAATAAAAAAGTCGATCGAAAAATCGAAAATCGATTTTGGAATCAATTTAAAAGTTTTGCATGAAAAACAACATTTATCGCAACTTATTTCTGAATAACTCCGAAATACTTGAAAATATAAATAATGTATTGATAAAAATCGGCAAACTGTTCTGAAATTATGATGAAATGTATTAGCAGAACCACCTTATTTCGGGCGAAATATTTAAAGATGTGATAGAAAAAGACTGAAAACGGATTTGAGTTTAGCGCCTTCAAATCTTTATATTCCATATATTTTTCTTTAAAACAATTTTTTTGACCGGCCAGTATTAGTGATTTTAATTATAATTATGTAATTTAGTTTACCTTTGGCTTCGCGCAAAACACGCTTTTCATTTTCCCGCTCGGCGGCAGCTGTTTTCAGACGTACTCCAAGTGCTCCAGTTACTAACCGGCGGGCTAAGGCAGCGCATGTTTCTGGGCGGGGACGATATGGTTGTAAAGAAGCTGCACATTTTTTGGCTTTTAAGCGAGATTCAAGAGTTGCTTCAGCTAACGGTTTTAAAACAACAAATGGATGACCCATGGTAAGCACTTCAGCAGCTGCAGATATTAGAAATTTATAAGTAAAAGATGTTATAAATTGTTACATAAATAACATTAGCATACCTATACGCGAATTGCTGAACACAGCCAAAGCATGAGTATCATCTACCCATTTAATATCGAAGCCAGATTCCTTATACTGAGAAAAAACCATTAGCAAATCCTGGTTTTTAAATTCTACAGGAAAATTTGAAACTTCTAAAACATGTGGAAATTCTTCTTCATTCAAAATCGATTGCTTGGTCAAATAGGCCTGCAAATACAAGAATATGTACATAAATATAAACTGCTTCAATATTGAAAAAAAAAAAAAAAATATTTTACGCTGTAATCCATTTTTGGTAATTCTATTTTACATTTGCCCACAGACGCTGTCAACTCTTGCATAATTTTCGGATCCAGACAATCTCCACTATCATTATACATATTTTCCCAGTCATCTTCATCCTCTTCTTCCCCCTCGGTGTTACTATCAAATTGTGTTGTTGTACGTGGTGTATTGGCTTCTATTGATTTATTTTTACCTTTTACTACTTTTGATTTGTCGCCGTTTTCTTCATCATTAATGTGATCGGGTATTTGTAAGACATCGGATATAAAAGTTTGCTTTATGATCCGACGATTACTGCGATTTATTTCCTTAAATAAAAAAATTGTAAGAATGTTATATCATTTATTTGAGTTCTAAAACGTCGCACAGTGGCTGAAAATTTTATTTCATTGGCCAAAAGTCCAATTTTTGTTTGTCACCGATTTCCAAAATTTTAATTTTATTTAATAGTAAACATATTAAAACTAAGGTAGCAAAAAAATTAGGTCAAAATATTGGTAATTGTGGTCGCGCCATGTTGTTAAACACAACTTTTTTTTAAACTCAGAATAAAGTGACTTTCTTTTATATTTAATCCGAAAGAAATTATCATTGCTCAAAAACTATCATCGATAATGACACTACGTTCACACTAGCATATTTTATAGTAGAATAAAGAGCTTAAACACGCGTTTACGCTAAACAGGTATATTGTAAATCCCACCTTAGAAGGAATTTAAAATTTTTTTTTGGTCTTTTTATTTTATCTGTTTTAATGACTATAATAATATTCTATGACCCTATAACTATGCAATGTGTTGTTAAATTTGTGTCAGGTATTTTATATCATATAAATAAAAGGATTTTAAGTTTTTTAATCCTTTTTATTCTACCTGTATTTGGTATGAAAAAAAGTATGAAAAGGTTTAAAAGCAAGTGACATTCAAATGCAAACTCAGTGGATATAATATATCTGAGCAATAACAACGTTTTTCATAAAATCATGGAGAGCTTCAGCTATAAAGAATTGGCCGGAGAGTATCTTAGAAACAAAAACGTGGAAGATGCTACAAGTAACATTCGAAAAAAGGAAACTAAATTCCTATAGCACTGAAATACAATTGGGGACTTAGGAAATAAATTATGTGTTTTCATCAAAAATTTAAAACAGCGATACAGGAAAGTTGGTTACAGCAAAGATAGATTTTATAAGAGCTTTGCAAACTGGTTAGAGAACGAACTTTCTGTTCAGATCGCTTCACTACAAATCAAAACACTCGTGGGAGACCACAAAAATCGCTGCACAACTGAAGCGATAGATCTAAGAGGCGGAAGCTTAAGGATATCAATGGAAAAGTAGGCCAGGCTTTGACTAACACGAAGGCTGCATCATATGCCATGCAACATCAAGCCAATTAAACCAAGTCCCGACAAAATCATTAGATAATACTGATGCATATGAATTTGGATTATCACCACTACATAGAAGAATACGACTTATGGAACACATACTAAAAATCAGTTATGATTTGGATTTCAGATCTTCAGGATCAATAAGAAACAACGAAACCAACAAGGTGTAAAGAAGTTCAAAAAGGAAACATGTTCAAGATGAATATCGCAAATTTGGGTTGAATATAGATCAGCCAAAACAAGGGTCAGGCAATACCAATGATGACAATACCGCAAGAAGATTCTTTTCAGATCCAGAAACAGCATCTACATTTAAAATAATCCTAGAAGTACTTGCGTGCAATGAAGAAATTGACTCTAAAAAATTTGGAGATTTTGGAGCAATATGTCTGTTACAGTTCACAAAATCCTTTATCATGGAGAATATGTCATTAAATATCAGTTGGTGCCACTTGGAGATTTATCAGAGGAAGCTCAGGAAAAAAGGAATAAGGATTACAGATTTTACAGAGAGCGCAATACTAGAAAAATTTCACGAAATTCCACAAATGAAGATCTATTTAATATATTATTGGCAACGTCAGATCCGTTCATCTCCAGTATTCGAAATCAATGGAAAGTGGAACATCGGGATTTAGATGAAGAAGTCAAAAAACTACTAGAGACCAGAAATAACACAGAACAGAATATAGAATATTTGCAATCAATCTTTCAATTAAATGAACAAAATTATAATTCATTATATCTAAGACAGACATTGTATTAGTAAAAAATAATCATAAACAGAACCTCACATTGTTACAAAAGCTATTAAAATCTATTGCTGCTTTTATTTTTAAAAGGTTTTTTTTTTATCCACATATGTATGAAATGTTTTTGAGTGACCCATTATTACAAAAAATTTTAATGATTATTATCAAAATCCAAATATGACATTTTTAAATAATTAAAAAAAAATAAAAAAACCATATTTCACGCTAAAGTTAAAAAAATCTAAGGTTCCACTTTGCCCTTAAATTCCCCAATAACTACTCAAAGGATTTTAATGAATTTGAAAGTGGAGAAAAAATAACATTTAACTTAAATATCTCCTTCGGTTCAAAAGTTGCAGAATTTTGGCCAATGAAAAACGATTTTCAGCCACTGTGCGTCGGTTCCAAAGCAATTTCCTTTTTTAAATGCATTCCGTGTAGAATTAAAGTATTACCTGTCCTAAAGTGCACCAAAAAAGGTATAGATGCGTACACAATAAGCAAACTGCATCGTTAAACTTAATGATACATTTTTGACTTTGACTACAAAGCAGAGTTCGAAAATAAACTGTAAAGTACAGCAAGTTAAGGTACCACACAGTTTTTTTAATTTTTGTTTGTGCACTTGTACACAAACAAAATATGGTACATAACTATTGTGAGCTGACGAACAGAAACACTTAGATAACTTACCGAACTTATTTTAGAGTCCGCGTTAAGTTCTTTTAAGGTACTTATCTGTACTTTTTAGTTAACACGTAGTTAACTTTTAGCTAACATGTATGTGTTTTTTAGTGTCTGCGTAGTTGTTATTTATTGAGAAAAGAACCCAAAATATAATTTGAAAATAAGTTTTATAACAGGAGTGCAGAAATATAAGAAACAAATAGTGCAAAAATATATGAAAAATTTGAAAAAATTCACGTTAAAATTCAAGAAAATTATGTAGTAAAGAGGCCTAATAGAAGGCCTTTTTGCAGACTAAAGATCTCCCAGCCGCATGCTAACTTTATTACCAATTAAGAAGGTGTGTCATTGGAGACCAACACCTTGCACTTTTGCATCAATTTTAAGCACTTCTGGAAGGGTTTCTAAAAAGATTTAAGAATAAAGCTTTAACCAAATTTTATTGTTGTGGCAAATAATACGAAGTAAGTCAATTAATAACTAAACTTGCAACACGTTCTAACATAACTACTAATAAAACGATTGCGACAGGCCGTATCTTAGAAAAGAAAAATTTTAATTTGTAAAATATTTAATAAAAACTTTTCTAAAAGACGTTTTCAAAGAAGGCAGAGTGGAGTAAGTAAAAGTATACTTACAATTTAATTGTGAACCTTCTTAAAGGCCTAAAAAGTGAATCGCTTGCAATTTTCACTGCTGGGCAGCACGATTAGCCTGTGTGTATTTTTTTTTTTTTTTTTTGTAAAATTATTTCTTGACTGGTGAACCAAAATGTATGTGTTGTTTTTTTTTTGTAGGCAAATATTATTGAAATAAAAAAAAACTAAGAGAACTGCACATATCGTCATCTTAAATGCAGAATATTGTAACATCAAATTTCATAAGTTTACATGAGAAGCAAAAAACCTTGGAAAATGGAAATTATATGAGAGTATTAAATATTTGGAATAAAAATGCGAGAACCGATATATTTTTTATAAAAAAATATTATTTTTATTATATTCAACATTTTTGGTTTTTCGAATTTATTCTATGATAGTGTATAAAGTAATTCCTGAAAAATTTAAGGAATAGAACTAATACTCAAAGCTCATAGAATAAATTCGAAAAATAAAAAATTTTGAATATAATAAAGTTGCTTATGAAAAGAAATAATTCCCAATATCTATTTATTATTTTTATTGTTATTTATTTAGTTATGTGTGTTGCGTTATTTTAAATTGAATGTGTGTTGCGTTGTTTTAAATTCTCTGAAACAAAACGACAAAAATTTAAATATATTGTTAAAAATTACAGGAATAATTGAATATTAAGATACTATAATAGAATATTAAGATAATAATCGTATAATTAATATGTAGCAAGAAGTAAATTTTAATTAGTTAATTTCTGAAAAATTTAAATAAGAAGAATGAACGTTTTTCAATTAAGAGTAGTATTGATAGCAGCCCCCGTATTCAGTGAACGAAAATGTTGTACAAAGAAGCACTTATCCTAAAAAAAAATACTATTAGTATTTAATAAAGCCGTAAAAGGATTAACAGAAAATATTGCTAAACAATTTATATTCCAGCACTTTATAAAAAATGCTATTATGTATGTGATGTAGAAGACAAGTAATTTATTATTTAACACAAAAATCTTTATAATAGTCTTTTTGAGGATATTGAAAAAAATAACAGATTATTTTAAATAAACGTGGAAAAAATATTTCTATTGTTTTATAAACATTCTATATCAATAATGAAAAAATATTCTGGTCCAATAGTAACAGATACATTATAGGAAACTCGTCTGTATTAAAATTTATTAAAAAGTATATATGTACATACGAGTATATTAACTCATAACATTAGAAACGAAACAAATAATGGAAAAATCCTATCATAAAAATAATGGCATCCTGCTGGAAGCAAAAATCTAAGGATCTGCAGATGTTACTATTTATTCTTGGAAATTCTTAGCGTATGGGAGTGCAATGGGTTAAGCTGTGTAATTTCTAACAGTCCAATGAAGAAGAAGCTGATAGTCATACTTAATATGGGTTTTCATACATATATATGGATTCGGTTTATATTAATTTTACCGTACGGTTTTCCTGTTTGCTTATGCAACAATTTGCAATTTGATCACTTATTCCACTAACACGTTCAGAGTATGAAACAGAATACCCATTTTTGACGTAAAAAAATTATGTGTTCGTAAAAATATATCAAATACTCTGCTAATTTTTTTTTAATTAAGATTATTCATTATGTAGTTTAAGTAAATTATATACTTAATGATAAGACATTTTTGATTTTGTTAATAGCTTGGATATTTTTTAAGGTGGAAGTTTAAAATTTTTTTTAAATATTTAACGTAAATCGTAATCAATAATAAAGTCTATTTCAAAATTTTCAATGATACATTGCTTTGCATCTTAGCAAACGATATGTATACTGTTGTAAAAAATTCTTTGATGCTTTTAAAAGGGACCTTTTTTTTCTTAAGCAGACATAAAGGCAAAACTCATTCAAAAAAAACTCCAAGTACTCAATACGTGTTGTTGTTGTAATACAGTTTTACCAACCAAAAAAGTGCACTCACAATATTCTGTACGTAAAATTAACTGAAATTGTAATATAAAATAAATGAATATCCAGTTAAAAACCGATCTACTTATTATTCATTTATTTTTAACGAAGCGTTCATTTAATTTTTACTGTCAAAAATTCAACTGCGAATTCCGTAAAAACAAATGAATTTTCAGTTATTTTATTAAAATTAACTATCAAAAAATAACTGACAAATTCCGTAAAAACAAATGAATTTTCAGTTATTTTATGTAATTCAGTAATTTTATATAATACAGGTTTTACTCGAATTTCTAAAAAATACCAGACTACTGTCCGCTTGTTATTCTAATGAGAGAGAGAGAATATTTATTTTTATTTACTTACCCCGTTATACCTACATGTTTGTTTTAGTTTTGTTGTACTGACTACTTTGTTTACTTGGAGGCCACACGATCAATTTTTGTCTTTCAATTCCAAGGTATATTTATAGCAGGTAGCCGCGAGATTACAACAATTGTACAATAAAACAAACAACAGGGCTTTTTATTGTTGTTATGCGATACGAACTGTCAAACAGCAAAGTGGTTGATATGAGACAAAAAAGACAAAAGATAAAGACAAAAAACTTGTTTACTTGTTTACTATACAACATTTGACAGTTCGTATCGCAAAACAAGCATATAAAAAATAAACAGCTGTCTTTCCGAGACTACCTGCTATAAATATACCTTGTTCAATTCCTTTCAATTTGCTCTCACTCTCATTTTTTTCACTAACACACTCACACTTTTTAAATTGATCACGAGATTGCTCTCAATTTTAACTATCCATTTGTTTGGCAATTTTACGCTCAATTTAACAGCTGCCCAGCGGTCAAAAAGTTATTACAAATTGAAACACATCCGATTGTTTACAATAATGTCAATAGGAAAAATAAAAAACAAGTTCGTTAATCGCATACAACTAGCATCCAAATCAGATTAGTCTTATTGATATCCCGTTGTTAAATAAAATGTAAATAAGAATCAAAAACAAAACAAACGCGAATAAAATGTAGCCATCGCACTTGCATCTGATTTGGATGGCTTAGTAATGTATCATATTTTTTTGTACATTTTCAATTGTGTATTTTGCTTGACTTCTTCTACTTTTTGTTCCGTTATTTTTTCAATTTGTTCTTTGAAAATTTTAAAGTAAAAGTTCAAAGTGTAAAGTGCGTTCAAAAGTGCAAGTGAAAATAAGCCGTGTAATTGTTATTAAAAAAAATAAATAAAAATTTGTTGAAAAATATAAATACCTATTTTAAGTATTAAAAATTATAAAGTGATTCTGAATATTTTCTCTAATGTAGTTACCTTTTTGTATTATGTGTTTTTTATGTTAAAGAAAAAAATGTTTGGATTTAGTAAAAGGAATTTAAGAAGATTAAAAAAAGTAGAGTCTGAACGTTTGCAAGAAAATTTGGAAATGGCCTCCGAAGAAAATTTGGAAAACAAAAATATTGGTTTTAATATTGACAATAATAATGATGATTTCAACCAGTCATTATCAGGCTGTGAAAGTGTTTTGGGAATAAGTACGGGAGAATTAAAAACTAAGTTGGCGTGTTGGTATAGAAAATATTTGCCGGGGAAGAGATGCTGCAACGAATTATTGCAGATCCTTCGGTCAGAGGGACTGGACGTTCCAATGTCTGTGAATTCTTTTATTCAAAAGAATAAAATGGTTACAAGAGTTGTAACACCTGGAACGTATTTTCACATTGGCATTAAAAGCCGGGTACTAAATCTGAAAAATGAAATTATTTCGTTGCAGTTAGAAGAATTGCTGTTAGATATTGGCATAGATGGGTTACCACTTTTCAAAAGCTCTAGATCAACCTTGTGGCCAATTATGGGACATTTTTATGACTTTCCGGATTCTGAAGTTTTTCTAATTGGCACTTATCTTGGCAAAAAAAAACCTTTAAATGTTGAGTCATATTTGCACGATCTAATGTATGAAGTTGACAAAGACTCGCATTTAATTGATTTAGGCAGCCTGAAAGTGAAACTTCGAATAAGAGCTTTTATATGTGACAGTCCAGCCCGAGCATTTATTTGTGGAATTGTTGGCCACAATGCATTTCATGGATGTTCTAAATGTATGCAATTGGGGAGCACGTTTGAAAGAACAATAATTTATTCGACTCAGTCTGGCCCTTTGCGCTCAGATGAAAATTTTTCCAACAGACAGGATCCATACCACCACTTACCGCAATATAGGATTTGCAAAACCATCTTAGAAGAAAAGGGTATAAATATGGTAACACAATTCCCAATCGAACCTATGCATTTAATGGATTTAAGCGTGTGTAAAAAAATCTTAAATTGCTTAGTCAACAAAAAAAATTTACATTTTAAATTATCAAATGCAAATGTAGATTCTATTTCCGAAAAGCTACAATTTCTAGCCAAGTATGTGCCCTGCGAATTTGGTTGAAAACCCAGGGGCTTAGCAGACTTACCTCGATGGAAAGCAATTGAATTTCGTCAATTTGTTTTGTATACGTCAATAATAGAACTTCGAGGAATTATAAACGACGATTATTATTACCACTTCCTTCTATTTCATTGTTCTTATCGAGTGTTGCTTTCAAAAAATGCTGTAGGCTACTTGCCAGTTGCTAATAATATGCTAAAGGATTTTGTCGAAAATTTTGAACTTCTATATCCAAAAAAATATTTGTCTTACAATATGCATAACTTATTGCATGTAACACAATGTATTAAAGAATTTGGAAATCTTCAGTCATTTTCCGCTTACAAATTCGAAAATTTTTTGCAAAAAATAAAAAAGAAAATCAAAAGTCCTACAAATATTTTAAGGCAAATCGACAATAATTTTAACGATTATTGCCCATTTAAAAATCAAAAATATTTGGGATTCAAAGTCTTAGGAAACAAGACAGTAAACAAATATGTAACGAAAGATTTTACTTTGACAAAAAAAATCCCAAACAATATGTGTTGTTTAAAAACCAATTTTCCATTTCAAATTTCAAACTTCGAATTACGCGACCAAAAGTTATTTATTATAGGAAGAAGATATATGGAGAAAACTCTTTTTTATGAAACTCCTATTACTTCTGCCGATTTTGGAATTTTTGTAGTGTCTAATAAATCTTTAACCAATGAAGAAACAATAGTTGCAGATGATATCGCCTACAAATATGTTTCATTTCCAATTGATGATAACTTTCTTCTTATACCTATTATTCACACTTCAAATACTTTTCTATTTGGCAATGGCGCTATTTAACAGAAATCAATATGAAATACCAGCAAAGGAAAATAATGGTAATACCCTAAAATCAGGCACGATTAGCAAGTTGTTGATTTTAGTATTTTTCTCTTATTTATTTCAGAGCAATCAAATCATATAATTAATAAATTAGACCAAGTTTTAAAAAATCAATCTGAGATAGCACAGGAAATAACAAAGATGAACAGCCGATTGGATGAAATTGAAAAAAAAATTGCAATTAATACTGGGGCACATTCCGAAGAATTAGTTATTTTAAAACAAATGGTAAAGAAAAATGTGGCAGTTCCAGACTCTCATAATTTTCCTATTAGATCCGATGATGAAATTAAGGTTATTGAACAAAAAATCCAACAAGATATCGAAAAATATGTAAGATTACTTATCACATTATATTCTTACCTTTCTTATAGTTATGCTTTTTCAGGTTAATATTATTAAAATTATAATTTCGCCAGGAGGGCTTACAGATAATTTTGCTAAAATTATAGATTTAAATATGATTTTAGCTTATAATTATGATGGTACGCAAAATAAGAAATCATTTAAAGAATTTAAGCTTTTAAATATGGCAATATTCGGTAAATAATTAATATTTCGTTTAAAATTGATTTTATAACCATTTTTTATTATCTGCCTTTATTACAGAAGCCATCAAGTGCGAAGGTTTAACTAAAAAGGACTACGGCCAACAAATAAGAAACTGTTTCAAAATTCATAAATCCAGACATTTTCGCAAGCTTTCGTATAATAAAAAAAAAAATTAATTAATTACATACATATATTATTTTTAAGTTAATTAAACAACACAAATATAAATATAAAATCGTTAAAATAAACATGGATTTCTACTTTATTCAAATAGATTAAACCCATCCGATGATTTATCTTATTCGGACCCATCTAATACTTATACAATGTCTGCTACAAAGGACTGATTACATTGAGACAAATCTTAGTACCCTCTGAATCACCACAATCATTGGACCCATCCAACCTTCACTTACAAGGTATGTAGTGTCGGATCAATCTGATAGCCTAGGCCATCTCTGTGTAATTGTAAGTAGGAATTGAATACAGACTTTGGATGGGTCGCACTTACATTGTCGTTGGTCTCAGACCGAAGATGTATGTGATAAAAAGTCCACTGGGTGATTAGAAGTTTAGTGAGCTAATTTTTCGTTTGTCAGTATAAATTGTTATCTTGATGACATCTTGAAAGTAAATTGCTTAAAAATTGCGTGCAGCCTACGTCACAGCTTTCAATTAATGTAAATTTTGACAAACAGTATATGTAAAAGACTATCAACAAAAAGTTGATCGTGTGGCCGCAGTGTTACAGAAGAACTTCCAATTATAAGACACCAGCAGCATGCCCGATATGGTATTCGCAATTATTTTACCATAAAAATTTCATGTTTTTAACTAAATAATTTTAACAAATAGAATATGGAAATTTTCTACACAAAACAAGCAAATCGTTTTTTACTTTTACTTTTTGCCATAGATTTATAAAAAGATTTATTTTTTGGTAGTTCAATTATATAAAATAACTGAAAATTCATTTGTTTTTACGGAATTTGTAGGTTATTTTTTGGATAGTTAAATTATATAAAATAACTGAAAATTCATTTATTTTTACGGAATTTGTGGTTAATTTTTTATGGAATACGCGGTTGAACTTTTGACAGTAGAAATTAAATTAACTTTTCGTTAAAATAAAAATAAAATGAAAAATAAGTAGATCGGGTTTTAAGTAAATTTACAGTTGTTTTAAATTTCATTTTCATTTAATTTTATATACAGAATACTTTTACTTAATCAACTGACAATATTAAATGCAACCGAAAATCCGTATTAATTAATGTGCTCTTAGTTTTTATAATAAATGTTAGAATCAGTTAAAAATTAATTTGCTTGGAATTTTAAATGTTTATTTATTTAAAAATGACTGAACGGAATACTTCTTGAATAACCTACAGTCCCTTACTGTAATAATATTGTGAGTGTGGATTTTTTTCGCTGATAAAATTTTTCTTAAATAGGTAACACATATTTGAAATTAAAGTAAAAAAGGTTTTATACGTAAAAGCAAATGTGACAGCAGGTACAATCGAACTTCCCTATAATAAAACTGCATGGGACCATAAAATCACTTCATTAACGTTAAAAAAGCAACAATTTTACAACTTTGGTTTTTGTTCAAATGTATTTTACTTGTAGACTTGTAATTTGTAGTTTTGAGAAACAGCGCCCAGGTTTCTATACTTGTTCATGGAGTTTTTTTCAATAAGTTTTGCCTTTATGTCTGCTTAAGAAAAAAATGTCCCTTTTAAAAGCACCAAAGAATTTTTTACAACAGTATACATATCGTTTGCTAAGATGCAAAGCAATGTATCATTGAAAATTTTGAAATAGACTTTATTATTGATTACGATTTACGTTAAATATTTAAAAAAAAATTTTAAACTTCCACCTTAAAAAATATCCAAGCTATTAACAAAATCAAAAATGGCTTATCATTAAGTATATAATTTACTTAAACTACACAATGAATAATCTTAATTAAAAAAAATTAGCAGAGTATTTGATATATTTTTACGAACACATAATTTTTTTACGTCAAAAATGGGTATTCTGTTTCATACTCTGAACGTGTTAGTGGAATAAGTGATCAAATTGCAAATTGTTGCATAAGCAAACAGGAAAACCGTACGGTAAAATTAATATAAACCGAATCCATATATATGTATGAAAACCCATATTAAGTATGACTATCAGCTTCTTCTTCATTGGACTGTTAGAAATTACACAGCTTAACCCATTGCACTCCCATACGCTAAGAATTTCCAAGAATAAATAGTAACATCTGCAGATCCTTAGATTTTTGCTTCCAGCAGGATGCCATTATTTTTATGATAGGATTTTTCCATTATTTGTTTCGTTTCTAATGTTATGAGTTAATATACTCGTATGTACATATATACTTTTTAATAAATTTTAATACAGACGAGTTTCCTATAATGTATCTGTTACTATTGGACCAGAATATTTTTTCATTATTGATATAGAATGTTTATAAAACAATAGAAATATTTTTTCCACGTTTATTTAAAATAATCTGTTATTTTTTTCAATATCCTCAAAAAGACTATTATAAAGATTTTTGTGTTAAATAATAAATTACTTGTCTTCTACATCACATACATAATAGCATTTTTTATAAAGTGCTGGAATATAAATTGTTTAGCAATATTTTCTGTTAATCCTTTTACGGCTTTATTAAATACTAATAGTATTTTTTTTTAGGATAAGTGCTTCTTTGTACAACATTTTCGTTCACTGAATACGGGGGCTGCTATCAATACTACTCTTAATTGAAAAACGTTCATTCTTCTTATTTAAATTTTTCAGAAATTAACTAATTAAAATTTACTTCTTGCTACATATTAATTATACGATTATTATCTTAATATTCTATTATAGTATCTTAATATTCAATTATTCCTGTAATTTTTAACAATATATTTAAATTTTTGTCGTTTTGTTTCAGAGAATTTAAAACAACGCAACACACATTCAATTTAAAATAACGCAACACACATAACTAAATAAATAACAATAAAAATAATAAATAGATATTGGGAATTATTTCTTTTCATAAGCAACTTTATTATATTCAAAATTTTTTATTTTTCGAATTTATTCTATGAGCTTTGAGTATTAGTTCTATTCCTTAAATTTTTCAGGAATTACTTTATACACTATCATAGAATAAATTCGAAAAACCAAAAATGTTGAATATAATAAAAATAATATTTTTTTATAAAAAATATATCGGTTCTCGCATTTTTATTCCAAATATTTAATACTCTCATATAATTTCCATTTTCCAAGGTTTTTTGCTTCTCATGTAAACTTATGAAATTTGATGTTACAATATTCTGCATTTAAGATGACGATATGTGCAGTTCTCTTAGTTTTTTTTTATTTCAATAATATTTGCCTACAAAAAAAAAACAACACATACATTTTGGTTCACCAGTCAAGAAATAATTTTACAAAAAAAAAAAAAAAAATACACACAGGCTAATCGTGCTGCCCAGCAGTGAAAATTGCAAGCGATTCACTTTTTAGGCCTTTAAGAAGGTTCACAATTAAATTGTAAGTATACTTTTACTTACTCCACTCTGCCTTCTTTGAAAACGTCTTTTAGAAAAGTTTTTATTAAATATTTTACAAATTAAAATTTTTCTTTTCTAAGATAAGGCCTGTCGCAATCGTTTTATTAGTAGTTATGTTAGAACGTGTTGCAAGTTTAGTTATTAATTGACTTACTTCGTATTATTTGCCACAACAATAAAATTTGGTTAAAGCTTTATTCTTAAATCTTTTTAGAAACCCTTCCAGAAGTGCTTAAAATTGATGCAAAAGTGCAAGGTGTTGGTCTCCAATGACACACCTTCTTAATTGGTAATAAAGTTAGCATGCGGCTGGGAGATCTTTAGTCTGCAAAAAGGCCTTCTATTAGGCCTCTTTACTACATAATTTTCTTGAATTTTAACGTGAATTTTTTCAAATTTTTCATATATTTTTGCACTATTTGTTTCTTATATTTCTGCACTCCTGTTATAAAACTTATTTTCAAATTATATTTTGGGTTCTTTTCTCAATAAATAACAACTACGCAGACACTAAAAAACACATACATACATGTTAGCTAAAAGTTAACTACGTGTTCACTAAAAAGTACAGATAAGTACCTTAAAAGAACTTAACACGGACTCTAAAATAAGTTCGGTAAGTTATCTAAGTGTTTCTGTTCTTCAGCTCTCAATAGTTATGTACCATATTTTGTTTGTGTACAAATGCACAAACAAAAAAAATAAGATTTAGAGTTTGTGTGGTAAGACAAGTACACTGCGTTAGTGTACAGTTTTTTTTCGAACTCTGCTACAAAGTATTATGATGTTTTGGAACTCGGCGAAAATTGACACCGAAAGCTCCACCGCTGCTGAAAATTTGATTAATAGTAAACAACTGATTCGTGCCAGGATTGCAACAAAGAAATATGTGTAGTATTTTTAAAAAATGATGTTAATTTTAGCATAAACATAAGATGAAAAGGTATTGTTTAGAGTCCGAACGATCAATCGGCTTAGGTTTCGGCCAAAAATAGCTAATCGGCCAGTAATCGGTGTTCAGCATTCATTTGGCCTATTTTTGCCGAAGGCCGAACTTTTTTGTACTATTATATGAAAATGTTACAAAACCATGCAAAAATAATCAACTAAAACTTTTTTCCCAAAATTCGGTTGTGGTAAATTATATTGTTTCTAAAAAAGATAACAAGCACGCAATATCGGAAGAAAAAAAAGAGGAAAACAAATAAAAGCTTTTATATGGGAAAAGCAATCCCTAATTCCTCACATTGAAGTGGAATTACGTATTTATGTAAATAAGCCCATAAGCATTAATATATTTAAGTATTGAAACGGAGTGAAATATCTCTCAGCACCAGCATCTTGTGTTGCCAGCGACCAACTGTTTAGTACAGCTGGGCAGTTTTATTCCAATCGCAGAAATAACCATGTTGATATCAATGCATAAAAATTACTGTTCTGTAGGGATGCCAAACGGGAAATCCCGAATCCCGAAATCCCGGAAAATCCCGAGATCCCGGGATTTTCAAAAACCAGTCCCGATTGGCATCCCTACTGTTCTGTCACCAAAACATACAACTTTTGAATTGCGAATATTAATCAATATGTAGAACATATCGCTCCTTTATTGCAAAGTAGTCATAGCTCAAAAACAAATCAAACTTGGAAAATATGACTGCGTTGCAATTAAGGAACGATATGTACATTCATATAACAACATATCGTAACCTTAAATGCGAAAGGGCGTAACAACTCAATTTTTTACAGGGAAGCAAAAACCTACAAAATCAATAACAAGGTGTAAAATTTTTTCCAACATGTAGTTAAATAAAACGACCAAATGTCAATCAAAAAGTCTATTTTTTGTTGTAACCCTCTTTTGCATTTTAGGTGACGATATCTACTTGTAAATAAATTTTGTTTGTTTGTTTTTTCTCTTTAATAAATTAATTGAGCTTTAAAATTACAAAGCTTTGTCTTGTTGTGAATTTGGATAAATAAAGTTCGGCTTCGGCTTGGCCAAATTTAGCAAATTTATTTTATTTTATTTTTCTTGGTTAGGACCAGCACTCAGGGGATGACCCCTACAAATGCAATGAATTGTGTTTTAACTAGGAAAAAAGGTTATGGGAAGGAGAATAGAGGGAGTAGTGTTTGTGAACATTCGACTTGAACTTATTCATGTTGAAAGTGAGAGGGAAGACTTCAGCAGGAAGATTGTTCTACATAAACGAATTTTCTCTGTAATGCGTTGTAGGATTTACCGGCCAATCGACCACAAAAGGTTGGGCTCTTGAGGAAAAACTTGTATTACGAACAAACGGGAACGAAATCCCTAGTTTAATCAGAACACATCCCATTGTAGAAACGATAAAACAGGCAAATACAACCCATATTGCGACGGTGCTTAAGGGAGTACATATAATTGGATTCCCTACTGTCACCAATGAGAACCTTCGCCCTCTCTTGCATACGGTCGAGAAGCTCAAAACTAGACTTTGAAGCACCGGCACAGACATGAGAGTTGTATTCCATTCGCGGTCGGATATAGGTGGTGTAAATAGTAAGGAGATCAGATGGAGTGAAGTATATCTCACACCGAGGCACTTGAATGCTTCTTTCGACACCTTAAATATATGTGATGTCCATTGGACACCTTAAATATATGTGATGTCCATTGGACAGGAGGAGAAAGAACGGAGCCTTGCAGCACCCCTGAATAAATCTTGAACTCGTTTGACGAAACCCCATAAAACAATTACCTTACAGTGCATGTATTCCATCCGGCCCAGGAGAGTTGTTTATGTGCCAGAACCCTTTTAACAGATCGAGCTCGAAAAAATTTATTTGGCATAGTAACCGATACTTTTTCGAGTTCGGCTAGTGGTAGATTCCTAGCCGGTAAATAAGAATTATTAGCAATATTAGGGTCCGTGAATGTTTGGCCATCTTTTAAAAGAGTTGATATTGAGGAACTAGCATTATCCCTTACTCTTTTAACGAATGACTAGAAGCTTTTACTGCTCCGGGAAGCAGTAAGAACTTCAGTACGAAGACGTTGCTCGTGAAGAGGTTTTTTTCCCGTTTAACCCTAGTCCTTATACCCGGATACAGGAGTATGCATCTCCTAGTAATGGTCCTCCTAAACTGCCTAAGGATTTTGGCTTAAACCGATCTAGAAAGATGGTAAAAATCTGCGACGATTGATGCCTCAAAGAACGTATACTGGTGCAATTTTAATGAAAATTTATGAATTGACTACATAATCAAAGAATGTTTTTGTGTTGATAATGTAAATTTATGTTGTTATGTTTAATCTGCAAACATATTGGCCGGTTTATAGGGTTTTGACGTTATCCAGGTCACATATTATTCTTTGGACCACTAAAAATGTTCGTAAATATATTCAGCTACAAAATCGCATTAAAAAAAATCCTTTTTCTTTGAAAATAATTTGCACATCTACTTAAACCAAGATTTAGATCTAGGTTATTCGATTTTTTTTAACTGGAATGAATATTTTTATTCCTAGCATTATAACATTTTTAACCATTTTCGCCTTGGCATTGATGTCATTGTCCAGGAAACAAAGTTTCCAATTAAAACGTCAAACAAAGTCGTTGAGCTCAGCCCAACGTACTTTTCCAAAAACAAATTTTGATCGTTTCATTGCCTGTCCTGAAACGTTCCGAAGTTCGGAGAACGGAAATGGTGCAATGATCAGAGTTACCGAGAGGTGCTAGAACTTCAACTTCGTTCTTTTGAGGGTGCGAAGCGAGGAATAGGTCAAGGGTATTGTGTTGGTGCCCATCAATATATGGAATATGTGTTGGTTCATTCACCAGTTGCACGAAGTGAGTGTGTGCAGCAAATAGCTCAACATATTGGCCTTCATAGGTTGTACGTAGTTTTGCCATTCGTACTGTTTTTATCAGTACATGTGCTGTTTATTTTTTAAAGTACCGATTTATGCATTACATGCAAATCAGTACGAAAATGTTCTGATTTTTACATTAATGTACTGTTTTTGTACTATTATTATATATTAATATTGTTCAGTATATAGTTTGTTATATTGTCAAATTGTTTGCGATACAAATATTTATATTGATCTTCTTATCATGAGTTATTAACATAAAAGGTTTTTTCGAATCAGTACGAAAAGAGAAGACGGTAGAAGAAAAATGGAAAGGGTTTCCAAATGGTGGTGTGTTTACGAATTTGAGGAATGTGTAATTTTATTTCCACATTCAAACGCTTTTACAGAACGAGTCTGTAGTTTTCAAAGTGGAGAAAAGAGAGAAACAGGTTCCTAATATAACAACTAGAAAGTGAGTTGCAGATAAAGACAAACTTTGGTTATAGTTGTAATGGGTTTTACAATTTCTTGAAGACTGAAGACAGGAAAAAAATTATGGACAATGTTCAAAAAGGCCAAAAATATTTGTAACATTGTAACTTGTTTATAGTATATTATACTTAAATATTTATGCCCATACATATGTAAATATATTATTTATAAAAATCTATAATAAAAGATCGTCTAAAAAACGATTGTGCCTTTTGCAATAATTATAATTATTATAAATAATTAGTTGTAAATCACTTTAAAATAATTTTTCCAATTATTATGAAGATAATACGTAACAGGCTTCGTTATTTATTTATTTATTTAATTTTCCAGTCTATAGATTAAAAATCCTTACAGACATAAGTGCTTAAATTATAGTACATATAATAAATATAGAATAATGATATTAACTTATTTGAATTTAAATAAACAATAATTTTTCTTTTTAAGGCATCATTACTATCAGAAAAGTCAATTAGATTATATAGATTATTAAATTTCAAGTGTTTAATTTGTTTTGTAACATTGTTGTCCTTATTTCTGTAGTTTTGTACTAAAAAGGGAAATGTCAAATAATTCATTTTTAAGAAAATTGAAATTTTAGTTTTTTATGGAAGAGTTCTAAGTGAAATTGGCTAGCAAAACCCTTTTGAACTCGGTTTAATTAGAAATTGGACATTTCCGCAAAATAAAAGAGATTCAGCATGACCTTTTAATTGCAAAATGAAATTAATTATGCTGGTAGATATATTCAATTTTATGCTGACCTATATTCAAAAAATATAATAGAATAAAATAAATAAAATTTTAGTTCAAATATTGGTCACGTTTTTTTTTCGTCAAATATTTGCTAGTTGTGACCGAATTTTAAGAAAAGACCTAATGCAACAATTAACTCAAAACAGCAGAATATTGACATTGGCCATTTTTGTACCAAGCTACAGACATATTGAACTCAAATTTTGCTTTAAATAAAAAATTTTAGAATTTATTCATGTTTTTTTTTTAAAAAAGATTAAAGCTTTTATGTTATTAATATGCAATTTTATATTAAAAAAGTATATGTACTGTTTTTTTTATGAATTTGTACTGATTTTTTTCTCTCATGTACTGATTTCTCTAATTTCAAAACTGGCAAGTGGTGAAGCCAAGAATTGTGGAGAATGAAATCACCAGCAACAACGATTTCACTGTCCGGAAAATTCTCTAGAATCTTCAATATTGAGTCGGAAAGGGAGTCGAAGCGCGATAAAGTGATATCCCTTCCCGCATTTGGACTTCTGTAAAGAAACCCGAAATGCAACAAGGGTGAATTGATTTTGAATTTAACCCAAAGACAGTTAAATTCTGCATCAAACATGTCCATTGATTGCTGGCATTGATACACAACTTCATTGCGTATGTACATAGCAAGACCCCGATGAAGGTTAAAGAGGGATAGGAGGTGATACCCAGGAATTTGAAAATTAAGTGGATCAGAATTTTCAGATGCCTAAGTTTTACATAAGGCGAAAACATCCGGCCGATGAAGACAAACATGGGCATACACAGAGAAAAAATTCGTCCTTTGCCCACGTATATTGCAGAAGTCGATTCGAAACCGACCACTCATCACAACACAAAAAATTCAAATCACACGTTGGCCACAGTTCGAACAATCGTTATGTTGAAAGCTGTTTAGTGATCAGTGTTATACCTTCATCACTAAACAGTTCAACAACGATCAACATGAGGACATCCGTACTTACTAGAATAAAAAGAACGTTTACAGGATGAACACAATAGACAATGACATAAAAAGTACCATAAAAGCCCTGATCTGGTCGTCGTAAAAAAAGGTCATCACTGGCAAATTATTATGTTTATTGTTTGTTTGTCAAGTTGTTATTTTTTCGTGATTTATTTTAAACGGTAGTTATTCTTTTTTTTAATATTTCGTATGCTTGTAATTTTAATTGTGGCTTTTGGTTTATTGTTTGTTTTTCAGTTGCATTTATTGTTGTTGTATACTTTTGAGTATTGTATATTAATAGCTGTGTTCGTTAACCCCAAAATTTGCAAAAATATGTACCAATTTGTACTGTATTTTACTGAACTGCGTTCGTTTACACAGAAATTTGCAAAAGAGAGAGAACATCTACTGAGAGAGTAAAGTGAGTTTTTTTTTTTTAATCAGCACTAGCGGTAAATCAGGGTACACCAAGTTGTTCATTTCGTATGAGTTTTTTTTTTATATTCATCTAAGGCCCCATAAGGTATACATATATGTATGCTATAGTTCCTTGAGTCTGTGTTTCCGTCGGTTGAAAACACGCTTACTTCCGATAGACTCAACATAGAATTATTTTGGTGTCAAATAGTTTCTAGCTCTCCGAAGCATTTTGGGATCAAAGTCGG
The DNA here is from genome assembly GCA_943735925.1 of Pollenia amentaria. NCBI lineage: Eukaryota > Metazoa > Arthropoda > Insecta > Diptera > Polleniidae > Pollenia > Pollenia amentaria. The sequence goes on along the minus strand of OX031009.1, from coordinate 91,631,099 downwards.
GTAAATTTTGTAACAAAAATATCCATAGCATAAATTGGTGACAGAATGTATTGATTCTCATTAAATTTTGCAGAAATTTATATAAAACAAATTTTGTTAATATCGTCTCATAATTCACCATAGGCCCCATATAAAGCCCACAACCGCAAATCACTTTGGACTGTCGTAGTTTCACAAAATAGGAAAGCACTCTGCCAAATTTTGCGAAGATCAGTCCAAAATTTACCTATGTGCCATATAAGGCCCACTCTCAAAAAATACTTCAGTATAGTATCCAGTTATTTGACTTTGGTTTTGATCGAGTAAGGAATTAACCGATTTTGAAATTTTCGAATAACTCGAATAATTCAAATAACTTTATCCAATGAGAAAAACATGCATGTCTATTTGATTTGATACTTTTATTATATTAATTTTAACTGAAAAAAAAACAATAAAACAAAAATGTATTTAAACAAAAACAATTATTCAATAACAATTTATTTGCACTACGTTCTAAAAGTTCTAAAACTTTTCAATAAAATAAATAATTTAAAAAGCCGGCTGCAAAAATACAGTTTTAAATGGAAAACGGACTAAAATGTTTTTGGATAACTATGTTTAGTTATATTTCCAGAGTATTCCACGAATTGTTTGGAGCCTCATCAACAAGTCCTCGGTCGACCAATAGTCTGTGGGCATACGGCTCATGTTTTAATGACATGATTCTTCCTTTTTCCTTTGAACATGAATTGTTGTTCAAATGATTCATGTCATGTTGACGACATGTTTTTTTTTTGTGTAGTTTTTAGATACGAATAAGAAAGAAGAAGAAAAGCGAATGAGAAAGCAAAGCGTACTGACAGTACATGCATGTGTGTATTCGTTTCTTTTCCCTCGTCTCTCACCTATAAAGTAGCAATCATGTAATTTAAACATGAGCCGTATGAACGCAGACATACATTCGTATAGAATAGAGGTCTGCAAGAATAAATAAAAAGCAATTTCAACACACTCATTTTTTTTTTAGTTACAATGAGTTGAGCACACTGGTGGAATTTGTGGTACAATTGTAACAATTTTGGTACAATCGAAACTTTATTGGTACACTGGTACATCCTATTTTTGGTACAACTAAAAAAAACCCCCCACAAAAGTTCATCATTTATTTGAGCATGATTAACTCTCTTTTCTTTTCAATAATAAAAATTTGAATACCATATCTTCAGCCCTGACCAAAACTACCAAAAATTGCATTATTGTTAATTTGTGCTCATGATGTTTAGCTACGTTAATATTAAACAAACATTTGACGCCCCACACGTAACAACTATTTTTATTAAACATTAGTTTGATTTTGCGTAACGGTTGCTATATTAAAAAGCATTAAAAAAAATAGAGAAATGTTTGCTTCTTCTTTATTTCGTTTACATACAGCACAAAAGTGTACATTGGTTTCAATTCATAAGGGCGAACAAAATGGTGGGAATCAGTTCATAATTCCACATAGCCCCTATAGAAACTACTTTCCTTATTATGTTGGTACTTAGATTAAATTTAGGCCAAATTTATTTTAATGAAATCTAAATAATCTTACAAAATTTTATTGGAATCGGTTCATATTTGACGATTGCTGCTATACAAATACTACTCCCGGAAATAGCTTTTAATGCCATAACTTCCTTCTAAATGTTGGTATTGACAAACAAATTGGCTACAATAACTTTTACGATAGCTACTTTGTTCAAAATATAAGCGCCTCCCCTAAAATCATTTAAGGGCAAACAAATCTCATATAGATGTAGATATCTTAATAATACTCTGCACAAAGAACTTTCACATGAATTTGCTCATTGGTCCCAAATCGAGTACTCTCTCAAAAATTTGTCTTTATATACTGTGGTGTAGATTATCAAATAGGTGGGCTTGACCGACTATAACTTTTTTTACTTGTGAATAACTATGTACGCTTTTTTATTTTATAGCGAAATTTTTGTACAATTTATGTCGATTTGGTAAAATTTTGCCATTTAGACGGTACAATTTAAGAATTGTTGGATCCCAACAGTGGTTGAGCACCCAATAAAAGCGAAACAAGTGAGAGAATAACCAACGAAAAAACGAACAAAACACATTAAATTCAGCCAACCAAAGTCTGAGTTGAATATTCAAATACAATTTGAATGTCAAATTATTTGAATTTTTACTTCTCATTTGAATTTTTTATGTACACACCAGTGTGGCCATTTGGGCATTTTTGCAGCCAATTTTAGCACTAAAATTTTTTATTTAGCTGCAAAATTTTCATTTAACACTTGGCATTTTGCGGGCCCTCTTAATTTAAAGTTTAATAACTACCTGTGCTGAATATTTATATGTATCTGATGTTTTACCAAATTTGGCCCACTTGTTTAAATATAACCATTTATTTCATCTTCGTTTAAAAATAAGTCACTAAAATGTATTTAGTTTCGAATAAAATTTCATACTAGTAATACATTTTATATAAAAAAATTTTTAAAATAATTTTTAGCATTTTTTGGCCATATCTAATGCCAGATTTAGCTGTAAAAATTTTTAAGATCTGGTCACACATATTATGTATGTATGTGTGAGCTGAACTCTTATGGTACCTAAGGATGGGCAAATTGAAAGAGTATATCGATATCTATTAATTAAAAATATCGATATATCGATGTATCGAACGTATTAAGCTGAAATTATTACCAAATTATACCTATATAAATACATATTTACATATGTACAAACATTTTACATGTAATTCCATTCTAACTGCCTGTTTGTATAACGCGAGCGCAAAAGTGACTTGCTTAACTTACATTTAAAACCAAAACAAATTTTTAAATTTTGTTTTTATTTTAAATGTAAGTTAAGCGAGTCACTTTTGCGCTCGCGTTCTACAAACAGGCAGTAACTTTTTATTGTTTCATTTTACTTCAAATTTACTGAATGTCCCTTGATTTCGAACGAATCTTTCAATTGCTTAACATCCATTTAAAACAAAAACAAATTTAAAAATTTAGGTTTTAATGTAAGTAATGCGAAATCGAGAGACAGGCAGTTAATTCTACAATAAAATAAAATTCAATAAAAATAAAAAAAAAGTGAATTTATTCCCAAGACCACACTTTTTTAATTCGCCATATGAAACCTAAAAAAAATTACGAAAAATTTAAATGGGATTATATAGCGCCGGTAAACGCAACTTATGAGACATACTATACAGGTAAACTGTGTGACATTTTATTTTTAATATATAAGCGAAGAACATGTTCAAATAAAAAAGGCAAAATATTGCTTTCTTTTTTATTAACATTCCAACTGTCTTTTGCTGCTTTTAATAAGGCGATTTTTTGCATAATTCTAGGAAGCTTATCCGGAATATTTTTCCCCGCTTATTATTTTGTTGTCATCTCTTAAAAAACTATGAATATGCACAATGGAAAAGCGCCGTTTTCTTTCTTAATAGTAGTCAAAAAAATCTTAAAAAACAACAGTATTGTAAGCAGTTGAACGGTTAAAATGTTGAATTTTATTATAAAGAGTTCTTAAAAATATCGAATTCGATGGTAGTAAGTAAATATCGATGTATCGATATATGGGTATTTTAAATATCGGCGATATTTATCGAATATTATTTTTTTTAATATCGATATTTCGGTATATATCGATATATTGCCCATCCCTAATGGTACACAATCGATGCAACATTTGTCGAAACACGTGTTACTATTTATGTTTCAGTGTTTACCACAGACGATGACACTATAAACAAAACATCAGTATTGCGTGCCCTCGCGAATGGGAAGTCATGTTGCCGCGATGCGAGGGCTTAATTACAGGGACGTTTAGAGTCATGCTGGCGGTAGTGACATCAGTCAAGACCATGCCAGAAGGGTCTAAACCGAGTACGATCCAAGAACTACCCCCCTGTCTATTAGCGTCTGGTTCTCCTAGTTGGAGCGGCTAAAGACTATGCGTCCGCTGGCCTTTTACGGTCAACTGTTAGGCCTTCTGAAGGCTGTCGGTCTGCAATAAAATCCATCAGCGTCTGTTCTCATAGTGAGCGGCTGATGGCCTGCGTCTGTCTACAGAGGAGCGGCAGGTATCATTTCGCCTGGCAGTAGGCATAAAATGCAACCCAAACACACCCTCCACGAAATGTCCGAAAATTCACGCCCTACGTATCCGGCAAAGGGCGTCATAATCTCCGGAGACCCTACTACTACAGCGTCGGTATCAGGCTGTTGTATGTTGAATGCTACTGAGACTTCGTCTAGCAAGGTGGTTGCGCCAGGCTCTGCTAGACGATTAGCTACTAGTGCGCAAAAACTCGTCATGACTAAGCCTTCAGGCGGTCGTAAACCAAGCTTGGTACAGGGTTCTTCGAAACCAGGTACCTCTAAGGCTTCCCAGGTCCGGACGGGAGAAAAACCTGTCAAAACCCCTTCCTCGGGTGCTGGCTTGACGGTGCACTCAGTCTACCGGAAATCCAGTTTCCCATGTGCCGAAACCTGTGCAAAGAGAGCACACGAAGACAGATTCGATGCCCTCTGATGCACCTCCCTCTGCCTCTACGGCACCTATTAAAAAACCCCAAAGGCACATTAATCCATCCAAACGGGCCTTCATAACCAGGCGCTCCGCCTACAAAACCATCAGCCGACTTGGTGAAAAACCGGTTGGTGAGCTCACGGAGCAGGAGAAAACCTATCTCCAGTGGGCAAAAACCCATATTGAGGGTTTAAAACGTGTACCTCCCTCTGCAGAGGAAGGCAATCCTGAACGGAAGCCAACCGAAGCAGCGCCTAAACGGCAACGGTCTGGGGAGGACACCCTTCCTGGGACTAAAAGGTCCAAACATACGTCTCAACGCAAAACAGGTCGTACAAAGATGTGGCTAAAGACCACCTCATCTGGGCGATCATTGACCGCAACGCAAGTGACGGCACCATTTCCTCCAACAACTGGAAGCTGACTGTCGTCGCACTTAGTAGGGCGTTCTTGAGTGTTCTAAGGGGTAACCCTGGACCCCCACCACAGTGTGAAGATGCCGGCTGGTATCAAGGACACATTAAATTGATAGCGTGTGCAGATGAGCGTTCAGCGCTGCTGTACAAGGATGCCGTGGGGTCACTGGGGGAAGTTTGGCAGGGCGCTAAGATTGAGGCAATACCTCTGGCCGATGTACCGCAAAGGCCCAGATCTAGCTTCAGGCACGGAGGAGCTTATATGCATCCAAGAACCATAGTTGTATAGAGACAGGGTTTGCGGACTCAGTTTAGACGGCTATAGTACTCTGTACGCAGCCGACCAAGGTAAGACCAGGGCTTGTGTTATTGTCAAAAAGATCCTTAAAGGTTTCATTCTTTCTGATTTTAGCGATAAGGACACATGCACTGTCGCAGTAGAATGCAAAACCAGTACAGTTTGGTTTATGAGCTGCTACATGGCACACGACCAGGGTGCTAATCCTCCTAACTCCACAACCAGAAAGGCGATGTCGTATGCTAACAGGCGCAACATCCCCCTATGCTAATGCACATCATACCGTCTGGGGAAGCTCGGATGTCAATCCACGAGGTGAGTCGCTTTTGGACTTCATAGTAGAAAACGAACTAACAGTAGTTAAAAGGGGTAGTGAGCCCACCTTTATTGTGACTAACAGAACGGAGGGTCTTGATATTACGCTTATTAGTGATAAGTTCGCGGATATGATTAGCGATTGAAACGTGTCAAAGGACTGTTCCTTCTCTGATCACATGTATGTTTATTTCAATTTTTCCTTTAGAGTTGATTCAGTTAAACCCTACACGAACAGAAGAAGGACCAACTGGTCTATCTATGCGAGTGTACTCGGGGATAAGCTGCCTATGTGCCCGGTTCTCATAGACAGTGTGTCCGTGCTCGACACCGCAGTGAAGTCATTGACTGGTGTCTTAATGGAGGCAACAAACGAATCGTAATGTAAAAGAATCGACAGGAGGGGCAAAGCTAAGCCCATATGGTGGAATGCGGAATTTGCTGAAATACGCAAGGAAAGCAGGAAACTCTTTAATGAGGCAAAACGTAATGGTGTTTGGAACAGTTACAAGTCCTCAGTAAATGGATTCAAAAATCTTATTAGGAAGGCCAAGAGACAGTCATGGAGGAAATTCTGCAGTGACGTGGAAAACTCCTCGGAGACAAGTCGGCTACGTAAGATTTTATCCTCTAAACCAGCTATTCCATCATATATACGAAAAATGGATGGATCCTGGACCACAAACAGTCGGGACACCCTTGAGGTCCGGTCAAAAGCTTCCATCCCTTTAAATCTCCAGGCCCGGATAGCATTATCCCAGCGGAACTACAAAAGAACCTGGGAATATTGATGCCATGGCTCTTGGCAATATTTAGAGCTTGCCTGAGTCTCTCACATGTCCCATCAACTTGGGCAACATATAAGATCGTCTTCATCCCCAAGAGTGGGAAGACATCTCACACTATCGCTAAAGACTTTAGACCAATTAGTCTATCCTCCTTTCTACTGAAAACACTGGAGAGGATTTTGGACATTCATATCAGATCATCGTTAGTACACAATTCCCTGTCACCGGCTCAGCACGCCTACACGAAGGGAAGGTCCACTGAAACTGCGCTTCACTCATTGGTGGGCCACATAGAGAGATCCCTGCATTACAATGAATTGGCTTTAGTTGCTTTCCTGGATATTGAGGGCGCTTTCAACAACGTTAGACCTGAATCGGTTATTAACGCTATGAGACATTTTGAAATCGACCCAGCGATCATTCAATTGGTCAGCAGTATCTTGCACTTCAGGCGTATCGAATCCAACTTGGGCGTCTCGAACATTTCAAAGGTTGCGACTAGGGGCACCCCGCAAGGTGGTGTACTGTCACCTTTACTTTGGAATCTGAATATAAATACCCTACTAAGAGCCATGGGAAGGACGTGCTGCAGAACGGTTGCATATGCGCATGACGTTGCAGTTGTGGCTATGGGTAAAGATCCCAGACTATTGTCTGAACTAATGGAGACCGCATTGGACGTCCTAACAAAATGGTGCCAGGGATGTGGACTGGATGTAAATCCTGCCAAAACAGAACTGGTACTTTTCACAAGGAGATACAAAATTCCCAAATTTAATACCCCGAGGATAAAAGGGGTGTAACTGGAACTGTCTGACAGCGCCAAGTATCTTGGGCTAATATTGGACAGTAAACTGAACTGGAGGATGAACACCAGCTTCAGGACTAATAAAGCGGCTACTGCATTATATTGCTGCAAAAGGGCCATTGGCCTAAACTGGGGAATTATCCCGAGGAATGTATACTGGTTGTACGAATGTGTCATTAAACCCATTCTTTTCTACGGGACAGCTGTTTGGTGGCCGGCGCTCAAGGTGAAGAGTCATCAAACCAGGTTTGAACGTACAATGAGAATGGTGGCGATAGCGGTAACATTTGCAATTAGAACAACCCCCTCTAAGGCATTGTTTACGATTTTAAACTGGTTACCACCAGACATTTTGGCGAAAAGGATAGCTGCGAACGCGGCGGTAAGACTAAGGGCCACCGGAGCATGGAGGGATTACAATATCGGACATGCTAACATTCTGAACGATATTAATTGGCACATATATGTTGATTATGGCACACCCGAGCCAATTTTTGATCCTGGCTTCACGGTAAGCATTTTGGATAACGTGGTCCACTATGATGACCTGCAAATTCCCGCGAATGCGATTCGAATCTTCACGGACGGGTCTAAAACACTGTATGGTATCGGTTCTGGCATATACTCCGAGCAGCTAAACTGGAGCATTCCTATAAGGCTACCGGGGGGCTACTCTCTATTGCGATGCGAAAGAAAATTGTCGCAAATATAGTAATTGGTACTCTTTAATGCGTTTGCGCATTTGTCTTTCGCATCTTTTTATTTTTTTCTTTTCGCAAATCAACATTATTTATTTTATTTAAACCTTCCAATATCAAATTTTTTTTACATATTTTGCGATTTCATTACTGGAAATCTGCACTATATTTGATTTTTATTACCAGTAGTGCTTAATTTTCAAACAATTTTGCGAAAGTGATAGAGAGTACCAAGTTGGCATTTAGCTTTCGCATCGAAATTGTTTTCGCATCGCAATAGAGAGTAGCCCCCCCGGACCACTGCAGTGTCATCCAAGCCGAGATAATGGCCATCCACACAGCCGCGAGACGCATCCGGTACGGTGAAATATCTGGAAGGGATATTCACATTATTATCGATAGTAAGGCGGCCATAACATCCCTGGAGAATGTGTTTATCACATCGAAAATTGTCCGAGAATGCCGGATGTCTCTGGAGGAGATAGCGAGACATTCACTGGTCACCCTTAATTGGGTCCCCGGACACGGGGTCATACATGGGAACTGCATGGCGGATGCGTTGGCGTATGCAGGTACCACCTTGAATCGGGACGGTTCCACATATTATGTAGGTGCTTCACTCCCAAGGTGTAAGCAACTTATAGCGCACAAGTTTCATATTATCGCCAGTCAGAGGTGGGACGATGAAACCACCTGTGGGGAAACCAGGAAAATCTGGCCCATCATAGATGGAAAAAGGACAAGGCGGGCATTACAGCTGTCCAGACATCATCTAAGAAACCTAATTGCGGTTATAACTGGCCACTGGCCCATTGGGAGGCACGCCCAGATGCTGGGGCTCCCTTATAATGACTTGTGTAGGCGATGAGGAGGAGGAAGAGTCAACGGAACATCTTCTCTGTAATTGCCCACTCATTCGGAGACTTTAGACTAGAAATGTTTGGTCGAAGAGCCCTTGGGGACAAAACTTGTCTCTCCGATGTTGATGTAAACAGGATCCACTCCTTTATGGAATCGACCGGTTGGCTGCATGGGAATACTAGCAGCCAGATTTCATAGGACCCATGGGAGACGACGTGATATGGTAACACAACGGGAACTAATTAGTGGACCCACGTGAGCTGTGCTTGATCACGGCTGCCAATGGAACCTAACCTAACCTAACCAGTATTGCGTGTTTTTTGAATATACCACTACAAACAAAGTATAGAACTAGTATGCCAACTCGAAAGAACGTTCTCAATTTTTTAGTTCACCGCTCACACATATAGGTTCTGTGTGAATTCAACACACATAAAAACAACAAAAACAAACCAAAACTTCAAATTTTCCAATTTAAAATTGATCACAATATAACACTTTTTGTTTAATTTTATGACACAAACATATAATTAATAATTTTTTCCAATACATTTTACTCATTTGCTTTTGCAAAATGTTTTTATTTTTTACAAACTAAACATTTTTAAATAAATTTCATTTGTCATTATTAAAGCCAGCAGAGTAGCATTTTGTGGTATGAAAATAATATTTTAAATCATAAATTATCAAAATATTTTCCGATATTGCAGAATAAAAATTTTACAAAAATTGTCTTTAAAAGTTTATAAATGCAGCCAGCATTCAATAAATTGAAAATATATTGAACTAATAAAATTTTATTTTGTTAAAAGAATTGTTGCCACATTCTATACGATTTTATGCAACTATGTTTAGTGGTGGAAATAGTTTTATACACCAACACATTTGAAAAAAATATTACTAACACAAACATAAGTAAGGTACCACTGGCAATTAAGTTATGTACCTGTCAAAGAGTCGACATACTAGTTGTATACCTGCGATCGGCAAAATCAGGGCGCCGCGTTTTCTCTTTTATGCGCTTTTGTTACGTACGTGTGCACACACATTTTAGAGAATTAAACAACACATATGTAAAATACATACAACGCATAATGTAATAGTATAGGTTGCCGATCACAGTTGTATACTATGACTACAAAACTCTCACAATTTGCAATTGTTGCCATTTTCCGATTTCTTTCGTCATATTCTTTTCTCCGAGAGCTGCAAAAGCACCTCACTCAACAACGGCTCTCAACAATATGAGAAAGAAAAAACAGTCAACATCGCCACACACGATGAAACCAAGGCGAATTCAACTTGGATGAAACATTGTGTTTGGAAACATAAAATATCAAAAATGTTAAATATTTGAGAAACCAAAATGGTAACAAAAATTTCAACCAGGCCTGCCATGTTTGCCGATTTTTTGATAAACACTTAAACCACGGTAACTTTGCTTGTTAACGTGTAATTTATTAACTTTATGTTACTTTGGAGCACTTATCATAACCTATACAACCAAAATGGATAGTGTTTTTAAAACTGTATTAACTAATTTTATAAAAAATAATTAAAAAATTAAATTTTATTTATTAACACAAAGAATTTTTTTCACTTTGATGAGCAGCATTTCGGCTTATTGGCTAATAAGCGAAATTAACAAAATTGTTAATAACTGTATTAATTTTTATATAGAACTTTCAAATCAAATATTAAAACGTTTTTATTTTGAACAAAAATCTTATAAATCTTTAAATATGATTAACCCTAACAAAATTGTGAAAAAGGAAAATATTTCTTTTATGGAAATTCTTAAACAGTTCCCCAGCTTTATTTCTGAAAAAGAAAAATTAATTTTAGACCCTGAATTAGGGAGTTAAAATTTCTTTGGCAAAAAATTTCAGACTTAAAACGCGGGGATTCTACGGATGTATTAACAGTGCTATGAAAGTTTGTACAACAAATAATGGTTCTTCAACATTCTTCCGCAAATGTGGAAAGAATTTTTAGACAAGTCAACCTTAATAAAACCAAATTTCGATGTTCCCTAGAAAATGAATCTTTTCAAGGAATTCTTTTTTTCTAAGATTACTTAAAATTTAATAATGCAAACTGTTTTGATGTTGATATTAAAATGGATTTAATTAAACTATTAAACTCATATCGTCTCTGTTTTTACTAACTGACCTAACTGAAATTTTTTTGAAACTTGAGTTAAGTACACAAAATAAAAATATTTGTCTTTTTCTTTATTTAACACATAACAAAATGTGTTTACTACATAACAAATAATGCATAAACCCAATTTCATTCGTATTTTGGCTAGGAAATGACTACATTTAAGACAAAAAACATTAAAAGTGCTCTCCTGTAAAATTTGTTAAATGTTAGTTAGGCCGGTTAAATGTTAGTTTGTTAAAACAGCGACGATATATGTATCTATAAAATATTGAAAAACATTTTTCAACTATAAAAACAATTTTAAGCTAATGTACAAATTTTTTTTAAATTAATTACAATTTATTTATAAAAATATTCTTTTTTATTAATTTTTATGTTTTTACATGCGAGTAAGTTATTGCTGAATTATTCTGTTTTGTTATTTTTCGTGTTAATAAAAATATGTTATATTGTTCTTAAAAGGGATATTTTAAATTTGCCGATTTTATTTAACTGAAGTGCCGATAACGCCGATTTTTTTTTTTTGAAAGTATGCCGATTTTTTATCAACATTTTCTGGCACCCCTGATTTCAACCAGAAACATCCCCACTCACGTAGCAAAATTTAGTGAAACATACCCATGAAACATGCTACGTGTGTGGGGATGTTTCTGGTTGAAATTTTTGTAATCATTTTGGTTTCTCAAATATTAGAAATTTTTGATATTTTATGTTTCCAAACACAATGTTTCATCGTGTGTGGCGATGTTGACTGTTTCTTCTTTCTCATTTTGTTGAGAGCAGTTGTTGTGTGAGGTGCTTTTGCAACTCTCGGAGAAAAAATATGAAGAGAGAATTCGGAAAATGGCAACAATTGCAAATTGTATTAATTGGAAAACCAATTATAATTGGATACCCACAAAATGTTAATCCCAGGAATAAAATCGCTTTTTTTCTATGGAGATGTTGCCAAATTAAATTTTTTTTTATTTATTTGTAATAATAATTAAACTAATATAAAATAATAACACTGTGCAAGAAATTGACACTTTTTTTTCGTGACAAGCTGGACACCTGGCGTTTTAACATAATTCGGGTACGCTGAATCCAGTGGTGCCCGCGGATTTTTAAGATTGGCTCTGGTTTTCGAGATATACCGTTATTTCGAAAATGGAGGAGGTTGCACAACATATGTTCGCGTAACTCAAAAACGCTTTAGCTTATTGAAAAAACTTAAAAAACCGAAATTTTGCAATAAAATTTCCTTTAAGAAAAGTAAAACTTCTTTCTAATATCCGCAATCATTTTAGTAACATAATTTTTTTTTTTTGGAAAAAAATTAATTTTTTTAACAAAATTTCGAAATTTTTGTTTTTTAAAAATTCATATAAAATTGGAAAATGCAGCTATGTTTCTAAATTTTTGCAGACGTATAAAAAACGAAATTCCAAACAAAACAAGCCATAAATGATTAAAATCTGTTTGCAATTTTTGATTTTATTCACAAAAGTCGACAAATTTTAATTAATTTAAGAATTTCAAAAAACGCAATATTTTTATGGGAGCCCCCCTTAAAATTTGCGAAAAATGTTTATGTACTTACATACCTACATACATATTATTGCTTAGGCATTCAAAATAAATCACTTTTAAATAAACAAATGCAAGCATTTTGCGACTGATTCATACATACTTCTTACGTTTGAACTAGAATAAAACTGTGAATACTTTTTCGATTTAAAGCTAAAGGTTCACACCATGCGTTTATGCGTAAATGCGTATGATACTTTTTGTGCATTTCATGCGTTCCTAAATTCAAGTTACATGCAAAGCGTTTTATGCGCCAAATGGTTTTTTTTATCATCTGTTGTGCTAATATGTTTATCAAATAAAAACAATTTGGGAAAACTGAAAGGTGTAACTGATATTTTAATAGAATTTATTTATTAAGAATTCATAGAGGAGTAAGCTTTTATTATTAAAAGAATTCGTAATTGTTCATGGTGTCAATAATTTTCCCTTTCTAGGTACTTGTTAAAAAAAAAATAAGCACAACAAAGATGACACTCAGAACATAAAAGTAATCGAACATAAAAATGACGAATAGCAAATTTTGTTTATGAAAAAATTGTTCTAAAAATGAATTTCAATGCATGTTGTTCCTGAAAGTTATTTCAATCTTTATTACGAAAGCATTTTCTTTTTTTAAAAACCTTTTTTAATACAAAAAATAGAAAAAAGGAATCCACCACACAAATATATATATCGATAACATTGCAAATAAATATGATTTGTCATCCATGGCCATTAAAAATAGCAGACATTTTTTCACCACACTTGCGACGCATACAAAAGTAGAAAGTAAACCTACTTTCATGCGTTGATACGAATATGCATTCTATGCGTTTTGCTGTATAACTTGTCACATACCATTACACTGATTTTACTTTTTGAAATATGCATAAAAAGGAACAACGCATAGAATGCATGGCATGGACCAGTGTTGCCAAGTAAATTTTAAGAAATAACCCTAAATAAAAAAAATACCCCCTAAATTTGCACTGAGAAAAAGTAAAAAAACCCCAAAAAAAAAAGAATAATTTTTTAAATATTTTTTTAAGCATACATATCAGTTTATTCCATTTCATTTTTTACATATGTAAGTTTATCTAAACATATACATACTTATACAAAAAATAGATTCAACTGTTGAAGTTGCCAGTTGATTTCTTATTTTATTTTTTATAATACTAAACATACTAACCAGTTGCGTTCGAAATATTTACTAATATTTGGGAAAATAATATCAACCATGGTGAAATAATGTAGGTAGTATCGCTACGGCAACAAATACATTACAACAAAAATAAAAATTAGTCCCAGCTAATGTCAAAAATTATCTTAAACAAAAATCAAAGAGTGCTGCTGAACATGATAATATATATATATACATATATTCTTTGCAAATTTTTATTTCATTATTGTCAATTACTTTTTTATTTTTAATTAGAATTATCAAAAACTTTAATAAACTACACTAGTCACAACATAAACAAAACTTTGACAAAGGAAATGACAAACAATGCAAATGGAAAAAATCGTCATCTGGCGTAGTAACGCCACCTGTTTATTTCATTATGATATCCCCATATACAATTTTTACAAGCTAAATTTCCTCCTAACTACTTTTAAGTCTCTAAAACTGACCCTAAACGCAAAATAATACCCTAAATTTAGGGTGAAAATCCCTAACTTGGCAACACTGGCATGGACCTTCAGCATAAACCAGGGGTTTTCATTTCTTTGCACAATTGTGTACACCACTACCAAGAATGATAGAAGAAAGATTACGACAACACGAATCAAAAATTGAATTTTCTGCGCAGGTGGGTTAAATGACGTCACGAAACATACACGAATAGGTAACCCTAGCTTGGGTTAAGCTACGTCATCTAACGGGAAAACATGCGCATGGCGTAATCTCTTTTTATATCATTCTTGCACCACTACTAACACATATTTTTATACTCTTCAATTCAGTCGTCGATGTGACTTCGACAAGTGTACATGTCTGGCGGATGCTATATTATTTTGTTTCAGCTTACACTCAAAAAATATTGTGCGGTCAAAAATGCTTTTGGTAACATCCAATGCCTTGCGTGCAATTTTTATTTAGAGTTTAAATTTTAAGACTTAAATGTAGAATAATGTAACATTTTATAAGTTTAGAACTTTGTAAAAAGGTAATTATTTGAGATTTAAAAGCAATTTTTAATATTTCAGATAAAAAATTTCAAAATGTCTAACAGTCCTATGTTCAAGGAGCTGATAGTCACATTTATTATAGGTTTTATTTTACATTCGTAAAGGATTCGGTTCTTATAATTTTACAGCACTTTTTTATTTTTTCTTATGCAATACTAAAAAATATTATTATAAATTATTATCTGATCACTAATTCCACTAACACCGTGGTAATAGTTATAAAACAGATTACCCAGTTTTGGTGTTTAAAAATATTAATGTGTTCTTATAAAAAGAATTAAGAACTCTGCTAATTTTTTTTCTTGAGTGTGATTATACATTATGCTGTTAAAAAAAATTATATATGTATTTGATGATACGTCATTTTTAATTTTGTAAATAACTTAAAATTATATAAAAATACATGTGTAACGTAAATCCTAATCAACAAAAATTTCAAATTTTCAAATAATATCTACATTGTTTTGCATTTAAGCTAACGATATGTGTTTTGTTTGTGAAAAAAATTCTTTGATGCCTGTAAAAGGGTCCCTTTTTCTTTCGTTAAAAAGGCGTACCTAAACAGCAGAGGATATAATAAATAAAATTCGATGCGGACATCAAGCGCTTACCCACCGAAAATTTGTAACCTTTTTAAAAACAAAAATGCTGTGAATTGTGACCTGAAAATGTTTACAGAAGTTCGGTGGCTAAGTCGCGGTGATTGCCTGAATAGACTTTATGATTTAAGAGAAGAAGTTCTTCAGTTCCTAGAAACTGAGAAAATAGAAAAAGTTTTAGTACAGTGTTTAAAAAGACAATAATTTTATTTTAGACTTAGCTTTTTTGGCAGATACGACAAGTATGTTAAATGAACTTAATTTGGAATTGCAAGGAAAGGAACGCAATATATGCGACTTGTCAAAAATCATTCACAATTTTAAAACAAAACTTTTTCTAATTTTTTCCCAAATTAAAACTGGTGATTTTTAATTTTCCAAAAACTTCACTTGTTTATAGAAATCTCGAAATCGACAAAAGATATGAATATGCCGAAATATTTGAAACACTTTTCAATAATTTAAAAAACAGGTTTCAAGATTTTGTAATTTTACAACCGCTATCAGATCTTTTCGAAAACCCTTTTCGTTGCGATGTAAGCAACTACGAATTTGATATTCAATCAGAACTAATCATACTACGAATCGAAGTAAATGCTCCAGACGAAAATAATATTGTAGAGTTTCGGAAAGATTTGGATGGCGAGTTCTATCCTGAACTAAAAAAAATTCATTTAAGTGCCTATCTTTATTCGGCACTACTTACCTATGCGAACAAATTTTTTCGGATTTAAAATTTATTTGTTCCAAGCAACGTAATAAATTAAGTTCATCCCATTTGAAAGGCATTTTACTATTACGAAACTGCCATAAAAGTATAAATTTCGAAGATTTTATTTTATTAGTTGTATAACACAAGGGAACAAAATTAAACATTTTTTGTGTTGATAGAAAATTTGTAGCAGTTCTTTACCAATTCAATGTCGCTGATTTTAAAACTGCACTTTTTTCTATCAGCTGTGATTTGCGTGCAATATTTATTTTTTTATGAATTCTTAAAACATAAAAATCTTTAATTTTTTTACAATTGTTTGATAAGATATTTTATTAATTAATTCATTTATTAATGATGTGCTAATAATCCCAATTTTTTTAAATGAAAACACTGAAATTTATTGTTGTGGGAAAGCTAGTTCCTATGCGCATTTCGCTGGTTGCTTAGGCCAGCTCGTCAGGAAACTTTTTCCAAATACTTTAGAAAAGCTAAAAATATTATACAAGTAAGACCATAAAGTGAATAAGAATTTTAAAACACTCTGGTCTTAAATGTAACAATATCAAAGCTTCAACAAAGTCACAACAATAAACCGTCAATTTTTTCTTTCTTACATTCCCCTACAATTGGCTGGGTTTTTTCCAACACAAATTGTAGTTGTAAGAGGATAGAAAGAAAAAAACAAAATTAAAAAAAACAAGATGCTTAAATAAAGCAGCTTGCCATTTCAGTTTTTTATTTGCCGGGCACATGCAAATTTATTATCAAAAATTATTTTTGGGAATGAAATATTTTATTAATTAATAAGATAAGATATTTGAAACTGATTTAGAGCCAAAAAGCTTCCGAATAAAAAAAGGGCAGTTTTAAAATCAGCGACATTGAATTGGTAAAGAACTGCTACAAATTTTCTATCAACACAAAAAATGTTTAATTTTGTTCCCTTGTGTTATACAAATTATAAAATATATTACTAACATTTTATTTCGGCTGTAAATGAATGCATTCTCTCAATTTTTTTACTCTCTGGTACTCACTACTACACAGCCAAAAAATTTTTGGAAATCCCTGATTTAAACTGAATTTTTAGCTGTAGTGATTGAGCAGGCTCGATCATACTACTTGCAGCTTTCTGATACCTATCTATATTAGATTTTTTCGTCTTAAAGTGATTTAAGGGAGGGGGTTTATATGGGACCCATGGTTAAATCTAGAAAACCCAGTACAAAATTTACATAGTAGCTGTTATACAAGTTATCGTTGCCAAATTTTATATTAATACCAACATTTCTAAGGAAGTTTTGGCATTAAGAGCTTTTTTTGGTAGTGGGTTTTGTAACGTTGCAATAAAATATTGTTGTGTCAAATTTAATGTAAATACCAATATAATAAGATGGTTAGTTAATGGGCAGAAAATTATATTCCGGAAAGATCTTTTTATGAGGGTTTTGGGAAATTATGGATCGATTCTTACAATTATAATAAGAACATTTTTGTTAAGCACAAATCAGGGCTGCCAGACTTGGAGATTTATTCCCAAGGTTGGGGATTTCATGCGAGCAAAAATGACAAAGAAAGTCATTTGGGGATTAAAAAAAATCGGGGATTTTACATTTTTGGGCTATTGGTAAGTACTTATGATGCATCGAAGTTTTTAATAAATGACGGATATATGTATTTTTATTGTTGATTTAAAGAATGGCTAAAACCGATTGAACAAGCTGCAAATGCTTATAAATTGGCTCATTCGTCTTCAAAAACAGCATATTGTTCTGCTTAGTTTCAACAATGAACTTGGCTAAAACAAAGCTTCGTAATAAAATGCAGTTCGAACTTTTATAGCCACTACTAAGATAAGCATCTGCCTCAATATCAACAATACATATTGCCAACATTTTATTCCAACTAAGAAAATTATACAAAAATTTTATGCTCAAACTATGTACAATATCAGTGAATCTCAAGACGTTGATGGTGAAACAGAAGTTTATGAACTATTAAATTTTTAGTAAGTGTTTTCCTTTAAAAATATTCAATGTAAGAGTACAATATATATTAAATGTCTTATTCACTTAAACTAATAATATTAAATAAAAAAAATTTTTACTAAAAATTACAATTATTATAATTTTTCTTATTATTTTAATCCAAATTTAGATATTTTTAATTAGGCTTAAGCTCATTGAATTTTATTTTCATAAAATTAGTTTTATGAAGACAGGAATTTTACAACATGAAATTAATTAAAATTTTTATTGATAATTTTTCATTCTTGACAGCGCTGAGATTTGAACCCAGGCTATCATGTAAATCAATTAAAACAGAGAATCATTCATTCAAAAGAAAATGGGCGCACAAAAACAAAGTTTATTTATGAAGTTAAAATTCATATGAGAGTTATTTGTGGCGAATATTATCTAGATATAAGCAACCATATCGATGCCTTACTTTCTCAACCCCGTATCTTAAAAAAATACGGTTTGGACTTTTTCATATAAAACGATTGTTTTTTTTGTGTTCTATTACTACAATAACTTATTATTTCAATACTTTGTCTCAATTCTGTAAATATTAATAAATTATTGAAATAATAAGTTGTTGCAGTAATAGAACACAAAAAAAAAAAAAAACAATCGTTTTATATGAAAAAGTCCAAACCGTATTTTTTTAAGATACGAGGTTGAGAAAGCAAGTCATTGATATGGGTGAGAAAGTAAGGCATCGATATGAGGTTTTTGTCCTAAAGGGATTCCAGGGACGGTCGCTAAATTGTTTAATAATGTAAACATTTAAAAGGAAGTTAAAGCTATTTATAGATTGGAGCTTTGGGCAAATGTGAGCCGATTGGAAAATAATTTAATTTGCGGTAAAATATTTTTGCGGCGAATTTAATCTGAATACCAACATAATTAGATGGTTTACGGACACAAAAAGTCTAATTTGGAATGAAGTTTTTATGGTTAATATGAACAATTATAGACTGATTCTAACCATTTACACAGACTTCCACCTTAGTACAAATAAAATGTATTTACCAAATTTGATAAAATTATTTACAAAATTGCGTTAGATCACTTTAAGCAGTGATTCTGAGTCGGTCGGTATACTAAAAGATTGGTCCAGATTGTTATGTATTACATCGCCAAAAACGTTAATAATTGCTTTCTTCTTTATTTTTTGCTTATGTAAATATAATATTTCAAAGTTTAAAATAACATTTATTCAATGCCAACCTGGTTTGGCTTACAATTTTTGAGTAAAAATTAAATGTAGATGGCGAAATTAAAGCATCACTTTGGGTATACATATGGGGGATTTCATGTCAAGTGACCCAACTTTTGAAATCGATGTCTTCCGATTTGGATGAAATTTGATATTTGATATTTTGGCCAAACCGGTGTTCTTTCTCTTCCATGTAACTTATTACACTGCGGAACAAAATTGAACTTTTTTTGTGCGGCCGGGAACTTTGTGTAATTTTTTTTACTAATTTGAGGTCGCTGATTCCAAATCTAACCTTCATTTTTCTCTATCAGCTCCAGTTTTAGAGATATACCGTTATGTCCAAAATTAAGGTACTTTCAGCACATATATTGAAATAACATGAAAATGGTGCATCATATTCCCTTAAGAAAAAAAAACCGAAATTCGCTAACAATATTATCTTTAAGGCGTACTAACATTGTTTTAAATTTGGCCAGTAATTTCAGAGATATTGTTGAAGTTTTTAAAAAAACAAATAAAAAAAAAATTGTTTTGTTCTTTAAAAATTCATAAAAAATAAATAAAATTCAAAAAAAAATCACAGTTTGGGTCTAAAAGCATTTAGTTCAACATATTTCGAATGAAATGAGCTTTATTTCATTGCAATCGGTGCACAACTTTTGATTGTATTCACAATTTATCCATAAAAAAACATATTTTAATGCATATTTTTTTTTTTTTTGTTCACACATACACATTAAAATACGTTTTTTTTTATGGAAATCGCAATTTTTATCAATTCGGTAATGGGGATATGTATAAAAAAAATAATTTCTAACTCAAGACGATGATTTTTATTTTTTTTAGCATTTGACGTCTTGACTTACAAATTATTTTTTTTTATACATATCCCACTCGCATCGCACTAAGCGACCAAAACTACCTTAAAGGAAAAGACCTTAGCTTTCTTTTGAGCCAAAAAAAAAAAAAATAAAAAAAAAATACCCTTTTAAAAAAAAATGCAAAAATAGTTTAAAATTTAAGAAAAAAAAAATTTTTAAAAATTTAAAAAAACAAAAAAAAAAATTTTGAGATTGAGATTAAATTTTTTAGATTATTTATCTTTTTGTTTTTATTATTTTTGTTTTATATTTATTTAATTATTATTACAAATAAATAAAAAGATTTAATTTGTCAACATCTCTATAGAAAAAGTGATTTTTTTCCTGGGATTAACTTATTGTGGGTATTA
Organism: Pollenia amentaria; assembly: GCA_943735925.1. Taxonomy (NCBI): domain Eukaryota; kingdom Metazoa; phylum Arthropoda; class Insecta; order Diptera; family Polleniidae; genus Pollenia; species Pollenia amentaria. The sequence continues at coordinate 91,610,681 of OX031009.1, read as the reverse complement.
CAGTATCGAGGGAATGAAATGCTAGTTCGGTATGTTATATACCGGCGGAAAGGTTTCTCAGCATAAGTTTAATATTTAAGATTTTAGAAACACTTACACACAAATAGGAAAAAATTCAAAATAGTGCATATGCTAAAAATTGAAAAACCCTCGTCTTGTGTTAGAAATTATTTTTTTTTATACATATCACATTCTCATCCCACTAAGCGACCAAAACTACCTTAAAGAAAAATGCATAAGCTTTCTTTTGAGCAAAAAAAATAGCGTTTCCAAAAAAAATAAAAAATAAGTTTTAAATTTAAAAAAAAAAAAATTTTAAAAAATTTAAAAAAATACAAAAAAAATTTTTTCGATAAGACTAACCTTGGTGCAAATCGGAAGACATCGATTTCAAAAGTTGAGTCACTTGACATGAAATCCCCCATATATATTTAAAACAAAAAACCCAGAATTTTGAAAAAAAAAATTTTTTAATTGCTGCGAAAGCTCTTGTAAGCATCTAAAAAATTTAACATGTATCAAAATATGCCTCAAAAAGGCAAAATATACGCTATCAACTTCAAAAATGTTCTTTGAAATAAATTATGCAAAAAAAATTCTGTAAAGGGTAAAATATTCACTAACAAATCGATGCCAAAATTCATAAAAAGCTTTAAAACGGATAAATATATTGTTTCGGCCTTCATTAGTCGCACAAGGAAATACATGCAATTGCATATTTATGGTTTCCCTGGTAATCATCAACCGTAATTTTTTTTTGTGCAACAAGCCGACATTTTTTTTTAATTTTATCAAAATGAATGCTGCAAAAAATAAAACAAATCAAAATTCAAGAAATATAAAAAAAGGATATATTGCGAATTTCAAAACATAATAGATTATTTAGCAGACAATCGAAATAAACTCTAATTAAAGATTGCGCCGGTTATTTTGCGTATGTATGTAAAGGGTATACTGTATTTATTGTATTAGTAAAGTGGTCATCGTGTAAGTAAGTACCAGAATAGAAATAAATGAGAAACAAAAGAAGCGAGTTTAACAAGTGAAGTCAGTCAGTTGAAGTATGTACCTAGCGAAAGTTGTATCAAAAAGAGTTTTCCCAAAAGTTGTCATTAAAAGTTGTGTAAAATTAAAAGTTGTTCTTAAAAGTTTTGGAATGTAGAAACCTACTGAAAATTGTATAACTAAATTCGTCTAAACAATTAAATCTATACCTTAAAATTAAACTTAAATAATTAAATTGTAATAACTAAACCTAAGCTACTTAAATCTAGTGCGAAGAATATTACATATTTGAAAGAGATTAATGAATTATCTTTTTTTTAAAAAATATTTCAATAAATTTATATAAAATTAAACGAAAATATTTTAGTGATAATAAACTTCTTACATTTGGGGGCTCAACCGGCTGAAACATTAAATTGTTTAAATAAAAAGTGTGATGTCGAAAGCAGTATACAGAAATATTTTAAAAACCAAATGATCTTGTGCGAAAAAGTGTACTTAAATATTTTACAGTTAAAATTAAAATTAAAACAAGAATAAAAGTCGACAGATTTGTAAGTAAAATAAAAATAACGAGTAACGGTTTCAATGCAAAACAATAAATATACTAACCCATACGATTTACGGTCTCAAACAAGTAAATCAAAAGAAACATTAAGAACAAAGAGCGAATCTGACGTGTCAGAGAATATTGACGCGGAGAATATCGGCGAAGTGGAAATATACCAAACAAAAAATATAAACAAAACAGGAAAAAATAAGAACAACACAGAAATGGCTAACAACGAATTAAGCGAATTAATAAGGCTACTTTCGTTGCAAGTAAAAAGTGAACAAGATCAAAACAATAAAACGATAATTACAGTGGACACATTTGCAAAAATTGTAAGTGATTTCGATGGGGAAAACGTACCGGTAGATAGGTGGTTTAATAATTTTGAACAAAATGCTGAAGCATATGAATTAAATAATAAACAGAAATACGTGCAAGCAAGAAATAAAATTGTGGGTGTTGCTAAAATGTTTTTAGAAACGAAAAGTATCAGTAATTATGAAAGTCTAAAAGAAGCACTTATCACCGAGTTTAAACGCGATTATGACAGTGGCGACATACATAAAATGCTTGAAGAAAGAAAGAAAACTAGTGCGGAATCGTTTCACGAATATATGCTTTGCATGCGTAAAATCGCTGCTCTAGGCGACGTAGAAGAACGGGCTGTAGTTAGATATATCGTAGATGGTCTGCCGGCAAAAAGTGTATATAAACAAAATATGTATGCCTCAAAGAATTTTAAAGAATTACGTGAGAACTACGAGATATATGAACGGGTTAATGTGAATATCGAAACACAAAATAAAAAGTGGCACAAGCCAAGATCAAACGAAACTAAAATATCTGAAAATAAAATACATTGTTATAATTGTGGTTCCACGGATCATAAGAGAAATGAGTGCAAGACTCAGACAAAATGTTTTAAATGTAACAAATTCGGACATATTTCAAAACAGTGTAAAGCAAATGAAAATAATCAAAATGATGTTCTAATGATTGTTGATCAAAAAAGATACAAGTGGTTAAAAGTTAATGAACAGTTGATAAACGGACTAATGGACACCGGGTCGGATGTTTCGATAATTAAGTACTATGTATACGAGAATAAATTTAAAAACTGCCCACTAAAGGTTAACGAATCGTTGTTAACTGGACTAGGTAACATAAAAACAAGACCCTATGGTTCAATTGAATGCAATGTTAAAGTCGATGAGGTGGAAACGAAACAAAATTTCTTAATATTACCAAACGATGTTATAAAATGTGACATTTTAATCGGTCATGACTTTATCTCAAAATTTAAAATGATTTTTGATAGTGATGGTTATGAATTTAAGTACAAGAGTTCAGAAGAAAATAACGTTTTTAACGTATTTAATATAAACGCGCTTGAAATCGATGCCGACGGTAAATACAGAGAAGAAATTGAAAATTTAATTCAACAATACAATCCATCGGCGGCATCCCTACAGTGTACAGTAGAGATGAAAATAGTTCCAAATGGGGGAATTAAACCCTTTCGTCATTCTCCAACAAGATTACCGTTCCCTGAAGAACAGGAAGTCAACAAGCAAGTGCAGGAATGGTTGCAAAAAGGAATTGTACGCAAGTCATGTTCAGATGTTGCTAGCAGGGTTGTTGTTACTAAAAAGAAAACTGGAGAATACAGAGTCTGTGTTGATTTTAGACAACTTAACAATATGGTGTTGAAAGATGGTTTTCCAGTATCTGTTATAGAAGATGTATTACAAAAACTACAAAAGGCTAAGTTTTTCTGTGTAATGGATCTGGAAAATGGGTTTTTCCATGTACCCATTGATGAAGCAAGCAAAAAGTATACTGCGTTCGTAACTAAACAGGGGCTATACGAATTCAACCGCGCTCCTTTTGGATTCTGCAATTCGCCCGCATGTTTCATAAGATATATCAACTTTATTTTTCAAGAGCTTATAACTGCAGAGGTTATGGAACTATATATGGATGATATAGTCATTTACAGCGAAACCGAAGAAGGCAACATAAATAAGTTGAAATTAGTACTAGGGGTAGCACAACAATATGGTTTAAAGATCAAATGGTCAAAATGTACGTTTATGAAAACCAAGATTGATTTTCTTGGACATACGATTGAAGGCGGAAAAGTGTGGCCGGGAAAAGCAAAAACGAAGGCTGTTGCTAATTTTCCAGAACCCAAAAATATCAAAGACGTTCAATCATTCTTAGGATTGACTGGATACTTTAGGAAGTTTATCCAAAACTATGCCTACATAGCAAAGCCGTTGTCAAATTTGCTGAAGAAAAGTGCGATTTTTAAAATTGAAACAGATGAAAGAAACGCTATTGACAAATTGAAGGCTTCGCTTACTAATGAACCTGTTTTGAGGATTTTCTGTCGAGAAGCAGAAACGGAATTGCACACGGATGCATCAAAAGAAGGATTTGGTGCAACTTTACTACAAAAATTTGATGGTCAACTGCATCCTGTATTCTTCTATAGTAAAAAAGCGTCAGCGCAGGAAGGGCGACTCCATAGTTATATCCTGGAAGTGAAGGCTGCATATATAGCATTTAAAAAATTTAGGCATTATGTTTTGGGCATTCATTTTAAGTTGGTGACAGATTGCTCTGCCTTTAAGCAAACAATTTCAAAAAAAGATGTTCCACGGGATGTTGCTCAGTGGATATTATATTTCCAAGATTTTGACTACACAGTAGAGCACAGAAGCAGCAGTCGAATGAGGCACGTTGACTCTTTAAGTCGTTACCCAGAAGATGTGATGGTGATTTCTTCAGATATCGCTCCAAGGTTCCTTAAGCAACAACGCGAAGACGGGTATATCAAGGCCATTATACAAGCGTTAAGTTTTGGGCCTTATGAGAGTTTTAAGATGAAAGGTGATTTAGTATACAAAAACATTAACGGCAATGATCTACTAATTGTACCAAAGCTAATGGAAGTAGAAATAATTAAAAACGCTCACGAGAAGGGTCACTACGCGACTCAAAAAACGATGCATGCGATACAACAGCAATACTACATACCTCACTTAGAGAAAAAGGTTCAGCAGGTTATCAATAATTGTGTGAAGTGTATCATCTATAACAAAAAGACTGGAAAGAAGGAGGGCTTCTTGAGTTGTATCAACAAGGGTGATGTGCCGTTAGAGACAATTCATATTGATCACCTTGGTCCTATGGATGTAACGTCAAAAATGTACAAATATATTTTAGCTATGGTGGACGGATTTTCAAAATTCGTATGGTTGTTCCCGACTAAAACAACAAACGCTGAAGAAGTTATCAGATGTCTGAAGGTGTGGTCAGATACGTTTGGGTTTTCAACAAGAATTATAAGTGATAAGGGCTCTGCCTTTACTTCACATAACTTTGAAGATTTTTGCAAGCACAACGGTATTGAACATGTCTTGACAACAACCGGCGTTGCACGTGGTAATGGTCAAATTGAGCGTGTGAACCGCGTCATCGTATCAATCATCGCAAAACTTTCAAACGATGATCCAACGAAATGGTACAAAGTTGTTGGCGATGTACAGCAGGCTATCAATAGTTGCATGCATAATTCGACAAAAACTACACCTTTTCAAATATTAGTAGGAGTCAAGATGAAAACGGGGCTAAACGACAACATATTACAAATATTACAAGATGAGATGATTCAAAAATTTGATGATGATCGACAACACCTGAGGGCTGAAGCTAAGAAGCAAATCCAAAAAGCTCAAGTCGAATACAAACGTAATTTTGACAAAAGGCTTAAAGATGACGACGGCTACCAGGTGGGAGACTTAGTGGCTATTAAGAGGACTCAATTTGTATCAGGCCGAAAACTTGCGAGTGAATTCCTTGGGCCATATGAAGTTGACAGAGTCAAGAGAAACAACCGCTATGATGTCATTAAAGTAGCCAACTTTGAGGGTCCTAACAAAACATCTACAAGTTCAGACTTTATGAAGCCGTGGAAGAATTACGGATCCGTTGAGTGTCCATTGTCATCTGGGACAGATGAGTAACAGGATGGCCGAGTGTAAAGGGTATACTGTATTTATTGTATTAGTAAAGTGGTCATCGTGTAAGTAAGTACCAGAATAGAAATAAATGAGAAACAAAAGAAGCGAGTTTAACAAGTAAGTCAGTCAGTTGAAGTATGTACCTAGCGAAAGTTGTATCAAAAAGAGTTTTCCCAAAAGTTGTCATTAAAAGTTGTGTAAAATTAAAAGTTGTTCTTAAAAGTTTTGGAATGTAGAAACCTACTGAAAATTGTATAACTAAATTCGTCTAAACAATTAAATCTATACCTTAAAATTAAACTTAAATAATTAAATTGTAATAACTAAACCTAAGCTACTTAAATCTAGTGCGAAGAATATTACATATTTGAAAGAGATTAATGAATTATCTTTTTTTTAAAAAATATTTCAATAAATTTATATAAAATTAAACGAAAATATTTTAGTGATAATAAACTTCTTACATGTATTTATGCACGTGTTCCTAAAATGTTTGCTCACGTCAACTAGTGCAAAACTTCGCATTTTCGACCTGAATTACTCTAATATTAAGTTTCGGTGAGGTGAGCAAGATTTATGAAACGGTAAAATATATATGTATTTATTAATGTCTCTTATTTTTAAAATGTTTCAAATGTTGACACGATACCCGCTATTTTTTTTTTCTATTTCACATAATTGTAATTCATATGTAATTTTGCGCCCCTTCGACTACGCCTTCCCTACGCGACGGGGCTTTAAAGGGAAGAATGTGCGTTTTTCCATAATCGGTCACTTTTTATCCCGAAAATTTTTATTTTGTTAATTTTTATTGTCAATTAAAGGAATTTTAAATAAACAGGGGTATATTTTCTTTTTAATATCACTTTTGAAAAATTTTGTTTAATTTTTCTAGGATGTTCCACGCATTGCAATACATATTGCCTTCGTTTTTCTTGAACTGTAAGAAGTCAATGGAACTGTTATGTGAGGTTGACAGCGCTTTCAGCACTGCCATTGAGTACTTTTAAGTTTATCACTTTTAATTTGTATTTAAAAAGGACGAACCCTTTTACCAAGCTAACCCCATCAATGTTTATTACATATCGCCTAAATATATACATATCATTGCTTTTTATTGAAACAAAGTCATGCATTTTTTACCTGTGCGAAACCAACTTGGAAAAAAGTATTATGACAAAACCCTCTTTAGTTAAATCTATTCTTGGCATAAAAAAAGTAATACAAAAATTTTTAAGTCCAAAAACAGTATGATAATAAAAAAACCAAATATTTCTAACTTTAAAGCCACGTCGCTTCGGGATGGCGTGACCTAATGGGCTTAAAATAGCATAAGAGTTACAATTAAGTAGAATAGAAAAAAATTTTGCAGGTACCGTGTAAAAATTTCAAACTTTTTAAAAACAAGGGACACTCGAATATTTATATATATATATAAATATATAGTTATATATATTAGGGTGCGACTTTTACCCGATAAACACTGTACAGATATGGGCTGAAAGAGGAAAAAATTATCTTTTTAACAGTATAAAATTTAGGTAATTCAAAAAATCAGTTCTCATAATTTTTGAATTGTTTTTTAAACTGCAAAAAACTTGTTTTTTCCCGAATATCTCGAAAATTCTTCTAAAGAATAATAAACGAATGCCATATTCGTGTTCAGCAGTCCCAAATTAGCTTAGAAACATCTAATTTTCGAGGTTATGGCAAAAGGTTGAAAATTTGTGAACCGGTGTAATGATGCGCTGTTTATGTTTTAATATTGTTTAGCCATTGAATGATACGTACTTAAGGCATACATACATATCGCAGTTATTCAACAATACTGTATTAACTCAAAATTTAAAAATTTTTCGTAGAAGCAAAAATATTTTTAATTTTATATTAAAGGCATATGAAAATGAATTTTTCAACCAGTCGTTTCTATACCGACAAATTAGAGTGCTATATTCGTCTGTGCCGAATCTTTGATACCCTCCACCGACAATTCAAATATTTCAGGAGTTGACTCTATATGATATCTATATATTACTTATAAATCTTTATAAAAACGGACGTCAGCTTTGAAATTGGTTGCGGTTTAGATCTATATCAAATTATGGACCAGCAATCGGAAAGTTTTATAATTATCGTTTTAGAAATTTAAGCTAGCTTGAGTAAAATATCTTGATTCGTAACAGTTTTAGCCGAACTTAAATGATTTTTAGGAAGGGAATTAATATTGGACCCCTTTTAAAATATGGACCAATCATCCAAAAATTCTAGAGGCATTTCTGGCATTAAAAAATATATATAAGAATGAATATTAATACAGCAGTGAATTTCAGAAGGTTTCTTGATATCGGATCTAAGGTAAATTATGAACCGTATACCACAAAAGTGCATAACATTTTTTCTTTCCATATGAAGCTAAGTTAGAGCTAATTTTACCGCAATATTTATATCTGCTACGGTTTAAGGCGTAGTTAATTAATTTCCCGGAGTGGGATTTATTTGGGGCATATGGAAAATTATGAACAGATCATCACAATTTTTATTAGTGTGATTTCTAGTCCTATAAAACTGTGGTATTAAATTTTATTAAGATAGCTTTATATATTACGGTTTTAGGTGTAGTAAACTGTTTTCCGGGAGGAGGCTTTATATGGGGTCTATGGTAAATTATGGACTGATCTTCACGAAATTTAACAGTATGATTTCCAGTTCTGTGCAACATCTTATTCCACCATTTTTCTTAGTTTTTGTAACAAAATTATCAATTTTTAAGGGTGGTGGTTCCACAATTTTATTAATAGCTCTGACCCTACTGAACCGATTTTGCTGAATTTCAATCCCAAACTACTTAGGACAAGTAATTTGGCACCAAGTTTGTTCTTTTATTTTGAGTTTTTCGAAAGTGAGCGTGTTTTCAACAGACGGACAGATAGACGGACATGGCTACATCGACTTAGAATTACTTAATGGTGTCTTAGATGTATAATAGAAAAGTTTCACACGGAATAACAAACTTAGTATGTATACCCTCATTCACAACTAGTGGTGGTGGAGGGTATAAAAAGTAGGCAAAATAGCACGATATTTTTACAGCGGTTAGATATGAATATTACGTATCGATTTTTCTAAAAAATAATTTAAATTAAATTGTTTCTGGTAGATTTAACACACATGTTAACTACAGCTTTTTGTGAAATTTTTAAACCACAGCGTAGTAAATAAAAGTTTAATACATTTTGTTGTTGCGGCGTTGTAACTACATTAGTAAGATTAACAAGGTCTACAAGGGTACTGGACTACCAAGAGTGAAAACCGCTATTATTTACTGCCCGTTCGCCGATATCGAACGTTAACGTTCGCATAGAAAATTACATTTAAAACAAAAACAATTTTTGAAATTTTGTTTTTGTTTTAAATGTTATTTACTATGCGAACGTTAACGTTCGATATCGGCGAACGGGCAGTTAGCATTTATTTATATATAGTTCAGCAATTGTTCACTACCAATACTCACATTAGATATATTAGTAACATAATTCAAATACATAGTACAAAAACAGAAGAGCAAATTTTGACACTTTAAGAATGATCTTGATACTATTTCCTTCTCTTCAATTTCGTTAACAAATTGTTTGTTCCACTAACAATTGAGCTAATATTAAGCACTATCGCATATACAGCAATGGTATGAAAGTGTGCATTAGTGACGCTACGAATGTTCGTATTCGAAATGCCGAGTATTCGGCTATTTTATAAGATTAGTATTCGCCAAATTCAAGCGAATAATTTGCGAATACGTTCCAAACAAAAAAAATACAACAAATAAGACCAAAAATATTAACTCTTAATAATTTTTATTAAAAAAACACCATTTGGGTTTGACTTGTTTAGCTGCTGTTCAGATTTTATGGTCTCAAGTAAATTTTGGCTTAAACTTGATTTTTCAAAGAACATGAAATTTTTCTCACGATTATATGATGAAAATAATTTGGAATTTTGTTTTCTTGTCTTTGGCTTAATTGTAGCTGTAGACTAGGATAAAAAAAATATTAAACAAACTAACCCGAAAAAACTGCACGTAGTGCCTCAAAAATGCTATACCATTTTGTATACCTTTTTCCCCCATTTTTGGCCCATAGCTGCCAAACTGTGGAAAATTCAGTTAAGTAATCTTTAGAAAATACTTTATTATAAAATTCATAATTTTTCAGTGCATTATAAGACTTAAAATGGGTTTTCTTCATTTTCATCGAAAATTCGAGGAAACAAATGAATTTATCAGTATCATGTGTTTTTTTTTAGTTCAGTCTTAAATAATTAATACTTATATTAATTATTTAAGACTGTAAAAACAACGTTAAGCAAAATAAAATAAAAAAAAAATCCATAAGCGGCTGCAGCATCTGCAAAAATATTTTCTTGCAAACAAAACTGAATTACTCATTGGATTAAATAAACGTAACCACTACATTTGTCAATAGTTAGTGTGATTTAACATGGTTTTAATATCACAAAATAAAACTAATTATACTGTAAAAACTATTTAAAATTTTTTTGATAAGATTTCAGTATTTTTATCAAGAACAAAAATAGGGAAGTAGTAGGTTACGTTATTTTTAGTCAAATATTTGCCAAATGTGACCGTAGCTTAAGCTTTTTCCTCAGTATTTATTTATGGAATCTTCATATGTATATTAAATATGAACTAACAATAATTAAAAAAAATCTTATCCTTATATGTACTTTATTTTATGTCCTGCCAGTGCCAGACAAAAAATTTCGTCATCACGGTTTCTGTTTACATACATATCGTTAGCTCAAACGGAAACGGCCCTATCAAACATTTTGAAAATGCATGATTTTCACCAGTATTATAAAAAAAGGTGTAAGAAATTGAATTCTTATATAAAATAAAATAAAATTTTAAAATATTTAAAAAGCCTTGTTAGTTAGGTCCTTTGGTACTCTAATTTTATGAAACCAAAGGCCCTATCTACACATTAATACAAAGTAGATTAATTGTATTTTTTTATTTATTAGGAAAACGCTGTTTAATAAATTTAATTATATGTACACGCTTTTTATTTATTTTTAATATTAATGTTTATAATGTTGAAATTCATTTAAATATTCCATCACAAAAAAATTAAATTAAAATAATTCATAAACATTAAGCAAAGAGTTGCAAGAATTGGAATAAAGAAGAGTGAATTTAGAAAGTATTAATTTTCAAAGGGTATACTATCATAGAAATAATGGCAATCTTTTGGAAGTAGTGGTTTTAAATCCCCTGCAGATGCTGCCACTTCTTTTAAGAAACTTTTAATCTTTCTTCGTGCAATCTCGGAGGTAAAGCGGCAATGATTTCGTTTGTAATTTTTTGCGGAAGTTGGGCATAATTGTCATCTATTTTGGTTTTAAAATATATAGTTCCTGTTTGTTCGTATGCCAGTGCACGTATCATATTAACAGTGGGGTCCCCGGATTTTTGTCCTTAAAAATAAAATATACTTTTTAGATTTAGTAGATTTTTCAGAAATGCATTTCATATTATGCCTGGTCTTATAGATTTATACCGCTTAGGGACAGATTCATAACCAAGGAATTAATTGTGATTCAAGTGGTGAACTTTTAGAGAAAAAGGGGTTTTGCGAGCATCTTTTACCAAGTAAACAAATTCAAATGGCATGTTTATTTCTTTATTCGTATCCTTTCTTTCAATAAGAGAATGCGTAGAGTCGCATCCCATTTGCGTATGACTAACCACCAAGTATTTGTGCTCTATGGTAATGTCTTTTTCCACACATAAAGAAAGCAAAGCATTTGAAAGGACGACATTTCTGTTTTGATAAAAACAACCATCTTAATAGATATTGATGTGGTGAACGGTTTCCTGAACCGTTCAAGTGAATTTCTCATATGTTTAATAATAATTGTAGTAAACGTGGATGAAACCAGATTTACCTCAGTTTCATCCCAAATATAATTGTCCGACTCGTGATTAACTACATTGTAAATGGTAAAATTATGAAGCTGGAGCTTCATTTTATAATAAGACGAGTTAGCTTTGGACTGGGGTAAAAGCTTCACTGCTTGCATGTCTATACAAAGTAGTAAACACAATCCTGATTTTGCGTTTTCAGTATCATTTTCCTTTTCAGATCTCATTTGGTCAATTTCGATTCGGTGATTTTCAAACTCTTTCTGTGACAAGTTTTTTGCCTTATAAGACAAACATAAATCACACTGATCATTTCGGGGTTAAAATAGAGCATAATTAGAAGATTTAAAAAGTTTCATAAAATTGGGAAATGATACAGCCCCAATATCATTTTCTTTATTGTCATTACATGAGTAAATATAGAGATCATATATTTCTTTATAACTTTTGAAGTCTGCTTCAAAATAAACCCTTTCAGTATATTTCCGACGCTAGTGAGATTCTAACTTAGGTATATCTTTTAACCATTTTCGTAAATATTTCAGTTTTTTATCATATTCAGATAGTTTTCTTTTATATGTCACTTCTTCAGAAATTCTTTGAACAGAATTGGAGTTACTGGGACATATCCACGGCCATAACATTTTTTCTGATAAGCCCAACGTAGACAAAAACATGTGTCTACATACTTGGATACGATTTGTATTGTGCTTTAAAAAATAATATTTTGTATTTGATCGTTTGGAATTGTCAACAGTAATACGTTGTCTCTCCGAACATTCAACGAGACTATGGACATAAAGCTTTTTGTTGTCCCATGACATTTTCCAAAATGAATCAAAAATCTCTTTGCGCGAAACCTCGGAAAAATAAGAACAATGTCGAATCGAACTTTTTTCGCAAAACTTTGACTTACATGTATTCTTCATTTCCCTAGGCTTACGTACAATTTTCACGTTTCCTTTAGAAAAACCTTGATATTCCTTTCCTTCCATCCGGTTTCGTTGACTACAATGTCTCCAATTTTGTTTTGTCTTTTTAAAACTAGCTGCTGCATTATAATCAATTTTGTTTAGTCTTTTTAAAACTAGCTGCTGCATTATAATCTACATCCATCGCTGACATGATGATTTTTATTTAATTTTTTTTATTTCAGAAATATTAATACACCGATCAATCACAACTAATTTAAAATCGCTCTTAAGATGAAACTAATATATTTTATTTAAAAAATTGCATTAAGCTGTTACAAATTTATTTCTCTATAATAAATAAATTGTTCAGCGGTCAAATCTATAAATTTTTTTTTTTGGCAACTTACAGCGTTTATGAAATAAATGCTTTTGTAGATAGGGCCGTTTGTTTTTCGTCAATCAAATTGGTAATTTTGGTCAAATAAGTCCAAATTTTTGTGGATGTGTATTTCGATGCTATGCATCAGAATCAATAAAAAAACCGATTTTGGATTTGGTTACTTAGGACCGTTTGCGTTTAAGCTAACGATATGTCTCTTCTCCTTAAGCGAGTGTGGCCGCTATAATTTAAAATACTTCGAGTTAGTGGATTTGGGTGTAGTTTAGACCCTTTAAAATATTTAAGTGCATATTTCGTAATCATAGTTTTTACTAATGGCACATTGAGATCTTGTGGATATTTGAGTTTTTATTATTCGAAGAAGTTTATTTTGGCGCCTTTGATTTTTTCGATATTACAGGCCGAGGCAGTACACCGTAGCTGAATACCGTAGCACCATATTGGCTTTAAGATAGAGTTGTAATGTAGAAGTTTGCTATCGAGACTAAGGAGAGATTTTCTTTTAATAAGCCAATTAATTTTAATGGCTTTTAGTTAAATTTGAGTTAATTTTGCCTCTATATGGCGTTTCCATACGAATGTTGAGGTGTTTTTTGGTTATTGATTTTTATAGAGTGGGCGGGTTATGATTGAATAAAATAATAATTTTCTTTGCTATGCGAAGTAGCTCCAAAAGCCTTTTATTACTGATCTTATTAATAACGGCTGCGTTCTTGGTGTTTAAGTCGCAAAAAACGATTTCTATTTCTCTTATCTCTTATCTCAAATCTTAGGGAAATAGCTGCTCGAACATTAACAGGCGGTAAAAGCGCAAAAGAATAAGCAAAACGAAATCTGAAAGTGTGTAAGTACAAGTATGCAAGTAAAATGAAGTTCCTTGGAGTTATCTTAAATCTTATCCTGTATTTGTGGGTAGACTTTGCACAATATAGAAAGTAAAACCAAACATACATTTGTTAATTCTGTTAATTTTTTTACATTCAATTCATTTAATGCACGTTTCGAAATAATTTTTACAAATAAAATTATTACATGCTGTACAATTGTTTGAATATTTTGTATTGACTTATCTTTACTAAAAAATAAAACGCATCTGGCATTTGTGGGTAAATTTTGCCCAATATAATAGAGTTCATCATACATTTGTTAATACTGTTTATTTTTTTACATTCAATGCAAGTTTCGGAATGATTTTTACATAAATATATGCCCCTATTACGGTTTACAACTCAACTCTAGTTCGGTTGAAATTTTTTATTTTTTATATTATGGTATTGTTAACCGCAATAACAAAAACATCAAAAAATACAACTCATTGCTAGCAGTTGTTTTAATTTCAACTTAACTGAGTTGAGTTGTAGCGCGCAACTCGGTGCGTTTCACACCAGTTTTGGTGCGTTTTTTAATTTTTTTGTGGCACCAAAGCAACTTCAACACAACTTTTAGTTTAAATGTGAGAAAAAATTCAGCAATGAAGCAAAGAAATAGATATCAAAATTTTTTTGTAAATTCACAAAAAAAACTTAGTTGAAGAGATTCGGACCAGCCTGCCTTCTAATTTTGTACTATTACAAAAAAAAAAAAATAACTTTTATATGTAAAAAATGTTTTATCTTATTGCAAAAAAGATGTTATACCATTAGCAGTACAATTTGAATCCGATGTTGAAATATTATCTAGTATTGAAAAAGGATGGCGAATGAGTCACCTCATGCAATGGAACAATATTGATTAAACATTAGAATTTTCAACTGAAGTTAAATGTTATAAAGACGCGTTAATGTTAACCCTATTCATGCATAAGCATAATTCCCTATTTTTATAATTGACAAAAACACCGAAATTTATTGTTGGAGGATAAGCTGATCCTATGCGCATTTCACTTGTTGCTTAGGCCAGATCCGCTCACTTCTTACTGCATCTGTGTCTTATTGCGTAGCGCATAAGTGTGTGCTCACTTTTTAAAATGTACCATTAGTGCTTCGCAAAATAGAAAATTTTTTATTGGGATGTTTCTTATTTATCACATTTTCAGTGATCCATATTATCAAAAATGTAAAACTGTAAAATGTAAAAAGCACATATAAAACAAGTTATAGTGTTGTATTCGGCTGTGCCGAATCTTTGATACCCTCCACCGACAGGAGTGGGCTCTATATGATATCTTCATATATTTTAATAACTAATCTTCACAAAAACGAACGTCAGCATTAAAATTGGTTGCGGTTTAGACCTTTATTAAATTAATGACCGACAATAAGATAGTTTTATGCGTTTCTTTTTAGAAAGTTTAGCCCAACAAAAATAATTTTTAGGAGGGTAATTTGTATTGCACCCAGGGTAAATTATGAAACAATCATCCCAAAATTTTGAAGGCTGATTTCTGGTATTACAAAAAATAAATTAAAATACAGCAGTGTAATTAGCTTTAGCGTTAACCGTGAATTTCACAAAATTGCATTATATTTTTTCTGGCCATATGAATCTGTTACGGTTTTAGGCGAATTTATTTATTTTCACAAAGTGGGCTTTATTTGGTTTTAGGTGTAATTAACTGTTTTCCGAGAGTATGGTTTGTATGTGGCCTAGGGTAAACTATGGACCGATCTTCACGAAATTTGGCAGTGTGATATCTCGTCCTATAAAACTGTGACGTACCGAATTTTATTATGATAGCTTCATTAATTACGGTTTTAGGTGTACTTTACATTTTTCCGGGAGTATGGTTTATATGGGGCCTAGAGTAAATTATGGACCGATCATCACGAAATTTTACAGTGTGATTTCTGGTCATATAAAACTGTGGCGTACCACTTTTTATTATGATAGCATGATGTTTTAGTGTTTTAGGCCCACTTAACTGTTTTCCAAGAGTAGGGTTTATATGGGGCCTATGGTCAATTATAGACCGGTCTTCCCGAAATTTAACAGTATGCAAAATTTAATATCATTCCGTGCATTATTCCACCATTTATGTTAATTTTTGTATCAAAATTATAAATTTTTTTAAGGTGGTGGACCCACATTTTGATTCATAGTTCTAGTTCTACTGAACCGATGTTGCTGAATTTCAATCCCAAACTGCTTAGGATAACTACAAGCTTTGTTCTTTTCTATGCGTTTTTCGAATATGAGCGTATTTTCAACAGACGGACCTGACTTAATCGTTTTAGAATTACTCAAGCAGCCAGAATATATATATATATATTATGGGGTCTTAGATGTATAATAAAAAAATTTCACACGGAATGACAAACTTAGTATACCCGCATTCATCACTAGTGGTGTTGGAGGGTATAAAAATTAAATAGTAACAGTTATTATTGAAAACATCAAGCAAATCCAAAAAAAAATTAATTAAAACATTAATACTTTTTGTGTTTACCATATTATTTATTTCTTACAGGTGTAAATATGTGTCTAAAAATCCATTTCTTACATTTGCACTTGAATTTCTTTCCGGACAATCTTGGTGACGTAAGTGACGAACACGGCGAGAGATTTCACCAACAAATTAAGACCATTGAGCGGCGCTATGCTGGGAGATTATGTAAGGTTTCTCACTAGAGAAACGGATCCCAAAAGCAACCGAAGACAAAGCAAGAGCAACAACTATTTCTACCACACAAAAATGTCAAGAATGTATTGCAAGCGTTTAAACCCAATAAATTGTCGAAAAAAATTAAATATTCGGAAAATATGGGATTTGGATTTATTCAATCAATTGCTTATAACTTTGCCATCGATTTTTGGTCGATTTTCTTCTGGTTGGTGTTAGTTCTTACGTAAGAGTATCATCTTTACGCACATGAAGAAAAACAGACATTTTTTCACCGATTTGTACTTTTCCGTCGACACAGAATCACTGTAAAATATGATTTTTTTGAAAATGTGTTCTATTTTCATCGATATATCTTGAATCGCTTTACCGATCAAAGATCCGATAGCTTGAGATATGATTTGTAAAGTCAAAAAGGTCGAAAAAAATAACAAAAAAATAAAAAATAAAAAAATTAACCTTGATTTTCGAATTCAGCGGAAGAAAATACATAAGGAAATTTATCTCTCAACCAATGTACATTTTCGGTGTAAACTAGTGTTACTGATATATTTTATATGCAAATCGTGTGATCATACCTTTTAATGAACTATTTTGTATTCCACGAAAATCGATTAAACTGTAAACATTTTATTCATAATGAAGTGAAGGTACCTGTTTTCCGTAAAAAATTGCGAATATATATGTATGTATGTAGCTTAGCAGTTTTTTAAATAATTTGTACAAAGTGAAAAAAATTACACTGGGCCGTAGCAAATATCGCCTTTAAGTAAAAATATGTTGATTATAAAAGTTTTAAAATGCAGAATTAAAATCCTTTTGCAGTTTATTACTATCGTGATCAGATTTTTTTTATGGGCTGTTCTAATATTTCGCCCAAAATCAGACTTGAAAACGATTTGTCCTATTGAGGGGGTGCTTTAATACCATGTGAGATAAGGCCATGATGGCTTTATCTCTCATTCAATAGGGAGATAAAGCCTTTTTTCATTTGAATGGGAGATAAAACCATCATGGCCTTAGCTCACATTAGCAATATTAGAAAATGGCTTTATCTCTCATTTCAGTTTTGTCTTCCCGGAGACACTAAAGTTAAGTACTGAAATTTGGCTTCGCATACTAAAGTTTTTCTGCGTGGCGGCCTGCGGCCGTGCTTACGGGTTTTCTCCTCCAGTAGGACACGGCAGGTGGCTTCGCTGAATAAAGTTTTTCTGCGTGCGTCACAAGAATAAAAAAATGTCTTTTCCCGGAAACACTAAAGTAAAGTAGTGGAATCTGTACCTCGTTTCTGTATTTCTCGCATTGCAAAATTTCTCACATTAAGTGTGAAACAAAAAATTCCATCGTTTCTCGATTTGTGAGAAAAAAGTGTTTCTGTATTTAAATGCGAGAACAGACAACACAGATTCTGTTTTAACTGGAATACTTCCAGTAATTAAGTGTCAAATGAAAGAAATAGATATAATAAAAATAGGCTGCCAGACTTGACGATTTTTTGTTCCAAAATTGGCAAAGTGCCGATTTGCTGATTTTTTCTGGTGACGATATTATTCAGTCTTCGAAATAAAATAATTTTAATTAGTTTAATATGTTTATATATTCGGCACCACAGAAAAACGATATATATTTAAAAACAAGGCAGCTTAAAAAATCAAAATTTCGAAGGAAAACTGTTTAATTTTTATTTCCTTAGATTATTTTATACATTTGTTTATGTAATCAAAACATTAAACTATTGCCCCATTTTTCAAGCAATGAACTATAGAAAATTTTTTCCTTTTTTTTTTGGCAAGTTCAATATGATATTTTGTCACGTCTTTAAGTGATCTTTTCAGGAAGAAAACAATCTGAAATTTTAAATTGTTATCGGATTAAAGAGAAAAATAAAATAAATAATTTTATTTAAATATACCTCAAGTTTAGGTATGTATGTATAAAATATGTATTAAATATGTATTTTACCCATGAACTTTACCAATTTTTTTTTTTTTTTTTTTAATAAAAATCGAACAAAATTTGTCAAAATTAATTTTAAATTGTCCGATTTTTTAAAACAAATTAGCCTATTTTTTTTTTATTTTTTCTTAGGATACTAAAATAACAAAATATAACAATTGTGTTTTATTTATTTTCATCATTTAAACTCTTTCTCTTCAAATAAAAATAAAAATAATACACATTCTTGTGTACATACATTCATAATTTGTGCTCCATTTTTCGAAATTTTATTTTTCTCGCATCAATTTTAAATGCAACTTATTTTGACAGTTCATGTGAGAAACTTTCAGCAAAATATTGATACAGAAACACTTTTTCTCACATCGTTTCCAATAAATGCTGGAAAATTATTTAAATGACAGATAATTCTCCCAAAGTAAATATACAGAAACACTTATGTGAGAAAAACCATTTTTTGTTTCATATTGCACTCTTTTTGTTATAATTCACTTGTTTCATGCGGGAAATTTTACGATGCGAGAAATACAGAAACGGGCTACTGGCTTCTGAAAAAATATAGCTTAATCTCCCATTTGCGAAACAAAAATATGGCTATATCTCTCATTTCGCAAAATTTTAAATATGACATTACCTCTCAATGATTGGGCAATAAGGCCATTATGGCTTTATCTCACATGATTTTAAAGCACCCCTCGTCCTATTTTGATCAAGACAACAGCAAATGATTAGGAATAAAACTTTTTTTCAGTCATCTGAATAATATTTTTTATATTTTTGTAACTCTTTTCATGCAAAATTAGTACTACCCAGCAAAAACTTTTGTGATAGATTTGAATACACAGAAAAAATTTAAAATTTTCTCTAATCAACAAATTCATTCCAAATTCATAGAATCAAGCAAACAATTTGTTGATATTGCACCTGTTACCAAAATGATTATATTGATTACTAAAAATTGTGAAATTGTGAATATTTATTTTTCAATAAATAATATTTTTAATTTTAATTAAAACTATTATCAAAATACTTTGCTATTTCAAACAATGTGTTAATTTATTTTATTAAATATTGGCAATTCCCAACAACAAATCTACTCGTTTAAATTATATTATTTTAAACGAAAGTTAATTAATATTTTTTGATATTTAATTAATATTTAAATTAAAAATTTATTTCAAAACAACTTTAATATTAATTAAATCAAAATTATATTTTTAATTTTCTTTCAAATAAAAAAAAAAAAATTGATTCAATTATCATATTAATTAAATTTAAATGCTTTTTGAACCATTTTTTTTAATTGATAAAAACTTTTTTCTGTGTATGAAAAATTTAGCATGGTAGTCAAATATTGCATTTGAAAGTAAATTAAATTAAAAACACAATTTGTGTGATAAATGCAGTTTTGTTGATACCAATGTGAAGTACCTACTTTATTTAACTCCCTATTTGTAAGCGTGGGTGGTAACTACTTGCCTCCAATGACATCACCGTGTTAAAATAATGAGTTCAAATGCCAATGTATAAGTAGTGAAGAGTAGTTATAATAGTTTTTTAACTCATTACTTTTCAATGTCAGTTTTTGCTGGGTATTTCTTGTTTTTAAAAGTTCATAACAAACCCTTATAGACAAAAATTTTATATTTTTATAATTTATTAGAAAGCAAATATAATATGCCATACTTTCAGCTCGTTTTTGGTTTGACGTACCGACCAATTCAAAAGAAGAATTAAGTTAGGAATGAGGTATATATATTTTGAATACCCCCTGAATCCAAACCCTGTTTCACGAATGTTTAATAATTTCTGAGATATTAAGCATATCAATTATTTAACTGCCAATTTCACGATGTCGAAAGAACGCTTTTTTTTCGCACAAATACATATGAAACAAAAACAAATTTTTGAGAATTTGAGAAGTTGTGCGAAAGAAAGTGTTCGTTCGCATTAAGTGAAATTGGCAGTAAAAGTTTATTGAATATTGTTTTGCTCTACCGCCACTGTTTCGCGAATGCGTTAAATTCCTCATGCAAAAGCGTACAAAATAAATTTCATTCTTGGTTTGCTTCATTGCCGTAAGAAAAGCAAGTAGTTAAATCGAAATCAAAATAAAATTCTATTCTTGCAAGAGCAAAATAAAATGTCATCAACACAATACACAGCAGTGAGTATACATAGTAGCACAAAAAGATACTTTTAGAAATAAATTTAGAAAAAATTTAGGATTTATTTTTACCTTTTTCGTCAAATTTAAGTGAAAAATCGCCAACCGGTTTATTTGTAGTTTTTCACAATAAAATATATATTTTTTAAATTATTAAAAATATTTTTTTAAGTCCTTAAAAATATTTTTTTAAATCCTTAAAAATAAATTGGTTCCGAATCGCTAAAATTCGGCAAAAATGAAAAAAGGAGCCATGACATATAGTTTGTTTAATATTTATTGCAAACAAAGAAAACATGATAAGTGAGCACAAAATAGGTAAAAATTTTACTATAAAATAATTTATAATTGTCTACTAAAAGCAGCAAAAAATAATATTTCCGATTAGTATGAAACAAATATTGGATAAACATATGAATGAAGTTGAAGTTATATTATAAGTACATATGTATATGTATTTAAAACGCTATACCCCAGTGGCGTTTTTCGAGCGTTTTGTAATACTGATATTTTCATCGATGATTCCTTATGAAAAAATCCGACAACGACACTGCCAAAGATAGTTTTGCAGATTTTTTTATAAAAGATTCACTGTATAAAAGAAAGTTGAAAATAATCAACATCGTCTTTTATAATTCGATATAAAACTGAACTCTGCTGAAATTTGTCTGATATAAATATTCGGCAATCGTGGAAGAAAAAAATAACGGATTATAAAATATTTGTTTGTTTCTTGTTTATCACCGCAGAACATTGAAACTTAGCAGCATTGTCTGTAATAAGTGGATATAAAACTGAGCTTGTCTGTTGTGCATAAACGATTGAAAAAAATAAAACTGTTCATTTTTTAGATTTGTTCTTTTTCTTTTTGATAAATGTCTTTTTACTTCAGTTTATTAAAGTTCTCAGTGAGCAAAAAATAGTCTCTATTATGACGACATATAAAAGAAAAATTCACAGAGAAGATAAAGTGATTTTGTCTGCTACAAATCTCAAGGATGGCGATGAATTGCTTAAAAACTCATATATGAATATCGATGACATTGTGTTAGGACTCTTTAATACGCGGCCGCCTGCCGAACAAAATCAATTCAGGTCATCTACGATATTTTGGACAATTGCTTAAAAAATTCATGTATGACGCCAAAGAAAATTCAGCATATGTCATTGAGGATTTAACATTGTCAGTATGTTTCCTGATGAATCAGCATGACGTTCGCCACCGGGACACTTCATCATCAAGACATTTCCCATTGCCTTCTTTTTTGGAACACATTGAATGGGAATTGAGTAAATTCAACATACATATCTTGCGAAGGTACAAACTAAGTGCAAAATGTGCTATTTATTGCATTCTATTTCAAAGACGAGTTCATTATTAATAATTTTCTTTCAACACATGCATGACTAGTTGGAACTACCAGCATAAAGAGACAGCCAAACGAAGTTCTTCAAAATGGTACGTACCTGCCGAATCCTGGTATCTATAAACTTTTGGTCAAAACTGATTTAAATTAACAAAGTAGAATTTTGTCCATTGTGTTTCATAAACATCCAACAGTTTGTTAGCATTCACACAAATCTTTAAAATATCTTTAGCAACAACGTATTTTTTTGTGATTTCATAATAAAAAATTTTTCATAAACTTTAAATATATTCATGTTCTTAGAAATTATATTTATAAGCTATTTTAAGAATACCTTTTGATAAGAAAAACAATCTTCTCGAAGATTACCAATATCTACATCAGCCATTTCGACATCACTAAATTCTATACATACGATTGACTCAAATTCTCAAAATATATTCATGGATCATCAAAAATAGCCAGCAAAATCACCAACTATTTTTGTATAAATCGCCATGTCGCCAAATCAAAATTAGGACGCCAACCTAGTTTTAAAATCGCCACGTTTGGCGTGAAATCGCCACATCTGACAGTCCTGTTGACGAGCAATTTAACATTGATTTGTAATTAATTATCCTATTGCAACCCTGTAACTCGCGCTTATTTTGTCTGTATCATGGCCCAATTAGTAGGTCTGCTCGAAACGCCTACTGATTATTTGTAGAGTTGTGTTTTTATCGTGCAATTGTTTTGTAGCAATTGTTTTTGACATCTTGTCCAAACAAATACATTGGGTTTTGACATCTTTAACATAATTTACACAAACAAAATGCGTGTTGTTTTTTCTATTGTTGCGTTGTTGTAGTTTTGCGCAGACCTGCTAATTGGGCTACGGTCTGTATCTTCTTTTACGTTCATTGTATTTTCTCTCTTCGGCAATGAACATGAAAGAAGACACACACAAAATAAGCCCGAGTTAGGGGGTGGCAATATGATAATTAATTACATATCAATTTTACATTGCTCGTAAATTTTGTGATGGGCATTGGTGTGATGTTGAAGGTGTCCAATCTTGAAAAACTATTTTTTTTGATTGTAGTGCTCACATTTTGAAACTTGTTGCTTCTGTACTTTTTAAATAACATTTTTCTGGATCAAATTGGAGATTCTTCAAGATATGGTAGCGTTTTGTTAAATTTAGAAGCCACAATTTCTTGAATTACCACAGCTTTGTCTTTAGGCAACGATTCATTTTGCTCCAAGCCTTCAACATAATCTAAGTCTACATGAATGGCATATTCTATTCGATGTTTAAATATTTTTATATATGACAGTCATCCACTCTTGAGCTCTTATTAGTCCTAATGATATATATTTATGTCCCACTTTTTCGAAAGGGTTGCAACAATAAATTTTTTATGTTACATTTTAAACACATATCACAATTATTTAAATTTTTGAAATTAATTTTTTGCGAGTGTTTTATATAACAATTTTTAATTTTGTTTGATTTAGCTATTCTTTCTAGGTCACGTGCTGAAATCGAACTGTCCAAATAATGCAACAATATATTCTTTAAGCTTAAAATTCATGTATGGATCTACCTATGCAAAAAAAAATAATTGTATTTTTGCAACAACAATAAAAGTTTCGTATGATGATAGAAAGAGAAAGGTTACACATGTGTGCATTTTTTCACTTGCACGTGTTGATTTATTTAAAGAAAAACTGCAACAACAATCGAAACAGAAAATGTGCACAAACATACTTCAGCTTGTATAAAACAATCAATTGAGTATGAACACAAAACATACTTAGGATCACGTTCTGGTCTATAGCTGTGACACCAATCGAGTCTCCTCTTTTAAATTTTCTGCAAATGTAGACGAGGGTCTAATACTTGACATATATTTTTTTAGAATTTTACAAAATATACTTTTTCAGATATAGACCTTTAACTCAAGACCGCAAAAAAATGTCCTTTGACCTTTTCTTAAAAAACTCAATATGCATATAATTTTAAAGGGTGCACTTTCACCTGCACCTTTAAAACGATACCAAAACAACTAAATTATCTTGCATATTCAAAAGTTCTATCCCCTTTTGTGATTTTTTAACATTTTTCACATCTTTTATGACGTCATATTTCGGAAGCCGAAATAATCTGGGGTCTGAAAATTCAAAAGTTCTATCGCCTTTTGTAAGGAGACTTTTGTGATTTTTTCACATTTTTCACATCTTTTATGTCGTCATATTTCGGAAGTCCAATAACATACAACAGTTGTGGTGAATTTCATTGAAATCAGAGGTGTTGCATACGAACGACATGATGGTTTAACATATTTTCACTCATATGCTCAATAGTAGTTAATTTGGAACGTGTAGCAAATTCAGTTATTAATTTACTCGCTTCGCATTATAAGCAACAATTAAACTGGGATAAAGCTTTATTGTAAAATCTTTTTAGAAGGCCTTCCAGAAACCTTTAAAGTAGATGCAAGAGGGCAAGGCGTTTGAAATATACCTATCGCAGAGTTCATTACGCACGACGAATTCCAATCTACGCAATGATTGTGTGTATTTTCATATACACCAATTTGTTCTATTCTTGACGACGAATATTCGTTGCGAATAATTTTTTGTTCGTCCCAGTTGTGTTTCTAGCATAATAAGCAACCATACACCATATTAAATACATTAATATTGATTGTGTTCTCGTGCGGCAACCGCAGAAGACAAAACGCGCCAATATTTATTTTTATATCCACACCACAATTTGTATAAGACGTTTGAGCTGATGAGTGTAACTTATAAAAATATTACTTTTAGACCTATTAGTATATCGATCACTTTCTGATTCGATCTGACTTTGTCCGTCCGTCCGACTGGTTGGTTGTCTGACCATGTATGCCTAGTGCGCAAAGTACTGTTCGCAATTTCGGAGATATTTTAATAAAATTTGGTACCTACGTTTCAATTGTCATAAGGTCGAAGCCTTTTCAAAATAGTGAGAATCGGTTCATAATTGCACATGACCCCTACATAGAGTTCTTTCCGGAATAGGCCTTTAGGCCATTAACCATCTTATTATGTTTATATTTAAAAACAATTTGTCCCAAATATATTTTATTGCACAAACTTTTAAATAACAAAATAATTTATAAACAATAAAGAATAATTTTCACATTCCATTTGTACATAAAGAAAACAAAATTTGACAAATAGCACAACAACTGTTTCTCAAAATTGCCTTATACTAGAACAATTGTGTGACTGAAATATGGCAATTATATGGCCCCTCAATCGTATTTTTAAATGCGACAATCATGTGATTACAGAGAATTTGATTGGGACAATTTCTTTATTGTGCCCCAATATAGCACAATAAAAATTGTGTAAGATTGGTGCATTTCTTCAATCGTTTGATCCTACCTTAAGGTAGTTTCATGATCCAGTAATAAAATTATTATTTTTTTCCCATTTATAATTTTTTTGAATTTTTATAAAAAAATTTTACGACGACTTAAAACATTTAAATTAATTTTTAACAAAATTGGTTATAAAAGTTATAAAAAAAATTGTGAAGCACTCTCTTTAAAACTCAATTTTTGCTAAAAATCAGGATTTCTCACTTTATGGGTTGGGCAGTATTTCAAATACTTGTACATATGTATTAAAAATACGTAATTCAAATTAAAATATGTATTTTGTATTTTAAAAATATTCTCAAAATGTTTTTAGCATTTTATATAACTGTCGCTCAAGTATTTTGTATTATCTATTTCAAATACTTTTAGTATCAAAATACATTTTCACAAAATACATTAACTATTAATTAAAAAAAAAAATTGTCTCAAACATTAAATTCTTTGGCCACTACGGAAATGAATAATTTCGTAAAAAATTATCGTATTAAAAAGAAAGTATTTGCTTAGTGTACTTTTTTAACATTTTCAAAAGTTCTTTGACCCAAGTTAACAATTTAAGAGCTTTGAAAAAATATTCGAAAGGTTTTCTAAACTGTCACCTGAAATGAATATAGCTAGTTTGCCGTCAACCTAGTTACAACAGATAAAAGGCAAAGAATTCCAAATCTTGAAATTAATGCTTTAGGGGAATATTACATGAAACGTGAAGTAATACCTGAGAGCAGTAGAAGCAGCAGTACTAGTAAAGAAGATGATTATTTTATTGTTAACAGGGACACTGCTCTACCTAGAATTTAGAATTTTGAGTGGGAGATTGTCATCTTCCTAAATGATAAGAAAATATAATAAAAAAATATACAAAAGTATATCAGTACGTATAATAATTGGGGACGGAACAATATGCCTTTTTGCCGATACGATACCGATATTCATAAAACAATATCGGCGATACCGATACGCATATTGAATTTGAGTTCAAGTTAAAATTAACAAAATTCAAGTAGAGTAATGTTTTTATAATGCAACATACAATTTTTTTTAATTGATATTAATAAGATTTAAGACAAGTAAAAGTATTTATTTATTTATTTAATTCAATTGGTAATACAAAAAGCCTTATCGGCCAAAAATAAAGTATTACAAAGCAAATATATAATTCACTATGTCATTTCTAATAATCTTATATGTAACTTAAACTAATTATGTATGACATATTTAAATTAAATTAAATGTAAACGTATGGCTCCAAACCCAAAACATCACAAAATCCCTTAATTAATAGAAAAACTAAGTCCCAGCCAGAGAGCGATTTAAATGATTCAACAGAGTTTTCTTGTAAATATTTTTTGAACTTGAAAAATATCTTAGTGCAAGAGGCAGTTCGTTCCAAGTTTTCGCAACTCTTATTAAAAATGAATGTGAGAAAACTTCATAATGAATGAGAGGTATTAAAATTTGAGGATTTCGAGACGAATGCAAAAAGTTAAAGTTATTACATAAATCTATTGGAACACCACATTTAAGTGTTTTAAAAAAACAAAGTAAAGTGCGTAGCATTACATAATTTTCAAAGGTACATCCTAAAAATTCTATAGCACAACTAGTTACATGATCACGAATTTTAAGATTATAAACAAATCGCAATATTCTGTTAAAAATACGTTCAAGTTTGCCCAGAATAAAGTTTGATGAACCAGAAAAAACCTCTATGCCATAATTTAAACTTGACATAAGAATAGCATAAGCCACGCGGTGTTTGATGTGTTTTGGCATATAACAATTAAGGGAATACAGCTAAATACTAAAAACGTCTTGCTAGAAAGATGGTTAACATGTCTTTCAAACGAAAGATACTGATCAATATAAACTCCGAGACATTTTAAATTATCCACAAATTGAATAACTTCACCATTGATAGAAACTAATGGATGTTGGTAGATATGATTACCAATAACAAACTGAATGGCTTTTGTTTTAGAAGTATTTATCGTTAAATTATTGGCTGACATCCAGTTTGAAATTAATATCAAATGACTGTTAACAGATGATTCAAAATTGTGTCCAAGGTTAGCCTCATTGAATAACAATTGTACATCGTCAGCGAAAACAAACGATTGGCAAAAGTTGTTACACATAATTTCAATGCATTCATTAAAGTATATTATGAAAAGCAAGGGGCCCAAAACTGAGCCCTGGGGCACCCCAGAAGTAGCCGCACCTATGCTAGACACAGCATCATTTAACGAAATATATTGAAAACGCTCATTAAGATAGGAAAATATTAGTTTACAAGCCGTTCTGGAAAAGCTCAATCTCTCCCTTAATTTACACAGTAAACTGTAGTGATCAATACAATCAAACGCTTTACTAAGATCCAACGAAACCATTACACATTGTTTGCGCTCGTTTAAGTGCTTTCTAATAGAGTCTGTTAGAGAAAGTAGCAATGAGGTGGAATTATAATTGTTTCGAAAAGCATACTGATTAGAATGCAACAAATTATGTTCATTGGTATAACATAAAATTTGACCTTTTATTAAATTTTCGACTATTTTAGATATTGAAGGTAATATGCTTATTGGCCTTAAATTGTCAATATTAAAACTTCCTGCTTTGGGTATAGGTACCACGCGTGCTAACTTCCACGATGTAGGGAAAGAAGATACAGTAAAAATGGTGTTCACAATATGAAGGAGAATATTTGAAATAAGAGGATATATAAGCTTAATAAATTTTATAGGGATTAAATCATGTCCAGTAGCGTTCGATTTTATCTGTTTAATAGCTAGAACCAATTCATATTCAGTGACAATATGAAAAGAAAAGCATTCAAATTCATTAATAATATCATTGCAGTTAAAATCATTTATACGAATGGGGCTATAAATACCCAAAAAACTATTATTCAAAGATTCAACATCAACCGCGTTTAATGGATTATGGTCTGTTCCTACACAACCAAGATTTTTAAGTTTCCTCCAAATCTGTTTACTATCTGTTGTATTAGATAATCGTAAACCAAATTTTCTACGTTCCTTCCTAATAGTTGACTTAGCTTTGTTTCTATATTTGCAATATGTTCGCCAATTGTAATCAGTATTATTACGACGATAAGCTTCGAATGCTAAGTCTCTTAGTGATCTAGCTAGCACAACGTTATTAGACTTCATAAAATCGAAGTCCTTTCTTTTACAATATACTCTAGATATAGGAACTTTACTATGAAGATTATTTATGAAAAGCTCAAAATAACTTAACTGCACATCAATATCATTAGTGCTGAAAATCTGTGTTATATCAAATTCGCCAACAAGTGCATACAATTGATTATAATCAATTCTACTATAATCTTTAAATTCCACCGCGCTATTACTGTTGGTTCTTATAAACTTATACGAAAGATAAATAAAACCATGATACGAGTTAGTAAAAGGACACAGAAATTGGCCAGTATTCTCTACAAAAGAACTATTACTCACAAGAAAAAAAAATCAATTTGTGAGGTTCTACCTCGAGCTAAATCTATATGTGTAGGCATACAATTGTGTACAGTATACAATCCGATTATATGACACATAGATCGAAATTCGGTAGAAATTAATTCATTAAAAAGATTACGATTGAAATCACCCATAACGATAATGTTAGTGTACTCTTCAAATAACTCACTATGTAGATCCTCAAAGGATTCAATATTGCCATTTAGTAAGTAAACAATACCAACTAATGTTGGCACACCATTAATGTCCATTACCTCAACAAATAACGATTCAAAAATTCCATAATTGGAGCTTTTAAAAACAGTTTTATATTTAAGTAATTTGGATATATATAAGCATACACCACCACCTTTCCGCAAAGTACCACTATTTGCAGTATTATTTACTACATCACCCTGTCCTAAAACGATATTTACATTAACATCTTCTCTACGTGTACGACGATTTGGATTAACATTGGCATCTGATCTTAGTATATGACGATCATTTCAGACAATGGCATATCCAGAAATGGCCAAAGTTTGAGAGAGAGTTTCACGAACTAACCAAGTTTCCGAAATACCAACAACATCAATTCCTGAACCATGAATAAGGTGCTTGAGTTCTTCCAACTTAGTGAATCTTGAAACTTTACAGGAGAGCCTTTTTAAGATTCCAACCTATTATTTCTCACCTTCTCTTTCACTAAAATACAGTTATAAAATCAAATGTTTCTTTTTTGCTACAAAGAAAACCACATGTACAAGAGGAATGCCAAACACAAACTGAAATGTGACCTTGTTGATGTTAATTGCTCAAGTTTGTTACGAGAGGTCATAGCGTCACAAGCATCTGTATTACCGTTATTTTTTCGATAATTCTCTCCGTTCTTAGATCAATTTGTAGAGATTTAAGAGAAGAACATTTCTGCATTACTAACTCGAAAATGCCAAATTTTGAGTTGTGACGGTCTTGCACGAAATGTTTAAAAAAAACAATTTTAAAATCCAAAACAAAAAATAATACTAATAATTGGATAAACAAATTTTAAAGTTTAGATCGCCTACAATTAAATTATTTTTTTCCTATCATAGATTTATTTTTAATGTATAGAAAAAAAAAGAAGAATATTAGAAGGGCAAATTATAGAAAAAATAAAAAACAAAACCAAATGGAAAAGTGCTAATATACATTATAATACTCATCTCAGACAGGTTCGCCAAAAAATTCTATGCATTGCTCAAGATCAAAAGTTTTTTCTGCACCTCCCCCAAGCGATTTGATTGTACATTTAGGAATTGCTCTATTTATCATTTTAAAATACGAAATTTTTTCCTCCTTAATTAACGATCTACATAATTTGTGAAGTTTGGCAGCCATAGGAGTAAGATTATCGTTTAAATAAACACGATTTTTAATTTTTTTATTTTCATTTGTTGTTTTTCCATGACTTTCCTCTTCAACAGCATTAGTCACTTCGCCTTCTTTGTTTTTATCCTCCGGTTCATATATATCAGATAGAAGAAGATTTTTATCATTGAAATATGCTTTCATCAACTGATCACGTAAAGAAATATCATTAAATTTTAAAAGCACTGCTGTGTTTCTTCGTATATACATAATACGTAACATATCATTAATGTCAATATTAAGTTTAAAGTGAGCAAATAACGCAAGAACAAGCTTATTTAGATCTTTAAGTTTATTTGGTAAACCAGAAATTATTACATCATTGCGGTTTAATTGATACTGGAGTGAATTATTTGTCAATTCCAATTCACTTAGCTTCTTTTTTACTTTACTTTCACTGTTTATTACCAAATTTTTATATTCTAATACTTCTTCCTTAAAGGTTTTAAGACTAGAAGATAGTTCTATCCATATCTCTTTTATAACAGATTCAAATTTGATGTTCAGGTCAGTTTGTTGCTGTTTGATGTCTGAAGCCAGGCTACTCAAAGACTTTTTGAAATCTGCAAATTCTTTACGAATTTCTTTTTTAAACGATGAGTCGGACTCTGTTGTGTCCACAGGATTAGCCATGCAGTCTTGACAAGTGAATTTTAAATTACGACTTTTGTCAAGAAGTTGGTACACTTCCTTGGAGACTCCTTCGCAATCACTGTGAAACCAAGTTTGGCAAGTAGTACACAATAAACTTCGTTTTCCAGAAACATTCTTTTCACAGCATCTACATAAACAAGGCATTTTT
This sequence comes from Pollenia amentaria, assembly GCA_943735925.1. Taxonomy (NCBI): domain Eukaryota; kingdom Metazoa; phylum Arthropoda; class Insecta; order Diptera; family Polleniidae; genus Pollenia; species Pollenia amentaria. The sequence continues at coordinate 91,579,693 of OX031009.1, read as the reverse complement.
TTGTTTAAATATATTGAGTGTATTAAAACAATGTATTTTCCAAAGCTCAATATATTCAGTATGTAATTGTTAAACAAAAAAAAAAAAAAAATTAACGGTTCTCGATTGTTTTAGTACACATAAGCAACAATGCAGTGCAAAAGAGATCGCTATACGTTTAAACACAATGGAAGTATAATAAAAATTAAGTTTTTTTTATAAATTTATCGAATCTCTTAAAATATGTCTTTTTTATATACAATAGGCAGATTCACTTTAATTTAACTGTTTTTGAAATAAATTATTTGTTTTTTATTATTAATATTATTCCATAATAGATTTTAGTAGTTAAAACACTTTAAAATTAATTTCCAATCAGCAGCAAAATTTTACACGTCTATTCCGACTAGAGATGAGCGATCCCGTGATTTTTAAAGATCATCGTGATTAGTGAATCACATCACTGCTCCTTTAAACTGTGATTGTAATCACGGTTTATCAGTTTTCTGTTCTTTTAAAGCAATTGCGGCCAAGCTATATGTACAATGCGGGAGCTTTTGCAAGAGCTTTTGTAAGCACTTTACAAAGAAACAACAACAAATTGTAAGAGCTTTCATATCTGTTTACTTTCATATACTTACATACTTGAACAAATAAATTTTGGCATAAAAAAATTCTAATAAAGATAGAAGAGAGAATGAAAGGAACAGCAATATCATTCGACATTTCATTCAAAAAACGCTATTACCCACACAAACAGTGAAATATCATAAATTTGTGTATGTAACAAAATACAAAAAGAACGACTTAGAAAGTACCTGTTACTTGACAAATTTGTTCACAACTGTGATTCGTGATTTTTCAGTAACAGTGATTAAATCACAGGTACAGAAATATCGCTCATCTCTAATTCCGACATAGTGTTGCCAAATTTTAAGTATTGGTCTTAAAAGAAAACTCCCAGTTTCAGACTACGTTAAACTAAGTTTAAACTTAATCCACATCTCAAAACCCCCGCCTTGGAATTACTCAAGGATACAGAATATATATATATATATATATATATACTTTATAGGGTCGTTGATGAATATTAAAAAACTTTTACACGAAATGACAAACTTAGCATACCTTTATTCATCACTAGATTCACCACTAGTATTAAAAAACCGGAATAAACTGCGATAATAAAGATTTGCGATGCCTTTTAGAAATCACGTGGAAGCTAGGATTTGTACCTTCAGCTCGAAAAATTTGATTTTTACGATTTCGATTGATATGATAATCTATTATTCCACTTTTTAGAAACCAGTTTTTCAATTGTTTGAAAATCAAGACTCTACAAATATCGGTTGTATGTTGGCAAAGCATTTCCTAAGGAGTTTAAAACGTTGGCAAATCGTTACAAGTTTTACTTTTGCAGTGTTTTACCAACACTCAATTGATAACCTCATGCTGTAGTTGCCCGATTATTTTTTACATCGTTGGCTAAACACTGTGAAAACCAAAATTAAAAAGTTTTCCCAATATAATTTTTTGTAATGTGTAACTCCAAAATCACACTTGAATCGAAAACACTATTTTCTTTTGTTTACTTTTATGGCTATTAAATTAAACCGTTGCCCTTGATAATCGGCAATTTTCTGGAAATCGACATTGAGTAAAACTGAAATCGATGGAGATTTTTAGTTAAATTTTTTAAAAACTACCGAAGTTTTTCCTGATTAGTTTTGTGCTGAAACTCTGGAAATTTCTCTGTCAAAATTCGTAAGTAAACGATAATTGTCGTTAAGAGCTATTCTGTAATGAAATTTTAACAATTTTTATCGGTAACTAAAGACACAAAAAGTTTTTATTAAATAATAACGATAATAAATGTACTGTTAACAGACTTCACATATACAAAACCTTAATACCTACAAAACAAGATGGTTTATGGGCCCAAAAACTCTATTCTGGAAAGAAGTGTGCATGTGGGCTATGTAAAATTATGAACCATTTTGAATAGGCTTTGTTCGGCCTTGTTACAATAAACACATATGTGCACATTTATGACATTATTTCCAATTTTGCAACCTGTACTTTGCGCACAAGGTTGACTTGGAAAGACAACCAGCCAGCCGGATGGGAGGAAGGCGGTCGTTAAATCGATTTGGAAATTGATTCTGCGTCAATCGGTATACTACTAATTTACTTTATATTTCTAACTAGTTTTAAAAAATTTCAACTTTGACGTTCTTATTCTTATTGTCGTTAATATTTGTTTATTTACAATAGAGAATATCAAATTCGTTAAAGTAGTTAATATCAAAAAGTTACAGAATTGCGGTAAGATCTCGTTTATAAAAAACAAAGTAATTTGTACCAAATTTTGATACTTTTACTGTTACCGTTCTCCAGAAATACAAAAACCTATATTGTGCTTTCTTTTCCAATTGAGCATATTTTTCACAGCTGTTGTGTATCCATGCTATTTGTACAAAATTTAATTCATTCACTGTTACCGTTCACCAGATATATAGAAATCTATATTGTCTTTGTATGACAGATACCACGTCAACTTCTCCCATCTAGCTCAGTTTTGGATAAATGCTGTTTATTGATATGGCTGTTTATTGAATTTAAAAAGTTTTGCTGTTACCCTTCTTCAGATATACAGAAATTTTCATTATATTGTATGGAAGGTGCCGCGCCCATTTCTTTAACCCATCCCACCATTTCATAGATGTTTTGTAAACAAACTATGAATTTGTTCCAAATTTAGGTGATTATTTTGTACACACTTCACCTTACTTGAAAAATATTTTCTTTAAAAGTTCAAAAAATTTTATATGAAAAACTTTTGAACACAAGGTGAAATAATTTACAAAATAAACCCCTTAAATAAATAACTTGTCTGGCAGTTAGTTTTTTTTTAGAGTATTTAGAAAACAAATTGTAGTAAAAAAATACTTGAAGTCCTTTAAGTATGCCGGTTAACTTTTTAAATGGAATCAAATGACGAGGTAAGCATTGCAGAGGATAATCAAAAGTTACAAATTGACCGCAAGGAAAAGTACGTAAGCCTGCAGAAGGTGAAAATTGCGTCCAAGTATGGTGAGTTAAGTTCATTTAAAGTTGCAAATGGAAATTGGCAATTGTATTTGGAACTAATGCAATTTTTATTTTTGGCAAACAAAAGGGTGGAAGATGAAATTAAAAAAGGCGATATTTGTTTCGCCATGTGGAGCAGCGACGTATTCACTTCTCAATTCTGTTCCAAACGCAGTGATTTTAGATGAAAAATTAACATTCATCCTTACCAGATTATACAACGATACCAGTTTTATTGTAGAGAACAGTACCAGAATTTCGATTCGAAAAGTGAAATGTTTCGAAAGAACTTTCCGATATGAACGTTTAACCGTACTACGTAGCTCGTCCGAAACGATAATACTCGTAGATTCGTATTTATAGGCAAATGGGAAATTTGTAAGTTTAAATAAGACGTTATTGTGAAAATCGAAGTCACATTGCAGGAGCCTGCATCACGATATTAAGTCCGGTAAGAAGATTAACGCATTCGCTGCCAACTACGAGTTATCTCGTAGTCGACATCCGTATCGATGAGGCCGGCTACAAGATAACTCGTATTTATAATGATTTTATTATACATAATATAATTTTAACATGGCATGTCAAGTTGACTTCATTTAGTTATTTTGCATAAAGAATTGTTTGATTTAACTATTGCAAAAAGCCCTACGAGATAACTCGTAGTATTGCCGACAATTTAGTACCGTTATAATAATAATAAAAAACTTGAACTGGCCTCAGGGGTTGGTTTCATAAAAACAGCCATGGCAGCGAGTGCGTTAATACAGTAATACAGGGGTATATAAAATTAATTCGGTTGGGAGAACGAAAATAAAGGATGTGTTTTGTCTTTGACGGGCAGAGAAATGTCTCCCATTTGGAAAACTATGATGATTTATCGACAGCCAATAGAAATGAAATTGATTTGGTTGCCAGCTATTCAATTACTGGTGAAGACATAAATAATATATATAACCTAACCTAAGGTGCAATTTAAAGCATGGACAAGCAATAATATTTGAAGGTTTGTGGTGCAGGCGTCGTGTAATAATGAGGAGAAAATTTCAAAAATTCTTTGTGTGTGGTGGTAATGGACCCGCCTTGATAGGGAGGAATTGGTTTCCAGAGTTGGGAATTCGTGTAACGTGTTCCATATGCAACATTCACACTGAAAGTCCGGTGGAAATTTTAGAATTGAATGCTGTGTTTGATAATCAGCTGGGTGACTACAAGGATGAGTCTGTAAAACTGGTAATGCAAAACAACCAGAAGACAACGTTTAACCGCTATCATCCAGTTCCATTTGCATTGAAGGGGTACTGAGTACATTTTTCGTGCGTGGCCCACACCTGTTGTACCTGGAAAAAGGTAGATGGCAGCATCAGGTTATGTGGTGATTACCAATACGCAGGTCAAATAAATGATAGTTCTGCAAATATACTTACCCTAAACACGCACCACGGTATTTTTGAAGGTACCCGATTCCCATTCGAAGTTTCAATAGCAACAAGCATTTTTCTAGGTACTATAGATGGAGTCGTTGTCTACTTGGACGACATTCTGATCGGTGGCGCTACTAAAGCATACGCAAGATGTCGGGTTGAGAGATCTTTCACACATATGAAAATGGAATCCGACCAACAGATGACTAATATAAATCGATTTCTCATTCACCGGAACCGGCCAACTTATAGCAGTTGCAAGCATTTTAAGGTTTAATTACCATTTATGATAGGATTCTTCAAAATAAGAGTCGATTACTAGAACCTTTAACAATCCAGATTTGGCCAGCCCAAGGAAATGCTAAATTCAAAGAACCTTTTAGTCCACTACTCAACAAAAATACCCCTAATATTTTGTGGAGACGCATCACCTTACGGAATGGGATCAGGTTTGGCTCTCATCGCTTCAGATGTGCAAGAAGCACCAATATCCTTAGAGTCGAGAAACCTACAGCCAACAGAAAAGAATTAGAGAAGGAGACACTCTCGAACAATTTCGGCATTACAACTTTTCACCAGTTTTTAGTGACTTTTTGTGCACCATATATACCGATCACAAGCCTCTAGTGGTTCCTTTCGATCCGATGAAGAAAAACAAACAAACACAACCCATCTAGTAAAGTTTTTTACGGTGGTCACTGATGTTAAGTGCCTATCAATACGGCATCAAGTATCGGGAGGGGGAAAACACCAAAATGACACAACCTTGAGTTGGTTACCGATTAATCATGTTTAATTTAAAATCCCAAATAGTCCCAAAATTTTAGCAACATCCTGGGATATTTAAGAACATACCAGAAGGGATCCGGTGTTGGCTCAGGTAGTTAACATATTCAATATAAAAATAATAGTTTTCCAGATAACGCAGACAAGTTTAAGGGGTTCTCCAGTCGTAATTTCAGAAAAGCTACGCCCCCAGTAATTGAAGATGTTGCAAGGCAGTAGACGTATAGGTAGACCATCACACACATGGAAACGGCAAATTGAAGCTGAAATATCCCAATTACACATGAGTTGGAAAGAAATCAAATACCATGCATCAGATCGAACTTATTGGAACAACCTTGTAGCGGCCCTATGCTCCTTGTAGGAGTAAAAGGAACAAATATATATATATATATATATATATATATATATTATAGAAACCAATAGTAATATGAACATGTTTTTGTATTAAATATCTCTCCACCACTCGACCTCAATTAAAATCCTTCAATGACATTGTTTGATTTTCTCGATTTTATTAGTTCGTGCTGTTTTAATAACTAAAACTGGTGAAAACTGGAATGGTCTAGTTTTAAGCATGCAAATATGATAAAACTACTTAAGATTATTCAATGCCTTAACGGGCGTTTCGTCCTCGGCAACACAACGGGCTAATATTTCACCCAATTATTTATTTTAGTGTTGTATTATCTGCCGTCTCTTAAGAACTACTTGGAACGGAGTCGTTTTATTTGGCCATTTTTCATCCCGTCTTTTTAATCCCGTTTGAAATATCTCCAGGGATTACATTTGTAGAAAAATATATTTAATATTTAGAATAGACTTAATAAACCCAGTGTTGCAAAGCAATAATAAAAACAAATGCGTTGACAAAGCATCACCAATAAAAACAATGCACCAATTTTGCAACCGTTGTGCAGTGAATACGGTTACCAAGCAATAATAAACGTAAAAAAAAGTAAAATCGACTACGAGTTACTCAAGGGCCCACAATATATTGTAAATACTTTAAGGGGTCTTAGATAAATATTAAAAAAGTTTCACACAGAATACCCTCTTCCCAACAAGTGGTGAAGGGCATAAAAAAACTAAATATTTTTATTATTTGTTATTTTATTTATTATTTCAGTGATCAGCGTATCAAATATGTATGCAACAGAAGGTCTTTTGAATAATTGCAATTTCTGCAGTAGTGTAATAAAAAAATTCACGTAATCAATTAGAAAAATCTAAAATACATTTAATAAATTTTGAAAAAAAAAAATTTTACTGTTTTAAAATGTAATTGAAAAAACCTGACAGTTACTAAATCAAAGTTATGTAACATAAGCTTCTTATTGCATTTTTAAACAAACATATAATTGCTTGTTTGTAACAAGTTGCAAAAATATGGAGGTATGTAACTTACCTTTGAAGCTCGCCGCAATTCCTGTTCTTCTACATCACATTTTGCTGGGGAAGGCTGTGATGCAACATCTTCAATACGTAAATTAGACAACACTTCACTATTCACTTTGTTAGATTTAGTCTTGTTTAATGGCTTGGGCATTGTGTTTATGAGATTGCTATTACTTATAACAATATTTGTAGTAGTAACGTTGTTTGCCACAGAAACGTTGTTTGTTGTTGCAGTTTCGTAATTAATTGCACCACTCTGATTAAGAACAGGTTTATATAGAAACTCGCTTTCTGACGTATTCAAGATAGAAGTATCCACAATTGAAGCACAGCTTTTTTGATCTTCTAAAGATTCAAATTCACTGTTAATTGTTACGTTTTCGGATGACTCTTGTTCTTGATTATGTATGAATTCTTCACTATTATCACAGTTTGAAACCTTATTAATGTTATCAGTTAATTCACTAAAATTGTTTACATCAGTTAAACGCGAATATGACTGTATTTCTGGCGCATTGATGATAAATGCTTGATTTGTTATTTCATCGCCGTAGTCGTTGTTAAAATTTGCATTTATAGTGTTGTCGTTTAATTTTTCACTATTTTTAGAATTATGATCTTGAGTGTGTTGTGCTGAAATTGTTGACAATTTCCTTAACAAGCGTTGTTCACGCCTTCGTTCCCGCAATTCCTTATTTTCTTTGTTTAATTTTTCTTTTTTCTTTGTTATTGTAGCTGTCGAATTATTACTACAAGTACTATTAAATACACCACCACTACTAATTTTGCCAATTTCGTCTGCCTTAGACGATGGTTTTTGGTTAACTGAAGCAGTTATTGTGTCGTCCAAAGTAATTGCCAATTGTTGGTTTAGACTTTTGCTCGTTTCACTACTTGTTATTGGTGCTAGTAGTTGTATTGACTGTTGTTGTTGCTGTGGTGGTGATGGTGGTTGTGTTTGCGTTGTTGCTGTATTAGGTGGAGTTGTTTGACTGCGTCGTGCCCTTGGAATATAAACTGCTCTATCTGGACGTCGTTCACGTCTTGTTTGTTGTTGTTGCCTGTAAAAATTTACATTTGCAGAGTATTCGTGTTAATATATGTACATATGTATGGACTATATATAAAGAAAGAATTTTAGAATAACAAAAGGCAAAACGAAAACAAAATTAAGAGAAACAAGAGAGCAAAACAAACATTCAACAAAAACAAAATTAACCCATTTTATCAAACTGCTAATAATATCATAATCATAAAATAAAGTTATTTCTTAAATTAAGAATATTAATACCCATGCAGAAATTGTGACTCGTACCAAAAATTAAGTACTACAGTAGCACTATAAATATAAAATGAAGAATTTTGACTTGAGTTTTGCAGTACCACATTTAAAGTATTCCTGTAGTGGGATTCTGTAACTTTTAACAATAACAACTGTTGCTATAATTGTCAAATTATTGTGTTGCTTGCACTAACGATTATGCGATTCCGTGAATTGTTCTTAACAACATAGGTAAAAATTAACGTGAAGTGAGCAAAAAAAAACAATAAAATTATTAAAACTAAAAAAATTTTATTTATTTTTTTCAAAGAAGGGGAGTAAAACATTTTAACTGTAAAATTAAATGCAAAATATTTAATGGCCATTTGCAAGTTATATTTTTTCTTTTAACATTATTTTTCGATATTAAACAATAAATAAACAACACTAAAAAAGTTGTCGTTTACTTAACACAAACAGCTGACTTTACGATAACAAGTGCTGTTTTAAATGTTAAAGAATGGCAAAATCGTTAATTTGATTGTTAAATTTTTAACAATGACAACTTTTGTTAAAATTTTTTTACAGAATCGCACTATAATTTCCGACTTGACAATAATTCTGTACACTTACAACACTCCAAAACTAAACATTTACTTTAGTTTTACAAAAACTTATTTCAGTTAATGTTGCAAAAAACAAGTCAGTTTTAAAGTTACAAAAACAGTATGTACATACATACTTATGTACATATTTTTATTTAGTTAATGCTGTTTTACACTATCACACAAGTCTTACGTATTTTGACAAAAATACATGTCTAATCGAATTATTGTTTGAAAATTTTCAAAAAACAATAACAACTTATCATGACAGAGTTGTGTTTTTATCAAAATACGTAAGACTAGTGTGATGGTGTAAAGTATCCATTAGTAGTGAAATAGGCAGTTAATCTTGTTGAACCAGAAATAAGCTTCATCCAAAATTATGATTTCCGTGTTTATGCGCACGGAAAAAGTCGCTATAGAGCGTTAACTTTTTTATATTTACCAACGTTCTTGAAGCGTTAATTCTCTATGATTAAATATTTTGGGATTTTGAATTATTCGCCGACAAATAAGAAAGCTCGGTTGCACTCATAACTGATTGCAACATAAAAGTCATACAGTTAAGATTTTCGCTATATCTCTTTTTATATCTATTATTTATTAATATAAAAATATGTTAAACCATTTGAAGTATATAAACTAAATTTAAGGCCCCGTTTAAAACTTTGATTAATGCATATCTTATTTCAGATGTAAAAGATAATTTATAACAGTCGTATTCATAACAAAAAGTTAGCCACAGTTTGTACACTAAGTACTGCGAGCTGCTAACTAGAATGCGGCGTAAGCTTAGTAGCTTGTAAGCAAAGAGTTTATTCATAACAAATTTTATCCGTCTGCTAACTTTTAATAAATCAACTCTGAATATTAATGATGCCACATTATATTACTTAAAAATGCAAAAAAAAATATACAAAATTATTCAACATTAAGCGGCTGTTTTTCACAAGTTGGCAAACGTTTGGCAGCTCGTTAACAAGAGCTTAGCAAATCGTTATCCAGAGTTTGGCAAGTGTATTATGAATGAACTTTGTAATAACTTCATGCCAAATTTTCGTTATGTATGCGGCTGTAAGTTTTTAAGTCTTGTTTCATTCATCTTTTTGAATTTTTAAAATTGCAATCATATCTGTTAAGTTATCGTTAGATGCAGTTCCAACTTGGAACCATAGAAATCAATATATATATATATATATATATATATATATATATATATATATATTTTTTTTTTCATTATTATATACTCGTATAAATACATATATATATATATATATATATATATATATATATATGAACATATATATATATACAGCCATGTCACAGAGCTTAATTCCGTTCGGAAGTAGAATTGATTCCGTATTTTGCTTCTATTGAAAATGTAAAACGAAAATTTATTTTCGGAATGATACCACTTTCATTTTTCAAAGTGGAATTAATATTTTAAGCATTTTTCAGGTGTACAAACTATTCAAAATACATTGTTATCAGTAAAGCACGCTGTCTTTTTGCTTCCTTATCTAAAATAAATATAATTTTATGTGATTTAAATAAAAAAAATTTAATTTTTCTAAATGATTCCAAAAAAAAAAAAAATAAACGGAATTTGTCACAAATCACAATTTTTTACTTTGATAAAAAAAATTAAATTTGGCTAGTTTTCAGGATCAGCTGTTTTCTTGTTTGTTTTGTTTTCTACATTCGTTGCAGTGTTGCCATATTTAATACACAAAAAGTGGTTTCATATTTCTTTGAGGTTTAATGAATCCGAACGGAATCTATAGAAGCTAAAACCATTCCGATCGGAATGGTAACTACGGAATCATTTCCATTCCGAACGGAATTCATGACATGCCTGATAATAAAATTTGTTTGGTTTAAAAAAGTCAGCCAAAACGAAGTATTTTTCACCTTGCGCTCTTACAAATGAGATTAGGTCGTTTAAATTTGACTTAAATATTTTCCATATACAGCTGCGAAAAAATAGCACCACCCTCCATGTGTAATGGTTTTGTAGTATACTTTGGATTGTTTTCGAAGTTTTGAGGACACCTGACGTATGAACGAGAACCTTTTCCACCAAACATAACAACTTTACTCTTATATCTCCATGAAATATTCTTCCATTTTTGAAAAAGTTATAGTGGTGCTATTAGTTTTTTCCCCAACTGTACGTATTTAGAAAGTTTTTTTTAGTATTGAAAATTAACTCAATAGGTCATTCTATTCACTCTATACCCGGCTTTGGTAATTACAATGGGCTCAATAGCATAGAGCAACCAGAGGTTACAAAAGTAACGTGTGAAAAAGGCCCGTATCAGTTGCGAAGGCAGCTTCGAAAAAAGAGACAGAAAGCGTTTTTTGGTAGCGAAGTGGTAATGCGTAAAAACACGCCGCTACAATCAACACAACTTTCGTGATTAAAACAAAAGTAACAAAACGCAAAATATGTTAAATAATATGATTTTTTTTTTTTTTTGTAATGTTATTTACTTAGGCTGAACACAGACCAACAAAAGACAATACAGTTTTTTTGACTTATACGACAACAAAACATTACTTCTTATGCGACAACCCGCACCAAACAGACATCGCTAAACTGTCTTTTTGACTTACTGCCACAAAATATTGGTTGCAGAAAATACATGTGGTTTGATGCAACATACCCACACAGATTAAGACAAAATAGACTAAAACGAACCTCGTTACACATAACTGCGTGCCATCTTATGATGTAACCAATTAAGACAAGTACAAAAAACAAACAAAACAAAAAACATTCTCGCATAGCTGTCTGATTACCGGTTGTTTTTTAAGATAAAACATATTTCGGTCTGATAAGACGTTCTTTTGATTCTGATATGGGTTAACAGAAAACAAGATTCCTGATTTAAAATACAAACCCGTGTTGTCTTTTGTTAGTGTGGGCTCAGCCTAACATAAATATTATTTACTGGTGTTGTGGTAAACTTAAGGCTGAACCCACCTGAACCAACAAACGACAAAACGTTTTTGTCTTTTGGGTCAAAGTCACTTGTTTGATGCTAACCAACACTAAAAAAAACGTCTTATCTAGTTTTTGTCTACTCTGTACTAATAGGTCCATTATTTGTCCTCGCCCGCATACAAATATCCTCAGAGATCAATATATAAAATAATTTGATAACTACCTATTTTTTATTGTAATTTATCAGATATGTTACGAATATACATAAGTATGTTTGTAGGGTAAGACTTTCGGCAGACATAAAGTCTGCCAAATAATTTAATATACATATGTACATACATATTTATTTAACACACCAATATTAATTTTCTGCACATCTCATTATTGCTTTAAACTTGTTCAGTCTTAAATGGGTTAATTTTACAAATATTTCGTTAACGTTTAAAACTAATTTTAAATAATATTATATTAGTCTTCGGGGTCGTTGACAGTGTGGAAATGCTGATAAAAAAATAAAAACAATATAAGATACATATTCTCAAATGATTTTACGTACATACATATGTATGTATGTGTGTATCTATACATAAACATAAAAACACATGTTATAATACCATTCAAATGTTTTATGTAGACTTACCTTTGTGGTTGTTTTTGCTCTTTATCAACCTGCTGTTGTTGCTGCTGGGATTTGTATACTGAAGTTTTTTGGGTCGGGGTCGTTATGTTATTAATGTTAACATTCTCATTTCTATGTATTGGAGAATTGTTACAAGATATTGAGGTAGTCGTTGTTATTGATGTATTAGCTGCTGTCGGAGATGATATAGAACTTTTTTCTTTAGGTGCAATGTTTAAAGAAGTTCCAGTTAACTCATTTGTCTCTACTATATTTCCCTTAATCATTGAATTGCTATTATTTCTAAGAGCTGGCGGTCGATATAAATCCCCTGGATTGGATTTATTAGCTATATGAGTGAATGTATAAATATAATTATTATTTTTATTGTAGAACGTTCTTAAATTGTTGTTTAAGTTAATAATTTTGCACATTTATGTATGTATGTATATGATTGAAACTGTCTACTTACACACAAAATACAAACATATGTACATATGTACTTATGTATATGTATATGTATGTACATATGTTAAAAGTCATACACCCATTACAATTTTGCTTTACAAATACTGCATATTTAAACATTATTAAAATAAGAAAAAAGTATGGCTATTATTGCTGCTTGACCTCAATTTGTTAATGTGTATTCAACTATATTGTATTGTATACCTACAAACATACATATACTTCTTAGACGCTTCTCTTTGTATTTGTTCTCTTTATCTCATTATCTTTCTCTTCTCTTTTTCGCTCTATTAAAATAAATTTTTTTTTAAAAAGTTATCAAGTAGACTCTTTAGTTCTCTACAGTATTACCAAATTACAAAGTAAAATTGTAAATATGTAGTTTAATACGCATTTGAATACTAAATAAAATAAAATAATTTTTATGAAGAAATTAATTTTACAACATGAAATGAATTAAAGTTTATTGGTAATTTTTCCATTCTTGACTGATTTTAATTCATTTCATAAATATTTTGTAATTCCTTTCTTCATAAAATTAATTTAATAAAAAATTGATCAACTTAAGCCTGATTAAACTATAAAAATTTGGATTAGAAACCATAAACAGTTCACTAAAATACCCACAAAACCAATTATTCAATAAAATTTTAATTTCATTGCAATAAAAAATTATAGTACATACTTTTGATTATTAGCCAGTAGGGATATCGATTATTCGACTTTTTTCAATAACCGGTTTTCGAATATTACGAATAGTTGCTATTTTAAAAAACCCGGTTTTCGGTTAAGCAATTTTTAAATAACCGGTTAACCGGTTTTATTTCGAATACTTAAAAACACAAAAATCAAATAAGTTTTTAAATAAAACGTTAATTTGAATAAAAACAAAACAAGGTAAGGATCCAACAAAGACTTAGATCAGACCTAACAAATATTTTAGGATAAAATCGGTGATATATCATTCCTTATTCTACTGGACCATTCCAAGGCGTTCGATACGGTCGATCATCAAGTTCTTTGTTGGAAATTGGACAAAATGTTTAGTTTCTCACCTTCATCCATCCGTCTGGTTGCTTCGTATCTGTCTGGCCGTAGTCAATCTGTTATTTCAAACAATTTAACATCAAAATCGTTACCTGTTCTTAGAGGAGTGCCACAGGGATCGATACTTGGGCCCCTTTTATTCTCAATTTATATAAATGATCTAGATAAACAATTGTTACACTGTAATGTTCACCTATATGCTGATGATGTACAACTCTATATTAGTAGTCCCTTGATAAATATAAATGATTGTGTTGAAAAAATAAATATTGATTTAAAACGTGTTCACACATGGGCAAATGCAAATGGTTTGTGTATAAACCCCACGAAGTCCAAATGCTTGATAATAACGAAAAAAACACTGAAACTGTCGCTTGAACCTATGATATTACTGTACAACAAACGAATTGAAATTGTACAAAAAGCTAAAAATCTTGGCATTATTTTTAACAACACACTCACATGGTCTGATCATGTAACTGCTGCTGCTGGGAAAACATACTCAATGCTGCGAACGCTATGGAACACCCAACATATCACACCGTTAAATATTCGAATGTTACTTGCAAAAACGTATATCATGCCAATTTTACTCTATGGATGCGAACTGTTTGCAAGTTGTGACTCAACAAGCCAGGGAAAACTTGAGAAAACTTACAATGCTGTATTGAGATATGTTTTTAACCTAAGAAAGTATGATCACACTTCCCATGTTAAAAATAAACTTTTTGGCGTTTCTCTGAATAATCTGTTAAAAATTAAAACCTTAATGCTATTACACAAAATAATTTTCAAGCATGAACCTGTGTATCTTTTTGACAGAATATCTTTTACGCGTTCAAGAATATCATATGATATAATTCATACTAGATATAGAAGTCAGGTTTCTGAGCGTCATTTTTACATCAATTCAATCGGCCTTTGGAACTCGCTACTACCGGCCAATAAATCCATTAGCAACGTCTTGCTTTTTGAGAATGAATTATATAAATTTTTTATCACAAATTAATACTGTTTCCTTCTTATTATGTTTGTATTTAACTATTTTAAACTTATTTGTTTATTTATAGAAATTATTAAATTATTTTTCATAATAATATATCATTTTTTACTCTACAATGTAATTACAATACAAAAATCCAATACTATAATTATAAGATTTGTATCTTGTTGTATTGGAAATCAAATAAATAAATAAATCGAAGAAAAGTGGGACCAGTAAATTGATCAAAATTTAGCTAAATTTTCAACAATTTTTTATTGATTTACTAAACTTTATTTGGTTTCAGCATTATAGAAACGAATAGTGAACTCAACATTCTTTTTGTGTAAAATATTTGTCAATTCGTCGACTACAATTTAAAACATTCCATACATTGTTTGGTTTCTTCAATTTTGTTTTTTAGTTCTTGCTGTTTTAATAAATGAAACTGGTAGAAATTTTTCCCATATCGTTGATTCCGCCGTAGTGCTGTATTTTTCAGCATGAAGAGATGCTAGAACTACTTAAGAGTTTTTAGTGCCTTAACGGGCATTTCGTCCTCGGCAACACAACGGGTTAATATTTCACCCAATGATTTATTTTTTGCAGCGTATTTAAGTAAAGTAAAGTATTATTTGTCGTCTCCTTAGAACTACTTCGAACGGAGTTAAGTTACATTTAGATCACATTAATGTCAAGCATGTATACTAATTAAAGGCGATTAATAAGTGGCATGGAAGAACCTTTGTAACTTATCATTTTAGGGCACTTCAGGCAACTATCTTTGTCTTATTAATCGCGTTCGAAAAATTTCTAGAGATAACCTTTATATAAAAATATATTTAATATTTAGAACGCACTTGCACAAATTACTATTTACTTTTTAACAGCAAACGTTTTTGTAGAATTTTAAATAGTTCTTGTTTTTTTTTCTACAAGAACACACGCTTTTATAAACGATTTGTATTTACAGTGTTCATAATGTTTTTTGACCTTTGTTACGTTTTGTTTTGATATTCTTTATAAAAAGTTTAAGTTTGGCCAATATTCAATTAGAAAATACTTATATTACGGGTACATCTACAACAAGAGTAAGGAAAATGTATATAAGTTACACATTACTAAAATAACCGGTATATTATACCAAAATAACCGGTTTATTCGATATTCGAAAAATGGGAATTTTAAAATAACCGACTTGGGCAAAGCTTAAATAACCGGTTAAAACCGGTCTAATAATAACCGTTCGATCTCCCTATTAGCCAGGGAACAAAATAGAACATTGAAAATTTCATATAAATTCAAAAGTACTTGAGGTGGTATAGTTGGAAATCTTAAAAAAAAATTTAAGTCCCTAATCATGTAAAACACAACGCAACGCCAAAGAATAACATTGAAAGCAAAAAGAAAGTCATAAATATTTTGTAATTTTGTTGTTGCTTCCTACAGAAATTCACATTGCGTTTTAAAATTTCAAACGCTCCATTGCTTGTGGCGTTGAAAATTTTAAAACGGTACATGAATTTCTGTAGAAAGTAACAGACAACAAAATTACAAAATATTTATGACATTATTTGTGCTTTCAATGTTATTCTTTGGCGTTGCGTTGGGTTTCACATGATTAGGGCCTAATTCAAATTTGATTTGAATAAGCGTGTGAATGCCATATTACTAATGGTAGGGTATTGATATTTGTATACAAAATCAAAGATTCTCCGCATGCGCAATATCATTTCTCTACATAGATTTACTCTTCAATATAAGAAATGAGAAAATTAAAAGCGTAATTCCCACTGATGGTTTACAAACAGAAAATAAACAAAAAACAAATCAGGTAAGTTAACTATGGCATCATATAAAATGAGGGCGACCTTGAATTTTGACGATAAGTAAGGTGAGTGTACGTTAAAAATTATTACATTAAATATACCTATAAAATTTTACAAATACATACAAATGTAATTTGTATGACTGTTTTGTGACCCGGTGTTTTGTTTTATTTTTTTTCTTATCAGTTTGTTTATTCAGTAAAAGTTTAATATTTAATTAATATATCTCTCATTTACTTCAATAGTGTCATATATTAAAAAGCACTAAATATTTTGAAACTAAAGGCTAGTTTACACGGTAATACAATGTATTATGACTGTAGAATCAAAATATTATGAAATTCTCTCCGTGTTTAAAAAAAAAAAAAAAAAAAATCTGTTTTAAATTTTTTTCATGTTTACACGGATGGTATAAGCAAAGTAAAAGCAGAGATATTAAACAGCTGAGTTAATAACATACTGTTTTACAATATTAACAAAAACAACAGGAACATTTCCTGAATTACTTGTGGTTGTTTTTGTAATTGTATAAAAATGTTACTTCCTCTAATATATGTATAATGTTAAAATACACCTCTGGTGTGATGAGAATACGTAAGTTTCTAAAATGGTTTAGAAAATGAACATTTATCGACCGCTTGTCAAATTTTGTATCCGTATATTCTCTTACTCAATGCATTTTGCTCTTACATAATAAGATTTTTCTCATTCTACATTATTTTTTCACATGTCGTAATAGATCGTATTACCGTGTAAACTAGCCTTAAGTCTGCAGAAATGTGCGCAATATCAAGTTTGATATTGTGTTAAAAATATTTCTAAAAACACACATAGTTGGAATTTTACCGCTTGTGATGACAATGTGCTGTTATTAGGGATGCAAACGATACATCGATGTTTAGAAAACATCGATGTATTGTTCATAAGCACCGATGTTAACATCGATGTTTTGATGGACGATACATCGCCGTCAAAACTAAAAAACATCGACATCGTCTATTTAATATTTTCATTTATTAAAATTTTTTTCATAATATTTTTACCATTTTAAATTTTTATTTTTTTCAATTAAGCCCTTTATTTAAAAAAATTAAAAAGTGTATTTCCAAGTATAGACGTACACCAAGAGAAAAACCATGTTTAAATATGGTCACCTTCAACAAAACTATTTTTAAATAAAATTGTAAACATATATGCTTAATTTAACCAAATTATTGTCATCGACAACCAATACACAACGAAGCACAACAACAATGAAGCTTCTTGATGGAGGACTAATTAAACAATGATATGGTTGTCGGTGTCAATAATATGGTAAAATTAAACATAATATGTTCAAAATTTTCTTTAAAAATAGTTTTTTGGAGGTGACCATATTTAAACATGTTTTTTCTCGGCGTGTACAAAGTACGTACATATGTATAATATGCATTGTATAACTACATATGTATACATATGTGGTTCTCATTTTATAAACTAAAGAAATGTTAAAACAATTTTGGAGACTGTGTAATAGGGTTATAACTTTTTTAATTTTTTGCAAATATCAGTTCTCCCAAGGTAAAATCGTGTAGGGCATGGAAAAATATTAAGAATTGCTTTTTTAGTTTATTGTTAAAAAGGACACGCGCTAAGTTCCATGAAGTTTTTAATTAAAATGTTTTTATTTTTTTTTACTGAAATTATATAATATTTTTTTTTTAAAATACTTTGCATTTCATGTCATTTTGTCAAGAAAATTCCTCAAAAGGTTACTTAACTGACTTCTTTGTTGGGTACATATTAAATCTTTCAATAATAATAAGAAAACAAAATTAAAACATCGATGTATCGTGTTTGTACCGATGTTTTTTAACATCGATACTTATCGTGGAAACATCGATGTTTTTAAATATCGATGTTTTTCGGAACGATGTTGCATCCCTAGCTGTTATTCTTCTTGTTATTACGCGTTTTCTGACATATCAGTTTTTCAAGGAACGTTGTACACTACCTTTGTACATTTAAAATCAACGTTAAATTTACTATATGATTATTATGAATGAGAGCTTGAAGTACTTTAATTATCTAGTTCCGTTAAAATTTAAATTTTCATGAATTATACTCACCTCGAATAATATCGTAAATTTGACGTAAGTTGGCCGCACTGCAATTTTAATACTCGTCGCAATTTTTCCAATTGTCAATTGTAGCGAACTTTCGTTAACTTTACGCTGGCGCAACTTGCCTTCGGGTTTGTAACCAGTAATTTTGCTATTCCTTTTTTTTTGCATCAGAGCGAATAACATCAACCACTACTCATCAGTGCGGATAACTTACGTCAGCCTTGCGATTCTCTGGAAATTACAATTTTTTTTGTACCCAACCGTATGTACATAAGTTAAGTGAAGATTGAATTGTAATAAACCCTATATTTGGAAAATATTAATAAAACTTATTTTTTCACTTTCTACCCTTAAATCCATCTACTATAATTACTCCGCTGGAGCCATTATAGTAATAATCTTCTTTTACACAGCCCACCGTTTAAGTCTCAGCGGCCCCCTTTTTTGCTCTATCTGGAAGAAGATTATTTAGCTTTGGTGTCAACCCACACGCCAGTACAAACGTAATTAGACAAGATCGTAGATTTTTCAGAATAAACGATATGTTTTGTGTTAAAACGTTTTTTTTTATATTCTGTTTTATTTTTGATCAAAAATTTTTTAGTTATTATTTAATTGTTTTATGTTCTATGGATGTGGTATTATAAAAAATTATTTTAAAGCTGCTACCAATATACAAGTTTTAACATTTAGGATACTAAATGCCCCCTTTAATCTGTTTACGTGTTATTGATGACAATCTTCTCCGAATTGGTATTGATATAAATGTATATAGTTATTCTGAGATATCCGTGATAGGGTGACGGTTTTAATGCACTGTACCTGATAATACTGGTTAATCGATGTCAGTACTGCTAGTTACGGACCTCCCTTAATCACTATGGTCAGATCCGCTGTATACATCTAGTCTAGTGAAGATCATTCTCTCGCTGCACAATGCAATGCGCCTCTTACTAAAGTAACGACTGCGTCCGATAGCCGATCGGAGAAAGAAATAGCTTAAAACGTCATAAGGGCCATGAGGGATAAGCCAGTGGCTTAACTCGAGGCTGTGGTTCATGTCTTGATCCCAGGCATTACTATAGTTCTCATTATGACCGTGCTGAGGGTTATCCACATCTATACCGAGGTGTCATGCTACCTGGGCCAATCGGGTAACTGCAGTCGGGTGTAATAGACTGAGAGATAGGAAGTCAACAGTGCAAGCCGGTTGCTCAAAAAAAAAAAAAACAAAGTGCGGCGTTTTTTAAAAACCACAAAAGCCCTTGCTTCGGGTGCTGCAAAGTTTAAAATGACTAAGTCGTCCAGCAAAGCAGTTTCCTATGTTCCAACTGCGCAAAGAGGGTCATTGATGAAAACATCCTGTCGCAAAGTTGCATCTCCCCTCGCCAACTCAGGCGACTCTAATATGTCTCCCCGGTTCGAAACTCAATGCCAGAGGGCCTTGCGTTTTGAGCTATTAGGCTCAAAAAAGGCTAAAGAACTTACCAACGAGCAAAAAGCTTCGTTAGCATAGGCTAAGGCCACATTGCTAGGCTGGGAAGTATTTCACCTCCTGCCCCTCAAAAGGTGGCACTGCCTAAACGGCAGTATTCGGAGGAAGAAACAGCAGCCGACAAACAGCAATCGGGGGTAAACGTCCCAAACATGCACGACAGGCAAATATCAGGTCCGAGTGAGAATCCAAGAGCACCTCTGCAATGAGACGACGCTGGCTAGTGCCAGGGTTGCGATATGTTCATGGCGTGTGTAGATGAACGATCAGCGTTGCCATTAACTCAATAGCTATAATATGAGAAGGTGTTTGGCTTGATGTGGTGTCGGTAAGTAAGATACAACGGAGACCTAGAAACGGAGACCTATCGCCAACGTTCGAGCTGAGCCCTCTGAAATAATCTTAAATATCATTCAATGCGCCAACCACTAACTAACAACTAATGACTAAAAATTAATAAAGATTTCATCAGCTGAAGGATCTTCAAGAACGGCGATCGTGATTCCCAACAGGGGTTCCTTAAAATCACTGAGGGATAAACATGGCAAGATTTACTATAGTTTAAGTAATATCTTGCTCCGTGTCTACCGAAGTGACAAGGGCGATCCCGACAATAGTGAAATCTACGCAGTCTGATGACTATCCATGCGACAAAGAGGCCAGCCAGTAAATAGATGAATCGGTTGATGAGGACGCTATTCTGGAGAATGGCAATTCCACCTGGTAAAGGTTACGCAAATAAAACTTTACCCTTCTAAGGTAGAGAGGAAGGAGTTAATGATGGCCCAGGAACCATAGAACCACAAGAAACGGATTTGCGGACTAGACCTCAAGGGCTACAAGCCTGTATTTTGGGTTAATACACGTTGTATATCTTCAGCATCTGCGGCCTTAGAGACTGGCGGGAAGTCCATCTGAATCGTCTCGTACACGTCCACGGCGATGAACCATCCAACAGACACACCCCTGGGATCGTAGATAAAGCATTTGTGCCGATGTTAATACGCATCGCATGACGTAGGGTAGTTCTGACAGCAACATTAGAGATAGTAAACATTGGCTCGGATCCTACGTTTGTGGTAGCAAATAGACGGGAAGTTCTCGATATAACATTGATCAGCTCGAGACACTCTAATTTGATATGTAGCTGGTTAGACTACATATATGTGCAGTTTCAATTAAGTTTTCGTTCCTTAGGGACGTATACTAGTCCAAATATGAGAAGAACGAAGGGAGAGGTATCATTGATTTTCATTTGATATTGTCTATTCCTAGACACTTACTGTCTACCTCGCGACATGATTACACCAAATGCATGTCTCGACAATCACTGGTTGGTAATATTAAGACATCACTTGAATTCCGGGAATACTCACTTGCAGCCTCTCTGGACATTGAGGGGGCATTTTATAATTTTAAATCTGATTCCATGTTGCATTCTATTAGGGAGTTGGGTGTTGACGATATCAACTGTGGATTGGGAATCTTCTTGGAAACAGGATCATTGAATCTACATAAGCGCTACCAATATCCAAAGATTGGTACCAAATGGCACTCCACAGGGTGGGGTTCTGTCCCGTCCTTCATGGACTTGACGATAAACACGTTGTTAAGTCTGTTAGACAAATTGAGGATCGGAACGGTTTCGAATGTGGATGAAGTGGCGGCGGCTGTCATGAGTTTACACCTGGACACATTGTCCTATTGCATGGATTCTGCATTACAGATTCTAAGAACCTCTTCTGGACTTGGTGCCAATCCACTGAAAACGGAGGCTAAAATGCGCTGAGCGGATAATCTCGAACGGTGCGAAGTACCTGGGCATGTTTCTTGATAGTAAAATATCTTGTGAGCTTATCGATCGTCGTAGGTTGAAAGGGATATAGTGGCCATAAACACTTCTAGAAGATCCATGAGCAGGAAATTGTGCTTAGGCGTGGATCTTTGGGATGTAGTCAGATTGATTCTTTTCTTTGGGGTCATATTGTGGTTCCGAAAGTTTATGGGGTTGATCAACGCCGATCTATACTATGTTGAACTTGTTGCCAGTTGCATACAAGGAAAAAGAGACAAAATAATTTTAAAAAAGTTGTAATTATTATAATTAATCTATAAATGTTCGATTTATGTATATACATACATATCGTCACCTGAAATGAAAAGGGGCTTTTTCGAAAACATTCGAAATAGAGTTTTTGATTGATTTTGGTTCGTTTTATTAAATTACATGTTCAGAAAAAAATGTATCCCTGCGATCAAAATGGCGATTTTATTAAAGAAATTCAAATTTTGTAAAGTTTTTTGCTTCTCCTGTAAAAAAATAAAGTGTTGTTACGCCCTTTTGCATTTTAGGTGACGATATGCATATATGTATGTATATAATAAACCAAATATAATCACTGTTCTTCAGATCTTACGGCTACTGTTACATTAGCTTTTCGATTTATATGTTTCTGTATTTTTTGACGTATGTTATAATTTTCTTAAAAATATTTCTAGATGTATATCGATATTGTCATCATTTGATATTTGCTTTAAATATTCGCATACATTTTAACAAATGCGATTAAAAGTAACAAAATAAGCGCGTAGATCGCAAATGCGAAAGCGAAAATTATCCGCACCCCTAACAACGCAATGAAAAATTACAACATTGAATTTAATTGGTGGTTAGTTTTGAATACGGATTGGCGGTTTTTTTATCAGCCAAGCGATTTGACGTCGAACAGCTATCTGGCGTTTTTTGGCATTGAAATAAAACAATTTTTAACTTTGCCTAAACTTTTATTTCAAACAAAGCATTACATTAGGTAAGTCGGCTTTTTTATCAATCCTGCTTTTATATAATTTTTTAAGTTGAAATGTAGCAGGAAAAGAAAGACATTCATATTAGTTTCGACTAATACTTAATAACATATGCATGTTTCCGTATATTGATGCTTTTACACTTAAATATGTTCCTTTAATTATGAAGTATTTACATGCACTTATGTATGTATGTACATACATATGTATATGTAAAACACATTTTTGTATTACTGACCTAATTCGAATGTTTTCGTTAAAATAAAATGTGGGTTTAGATAAGTAGGTTTTGTATTATATTCATCTTTTGTATTATTTATCAATTTTTTTTTCATTAGGAAACCACTCGCTTGTTTTAAGCAAACTCTAGGCTCTAATTACCACAATTGCTCTCATGCAATCTGTTATCTAGTTACGTATTGTTTTAAAATTACAAAAGCAATAAAGATGTGGGAATATTAAGCAAATATTGTTTGTGCATTATCTTCTCGCCATAAAATAACTATGATACATGAATTGCACGAAATATAAACATACATAAATAAATATGTGGGTATTAGAGAGGCCCAAAAACTTCAAACTCACCATATTCCCTAGGCTACACACAATTTTTTTTTACATTAGTTAATAGAAGTAAAGTGCAAAAATGTAAATGTCATAAGTGGAGTATAAGGCAGTGCTTCAAAGTTTTTAAAATTTTAATAGAGTAATTAATGTCTATATTTTTAGCCGTGCAAAAATGCGAAGGCATTGACTTTTGCACTTCGCACTAGCCATGATTAAATGCGAAAAATAATTGCAAATTTTGCACAAACTATATGTTAAACGTTAGTTGAATGGCGTTGCCAAATTTATAATATTTAGCTTTTTTCAAAAAGAGCAACTATTAATGTAATAATAAACCGCAAAATGTATTTCTGTACAACAAGCCAAAATTAAATGTATTTTCTTAATTTTATCAAAATGAATGCTGTAAAAAAATTAACAGATTGCGAAATTCAAAAAACAATATATTATTTAGCAGACAATCGAAAATTTGAGGTAAGTGAAAGTTGTTTCAATAGAAAAAGAAGTTTCGTTAAGGCCTTTACGATTTACTCCACATATTTTGTTTGCGCAAGCGTAACAGTTGTCGGAATTGTGCTCTCCTGGATCAGTCCAAATCATTGGTACACCAAAACGAAGTGAACTTCGTTTCCATTGGATCCACATGTTAAGACCATTGTAGCACGTTTTACAAATTTTGTCTGGGACCCACGAAACGCCGCGAATTATTTCGCAATCAAAATAAAGTTTAAAAGCGCGCTCCACTTGCCCAGTGAGTAATGCAGCATTTGTTGAAAAAGCTCTTTTGCCACAAACGTAACAATTTAAATTTACAATCGAGGAAGAGAAGCACGGACATTTACCGTATTTGGACAATATGGTAATTAGGAGAGGGAATCAGATTAAAGTTGACTGGTATCAAAACCCAACTTCGTCGGGAAGAATTATTAATTTTTTTTCGTGCCATCCAAGGACTATAATCATGAATACTGCAAGTAATTTTATTAAGAGAGTGTAAGAGAGTGGGAAAATTTACGTAAAATAAGTGATATTTTGGGAAAAAAAACTCGTTCCCGAAAAATATTATTAAAAAACTAATTTATAAAAATAAGAACAGTAAACAAATAGCAATACCAGATGACTCTTATAGAATATATAAATCAATGACCTACGTGCCAAATATCGCTGAACGTATTCAGAACTTTGGAATTTATAACAAAGAAAAATATAAAATAGTTCCAAACACAAATAACACTCTCAGACAACTTTTTTCAAATACGAAAAGTAAGATTGACGACATTGATAAATCAAATCTTATCTACAAAATAAAATGCTTGGGGGACAACAATCAAGTATATGTTGGGACTACAAAAAACAAGCTTAAAACTAGATAAGCAGGACACAGATCCTATATTAGATGTAGGGATAATTCATCAACACAAAAAACAGCACTTGCTGCCCACTGCGCAATGAGAGGACATACACCAGATTTTGACAAAGTACAAATATTACAACGAGAGGAAATATACAAACGAAGATTTACATTGGAAATGTTACACATAAACAAAGTCGAACAAGAAAAGGAATAAACTAGCGAACCGATATAGAAAATTTGTCCAAGAGTTATACGTACATAATAAATAAAAATAATTAGATCAGTTAGTGCAATATTAAATGTTAATCGTTAAAATGATAATTGTTTGATTATTGTTACTCATTGTTTTGTAAGTTTTGTCGTGTTATGCTAGTATTGTTACAGTGATAAAATAAATTTATTTGTATTTTTATTATTATTTTTGTATAGATTTCCTGATGATGCTTACCGATGATAGGCGAAATATTGAATAAAATAAATAAATAAAATAATTTAAACACAGACCTCGAGCCTAATTATTTACATAATTTATTTGAAATGTTACAAGCAAAATATATCAGGATATCTTTAAAAACGTAAAAAGATGGTGTAAGAATCGAAAAGAAAATGCCGACTTTACTATACCAAGATTATTTGGAATTACAACCAGGGATTGGGAGGTTTTGACCAAATGGATCAATAAATGAGCCGTTATGGCAATAAAGCGTTGGTGGTGTCTATTTACGTATTTCCTAGAGCTGATAATACAACTTCAATGGACCAATTGTTGTTAATTTACTTTTTTTAGTAATTGGAAGAAAACTTTAAATTTTTAGTCGTTGGCAGTTTCTGCTAGAAAAGTAAATGAACACACCTATTGATAGAGCTGAGCGTGGTTTTAAACCAGTGCACAATGGTCTCCAAGACCCATTTTTTTGGCCAAAACTCAAAACTTTTTTCTTATATTTGTTGTTGGAATATAACAGCAAACACTTCAGAGAAACAAAAAAAAAAATATTTGTTTTTGCAAACTTCAATTTACCGTTATTCTATGAAGTGAAAAAGTTCAATGCTTTAAGTACAGTAGTAAACTGAAACACGTGGTGTAGTCTTTTGTTTTATTTAAGTCACAGGTTACACGAAAATAAAAAACTTTTTAATTATTTTAGTTATGGATATTAATGGCTATGATAAGTATTTCAATTTGTTATAGCGAAATATTCAATAAGAATGGCAATAAGAAATTACATAAAAAACTTTCGTAACCTCAAAATCAGTGATTTTAACTTTTAATAAAAAGAAATATAGTACACTAGCATTTAACCCGCTACTTCGTTAGCGTCTCCTTTTCTTTTGTGGACATATTTTTACGCCAAAGTTTATGTTTCTAGGTTTCAACCCGCTACTTTGTAATAGGTACGATTTTCACCCCTAAACGTTCGAATTTCGAAAATGTACCAAATTTTTATTTGTATTTTTTAGATACGTTACGAATGTGATATTTTTTTATTCCAAAGTTTATTGGTTTAATAGATAGATTGAGTGGCAAAAAAGTTTTAAAATACAAGTTTTACCCGTTTACTCCCCAAAAGGGTCGAATTTCTGCTTATTTTTTTGATGAACATGAGGTTAGGGAATTTACCCGTTTTTAGCTTTTTTAACCTCTAACCATAAACATTTTCAAAACTCCCATCCTAGGGAATCGATTTAGCGAGAGGCCAACCTCCCGGTCAAATTTCAACATTTTAGCTTCAGGCGTTTAGGACGTGCGTAACGTTACAATTTTATATATATAGGTAGGTAGATGAAGAAAAATGTTTTGAAACAAAAATAACAGAATTAGGTATAGATGGCATAGCAAAAAAGTTTTAAAGTACACGTTTACTCCCCAAAAAGGCCGAATTTCAAAAAAGTACCAGGCACCTGTCCGCTTTAACAATTATTTCTATGTAAATGGGTTTAAAAGATAGATGGGGTGACATAAAAAATTGAAGCATAAAAAATTCCAATATTGTAGTGGGAGCCCATAATTTAATACGAGTATGTCAATAAATAAAAAAAAAATGTTTTTTAAAATAAAGTACCAAAAATAGTTACGCTTTTTACCCCTTAAACGTCCGAATTTCGAAAAAGTACCAAATTCGTATTTGGCTTTTTTAGATAAGTTTCAAATGTGATATAACCCTTATTTCTATGTTTATTTCCCGTTTACTCCGTTAAAGGTCTGAATTTCCAAAAAGTACCAGACACCTGTCCGCTTATTTTTCTAAAGAACAACGATAAGTATTACATTTATTTCGCATCTCTATTAGTTTTGGAGATATAAGGTTACCGAATTTTCTCGTTTTTACCTAAACATTCGAATTTCGAAAAATCCCGTCTTAGTGGATCGATTTGGAGAGTGACCAATCGCAAGTCCAAATTTCTACGGTCAGCGGTTTGGGCTGGGTGATGATGAATGAGTCAGTCAGTCAGTCACTCACGCAACTCTTTTATATATATAGATAACATACAAATTTCAAGTGATTTCAACGAACTTAAAACACACAAAATAATAGTGATATCTGGTGCTTAAGAATCTTCAACAACTTTCTGCTAGCTATTGCTTATTTTTAAGAAATAAATTTTTGTTTCAGAAAACTTTTGCTTTAAAAATTGTGATTTATTAGAGTTTGGCAAAGTGGAAGTAAAAAACAAGAAAAAGACAAACGTGAGAAACAAATGTTTTTAATGAATATAAGAAATATCTTATTAAAAAAATGCGTAAATGTGTATTGCATGAGACTGGATGTGATATGGCAGAAATCTTCTAGATCAATTGACCAATTTAATACACAAAATGATACCTAGCTTCAAAATAACATTGTATTCAAAAATCCCAAAACAAGTGACTCAACTGAAGAAAATAAATATATTTTTTTTTTTTGGAAGAAGAACACTCAGTAGACAAACCCTCATAATCGTGGGGACGTCGTTGAATTTATTTTCGGGCATGTCTGACCGCAGTAAAGGAAGAGAGGCAGCGGTGCTATTAAAGTCTACAGCAACTGAAACTAAAGTCCTACGATACCATCTAAAATACGAAAATTGTGTTTAAAAAATGATAAGTGCCCCATTGCTCTTTCCGATGAGAAAGCTCTATCATTTTTCCTTGGAAATAGTTTCACAAAGAGGCAATAGTGCAACTTAAGAGCGTCTTCTACGGATTTTATTAAAATTAAAGATTATAATTCCGAAAAATTCCAACCAAAAGAAACAAATATGGTCAAAGTCCATTACACTGCCCCATTAGGTTTTTTGAATTGATACTAATCCTGGCATATAAAAGCGACCAAAAAAGGAGCATTACAGACCATGCCGATAAGGAGAATATAAAGGCAAGAAAAGAGAATTTGGATCAACAAACACCGGCAACACCTCTCGACGTGCGTTCCTAGATTTTTGCCAAAAGTAAAAGAATTTGGATCAACAAACAGCGGCAACACCTCTCGACGTGCGTTCCTAGATTTTTGCCAAAAGTAGAAGAATTTGGATCAACAAACAACGGCAACACCTCTCGACGTGCGTTCCTAGATTTTTGCCAAAAGTAGAAGAATTTGGATCAACAAACAACGGCAACACCTCTCGACGTGCGTTCCTAGATCAAGAAAATTTTTGAATTGCACTTAAATTTTTAAATACTTTATTTTTTGGGCTTTCACTGTTTAAAATTAAAAACGCAAATCAAACATAGATACATAGATAAAAATTCAATTTGACATAGCTTACGTAATATTGTTTTTAAATATAACACGGTCCGACAAAAAATAAATAACAAAATCGTTAGACACGAACCGGATGATATACTTCTGAAACTATAAATTATAAATTATAAGCAGTTTTTCATTTCGTTTCAAAAAGTACACTTTTCAAAAAAAATTTTAAAATACTTCTGCTGAACCAACAATGAAATTTGACGTCAAAAGAACAAGAAGAGTTGTTAAATATTTTGTATTATTTTTATTTTATCCTGTCAGGATCAAAAGCTGTCAAAAATTTGCTTTAAAATTTTCATCCTTTAATACCCTTTAAGATTGCCAATAAATTCCTTTTAAAAAATATTTCAATATTTGGATCTTAAACGCACTATTTTTGGAAACAAAAAAAAAAAATTATTGGAAATGGATAAAATTTGAAAGAAATTCTTTCCATTTTTTAATGCAAAATATTTTACAACTCTTCTTGATAATTTGAAACCAAACAGTAGGATGAGTAGAAGTATTTTAAACCCTTTTTATAATAATGTACTCCTTTGAAATTTTGAAGTCCTTTTAAAAACTAAAAAACTGCGAGCGCAGTTTTGCTCCATTTAATAGTTAGTTTCATACTTATATCCTCCGGTTCGTGTCTAATATTGAGTGTCGGACGGTGTAATATCTTAAAGATTTCATTAAAGTCATTTAAATTCATTATAATCAACAAAAAAGTACAAATAACATTATTTAATTATAGTAAAAAATAGTAAAATATGAAAGAGCCAAAGGAACATTTATTTATGTTCCTTTGGCTCTAGATGGGTTAAAAAATAGACTTAAATTATTGAAAACTTATTAAAATGTATGTTTTTTTGTTACTAATTATGTATTTTATCTGAATTCATGTATATAAGTGAATATTTTAATTTTGGCCAATAAATGTGGCTCGGCAGACCAATGTGCAGTGTTCGAAAATAAACATTAAGGCGGTTATTTTCTAAAACACTTCACCTCACTTGAAAAATATTTTTATAAATTTTTAAAAATTCCAAAAAATTTATATGAAAAATTTCTCAACGCCAGGTGAAGTGATTTTGAGAATAAGCCCTTAAATATCGTTCCTTAGTGTTCGGTTCGGTAGATTTGTGGAAAACACAAACGCTAATAGCTTTTTTTGTAGTAAATCATTAAAAAAAAAATAACCTTTCCCTGTTAGTTATCTTCGAAGACAAAAATAATACTGTACTTATCCAACTCAACAAAGACATGCGGACATTGAATTGCGTTCTTTTTTTGTTTTGTTTTTTTTTTTTAAATCATAAACTTCGTTGTGTTCAGTTTAGAACTTGAATGCTTGTTCGTTTCAGTTGTGCTAGCGCTTAATCAATTAAAAGCAAAACAAAATGTCGAAAAATAACATAAAAATCTTTAAAAAATTAGCTCATCATTATGAAGAAAAAACCTTTTGTCCGGTGTTAAAAAAGGGTATTCCACTTCTTCATAACTTTGTTCTCGTCGAATTTGTTCTACTTTTTCCAGTATTTATTTATTGAATCTTCATATATTAAATATGAAATAAAATCGCTCATCTCATTGGGTGAGTGCTGCAGTGCTTAAAATTTTCGAGCAGGTGGATTTGGGTGCAGTTTCAGCCTTTTTACATATTTTACAGCATATTTCGTAAACATAGTTTTTACTAGCGGCTGTAATTATTCGAAGAAGTTTATTTTGGCGCCTTTGAATTTTTTCGATAATAGAAGCCCAGGCAGTGCCCCATAGCTGAATACCGTACCAAATTGGCTTTTAGATAGAGCTGTAAAGTAGAAGTTTGCAATAGAGACTTAGAACAGAATTTCTTCCAATAAGCCAATTAATTTTAATTGCTTTTAGTTTCATTTGAGTTAATTTAGCTTCTATTTGCTATTTCCACGTTAAAAGCCGATCTAAATCAATACCGGCTGCCTTCTTAGTGTTTAAATCACAAATAGCCTTTTCTATTTCTCTTAACTCAAATCTTAGGAGAATAGCTGGCTCTAACATTCACAGGCGGTAACTCGACTGTTATATCGTGAGATAGTTTAAGTGTAAATACATTTTTCAGATGATTAACAAACAGATTTCCTTTTTCAATATCATTCCTTGCCCAACTTTCATTCAAGTTTCTAAATGGTTAGATAACTGGTCTATTAAGATTTCCAGCTGCACGCCATAATGAGTAGTCTGATTGTGGTGTTGCATCAAGTTCCTTAAGATATTTTTCTACGGAAGCCGTTTTCTGAAACTGTCGTAACTTTCTTAGCCTTTTTGTGCACGATTTTAATAAAGTCTTAAGTTGGGGGGATCTGTGCAATTGCCACTCTCTTCGAACTCTCCTTTTTAAATAAAAATTCCCCGGGAGTTTTTTCCGTTTTGCCATTTTAACTATTGAATTTAAATTAAAAAAATGGGAGAAGGGAAAAAACACCCGGGGAAATTTCATTAATAATTGGGCTGATAATTTTTTTCTGATTGTTTTTTTTACCGTTTTTAAAATGTTATTTGAAATTTTAAATAAATTTAGCAAAAAAAATTGAAAAAACATAATTTGGTGTAGTTTTGATTTGAAAAGAGGTGCCCCCTCTTTTCTAAAATCCTCTTTTTGGTGCCAGTTTTTTTGTTAATAACCCAGTGTTACCACCAACAAAATTCCAAACTACACGCAAAATCACCCAATATAAATGAAATTACACCTGATATCAAATTAACGTTTAATAATAAAAAAAAATTTGCAAAAAAGAACAAATTAGAAAGTACATAGTCGGTCCATTCCCAACAGTTTAAACCCTACATCACTGTATTTACAGACGAATTTTTAAGAGTGTTCCCTTGTTAGGTCCCACATGCAATTATGGGCCTATTAAAATAAATAAAATTATGTTTGAGTTCAAGGCTAATAACATAAGAATTCTTAACGTCGAACATTATCTAGGTAACTACATCTTTTTGAGATGTTTTCGTCTTAAAGTGATTTAAGGGAGGGGCTTTATATATGACCTACCTAACAAAATTTTTTTATGACATAGTAACTATTTTTTTATCAATACATACCAAAATGTATAAGGCAGTTATGCTATTACAAGCTATTTTCGTATGTGGTATTTGTGTGGGAGCCATGGTAATATATGGACTGATTCCAAAATGAATTTCGTAAGATAATTTGAGTTGAAATAAAATATATTTGGGCCCTATTTTGTCTAAATACCAACATATCAGATGGTTTAAAGGCATAAAGACTCTCTTAGGAAAAAAAGTTCGTATGGGGGATATGTGAAATTATAGATCGGACCGATTCTCAAAATTTTCACAGAACGTATGAACCCAATTTCATTAAATTATCTTGAAAATTGCGACATGTACTTTGCGCAGAAAGCCTACATGGACAGACAATCAGCCAGCAGGACTGACGACTCAGATTCTCATTCTAAGTCGATCGATATACTACAACAAATATTTATATATGTTTCATGTAGTAGTACAAACACATAATACCCTATTTATTTAAATCATTGTTGGGGTAGTGCACTAAATACTGATTTAAATCAGCATTGCACTAACAATAAATAAAACTGCAAACAAATTAGTTTGCACTATTTTTTACCAGCTTTAGTGATGATTGGTATTTATTCACTAGCAATAAAAAAATAGAGTGGTTTTGCAAATCTTTTCACTATCACTAACGGTGATTGAATGCATGAAATCTGCACTTAATTCAAATGCAAAATTTGTACTTGCAATCAAAAAAGCTGCATATGCACAGACTCTCACTAATATTTAAAAATTGTAATTGTGTACGCGCATAGTTTTTGATAATTGCGATGATATGCATAAGCAAAGAAAATCAAACAACATAAAATTTTGTCAATAACGGAATATCTCATGGCTTTAATCATGAAAAAACAAGTTTTTTGTTTGTAAATTTAGTGCAAAATTTTAAGTTGCACTCAAATGAGTGAAAAACAAAAAAATTTCAATAAGCTGATGATTGCTTTTTCTTAAATCAACCTAATTTTTTTTGAGTGCAACATTTTTTAACATCACTATCACCCACTCAACATCAACAAAATGATTGCATTTTTTGCAAAATTAGTGCACTACCCCCATCTATGATTTAAATAATATAATTATTAGTCATATTATTACGATTCATATAAAAATTAAAAATTATTTAGGAGAACGTATCCTGCTGATCTGGCCTAAGCAACCAGTGAAATGCACATAGGAACGAACAGCTTATCCGCCAACAATAAATTTCAGTATTTTTTATCAATTATTTAAAAAGGGAATTAAGCACAACAAAAAAAATCTTTTAAAAGTATACCGTTCCTCCTTTGTATACTTTATTTAGTAAGTAAAATTCCTATAATGGTGTCAGATGACAATATATTTCTCAAATCAGTTTAACAAATGTTTAGGGCAGTAACTTTTTCTAAACTAAAGCATTTTAAATGTTAAAGCAAACACAAAATTCATTACCTTTTGTAATATTGGAAACATATCTTTCTTCAGGGGGTTTTTTTTTGGTATAAATACCTTATTTTTCCATTAAACTTGGGGTTCTAAATCACTATGAAGCTCATATTTATCGAAATCGAATTGTCCATCTGGTGGTTATCACTATGAATCTTTTGCTTTATAAACTATGGAAACCTTTTTTTAAATAAATGGTTGCATATACTGTAAATTTTTTAGATCAACAATTTCTTAAATGGAATAAATTTTATCACTTAAATCCATTCCTTATATTATTTGTTTTCAAATGAAAGAATTTCAAATTACACCTGATCTACACCTCAAAGAAATTACCCACGCTCTACCCACGAGTGTAAAAGTTGCACCAAATTCGGGTAATTACCCACAAAGTGGCAACATTATAATATCTCCTTTTTTTTTGGCACATTATAACATGTGTGTGAAGTTAAATGTTAAAATTTATAACCACTTAACAGAACCTAAGTTAACGCCTTTATGAGGGATAAATCCAGTTTTCTAGAGAGGGAGTCAAAGTGGGCGAACAACAATTATTAGGATTTGTGGACAATAAGTTTTTCCATCGTTTACAATCACCAGAATTTTTAACAGAGTGAGTTGGAGCGACTTATTGACAATTTACCCTTTATAATTCTCTTGGGGATGGGTCCAGATTTCTGGAAAAGGAGTCAACGTGGGGCGAACAAAAATGATTAGGATTTCTGGGCAATAAGTTTCTCCATCGTTTGCCATCACCAGAATGATGTGTCATTTCCATGTTTCCATCTATAATTTTATTGTTGGTGTTGAATTTTTTTTTTTTTTATTTTTTTTTTTTTTTATTTTCATTATACGATATTCTGAATCTTTTACTTTGGCTTTAATATATATTTAGCTTTTCCTTATATACTCCTTTAGTACTACGTTCCTTTTACCATCAAATGTGATATTTTTGTTATGTTAAAGTATCCTTCAACAGGATAATTTTAAATTCTGCTACCTTTTGTATATACAAACTTGCCCAATATATTTGTACATAAAGGGATATAGGGTGCATTTTTCAAGTTTTCAAATAAAATGGACTTTTTTGTAGCTTGGTATCTTAAAATTGTCAAAATTTGGTTATGAATTTTTTTTTCTGAACTATTATAACTCATCCACGTTCTCAGCTATTTCAAACGTTTTTGTCTCTTCAAAAATTTTATAGACTGCTTCACACCATCATCGCTGTGTGAACACTGCCAAAAATATTCCTTCTGTTAGTGAGTGTAGCGGCTTATCCAAATTTATCTATTATCGCCATGGCTGGATGATAACCGACTTTTTTGGACTGCAATTGAAGATTATAAACTGAACGATATGTGGTTTCAACAAGACGGTGCCACACAACGCGTTTTCCAGAACGCGTAATTTCATGTTTTGACGACGTCCATTGGCCACCAAGACCATGCCATTTGACGCCGATAGTTTTTTAGGGGGCGTCGTCAAAGCCTGTGTCTACGCGGATAATCCCTTAACGTTTGACCATTGGAAAACCAGCAGTCGTCAAGTTATAGCCGAGATACCGCCCGAAATGTGCGAAAAAATTTGTCGAAAACTACCTTAAAGGATATACTGCTGCAACTAATCTAGAGGCGGTCATTTGAATGACATTGTATTTCGTATGTAATATCAATGTCCAAGCATTATAATAAAAAAAAAAGTTTCATCCAAATCATAGCTATTATGTATGTATCTATTTTATTTAACTTTTCTTTTGAAACCGAAAAATGTATACCGAATGGACAATCCTACTATGTTTTCAGTTTGATTAAGATACATTCAGGTATGTTTATATTAATATACACAATTAAAAAATCTCACCTACAACTTATTTTTAAAATTAAAATTGATATACATACGTATATAGCTCATGTGGTAAAAAAATAAGTTGTGTAGCACAATGTCAGAGCTTCCAAAAAATGTATATAAACTTCAAAAGTAAAAAATTAAAAATATACTTACTTTTACTGGTATCAATCATATGTCTTTCGACGCCCATTTTTTTATCGCGTTTATTTATCGATGTGCCAGTAATGTTGTTTGAAAAATTTGCTAGTTCAATTCGCCCTTTATCGCTACGCCAACTTTTCACTGGAATGAGGGTCGTTTGTTTATGGCGTCTGAAAATGTAAGTAACAAAATTTTTATAATTTATATTTACAACATTCGATTTTCTCGTAAAATATATGTATTATAATGCCAAATAAAAACTTTAATGGAAAGATATTTTATTTTGCCATTTTATAATCATTGAACATTTTTGTAAAATTTCTACGGTGGGTCTGTGACTTTTTTAAATTTCTTGCCTCTTAACTGAAATAGCAATACTGCTCCTGTCAACAGGCATCTGTCAGTTGACTTGTGTCAAAATTTTAATAAGTTTCGACATTAATTTTGTGTTTTACAGCCATTAATAGAAGACTACCGGGTGATTTGAGGAGAAATGAAATGTTTGTTCATTAAGCTTGAAGTTCTTCACCATCGGTCAATGGTAAAAAGTGGTTTACTGAATTTCGTTGTGGCCATTCAAACGTGAAAGAAGCCGTTCTGGACGCCCAGTTGAGGTCTCTACGCTTGATACAATCGAAAAAATTCACAATATATTGGCCGATAGCCAAGATTGTGGAAGCTATAGGCATCTCGCATGACCCAGTAGTTTTAATTCTAAATGATCACTTGGGTATGAAAAAGCTTTCCTGCAAGATGGATGTCGCGTTTGCACACAATCGAGCACAAACACAATCGTGTGACAACGTCGCAGGAGTGTTTGGCGATGTTCAACCGGAAAATGGACGCTTTTTGCGCTGTAAGAAATGGGTTGGTTTCACGGGAAGAATCGGCTTCCATTTAGTCGAAGGTGGATTTGTCAGTCAATTAAGCCATGGCCACCGTTTTTTGGATGCAAGTGGTATGTGAATACATTGGCTACTTCAAAAGAATAAAACAATCAGTAGCGGATATTAAGCCAACTTATTGGGTCGATTGAATGTACAATGCGTGGGTACACACATGTGGAGTTTCCGTGGCAAAAGCTCATAAATAAGGTTATAAATTGCTCCCTCATACACCTTGTTCTTCAGATTTAGCCGTGAGTGACTTGTTTTGAAGCCTGAAAAATTGCTCGCGGGAAAGAAATTTGGCTCTAACGATGAAATTATTTCACAAACAAATATCTATTTTTTTATCTTCATACATATCACATTTTTTGAAGGGATAAAAAAAAAATAGAGATACATTTGGCAAAGTGTATAGAGCTTAAAGGAGACTACGTTAAAGAAAAACCAATGGTTTTTATCCAAAAACCTGTGTTTAATTTAAAAAGTCACGGACTTGTTGACTCGCCCTCGTATCTTTTTAAACAAAAGGAAACAACCCTGTAAGAAAGCTTAATTCATGCAAAATATCAACGGCCTAAGTTATAAAAAATAACACAGGTTTGCAAAAGGTCTATGAAACGGATTTTCTATGTAAACTTGTATAAAAAGCCTTTTACAAACCTGGGGGCTACACTCTATTGAGATGCGAAAGAAAATTGGTGAGCGGGGTGAGCGTTTTCTCTAAAA
Source organism: Pollenia amentaria (assembly GCA_943735925.1). Classification (NCBI taxonomy): domain Eukaryota; kingdom Metazoa; phylum Arthropoda; class Insecta; order Diptera; family Polleniidae; genus Pollenia; species Pollenia amentaria. The sequence goes on along the minus strand of OX031009.1, from coordinate 91,543,108 downwards.
ATACAATAAATGGAACGCCGGTTTCAAGGGGCGTATGATGATGCGGTATTGGGCGACTATTGTTGGTTCCTTGTGCGAGAGTCAGAAATAATCACTAAAGGAAAAGTAATTCAACATCTTTACGCCATTTTTAATCAGATTATAAGATTTACAAAATAATTTTAAGGTCAAGATCCGTAAAAAAGGCACAAACTTATATGTTTATTATTCAACAAATGCAAAACAACAGGCCGATTGCCTGAGGATTTGTGAAGCTTTCCCAAAACGTGGTGGCAGAATTTTATAAATTTTACTATGTATATAAATGTGCAATAAGCTAATGTTGCAATCAAACATCACTCCAATACAACATATTTTACTTTGTTTTATTTTTTAACTTGTCTTTGAAATATACGTGTATATAATTGAACAAAAATTTCTTTGATTTTTAATCTTTCTTCTTTTTTTTCATTCACTGAGAACTGATAGCGTAAAACATTTTTCATGGAAGCTTCACGATAGCATTTTCCCCTCGAGATGAATAAAAATTTCATGGCAACAAAAATACCACTTGTTATTCACTATACGGGTAAATATTTATTGTTAATTAATTTTAGCTTTGTATATTTAATTGTTGTGTTATTTTTTTGATTTCATTTGTACATGTCGCCACCCTAATGTCTTTCATTAATCCCTTACATTATAAGTGTACTATATTTCACATGTAGAGGGCTCTAAACTGCTATAACATGTACTAAAAATTCTATCTCCTTGCTTTTGAAATCCCATAAACTGTATTGTTAAGTTAGTTAAGTCTTAGAATTAGAAGAACAAACATTGTCGAATAAAAGAATTTCTTCTATAAGCAAATCATCTACTGGCTTTTATTTGGCATCTACCAGCAAAGATTTTAACTCTGGTCCTTCAGCTTTTCATGGTCCTCTACGAACCGGATAACCAGGGCCGTGGATTCTACAAGCACTTTATTTTCTTCCAATAAGAAAATAATTTCGAAGTTTGTCGTTTTCCTTTTAATAAGAAAAACACATTCAACAAGGGTACTCAGAAAATATTTCTAATATGCACAATTTCTAATAAGGTTTTCTGGGTAATCTATGCAAATAACAAAGCAATCAAAATCTTCAAGTCACCTACTCTGGAATAATTCTCATGCAACAATTAATTTAACAAGAATTCCGGTGTAATTCATGCAAAAGATAAGTATTCATTTTCCATAAAAATTCAAATTACTTCATCTCAAGCTATGCACAATAGATTGAAATCATCTATCCCAAGGTCTATCCATTAGGTCTGCTTAAGGAGCCAGATGTTTATTTGGTTTATTCCTCAACCATGTCAAAGTTGTTTACATTTTGCTTATACATGTATATCACATACATGCATACAAAACACGTTTTTCCTTTTGTTTTCCCTATGTAGTAGTAAGATTTTGACAACCGTGAGGAAAATTACACAAACAAAATGCCTGTTGTTTTTTGTACTGTTGTATTGTTGTAGCGGTAAGCAGACCTATTAGATATGCCTTGATCTATCCAATGAATTTGGTCAATTATTTTTAAAAATCATATCTTCATCAACGGTCACCGTATCACTCCATCTACATTCCAAATTACATAATCAATCATCCAATTAAACGTTTCTCATCAAAGGAGGTACCGATTACATAATTAACATCACTAAGCTGTCAAAAGGAATTTTCTGTAAGTTGCTCTTTTTACTATTCCATTCCAATAGTTGTGCGGTGTTAAAACGAGACGGTATAGAAAAAACGCGAAGATCGGTAAAAACCCTAAAAATTAAATAAAATCGTGAAAATCCGCAAAGAAAATTGTTAAAAAAGTTTAAAAACATTACAAACAAGAAACTTTGAAAGAAAAACAATAAAATTCTGATAAAAAAGTGATTAATTAAAATAAAATCGTTTAACAAAAGCCCCAAATCTTCTCATAAAAAAAATACAGCCAAAAAAAATCTGAGTAAAAAACAATAAAATCAGTGTCTAATTTATATAAAAAAAAAGTTCAAACCTCGACTATTAAAGAGAAAATAATTGGCGGTATATTTCTTGCAAAAAAAAAGTGTACATTAATTTCTATACATCAAATTAACAAAAAAAAATCGTAAAACAACAAATATATTTTCTAAAAATTTAAACGGTATTTTTGGTGTAACTATTGTTGTATTTAAAAAAAAAAAAATCTTAAAACAAATATTTTTGCTAAAATTCAAACGGTAATTTTTTGGTATAACCACTATACTATTGTAAAAAAAAAATCGAGCGGTATTTTTTTTGTGTTGATGCAAAATAAAATTCGAAAATGAAGAAACGGAAAATAGTGCTGAAAAAACAACAAAAAAATACAATTACCTTTACAAAATTTCAAACGGTTTTTTTTCGGGTGTATTTGCCTACAAATTATACCAACATTTCAAATCTTCACATGTGAATTTGTTCAAAAGAAGTTCAACAACAATTTTGGCATATGTGCATATCGTTTACCGTTACATTTTTTTCTTTCATTTTCGAAGTGGTTGTTTAAAATAAAAAAAAAAAAAAAAAAAAAAATAAATAAAAAAAAAACAAAAATTCTCTTCACACTTTTCAAAGTTGTCCCAACTTGTGTTTCATAGTTCACACCGTTCAACTTCAATCGCTGAAGAAAAGTAAATTTAAAAAAAAAAATAAAATATTCAAAGCTCATTTGTAAGACAAAAATCCAAAAGCAAAAAATGTTGAAAACACATTTTCCATAAAAAGAAACATTTTTAAAGATTTAAAAAAAGTTTCGAAACATGTGTTAATCTTTTAATTTCTGGTTGTAAGTGTAGCAACATTTTCTTCTTTTTTAATTTGTTGCCGACTTTTGCTAATTCAAAGCTAGCAACATTTAACTTATTTTCCAAAATTTTGTAGCATTGTTGAAATAAACAACATACACTCAATGAAACAACGTACACTCAAAGAAAAAACATTCACTCAAAAGACATCTCGATTAAAAGAATAATAAAAAATTCAATAAATATTTCTACCAGCCACAATTTAAATCAACAAAATTTACAATAAAAATATTTTAAATTAATGAAATCAAAATAAAACATACATTACATAATTACAAAAACAAAAAAAAAACGTTATTGCAAAAAACATTAATATTTCGTTTCGTTAAATTAATCGTTGAAATTTCGTTCGATTTAAATACAAATTAATTTCGATTGCTGTCGTGTTCGAAGAATTTTTCAACAAAAACGTATATTTTTAGCAACTGGTAATTAAAAAAAAACATATTTTATTATTCTATTGATTTCACAATTTACTATCCTCATTTTCCCATTTCATTATCCAATTTTTCTTAACATTTATCACATCAATTAATTTGTGTTCAAGAGTGATCAGAAATTAAATTTTTTTTTTCGATATTGTTAGTTTTTTCCAATTTTCGTGTCCCTTTTGCTATTATTGATTCGTAATTCGTTTAAAATCCTTCGTGAGCCTTTGAAAAATTTTTAAAAGATGACTCACAGCAATTCATAAGATGCACGGATAAACTTATCCAATTCGACGCTGAATTCGAGGAGTCACATCTTTCCCGAGAATCTATAGATTCACTTGAAGTTCATCGCGACGAGATGAAGTCTATTTGGGCAGGAGTTAAACTTATATACGACAAGGTTCTTGATGAGATTGATAGCACAACCGAGGAAAATAAAGAGGGGAAAAAGAAGAAAAATCAAACAGAAGACGACGACGATGAGCCTGCTGCAAACGATAAAGAGATTGTTACCACAAAGTACCAAACAGCATACTCTACATACGTCCGATTCATTTCTCCATTTAGTTCCCGCATTAATGAGTTATCTTCTCTTAGAGTAACACCTCAACTTCTTCCAAATGTAGTTTCTGGCCCCATGCCTCTCTACAATATGCACCTTCCTCCATGTGATACAGGAATCTTTAAGGACGATTATTAATCCTGGCCTTCCTTTCGCGACTTATTTACTGCTCTTTATTTTAACAATCCACGTCTTTGCAAAATTCAGAAACTTTTTCATTTAAATCGAAACACCAGCGGTGAGGCAAAGGATATTGTTCAAAAATGTCCACCAACAGATGAAGGGTTCGATTTAGCGCGGGCAAATTTGAAGGAACGCTTTGAAAATAAAAGACTGCTTGTTAATAGCCAGCTTAGAATACTTACTACTCTTCCTCATATTTCACAAGAATCTTGCGAAGATAAAAAGAATTTAGTAAGAACAGTTGATAGTTGTGTTTCCGCTCTTAAGCTTTATAAAAAGAACATAGAAGCCTTGGATGATGTGTTCGTTTTTCACTGTACCAATAGTCTTCCTCCGATCACATTAGCTTTTTGGGAGCAATCTTTTAAGAAAAACGAAGATCCCACTTGGTCCCAGATGAGTATATTTCTCACTAATCGTTTCCAAACTCTCGAGACAGTATCCGAAGTTAAAGATTTTAGACAAAATGCTACATCACGGTCAGATAAAACAGAAAATGTCAAAATTAAGCCACAACCAAAACGATTTAATAGCCCTCATGCAAATGTTTCTACAAATAATTCTGTCCAGTGTAGTCTGTGCACAAGTCAGCATCCTCTCAAGCAATGCCCTAAATTTCTTGAAAAGAATATCGATGATAGAAATTCATATGCCAAAAACAACAATTTTTGTCTGAATTGTCTTACTAAAAATCACCACGTAACCGATTTTAAAAGTTCTTTTAGTTGTCGTACTTGTCGTAAAAAACACAACACACTTCTTCATAAAGAGAGCATACAACCTTCTTCTTCGGCTACAACTAATAGTTCAGCTTTATCTTTAGAACCCTCAACTTCCACAAATATTCGTTCCAACTTTGCATCAAATTCCAAGTCCATTGTACTTGCTACTGCCATGGTTCAAATTCACCACAATGGTGTTCAATTTCCTGCTAGAGCATTCATTGATTCAGGTTCCGACATTTATTTCAGAACGTCTTTTTAGACGAATTGGCCTTCCTTTCCAATCAATTAATGCACAAATAAGCGGTTAAGATGGCTCTATTTCTGCACAGTCCAGAAAAATCTGCCAACTAGTGGTTGGTTCAAATGGCTATATAAATGATAAAGTCGAAATAAATGCTCTTGTTCTTAAAGAACTTTCAGGAAATCTTCCCACCTGTAATATTGATCAAAATATTGTATCAAAAATTCCAAATTTGACATTGGCCGATCCGTATTTTTACAAAAATTCAGAAGTAGACATTCTCATCGGCGAAGATACAATAGATCGATTCGAACTAGATGGATTTAAACGAAATATTTTTGGACGTTTGAAAGCAAAGGAAACACTTTTTGGTTGGGTTTTGTCTGGAAATCTTGAGCATAATGCTCCTAATCCTACTAGAGTTCTCACATGCGTTTCTAAAGTGTCTCTTGAAAAACAGCTAACGCGTTTTTTGGAGGTGGAGGATGTTCCACAAAAACCAATAGTTTCACAAGCAGATAGATATTGTGAAGATTTATACGTACGAACTACCCAACGACAAGGCGATGGTCGTTTTATCGTATCACTCCTGTTTAAAAAATCATTTTTAGATGGTTCAGAAGATTTAGAAAATTCAAGAAGTTTTGCTCTTGCTCAATTTCTTCGCAATGAATTACGACTTTCTAAAAATATAGAAAAGTCATATATGATTCCGTAGTCGAAGAATATTTTGCATTGAACCATATGAAAAAAGTCCCCATTCCTACATCTGTTCATAACTTCGGAAACTATTATCTTCCACACCATGCGTTCATAAAGCCAGAAAGTTCCACCACAAAAGTCAGGGTCGTATTTAATGCGTCTTGCCCAACAACAAACGGAACTTCATTAAATGACATGCTATATCCAGGTCCTGTCCTACAAAATGACCTTATCATTCTTCTTTTAAAATGGAGATTTCATAGATATGTCTTTAATAGTGACATCGAAAAGATGTATCGACAAATTCTTGTCAATCCAAATGATACTCCTTACCAGCGAATACTTTTCCGAAATTCCATTAATGATAATATCCAAGATTTTGAATTAAAGACCGTAACCTTTGGGGTTAATTGCGCTCCTTATTTAGCAATCCGTACTCTTGTCCAATTAGCTTCTGATGTAGAAAACCTATACCCGTTCGCTAGCGATATTCTGAAAAATAATATGTATGTAGACGATGCCTTATATGGAGCTCCTGATATTCCAACGGCACTTCAAGCTCGAAATCAACTAATAGATGCACTTAGTTCAGCAGGGTTCAATCTCCGAAAATGGACATCGAATTCGCCAGAAGTTTTAGAAGGAATTCCAAAAAGTCATCTTCTCCAAGAAGATTTTTGCGAATTCGAAGATACAAGCAATGCCAAAACTTTAGTCGTACGGTGGAATGCTAAATCTGATGTTTTCTATTTTTCTGCAAAACCTTTAACCACAAGAAAGAATATTACAAAGAGACAGGTTTTGTCCGAAATTTCTTAATTATTCGACCCCGCAGGTTGGCTTTCTCCGTTTATAATTCTGTCCAAGATTCTAATGAGAAAAGTTTGGGAATCCAAGTCCGACTGGGACGAATGTTTGTCAGATGATTGTCTTCGAGATTGGAATTTATTCTTACATCATTATTCGGATATCAACAAAATAGTAATACCAAGATGGATTTCTTTTGTTCCAAAATGTACTATAGAAATTCACGGATTCTGCGACTCTTCGGAAAAGGCTTACGCTGCAGCTATTTATGTTCGAATTATTGCTAACGAAACCATTACCGTGAATCTTTTAATAGTTAAATTTAAGGTTGCTCCCGTAAAGTGCATTTCGCTTCCTAGACTTGAGCTTTGCGGCGCCGTACTTTTATCCAATATGATTGATTCTATTCTCCCTTCACTTAATATTCCTGAATATTCTCTGTTTAAATGGTCAGACTCTACAATTGTTCTTTCGTGGCTTCGAAAATCCCCAAGTAATTGGAAAACATTCGTTGCGAATCGAGTTTCTAAAATTCTTCAAACTGTCGGATGTGACAACTGGTCCCACGTTCCATCGCAAGAAAACCCAGCAGGTATTGCCACAAGAGGACTGTATCCAACCGATCTATGTAACAGCAATTTATGGTGGCATGGACCGGCTTAGCGTAAGCTTTCACGAAATTTTTTTTGATGAAACTGAAGAAGAACAGAAACCAATTCGAGTCAACTTTGCATGCTTTTCAGATTATAACGATATTTTGGATAGATTCTCAAAGTTTCCTACTGCAATTCGAACCCTTTGCTATATTTTTAGATTTTTGCATAGAACTCATTCAAAGTACAAAGATTCATTTCATTACGATTCCACTCTTATTACGAGCAGCGAATTTACTCATATGCGAAATCGTCTTATCCTTATAGCTCAAAAGGTTGCTTACCCAAATGAATACAAATCTATCCAAAATAATGAGAATATTCAAAAAACGAGCTCTATCCTGAATTTAAATCCATTCCTAGATTCTAACAAACTTCTACGAGTAAACGGTCGATTAGCTAATTCGCCATTTCTCTCCTATGACGAAAAGTATCCTATTATTCTTCCTTACAATTGTCGATTTTCTAAACTACTGGTTCAATTTTCGCATATAATTTCGCTTCATGGTGGAAATCAACAAGTTTTACGTTTTGTCCGAATGCAATTTTGGATTCCAAAGCTAAAGAATTTAATCAAAAGTAAAAACTCAGCTTATGTCAGCGTTACCTCCAGAAAGAACTGAGTTACAACACAGGACTGGATTTCGCAGGTCCTTTCGACTTGAAGAACTTCTCAGGTAGAGGCTGCAGAGTAACAAAGGGCTACGTGTGCGTATTTGTGTGCTTTGCCACAAAAGCCATTCATTTGGAAGCAACAACGGATCTTTCGACTTCAGCATTCATGGCAGCCTTTTACCGCTTAGTATCAAGACGTGGATATCCGTTAAGGCTATACTCAGACAATGGCAAAACTTTCGTCGGGGCTTCTAAACAAATGGCAAAAGATTTCCTGTTAGCTTCTCGTTCCGACCTTCTATCCACATTCATATATCAGAACATTCAATGGCACTTTATTCTGCCAGGTTTACCGCATATGGGCGGTCTATGTGAAGCGGGAGTCAAAAGCTTAAAAACCCACTTCCGAAAAATCGCTGGTTCGTTCAAATATACATATGAAGAGTTTTCTACATTACTTTCAAGAATTGAATCTTGTTTAAATTCCAGACCGATTTCTCCTATGTCCGAAGATCCAATGGATTTGAATGCTTTGACTCCAGGCCATTTCCTCATAGGTAACCCTTTCCTTGCTCCTCCAGACCCACAAATTGATAATCAACCAATCTCCATCATCAATCGCTGGCAACGACTGAAAACTATCTAACAACAATTCTGTCAACGTTGGAAAAGTGAATATCTTAAAGAGCTTCACGAAAGGAATAAATGGAAAACACCAGAAGAAAATATTTCCGTTGGCACGATGGTTGTTATCAAAGACGATAATGTTTCTATCAACGAATGGCGACTTGGTCGTGTGACTAAAATTAACACTGGATCCGATGGCAGAGTGAGGGTCGCTGATATTATAACTCAACGAGGAACTATCACACGTCCTATAGTAAAGCTTATTTCAATACCATCATAACTTTATTTCGTTTGCATAGTTTTTTTTTCTCTTAAAAAAAAATCCTTTCTTAATCCATATTATCTAACATTACAAAATTCCAAACCTCAATCTCCTCCCAAATCACCTAAATCATTAATCAAACAAATACTCATTTCACTTTCATTACATCAATAGGTTACAATGTCATCTAACCATGTTATCACCAAAAACCGTAAAAATAATGACCCGTTTCGATGCCGTTTATGTCAAGGTTCGCATCCACTTCGACTATGTGAAGCCTTTTTAAAGATGGATGTCGAAAAACGATTGCAAGCTGTTTCACTGTTCGACTACTGCCCAAACTGTCTTGCTCACGTGCATTCAGAGAAGTCATGTTTTCACAAAACGGGATGCCATATTTGTTCTAAGCAACACCACACTTTATTGCACTCTGAGAAATCATCTCGAGACAAACGTAGTCGTGAGACCAGTACTCTTTCTCGAGTTTCACGTATCAAACGTGATAACACACCGAATCGACGAGACGGAATTTCTACAACAAGTCAAAATGATTCAATATCATCAATTGTCTCTCGTCATTTAGTACCATTGCTACCTACAGCAAACGTGATCGTGGTTTCAAACAACAACCGGCAAACAATTAGAGCTCTAATCGATGTTTGCTCCGAACATAGCCGAATTGAACAGCAGCTGGCTGATACTCTTCAGTTAAAAACGTATCAGCTCAACGCAACGTATGCGATACTCATGCTCACAGCAAAACACGATCGTCAATTTCGTGTAGCAGTAGACGCCAGAATTGTGGGTAGATTACCAATGAAAACCCCATCTGCGTCATTGAATTCCAGTGTTCTTGACAAATTTTCCCATCTACTACTCGCTGATGATTTCTTTTACGTCTCACAAGGCATCTCTTTCTTTAGTGATTGGAAATGATAGCTACACAATAATCATCAAACCCAGAGTCATACCTGGAGACTATGGTTTACGATTGGCACAGGACACAGTATTCGGATGGGTACTTTCTGGATCTTGTGCCCAATAATTTCAAGTAATATATTAATATTTAACATAAATGTCAATTTATCATTCTTTCTTTTTTTTTCCCCCATTACTGAATTGGTATTTTTTGTAAAAATCTCTCTACTTCATAGAAAATGAATTTAAAATCTAATGAATTGTAATACTTCATACAATATTATATTCCATAACTATCGATTATCTTAAAATTTAACTATTTCACTAAAATTTATATGAATTTTATATCCGAACAATGAATTTCTTTAAAATTGCAGTTCCTGCAAGAGGGCCGGAATGTACATGTCGCCACCCAAATGTCTTTCATTAATCACTTACATTATTAGTGTACTATATTTCACATGTAGAGGGCTCTAAACTGCTATAACATGTACTCAAAATTCTATCTCCTTGCTTTTAAAATCCCATAAACTGTATTGTTAAGTTAGTTAAGTCTTAGAACTAGAAGATCAAACATTGTCGAATAAAAGAATTTCTACTATAAGCAAATCAACTACTGGCTTTTATTTGGCATCTACCAGCAAAGATTTTAACTCTGGTCCTTCAGCTTTTCATCATTTAAACCGAAAAGTGGGATAATTGAATTAATTTTCTGTAACTTTGTAATTTTTGCACCGAACTGTATCCTCCTATTGGGCACAAAATCTTCGTATTGAAATAAACTATCGTAAGTGATAAAAACTTAAAAAAATGATTGTTTGGTTTTTAAAAAATAAGTTGAAAAGAGCAAAATGGCAAAAAATCTTTAAAAAATATTTATGAAATTTGAACATTGGTCCACTGTAACTCAGTCATTTCTTGACCAATTTTAAAGCCGACCCATAGTTAATTTAGTAATATTATTATTTTTCAATTAAAAAAAGAAAAAGAAAATATCCATCGAATATTTTCAAAGATCTTTTTAAAAACGTAAATAATGGTAATGTCTCGAAAACTGTTCTACTTTTGACAATTCTGACGTCACATTCAGCGGACAATTTTACGTAAAGATTAAGATTATAAATCAGTCAAACATGAATGTAAAAAGCGTGAAAAAAAGTGTTGAATAACAGTAAAATTTCAGTCTCAAACACGCAATAAATAAACTTTAATTCAAGCTTTGAAGGCAAGTATATATCAAACCTTGTATACCAATATAAATCAAGCCTACAATTCCAATGGAAATCAAATTTTTGAATATGGTATAAAGAAAAAAATTGTATATGAAATTATTCGTAATCTTAACACTGAAAGGTAGCTCTTCATTTAAGTACATTAAGGTGAATCTTCGTCGAATCTACGAACTTTTTAAAAAAAAATCTAGCGGATCGATTTTTAAAGAAAAAAATCAACACAAATCTTTTAATTAAGCGTTTTATTAAAAAATAAAATAAAATAAAGCATTAAAAATAAAAGTTTTCTTCTCTCAAAATTTGATACGAATTTCAACATATTTAAAAAAAGTTTTATGATAACTATTTTGCCGCGATGTGGTGGCTTAAATGCCGGCGGTAGTGTATGTCTTAAAACTTGAATCGGTGTAGTCTAGCCGGAACAAGTTTGAAGGCAATAGCTTTAAGACCAGTATGACCAAGGGTTATCCATCAATCCCCTATCCAACCCCCATTACCAATAATCATATATACCCCCCTTTGTTTTCCCACATCCCCCACTTATAAGGTCAAGGTGATTGACCGCAGCGCCGAGGACCTGAATGGCTAGTTAGTCATTAAATAAACTGGTCGCGAACAGCTTCCCTCTGACGCCAATGCCAGTTGTAATTCGTGCTTAGTCCGTGCAAGCCGACACTGCGCGAGATGGTCCTTTTTTATACGTGCATACTCGTGGGACCAAAAACTGGACAAATTTTAAAAACAAATCGAAGGAGTTCGTGCAGGGAATATCACTGACAACTCAGCAGGTTCGGTGTCAAATTCAGACTCCGACTTGCTGGGTATTCACAGAGACTTTTGGCTGCAGGAAAGTCAGTAAATGGCAGAACTGACAGAGACGAACATGATAGACTCCCCAATCGCTCCCCGTCTCGTACAGGGGCCTCGGAATGACTCGATGATCTAGCTCTTGGCTCTGATGATGAGCATGAAATAACAATGATTTCGGCTCATGATCAGGACCAAAGGGCTGGACCATCGGCTTCCGGAGTAACATTAGGGATGGGGAGCGGATTGGCGAGTGCATCAAAACCCGTTGACGCGACAGAACAGTTCACATCGGGCAGCCGAACGAGCTATGAAAAAGCCAAGAGTGGTGTGAGAGTCTCCTTAGCCTTTCTAGAAAAGATAGACAAGAAAGACTCCTCACTGCACGATGGGCGGGATAAACATCTGCTGAGGAAGCACCGAAACAACGTTGCTAGATTCGAACGAATCCACGGTTCTGTCGGTGCTATCCTAGGGCTTCCCTATCCTGCGGGATGCACAGCAAGTTGAATCCTTTAATAAAGAAGCGGATATCCGAAAGAAGGATAAAAGTTTAACACCTGACGCCCTTAATCGTGACAGTATGGTCACACGAATTACCCACTACTAGTCGCGCGATGAGGACCGGAAATGTCTTGATAATTTCCGACAGTCACTCCTAAAAAGGAGTCACTAAAGGAATTGTTATAGGGACAAACCAGTCAACATCTGCAAGAAAATCGGGTGATCACCGACAGGGCTCTGCTAAGAGCCCCAAGAAAGATGTAGTTAAGAGAGTGACGTCTGGTGATGACCAGAAATCCCCTGCGGCTACGAGGACTAGTCAGACTGCGGTCAGCTCTCTTAAAGATCCCCGCAAGCAGATCACTAAGAGGACTGGCTCCAAAGAGGACCAACCCTCCACGTCGAAGAAACTAATGGAGTCATGTAAGGACGGTATTCTTGCGGCTGTCATTGATCGTATGGAATCTGATGGAAGGATCAGTGTCGAGAGATGGCAGGTGCTAGAGAACAAGCTACTCGATGAAATCTTTAGTGTTAAAGGAAGGCCGGACGAAGTATCGTCCTCCGCCTCCGCCTATAAAACCGGTGGTGATACTGGGGGTAGTGGCCAACCATAACATTGGACACATTACAAGCTTCAGGTCTGCAGTGGACCGGCAATCTCTCAAAAAGCTGGAATCGTGAGGTTGCGGTATTTGGGTTGGGGTCTATCCGATTTAGGTTTTCTTATGGTATCTTTCTGTCGATGCTACAGAATATCGGGAGATCATCACTCCTGGTGTTGGTTGAACTGTTTAGGGTCTGTGTGCTGAACGGGCACATTCCTAGAGGGTGGAGGGAGGTCAGGGTAGTTTTCATACCCAAGGCGGGAAAAACTGGTCACTCTAAACCCAAGGATTTTAAACCAATCAGCTTATTGTCTTTTCTTTTGAAGACGTTGGAAAGACAGCGGCGCGGGAAACGAACGCTTAAAGAAACACAGGGGTCTAGATTTAGCTGTAAATGTCGTTCTAGGACTTTCTGAAAGAATGGGTCAGAAAGTCGTGGCCTATGCGAATGATGTAGTGATATTGGTATCGGGAAAGTTTCTGCCGAGAATTAGCGAAGTCATGCAAGGGGCCAACTGTCAGCATAGGCGAGTGATAAGGGACTGGAAGTTAATCCGGAGAAGACGAAGTTGGTTCTTTTCACTAGGAGGTACAGGGTAGAAAATTTTAGGCTGCCGGTACTAGGAGGGGTAAAGCTTAGACTATGTGATAGCGCTAAGTATCTAGGAGTTTTTCTGGACAGCAAGCTGTCATGGGGAAGGAATACTTAGGAGAGACTTAAAAGAGGTCTCTATACCTACTTTGCTTGCAGATCATAGGTAAGAGCTGGGGACTCCGGCCGTCAGTAGTGGGATGGCTGTACACTTCGGTGGTTAGACCCATTATTACGTATGAATGCAGTGTTTGGTGGGAGTCATTGAGAGTGGCTAGTCGAAGGAACCCTCTGTCTAAGGCTCAGAGGTGTGCTTCAATCGGCATGACAGGTGCCATGAGAAGTACTCCTCAAGTGGCCCTGGATGTCATTCCATCACATACTGCCTATTGAGAAGTATGAGATGGAAATGGCAGCCAGGATATTGAAGCTGGTAGTTATTGCCTAGGATCACCCTGCTCCACGGATTATGTGGGCACTAGGGTGGATATTGGGCGGTTGCCTTAGGTAATAATGTCTTCTAGGGAGAGTTGGTCAGAGAGTAGCAGATTATTTAGTGGATTTGCTATTTTCACTGATGGCTCGAAGATGAGAGGCACGGGTGCGGGGGTCTACATTGACGATCTTACGGGCCGTGGAACTGATGAGTGACAACATTGATAGGGGCTCGGAGGTCACTGTATACGTGAACAGACAAGCGGTTCTTATGGACTGTTATGTGAGCCGCAAGCTAGTGAATGGTTGTAGGAGCGCTCTGGAGGGAGCCTTAGGACAGAATGTGTCAAGGTTGAGCTGGCTAATGAGGTAGCGAGACAGGGCTCAGAGATAGAGGATCCTAATTGTACGGTGGCGGTTAGGTCTCCAACAGGCTTATATTTTGGAAGGATCATGGAAGGGATCCTGGGTGCGACCAATCGGGCCTGGGGGAACCGAACGGACTGCCGGTTATCACGGACGCTGGGGCCGGTGCTTAGGAAGTCCGATACGGAGCCGCTCCTAGGCAGGAGTAGGGTTTGCGTTAGAACTATGATAGGAATTATTACGGGCCTCTGCATGATAGGCAGGATGGCGATGAGGATGGGATCCGACTTGTCGGATTTTTGCTGGTTGTGTGAGGATCAGGAGTTAGAGACAGTTGAGCACATTCTGTGCCACTGTCCCAGGCTACAGGTTAGCAGGCTGAGGTGGCTGAGCAGCACATTCCTAGGCGAATTATCTTCTGTTCTTATCTATCATTTTTATCTTTTCTTGTGCTTTTGCTATTTATATCACCTACTTCCCATCTATCTATATCTAAACAAGGTTTCACAGTGGACCATATTGGTCTCTGGGTGAAGGTCTGAAAAAGAATTCACACCAGCCTTTCTACCTACCAATCTACATACCTATCTATATGATAAAGTGTTAATGATCTTCGTCGATTCGACGAACAGTTACCTTCCAGGGTTAAGGAGTTTTGTGGTGTATTCGCATTTTACTATAGCGTATATATCGGCCATATTCTGACAAATTTATTTTGTGGTGTTCTTAAACTCATGCGTATTGCATACGATCTGCCAAAGTTTCTTAAAACTATTCTAGTTCCCTTAAGCATACTTTGAAGTCGCCAAACTTTTTAGGATTGCGATTTACAGAGCACCAATTGTGCGATTTAAAGTTAGAATCGCAAATGTTAAGCGTTTTGCAATTGTCAGGCCGTATATAAAAAATGGGATACAATTAGAAAACTATACTATGGCTCCAATGGTGCTAAAACGTAGACAATAACGCAAATGGTACCATTAAATTAACATTTATATTCTTTCCGTGACACCAGAGGTGGCGACAGTTGAGCACTTTCTGTGCAGAACAGCAGATTCCTGAACGAATTGGGAGATGTCTTGGGCTGCGGGCTCGAGAATCTGACGGAATTCGTAATGAGAATGACCTGGCTGAGCGGCAGGAGACTGGGCACATGTAGGGCAGTTTTCTGTTTGGTAGGGTTGTTTTTGCTTGTGCTGTCCTATTTTGTATCTTTCACTACTTTTTCTTTTCCTGTGCTTTCGCTCTTTACTTCACCTATTCTTTCATACTAGAATTCTTTCACTAATTAAGGCGTCACAATGGACCATATTGGTCTCTGGGTGGGGGTGTGAAGTTTACTTTTCCCCTTTGCAACCTATCACATATGTATGTATACATACATAGCTTAGTCCGTTTTCTGTGGTAAATTTAATAGATCTATCGACCTGCGCAATCCTAGTAGTGCGATTCACTTACTTTTTTAACGATAATTGTATCGTTTAAATAAATATAACGAAAATTTATCGAATTTGCTTTTCAGTAAAATTTTTAACGACATTCGCTGTCGCATTAAGTCAGCTGTTACTTTAAGCAGTTTATTTTTCATTATTTTGGCGACAATAACTTACGTTGTGTTTATTTAATCGATAATATTATTGTGATTAAAAAAATTAATAAATTTGAACCGTAAGTTCCTTAAAAAATGCACTAAATGATTAATTTTATTAATTTACAAGTTGAATTTATAACTTATCTACCTCAAAATTTTTTTCAGATAGGAATTCCAGTATTTTTATTATTTCAGCTTCTTCCATTTTTTTTACACTTTTTCTTTTTTAAATTGTTTTATTTTTTTATATTTTTCAATTCAAAGAAGAAACAAATTTACGTTAAAGTGGTATTCCTGTGTTGTTGTTTAATGTAGATTTTATGAGTACTTTTTAAACATTTGCTTCAATTTGACAAAGCCGTTAAAAATTGGAATAATTTTGTGCTTTTACTCTGATAATCTTGCACTTACTTAGACCCTGATAATTTTGCATCGTTTGTGCGAAATAATTGTCTACGTTCTCAAGAGTGCAACTTTTGACGTGAATACCTTTATTCTTTAAAAAAAACAGACAGCCAATTTCCAAAAAAAAAATGGTATGATAGTCAAGATAACTTTGGCACGACGAGATGTATATAAGTATTTGTTTTTGGAGACCTCGTTTAATTTGATTTTGGAGTATCAACAATGTTAAGATCTTTTTATATTCCATTTTTTTCATTTTAGGGTCCCATTTATTTATTTATTTTCTCAAGTCTAAAATCCTTGTCTTTCCTTCTAGCACACAGAAATATTAACAATTACATATTTTTTACAAACATTACTTTTGATACCTCTCTAATGCCAAACTTAAGAAAAAATTTGAAAATATTATAAATAATTTTTTAGGGTATTTTTGGGCCTCTGAGTTCAAAAAAAAAAATTGTAAGCCCGTAGTCGTTTACTTTCCAGCAAGAAAACAAAATAAAACGATAAGACAATGAAGATTTTTTTAATTTTAGAAGTAGCAAACAATGTGCAAATATAAACAAAAATAACTGAAAATATGTTTACTGAGATTTTTTGCATGAAACACATGTTATACTCGTGGTTACATTGGTAAATATAACACCTTCAAACGATGGATAAGGCGACTGCCACATTGTGCTTTCGGTTCATTTTCTGGTTCCCATAACTTACTTTTTTATGCTACTTTTTTAACTGCGCCTTTTTGGGGATTCCCCGTTTAGCATACTTAAGTGTAGTGCAATAAATAATAAATGAATTGCTTGAGTATTACATTTCTATTCCTCATTAGGTATCCATCAAAACATAAATGCTGCGTTCATTATGTAATAGAAACGTTTAATTTCTACATAAATTCGTTTATTAGATTTTTAGCTGCTGTTGTAGCAATTATAAATTTAAGCACAAAATAGTGTAACTAGCTTTTAAAGAAATTTTCTATGTACACAGGTTAGTGCATTTAAATATGCAGGTACAATTGTACCCATAGCGCCAGTTAACGTTATAAAATTTTACCGTGTGACGAGGGATAAAGAGCTCTGCACTACCTCAAAACAATAGAACATCGATTCATAATACAGGAATAAACATTATTTAAAAATATTTTTTTTTGCTTCCCTATTAAGCGATACCCCTCTCATAATTATTGTTGGAATTCGAGAAATAAGTAGTTTTTGCCCTTCTTGATACTTATGATTTTTAATATAGACAGTTCTACATGTTTTTTTGGTTAAAATTGTTAATACATACGTTTCAAAATTGGCCGCTGCTGTAGTATCGCTGTATTTGTGTGGATCCAAAAGTTGATTTTTAAAACAAATTACTGTACGTCTAAATGGTCCCTGTCCCACTGAGAACGTAAAGAGATCGTATTTGTTTCGAAAATTTTCACATGTTTGATGAATTAGAAATCGACGAAAATTGTTAACGGGAGGAAAAAGTAAAACACTGAAAATAAATTATTTTAATAGTTAATTTATGTAAAGCATTAAAAAATTTTACGATATATAAAAAATTCTGATGATATTGCAAATACAAGCTATATAATACTACGTTTGTATGGTTTTGTTCATATAAAAAGGGATGCATTTTATTTTATAATGGTAATTCATCGTGAGGTTTGATTTATAATGTAAAAATAAGACACATAAATTTAAAAGTGAACTTAAAAGTTTTATTATCGGTTAAAAGAACAATTTATGGCATTAGTTGTTTGAAAATTATATCATTTAAATCTTGGCCATGACTACGTCTGAGGTGGTCCATTCGGAAGGTCGAATTTTGGTTGAATCGTTCGAGCATAGCGGCTGGTATCTCGCGAACAACACGAGTAATGTTGCCTTCCAAAGCTTCAAAGTAGTTGGTTTATTTCTGAAGACCTCAGTTATCGTATCCATTGAGCCAGAAATGTTCTTCATAACTGAAAAAAATTCACTAAAAAACACCGGATTTTCATTGCGAACAATTTAGAGACGCAGTTGTGGTGTGAGACTTTCCATGATGACTTGCCAAACGATACGGAACATAAATGACAAAGAAGTCTTATATCTTTAAAAAAAGGACATTGAAAATCAAACCTCATTGTTAATCGCCCTTTACATACATTTTCAGTAGTTTGTATGAGAAATAACTAAAAAAAACGGCCTACTGTATGTTCAAACTTAACAAATATCCGACGAAAAAATGCAAAAAGCGTGTCGATTAAATTGATTTATGTGTTGTTAAACTCTGCAGATGACAACACTTATGTTTAACGTCATTTTTCATTTGAGTTATGTAAAAAGGTGAAACCCCAAGAAAAGTTTTTTTATTTTTTGACAGATCTTTAAGAAAGTAATCGATTTTTTATTAATATTATTAGCAATGACCAGTTCAAAAGTGATTTTGTTTGTTTGTTCCATTTCTGTTACATTGAGTAAAAAGGTCAGTTATATTGTAATGAAATAAGTACGTGTTGATGGTTTGTTAGGTATATAATTTTACCCTAGAATGGTGTCACGATCATTTCGGGAAGATGAAATAATGGACATATTGTGTCAATATGACAGTGAAGATGGATTGGATGAGGATGCTGACAGTGTTGATGACCCAGATTTTGAACCATTTTAAGGATTTGAAGATAACGTTGAAATTGAAACAAATTCAATCAGTGATAACGAAAACATTGAAATAATCTCTGATCCCTTATATGCTCCTCCTGAGCAGGAAACAAACAAGCCACATTCATCAAAACAAAAGAGAACATTAAATTTAACATGGAAAAAAAAGAATCTTATCGCTAACAAAGAGCAAACAAAATTTAACGGAAATATAACATTGCCACCAAACATATTGGATATGGACACACCAATCAAATTATTTTTATATTTTTTCCCGAATGAGCTTATGACTTCAATCGCTGAGCAAAAAATCTATACGCAATGTAAAAAAAAGTCCAAATCAGTCTTTTCATATAACTGATACTGACATTCAGCAGTTTATTAGAGTAGTTTTTATGATTTCACTAATACAACTACCAAGAGGAACCAGTCATTGGAATTCAGCTATTGGCATACCGATGATTCAGGATATAAAGTCGAAGCAAAAATTTGAAAAAATTAGACAATTCTTACATTTCAACGATAATTTTAATCTGCCTCCACACAATGCTTCAAATGGAGATAGACTTTATAAAATAATGCCTATTATAGATAAACTAAACGCTGCTTTGATAGTATTTCAATGGAGGAAAACCTTTGTGTCGATGAGCACATTTGTTCAACTAAAGCAAGAAATATCTTGAAAAGATACAACCCAAATAATCCTTATAAGTGGGGTTATAAAATATACGTCCTTAGTGAAGTTTCGGGTTTTGCTTATCATATCGAATCTGAAACAGGAGCTGAGAACGTAGTATTAAACAGCGAACCAGATTTAGGAGCATCGTCAAATGTCGTTGTAAGACTCGCGAGAAGTATTCCTAGGCATCAAAACTATCAGAATTATTTTGACAACTATTTCACCTCTTTACCTTTGCTAGAATACTTAGCCAGAGAGGCTATACTGAGTCTTGGCGCAGTACGCCGGAACAGAATTACAGATGGTAAATTGCCAACTGAAAAATAAATCTTGAAAAAAGAACGTGGGTTTTCAGTTGAATATGTTGCTGACATAAATGGCGTTGATGTTTCAAATGTTGCCTGGAAGAACAACAAAGTTGTTACTCTTGTGTCAACCTTTGCTGGTGAATTTCCAAAAACTCAAGTCAAACGTTATGATAAAACTAACAAGAAATACATCAACATTGATCTTCCATACATTGTTGGAGAATATTATCGGCATATGGGAGATGTGGATCTAATTGACAGTATAATGGGAAGATATTAAATACAAATAAGAAGCAAAAGATGGCAGGTACGAATGCCTTACCACTTATTAGATCTCACAATGGCAAATTCTCTGCTGCTATACCGGAGAGTAAGCTAATCCAAAAATATGGTTGGTAACAACATGTCTTCTTCGGATTTTCGCCTTGGAGTGAGTGAAACTCTTTGTAAGCTTGGTCAGAAATCTAATATGAAGACAAAAAGATCGATCGAAAATGAAATTCAAATTAAAAAACATAAAGGCCCGGCCCAACATGTTCCCCAAGATCAAGTGGGACACAATTTCCTAAACGTACTGGCGTTTTACAAACTATATGTAAAAAATGTGGTGTATCATTATGCTACAACAAACAAAATAATTGCTTTAAATTGTTTCACACAACAAAATTTATTTTTCAACTTTTAACTCAATGTTACAGAAATGTCACAATCCCTAAAATCGCTAATTAATAAATAAGGACGTATTTTTTAAATTTTTTAAATATAAGGTGTTTTTTTTTTTAACTTAGGCCCTAATCATATAAAATGCAGATCAACGCCAAAGAATAACATTGAAAGCACAAAGAATGTCATTAATATTTTGTAATTTTGTTGTTGCTTACTACAGAAATTCACAGTGCGTTTTAAAATTTCAAACGCAGCATAGCTTGTGTCGTTGAAAATTTTAAAACGGTACATGAATTTCTGTTGAAAGCAACAACAAAATTACAAAATATTTATGACATTGTTTGTGCTTTCAATGTTATTATTTGGCGTTGCGCTGCGTTTTACATGATTAGGACCTTATTGTATCTTATTTCAAAATTGCAGACATTTTTGAGATCATGTGCTATAAAGGGTTAACCATTTACTACATACTTTCTTTTTGAACAAATTTGATTAACTAAAAAAAGTCAATTATTTAATAAATTTTTAAACGCGTGCGTTCTAGCAAAAAAAATGTAAAGTCAAACAAACGTTTGATGAAAATAGTTGTTTCGTGTGGAGTATAGCCTAACCCCCATATTCATAAAAAATATTTTTGATTAATAAAAGTTTTATTAAACAGATTTTCATAGAAAATTCATTTCATAAACCTGCTATAAACATAAAATTTTTTCATGAATATGGGGGTAAATATTTTATTTTGAAACAAATAAAAAAAAAATACGAAATCTGGAATTGAGGTAATAATAGAAAATTGCACAATATATTTCCAACACAAAACAACAAAAAAAAAAAAAACACACATGCATATAAACAAAATGCAATAAAAAAGTAAATTTTAGCACAGTATGACACGAAACGTATAACATGTACACTTCAACCCCGATTGAACAATGTCTAAATGTTCAAACTTTTTTTTTTTTAATATAAACATTTTAAATTCTCTACTCCAGTAGAACATTAATGAAGATGAGAAAGGTGGTTACAAAGCGGATTTGGATGGATTTCCATTTTAATAATTTTCCTATATCGACGGCGCTCCACAGTATTGTGAGGGTGGCCATAATTAATTAAACTAAATTTGAAAATACAACAACTAATGAATGCGTTTTTAAGAAAACATCCTAGGCAAGGCATGTCCAAAATATTTTTAAGATATACCCAATAGATAAGAAGATACAGCTCTTTAAAGGTGCGGTTTTTAAATTCTATTCGTTTTCTGTTTAAAAGTGTTATAAATACATCTGTTTTTTGACGGCTATATAATAAGATCTGGCCATTAATGTAATATTATAATATATTATATATGTAAAAGTTTTTTATAGTCCTATATGGACATTTCCATTGCGAGGTGACGTGACATTTGTAAGACAAAATGTAAAAAAATTAAATAAAGGAGTCAAATTTGTAATAGGGATTTTTATGTTTGCAAAGTAATTAAGTAACACTATATTCAGAAAAAAAATTACAACAATCGACCCTAAGTGGACAATACTTTTTGTATAAAACCTTTTTTAGTATGTTTTGGAGTTATATAGATTTATTTTCCAAGTAATCAAATTTAAAAATCGTAGCTCGTTTTTTTATTAGCCTTTATTTTCTGACGCGACGTTATATGACGTTGCGTTACTAAAATTCTCATATAATAGTTTTTTGGTTAATTTTATAAATTATTTGTATTATATGTTTATCGTCTTAAAAAAATTTAAAAGAGGGCCTATCATCATTTTAAAAAATGAAAGATAAAAACTTAATAAAAAGCCAACTATTGTGATTATAAAAACGATTTTTTCTGATTAGTAGCAAAACAGTTTTTTTAAGTTGTTAATCGCTTCTAAGAATTTTTGGGGGAACTGCCTGAGAAATTAAATTGTCATGCTATGTTTATTTATAGCATAAATATATTTTTATTCAGAAAAGAATTTGAATTAATAAAACAAAGAGAAAATGATTTGCGACAAATATGTATTTTTATAATAAAAATGTATGTATATTGAAGCTTGGTTTTCGTCTACATCTCCAATAAAGGCGCCTTACAATGATTTCCTCTTGTTGCAAAAAATACACAATTTTGAAAACATCAATAGCGATATATCACAGGTTGCACTTAAAAAATTACGAAATGATTTATGGTACCTTAATTCCAAAAATGTTGCTCTGGCATTTTTCCATTCAAGAATAAATACCATATTCCACAAAAGAAAAAATGGTTAAAGCTATGAAAAACGATAGTGGCGGAGAAGAATACGTTAAAAGAGGAACAATAAAAAATCAAAACTTTCAACCGTTATCAGAAGTGGTATTGAGCAGTTTATTTCCAAAGAGACAAAACAGTTTTTTGAAAGATTTTCAATAAGGCTGGAATTTGTGGAAGAAAATCCTGCTAGTTGGCATAATATGACTACTTTCACTAAAGAAAAATATGTTGTTGCAAAATTAAATGAAGTTAATGATGCATCGGAAAGAGGGGTCAAGTTAATGGAGGAATATAATTCGTTTCTCACAAACGATGAGGAGCAAAAACAATATATTCTAAATATTGTTAAGGATTATAGAAACAAGTATTCCGGCTGCAACAAAAATAAATTAGTTAAAAAATTTTTATATTCCAAGTTTATTGTTTCTGCTTTTTATAATTTCCTCGATATATAATATATATTGTGTATACATTTTTAATAAAAATAAAAACATGTAATAAACATTTTTTGTGAAAACAATAGTCTTTATGAGCTAAGAAATTAAAATTTTTTGGTTTTCCCCAAATTTTTGAGGGCTTGCACGTCTTAACCCCAACCGATTTACATAACAATTTTTTAGGATGTTTTTTTTTTATTAAAATTTACCAAACTTGGGAGTGGGACTAGGAAAAATCAAACTTTTTTTGTTAAGGGCCACCCTATATAACTACATATGTTATTTGAACTTTATTTTAACCAAAATATTAAGACTATAATTCAGAAATAGATTTTAAAATCGCTCGAAATTCACCACACCTGATGAAAACAATCGATTTTCATCACAGACCAGAATATCTTATTCAAACACAATATTGGAAAGTTAGTTTTTGATGCAAAAAATAAAAATTTTCCTTTTTTTGTGTTGTTATTTATTATTTAGCGAAAGGCGTTTGGCGTTTGTTTGCCTATTAGAATTTTGTTGATAAAACCGTTACATGTTACAAGAAACATGTATTTTGATACGGTGCATCATAATCGATCAACAAGTCGATTTTAAATTTTTTGTAACTTAGGGCTTTTTTGAAATCTATGCCGGTATGTATGTAGATTACACATCATGAAAGAAGTCATCCACATATTTCCACTTTCTTTGCTTATTGAAGTTTTTTTGATTAGAACATAGCTTTGTTTGGAATATCTTATTATAACAATATCTACTTTATTGCGTATATTTTTTTTACATAAATATTTAATATGTAGTGTGACAAGTTTATTGATTCAAAACCAATAAAATAATCGTTTTCCACATTATGTTTCTTTTTTAATTTAATAATATTTTCCTGTGGGTGTTCAATTAAAAATACGCAATTTTTTAATGAATGGTTGAGAGTGAAACATAACGACGCTGCAATTATATAAACCTCTATAAAATGTTTTATAAAAAATATTTTTCGGAAAAAAGTAATGAACGCGGATAGTTATATATTAGTTAACATAAACATATGATACTATATTCAGAACCTACAATTATTTTACTAAAAATACAGAAAATAATGAAATTTATTATTCTGACTATTCCTATCTTAGTGACTAGCATACATATTTTTTTAAAGTTGTAATACGAGTATTTATTAGTTAATATGTAAAAAAATATGTAAAAACTTTGTTAAAAAAATAAATGTTTTTATAAAAAAAATTTAAATAATTATCATTTTTGCCAACACGAATTATTTACATATACAACATGCGTACGTATAATGCTAGGAACACAACTGGGACGAACGATGAATTTTTGGCCGCGAATAGTTGTCGCCAAAAATAAAACATATTGGTGTATAAGAAAATACGGGAGGGGTGCTTTAAAACCATGTGAAATAAGGCCATGATGGCTTTATCTCTCATTCAATAGGGAGATAAAGCCTTTTTTTCATTTGAATGGGAGATAATGCTATCAATGGCTTTATTTCTCATTTCAGTTTTAAAGAACTTTTGCATTTTACATTGATTAATAGTTTTCTTATTTTTATAATTAAGAGGTAATGATTTTCCCTTTTACGAAATCTGGTTTCGCATACTAAAGTTTTTCTGCGTGGCGGTCTGCGGCCGTGCTTACGGGTTTTTCCTCCAGTAGGACGCGGCAGGTGGCTTCGCTGAATAAAGTTTTCCTGCGTGCGTCACAAGAATAAAAAATATGTCATTTCCCGGAAACACTAAAGTAAAGTATTGGAATCTGGCTTTGCATACTAAAGTTTAAAATATGGCTTTAGCTCTCATTTGCGAAAATAAAGTATGGCTATATCTCTCATTTCGCAAAATTTTAAATATGACCTAACCTCTCAATGATTGGGCAATAAGGCCATTATGGCTTTATCTCCCATTCAATTGAGCAATAAAGCCATCATGGCCTTTGGTTTTAAAACTTATTAATCGTGTATTTGGAAAAATGTCATGGTTTTCTCGTATCGCGCGTGATTGACGCAGGGGCGTGCGTGATCGTGAGGCAAAAACACTCAAGTACACATATCTCTGATTATAACACATCTTTTTGTGGAACTTTTGTGGACCAACAAATATGGACCGATTCCAAAAAAATTGGATACATGATTTGAATTATAACCAGAAAAGTTTGGACAAAATTTAATCTAAATACCAACATAACAAGACGGTTAATGAGCATAAAGACTCTATTCCGCAAAGAAACTAGTATGGGGGCTATTTCAAATTATGAACCGATTCTCCCCATTTTCAATAGGCATGGTCCTTGAGAATTTTGTGCACAATGTTGACATGGACGCCAGCCGGACGGACATCGTTATATATACTCAGAAAGTGATCCTGTGTGACCAATATTTAAAGGTTTTACAAACATAAGCAAAAACGCATAATACCCCCGCCATTATTGTAGTTTGGGTATAATGTAAAAAAGAACGTTTTGCTACTAAAACGTTATTTTTTTCATTTTTTTTAACAAAACGTACTTTTTACTTTTATTTTAACAAAATGTCCTTTTTTCAATCAAAAATTATTTTCGGGAATGAAATATTTATTATTAATTAATTCATTTATTAATTTATTGCTGTGGGAAAGCTAGTTTCTATGCGCATTTCGTTGGTTGCTTATGCCAGCTCGTCAGGAAACTTTTTCCAAATACTTTAGAAAAGCTAAAAATTTTATACAAGTAAGACCATAAAGTGAATAAGAATTTTAAACATTAAGGTCTTACTCGTAACAATATCAAAGCTTCAACAAAGACACAACAATAAACAGTGAATTTTTCTTTCTTACATTCCCCTACAATTGGCTGGGTTTTTTCCAACACGAATTGTAGTTGTAAGAGGATAGAAAGAAAAAAACAAAATTATAAAAACAAGTTGCTTAATAAAGCAGCTTGCCATTTCAGTTTTTATTTGCCGGGCACATGCAAATTTATTATCAAAAATTATTTTCGGGAAATCAAATTAAAAGTCCTTTCATTTCGTATATCCTTGACATTAACTTTTGCGACTTATTATGGTCTGATGCATTTAAGGATAAGGCAGGAACTTGTTATATTTTCTGGGATCATGCTATATAATAATCATGTGGAAAAAATATTCTTGGATTTCCCAACATTTTGAAATATTCAAAAAGACACGTTTCCTCATATAAAAGAGTAACATGATTGGCTGAATAACTGTCTGATTGATTATAGCCCAGTTCAAACCGCTGAAGCTAGAATCTGAAAAATCGGGACATAGGTTGCCCGTCGGACGTACTGGTCCGCTAAAAAGTATTTATGGCAATTCGGTCATTAAGGGGGGTAAAAACGGACAAAAGGTGTAAAAATGAAGTTTTCGTATCTGCTAACAATAGAAAAGGTTTGGGCTATTGCGTACATTTATTTTTTGTGAAACAAAAAGTGCAAATTTTTAACAATTGCAGGTATGCATATTCTTTAAATATTTTATATTTTTACCTGTTTTATTCACTTGGAAAATGATTTAAAATTTCGCTAATATTTAGAATGAGGCACGAATAAAAAATTGGTAATTGCAATTGGGATTTTCCTTAATATCCTTAATTGCTGCGATGACTGTTTTTTACCTATTGCATAAGTTTTTTATGCCACGAAATAATTTTTGTTTCAAATCTGTTCTTATTATTCCAGCAATCAGACGTGCTAAAAAACTAAGTAAAAAGAGTTTATAAAAGATTTATCTATAAATTATTATTATAAATATGGATCTGCCATCAACTTCCAAATTTACTAAAATTGAGTTGTTTTCAATTTTAGTAAACTTTGGTTGCCGTCAACGACATGTGCGATTGGCGTTCTCAACGGCTACAATTACACATCGAGAGGAATATTATGACATTTATGACGTAACGACGTAATCCCTTTTCATAGTTTTTGACATGAGCTACAGACACAATTTTTCTCAGTTTTCGAAAAACGATTCTTTTTACCTTTTTACAACTACAATTCGAGGTTGAAAAAAAACCAGCCAATTGTAGGGGAATGTAAAAAAAGATAAACTCACTGTTTATTGTTGTGGCTTTGTTGAAGCTTTAATATTGTAACAAGTAAGACCTGAGTGTTTGATATTCTTTTTCACTTTATAGTCTTATTTGTATAATATTTTTAGCTTCTCCAAAGTTTTTGGAAAAAGTTTTCTGACGAGCTGGCCTAAGCAACCATCGAAATATAAACCATAAATTTCAGTGTTTTTACCAAAAATAAAAATTGAGAATTTACCACGTTATAGATAAATCTTATTAATGATGGAATATTTTGTTTCATATTTTTATGATTCGAAAAGTTCTCACCAAAGTCCCAGAAAATTTGTACAGGTTAAAATTTGTTTAGATTTCTCTAACTAACCAGTAATGTCTAGAGGCTGTTAACTTCAAGTGAAGTCTCTTGGTTTCTATATGACGACAATTATGGAAACTCAAGTCATGTCCCGCAGATTTTCCAGTATTCTTATGTTAACCGATAACCATTTTAATATCTTGCGAATTAATATTTATTTATGTTCAAAGTAAAGCTGTAATTTCTACAGATATGTATGGTATTAACATACATAGTTTGTATAAAAAATAAATAATTGTAATTTTAATAGAAAGGACAGTACATATTGTTAAACCATATTTATTAAATTTACGCAGTATGTTCAATGTTCAATATTTTAAAACGTTAAAAGAGTATTAGCAGTATGAATTGTTTTGAATTGTGTGCTTAAGACATAAAAAAGAAAATAGCGTACAAAGAAAACTTCGCTTGTAATTTTATATTGCAAATTAAGGCAAATAAAAAGACCAACAAATTCAACCGACCAAAACATAACCGAATCAAATAAATGAGGTTTTGTCGTTGTAACCGTGTTAGCAAGGCAAGTGTGCAGTCTTTAAGAGAACCAACAAGCAAATAAACAGGTTTCTTTGCAGTATTTGGGACTTGGTACAAGGTAGTTTTAACGTGCAACATGCCTTGCAACAACAGATATGAATGTAAACAGAAAATACTACTTTAAATAAGGCGGAAAACCAAATCTAATGTTGAATGTAATGTAATATTTTTTTATACTTATTCAATATAAACACGTAACTTGTAAAGACATACTGTTGGTTAGTTCAATCGTATCTTTACCAGCTACAAACCAGTATGTTAAAAAGAAAAAAGCATGCGAGTCTAAAAATGCAATTGGGCTACATGCATTATTTAGTTAAATAAAAATAAGATCTAGCCTATTTCATTTAGTCAGCAGCTAACATTTAAGCAAGAATTTATATTATAATTAAGTTGTTGCTTTTATAACAAAATTTCAGTTTGTCCCCTTTTTTCCAATTTTGTATAGGTACCTACTAAAATTAAAAATGAACACTGCACAATTATATAACACAGATCTGAAATTAAATCTGGACATAGCATTTACAGTTCTGAAATCGTTATGGCTTTGGAATATTACGCTATTAGAACTAATCCGCGCCCAATTTCTTCTCATTATTTCAATATTACAAAAGGTATGTGTTTAGAAAATATTTTTTCATACAACCAAAGAAGGTGTTCAGTGATCTTCATTTTAAATAAGTGTTTGCTGTCAGCAGCTTTTTGTTTCACATACTTTTTAGATGTATGTGTAAAGTTATTTGTTTCTTCTCATATCTTCTCATATAAAGAATTAACCGAAACAATTAGAAGGGTTAAAAATTTAAAAAAAAATAAACCAGGACTCTAATGGCATAATGGAAGATTTTATACGTTTTGAGAAATCCAGGAATAGGACTGAGATTTTAGATATTATGTATTATGGGTTGCTTTCGATTTATCCAACATCTACGATAAGTGAAAGAATTTTCAAGTCAAGTTTCATCAAAACTAAAGAAATCGCTTAAATCCTAAACATTTAAACCAAATTTTTTTCTAAAAGATTATTTTATAAGATGTCCTTAAACTACTGAAATTACTATTAAAATGATCTCACAGTTTATTTTTTAATTACACTCGAACTTCTCTATAATGTGTATGCATTTTGTTGTTCATTCTTCAACTTTATTAAATACTACTAACTTTTTTCAAGAGATATACTACTTTGGTGCGAAACTTTTGTTCACTAAGCAAAGCGGATTGCTGTCAAAATTGTTTGAACTAATTCATTATATGGAGACAAAAATGCATGAAGGTCAAATTTGTGATTGAAAGATTTTTTCATTGTAAAGAAAAATTTGCTGTATGGAAATTAATTATAAAGGGATCAAATAACACTAAAATTTAAATCAATTCATAAAAGGGAGAGCTTAATTGTACATTAATGTATTAATTAAAAAATATATATTTTATATTTATAAATTATTTTTTTGTTTGCTCGTTTTAATGATGAAATGTTGTTAGGTTTTCTTTACTAATAAACTACAAATAAATTATAAATTTTTATTTATTGAAATTGCTTAATTTATAAAAAAAAAAATTATTAACCGGTTAACCAATCAATAACAAAATTAACCGATTATAAGCCGATTAAACCAAAACCTCGGTTAATTAATCGAGCGATTAACCGATTAAAGTAAAAGCCCGATTAAATGAATAGCCTAGTATTTACACTTATAAATTCCTAATAGCTTTGACTTTTCACCACATAAAAACAAATCTGCGCACAATTTCAATTCTTTCTCTTTTTCTCTAGTTTTCTTTATGTACCTACTAGGGTATTCATTTAATCGGTTAATCGATTGATTAATTAACCGAGGTTGGTTTAATCGGTCAATAATCAGTTAATTTTGTTATTGATCGGTTAACCGATTAATAAAGTTTTTGTTTTTAAATTAAGTGATTTCAATAAATTAATATGCATAAATTATTTATTATTTGGAGTTTGTAAGTAAAAATAAGCAAAAACCTAACAAACATAAAATTTGTTGAACTAAAACGAACAAACCAAAAAATTAATTAATATACATATATGTAATACATATATTATGTATTAATTAAAAAATAAACTGTTAGATCATTTTATTAGTTATTTCAATAGTGTAAGGAGATCTTATAAAATATTCTTTAAGAAAAATAATTTGGTTTAAATGTTTAGGAATTAAGCGATTCTTTTCTTTAGTTTTGATAAAACTTTAAGCGGAAAAAATTCTTTCACTTATCGTAGATGTTGGAGAAATCGCCCATAATACAGAATATCTAATTTCTTAGTCCCTTTCCTGGATTTCTCTAAACATATAAACTCTTCCATTATGACATTAGAGTCCTGTTGTTTCGGTTAAGTCTGTTATAAGATTGATATGAGAAGATATGAGAAGAAACAAAAAACTAAACACCTACATATATTTGAATCATTTATGTCGAAAAGGGCTCAGGAACAAATTTTTGGAAATTGAGTTTTTGTTTTTGTTGGTAGTATACATATAAACCGATACACTGTGAGAATGGAAGGTAATATACCCCTTCCATAGCAGTGGAAAACAGATGGATTTTTAAAATTAATTTTAAAAACGGCTCACCTCCATATTTAATAAGAATATTTATTTATGTGTGTTTTAAGCAGTGGAAAAACACTTTGCATTCAATATTTTTACAGTTCATAAGTTTTGAATATCGTGCCTGTTCTGAAAATCACGTGATTTCAAATCACGTGCTTTTAAAATGATTTTATGGTGTTCTAACAATAATTCCGTTTTTGTATTTCTCAGTGTGCTTAAACAATTGAAAATCACACCGAAACACTCAAAACTGGAACACAAAAATATCACACGAGTGATTTTAAAAGGCGCCTGTGATTTAAAATCACGTGATTTGAATAAAAGTGGTTAATTTATTAATTTTTTTTTTTTTTTTTTTTTTTTGTTAAAAAATATGAATAGTGAGCAGCGTTTCATGAGAAAAATATAAATAAATACACTTTTTTTAACTTCAATTTGATAATGAGTGAATCCAGCTGCTCGGAGGATAATGATATCCAGCTTTCGGATTTCCAAAATTTTTATAAAGACATTCTGCAATGGCCAACCGACATGTTTTCCCAGGCAGATGTAGAAGATTTCTAATTCATATGTTTATCTTGATGAAATATTTTTTGATATTTTATGAATGTATTTGTTTTCCCATTGAAGATTATCTGAATATTCGTATTTCAATAAATTGCATTTTATCATTATCATTTAACATCATCATTAATCATTATCATTTTTCTAATAAAACCACAAAAATTCAAAAATAGTTTTCGAAAAGGGCTCACCTCCGGAAACTGCAATGACAATTTTCTCCTTCACTTAAAACAATTTTTGTATTTATTACGAGTATTAATTATAACATATACAGAGGCTTACAATTTTGGGAAAAAATTCTGCTTCAAAAAGTCAAATGGTTGAAGAGATATTCAGTTTTATGTGTTTCTAAACGGTTTGTATTTTTGTGCCCGAGCCCTTTTCAAAATAAATGATTCATTTATATACGTGCATGTTCTGAAACTCCCGTGAATTAAAAAAACGTGCTTTTAAAATCACACGTGTGATTTTGTAGTGTTCTGAAAAACATTTCGTTTTTGTTTCTTGGTATGCTTTCGGCAGAAACACAAAAATATCAAATGTGTGATTTTAAAAGGCAAATGTGATTTGAAATCACGTGATTTGAATTAAAGTGATTTTCAGAACAGGCCTGATATTTATTTAAAATGTAGATCACTAAACACCTTCTTTGTGTGTATGAACAAATATTTTTAAACACATTCCTTTTGTACATGAGACTACACAAATAACTAAAAACACAAGAAAATATGTTATAATACTACAAAAAATTAATATTTTTGTTACATCGGTTAATCGGTTAATCGACTGAAATTAGCCGGTTAATTCTTTAATCGAAAAAATCCACTTTTATATTAACCGATCAGTTAATCGGGTAGTAATTAATCGGTTTACCGATTAACGGTTAACCTAATGAATACCCTATTCCTACACTCAAAAAAATCCATACTCCTTTTTACGAAAGAAGCTTTTGTAGCTACTTTTTTAATACTTACAAAAGCTTTGTATATAATACGAAAATAAGTTTACTCTAGCATTTTTTTAATATAACGAAAGCGACGAATTCTTTCTTAGTCCTTTTTTTCGTAAATGTTACAAAATTTGTTATGCTTTACAAAATAACTTTCGTAAAATACAGCACATGTGCTGTTTTATTCAACAAATATAAAGAAAATATTTTGTAACAAATTTATTTTATAATATATAAGAAAACTTTTTGTATTTTACGAAATAATTTTGTAATGAATTTTCATTTTCGTAAAATAGCGCATGATCTTGAATTAAATTTTTTATTGGTTTTTGATAATAAAATTATTTAACGAAAAAATATAAATTACTTTGTGCACAACTTTCCAACATTTTTATTTTTATTTTACAAAATAAATATTAAAAATTTGTTAGAATTAACAATTGTGATTTTTTCATTGAACTGTAGGTTTTAATAATTTTTGATAATTTAAGTACGTTGGCAACCCTCGTCGGTACAAGACGTCAAATTGTTGTGTAGAAGATTATTTTATTAAAAAAAATTAATTTCTTTAATATTATCGTTGTAATTAAATAAAAAACGGTTTTAAAGTAAAGTTTGAAAGGTGCTCTTTTTATTGGACTAAAAAAACTATGGCTGGAAACAGACGTAAAAGTTTAAATAATAAAAACAAAATTGTTTGTTTACAATGTAAAACTGAAGTGTTAACTAATGAAGATGCGTTGCAGTGCGATGTTTGTAACCCTACGGCCACACGTGCAATTTGTGATGTCTTAACACAAGCAATAACGCCGGCAGAATAACTTCGTCAAATTGCCAATGTGTTTTAGGTGGAGAACACGTAAATATCTTACAACATAAGTTTAAAAACAAGCTAAAGACAGGTTGTGTGTTATATTCATAGCGAAGCAAGAGTTGAGCGCTTAAACATAGTATACATCGCTTTTAAAATGAATTTATTTTCGGAAAACTTATTTTGCACTTTATTTTGCGCTTTAAAATTAATTATTTATCAGCCACGCGCGTATTTTTGACAAGTTGTATAAAAAAGTTAATAAAAAGCAACAAAAAAAAGCTGTCTGTCAAACTTAAACGTCAAGTTATGTTATAAAATAGCTTTCAAGACAGACTGCTTAACAACGCTGTTAAAACACAAACAAAACACTAACATGAGGAGGCTATACCTAACACTAACATGATGTTAGTGTTAATGTTAACCATTTGATGTCAGTTGTAGCCTGGGTGTAATAGAACGCTGCATTCTATATGTACGAAGAAAGATAAAAAGCAAATTGAAAAATTGCTTAATAATGCTTCTCTAGAATTTACATGTCATTTTTGCCAACAAAATGAGAGCGCTAATGTTGTGAATGAGCTGACTGAAATAAAATCTAAGCTTAACCAGCAGGATGATATTAGGGAGTCAATTAAATTTATGTCCTCTCAATATGATACGATTTTAAAAGGTGTTGCAAATAATAACAAAAAAATTAATAATTTGCAAAAGGAAAATAAATCACTACGTAATGAAGTTAAACAACTGAAATCAAGCATTAAACTTTTAAATGATGTTAGAGTACAAAACGATTGTGTTATTAATGGAGTAAGAATTAAAGATGATAAAGTAAAAGCTATCGATGTTGTTTTAAATATTGCTCAGAAAACTGGTGCCAATACATGTGAGGATGAAATTAATGAGGCTTTTTTCTTAAATACCAAAGAAAAATCTTCTAATGTATCTACTGAACCAATAAAGAAGTCTATTGTTGTAAAATTTGCAAATAAAAAAAGTAAAAAGATATTTATGGCTGAAAAAGCAAAAATGAAAGATATGGATGATCTCAAGAAAGTGTATGTTAATGATTTTCTTTGCAAGGAGTCTATGGAAGTGCTTAATTATGCAAAATCGCTAAAAGAAGTGGGATATAGTATTGTTTATGCTAGAGGAGGTATTATATTTGCAAGGAAGAATTCTAATTCAAGACCATTTCGAATAATATCGATGGATGATGTTGATCGCATTTTACTTAACTCTTCCGGTGGTGGTGGTAGAAGAAATGGTTCTGTGGTTCATGTTGAAACAAGTGATGATGATGATGGTAACGTGGATGAAGTTGATACTTAGATTTCCATATTTAATTGTTTCTTGTATGTAATATTAATGTTTTTTTTTTTTTTTAATTTACCAATTTTCACATAAACTATGAATTCAAAGTATTTTAAAAATTTTAATTCTTATAATTGTTTTATTAATAAATACAAAAAAAAATTTTTTAATATTTTATCTGTAAATGTTAGAAGTGTTTCTTCAATATCTAAATTTAATAAATTTAAATATGAACTTAGCAAGTTTAAAGAACTTCCTGACATAATTGCTATTCAGGAGACTTGGTTCGACAAACAATGTATAAATCTATACTCAATTTTCGGCTATGAAGTTGTTAACTGTTGCAGAAAGGATGGATATGGTGGGACTTTTGTGTTTGTTAAGTCTGTTTTAAATTATAAAGTTAAACAAAATTTAAGTGAAGAATTTTTAGATATAATATCAATAGAGTTGCCAGATGTCAAAATAATGAATAAACCTTTAACGATTGTATCAGCTTATCGTTCGCAAAAATGCACCGTACTAGCATTTCTTAAGCAAATTGAAGATCTGTTTGTTTTTAATAATGGTTTTCCATGTTTTTTTGTAGGAGATATTAATATTGATATGTTGTGTAATAGCAGGGATCAAAATCTTTTGAATAACCTGTTTTCCGAATTTGATATGCATTCTTGCCACAACCTTGTAACAAGGCCTTTAAGTGGAACGTCTATTGACTGCGTTTTTACGAATTTATCTAATCAAGTTTATAAATGTTCCATTGAGAGTAATTTAACGGATCATAATATGATCAATTGTAATTTGGATATGGAATTTATGGGCCAGGATGTAATGCTGAACATACCTAAAGGAAAATATTAAACCGATTACAACAAATTCAAAAGTTATT
Organism: Pollenia amentaria; assembly: GCA_943735925.1. Lineage (NCBI taxonomy): Eukaryota > Metazoa > Arthropoda > Insecta > Diptera > Polleniidae > Pollenia > Pollenia amentaria. The sequence continues at coordinate 91,508,004 of OX031009.1, read as the reverse complement.
TAGATAATAATTTATTAAATGGAAACTTATCTTGTTACAATTCATCTGATTTGTGCCAACGCTTATTAAACAATCTTTCAGCAGCTGCCATTCATAGTACAAAAATTACAACCACGCGCTTAAATGATAGTAAAAAACTTACACCATGGATATCAGACAACTTGCTTAACTTAATTTCATTAAAGGATAACCTACTAAAGGCACGAAGGAAAAATCGTAGCGATAAATCCATAGTGGACCGATTAAAAAGAATAAGCAGAATCATCAAAATAAGCAACAACAACCTAATGAATAAATATTATTCGTATAATTTAGAAAATTGTTGTGGAGATCCAAAGAAAACATGGCAATTTTTAAATAAAGCGCTAGGTAGAAGTAGAACTGGAATAAAAAGTATTGTTGAGCAGGATGGTTTTGTTCTGACAAAAGATGAAGATAAAGTTGAAGCTTTAAATGATTTTTTCGTTGATATTGTTGATAATATGCAAACAAATATTACAATAAACTCAAGTGATGATATAAACTGTTTCCGTACTTTAATGCCTGAGAGAACAACTTTTGAGCTAAAGAAGGTAAATGGGACCAAAGTTGAAAGTATTCTAAACACCTTAGACAATAAAAAAAGTCCGGGTTATGATAATATTACCCCTAAAATGCTATTAATAAGGCAGAATGTTGTAGTTGATATTTTGACCGAGATTTTTAATAAAATGATCGACGAAGGGAATTATCCTGATGTACTTAAAGTACATAAGATAATTCCAATACCAAAAGTTATTGGATCTAATAATATTGAAAGTTTTAGACCAGTTTCTGTCTTGTCAGTTGTGGATAACATTTTTGAAAAAATTATATGTGAACAATTATCTAATTATCTTGACGAAAATAACATTCTATTTCAAAGGCAATATGGTTTTAAAAAAGGAGTAGGAACCGAAGAAGCAGTAGTTAATGTAATTGATTGCATTTGTGGAGAGCTTGATGCGGGGTACAGTGGTGTTGCAGGAGTATTTTTTGACTATTCTAAAGCGTTTGATCTCGTAAATCATGACATTTTGTTTAAAAAGCTTGCAATATTAGGTGTAACAAACAAAACCCTGGAAATATTTCGTCAATATTTAACAAACCGCATGCAATTTGTTCAAATTGGTGCATATAGCAGCTCTAGGCATCCAGTCAAATGTGGAGTCCCACAGGGAAGTGTCCTTGGACCATTATTATTATCAAAATTTTTATCAACGATATAAAAAACATAAATTTTAATGGAAAATTGTATATGTATGCTGACGATGTTTGTATGTTTTACCGATATAAATACCAACAAGTTTTGCAAACTCAAATTGAATATGATGCAGCTATTTTGAGTGAATTTTCACAATGTAATCGACTAGTTTTGAATCCAAATAAAACTAAATTCGTTAGATTTAAACCATACCGATCAAGAAATGATGGGGAGATGGTGGTTCATATTGATGGAACTCCAATAATTGAATCAGAGATGGTGAACTATTTAGGCATTCATTTAACACAGAATTTATTATGGGATGCACACATTAAATTGTTAAAAGCTAAAATTTCATCTGGAATTGGTATTTTGTTCAAATTTAAAAATAAACTTAACTCTGATGTTAAAATGCTTATATATCAATCACTTATACATTTTCATTTAACTTATCTTCCTATTATCTATGGCTGCAAAGTAAACAGTTCGTTAAAGTCCCTTCAATCTGCTCAAAATAAAGCTCTAAAGCTGGTTTTTAATCTTCCGCTAAGATTTACAACGCTAAACTTATTTAAAAAATATGCTAAAAAGGTTCTTCCAGTAAGAGGCTTATATAAGCAAAAAGTTTTAACATACGTTTTCAAAACAATTAGAGGAGGAGATGTTCGTGGGTCCACGCAGTTTACTCAAAATATTTTACACACTCGAAGAAATACTAGACAGACTTTTAATTTAAATACTGTAAGATGCCGTTTAGATTTAACAAAACAACGCATTGCTTATGCTGGACCAAGTGAATATAACCAATTGCCAATCAATATTCGTAATATACAAGCTTTGTATACATTTAAAAAAGCCATTAAAGATCTTTTACTTCGTAATGTTGAAACACTTCTAGTATAAAATATTATTTTATTATTTTTTTTTTTTTCTTTCTTTTTTTTCTTGTTTTTTTTTCTTTATTTAAATCTCAATTTATTGTAAATAATGTAAATTTTAAAAAAATTGTAAATATAATTAAATCTTCTATAAGCAATATAGATAGAGTTGCCTTTTAGCCTCTACAAAGCCTTTAAGGCGCTGAGGCGTTAAAATTATTACTGTATAAATATTATATTGAATAAAAGAAATAATTAAAAAAAAAAAAAAAAAAAAAAAAAAAAAAAAATTTGGCTAAGTTCATTAAATTAAATTTTCAATTAATTATTTTTAGTGAAGTATGGAATTTACAACATGATTGATAATTTTATTCTTGACTGATCACTGCTCAATGTTGTTAACTCGATTCTTACCAGCTTGGATAATAAGGACATTAAGGCGGTAGCTTATGCGGATGACATTGTGCTATTAGTATCGGGTGCATTTCTGGATGTGATGAGTGGCATTATGTCCAGTGCTATGGTGCTCAGTAACTGGACCGCAGAGTACGGGTTGGGAGATTGGTAGAAAGAAAACTTATTGTCCACAAATTCTAAATTTTTGTTCGCCCACGTTGACTCCTTTTCCAGAAATCTGGACACATCCCCCAGAGAATTCTAAAGAGTAAATTGTTAATAAATCGCTTCAACTCACTCTGTTAAAAATCCTTATGAAAGCAAACGATGGAGAAACTTATTGTCCACAAATTCTAAATTTTTGGTCGCCCACGTTGACTCATTTTTCAGAAATCTGAATTTATCCCTCATAAAAGCGTTAACATAAGTTCTGTTAAGTGGTTAACATTATTCTGTTAACACAACAGAATTGGGTAGGGTTATAAATTTTAAAATTTAACTTCACACACCTCATTTCTGAAACGACCAGCGAAAAACATGATACCCCGAAAAGACTTTTGTAAGAAATTAGAGGTCATATTTCCGTCAAGGCGGGAATGGATTAGGGAAATCTTGGTTAATGAATACTGCACGAGGATTTACACTGATGGGTCAAAGATGAGCTGCGGTGTTGGCTCTGGGGTTTTCTCGGAGGAGCTGTAAGTGAATATCACTTTCCGTCTTCCGGATGAAGCAAGCGTATTTCAGGCTGAAAAACTAGCAATAAGGCATGTAAAACACTGCATAGCAGGAAAATTAGCGGCGGAATGTGGATTTTCGTCGATAGCCAGGCGACACTGATGTCACTAACGCCGCATAAAACAACGTACATTCTCAGTAACCAGTGTAAGGAAGAACTATCCAGACTGGGCAGCCTATCTGACGTTACCTTAATTTGGATCCCTGCGCATAGGGGCCATTAGGGCAATGAACAGGCAGACGGGCTGGACAAGACTTAAGCTGCTTTTGATAATTCGCAGGGTGTGCCAGTCGCAACACCCCTAAGAACTATCAGAAAATAAATCTTCAGACTCTATCTGGATATGGCTAATTATATATGGAGAAAACTGGATGGCTGCATGGTTACCAAAGTAACTTGGCCCACATATGACATAGGCCACTCGGAGCGACTTCTCAACATCTGTCGCACATTTCGAGACTGGTATACGTACTTACTGGTCACTCGGTCTCCCTTTTCTAAATGCTGCCGCAGCTGCAGATAATCTGGAACTTAGGAAACAGTATTTCATCTCCTATGTGATTGCCCAGTGTTCAATTCAACACGATATGGATTATTTGGGAATTACCTTCTACAAGGACTCTCTGAGATATCGCGGGTGAATCTCGGCAATTTGGTGAAATATCTCAACGCAACGGGCTGTATTTAGCCACCTAAGTATTGCTCTTGTGTCACGCTTGATCCGGTGTTCCTAAGAAGTTTTCTGGTGTCAAAACGGAGTCACTGTCGGCTCTACTTGCAACATGCCTTGTTTTGGGCGTGCTACCACCATTTTTCAAAGTCCATTGAAAATATTTCCATTAAATAAATCGTAAATTTCATTATTTTTTAATATAACTATCTGATTGGAAAAAAACATTAACAAATTAATAACATTTTTGTTTTATTTTTTTGATGGCCCAATTAGTAGGTCAGCCCAAAAGTACAACAATGCAACAATAGAAAAAACAACACGCATTTTGTTTGTGTAAATTATGTTAAAGATGTCAAACCCCAATGCATTTGTTTGTGCAAAAAATGGACAAGATGTCAAAAACAACTGCTACAAAAACAATTGCACGATAAAAACATAACTCTACAAAAAAAATCAGAAGGCTTTTTGAGCAGACCTACTAATTGGGCCATGATTTTTTTTAGCATATTTTTTAATAAAAAATTTTTTTGTTTAACCCATCATGCTTAAGGTTGATTTTTATGCGTTATGCCCAATGTTATTTGATCCGACTAACATCTCGAAAAATCAATTCTATGGAACCCTCGGTAAGCCTAATTTTTAAAAAGGCACCGAAAAAGTTAAATACTATACCTTTGTATAAAGAAAAATAAAACTTACTTATATTTGGATTATTTTTGGTTGATTTTAAATGAGATCACTTTTTCTTCTTTTACAACCAAAGCTACATCAAAAAATAATATTATTTGTAACGACTAACACTGTGAATGCAGGGTTAATAATATTTATAATTTTTCCTAGAATAATCAAAATAATTATCGCTCCCACCACCTGGATAACTGTCTGGCCGCAATGTGGTGACTTAAGTGTCGACTGAAATGTCTGTCTTGGAACTTGAATCCGAGGAGTCTAGTCGGAACAAGTTTGAAGGCAGACGCTTTAAGGCCAGCATGACGAAGGGTTATCCATTCCTTAACCTATTCCCATTAGCCATAATCCTATCCCTCCATTTTATAATCGCACTGGTGGTTAAAGAAACTAGTCGCCCACAGCTTCCCTCTGACGCTGATGGTAAAGATCAGTTGTAATTTTAGCCTAGTCCATGCAAGCCGTCACTGCGCGAGATGGTCCTTTTTCATACGTGCTTACTCGTGGAATTTAGAAACTGGATAATTTTAAAAGAAAACAACAAGAAACGGCAGGATGCGCAGAACAGGTCACACCGGAGAGTCGATCGAATTCCGAAAAAGCCAAGAGTGGTGTGAGCCTTTCTAGAAAAGATAGCTAAGAAAGACTTTTCACTGAGCACCAAAAGAACGTTGCTATGTTCAAACGATTCCGCGGTTCTATCGGTGCCATCCTAGGGCTCCCTATCCAGCGGGATACACAGCAAATGCTGCTGAGGAATCAAATATTGTCAGTTAGGACAAAGGATCAGACTCTGCTGCCGTATCCTCAAACAAGGATGATGGCATACGGAAGGAGAGTAAGAGTTCAGAACCCGGCCCTCTATGGTGACAGTATGGTAACGATTAAGGGAGCAAGGAAATCGGGTGATCACCGACATTACCCTAGTTAGGACCCCAAAAAGGGGGAATTAAGAGAGTGAGGTCTGGTGATGACCAGACATCCCGGGCGGCTAAGAGGATTGGTCAGGCTGTGGTCAGCCCTTTTTTAGAATCTCAGCAAAGAGATCATTAAGAGGACTGGCACCAGAGAGAAACAATCGTCCAAGTCAGAAAACTGAGGGCGTCGTAGAGTAAGGACGGTATTCTGGTGGCTGTCATCGATCGCACAGATCCCGATGGTAGGATCAAGAGATGGCAGGTACTAGCGAACAAACTTCTCACCGAAATCTTCAGTGTGAGAGGAAGGCCGGACGAAGTTGCGTTCAAAGGAGCTGACTTGGCAAAAGGTGTCGAAACTGTCAGTTGTGACAATCAAAAAACATTTAAGTTTTTAAAGGCCACGATTGACAGGTGTGGCAGCACTTGTCCTGAGACCAGATTGGACGTTATAATTGTGTCTGAATTGCCACTGAGTCACGGTATGGAAACATTCGTCTCATACTAGGGGTACTAGCCAATCAGAACGGGATACTCGATACGAGCTAGTGGAAGCTGATGGCTTCATTGGACGTAGACGTAGCTTTAATCAAAGAGCCATGGATCAGCAAAAAACGGGTAGATGGATTAAAGGTCACGGGATATTGTTCGTACCCCAAACAGATGAGAAGGAACGGACTTGTACAATGGCAAGAAATGAGCATAAATTTTTGATTTCTCATTCTTTCAGTAATGGAGAGCTCGCGGTTGTGACAGATGAAGCTATGGCTAAAACGGTCCTGACACTAGCATCGGTATACTTACCATAGGAGGCCGCCGATTTAAATGGTGTTAAAGTGTGTAAGTCGGTGGAGCCAACGGGTAGGGGTGAGGATTGGAGTAACATTAGGATAAGTTATAATAGGTATAAGGGAGATATTACAAGGGCGAAGAGAGCCTCCTGAATCAAATTTACCGAGTCAGATAATGAAATGTCCAGGTTCAGGAGAGTAAAGGACGCGGTGGGGGATGTGATCACCTTGGATAAGGTTACATGAGCGGTTAATACTTTTGGGTCGTACAAATCGGCAGAACCAGATGCTATCTTTCCAGCTATTCTACAGAATATCCAGGGATCATCACTCCTATTGCTGGTTGAACTGTTGAACTGGTTGAAAGGGTCTGTTTGCTAAACGGCTACATTCCTAGAGGGTTGACAGAGGTCAGGTTTATTTTCATACCTAAGGCAAGTAAAACTGGGCAGTCTAAAGCCAAGGATTTTAGACCAATGAGCCTATCGTTTTTTCTTTTCAAAACATTAGAAAGAATAATTGATCTACATCTGAGGACGAAGCAGAGTTATTCACTCGGACTCGGAAAACAAGCGCTTAAGGAAACTTTTGACTAGGGGGACCCCCAGGTGGGAGTTCTCTCTCCGTTATTGTGGCTCTTGGCTGTCAATGTAGTTCTGACTTTTTGACAGGTTAGGTAAGGTCGTCGCCGACACGGATGATTTTGTTATATTGGTATTGGAGGGGTCTCAATGCCTATGCTTGCAGATCGTCGATGGGTAGGAGCTGAGCACTCCGCCTTCAGTGGTGGGATGGCTGCACTTTGGTGGTCAGACCCATACTTACGTATGGATGCTGTGTTTGGTGGGAGGCATTGAGGCTGTTTAGTCGGAGGGACCTTCTGTCTAATGCTGAGGTGTGTTTCGATAGGCATGACAGATGTAATTCTAAATCTTCTGCCTATAGATGATGATGGGTGATGGGATTGGCAGCCAGGAGCATTCTTAGACTGAGGGAGTTAGGTCTGATGGGAAATTTCATGGAGGGTCACACACAGATCTTGGGTAAAATTGGTGCTAGTTGTTATTACCTGGGCACGCCCGTCTCCACAGATTATGTGGGCACTAGAGTCGATTTTTAGGATTTTGACAGATTGCCGTATAAAGAGAGCCGTGGAATTTGTAGAAAGTAACATTACCAGGGACTATATATGTGGACAGCCAGTCAACTCTTAGGGCCTTGAGGGGCTGTTATGGCAAATCCAGGCTATTGGATAATTGCAGGAGGGCTCTAGGAGAAATCTGGTGAGGCTGTGCTAGATACCTGGTCACTGCAACATCGCCGGTAACGAGATAGCTGATGAGTTGGCGATACTGGGCTCGGAGATAGAGAATCATGACTGTTTGGAGGCGATCAGGCCTCCAATTTGCTACTACTTTGGGAGGATCAGGGAATGGGTTCTGAGCCGACTTTTTGAACGTCAGATTCGGATTCGCTGCTGGGCAGGAGAAGGGTCTGCGTCAGGACCAGGATAGGTAATATCACGGGCCATTGCATGGTAGGCAGGGTGGCGGTGAGAATGGGATCTGACTTCTCGGATATATGTAGGTTGTGTAAGTACCTAGATTAGTTGAAGACAGCTGAGCACTTTCTTTGCCACTGTCCCAGACTACAGAACAGCAGGCTGGGATGGTATGGTAGTAGATTCCTGCGCGAATCGAGAGATGTCTCGGGTTGCGGGCTCGAGAAACTGAGTTGATTCTTAATGGGAATGACTTGGCTGTGCAGGAGACTGGGGACTGGTTACATGTAGGGCAGTTTGCTGTTTAGTAGGGTTGATCTTGCTTGTGTTGTCCGAGTTTTATCTTCCACTACTTTCCCTATTCCTGTGCTTTCACTTTTTATTTCTCCTATTATTTTCTGACTAGACTTCTATCACTTACTAAGGCGTCACAATAGACCATATTGTTCTCTGGGTGAGGGTGTGAAGTTTACTTCACACCATCCTTTCTACCTTACCTAACCTAGATAATCGCTCATATTAGGTTACAGTAAAGTTTTAATACTGGAACTCTTTTTTACGGCCGATAAAATTCTATCTTTCGCTATCGGTAAGTTGTGAAAATGGGGGTTAGAGTGATAAAGCAATTAAATTTACATATGTTTATGAAATATAACTTGGACTTTAAGTATTATATACCTTATGCACAAAATCATTTCTGGCTTAAAACATAAACATGAAACCGAATATATATGCCAATTTATTCTATAAAACCTTTTTAAGAACATAATTTTTTAATTGGTGTTTTTACGTATGCGGAATGAAATATACAGCCGTGTCACAGATTCCGTTCGGAATGCTGTCAATTCCGTATTTGCCATTCCGTTCGAAACCATTTTTGGTGCTGTACATTCCAATCGTTTTCGTCAAACCGAAAAATTTTGTTTAAGCGATTTTTATGTAACCACCTTGGCAGCATCACTATTAATCACTGTGTAATATGGCAACAAATTCACTAAGCAAAACAAAATACAACTGTTTACAAAATTTTTGTAAAAAATTATATACAGGGGTGTTCTGGAAATCGCAAGACGCAAGAATTAAAAAGACTTTTTTTTAATAAGATTTTTGTAGTAAAAGAAATACAAATACAATACAATACAAATATTTCTCTATTAAACAGAATTCTATAAGAAAATTATAAAAAAATTGGATTAAGAGTGTATTAAAAAGAACTTCAAAATTCTTGCGGTTTCGATTTCCAGAACACCCCCATATATTTGGGTTTTTATTTATGTATGTATGTATATAAACTTTGTAAAATTTTAAAAGTAAATATGCCGGACGTATCAATATTTGCTGCAATGGAAGAAAAAGTAATTAAACATAGTGAAGAAAAGCTCCGTCGTCGAAAGTTAAGGGATGCTTCTTATCATTTTTTTCTTCTTTGTGTACGAAAAAAAAACCAGCACAAACGATAAACATAAATTTCAAATTTTTAAAATTAAAATGCGGGAACTGCAAGCTAAAAAAAACCTTAACAAATAAAATTTTTTAAATTTTGGCAAAATATGACAAAAATTAAAAGATAAAAATAATAGATTTTGTTAAGAGTTTTAAAAATTTTTAAAATAAAGCGCTTGAAATTATTTAAAATTTACTTCTTTTGAAAAATAAGTTTAGAAAAATAATTAGTATTGTGGTTATTTTGTTGAACTATTCATGGTTTTTTAATCCAAATTTTACTATTTTTAATTAGGCTTAAGTTCATTAAATTTAATTTTCATTAAATTATTTTTATGAAGAAAGGAATTTTTACAACATGGAAGATTAATTAAAATTGTTATTGATAATTTTCATTCTTGACTGACCTGGGATTCGAAGCCAGGCTGGCTGGCGTGTGATTCGAACCCAGGCGGCTGGTTACCCTGACATGTTTCGACCTCAACCACTAGGTCTCCTCAGAGGGATTTGCCGTCTTACACTCGCAGCCATCGATGACTGCTGACGTCAGTAGTCAAACATCAATCCTTAAACCAAATTGTATTTTTACCTTTGGTAGATCGAAATTTGCTTTTTTTGAATGATTATCCATTTTTAATTGATCTCACATGTTTTCCTTACTTCTGTTTTTTCGTACTTTTGTCAAGAATTCTTCTTGAAGTCCAAAGTACATTTTTTGTTTATCATGTTTTTTTGTCTTTCTTTTTTTCTTGTTGACATTTTTCAGCACAACTTGAAGGACACAATACTAATTATTGTTAAAGCTAAGGCACAAGCTCTATGTGTTCATTTGTCCTTCAAGTTGTGCTGAAAAATGTCAACAAGAAAAAAAGAAAGACAAAAAACATGATAAACAAAAAATGTACTTTGGACTTCAAGAAGAATTCTTGACAAAAGTACGAAAAAACAGAAGTAAGGAAAACATGTGAGATCAATTAAAAATGGATAATCATTCAAAAAAAGCAAATTTCGATCTACCAAAGGTTAAAATACAATTTGGTTTAAGGATTGATGTTTGACTACTGACGTCAGCAGTCATCGATGGCTGCGAGTGTAAGACGGCAAATCCCTCTGAGGAGACCTAGTGGTTGAGGTCGAAACATGTCAGGGTAACCAGCCGCCTGGGTTCAAATCACACGCCAGCCAGCCTGGCTTCGAATCCCAGGTCAGTCAAGAATGAAAATTATCAATAACAATTTTAATTAATCTTCCATGTTGTAAAAATTCCTTTCTTCATAAAAATAATTTAATGAAAATTAAATTTAATGAACTTAAGCCTAATTAAAAATAGTAAAATTTGGAATAAATTTAGAAAACATATTTGTTTATTGATAGAAAGTATATTTTTATAGTTATTTGCCCTTTAATATACAAAAAAATCCCATTCCGTTCATGAAAATATAAGTGGTTTTATTCCGAAAATTTTTTTCGTAATTAATTTTCTGAAGCACCAAAATACGGAATGAATTCCGTTTCCCATCGGGATTGTACTCTGTGACATGGCTGATAGACTGATTTTCAACGATCAGTGCAAAAATAAAGCAAAAGTGGGCGTGGCACTTCCTATACAAAGACATAGGTAATCTCCGTAACCGCTGAACCAATCTGCATGAAACTTTTACAGCTATATATTTTTTTAAGTGGGAGGGGTACCTCCCATACTAAGTCATTATAGATTTATATATACCTGTACAACGACAAGAGCTAGTTTGAAAATTTAGTACGAATATCTTGGTTACAATGAACATCTGACTAAATCTGGACGGGATTGGAAAAGTGGGCGTGGCACGTACCATACAAAGACATTTCTCCCATTTTTCACCAATTTTCCATATGTACCTACTAAAATGTGAATAACGAAGTTAACTTTCGAAGAAAATTTTCCCTTTTTTAAAATTATATAACTCTGATTATAAATTAAATCTGTATATAGCATTTATAGTTCTGAAATGCTTATGGCCTTGGCTTTTCACCCTATTAGGGCTAATCCGCCCATAATTTCAATTTCTCCCATTTTTCACCAATTTTCCATATGTACCTACTAAAATGTGAAAAACGAAGCTAACTTTCGAAGAAAATTTTCCATTTTCAAAATTATCAGCCTGTTTTTAGAAAATGAAATATTTGTTCGTACGTAAAAAAAATGAACGAAAACTGATTTAGGTTTTCATAAAATTAAAACACATTTTAGGTGAGTGACTGAAAAAGCTTTAAATTTTTCCACACACCTTTGGTTCTTATTAAATGAACATCTTCGTAATAAATGAACACAAATGCCAAAATAAGACGATAAGTAAAAGGCATTCGTTTAAAAAATAAATAAAATAAATAGAAAATAAAAAGGATATTTTACTGAAAGAACCCTTAATTATTTACAATATTATTAAAGGTTTGTGTATCTATATACAATATATGTATATAGAATTGTAACATTATTGACTGATTGATTTATGATCGCATAGCCTAAACGCCTGAAGCTAAAAACTTGAAATTTGTAACGGTGGCAGAACTATAACCTTAGGCACACAAATATGATCATAAGAAAGGGCCGGACAAAGTAGCGAATTAAATGCTAGCGTTTAAACAAGTTAAAACCTAGAAAAATAAACATTGGCATAAAAATATGCTTAGGAAAGAAGAGGAGACGTTAATGAAGTAGCGGGTTAAATGCTACTAATTACATAAATATGTATTTACAGGTCCAAAAAATTCTAGAAACAAGTATGTACATAAGTATGTATGTATGTATGTATGTAAGTTCTTCCATATGTTTATAAAAATTAGTGCTTTCACGCGAATACCTTCACCATTTCTTTATGTTGATGTGTAGCAAAAAATCGTCTTCATATATTGCGTTTATTTATTGCAATTTTTGTAAACATTTTAATTCAAAATTTTTAGTTTTAACATTCAATAACATTTTTTTATAGAAGTTTTTGTTTTTTAAATTTATAATTTATTTTTGTAAACAAAAGCCAGGGTTAACCTTGAACACAAAATCCTTATATGTAAAAAGCATAAAAAGGTACGAAAATAAACGTATTGGCAATAACGTTATTTAACGATTGAAAAAAGCTCTATTTATGTATGTCAAACATGAATAGACGAAAGCTTTTAAATGTTTTTTACAGCCTGTTTTTACAAAATGAAAATATTTGTTCGTTCGTAAAAAAAACGAACGAAAACTTATTTAGGTTTTCATAAAATTAAAACACATTTTAGGTGAGTGACTGAAAAAGCTTTCATATTTTCCACACACGTTTGGTTCTTATAAAATGAACATCTTCGTAATAAATGAACACAAATGCCAAAATAAGACGATAAGTAAAAGGCATTCGTTTAAAAAAATAAATAAAATAAATAGAAAATAAAAAGGATATTTTACTGAAAGAACCCTAAATTATTTACAATATTATTAAAAGTTTGTGTATCTATATATATGTATATTTATATAGAATTGTTAAATTATTGACTAATTGATTTATGATCGCACAGCCTAAACGCCTGCAGCTAAAAACTTGAAATTTGTACCGATGGCTGGACTCTTCCCAAATAGATCCACTAAAACGGGATTTTTGTAAAGTCGAATGTTTAGGGGGTAACAAGGGTAAATTCGGTAACCTTATATTTCCAAAACTTAGAGAGATACAATGAAATGTAATACCTATCGTTGTCTTTAAAAAAAATAAGTGGTCGAGTGTCTGGTACTTTTTGAAATTTGGATCTTTCAGGGAGTATTTTGGTACTTTTTTGTCATCCCCCTATCTTTTAAGCCAATAAACATAAAAATAAAAGTTATATCACATTCGAAACTTATCTAAAAAATGCAAAGTTAAATTTGGCACTTTTTCGAACTTCAAACGCTTAAGGGGCGAAATTGGTAATTTATTTTTTGGTACTTTGAAGAGACTCAAAATTAAGCTGCAAGGTCCTGAGTGATTATCATCCCATAAGATAAAAAATGTTAGTAGCAGAACTATAACCTTAGGCACACAAATGTGATCATAAAAAAGGGCCAGACAAAGTAGCGAATTAAATGCTAGCGTTTAAACAAGCTAAAACATAGAAAAATAAACTTTGGCATAAAAATATGCTTACGAAAGAAGAGGAGACGTTAATGAAGTAGCGGGTTAAATGCTACTAATTACATAAATATGTATTTACTGGTTCAAAAAATTCTAGAAACAAGTATGTACATAAATATGTATGTATGTGTGTATGTAAGTTCTTCCGTATGTTTTAAAAAATTAGTGCTTCACGCAAATACCTTCACCATTTCTATATCTTGATGTGTAGCAAAAAATCGTCTTCATATATTGCGTTTATTTATTGCAATTTTTGTAAACATTTTAATTCAACATTTTTACTTTTAACATTTACAAACATTTTTTTATAGAAGTTTTTGTTTTTTAAATTTATAATTTATTTTGTAAACAAAAGCCAGGGTTAACCTTGAACACAAAATCCTTATATGTATGTAAAAAGCATAAAAAGGTACGAAAATAAACGCATTGGCAATAACGTTATTTAACGATAGAAAAAAGCTCTATTTATGTCAAACATGAATAGACGAAAGCTTTTAAATGTTTTTTAAAAACCATATTTAAAACGTTTTCGTTTTAATACGAAAACTTCAAGTGAGAACACTTGTGTTTTACAATAACAGGCTGTTAAAAACCATATTTAAAACGTTTTCGTTTTAATACGAAAACTTCAAGTGAGAACACTTGTGTTTTACAAAAACAGGCTGATAAATAGAGCTTTTTTCTATCGTTAAATAACATTATTGCCAATGCGTTTCTTTTCGTACTTTTTCATGGTTCTTGCATATTTTGTGTTCAAGGTTAACCCTGGCTTTTGTTTACAAAAATAAATTATAAATTTAAAAAACTAAAAATGTTGAATTAAAATGTTTACAAAAATTGCAGTAAATAAACGCAATATATGAAGACGATTTTTTGCTTCACTTCAACATATAGAAATGGTGAAGGTATTTGCGTGATAGCACTAATTTTTTAAAACAATCGGAAGAACTTACATACACACATACATACATACTTATGTACATACTTGTTTCTAGAATTTTTTGAACCTGTAAATACATATTTATGTAATTAGTAGCATTTAACCCGCTACTTCATTAACGTCTCATTTTCTTTCGTAAGCATATTTTTATGCGGAAGTTTATCTTTCTAGGTTTTAACTTGTTTAAATGCTAGCATTTAATTCGCTACTTCGTCCGGTCCTTTTTTATGATCATATTTGTGTGCCAAAGGTTATAGTTCTGCTACTAACATTTTTATTTTATGGGATGATAATCACTCAGGACCTTGCAGCTTAATTTTGAGTTTCTTCAATATTATAACAAATTCAAAAAGTACCATACGCAAAACACAAAAGTAAAAGAAAGACATTTAATTTCTCGTATTTATACTTTTTTCTCCCCGTTGAACTATTAACAATTTCAATATTGTAGTGGGAATGGAGAAAAATGTTTTTCTAAAAAAAGTACCAAAAAAGAAATTACGATTTTCGCCCCTTAAACTTTTGAATTTCGAAAAAATACCATATTTGACTGCATTTTTTAGATAATTTTCGAATGTGATATAACTTTTATTTCTATGTTTATTGGCTTAAAAGATAGGTGGGGTGAAAAAAAAGAACCAAAATACTCCCTGAAAGAGGAGAATTTCAAAAAACTCGTCCACTTATTTTTTTTAAAGACAACGATAAATATTACATGTCATTGTATCTCTCTAAGTTTTGGAAATATAAGGTTACCGAATTTACCCTTTTTACCCCCTAAACATTCGAATTTCCAAAAATCCCGTTTTAGTGGATCTATTTGGGAAGAGTTCAGCCACCGGTACAAATTTCAAGTTTTTAGCTTCAGGCGTTTAGGCTGTGCGATCATGAATCAATCAGTCAAAAATGTTACAATTCTATATACTATATTCTATATATATATATATATATATATATATATATATACACACAGCTTTTAAAATATTGTAAATAATTTAGGGTCCTTTCAGTAAAATATCCTTTTTATTTTCTATTTTTTTTATTTATTTTTAAAACGAAAGCCTTTTACTTATCGTCTTATTTTGGCATTTGTGTTCATTTATTACGAAGATGTTCATTTTATAAGAACCAAACGTATGTGGAAAAATTTAAAGCTTTTTCAGTCACTCACGTAAAATGTGTTTTAATTTTATGAAAACCTAAATAAGTTTTCGTTCGTTTTTTTTACGAACGATCAAATATTTTCATTTTCTAAAAACAGGCTGATATTTTTGTAAACAAAAGCCAGGGTTATCCTTGAACACAAAATCTTTATATGCAAGAAGCATGAAAAGGTACGAAAATAAACGCATTGGCAATAATGTTGTTTAACGATAGAAAAAAGCTCTATTTATGTCAAAAATGAATAGACGAAAGCTTTTAAATGTTTTTTAAAAACCAATTTTAAATCGCTTTCGTTTTAATACGAAAACTTCAAGTGAGAACACTAGTGTTTTACAAAAACAGGCTGTATATCTCTGATTTTAAAATTAATCTGAATATAGCATTTACAGTTCTGAAATGCTTATGGCCTTGGCTTTTCACCCTATTAGGGACAATCCGCCCATAATTTCAATTTCTCCCATTTTTTACCAATTTTTAATATGTACCTACTAAAAATTTAAACTTTTTAAAATTTAAAACTATATAACTCTGATCTGCTATTAAATCTGGACATAGCATTTACAGTTTTCGCCATATAAGGTCTAATCCGCACATAATTTCAATTTCTCCCACTTTTCTCCCATTTTCCATATGGATCAGTGTTGCCAAGTTAGGGATTTTCACCCTAAATTTAGGGTTTTCTTTTACGTTTAGGGTCAGTTTTAGGGACTAAAAAGTATTTAGGGTAAAATTTAGTGTAAAAATTTTATTTGGGGATATTTTATATCATGATGAAATAAATTACTACGCCAGATGAGGATTTTTTGCTCTTGCATTCTTTGTCCTTTTCTTTGCCAAAGTTTTGTTTATGTTTACAAAAAGTCCACGTTTTGTGTTGTGACTAGTGTATTTTATTAAAGTTTGTAATCATTTAAAAATAAAAAAGTATTTGACAATAATGAAAAAAAAATTTACTAAGAATACCTATATATATTTGATCACGTTAAATAGCACGCTTTAATTTTTGTTTTAGATAATTTTTGACATTAGCTGGAACTAATCTCCATTTTTGTTATAATGTTGTATTTGTTGCCGTAGCGATGCCACCACGTTACTGGCACTACCATTTTCGAACGCGACTGTCGAGCGAGCATTCTCAATACTTAGTATTATAAAAAATAAAATAAGAAATCAACTGGCAAGTTCAGTGGTGAAGTCTATTTTTTGTATAAGTATGAGTATGTTTAAATATACTTACATTCATACATATGTAAAAATTAAATAAAACGATATGTATGCTTAAAAAAATTATTCTTTTTTTTTTTGTTTAGGGGGTAGTTTGTTGATTTGGGGTTATTTCTTAAAATTTACTTGGCAACACTGATATGGATTTTAGTTGTAAAATGTTAATTTAGTTGAAAATAGTAAAATTCTGTTAACATAGCAGTCATTGAGTGAGAGATATGTTGTATAACATAGTAACATAGGTAATGTTAAAAACGAAGCTAACTTCACACACATGAAATTATGTTGAAATTTTAATATTTGCAATTGAGGAATATTTCGTTGTTTGACATTACATGGGTAAATAATAGAGATGAGCGATCCCGTGATTTTTAAAGATCATCGTGATTAGTGAATGTGATTTAAAAATCACTGCTTCTTTAAACTGTGATTGTGATCACGGTTTATCAGTTTTCTGTTCTTTTATAGCAATTGTGGCCACGCTATATGTACAATGCGCGAGCTTTCGCATGAGCTTTTGTAGGCACTTTACAAAGAAACAACAACAAATTGTAAGAGCTTTCAAATCTATTTACTTTCATATATGTACATACATACTTGAACAAATAAATTTTGGCATAAAAAATTCTAATAAGATAGAAGAGAGAATGAAAGGAACAGCAATATCATTCGACATTTCATTCAAAAAACGCAAACAGTGAAATATCATAAATTTGTATACCTATGTAACAAAATACAAAAAGAACGACTTAGAAAGTACCTGTTACTTGACAAATTTAGTCACAACTGTGATTCGTGATTTTTCAGTAACAGTGATTAAATCACAGGTACAGAAATATCGCTCGTCTCTAGTAAATAATGACAAATCTTCCTAATGAACATACCACATACTTATTATACTATGGTTTGAACAAGATTTCTTTGCATTTTAATAAAATAAAAATTAATATTATTCAAGTTTTTTATATTTATATATATTAAATTTTATTATGTTTCAACAAATATTAATAAATTGTATATTGATCGTAAAAAGATAATTAATTAACAGCCTGGCCCACAATGTCGACAAGAACATTTCTTTCTTATATTTATATTGAAAACAAAAACAAATTTAAATTTTTTATTATTGTTTTCATTATAAAAATGCGAAAGATATGTTCTTGTCGACATTGTGGGCCTGGCAGTTAATTTATATTTATTGTTTTCCATTCTAAATACCTACATTACTATAGAATTTAAATTGATTAAAGAAAAATAATTTATCAAGAATTCATATCAAAAAAATTTGAATTTAGATTGATTATATTTGCAGCTAAAAACATTAACTAAAAATTAAATTCAAAAAATTTAATTTTCTATCAAGGCGAATTCATTTCAGGTAATCTCGGTAGTACAACAAGTACAAAAACCACAAGCAATGTGTTTTTGTAAAATAATTGTACAATGTCAAAAACCGAAACAAATCAAAATAGAAACAAAGATAATAAGCAAAATTTCGACATCCAACAATTATAAAGCTAAAGAAAAAAAATTATCAGCAGGGCTTTTAGGATCACCTGTAATGAATTCGCCTTGTTTTCTATTTAATTTACATCTAACAGCTATGGTACACCTTAACCTCTGGATCGATTTTTATAAAATTTGACAAAATTTGTTACTGGTTTGAAAGGTAGGCTATGTATGTATATAATTTTTCAATTTTTTTTGTGGAATTGGCACCTCCCAAACAAGGCTTAAACTTATTTTCGTATATTTGCAAAAACTGTATAAGTTAGAGCTTTCAAACTTTTGAACAATCAACAGACTATCAGCCCTTCCCTTCCCTTCCCTTCCCTTCTCCCATTTTTCGTATTTAAATTCAATAGTAAAAATGGGAAAAGGGAAAAAACTCCCGGGGAATTTTTATTCATAATTGGGCTGTATAAATCTATGTACATAACCAGGTTTGATATTGCCTCGGTAGGAGTAGAATACCCCAGAGAGTGGATATTATTTACAGTATATATAGCTTATATGGCATAATTAATAATCGGGTACAGAACAAATCGTTTTAAGTGAATGAAAAAATAGTATAAATGTTGAATGCATCAATGCCATACACAATTATATATGTCCAAAAAAGCGGAGTACTAACCCTTCAGTCACAAGATCAAGTGTTGGTTTCAAGTTTTTTACACATACATACTGCTTGTCAAAACTCACAAAAATTGAAAGCTGTGACGAATGCTGCACGCAATTTTAAAGAAATGTAGGCCCTAATTATGTACAACGCAGCGCAACGCCAAACAATAACATTGAAAGCACAAACAATGTCATAAATATTTTGTAATTTTGTTGTTGTTTTCAACAGAAATTCATGTACCGTTTTAAAATTTTCAACGACACAAGCAATGGAGCGTTTGAAATTTTAAGACGCAATGTGAATTTCTGTAGAAAGCAACAACAAAATTACAAAATATTTATGACATTGTTTGTGCTTTCAATGTTATTCTTTGGCGTTGCGTTAGTTCTGTGGCGTTGCGCTGCGTTGTACATGATTAGGGCCTTATTTTCAAGATTTCATTAAGAAAACAACAATCGAAAGAAAAGGCAATCAAAAAAGATGAATATTAAAATTGTAATTAGTTGTTTTCTTGATGTGTGTAAAGATAATTACATAATTAACTAGGTGAGATACCAAACATAATTTTTTAACAGCAACTATTTGCAGTCAACATTGCATTTGAAAGAGCTACTGTAATAGAAAAGTGTATTTCGGAGGATTTTCAGGGAAAAGAAACCGGTTCTACACAAAAAAAAGTTCTATAGATGATTCTGGTAGTAGGATATCTGAAATAATTTTGGAATTTCTGAAATTCAGACTTAAAAAACTTCATTTTTTACAAAAATTTCTGGCGAGGGTTAGTGGCTAATTTGGAAAAATATGGAATGTTACTAGCAACCCACTATATAGAAATGGTGCTCCAAAGGACAATGTAAGTGGTATATCTGAAATAATTTTGGAAATTAAGAAAATTGGATTTCAAAAAATGGATCTGTGTTTGAAAATTTAAAAAAATGGACTTTATGGAAAAATATTGAAGGGTACACATATCACATTATATAGTACAGGAGGAGAAGTGAGTTTTGAAGAGGATTCTGGTAGTGGGATATCTGAAATAATTTTGGAATATCAAAACTACTACTACCACAAACCACTTCAGAACTCTCTCCTCCACCATTCCTCATTCCTATATAGTGTGATATGTGTACCCCTAATAATTTTTCCATAATGTCCAAAATCCATAAAGTCTATTTCTATATGAACTTTATAGTATGATATGTGTACCCCTAATCATTTTTCCATAATGTCCAAAATCCATAAAGTACATTTCTTTAAATTTTCAAAATAGCATTTCTTTAATATTTTATTTTTTCAAATTCCAAAATTATTTAAGATAAGCCACTGCTTTGATTCAATAGAGGATCAATTGGATTACCACTTCTGTATAATGTGTTAAGTGTACCCTACTCCATTTTTACAACTTGGTTACTAATCCTCTCCAGAAGTTACAAAATTTAAGATGTTGAAAAAGATTGTGTTTAACCACATTTTTCCTAGCCTCTTCTACAGATAGTCAAATACCATTTTTAATGTAGTTGATTTTTTATCACATTTTTCTTTTATTTATTTTTGATGTATTTTGCCTACAAATAGCAAACGTAATCTTTGCTTGAGATAGCCCATAAAGATCGGCAGTATCATTCTGAATATAAAATCGTTTTTTAAACTATAATTTAATATGTTAGCGCTTTTTTATATAAAAACATTTTATTCAAATAAATAAAAAAAACGAAAATGTTTAATTATTAATTTAATATAGGTCTAAGCCGCAACCAATTTTAATGCTGACGTTCGTTTTTGTGAAGCTTAGTTATTAATATATATGTATGTATTTACCACTCCTGTCGGTAAAAAGACGAAAATGTTTAATTTTCGGGCAATTATTAAAATTTTATATAAGCAAACATTGAAATGTAACTTTATCAAACGCTTTAAGTAGGGTAAAGGTTACAATAAATATATCAAAATAATGAAAGGTTTATTAAACGTTTAATAGGATATTAAATATTTATGAATACTCTATTTTCTATTTTTGCTTATTAATGACTAATAAAGCTGCAATAATGCGTTTATGAATTAGACTGTAACCCCAATATTCATAAAAATTATTTTAGGTTTATGAAACGAATTTTCTATAAAAATTTGTTTCATAAACCTTTTATTCATCAAAAATATTTTTTATGAATATGGGGGTCAAGGCGAATTCATGTATTCGGTGGTGTCGATACTACAACAAGTAACAACACCAAAAACACAACAATGTATTTTTATATTGCTTTCGTTGATCGATATGTCAAAAACAGAAGCAACTTTTGACATTTCTCTCTCTAAGTAAGAAAAAAAAAGTAGCACACATAGGATATAACATAGTATACAACTAGTATGCCGACTCTTTGACAGGTACATAACTCAACTGTCAGTGGAACCTAATTTATGTTTGTATTAGAAAGATTTTTTTTAAATGCATTGGTGTATAAAACTATTTCCACCACTAAACATAGTTGCATAAAATTGCACAAAAAAATTTTTTCCAAAATAAAATTTTATTAGTTCAATAAATTTTCAATTTATTAAATGCTGGCTGCATTTATAAACTTTTAAAAACAATGTT